>OW203984.1:21187200-25987200 GCA_934047225.1 Ypsolopha sequella | reverse complement strand
CTCTAACCCACGGGGCTACTTGTATGGCATATTGTAACAGGTTTAAAACGACAGGCAGCATTTACTGACAGCAATTATGTTGATTATTTTAAAACTGGTCTTTTGGAACATGTGCGGAATAGTTAAAAATTTACTCGTCTATACACGAAAACTAGTTAAGTTTAATTTTAATTTGTACGAGATGTTTCTTTGATAATCAGAATAATATTTCAGTAAATGCTACTTGTTTTTTTGTACCCAGTGTCGTTATATTTAGATCAGATTATTGTTGAGGCTTAGCGAACGAGAACCGTGGCAGGCAGATTCCAAATTTGGTCTCTAAACCGGTTAAAACCGGTATCGCAACTTGGTAACCGCCAATATGATGGGGTTTCTTTACGGTTTCCTCGACGGCGCTTGCAACGTTCAGCTCGGAGCCCGTTGGTCGACTGGAAGAAAAGTTAAGAGTTAAGTAAGGTTGTCTTAGGGTTTCGTGGAGGCCTTTGTCCAGCAAGAAACGGGATACCACATTCATAGCGAAGCCAAGGTATCTGACAAAGTTAGGCTGAATAAGGCGAAATTTAGTATGTAGGGGCGAATTACAAACATTTAGGCGCTACTGCGTGGGCTACAAAAGATCTATTAAAGCGCTCCTAAAATCTTTCAGATGTAAATAAGCTATTAAACTAGAGTTGGAGCGTGCTCTAACCCCAATATACCCCCGGATTAGGCATAACTTTTGTACAGGCTTAGGTCTTTCAACGGCGATATGAAGGTGGTAGGAAATGGAATTAAGTTGTACAAGAATGCTATGGAAGTGCTAAAGGGGTGATAAATACGTCTCACAGCGATACAAGAGTCGTACTATAGCCATTTTAGGTTATTTCTTCCGGTGATATTACAGCGCTGGTGGAGACCGAAAGTGCTATCCAAGGTCCACAACGGAGATGAAAATGACTTTAAGTTATATTGCAGGTATATTAGGATCAATTATAACTCTCGGGGTTGTAGCAAACACAAAATTTATTTGAATAGGAACTCCTCAGGTTGTAAAACGTATTTTTCTCTGTACTTTTTACACACAGGTAAACAGAGTGACTCAATCAAGTTGATAAAGTGTTATTTTCAATGGAAGAACTCTCAAAATATCATATTTATAATAGTGCACGTGTTAAGGATTAAACTATCATTGCGAAGGTAAGTTTACTGTAAATATACATATACATTTTCATCTCAAAATTAAAGCGCCCATGGAATAACCTCTATTTACTAAAGTGTAACACGTATTATATAGGTGTAATCTATGGTTTTATGGAATTAATTCATGTTTGTTTCTATCTTCGATTCTATGCGTTACAACATATCGGCTAAGGAACTTTTTAAGCAAATAACATCCAAATTACAATGAATAACTCAATTTTAATGTTTAAATTATTCACTTATAATGGCGGTATAGGTTAAGCCCACGAGTAAGTGCGTTATAGCTTCTTAGGGTGTACTGTGGTGATGATTAGCGCTTTTTAAGAACCCATACATGTATGGTAGTGTTTAAAAAGAGTTTGATACAACCTTGACATTTAAAATAACTGTAATGACAACCTATAGCATCTAGTGTTAGAAGGAGTTTTATGAACGCTATTCAAGAACTAATGATTCTAACAGACGCTGTTGTAGACTCTGGGATGTTTAAGGAGTGATTGTTTCAATATAAATCTTGAGGAGGAATTAGGCGTATATTATCTCCTTTATAGATCTTGAAGTTGTAAGTTTAGGTTGAAGCTATAATACAAGATGCTTTGCTTGCATTATGGCAATTGAAATCGCTACAATACAACTTTAACCTTATTTTGACGTTCCTATAAACCTATTATATCGCACTGAGTGCTAATGTTGTTTAAATATCGCAAGTTTATCACCTGAAGCCATAAATATCGCTATTCTAACAACTTTTTACATCTTTAAGATTTAAAAAAGGTCTAATTATCGCTAAATTGTTTGTTGGGCTGCATCTTATATGATCCATAATTGAAATATCGTTTTAGAAATGTGTTTTTGAAGAAGACATACGTTATAAAATACAAAATGCAAAGGGTTATGTTAAGTCGGGCTCCACCTGCGTCTTAAAACGGAGGTGGAGCCCTAGCACCAGAGATACAACCGTCAATTATTTAAGCGAATACTCAGTCAAAGACATTGATACTTTATACATAACTTTATTTTATTTAACATAAAATTTAGAATAAACGAAACGAATCGAATCGCCCCAAAAACCGTTATTATGTAGGTCTGCTTGAAATTTTGAATTTTTTATATACGTAGCTTTATCCGTCTTTCAGGAAAGGGTTTTTTTGATAGACGGATGGACGGACACACAATTATATCATAGGGTTTATAAATTTGAGTACAGAACTTAAATTCTAGGGATACTCACGATCCACCAAAGTCGACATAGAAGAGACGTTGCAGAATCTCATAGGTGACAAGTGTAACACCGAACTGTGGGGACGAGCGGAAGACACGAGCTGAAATATAATATAATATCGTCACAATTTGTTGGCCGAAGCGGTGTCACAGTAAAAAAATAAACAGTATTATGTCTTCATATAAAACGGCCGAAACGCGCGCTTCCAAATCTCGGCATACACCGAGCGTTTTCCTTTGTCTCTGTCTTTTTCTTTACTTGTAAAGAAAATAACCTAACTTATGCACTTTTTCAATGCTTTTCGTTGCTTAAATAAAAAACTGTCGTGTATAAATGCTCCAGTCATCTATGAACTTTATTTTAGTAAATGAATCATAATATTAAATTACTTATTTATATAAAAAAGTAGGGAAATTACTCGAAAAGAGGTAACTTTGCGAATTTATTCTTTACTTTATCAAATCGTGTTTCCATCGTGTATATGGTCTAGTACATAAGGTCTTTCAATTTAAATGGAAAGTAATTTAGGAGGTGATTCAGTATCGTTAATACATCACATTCCACTGCAAAGCATTTTTTTTGGCGCAAACGTTTTTTTCTCTTCTCAGTACAAAGTGGTCCGATCAGCTGACTCAGTTTGTATGGACAAGTGAAAAAAAAGTTCGCGCCAAAAAAAGTACATTTCAGTGGAATGTGATATATTAACGATACTGAATCACCTCCTAAATTACTTTCCCTTTAAATTGAAAGACCTTATATATCCCTAATAATACCAATATATTTCCCTAGATTTTAATTTAATCGTTTACAACTTCGAACAAGGGTTATAACAACGTGCTTGTATGTATAAAAAGTTCGGTGCACTCTTAAGGTGATTACCCACGCCAACGGCCTTGAGCAATCGGCCTCACCTCCGGGGAGTTACAGGCGCTGCTCCCCGCATGCCTCTGCGCAGACGCCCCGCGCCCCTCTACAAAGATCGCTAGCGTCGAAATGATTCACACCTCGTAGCGAGGTAGAAATAAATTTATGTAGCATTGTTTTATGCGTAAACCTATAACTATAACTTTTGAAGCTCAATAGGCTGTGGTGCTGTAACAGAGAGATGTGACCATTCTGTTCCTACTACTACACGGTGATATTTTGGTAGTTTTGAAAACAAACTAGTGATTATAGTAATCGCGAACTAGTGGTGATAGTACTGAAATCGCGAAAATATATAAAACATATACAACAAAATCGGTTATGTGAGGATACCCGAAAGTGACCAAGTTGATATTGGGGTCAGACCTTTATAAATCTTGGGCTTGAGCGGTAACAGACGAGCGTCACTTTGCAGTTGGTAACCGTCAACAGTAGGCCCACCATGAGTTTGGCACTCGATATACGTTAGCGACTGCGTAAAATATAATGTATTGGAAATTCTGGTTCCTCTCGTATACCACTAGAACCGCTAAACTCATACAAATGTTTTACGCTGTCGCTAACGTGCATCGAGTGCCAAACTCATGGTAGGCCAGAGGCACAGTATTACTGTGCCAGAGGATTGAGGTAACTAATGTCGGAGGTAACCGTCTAATGATGGTAGCGTCAGCCGTCGTCGGTTGCAGTCAAACAATTTTTCATAAAAAGTGTCTGTTTTTATATTTGAATGATTTTTGAACGATAATGACGAAAAAATATATATATTGATAAAATATAATTTTGTTACAATTTTTGTTAATTTCGGTGCTTTTAGAGACTTGAGTGGTATGTATCGGTTATTTGCGGGTCTCATAATAAAACCGATAGTATGTAATATATTTGGGTACTCAGAAACGGTTTCAATGATGTTGATGCAACTTTTAGATTTTATTTTTATGAAGATTGTATTCGCACGTAAAATAAACAAAACACATATTTTTTTAATCTGTAAATTTTATTTATGTTACGTAATCTGTACCACAGTTTCACCTCGCTAACACTTGTAAGCTCTGATCTGCAGGTAAATCCTCAATTTGGTAAATATATGTATATATTTTCTTGATCATGAGTCTTCTGCTTTTTATTTGTTCTTCACTTGAGATAAGTTAAATTTTTTGTTGTGCTCTTTGTTCTTCATTTTCTTGTTCTGTACTTCGTTTATTTCATTGTTCTGTACTGCGGTCTTCATTTTCTTGTTCTATTATATTGTTATACATTTTCTGTGTGTTTTCGTTTTTATAATATTTTTTTTCCTTTTGTTACTTTTTTTGTTGTGCACTTTGTTTTTCATTTTATTGTTCTGTACTGTGGTTTTCATTTTCTTGTTTTATATTTTGTAATACATTTGCTGTAAATTAAAATGAATCTACCAGAATCGAGTCTTTAATCGTCTTTTGTTCAGAGGCTGTCGGATCATTGTCTTTGCCGTTCATTTGTAATGCAATGAATGAGCCTGGAGATGGTGGTGGTCCAAAAGATATTTTTCTCTGAAAAACATAATAAATAAGTTTGAATTTACCTAAGTACATAGTATAATTTTTAACCCACTATAAATTATAAAATAATGCAAACCCATTAAAGAAAAATACTCAAGTTTCACAAACAAATATAAAACATAATATTAATTCCTAAATATTTACCTAAATTCAAGGATATTACCACGTTATAAAAAAAGTTTGGTAAATTCTCAAACCTACCGGAATCGATTCTTCGATAGTCTTTTGTGCAGACATTGTTGGATCATTGTCTTTGCCTTCCATTTCTGAAGCAATGAATGAGCTTAGAGATTGTGGTGATCCAGACGATGCTTTTCTCTAAGAAACATAACAAATAACGCTGAATATGTTTTAATACGGAATATAATTTTTTACGTACTAGGCTGTCGGGTGACAGTTGGTAACCCTATGTCATTAAATAACAAGATGTGACCAATTCGTAGTGGTGTAGAAAAAAAACTACATCAAAATAAACAGAGTTGGCTCGACGCAACCTGAAAAATTTTGTAAAGTCAGCAAAAGCAGCACAATTTTATTGATTAAAAAAAATCACATCATCAAGTATATATCATCGATAGAGCGTATAAAAGGTGCTAAAGAAAGCTTTTTTTCATATAAAAAGATATTCGATAAAATCAGGCTGATATTAGTACCAACATAGGACATGCAAACCTTATTTTTAAGCACCTTGTGATACGCTATACCGAACATAGTACTTGCTACTTATTGACGTAATTTTTGTCAGAAAATTTGCGTTGTTTTTGCTGACTGTATAAAACGCTCTAGGTTGCGCCTAGCCAACCCGGTTTATTTTGATGTAGTTTTTTTTCTACATCACTACGAGTTGGTCACATCTTGTTACTCGATGACATAGTGTTCCCGAATGTATTCTGACAGTCTACTATTCTATACCATAAATTGCCACCGAATGACGTTAGCGTCAGCCGTCGGTTGCAGTCGACCATACAACGCTGACAATACCATCAATCGAGTACAGTCGGCGCTGTTTGGCAGCGTCAGCGCGTCGAATGCAACCAATAGCTGAAGCTCACTACCATTGTTCGATGGTAGTCGATGGCTATCGCCAACATGGTTCGACATAAGCATGTGTACGGCTACCGTTTTGAAAGTGATGTTCGTTTGTTGGCACTCTAAATATTTACAAAATTTCAATGACATTACATAATTTCAATGACAATGATATTTGATAGGTGGTAGAGCTGATGCTGGACTCGACTGTGGAGGTACCACCATCTTATTTGGAGACCCCCTCGAAGTAATTCTGAGGAGAGTAAGAGGACAGCTCACAGGCAAAAAACCAGGAGACCCACCATGCCCAGGACCGATGGATGGCGGTATATCCATCCCTTATAGCCGGGCCTTATATGGAACAGACTGGTGACGGGCAGCGGCGTCACTGGTGCGAGGGTTCCGGTACCGCGCTCATCAACCCCCTGCCCAGCGTGTGTGAGTATGGACAATTCTTCCAGGATGACCACCGGGAATCACAAAGTCCTGAAACGGCTTATGTCCAGCAGTGGACGAACGAGGCTGATGGATGGATGGAACGACATTACAGGTTACATGCACAGATTATTTTGAATTAATATATTGTCAGGTCTTGGTCTTTTTTGCAGATTTTGTCGGATTATTTTCTTTGCCTTCTGTTTCTGGTGGTCTCTTTTTAGATGCCCCTGAAATAATATATCAACTATATGTATTATACCTACAATTCTAGTTATTCAACTATCTCTACATAATATTACAGGTATAATTACCACGGTTTTGATATGCCTGCCTGGGACATATTTTTCTGAAATGAACTAAAACAAGTATTTCAAATAGTGCTCCGGTCCAAAAAAACAGGTCGGAAGCGGAGCTAAACCATATACATAGTCCGAGCCTTGATACTTGGGTAGTTTATTTAGCTGGATAGAAGTAAAAACAAAATTTTGAGCAACGTTTTTTGCGTGAATTGTTGCTTATAGCTGTTTATAATAATAATTATACCTATACATTGTCATGATAGGAATCCCCGAGGGGGCTTTGGAGGTGTTTCGAGTGTCTCCGCACTCGGTACACCCGCGTTTCACCGACGATAAGTATGTCCCAACGTGGTTGGTGGTGACTTCGGGCACAAAACATTCAGCAAGTAGTAAGTATTAGTAAATACTATGCACAAAAATTCCGAAAAACTCCTTGGTGCATGCCCAACCGAGGCTTGAACCTGGATCTCAAAATTGAGAGGCCTGCGTTCTACCCATGAGCTACTATATTATAATTTTTCTAAAAAAAGTTCCTTGCTAACTCGTCAAACTTCTAGTTTATTATAGCGTCCACGCGCGAACGTCACAGCACAATTTATCCTCTAAATAACTAAGTCCATTGCCGAAAGTACTCTCTGAACGCACACAAATAAAAATCCTTATAAATATTTTCGCAAACATGTCATCAGACGCCAGGGTGCGGTACGTGGCAACGAGTGACACAGCCTCCCCGTCTGAACGCCACTGCATGACTGATGCCTGCGCCCGCGCAGAGCACCTCTTAGCCTTTGACCTTGAAATCTTACATATTTCGATATTTTTAATAGAAAAAGTTACTGGATATACTTGAGATATGTTACATTTAAAGTTCAACAGATTCTTAATTTTTTGGCGTGTAAATATTTCCAAACGTCATAGCAGATTAGGAGGAGTAGGGAATTTAAGCCAAAAAAACATCATCCAGTTGTTATTTTTTTTAATATAGAAGTTTTGATCGTACGAAACCAAAATTTGTTGCAAATATTTTTAAAGAGTTATTATGTCATATATATTTTTTTCAAGCCATTTGGTTCAGCCGTAAACGAGGAGTAGGCTTTAGAAAGTACACATCTGGCTGTATTTGAAGGATCAAGCGCCTTAAGTACGGATGCGGACAGTGTGAGACGCCACCCGACTCCCGCGCATTTATGTGGGCAGCCCTAATGAGTGCGTCTGCCGAGCATTATTTCAAGGACACTGCCCAGACGGAATACTGTTACTTTTGTGTACTGTGGCGCTGTCAAGTATTGTAAATGTCACCACTCTAGCAAGCGCCACAGATACAGCGTATTTTGCATGTGCATATCGCGTTGGTGGGAGGGCATTATGATGGAAAGACGCCGGGCGTATGAGGGCGTCCATAAGTCACGTGACACTATTTGTCTGAATTTTTGCCTCCCACACTCTCTAGTGACATTATTGCTCACACCCCTCTTCTCCCCCAATTTCACATGACTTTTATCAAGAGAAATTTATTAAAAAGTTAATACAACATTAAGAAGTCGAAACCGGCTGATTTTACCTAGACAAAAATCACGTGACATTGTTCAGAGTCTTCCTCCTCACTACGTGACACTTATTGACACTAAACGACAACCCCCTCTCCCCTAATAAGCGTCACGTGATTTGTGAACGCCCCCAAACGCTCTCGAAAAAGGGAACGAACCCAATGAAATTAATCCTTTCTTTAATATTATTAAAAGTCGCGTGAGCTGTCATACTAAATTATTATTACATGCGGCTTTAACACTCACGTGTGATTGTTGTTGACTATATGGCAACCGTTTTACCGATACAACTTCGGCATTATCAAGGCGGTTGTCGTTCTTAGGACTTAGATCGTCACTCGCCTTGACAATGCCGAAATTGTATCGGTGAAACGGTTGGCATAGTCAACAACAATTACACGTGAGTGTTAGAGCAGCATGTAATAATAACTTATTTCTTTCTTTTGCTTGTGGCTTAATTTCAGCAAGATTTGAATTCGCCCACGCCCTCTGCTCCCAAAACAAGAACTAGATCCGAATATTTGGGGTAGACGTATCATTATAATTCTGGCACGAATACAGATATTTTATTACTTTTAAAGCCTTTGTCTACGTTCCAGTCCGGTAAAGCGGGAGATCGAACCAAGTGATGGATGCCGGATGCGGACAGATCTCGGAGTGTGGAAAAACGCTCTAACTCGGGGGTGATGATCGGTGTAGGTAGGGATAGGTTTATGTATTTCAAACACCTACAAAAATGTCGAAATAAATAGAAAATTGTATGAACTGTTTTTCATAAAAAAGCTCAATTGTTTGTGTATCACTAATAAAACTATGAAATCACTAATGAAACTTTTGAAGAATAACGGGAAGTATGAACTGGGCCCTAAAAGTTATATTAGATCTAATTACAAAACGGATTTTTATGAGAAAACTTAGCACTTACCCAGAGATCCTTTCCAGAATGCGCGTGCGCCCTCCTCCGCGTAGATCTTTCTAGCCGCGTCGATTACCCCCGTGTACGTGGTCTGACCTGACCGCGCTACCACCTACACACATTTAATGACCATTATTACATCATAGTAATAAACTTTTTATTTATAATTACACAATATAACTTGAAATATATAGAATAAATAAAAGAAAATTGAAAACTTGAAATATATTTCGGCCCTTAGTGGGCCGTCATCAGTCAAGTATTAAAAAAAATACGAATATACCATAGTAATAAAAAAATAAAAAATAAAAAAGAAAAAGACAATATTTTTCTTAATCAACCTAAACTTCTTAAGATTTAAAAGGTACTTGTACTTGTCCACAAATTCTTATATCAAATAATAAAAGTTTGTGGACAAGTACAAGCACCCTTCAAGGGCCAACATTCATCACCATCAACTCTTCTCATGCCATCCCAATTCTGGCATATGTGTTGCCTAAAAGGGACAGCGAGTTATCTGTAGTGAGGTGAGTCGGTGGGGTGATCAGGGTATGTGTGGAAGAGGGTGATGGAAGTGATGAGAGGGTGGTTTAGTTTGTCTGTCAGTCTGTCAGTTAGTGTTTTTTGTTCAGACCATCGTTGTAGTGGGCACCAAGTGACCAGATGTAGGACGACTCCCAGGTTCTAAGGTCAATGTCAGTTAGTGGAGGGTGAAATGATTTGATGACGCGAACGGTGAAGCAGTTATTGAACGTCTGATTATGAGATCGGGCGTGTGTCGGGATAGGTAGAGTGTTATTTTGTACTGAGTCTGTTGTGTGTCGGTGATTGTTCATGCGGATGTGGAGAGCGTTTCTTGTTTCACCTACATAGAATGCGGGGCATAGTCGACATTCTAGTAGGTATATACAGTTCGCTGTTTTGCATGAGGAGTTAGGTTGTGCTTTGTATGTATTCGATGTGTGATGTGTGTTAATTTGTGTGTCTGGTTTGATGAGGGGACAGGTTTTGCAGCGAGGTTGTTGACATGGGGTTGTTCCAGGTGAAGTAATTGATTGATGGAATGATTGTGTGGGTCTTGTTTTTGTGAGTGATGACTTTATGTTTGGGTTTTGTCTGTAGCAAATTTGTGGATTTAAGGGCAGTAGGTTTTTTGTGTCATCGTGTTGTCGGAGTATAGGTATGAAGTCTTTGATAAGTTGTGTAAGTTTATGGCTGCCGTGGAAATATGTGGTGATTAATCTTGGGTGATCGGATGAGTTCTTGTGTCTGTTTTGTGGATTATGAAATCTTGGTCTGTCATGTATATGTTTTTGTAGGAATGCTTCGGGGTAGTTTCTATTGCGGAGACCTTCGTGTATTTTGTTATGGTAGTGGTTAAGTGAGGTTTGGGTATTGCAAATTCGATGGCCGCGGAGTGAAAGTGAGTATGGAATGGATTTTTTTATGTGTGATGGATGACAACTATAGTAATCAAGATATTGTAATTTGTTTGTTGGCTTGAAATGTACGGCAGTGTTTATTTGGTTGTTGTGATTAATGGTGATGTCGACGTCAAGGAAAGTTATTTTATGTAAGGATATGTTGTGGGTGAATTTAAGTGATGAATGATTGTTCAGTCTGTCAAGGAATTTACAGAGGGAGTCGCTACTGTGTGGCCAGATCATAAAGATGTCATCAATGAATCTTTTCCACACAAGAGGTTTCAACGGTTCTGTAGATAGAAAACTGGTTTCAATTGTACCCATGAATATGTTTGCGTAACTTGGTGCCATCCGAGTACCCATGGCCGTCCCTTTTATTTGGTGATAGTATGTATTTTCAAAAGTGAAGTAGTTGTTATTTAATATGATGTCTGCGAGGGTGGTGATGAAGTCGGTTGATGGATGGTGTGGTAGGGATCGGGTATTTAGTTGGGAACGGAGTGCTGCAAGGCCATCGGTGTGTGGAATATTAGTATAGAGGGATGTCACGTCTATTGTGACTAAAAAAAGTGGTGTGTTGTTTGGTAACTGTATTGAATTAATAATTTGGAGGAAATGGTTGGTGTCTTTGACATAGGATGATAATTCTTTGACTAATGGTTGTATGTGGTAATCTACAAATGATGATATTCTTTCTGTCGGTGCGTCAAAGGACGCAACGATAGGACGGCCTGGATTGTTGTTCTTGTGAATTTTTGGCAACATATAAAAATGTGGGGTTCTCGGATGACTAGGTATCATGAGTTCAATATCAGTCTCAGATAGGCCTTCAGATTCACCTCTTGTGTGGAGCATGTCACAGACTAAGTCAACAATCTGCTCACATGGGTCACTTGGTGCGACAGAATAAAAGGTCGAGTCAGTCAGTTGCCTAAGTCCTTCGGAAATGTAGTCTTCTTTGTTCATTATTACGGTTGTTGATCCTTTGTCTGCGGTGGTAATTATGATGTCATTGTTGTTTTGAAGTTTTTTTAGGGATTCTTTTTCTTTATAGGTAAGGTTTTGCGTTTTGTCTTGTAGAGTGTTTATATATCTGTCATCTGACAATTTTGCGAAAAGGCTGGTTAAAAATGTTTCGATAGGATGGTTTGGAGGTAGTGGTGGTGGTTCGTTAGGTGATGGTGGTTTGAATTTTTGTAGAGCTGCGTGTGTATTGTCATTATGGTGTCGTGGGTTAGTTTCCCAGTAATGTTTCCATTTTAGCTTGCGCCCGAATCTTACGAAATCGTTCAACAATTTAATCTTGTCAAGTTTTTTTGTTGGACAAAATGATAGCCCTTTGTTCAACACGGCTCTATCTTCAGGGGTTAATTGAACTGAAGATAGATTTACTATAGTGTCAGTGGTGGGCGTTTTATCATAATGTATATAGTATGCCGGCGGAGGGGGTGGAGGAATGGAGAATGGGTTAGAGAGGTCTATCGGAGTTAGGTTTAAATCTGCAGGAATATTTATTTGTTGGTATCTTAATGGTAGATTAATGTTGTTTTGTTTGTAATATTTTTGTAGATTTTTTAGTTTTATTTGTGATTTGATTTGCTCCTGAGAGATATTTCTTGTAGCATTTGAGAGGAGCGTTTGTATTTTTAAAAACAAATGAGGAAAGGCGATAAGGCTGACTTTTAAAAGTGCATCTAGCTTATTTTTCTGATCTGTGCAGAGGTGTATATATTGTATGTAGAGCATGTGTGTAGAGTGTAAGGCGTTCATGTAGTTAACCATAATCATGTTGTTTCTTATTATTGGTGGTATCGCACTGAGGGCAATTTTCGGTATCAGCCCTTTCGGTGCTGCACCAATTTCCAAACATTTTCCTAAAAATTGTAAATGGGTATAATATTGGGAAAGTTTGGCTGTTATATTTTTTATTTTATTTATAATTTCCTTCATTTATGTTAAAATTTAAGCAAGGAGGTTTTAATTTGGTTAACTGGCACGTTGCAAGTATTTATGTTTATCAAAATTAAACTGACTTTGACAGAAGGCTGTAACAGATGATCAAGATTTTGGTATTTTTCAAAAATACACAAAGGAGCATAAACACAATAATTAAAGATGTTTTTTAAAAAGTGGATACGCCGAATTGAGACGGCAGTGAGAAGAGCACAGTGTCACCTATATAGCACAAGATTAGAGTCCACCAAACGAGCCGCAATAATTGAGTGGGTTCTGTTTCATATGCCTGCTCCAAGTAATCTTAATCGAGTTACGTGTTGGGTTTGCTTCGGTTTTGGAGACCGTCAATAGCCCTCTGAAGAATAGAGAAAAATCCTTTGAGTCTCTGGCTGCCTTCCAGTGTCCTGCGCACACAACTGCAGCTCTTGGGACAAATGCACGTGTGGTTGCGTCTCAATTTGTTGTTTTTCAACTATATAGAACCTCGACGTGATTCTTCAAATCTTGTTGTATAAAATGTTTTTATTGTGGTTGCACTCGAGAGTCATTCGTTAATAAGTTTATAATATAATCGCATGCGCGAGTAATACTTTAATAAATATATATATTATGCCTTAATTAGCTTTTTATTTATAATTACACAATATAACTTGAAATATATAGAATAAATAAAAGAAAATTGAAAACTTGAAATATATTTCGGCCCTTAGTGGGCCGTCATCAGTCAAGTATTAAAAAAATACGAATATACCATAGTAATAAAAAAATAAAAAATAAAAAAGAAAAAGACAATATTTTTCTTAATCAACCTAAACTTCTTAAGATTTAAAAGGTACTTGTACTTGTCCACAAATTCTTATATCAAATAATAAAAGTTTGTGGACAAGTACAAGCACCCTTCAAGGGCCAACATTCATCACCATCAACTCTTCTCATGCCATCCCAATTCTGGCATATGTGTTGCCTAAAAGGGACAGCGAGTTATCTGTAGTGAGGTGAGTCGGTGGGGTGATCAGGGTATGTGTGGAAGAGGGTGATGGAAGTGATGAGAGGGTGGTTTAGTTTGTCTGTCAGTCTGTCAGTTAGTGTTTTTTGTTCAGACCATCGTTGTAGTGGGCACCAAGTGACCAGATGTAGGACGACTCCCAGGTTCTAAGGTCAATGTCAGTTAGTGGAGGGTGAAATG
This sequence comes from Ypsolopha sequella, assembly GCA_934047225.1. Lineage (NCBI taxonomy): Eukaryota > Metazoa > Arthropoda > Insecta > Lepidoptera > Ypsolophidae > Ypsolopha > Ypsolopha sequella. The sequence goes on along the minus strand of OW203984.1, from coordinate 25,973,545 downwards.
ATTTGATGACGCGAACGGTGAAGCAGTTATTGAACGTCTGATTATGAGATCGGGCGTGTGTCGGGATAGGTAGAGTGTTATTTTGTACTGAGTCTGTTGTGTGTCGGTGATTGTTCATGCGGATGTGGAGAGCGTTTCTTGTTTCACCTACATAGAATGCGGGGCATAGTCGACATTCTAGTAGGTATATACAGTTCGCTGTTTTGCATGAGGAGTTAGGTTGTGCTTTGTATGTATTCGATGTGTGATGTGTGTTAATTTGTGTGTCTGGTTTGATGAGGGGACAGGTTTTGCAGCGAGGTTGTTGACATGGGGTTGTTCCAGGTGAAGTAATTGATTGATGGAATGATTGTGTGGGTCTTGTTTTTGTGAGTGATGACTTTATGTTTGGGTTTTGTCTGTAGCAAATTTGTGGATTTAAGGGCAGTAGGTTTTTTGTGTCATCGTGTTGTCGGAGTATAGGTATGAAGTCTTTGATAAGTTGTGTAAGTTTATGGCTGCCGTGGAAATATGTGGTGATTAATCTTGGGTGATCGGATGAGTTCTTGTGTCTGTTTTGTGGATTATGAAATCTTGGTCTGTCATGTATATGTTTTTGTAGGAATGCTTCGGGGTAGTTTCTATTGCGGAGACCTTCGTGTATTTTGTTATGGTAGTGGTTAAGTGAGGTTTGGGTATTGCAAATTCGATGGCCGCGGAGTGAAAGTGAGTATGGAATGGATTTTTTTATGTGTGATGGATGACAACTATAGTAATCAAGATATTGTAATTTGTTTGTTGGCTTGAAATGTACGGCAGTGTTTATTTGGTTGTTGTGATTAATGGTGATGTCGACGTCAAGGAAAGTTATTTTATGTAAGGATATGTTGTGGGTGAATTTAAGTGATGAATGATTGTTCAGTCTGTCAAGGAATTTACAGAGGGAGTCGCTACTGTGTGGCCAGATCATAAAGATGTCATCAATGAATCTTTTCCACACAAGAGGTTTCAACGGTTCTGTAGATAGAAAACTGGTTTCAATTGTACCCATGAATATGTTTGCGTAACTTGGTGCCATCCGAGTACCCATGGCCGTCCCTTTTATTTGGTGATAGTATGTATTTTCAAAAGTGAAGTAGTTGTTATTTAATATGATGTCTGCGAGGGTGGTGATGAAGTCGGTTGATGGATGGTGTGGTAGGGATCGGGTATTTAGTTGGGAACGGAGTGCTGCAAGGCCATCGGTGTGTGGAATATTAGTATAGAGGGATGTCACGTCTATTGTGACTAAAAAAAGTGGTGTGTTGTTTGGTAACTGTATTGAATTAATAATTTGGAGGAAATGGTTGGTGTCTTTGACATAGGATGATAATTCTTTGACTAATGGTTGTATGTGGTAATCTACAAATGATGATATTCTTTCTGTCGGTGCGTCAAAGGACGCAACGATAGGACGGCCTGGATTGTTGTTCTTGTGAATTTTTGGCAACATATAAAAATGTGGGGTTCTCGGATGACTAGGTATCATGAGTTCAATATCAGTCTCAGATAGGCCTTCAGATTCACCTCTTGTGTGGAGCATGTCACAGACTAAGTCAACAATCTGCTCACATGGGTCACTTGGTGCGACAGAATAAAAGGTCGAGTCAGTCAGTTGCCTAAGTCCTTCGGAAATGTAGTCTTCTTTGTTCATTATTACGGTTGTTGATCCTTTGTCTGCGGTGGTAATTATGATGTCATTGTTGTTTTGAAGTTTTTTTAGGGATTCTTTTTCTTTATAGGTAAGGTTTTGCGTTTTGTCTTGTAGAGTGTTTATAAACACTCTACAAGACAAAACGCAAAACCTTACCTATAAAGAAAAAGAATCCCTAAAAAAACTTCAAAACAACAATGACATCATAATTACCACCGCAGACAAAGGATCAACAACCGTAATAATGAACAAAGAAGACTACATTTCCGAAGGACTTAGGCAACTGACTGACTCGACCTTTTATTCTGTCGCACCAAGTGACCCATGTGAGCAGATTGTTGACTTAGTCTGTGACATGCTCCACACAAGAGGTGAATCTGAAGGCCTATCTGAGACTGATATTGAACTCATGATACCTAGTCATCCGAGAACCCCACATTTTTATATGTTGCCAAAAATTCACAAGAACAACAATCCAGGCCGTCCTATCGTTGCGTCCTTTGACGCACCGACAGAAAGAATATCATCATTTGTAGATTACCACATACAACCATTAGTCAAAGAATTATCATCCTATGTCAAAGACACCAACCATTTCCTCCAAATTATTAATTCAATACAGTTACCAAACAACACACCACTTTTTTTAGTCACAATAGACGTGACATCCCTCTATACTAATATTCCACACACCGATGGCCTTGCAGCACTCCGTTCCCAACTAAATACCCGATCCCTACCACACCATCCATCAACCGACTTCATCACCACCCTCGCAGACATCATATTAAATAACAACTACTTCACTTTTGAAAATACATACTATCACCAAATAAAAGGGACGGCCATGGGTACTCGGATGGCACCAAGTTACGCAAACATATTCATGGGTACAATTGAAACCAGTTTTCTATCTACAGAACCGTTGAAACCTCTTGTGTGGAAAAGATTCATTGATGACATCTTTATGATCTGGCCACACAGTAGCGACTCCCTCTGTAAATTCCTTGACAGACTGAACAATCATTCATCACTTAAATTCACCCACAACATATCCTTACATAAAATAACTTTCCTTGACGTCGACATCACCATTAATCACAACAACCAAATAAACACTGCCGTACATTTCAAGCCAACAAACAAATTACAATATCTTGATTACTATAGTTGTCATCCATCACACATAAAAAAATCCATTCCATACTCACTTTCACTCCGCGGCCATCGAATTTGCAATACCCAAACCTCACTTAACCACTACCATAACAAAATACACGAAGGTCTCCGCAATAGAAACTACCCCGAAGCATTCCTACAAAAACATATACATGACAGACCAAGATTTCATAATCCACAAAACAGACACAAGAACTCATCCGATCACCCAAGATTAATCACCACATATTTCCACGGCAGCCATAAACTTACACAACTTATCAAAGACTTCATACCTATACTCCGACAACACGATGACACAAAAAACCTACTGCCCTTAAATCCACAAATTTGCTACAGACAAAACCCAAACATAAAGTCATCACTCACAAAAACAAGACCCACACAATCATTCCATCAATCAATTACTTCACCTGGAACAACCCCATGTCAACAACCTCGCTGCAAAACCTGTCCCCTCATCAAACCAGACACACAAATTAACACACATCACACATCGAATACATACAAAGCACAACCTAACTCCTCATGCAAAACAGCGAACTGTATATACCTACTAGAATGTCGACTATGCCCCGCATTCTATGTAGGTGAAACAAGAAACGCTCTCCACATCCGCATGAACAATCACCGACACACAACAGACTCAGTACAAAATAACACTCTACCTATCCCGACACACGCCCGATCTCATAATCAGACGTTCAATAACTGCTTCACCGTTCGCGTCATCAAATCATTTCACCCTCCACTAACTGACATTGACCTTAGAACCTGGGAGTCGTCCTACATCTGGTCACTTGGTGCCCACTACAACGATGGTCTGAACAAAAAACACTAACTGACAGACTGACAGACAAACTAAACCACCCTCTCATCACTTCCATCACCCTCTTCCACACATACCCTGATCACCCCACCGACTCACCTCACTACAGATAACTCGCTGTCCCTTTTAGGCAACACATATGCCAGAATTGGGATGGCATGAGAAGAGTTGATGGTGATGAATGTTGGCCCTTGAAGGGTGCTTGTACTTGTCCACAAACTTTTATTATTTGATATAAGAATTTGTGGACAAGTACAAGTACCTTTTAAATCTTAAGAAGTTTAGGTTGATTAAGAAAAATATTGTCTTTTTCTTTTTTATTTTTTATTTTTTTATTACTATGGTATATTCGTATTTTTTTTAATACTTGACTGATGACGGCCCACTAAGGGCCGAAATATATTTCAAGTTTTCAATTTTCTTTTATTTATTCTATATATTTCAAGTTATATTGTGTAATTATAAATAAAAAGCTAATTAAGGCATAATATATATATTTATTAAAGTATTACTCGCGCATGCGATTATATTATAAACTTATTAACGAATGACTCTCGAGTGCAACCACAATAAAAACATTTTATACAACAAGATTTGAAGAATCACGTCGAGGTTCTATATAGTTGAAAAACAACAAATTGAGACGCAACCACACGTGCATTTGTCCCAAGAGCTGCAGTTGTGTGCGCAGGACACTGGAAGGCAGCCAGAGACTCAAAGGATTTTTCTCTATTCTTCAGAGGGCTATTGACGGTCTCCAAAACCGAAGCAAACCCAACACGTAACTCGATTAAGATTACTTGGAGCAGGCATATGAAACAGAACCCACTCAATTATTGCGGCTCGTTTGGTGGACTCTAATCTTGTGCTATATAGGTGACACTGTGCTCTTCTCACTGCCGTCTCAATTCGGCGTATCCACTTTTTAAAAAACATCTTTAATTATTGTGTTTATGCTCCTTTGTGTATTTTTGAAAAATACCAAAATCTTGATCATCTGTTACAGCCTTCTGTCAAAGTCAGTTTAATTTTGATAAACATAAATACTTGCAACGTGCCAGTTAACCAAATTAAAACCTCCTTGCTTAAATTTTAACATAAATGAAGGAAATTATAAATAAAATAAAAAATATAACAGCCAAACTTTCCCAATATTATACCCATTTACAATTTTTAGGAAAATGTTTGGAAATTGGTGCAGCACCGAAAGGGCTGATACCGAAAATTGCCCTCAGTGCGATACCACCAATAATAAGAAACAACATGATTATGGTTAACTACATGAACGCCTTACACTCTACACACATGCTCTACATACAATATATACACCTCTGCACAGATCAGAAAAATAAGCTAGATGCACTTTTAAAAGTCAGCCTTATCGCCTTTCCTCATTTGTTTTTAAAAATACAAACGCTCCTCTCAAATGCTACAAGAAATATCTCTCAGGAGCAAATCAAATCACAAATAAAACTAAAAAATCTACAAAAATATTACAAACAAAACAACATTAATCTACCATTAAGATACCAACAAATAAATATTCCTGCAGATTTAAACCTAACTCCGATAGACCTCTCTAACCCATTCTCCATTCCTCCACCCCCTCCGCCGGCATACTATATACATTATGATAAAACGCCCACCACTGACACTATAGTAAATCTATCTTCAGTTCAATTAACCCCTGAAGATAGAGCCGTGTTGAACAAAGGGCTATCATTTTGTCCAACAAAAAAACTTGACAAGATTAAATTGTTGAACGATTTCGTAAGATTCGGGCGCAAGCTAAAATGGAAACATTACTGGGAAACTAACCCACGACACCATAATGACAATACACACGCAGCTCTACAAAAATTCAAACCACCATCACCTAACGAACCACCACCACTACCTCCAAACCATCCTATCGAAACATTTTTAACCAGCCTTTTCGCAAAATTGTCAGATGACAGATATATAAACACTCTACAAGACAAAACGCAAAACCTTACCTATAAAGAAAAAGAATCCCTAAAAAAACTTCAAAACAACAATGACATCATAATTACCACCGCAGACAAAGGATCAACAACCGTAATAATGAACAAAGAAGACTACATTTCCGAAGGACTTAGGCAACTGACTGACTCGACCTTTTATTCTGTCGCACCAAGTGACCCATGTGAGCAGATTGTTGACTTAGTCTGTGACATGCTCCACACAAGAGGTGAATCTGAAGGCCTATCTGAGACTGATATTGAACTCATGATACCTAGTCATCCGAGAACCCCACATTTTTATATGTTGCCAAAAATTCACAAGAACAACAATCCAGGCCGTCCTATCGTTGCGTCCTTTGACGCACCGACAGAAAGAATATCATCATTTGTAGATTACCACATACAACCATTAGTCAAAGAATTATCATCCTATGTCAAAGACACCAACCATTTCCTCCAAATTATTAATTCAATACAGTTACCAAACAACACACCACTTTTTTTAGTCACAATAGACGTGACATCCCTCTATACTAATATTCCACACACCGATGGCCTTGCAGCACTCCGTTCCCAACTAAATACCCGATCCCTACCACACCATCCATCAACCGACTTCATCACCACCCTCGCAGACATCATATTAAATAACAACTACTTCACTTTTGAAAATACATACTATCACCAAATAAAAGGGACGGCCATGGGTACTCGGATGGCACCAAGTTACGCAAACATATTCATGGGTACAATTGAAACCAGTTTTCTATCTACAGAACCGTTGAAACCTCTTGTGTGGAAAAGATTCATTGATGACATCTTTATGATCTGGCCACACAGTAGCGACTCCCTCTGTAAATTCCTTGACAGACTGAACAATCATTCATCACTTAAATTCACCCACAACATATCCTTACATAAAATAACTTTCCTTGACGTCGACATCACCATTAATCACAACAACCAAATAAACACTGCCGTACATTTCAAGCCAACAAACAAATTACAATATCTTGATTACTATAGTTGTCATCCATCACACATAAAAAAATCCATTCCATACTCACTTTCACTCCGCGGCCATCGAATTTGCAATACCCAAACCTCACTTAACCACTACCATAACAAAATACACGAAGGTCTCCGCAATAGAAACTACCCCGAAGCATTCCTACAAAAACATATACATGACAGACCAAGATTTCATAATCCACAAAACAGACACAAGAACTCATCCGATCACCCAAGATTAATCACCACATATTTCCACGGCAGCCATAAACTTACACAACTTATCAAAGACTTCATACCTATACTCCGACAACACGATGACACAAAAAACCTACTGCCCTTAAATCCACAAATTTGCTACAGACAAAACCCAAACATAAAGTCATCACTCACAAAAACAAGACCCACACAATCATTCCATCAATCAATTACTTCACCTGGAACAACCCCATGTCAACAACCTCGCTGCAAAACCTGTCCCCTCATCAAACCAGACACACAAATTAACACACATCACACATCGAATACATACAAAGCACAACCTAACTCCTCATGCAAAACAGCGAACTGTATATACCTACTAGAATGTCGACTATGCCCCGCATTCTATGTAGGTGAAACAAGAAACGCTCTCCACATCCGCATGAACAATCACCGACACACAACAGACTCAGTACAAAATAACACTCTACCTATCCCGACACACGCCCGATCTCATAATCAGACGTTCAATAACTGCTTCACCGTTCGCGTCATCAAATCATTTCACCCTCCACTAACTGACATTGACCTTAGAACCTGGGAGTCGTCCTACATCTGGTCACTTGGTGCCCACTACAACGATGGTCTGAACAAAAAACACTAACTGACAGACTGACAGACAAACTAAACCACCCTCTCATCACTTCCATCACCCTCTTCCACACATACCCTGATCACCCCACCGACTCACCTCACTACAGATAACTCGCTGTCCCTTTTAGGCAACACATATGCCAGAATTGGGATGGCATGAGAAGAGTTGATGGTGATGAATGTTGGCCCTTGAAGGGTGCTTGTACTTGTCCACAAACTTTTATTATTTGATATAAGAATTTGTGGACAAGTACAAGTACCTTTTAAATCTTAAGAAGTTTAGGTTGATTAAGAAAAATATTGTCTTTTTCTTTTTTATTTTTTATTTTTTTATTACTATGGTATATTCGTATTTTTTTTAATACTTGACTGATGACGGCCCACTAAGGGCCGAAATATATTTCAAGTTTTCAATTTTCTTTTATTTATTCTATATATTTCAAGTTATATTGTGTAATTATAAATAAAAAGCTAATTAAGGCATAATATATATATTTATTAAAGTATCATAGTAATAAAGTAATACATATAAGCAGACCTTAGTAACGCGTTATTATTACAGTATGACGTTATTTTTGACAAATAGGTACGTATGACATAACGTTATATATCGCTATTAGAGTAGTATCTCATTTTGATACATCATAACGTTATTATTATAGGTTGTCAACTTCGTGCCTACCGCGCCCACGGGGTATAGGGGTTGGTGGGCGGGGTCTCGGAGGGGATGCGGATGGTGTGGCGAGAGGGTGAGTGAGCACGACGCGTGGGGCGGACCAAGGCGGATGGCCAGTCGCCGGGGAGGTCGCTCCATAGATAAGATTAAGGGTAGTATAGTCAGTCAGTAAGCGTAAGCTGAAACAGACGTGTTTTATTTATTTATAATTAAACGTTAGCGCGGCGCAATCCGACACTCGATTTGTTAGTGCTATGGAGGATTCGCTCATAGCTATCGAACTCCTTGCGTTCCTGCAGCAGAAGCTGGACGTAATGGATGAGGTGAGCGCGATCCAGATATGTTCATCCAGCTTCAGTGAAAATGATATATCTGTAGCTCTATCAGTCGCTCAACAAGAGTGACCAGATGGTTTCCCGCCGTCGCGACGGGACCAAGAAAAGTTTACAGGATATCATCACGCTCCTGAAGGCGACTGTCCCGGATAACGTGCCGACATTTGTGGCTAAGAATATGCAGAAGCTTCCGCCGGTCACTTTTGACCACGTCGATGTCACCAGCCTTCTGAAGGACATCGTCAGTCTGAAGGCCAGTCTAGCGGATGTGCTGGTGAGACTTGATGCCTCGGAAACTACCGTCTTTGAACTTCGAAAGGAATTTATCAGTCTGCGTAACTTATCGAGGTCATCCGATGACGTGCACGTTAACACGCGGCGCGGAGCTTGCCTCGACATATCGGTGTCAACTTTCGAGTCAGCAGTGTTGACAACGCCGCTGCCGCTGTCCGCCGTGTCAGCGAAACGTGAAATGCACGTGCCTCGTGACACCGACCCTGCTGCCCCGGTAGCCGCCCCCGCACCCCGCGACCACCAGCTGTACTGCACGTGCCGACGGGACCAGACAAATAGGCGAATTCTAATTTCGCCTCCGTCGTAAAGAGCAGACCTGTTGCTCAGACTTTACAGCCCACGTCTGAGAGACCATCGGCCGACGCGATGCTGGGCGCCTCCGCTGATTACCGTGATGAAGATGGTTTCGTTAAGGTTGAGAAGAGGAGGCGCCACAAGCGAGTAAGTCAGAACCGTTGCGGCACGGGTCCAACGGGGCCTAGCTTCTTGTTGCGAGCTGCGACGCCGACCACAGCGATGTACCTATCCCGCCTGCACTACACCACCAAGGCGCAGGACATCGTCGAGTACATCCAGAATAAACCAACTTCTTGTTAAGAGTGGAGCCGCTGGGGACGCGTCACAATGCTATATAATGTAATACTGACAAGCAAGCTGTCAACCTTCATGAAGAAGGACTTCTGGCCGAAGGGCGTGATATACAGGCGTTTTCGCGGTAGAGTCCCATCGACACCACCGGACCGTGAGTGAAGTTGTGCCAAAGTGACACTTTAGCAACTTTAAAAATGTATTAATTCTTTTTATGGGCCTTGTTGCTTGAAATAAAGCAATTTATTATTATTATTATTATTATAAACCGATGTATAATGGATCTCGTTTGTAGACTCTGATATTTTAAAGTTGTCAATGTCATACTTGTGTAGGTACTTGGAATGCCCTGCACACTAACCCCTGTACCCCGTGGGCGCGGTAAGCACGAAGTTGACACCCAATAATCATTTTTTTTTTTTTTATAAATATGTAAGAGTCTGCATTTGAGTTAAAGTACGACAAGATTCATAGGTTCCAACGATGTAATAATATCACGGGTAATTTTTAAGCCGTGAAATTAAAATTTCCCTAGGTTAGGTTAGATTAGATTAATTCAAATTCAAATATTTATTGCATTCATGTTTATATGTGTTGCATTCACGGCTGTGACAATTTACCTCCGACCTCGAAATAAAAGCGTCTCCCGCCCCAGCGTTTTTTCGTTGCGTTTTCGAGCGCGTCAGTTGGTAAAGTTAGGTTTCCGAACTTACACGATGGAACATCTGAGTCTTGTCGTACTGTGTGTTAATTTTCTGTCTACATACCTACGTACAGATAAATCGGTACTATTCTGGTAGTTCAATTTTCTCGAAGAACAGAAAATGTAGAGGTGTAACAACAATGACTTACAAGTTTACAAGTAATGCATAGATCCTAGGAATAGTAAGAAGGCTCAAATGATTAAAAACTAAATCAAACTACAAGCAAATCAACTTTAGTCCTACTTCGCCTGCGTAGTTACAGGGACGCGGGGCACGAGGACAAAGGGAAACACGGAACAGGCAGGCTTGTGGGGGAGAAAGTGTATCTCTCACTCTCTCTCTCTCTCACACACTTAATGCAACATAAGCCCGCCCCGCGCCCCTCTGGCGTCGCGGGCGTAGACTGACTTATTATGGCAGTCTATAGCTCCCACAGATATAGATCTAAATAGGTGACGCGAGTGAATGTATTTCGCGTGCCAAAAAAGCGCGCCAAAAGGGGGAGCAAGGCTCTTCCTTAACAGATATTGACTCCTACAACTTTAAACATTATTAGGAGTACGGGACTCACCGTGTTTGGTTTCTATCTGTTACAAAGTGTGTAACAGGAAATTTTCCAATAACTGTTATAATTGATGGTATTTGTAATGTTAATTATTTACATAATTTTGTCCCTATTGACACGGTTAGTACAAGTACTAACAAAATTGTAAAAAAATCTTTTTGGAATTGAAGACAACGGCAGGGTTGTCTGTGTTAAAGTTGGTACATCAAAACATACAAGGCGGCTTTCTCGGCAAAATACTTTCAATCGAGTTGTTCTTAGAGGAATCAAAAACAGATATTTTGTGTGTAACCGAACACCATCTACATGAACATAATATGCAGTTTAATGTTAATAATTTTAGTGTTCTTAGCTGCTACAATAGATTAAAAATACAAAAAGGTGGATCCATGATTCTTGTAAAAAATAATATAAAAGCAAAGGAAAGAAAAGACATTGTAAAACTTTCTGTAGAACATCAAATTGAATTAGCTTGCATAGAAATGAGTACATATATTATCTTCTGTGTTTACCGACCCTCAGGACAAGATTACAAAATTTTTGAAAAAGCAATGGAAGAGGTTTTAAAATTATTATTTGATGCCAAGAAAAAAGTTATTATATGTGGAGATTTTAACGTAGATTTACTAGAAAAATCGATTATGCGCTCAAAATTAATACATTTATTCAAATCATTTAAGTTGTCTAATGTGTTCTTAGAACCTACTCGAATTACTCGGGATACTGCGTCATGCCTCGACAATATATTCTGTGATTGCGAATATTCAGACGATAAAGTAATCAACCGCTTGCAGTCCGATCACAGTGGCCAAACTATAACCATTAAACAAAGCGTAAATCAATTGCCCAAAAAAGCTTTTTGCAGGCCTATTACAACTCACAAAGTAGATTGTTTCAAAGCAAACCTAGAAGTTAAATTAGCACATTATAATCTTCTCCAAGACGATCCAAACGCTCTGTTTACAGACCTTTTCAACATAGTCTCCAAAGAGTTCGAAAATACATTTAAGATGCAAAAACTTTCTAACAAAGGTAAAATCACCTTCAGTGACTGAGCGACTCCAGGTATTTACAAAAGCAGAAATCATTTATACGAATTATACGACAAAAAGTCCTACAATAATAATGTTAAATTTACTGAATTCATGAAAAATTACTCACGCATCTTTAAATTGGTGTGTTTAAAAGCAAAAAGTATCTACTTGAATAAAAAACTTAAAAGGTCCGATAACAAAGTAAAAACAGTATGGAACATCATAAATACTGAAACTGGGAAAAGTAAGAAACGTGATAACGAGCTTAAGTTAAGTATTAACAATGAAGTCGTTACGGGAGATAAAGAGGTTGCGAATGCCTTTGAACAATTCTTTACTGAAATTCCTTCCTTAACAACTAAAGATTTAAATTCAAGCCCTGGGCTTGCGCAGGATCTTTTAATAGATAACGTACCTCAGTGTCTTTCTGTATTTGCTTTTAAACATATTAGTTCATTAACTGTAATTAAAGCATTTAAATCGCTTAACTTGAAAAAAACCGAGGACTTATGGGGCCTATCTGTGAAAGTTATAAGTTCTGTTATTGATTTATTAAGTCAGGAAAGATACAATTTATTACTATATCTACACATTTATTAAAAATTAATGCCAAATAAAGCTCCTTATTTGGCATTAATTTTTAATAATAGCTTAAGGCTCCAGTCCCCTAAAAATCAGTATTCTTGCAGAATTATCAGAAAAGAAAGATTTTATTTTAGTTACTAAGAAAGCAATAAATAAAATACATTTTACGTTAATTTATAGTGTGGAATTTGAAGATTCCAAAACACATTTTGTCATTTACTTTAATGCTACTTTTAATAGGTTTTTTAGGCTTTAAACATACCTTTATTTATGTTCTAGGCGTTGAGAGTCTCATTCATGCACACGTCACGTAAAAATTATGACAAAAACAAGAAATGTAATCAGGTAACATTTATTCCCATATCTTCAAAAATAATCTTACCTGGTTACTTTTTTGGATAATACTTTAGTTTTCTTATTTCGAGTGCTTTAAGTAGTTGTGATTTTATGAATTAAACCACTGATAAAATATTTTTTTTCTACTAGAAAACTATCGTTTAGCGTAGTCAAATTTAAAACACGTAGAATAGAACTATTAATAAGTGAAATAACAAAAAACGGTATTTAAAAAATTATTTTAAGAACATTTATCAAATCGAAACTTATCGAGAGTTTAAAACACAAAACGCGTCGATATTTCCCTCAGTTTCGCTGGGACATCGCAGCGTTCAGACGTGTGTTGTGTAGCTCGACGTCATTTTACCTCCCGCTCGCACGGTTGCTCCCTTTCCCTCGCGTAGATTCTTATGGAGAGGCGAACTGTATCATTAAAGTTGCTCTACTTGAATATTGCACTTATCATTTAATAAGTAAACAACTATGGATAAAATATTTTTTGTATATTTTAAGAAATCCCTGTTTCGATAAAATAAAGTCTAATCTACGTCCGTCCGTATTTCACAGCATCATAACTTTAGCACCGTAAAGATAAAGACATGAAATTTGGCACAAAAATAGCATTAATTTGCCTACATATTACATTGTAAAAAAATAAGAAAAATTTGAAATTGTTTAAAATATTTTCAAAACAAAAGTGAGAAAAATAAAAAATATCCTAAAAATACAATATGGGTATGAAACTGTAGACACTAAAAAGGTGATTATAAAAATATATACTTTTACTATATTTACTGGCACTGGTTTTGTGAAATCTTTAAAAAAACCACAATAATGTGTATGTCCGAAACTGGTAGACCGAAAAATATGAAAAAAATGTCCGTTAAAGATCATAACTGACCAATAACCGGGAAAACTATAGTGATTTAAAAATATAAAAAAAAGTAAAATAAATAAAAAAATATATTTATAAAAATACAATATGGGTATCACATTGTAGGTATTAAAAAGCTTATTGTAATAATATATAGTTTGGCTATATTTAATTGCATCTATTTCGAGAAATCCTTGAAAATCTATAAAAAAATGTATGTCCCCCCTCTTATCTCCAAAACTGGTAGACCGAAAAATATGAAAAAAATCATGGTAATATGCGTTTACGTAAGAATTACAGAAAAAATAAAGCGGTTGAGAAGTTCTCGAAAAAAAATGATAAAACTAAATTTATCATCCACAATACGGAACCCTAGGTTCTGACTAGAGTCTGACTCGCACTTGGCCGGTTTTTTTTCAAGATGTTTGCGGTAGGCCGTTTTTTTGGGCGGTTTTAATTTAGTTTTCGGAGCTTTTATTACTACCCTTAATTTTTACCATAAGTATCCGGTTACCCGGGTAATACATTATCCGTTATCTGGATAGTAAAAATCATTGAATAATTGCATGCCCTAATTCGCTTAGATTAAGTTATGTTAATGTGTGTTAATTCTAAAACCCGTAAAGCCGTATTTTAGAAGTTGTGGTCTAAAAAACCCACGGGGATGGCGTGACACAAATTTTATACCAGCACCGCTGTCGCCACTTTTTGGAATAACTAAAGCCGAAGCTACATCCTGTTTATTACTTTACTTACTTTTATTTAAAATATCTAAACGTCCTTGCCCCTCCGAGTCGAGCCCAAGGGGGGGGGGGGGGGGGGGCACAAAGAAGATCCCGTTTTTTGGTTTTTTGCTTACATCTCGAAAACCGTGCATTGTACGAAATTTTATTTTACTACATAATGAAAGCTGATAAAATTTTCTACAACTTTAGCTTTCACACTTTTTATCTATCTCCAATCTTTGCCTAGCTATGAGCTTCGAAAAATGGTCGAATTTTAAAGCCTTTTTCACGTCAACCACGTTGGATTTTAAAATCGTTGTTGTTTTCGTAATCAGCGACCCGATAAACCATTCAAACGATACCCATGTTGATTTTCAAAATTTTTACCCCATTTCCCCCTTTTAGGGGTTGAATTCTGAAAAAACTTGAAACACATTTATAGATAAGAGTACTCCTGTGAAATCTCGAATAAAATAGTCTAACTAATCTTGTTTCCCCTTACAAACTTTGGACACCCGTTTCACCCCCTTAAGGAGTGTGTTTTGAAAAATCCTTTCTTAGTGGACGCCTTCACTATACAGGGTGGAAAAAATGTAAGGGCCCTGGAGGGGAACTACCTTAAATCCTTTAGTTAGCTCATTTTACTGAAAGGAAACATTCCTTTAGTTTTTAAAAGAAACAAAACTGCATTCAAAGGTCTTCTAAAATTTGCTTGTCTCACCCGGGAACTGAACCAACTAAAAATTAAAAAAATAAACCCTCGCTATTTTATTATACAAATCGGTAGGATTATTGTTCAGAATAAAATTTGTCTAATAAACATTTAGTCTTAAACTCATCTGTTGTGCGAGATACCCATGAAATTGAATATTTATTACAAGTTCTTTATTAACAATGTCTAGTACTATTCACTTGTCAAGTAATAATGATACGCCATTATTACACAACGACAGCACGGAATGAAAGTAAAACAAAACAAAATTTGAAATTCGAACGAATACTTTTATCGATTTTAAAAATGTTGAAAGTTATCGTTTGAACCTCAAATTTGTTGCTGTGCATTGCAAAAAAAATACGTTCCTTTTTTAAACTTTTCGTCAGTACGCCTAGTGGAAGAAGGAATTGTGCTGTGCATATATTTATTATTACCATTTAACGATTTTCTTATTGAAGTCTACAACAAGTTACTTGTTACTTGTTACATTAGCAAGCTTGTACTTCATACGATGTCTTTGGTTGTAAGAGGGATAAGAAAATTATAACGTGTCATTTACTTGTTACAAGTGAACAGTACTAGGTATTATTAACAAAGAACTTGTAATAAATATTTAATTTCATGGGTATCTCGTACAACAGATGAGTGTAAGACCAAATGTTTATTAGACAAATTTTATTCTGAACAATAATCCCACCGATTCGTATAGTAAAATAGCGAGGGTTTATTTTTTTAATTTTTAGTTGGTTCGATTCCTAGGTGAGACAAGCGAATTTCAGAATATCTTTGAATGCAGTTTTGTTTCTTTTAAAAAATAAAGGAATGTTTCCTTTCAGTAAAATGAGCTAACTAAAGGATTTAAGGTAGTTCCCCTGCAGGGCCCTTGAATTTTTTCCACCCTGTATAAGGTATCTATATGCAAAATTTCAAGTCTATAGAACCAGCTGTTGTTGAGATGTAAGCAAAAAACCAAAAAACGGAATCTTCTTTGTGCCCCCCCCCCCCCCCCTCGGGCTCGACTCGGAGGGATAAGGACTTTTAGTATGTTTATTTCCTAACTAGTCCAAACAAAGTTCTTAAGTCAAAGACCCTGCTTTCGACTTTTCCATCCACATACCCTTAGAGAGCACTCATTTCTCAGCCTATAAATGTGTAGATGATGGTATCTTTCCTGACTTAATGAAGTTTAGTAAATTGATCCCCCTTTTTAAATCAGGTGACAACGGTGACCCATCAAACTATAGACCTGTGTCAGTTTTACCGGTTTTGAGTAAGGTTTTTGAAAAAATAGTTTTTAATCAATTGTTATTTCATTTTAATTTAAATAAGTTGCTTCACTGTGAACAATATGGATTCACTAGAAGGAGGTCAACCACAGATGCAGGAGTTGCTTTAGTTAAGCACATTTTTGATGCTTGGGAAGAAACGCAGGTGCATTTGGTATATTTTGTGACCTCTCGAAAGCCTTCGATTGCGTTAATCATGAAACACTCTTATGTAAATTAGATCACTACGGAGTGAGGGGCAAATCTTTGGCGTTAATGAAGTCGTATCTTAGTGATCGTATTCAAAAGGTAGACATTAATGGGGTAAAATCATGTGGAGCATTAGTTAAAATGGGTGTCCCGCAGGGTTCCATATTGGGGCCCTTGCTGTTTTTAATTTACATAAATGACCTTCCCTATTTAATTAAAGACTTAACTAAGATGGTACTATTCGCAGACGACACGGAGTGGCGTGCACAGAACTTTTTTCCGGAAAAGCAATCAGAAGGTCAAGTACGACACTAAAAAAAAATATGAAAAAATTTAAATAACACTTTGAAAAAAAAAAAGTTTGTATGAAAATGTTCACTAGGAAAGGCAGTTCCTACCCTGGCGTCATACAAACTTTTTTTTTTCAAAGTGTTATTAAAAATTTTTCCAATTTTTTTTATTGTTGTACTTGACCTTCTGATTGCTTTTCCGGAAAAAAGTTCTGCGCACGCCACTGACGACACGTCACTTATTTTTAAAGTTAATAGACGTAATTGGGCATTACGGTAGACTCTCGTCTTCAGTGGGGTCCCCACATAGAAGCCCTATGTGGTAGACTTAGTTCGGCCGCATACGCTGTTAGACGCATAAGGCAAATTACTGATGTAGATACTGCTAGACTAGTCTATTGTAGTTATTTTCACAGCATTATGTCATACGGCATGCTGTTATGGGGTAGAGCCGCGGATACAGACGCAGTCTTTGTTTTGCAGAAGAGAGCAATTCGGGCTATTTATAATATGAAGCACCGGGATTCATTAAGAGAAAAGTTCAAAGAAATTAATATATCAACTGTTCCTTGTGAATATATTTACCAAGTCCTTAGATATGTCAGAAAAAATGTTAAGTCTCTCCCAAGGCTTGGTGAGCAACATTGTAAGGAAACCATAAATAAGTATAAACTGGCTTTTCCAAAAATCTGACTCGCCAAAGTGAGTACCTCTTTCGTAGGACATGGTATAAGATTTTACAATAAACTTCCAAAAGAGGTCTTTACTTTGTCAGAGAATAAGTTTAAACAGTATATTAAGCAGGGCCTACTGAAAAAGGCATATTATAAAATAAATGAATATTTGGATGATGGTGAAGCATGGTGTTATAGTGATACTGATTGTGATGATAGTAGGTAATAATTTAATTAATTAATATAATTTCCTAACTTTTGATTCCTCTTAAGAGTTAACATTAATTAATTACAGACTGTAAAAGGAAATAGACTATATGAGACAGGTAGGCAAAGATATATATGTTTTTCTTTTTTCATTAACCTGAATTCCTGCTGTCTTGTATTTTCTTATCCCTTGGTTAAAGTAGATATAAGTAATTTGATGTATTGTATAGTATAAGTTTATGTTAAAAAAAAAGACATGATCTTGCTAAGTTTCTTGCCCGTTCTTCTTAGCAAGACTAATCGAATGGGCGGAGGTAGGCATGTATTTATATATTATGTAACCTATTACTATGTAGTATATAGGATGGGATTTGGTCAGCCGCCTGGATTCGTGCTGGGGGCTCGGTTGGTGATCATTGAACCTTGTTCCTGGTCCCTGGCCGGGTCTCCGGTATGGGTTCGGGCAGTTGATTGGATTTCACCTTGTATAATAATATTTTACCTATAATTTTAATCGTATATATATTGCTACATAAATTAAATAAACATTTAATCTAAGTAGTTCATGTACATTTATTATTTTATTACATATATTTTTATAAGATTAAAATTTGACTTGTGAAATTATTATATATACCTACTTTGCAAAATAAACTTTTTGAATTTGAATATGAATTTTGAATTTTATATTTTTCCGAATTTCCCGAAATTTATATGCGGCGATGACAGGATTTTCATCTACCGGCCTACATACCTACTCAACGTGTAGGCCGGTACATAAAAATCCAGTCGTCGCCGCAAGTAATAATAAACGACAGAGACAGGGGGTAGATCGCTACGCTTCCTAGCCTGTCATCATCGCTGCACTGACCAGTCATTCCGCGACCATAGCAGATGAAACTCTTCCGAAAATTCGGGAAAATATAAAAACCAAACACGGTGAGTCCCGTACTCCTAATAATGTTTTCAATGCATGTGCTCGTAAAGGCCCACTTTTTATGCATCAAAATCGAACAAAAAGTCGATTATTTTGCCCTAGGGCTTTATTATTTTTTTTTTTATTATTTATTTACAATGGTTGGCTAACCTGCAGCCTTTCCTGTGTACCATAGATGTTATACTTTTTTTTCCACTGTTTAACGGCTCTGGATACAGTCCTTTTGAGCCAATTATAATTTAAAGTTCACAAGATTATATTTATTTTCATTTCCTCACACTATGCATTGAAAAACGTAGTATGATACACGGGCGTAAAAGCAATAAATTACTCGGTTACGTTTAAAACACTCGCTACGCTCGTGTTTTAAATCGTCCTCGTAATTTATTCCTTTTCGCCCTAGTAGCATAAACTGCTATTACAGTGACCGCATAAATTTAAAATCTTATCCTACAAATTTGACTATTATGTCTTAAGTGTTACAATTTCTTCTAAAATTCAAACCGCTGTCAACAGTTTTCATTGTAAAATGTGACACGCTTGGTTTTAATAGAGTTCAATGCACTTGCGTCATCTATTTAGAGCAATGTCTGTGATAGCTCCCTTCCACGTCCAACTTATAGTCCTACCACGGTATACAATGACAAGTTTGTTCCGTCCACGTAAAGAGTATAATTGAAGAAAATGTGAAACTTCTTGTGTGATTACAGATTTCTAGTAGTTTATCTATGAAACTGTTAAAAGTGACATACGGAATAACAACTAAAACAGTTGATCTCTTCACATTTGGATTTTCTTAGAAATTCTTCTTTAAATTCATAGTTACTGAAAATGCACAGAAACATAAAATTTTTAACTATGAAAATGCTCACTAAAATGTTAACATACGAACATAGATCGGTACGGCAGAGTGCCTTACAGAATAGAAAAACATGCATCAAGACAAATTCTCTCGATTAAAGTGAATTTTAGATTTAAAGCCCAGATTTAAGTATTAATATTTTCGGTTGATTTATCACCATGAAATGCAGTCTAAAATATTAACAGTTCTCGAGCGATAGATTTTGCTTGATGATGTTTGCTGTTAACTGTGTTAGTTTAGTTTAGCAGAGAGCAAGGCGTTCTCAAAAGCGTTTAGAAAAGCCGTTCTACTGTCTCAAGCTCTTTGGATTAGGCCAAGCTAGTTCATCTTTAACCCGGCGAGGATGAGGAGGGGTCAATTTTCAAAAGTTTGCAGTTTTTTGTCACGTGATCGTACGTTATTGGTTGACTCGATAGGTCGCTAATGACGCCCCCTGCCTGCCGCACACCGTTCTTCAGTTAGCCGGCGACTGAGAAAAGTGCTACATGTGTGCAGACGCAGAAAAAGGTAAATATGACCCTATATTATACATGATTTAGTTTAAAGCGTTGATTATGTTGTAGGCATTTAGTAAAACAAATAAAAGTTCAAGATCTGTACCCTAAAATGTGTTTTTTTTTTGTGGTAAACCCTAAAATAATGTATTATTAAAATGTTCAAGCATAAACCTACACTGAAAAAAAAAACAAAAAAAAACATGTAACAATTGAAAATGAAATTTTTTACATTCGACTGATGACGGCCCCATACCGAGGGCCGAAATATATCGAGTTAAATTTTTTTAAATTGTTTTAATAACACTACTAATGAAAAGCTAGTAAAAGTTAAATATAATATATTTATAAACAAAATGAAATATAGGGTCATAATAGCCCCCCCTCATCATCGGCGTGCGATTCTGCACCACATCCTCGTCGGGTTAAGGGTTAAGGCTCAACGCGAAACGTCAATTACTTGTACAATAATAGTAGGATGGATCTTTTCTTTACCTGCAAGCGTGTCTTGATGACGTCAGCGGGGGTGACGAGCGAAGCTGCCGGTACGCCCGCAATCGCTCCCGCCGCCAGCAAAGTAAGGGGGTGGTTGTAGCCGTTTTCGTCGGCAAATTTCGCCTGAAAATTTAATTATTGTTACGTTTTTCATCGACTGGATTGAATAGTTATTTTGCTGGTACAGTTTTGACTTTGTAGTGAATAACTTTGTACGGTTTGTTTTGTAAGGTTTGTAAATACTTTTTTCACCAAAATTTCGCAAGACATTTCACGATAGCGTTGCAATTTGCGTCGATAGCTGTGACGTAGAAGGCAAACGAAAAATATCCCCGACGGGAATATCAGATGATTTTTCCCAGTGTAGATTGTCATTAGAACAGTCTAGACTCGTACACCCTCTTTTCACCGCAGATTTTTACTTCCTAACGTGGTAGGCACTACACTCAAACCACTGTTTAAGGGATAATGGTGTCGATTCGACGCAACACAACTTAACTTATTTGACAGGACTAACCTTATTTAGTGAAGTGGCAAAGTCTGCAAAGGCTTATGTCCAGCAGTGGACGAACTAGGCTGATGGATGGATGAACTTTGAGCGTCCTGTGTCTTTTCGATACATAAATAAAAAGACAGAACGCTTATATTAAGTTAAGTCCCGTCAATTAAGTTAAAACGTGTTACACCGAATCGGTGTTACTACTTACTATTGCTGGAATTTGGTATGTTGGGCAAATCTGTTTTCAAATAAACCCATCGAAAACTAATTATAGTTAAAAAAAAGCTTACCTTAACATGAGCATAAGCAGGGAAGTAAATAGCACTGAATGGTACGTCTCTTAGCAGGCATGCCTTAGCCCCTTTGTAGAGTCCAAAGAGGCCCAATTCTCGAACCACGGATAAGGCGCCGACTTTGCCGCCTCCCGCGATCTCTCCCGCCACTTGCAGACGAATCTTTACTATTTCCAGCGGATTTGTGAATACTACTTGCGATCCTCCCGCCTGAAAGTTATATATTTTATGTTTAGAGAATAAGAATAAGAACAAGATGCTATATATTCGCTGCAAACAAATATAACAATAAGTAAACACATACAGCATGAAAAAGAAAGTTAAAAAGAAAAAAATAATAATAATACACATTATTCGAAAAACAAATGTCCTATAAATATAAGACATTTGCAATACAGTTTCGTTTATTGAAGCAACGAAAAGGTCTGGCTCAGCATAGTCATTGCGATAAAAACCACAACACGCTGTTTTTCTGTCAAGCCTGAGATATCACAGACCGTTTGAAATGCAATAGAGAAGTTGACACATTTAATAAAAACGTAAAATAATATAAATATAAATTAGAAGTAAAATACCATCACTAATATGTGTGTGCTGTGTAAGGCTGTGTTCATAAATATATTGTTTATATCCTTGACCAAATAGACGAGCAGTTAAGGAACCTAATATATACACAATAAGCGCAATTAAGCAAAACTACGGCAACGATTCTTGGAGAGAAAAAATATCGAAATAGATATTTTTCTTCTCAAAAAAAACATTTTTTCAGAAGTTCTGACTCGCTCACTGATTGTCTTACGCCCAACCCAAACCCTTTTTCTTGCATGCGTGTAAGAAAAAGAATATGCTGCGATGATGATGTCACTGAAGGTCAAATGAAAAACATATTTTTTTATATTATTATTACATATGCCAACCGTTTCACCGATTTAGAACAACAACAATCACACGTGAGTGTTCAAGCCGCATGTAATAATAATTTAGTATGTCAGCTCACGCGAGTTTTATTAATATTATACATATATACAAGTGCATTTTTGATCATCGTCCAAATTCATACTGGTGGCTTGGTAAGTGATCAGTATCATGGATCAATAACAATTTTGGTGAAATTCGTAAAATTTCGACTCCCCATAAAGATTCACTCGGGAGTGGAGATTGATCCCCCTTTTTAAATCAGGCGACAACGGGGACCCTTCAAACTATAGACCTGTGTCAGTTTTACCGGTATTGAGTAAGGTTTTTGAAAAAATAGTTTTTAATCAATTGTTATTTCATTTTAATTTAAATAAGTTACTTCACTGTGAACAATATGGATTCACTAGAGGGATGTCAACCACAGATGCAGGAGTTGCTTTAGTTAAGCACATTTTTGATGCTTGGGAAGAAAAGCAAGATGCATTTGGTGTATTTTGTGACCTCTCGAAAGCCTTTGATTGCGTTAATCATGAAACACTCTTATGTAAATTGGATCACTACGGAGTGAGGGGCAAATCTTTGGCGTTATTGAAGTCATATCTTAGTGATCGTATTCAAAAGGTAGACATTAACGGGGTAAAATCAAGTGGAGCATTAGTTAAAATGGGTGTCCCGCAGGGTTCCATATTAGGGCCCTTGCTGTTTTTAATGTACGTAAATGACCTTCCATATTTAGTTAAAGACTTAACGAAGATAGTATTATTCGCAGACGACACGTCACTTATTTTTAAAGTTAATAGACGTAAAGATATCCTTGACGGCGCGAATACAACTTTATCACTGGTGCTTGATTGGTTTACTGTAAATAATTTAGTTTTAAACGCAAAAAAGACAAAGTGTATAAAATTTACGTTACCAAATGTAATTCAAGTGGATGGTAATTTGCTTTTGCAGGGGTCCAAGCTGGAGTTAGTTAACGAAACAAAGTTTTTAGGCATTACGGTAGACTCTCGTCTTCAGTGGGGTCCCCACATAGAAGCCCTATGTGGTAGACTTAGTTCGGCCGCATACGCTGTTAGACGCATAAGGCAAATTACTGATGTAGATACTGCTAGACTAGTCTATTTTAGTTACTTTCACAGCATTATGTCATACGGCATGCTGTTATGGGGTAGAGCCGCGGATTCAGACGCAGTCTTTGTTTTGCAGAAGAGAGCAATTCGGGCTATTTATAATATGAAGCACCGGGATTCATTAAGACAAAAGTTCAAAGAAATTAATATATTAACGGTTCCTTGTGAATATATTTACCAAGTCCTTAGATATATCAGAAAAAATGTTGAGTCTTTCCCAAGGCTTGGTAAGCAACATTGTAAGGAGACCAGAAATAAGCATAAACTGGCTTTTCCAAAAATCAGACTCGCTAAGGTGAGTACCTCTTTTGTAGGACATGGTATAAGATTTTACAATAAACTTCCAAAGGAGGTCCTTACTTTGTCAGAGAATAAGTTTAAACTGTATATTAAGCAGGGCCTATTGAAAAAGGCATATTATAAAATAAATGAATATTTGGATGATGGTGAAGCATGGTGTTACAGTGATAATGATAGTAAGTTATAATTTAATTAAATAGTATAATTTCTTAACTTATGATTCCTCTAAGGTGTAAACATTAATTGATTACAGACTGTAAAAGGAAAAGGACTATATGAGACAGGTAGACAAAGATATATATGTTTTTCTTTTTTTCATTAACCTGAATTCCTGCTGTCTTGTATTTTCTTATCCCTTGGTTAAAGTAGATATAAGTCATATATTGTATAGTATAAGTTTTATGTTGAAAAAAAAGACATGATCTTGCTAAGTTTCTTGCCCTTCTTCTTAGCAAGACTAATCGAATGGGCGGAGGTAGGCATGTATTTATATATGTAACCTATTAGTATGTAGTATATAGGATGGGATTTGGTCGGCCGCCTGGATTCGTGCTGGGGGCTCGGTTGGTGATCATTGAACCTTGTTCCTGGTCCCTGGCCGGGTCTCCGGTATGGGTTCGGGCGGCTGATTGGATTTTACCTTGTATAATATATATTTTACCTATCATTTTAATCGTAAATATATTGCTACATAAATTAAATAAACCTTTAATTTAGTTCATGTACATTTATTATTTTATTACATATATTTTCTTTATTAGATTAAATTTGACGTGTAAAAAGTGTATATATCTATACCTGCTTTGCAAAATAAACTATTTGAATTTGAATTTGAATTTGAGTGGAACCGAATTTCTATGGGAAGCCGAAATTTCAATTTACGAATTTCACAAAAATTGTTACTGATCCAAGATACTGATCACTTATTAAGCCTCCAGTATGAATTTGGACGATGATCAAAAAGTCACCTTGTATATACTTTCATTTTAATAAAGGAAATGCATGCTTATATCTGCCTTCTGAAAACAGTTTAGGAAAGCTATTCCTCGAAACGGTTATTGGATCGTAAATATTGGCGAGAAAATTAAGAGGCCAGTTAGTCCACCTCGGACGAGTTTCGACATTTTGTCGAGCTATGATTTTACCCCCGATTTCACAGTTAAGAATTTCATGTTAAACTGTGCTAAACTATGAAATGCAGCACTGTGATTGGCTGATTCGCCACCTAGATATTTCTTAATTCAGAAACTGCTTATTAATTATGTTTTCATGTACATGAGATGATCTTATTTTGTCCTAATGATTACTATATTCTAAATTCTGATATCGAAATTCTGATAAAACAGAATCACGATTGGTAGAATTTACTTTTATTTGGTTTTATACTCACGCAAGCACCCGCAAGGACCTCAGCCCAAACTTGGATGTTTCCTTTCTTGTCCATAAATTTGTCACGGACGAGGTCATTTACCTGAAAGCAATAATTCGAACTCAAAATGTTTATAGACTGGCCAGATAAGTCAGTCCTCGCCCGCGACGCTACAGGAGCGCAGGGGCGGGCTTATGTTGCATTGAGAGAGTGTGTTAGAGAGAGTGCAGATACACTCTCTCTCTCTAATGTGTTCATTCTACATTTTTTCGCTGCAAAAGTTAACAGCTTTGACACTAGTATGATAAGACATCTTGACACGGTGACATTCAGATGCACGACCGTCAATCCCCCTCCACAAGGTGAATCACCCGTCCCCCCCCTAAATGTGTGTCCACTTAAGGTTTTATGCGATTTTCAGGAAAACGAAATAAACTAAGAGAAAATAGTTAAAGGCCGTATTATTCTTTATAAAATTATCCAAAAATAAGTTTCCACATTTATTTTCATAGAAGGCATAGTTTAAAAGCAACGTCAACAGAAAGCTGTCAATTTTTTTAGGGCACAATACCGAGTTTTTTAAATAAAAAAATTCCTGTACAAAGTTTGTTATAATTAAAATGTATAAAATATTACTAAAAAAATGTTATTCTTGAATCTAAAATTAAATTGTGTTTTTGCTCATCGTTGATTTGTCATCAGTTTTTTGTTATCGTTGTTCGGAAACTATACCTTCCATAAAAATAAATGTAAGAAAATAATAATAGAAAATTTTATAAGTAATAACTCCGTCTTCAACTATTTTATAAGTAATAACTCCGTCTTCAACTATTTTATAAGTAATAACTCCGTCTTCAACTATTTTCTCGTAGCAAACACGGTTTTTCTGGAATTCGCATAAAACCTTAATTGGGCACACAGTTTAGGGGGAGAGGGGTGAAAAGGTTAAAAGAAACTAACTAACTTAACTATTAAAGGTATCCCAATATTCAATATTGTTAGAACTACGGAAAATTTGGACTGAGTATTAAAAGTGCTTCGTCTTCTCCCATTGAATTTTACAAGTTATTGTTCAATTTCATGGTCTTCCTTTAATTTAGGATACTATATTACTTTGAAGAATTTGGTTCTTATGACCCTTTCGATCGGTATCATAAAAATACAGGATGTATTTTTTACAAATTTGTCCGGTTCGATTCCTGGTTCAGGAAGGTGACTTTTTAAAATTCTTTGACTGCAGTTTTATAAAGTAGAGGTTCCTTTTTAGTAAAATTTGCTATCATCAATATTTAGGGTACTTTCCCTACAGGGGGCATTGATTTGATTCAACCTGTATAAGAAAAGCAGATCTTTCGAACCTGCAAAGCACTAAAAAATAATAGTAGTTTATGCTACAAGGGCGAAAAGGAATAAATTACGAGGACGATTTAAACGTAACCGAGTAATTTATTGCTCTTACGCCCGTGTATCATACTACGTTTTTCAATGCATAGTGTGAGGAAATAAAACAAATATAATCTTGTGAACTTTAAATTATGATTGGCTCAAAAGGACTGTATCCAGAGCCGTTAAACAGTGGAAAAAAAAAGTATACCATTTATGGTACACAGGAAAGGTTGCAGGTTAACCAACCATTGTAAATAAATATAAAAAAACAAACAATAATAAAGCCCTACGGCAAAATAATCGACTTTCTGTTCGGTTTTGATGCATAAAAAGTGGGCCTTTACGAGCACTTGCATTGAAAAAATAATTAAGTCTCTCGCTTAAAAAACATCTCGACTAACCGTAAGTTTGATGGCTTTTTCTGGAGCAACACCGATCAACTGCGGCACCAATCCTCTGTACAAACCGAAGAAACCTTCGTGTCTGAAAATGTAACCAAAGTATAACACGTTAGCATTAGGAAGGCGTAAAATATCTATAATATTTAACAATAAATTGAACAGGATAGAGAAGTACGAAATGAAAGTATCGGAGCGGGGGGAATCCATACTCATAGAAAAAACCAGCTAAGAGCGAGTCGGGCTCGCACAATTAGGGTTCTGTAAAACAGTTAGCAGTCCAAAGACAATTTTTTTTTTCAGCTACTATTCATTACTGCCGAAAAATTCAGCAGTTTTCCAGCAATACTCAATATCCACCAAACCTATAAAAATCTAAAATTTAACTGAGACCTAGGAGGTCAGTCCTAGGTGTTCCATGAATGGTCATTTCTAGCAAGTTTTATGTGTGCTATATCATTAAGACCACTACATCAAAAACTATAAAAATATTTCTGTGGAATTAATATATAATCTAGAGCCCGTTATGAGACAGACAGGTTGGTATTTGTTTTTCTTTTTATATTTTATTTAAATTTAAGTTAGTTTTATAAAAAAAAAAAAGTATCATTATTTATATGTTATTTAAGTTTACTAATAAAGTTTATAAATACTATAGAAAACAAACAGTGCCTCACACGATATATCAATAAAAAAATAAAAAATCTTTCAACACTTATCCACCATATTCATGTTTGTTTTTTTCTAATCGTCTATTTTGGACGTAATGTGCCAAAATTTAAATTCCTACGTTACATAGTTTTCGAGAAAAACCTCTGGGTAGACAGCCACGAGAGTGATCTTTTAAAGTACGGAATCTTAACAAAAAAACAGTTTAACAAAAAGAGAAAAATTCTATCGTACCGGATGACTTTCTTGAAGCAATCAAAGGAGTTCCTATACGCCACCTCACCGATGAATGACCCGGTTCTTTGGTTCTGCATCCGTGTCTTTACTAAATCTATCGGGTACACTGCTGACGCACCAACGGCTGAAATAAAAAAAAATCAATATAGTATTTTTTTTTTCAATATTACAAGATTTTACTACATCTACAATGAAAGTTTCTTTATTTGAAAGTATATTTACGGCATGTGTACTAACTTGCCAGTATTTTAGAGTTTCGTAGCCCAGGCGTAACAAAAGTGAGAAATTATTATAATTTTACCATGTGTTTCTGTTTTGAACAATTTAAAACTTATACCAAAATAAATGTCTTAAAAGTGATATAAAATGGCTAAAAAATCCTATCCCTCTCCAAAATAATTAATAAAACACCTCGAAATCAAAAGATTTCTAAGCGGCCCACTTCCACTGAGCAGGATAGACAAGTGTAAAATGAAAGCGTTCTAGCAGAATAGATTTCTCTGAATACTCTCGCTTTAAGTATGATTTAAGTTAGAGGTTTATAAAAAAACTCTGGCAAATGGGAGTAGGACTCGCGCAGAAAGGGTTTCATAGCACCAAACAATACTGGTACGGAATCTGCTATAACCAGAAGCGTTAAAGAAAGGAATCTTCAATGGCGGCAAGTACTTGTAATTTTATTGCACAATGATACAGTCAGCATGAAAAGTTGTTTCTTTAGTACTTTTTTTCGAATAATATTGTGACAGACGGCTGAGGCCTAGTAATAGGGTCCCATTTGGTACTCTTTGTGTAGAAAGTTTCATTATGAAACATTAAAAAAAATGTTTGTTTTGTTTTGGTAGTGTGCATTTTTATATAATAGTAGTTTATGCTACTAGGGCGAAAAGGAATAAATTACGAGGACGATTTAAAACACGAGCGTAGCGAGTGTTTTAAACGTAACCGAGTAATTTATTGCTTTTACGCCCATGTATCATACTACGTTTTTCAATGCATAGTGTGAGGAAATGAAAACAAATATAATCTTGTGAACTTTAAATTATAATTGGCTCAAAAGGACTGTATCCAGAGCCGTTAAACAGTGGAAAAAAAATATAACATCTATGGTACACAGGAAAGGCTGCAGGTTAGCCAACCACTGTAAATAAATAAAAAAAAATAATAATAATAAAGCCCTAGGGCAAAATAATCGACTTTTTGTTCGGTTTTGATGCATAAAAAGTGGGCCTTTACGAGCACATGCATTGAAAACATTATTTAATTGTCAGACGTCACTAAAAGTCTATAAAGTCTATTGAAACAATTAAGGGGGGCTTATCCCAATATTATCTGTTTTCAAACTCATTTTAAAGCATCAAATAGTTATTTTTAAAATCTGAAAAAAATATATGTTTCAGATACATCTTTTCTGCAGGTTTTTTTGTGGTTCAATTTGCGAGACGTTACACTTTGCTCGATCGAAAAAAAATCCGAAACTTTATCGATTTTTAAGATTTTTTTCGTTTTATGTAACGTGTACTTAACCAAATTGTATGAAAATTGCAGATAATTAAAGGAAAATTATTGTACTAATAACTTTTGTGGTTACTTTTTTTTTGTGAAAATCGTTTTTCTTTTCTTAATTTAAAAAGAAAAATTGATTCGCGACTACTCGGCGAGCGGCCGCCAGTTGCCCGCCAGCGGCTGTCGAGGCAAGACCTATGTCAGTTTTCTGAGCCCTGGTTCCCCCTCACTCGCCTCGAAGTTCTGATAGAGTGTACTATTATTATTTAAATAATCGTGTAAATAGACATCAAACTATCAGTTGTGTGTACATGTAAATAAAAATCATTTAGTTGTATCTTGCTTGGTTGTTTAAAAATAAAGATGGAAACTAGAAATAAGAAGAAAAAAACCGGCCAAGTGCGAGTCAGACTCGCGTACCTAGGGTTCCGTATTGTGGATGATACATTTAATTTACTATTTTTTTTCGTGAATTTCTCAACTGCTTTATTCCTGTAATCTTTACGTAAACGCTATTACCATGATTTTTTTCATAATGTTCGGTCTACCAGTTGGAGATAAAGACATAAATTTTTTTATATCAATGTATTTTTACAATCAGCTTTTTAATAAGTGTCTATAATTTGATAACCATATTGTATTTTTAGGATAACATTTTTTAGTTTTATTTTAGAAAAATATTTTGAATAATTTCAATCTTTTTTTTACATCGTGATATGTGGGCAAGTAAATGCTATTTTTGTGTCAAATTTCATGTCTTTATCTGTAAAGGTGCTAAAGTTATGAGGCTGTGACATACGGACGGACGGACAACGGAGTCTCACCATAAAGGTTCATTTTGTACCTTTTAGGTACTACGGAACCATACAAATCATCAAATTTGAGAGTGCTGAAGATAAGAAAACAATTCTTTGAAACTGTAACGAGATGTTTTATTGATCGTACTGAACAACCAACTTTTGAAATTACGCAAAAAATGTAAACAACTCCCGAGTCCGAGTATAACTGTACAACAGTAAAATGTAACAGTACTTACTCTTGCAGTCAGACAGAATGTATAGATATATAATTTACATATTATGTAAAAATAATGCGATTGTATCTACGTATTATTATTTTTTTGTAAGCTTAAGTATGAATCGTATGTAACTAAGTGATTAAATAAAATTTCTTAACTTCAGCTTATCAATTCTTCGTACTGAGCAGGGCACCTTCGCATCGAGACAATGCATAGAGGCAACAAGTACGACAAAACTCGATAAAAACAGTAATTGGTATTACCAGGTACAAGGACAGCTTTACGTGACAGAACGGCGATTATGTCTCTTTGGCATTTCGGTAGGAGATAATGAACTTGTACATATTGAACGCATTACAAGAGATGATGATTTTTGGATGACGAAGATGGAGAGGAAGCTAATACAATTTTATATAAAATGTGTAATACCAGAGATAGTGAAAGTGATAGTGAAATGAGTTTATTTGCCACAGAACATATAAAAAAAGAAGACACAGTATAACACAAAACAAAATGGCTAAAAGGAGCAAGCTTATCAAATGCTACACGTTGAAGTAACTTGCAGCTCTGATTTTCAGTTTGCCACATATGAACAAAACACAATAGCAAATAGAAGTAAAACATAATAATTAATAATTAAGAATTTTACCTAGTACAATTATACTATTGACTAAGAAAATAATGAATAATAATAATTTATTCATAAAAATAATATTGAACAATTGAAATAATATTGAAAACACACTAAAAAATAATTAATTTGACACAAGAATTACAAATAAAATAATTACTGTCTATTCCATTTACGAGGTTACATTTGACACTTCTGAGAACGTACTCGTAACTCTGCACGTTTCACATAAATTGAAAAAATAAATAGTCTTTGTTTAAGATAGTAAATCACCGTTTGAAAAAACCACAATCAATTCAAAACATTATACAATTAATTCACAAACATAATCAACGTATTTTTTTTAGATATCGTGCTCAAAATAATTATAACTTTAAAATAATATAATATTTTACTGCAAATACGCGTTTACGTTCTTGGTTTATTTTTTACTTTTAAACATAGTGACGTAGCTCAAAAAATCTCATAAAATCGGTTAGTTTATCGATTATTCTCTTGTGTACCGAGGTCGTAGGAAATAAAAATCTACTAGAAATATGGTCCACCTCGCAATCACCATGGTTACCATGGCAATCACGATCAGCCATATTGTTTGTCTATTCAGTACGGTGCAGAAGCCTTGTATACGTTGCGTGCGTGTGTTTTGTTCTTGCTTGACCACTAAAAGAACAGTGTTGGGCAGTCAAGCGCGGGAGTTTGTGGTATGCCTACAAAATTACTTTGAATGTGGGTTTCAGAATGGTAGTCCACTCTTTCGTTATCAGTCGAAAAACTGTTTCCCAAATAAGTAAGGAAAAGCATGGTAAAGATATACCTGAAGATAATAAATTAAAATCGCCACTTAAGAAAAAAGTTAGAAGGTCGATAGTCACACAAACAGAATGCTGTCGTTGTTGCAAGAAGCATGCTATAACGTTACTGCTGCAAATTGGAAAAGTGTGGTTTTACGAACATTAAATCTAAATTTCGCTGATTGGGACCGAGATGTGCATATCGATGCCCTAATAGATAATCAAATTATAATAAATACGGTGGATCCTACAGACGATGGTGGGGGTGATGACGACGATGGCGACAATGAATATGATGCAACGATTTTGAATAGCGAGCACGCATAAGTCGCATGCTGATAAGATTGAAAAATAATAGTATGTAATCAAATTAAAAAACTTGACTAAGTAACTTTTGTTTATTATATTAATCTACTGCAAATCTTTTACGTTTTGATTCTGTCAACTCGATTTAAATTTGTTGGTAATAGTAATCGAAAGTCGATGTAGTTGTGTATCGACTAATATGGTACTTCGCTAGTACTCTACATAAACACATCTGTCAAATATAACCTCGCAAATGGAATAGAATGTAATGGATGTCATGCAAAAAAAATTAGAGAGAAAAGACATGGTTAGAAATGGAATGAATAAAAATGGAAATTTACATATAAAATAATAAAATAAAATAACAACATGGTATAGTAAACCCACGGTATGCACGCGGGATGCCTATAAGAACTCTGACTTTGCATGATAATAAAAATAATATTTAATAAGAAAACGTGGATCCATCACCTATCCCAGAGCAACAATCAAGCTATGACACCTCGCAACCGGGTCCTAGCACTAGCACACATACAACTGAACAAATCGTGCGACTAAAAATACCGAGTGGGCGAATTTAAAGTATGAAATCGAAAATACTTCACCAAAAATAAAAAAATAGGTGCGACGAAGACCGAAGCGAGAAGAAGCGTGTTAGGTTTACATGTAATATAAAATAAGGAGCCGAGCGAAGCGGAAAAAAAGGGGTTTTTTCGAATCCATTTACTCCACTATAACGTCATCTACGTATTTCATTTTTGGGTAAATGTTTATTGAGTATTTGATTAAAATTCTCACTGAAGGAAAACGCGATTGGATGAAATTTTCTTGATAGAATTTAATTCCGAAAAGACCTCTAAATTGTTTTATTTTTTCCTGTAATTCTGAAATCCTAACTAATTTCATTGTCAAATTGCATTCAAAATGTGGATATTATGTATTTGTAAAGTCTCCTTGAAAAACGTTTTGACAAAATTGCTTAGTACGTTTTATATTAATAAAATACCGACTTTTTTACTACTTTTCCACGAATCCGTCCCACTCGCACTGATGGTTTTTTCGCATATGGAGTAACAGGGACGCTAAAACTTTTACGTAGCGCCTTAAAATCAAATTGTCACTAAAATAGAAAATTTTTCGCCTGAGAATTATCAACTCAACTCAAATTTGTAATGTCAAGGCGCCGTTTACAACATTTTTATTCGCTTACAATCTTTCGCCCACTTAGTAGTACGCTATATTCAGTATTTTTGCCACCTTATATTTGAATTTATATTCGCTCATTTAAATACTACGCCTATAATTTTAGTTTTAGTGCCGTCGAAACCTAAATTATTCCAAAGTAATTTAGCTTATATTTTTAATACTTATGAACTATTTTGTAATAAATAAAATTTAGTTTTGACAGCTCCTAGATTACAATGAAAGCATTCAGAGTCAGCTTTGTTAGCTCATATGGTTACCAAGTGTATTAAATATTTTTAGCTGTACTTCCAAATGTTTTACAAGAGCGCGCTTAGATATTGCTCATATGATCCAATGTAATAAACTCCCCTATTTGTACTAACTC
This sequence comes from Ypsolopha sequella, assembly GCA_934047225.1. Classification (NCBI taxonomy): domain Eukaryota; kingdom Metazoa; phylum Arthropoda; class Insecta; order Lepidoptera; family Ypsolophidae; genus Ypsolopha; species Ypsolopha sequella. The sequence continues at coordinate 25,940,125 of OW203984.1, read as the reverse complement.
GGTTTTTTAGTAGGAATAGTTTATGTTGGTTCATTTATCGGAATCAATTCTTATTAGTACGAAGTACAGTTACTGGCCCCGAACCTATTTTAATGTATATACGCGGCGGTCGGTGGCGAGTCACGTGAGGTCACGATTCTAGCCGCTCAGTTGCATCGTAAATAAATACGTCGCGGTGAATTGGCGGGGGCTGAGGTAGCGATAAATACCTACAGGTCCCGGATAACCTGCCCTTAACAATGTGTTAGGAAACTAAACGCGTGGAGTAAGCTTGAGCGGCAAATCTAGACTATTATTTTTGCATGCGGTACACAGGTGTGCGAGTGAGAGGGGATGATGATAGGTGTCATTTTAGATTCCTTTCTTTATATCTCCGGGCTATACCTGCTACCTTTAACGGCTGAATAGGACGGACAGATAGACAGCAGAGGCTTAGTGAAAGAAGGATAAAAACTACTTACCACCAGCAAAAGCACCGAGTGTAAATCTGTATGTGCTTTCTAGAATCTGTATTAGAATACCGCGCTCTTCTGGACTCTGGAACAAACAAATATACAAAATCAATCTCTTTCTTTATTACTATGTTTCTTTAAACTAATTAAAACTAAAGAGGAAAATTGTGTGAGGTATGGGCATGTGTGTCAGGAGGGGACTACCCATTCTTATTCATTATAATAAATACGTGAAACGTATTTGTCAAATAACAGTATAAAAGTCACTTTATTATTATAATTACTTTTTAGTTTCCATTTTTGGTCGTTAAGTTAGCTTTCCAGTGCCAAAACAAAAACAATTTAAACTAATAGTAAGTCTTATTCCATAGCAATAGAGACCAAAGTTACTTGTTAAGATTGTATGCAACATTTCCTTAATTTTGATTTAGACTAAATTGCAAACAGAAGTGTTACAATGGTATATCCAAACATATATACAATTTGAACCATTTATGTTTACAAAGTATACTATTTTATCTTTTCCTTTTTTCGTTGCTATCATAGTAGTGTTTTTCTATCTTAAAAATTCCATAATATAAATTTGAAATAATACCGTGTCCTTAGTTGTTAATAAAGAAAAATAAACAAACGTTATCTCTAGTATATCGTTGGGACTAAGTCCTGTGTACACATCAGCTCATCAAATATAGTCTCTATTGTTAGTTAGTGAGAGTGTAATATGTACTTTTGTAATTAATTCGAATCCATCCATTTTCAGTTAACTTCTATTCTCTGAGGACCTTTTCGAAATAAAATGGGTTGTAAATTAACATCGGAAAGCACATCACGAGTTGTGTTGAGACCTGGATAACTCAGTTGGTAGAGCAATCGCCCGGTAAGCGAGGGGGCCCGGGTTCGAATCCCGGTTCAGAGCTCCTCACATCCAGATTTACTTTTATTTATGCGTTTCTATACTGCAATGATATAATGTTAATTTATATCTCCTTGCGATGGATAAATCGCCAAGTTTTCAAACATAGAAATTGATTTCTGTCATAGAATGTATTTTTGTCGCAGTAATACTAAGCCATATGAAATCATGGATGACGAAAGCAATACCTACGTGAAATTTGCGTATAGCTCTTTAGATAGAAACGTAAAACATTTTGGATTTTTTTAAAGTGTATCACATACTAAATGTCCTAATGCTATAGAATGGTTTCGATTCGGCGCAACACAACTTTTAACTTTTCGATACAGAAAGATAAAGACCAGAGGCGTGTCGTCCATAAAGGCATAAAGGCACTGCCTACCTTGCAATAAGTTCAGTGCTTTACAGTTAAACACAGTCTCTTGACCAATAACAACGCGCGGTTACGCGTTCAAACTTCCATTAAGAACACGCGTACTTTATTGTATGACCGAAGAAGCTACTAAAGGCAGCCTAATCACGCACACTTTGAAATTCTCGTTCACGTAAGTACAGCCCGCACACATCCATGGCTCGCTTTGAGCTCGATTACAAAACCACAATAAATTATTCATCTGTATTTTGCTATTATCACCCTTATCTTCGCGCCGTAAAAGTCAATTCTACAAATAAAAGCTGTGCCTCGTTAGTACGCTACGATTACATTACGTAGTATGCAGTCGCCAAAGGAGTAAAAGGAATGTCTCACCTTTTTAATTTAACCGTGTTGCATCAGTTGTCTCATTGCGAATAAAGCATTTTGTTTGTTTTTATTAGTTTTCTTTCTGGTGTTATCGCGCGTGGAATGTTTGTTTATTTACGTTATTCAGAGCAGAGTTCGGTTTCTTAGTGCATATATAAATAGGTAGTGTTGACGTAAAATCAACATGTTTTGTTGTAACTTATTAATATTAATTCGAATTTAAATTCAGCGCCAATTGTCTATGCAAATCAGTGACCAATCAGCTGTAATAATTGTCATATGCTAAGTTGATTAGCTAATTATGTTAGTTTTTGTCTATGCCGCTGTTCCGGCGAGGGCGCATTATTGTATTCGACGACATCTTGTATTTTCAACTTTGGCTGGTATGCCGCTATAATTTTCAATTTTATGTGAGATAAATATGTAAAAAGTCCTGTTATAATTAAATTCAGTATAAACAACTCAGTGTTATTAATCAACACCATCAAGTCTTCAAATCATCAGGAAAGATCTGTTGCATCACAATTCGGTGCTTAGAACCCGCCGCCAGCAGCAGTATTTCCAACATTTTTGGTGGCCCATGAGGGGAACGTGAAGGCACGGTCAGCGGTCAATAGCCAACGAGTCACAACTCAGCGCAGTCTGCGAGACGGATGATCATTCACATTCATCACAACCGATTATCGAGTTATCGAGCGGCAATCAAGATCAACGAGTCATCGGCGTCTATAGGTCAACGGCGTCTATAATTATTGATCAAGTCAATCTTCATTCATAATACAAGTGGACAGTAAATTCAGTGCACTAAAGGGCAATTTTCGTGTGAAAAAGTGTCAGTGTATATAAAGACAACGGTGTTATTGGACATCAATCGTCACTTCATCAACTCGGTGCGTCGAAAGGAATTCAGCGGCCATCTTTCATATCGGCGAGCGAGAAGGGGCAACGCGTCGTTCGAGCGAGCGAGCTTCATTCAAGTCACAGTACGTACAACGGAAGTGTACGCGTGAGATTTCTTTAAGTTGGTATCAGTGCAGCTCTACTGTCTATGGACGCTAGGTGTTTACATCATTCAATTCACTCTTTCGGTGACGTTCCGATTTATTCATAGTTCATAGCTAATTATATACTCTATGGTTCATAGTCTGTCAAAATTGTTAAGTAACTTCAAAATATCGATCTATCGGTATTGTAATCAATAGTAAAGTGTTGCTTCAAGTTGAAATTACTAGGTAATAGTAAGATAAACAAGTCATCCCATAGTTACATTAATTAGCAAAATTATCATCATAATTGCTTAACCTCTTAGTAGAGGTACTCGTCAAATTGTTTGCGTGATTCAAGTATTGATAGTCAAGTATTCAATATGTCAGCACGACAATCAAAAACACAATTTAGATCCAAGCATCGAATGCTGCTGGATTTTGCCAGTACTGTAGGTGAGACGCCATTATCTGTCGCGGCATCTGTAGCCAAAAGGCATTTTCACAAATTTTACCCACAGTTTGTGTCTGCATATGAGACGCTTCTTGGTCTGACTTCTGAGGAAATCAGTGAAGAAGATATGGTGCTCATTCAAGTGCAGTTCAGCGAGGTGAACAAGCTCATGATCAAGCTGGATCAAGCTTCGGAGTTCGGGCAGTCAGACTCAGATGTTAAGTTTCATCGTCATCATAACCAGGTAATGGCCAAGTTACCTTTAATCGAATTGCCTAAATTTTCAGGTAATGTCATGGAGTGGCCATCATTTTATGACCTGTTTCAATCGCTAGTCCACAGTCGGGATATTTCAGATTCTGAGAAGCACTATTATCTCCGAACATCACTCACCGGAGATGCATTGTCCATAGTCAGACAGTTACCTATGGACGATAAGAATTATTCAGTAGCACTTCAATTGCTCCAGGATCGTTACCAAAACCAGCGACTACTACTGGACACCTATATTAGCAGGATCATCAACCTTCCTACTATACAGGATAACTTTTCACTGAGGTCAGGGTTCTATGATCCTCTCAGAGAGACCATTCAAGCTCTCGACAAGATGGGAAAGCCGGTCAAGGAATGGTCTTATCTCATTCTGTATTTGGTGTTACAGAAACTCCCGGTCCAGATCAGATCAACGTTTGAGGAGAGGTACGGCAAGGACTCACAGATCCTGCCTACAATTCATCAACTCCTGGAACTGCTAGATGAGCAGTGTCGAGTTCACTTCAACGTCACAACGGTGCCAGACTCATCAGTCAAGCATGAGCAACGATCCACAGCCAATCGTGTACGTCAAGCTCAATCCACGTCACGGCCCTTCACTGCACAGTCAAGAGGGGTAATGCCAGTTCAGACAGCCACATCTTCATCAAATCAGGTGACATCCTCAGCATGCTCTTTCTGTGGGAATCAAACTCATACTCTGTATAAGTGTACAGACTTCTTGAAAATGTCTAGAGGGGCTAGGAAGTCATGGGCTATGAAATCGGGTCATTGTTTCAAGTGCCTCAGAAAGCACTATGCAAATGAGTGCACTCATAGGAATTGGTGCCAGTATTGCAAATCACAGGACCACAACTCACTCCTTTGTAATGTTAGCTCAGGTGGAAGGTCACAATCATCGTCCCAAGTTAGACAACCTTCACCACAATATCCTAGGCAACCATCAGCACGTCAGTCACCAGTCCAGCCACTCAATCAAATTACCACAGAGGATCAAGGGGGGTTCCCATCAGCATCGGAGCCGCAGTCAAGGTACTATGAAGCACCACTAGTTCAGTCATTCGCCTCACACCATCCACGTCCACGTGTGGGTGACAGAGCACGTCATGCCCAAGGTCAATTTCAATCATTACGGTTTGGTTCTCAGTTAAACCCTAATGATAATCAATGAAGCCAAGATACTGTTGATGCAATTGGGAGATCATCGTTACCAGTCACTATTTGTCCCACAGCAATGGTGATGGTAAAATCAGGTGATGGTCAATTCTTCAAAGTCAGGACACTTTTAGATACAGGTGCCAGCGTGTCTGTCGCCAAACAATCTTTAGTCAGTCGTTTAAATTTGCACCAACAGTATAATAGCCACAGTGTTTATGGAGTTGGACATCAAAAGGTTGACACTCCAGGCGTTATTGTCAAATTGATCGTCAAGCCTGTAGGAAAGCAGGTCCCTATCATCAGCACTATGGCAATGGTTATGCATTCACTCACAGGAAATATCCCTGCTTATACTACTCAACTTAAGGATAAACTAAAATCATCAAATATCATACTAGCCGATAGTAATTTTGATAAAGCTCAAGATGTGGACATCATATTAGGTACAGACATTCTCAATTATGTTCTAGATGGATCAAAGTTTTCAACTAATATTCCAGGTGTATCAGCCTACGGATCCTGTTTTGGACATGTCATCATGGGAACTCCAGTCCCAGATCACTCGTCATCATCAGGGACTATGACTCAGTCAACGGGAACTTCAGTGGATGATTATGGACTTCATGCAACGAGACTCGAGGAAGTACTCGAGAAGTTTTGGAAGTTAGAGGAACCTCCTTCAAAGCCAGCTGTTCATCCGGATCATTTGGAATGTGAAAGGTTGTATAATTCTACTACTCAGCGTATGCCAGATGGCAAATATATGGTAAGATTACCATTATTATCAACTAGGCCATCACTAGGTGATTCAAGAAGCTTAGCTGTTCAACGATTAAAATCTTTAGAGAAAAAGATGGAACGAAATCCAGTCTTCGCAGACAAATATAGGGAATTCATGAAAGAGTACGAAACTCTATATGTCTAATATGTCTATTGGGTCATATGTCTAAGTCGGACTTTCAGTTTGACACTGAATACTTCATCATTCCACACCACGGTATCTTCAAGAAGGGCACAGATAAGATCCGTGTAGTATTTGACGGTAGTGGGAAATCATCAACTGGTACTTCAATTAACCAGTGTCTTCACACTGGTCAGCCTCTTCAGAACGACATTACAACAATATTATTGAATTTCAGACGTCATCAAATAGTCTTTACCACCGACATCAAGATGATGTTCAGGATGACATGGATACACCCTGAGGACAGGAAGTATCAGCTCATCTTATGGAGAGAGAATCCTGCAGAGGAAATCAAGGTATACGAGTTAAATACTAACACGTATGGACTAAGGTCAAGTCCATTCATCTCAATACGAACTCTACTTCGATTAGCCGACGATTGGGAGGCATCTCATCCTAACTCTCCTGCGGCAGACATCATCAGGCAGGATATCTTTGTGGATGATATTCTCACTGGTACGGATTCAATACCAGAGGCTCAGAAACTCAAATCAGAACTTATAGATCTCATGAGAAGTGCCGGATACGAACTTAGCAAGTGATCGTCAAATTGTAAAGACTTACTGCAAGATTTACCGCAGGAACATTGTGAGCACCTACGTAAGTTTGATACTGAAGATAAAAGCTTCATTAAGGTATTGGGAATCCAATGGGACCCAGTATCAGATTTAATGTCATATCAAATCAATATACCAATCGGTCAACCACTGACAAAGCGCAGTGTACTCAGTACAATAGCACGGTTGTATGATCCGTGCAGTTATTGTACTCCCGTTATACTCAGATTCAAAGTTTTCCTACAATCACTATTTTCAGACGGAGTACAATGGGACGAACCTATCAGTCAATCTCAGAACATTCACTGGAATAATCTCATTCAAGATTTAAATTATCTATCCACTTTGCAGATTCCCAGGTGTGTATCATTACCTGATGCTGTCTCATATTCTCTCCACGGTTTCGGAGATGCCTCAGAGCTTGGGTTTTCAGCGAGCGTCTATCTCAGAACAGTGGATACATCAGGAACAGTAATGGTACGTTTAGTTATGGCTAAATCACGAGTAGCTCCGAAGAAGACTACACAGACAATACCAAAGTTGGAGCTCAGTTCAGCCCATCTTGTTTTCAAGCTACTAAATCATATGAGAACTCTATCCAGCTGGACAGTATCAATGCATGGTCTGATAGTACCATTGTGTTATCATGGTTAAACTCGAAACCTCACATGCTCCAAACTTTCAAGTGTAATAGAGTGCAAGAGATTCAAACTTCTAAACATCTTATGACATGGCGTCATATCATGTCAGAACTAAGCCCAGCGAACTAAGCCCCTAGAGTCATGGGAAGACTCATTGTTAACACGCATCAGTTCATTTAGCAAACTTATCAATGTCACTTCATTTGTCCTCAGGTTTTGTAAGAATATCAGATTACCAAAAGAAAAAAGAAATCTTCAACCAGTACTTTCACTAGACGAGACTCGTGAAGCCACAAAACATTGGATTAAGAAAATCCAAATGGATTCCTTCAAGGAGGAGATTGTAATAATCAAGAATGGTAAATTGGTCTGTAAGTCACTACAGAAGCTCAGTGTTTTCATAGATGATGAACACTTCATTCGAGTTGGCGGTCGACTACGCAAGTCAACTCTCCCATATGGAGCGAAGCATCCATACCTCATACCCAAGAATCATAAGTGGTGTCAAATGCTAATAGAATATTACCACAAGTCTTACTGTCATGCAGCAACGAATGCACTCATTGCTATACTCAGAAGAGAGTATTGGATAACATCAGTCAGACGTCAAGTTTCTCGAGTCATAAGAAATTGTTTCCGGTGTTTCAGGTTCAAAAAATCAGTTCAACCGCCATTCATGGCAGACCTGCCGGCTGCTAGAGTCACAGCAGCACGTCCATTTCCAGGAGTTTTCACAGACTTTGCTGGGCCATTCCTTGTCAAAAGCAGTTTACTCAGAAATGCCAAATCAGTCAAGGCTTATCTATGTGTGTTTGTATGTTTAGGTACAAAAGCGGTTCATCTCGAGGTCGTGTCTTCATTGACCGTCGAGGCCTTCATTGCATTATTTACCAGGTATGTCAGCCGTCGAGGACTACATTCACTCATTAGATCGGATAGAGGTACAAATTTCATTGGTTCTAATTCATATTTAAAGGAGATTAATCGATTTTTGTTGGATAAGGAGATTATTCTCAAGGAAGAGTTCAGGAAACAGAATATTCATTGGGAGTTCAACCCTCCGGCTTCACCACATATGAGGGGCCTCTTTGAATCGGCTGTTAAGAGCGCAAAGAATTTACTTAAGCGAGAGGTTGGTGAGACCATCTTCACGTTTGAGGAATTGTCAACTCTGATGTCAAAAATAGAGTCTATCCTCAACTCACGTCCTCTAGTTCCAATGTCAGACGATCCGTGTGATCTTGAAGCTCTCACACTTGGTCACTTTATTATTGGTCAACCATTAGTTGCTTTACCAGAGCCTCACTGGAAGGACACTAAAATGTCACGTTTGTCACGCTTTCAAGTCATCCAAAAGATCTACCAGTCTATTTGGTCACGTTGGCATATTGAGTATTTGACTACATGGCAGTCACGCAATAAATGGTACAATCATGTACCTAATATAGAATTGGATGATTTAGTTTTTATAATAGATGAAAACTTACCCCCTCTACAATGGAGGCGAGGTAGAGTCATTGAATTGTTTAAGGGTTCAGATAATATTGTCAGATCTGTAAGATTAAGGACTCAAAATGGCGAGCTTATTCGGCCAGTAGTCAAGCTATGTAAATTACCAATGGAATGTAGTTCAAGTTAGTCATAAGTTATGTACATTAGGTTACAATTAATATCTAGTTAAGTATTTTAATGTTATCATTATTGCGTATAAGTTCCATGTTACTTCAAGTACTCAGTTCATCTTCTTCCCTGGTGGCGGAGGAATGTTGACGTAAAATCAACATGTTTTGTTGTAACTTATTAATATTAATTCGAATTTAAATTCAGCGCCAATTGTCTATGCAAATCAGTGACCAATCAGCTGTAATTGTCATATGCTACGTTGATTGGCTAATTATGTTAGTTTTTGTCTATGCCGCTGTTCCGGCGAGGGCGCATTATTGTATTCGACGACATCTTGTTTTTTCAACTTTGGCTGGTATGCCGCTATAATTTTCAATTTTATGTGAGATAAATATGTAAAAAGTCCTGTTATAATTAAATTCAGTATAACCAACTCAGTGTTATTAATCAACACCATCAAGTCTTCAAATCATCAAGAAAGATCTGTTGCATCACAATTCGGTGCTTCGAACCCGCCGCCAGCAGCAGTATTTCCAACAGGTAGTATTGGTTCGGTGATTTTGATGGTTGGTTTGTTGTGTTGAAATGGAAAAATTTACTTGTGAAACTTGACGGCCTTGTGTGTTTGACAAAATTGAAAAATCAGGCGTTCGGAAAATTATCTTTTGAGGAGAAACGAAAGGTCATAATTCAAGGAAAGTGTATACCAGAACTACACGGTTGTGTCAAAAGAAAGAAACGGTTACTCGCCAATTAAATAAAAGCTATTACGAGTCATATAAATGGTTGTCGGGTTGTGTACACACCAATGCCCTGTATTGTTTTCTGTATATTTTAGATAGTTAGACAGTCCGTGTAAGTTACAAACCTACTTGAGGTGGTCAGAACTTTACTTCTTTTGCTGTCATCATATGAACAAGCTTACTCAAATATTTGAGAAAGTTATTTTTATTTTCATTTGTCAAAATAATTCTGCGTACCTAGGTTAAATATGCTGTGCACGCGCCTGATAAAGACAGAACGCTTAAATTAAGTTTAGTCCTGTCAAATAAATTAATCGTGTTACACCGAATCGACACCATTGTTACACTAAAATTCATCTGCTTAAAATTAAATAATAATTATTCTGACTACCATAACAAAATGGTTTTGAATTTTAGTATAACAAGATCATAATATCATGTAATGTTAACTAGCGCTGATCCAAACGATGAGATGGAAAAATGTAAACAAAATATAAGCTTTTGGTGAGCATTTCTCAATAGATATTTTATTAAATAAATTATATAAAATTATGTGCTCAAATAAAGTTTAATATAACACGTAATGACCAAAAACTTATCGGAGAAAGAGAGAAAAGGACAGAAACATCATAACTCCAAGTGACGCACTTACCAAAAATCGTCCCAAAAAGTCTACCCTTTGTCCTAATATATTTACCTCATCCTTTTAAGCATTGAAAGAGAGAGAAAAACACATAGCTATTAAGTTAGTGATGTTTCCAAAACAGCACTTAGTTCTTATAAAACATAGCTTATTTTAGTCTAAACATACATTTAGATTTTTGTGCAACTCTCGACCCGCTCTCCTGTAAGAATTTAGCAACTATTGTCAAATTATTACCATCTTTACCTCACGTATTTAAAATGATACTTTTGATATGAAAAAAAAAACGTTGAGGTTCACGAAATGTAAGGTGTTTTTTTATTTAATCAATTTCATACTGGACACTCGATAGCTAATCAAAATTAAGGCCTAATAAGAAATAACAAGAAAAAACTAATATTTTATTCGTTATCAATGTATGATCAGATACTTTTCAGGTTAGATACAGCCCAAATGTGTATTATATATCACTTAACTAGTCTTCAGTATGAATGTGACAGTACATCAGGGTCCGTTTCAAAACGAGGATTATCACTGCGTTCAAAAATCGACACACAGCGAGGGTAAACGAACTGTTACCCAACAGTTGCACCAAAAAGTGTTTTGAAACGCTTCCGATGAATGTTGATTCCAACGCTACATAGGTGTAGTACGCGACAGGGCGGCAGTGCCGGGAAAACTCCGAAGTGTCAAATTTCAGGCAAATTTTAACGTGTCAGTTAAAATTCACCTGACAGTTGACACTTCGGAATTTCCCCGGGATTTGGACAACATTTGAAGCTTGAAGAAATGATTAGGGACTGTCCATTAATCACGTGATGTTTTTAGCAACTTTTTAACCCCCCCTCCCCCATGGTGATATGTGGTGAGGTTTTAGACTAACCCTACCCTACCCAAAATCACGTGTATTTTTTTGGTACAAAGTATATTAAAACATTCAGAATATTATCTTCAAATTAAATTATATCTTTAATTGCTTAGCAACGGCGAGTCAAGGTCACGCAGTTATTCGGTTTAATAAAAATAAATACACGTGATATCTCACTATACCCCCCCCCCCCTCTAGTGATATTTGGTGATTTTTTCCGAACCCCCTCCCCACCTTTCGAGCCTCACGTGATTAATGGACGACCCCTTATTTTGAGTTTAAAGCGCTTAATTTCCTTTCCTAGAGACTACAAAAAGCAATTAAGGTTTCTCTCCCTTGATTTTGATTTGAGGTTATGAGGTACTGTAATAATAACTTTGACGTTTGTTAACGGGGCTTCTACCTTATTATTATCTAACTTCAACTTTCAAAGGTATCGTGATTAGCTAGAAATTACGTGTGACGATTATAGTAGCTAATCACGATACGATACGTTTGAAAGCAATAGCGATAGATATTTAACTTAATAATAAAACTCCAGACCCGTTCTAAAACACTTTTTTTCACGAAAATAACTCGAAAACGTTTGAAAACAAGATTTTTCTTTCTATTTCTCATATATAGCTCTTTCTAGTAAACAAGTGAAATTTCGCACAACGATCGGTCGTTCTGAAACGTACCCTTAATAATTACAAAGTTAGTAAAAGAGAATAATCACTGCGATAAGGTCAATTATTCAATAGTATCATCACAGATTGGCTTCGGTATAAAGGTGCGTATACACTTACCGAAACGGCTTTAATCTCTGCGACTCTTCTTGTGACTTGCTTGAAGTATTGTTCAGGGGTGATGGAGTTCAGGTCATTGTACACGATGCGTCTGCAACGAAAGGCATATAAAGTTGTAGAAAGCTGTAGATATTTCGTCTTTAATAATGTTAAATTGTAACTTCATTTTATTTAGTTTTACATTTAACGCTTTTATGTCTCATTATCGCTGTCAATAATGCACCAACAGATCGCAGTCCAGATCCAGTCGAAACTGACCGCTTTTCATAGTACGGGAACCCTGTACTATGAAACGCTGTGAGGAACGAAAACAATAAAGAAGTATGGAGAGTGAGAGTGACATTCAACCAGTGTGTCCTGCCTATCCTTACTTATGGTGCCGAACCATGGACGCTTATCACTCATATCACAAAATTAAAGTGGCTCAGAGGGCTATGGAGCGAGTCATGCAAGGCATCTCTCTTGTGGATCATGTACCGAACTTCGAGATTTGACAACGAACTAGAGTCGAAGATGTTGGTAAACGAATCGCGAGACTTAAGTGGAGATGGGCGGGACATCTGGCTAGACGGGAAGACAGACGGTGGATTAGGGCAGTTACAGAGTGGCAGCCGAGGCCAAGAAAGCGTTCAGTGGATAGACCGATGGCCCAATGGCGAAATAATATCATGAGAGCTGTTGGTGGGCAATGGATGAAGCTGGCGAGAGACTGACAATAATGGCGTGGAGAAGAAAAGGCCAATGCCCAACAGTGGGTGGATGTGTACAATTGTCCATGTCATTTAAAATTTTTGTATTTTTTCAAGGTACCAGTGTATTTTTTTTTTATGTATTTCGGACAGCATGTGTCTTATCTTTTCATAATGTTTTTTACTTTCCTAATATGTATTAACATTCTGGTGCCAATTTCTAAGCAAGATTAATTCAATTAGAAATGATAAAGTGCATATTGTCATCGTTGTTTTATCATCTTTAATCATTTGGCGCTGACGCTTAATTATGTAATTCACAAGCCATTGAAATTGTTGTTCCGGTTTGTACGGATGTCTTGATGAATGATAATACTCGAGAATATAGTTAATGTTTGTTGTTTATTCACTTGATTGATTTTATGACTTGATGTTATGAGATGGTGGGAGAGCACGCGTTGTTGGCCTTGTTGCCGTAACCGAACTGACTCGTGTTGCGTCAAAATTAGGCTAGTGTCGTAAAACGCTTACGCAGTAAAATGTACGATTTGGCTCGTACATGCTCCCACACCCGACAAGATGCGAGATTAGAACTGATTGAGATGATACAAGATGATCAACAATATTTTTCTTCAAATTTATACTTGTTAGTAAATGAATGAATGACAAATACGAATTAAATCTAAATTGAATTATGTCGGTCTTTGCTATCACCGACAACATACACCGCACGAAACACGGGTGACGTAGATTTATCGATTTGACTCAAACACTGAACACTTTTATTAGCGCGACACTCATCGTCACTATCACTCAAAGCTCGAGCCTTGTTGCTCGGTACACTTGCACTACATAAGTCTCTGACGCGCTCGGCACAGGGGGCGCGAGGAGCGCGGGAAGCGGCGGCCGGCCACGAATCTGTCTGCGCGGACGCAGCCGTCGCCGCCGCAGCTGGAGATTCCCGTCGAGAACATATTTGCTTGCAGAAACGCGCTGCTAATACTCCTGCTGCTATTATCATAATCCCAATGATAACGTAAGATATTGTATAATGATGGATATCATGATTGGACATGCTATCATATAATGGTATTGTTTCTTTCATTTCGTCAATTCTTTCTTGTATACGTAATAGTTGCTTTTGATGCTCTTTGATGTCTGGTTCTGTTGTATTCTCTGTATGTATGGGTATAGAAATATTAATTATTCTATTGATAGGAGCCATCGTTGGCACTTCAAAATCTGTCTTGATGTAAACATTACTCATCTCTTGCTTGTGAGTATACACGGTATAATCATTAAACTTAATTATACAACCTTGACTAGCAGACAATAACCCTGCGTTTGATAAATGCAACGGCGTAATCTGATCATCACACATTAACTTAAGCTGATAATCGTTGCAGAAAAAATAAAAGTAATTATTTTGTTTATTCAAATCTATCCATTTAGGCTCACATGTTTGTTTGTATGTTTTACATCTCTCTGAACCTTGTTCTTTTACACAAAAACTTTCGTCATTCTTGATGTGATAAATTGGCGATCTCAATGAGCACAAAATAGTGTTAGGGTTTTGATGAAGACACGATTTCAGATCACTTTCTGATACGTGCAAAAGGGCGTCTTTCTTGATATTAATAGCTAGGTAACTTGATACGGGCTGTATGTACATCATATTATTTTCATTATATGATCTCGGTATAGGAATGATTTTATAAATCTCGTACAAGTCTCGATTTATAAGAGGCAATTTGGTCTCAAATATTAGATAGTTGGTCGACATTCTTGCTTTGATTTTTAATAAATGATAGATTTCAGGTAAATTTACGCTGCCTGTAGGTAGCGATAAATCTTTTGGTATTTTTCTTGATACAATATTAAGTTCGGTGCGTAGTTGATCTGGTGTCAGAAGGTGAAGACTTAATTGGCCATTATAAATATTAGTCAAGGTATCTAATAAGATATCTTGCATATTTTTCAGTTGGGACATTATATTATTTGCCACCATAGCTGAAATAGTGAAGTCACTAATAATTTGAGAATGAAATTGTTCAGCTTTTTGGTCATTAACAGTGATTTCCAAGTTCTGTAGCCTTTGATTAATAATTTTGTGTTGCTTTGTCATGATATTTTCGGTTCTTTTCAATAAATTAAACTCCCCTTCGACGACTGAAGTTTGATTCTTCCACAATAATGACAGATGTTCTTGATTTTTCTTGATTAAATCTATATCTTTTTCATATTTTTCAGCGAAGTGGTTATCTAAGACTCCAAATAGGCTATTTGCTATATATCCAACTCCGTTTACGAGTCCTCTCCGCCGCCTCGGTCGAGCGCGCGGTTTTTGTCCATTCAGCAAAATTTCATTGTAGTGATGCAGTTCCTCATAACCGTGCTCTAACTGTAACATGATAGCTTGGCAATCATTGTGTTCCCTTATCTCCTTACATATGTTTTGAATGTATTTTATGTGTTTGTTTAATGTCTGTGTTCCTTCATAGTATGGACTCATGTCGTAGTAGACGACTAGGCGCCATTCGTCTCTGATTAAAGACATGTCTGCATATTTATCGAAATACAGACTTTGATTGTTTTGTAGTTGAGTTACATTGTATGAACCTTCTATGCATGTAATAAGGGTCATTATGAACATCAACAATGCAAAAATAGTTTGTGAGAAACTGAATGATCTCTTTCTTCTTGTTTGAGAAAAATAGCATCCTTGCATAATCTTGTTATTTTTCAGCTCTTGTAACTTGGTCGGCGCTTGCTTAT
The DNA here is from genome assembly GCA_934047225.1 of Ypsolopha sequella. Taxonomy (NCBI): domain Eukaryota; kingdom Metazoa; phylum Arthropoda; class Insecta; order Lepidoptera; family Ypsolophidae; genus Ypsolopha; species Ypsolopha sequella. The sequence goes on along the minus strand of OW203984.1, from coordinate 25,924,859 downwards.
GGACTTCTGTGTTTCTGTTTTTGTTTTTCGGTATTATGATGGGGTGTTTTATGCTTTGGTCAATTTTTGCATGTTTCAAACGACCACCCACTCTCAAAACTTGGTCTTGATCCAAAAATGGATGTAACATACAAATCTTGCTTTTTGAATTTATTTGATTTTCTTTTTGTAAATCTTTTATCTCTTGATTAAAATGTTCTTGCTGTATTTGTTTTAGTCTTGATTTTTGCTTGCTTTAATTCACTCAGCGTGATATAGGATTTTCTTGCTTCCTTTTTAGCTTTCTTGCTTGCTATAAAGCGATATACCCATGCTAGTATTTTTGTTATTTTCGTTAGTGAGCTATATTTATTCAATAATTGATTTATTATGCTTTCATCTTGATATGTAACTGTAGCTACTTGTTTAGTTTTACGTACTTCTTGATCAGTTACGTAACTCGTCTTTTTATTTGCTTGTTTTATGGCCTCTTCGGTGGATGACGATAAAAATGTCGGTCCATTCCACCAAAGATGATGATCTCTTAATTGCGAAGCTGTCAGGCCACGGCTAGCGCAGTCTGCTGGGTTCTCTTCAGACTTAACATAGTGCCAGCAGCTTGGTGGTACTTCTTGTACTATTTGATTGACCCTGTTAGCCACAAACGGTTTCCAGCGACTTGTTTCGCCATTTATCCATCCCAGCTAGAGAATACAATCCCGGGATCCCAAATCTCGGGATCCCGGGATCCCGACCGTTTTCTGGCCTCGAAAATCCCGGGACTGGACTTGGCTAATCTCGGGATTTTCGGGATTGCCACAAACAAGTCTAGTTTGTATTCCGTAGTCCGTTGCGTCTTGAAAATAACCTTGCCTAGATTATTTTAATACATTACGACAAAAAGCAACTCGTACAATACGTAGGTACCCACTATTTACTACACAGGTACAGTCCTAATAATATGTTTGTCGTAGAACTTAGAAGGGACTTCCCCACTCGGAATACTTTAATACAATACTCTTAAGGTAATTCCCCAACGGACCAACAGGGGAATCAAATCACCCGATCATCTCATATCATAATATTGTTGCGGGTATTTCCCGTCGGGGATTCCCTGTACGAAAGTATAAATATGCAAATCAGGTTTTATTTTTTTCATTTATTGTTCTGTCAGTGACGGGTTACGTAGGCTACGCCATTAAAATTTAAAAGTCAATTATCTGAAATTAAGTATTTTAAATGGCGGGAGACTTTGTTAAACATAAAAAAGACAGTGATACGACGTCAGTGTGGAGTTATTATTTAGTTGCGAAGGACGGGAATAGTGCTAAATGTAAGCGATGCCCAGCCATCCTCAAGACTTTGGGTGGATCAACTAAGGGATTACATACACATTTGTTATCAAAACATAATATCAAGGTTATATCAGCTTCAACAAGTCAAGATTCTGAAAATCTGAACACAGCACCGCCGCCAGCCAAGCGAAAGTTAGATGATTATTTTACTAAAAGTGCCGACGATAGCCTGGATGATATCTTGGCAAGAATGATTGCATTAGATGGATTTCCATTCAGTGTATTCATAACCTCAGATGATTTGAGAAAATTGCTCTTAGCAAAATACACGGATTTACCAAAGTCAGCCGTCACTGTTCGAAAACGTGTTATGAATTACAGTGAAAAAATCAGAAAGCAAGTAACTGCAGAATTACAACATTTGAAAAGTGCAGGTGAAAGATTTAGTCTTTCTTTCGACGAGTGGACTTCAACTTCCAATAAACGATACATGGCGGTCAACGTTCATTCATATAAAAAATTTTGGAACTTAGGACTTGTTCCTATTTACGGAAGTATGACAGCTGAAAATTGTCTTCGTATATTGCAAGAGCGTCTAAGTAAATTTGACATTTCCCTAGAAACTGACATCGTGGCTATTGTAACCGATGGACCGAATGTTATGATAAAGGTGGGGCGGCTTGTTTGCACTGAACAACAACTGTGTCTCGCACATGGTATCAATTTGGCGGTCTGTGATGTGCTTTATGAAAAACATAATAATTTGCAAGATAGCCCTACCTCAGATGATAGTATAAATGAACCAGCTGTGAATGTTGATTATATGGACGACAGCGATGATGAACACCATTTAGAAGACTTAGACTGTCCAGAATCAGGTTTAATCGTAATGTCACAAAATGATCTTGCGCCAGAACACGTACCAGAGTTAACACAATATGAAAATATTAATGAGCTGATAAAGAAAATCCGCAAAGTTGTAGTGTATTTCAAAAGAACTCCGTTGAAAAATGAAACAGTACTTCAAAAATATGTGAAAATTGAACATGGAAAAGAGCTGTCACTTCTTTTGGACTGTAAAACCAGGTGGAATAGTCTTTTAACAATGCTTGAGCGATTTTATCTTTTAAAAGCATGCATTCAAAAAGCTCTTATAGATCTCAATCATCCAATTCGTTTAGAAGATGTTGATTTTGAATTGGTAAATAAAATTGTTGAAGTGCTGACCCCAATTAAATTGACAGTAGAAGCAATCTGTCGGCGAGATGCTAATTTATGCACAGCTGATGCCGCTCTGAAATTTCTTATAAAACAACTGTCTAGCAAAAACTCAGCACTTGCCAAAAAAATTAAAACATCCTTAGTGGAACGTATAAAGCAACGACGAAGTGATGATTTAACTGGCGTGTTAAATTATTTACAAAATCCACGAATGGATGATGAAAATCAGTTATTATCGGATTTGGAATGGCACGACTTATTTCCAGTTCCGACACAGGCTTTAGTGAGGAAGCAAATAAAGAGTATTGTTAAAAGACTTAATAGTCGAGATAACACGGAAGAAGAAGCAAGGTCAGGATCACAAACAGATGATGAGCTAAGGTCAGAAACCTCCCAACCCCAATTGACATTAAAGGAAAAGTTACAGCTGGAAATTAACAAGAGTATGAAATCCCCAGATCCTGAAGTACAAGTACAAAATGAATTGGGGTTGGCAAATAGTATTAGACGTGAAATGAGCCTGTTCGAAAATGGAGGAGTTCGTGGATATCACTTAGAAACAGCATATAAGTATCTATTGTCTATTCCTCCAACCAGCGTAGAACCTGAACGAGCGTTTTCAGCTGCTGCTTATGTTGGCAATAAACTACGAAGCAGGCTCGGAAGTCAAACATTGGATGCTTTGATATTTCTGCGACTATATTTTCGAAATTCTAAATAGTTATTTTGTGCTGTTTTTTAATTTCTTGCAAAAGTATTGTATTTTTTGGTTTGTGTTTTTTCTTTTCTTATTATTGTTCTGATTTGTGTTGTGCAAAGACATTAAAGACATTTTTTTTATTACTCGTTTTTTTAAATTTTAGCTCAATTAGAAACCACATAGTCTAATCCCGGGATAGGCCCGGGATCCCGGGAAAAGGCTTCAAAAATCCCGTAAGCCCGGGATTGAAAAACATGCTCGGGATTGTATTCTCTAATCCCAGCACTACCAGAGAGTCTACCCAGCAGTAAGTCTTGATATCGTAACCTTCCAGGCTATTCTTGATTTTAGCCATCAGTTTCATAAGAATGTACTAACCTTCCAGGCTATTCTTGATTTTAGCCATCAGTTTCGTAAGAATGTACGCCCCACACAACTCGAGTTTTGGGGTAGGGGTAGATATATTTTTACTAATAGGCACCAATCTTGTTTTGCCTGCTACAATAACAATGGATGTATTTTCATTCTTTGTTGTCTTACAATACACTACGCACGAATAGGCCTTGGTGGACGAATCTGAGAACCCATGTAGCTCTATAGTGTCCTTCTCTGTCGTCTTGAGCCATTGATCAATGTTAATTTGATTTACACAGCTTATGTCATTCTTGATTTGCAGCCACTCTTGTAAAATATTGTTAGGTAAGGGGTCATTCCAATGGACTTCAGTCTGCCAAACTTGTTGAAATAATATTTTCATTTTAGTCGAAAGGGTCACCCCTTTGGCTTTCACAAGCCAGCCAAGTGGATCAAATAATTTTGAGATATCCGATAAGAGTGATCGTTTTGTCGGTTTATTTACTGATGACTCTATTTTTGTGCTGAAAGTAAACTTATCTTGATTCGGATTCCAGCTGAGACCTAATGTTTTTGGAGATTCCGCATGTTTAAAATCATAATCTAACTGCTCTTGTTTGCAGTCAACGGCCTCTAAGAGCTCAGGTACGTTTGACTTCCATTTACGGAGATTAAAACCATCTGATTTTAATAAATTTGACAAGTCTCGCGTAAGTCTTTTTGCTGACTCAATTGAATGGCTACCGTGAACTAGGTCATCCATATAGAAAGATGTTTCAATGACATTTGGCGCCAAACTCTCTTGATAGTTCATTCTCTCATCGCTTGCTAACTGCCGTAAAGTCATCATTGCGAGAAAGGGCCTTGCCTTGGTGCCGTACGTGACCGTTGTGTGTGAGTTGAAACTCCTGCAGAAAATCTGATGGGGAGTCCCGCCAAATTATTTTTTGATATTTTTGGTCTTCCTTGTTGATCCATACTTGTCTAAACATTTTTTCAATATCTGCCGTGTATCCGTATTTATATTGCCTCCACTTGATTATGAGGTTCTGTAAGTCTTGTTGTAAATTAGGACCACCCTCCATTAATTGGATTAAGCTTTTACCGGAAGAACCGTTATTTTTTGTTGTTGTTTGGGATCCATTGAATACTACACGAAGACGTGAAGTCTCCGACTCTTTACGGAGCACGCAATGGTGAGGCAAATAATACTCGGGTGTTTGTTTCTCATATGCTGGTGTCATGTGACACAGTGATAAGTATTCGTGTACAAATTTTTTATATTCACTTGCTATTTTTGGTTGCTTGTTAAACTTTTGCTCCAACTGTCGAAATTGGGCAATGGCTTTGTTTTTAGACGTTCCCAATTCTTCCTCAATACTTGATTTTAGAGGAAGGCGGACTTCGTATCTTCCGTCGGGGCGCCTTTTTGTTGTTTCCTTGTAATACTTGATAACTTGCTCATCTCCTGACGACATACTTGATTGGTCAGAGATATCCTCGATTCGCCAAAATTGTTCAATTTCATCTAGGTTATTTAATGTGACATTGCATTGTAAAGAATGATTCACATTGCCACTCAAAATCCAACCTAAGCGTTTTTTCTGAGCTATAGGTACGCTTGGGCCGGCTCTACGGATCCCAGATAAAATTATCTTGCAATATACATCGGCACCCGTAAATCGACTGCACTACTAACGTGGAAATTAGGGTCAGACAAACGAATGTTTTGTAAAAATGGCAAAATTGGTTTATCGAAAGTACAACTTGGTAAATTTTTTACTAACGTATTCATGATCATTGCATCTGTTTCAAATGAAAAGTCTCCTTGATTAGAACTACATTGTAGTGTAGCCATGCCTTTACAAGCGCTTTTCTTATCACCAATGCCTGATATAACGCCGCGGCACTGTCGCCGCGGTAAACCCAACGTTTGGGTTGCCTTTTCTGAAATTATTGTTGTCATTGAACCCATATCGACCAACGAGCGTATGTTATGATATGACCCATCATGAGCCTGCACCTTGACCATAGCGGTTGATAACAAAACTTCTGGTAAATCTTTCTGTAATGACACGTGTGTACCATATACCTGTTCTGACCTCGCAGAGTTCACACCCGTGCTGCCGCTGCCCCTGCCGCCAGGCGTGGCATTTCTTGATGTCGATGCAAAAGGTGTCTTGTTGCTAAATGCATCGTGTAAAATAGTGTTATGATTGGAATTACATTCTCGGCATTCGTTTTGACCTTCTAACTCACTATCTATCTCTAAATGTAGCGAATCTATTGCCGACCAACGAGACTGAATTGTACGAAGAAGATGGTCAAACTCCCATTTTTCTGTAATTGATTCTAACTGTATGTTAGATACCGTTCTCTGAAAAGCCCTAAGGTTACTAGCTTGCTTTTTTAGTAATTCGTCTGTCTTGCTTGACATGTTAATTTATTATATTTGTTGCGAAAACTTCATGGGACTTGATAAAAACTTGATAGCTTGATAGAAATGTATAAGTAATGGAAAGATCTTACTTGAAGCTGCTTGCTGGAGGAAGACTTGCTGTTCCTCACGAACCTTGATTGCTCGCGAAACCTTTTGCTACTTGATAGCGGTTGCTGGATGGAGACCTGCTGCTCCTCGCGACTCTTGATTGCTCGCGAAACCTCTTGATAGGGCACTGGACTACCACTTGATAGGTACTGCTTGCTGAAGGGAGACTTGCTGCTCCTCGCGACTCTTGATTGCTCGCGAAACATCTTGATTGGTACTTCACTTGATTAACACTGCTATCCCCGATACACAGTAGAATGTACTTGCTAGTTCAATTCACGCGACACAGACTTGATTTATAAAAACGCGATAGGTTCGAAGGACCATGTTCCGGTTTGTACGGATGTCTTGATGAATGATAATACTCGAGAATATAGTTAATGATTGTTGTTTATTCACTTGATTGATTTTATGACTTGATGTTATGAGATGGTGGGAGAGCACGCGTTGTTGGCCTTGTTGCCGTAACCGAACTGACTCCTGTTGCGTCAAAATTAGGCTAGTGCCGTAAAACGCTTACGCAGTAAAATGTACGATTTGGCTCGTACAATTGTAAACCCTAATGTAAACAAATCAACGTCTAACGAATTAGATTGTGCAGTAGTAAAATTCACTTTGATTTTATGAGAAAGACTTGACGTTTTGGTCAAACTCAAGAGTAACCTATTACAGAAATAAACTTCTATGTTTGCAAGGAGATATAAATTAACATTATATCATTGTAGTATAGAAACGCAGAAAGAAAAGTAAATCTGGATGTGAGGAGCCCGGTTCAGAGCTCCTCACATCCAGATTTACTTTTCTTTCTGCGTTTCTATACTGCAATGATATAATGTTAATCAAGAGTAACCAACCCTTCATCAAGTTTTGCAGTATCCCATATTGCAAGTATTTAATCACTTTAATTTATTCAGCTAAATTCATACTTAAGATTAGTGAAGACCCGCTAAATGATCAGAAACAAGTATCAATTAGCCTTTTTACGAAATTTGCGAAATGGTATGAGTGGGGTTTCAAATGAATTTTCTTATCACCAACACTCCTGTTGGCATTCATTAATGTTCTAGACAACATGTGAATGACGATTTGTTGAGTTTTAAAACACAGAATGTGCCGTTTCAGAGCTTACCCAAACTTACACTTCTTCTGTGTTTCTATATCGCAATACTGTAGAGTGTACTCGTGTTCATAATCTAATAAATACATATAATTTGATAACTTCTTGGTATTTTATTGTTGCTTATGTATATAAACTACTTAATAAAATAACATTTATGATGAGAAAATTATGCGAAATATATTTCGGGCCCTATCCTGAGCCTGGCATCAGTCACAATCGACACAATATAATTGTAATATTGTGTCGATTCGGTGTAACGCGTTTTAACTTCTTTGACAAGACAAAACTTATTTATTATTTATTTATTTAAAAAAAGTATAACATTACAGTTTAAAAACTAATGCGTTATACAACATAATATTATTAAAATAAGTAAATCTACTAACAATACTAGACAGCTACCGAGAACACTAAAATTACAAAATAAATTAAAACAACAAAACAATATAAATTTTATTGAACAAATTAACAAATCCTTTCAGTCATCACGCTCGCAAAACGCCAAACATTCATCAATCACAGTCATCAATTTGTCAGCAAATAAGTCATGACGCCGACAGTGCACTGAGTGAAATTCGCGCGCGCACAAGCGGAGACTTGCTGCGGGCAACAGTGCGCGCCGTAGGTACTGACACCGACAACAGAACATGCCTGCGAGCTCTGAGGTATCTGTCGGGCACAAACAGTTGACATATTTGCTATACTAGTGAGTTGTGGACAGTCTGATTCACCGCGCAATATGCAACAGGCTGTAACAAGTTGCCCACAGTCTCGTCACACCCCCGACACTTCATAGTCCTCGCTCAAGTTATTTACCTACACTCTCAGGCGCGCATCTGGCTTGTCTGCACACGCTTGTGTGTGTGCGTGAGCTAGTCTAGGGCTGGCAGCAAGCGTGTGAGCGTCGTCGATCGAGAGGGACAACATTTATAGTCAGCAACTTATATGATTCTCTTCCTAAATTTTAGCGTGGTTAATCCCTAGGTCCTTGTTGTGGTTCCCCATGGATAAATTTGTAATAAATTTAAATTTGTATCGCCGTAAGTACTTTGGGCAGATGGACACAAACACACGATTTTTAGGACATACGGGTTTCCTCACTATGTTTTCCTTTACCGTTCAGAAAGTGGGAAGTACTTACCTATAAACAAATACGATGCGCATTATGTAAATTCCGAAAAACTCATTGGTGCATGCCCAACCGCGGATTGAACCTGGATCTCAAGATTGAGAGGCCAGCGTTCTACCCCTGAGTTACCGCCGCTTTTTCATAACTTTAAAAATAAATTAACATAAAAGGAAATGGCTTAGTTCATCGGAAGGAAGCAAATTTGAAAAATATCCGTTCTTTATTGATTGCTCCGTTTTCTAGGCATTCATATATACCACAATAACGAACCATATTATTGATTAAAACAAGATTTATACTTGCGATTGTCGGCACTTGATGAAACATAAAAAGCATCTCGATTTTGAACACAAACACTTGTACTATTTGTTTCATAACATAAAACAAATGTTATGAAACAAATAGTACAAGTGTTTGTATTCAAAATCAAGAAAATAAAACAAAATACGCGCGCAGCGAACGAGTGCTACTCGAGCTCTGCCTGCCTCCAGATTTGCCACTAACTTGGAGGGGACCGCGGGGGACGTTAAATTCGCGCGGGGAGGTGAGTGTCGCTTCTTTACGTAGTAATACTTTATATTCTCTGGTCTCGTCGAACTTCCAACGAGTTAAATCCCAGCATACCAAGAAGTTACTTCGTCGGGTACCTGAAGGGATAGTACCCATATTTCTTTTTGTACAGAAAACGGAGGAACGCTTTCTGCACGTTCTCGAGCAAAAGCGCATATGTTGATTCATGATGACTCCAGACAATGGCTCCGGTTTCGATCTTGCTTCTGACAAGAGCTCCAATCCCGCCATCATCCCAAACCTACTTTTGACATCAAGGTCATATAGTGGGCCAATCCGGGGACGTAGGTCAACGGTGGATCTTGCACTTAGCCACGCACCGTTGCCTTTTCTGTGCGCCCCCTACAGCGCTGTATGCTCTTTTTTATAAAGCGCGGTGTCCCGGCCACATCTTCCCACCGTAACGTGGCCTCTTTTAGCTGCGGCGCATTCTGCGCGAGACGCTTACAAATATAAGATGCTTGCCGGTGCGCCTTAACCAATCTGCCACATTTTCCTCTTTTTATGCCACGAGTGCGCGAATCTCTTGAGCAGAGTGTAGCTCGCCTCTGAGGAGACGAGGTCGTGAAAATAAACTGGACCCGAAACCGCACGTGTCACGCCATCCAACAGCAGCCGCCTCTCCTCGCCGTATAAAGGGCAGTCCCAGAGGACGTGGTCCCGGTCCTCGTCAACCCCCAGGTCGCATTCGCAGTGGCTAATATCGCATAGCCGCATGCTGTGTAGCCGCTTCCTAAAGCAGCCGTGCCCGCTGAGTATTTGCGATGTTTCGAAGTCGGGCTCTATCCACGAGGCCTTCAGGCGCGCCTCGACTTCGGGGAAAAAGCAGAATAATTCGCGGCCCTTGTCGACGTCCACCCAACGGGTCTGCCACTGGGAAACAACATCCGCAACGATGGCACGCTTACACGCCCCTAGCTCCTCCCTGGGCAGCTGGCTCCTGGCCTCCTCTATTCGCCCGGCGCGAATGACCTCGAGGTCGGCCGGCAGCACGCCTCCAACTCCTGCAAGGACGGGTAGCGCCGCCGTGCTGCAGGATCTATAAGCCTTGCTGAGGAGGACGAGAGCAGGTCTCTGTGTCCGCAGCAAGGCTGACCGCGGAGTGTGGAAGGACGCACGCCGCACAGTGTTCGAAATGCTATAAATTACGGGCTCACTTTGTATTTCCCTACACAAACCCTAGTAAAAAAGATGTACACATACATTTGTCAGAGAGTAAGTTTAAACAGTATATTAAGCAGGGCCTACTGAAAAAGGCATATTATAAAATAAATGAATATTTGGATGATGGTGAAGCATGGTGTTATAGTGATACTGATTTTGATGATAGTAGATAATAATTTAATTAATTAATATAATTTCCTAAGTTTTGATTCCTCTTAAGAGTTAACATTAATTAATTATAGACTGTAAAAGGAAATAGACTATATGAGCACACCCCCGTCACTTCATAGTCAAGGCTCAAGTTATTTACCTACACTCTCACGCGCGCATCTGGCTTGTCCGCACACGCTTGTGTGTGTGCGTGAGCTAGTCTAGGGCTGGCAGCAATCGTGTGAGCGTCGTCGCCCGAGAGGGACACAATATAAGTCAGCAACTTATGTGATACTCTTCCTAAATTTTAGCGTAGTCTAATTTCTGGTTCCCCGTGGATTAATCAGTATTAAAAAAATATATGTATATATATATATATATATATATATATACAAGGTTAAATTCAATTAGTTGGCGAAATTTGAAACATATGTAGAACATGTCCATATGAATAACTTTTTTTAATAGGATAGTGAAAAATTCTTAAAATTCGTTTTCACCTTTCCATACTGGACGAGTCAGCTGATCGGAGCAATTTGATGCAAAGTGAAAAAAAGTTAAGAATTTCGCTTAGCTCCCATACAAACAGTTTTCCATATAGACTAGTACTACCTTTGTTTTGAGTTTCGCCAAATAATGTTATTTAACCTTATATATGTATATAAATCGTTACGACCTGAATGCCCCGGGGGATGTCGGATGTGTTCCGAGTGTGAACTTTGAAATGCAAGTCACAGTCCACCCACACTCGGTAAACCCGCGTTTCACCTGCAAATATTACGTCCCAACGTGATGGGTGGTGAGCCCTATCATCGTTCTTCGGGCACAAATACACTATTTTAGGGCATGCAGGTTTCCTTACTATCCCTGCGGTCCGAAATAGAATTAAAATGGATTATAAGCCATTCACTTCATACTTTCGTAATCGATTTTAGCGATATAATTCTATTTCGGAACGCAGGGTAAGTTTTCCTTCACTGTTCACAAGTGGTAAGTACCTATTAGCAAATACTATGCACATTATGTAAATTCCGAAGAATTCATTGGTGCATGCCCGACCGGAGATCGAACCTTAATCTCAAGATCTATCTATCTAATCTCAAGTTCTACCCCTGAGTTACCGCTGCTTTTTCGTTACTTTAAAAGTAAATATATAGATATATAGATAGAGATGCCTAAGCTTAGTAGGTACCTATATAGTTTCGTATGCATACATGATCATCATATAATTAACAACTACTCAAACATAAATTTTGGAAAAAAAATGAAAACTTGTCAAAACATGGAAATTTATAAATACTGATTTTATTGTTCCAAATGCGTTACTGAACGAAATTGTAAGGTTTGATCACGCAATTCTAATTTTTGAAAAAAAGTTTTCCAGGCATCCATAAACACTGCAATAACGCACCACACTGATTAAAAATCAGTATCGTGATAAAACTTTGTAACAAAACACGCGCGCAGCAAACGAGTGGTAATCGAGCTCTGCCTGACTCCAGATTTCCACTAACTTGCGGGGGACCGCGGGGGACGTTAAATTCGCGCGGGGAGGTGAGTGTCGCTTCTTTACGTAGTAATACTTTATATTCTCTGATATGAGACAGGTAGGCAAAGATATATATGTTTTTCTTTTTTCATTAACCTGAATTCCTGCTGTCTTGTATTTTCTTATCCCTTGGTTAAAGTAGATATAAGTAATTTGATGTATAGTATAAGTTTATGTTAAAAAAAAAGACATGATCTTGCCAAGTTTCTTGCCCGTTCTTCTTAGCAAGACTAATCGAATGGGCGGAGGTAGGCATGTATTTATATATGTAACCTATTACTATGTAGTATATAGGATGGGATTTGGTCGGCTGCCTGGATTCGTGCTGGGGGCTCGGTTGGTAATCATTGAACCTGTTCCTGGTCCCTGGCCGGGTCTCCGGTATGGGTTCGGCCGGTTGATTGTATTTCACCTTGTATAATTATATTTTACCTATAATTTTAATCGTATATATATTGCTACATAAATTAAAAAAACATTTAATCTAAGTAGTTCATGTACATTTATTATTTTATTACATATATTTTTATAAGATTAAAATTTGACTTGTGAAACGTGTATTATATATACCTACTTTGCAAAATAAACTTTTTGAATTTTGAATTTTAAACTTACATCTGTGTTTCAGCGGGGCAGGTATGAGACCACATATTGCCATCTGCTACGATCCTGACACACCTCTTTAGATTTGTGTACCTAGTCATGTATATTCACACACATAGTAACGTCTGTCTCTCAGAAGGGAAGGGAATCTTAGACTTTCATACGCTACGATCCTGCCACACCTCTTTCATTTCTTTCACATTCATCAATTGAATCAGACAAACTCTTCTTTTCAAAGTTCTTTTGACTTGACCCTTCTTTATATTGACATATTATTTCAATCAAATTAAATAAAAAATAAATACATTGTCACGACATGAATCCACGAGGGGGTGTCAGAGGTGTTCTGAGTGTGAACTGTGAAATACAAGTCACAGTCCACACTCGGTACACCCTAGTTTCACCGACGATTATTACCGTCCCAACGTGATGGCGGGTGAGCTCTATAGCTGTTATTCGGGCACAAAACCAAATTAAGTGGGAGTTATTCATTTAAAAACTTCACCTGTTCTGAGAAACCATTAAGAATAATTTAAAACTAATTAAGTCAGGTAAAAAAGTCAGAGCTTATATATAAGAGTCTCTTATTCTAAGAAGACAGGGATATACGACGGTACTTTGGCAAACTATTAAAATATATCGCAACGTGGTATCTTTTGCAAGAGGTTTACCTATTTTAAAAACAAAGGAACTAAATATGTGGTAACTGACATTTTAAGAATTCCAGGTAAAAAAGGACCGTAAATGTTTTTTCGTTCGTACTGTAATAGGTAGTTATCGTTTTGCCATAAGGAAGTATTTTTAAAGAAAACGCAACAATCAAAAAAGTAAGTATATTGCTATAGTCAATGTTAATTTAAGTATATTGCACTAGAATTACAAAAAATCTATTTCAGAATAAACTTCATTATCCGTAGGCCTTTTTGGATCTTTTGGATTTTCCAGTAATGTTTGTACTTCCGGCTCTAATGCGCTCGTTTTTCGTTTTGGAAGAGGTCTCAAACTTGAAATGAGCAGATCGGAAGACATCAAAAGCGCGTACATCAGATATTCCATGGTCTCCTAGCGTCCGATTTTCCTGGTGCCGTGCTCGCGATAGTAACGACATTCTTTATAAATAGCTTCTAAAGCCTCTTCGCTGAGCTGCCCAATAGGAAGGAACAATGTGTCCATCACATCAGCTCCATGTATGAGCACCTTGTGTACACAGCTGGCATCTTGTACCACGGAGAAATTTTGTTTTCCCATAGAAACTCCACCAACTGTAGGCGACTGAATCCCGCACGGTTTGAACCTAAGAACAAAATAATAAATTAAGCTAACTTTCGCAGATTTTCGCAATTACAGCATAGTATTAATTTAAAGGTACATAAGTGTACTACATTATTAAACAAAAATTAGAGTGAAACAAAAAATACTTTTTTTTTGGCGCTCTAAGTTATACCAACAAGGCAAAAAAAAAATGATTTTTATTTGTGTGTTACGTTAAAAATATCCCTATAATTAGCCAAACCACAAATATAAATGAAAAATATGTAAATACATACCTGAAAAAGCAGTCGTCATTTTGACACCAAACAAAAAATTCTGACACTTCGATAAGTATTAGAAAACCACTGATAAACACAACCGTCTGATAGCTGCGAATGCACGCGAATGATTGAGTCCGGGCGTTGCTCCTATTCATCGATGTGATTAGTGTTGTATTTGTGGGCCATTGTTTTCCAAAATCAGAATTTGGTTTGACCGACTACCTGGCTTGCCAATTAACATGTTTACAATAAAATCGAAGAGATAGCTGTTTTAGCCTTAATGAGCCCGTAATTATAGCATTTCGAACACTGTGCGCCGGAACCATATGCTCGCAGCATACGTCACAGTTGCTACGTAAGTCCCCTGGTACAGCACTCACAGTGCGCGGTATCGCACGCCCCAGGAGGACGCCGAGACACGTGACATTTTGCCGAAGCAGTTGGCTGCACGTTCGCCGATGTACATGGCATGCTGCGCAAAGGACAGACCTGCGTCGATGACAACTCCCAGCACTGTTGCCTTGTCCACGCTCCTGATAGACTCACCCCGCATCCTAACCGTGGGGGGGCGCTTGAACTTCCCCTTGACCGTCATAATTTGCGACTTGGCCGAGGAGAATTCGAGGCGGTTCCTGACGCCCCACTCGGCAACCGACTCCAGTACGGAGGTGGCTGACTCCTCGATCGCAGCACGAGAGGGTGACTCTATCATGACCGTGAGATCGTCAGCGTAGGCTGTGAGGGCCGTGCCTTCCGGGACTGGCAGTCGCAGCAGGTCATCCATCAGTATGTTCCACAGCGTGGGTCCCACCACCGATCCTTGAGGACATCCCATGGTGGACACCTTCCATTCCACCAGGGGACCCACGAACATGCCCACGCGGCGATCGGTGATGTAGTCCACCAACATCTTGTAGATGTTTGGTGGACAGCCTCCCCTTTTTGCCTTGAGCAGGATCATGGGCCACCAGGCGTTATCGAAGGCGCCCGAGATATCCAGGAAGATCAGCTGCACGTATTTTGCCGATGATTGTTTGGCCGCTATTATTATTGAATTCAGGGCGGTGACCGGCGCGGTTTTAGGCAGGTTCTTGATAATGAGTGACAGTACGTCTCGAGAGGGGGGCTCAGCGTCTGTGCCGGATGGCACGAACGCCGCCGCAAGCCGAATCTGCGTGTGATGCGCCTTGTCGTAGGTACACGAGTCGTCCGGACACAGCGCATTAAGCAAGCAGCGTATGGCAGCGTGCGTATCTCCAGCGTATCCCGACGCGAAAGCGTGCCGTTCACGACGTTCGAGGGAGGCCGCCGGCAAGAGCTGTGTAGAAAAGTTCTACGGCCTTGAGTTTTTTAAATCTCTGGCATTTCGCAAAACAAAACCAAGCCTTTTGGAGCAATCAGCGGCCAGGGTCTTTATGTGCTCGTGGAATGTAAGACGCGTGTTAAAAGTGACACCAAGGTCTTTAACACAGTTCACACGAGCAATAGCTTCAGACCCTAGCGTGTAAGTTGCTTCATAGATCTGGGTCGCTCTCGTGAAAGACACATTAAAGCATTTGCTAGCGTTAAAGTGCAGTTTGTTCTGTACACTCCATTGGTAAACAGCATCCAAATCCTTCTGTAACAGGCCACAGTCAGCCATCTGATTTACGTTGACTATCAATTTGAGGTCATCTGCGTACAGAAGGCAGGAAGCGTGCTTAAGAATGGCCTTTAAATAATTGATCATTATCACGAAAAGAAGGGGGCCTAGGATAGAACCCTGACTCATTAATTTAAGTGTTCTGTCTTTCTCTTTCTGTATAGAAAAGACGAAGATAGGACGCTTAAAATAAGGTTAGTCCTGTCGAATAAGTTAAGTCATGTTTCACCGAATCGACACCAATATCGCTCGTTCGGTTTTAAAATTTGCATATTCTCAAATCGTGAATTTTATTGACACTGTGAAAAAGGACGGTGACTCAGCATATATTCCTTTCATATGTCCCATACTGAAGGCATAGGTAACGCTTTTATTCTGTCATCGTTTATTTCTCCAAAAAATATTTACATGAATTAAATTACGTAAACAGTGTAACGAAAATGACCCCAACCCTCCGTGCTAGTTTAAAAAAAACTGTATTATGGCAGGGTAGTCATCCCCTACAAAAATCACGAACAATAACTAAGATTGTTAAACATATTTATGTTTAATTATCGAAAATAGAAATATTATATTTTTATATTTTAATTATATTTTACTAAATATAACTTTTAATATATATTTGTACGTATTATACAAGGTGACTTTTTGATTATCGTCCCAATTCATACTTAAGGCTTGGTAAGTGATCACCATCATGAATCGATAACAATTTTTGTAAAATTTAATTTTATGAAAGTTACAAAAATCGTTTTTGGTTCATGATGCTGATCACTTACCAAGGCTCATGTATGAATTTGGACGATGTTCACAAATTCACCTTGTATAGGTAATCATTTTAAACAAATTTCCAGTAGCGTCGTAATTAAAGTCCGTCAGCTTTTTACAAATTATAGGCTTTTCACATTTATCCGCTTATTTTGTTGTATACTGCCGTCCAGTGACTAAAGTGCAGTAAGACCAATTTTACCATTTTTGAGCTAAATATTGACCCTTTATCAGCAGATCATAGCGCATATTTATATTTAATCGTTGTTTCAGTATGATAACAGAATAAAAAAATATAAACATGTGAGTCTGCAGTAAGTGAGAATTTGTGTCACATTTTTCATATGAATACTAAGTAAAACGCAGTAATTCAGTTACGTCGTCATTTATTTGTCACATTCCCGACTAAATTGCAGTAATAATCTCTATTACCGCTAAATTTCAATACGCTTAGTTGGTAATTTTGTTATGATTACTAAATTAAACTGCAGTAAGAGGTAAATGTACTGAAAATCTTAATACTGCGTTGACTATCATATATTTTAATGGCAGCTGATTACAAATTAAAACGCAGTAACACGTCAGAATAAGTTGTTTTAGTGAGTAATTTGAATTTATTTTTACACAATAAAACATACTAAAGCGCAGTAAAAATTTGCATTCGATTTATTACTTCATTTTACTTGTTATGTTAACATTTTGTTAACTTAAATATTCCCGTCTATATCGCAGTACTTAGATGAGTTGCTGCAATTTATTCGGCAATGTTTTAATATTCGGTAATGTTAACTATTACGTATTGCTACTTAAATTGCAGTAATAAGAATAAATACTGCATTTTAATCGGTAACAAGTAAGATTTTATACAATTTAGCTACGTTTGTGATATAATTTACTGCACTCTAGACGGGATTTGTTGCTTGATCAATTGCGTCTCGGACATCGTAAGTGGAGGGTGTGTCCATGAAGCGCTTCGCGACTCTCTCAATCAAGGTACGTAAATAATATCACCGCACGAACAAAAATTCAGGTGCCCCACTCAAAAGGGTATTTATTGAATGCTTTGTAACATTGTGATGATGGGAAATGCGTCTATGATTTAAAAATTAGTACCTGCTTACTTATTACGAAATATTAAGAATGGAATAAATACTTAAATAAAATCGTTTTTAATAATGTATTACGCACAATAACATTATATAAAGCTTATCACTTTGACAGCCGACCGTTTTATAGAGCGCCTTTTCTGGTACGCCGGTGATTTTTGTATATGTATAATATAATATTGTATCTACTTCTCACTATGTGAATAGGTAAATAGTATATATAGATATATAGTTTGGATTTGTAACTACATACATATGTTCATACATTAACTCACGCCTGTTTCCCAGAAGGGTAAGCTGAGACTAAAGATTTTCATCTTCTGTGATCCTGACACACCTCTTTCGCCTCTTCCACATCCACCAATATAGTCATATACAAGCTCTGCTATTCCAGGTACTTTTGATATTGCTCTTCTTCATTATGTCACCAATTTGGTCAGCATACGTCCTTCTAGGATGGCCTGGTCGAATTGTACCTTCCACATGCACATCATAAAATTCGTCAATCTACTTTCATTCATCCTCTCGACATGTACAATTTTTAACTACTGTTAGGTGAATTCATAATTAAGGATTTAAACGGATTAACTTCCATGAAACATTTTAGTGAATATATTTATGTTTTTCTAGTTATTAGTGTATTATACACTTTTTCCCCTTATTTATAATAATTTAAATTGTATTCATAGTAAATCGGTATTCATATTTTTACTTTGTAATTAGGTTTATACTTGTTTACTTCTATATGTTTTCTTTTTTTGCGTACAGGTGTATGACACGTTTGTCTATGTTACTTTTGTGATAATATTGCTGTAAGAAATCTCTGATGAAAATTAAGCTCCCCAATGTACTATATCTCTTTTCACTATAATATTGTTTATGTTTATACAGGGTGGAAAAAATTTAAGGGCCCTGGAGGGGAGCTACCTTAAATCGTTTAGTTAGCTCATTTTACTGAAAGAAAACATTCCTTTATTTTTTAAAAGAAACAAAACTGCATTCAAAGATATTCTGAAATTCGCTTGTCTCACCCGGGAATCGAACCAACTAAAAATTAAAAAAATAAACCCTCGCTATTTTATCATACGAATCGGTAGGATTATTGTTCAGAATAAAATTTGTCTATTAAACATTTGGTCTTACACTCATCTGTTGTATGAGATACTCATGAAATTAAATATTTATTACAAGTTCTTTGTTAACAATACCTAGTACTGTTCACTTGTAACAAGTAAATGAAACGTTCTAATTTTCTTATCTCTCTTACATCCAAAGACATCGTATGACGTACAAGCTTGCTAATGTTATTTATCTTAAATACCTTGTTGAAGACTTCAATAAGAAAATCGTTAAATGGTAATAATAAATGTATGCAGAGCACAATTACTTCTTGCACTAGGCGTACTGACGAAAAGTTTAAAAAAGGAATGTATTTTTTTTGCAACACGGAGCAACAAATTTGAAGTTCGAACCATAAATTTCGTTTGAAATTAAAATTTTGTTTTGTTTTGCTTTCATTCCGTGCTGTCATTGTGTAAAAATGGCGTATAATTATTACTTTACAAGTGAACAGTACTAGGTATTGTTAATAAAGAACTTGTAATAAATATTCAATTTCATAGGTATCTCGTACAACAGATGAGTGAAAGACTTTAGTTTAGTAGACAAATTTTATCCTGGACAATAATCCTACCGATTCGTATAATAAAATAGCGAGGGTTTATTTTTTTAATTTTTAGTTGGTTCAGTTCCCGGGTGAGACAAGCAAATTTTAGAAGATCTTTGAATGCAGTTTTGTTTCTTTTAAAAAATAAAGGAATGGTTCCTTTCAGTAAAATGAGCTAACTAAAGGATTTAAGGTAGTTCCCCTCCAGGGCCCTTTCATTTTTTCCACCCTGTATATCCGCGTGTGTACTAAAAAATATACAGAATTATACATTTAAAACACTGTGTAAAATATATTGTTAGGGTTCCGCACACAAAGGGAAGTACGGAGAAGTTTATGACTTTGAGGATTTCTCCCAAGCCGTCGAGAGCGCAAATTCAGGGAAAGTACAAATGAAAAAGATGGAAATCTCAGACTTTTTTACTTTTAAAGCTCACGTCTCACAGCAAAAACTAAAAGACCGTACAGGAAACAGAGTATATTGAAAGAATATTGTGGAAGTCATGGTAAAAAAGGGACAATATTGTTTATATTATAAAACAGATTATGATAAAGAAGAATACGCACAACTGCAATGTCTAAAATAAAAAAAAATCCAAAGTCTGACGTCAGGTCTGTTTCTAAAGGAATAAGTGCTGCTCGAAAGCATGAGATAATTAAAAGACTTGGGCCTTGGGAAAATAGGCTTAATTTTTGGAAAACGATACCAATTTCTGCTGCTGCAGAAGAGACAGTAGCATCTAATGTTGATCCACCAAATTTTGATGACAATATTGATTTCTAAAATAAATTTTTGGGTAAATGTTATTGCTATATCACTTTCAGACTAAGACAGCATTTAAATTTTTGGTCATACACATACAATTATATTATACTTAAGTTCAAAGACGTTATGAGACTTATAACATGTTTATTACTAAGTGAAGGTTTTTAACTAGGTCTCAAAATTAAAACTTTGAAACATATTTCTTTGTTATAATTATATTTTTTAAACCTGCCCCTTAGTGCAAAATATGTTATTTTAAAGATTTTGAATTTTGCTTACAATTAGCATTTTTTTTTGTTATTTGAAGTAAACTTTTTTGTGTTTTGTTTAAGCAAGTAGGAAAAGTATTTTATATCATTTAAGTTTTTACTTATCTACATTCATAAGTTGGGTTTACTTTTATGATAGGAATTATTATTCAGTTTCAGTACAAATATTAAAAATGTGGCTTTGATCTCAAAAAAAAAGTCTGATTAGTTAATACCACTTTTCCTTAGATTTTAAGTGTTAATTATTCTCAAATACTCACGTAGATAGAACTTAATAAAGTTTGTTAATTCAGTTACTTTAATAAAATATAAACATTAGTATTTTCTTTATAGTTTTGTTTCATTTTTTATAAATAAGGGTATAAATTTGCAGCGATAATGCATACAAATTTCAATAAATTTTATTCATAAAACCAATTAATATGCAGTAAAATGGTTATTTTACTGCATTTTACACTGCAATGTTTACCAAAGAAAACCAATTTTTGCAGTATGTTTATAAAATACTGCAATTTAGTCTGGAAATTGCAAATATTTGCCAAGCAATCTAGTGACGTAACAGCTATTACTTTTAAAAAACACATTTTATTTAATAAAATAGCAATCTAAATTGGTTTTCTCTTTTGTGAAATTGTTCTTCATAATCCATAGTTGTAAATAAAAGTCAAAAATTTTACTGAAACTACACAAAAAGTAAAAAAAAAACAGTTTAAAGAGGTTTTTCGCGTTTTTCTCAAAACCGCGATTTTGCTGTTACTGCACTTTAGGCTCTGCACGGCAGTATAGACCAAGTATTACTACGTATAGACTAGCAGTTCCCATACATTAGTTTGTAGCTACAAAAAAGATGTAAAATTCTAACGAAATCTAGATAGCGTTGCTAAATCCTCTAACAAACACGATGTTAAAAAAGATCGATTGGTGACGCTGGTGACACAGCGATATCACGTAACATGAAAATAATTCCCACTCCGATGATAGGTGGCGCTAAAATATTTATGGTTAATGTTGCCAACTTAGCGCCATTAGAGTAACTATGAATGAGCTTACTTGCAGCCAATTAAAAAAAATATGCTTATTTGCAACACTTTGCGACACCTAGTGTTGTAATGGCGCGTAAAAAATTTGTTACGCCTTGATGTATGGGAGTGTCGGTCTATACGTAGTAATACTTAGTCTATGGTATAAGTAAAAACTTACCCATTAGTGCTCTGAAGAGTATCACACAGCTGAAAAAGGATATCAACCTCCAACGGTGTAATTTGACTCATCATTTGAGCTGAATGGAGAAACTCTTCCTTTGTTACCTCCTGGTTTCTGTGTCCATTCGTGGCGTTTAGGTACACTCGCTTAATCAATTCCATGTTGTTTAGAAGGGAATTAAAGGCCATATAGTACGGAAAACTGATTTTGCGAGAGCCTTGTGGGAAGCTTGAAGCCTGTAAGGAACAAAAACACTTGTTATCTCTCCATAGAACTCGGCATTTATTTTTAAAAGCAGGCTAGAACTATTACTTGTCGGCTTTATGACAGAAAAGTAATTTGAAAAGCCATTGCGAAAAGATAATTTTAGCTTTTCTCATTTATTCTCCTAATTATAAAACTAAAAGTTACACCAGATGACGTAGCATTTGCGCATTTTCAGACCTTTGACAAGGGGGGGATTAATAATAATGCTTTTCTGCCAACTACTGTGAATGTAAACGAAGAAGAATCTTTAAATGTATCAAATTTAATAATTTAACTATCGATTTATCGCGTGTGTGCATTCAGTGTTCTATCATTATTTTATTTTTTAAACTCTTTGGACGACATAAAATAAAACATTTTGCAATATATCGGTCATAGAAAAAATCGTATGTTGTTACTATATGATGAGTCTGTAGTAGCGTGCGGTCGTTCGATCAGTTATGATTACATCGTTAGTCTTTTATGGATAACTATGGCATTTACATCTGGGTAAGACAATGTCAAAAGTACCCGAAATAGAAGAGAGATATATTGATAATGTCAATATGTAAAGTCGCCGTCAATAGAAATTGTTGACTATGTAAACAAATCGTTTTCTCAATTTTTCTCAAGGTTCTGTCACGGAGTCTCACTGAACATTATTCCAAATCATGAAGCATCAAGTCTTACCAGTCATTCACTGTATTTCATTACGAAATATTCAATAATCACCAGTTAATTACGGAAAATCATAGAATCATTAGTCAATTCTGTACTGCGTCGAGATTGCTGTCATATTTTTTTCTCATCGAATCTGTATTGTCTTTGAAAATTGGTGATGTACGAATCTATTTGAATATAAACCTATTTTATTCGTGATGCTATTTTATTCCGTCATTTTTTTTTGACAGCGTTACTTCATAATCTTTGACATACACTTGTGTGTGATTCTATCGAGAGCTGTATGATCTTCCAGCGTTGCTCTAAAATCTTTTGTGTTTTCGGTATTCTAACGACTTGGCTTCTCTTACTGATTTTATCGTACTAGAAATGTGTAGCTCATGTCCTAAAAGTAGAAGAAAAAATTAAAGAACTGGATGGGATAAAAGATACGGCCAACGACGCTGTGACGGAATCATTTGTAATTAACGTGGGCGATTTGACTAGCGATTCATCAGAATATTTTAGCGATGAATCAAATGAAGAAAATTAATTAAGCACCTAACATATTTTAATCACATACTTACCCATCTCTAGATAGTTCACCTATTCATAGACAAAGACAACATGGCGCTTTGTTTACATAGTCCACAATTTCTATTGACGGCTACTGTAACTATAACTTTTACTACTGAGCCAACCACTAATCGAAAAAAAAAACAGCTTTCGGCTTCCGCAACTTCATCTTAACAGCCTGTATAGCCTTTTACTTACATTCAAGACTTTGTTCTTCAAATCCTTGGTCAACAAATGGTTTTTGACGGTCAGCATGATATCCTTAAAGTCACCGGCAGTGATGAAGCCGGACCCATCCTTGTCACATTTCTTGAATGCCTCCACTCCATACTCCTCATGGAAGTCGTGTAAGAACTGGCTAAACTCGGGGTATGTCACCAGCCGCTTCTTGTCCTGGAATTGAATAAATATTCATCACTAATAAAGTTTCGGTTATCGAAAGAGGGGAATGGAAAAACAAAAGAACGAAAAGTGTCGTAGGAAAACCTGTTGGATCGAAATTCCTTTCGCTACTGACGCGCAAGCATCCCGTCATATATACTTATACATAAGTGTAAATACTTGTAAACACGGTGACGGTCGAAATCTTGCACTTTTTTTGGCCTAGCTTTCATTCGCCATGGTCTGGAGGGAGTGTAACGTGCGATAATGAACTTCGTTCCAAAAATCATCTTAAGTTCTGGTTGGTAATGTAATACACATACATGATAAAGGGATGAATTTCAAGACCTTATACACCCAATATCAAACGTTTGTGTGAAAATATTTCGGTGTGAGGCAAAGACAGATAGGGTTCAATGGGGAGTCCCACTACACATCTTGCAGAAATAAATGCTAACAGAGTTAAAATAAAACTAAGCAATTCCGACTAACTGGGTAGGTTCCTGCGGTAGGGAGCGGTGCGGGAGGGGTGGCATCGCGTATCTTTCTCTCTCACGTCACTTCACCACCACCGTTCCGCACCGCACATCGACCTTAGAAACGGTAAGTCTAATTTAGAGGCAACAATTAGAATTCATGAAGTTCGCCGATAAAGGGCCAAATGAATACTAACCTTGCCGAAGTATAGTCGCACGAAGGTGCTCTCCATATTAAAGGGCAGCTTCTTGTGCAGTACTGTCTTCTGCATCACCTCCATGAACTCGTCTGTGAAGTAAAATAGACGGTAAGTCTTTGGATTACTTTATAAATTACAATGTACGATCACCGATCGCGGGGTTGATAAATGATAAGTTTTGATAGTTTTATGAATTTATTGGACAAACACACGTAAGTATAATTGATATTGATGAGTACACGCGGTATGGACGGTGACCGATTGTGAACTGATGAAAGTAGGGCAATGATCGACGACGGCTAAGTAAACAGCCAACGCAGCAGAATGTGCGGCTTGCCCGTACATGCTCCCGAGGGAAAAGAAAACAAAATGAAATTATATTATTGATATGATGATAATGATATGATAAAATGAGAGGTGAGGTGCTTTACAAAGTGATAAAACATTTTCTTTTTATATGTAATGCTAGTGTCCCTAAAACAGTGTCCATTGTTCGGATTTATTATAAAATGACAATATACACTAAACACAATTTTCTGCACTAGGGAACCTTGCTTTAAAAACAGGTGACGTGCTCGCATCAAATTTACGCACACTTGCACTCGCCCATTTGCGTCTGATGTATTGAACATTCGCGCACTTTTTGTCACTATCACTGCTGCTTGAGTGGGCGGCGGCGGGCTGCTCTGTGGTGACAGCCCCGGCCGCCGCCAATGCTGCGAGCGCAGGCGCGGACCTTGGGTCCGCCGCCTGCTGACGACGACGCCTGTGTAGTCTCCGCCAAACCCAGATTGATACTGCTGCTCCAATGATCGCAAATGCCATACCATATATAGCCGTATAGTGATGCACATCGTGATATGATATTTCTTTTGCTAAAGTCCCTTTTTGTTTAATTTGCTCTATTTGCTAATGTATTTCTTGCAAAGTCTGCTTTTGGGCACCGATCTCTTTACTAATATCTGATTCATTTGTGGGCGGATGTATCGTAATGTTGATAATCTGATTAATTGGCGAAATATCTGGCAATATAACATTGAACCTTGTTTTACTTATGCTTTGATCTAGCTTCCGAGAGTAAATTGTAAACTCATCGGTTTTGATTATGCAACCATGGCTAATGGAGATTATACCGGCTTCAGCCAACTGTGCTGCAGAAAGTTGATCTTCACAGATTATCCTTAGTTGACACTTGTCGCAGCCGAAATACAAATATTGGTCTGTGCATGCATCTCTTACCGTATGTTGCTACAAAGAGATGACACAGTCTTACAATTATCTGATCCTCTATCTTTCAAACAAAAGCTCTCGTCCTGTTTCATATGATAGATTGGTTTCTGCGTATGACAGAAAAATGATTCGTCGGCTTGATAGCATTCTTTGATCTCGTCTCGGGACATTTCTACGTAGGCATCCTTTTTCAAATTGATTGCTAAGTACTCTGCAGCAGGGATCACACTAATCATATCTCTACCTTTTTTCTCGGGTATTGCAGTTGCTTTAAAAATTTCGTATGCATATCTGCTAACCAAGGGAAGCTTTATTTCCAGGAGAAGGTACTCGTTTGTCATTCTTGCTTTGACTTTAAGAATTTTGTAAATATTTTTAAGGTCTGTTTGAATGTTCTTGATTGGAAGGGATGATTCTTTTGATATGTGACTTGAGATCGTGCTTAGCTCATGTCGAAGTTGTTCTGGGGTTAAGATATGAAAGTTAAATCGTCCTTAATAAATATCTGTTAACGTAAATATGTGTTACCTGTTAACATGCTCTGAATAGTCTTCAAACACTGGATCATTGAGCTTGCTGTTAGTGCCCCTAGGGTGAAGTCATTGATATTTGATAAAATTTGCAATTCGTTGCTCAATTTGTTGATAACTTTGTCTACTTTAAAAAAATGTTGATTTATGATTTTTTGTTGCTTATTCATGCTATCTTCCATTCTTTTCAGGAGATTATATTCGGATTCAATGACCGACGTCCGATTTTTCCATAGCGAAGCTAAATGATTTTGATTATCTCTGATGAGTTGGATGTCCTTTTGATATTGCTCGGCGAATGACTCATCTAAGACACCGAACAGCTTGTTAGCTATGTAACCGATGCCGTTGATAAGCCCGCGCCGGCTTCGATGCCCCGTCTGCGTACTGGAATGCTGACTCAGTAACAGGTGATTGTAGTATTCCAGTTCCGAGAAGCCTTGTTGGAGTTGTAGTAATATGACGTCACAATGTGATTGATCCTTTATGTTTTGGCAAGTCTGTTGCAAATGTTTTGTATATCTTTCAAATGCTGTTTTGTACCTTGCCAATATGGATTTAAGTCGTAATAAACTACCAATTTCCATTCGTCGCTTAATAACTCCATATTTGATATTTTATCAAACCATGGACCTATACCCTAACAGGACTGAGTACTTGTTTCAAAAAACGTGAAGAACGAGAAGTCATACTAGATTATTTCATCTCTGTCTAAGTAGGGTAACCATATTTAAAAATAATTGATTGAGACCACGTAGGTAGTAAAAACTGTATTCAAAACATTTATTTTATTGGTTTAAAGTCTTCTGCTTTAAAATGGCGGCTGCAGACTACTGGATTTTTGCACTTTACTTCGTTTCCTAAAACTTCTAACCATTTTCTTCGGATATTTTCAGTTTTTGGAAGACTGTAATGTAAAACCCAATATCATGGTTACTCTAGCGGTATCAAAGTAAACATGTATCATTTCTCCGAAAAAACGTTGTAATTATGCCTTATGAAACGATATCCCACAATTCCCAAAACTTTCGCTTCTGCAGCCCTTCACGCTGCATGCTTTAACCATTTTTGCAAAAAATTATTAATTTTACAATTTAGTTTTCAAATGTCACGGCCGTGGCGCCATTTTTAGATAAAAGGGTTACCAGTTTGCAAGCATAAGAATAATCCCAACTTTATTAAGGAATGATTGATCTTACATTTACGGATAAAACTAAATGTAAAACATAAATAAACCTAACAAAAAAATAGTAACGGACTTCAAATGTAACTGCATCCATTCGCTAAAAAGTTTAAAATAATTATAAAATGACCGATGGTACCGAAATAACACTTTTTCCGCCTTCTTTCTTCCTGAAAAATATGTTCTCCAAAAGTCGGCGCTCTTATATTGGTTTCTGTGTTGCTATAACCAAGGGAACGCGGTGACTTTTAAAGGACATATTTTTCAGGAACAAAGAAGTCGGAAAAAGTGTTATTTCAATACCATCGGTCATTTTATAATTATTTTTAATTTTTTTGCGATTGGCTGCAGTTACATTTAAAGTCGGTTACTATTTTTTGTTAAAAGTTTATTATTTTACATTTTTTAGTGTTGACGGGTCAAATTGTGTAATGTGGATAGTTTTTGTAAACGCGCTGTTGATATAGAACGAAGGACAAGTAATAATTGATTATATTTAATAAATACCCTGTAATCAGCACCCTAATACAAACTGATTGCCGTAATCTCAAGTTATGTGCTGTCACCCGTTGAGGAGTTCTATGGTAATGAGGCCAAGATCAAAGATCAGGTGGAGAAATTACAATTTACAAGTAGTACTCGGCAATCACCATCCTAATACAAAACGATTGCCTTAACCTTGAGTGGTATGCTGTCGTCCGTTAAGGAGTTCTATGGTGGTGAAGCCAGGATGGAAGGTCAGGTGGTTATTCTGATAATTTCCAAGAAATTCCCGACAATCAGCACCCTACCAAAGTGATTGCCGCAATCTCGAGTTAAGTGCTCTCATTCGTTAAGGAGTTCTATGGTAATGACTTAATAAGACCAGGATCGAAGGTCAGGTGGAAGATTGACAATTTCCAAGTAATACTCTGCGATCAACATCGTAGTACAAAGCGATTTCCTTAATATCAAGTGGTACGCTGTTACTTTCTGAGGCGTTCTACTGCCTATCTCTGAAAACTTTCATCAGGTCATGGTCAATCTTAAAATGGGACCTACCTTGAAGGAAATTCTTCCAAACAAAAAAAGAATCATTCAATTCAGTTCAGAAATGACGGAGATAAGGAATAAGATACCCAAAAAAAATACAGTCGAATTGAGATCCTCCTCTTTTTTTCAAGTCGGTTAAAAAAAAAGAAATGTCATGAACAAGTATTTACTAAAAGCTAAATACTATAGTCGTTGAAAAACTAAATCGTGAAAAACTCAAGCCTACCATCGCAATTTGTTTTTTTGTGATGGCAACTGTGCGAGTAGGACACAGGCATCAACTGTTTGTTGTCCCGCTCGGCACGTTTTCTCTAGTTGGTAATGTCATAATAAAATAACTTTTAAGTGTATGGATTAGAGTCTATTTTTCTACGCGTAACATCCTTCAGTGCACAATCCAGTTTAGGTATACATCCATGTATCAAACAGAATTCGCTGTTGGTCGCGTAACTTTGTTATGTTATATGTACATTGTGCGCCGGTTATCATAATGATGCACATTATAAATGATATAAGTGAGAAAGGACTCGGTTTTCTGATTCTCTTATCGATTTTTCTTTCTACCTGATGGTTTATGTTTTCGCTGAGATTTGCATGTTTTGATACGACCATCGACTCGCAAAAGCTGATTTTCATCTAAAAATGGATTTAAATTTGATATTTGGCTCTTTTTATCTACGTGGCTATGCTCTGATAGAAATTCTATTACATCTGAGAACTCTGATTGTTGTATGACCTTAATAATCTGGATCCTTGTCTGATTTCCTGAATTAATAGGAAAGATTGTTTTTGGTGATCACGTGATATGAAGCATAGTATCCAGGCGACCACTCTAGTTGCCCGAGTGAAACTGCTATGTCTGTTTAATATTTATGAGGTTCACGTTTGTGTAAGTTGATAGCATTGCATGTTTGTTTTGATACTTTTTGCTCTTCTTCGGTGGTGTGTAAAGGCCGTTCTTTTCCGTTTTGATCGTTAAAGGAAGACAACCATATCGGTACCTGCCACCAAAGCGTATGATTTTTCAATCGATCTGCTGATAAACCGCGACTGGCACAGTCAGCCGGGTTGTCAGTGGAGTTCACATATCTCCAGCACTCAGGTGGCATGACGTTTGTTATTTGCTGGACTCTGTTTGATACGAAGGGCTTCCACCGACATGGTTCACCTTGAATCCACCCAAGAACTGCCGTTGAATCGCTCCAGCCATAAACCTTGATTTTATGATCTGATAAGCAGCCCAAAACTTTCGTCATAAGTTTTGATAATAAATGAGCCCCACAGAGCTCACCCCTGGGCACAGAAAGGTTCTTACTATCTGACAATATTCGTCTTAGCTGCTAATGGCACAATAGTAACTTTTGATGATGATTCTTCGATGACCTTGCAGAATATTACACACGCAAAGGCCTTTGTTGATGAATAACTGAAACCATAAAGCTCAATGATGCCGTTTTTTCTGATTTCCAGCCATCTTGGGATTTTTATGTGATTAATATTTTGAGGTTCGTTTCGGATATTTATCCATTCTGATCTCATGTCTACTGGTACTTCTTCATCCCATTGAATACCAGTTAGCCACACCTTTTTGAACAAAATCTTGAGCTTTGTCGTAACTGGTGCCAGCCAGCCCAGAGGATCAAAAAGCCTTGATATGTTTGATAAGAGTGCTCGCTTTGTAGTCTTTTCTGATAGGTCGTTGATGTTGATTTGAAATATAAATTCGTCTGATTTAGGGTTCCAGCGCAACCCTACAGTTTTGTTGGAGTCTGCTTGTTTAAATTCAAATGTCCGTTGCTCGTCTTGG
Source organism: Ypsolopha sequella (assembly GCA_934047225.1). Classification (NCBI taxonomy): domain Eukaryota; kingdom Metazoa; phylum Arthropoda; class Insecta; order Lepidoptera; family Ypsolophidae; genus Ypsolopha; species Ypsolopha sequella. The sequence continues at coordinate 25,895,204 of OW203984.1, read as the reverse complement.
CTATTTCCGAAAATTTCAGGTTTGTTTTATTAAAGCCTCCTGACTTCAAAAGCTTGTTTAAATCTGATATTAGCTGCTTTGCTGACTTGATATCGTAACTTCCGCTGACTAAATCGTCCATATAAAAGTTATTTTCTAGTACTTCTTTTGCTGCTGACTGATATTTGTAACCCTCGTCGCGAGCTAACTGTTTAAGCGTCATCATCGCGAGAAAAGGCGCTGCTTTTGTTTCGTAGGTAACGGTCGTTAGCTGATATTCTTGTATTGCTTGATAGGCTGATTCCCTCCATATGATTTTGTGTAAATTTTGATCATCTTGATGTAAATATATCTGCCTAAACATTTTTTCGATGTCCGCCGTAAATGCTATTTCGTACTGTCTCCAATTTAAAATTAGTTCAAATAAGTCTTTCTGCAAATTTGGACCTTGTTTCATTATAAAATTAAGACTAATATTGCTTGAAGTTAACGCCGAGGCCAATAAGACGACACGAAATTTATTTGTTGATGACTCTGCTCGTTCTACAGCGTGGTGTGGCAAGTAGCAACCGCTTTGGCTATTATGTGTCGCTGCTTTCACATGACCGAGATCTTGATATTCTTTGATAAATAATTTGTACTGTTCTGCGAATTGGTTCCGCCGTTTAAACCTATTTTCAATTTGTTTAAACTGCGCTACAGCTTTTTGTCTTGATTCACCTAATTTTTCTAGGCCGTCTGATTTCAAAGGTGCTACTTATAGTGCTAAAAACAGTTACCGGATCACTCACAGACTTCACTGAAAGTGACGTAGATACTATAAGTTCCGCGTGTTTATCGTTGTTTGGTGTCACTCCGGTAATTAATAACGCAAGCCCGGAAGTAACTAATTGTGCGGACGCCCTACCGGTCCGACCACCAATACCATCTGCATCGATGTCATCCCGAGACCTGCGAGCCGCAGCCCGCAGTGTGAGGCGTAACGTCGTCGCGTAAACGTCTTTACTCGCCCAGATGAAGGCAGTCTAAATCTGCGGAAACTGGTCGGCTTTCCCGATCATAACACGTATTGAGGTGAGCCGTTTTTATATAAATCATGAATTATCCTCAAGTCTCATTTAATTCTATGATTCTTATCCTGCTTATAATGATGAATTATAAGATGATTCTAACGACGTAAACTTCGTTTTCAGAAAGTTCATGAAATCTGATATGCTAGGCAAAGCTTTTGGGTTCCGCAGTGATCTGACGTAAACTCCGGCCGTTCATTCGAGAGAATGGTGACGTTTGCAAATGTCAGGGGATAAAACCTTTTTTTTACTATTTTGCATTTCAATATTTTATATTTATCATGATGATTTTAGGGTAGATTGTATATCGTTAAAAGGTCCCATTTGTTAATAAAAAGTATTTTTGTCGTATATATTTTCCACTTCCTAGTACAAAACTTAATGAATCAGCTGACTCAATTTCTACGTAAAAGTAAAAAAAAAGCGCAAAAAATATTATTTTTGGCGAAAAGTTGTCTATTAGCGATACTATGTTCACTTGAATTTAAGAACCTTATTGTTGTCATTTTATTTATGTAGCGGAAATCATATTGAATTAAAAATCTGTATCTAAGTGATCAATGTTTTATTACCCTTTTTGTGAAACTCGTTAATTTGTTTTTATCGTTTTCCCGAGTCCAACTCCGAGTCAGTTACTATAGGAAGTCAACATTTTATTTGGCAAAATTAGCAAAAAGTATTACGATCCGTGTTGCTGATTTATTATTGTTACTTGCCAATATGGTAGTTTGGCTGTATAAATAAATGTCACCTTTCAAAGAGCTCGTGCTATAACTAAAATTTCCTTCTGCTCATTATTTCTGTCAAATCAGCAATCATAATGCCTGCAGTATGAATCCTCGACTTTTTGAATCGACATTTCAGAAAAAGGTTTATAATATCTGCGGTGTAAGGCAGTGTTGTCGTATTATAAAACTGATATACCTTACCAAATAATAAGATCGTATATATTCTATTCTAGGGTTTTTATTTATAAAAAAAGTTTTAATAATCATGATTTGGATTTGTTTCGTCCCATTTGTTGTACCGTTGATATTTATTTAACGTGCCTTTATTTATTTTTGTCGTGAAGAAGCTCTTGTTGACTTGTAGTATTTTTTCGAGATATCGCCATACTCCATCTATCATCATTCTCTCGAATTAACGGCAGCAGTTTAGTCATCGTTGGTGACTGAATCCAGTTTTTGTTGTAAAATATAAATTATCAACGGATCCCAGGTTGAGATGTTTGCACCCAGGTTTTTAATCGCAAAAAGACATTCATTAGTGGTGTCGTCTCTTAATTTGCTCAGCTGATTGTTGCTTCATGATGGGTAAATTAAAAAGAAGGTCTATGTAGATGCGAGTTTACTATAAGCTTCGTGTTGTCAAATCTATCATTTAATATTTTCCAACAACCTTCATAATTGTCAGAGCTTATTTTCAAGTGCTGTATGGTAGCCTCCGCTTCTCCTCTCAATTTTGATTTAAGGAACTGCATTTTCTGAGCGTTGGACATTGATGCATTGTTGTGGATTGCTTCCACGAATAGGTCCTTAAAGGAAACCCACTTATGATAATTCCCATGGAAATCCGGGATGGTCATTCTCGGCGTTGCCTTTTCCATGTTAGCGACGGCCCATAACTTTTGATTTATTGCTTTTTTGATATTTTGGTATTTTTGTTCATTTTGGGAGAATGTTTCTTCATATTCTTGATTATGATCGTCCAAAATGCTGTCAATTTCCCAATGGAGTGAATCTACTGCTCCCCAACGCGTTTCCAGAGATTTCAATGCGTCCTCGAACTCCCACTTTTCCTTGATTGAGGACACCTCGATGTTTGAAATAGTCCTAATAAAAGCTTTAAAATTGCTGGATTGTTTGCGCAGCAACTCTTCGGTCTTGCTATCTTGTCCTCGATTTACCAGCAGTGGACGTGGAGTCTGCTTCTGCTCCTTAGCTCCTTCGGAGGTATCGCCACGGAACCTATCTTGATTTTGCATATACTCTTCATATTCACAATTGATGATATTCTTTGTGGCCTGATAAGTTTTTTGAACCTTGCTGTACTCCTTATTCGTGAAGTAAAGTTCATCTTGCACTTCAAACTGATATAACTTACTGTGATTGGCTTGAAAGTCGTCCCAGTATCTTTCGAGGGTACTGAGCTTCCTTTTAAAGTAAGTAGTCCTCAGAAGATTTCCGATCCTTCGGATCCTTCTTAAAGTTTGATAGGAGTTTTTCCAACTCTTGCTTGATAAGTTTTTGATTTCTAAAAGATCTTGTCCCTCCATGTTGATAATTATAAGTTAGTCAATGAATACATGGAAAGATCTTACTTGATTTGTTGTTTTGAGCTTTTTACTGCACTCGGTGCTGCTCTGCTGACGCTGATATTGATTGATGCTGATTCTGAGTGATCCTGATGCTGATAGTCTTGATGCTGATGCGCTGATTGATTGAGGTCATTCAATCCCTCCACGGATGATTTGATACGCTTGATATGCTGCTAGTTGATAGAATGATCCACTTAATTGATAATTCACTTGCTTTAATGATAGTTCATAGTATTTGATTGATAATTCACTTGATATAATAATAGTTCACTTGATATAATAATAGTTCACTTGATAGTATGATAGTTCACTTGATATGATAAGAGTTCACTTGATAGTATGATAGTTCACTTGATAGTATGATAGTTACTTGATTAGTATTTTGATTTTTGACAGGACTGATTTTTAAATTCGCGACGCGAAGTCCTGATTCAAAATCGGTTCGAAGGACCATGTACGATCACCGATCGCGGGGTTGATAAATGATAAGTTTTGATAGTTTTATGAATTTATTGGACAAACACAAGTAAGTATAATTGATATTGATGAGTGATTGATGAGTACACGCGGTATGAACGGTGACCGATTATGAACTGATGAAAGTAGGGCAATGATCGACGACGGCTAAGTAAACAGCCAACGCAGCAGAATGTGCGGCTTGCCCGTACAGAAGTCAATTGTTTAAAAAGACCTGGAAAAAGGAGGGTTGGTTATTTTGTAGAGCTGATACCGGGCTCGACTGTGGAGGTACCACAATCTTACTTTGAGACCCCCTCGAAGTAATTCTGGGGAGAGTAAGAGGAACAGACTGGTGACGGTTAGCAGCGTCACTGGTGCGAGGGTTCCGGCACCGCGCTCACCAACCCGCCTGCCCAGCGTGTGTGAGTATGGGCAATTCTTCCAGGATGACCGCCGGGAGTGGCAAAGTCCTGGAAAGGCTCATGTCCAGCAGTGGATGAACTAGGCTGATGGATGGATGATGATGATGGCTATTTGAAACAGTATTATGACGTCATAGCGACCATTGTACGGCTATCGTTATCGCGCTAACACTGATTCGGAATGACAGTTGACGCGATAAAATCGATTATGTCGTCATTCAGGACGCGCTGCCAGCAGTCTTACCAAAAGCGACGAGTCCATTCCCGTTAGTATCAAAGAGCTGGAAGGCGGTCTTGTACAGCGCGTCGGGTACACACAACAGCCCCTCGAACGCTTGGAACTCCGGGAACGACACGAGGCCGTTCTTATCCAAGTCCACGATGCCAGCGATGAGCTCCACCGACTCCTTGTTGTAGTCATCTGGAAGGAGACCGGATCGATCAGCTTACAATTAAATGAATAAATGAATTATTGTTATATTAGAGTGCATTACAAACTAGAAATCAATCAGAAACAAATTTCAAGTAAAAAAATATTTTGAAGTAATTGCCATAGCTCAATTTCTAAAAGGTATATTTTTTATTTTTATTTTCAGAGAATATACCTACACCATTTTAGGACATAGTTTTCATTATTTTGTTATATAAATTAATAATTATTTTTTTATTATTTTTAAAGAATTGTCCGTCACTTGAGAATTTTAGACATTATACTGATTGTGATAAGCGATTTCTTATAAAAAAAAGTGGTCTGTCTCAGTCTGTCTACTCATCTGCCATCCATATGTCAAATCAGTCTGAAGCAAATTATTATAAATTTATCTTGATAGCAAAGGCACACCCCCGACACTTCATAGTCTTCGCTCAAGTTATTTACCTACACTCTCACGCGCGCATCTGGCTTGTCCGCACACGCTTGTGTGCCTTTTTCTAATTAATCGAAGTATGTAGAACACTTAAATTCAAAATTTACTCAATAGTTATTCAACAAAACCTTATTACCTATGTCACACCCCCGACACTTCATACTGAGTGCTCAAGTTATTTACCTACACTCTACGCGTGCACTGACTTGTCCGGACACGCTTGTGTGTGTGCGTGAGCTAGTCTAGGGCTGGCAGCAAGCGTGTGAGCGTCGTCGATCGAGAGGGACAACATTTATAGTCAGCAACTTATATGATTCTCTTCCTAAATTTTAGCGTGGTTAATCCCTAGGTCCTTGTTCTGGTTCCCCATGGATAAATTTGTATTAAAAAAATATATGTCGTCACGACCTGAATGCGCGAGAGCATGTGTGAACTTTGAAATGCAAGTCACAGTCCACACTCGGTACACCAGCGTTTCACCTACAAATATTACGTCCCAACGTGGTGGGAGGTGAGCACTATCGCCGTAAGTACTTCGGGCACAAACACACGATATTTGGGACATACTGGTTTCCTCACTATGTTTTCCTTAACCGTTCAGAAAGTGGGAAGTACTTACCTATAAGCAAATACGATGCGCATTATGCAAATTCCGAAAAACTCATTGGTGTATGCCCAACCGCGGATTGAACCTGGATCTCAAGATTGAGAGGCCAGCGTTCTACCCCTGAGTTACCGCCACTTTTTCATAACTTTAAAAATAAATAAGACAAATATTTCAATCGACTCCCGTCTGTCCAAACGCAGGGGTCAATGGCCCCGCAGCCCGCCTTCCGTATTTGCTTTATTAGTCAAAGCCGCCTTCCCTTTATGATGCCGCCACGGTGGTGATCGTTCGATAGCGCGCTAACACAATTTTGTAGCAGTGGCACGCGTGAATTTATATGAGTAAAATTTAAACATCGTCACGTCACGACACAAATCCTTTCAGAGGAATCAAAGGTGTTTTTACGTACATAAAAGAAAATGGCTTAGTTCATCGGAAGGAAGGAAATTTGAAAAATCTTCGTTCTTTATTGGTTGCTCCGTTTTTTAGGCATTCATATATACCACAATAACGAACCATATTGATTAAAAATCAGTATCGTAATAAAACAAAACAAGATTTATACTTGCGATTGTCGGCACTTGATGAAACATAAAAAGCATCTCGATATTGAACACAAACACTTGTACTATTTGTTTCATAACATTAAACAAATAGTACAAGTGTTTGTGTTCAAAATCAAGAAAACAAAACAAAATACGCGCGCAGCGAACGAGTGCTACTCGGGCTCTGCCTGCCTCCAGATTTGCCACTAACTTGCGGGGGACCGCGGGGGACGTTAAATTCGCGCGGGGAGGTGAGTGTCGCTTCTTTACGTAGTAATACTTTATATTCTCTAGCAAAGGACACATTTCTCAACAGCCATTTCTCAAATGACGTCAAAATGGTTTTTGAATTAACACACCTTAAAATAATTTAATCTGTGCGAATTCTTCGGGCCAGGATTCGAACCTGCGCCCTCTTGCGACAGGCCTGCTATCGACTGCACCACCGAGGCTCTCGTCTGGACCGACGAATTTTTACACCACATCTGCACACCGGATTTTTGTAGCTACTTGAAATACCAGCCAGTAATGCACATTGATTTAGAGGTGGGACGCCTGCTGGGCACAGGCGGATGGTCGGCTCTCCAGTTGGAGCTATTCCATCCAGCACATACTGAATGCTCAAATTAGCAGCCCGAGCTCAGGGTTAGAACGCTGGCCTTTCAATCTTGAGATTCAGGTTCGTACCCGGTCGGGCATGCACCAATGAGTTTTTCGGAAATTATGTGCATAATTCATCTTACTTACTACTTGCTGAACGGTGAAGGAAAAAATTGTAAGGAAACCGGTATGCCCTAAAAAGCGTGTATTTGTGCCCGAAGTGCGGCGATAGGGCTTACCACTCATCACGTTGGGACGTAATAATCGTCGGTGAAACGCGGGTGTACCGAGTGTGGAATGTGACTTGCACTTCACAGTTCACACTCGGAACACCTCTGACACCCCCTCGGGGATTCATTTCGTGACGATATATATGTCGGAGAAAAGTCAACATTTGATTCAAATATCCGGAAAGCTGGCGCCATCGAGTAGCGCCGTGGCAGTCGATCAAACGAGAAAACTTGACTTCCTGTTTCCGGAGGTAAAACAAGAAGCGCGGTCTCTATCATCATGGCCTCTGAGAAGGCGAGCGGGAACGTCATTAATTTACTGAATTTAGACACAAACGGAACGGTGTGTGCGGTGCACCTTCTATTCAGATTTCGTTATTGTTTTATATCGCCTTTTATCTAGTGCTGTATTTGAAAGTTTGTAAAATTAAATAACGATTATTAATACAGACATTTTGAACTATCTGTGCTGTTATTTACAAGATGGACCTCACAACGACCACGTGACGTGTAACTCTGACCATCAGCTACCTGAAACCTCCCTTTCCTCGTCATATATATACTAGTTTCTGCCCGCGGCTTCGCCCGCGTGGCCTACAGGAAACAAATGACATTTTTTTCAGAAACAAACATTATAAGTGCTCTCACTCCCTCTGGGAGTCAAGGTGTAGTGCTCGGCTGAAAATCTCCTCGCGGGCGCGTTCTCCATCCTCACATGCTCGTTTTTCGGCCTCGCCAGAGTGCCAAACACGGGGACTCACCCATCAAAGTTTTTCCGAAAGAGTGTCAAAATCCCTATCAGTTGTCAAAAAATGACAAATTTGAATACGGCAGCGTAATTGGCGACCCCGAATGCCCCTTGAGTTTCATGCAAATCGGAATACTTTTTTGGACCTGGCAAAAAACTGTCAAAACCTATAAAAAAAAATTTTTTTTTCGGCCATTTAGCCCCAGCTTAACTGATCACTATATATGAAACCCGAACTCCTTGCGATTAGCCGTTCGGGAGATACGGCCGATCAAATGTTTGGCAATTTTTTTTTCATTTTTTTTACCGTCATCTAGATCTCGCCGAGCCCTTTTCTTAGAGTACCATGAACATGGGTCTAGCATCAGCCGTTTGGGAGATACGGGCCTGTAAAGTTTTGACATTTTCGGCAGGTAGATCTCGTCGAGACCTTTTCCTAGACACCCATCAACATGGGTCTAACTGTAGCCGTTTGGGAGATACAGGGCGTCAAAGTTTTGACATAAAAAAATAAAACATTTTTGGCACCCCGTGGTCCAACCCCTAGGGATGTACCACCAACTGTTCCAAATATATTTTGCTGGGATACTGATACACTGTTAGAAAAAATGTAATTTTACATGCAAAATTATTACATAAAAATGTGAATTTACCGGAATAATCGGGAGAAACTACAGAAAAATGAGTAGAATTAAATAATTTTCGTTAATTCTACATAATTAGCGTAAATTTCACATAATTCTCGAATATTTTACAAAATTATTCTGTTTATGTACAGATTTATTTGATTTTACTTGATAATTTGGTAATTTTACATGGTAATTTGGTAATATCTACATAAAATCTGTAATAAAACTATTTGTATATGTAATTTTACATGTTGTAATGGAAATACTACACAAAAAGTGTTACTTTTTACATAAACTCTGTACTTTGACATTTTTTATGACAATTTACATTGTAACCTACACTGATTTTACAGAAAAAAAAGGAAAATTACAGACTCTTGCGGTAGTGCCAAAAATACCTATAGACTTTACAAAAGTATATGTAAGTTTTTAAAAATAAAATGTGTTTTTACATATTAGATGTAATTACTACCTTGCCTTGTGTAATTTTTACATAATTTGTATTTATATTTACAGCTTACAGTAAAGATACATATCATTCTGTGTTTTTACAAAATCGTACGGAAAATTACAATTGCAGTTGTATTTTTTTTTACACAAAAATGTTATTATAGGTACCGTGATGTAATAATTACATAAAAAGTTTTAATTTTACAGAAACTTTGTAATTATAAATTTGCAATGCTAATTCACATTTTTGTAACCACTGATTTTACAGAAAAATATGGAAAATTACAGACTCTTAAGAAAGTGCCCAACATGCCCATATATTTTACAAAAAGTATTATGTAATTTATTACATGCTATATGTGTTTTTACAGTTAGATGTAATTAATACCTTGTCTTGTGTAATTTTAACATATTTTATATGTATTTTTTATAGCTTACTGTAAAAGTTCATGTCATTCTGTAATAATACAATACCGTATAAAAAATTACAATTGCAGTAGTATATTTTTTTACATATAAATGTAAATTTACGTACCGGGATGTAATAATTACATAAAAAGTTTTACTTTTACAGAATCTCTGTAATTATACATTTGCTATGTTAATTCACATTGTTGTGAGTAGATACTGAGCTTACAGAAAAATATGGAAAATTACAGACTCTTAATGTAGTGCCACAACTGCCCAGAGATTTTATTTACAGAAGTATATGTAATTTATTACATGTTGTATCTGTTTTTACAGTTAGATGTAATTAATATAATACCTATTCTTGTGTAATTTTAACATATTTTATATGTATTTTTACAGCTTATTGTATTTTTACAAAACCGTATGAAAAATTACAATTTTAAGTAGGTACCGTGATGTAATAATTAAATAAAAAGTTTAACTTTTACATAATCTCTGTAATTCAACTATACATTTTGCTACGCTATTTTTATGTATGTACCTATGTACTTATATTTACTGCTTAGGTGTAAAAGTTCATGTCAACAAACAATTTTTATTTAACGTACCGTGATGCCTTAGAATAACGCCTAGTGTGTGTGTGTGTGTGTGTAGTGCAAACCGCAAACAGAAAAAAAAAACACCGGCCAAGTCTGAGTCGGACTCGCGCATGAAGGGTTCCGTACCATTATCAATAGAAACGGCAAAAAAATCCTGTCTGTTGTATGGGAGCCCCCCTTACATATTTGTCTTATTTTAATTTTATTATTTATTTTTAAAGTGAATATATAACTAAGCATTTTGTGAATATTTCAAGCTTCTACCTGTTGCCGTTATTAATATCCAGCAAAAACCTACGAATATTATTAGGCAAAAACGAGCAAAAAAAAAACAAGTTTGTTGTATGGGAGCCCCCTTTAATATTTATTTTATTCTGGTTTTTAATATTTGTTGTTAAAGCGGCAACAGAAATAGGTACATCATCTTTGAGAATTTCAACTGTCTAACTATCACGGTTCATGAGATACAGCCTGGTGACAGACGGACAGACAGCAGAGTCTTAGTTATAGGGTCCCGTTTTAAATTTGGGTACGGAACCCTAAACTAAAAAAGAAACCACATTCTCAGTCTGCTTGTGAGCGTAGCTGGAGAGTATTTACTCATGTTAACCATTCATAAGAGCACGAATAATGTTGCTGATTAAATGCATTTTTCCCTAAAAGTGGGTAAAATTTATTTATCGAATAAAGGAAACTAATGTATGACATATCTGAGAATGAAAAGAATGTTAGCCAAAAGTTAATGATTAAAAATCAATATTTAAAATCATAATTTAAAAAGCTTTAAGATTTCATAAATCATACATAAACAATTAATCTTATCTCTCCCTGTAATTGGTGACAGCCAAAATCTACCTCTGCCATGGTATTAAATTATTTATTTTTGTATTATTTGTGTCAACAAAAACAAGATGATATTAATATCCAGTCCAATTCATACTGGAGGCTTGGTAAGTTATCAGTATAACGGATAGGGCTTGCAATATTCGAATAATATTAGGCCAGTGCATTCAGTTAATCTATCGACCAATCACGCTCCTGAGCCACACCTACAAACTGTTCTCAGGAGTTATCACGAATCGTCTCGCCCATCAATTCAACGATTTCCAACCTTCAGAGCAGGCTGGGTTTCGAAAAGGCTACAGCACCGTAGATCACATCCACATGCGAAGGCAGATTATGCAGAAAACCCAAGAGTATAATCAGCCCTTATGTCTAGCGTTTGTGGACTACGAGAAAGCGTTCGACTCCATTAAAACTTGGTTTGTTCTGCAGTCCTTGCAGCGATGCCAAGTTGACTGGCGTTACGTGGAGATGCTGAAATGTCTATATGACTCCGCTACGATATCCGTCCAAGTACAGGGTGTACAATCAAGGCCGATACACCTTCAGTAGGCCGTGAGACAGGGAGAAGTTTTTCCTCCAAAACTGTTTACCGCCGCGCGGGAGGACGTCTTCAAAACACTGGACTGGAATGGACGAGGCATAAACGTGAACGGAGAGTACATTTCACATCTTTGGTTTGCCGATGACATCGTGATAATGGCTGAATCGCTGCAAGAACTGGAGAAAATGCTGGGCAGCCTAGGCGATTCTTCCAGACGAGTAGGCCTGCGGATGAATTTGGAGAAGACTAAGTTCATGTTCAACTGTCATGTCATCCAAAGGCCAGTAACCGTCGACAATGTCAGCATCGAAGTTGTTCAAAAATATATTTACCTGGGTCATGTTATCCAGCTGGGTAAAAACAACTTCAACGCCGAGGCTGACAGAAGAATAAGGATGGGCAGCATTCGGGAAGTTGCGTCACATATTTACGTCACCAATACATACCGCAGTGCTTAAAGGCGAAATTATATAACCAGTGCGTCCTTCCAGTGATGATGTACGGCGCTGAAACGTGGTCTCTGACCAAGGGCTTGAGCCGTCGATTTAAGGTCGCTCAACGGGCTATGGAGCAGGCTATGCTTGGGATATCTCTGATGGATAAAATTCGAAACGAGGAAATCCGTCAGAGATCAAAAGTGAGCGGCATAGCCTGCCGAATTAGTAAGTTGAAGTGGCAGTGGGCTAGCCATATTTATCGCTGAAACGATGGCCGTTGGGGCCGAAAGGCATTGGAATGGAGACCACGTACAGCAAAGCGTAGCGTAGGCCAACCTTCTGCCCGCTGGACCGATGACCAGAAGGATTGCGGGTAGCGGCTGGATGAGGATAATGCAGGACCGCCAAGAGTGGCGAAATATAGGAGAGGCCTATGTCCAGCAGTGGACGAACACAGGCTGATGGATGGATGGATTCAGTTAATAGTCTGGGAGCTGAATATAACAAAAAACATTAAAAAATTCGAAATTCACTTGGCAACTGAGAAACTGTTCTTGATCATATGCACATCATTCCTAGGCCGTCAAGCTAATTTCGACCTTGTTGATATATTACATTACAACCCCTTTGTGTTTTAGTCCAATTCACTCAGTTAATGGTCTGGAAGCAGAATATAACAAAAAAAAACAAAAAAGCCCATAAGGTCAAAATTAACTTGACACTTTAAAAACTGTTCTCGATTATATAATTTGTATAGTATAGGGTGTCAAGCTAGTTTCAAACTTAGTGGCATCTTACAACCCCTTTGTTTTTTAGGCCAGTGCAGTCGTTAATGGTCTGGACTGGACATAACAAAAAATATGTGGATCCATCTATCCATCCATCAGCCTGTCTTTGTCCACCGCTGGACATAGGCCTTTCCAAGATTTCGTCACTTTTGGCGGTCCTCTTGGAAGAAATGCCCATACTCACACACGCTGGGCTGGCGGGTTGGTGAGCGCGGTGCCCATCACCAGTCTGTTTTATAAAAGGCCGGCAATTAGGGATGGATATACTGCCATCAATCGGTCGCAGTATAGGTAAGGTGGGCTACCTGGTTGTGTGCCTGAGAGCTTTACCTTACTCTCCCTCGAATAACTTCGGGGGGGTTTGCGAGTAAGATGGTGGTACCTCTACAGTCGAGCTCGGCATAAGCTCTACCACTCTAGAAATTACGTGCATATGATCGAGAGCAGTTTGTGATAATTTGCACAAGCTTTTATTTAGTATTATTATTTCTACTATTAAAAATCACATGTGACCTATCTACAAAAAGCTAAAGAATAATATGATTTCAAATAATATTATATTTTTGTTACAAATGTTATGTTTACCAAATATCGATCTACCGACTATAATCACTTAAAGATAATAAATTCTTGAAATTTGGCACAAAAATATTATTAATTTGCCCAATCCTTAAAATACAATATGGATATCAAATTGTAGATATTAAATTGCTGATTGTAAAAATATGTACTTTAGCTATATTTTCTTGCACTGATTTCGAGAAATCTTTGAAAAACCACAAGTATCTCCCCCCCTTATCCCTGAAACTGGTGGCCCGAAAAATATGAAAAAAAATAATCGATTATAACTATTACAAAAACTAAAACTATAGGGATTCAAAAAAAGTTGAACACAAATGAGAAATATGAAAAAATAAGTAAAATAAATTAAAAAATACATTTTATAAAAATACAATATGGGTATCAAATTGTAGGTATAAAACAGCTGACTGTAAAAATAATAAAGTTTGGTTATATTTACTTGCACCTACTTTGATAAATCCTCGAAAAACTACAAACAACGTATGCCCTCCCCCCCTTATGTCTAAAACTAGTAGACCGAAAAATAAGTAAAATATCACAGTAATATGTGCTTACGTAAAGATTACAGGAAAAATATAGCGGTTGAGAAATTCACGAAAACAAATCAGAAATTTAAATTTTTCATCCACATTTTTCATTCATACGGAAAAGTGGTAGAGCTGATGCCGGGCTCGACTGTGGAGGTACCACCATCTTACTCGCAAACCCCCCCGAAGTTATTCGGGGGAGAGTAAGAGGACAGCTCTCAGGCACAAAACCAGGTAGCCCATCTTACCTGGGACCGATTGATGGCGGTATATCCATCCCCAATTGCCGGGCCCATTTATATAAAACAGACTGGTGACGGGCAGCGGCGTCACTGGTGTGAGGGTAACGTCACCGCGCTCACCAACCCGCCTGCCCAGCGTGTGTGAGTATGGGCATTTCTTCCAAGAGGACCGCGAAGAGTGGTATTCTCTTGTAAAGGCCTATGTCCAACAGTGGACGAAGACAAGCTGATGGATGGATGGATGGAACCCTAGGTACGCGATTCTGACTCGCACTTGACCGTGTTTTTTTTAATGAGCTGTTAGAAAATCCCAATAGACACATGAGACTTTTCATCTTCATGTCTCAGGATGGCGGGTCCAGTGCTACACCGCAAAGGGCATGTCCTACCTATGAGGTAAAGCACTGTTAAAGACAAACGTAACCTACCACTTTAAATCAGGTGGGCCATCTGCTTGTTTCTTGATTAGCTCAACTTTCCAATATTTGCAATGAACTGGGAAGTTGATATTCTTTTATTTAAATTACATAAAATTTCATTTTTTTGTTTGTACGAAAAAGATACATGTGCTTGTCAAATTATCCCTTCCCACCCATAGTGATTAATCGTCACGTTTTTATGATCCCCTCCCTCCCTATTCAAACCTCACGTGATTAAAGGACGACCCCACAAGTCATACAAATGTAAAGAAAAAGACTGACTGTATGGGCTCAGATCCTTTTGCCTTCGATAAAAGGGAAAAATATGCACAAAAATTTGTCACGCCTAATAAAACGTAAAATTTATTTATATAAGGTGAAATTTAATCAACCACCCGAATTCATACTGGAGACTTGGTTAGTGATCAGGAACAATGTTTAGTGACCCCTCAGCTGAAACACGAAAAAAAATTTTTTTGCTACTATAGTAGGAATTGTATTTGAACTAGTTCAGGTCGTATAGGAAGAAAATATTCTAAAACATTTACATATCGCCTTAAATTGTTATTATTAAAAACATTTCTTTATTAATTTTATAGTATTTATTGTATATTACTGTACCATTTCTTCTTTTCCAGGATTAAAAGAAACCACAAAAAAATGCTGATATCATTTTTGAGTAATGTTAAAAGTACTAAATAAAATTGAAATTGTGCATATTGTAGGTATTAAAATACGAAAATTTAAAAAAGCGTAATTTTTCTTGTGAAAATGTTACTTTTCGGACAGTCTTGGGTTACTTTTGCGGACATAGCACTGGCAACACTGCACTGGGCGAGTAAGAGCGTTGCCGTTTTAGCGACTTTGTCGCTAGATCTAGCGGATTTTTGAGACTTTTAGGGGTTATTTTTAAGACTTAGACCGTAAAAAATCGAAGACATTGTTGTTTTTCAATAATATTCTAGCAAGTAAATAATTTTTTTTTTCTAAATTGGCACGAAATGAACGTACATTTCTTTTTTGTATCATATTTTTGATTTGCGTTCCTTCACGGCGAATTTCGTTCCTTTTTAGTCAACCCGGCGCGGCGCGGCGCAAAGAGTATATTGAATATCGGAAACGGCGTTCTAAATCTCCAATCCCTAGTGGCAACACTGGTAATGACAAAAGTTTCGGCAGGACGGTGAGTGACGACTGAGGATAGAAAAGTAATTACATAATTAAATAATATAATAAACGTCAAATTCTTTAAGTTTGAAGACTACCTACCAACCATCACAAAATCCAAGTGGCGAATCTTTCTCGGTAAGTTTATTTAGATTTCTTAATGATCGAGCAAACGATCGGACGCGACGCCAATCGCCATCTTATCCTTTGAAAAATTTCCATGCATTGCCATTGACTTTTACGTTGTGCATTGCATGCATTGAATCAATTATGTTTGCATTGCATGATTTTATCGACACATTATTAGAAGTCAGATAAAATGGCATTGAATTGAACTATATATGGGTAGACGCTTGAATAAGCACGTTTGTGGCTGAGCTTCAGCTTCCAGAAGCGCGCCAAGCGGTGCTTCTTGCGAAGTTTAGAGTCTTATTTGATTGTTGTATAGTTATGGGAGTTTCGGATTCCTAAGGTGTCTTTTGTGTGTGAACGGTTGACTTCAGAACTTGAAAAATCCATGACTTTTGCACCAGGTTTTGATTGTTTTATATGCAGTGTTGATAAGGTCGCACAGTAGTAATTTTCTTGAAACATCTCGTTGCGAGAATGGCATAGTCATCTGCATATCCCACGGTGAAGAGCCTGTGGCCATTCAGTTTGCGGATAAGTTTGTCTTTGACTGTTCTCTAGGTACCTATATGTATGTGCTCGGTGAGCTGAGTACACTTGGAAACCGACATTCTTGTCATATTCAATACCTATAGATATATTTTGTGTTACAGATCAATCAGGCTTTCACAATGCCTATTATAAAAGTGTGGTCAATAGACCACACTGAAAAGAAGGCAGTTTGCCTATCAAACGAGATAACTATCAGCCAGTTACTGGAGAAGGGTAATAAATGTTATCAGACAATTATGCAACTGTAGTTATCTTGTGAGTATATAGAACCAGTAGGTACTTAGAATATATCTTATAGAATACTTAACCTATTATATGATATTATAGAATAGATATTTATCATATCAATTTTATTGTATTGCATTATCGGGCTGCAGAGAACATAGTTCTCTCATGGACATTTCATAAAGGAACCATGTTCGGGAAACATTTTCGCAGAATATCTATTTTAGTTCTGCTGGTTCAGATGTACCTTTCGGTTCATGCAATCAGATCAGTAATGCATAGGCACACATCCCGAGGAGGAATCGGAGGGGTCTACTCCCATGGATGTGGGCATGTTGAGTCCGGCCTAAGACTAGACCCTCTGTCTTGTCCCATGGATGTGTGCCGTAGTGTCTGGCCCACATATACAAAACTATTTAAATATCACTTTCGTCATCAAGAGTTAAATAATGAATGAATTTTGACTGCACCTTAACGTTGTAGCATGAACATTCATTTACTATTTATGTAATAACTGAAATCGCCTTCACTTGTTGATTAGTTTGATAATAAGTATCAGATTAGATGGGCTGTAGTATAGTACCTATGCTTATGCAGGGTAGCCCAGTTATAGTAGTCCAAGTGAAAACCAGGGGTAGAGGAATTCATGGCACATTCTAATAACCCCCATGTATGTTCTATGATGTTGGATAGGTTAGGAGTAATAATTTGGTGAACAAACACGTGTGTACTGAGTACAGGCAGCGTAATGAGTGTATATATATATATATATATATATAGTTTTCACTTGGACTACTATAACTGGGCCACCCTGTATGTAGAGCTTGTAGCTTATAGAATTTCTGTCTTGTTTTATATATATACAAGGTGTCCCAGAACTTTTAAAGAAAGGGATGCGTGTGCCCTGATAATGTAAGTACCCAATAGAGGGTGTTGACGTCTAATCATATGCAGCAGATTTTAACAAATTTTTGACAGAAAGACAATGACGAATATACATCTGAAAATCTGTTAAAGGGAACCCTTGCGAGACGCCTGGGAGATGTGAGACATTGTAACTCTGTCTGTCCATCCGTTACTAATTACATTATGACACGATTATACACTTCTCATCAAAAAAATCGAAACACTTCTCAAGTTCATGTATTTAATGGATTATTAGGAAAATATTGCATTATGCGAAGAAATTAAAATGTAATATAACAGAGTACAAGGTTTCGCATTCCCTATGTATGTGGCATTTTCATTTTTTCGTATCATACAATATTTTTCTAATAATCCATTAAATACATGGACTTTAGAAGTGTTTCGATTTTTTTGATGAGAAGTGTATAATCGTGTCATAATATAATTAGTAACGGATGGACAGACAGAGTTACAATGTTTCACATCTCCCAGGCGTCTCGCGAGGGTTCCCTTTAACAGATTTTCTAACACTTAATCTTAAAATCGAAGATGTACCCTTTTATGTATAGTATTACCCTCTTTCGGGATTGCATACATAATTAATATAATACATTCATGTACTTACGCCTGTCTCCCAGTGGGGTAGGCAGAGACTACAGAGATGTCCATCTGTTATGATTCAGACACACCTATTTCGTCTCTTCCACATCCATCAAATAGAGTCATACAAGCTCTTCTATTCTGGGTAGGTACTTGTGAGATTAACAATATAATGAACCAATTATTGTGACCTTCTGTTGTTTATTTTGCAGCAAACGCTAAAGGACTTAAGGGAAACAAGGTGTTTTTAATTGATGGAACCGAAATTGACGATGATGAAGCAATAATAGAGTTAAAAGAAAACCCATTTCTTGTTGGGGACGAATACTATACAACAATAGACAACAGAGTTAGGAGACATTCCACAGATAGTGCTAGTACAGTCAGCAATTTACAACCATCACCATCTTCTATCAAAAGTAATAGCAGCTCTGATAATAATACGGCATTTATTATCCCATACGATAAAATACCAAATTCATTGTTGGCTAAGCTCGATCTCGATTCAGGTCTAGGGAATTCAGATCTCAATGCACTTATCAGGTTTTTGGCTCAGGAGGTGATCCATGATATCCCACATCCTACGAGATCACTATATAGAGTGATATCTCAAGATTTATGTGAACGGTACCCGTGTTTATATGACAGAGATGAAGATACCAGAGCTTTGATCGGATCTGGCTATAATACAGTGTTCAAAAAGATTGAGGAAAGAATACATTATCTTCAGAGACCAAACAAATCATCTGGAAATAATGCAATCTCCAATAGAAAAATTAAACAAATTAAAAACTTAAGTGCAGGATGTAAAGAATGGCAGCCGGCTATACCAAAAGAAGAAACTGCAGAGAGTCTACGTGATAAACAGTTGTGGCTTGCAACAAATTCAACCATCAAAGAAAGGGATGAAGAAAAAGTAGAGCATTACATGGAGGTCACCTATTCATACGCAAGACAGTTTCTAAACACGACCCCATCTATATCAGCTGCCATTGCAGAATGGCCTGTCCTAATGGAACCCAAATATATGCTAAAACACTTCGAAAGGCTGTGTTACATTAACACCTCAGAGTGCATGAGCACATTTCAAGAAAAAAGTGCAAAGGCTATCGACAGAGTCAAAAATTTGGTAAAAAATACAGAGGCTGCAGCGGTTGAAGACAACGATCTTCTAACATTTTTGAAACTTGTTGGAGACTACTTCAAAGAAGACTTGACTGTCCTTTTTCAGAACTGTCAAGCTGTGACAAAATCTGATATCTCCCATTCATCTAAAACTCCATCACCAAGCATTATTTCAATAAATGACGGAGGTGAGGTTTCTTCTTATATTTAATTTTCTATTACAAGTTCCTGTAACTGAGAAGAGGGGCAATGTTGTTTTTGATTGGCAATTGTTTTGATGACAAATGACAGAGCTCAATAACTCAATCAGGTGTTCAGATTGATTTATTGAGCTCTATCGATTTACATAAAACTGATGAATGCATAAATATGTTAAAAAAATGACCTAGGTAAATATGTTCAACTTTTATCAGTTTCGATTCACCTTGCTTGTTCATATCATTTTACACATTTTGCCTACCAGATTATCTGAAGAGCTAGTGTAGGTATTTCATAATTATATTCATAGCTTTTTGATCTATGAATATAATTATTAAATACACTCTGCCATGTTAGGTTATCTCTAAAGCACTGCTTTAACAAATTCCTTTCATGTTCACAGATACTGACAAAATCTACTATTTAGTAGTTGAAAAACAAATCATCAGCGAAATCTCAACATTCAGTGATTCAGTGAAGATTCTATGTGCCGCATACTACTTATTCAATTTGGCCTACCCTCAAGAAACCCAATGTGTTTTGGAGTTTATACAGCGGTATATTTTCAAGATAAACCCTACAGAGGGAAGCAAAGTGAAGAAAACAACAAAGCAGCTAAGAGGTAACATTCTTTCAAAGGTGCTGTCACTAATTAATAAACTGAGAAAAGATTGAGTTTTGCAATGACATTTACATGTAATTACTGTAATAGAAAATTTCCTTATGTGTCTAGTTATAATGTACACCTAAAAAGTCATCGGTTTTGCAAAAATGTTAAATATATGTGTGTCTTGACCAGTTGCAAGAGAATTTATGAAACATATGAGTCATTTAGAAGTCATAATTTTAGGTTACATATGTCAGAAAGCTTTACGCATAAGGTAACTGAAAGTGACTATAATTGCCATATATCATTTGTGCAATGTGAGAAATGCAACAAACGAATTCGTTCACGAAATTTAAAATACCACATGGCACTACATGACATAGACTCTGGCAAAAGTGTTTCTTGTCCTCAATCTGTAGAATGTCCTAAAACATTTAACAGTGCATCATCATTGAAAACTCATGTGTATCGTTATCATTTCCCCAGGATTGATACTTCTATAGAAAACAATCATGATGTTGTGCCACAAAGACCTTGTTCTGATTTTGACAGTCCAAATTCCAACGAAATAGTATATATTGATACTAATCAGTTCGAATCAGAGTCACAAATTTCAAATTTCTTAAACACATGTGAGGAAAGTAATAACTTAAAATCAGAGCTTTTTCATATGAAGGACATGCTACTTGTTTTAGTGAAATTGGAATCGAAAAATTTACTGTCGCAAGATGCAATATTTAGCATAGTTGAAAGTTTTGCAGACATACATGAAAATGCCCTTCAAAGTATTAAAGATAAATGTTTATCTACTCTTAAAGATTTTCCTGACTCTGTAAATAGATTAGAACGGAATGTTTTCAACGTGCGCTACACTGAGAGTATGAAATGTATTTGGCGTAAAGCTTTGAAAAGTAGATACTCTAGATTTTCGCTATACAGGGAATATTTTTCTGTGGTTTTACCTGTCACAATAAAATTGGGTAGAAACAATTTCCATAAAGTTTGCCATTTTCACTATGTTCCAATATTAAAAACTATTCAGTCCATGTTTCAGGATAAATCTTTTGTCGAACAGTTTAATACTCCTTATGATAAAGTAAATGGTTTGCTGAGAGACATATCTTGTGGTTCAAGATGTTCACAAGATATTTTTTTCAATAATAATAACAATCTTAAAATTATTTTATTTCAAGATGCGTTCGAAATCTGCAATCCTTTGGGATCCTCCAAAACTAAACACAAGATGTTAGGAGTTTACATGACTTTTGCAAATCTCTTACCGCATAACAGATCTAAGGTGGATTCTATAAAATTAGTGTTATTGTGTAAAGAAAAATACTTGAAGGAGTTTAATCAAGATAAAATATTTAAACCATTGATTGACGATATCAAAGTTCTAGAAAATACTGGAGTGTATATTGAAAATCTAGATAAAATTATACATGGGTCTCTTTTAACATTGATTGGTGATAATTTAGGGAGTCATACTGTTGGCGGTTATGTTGAAAATTTCAATGCTACTCATTTTTGTAGATTTTGTCTAATAGAAAAGGTAAATTTTGAAAAAGATCCTACTCTAGTAGGTACAATTAGAAATCATCAAGAATACTGTAAGGATGTGGACACGATTAAAACTCTCAATAATTCCACTAGCCGTACTACTGAACAATCACGACATTCCCGCGGTGTAAAACGAGATTCTGTGTTTAATTTGCTGGAGCATTACCATGTCGTGAATGGATTACCTCCATGTATAGGCCACGATCTATTTGAAGGAGTGGTGCAGTATGATCTTCCACTTATAATCAATTCCTTTATCAGTAGCAACTACTTTTCTGAGGACGTTTTAAATATGAAAATAGAAAAATTTATAAATGAAGATAAAATTGGCATACCTCGTTATTCAAAAGGATGTAAAAAACTGGGAGGTCAAGCGCTCGAAAACTGGTATTTCCTTAAGTATATTCCATTTCTTTTGTTTGAATACCTAGATGAGGAGAATCCACTGTGGAAAATGATCATAACTCTGCGCGAGATAGCAATGCTAGTTTGTGCCTATGAGATTTCAATTGGTCAGACGGCTATAATAACATCTTTGTCAAAAGAATATTTGACGCTTAGAAAAGAGTATTTTTCTGGTGTACCGTTGAGACCTAAACATCATTTTATGTTGCACTATGGCCATTTGACGAGGATTCATGGTCCCTTGATTTATTCATGGACCCTTCGATTTGAAAGTAAACATAGGTTTTTTAAAAATATTGTGCGCCACTTACCTAATTTTATTAACATTTCTAAATCTTTGTCATATCGACATCAGTTATATCAGGGATATATAGGGCAAGGAACGCAATATACTTCTACGATCGTTGCTCATAATACACTTGCACTAACTGAAGCAAATATTTCACCACAAATTTTGTCAGTATTTTATGAAAATGAGCTAGACATAGGTAATACACTCACTTCGAACATTATTAATTACAAAGGCTTAAAATATGCAGTAGGTGATTACATCTTGCACAAACGTGGTGAAGGACTTAGATTGTATTTTATTAAAATTCGCCGTATATTTTTTAAAGACTATGAGAATCCCATTTTCATTGGTACTTGTGAACCATTTGAATATAACCTTCAGTTAGGGTTATGCCAAAGTTGTACTGAGCACTCTCATACAGAGTTATTGTTATGTAAATACAAAGACTTATTACAGTTTCACGCCTATAAACCGCATACTATTGGAATAACGATGTACATTGTTTTGCACCACTCTTATGTAGATTTCTTTAACAATTAATTTAAAATATGGATCATTCTGTACTTAAGCTCAGCATTAGCCTAAACAATCACCGCATAGGTACACTTGTTGTTGTGAAAGGGGTTCCAACCTTAGTGGCATTGCTATCAGCAGGCTTGAATATCTGATTCCAGTAAAACATTGGTGGACTATATAATAGCCGACAATCGCGTAACTGAACAAATTGCACTGCAATAAACCCATCTGTTGACTTGTTTCCCTTGTGAATGCGTGGTCTGACAGCATAGTTCTCTCGATCGGACGACGACGTGAACTTTTTTTTCCTATTGGTCCTATCATTAAAATTGGTCAGGTGGTTTTTGAGTTAATTCATTACAAACAAAAATGCAAATCTATTCTCTTTATATTAGTTTATATTAGTGTAGATTTCAGGTATTCCAAGATTCTCTTTATATTAGTGTAGATTTCAGGTATTCCAAGATTCTCTTTATATTAGTTTATATTAGTGTAGATTTCAGGTATTCCAAGATTCTCTTTATATTAGTTTATATTAGTGTAGATTTCAGGTATTCCAAGATTCTCTTTATATTAGTTTATATTAGTGTAGATTTCAGGTATTCCAAGCTACTTTATTTTTTTATATTCTGGTAATCTGTTTGTCTGATAAGTCGGATACCCGTAATTCCTTGTAGTCCGATAAGTCGGACTATGAAAGTAGGTGGTTCCTCTTTGTTTGATGAATAAGACCAACAAGAAAAAAAGTTCACATTCAATAGAGGGGACTATGCTGTCTGACCACGCATTCACAGGTTAATTTTCTTGCCAGATACACATCTGACGTCTTGCTCTCTATATAAAATCAAGTTAAGTTTTCTTACCCTTTCTAAAACTTTTCACTTTGACTTGTAGAGACAGTAATATTAACCAATTTTGCCGGAGGTTTCATGGTTCAAAAATATTTTCAAATCCTAATAATATCATTATTTCAACAAGGCGCATGGGCGTAGTGATGAGTGTTGAGGGCTCCGGCCAAGTTTGTGGGCGTAATTATTATTTTTGGCAGAACATTTGTCTCATGGCAACTACTCGAAGCAGCCAGTTTGTATCATATTCTCTTCAAGAATATCTTTAAGTCGGCCCCTTAAATATAGGTGTCCGCAACCATTTTCTGTTACACTACTGAAACCTAAAGGGCACACATAAAGAATCCATTCTATGATTGACAGCATGCTTTCTTATAGCTAATTCAAATTTTATTTTGTTCAATGTTTGAAATAGATAAGGTATTTAATTGAACAAACGTTTCTTGTACGTAAGAATTCTTAATTTATTTTTTCATTGAACGACTGATTCAAGTACACGTTTCTAGTACATAAGAATTGTTATTTTTTTTTTCATACTATGGTCAAACCTTAAATCGCTGCATCTAATTGAACAACTGATTCTAGTACATGTTTCTAGTACGTAAGAATTGTTAAATATTTTTTTCATACAATGAGTCAGAACTTAAATCGCTGCATTTAATTGAATGATTGATTCTAGTACATGTTTCTGGTACGTAAGAATTGTTAATTAATTTTTTCATACAATGAGTCAAACCTTAAATCGCTGCGTTTAATTGACTGATTCTAGTACGTAAGAATTGTTAAATATTTTTTTCATACAATGAGTCAGACTTTAAATCGCTGCATTTATTGAATGATTGATTCTAATACATGTTTCTGGTACGTAAGAATTGTTAATTAATTTTTTCATACAATGAGTCAAACCTTAAATCGCTGCGTTTAATTGACTGATTCTAGTACGTAAGAATTGTTAAATATTTTTTTCATACAATGAGTCAGACTTTAAATCGCTGCATTTAATTGAATGATTGATTCTAATACATGTTTCTGGTACGTAAGAATTGTTAATTAATTTTTTCATACAATGAGTCAGACCTTAACTCGCTGCATTTAATTGAACGACTGATTCAAGTACACGTTTCTAGTACATAAGAATTGTTATTTTTTTTTCATACTATGGTCAATCCTTAAATCGCTGCATCTAATTGAACAACTGATTCTAGTACATGTTTCTAGTACGTAAGAATTGTTAAATATTTTTTTCATACAATGAGTCAGAACTTAAATCGCTGCATTTAATTGAATGATTGATTCTAGTACATGTATCTGGTACGTAAGAATTGTTAATTAATTTTTTCATACAATGAGTCAAACCTTAAATCGCTGTGTTTAATTGAACAACTGATTCTAGTACTTGTTTCTAGTACGTAAGAATTGTTAAATATTTTTTTCATACAATGAGTCAGAACTTAAATCGCTGCATTTAATTGAATGATTGATTCTAGTACATGTATCTGGTACGTAAGAATTGTTAATTAATTTTTTCATACAATGAGTCAAACCTTAAATCGCTGCATTTAATTGAACTACTGTTTCTAGTACATAAGATTAAGAATTGTTTAATCATTTTTTCATACATTGAGTCAAACCATATAAGGTAAATAATATTATGTATACAGGGTATAGTACACGTCCATACGAACCACTTTCCGTAAAAAACAATTGAGAAATCGCGGAAAAATAATCAGTTGTTTCATACATTTTCATCGGCTAGTTATATGTAACTTTTCTATGGAACAGCTGATATTTTTTTCGCGATTTCTTGATTTTTTTTTCACGGAATGTGGTTTGTATGAACGAGTACTATCGCTAGTTTTCGGTTCCCACAACTTCATCTTAAGGTGGTTGCGTCAATTTTCGTTCCCAAATGCACAACTTATTATTGTTTTCATTATTTTAGGATAAAAAGTATTACATAAATGTGATTTATGGCATTACGCGACAATAGTTAAGTGTTAGTTAAGCTCTTCTAGCAAAGTTGTGGTATTTTATGTATTACTCTGTTAATGATCCTGCACAACAACTTTAAAGCGTGTTTATAGTTGTTGTCCAGGATCATTAACAACGTTATGCATTAAAGAACACATCATTGCTAAAAAATCCTAATTGACATTAAACTATTGTTGCCTAATGCTATAAGTCCCATTTATTTAATACTTTATATTAAAAATAAGGAAAACAAATTACAAGTTGTGCGTTTGGGAGCGAGCCCTGACGCAACCACCTTAACACCAATGGTTACAATTAGATATTAATATAATGATCTTATATTATAACCTATCTGTACCTAAATGTTTTTAATAATATAATTTGAATTGATTGTTTTAAATATTGCGAATTAAATAATTCTATGCAATGTATGTCAGTCATTTGTTGTCACTGTCCAATTGTACAACATGCTTTCTATCATACTTTTGCTACTGTATTATGTCAATTTTAATGTCATTTATTACCAACTAAATTGTTATATGCATAATAATAATATAGTTATGTTTCTAATAAACATTGGTTTCATTTAAGTATTTGTGGTAACAGAATATTGTAAATGAAATCAATTTATTTGTGTACCTACATTATTGGTCACACCCAAACAGTAATATTCTTTCTAACAGTAAATTACAGGCATGGTCGTTCCTATCGCATGGGCCTTCAGGACATAAAACTCAAGTTCATCTTGATGATATATGCTGAAAACCGCTTGACAGGAACAAAGTACCTGTAATTTTGGTAGAAAGAATATTACAGTTTGGCTGTATAATTACCATTAATGTATGTAAATTCACATATAAATTGTGTATTTTTACATATTGTGTTCTGTAAAATTTCCCCTAAGAGTATTGAATATTACATACACTATTATGTAGATGTTTACATACATAATGTGTGATAAGTACTACATAAATGCATGTAAAAATACTGCACTTTCTGTAGATTCACGTATGTGTGTGTAAAACTACGTAACATCTGGGTAATTAATAATACATATTTTTGTGTAGATCTACCTACATATTATGTAAAACTACATACAGATATGTAATAAAACTACACAGTTTTCTATAGATTTACCTACTTATTACGTAAATCTACATATATTTATGCATATAAATTACACAGATACGTGTAGCTTTACCTACATATTATGTAGAACTACATAAATCTGCGTATAATAATTACATAAATTTGTGTGAAATATCTAGTTTTTTGTAGATTTACCGACATCATATTATGTAATTTTATAAATATTTTTTGTTACATAAAATTCATGTAAATTCAACTTACATATTTTTATGTAAATTCACCTTACATGTTTTTGATGTAAAATCACGTTACATAATTTTATGTGAAAAATCTTTACATAATTTTGATGTAAAAAAAAAACATCATTTTATGTCATTTTAGATTACATCATTTTATGTAAACTTACCTACAATTACATATTTTTCATAAAATAAATATTTAGGAAAATGAGTTATGTAAATTTACATAATAGAATTTACATAACATTTATTCACATTTTATGTAAAAAAGCGGTGATGTGAATTTACAGATAGTATGGAAAATTACATACACATGTAATTTTACGTAAAAGTGAGGGCTACGAAAGTTGCCCGCACTTTTATGTAATTTCACAGATTTTTTTCTAACAGTGTAGATATAGATAGACAGATAGATAGATAGATAGACAGATATATAGATATATAGACAGATAGATAGATAGATTGTGGATATATAGATATATAGATACCTCAAAAGGAAAAAATGGAACCCTAATAGGATCACTTGTGTGGCTGTCTGTCTGTCTGTCTGTTACAGCCGATTTGTAGTGGCACACATACTTTCAAGAATTTTCATGCCATTTTCGTAATTAACGTCCCAAAAAACCATAAAAACGACACCCACATTGATATTTACACATTTCAACATCTCTACCCTATCGCACCCCAACAGGGGATGATGGTATTTCACGTCCACTACGTTGGATTTAGAAATCGTTGTTGTTTTCGTAATCAGCGACCCGATAAACCATACAAACGATACCCATGTTGGTTTTCAGACTTTGTCACCCCATTTCCCCCTTTTAGGGGTTGAATTCTGAAAAAACCTGAAACACATGTTTACTCATTTATAGATAGGAGTACTCCTGTGAAGTCTCGAATAAATTAGTATAACTAATCTTGTTTCCCCATACAAACTTTAGACCCCCATTTCACCCCCTTAAGGGGTGAATTGTGAAAAATCCTTTCTTAGTGGATGCCTACACTATATAAGGTATATATATGCAAAATTTCATGACATTCAAGAAATTCACAATTCTCATTAACTGAGATGATATGGTTTTCTAAAGAAGGGTACACGGAAAAAACGTGCGTTATAAATTTTTTTTTTTTTTTTAGATTTTTATGGCAATGTTCAGATTGCGTTGAAGTATGGTATAGCTTCGAGAAACAGGGAAAAAACGTGTCTAGTCATGAGTATTATGTATGTAAAGATTTTGTAGTAAGGGAAAAAACCTGCCATATCAGATTGTTCCAGTAAAGAAACGTGCTTTATTTTTTAAAACAGGAAAAAAAAGTGGAACATTTTTCAAAACAGGAAAGAAAAATGCAATGTCAATAGAAACCAAAGACAAAACCAAAACACGCGGATGGA
The DNA here is from genome assembly GCA_934047225.1 of Ypsolopha sequella. Lineage (NCBI taxonomy): Eukaryota > Metazoa > Arthropoda > Insecta > Lepidoptera > Ypsolophidae > Ypsolopha > Ypsolopha sequella. The sequence continues at coordinate 25,867,068 of OW203984.1, read as the reverse complement.
GCTCCCGAGTGATTGGTATGACTTGCTAAGGGTATCGAGGCAAACCCCATGTCCCTTCGATGTGATTGAAGTAGGAAATGGAATGGTTAAGAGTATGACATAGCCAAAACAAAAACCAGTTCCGGGCGTGGCTTATTCTATTTTACGATAGCGCGCGGGGGGAAATTCGTCCCGGTCTCTAAGCTCGCGTCACCAAAGCAAAAATACGAATAGAGTGGACGAGGCAGGGTCAAAAGTAATACGTATTTTATTTTATCTAATTTATTAGTGTATTTCGATCATCGTCACACGGCATTGATCCTACTTGCTATCACGTCGGGACGTAAATTTATTATGGTCGGCTAAAAGTGGTTTTTTGAGTGTTTGATTTATCAGTTGACCCTCGGAACATTTCAGACACTCCTTTAGAGATACATAATAATATTGTGACGGTTAATTGTCACCACTACCCATTCTTTAAATATTTTTCGCCCGTTGAGCTGGTTTTACACTTGCGGGAAAATAAATTGGACCAAAAATTTCTTTACAAACATTTTTTACTAAAGTTTTATTACAAAAAGTGGAAACTAACAAATATTCTCAGAAGGAATGCACCACGTCACTATCTATCTCACTGTAGCCTATATCAATTATGCCTCTCTCATTCAACCACGTTTAACTGCGTTACTATCTCATTCCAACTCATTTTAAATAGCGTCACTATTTATCTCACTCTAACGCGTATTAAATGGCATTTCTAATGAACGTCAAATATTTTTACTGCCCTCCACTCTTTCATTCTAAATTCTAATTATTTTAAAAAATACGCAGCTCCTTTGGTAGTAAAATAGCAATAACTTTTTTTTCAAAAGTAATACACAGAAATTGCCAGATCATTTGAAAAACAAAATTTGATGAGCCGTTATTTAAGACAATTTGCAAAACTAACATAGGACATTTTTTTTCAGGGTGTGGTATCGAACTAACCTAATTACAAAAAATTGCTCATAAATTGGGTTTTTATTTTTCTTCCTGATGTAACAGCATTTCAAGGTTTATTTTTGACTTTATCAATAGCATGACTATTCAGAGTTGCGCAACAAAAATTTTATTCTTAAAATTTAGAACTGGTTAGCTTTGACTCTCAAAAATCTATTCGAATTTATAAAAGTACCATCAACTCGAAGACTATCTACTTTTTGCTGAGGTCATAATTTGATATTCTGGTCAGTCATGAGCTGGCTTACCAGCCTTCCAAGGGAAAGCGTTGACTTTTGGGACACCTGTTTACCCTTGGGATAAATCGCCAAGTGTTTAAAATATAGAAATTTATTTGTATCATAGTTTGAAATGTTCAGGTCCCTTTACGCAAAATGAAAAAACAAAACTCTTTTAGGATTAATTTGTTGTCCCTATGTTTGTCTGTTTGTCCGTTTGTCTAGGCAATTTTTCTGGGTAAAATCAATAAATGCTAATATTAACAGCCCTGTAAAATATACATATTATAACGTTTTTATGGCCTTTTGTTTAACTTTTTCATAAAAATTTTCTCCTTATGAAAATATAGAGATCAACACTTCACATAATATTTTGCATTTGAAAGAAAGCACAGAAAGGAACTGAGAACAAAATAATGTAAAAAATATAAAACCATATCTTTCTATTCTAAAGGGATTAATAATTTACTGTTTGTTCAATGTGGCGATAGCTTTGTTTATTTTTTTTTCTTTGTTACAAAAATAACAAATATTTTCATACAAGGTTTTCCTTAAGGGCTATTTCTCCGAATTTGTAACAAAATATTAAGAAATAATTATAACGGTAAAGTACAACTTTTAGCTAAGACAATTTATTGTTAAAAGTTGGCTAAATGCATAAACATATTTTAATGATATTATGGTATCTTCAAAATAATTGGGTTTTCCATAAGCGTGATATCAGATTATTTTAGAAATTTACGGCTGGTATCACGACGACGGATAAGCCAATTATTTTATTACTATTGTAATATAATTAAAAATATGTTAATGCATACAGCAGACTTTTAACTATAAGTTTTCTTAACTAAAAGTTGTATTTTTACTTACTGAAATTGTATTTCTCATCAAGAAGTGCAAGATGACAAGATATTCAAAATAAGTTAATTGAATTTGTGAAATGGTTTCAGGTCAAAACAGTTTTCCATGAAACGGTAATTGTTTATACTTAGCAAAGTGTGTAAACTTAGTCATCTTAACATGAACGACACCTGTATTTCTCTCTTTTTTATTTCCAGTATAGATAAAAATATACAAACTTGTTAAACTTTGTGTAAAAACGAGGCAATATTGACGATCCTGACAGCTATTATGATGGTGTTTTATCAAATTTTGCTTTTTGGGCTGTATAGAGACGTAGTTAGATGTCACTAGAATATACTCATGAAAAAAGATATGAAGAAAATAAGCTGTAGACTTCACATTCGGTTTATACCTATTGTATAAATTTTAAGAAAAATACAGGGGTAAAGGGACCTCTTAAGGAAAACCTTGTATTAAACTATTTGTTACCTTAGTAAAAAATAATTCAAGGAAAAAAATAAACAAAGCTATCGCCACATTGAACAGTAGATAATTAATCCCTTTAGAATAGAACAACATGGTTTTCATATTTTTTACATTATTTGTTCAACAATTCCTTTCTGTGTTGACTTTTAAATGCAAAATATTATCTCAAGTGTTCATCCCTACATTTTCATAGTGAGAAAATTTGTATGAAAAACGTAAAAACCTAAAACGTAATATAAATAAAAACGTCAAAAGTATGTTTTTACAGCTCTATAGAGGGCCGTTTATATTGGTATTTATTAATTTTACCCAGAAAAAATTGTCTAGACAAACGGACAGACAGACAAACATAGGGATAACAAATTAATCCTAAAAGAGTTTCATTGTTTTCATTTTGCGTAACAGAACCTGAACATGTACCGACAGGATTATCTACGATCTAATAATTTTGCCATGCACTGTAAATATTTCAAAATAAATTTCTATATTTTAAATGCTTGGCGATTTATCCCAAGTAAGTGTACCTATATAATTTGCAAAAAACTTCACTTATTGGACCTGAAACGGTGAGCCAATACTAGAGGGTAATTTCACGAAAAGGTCATTGACCTTTGTTACAGATCTCAGTAAGTATAAGTAAATTAATTTGGGTTTCAATAACGATCACAAAATTATTCTTTTAGAGTACCTAACATATATTATTTTCCCGCATAAAAGTATGAATTCATTCCAAATTCATTCAGTTTTGTTGTTATGACTATGGCACGATGTAGCTAAATCACTCATACGCATATTTTGTTGAGTTTTTAACGGCAGGAATATGATGCTCCTCGAAATATTACTTTATAAAATTAATTTCAATGTGTTTTGAAGTAGTTTTGGGAGATATTTATAGCTTGCAAAAAAGGGCACAGGTTCCACGTCTTACGGGCGCCAACGCTAGGCGTAGACTGACAATATCTTGCTGCCGCTGACTGCATCAGTGGATTTACGTATTTTTGGAAAAAGGGGGTGCTTTTTTTGACCCTAATAACGTGGTATTTGGAAAATGAATAGATATCATTCACACTAATTTAAAAAAAAAAAAAAAACAACAAAATCGCGAAAGCGATACCTGAAACAAAATCAATAAGAAGTGTGCAATAGAGGGTTACAAAAAAATTCATTGACAGTACAAATATGAATCGATTAACGTGGTTTGTGGAAAATGAATACCTTTAAGTTCAACTAAAAACATGTATTTTTTTTTATGGCTATACGTAACCTAATTATTGCAACAAAATCATCCGAAAGCTGACATTTTATTTCTGTTTGTATTTTCCTTCCCCTTAAGTAATGGTCGGACTTCACAAAACCCCTCTACCTGAAGAAATGTCCATTCCCAACACAAACATTAAAAGAGGTCAAAGTCACTCTGGAAGAACCACAGTGCATGTTGTACAGGGAGCACTACAATACTTCCTGGGCCAAAAAAAGTTATCCGTCCTCGATCTTTGGTCAACACTTTGCCAGCTGTAGAATTTGAACTACCGTCAAATGCCTATGATGACCTCATCCCACTCAAAAAAGAAAAACATGAAGACCTGCAAGCTTTAAAGAAGTTTTGTTCTCAATCTGCTCAAGAGTATTACACTAACTTGCCAAAAATGTAAAACTTTTAAAAACATGTTTCTTTTATAGCCGTTGAAAATTTTATTTCTACTGAACCCTAAAAATATCCCCTACATAAACAAACAATATTTTCACATAGATATCTAAGTACCACTTTCTTCCCTGTAAAGTGTGACAATGCATGTTTTTTCCGCGACATTAGTTGACAATGCACGTTTGTTCCGTTTCCAAAAAGGGTTTAAGTTACTAGTTTTGCAAAAACACCAGCTAATACTAATTTAAGTGCAACTTTCTTACAACTTATTCGATAAACAATTCATTAATAATAAAGAAGGCACAAGGTTTGTAACTTTATAAATGCAATTATGAAAATATTCACTTTACTGACATGCCACGTTCTTTCCGTGTACCCTTCTGTGAAATTTGTTTCTGATCAGTGATTGAAAAAAACATAGAAGTCTGATTAGAGCTGAAAAATGACCCCACGATAAAGTGTGTTGAACACAATTTTGTATGGCAACGGCTCCAATAGCATTCACTGTGTCTTTAAGTCGGTCAATCACATGTCGCATGATAACAGTACGAATAAATTACGAGCCTTTTGCCCTTTTCAGACACTTTGTCAGAAACGAGTCTTCTATGTTTTTTTCATTCACCGTTTCTGTTTATATTTCTAGTTTGTAATGCACTCTAATAATAATTTTGTATGTCAGCTCACGCGAGTTTTAATAATAAAATAATTAGAGTATTTAAATAAGTCATAACAAATCTTTAATACATACCTTCATCGAATAATCCAAGGAACTTCCTAACAAAGTCTTGACTTGTGATGAATTTTTCGCCATTCTTTTCAACTGTGGCGAACTTCAAGAAGATTTCATGGAGCTTCTCTGTGTCTGCCCGTTTTAAATATCCAGCCCCCTGTGGAATAAACGTAATGTAAACGAGACATAATTAACACTTTGACAAAATACCTTTAGAGAATGTTCGTCATATTAGGTGTCAATATGGCATCGAGCAACTAACCCAAAGAGGTGCAATGCTATGACACTTGGTTTGTTATAAATTCCGCAAGTTTTTAACGCGCTCTGACTGGCTAAGTGAACAGCACACGGTGATAGAGACAGTGATCACCGGTAAGTGAGAGTGAGACGCATTAACAGATATAGATCTAAATTGGTGACGCGAGTGTATGTACTTCGCGTGCCAAAAAAGCGCGCCAAAAGGGAGAGTAATGCATATATTGACTCCTACAACTTTGACTCTTATATCTTAAGCCGTAAAATTTCTTCTAAAATTTAAACTGCTCTCAACCGTTTTCATCGTAAAATGTGACGCGCTTGGTTTTCCTAGATTTTGATGCTCTTGCGTTATATATTTAGATCAATGTCTGTGGACGCATCATATATAATATAAGTGTATGCAAAATCACTTACATACTAGCAAACGGACCGATATTTCTCTCTCTGGGTTAGTTGCTCGATGTAATTAGATCGCAGATTGTGTCCATATGGGAAAAATTATAAGGTCACCTTTAGTTACCTACCGCAACATTTTGGAGATTTATTTTTATTTCGATAATTTAATTACATGTCAGTTCTACAGTTATGCAGGTTTGGATCTTCAAATAGCTCCTTTAAATATTGAGGGGCGGGTGGCAAGCACCGTCACATAATAGTACATTACTGCCGCGGTCTGTAATAATGACTGCGTTGCTGGGAGCGCTGATGATGGCCGAAAGTGCAGCGTAACGCATCTCCAGGCCTACACAGTGCGGTTAGCATTGCAGCCCTTGATGGACAAACTGGAAGGTCTAGGCCTTTATAGAGTGTTCAGCAAGGGCTGCAATGATGACCAAGCTTGGAGGCCGAAAGCGTGACCAGCAATGCAGTCATTGCAGACCAAGGCTTGTATAGTGCTTTGTTCAAAAATGCTGGTAATGTGGTAATTTGCACCCGAATATTTTTGAAACAGATGCTAAAGAGGTGTGTATGGATCGTAGCAGATGGAAATCTGACAGTAGACAGATTTAATCTGTAGTATCCATCTACCCCTCTGGGAGACAATGAGAATGTGAATGAGAATTTTATTTCATAAAATGACAGTACATGTATAAACTCGACAATAATGGTTTTTCAAAGGAAATTGCTGGTGGCTAAAACTCACCAGCAATGAAATTTCATAGAACTTTGCTAGCGCTTATTCAAGTAGCGCAGTAAGGTCGACTTTGTTCAGAGAAGGTTGTCATAATAATTACCACATTACAAGCATTTCTGTGTAAAATAATATTGTCACTTCATGTCTTCTCGAGGATGTCGTAAAATGTGACTAAAGGATTATAAAAAGGTAATCATGTCTCTGTAGTATTGTGTGTCATACATAACATAATCATAAGGTCATCGGATTTGGCCCTGTCTGCAGATACGGCACCTATTTTCTGGTGGTATGCTTCGGCCGTGGCTTGTGACTTGTGAGCTGTCACCACTCTCACAACGAAATCATACCACCAAGCGACTCTTTATGTTGCGGCATTAGGATTACCATTTCGAAATTAGAAAAATCCTGGCAAAGACCCGGACAATTAAAAAATCGTCCGGACATTTAAGTCATATTACAATCACATTTAGTCGGTCCCTAAGTTCTGTCACAGGCACATTATTTTTAAACTTCGAACATGATTTTATGAAAATTTTATTGTATTCCAATTTTGAATTGTTGAAGAAAATATTAAAACGAAAAACAATCATTTATTGACATTTTTCACGATGGAGTGGACGTTGAAAGAGAACCGAGTAGCAGTAATAGCGTAGTACCGCTGTGGGCACTCGCCATGTACAATTTTCAAATTCCTCGAAAAGTTGAAAATAACGCTTAGGTTTGTGTACCGCACTATTGATAGGTACACTGAAATGTGTAGCGTCGATGACAAAAAAAGAACTGGGCGGCTACGCTCCGTAAGAACACCAGCAGTGATCAAAGCGATCAAGGCGATAAGAAGAAATTCTGTCCGAAAACAGAAGTTGATGGCTTTGCAGATGGGTGTTAGTAGGAAAACCGTAAAAACGGTTTTGAATGACGATCTTGGTCTACGAGCTTATAGAAAAAAAAAGTGGACACTTACTTAAAGCCCCAGACTCTCTTTGCAACATTTCGCTTTCATCTTACCTGAGGCTTTAGAAGTGGCGCTCCCCCCGCTGCATTAAGATGTTAGAGACCGCACCTGAATGTTGCTCTACTTCGTTAAATGAGTGTACGATTACTTAAAATTTGACATGTGAAGATTTTTTATTATTCAAGTAACGGTAATTTACAAAGTTTGGTTTTTTTATCGGAACAAGCAAAATGAATTTGCAAAAGCAAAAAAAACAAAAGGAAATCTAAATCTACCTGGAATAGATGGCTTATTGGTAGCAGTAAGAGTGATTAGTATTTAGACACAATACATTTTATAGGTCATGCAATTATTTGCAGATTTTTACCGAAGGGGTGTCAAGAGGTGTTCCGAGTGTGAACTGTGAGATGCAAGTCATAAGTCCACCCATACGTGTGCCTATAAGTACACCCGCGTTTCTCTGACGATTATTACGTCTCAACGTGATGAGCCCTATCGCTCTAAGGAAACCTGCATGCCCTAAAAAGCGTGTAGTTGTGCCCGAAAATTTCTTTATTCATCAAGATTTTCATTTAACTAATGCCCGACACAAAAAATACCTTTATAAAATTTGGAAATGTAGAAAATTAATAATCAAATCGTAACAATGAAAACATTTAAAATTATGTATTCCTAATACTCACACACATATTACAATCAGTTCTTTAAGTAATATAATATCAAAAATAGAAACTCTTACGGTAATTAAGTGTCTGTCAGTTTGTGTGTCCATGATTATGACTAAGGTGCAATAAAAAAGGTGAAAATTTAGTTTTAGAAATGTGATGTTTTAATGATAAGAACCGCAGCTGCGTACGTTCTTTTGTTTTGATGCATTATTGTCTAGCACGTTGTTATCTCGACTGTCGGTTTTAGTGACTTCGATAGCTTTTTAAGATATTTTAAATAAAAGTAAGTAAAGTAATAAAAAGGATGTAGCTTCGGCTTTAGTTATTCCAAAAAGTGGCGATAGCGGTGCTGGTATAAAATTTGTGTCACGCCATCCCCGTGGGTTTTTTAGACCACAACTTCTAAAATACGGCTTTACGGGTTTTCGAATTAACACATATTAACATAACTTAATCTAAGCAAATTAGGGCGTGCAATTATTCGCAGATTTTTACTATCCCGATAACGGATTATGTATTATCCGGATAACCGGATACTTATGGTAAAAATTAAGGGTAGTAATAAAAGCTCCGAAAACTAAATTAAAACCGCCCAAAAAAACGGCCTACCGCAAACATCTTGAAAAAAAAACGGGCCAAGTGCGAGTCAGACTCTAGTCAGAACCTAGGGTTCCGTATTGTGGATGATAAATTTAGTTTTATCATTTTTTTTCGTGAATTTCTCAACCGCTTTATTTTTTCTGTAATTCTTACGTAAACGCATAGTACCATGATTTTTTTCATATTTTTCGGTCCACCAGTTTTGGAGATAAGAGGGGGGATTTTCAAGGATTTCTCGAAATAGATGCAATTAAATACAGCCAAACTATATATTATTACAATAAGCTTTTTAATACCTACAATGTGATACCCATATTGTATTTTTATAAATTTTTTTTTTTATTTATTTTACTTTTTTTATATTTTTAAATCACTATAGTTTTCCCGGTTATTGGTCAGTTATGATCTATATTGGACATTTTTTTCATATTTTTCGGTCTACCAGTTTCGGACATACACATTATTGTAGTTTTTTTAAAGATTTCACAAAACCAGTGCCAGTAAATATAGTAAAAGTATATATTTTTACACTGCCTTTTTAGTGTCTACGGTTTGATACCCATATTGTATTTTTAGGATATTTTTTATTTTTCTCACTTTTGTTTTGAAAATATTTTAAACAATTTCAAATTTTTCATATTTGTTTTACAATGTAATATGTTGGCAAAATAATGCTATTTTTGTGCCAAATTTCATGTCTTTATCTTTACGGTGCTAAAGTTATGATGCTGTGAAATACGGACAGACGTAGATTAGACTTTATTTTATCGAAACAGGGATTTCTTAAAATATTCTATCCATAGTTGTTTACTTATTAAATGATAAGTGCAATATTCAAGTAGAGCAACTTTCATGACACAGTTCGCTCTCCATAAGAATCTACGCGAGGGAAAGGGAGCAACCGTGCGAGCGGGAAGTAAAATGACGTCGAGCTACACAACACACGTCTGAACGCTGCGATGTCCCAGCGAAACTGAGGGAAATTTTCATGAGGTCTTCTCACACACCCGGGGTGGGGGCGTGGGGACTCAGTATCGGCACAGTATAAGCAAAGACAGTAGGGAAACTACCTGTAAGCGCTCCGATTCGAGCCTCAGACATCAGACGCGTGCTCTACACGCCGTCTAAGCAGACATGGGGGGTCAATCGCTGGGGCCGGCGGTGGCGCCGCGCCGCGCTTGCCTTGCCAGTACGCGCAGACGTAAGCGGGTGATAGGACGTGGCGTTTGTAAAGTCTGTGCCGACCTGAACACGATGTCGCAAAGATATTGTTGCGCATTTGGATGCCTAAATTCGTCACGAAAAAAGGAAATCGCCTATTTTAAACTTCCGGCTGATGTCCAAAGGTAAGACTAAAAAATATCACTCAAGAGTAGTACCTACTTACATTACAAATTAAATTTTTGAAATTGTCGCGTTCTTTTTATGTATGTTCATACTGTCTGTTACCAGGGCAAAATAAATAGTTAATAGATTTAAGTACGCTTGTAAGAACAAAAAGCAGGTTTCTTTGAATTTGAATTTGACTTTTTTGTCGGTTGTCGCCGCCGTCGCCGCCGCCGCGCTGCCGCAAGCAAGTCTAGCCAACCAATCGGTGGAGCGGCGCGCGGTACTTTCAATCAAACGGCAGATACGACGAATATGCGGAATATGTCTCAGAGTAAATATATTTATGGTATACAACTCCGCTATTATAGAATTTGCTGGAATGGGTCAGAGTAAATGTGGAGGAAGTTACCGTGGGCAATCATTACGTAAACAATCATCTATCTTTAGCTATAGTAGAAAAAAAGTCATGTCTATCTGTACATTAAATATTTTTTATGAAATTTAAAATTTAACGAGTTATTTATTAGTAAATATTTTTGTACTGAGGCCAAAACTACAATTTTTGTCTCTCTGTCTATCTTTCTGTCTTAAATTCAAATTCAAATTAAAAAAATAGTTTATTTTGCAAAGTAGGTATATACAAGATGACTTTTTGATCATCGTCCAAATTCATGCTGGAGGCTTGATAAGTGATCAGTATCTTGGATTAGTAACAATTTTTGTGAAATTTCATTTTACGAATTTCACCAAAATTGTTATTGATGCATGATACCGATCACTTACCAAGCCACCAGTATTTAAGTTCGCCGGTACAAGCCCGCGAGCGCGAAGCGCGAGCGGGCGCAGTTCCTAGGGATGTCCCCGGTCACTAGGGATGGGAAAAATTGACATTATTGACAGAAAGTTCGCCGGAACAAGCCCGCGAGCGCGAAGCGCGAGCGAGCGCAGTTCCTAGGGATGTCCCCGGTCACTAGGGATGGGAATTTTTTTTTTTTCTAAAATTTGTTACAAAAAAATTTTGTTTTGGCCATATCTTCGGAACGGAAGGTGGTACATCCCTAGGGGTCCGACCATAGGGTGACAAAAAAGTTTTTTTTTTTTTTTCAAATGTCAAAACTTTAACGGCCCGTATCTCCGAGACGGCTTGAGTTAGACCCATGTTGATGGGTGTCTAAGAAAAGGTCTCGCCGAGATCTAGCCCCCCCCGGTGTCAAAACTTTAACGGCCCGTATCTCCCAAACGGCTGGAGCTAGACCCATGTTCATGGTACTCTAAGAAAAGGGCTCGACGAGATCTTTCTGAAAATAAAATAAAAAAAATAAAAAGTCGAAAAAAAAAAATATTGCCAAAACTTTGATCGGCCATATCTCCCGAACCGTAAGTCCTAGCGAGTTGCGGTTTCGACTTTAGTGATCGGTTTGCCGAGCGCTACCCGACCGCATAAAAAAATTTGACATTTGACAGGTAAATAACATTCCTGATGCAAAAGTAATTTGTCTTTTTTATTATTCTATTAGCAGGGTGATTGGTAATTCAACCAGTTCCTTCGTGGTTATTTTGAAGGGAATACTTCCATGGTCGCGTCTCGTATAGGGGGGGCTGTTCAGAACTTGTTCTAGACATTTTCATATTTAGTGTTTGAGAATACTTTGACGGGGTAGTTCTTTTGGGGTAGTTTTTTAAATTTGGGAAAGCTTATTGACTTGGTCTGCTCATTAGGGAAGGATAATTTAATTTCTTAATACAGATTATTACTACGTTTTTTAATCGTTCATTATTTATTATTTAAGATAAGTTAATGCTTATTTTTAATTTTGATATGACGATGACGAGTCTTATCGTATCTCGAAAAACCCAAGTAATGATATGAGTGAGCGACAGCCCTAACGCTTCGGTGGCGCGTAGGTATTTAACTCAGGAATTCGGTTCAATTTCCCTACTGTCTTTGCTTATACTGTGGTATCGGGGCTGTGGCCCCCTGACTGAGGTTGCTCTCGCTGCCCATGTCAATGGGCAGGTCAGTGGGGTTGAGCACCGGAGTGCTCTGTTGTTTGGCTCGGCCCGGCGCTCGACTCTGGTGGAGGAGCTGCGACGAGCTTGGCCGCTTGCGTTTCGTTCATCTTCTTGTATAAGAACGGGTTTCTTTTGAGGACTTCGAGGAGTTTGTAGAACTCCTCCTCGTCCTTCTGTTCTTGGCAGGCCTCATCTGCGGGTTCAGCTGGTGCTGTGGTTGTCGCGTTTGTTGCGGCAGGTTGTTCTGCCACGGCCTTCTTGTGTCGCTTCCTTGTTCTCTGGCGACGGGATTTGACGGCGTCTGTCATGGCCGTAGGCGGGTTTGCCTTGGCCACGAGGGAAGCCGGCGCCGTCGTCTCTGGTGCAGAGTTAGAGGGAGGCTGCTTCTGGGTTTCTTTGGGCTTCGTTGTTAAGGCGATGGTTCCTGCCTTCTTGTTCCGGGCCTCTCTCCGGAAGACAGGGCAGGAGGTATTATTGGCTGCGTGGGCCCCCCCCGCAGTTTGCGCACGTCGCAGGCTCTTCTCGAGGGCGAGGGCAGTCTCTGGCCAGGTGCTCGTCACCGCAGCGCACGCAGGCCAGTGTGCGGTGGCAGTTGTGGGAGGAGTGCCGGAACTGCTGGCACCTGTGACACTGCGCAGGTCCCTGCTTCCCCCTCCAGGCTTCGACTTTGATGCCGGGCAAGTACATGAGTTCTGTGATCTCATATACTGCCGGCATCAAATTGGGCGTCTTCTTGAATTGGACGAAGAATATGCAGCCGGGGCGTCCCGCTCTCACCCTGATCGGCTTGCAGTATTCAACGTCGAATTCCTTCTCGTTTAGTGCCTCCGTCAGCTCCTCCGGGTCGGTGTTCGCCGGGAGCCCGCGGATGGCAGTCTTGAGGCTTCTTTCAGACGGGAGGGAGTAGGTGAACCACTTCAGTGGTGGTCTCGTTGGTGAGACGCGCCAGGTACTGTTGTACGAAGCGAAACTCGTCGGCATCAGCGGGGGTGAAGCGTACGCCCTTCTGAAAGGCTCGCACGCTCGGGGCTCGTCCAAGGTGTTCCGCTATCTCCTGGATGTGGAACCGCCAGTTGGTGAGGGTTTCCACAACCATGGGGGGATAGCGTAGCTTTCCTCGAGGCACGCTGCTCCATCAGAAGGTGGTGCTTGCGAGCCGAAGATAAAGGGGATGGCGCGTGGCTGCTGGGCGGGCTGGCGGGCGCGTGGCGTCTGAGTAGGCGGCTGAAGCACAGTAGTTTGTGCATACGTCGGTGGCGGGCAGAGGCTGGGGTAGGGAGACAGGCGTGGTTTTAGCACAGATGCGCTTCACTGCGATGTCGGCAGCGCTGCCAGACCTGTCTCTCTTGCAGTCTCTTCGAGGAAGCGGCGGCAGGTTGAGCGGCATCGAAGAAGCCAGCTGGCGAGTCTCGGCTACGAGTCGCGAGTTCTCAAGCGAAGCTGGTTCTTCGTTGGCAGTCACGTTGAGTCGGTGGCGGCAGAGGTACGCTTCCATGGCCTCGAGCAATCCCTCCGTCAGGTACTTGCTGCAGCGGAGGCGAGATGTAATTATCTCGTCCCACTCCAGTCCGCGCCGAGGAGAGATGGGCTGCTCGAAGGTGAACGGCAGTGCGTACTCCGTGCTGGCCGAGTCATCAAGCTCGGGAATCGAGCCCTGAAAAGGGCTGTTTTGGCCACTCATTTGGAGTGAGTGGCGCCTGCGGGTGGGGGTGAGACGCGTGCGACCCGTGAATCGTGGCGAGCCACGATTCAGGCGCTCTTGGAAAAGGTGCTCCCCTCCACGCAGCTTGCGCGGGCGCAATTCACGAAAGTGTTTCGAACGAAATACTTGGTGAATTTACTGTGAGCGATAGGTCCGTGCACAACGAGCGTACAAGCAGTCCGCTGAGGGAAATATCGACGCGTTTTGTGTTTTAAACTCTCGATAAGTTTCGATTGGATAAATGTTCTTAAAATAATTTTTTAAATACCGTTTTTTGTTATTTCACTTATTAATAGTTCTATTCTACGTGTTTTAAATTTGACTACGATAAACGATAGTTTTCTAGTAGAAAAAAAATATTTTATCACTGGTTGAATTCATGAAATCACAACTACTTAAAGCACTCGAAATAAGAAAACTAAAGTATTATCCAAAAAAGTAACCAGGTAAGATTATTGTTGAAGATATGGGAATAAATGTTACCTGAATAAATTTCTTGTTTTTGTCATCATTTTTACGTGACGTGTGCATGAATGAGACTCTCAACGCGTAGAACATAAATAAAAGTATGTTTAAAGCCTAAAAAACTTATTAAAAGTAGCACCAAAGTAAATGAAAAAATAAGTTTTGAAATCTTCAAATTCCACACTATAAATTAACGTAAAATGTATTTAAAAAAAATAAAATCTTTCTTTTCTGATAATTCTGCAGGAATACTGATTTTTAGGGGACTGGAGCCTTAATGCGCGTCTAAAAGCGATGAGGCTTAAAAGATCTCGGGAGTTGTTACGGGGGTACGCAAAAAAACCGCCACCGTGATATCCTGTTTACGGATGAGAAAATTTTCGACATTGAGGAAAAATACAACAAACAGAATGATAGGGTGTATGCTAGCAGCTCAGAGGAAGCCGCAAAAAGAGTTCCATGGGTGCAGCATGGCCATCACCCATCATCAGTGATGATTTGGCTAGGTGTCTCTTAATACGGGCCAACCGAGGTTCACTTTTGTGAAAAAGGGGTTAAAACTAGCGCAAAAGTGTATTAAGAGACGGTTTTGGATCAGCTTGTGAAAGACCTGCCCAATACCCTACTTTCAGGACATAATTTCGTGTTCCAGCAAGATTCTGCGCCAGCACAGAAAGCGAGATCGACTCGGGCTTGGTTCGAGCGTAACAAAATCAACTTCATAAAGCATGAGGATTGGCCTTCCTCCAGTCCAGACCTTAATCCTTTGGATTATAAAATTTGGCAGGATTTAGAGGAGAAGGTCTGTTCTAAACCCCATAAAAATTTGGAGACCCTAAAGTCATCTTTAAGAAAAGCAGTCGCTGAAATAGATATGAATATTGTGCGTGCTGCCATAGATGACTGGCCGAGGCGATTAAGGTCCTGTATCAAGAAAAACATTTCGAATAATTTTTGTTTATATCTAATTCTTATAAAATGTACCTACTTTAAATTGATATATTGTTATTAAAAATTGGTTCAGTACTTTTGATTTTATCCCAATTTTTATTTGTGACAGAACTTAGGGACCGACTAGGTACATAATACAATACTTGATACAATTATAATAAAATAATAATAAGTTTTGCGTTTGGGAACGCGAACCGACGCATCCACCTTAAGGCGATATGTAAAAGTTTTAGCGTCCCTGTTACTCCATATGTGAAAAAAACCCACAGTTTGAGAGGGACGGATTCGAGGAAAAGTAGCAAAAAGTCGGTTTTTTATTTATATAAAATGTACTAAAGTTGCTATCAAAATTTCGTTAACCAGGTCCTAGATAATGTTAAAACCCATGTAATAAAATATAATTGTAGTCCATATGTCATTCCAAATTGGCAAACCAGGAGAATTGGTGTCGAAAAAAACCTCATTTCAATAAGTATTTGTATCGAGCCGAATTTCTCCAATCGCGTTTCTGTTTAACAAATCCCTAGAAAAAGATTCCAAAAATAATATACTATTTTATCAAAATAATACATTATTTACTGAAGTAGATACGCAAGTTCTAAAAGTGTCGATTTTTTTCCCGTAGCGCCTTAATGTTTACCAGTTGGTACTAATGGGAAGGAAAAATATACCACGCTTGAGGGAGGGATCCGTTAAGAAGCTACGCTGGAGGGAGGAGGGGTTCGAAGCTTTAAAGCTTCATAATGATATGATAACCATTGTGCACTGCAATCAAAAAATCAAGCAAAACAAAAAATAAATGATTATTAAAAATTATTTAATATACATATATGCAAAACGTTTTTTGTTTTTATATATTTTAAAATATATTTAAATAAGCCTCTATTTTTCTTTCAAGTAACTATGTTATCGTGACAAAACAGTACTACATTAAGACAATAATAATAATAGAAACAGATATCTGATAGGGGAGGTCACACACACATGATCACACAACCCAAATATAATTATGTAATATACAAGTTATTATACTAAAAATTGTTGTTAGTGTGGCGAAGAAATATCACACAACAATCTCACTTATTTCTCTTTTTTTATCTGCTATACTTCTGCAAATTTTGATTTTAAATTAAAAAAAAAAAAACATTCTAATTTACAGAAACCAATGGATACTTTGCGATGGCAGCATACACAATACATAGGCAGAGAATATAAAGTATTAACATATAGGTAATAAGGTTTTGTTGAATAACTATTGAGTAAATTTTTAATTTAAGTGTTCTACATACTTCGATTAATTAGAAAAGGCGGGTTTTTCACAATCCGGCTGCGAAACTGGTCTTAAACTGGATAAAGAAACAGCATCTACTTATTAAACAAAACACGAAACTCACTAAAACGTGAGTCCGTGAAAACTTACCAAACTACTGACTAAAACGTCATAAAATAAAAACCGTTACTCAATGTTAATTTAAGAAAAACCCCCCAAAACAAACAAAAAACGAAAATTTGAGTAACTTAAAAAACATTACTAGAAAGAAAGACAAATATTACTCCCAAAGCAAACTATATTTATTATATGACGGTTAAAAAACAAAACAAACAAATAAACCTACCTGATACCTCAGCTCTTGCCTAAAAGCAAGTAAAACAAAACCCGGAACAACTCGAGCAGCGAGCTGAACCACGAACTAACCCCAATAACCAATAAAATAAATTAAATTAAAAAAAACATAAACCCAAAACCCGAGAATTGTAAAAACTTTACAACCTCATGCACGAAGCTCAATCTAAAGATTAGTGTTAAAAAAACCCACAATCACTGTTTTGAGGCTCCGTAAATCAACAAAAAAACAAAACCCCAATTAAACTCCAATAAAATTAAAACAAAATGGAATTCCGAGGTATCAACAACCAAACACACGAAAAAAAACTGGCTTCCTTAACTGTGTCCTAAGACCTGTAACCGTGGATGCTGGCGTGTCCGCGCGAATAGTCACCTCGTAAATCAATTCATCCTTTAAGAGGGCGCGGGCGTGAAACAATACTTCTTTAGTATCCATTTAAAAAAAAATCTGCTTTCTGTTTTAAATGTTTACGAATATTTGGTACCAAAGTCACCGAGTGCAAAAAATAATTTACATAACCACAAACACAACTCAGTGTAAACTAAAAAAAAAATTTTTAAATTTGGTACCAAAAAAAAACAGTGTAAATACACCCTAAGTCAATACTCACAAAAAATAGCATAACACTTAAGCTTCCTAATATGTGCAAATACACACACTAAACCAAAGTACACAGTTTATTTAAATATTTACAAATAATGTTACACATACAAAAAAAAAACGAGTTACAAAAATAAAAAACTCTGTTTCACAGTATAACCCTTCGACAAATATTATTATTTAAAACCTAAGGGCACCATTGTAAAGTAGCACGACCGGCTGGTACCCGGTCTTTTCCACCAGTCGTGCCGCTTAACAAATAAAGTTAAAAAGTGACCTAGTTATAACCTAACAGTTGGGAGAAGGTTCTGAGAAAAATTTCGAGGTACTTTTATAACTAGGTGTATTTAACTTTATCAAACAATATTATTTCACTATTTTATTGATGTAAATAATTAAACTAAATTGGTACAAAAATTCTACGAAGAAACTTCTAGAACCTTATGGTTATAAAATGGTTAGTGTTAGGTTCCGCCTTAACTAAAAGGTAACAATTTAGATAAATTCCTTCCAACTAAAATATAGTCTTGTTTAACCAAATAACCAACACAGATTACAATAAACCTTGTGAATCTTCATACTAGTCTTTAGAAGAAAAAAAAAACTTGTAAACAAGAAAATGTTTATAAATATATTATATTTAACTTTTACGAGCTTTTGATTAGTACTATTATTAAAACAATTAAAAAAATTATAACTCGATATATTTCGGCCCTCGGTATAGGGCCGTCATCAGTCCATGGACTGATGACGGCCCCATACCGAGGGCCGAAATGTAAACAAGAAAAGAAACATAAAAAAAATGTAGCTCAGGGGAGCCGTGAATTATACTTATATAATATGTCGAAATACACTTCAAACTAAAGACATCTGGTACACAGTGCAGTTGTACCAGGGAAATTTATGGAACAATAAAAAACTAACATTTTTAGGTTATAAAGTGAAACAGAAAGAAGAATTAACACTTCGTTTTTGAAAATTTACATATCTAAGTATCCTGGAAACATCCCGTCAAAAGTCACCTTTTAAATTTCGAGATTAATAATAAAACCTACGACACATACTTGTGAATCGCAACCGCACCTTATAAAATTTGCTATGCTACAGAAGGTCAATGCTCAACTTATTTGTCGGGAATCATACCTACCTATGTAATATCACAAGGGCATCTCAAGAGATCATAAAAAATAATTATGATTTTCAACATAACCACAACCATTACAATATTTATGTAATTATCTGCCACCAATGAGGAGATAGTATAAAGAAGTGACTGAATTTATTTTCATTAGAAGAAACACCACCACACAATCTATAGATAGTCCTTTGCGTCACTTTTAAAACAAACAATATAAAACCACTACAGCATTAAAAAGACATAATATTTAGCAAACAGTCAAATAAAAGTCAAAAAATTACCCGTCGTGAAGACATTTTGTAGTGAAGTCACGATTATAACTGATTTGGTAGTTATTGGTAGTATGTCAGATAAGAATGTGTTATCTTTTAGTATTACATGACATGGACATACAGTGCTATCTGGTACAGCATTGGATCTTGGCATCACTTTGATTGATAATTAAATTATTCTTTTAATGTTATTTTAAAGTAAACAGAGAATATTAACACTGAATAGGTACACGGCAGAAGGTAAGTAAAAAAAGTGATTTAAGAGGCCGGTGCAAAATTAATGGTCCATACAAACGTAATACCAAAATCATTTGCAATTCGAGCATATTTCAACCAAATTATGCTGTTATTCTGATTAAGACAGTATTTTTATAGGTTCATGAATATGTTTCCGTCCAAAATACTAACCTGAAACGAAATGTCAGCGATTTGCAATTCGCACATTTTTACACCGTAAATTACCCGTTTTCTTCTTATTTGTTTTGTATTAAAAACAACAAAACGTATGATATTGTTCGAGCGGAAACATAGCCTATGTTATCAAGTTACAGATTATTAAAACAAAATTTAAAATACATTGAAGTTTTCATTCAACATTTTTGGTATTACGAAACATACCCGTATTCAGTACAAATTCTGAACGGCTAGTTGCTGTGTCGCATGCTTGTTTGACGCACGCACACATTCACACAGTAGAGACATAGAGAGATGTCGCGTGGATTCGCGCGTCTGGGCCTGGGGCCTCCTTTGGGTTAGGATACAATAGTTTTGCATTTTACTTTAGTTGCTCGCTCGATAACTGACATAACTGTCAGTGAGGATTACTTTACTGTGCTATGCATGCGTGTTTGTTGGTTGAGTAATCTACACATTCTTACGGCTTTTGTTCACATTTGGTTTGATTATGGACACCGATCATTGGGATGTATCGTCCAGTATGTATCTACCTACTTTCGTAGCTAACTAGATCGATAGGTATTTAATTATGTATTTTCATATTTGTAAACACAGACCAAGAAAACAAAGATATTTTTTTCTTGGTTTGAGTTTTTATAGTGACCAAATGACGTCATACATTTGATTCCAATACTAGAGATATATTGTATACAAAGAGTAACAAAAAGGTGTAACCATATTTCGAGATACATGGTTTGTTCCATAGTAAAAGTTGTTCTATACCATTGACTGAATTATTTATTATATATTTATTATTATTATAAGCTCTTCAAATATGGTTACACCTTTCTGTTACATGTTGTATATGTATCGTCACGACATCAATATTTTTTCGAGATACAGGCACAGAATAAAATACTACGTACAGAAGAATCACCTTGCAAAAACATTGAAATAAATAGCTACTCTCGCTAAGCAGCAATAAAGTACAAACTAGCTGGCACCCACCCTTCGGCAACTTTTTGTTACTGCCTACAATCAGGTACCACACGTGCGTGCAAGCGAGAATGTATGGAATTACGCTAGAGCTTCTTTTACTGTGACGGTCTCAAGGTCATAAATCACTGTTCACTCGGTAGGGTTGTTTAAAATGTTGCACGCGTGAAAGAGGTATTTTATAAGGTGTTTATGCAGCCAAATTCATACTGGATGATTGGTAAATGATCAGTATCATGGATCAATAAAATGTTTTGTTAATTTCACAAAATAATATGTTGACCTAGCTACCATAGTAATACCTACCTACCATAAAGACTCGGCGCTAGGCTTGCGTTTGTAGGGAACAGGGTTTTTAAAAATAAGGAAATCATTTTTGAATTTCCCAAAAAAGGTCATCGAACCTTGCTACCGACATCTTACCGTGTCTTCAGTATGAATTTGGCTGCATAAATTAATGTCACCATATAGTTTAGTTTGTAAAATTATTTATAAATGAATTATGTAATATTTTGTTTTATTACTCATACACTAAATACGACAACTGTATTGTATATTGCTAAATAGACCTGACATGCATCTTGACTTGAGTAAATTATTTATATAAATTATTTATATTTTGAGGACCTAATAAAAGTAGTATCAAGTATGTATGTAAGCTTTCTTTGACTATCCATAGCCAGAACAGAACATGAAAAGTCGAGACGCGTAGGTACAAGTGAGAACGTGTATCACAGAATTCACAGAGCGTGGGTAACACGCCACTGACTCTAGTGCCAACGACGCCGACGGTCTGCGTCGCGGTAGGTATTTATCGCGGGTCACGTGGTCAAGTGGGACCACCCTGATACAGGGTTTGTTCCATAGTAAAAGTTGTTCTATACCATTGACTGAATAAGCTCTTCAAATATGGTTATACCTTTCTGTTACATGTTGTATATGTATCGTCACGACATCAATACCCGAAGGGGTGTCAAGAGGTGTTCCGAGAGTGAACTTGTCAGAAGGGGTGTCAGTGGTGTTCCGAGTGTGAACTTGTCAAGTCACAGTCCACACTCAGTACAACCGCGTTTCACCGACGAATATATTACGTCCCAACGTGATGGGTGGTGAGCTCTATCGCCGTACTTCGGGCACAAATCCGACCGGGGATCGAACTTGGAACCTCAAGATTGCGAGGCCAGCGTTCTACCCCTGAGCTACCGCTGCTTACAACCAACGTATGGTAAAAATCTAAATCCTATAAACCACTCTGGTTGAGTGATCTTTCTGATTACTAAATTTTACTTTTCGTAAATCATTTGGCCGATATGGTCATGGTCACCCTACACAACTTTATTAAAATCATGTATTATTTTTTTTTTATATTTGAATGTGTATCGATGAACGTAACAAAATATATGTTTATTCGAAATATTTGCTTTGTTTTACTTTAGGTAGCTTTTCTCTACAAAGCCCGGATCCCCGGATATCCTAATATATTGAGATACTGGCATTGTACAGGAATTCCCGAATAACGCATTACTAAAGTAGGATTTTTAATTCGAGGAACTCGGTTGACAACTCGAAAAGCAAAATGTTGCCACTTTTCAGCCAGTGCTGCTCTTATCGATATCATGAAATTGACGGCGTTTCTTATACTCGAAAACTCATACGGTCAAGTGACGCTAAATTTAAGGGGGGCTTATCCCAATTTTGTCTGTTTTCAAACTCATTTTAAAGCATCAAATAGTTATTTTTAACATCTAAAAAAAATATGTGTTTCAGATGCATTTTTTTTGTAGTTTTTTTTGTGGTTCAATTTGCGAGACGTTACACTTTCGATCGAAAAAAAATCCGTAACTTTGTCGATTTTTAAGATTTTTTTCGTTTTATGTAACGTGTACTTAGCCAAATTGCATGAAAATTGCAGATAATTAAAGGAAAACTATTGTATTAATAACTTTTGTGGTTACTTTTTTTTTAATGAAAATCCTTTTTCTTCCCTTAATTTAAAAAGAAAAATTGATTCGCGACTAATTTCGCGACGCGAAAAATTGGGCCGCCCCAGTTGCCCGCCAGCAGCGGCTGTCGAGGCAAGACCTATGCCAGTTTTCTGAGCCCTGGTTCCCCCTCACTCGCCTCGAAGCTCTGATAGAGTGTACTATTATTATTTAAATAATCGTGTAAATAGACATCAAACTATCAGTTGTGTGTACATGTAAATAAAAATCATTTAGTTGTATCTTGCTTGGTTGTTTAAAAATAAAAATGGAAACCAGAAATAAGAAGAAAAAAACCGGCCAAGCGCGAGTCAGACTCGCGTACCTAGGGTTCCGTATTGTGGATGATAAATTTAATTTACTATTTTTTTTCGTAAATTTCTCAACTGCTTTATTTTTCCAGTAATCTTTACGTAAACACTATTACCATGATTTTTTTTATAATGTTCGGTCTACCAGTTTCGGAGATAAAGACGTACATTTTTTTATATCAATGTATTTTTACAATCAGCTTTTTAATATCTATAATTTGATACCCATATTGTATTTTTAGGATAACATTTTTTAGTTTTGTTTTGGAAATATTTTGAATAATTTCAATCTTATTTTTACATCGTGATATGTGGGCAAATAAATGCAATTTTTGTGCCAAATTTCATGTCTTTATCTTTAAAGGTGCTAAAGTTATGAGGCTGTGACATACGGACGGACGGACAACGGAGTCTCACCATAAAGGTTCCTTTTGTACCTTTTAGGTACTACGGAACCATACAAATCATCAAATTTGAGAGTGCTGAAGATAAGAAAACAATTCTTTGAAACTGTAACGAGATGTTTTATTGATCGTACAGAACAACCAACTTTGGAAATAACGCAAAAAATGAGTCCGAGTATAACTGTACAACAGTAAAATGTAACAGTACTTACTCTTGCAGTCAGACAGAATGTATAGATATATAATTTACATATTATGTAAAAATAATGCGATTGTATCTACGTATTATTATTTTTTTGTAAGCGTAAGTATGAATCGTATGTAACTAAGTGATTTAATAAAATTTCTTAACTTCAGCTTATCAATTCTTCGTACTGAGCAGGGCACCTTCGCATCGAGACAATGCATAGAGGCAACAAGTACGACAAAACTCGATAAAAACAGTAATTGATATTACCAGGTACAAGGACAGCTTTAGGTGACAGAACGGCGATTATGTCTCTTTGGCATTTGGGTAGGAGATAATGAACTTGAACATATTGAACGCATTACAAGAGATGATGATTTTTGGATGACGAAGATGGAGAGGAAGCTAATACAATCTATATACATATAAAATGCTAATGTTCGTTTGTAAAGACAGGATTTTCGCTATCACCACCAACTTGAATTAACTTCCTGTTGGGGTGGTAAACACCCCTTGGTCTCACAGTGAAAGTAAGGGAGTTTGGTCGCGGTGGGTGGAAGTGGGTGATCGTGGGTGGCAAAAATGTGAATAAATATATATCTGTCCTTTTCTAACTCATAAGGACTTATGAAAAGATCTCCAAATTTCTGGATTAATCTAAGAAATTTTAAAATGAGTGCAAACTATTATAATCAATCTAGAATCTTCGAGAAAGTTCTAGGAATTTCTGAATTGATCTAGAAAGTTCTAGAAACTTCTGGAATGATCTAGAAAGTTTTAAGATGAGTAAAATCGTTATAATCGATTTGGAATGTTCGAGAAAGATCTACAAATTTCTGGAATAATCTACAAAGTTAAAAGTACAAAGTTAAGTCATGCTCCGTTTTCTTATCATGATCTGATTTTTCTGTCGTATAAAGTGCGACCTCTCAAACAAAAGTCCAAACTCTTGCTTCTTCGTGGTTTTAAGGGTATGAATCTGGAGGAGCTCCGAGCTGATGCTGCTGCTCTTGACTGGTCTCCAGTCATTGACAGTGTGACAATCGACGAGAAAGTAGCAAATTTCAACAGACTCTTATTGAGTTTGTTTGATAAGCACGCTCCAATCAAAAGTGTTAAGGTAAAACATCTTCCTGCACCCTGGTTAACTGAAAGCATACGCAACTTAATGGCAAAACGGGATAGGGCTAAGCGGAAGTACAAAAAAGACTCTTCTGAAGAAAACTTTTTGCACTTCAAGAAGCTGCGTAATCGCTGTAGTAGAATGTGTAGGGATTCTAAGAGACGCCACATTCATGAATCTATAGATAATTACAATCCTGCACAGGTATGGAAATTTCTTAAAACACTAGCGGTGTTACTACAAAACGGTGTTTAACTTTAGACAGTGTTTAAATCTGTTGTTGTCACCTTTTCTTTCATATTGTAAAAAAGTGACAGCAACAGATTTAAACACTGTCAAAAGTTAAACATCGCTTAAACACCCTTTTGTAGTAACACAGTAGGTATCGGCAAATCTTCTGAAACCATTTCAAGTAACATTGATTTTGATGCACTTAATCAGCATTTCTCCAAATCTCCTGTCACTTTAGAAGACGACACTAAAAATGAAACTCTCTTTAATCTTAATAATAAGCCGAAACCTAGTTGTACACCTTTCTCCTTCATAACTGCTACTAGCTAGGTTTGTCTTGCCTTGGGGGTCGCCGTTTGGTATCGGATGAATTCACTTAGCAGATATGTATAATGGGTCAATCTTAGCAGATTTAGCCCGGTAGCCGTCCACCCCCCCATTGTGGGTGGGGGGGATATGCACTCAAAGTCTTACGTCGCCGTGCTTCAGACAAAAATTCATATCGTCTTCAATTTACGTACTATCTCGAGTGTGGTATCATTTTCGACTAAACATAAAACAAGGAATTAATTTTTAAAACATTTTGTGTACAGTTTCATACAAAAATCATAAGATATTGTCGAAAGTATGTTAGTTGGTCTGCTATTTTTTTTATTCAAAATTCCGTATCCTTAAAAATAACAAGTTTTTTTAATAAAAAAAAAATACTTTCTTAAAGTATATTTAATCAGCTTTAAATATATATATACATTTTATGTACTTACTATAGAACATCTACTTGAAAAAAAATCGAACATGGTTTGCGACGGCTGCGAAATATTTTTTCGATCCGCCTGTTCCACGGAAGCTAAGTTGTATGTATATTTTTATTAATGTTAATGGTTAATGCCATTATGCTTTAGACAGCATTATTTAATTTAAATATAAAAAATAATTTTAACTGTGAATATTTTGGTTTAAAAGTGAGTTTCAAAGATAAGTTGGTTTTTCATACAGAATATATAGAATACAAATTTAACTTTATCATTGGCCTTTGTTTATGGTCTGAAGACCAAGGGTGCAATTGTATAAGAAAATCGTATTCATTTGACAGCTGAAAACGTACGGTTTCAATTGACGAACTGCTATTACCAAATTACTGCTACCAAGCAAATTAGCCAGTTTGACAATTAAAATCGTACGTTTCTTACACAGAATTCAAGGGCAGATCTCAGGGCAACCAGGTAACAAGTCCCCGCATAAAGTTCAAAGCCTAAAGTATGCATGTGTATAGCACTGCGAGGTTGACTTCCGTATGGATTTTTATGTCAATGTATATTTATTACAGTTTTTCATACTCGTTGCTAGAACCACAATTTCCACCACAGTGGCATAATTCGGTGCATTTTTTTTTATAATTGTATCTAGCACCACACCGTGATTTGCACTTGCACCGAATTAATTCTAGACAAGCGGTATCAGCTACGGGTGCCGTGGTCCACGTTGGTATCCAGTCGTCATTGAAGTCTGTTTCCCATCCCCAATCCGCTGGACAAGGAAGATTTTGAATTGGCACCACGGATTGGCCCCATACGTGCACACCCTGGTAAACAGCTCTTAGGAGATGCTGTCGAAAACTGTCTTCGGTTAGAGGAATATTCTCTAGCTGTCGGTCTTTTTTAGAGAATAGTTATCTTCTACATTCTTTCAACGTTGTGCACTGACAGGATTTGAAATGTAAATTAGGTAAGCAACTGTGGAGTTAAAAAGAAATGTTTTCTAGACAGAATCATTTCTAACCACGCAGGATTCGTTTAATTCATACTTAATTATCATACTACGTTATGATACATTTTTGAATAATAGTATTTGCGTTTTCAACACAACTTGGTAAACAGCTCTTAGGAGATGCTGTCGAAAAATGGCTTCGGTTGGTGGAATATTCTCTAGCTGTCGGTCTTTTTTAGAGAATAGTTATCTTCTACATTCTTTCAACGCTGTGCACTGACAGGATCTGAAATGTAAATTAGGTAAGCAACTGTGGAGTTAAAAAAAAATGTTTTCTAGACAGAATAATTTCTAACCACGCAGGTTTCGTTTAATTTATACTTACTTATCATACATCGTTACGGTAAATTTTTGAATAATTGTATTCGCGTTTACAACGTCTTCATCAGCTAGCATATTGAACCCGCTAGTTGTTGATGGAAAAGCATTCCATGCTTCTTACGCAGTTTTTTTTATTCTTCCACTAAACGCCGAAACTGTGTCACAACCAGTTAACGCATGGAATACCCTCAATGCTATTGCTTTTTCAGGGCCTAAAATAAAATTAAATCAAGCTTTTTAAGTTAGTTAATTAAATGAACGTAAGAAGAAACATTCATGTAATTAAAATTAAAACCCAAGGAGGCTGCAATCTTGTCACATGATAAAAACTGGTGGCTTTTTCCTGTGCCGATATGGATCCACAATTCAAGGCTGTTGTTGCTGTGGTAGAGATTTAAAACACATGATCCGACTAAATCCGTGAGCTACAGCGTCAGACACGTGCACCATTACCCTCGTGTCCGCCGCTTCTTGGTTGCATGGGTCTATGTTATCCTTACAACGATCGCTGCTGCTAAGGACATTCATACCGTCTTTACATTAAGTTATTTTTCAGCCGGTACCTCCATAGTGTGACAGGCTATAAGGACAGCATACGGAACAGTTCTTTTTTGTTCTCATTATCACAAAGAAAATTGGCCTATCCTTTTGGTATTTTTGTGTTTGGGCATACTCGTATGCGTAAACCAATACCTCGCTTATAGGAAAAAACCACCAGTTTTTATCATGTGGCAAGATTGCAGCCTCTTTAATGTTTGTTCTTACGTTCATTTAATTAAGTAACTTAAAAAGCTTGATCTTATTTTATTTAAGGCCCTGAAAAAGAAAGAGCGCTGCCGGTATTTATTGCGTTAACTGGATGTGACATAGTTTCAGCGTTTAGTGGAAAAAGAAAAAAAACTGCGTACGAAGCATGGAATGCTTTTCCATCAGCAACTAGCGGGTTCATCATGCTAGCTGATGAAGAAGTTGAAAACACGAATACAATTATTCAAAAATTTATCATAGCGATGTATGATAAGTAAGTATAAATTAAACGAAACCTGCGTGTTTAGAAATTATTCTGTCTAGAAAACTTATTTTTTTAACTCCATAGTTGCTTACCTAATTTACATTTCAGATCCTGCCAAAGCACATCGTTAAATGAATGTAGAAGAGAACTAATCTCTAAAAAAGACCGACAGCTAGAGAATATTCCACCAACGGAAGCCAGTTTTCGACAGCATCTCCTAAGAGCTGTTTACCAGGGTGTGCACGTATGGGGCCAATCCATGGTGCCAATTCAAAATCTTCCTAGTCCAGTGGATTGGGGATGGGAAACAGACTTCAATGACGACTGGATACCAACGTGGATCACGGCAACCATAGCTGCTACCGCTTGTCTAGAATTAATTCGGTGCAAGTGCAAATCACGGTGTGGTGCTAGATACAATTATAAAAAAAAATGCACCGAATTATGCCACTGTGGTGGAAATTGTGGTTCTAGCAACGAGTATGAAAAACTATAATAAATATACATTGACATAAAAATCCATACGGAAGACAACCTCGCAGTGCTATACACATGCATACTTTAGGCTTTGAACTTTATGCGGGGACTTGCTATCTGGTTGTCCTGAGATCTGCCCTCGAATTCTGTGTAAGAAACGTACGATTTTAATTGTCAAACTGGCTAATTTGCTTGGTAGCAGTAATTTGGTAATAGCAGTTCGTCAATTGAAACCGTACGTTTTCAGCTGTCAAATGAATACGATTTTCTTATACAATTGCACCCTTGGTCTTCAGACCATAAACAAAGGCCAATGATAAAGTTAAATTTGTATTCTATATATTCTGTATGAAAAACCAACTTATCTTTGAAACTCACTTTTAAACCAAAATATTCACAGTTCAAATTATTTTTTATATTTAATTTAAATAATGCTGTCTAAAGCATAATGGCATTAACCATTAACATTGATAAACATATACATACAACTTAGCCTCCGTGGAACAGGCGGATCGAAAAAATATTTCGCAGCCGTCGCAAACCATGTTCGATTTTTTTTCAAGTAGATGTTCTATAGTAAGTACATAAAATGTATATATATATTTAAAGCTGATTAAATATACTTTAAGAAAGTATTTTTTTTTTATTAAAAAAACTTGTTATTTTTAAGGATACGGAATTTTGAATAAAAAAAATAGCAGACCAACTAACATACTTTCGACAATATCTTATGAGTTTTGTATAAAACTGTACACAAAATGTTTTAAAAATGAATTCCTCGTTTTATGTTTAGCCGAAAATGATACCACATTTGAGATAGTACATAAATTGAAGACGATATGAATTTTTGTCTGAAGCGCGGCGACGTAAGACTTTGAGTGCATATCCCCCCCACCCACAATGGGGGGGTGGATGGCTACCGGGCTAAATCAGCTGAGATTAACCCAATATACATCTGTGCCAAGTGAATCCATCCGATACCGAACGGCGACCCCTCCATACATTGGTTGGCAAGACAAACCTAGCTATACTACGAGTGACGTTAAGAAAGCCATTCTAGCCATATCGTCTAAAGCCGTAGGTGACGATGAAATATGTTCGCAAATGTTATTTACGATTCTGGACGAACTCTTACCTACCATCACCCATATTATGAACTATTCTATGGTAACCTGCTCCTTTCCTACTGCCTGGAAACAAGCTAACGTCATTCCTTTACCCAAAACATCTAACCCTTCCTCTTTCTCACATTATAGGCCTAATTATAGAACTCCCGAACACAAGTCAGATATGTACTCTTATTCGTTCACTGTATCAGCAATCCGTCTCTGGAACAATCTGCCCTTGTGTGTCCGAGAATCACCCTCAACTAATGTTTTTAAAAATAAAGTCTTCCTTCACTATTTAAAGATGCAAAATTGTTAAAATTGTTATCAGCTCTATTTTGTCGTTCCCGAGTCATTTTTAGAATTACGTCCAATATTTATTTTATTATGTAATATATAAGTATTTTTAATATCTTATTTACGTATTGTATTATATTCTTATTTTACTATGTTTATTTAGTATAAATCTCCCATTTCCCCTATTTAATTCCCAACGATTTGAGTGCTTTCTCCTAAATATATATTCTTGGCACTACCCTAAATTATCCTCAACACCTAAGGTCAACTGGAAGATAATGCTAATTAGCATTAAGTTCGCCTTTGTACTGATTTATTTTAATGTGCAATAAAGAATTTTATTATTATTATTAGGCCTATCTCAATCCTTCCCATCCTTTCCAAAGTCCTTGAATCCCTTGTTCATGATCAGCTGACATCTTACCTCTCCAAAAATAACCTACTGAATCCATATCAGTCAGGATTCCGTAGTGGACATAGTACAGTTACTGCTCTACTTAAGGTTACGGACGATATTCATTTCGCAATCGAAAGCAAACAAGTAACTGTATTAACATTATTAGACTTTAGCAGTGCGTTCAATTGTGTCAACTTTGACGTACTGTTAGGGGTCTTAGGCTCTCTTAACGTATCTCCTCTAGTAATAGAATGGTTTGATACCTATCTTCGTGGTCGGCGGCAGTGCATACGCTCTGGTGATGTTACATCAGGGTGCTGTGAACTCACTGCTGGCGTTCCTCAAGGTGGCGTTTTCTCTCCTCTCCTGTTTTCAGTTTTTATTAACTCAATCACTGACACCTTATGTTCTCGCTACCATCTCTATGCAGACGATTTGCAGCTTTATCTCCATTTCCCAGTGAATGAAGCAGAGTCCGCAATTAGAAAAATGAATGATGATCTTGATAAAATAGAAAAATGGGCGAAATCTTATGGTCTACTCGTCAATCCAAACAAATCGCAAGCTTTGCTGCTCGGTAGTCCATACATGTTAAGGCAACTGAGTAACTCAACTATACCAGCTGTGACAATGAACGGGGTTCCTATTGTGTATGCTAAAACTGCTAAAAACCTGGGTGTTATATTCGACAGCAGCCTGTCTTGGGCTCCTTACATAAATGGGATCAGTAAAAGAGTGTTTGGAGCATTTCATGCTCTGAAGCGCCTCCAGAATTTCCTTCCCTTTAAAACTAAAATCTCCCTTGCACAATCTCTTCTTCTTCCCTTGATCGATTATGCCGATGTCTGTTTTCTTGATGCCAATGAAGAGTTGCTAAATAAGCTTGAGCGCCTTCAAAATCTGGCTATTCGTTTCATCTATGGCTTACGTAAATTCGACCATATATCCTGTTTTCGCAAAGAGCTCAAATGGCTCCCTATCCGTCAGCGTCGTCATTTACATATCCTTACCCAGCTTTACAGCATTCTCAGTAATCCTCGCTCCCCTTCTTATCTTCGTGAACGATTTGAACTTTTGTTGTCTTCTAGGGACAAGCCGGCTCGTTCACGTACTGTCTCTCTTCTCAAAACTCCTGTGCACAAATCGTGTGCATTCGGCCAGTCCTTCACCGTCATGGCCATAAGATTATGGAATTCGCTTCCCCATAACATTAGAGACTGTCCTACACTCGGTATTTTTAAAAACAGAGTGTAAGAGTACTACCTTTCAACTCCATGAGTATCTGCAGATAGCACAATATTTATTTTAACTATTGTTATGTATTTTTATCTTATTTTTTGTAAATATTATATATATAAGTATATAATATATATATATAAGTAAATATGTCTATTGTTTAAATAGTTACTTAATTATTATTTATGTAGGTATATTGTTGTTATTTATAAGCATAGGGTGTAAGTATATTAACATATTTAGTGTACACGTATGTATGTCTACTTTTTATTATTACTTCTCTTTTTTCAATCCGGGTTTGCTGGAAGAAATCTCTTTTTAGAGATAAGCTCGCCTATGTACATGATGTATCTAAGTACTTTGTAAAAATTATGTTTTGTGTGTACAAAGAATATGAAAGTTCTAGAAACTTCTGGAATGATCTAGAAAGTTTTAAGATGAGTAGAACCGTTATAATCGATTTGGAATGTTCGAGAATGATCTACATGGAATAATCTACAAAGTTCGAAAATGAGTGCAAACTATTATAATCGATTCAGAATGTTCAAGAAAGATCTAGAAATATCTGGAATTATCTAGGAAGTTTCAAATGTTTTAGAAAGTTCTAGAAGCTTTTGGAATGATCTAGACGGTTCCGAAATGAGTGTAAACTATTATATAATCAATCTGGAATCTTCGAGAACGTTCTAGAAACTTCTGGAATGATCTAGAAAGTTTCAAAATGAGTGCATATTTACGTTAAAAGACGGATCTATACATATTATTTATTAAATATGCGATGTATTCTAACCCGTGCAACGCCGGGTTTTAATGCTATATATCTGTTTTTAATATATATCTGTCCTTTTCTAACTCATGATAACTTCTGGAAAGTTATGACAATTTCTAGAATTACCTAGACAACTCCAGAATGTGTTCAACTGTTACAATCGATCTAGAATGTTCTAGGTGAAATAAAAAAGAACAAACTATCTCAATATTCTAGAGTGTTCTGGTACTAGAAATTTCGATGTATAAGAGTATATAAACCGAAATTCAGTGAATTTTCGTCAGTTCAATCGTGTTTGCAGTTGAGTAAAGATCAATTGAAATTGACAGTGAACAGTTATTAAACAACTTCAAGTTATTTTGTGAAATAAAAAAGAACTAACTATCTGCATAATTTAGAGCGTTCGTTAGTGATATCATAATAGTGTTACGACCGACGGGTTAACGAAAATATGCGCATGCTAGCGTAGTGCCAGTAATTCTCTATCCTGACGTACCCCCGGTTGTGACAATAGTAATCAAGTGATTAATTTTGTGTAACTTTATTACATTACATATACACAATGCCAAAGCGTAAAAAAATATTTACGAAACCTCAAGTAGATTCTAAAAGAAGAAAAGTAGCGCGCCAACTTGAAACAGAAGAACAAAGAGAGAAACGGCTTTCAAATATTCGTAAAGGAGTAAAAAAAAAATAGAGAAAATTTAACCGAAGAAGAAAGAACACATATTAATGAAGAAGTGCGATCCCGAATGAGAACACTTAGAAATCGTCAATCTACTGACCAACGTGAAGTGGAAAATAGAAAAAGTATAGAAAGAATGGCTACTTTACGCAAAAAACGAGCTGATACAAGTAAAATTGAGAATTTAGAAGTTCAGGCGTTCCATTATGATTGCAAAAAACAATACAGTGAACATCCAAATATTGTCATCGGTAAAATGGATACGATATGCGAGTATTGTCATGCACGGAAATTTAAAGGCGAAACTGCTGGTATGTGCTGTTCAAGTGCCAAAGTCAATTTAATGTCTAATGAAACTCCAAAATTTCTTCAAATATATTTCGTTGGTAACGATGAACTTGAAACAGATCAACGTTGCTCTAACTTTCAGGGACTACAACGAGATATTATTCAAAAACTACAACGTCTACTTCATAATCATAATCAACTAATCAATGTGTTCAAGACTTCTCTGGACCAAATGGCTGCAGATAATTATAAGATCGTCATTCGAGCAGATAAAAAACCAGCTGGTCAACACGAAAGAAGATTCAATGCACCTCAAACGAATGAAGTTGCCGTAGTAATTGTTGATAACGAATGTAGTCGTCGAGATATTATTATTCAACGCCGAAGTAATAAATTGCAACGTATTGCTGAAACACATCGTAGTTATGATGCGCTACAGTATCCACTAATTTTTTGGCAAGGTGAGGATGGTTATCACTTCAACATCCAACAAATTGATCCGACTACAGGTGTCGAAACTAGCAAAAAAGTATCAGCTATGCAATTTTATGCTTATCGAATTATGACTAGAAATGGTGAATATAACCATATTTTGAACTGTCGGCAGTTATTTCAGCAGTTTATTGTAGACATGTATGCTTAAATTGAGACAGAACGATTAGAATTTATTCGCCATAATCAACGAAAGTTACGTTCAGATGAATACATTCATTTGAGAGAAGCAATGATAAATGATGGAAACGTCGATAATATGGGAAAATTGGTCATTCTGCCATCAACATTTACTGGAAAACCACGTCACATGCATGAATATGCTCAGGATGCGATAACTTATGTCAGAAAACACGGCAGACCAGATCTATTTATAACATTTACATGTAATTCTTCAGGGGTGGAAATCAAAGAAGAATTACAATATGGACAGACGGCCAGCGATCGACATGATATTGTTGCGCGAGTTTTTCGTGAAAAACAAATTAAATTTATTGACGCCATCGTGAAAAATCAAATATTTGGTGCTGTTATCTGTTGGATGTTTTCAATTGAATAGCAGAAACGAGGACTGCCACATTCTCACAATTTAATTTGGTTTAAAAATAAAATTCAACCTGATCAAATCGATGATATTATCAAGGCTGAGTTTCCAAACCCGGAAGAAGATCCTGATCTTTATAGTATAATCGTAAAAAACATGGTTCATGGCCCGTGTGGTGAACTAAATAGAAATTCTCCGTGTATGCAAGATGAAAAGTGTACGAAACGTTATCCGAAGCCATTCTTGAATGAAACAGTTACAGGCGAAGACGGTTATCCTAAATATAGACGTCGATCACCAGAACAAGGTGGATTTACCGCCAAAATTAAAATACGAGGCAATGAGAAAATTCAAGTTAATAATCAATGGGTAGTACCATATAATCCACTTCTATCTAAAATGTTCAATGCCCATATCAATGTTGAATACTGCAGTTCTGTCAAGTCGATAAAGTATGTATGCAAATATATTAATAAAGGCAGTGATATGGCTGTTTTTACGGTAACCAAAGAAAACCAGCATGATGAAATAGTACAATATCAAATGGGTCGTTACATTAATACTAACGAAGCGATTTGGCGAATTTTAAATTTTCCAATACACGATCGAGATCCGCCGGTTCTCCATTTATCCGTCCGTCTAGAAAATGGATAACGTGTGTTTTTCACAACAGAAACGGCACAAAAAGTTGCAACGGAACCACCAACTCGAACAACTTTAACTGCGTTTTTTGAATTATGCCAGAAAGACCCATTTGCTAAGACTTTACTTTATAATAAATATTGTTTTTAAATAAACAATTTAATCCTCGAAAACGTGGAATGCCAGTAGAAGGACATGATGGAGTGTTCAAGAGTAACACAATAGGACGAGTCTACACAGTGCATCCCAAAAACGCCGAATGTTTCTATCTACGTTTATTACTTCACACTATTCGTGGCCCAACGTGTTTTGAAGACCTAAAAACTGTCGATGGTTACATTTGTGAAACATATCGCGAAGCATGTCAAAGATTGGGTTTACTAGAAAACGATAATCATTGGGAGTTAGCTATAAATGAAGCAGCCCAAACGGCAACAGCAAGTCGAATTCGAGAGTTATTCACAATTATACTAACTACATGTAATCCTTCCAATCCAAATCGACTATGGCTCAAATATCAAGAATATATGAGCGATGACATCTTGGCTGATTTACGACAGCAAAATTCGGACTTAAAAATTAATTTTAATGAAGAAATTTTTAACAAAGCTTTGATATTGATAGAAGATAAATGTTAAGCAATTTCTAACCAAACTTTAATACAACTAGGTATTCAATCTCCTAAAATAAGTCATTTGGATGTTATGAACAGTGAATTTTTAAGAGAAACAAATTATAATATTCATTCATTTTATTTCAATATTCATTCATTCATTCATTCATTCATTCATTCATAATATTGACGAATTGAGGCTTTTCATCCAACACAACAAACCCTTATTATTGAGAGTCAAAAACAAGCATATGATATAATCATGGATTATTATAAAAAACAACAAGGTGGTATAATTTTTTTAGACGCACCTGGCGGCACCGGCAAAACATTTTTAATAAATTTAATTCTCGCTGAAATCCGCGTGAATAAAGAAATTGTTCTTGCCCTAGCATCATCTGGGATAGCGGCAACCCTTGAAAAACTAAAATACGGCCCGACAAAGTGATATAAAACCCACAAGTGACACTTTACATGCCGCGAAATATTTTTCTACCCTCAAAATTTTTCATTATTTTGCACTATGACAACTTTAATTTCTAGTTGTTTTGCCACAATAATAAAATTAATTCCCCCAAAAAACCACACCCACCAGAAGTGGCTGTCCAGGCTTCTGGGAAGGAAAATGCTACTGGCAAAAACGTATCTAAGCAAGTCTTGGAGCCAAGACAAAGACATTCATCACTTGGAAATGTGCCTCTCCAACTAGCATCTGAAAAAGTGAATCTAGACCCTGAAAACCAACTAGCGGATGAAGAAAACGACTGGCAAACAATTCCGATACTCCGCCAAAACAACAGAATGTATAAAAGGATGAGACAAAATACACCATCCCCTGAGGTAGAAGTTCCATTAAAAAACAGATATGCACAGCTACGGCTAGATGATACAGAGACCAATACAGCAGCTTCTCTTCAAGGAAAAGTAAACAAGCCCCCACCAATTATGCTCTATGGTATTAAGAACATAACAAAGCTTAATGACCTCATCGGGGAAATTTTGGATAAAACACAGTACTCTTACAAAATTGTAACCAAAAACCAGCTTCGAGTTACATGTGTTGATATAGCATGTTACAAAAAACGAATTGAGCTAGCCCGAGAAAAGGGTCTGATTGGACACACATTTACAAGAAAAGATGAAAGACCATACAGAATTGTCATCAGAAATCTTCACCCCTCTACACCAAGCGAGTCCATTAAAGAAGCTATAGAAAGCACTGGTAATGTTGTAAAAAGCGAAATAATAAATGCCAGACGTGGTCCATCCAAAATACCCTTGTTTACATGGTTTGTAAACTTGGAGCAAGGTCCAAACAATAAAGATGTCAAATCCTTGAAATACATCTATCATACTTCTGTTATCAATGAGGATCCTATTCGTAAAAAGATTATTCCTCAATGCAAGAGGTGCCAACAATATGGCCATACAAAAAACAATTGCATGAGGCCTTATAGGTGCGTTAAGTGCGCAGAAAACCATAACACAACGGACTGTCCAAGAAAAGATAGAAATATTCCAGCAAAATGTGCCTTATGCCTAGAAAACCATGCTGCCAGCTATAAAGGATGCAAGTCTACCTGGAAATACAAAAACGGAAGTTTGGCTCACAAATACAGAACAAAACACATAAACAAAGGGAAGAGCAAAATGCTGAAAAGGAAAAGAAGCAAAATCCATTGAGCAAAATTAAAATTATTTCCTCAACTGAAAACCAGGATTATGATGATAAAAAATTTTACTCCGCCTCGATGCTTGCCTTTTCATGCTTTGCACTGCTGCTTTCTATTTCCTTTGCACGCTTTTTCATCTCATGTGCCAGTAGCCAGATGTGGACCTGAGAGGGCCAGTATGGTGCCGGTCCCAAGCCCGGATAAAGGAGGAGGGCAGACCCGGTGGACACCTCATCTTCAGGGAGCATTCCTTGGAGAAGGGACGTCCACCATCCTGTCAACCCAACCCTTTCCTACTCACATCATATGAAGCATGTGCCAGCGCATAGTGTCAGCCAGTCAGTCAGGTGTGCAGAATTTTGCCCTAGGTCATCACTAGCGATGTACTCTGGGAGCGGACCTATACCCTGCTGAGGGGGCGGGCGCTGTGAATGGTCACATGTCTATCCTATCTGCTTCCTTCATACCTGTCCCTCCACTGTATAGCCCATGGAGATATACAGTGGAGACTGTGTTCTCCATACCCCCAGGGCTACGGTGGGAGAAATCGTGCCAATGGCCCGTAGTGTAAGCTACTGGTAGCGGGGGGTCGTGGGAGATGGACTGGCGGCTGGAGGGTATCATCCTGCGGCGCACTGGTCCACTGGTCTGGAGTGAAGGTATGCTCTGGGTCGCCACTAGCGGTGTCACTGGAAGCTGCTGGACCCAGGCTATGTGGATCTGATATAAGCGCTGCAGGGGTATGCCCGTCTGGCCGCGAGCCCATTTTCCACAATCGCTGCCGTGAACGATTCTGGCTAGTGGTTGGAGTGGCGATCCCCACGGCTGCATCGCGGTTTTCTTTATTCGTAGCTGGACTAAGCAAGGGAGCTCTGCGAACGTCCTCCGGTCATCACTTCCCATTTAAAATCCTTAACCATGAATTCTTCCTCTAATAAAAAAGTATTCGTACCATCAGCTGTGAGGGACCAGGCACTGATGCAAATTAACTCTGGAACGGGGGAGCGAAAGCCCTCTATCGGTTCGGGTGAACCGGTAGGGGAGGGACCTCCCAAAATAGTAGCGGATCTAAGCCAAGCAGAAACTGGTGTTGTAGATGATGGCCTTTCTGACCATTCCCTACAAAATCAGTTTACCAAAGTTCTTTCCTTAGAAGAGGAAGAAAACTTGTTGATGTCACCAGCACCCGCGAATACGGGTGCTGAAGATGAAAAATGCTTCAAGTACAAAAGCAAAGCCGAAAAACAAAAAGAGAGGGCTAAGAGAAGGAAACTTAATCGGTTGGAAAGGGAGCAGAAGTTGGTGGAAGAAGCGGGGCAGGAAAAACCTGCGACTTCTGAACCCAGTAGACCGACTAAGTTGAAAAGGCAATTTACGGATCCTGATGATGAACCAACGGAGCAGCGGCCGCCAAAACGCCAGAATCGCGGCAAGGAACGAGTGGAAGGACCGAGAAGCGCCGCCAAGGAACTTCGCGGTCTAGCCATCGCGATCTGTCAAGATGATGGTCTTAGGGTGGACGAGGCTTTGGGTGCCGTTATCGGAAAACGTCTGTCTACTCTTATTGTAGAAGCCGTGAAGGACAAAGTCGACAGCAAGCAACTTAAGTTTGCAGCTTCCGGATTGGTGTCGGAGGGTTTTTACCTTGTGACACCAATGCGTGAGGAGTCGCGCGACTGGTTGCTGAGCTGTGAT
Organism: Ypsolopha sequella; assembly: GCA_934047225.1. NCBI lineage: Eukaryota > Metazoa > Arthropoda > Insecta > Lepidoptera > Ypsolophidae > Ypsolopha > Ypsolopha sequella. Next base: position 25,828,810 of record OW203984.1, on the reverse strand, counting down.
TTTGGTCTTCATGGCGCAGCAAGATTGACGGCTAAAAGATTGGACCGAGAACGGTTGTCCATCTGGATACCGGGTAAAGCAGAAGATATGCTTGAAGATCCTCTCCTGATGCTACAGGGACAGAACTCAGAGAGAGAAGACCTCAGGATCTCTGAATGGTCGCTAATCAGCAAGGATCCCATGCCAACAGGGACTCGCTTGCTGATTAACGTTCCGTCAGAAGCGGCTGAGTCCTGGAAGTCGCCAGTCGAAAGGCTCAACTACGAGGCGACTTTAGTACAGGCTAAGCTGATCCGTAGTGGGGAAAAAAAGAATGCAGCAGTAGCCATGACAGCCAAGACTGTAGTCACGCCAGCCACGACCTTGACATGTAGCCATTGTGGAGCACATGTCGAGAGCGAAGCTGACAAGGGAGCCGAGAGGGAAACACGGGGGAACACCAAAGCACAGGCCACACAGACAGATGATGGAGGGCGATCTGGAGCTCAACCGGATGTTTCAACCGGCTCCACAAATAAACACACACACGACACACCTTAACATATACACATAATGCACGCACAGTCACACACAAACACACATATTCCAAACAATAAACAAATCACAAACACACCCCCAACAAAAATAAAAAACACACAAAAGCAAAATTCAATTAGAATTTGTCAACTAAATCTCCAACACTGCAAAGACGCCATGTGCGAACTGAGCAGAATAATAGTGGAGAATAAAGTAGACATAGCCCTTCTGCAAGAACCGTATACACGCGACAAGAGGGTAGTGGGGCTGGGTAGCCTGGGCGGTGAGCTCTTCTATGCCACGACAGGTGAGCAAGCTGCTAGAAGTTGTATTTACGTTAGCAATAGAATAAGAGGGCTAGGTTGCACAGTGTATTGCTGTTACAGAGACCTAGTGGCCATAGAAACAGTCATCATCTCTCCAGAGACTCAAAAGACGAGGGTGGCGTTCATCTCAAGCTATATGCAGAGTGAAAAAGACTTCGTGCCACTATCGAGAGAAGTTGAAGAAATAGTTGATCACTATCAAGGTAAGAAGATCTCCTTTGTTATTGGAGCGGATGCTAACTCACACAATGAGGTGTGGGGCAGCACGAACACCAATGAAAAGGGAGAAGTACTACTAGATTTTATTGTGGAAAAGGATCTATCAATATTGAACGTCGGTAATGAACCGACATTTATCACTAGATCTCGGAAAGAAGTACTTGACATAACACTGACGTCAGGTTCAATAAGAAAGCTAGTTAGTGGTTGGAAGGTGGCCTCAGAAGACACAATGTCGGATCACAGACGGATCACTTTTCAACTTAACTGTCAGACAGAAATAGTCAAAATAAGAAATCCTAGGAAGACAGACTGGATTAAATTTGAAGAAGAGATAGGCAAGTGGAATCCCAGTATGTCTTCCTACACATCTGTAGAAGAACTAGAACAAGGAGCCATGGAGCTGGAAAAGGTACTAATACAGGCCTATCACAAATCCTGTCCATTGAAGGACCTACCAGAAAGCAAAGGTCAAATCTGGTGGAATAAAGAATTAAAAAAAATGAGGAAAAAGGCTCGCAAAGCTATGAGAACAGCCTTGAAAAAGGATTACGATCATAACTGGGTTGAATACAGAAAGTTACGAAATGAATATAGTAAGACGTGTACAAACGAAAGTAGGAAAAGCTGGAGACAATACTGTAAAGAAATAAACAATTACTCTGAAGCAGCACGTCTTGTGAAACTGCTCGCTAGTGACAAGATGTGCCAACTTGGAAGTATAAAAGTAGGAGAGCAAGTGGTAACTGAACCTCGTAAAGTCTTGGAAACTATGCTCAAGACCCACTTTCCGGGGTGTAAAGAAACCATTGAAGAAGAAAATGAACAAATAACGAACATGGCATGGATGAACTGCTCGGACGTTATTAAACTAGAAGAAGTATAATGGGCAATCAAATCTTTCGCTCATTACAAGTCTGCAGGGCCGGATGGTATACTTCCGGCTCTACTGCAACATGCATGCAGATTCATATGTAAAAGTCTGATTGAACTGTACCAAAGCAGCATTAGGCTAGGATATATACCTCGAAACTGGAGGAAAGTTGAAGCATTCTTCTTGCCAAAACCTGGGAAAAAGACAATCAAGAAGCCAAGGCATACAGGAGCATAAGTTTATCCTCATTTGTATTAAAAACACTAGAGAAAATAATAGATAAGAACATTAGGAACAAACTAAAAGAAAGTGCATCTCCGTTACATGCTAATCAACATGCATATATGGCGGGGAAGTCCACGGAGACTGCACTTCACAGTATCACTATTGAGATTGAGCGTGCTATTGAAAACAAAGAATATGCCCTCGCGTGTTTCTTTGATGTAGAAGGAGCATTTGACAGGGCAACATTTGGAGCAATAGAAGCATCGCTCAAAAGGGAGGGCATCGACGAAGCAATAGTCAGATGGGTAATTAAAATGCTAGAAAACAGAGTCATAACTGCACATCTAGCAGGAGAAACCTATACTTTAAAAGCAGGAAGAGGGTTTCCGCAAGGAGGGTGTCTCTCCCCTCTAATGTGGTGCCTCCTGATAGATTCAATAATAACAGTCATTAATAGAATGTACATCTATTTACAAGTGTACTCGGATGATGGAATTATTATGATAGTAGGAAAAGACTTAAGCACGGTAAGATCTCGGATGATCACCGCAATAAGAAAAGTGTTGGACTGGTGTGAAGATAAAGGACTTGATCTAAATCCCAGTAAAACTAAACTAGTTCTCTTCACAAACAAGAGGAAGCCTAAGGAACTACAACCTATCAAATTGAAGGGCACAGTTCTAGAAGAAGTTAAAGAAATAAAGTACCTTGGAGTGATTTTCGACCACAAACTGAGATTTGACACTCATGTTAGATCACAATGTAGTAAAGTCATAAGAACACTTATCCAATGTAGAAGGGCAGTGGGTAGTAAATGGGGTCTGACGCCTAGCATAATGCACTGGATATACAAGGCCATCATTCTACCACGAGTGCTATATGGAGCAATTGTATGGTGGCCAAGAACAGACATACAATCCACAAGAAAAGAGCTAGACAAGGTGCAAAGATTGGCATGCCTCATGGTCACTGGAGCCCTGAGAACAACTCCAACCAGGGCTCTGGAAGTGATAATAGGCCTAAATCCCTTGCACATTGAGGTCAAAAAGAGAGCTACCGAGCAATGGTACAGAATGAAAATAAACAAAGAGTGGAAGGGCAACTTTATGGATAAAGGGCATGCCTCCATAGCAGATAAATCAGGCTGTAATTTCGAAATGCTCCTTGCCAATAACGACCTGATAAAGAAAGAAATATTATTCGATAAAAAATATCGCATAAATGTAGGAACCAGAGAAGACTGGGAGTTACCGACAGACCGACCGAGCATTAATTGCTATACGGACGGCTCAAGGAAAGGTAGTACAGGACTAGCAGGAGCTGGTGTCTTTATACCTGATAAAGATGAAGAAGAAGGAAGCGCATCCTACTCACTAGGTACCTTGGCTACCGTATTTCAGGCAGAAACATTTGCCATCATGGAATGCGCCAGTATGGTACTCTCAAGGTCGGACATAAACGAGAAAACAGTCATTATTTACTCGGACAGCCGAGCAGCACTTCTTGCGCTTAAAAATCCAGTAAATAAATCTGCTCTAGTAAGAGAGTGTAAAAATACACTCAATAAGCTAGGTGAAAAAACTGAAACAATAGTAGCCTGGGTCCCAGGACATCAAGGAGTTGAAGGTAATGAAAAAGCAGACGAATTAGCCCGAGAAGGTGCAGAGGATAGGTTCATTGGACCTGAACCTAGGCTCCCTATTCCGGCAAACGTCACTAATAAGGTAATAAGCCGTCTGGCTTCAGCAGAATCAGCAGATGAATGGAGGAACATTGAGGGCTGTCGACAGTCGAAAATGTTTCTCTCGACTATCATCTACAAAAAAGTAAGGTACACTCTTAATCTAAGTAGAATCAATCTAGGTACGTTGGTGGGTATTCTAACTGGCCACTGTAGGCTGAATAGACATCTGTCAATAATGAAGGTACAGGAGGACTCCTCTTGCCCGCACTGCGGCGAGGAGGAAACGAGTGAGCACTACTTAGGTGAATGCTTTATATATTCTAGCCTAAGATGGGAAGTATTTGGTAATGATCACATTAAAGAAGAAGACCTCAAGTACCTTGGGTACTCAGACATATTAAGATATATTAAGAGAAGTGGAAGATTTGAGGAGGGAATGCAACTGGGACAATAGGATACCAAAGCTCCAAGCAATGGGAACTGGATGGAATAGCTCCAACTGGAGAGCCGACCATCCGCCTGTGCCCAGCAGGCGTCCCACCTCTAAATCATCATCATGATGATAAAAAGAGCTCTACTAAATCATACGCACAAGTTACATCAGGTATCCCAATGAACTTGGAAACCATTCTTATAAAAAATGCTGAAAAGCTAGACCGCCTTATTGAACATATGGGAGCTATGATGGGTCTCCTAACATCAATTGTTAACAAATTTATGAGTTAAAATGGCTCTACGGATTGCAACGTGGAACATTAACGGCCTTCCTGCTAAAAAACATGATGTTGATACCTTGCTAAAGATTCATAATCTTGATGTACTGTTGATTTCCGAAGCTCATCTTACGGAACAGTTAACATTTAGTCTTAAAGGATACAGCACCGATGCTACATACCATCCAGAGAATACGGCACATGCAGGAACAGCAGTAATTGTTAGAAGTAATATAAAACATCAGTTACTTCCAGAGTATCGGACACCTCAGATCCAAGCAACGTCCATACTGTTGTATGACAAACAAGGTTCAATAACATTGTCATCAATATATTGTCCTCCAAAAAAGAAAAAGCAACCAGAAATTAACTCTGAACAATTTGACGACTTCTTTCAGACCCTAGGAAATAGGTTTATCGTCGGTGGCGATTGGAATGCCAAAAATACACATTGGGGCTCACGACTCACAGTGACTAGAGGTAGACACTTGAAGACAAGCATGGACAGAAACCATTTGAGTGCCCTCACAACATGCCAACCAACATACTGGCCCACAGATCCAAAAAAATCACCAGATCTCTTGGATTTCTTTATGTACAAAGGCATACAATCATACTTCCTTAAAATTGAAAGTTGTTATGACACTTCTTCTGATCACACACCTGTAGTTGCTACCATAAGCACAACCGTAATTGAAAGAACTTCAAAGCCTTTCTTGTACAATAAAAAAACAGACTGGCATGCTTTTCGACGATACTTAGACGAAAATGTAAATCTCAAAGTACGATTGAAAACTGAGGAAGATATTGAGACTGCTACAGACTATATTACCAAATTAATACAAAATGCAGCATGGTTGAGTACTCCTAATGAGAGAAAAATGACACCAAAAACTCACAGTAATCTACCGCAAGAAGTAAAACAGAAAGAGACACCAAGCTGACAAAACTGCGTATAACAAGGCAGCAGCAGAATTAAAACAATTCCTGATTGAGCTGGAAAACGACATGCTTCAATATCACCTACAAAACATGACCCCGTCAGCACCAGCTAACAGTGAACAGTCATTGTGGAAAAACGTCAAGTCCTCCCAAAAACCACAGTTAGCACAATATCCACTGAAAACAATGAATGGTACATGGGCTAAAACAGATGAAGAAAGAGCAGAAGCCTATGGAGTATTTTTGAGTCATGTCTTTACACCAAATGATGACCTGGGAACAGAGAGAATTGACCACGAAGTCAAATCATTTCTCGAAAGCGACCTTCAACTCAGTCCACCTATTCGCTGTTGTATTCCTGCGGAAGTACGGCGTACTATTCTTGAACTAGAACTAAAGAAAGCACCTGGATTTGACCTCATAACAGCAGAGGTACTGTGACAACTACCAAGAAAAGTGTTTATCTTTATTACATCGCTTTTCAATGCTATTCTCAGAACATCTTCATATCTCAGTATGTGGAAGGTTTCCCAAATAACAATGGTACCCAAGCCTAGAAAACCACAGCACCTGACATCATCATACAGGCCAATAAGTTTGCTACCTGTGCTGTCTAAAGTATTTGAGAAAATAGTCTCTAGAAGACTGAAGGAATGCCTCAAACATAATTGAGCACGCGATATGACGGCAGTGCTTTGTATCACCATAGGTTTTAAAAAATAGCGGGAAGTGAAGAGAAATAAATTACGAAGATGAAAGATCTGACCTTGGGAAGGAGCTGCATGCACCACAAACCACGCTTCGCCTGAGCCACCAAGTCTCTGGTGTTCTCCAAGATGGTTTTCTTCTTCCTCTTCGTGCCTGGTTGCGCTCTTCTCGGCTAGTCTTCTTCGTAATAGTAATAGATGAAAATGAGGCGCACAGCGGGTGCGATCTCAAAATGGCGGGCGGTAGGGTCGAGGTAGGACCTAGTCGAATGACAATCAGCGTATACCTCCGGCGTGAAAGGCTTCTGATTGACGACTGCTTGATTTGCGTCCAAAACTAAGCGGGTGGAGATGCAGCGAAAATGACAGTTGAAAATATTAATTCACAACTACCCCGCAGTATGAGAGCCACAAGAAGTGGCGCGAACATTTGCCCCCGGCGTTAAAACCATTGGTTTTAAAATAAGAATAGAAAAGTAAAAATAAGACAGAGAATAACGAAATTTTGAAGCGGGGGCAAAGAAAGGAGTTATTGAGATGGGAGAGGGCAAAGACGCACGACAGGTCGTTTGTAAACACCTGCCGTCGTTTTGACAGAAGCTACCCTAATGACATTATCTTTGCCAGGGTATACAGCTACAATAACACCGAGCGGCCATTGAAGCGGTGGAGTGTTATCGGTAACTACAACGACAACAGATCCAATTTTGATTGGGTTGGAAGGTGTATTCCATTTTCCTCTAGACTGGAGAAGATGGAGATAATCATTCTTCCATCGCCTTGCGAACGATTCTACCATTTGATCAAGCAACGCGTAGCGACGTAATAAATTAACTGGCTCATCAGCCACCTTACAAGCGGGTAATTCTTTTAAAGGAGTTGACATCAGAAAATGTGCAGGAGTTAACGCGCTAAGTTCAGATGGATCTTCACTCAGCAGCGTAAGCGGACGAGAATTTATGACACATTCTATTTGCGTAACTACAGTTAATAATTCTTCGTAGGTCAACAGTTGAGTACCTACTACTCTATGCAAATGCGTCTTAAATCCTTTGACATATATCTCATAATGTCCCCCAAAATGTGGGCTACGTGGAATATTAAATTTCCATTGTATTCTATGATCGGCAAGTTCATTCGCGAAAGACGTTTTAAATTCTTCGGAGTTTGTCAAATTGTAAATTTCTGAGAGGGCATTTCTAGCGCCTACAAAGTTCGTAGCATTATCTGAATATACGAAAGACACTGCTCCACGTCTAGATAAAAAACGTTTGAACGCGGAAAGAAAAGTGTTCGTGCTAAGATCAGTTGCCAATTCAACGTGAACTGCACGAGTCACCAGGCATACAAATATGCAGAGGTAACATTTGACGGGACGGACTCCACGTTTTCGATACGGAGTGATACTGATAGGACCACAATAATCCACAGCGCAGTGGACAAAAGCTTTAGCCTCATTAACGCGGCATGATGGTAAATCTGCCATGAAAGGGAAGGTTTGTCTCGGCTTCGCCTTAAAACAATAATTGCAGCTATGTATTACGCGACGAACAATATTTCGACAGGAAAGTATCCAACATTTTTGGCGGATTATTGACATTAAAGCCACTGGTCCAGTGTGACAATTTTTGCGATGATAATGAATGATAACACTGGTAAACAGTAGTTTTGTTTTATGAAGTTTCATACTTGATTTTGTATGATTCTGCCACGCTGATCCCAAATCTGTTGTCAGTTTTTCTCTAGCAGCTCTAGTTTTTGAAATATTAACATTTTACATTTTTAGCGAAAAATACTCGAATTATAAAATGAAAAAAAAAATTTCTCTAACCTAACATGAAAAAAACTTTCTTTTGTAAGATTTTCTCGCATGAATCGAAACTTCAGCCTTGTTTTGAATGCTCCAGCAGTAATCAGTCATCATATTTGCATTCCAAGGACCTTAGTATCGCTCTTTCATCGTGCGAATGTCCTGATAAAAGCGTTCTCCTTGTTCTTCGCTTAAATCGCCTAAATTTTCTGGGAAGCGCTCTAAATGGCTGAAGAAGAAGTGCATCTTAATGCTCATGTTACATTCTAGTCTTTGAAAGTGCAACATGAGCTGCTCAATGTGTTGAATGTAGTCTGGAGACTTTTTATATCCTAAGAAATTTTGCACAACCCAAACAAATTCAACCTATGCAGTTTTCTCTTTACACAGTCAGTAAAATTTTGATCCTTTATTAGTTCCCTCATTTGAGGACCGTCAAAAATACCAGCTTTTATTTTTTCTGTGCTCAATTTCAGGAATATTTTACTGATATATTTAAAACATTCCCCATCCTTGTTGAGAGCTTTTACAAATTGTTTTATCAGACCTAATTTTATATGGATAGGGGGTAATATAATACGATCTCTGGCTACTAGAGGTACATTTATCACATGCATACTACCTGGCACTAAATCCAATCTCTAAAGGCCAAAATTTTTTTGGTCCAGTGTTCTGTTTTGGCTCGGCTATCCAACAAACACATAAATAAGGGGTAATTGGTATATCCTCCTTGCTGACCCAAAAAAAATTCACCATTTTAATATAAAAGCATATCAGCCAGTTATGTTCTATGTATTTTATTTTCTCCATAACCAAGGGGATATTCCTCTTTAACTTTTGTTGAAATTTGGGATCCATGGGTTACTAATGGGCCATGGGTAGCGTCCCAAAGAAGTCCAAGTAGGCCTTTTTTATAAAGTCAGACGCACTTAAACCGCATTCTCGAAACATATATTAACCACAAACAGCACAAAAACTATTTGGACCGTTAAAGCAAGTTCTTCTTAATCTAGACATATCGATTTATTTATGGAATTTAATAATTTTTTGCACTAAAAAAAATTATTAGTAAGCCGCGTAACGAAATTTTAAGAAGTACCTGTATCACAAAAACTAGAGCTGCTAGAAAAAAACTGAGGGTAGATATGAAATCAGCAAACTCAAATTACTAAGAAACAGTTAAGAAACTTCATAAAACAAAAAAAAAGTTAAATTTTGTTTACCAGTGTAATCAATTCGACAATATGATTTTTACGAGGTAACAACACAGGGTGTTGTTGATCGAACGTCATGTCTGTGTTGCGAAGTCGACCACCAACGCGTAACAATCCATTTTTATCTAAAAATGGCGATAGTCGATTTAAAGCGGGAGAACAAAGTTTATTTGACTTTAATCTTTTTATTTCATCAAGAAAATAAAATGCTTGAAGAGCTTTAATCAATGCAACTTCAGCGAAATCCATATCGGTAGCGGTAAAAATATTAGAGCGCGGTAAAATACGTAAAAATCGGTATATGTAAATGATTGTGTGTAAAAGCACAAGCCATGACGAAATTCTTTCCGAAAGAGAAAGAAGAGGATGCGGTTCTTCATTACTAAAAGCGGGAAGAGAAATTGTTTTTGATTCCGGCAAGTTTTCTTCAATAGAAGCTGATTCTATTGTTTTGATTGGCCACTCTTTAGCGTCCAGATAAAGCCAAGCAGGTCCAGTGAACCAGAGCGGGTGACTCATCAACTGCGTGGGAGTGAGACCACGGGAAAGACAGTCGCTCGGGTTTTGAGAACCAGCTGTATGGTAAAAACATTCAGCGGGAATAGCGGATATTATTTTTGTTATACGCGTCGCGACAAAGGTTTTAAACCTGTGCGGTGAGGAATGTATCCAGTGTAAAGTTACCATAGAATCGGTAAAACAGTAAATACGTTCAATACTGTGACGTATTTTATAAGCGTCAACTACACGACGAGTTAATTTCGACATGAGTAACGAGGCACAAAGCTCAAGGCGGGCGACACTGACGGTCTTGAGCGGACAGACTTTTGACTTTGCGCATACCAGCCGAATGCTAGTGCAAGTGTCTGAGTCATCTTGTACTCTAATATATACGACACATCCGTATCCACGTTCACTTGCGTCTGCAAATGATATTATCGAAATTTTCGAATTTTGGAACACGTCTAAGTGGCGTTTAATACGTAAATCCCGCAAAACAGGTAGCTCCTTCAAATAGTTTTGCCAAATCTGCGCAATATCAGAGGGTAGTGTTTCATCCCAGTCTAATTTTAAAATACAGATTTTCTGCAAGAGTAATTTTGCGTACAAGATCACAGGAGCGGTAAAGCCGAGGACGTCGTACTGACGTGCTATCACGGACAAAACATTGCGTTTAGTACATGGGCGACTATCTAGCGATACAGTAAAAGAGAACTCGTCAGAATCAGGCGACCACTGTAAGCCAAGAACTTTAAGAGTTTGAGTTTGTTCTTCAAAATTCTTACTAGAATTTAAGCGGTGAGTATCAGGCAGTGTATCAAGTAACTGTTGACAGTTACTAGACCACTTGACGAGCTCAAAGCCACCGGCCTTAAGCAATCCTACCAGCTCATCTCTGAGCTGTAAGGAGCCCTGCACGGTGGGCGTGCTATAGCAGATGTCGTCCATGTAACAGTTTCGTGCGGCTACAGTAGCGGCGAGCGGGTACGCTGAACTCCCATCCTCACAGAGTTTCCTGACTACTCTCATCGCAAGGAAAGGGCTACTACGTAGTCCAAAGCAGACGCGATTGAACTGATAAGCGATAAGCGGTGAACACGTGTCAAAGCGGTATAAAAACTTTTGAAATTTGCGATCATCGGCGTTAACCAAAACTTGTAAGAACATTTGTTTGATATCCGAGGTAAAAGCGATTTCATACAAGCGGAAGTCAAGTAAAATTAAAAACAAATCGTTTTGCAAATTAGCACCTGTGTGCAGCGTGTCATTTAATGAGACACGAGTACCATCAGCGGAGTCAGTCTTAGTACTGGCATTCATACAAATACGCACCTTTGTCGTTGATTTATCAACACGCACTACGGGATGATGCGGAATATAATAACCAAGAGATAATTGGTCATCATTATGAAGCGGGGATATGTAACCTTTAGTTAGGTATTCATTTATTATATTGTTATACTCGGAACGTAAATCTGCGTTAGAAACAAACCTACGCTCAAGAGACATAAAACACTTTTTTGCGTGATGGTACGAGTTTCCTAGTATGTTAGGATTCCGTGCGAACGGTAAAGAAACCGAATAGCGACCAGCGGGGTCACGTGACACATTGTTAATAAATAATTTTTCACATTCATCATTTGCGGGACTAGAAGCAGGTTCACAATGCACCTCTTCTAATTGCCAAAATTTTTGTAAAATAAAATCTATTGGCGGTTCAATCTCCATATAAGAGCATAACGAAATTGAACATGCGGTATTTTGGTAAACAGGCGTATTACCAATTAGCGTAAAACCGAAGATGGTCTGAAATCCCGTCGGCGTACCCGGGGAACCAGAGACGCGGCCTGATAACAAGATATCCGCGAATAAAGATGCACCGATAAGAATATCAATCTCACCCGGTAAGTAAAATGTTTCATCAGCAAGTGTGATATCTTTTAAATACGAAAGCGTAGACAAATCCACCTGCACCGATGGTAAGTTGTCGGTAATACGGTCGATTACATAAGTGTCAAGCGAAATTGAAACCGAATCATCAAATCGTGAAAACAATTTAAGGTTTGTCGCACCCTTAATTGGGTTTGATGAAGAGCCGATGCCCTTAACAAAAGCGCGGGGAATTTTCTCATATTTTAAGTTAAGCTTCTCACAACAGGAAACCGTCGAAAAACTGGATTGTGACGCAGGGTCGCAGAGCGCACGTAGACGGACAGACATACCGTTAGAATCTTTCACGATCACTTGAATTGTACCTAAAAGGCATGTTTCATTACGCTGCGAGTTAGGCTGTAAGTTACATAAAGAAATATTATTACTCGCAGTTGGTACGGATTGAGAATCATTAGTCATATGTTCTGTGTTAGTCGCCGATACGGCAGGATCCACCAACCTCGAAGATTGCGTATGTGTGCGTGGAGACACGGTAATATTTTGACCAAGCGCGGTGTGAGTATTCATCACATTTTGTTTGCGGCACAACATCGAATGGTGTTTACAATTACAATGGCGGCAATTATAAGACGATTTACAAGCGGAATTGTTATGCGTAATACTTAAACAATTGGTGCAACCGTTATTAGATTTGATGAACTGAAATCTTTTCTCGATATCTAGTTTCACAAATTCGGGACACTTATATAAATTATAGTGTTTTAATTGTTTACATAGCGGACAACAATTATTATTGGTCGAAGCGGAGACAAAAGCATGGGTTGACTTGGTACTGTACCCGGTTTTGTTGTTATTATTATTAACGGAGCGGTTCGGAGCGGGAGCGGTAATTGCGGGTGCAGTGCGGTTCAGTATCTTAGTTTGTTCCCGTAAAAATGATATTAATTCATCATAATGGGGTAAATCGGAACCACGTTTAAACATTTCAAATGAACGAGCGGTTTCAACATCAAGTTTTTTAAGGGCCAAATACATAAGGATAAAATCCGAAAGATCTTTAATATTCAGCGATTTTAAACACGAAACAGCGGAACAGAACTTGTCTAAAAACAAGTCCAAGTTTTTTGAACTAGCGGTAGTTAAAGGGCGAAATTCAAACATTTGATCCAAATAAGTAGTGGCTAAACTACGCGAGTCTTGAAAAGTAGAAACGAGTGTTTTCCAGATTATGTCGTAGTTAGTTGCGTTCGGTGTGATTCCAGAACAAATCGAAAGTGCCCGGCCAGAAAGTTTACCCATCAGGTATTGTACTCGTTCGTTGTCGGTCAAGTCCGGATTATCGTGAATCGTGGTTTTAAATGTTTCATAGAATGTTGGCCACATAGTAGCTTCACCAGAAAAACCAACGAGTTCCAGTTTTGGAAGCTTGATAGTAGGTTTTTTGGGACATTCCATGTCACGTGGAGCTTTAACTTTAGAGTCAGCCGATTTCGAAGAATGTGATAACTTCCGGTTGATGTATTTGCAATGGGAGTAAAGATCCTCAAAAGCTGACCAACTTTGATAATTTGGTTCAAAATTAGGATTTATCAATACCTCTGTGTCATTAATTTCATCTATGATTACATGAATTTCTGAGCGTACAGTATCCAAAGTTTCGACATTGGCCATAAACAATTCTGCCGAAGAAACATCCTCTAAAGCGGTTTTAGAAAAGTCATAAACTCTCTGAAGGCGATTAAACAATTCTTGCCTTTTATTTTTAAGCTTCTTTAAACTATACGACATCTTTAATTTTGCAGCTTCTGCGGAATTTGGCATGTTATATAGTACAAAGTTAGGCAAGTACCAGAACTATTGAAAGTTTTATACTGACTACAACATAGAATAATGCTAATGAGTTAGAGATAACACGGGCGGCGGACGAACCTGTGTACGAGTACCTCTCGATAATATTAAGAATTAGCAGGTAGGCAGATAATATTTTCTGTGAAATGATCAAATGGTATAATCGCAGCGGATAAATTAACAGAATGGCGTATTTCACTGTAGATAATTTATAATTTCCAGTATATAGGAAATGGAATCACTAATATTTTGACGAATGCGGGGTTTTAATGCATAGATAATGCAAATAAGAGCGGGAATGCGGGGTAATACTGCGGGCAGAGTGAAAATTAGAGCGGAATTCACGTGTTCTTTAGACAAAGAACATGAAGATAGCGGTTGGAAATACCAAAAAATGGTTATAGATCGCAGATCAAAGGGCCTAAAATGGATCTAGATCCGGCTCGAATGGCCAAAAAATGAGCACGCGATATGACGGCAGTGCTTTGTATCACCATAGGTTTTAAAAAATAGCGGGAAGTGAAGAGAAATAAATTACGAAGATGAAAGATCTGACCTTGGGAAGGAGCTGCATGCACCACAAACCACGCTTCGCCTGAGCCACCAAGTCTCTGGTGTTCTCCAAGATGGTTTTCTTCTTCCTCTTCGTGCCTGGTTGCGCTCTTCTCGGCTAGTCTTCTTCGTAATAGTAATAGATGAAAATGAGGCGCACAGCGGGTGCGATCTCAAAATGGCGGGCGGTAGGGTCGAGGTAGGACCTAGTCGAATGACAATCAGCGTATACCTCCGGCGTGAAAGGCTTCTGATTGACGACTGCTTGATTTGCGTCCAAAACTAAGCGGGTGGAGATGCAGCGAAAATGACAGTTGAAAATATTAATTCACAACTACCCCGCAGTATGAGAGCCACAAGAAGTGGCGCGAACAATAATAACACCATTCCAGAACACCAGTTCGGATTCAGGAGCAATCACTCTACGACTGAACAAGTCCACCGTGTGTGTGAACATATAAGATATGCATTAGAAAACAAAGAATACTGTTCTGGAGTATTTCTAGATGTCCAACAGGCATTTGATAAAGTCTGGCATAATGGACTTCTATATAAGCTGAAAAAATGTCTACCCCATAATATGTTTCTCCTACTAAAATCCTACTTGGAGAACCGATTTTACTTTGTCAAGATCAATGATGCAATGTCAGATTTCCTTGATATAAAGGCAGGAGTACCACAGGGATCAGTGTTGGGCCCCACCCTGTATCTACTCTACACAGTTGATGTACCAGATTCAGAGAACGTGATGACAGCTACATTCGCCGACGATACGGCTGTACTTACATCAAATAAAAATCCAGAAACTGCTTCGAACACATTGCAGAAACATATCGATAAGGTACACTCCTGGATGAACGACTGGCGGATTAAAATCGAACCACATCACCTTCACTCTAAGGAAAGAAGACTGTCCTGCTGTAAAATTTGGAAAGGATGAGCTGCCACACAACACTGTAGTGAAATATCTTGGTTTCCATCTTGATCGCACACAGACTTGGAAGGCTCACATACAGAAGAAGCGTGATGAATTGAATCACAAGTTTAGATCACTGCAAAGGCTACTCGGAAGACAATCTAAATTATCAGTCAACAATAAAACTCTTATATATAAAGCAGTATTAAAACCAGTCTGGACCTATGGAATTGAGCTGTGGGGTTCAGCAAAGAACTCTAATATTGAAATCTTGCAGCGGTTTCAAAATAGTATACTGAGAACTATAGTGAATGCTCCATGGTTCACAAGAACAGACGAAGTTCATAAGTACCTAAAACTTCCTACTGTAAAAGAAGAAGCAAATATCAGGAACAAAACCTACAGAAATAGGATTGTCAATCATGAAAACAGACTTGCTCAGGGTCTAAGCGAACCACTCCAAACAAGACGCCTGAAAAGGCAGCACACATGGGACAACTTATAATATACGAGGGGAGGCTGAAAAGTAATCTACCTAACTATGAAAGAAAAGACGTAACTGGATAGTTTATTTTTATTTTTCTATATAGTCCCCTGCTAATAAAATGCACTTATTACATTTTTCAAATATTGAATTTAAGCCATTAAAAAAAAATATTTTTGGTTTGTCGTCAAAATAGTCAGAAACCGCTGCCTTCATTTCGTCATCGGTCATAAACCTTCGTCCCCTGAGGTCTTTCTTGAGAAGTCTAAACAGAAAATAGTCACAGGGGGCTAGATCTGGACTATAAGGGGGGTGGTCAATGGTTTCGAAGCCATTGTCTTTAATTGCTAGCTTTGTTGTGCGTGCGGTATGCACTGGTGCGTTATCGTGCAAAATCAGAATTCCTTTGCTTAGTTTACCTCGCCGTTTTTCTTTTATTATCTCTCTTAATAAGTTTGAGTAATAATCAGCATTCATTGTAGTTTTCTTCGGGAAATAATCTATGAGCAAAATCCCTTCTGTGTCCCAAAAGATTGTAGCCATAAGTTTACCGGCCGATGGGCAGACCTTGAATTTCCGAGGCGGCTTCTCATCCTTAAATTTCCACTGTAACGACTCTTGCTTACTTTCCGGGTC
Source organism: Ypsolopha sequella (assembly GCA_934047225.1). Classification (NCBI taxonomy): domain Eukaryota; kingdom Metazoa; phylum Arthropoda; class Insecta; order Lepidoptera; family Ypsolophidae; genus Ypsolopha; species Ypsolopha sequella. The sequence continues at coordinate 25,812,750 of OW203984.1, read as the reverse complement.
CCATTGTTGAATCCAAGTCTCATCACATGTTACAATTCTATAAATTATTTCTTCCTCTTTCCCTCGACTCATGTCCAAAAACTCTTCGCAACATTTGACACGCCTCTCCATGTCAAATGCAGTCAACATTCTAGGGACCCAACGTGCACTAACCTTGGACATGTTCAAATGCTCATGAATTATTTCATTGACTCGCTCTTTACTGACGCCCACATCTCTAGCTATCTCCCACTGCTTCACTCGTCGGTCCTCTAAAATAATTTTTTTCACCCTGGCTACATTTTCATCGGTGACGGCCGAAACTGGTCTTCCGCTACGAGGATCATCTTCGAGGCTCTCACGACCTAATTTAAACTGCCTTGACCAAAACTTTATAACAAATTCGGAAGAACACGAACTGCCAAACACACGTAACATACGCTGTCTGATCTCCGAAGGCGTATTCCCTTCTTTATTCAAAAACTTAATCACCGCACGCTGCTCGATTTTATCCATTTTCACTTTTTCTACCGACATGTTCGAAACAATTGTAGGAGACAAATAAACGTGATGCAATAAACAAATGAATGTAATACATTTTGAAAATAGAATAACAAACTAATATAAATCCATACCAAACAGCATTATTTTTGTATATATTTCTGACCAAGGAGATTACATGTCAGCCGCCCTACGTAACAAGATACTTATTAAAACTAAAACGGTCCGACCTACGTGACATGGTAGGTATCATAACTGGACACTGCAACCTAAACAAACACCTTTTCACCACAGGTGGCACCGATAGCCCTCTATGCAGAGGGTGCCTTCTAGAGGACGAGTCAGTGGAACATGTGCTACTCCACTGCTCTGCAACCGAAGACATAAGACGAAAAGCAGGGATTGCGACGAGCTCCAACTTCCCTTCACTGGACCAGTTTATGTGTCAGAACGCTGAAGCTGTTCGGCTCTACTTTAAGGAGCTGTCCTGGCTGGGCTGACTGACCGGGGGGAAGTGCACAATATTCACGATTACCGAGAATCAGTGCAGGACTCATCGCCCCCGCTACGAATTTAGAATTTTATTTATGGTTATGAATGAATAGTACACACAGACAGCTACGGATCGTGTTAATCGCGCGCCTGTGAGGGACAGCAGTATTCCGACCAATTTTGCACTCGCCTCGAATCGTAGTTGCGAGATTTTAGCACCATACTCGTAAGCTTATGTACCAAATAGGTAGCAAATTTTAAGCATTTGTGTGCTTGTTGGATCAGAACTTTGAAGGTTATGTTTCTTTTACTATTTGCAGTAAAAAATCTTTTTTTAAATCAGGTTATTGGTCAGGGATAAACTGTACATTACGGGACGCTGATCTGGGCTTTCATAATTTTTTTACAGAAAGTAGATGATATAAGAAGTCTTTCCCCGAACTATTTTTTGTAGCAAATGCGTAGTTTTTGAGAAATAAATTATTAAAAGTTGACAATAAAATTTTCGTTTTGACTCACGACCATCACTTTTGACATGTCAATTGCGTTTCGTTATGCAAAGGTTGAGTCTATACAACCACATCTGACGAATTTTACCGTAATTATGTTTTAATTCACATTCAATAGGTTTTGGTTTGTATTGCAAACTTAAAATTTTGTATATTAACGTGAAAATTATTATTATTATTACAGCTTTATTATCCACTTAACAGTTCTTAAAATATATACATCTAATTGCAGGAGTGCGGCAGGGGGACCCGCTGTCTCCAAAGCTATTCATAGCAGTACTTGAAGACATTTTCAAAAAAATTAATTGGAAAAATAAAGGCATATGGATACTTAATAATAAATTAACACACCTAAGGTTCGCAGATGACATTGTCCTGTTTAGTGAATCCGCGACAGATTTAGAATCAATGCTACAAAGATTAAACTCTGAAAGCAAAAAAATCGGCCTACACATGAACGCATCCAAAACTAAAATTATGTCAAACAGTCATAAGAAAACAATCAAAGTAGAGGAAAAGCAGATAGAATATGCAAATGAATATGTGTATCTAGGTAAATTGGTGTCCTTTGATGCAAATAGCAATGAAAACGAAATAGACAGACGAATAAGTACAACTTGGAAGAAGTACTGGGCCCAAAAAGAAATTCTGAAAGGGAAGTATAGCCTCAACATAAAAAAGACAATAATGGATTCTTGCATTCTCCCAAGCTTAAGTTACGCTAGCCAGACATGGGTCTTCACTGAAAAAGTAAAAAACAAAATTTCATCTTGTCAGCATGCAATGGAACGAAGTATTCTGAAACTTAGAAAAATCCAAAAAACGAGAAACACAGACATCCGCATGAAAACCAAACTAACAGATGCTCTACATTTTAGCTTGAAACAGAAGTGGAACTGGGCAGGGCACCTGTCAAGGTACAAAGATAAAAGATGGACTTACCAAACAACTAAATGGCAGGGCCCAAATGGCAAAAGAAATGTGGGGAGACAGAAGAAGAGATGGGCCGATGACATAATAAATATTGCAGGAAAAAGTTGGATGCATACAGCCAAAGACAGGGAAAGGTGGAAAAGAATGGAGGAGGCTTTTACCCATAGAGAGGGGCCACATAGCAAAGAAATGAATAGAAATAATTATAATTAGATGTATATATTTTAAGAAAATTATTATAAAGATTATTAATTTAACGACATTTAAAAAGAAAAATTGTGTTTCTGCTATGCTAAAACGAAACGCAAAACGACGCCATTTTGTTTTAGCGACGTGTCGCGTTGCATTAGTTGTCGTTTGTTGCTTTTGCGGTCGAGATCGTTTTACGTACTCCTGTCTAACTAACAAACGTGTGACTACCATGGCGTCTCCGAAGCCCCAGTCTTTGAGTTCTGCTGCTTTGCCTGAAGAGTTGAGTGAAGTGCAAGTGTTGGACTCTGTTGAGCCGCTTGTCACGGCCTCCTTTTCAGTGCCTTCGTCTAGTGCGCAAGTGATAGACTAGTGAGCCGCTTGTGCCTTTTTCGGATGCTGTGCAAGTGTTGGACTCTGTTGAGCCACTTGCCACGGTACTGGTAGGTTAAACTGTTCAAAAACCGACTTAGTGCACCCCAACACTATACAGTCTTGTGGCTACTACCCCTAGAGTGTATATGAAAAGCCGGAGGCGCGCAGAGAGGGCAGCCCCCGCCCGCAGTAATAAAGCATAGGCAACCGTGCGAGCCGTAGCGGCTGAGGCTGGTCACCGAAGGTGACCAACAAGCCGAAGCTGCGGAGGTGAGCATGGGTGCCTATGCTTTGTTACGCACGGGCGAAGGGGCTGTACTTCCCGCAGCGCCGGAGCCGATGCAGAAAGGAATTTGTGTCAACATAGATGACTTCTGTACTGATAGGTTCAAACAGTCCAAAATTAGGTAGATTTTATTTTATTTTTAGAAGGGGGGGGGAGGAATCAAATTGATGGACAAACCTGCAATTCTCATCTCCATCGAGGTGCTATCACATACATAACCTCAAACTTCAACCATGAATATCTCGAAAACCAAGGGTTTGCTACAAAAAGGGAGGGTACCAGGGGGTAGCCCTCCCCCTCCCCCCCCCTCCCCCTCCTACGCTCCATCCCGTAATGTACAGTTTTACCAAATGCCGCATTATCCGTATGTTTCATTCAAGGACGGTCATCACAAGGTCAAATAAGGCAATGCAAAAATCCACATAACAGGATATTGTTATACTTTGCGCAACACCGAAATCCAAATAAAACTACTGAAAATTACAAGAAAACTTACCCACCTCTTGACAACTTGCTTGAGTTAGTACAGAGGTCAATAGAGAATTAAACATTACAGTGTTTTTCGTCACTTCACTGATTTTTCATAAAGAAAAAACTGTAATATTTAATTCGGTGGTGGTAGCACGAACTTTGTTTGCTCTGATATGTATAACTTGATAACACGTCACAATCCGTAAAAATAATCCAATCTATTTTTGTAAAAAAGTTCACGCGCTTTGGTCACGCTTTTCCACGACCGGGCGGAATTATAATTCGATTAAAAGAAAGATATCACAGTTTTCAAGTTGAAACTACGAGAATCACGCCTTTTGTATTTAGCTGAGTAATACCTGAACCGGGATTTTGACAGTTGAGCTGTAACCTGGGGTGCGTTCAAAATTTAAAAACTATCCTGTAATCTGTAAGAATTTTAGCGTTTAACACGCACGATGCAGCTGCAGCGATGAACTCTGCAACGGGTTGCGGCAATGTATGTCTAATAAAAGACCATTTTTTACCTGCCAAAATGACAATACCACAAACTTATCTGTTCCGGTGGGCTTCTATATACAAATTCAAATAGTTTACTTAGTAAAGTAGGTACCCACACATAATATACTTTTTACGGGTTTTTAATCTTTTAAATATATATGTAATAAAATAATAAATGTTGGTTCATGAACTAAATTAAAAGTTTATTTAATTTATGTAGCAATATAATATACGGTTCAAATGATATCCAAATCTGTAATTATACAAAGTGAAATCTAATCAACTGCCCGAACCCATACCGGAAACCCTGCCAGCGATTAGGATCAAGGTTCAATGATCCCTTTTTTTGAAATCATAAAAAAGAAAGAAAAACATTAAAAATTCCGCTCCCATTAACACTGGACTAGTTCAAATACAAATCCTAGTATGGGCAGTATAGGAGCAAAAAAAACCTTTTCGATTTCCATCAGACAGGTCATTTAACATAGCTCCCAATCACCAACGGAGCCCCCAGCATGACTTAGAGTACGGTCATCAAATCATAATAAACTAATATTTTCCACTATAAACACCCACGATTCGGTCATGACCCTCAACAAACGTCAAAAATCGTGGAAAAAATTGGCTGTCAAACGTGATTGTGCAGCTAACTTCTGGCCAGCGTAGTACCACTAAACCGCCATGGTATGTACTATGGTGGTTGTTTTATTTGGTTTATTCTGCTTATTTACATAGACCCACGATAGCTGAGTGTGTTTATTTTCTTTAATTTGATGACCACACCCTGTGTTCGCCACCGGAACAAATAAGTTTGTGGCTTGTATACGAAAAAGATGCAGAGATCTTGCATCGACGTTTGTCAAATTCATGCGAAATGGTCGTATAAAACTCTTTGCAACCCGTTGCACACTTCACTGATGCGGCGATGCATGTGTCTTAAACGCTACAATGAGCGTTTTTCCTTACGTCAAATTTAGTGTTAAATAAGATTCCTAGATGGCACTGTCGTATTCTTTGGCAACAGAATCAAAGAAAAAATTTGCACCGATTCCAAACAAATGAAAAACCACTTTGACATTGATTGCTACGAAATATATATTATCTATGGTGACATGGACAGCGCCATCTAGTGCAAAGCTTAGAACTAAGAAAAAAAAAACAACCATAAAACCGCTCATTATACACGAAAACCCATGGCCGAAAACCTGACTGGTTCAAACAATTTATTAGGGTAGCGTTCCTAAACACCTGGTTAAATGTAAAATGTAAACTGTCAAAGTTAATTTTATATTTCTGTCAAGGTTTATGAACGGTACGTTTTAATGTACGTAAGTATTAACCATGGTATAATAAAACAAGGTATGTTCCTTGGTGATGTGTAGAGGTTTTGGGTTCCAAAATGGGGGAACTTGAGTACGTCATCACGCTATCGACGGTTCTCAAACTTTAAAATTCGGGAATCGTGGAAATTTTTATGTCCTTAGAAATAAATTACTAGGAATGCATGTGGATTTTAACTTTTCAGCTGCAGGTGGGTGTGGCGGCTAAAGTGGGAAGTATTCAATAAAATGTCCCTTAATGGCTTTATGTAGTCAGAAGTCGCAAAATGAATTTAACATACTCTCGCTGTGAAAGAAAATACTAGTGAAAATTCGCCATTCAAAGTAATAAATAAAGCGTATGGAAAACACCACACTAACTTCTGCACGTAACGAAATTTAACGTGATCTTAGAGCTTCATATAAATATTACATAAAATTTGTCACTATAACTTACTTTTCTTAGAATAAATACCACACATAGACCAAAATAATTACTACGAAAAAAAATGCAGCAAAAAAAATACATGAACGCGAGAGAGCACGGAATTGATAAATTCATGAGGAATTTTTTATTATTATTTTATCTGGTCTTTTGCCTAGAAATCATCCCCAAAAATTTTTAATTCATGTAATTTTTTCGAAGGATATCCAGAAAGTGAAGTCGACCAAAAAAAAAAAAAATGTTACATGTCGAAAAATAATGTTGGAAAGAAACCATTATTTATTAATGCGTAAAAAAAATGTGATACCGTATGCCAATCTTACGTCTCGGTTAACAAAAATAGTTGCAACTCAAAAGGAGCGATTAAACGCATAATAAACAGAAACGCAGCCATGAAATATCATGAATAAGAAAAAAACACATTATATTTTTTTACATTCTTATCACCATATCTGTTTTCCCTTCTTAGATTTTTTTGGTGTCGTGCTAAAAGTTGCTACTGCTGATTTATGGATTGGCATAGGTTTCATTCGTGGATAAAAGGTTTTCAAATTTTGGACCAAACGCCAAGGGAAGAGTTGCATCATCCTTTCAAACTTGTACAATTACAGCCAATTTGCTCGTGGAAACTCGCAAAATAGAACATTTTTTCACAAATATGAGATCTAGATACATAACAGATTGATTTTTCGCGCCCCAAAATACCTTCTATGTACTGTAAATATTGTAAAAATCCTTGTAAATAGGAAAGGATGTAAGTATATATACAAATATTGGATAAATGGGGTAAGTAGGACTTACAATTTCTGATGCTGGCCCTTGGGCCACAATAGCGAAGCCACTCTTGAGCCATCAATTAATTTTTGGAAAAAATAAAAAGTCTAATTATTCCGCCTTTTTCAGAGCGATTTTTACAATTACGGATCGCACAACCGCCCATTATTGCTTGATGAGATTAACAATTTATCATTTAATAATCAGCTCATCTGCAACTGGGAAACGCGCTTCAACCTTTGGGAATCTCTGTGTAGAGTGAAAACAAACTATTAAATTCACTCTCGTGCAACAAGGATGACAACAAATGGAAAAAACGCCATTAGATATTGCCAGTATTATACGCTTATTTTTACCCAAACGTTTCACACAACTTATGCAAATCTGATCATACAGATAAGCAAAAAATCAAAATTAAATTTGTTTAAGTTTAATTTCAACAACAAAAATACTCATCAATGTTATGAATAGTATAAACCTTTTTGTAAACAAAATAACTTAAAACTATTTTCCTTATCATGAAATAATGACATAAAATGGCAAGCACGTAAGATGACGTCACCAAGGGCTGGTGCGTTCCAAATATTTAAAAATATCAGTGTCGCCGTACGAGCTCTCGTGTCATTCATTCGCACTCATACAAAATTTTATATGCTATCCTGTTGTCAGGGTTCAAATTGTAGCAAGCTTATGTTTTGGAATGGAAACCAAAGGAACAGACCATGTTTTATTCGGCCATGGTATTAACATTCCTTTACAAAAAAAATAAAACTGATTTTGAAGGTTTTAGTTTTAGTTTGACGTATCTAAATTTACACTAAGTGGTGATTAAAACGAAGAGCCATTTTCAAGTCACGAATTTATAAACGTCAAACCTAAAATCCACTAAATTTATGTTTGACAGCACTAATTTACTCAACTTACGTGTTTCGGTATTTTCAAGCAGGGTTGGATTTTGTAGTATAATTATACTATTTGTACCATATTTTCATGACATGTTGTATGTAGTATTGTAATGGAACTATACTAAAGTAGAGCCACTGAGTGATGGCACTTATGACAGCTGCATTTAGTGATGAGGTACATTTCAAATTTCGGTTAAAAATAAAAATCAAGTGTGAGTTTACTCAACATTAGACACGTCATTCAACATTCAACATAATGATACAAAAGGAAAATGTGCCAAAACCAGGTGGCGTAGCTATCGGAGGGCTATGCGGTGTAGTGCCCCGGGGCCCCCAAGAGATGTTTAAATATCTAAATTGAAAAAAGTATTTTACTATCATTTATTTTCGTTTAGTTTAACTTCGTCATTGTTTTGTTTTTAATTAAATATTATTGCGTAACTTGGCGAACTCAAACACGACCTATAAAACATGAGAAACATAAAAAAAAAACTTTGTTTCTATACGAATTCTATTGCACAATAAAGCAACATTCAAATCGAAATATAATAACCGAAACAAGTAGTACATCACTATCATCAATGAAGTATTACATTTTTTAATTCACACTTGCTTATAAATAATTACGATACTTTGTAGGCATTTAAACGTCATAGGCGCCATTACTCGATGGCTCTACTGTACGTAAAAAATACCATAATTTTATCTTCAGGCCGACCGACTTGTTTTATTGGTTGAGACGTTTTGCTTTTTAACATTTACCCTACAATATAGGGAATGCCTGTGCGTTATGAAAAATTTTAGTAGGTACATTTTTTAAAAATTTCACTAACAAATAAGCTATTTTATTAAATTATGAATATAAATAGTACATTTTTTAAAAATTTCACTAACAAAATCGTCTCTCAATCGTCTCGCAAACCATCTCTCATGAATACACCTCGAAAATATGGTATCTCCTGAGTGTATTTAAGAATGTCAATATTAGAGAGTGCCCTACGGGGTAGCCTCATTACTAGTTTTTTGATGAGTTTAAGCATAAACCTTTACCTTTTTTGTACGGTTTGATATATAAACCTTTACCTACAGCTACAGATTCCATCACTTTGTGATCTCGTTCAGATTCTACTAGATTTTTTTGTGCTGTTTTATAATCATTTACAGCCTTAGCTATCCCAGCTGCACCACCAGCCAAAGACCCTAGTGCTGATAGTCCAGCAAATATAGGAATTAAGGGAAGTATTCCTCCAGTTTTTGGAATAGGTATAATTCTAGGAAGCCTAACTTTACCATTTTTAGGAAATATTTTTTTTGCAGCAAGAAACGCAAACTTGATGGCATCTTTATTGTTTTTAGGTTTGAATTTCTTGAGTTGTGACTTTAATTTAGATACTGCAGATTTAAATGTTTTGACACCTGCACCAGATTTTAACTTAAACTTCATTACTTTGTTAACCAACCATGACGCTATCTTTTCACCTCTACTAGCATCACTTGATTGTAGTCTTGTCTTTGCCATGGTCATTAATTCTCTGTCAGCTTTATGCCGCTTATGCAAATTTTTGAATTTGGTGTACGCTATATCGTGTCGCATACATGCGTTATCGAATTGATTTATACCACTGTCACCTTTAAGAATATGACATAGCCAAAACAAAAACCAGTTCCGGGCGTGGCTTATTCTATTTTACGATAGCGCGTGGGGGGAAATTCGTCCCGGTCTCTAAGTTCGCGTCACCATAGCAAAAATACGAATAGAGTGGACGAGGCAGGGTCAAAAGTAATACGTATTTTATTTTATCTAATTTATTACTGTATTTCGATCATCGTCACACGGCATTGATCCTACTTGCTATCACGTCGGGACGTAAATTTATTATGGTCGGCTAAAAGTGGTTTTTTGAGTGTTTGATTTATCAGTTGACCCTCGGAACATTTCAGACACTCCTTTAGAGATACATAATAATATTGTGGCGGTTAATTGTCACCATTACCCATTCTTTAAATATTTTTCGCCCGTTGAGCTGGTTTTACACTTGCGGGAAAATAAATTGGACCAAAAATTTCTTTACAAAAATTTTTTACTAAAGTTGTTATTACAAAAAGTGGAAACTAACAAATATTCTCGGAAGGAATGCACCACCTCACTACCTATCTCACTGTAGCCTATATCAATTATGCCTCTCTCATTCAACCACGTTTAACTGCGTTCCTATCTCATTCCAACTCATTTTAAATAGCGTCACTATTTATCTCACTCTAACGCGTGTTAAATGGCATTTCTAATGAACGTCAAATATTTTTACTGCCCGCCACTCTTTCATTCTAAATTCTAATTATTTTAAAAAATACGCAGCTCCTTTGGTAGTAAAATAGCAATAACTTTTTTTTCAAAAGTAATACACAGAAATTGCCAGATCATTTGAAAAACAATATTTGATGAGCCGTTATTAAAGACAATTTGCAAAACTAACATAGGACATTTTTTTTCAGGGTGTGGTATCGAACTAACCTAATTACAAAAAATTGCTCATAAATTGGGTTTTTATTTTTCTTCCTGATGTAACAGCATTTCAAGGTTTATTTTTGACTTTATCAATAGCATGACTATTCAGAGTTGCGCAACAAAAATTTTATTCTTAGAATTTAGAACTGGTTAGCTTTGACTCTCAAAAATCTATTCGAATTTATAAAAGTACCATCAACTCGAAGACTATCTACTTTTTGCTGAGGTCATAATTTGATATTCTGGTCAGTCATGAGCTGGCCTACCAGCCTTCCAAGGGAAAGAGTTGACTTTTGGGACACCTGTTTACCCTTGCGATAAATCGCCAAGTGTTTGAAATGTTCAGGTCTCTTTACGCAAAATGAAAAAACAAAACTCTTTTAGGATTAATTTGTTGTCCCTATGTTTGTCTGTTTGTCCGTTTGTCTAGGCAATTTTTCTGGGTAAAATCAATAAATGCTAATATTTACAGCCCTGTAAAATATACATATTATAACGTTTTTATGGCCTTTTGTTTAACTTTTTCATACAAATTTTCTCCTTATGAAAATATAGAGATCAACACTTTACATAATATTTTGCATTTGAAAGAAAGCACAGAAAGGAACTCTAGAACAAATAATGTAAAAAATATTAAACCATATCTTACTATTCTAAAGGGATTAATAATTTACTGTTTGTTCAATGTGGCGATAGCTTTGTTTATTATTTTTTTCTTTCTTTGTTACAAAGATAACAAATATTTTCATACAACGTTTTCCTTAAGGGCTATTTCTCCAAATTTGTAACAAAATATTAAGAAATAATTATAACGGTAAAGTACAACTTTTAGCTAAGACAATTTATTGTTAAAAGTTTGCTATATGCATAAACATATTTTAAAGATATTATGGTATCTTCAAAATAATTGGGTTTTCCATAAGCGTGATATCAGATTATTTAAGAAATTTACGGCTGGTATCACGACGACGGATAAGCCAATTATTTTATTACTATTGTAATATAATTAAAAATATGTTAATGCATACAGCAGACTTTTAACTATAAGTTTTCTTAACTAAAAGTTGTATTTTTACTTATTGAAATTGTATTTCTCATCAAGAAGTGCAAAATGACAAGATATTCAAAATAAGTTAATTGAATTTGTGAAATGGTTTCAGGTCAAAACAGTTTTCCATGAAACGGTAATTGTTTATACTTAGCAAAGTGTGTAAACTTAGTCATCTTAACATGAACGACGCCTGTATTTCTGTCTTTTTTATTTCCGGTATAGATAAAAATATACAAACTTGTTAAACTTTGCGTAAAAACGAGGCAATATTGACGATATCCTGACAGCTATTATGATGGTGTTTTACCAAATTTTGCTTTTTGGGCTGTATAGAGACGTAGTTAGATGTCACTAGAATATACTCATGAAAAAAGATATGAAGAAAATAAGCTGTAGACTTCACATTCGGTTTATAACTATTGTATGAATTTTAAGAAAAATACAGGGGTAAAGGGACCTCTTAAGGAAAACCTTGTATTAAACTATTTGTTATCTTAGTAAAAAATAATTCAAGGAAAAAAATAAACAAAGCTATCGCCACATTGAACAGTAGATAATTAATCCCTTTAGAATAGAACAACATGGTTTTCATATTTTTTACATTATTTGTTCAACATTTCCTTTCTGTGTTGACTTTTAAATGCAAAATATTATCTCAAGTGTTCATCCCTACATTTTCATAGTGAGAAAATTTGTATGAAAAACGTAAAAAAAAAACGTAAAAACCTAAAACGTAATATAAATAAAAACGTCAAAAGTATGTTTTTACAGCTCTATAGAGGGCCGTTTATATTGGTATTTATTAATTTTACCCAGAAAAAATTTTCTAGACAAACGGACAGACAGACAAACATAGGGATAACAAATTAATCCTAAAAGAGTTTCATTGTTTTCATTTTGCGTAACAGAACCTGAACATGTACCGACAGGATTATCTACGATCTAGTAATTTTGCCATGCACTGTAAATATTTCAAAATAAATTTCTATATTTTAAATGCTTGGCGATTTATCCCAAGTAAGTGTACCTATATAATTTGCAAAAAACTTCACTTATTTGGACCTGAAATGGTGAGCCAATACTACAGGGTAATTTCACGAAAAGGTCATTGACCTTTGTTACAGATCTCAGTAAGTATAAGTAAATTAATTTGGGTTTCAATAACGATTACAAAATTATTCTTTTAGAGTAACATATATTATTTTCCCGCATAAAAGTATGAATTCATTCCAAATTCATTCAGTTTTGTTGTTATGACTATGGCACGATGTAGCTAAATCACTCATACGCATATTTTGTTGAGTTTTTAACGGCAGGAATATGATGCTCCTCGAAATATTACTTTATAAAATTAATTTCAATGTGTTTTGAAGTAGTTTTGGGAGATATTTATAGCTTGCAAAAAAGGGCACAGGTTCCACGTCTTACGGGCGCCAACGCTAGGCGTAGACTGACAATATCTTGCTGCCGCTGACTGCATCAGTGGATTTACGTATTTTTGGAAAAAGGGGGTGCTTTTTTTGACCCGAATAACGTGGTATTTGGAAAATGAATAGATATCATTCACACTAATTTTATTAAAAAAAAACCAACAAAATCGCCAAAGCGATACCTGAAACAAAATCGACAAGAAGTGTGCAATAGAGGGTTACAAAAAAATTCATTGACAGTACAAATATGAATCGATTAACGTGTTTAGTGGAAAATGAATACCTTAAAGTTCAACCAAAAACATGTATTTTTTTTATGGCTATACGTAACCTAATTATTGCAACAAAATCATCCGAAAGCTGACATTTTATTTCTGTTTGTATTTTCGATCCCCTTAAGTAATCGTTCTTGTAATCGCGTCCCTGGACCACAATAGCTATATCCAGGCAAATGTAACTCAAACGGTAAATTGTTTATCAAATTATTTATAAGTCCTCTTCCTTTCATAACTGTTTTATCCCCTCCGGAACCATCGGTCTACTTTCCCCATCGGTCTATTTTCGCTATTGGTCTATTTTACCAAATCGTAGACTTGTTTTTCCTAATCCGTCTATTTCTCATTGCGTCTAATATTCACATCGGTCTATTTTCCTATTTATACAGATTTTTTTACAGATGTCAAAGTGGCAGATGATTTATTTTTATAGATATTTTTTTGACAGATGTCAAAGTGACAGATGATTTATTTTTTATAAAGATTTTTTTGACAGATATCAAAGTGACAGATGATTTATTTTTATAGATATTTTTTTGACAGATGATTTATTTTTTATAAAGATTTTTTTGACAGATATCAAAGTGACAGATGATTTATTTTTTATAAAGATTTTTTTGACAGATATCAAAGTGACAGATGATTTATTTTTTATAGATATTTTTGACAGATGTCAAAGTGACAGATGATTTATTTTTTATAGATATTTTTTTGACAGATGTCAAAGTGACAGATGATTTATTTTTTATAAAGATTTTTTGACAGATGTCAAAGTGACAGATGATTTATTTTTCTTGAACTGACTTACTGAAATATTTCGTACAATCTTATGCACAAATCTGTGAATCGTTATATAGCGTTATAATGCTGTTGGCATAGGGATAATTAAAATGCATTGAGAATCAATGAACTGATATTATGTGTCTGAAAAGAAAAAAAAAAAAAAAAAAGTTATGAAAGGAAGAGGACTTATAAATAATTTGATAAACAATTTACCGTTTGAGTTACATTTGCCTGGATATAGCTATTGTGGTCCAGGGACGCGATTACAAGAACGATTACTTAAAGGTGACAGTGGTATAAATCAATTAGATAACGCATGTATGCGACACGATATAGCGTACACTAAATTCAAAAATTTGCATAAGCGGCATAAAGCTGACAGAGAATTAATGACCATGGCAAAGACAAGACTACAATCAAGTGATGCTAGTAGAGGTGAAAAGATAGCGTCATGGTTGGTTAACAAAGTAATGAAGTTTAAGTTAAAATCTGGTGCAGGTGTCAAAACATTTAAATCTGCAGTATCTAAATTAAAGTCACAACTCAAGAAATTCAAACCTAAAAACAATAAAGATGCCATCAAGTTTGCGTTTCTTGCTGCAAAAAAAATATTTCCTAAAAATGGTAAAGTTAGGCTTCCTAGAATTATACCTATTCCAAAAACTGGAGGAATACTTCCCTTAATTCCTATATTTGCTGGACTATCAGCACTAGGGTCTTTGGCTGGTGGTGCAGCTGGGATAGCTAAGGCTGTAAATGATTATAAAACAGCACAAAAAAATCTAGTAGAATCTGAACGACATCACAAAGTGATGGAATCTGTAGCTGTAGGTAAAGGTTTATATATCAAACCGTACAAAAAAGGTAAAGGTTTATGCTTAAACTCATCAAAAAACTAGTAATGAGGCTACCCCGTAGGGCACTCTCTAATATTGACATTCTTAAATACACTCAGGAGATACCATATTTTCGAGGTGTATTCATGAGAGATGATGCCGAGTAAATCGAAACAAATCGAATGTGCCATTATGAATTTAGATAGTTCCAAAAATTCAGGAACTCACTGGGTAGCCTATGCAAAAATAAAAGACTATTGTGAGTATTTTGACAGCTATGGGGATTTAAAACCACCCTCAGAATTAATCACGTACCTTAATAAAAGCACTAACATCTACTACAATTACGTAAACTACCAAAAATTAAATACATTTAATTGTGGACATTTGTGTATAAGATTTCTACAAAGTTTTTGGAATGAACATTTAAATTGACTTGAATCCATGAAAAGTAATCATTTTTACAATGTCATTCACGCTATCAGTTACGGGGTGCGAATCCGCATTGTCAACAATTTATTCACCTGCGCTTCAACTCGACGGTGAATATGAATGCGGACTCATATATTTCTCTACCTTTAACTCGATACCTAACATTGATTACAGAAATAACAGGTTTTACTATGGTGAAAATGAAGTTATTGAAATACCGGAAGGTTCATATGAGTTAGAAGACATTAGTCACTTTTTAAAAACAAACGTCACAGATTGCACTTTTAAGCTGACTTGTAATAACAACACATTAAGCACAAAGATTTTTTGTTCAAAAGAAATTAATTTCGAAAAGAGACAATCTATTGGTCGTATGTTAGGCTTCGGAAATGAAATATTAAAAGCTAATATATCCCATGAATCTTCCTATCCTATAAGCATTTTACCGGCGACCATCATCCGAATCGAATGTGATATTGTAAGCGGGTCTTTAATCAACGGAAAACCTAGTCATATTCTTTACGAGTTTGCACCAAATGTTCCACCAGGCTATAGAATAATAGAAATTCCTAAAACTTTAATTTATTTCCCTGTAAATCAGAACTGTTTAAGTGAAATAAATATACGAATATTGGATAATAACAATAATTTAGTAAATTTGCGACGCGAAGAACTGCAGTTATATTTACATTTAAGACAAAAATGATAGATTTTAATATAACATCTGCACCTAATTTAAAAACTGCCAGTATCAGTGCTACAGTACAACTGAAATCATCTACTGGAAAAAAAAAGTTAAGCAAGGAAAATAAAAAATTTCTGAAACTTATCAAACTTTTAAAATGAGCATTTTAAATGTAACAGACTCGTTTGTTCAAGACAGCAGCATTGAAAGCTATCAGGTTCACTCTTATAAACCATATGTCAACAGCTTCAATAAAAATGACGAAATTAGGATTCCTATTAACCAACAAGATTTGTACGTATTACCTTCAGCTAGCTCTTTGTATATAGAAGGTGCTGCAACTGTACTAAAAAGTAGAGAAGCAAAAGAAAAAGTAAATAGCGTTGAGTTCATAAACAACGCCATACTCTTTCTCTTTCAAGACATTAGATATGAACTAAATGGTGTAGAAATTGACAGAGTAAAAAATGTAGGTATCACAACACTGATGAAATCATTAATATCTATGAATGAAAATGAATCAAAGATGTCCAGGTTTTGGGGTTGGGATACTAACGGTATTAAAAACACTGTAGGTGGCAATTTTTCTGTATGCATTCCTCTTAACAAAATTTTAGGGTTTGCTGAAGACTACAATAAAATTGTTATAAATTGTAAGCATGAGTTAATCCTTTTGCGCAGCAATACCAACCTAAATGCAGTCAAATTAAATACTAACGAAGTTGTTGATGACATCACGATTAGCAAAATTGTGTGGAGGGTACCTCATATTAAAGTATCTGATCGCGAAAGAGTCAACTTGCTAAGATATCTAGAAAAAGATCACGCAATCAATTTTGCATTTAGAAATTGGGACTTATACGAGTACCCTTTATTGCCTAGCTAGAGCAACGAAACATACTTGGGCTATTAAAACTACTTCACAAGTAGAAAAGCCACGATTTGTAATTATAGGATTGCAAACAGGTCGTAAAAATATTGGTTCCAAAAATATGTCACAATTTGATCATTGTCATTTGCGCAACGTTAAAGTATTTTTAAATTCTACTTATTATCCATATGAAAGTCTCAATATAAATTTTGCAAAAGATATGTATGCTTTATTATATGAACAATACATAAACTTTCAACATTCTTATTACGGACGTCGTTGTGAACCGTTGTTAAGCTTAACGGAATTTAAGGAAAAAGCGCCATTGTTCGTGATTGATTGCTGTAGACAAAACGAAACATTAAAAACAGGTCCTGTTGACGTACGAATTGAGTTAGAGTCAGACCAAGATATACCCGACAGCACATCAGCCTATTGTCTAATATTAAACGATTGTATTATTGAATATAAACCACTGTCAAGTATTGTTAAAAAAATATCATGAGTGCAGATTATATTTTTTGTGATTTGCAAGGTTTTAAAGATCACCATAATAATTTTTTTGTTAAGGGGAACGAATATACAAACAGAAATAAAATGTCAGCTTTCGGATGATTTTGTTGCAATAATTAGGTTACGTATATCCATAAAAAAAATACATGTTTTTGGTTGAACTTTAAGGTATTCATTTTCCACTAAACACGTTAATCGATTCATATTTGTACTGTCAATGAATTTTTTTGTAACCCTCTATTGCACACTTCTTGTCGATTTTGTTTCAGGTATCGCTTTGGCGATTTTGTTGGTTTTTTTTTAATAAAATTAGTGTGAATGATATCTATTCATTTTCCAAATACCACGTTATTCGGGTCAAAAAAAGCACCCCCTTTTTCCAAAAATACGTAAATCCACTGATGCAGTCAGCGGCAGCAAGATATTGTCAGTCTACGCCTAGCGTTGGCGCCCGTAAGACGTGGAACCTGTGCCCTTTTTTGCAAGCTATAAATATCTCCCAAAACTACTTCAAAACACATTGAAATTAATTTTATAAAGTAATATTTCGAGGAGCATCATATTCCTGCCGTTAAAAACTCAACAAAATATGCGTATGAGTGATTTAGCTACATCGTGCCATAGTCATAACAACAAAACTGAATGAATTTGGAATGAATTCATACTTTTATGCGGGAAAATAATATATGTTACTCTAAAAGAATAATTTTGTAATCGTTATTGAAACCCAAATTAATTTACTTATACTTACTGAGATCTGAAACAAAGGTCAATGACCTTTTAGTGAAATTACCCTCTAGTATTGGCTCACCATTTCAGGTCCAATAAGTGAAGTTTTTTGCAAATTATATAGGTACACTTACTTGGGATAAATCGCCAAGCATTTAAAATATAGAAATTTATTTTGAAATATTTATAGTGCATGGCAAAATTATTAGATCGTAGATAATCCTGTCGGTACATGTTCAGGTTCTGTTACGCAAAATGAAAACAATGAAACTCTTTTAGGATTAATTTGTTATCCCTATGTTTGTCTGTCTGTCCGTTTGTCTAGACAATTTTTTCTGGGTAAAATTAATAAATACCAATATAAACGGCCCTCTATAGAGCTGTAAAAACATACTTTTGACGTTTTTATTTATATTACGTTTTAGGTTTTTACGTTTTTTTTTTACGTTTTTCATACACATTTTCTCACTATGAAAATGTAGGGATGAACACTAGAGACAATATTTTGCATTTAAAAGTCAACAAAGAAAGGAATTGTTTAACAAATAATTTCTAAAGGGATTAATTATCTACTGTTCAATGTGGCGATAGCTTTGTTTATTTTTTTCCTTGAATTATTTTTTACTAAGATAACAAATAGTTTAATACAAGGTTTTCCTTAAGAGTTCCCTTTACCCCTGTATTTTTCTTAAAATTCATACAATAGGTATAAACCGAATGTGAAGTCTACAGCTTATTTTCTTCATATCTTTTTTCATGAGTATATTCTAGTGACATCTAACTACGTCTCTATAGAGCCCAAAAAGCAAAATTTGATAAAACACCATCATAATAGCTGTCAGGATATCGTCAATATTGCCTCGTTTTTACACAAAGTTTAACAAGTTTGTGTATTTTTATCTATACTGGAAATAAAAAAGAGAGAAATACAGGCGTCGTTCATGTTAAGGTTACTAAGTTTACACACTTTGCTAACTATAAACAATTACCGTTTCATGGAAAACTGTTTTGACCTGAAACCATTTCACAAATTCAATTAACATATTTTGAATATCTTGTCATCTTGCACTTCTTGATGAGAAATAAAATTTCAATAAGTAAAAATACAACTTTTAGTTAAGAAAACTTATAGTTAAAAGTCTGCTGTATGCATTAACATATTTTTAATTATATTACAATAGTAATAAAATAATTGGCTTATCCGTCGTCGTGATACCAGCCGTAAATTTCTTAAATAATCTGATATCACGATTATGGAAAACCCAATTATTTTGAAGATAGCATAATATCATTAAAATATGTTTATGCATATAGCAAACTTTTAACAATAAATTGTCTTAGCTAAAAGTTGTACTTTACCGTTATAATTATTTCTTAATATTTTGTTACAAATTCGGAGAAATAGCCCTTAAGGAAAACCTTGTATGAAAATATTTGTTATCTTTGTAACAAAGAAAAAAAAATAATAAACAAAGCTATCGCCACATTGAACAAACAGTAAATTATTAATCCCTTTAGAATAGAAAGATATGGTTTTATATTTTTTACATTATTTGTTCAACAGTTCCTGTCTGTGCTTTCTTTTAAATACAAAATATTATGTGAAGTGTTGATCTCTATATTTTTATAAGGAGAAAATTTGTATGAAAAAGTTAAACAAAAGGCCATAAAAACGTTATAATATGTATATTTTACAGGGCTGTAAATATTAGCATTTATTGATTTTACCCAGAAAAATTGCCTAGACAAACGGACAAACAGACAAACATAGGGACAATAAATTAATCCTAAAAGAGTTTTGTTTTTTCATTTTGCGTAAAGGGACCTGAACATTTCAAACTATGATACAAATAATTTTATATATTTTAAACACTTGGCGATTTATCCCAAGGGTAAACAGGTGTCCCAAAAGTCAACGCTTTCCCTTGGAAGGCTGGTAGGCCAGCTCATGACTGACCAGAATATCAAATTATGACCTCAGCAAAAAGTAGATAGTCTTCGAGTTGATGGTACTTTTATAAATTCGAATAGATTTTTGAGAGTCAAAGCTAACCAGTTCTTAATTCTAAGAATAAAATTTTTGTTGCGCAACTCTGAATAGTCATGCTATTGATAAAGTCAAAAATAAACCTTGAAATGCTGTTACATCAGGAAGTAAAATAAAAACCCAATTTATGAGCAATTTTTTGTAATAAGGTTAGTTCGATACCACACCCTGAAAAAAAATGTCCTATGTTAGTTTTGCAAATTGTCTTAAATAACGGCTCATCAAATATTGTTTTTCAAATGATCTGGCAATTTCTGTGTATTACTTTTGAAAAAAAAGTTATTGCTATTTTACTACCAAAGGAGCTGCGTATTTTTTAAAATAATTAGAATTTAGAATGAAAGAGTGGCGGGCAGTAAAAATATTTCACGTTCATTAGAAATGCCATTTAACACGCATTAGAGTAAGATAAATAGTAACGCTATTTAAAATGAGTTGGAATGAGATAGTAACGCAGTTAAACGTGGTTGAATGAGAGAGGCATAATTGATATAGGCTACAGTGAGATAGATAGTGACGTGGTGCATTCCTTCTGAGAATATTTGTTAGTTTCCACTTTTTGTAATAACAACTTTAGTAAAAAAAATTTGTAAAGAAATTTTTGATCCAATTTATTTTCCCGCAAGTGTAAAACCAGCTCAACGGGCGAAAAATATTTAAAGAATGGGTAATGGTGACAATTAACCGTCACAATATTATTATGTATCTCTAAAGGAGTGTCTGAAATGTTCCGAGGGTCAACTGATAAATCAAACACTCAAAAAACCACTTTTAGCCGACCATAATAAATTTATGTCCCGACGTGATAGCAAGTAGGATCAATGCCGTGTGACGATGATCGAAATACACTAATAAATTAGATAAAATAAAATACGTATTACTTTTGACCCTGCCTCGTCCACTCTATTCGTATTTTTGCTATGGTGACGCGAGCTTAGAGACCGGGACGAATTTCCCCCCGCGCGCTATCGTAAAATAGAATAAGCCACGCCCGGAACTGGTTTTTGTTTTGGCTATGTCATACTCTTAAGGAATTTGCACTCGCTACACCTATTTATACTCAAACGTTTCTTGTTAAATCACCTTTTCCTTTTTCTCTATTAACTGATGCAGAAAAGAAACAAGTTAGATGGTTAGAAGTGAATCGAGGGTATCGTTGGAGTGAGGGATTGGTGGATTATAGAGAGTTTTGTAGAATTATGAATAGTTATTTGAAGGCTCGTCTCTTATACGAGTATACATACAAAGGTACCTTCATTTTTTTTTCCAGAATAGCTCTTGTTATTGTTATTAATCTCACGAAATTTCAGTTACCGGAAATCAATAGTTTTCTCAAAAAAAAATTTCAACTTTCGTAAAATAACCTCAAAAATTGTCTTAAGGTTCAATTTTAATTGATTTTATGACTTCATTTTTTTTTTTTTTGGTTGTGTTCCGAAACTGCTGTGAGTGACGCATTAAAATTGACGTAATTTAATTTTTTTTGTTGTATTTCGCTAAAAATTTGCTCAAAAGACTAGTATCCAGGATATAAAAAAAAACCAATGCAGATATTTTGTTTTCTTCGTGATTTGAATCAGAGCACCCGACTCCATGCAAAAAATAGGTTGAATAAGTTCCAAAACCGAATCAGAGCACCCCGACTCTATACAGTCTTGTGGGTACTACCCCTAGAGTGTATATAAAAAGCCGTAGGCGTGGAGGAAGGGCAGCCCTCGCCTGCTGTAACAAAGCATAGGCACCCGTGCGAGCCGTAGCGGCTGAGGCTGGTCGCCGAAGGCGACCAACAAGCCGAAGCTGCGAAGGTGAGCATGGGTGACTGTGCTTTGTTACGCAAGGGCGAAGGGGCTGCACTTTCCGCAACGCCGAAGCAATTGCAGAAGTCATATTGGGTCTTTAAAGTTAGGTTATGTTCAGTTTTTTTTTTTTTTTTTTCAAGAAACTAGTTTCATTACACCCTCTCCCCAGTGATCCCCCTCCCACTATACGTATACTTAATATTCGAGTTATTTTATCCTACATAAAACATAAAATAACCTTTGAAAAAAAATTATAAAAAAAAACTATTGATTTCCGGTACCCCCCCCTTAGGGGGGGGGCTTATACCCCCTCCCCCCCATCGCCCCCCCTAAACATATACATAGGTACATATACGTATATAAGAGTCCTTCCTATTTGAAAAATAAAAAGATATTTGTGAAGGGAGCCGAAAAAGTTAATTGGGTTTATAACTTATGTAAAAACTGTATTGTTAAAGATGTTGGTGAACTAGGAAGTCCTAATTTAGAAAATTTACGAGAAATATATTGTCCAAAATACTTAAATTGTATAAGCAACCATCAGAAACATTGTGCTCTAAAAAATGTAATATCTTTAAAAAAATGGTATTATGAAAATAATATGGATTTATTTAACTTTTTAAAACTGTAAAGGAAAGCTTTTACAAAACTGTTGTTAGAATAAGTTAAGGTTATTTTAATAAAAATGTTACTATCAATTCTTTGTTTTTCAATAAATAAGTGTATATTATTTTGTTTTTTTAATCCTGCAAAGTTGATCAAATAAAAGAAAATTGGTTTTAAAGTATGATGTGTTTTATTTAATACTATAAATAATTGAAAACAATATTTCTTAAAATAATTATAACGCTATGTAAGAATTATCGTACAACTTATGAATAATTTTTTCTATCAGTTTTTCCGCCATTTGGTTTATTTCATACCAGGCGTCAAGAACAACAAACTGCGCACTAGAAGCATAGTAAAACCAGAAAAGTAGTTTATCTTCAACCAAAGGTACATCGCGCGGCTAATATGTGTGCGTGCTAGTACGCACGAACTACAGTACGCACACAACAGCAATATCTCGGTATGCAAGGCCGGTGCTAGTCGGGGTTACGCCGCGGTCGCGCTCAGTCAAGTCTTTCGAACAAGCGCGCCAGCGCGGCACCGATCACTTCAAATATGTCGACAGCACGCTGTCGTACATATTGTTCTGTCTTCGGATGCCTCAATAATAATTCCTCAAATCCAGAATTATCGTTCTTCTCAATACCAACTCAACAAGGTGAGTACACAATTTATGGTACATATAAATAATAATGAGAGATGTAAACCGTACTTTCTTTGTTCACATTTAACATAGGTACCTATGATCATAACTGTGCTATGATTGTCAGTTAGTCAAAGTGTTTTTAAATGTAGAGCTGATATGGTTGAAATCGCAAAGATTTTTTAATTATAGACTAGGAGCCAATGTTCGATTAGATACTTAAATTTTATTATGTACTTAAATGAATTGAACTGATTAATTTAGTCAACAATCACAAAGATTTTTAAGCAAAAGCGTTGCCAGGGGGGCAAGATGACATGAATTGTAGGTAAAATAAACAAATGTAAAGTTTTTAATTGTTCATTACAAGAAACAAAATAATTGTCTTATAAACATAATGTTCTTGGGTTTCTCGCGAATTTTTCGGTTACTTTATTATAAAAATCTCAAAGTTTTTCAAATCTCTAGGGGGGGACAGCTGCCCCCTTCCCCCTTTTGACGATGCCCATGTTTTTAAGGTAAATTCAGGAGCTTATCTTTAATTTTATAATTGATTATTTTCAAGTTTTCTTACTTTATTTAATATAAGCAAGTAAGATTTCTTTATGAGTTATAAGGTCTATACGTTTATTATGTATGATATGAATGTATGTATGTTTGAATGTTTCACTACGTCGTCGATTGATAGCTCATTTGTCATAATCGGCTTCAAAATGTCAGTTGATTTGTCATAATTTTTATTTTGTTGTTTTCAGGCGCTTACAATGGCTACAATTAATATCACGTGAGGACTTGACAGATAATGTTTCAAAATATCGTGCTTCATATTATAAATTGTAAGCATTTTAAATTAAAGAAGTCTTATTTAAATAAATGTGCTTTTTATTAATGTCTACCTCATATAAGGTTAAAATACGGTACTGAGCTCCCGGTCTACATAAAGGTCAATTCGGGTCTCTACGGCGCGGCGGCGTCTTTGTAGATCAAACGTGCCACCAAAGGGGGCCGCCTTGAGAACAGTTCCGCACCACAAACTTATCTATTTCGGCGACTCGCGGCAACGAAGACTGTTACTAATGAATATAGAAGTCATTTTAGTTTGGCCTACGGCAACAAATAAGTTGGTAACACGTTCATTTAACGTATCGCTATTCGTACCGGCTGTCGCTGCTGCTGCCATCGAGTTGAAGGCCCAATGTAAATGAATTTAATATTTACAAACATAATACATACCTACGTAGTATATGTATAATATATGTATTTAAATATTGATTTGTATTAGCCAGGTACGAAAATAAAAGAAGGAACAACCCTGACACAGTAGGTATTGAAGTCTCGTACGGGGCGTGAGTTAATCTACTGTTCTGGTTTTACTATGCTTTAGCGGTGACAGTGAATTGGAAACTTCTAGCATAGTAAAACCAGAACAGTAGATTAACTCACGCCCCGTACGAGACTTCAATACCTACTGTGTCAGGGTTGTTCCTTCTTTTATTTTCGTACCTGGCTAATACAAATCAATATTTAAATACATATATTATACATATACTACGTAGGTATGTATTATGTTTGTAAATATTAAATTCATTTACATTGGGCCTTCAACTCGATGGCAGCAGCAGCGACAGCCGGTACGAATAGCGATACGTTAAATGAACGTGTTACCAACTTATTTGTTGCCGTAGGCCAAACTAAAATGACTTCTATATTCATTAGTAACAGTCTTCGTTGCCGCGAGTCGCCGAAATAGATAAGTTTGTGGTGCGGAACTGTTCTCAAGGCGGCCCCCTTTGGTGGCACGTTTGATCTACAAAGACGCCGCCGCGCCGTAGAGACCCGAATTGACCTTTATGTAGACCGGGAGCTCAGTACCGTATTTTAACCTTATATGAGGTAGACATTAATAAAAAGCACATTTATTTAAATAAGACTTCTTTAATTTAAAATGCTTACAATTTATAATATGAAGCACGATATTTTGAAACATTATCTGTCAAGTCCTCACGTGATATTAATTGTAGCCATTGTAAGCGCCTGAAAACAACAAAATAAAAATTATGACAAATCAACTGACATTTTGAAGCCGATTATGACAAATGAGCTATCAATCGACGACGTAGTGAAACATTCAAACATACATACATTCATATCATACATAATAAACGTATAGACCTTATAACTCATAAAGAAATCTTACTTGCTTATATTAAATAAAGTAAGAAAACTTGAAAATAATCAATTATAAAATTAAAGATAAGCTCCTGAATTTACCTTAAAAACATGGGCATCGTCAAAAGGGGGAAGGGGGCAGCTGTCCCCCCCTAGAGATTTGAAAAACTTTGAGATTTTTATAATAAAGTAACCGAAAAATTCGCGAGAAACCCAAGAACATTATGTTTATAAGACAATTATTTTGTTTCTTGTAATGAACAATTAAAAACTTTACATTTGTTTATTTTACCTACAATTCATGTCATCTTGCCCCCCTGGCAACGCTTTTGCTTAAAAATCTTTGTGATTGTTGACTAAATTAATCAGTTCAATTCATTTAAGTACATAATAAAATTTAAGTATCTAATCGAACATTGGCTCCTAGTCTATAATTAAAAAATCTTTGCGATTTCAACCATATCAGCTCTACATTTAAAAACACTTTGACTAACTGACAATCATAGCACAGTTATGATCATAGGTACCTATGTTAAATGTGAACAAAGAAAGTACGGTTTACATCTCTCATTATTATTTATATGTACCATAAATTGTGTACTCACCTTGTTGAGTTGGTATTGAGAAGAACGATAATTCTGGATTTGAGGAATTATTATTGAGGCATCCGAAGACAGAACAATATGTACGACAGCGTGCTGTCGACATATTTGAAGTGATCGGTGCCGCGCTGGCGCGCTTGTTCGAAAGACTTGACTGAGCGCGACCGCGGCGTAACCCCGACTAGCACCGGCCTTGCATACCGAGATATTGCTGTTGTGTGCGTACTGTAGTTCGTGCGTACTAGCACGCACACATATTAGCCGCGCGATGTACCTTTGGTTGAAGATAAACTACTTTTCTGGTTTTACTATGGCTAAAGTCTATCACTTGAATTTTAATCACTCGTGACCCCTTCCTTGGAGTTTTTGAAATCACATACGATGTTGAGCTCATACTTTTCTTGGCACGCTTCCGTGGTATTTTTTTTTCTTTAGGAGGTGATACGAGTACTTGCGCACTAGGAATTGTTACTTCCTCGTCACTTTCTAAACCCTGCAGCATGTTTTGAGCGTAGTAATAACGATTGGTAGAATCCATGGTTACCTGGAAAAAGAAAAATACACTTATTATCTTACCAAAGGACAATTCACAATTTAAAAAATAAGCATTATAATTTCAACTTACTTTGTACAGACTTTATTTTTTCTGCTTGTCAATCGAATCGTATGACCGCTGCCAGTGTTTGTGTGTGAATGAATCACATAAATGATATTGTTTAGCACATCGTTTTGTGCTGAGTTGTCAAGTTGCATGAAGTTGTTTCCTCCCGTACGCAGCGCCAGAACTCATATTACATTATTGCAATTTGTGTTTGATGAAACCTGAAACCTGAATATCTTTCGAAGCAGGTGCACCTGCTGTGCATGTTTGAACTTGCACGTTTGATAAAATTAAATTTAGTATAGGAATATATAAGGAATGAAAACAATCCATTTTTGTATTTATGTTCTATATTTATTCAATTCGTTCGTAGACTTTACAAATTATTTAGATATATGTTAGTATATATTTTATACACTGACATGTACAATATATGCAAAGATTAATTTAATACAAAAGAAAAATTAAAACATATTATAAAACTCTATATCTAGGTACCTACATCAACATAACATTTTACAAAGAAACAAGCTGATTTAACATCTTAATTTGAGTGTAACTTTACTTAAACAATTAAATAGGTAAGGACTTGTGACCCCAAGCTAACGTTGATATTTTATCAGATAGAATACAGCGCTTATCATCAGTGTTTGATAATGCGATTTTGTTCACAGACTGCGTGAATATTTCGTGTTTTATAGATTTAAAAAGCATATTTTTTCTTCGTATGATTTTATTATTTAGCAATACATCACTGTAGTCTGATACGCCTAAATCACGAATTACGCATTTTTTAACACCCTTTGCTTTTTTTATTGTGTTTTGAACTGTTTTTATACAGTATAATTTTGAACGCAATCCTACAAACTCGGTTAAAATCTGTCCTCCTAATTCATCCTTAAATAAACCAGGAACTTTTTTGTTTTTATTAAGTATTTTAAACTGGTTTTCTGGATCATAGTTACTAGTATCAAAATAGTCAGTAAAAACGTGTATCAAGTCATGGTAAAAATCGACCGTTTCAATGTTATAGACAAAGCTGTCTGTATCTGTATACAAAAGATTAACGCGGTTGCCATATTCGGGTTTTATTACAGAATAGTGGAAGTCATACATGTGACTTTTTGAAAGTTCTAATACAGCAAACCCAATATAAATTGGTTTGTCTAAAATTATTCTTTCAGGCCTCATTTGAATAGCCACTAGATTTTCTGAAAATATAGACGCACTGTGAAAGTTAGGTCTTGCTATTAGTTTGTCAGCTGTTTGAAATTTTTTTGTTTTATTGTTTTGATCATGCCATTGGTTGACCAATTTAACATCCACCCGTTTTTCAGTATCTTCAAGTGTTTTTCCAAAAATAGAATTATTATTTAACTTAAATAAATCTTGCTGGAAAGTAGTTTTTGCTCTTTTTCTTAGTTCGGTATTCAAAACGATATATTCTTTTAAAAATTTACTTTGACGAAACGTGATAACTCTGTGAACTTTTCTGATAATCAATCCGTTTTTTAAACATGTTTTTAGGTGCACGTAATGTATCACATAGTTATATTTATCGTATAAGTTTGGAGTTAATTTTGATGTTTTACCACCTGGAGGTACGAATTTTTCAGCACAAAAAGGATAGTCATTATGTAGGTCATGTAAGTTTTCGGGGTAAATCAAATCAATCTCAAGTATGAAGCCATAGAGTGCGTCATCGGATATATCTAAAATATTCAGCTTTTTGATTTCGGTATCATTCAAAAATCAAAAATTGGAAATTGGAAGTGATTGACACATGCTGTACCCGTATAAGTTATTACAATCAATGTAAATTAAATATGAATTTGGCTTAGATGGATCATGCGATTGCATGTATGTATTATTTGCCTGTGAACTTCTAGTAGAGCACATACAAATTCCCCCCCGAATGCCTTTCTGTATCATGCGTATGATTTCAATGTTATCCAAAAGTTCTAATTTCACTCCGGTTTTTAATAACATACAATCAAATGACATAGCAGGTAAAGTGATATAAAAAGCAGGATCAAGCAGGTAGTGTATTTTACTAGTTAGTCTAAAATTTTCAAATACGTCTGTTAATAGTAAGACGTCAGTTTTCAGGTAAAGATCGGTGTACTCTCCCATGTTTTTAATTTTAAAAGTTGACCAAACGTTTCGGGCGTGCTCATATTCTTGCTCGGTTATATTTTCATCAGTAAGAGAATTATAAAACATTGCCTTCGGTGGTAGTTTCTTTTCAGAAAACAATTTCCAGCTTGACATATAATCGTAAGGGTATACACCCTTGCGAATAAGTAACTTAAACTCATTTTGATCCGGAAAAAAGTCCGACATGTATATGAAGTCAGCTTTACACAACCCTTGTGCTAATTTTTGTAAGCTTGCACCCAAAAACTTGAATGAGTCAACAAAACGGATTTGTGCAAACTGATCATCCGAGATTCGTAAAAATTGAACCTGTGAGTTCACTTAGTTCTTTAATAAATAAATGACAATCATAGCCTGAAAGGTTATGAAAAAATACAGGAATTAGTTTTGGTACGCAAAACCGTAAGTTACAGTACTGATGTGCTGCACCACGGTATCTACCAGTTAAATGGCAATGATCTTTCACCTTTTCTGAGAATAAAAAATGACCACAAATATGGCAACAATCAGCTTGTTTGTGTTTTTTAGCATCCATTCTTGTAAATATCATAGGGATTTCTTTGTTTAAGAATCCATAAATTCTTTTTACTTCACAAGCGATAAGCTTAACAAATTTTTGAACACAATCTGATCCGCGATACTGAACAAAACGATTTAAGCTTTTATCATACGAGCAAACAATATGGTAAGCGAAGGCTATCGCTATGTGTTTTTTACAATTTACTGTAAAGCTGTAATCTGGGTTGGGTTGACAAGTTTGATAAGGTACAAGAAGCGTTTCAAAATCCGCGTATATTACGAAAGGAACATCCTGTTTTCGATCAAAGTTTTTAAACTCAAGATAGGTACCTTTTCTAGGAATAACAGTGGCTACACCGCTACACAAATGGTTTTGCGAGACCTTTTCAGATGAGAAAAACATTAGACAATCCTCACAAAAATATAATTTGCCGTGATTTTTTGTGATTTGACTGCGAACAAGACGTGGTAAATTTTTTATCAAAACGTAATGACTCTTGTCACCTCTCTCCAGCAACAGTAAATTGACACGTTTACTTCTTGTTTTGTAAGACGATCTATAAATAGGACCTACTACAATTCTATTATATTGAAGGGAATAAATGTTTACGCTTATATTAGGATTATTACACTCAAATGTTTTAATATCCGACAAGGTAACAGGAAAACTTAATCCTTCCGTATTTAACACTTTGGAAAAATGGGGATAAGATGACGTATTCCCTTTTTTGTTTTTGGCTAAGCAAATTGCCGCGACAACGCTCCACAAGAAACAAAATACATCCTTATTTTTAACATTTACACATGCCTTCTTGTTTTTTATTTCTGGTGGTAATTCCATATAGGTTGATCCACTCAGTGGTTGATATTTGTTGATATTAATTTCCAAATATAAATTATTGAGAAAACTCCAACCACTGTCACGTTCTTCGAATGTTTCAATTTTTTTCTTTATTTGAGTTATTGTTTCGAATATAAGTTGTTGACAGTCAAAATTCCAATGTAATGTTTTATTTTTTGTAGCAAAAGATTTTATCTCTTGTCCCTCATTTTTAAATAATACAAAGTTACAAAAAAATTCGAAATTAACTTTTACGCTCACATGTTGCTTGATTGCCTTGAGTAAAAGATTACGTATTTTTGAAGTTATATTATTCAAGAATGTTTCGGGTAAGCAGTTTTCAAATTCCGTTGCCAGTATTCTATAGCTTGATATACGTCCTCGAAATGCTGACGCAACCTCAACGATACCCCCCGCGTTCCGAAATAGAATTATTTCGCTAAAATCGATTACGAATGAATGAGGTGAATGGCTAATAATCCATGAGTGAAGCAAATGCGTTCATTCATTCGTATGACTTTCGTGGCTCATGCGACGGAGGTGAGGCGATGTGAGCGTTGAACGGAATGGAATGTCAAAAATTGTTTTCGCTCCATTATTTCAGCAGTTCAGATCAGATAAACCATGGTATATGTTTTATTCGGTCATGAGAGAAACAAATGGAAAGTCGTGGGGAACTCTTCGTCAAAAAGGAAGAATATATATTTAATATTTTTTTTTGTCACTGTCTGAGT
The DNA here is from genome assembly GCA_934047225.1 of Ypsolopha sequella. Taxonomy (NCBI): domain Eukaryota; kingdom Metazoa; phylum Arthropoda; class Insecta; order Lepidoptera; family Ypsolophidae; genus Ypsolopha; species Ypsolopha sequella. The sequence continues at coordinate 25,782,239 of OW203984.1, read as the reverse complement.
CTACGTTGAAGAAGTGCTACAAACTCTTCTTGTTCCATCACGAATCACGGCACTTTGACGAAGTAAAATAAAATAATCGTATTGTATTCTGTGGTAAGAGGTTATGGTTAAGATGTATCTTTTTTAATGCGGTCCGAATCATAAGCTATCTTTCACATCGTTTGCTAGCTCACAAATTACGGACCAGTCATCGCTCACACTTTAATTCATTCATAGCTTTTATCTATGTAATTCTATTTCGGACCGCACGGACCGTCATGTACTGGAGCAGTACAATTTTCTTTATGTTTGTTACTACGCAAATGACCAACAAAGTTTTTTTTTTGTACTTCTATTGAACAAGCTGTGCAATATGGCATTTTGTTATAAAATAAAAAGAAAAAAAATTGCAAATAATGATTTGATGAAATGTGTGCAATATTGAAAGATAATCGTTACAGTCCTGTTATTATTTACTATAGGCACCTGAGAAATACAGTTGGTATATATAATTTATTAATTATATTCATTATATATACAGTAGAATCCTAAGAAAACGACTTTGTTTATAACGGTTATACGTTTTTAGCAACGAAAATGTAAACTTAAGTTAAGTTTCATATAGACGATCTATGAAAACATATCCGTATAAGAATGACTCCGGTTTAAGCGGTCAACTGCTTATAGTGACCTATTTTGATTAAAAAATTGTCCTGTTAGAACGACGCGCCCCTCGCCCCGCTATCCGGATTCTACTGTACATTTATTAATTAATTAAAACATTTATTTAAATTTAACGGCGCTGCTATAAAAAGTTGGCTCACTGTCTTGAAACAACGGCTTAGTTTGATTTATAAATTTCTGCAACTGCTCCCACTGGGGTGTGCGTCGATCTAGTTGTGCCCTTAGTAGAAACAAGGATTTTTTCCAATGCTCTGGTTGTTTTGCGTCCTCGGTCGTGTATACGATAGTCGCAAGTCGATAAAGTACTCGCCTTCAAGTGGTGCTGTCCGACGCACAGAACCGTTGGCAACTTTTGCAGTAAATGATGATGTCACAGAGTTCGGTGTCCCATTAGAGACTAAGGCGTCGTCATCATCCGATAAAACGCCGAATAGGTCGAACTCACGCCTCTTTTTTTCAGCAGAAGTAACCGCAGGCTTCTTTTTAGATCTGTGAGCAAAAAGATAATACATAAAAAAATAGTCCAGAAAATTTTACTTACCACAATAATTTTGGATGTGTACGTTGAAGCTCAATCAAGTTATTTGTTATATATGCCTAAATTTACAAGTTTATTTTCATGACTAATGATTGAATGAACAGTTTCGTTATTGACCTTCTATTACGTTAAGTATATTTAAGTTATGAAATATAACATTTTTATTTTTTAAATTATTTTGTTTTGGATTTAGACAGGAGTGAAATTTATGAAAGTATAGTACACTTACCTCGAAGAATCAGCTGCTTTTTCAGCCTTCCGCTTGGGCGTCTTTGCAACTGCCGCCTTTTTAACTTCAGTCCTTTCGGAGACAAAACTTTCAATTTCAGAGTCAGACCTAGAAAAGAAAAATACACATAAGTACACCACATTACCCACGTATATGAAAAAACCCTCGTATATTTTGTGAGTATAAAACAGAACGGGCAGAAGGGTTGACTTAATTTCAATTTGCCAAAATATTATTAGATTGTAAAGTGGGTTGCTTGGTACAGGGTAATATTGATGAATATTGATAAATATTGATGATAAAGCAATACCTCATTGTCACCAAGCCGGCAAGTCAAAGACCAGTCCGTTGCAAAGTTTCAATTTGGTAGGTAACCAAGCCGGCAGGAAAACCATTCCGTTGCTTGGATACCATTTACCCTGCGGTCCGTAATAGAATTACATAGATAAAAGCTATGAATGAATTAAAGTGTGAGCGATGACTGGTCCGTAATTTGTGAGCTAGCAAACGATGTGAAAGATAGCTTATGATTCGGACCGCATTAAAAAAGATACATCTTAACCATAACCTCTTATCACAGAATACAATACGATTATTTGATTTTATTTCGTCAAAGTGCCGTGATTCGTGATGGAACAAGAAGAGTTTGTAGCACTGTTCTTTAACGTAGACTCAGATAGCGACGAAAAAATATATATACATATAAATTCTTCCTTTTCGACGAAAAGTTTCACACGACTTTTTATTTGTTTCTCTCATGGCCGAATAAAACATATACTATGGTTTGTCTGATCTGAACTGCTGAAATAATGGAGCGAAAACAATTTTTGACATTCCATTCCGTTCAACGCTGAGCATGAGCCACGAAAGTCATACGAATGAATGAACGCATTTGCTTCACTCATGGATTATTAGCCATTCACCTCATTCATTCGTAATCGATTTTAGCGAAATAATTCTATTTCGGAACGCGGGGTTAGTAACCTGTTTATACTCACATACATTTTAAGCGGGATTCTTGAAGTATTCTTGCTGTAGGAAGATTTCTCACTAGACTGCACTGCTGTTGACTGTAATAAATTTGACAAAAGCCTGTCGATTTATAGGGCAAAAATGCAAACCTTTCAATATTTGTAGTTTGGTAGTGAAATGTATATACCACGCATGAAACTGTTGAGAAATAATATACCTTATTGCCTACATTATAGCATTTATTTAAGAGTCGACAATTTTATGTATATAAATCATTTTATCAATAAAAGCTCATGGAAGGAATATTTACCTTAGCAAGCATTACTTTGAAGTCAGGGGTTTTTAACTAATGGTGTAAGAATTACAACACAAAGCCTTCTGAACTACTAACACAATTGTACACAATCTGTAGGTTCTTTCGACGTAAACGTTATTAGCTTGAACAAACTTAAAGAAACCCTAAAAACAAGCAACAGAGTCGACTGGATTCTCGTAAAAACGCTGCGTATATTATACAGAGACTACGATTCTATAGAGCTTGTTAAGCAAACGTAAAAATTAAGTGAAAATTTAGGTCGATTTATTCAAGATAGGAAATAATAACAAAAAAATAATCAAGTAGCACCCCGTTTGAGAGGGTTGAGAACTCCTGGTGAGAAAGTAAAAAACTTATACATCCTTGAATAAAATTAAATTATAGTAGGGTTGTACGTACATGTACATTGTTCTTTTTTTAAATTGTTACATTTCAAAACAAGATCATTACATTAAATTTTAGATGAATGGAATTATGATGGCAAAGGAAGATAATGTGTGTTTAAATCAATTATATAAAATAGTTGCCCGTGGTTTTAAACGTTTTCATTTGTAACGGATCCCTTATAAGTTCATATAGTTTTGCGCTGCAGAATATCCTGCTGCAAAAGATTTATTTTAACGCTTTGATCTGTTAAAGCTAAAATTAAACAAACAAACAAACCAATTTTACGATTTTTTATATTTTGTCATTAAGTCATAGTATATTAGGTATACAATACAACACTCAACAGTAGTTTTTCACACTTCGTAAATTTGACAACCCTATACAATACTACCTAATAAGCAGATTCAAAACGTGTTCGAACACGATAAAGTTTTGTACAATTAGTGTTGCCAGACATTAGGAATCTGTCTACATGTTGGCTTTTAAAAAAGAGTTCTTTGTAAGGTAATATAGAGATAAGATATACAAATAAACGCAATTCAAGATGATTTATTCCGTAGTTTATAATTTACCTAACGAGTTTTTTAAATGATATCTATGGGAAATGTCAATCTCGTCTCGATAAAGATATGTTATATCCTTATAAATATTGTTATTTTTAGTTTATGTTTAAAAGTTTATTTGAACCAAACTAAAATTAGATTGATTTTTAACAGAGAACTTTAACAGAGGCCTTTTTTATTTTTAAGTTTGTCTTAAACAAAACATTATTGTCATACTTTCTAAGATTTTTTTCCCTTTGAATCTGGCAACCCAATTTGCAATTTGACTCTACAATCGAAAATAATATAAGTGTGAAACCAGTGGTTCTTAACCTGTATAGTAAGCCCTCAATAATTGCAGAGCCTTGCTCTTGACTTAAGGTAAGATCGTGGCGGAAGTCCATTGTAAAGCAATTGTTACCGAGAATCAATAATTCAGAGTATTAACTTATGGCACGTTATCATCAATAATTTAAGAGTCTTACTCTTGACTTAAGGTAAGATCGTGGTGGAAGTCAATTTTAAAGCAATTGTTACCGAGAATCAATAATTCAGAGTGTTAACTTATGGCACGTTATCATCAATAATTTAAGAGCCTTGCTCTTGACCTAAGGCAAGATCGTGGCGGAAGTCAATTTTAAAGCAATTGTTACCGCAAATCAATAATTCAGAGTATTAACGTATGGCACGTTATCATCAATAATTTAAGAGTCTTGCTCTTGAATTAAGATTAGATCGTGGTGGAAGTCAATTTGAAAGCAATTGTTACCGAGAATCAATAATTCAGAGTGTTAACTTATGGCACGTTATCATCAATAATTTAAGAGCCTTGCTCTTGACCTAAGGCAAGATCGTGGCGGAAGTCAATTTTAAAGCAATTCTTACCGCAAATCAATAATTCAGAGTATTAACTTATGGCACGTTATCATCAATAATTTAAGAGTCTTGCTCTTGAATTAAGGTAAGATCGTGGTGGAAGTCAATTTGAAAGCAATTGTTACCGAGAATCAATAATTCAGAGTGTTAACTTATGGCACGTTATCATCAATAATTTAAGAGCCTTGCTCTTGACCTAAGGCAAGATCGTGGCGGAAGTCAATTTTAAAGCAATTGTTACCGCAAATCAATAATTCAGAGTGTTAACTTATGGTACGTTATCATCAATAATTTAAGAGCCTTGCTCTTGACTTAAGGCAAGATCATAGCTTGCATAAGTCGATTGTAAATCAAATGTTATCGAGAATCAATAATTAAGAATGTTAACTTATGGTACGTCATCGAGAATGATTTATCTTATCTGTATGGGCGCAACTTTGCCATAAAATTTGGTAACCTGCGGTAATACCCAACCAAACTTTCCCACCATTTATAAAGTTTGAGTACTTTTGGTGTAAACCAACAAATCAGCATAACTATATTCAATCACACGCTCGTAATAAGATATCTGATTCTTTGCGAAATTCTACTTAAATTTAATGCTTACAAACAAGTTCAAACTCGTGGGATATTGCACAATTTTAAAATCAAAGAAAAATTTTATTTGACGCGGTCGCACGTTTATTAAACATTTTACTTGAAATCAAGAACCAGCATCCAGTATACAAAGTAAGTTGAAATTATAATGCTAGTTGCACAAATTGTTACTTTTCCTTTGGTACGATACTAAGTGCTTTTTTCTTTTTTCAGTTAATCATGGATCCAAATTGCACGGCTTGCGTGGTGGAACGTAAAAGGCGTAGGGTAAAGAGCATCCCGTCGACATCCTACGTGAGGGTAAAAACACCAAGAAAGGGGTCAAGAGTCATCAAAATAAAAGTTACAGACTTTAATGGTGATGATAAAGTGGTGACGTCGAAGGCACAGTATGTTGTCCTCGACGCCGAGTGCAAAATTAGTGCAATGACTGAGGAACTTTTAAAACAAATTAGTTGTAAGTTAAATGACAATTCCTATATTGCCTTATAATTAAGAAAAAGTGATATTAAAAAACTTGCTCTAAACTAATTTTCATATATTTAATAAACTTCATAGTGTACTAAAAATAAAAAAACCTCAGAATTAAATAAACTATTATAAAACTATATAAAAACTAAACTTAATCTAACAGCAGTTGTTTGAAACTTATCATTGTAGTTTCAAAAAGTTTTAGCTTTTTTTAAGTAGGTATTAATTTTAAATAGCCAATCTTTTAATGAAAAATCGAGTCGTGTCAGATAAGAGTTTCCCGTCGCGGAACCCTGATTTTTTCGTGAGCTTATATTATTTGTCATCGGCTACTGGGAGATACATTTACAAGGTAAGAAAATTGTTTATTATTTGTTACTCAAACGATAGTATTGTGCTCGATAGTATTTCGTAGCAAAAACCTGATTTCCCAAACTCTTTTCTAGTTATTTTACCGAGTTAACGGATACAATCTCAGCAGTTGTTTGAAAACTTTCAAAACGTACGAACAGATTCATTTCGGTGGTTCACCAACAACTGATAGACTGATATCTGAAGTAACCAGTATCCTAACCAGTACGTCGCCGCAATTTTTTGAGTCTAAACTCTCACAAGCACACTGGTGGTTCTAAAACACAATGTATTTTGTGGCGTATCGACCTGAACTCTATTGTTTATTCTTTGTTACTCAAACGGTAGTATTAAGGTTCTGACAGTCTCATTTTATATTGGCTCGTGTGTTGAAGAACGAATTCAATCACTGCTGATTTTACGGTAGTATTGGGGTTCTGGCCCTTTCATTTTTGTGATAGCAGTTGTTTAAAACCTTTAATAGGGGCCAGAATGATTGCTTGTTACCCAAAATATAGTATTGTTCGTTCTGGCCTCGAGGATTGAGACGGAGAAGGCGAACGCAAGTGAGCCTGTCTCAATACGAAGGGGGCAGAACGAACAATACTATACTACTAATGTTTATCTGTTTATCAAAAGAAGCCATAGTTTGATGAAGTTTTCTCTATGGATGATGTATATTAATGTAAGATCCTTATTCTAGTACTTAACTCGCGATTGCAAAAATTACGCTCGATTGAAATTATAAAAGTCATTATCATAAACTCATATCACATATCATATCATATCATAGAATGAATGAGATCTTCATCGACCCTTTTTCTCATAGTTTGACAAAGAGGAAAGACATAAAGATCACAACGAAATAAAATTATATTTGTCAGATGGAATGGAGAATATCTAAAATCTGGTAGTTAGAAATTTTGTTAGACACTCGTATTTAAGAGGCCGTACAAACGAAATACCAAAACCATTTTGTAAATCATAGATATTCTTAAGGTAGTGTGTATTTATTCTGATTGCATTACAGAATATCTAGGGTTCCCAAATATATCGCACACGCTCTAAAATAGTGTCATAACACAGCTTAGTGAGGATTTAAATTGTTAATACCACTCGAAGCGAAATTTAAAACTCTGTATCCAGAAAAAAAGTAATATTTGTACTTTTATCGTGAAGAAAAATTCATTTTTTCTTAAAAGTGCTTTTTCTGTATAGTGACCCTTTTTAGGGGGTATGCGATATATATTGATTTAAACCTTCGATCAAATAACCCCTAGATCTATTATTCCATACAAAATCAGTCCGAAATCACGGTCCAAGTATGTTATACAATTATAGTTATATCTAGATACATCGCAATAAAACAACAATAACATAAGAGCTAAGTTATGATTTTTCGAAAATAAACCTTGTCCGCAGTTTCATAAGATTTGTTTTCCACGATCCATTTCAGGACAAATTCTATTTTGCTTTCGTAGCTCGTAGAAACTAGTAAAAAGTCGTAAAACTATATCGCCCAACCAGCGAATAAAGATCTCAGTACATAATTATTATTTTTTATATCTTTCAGCTTTAAATTATTGCATTAAGGTAGAAAACTGAATGACGTAAACGAATGCCAAAAAATGAATTTAGCATCAGCTTTCGGAGTCGCTTTTTGTGCGCTGATTCAACACCTAGGGGTTATTTGATCGAAGATTTAAACATGAAATATGAGAAAAATAAGCTTTCTATGGAAGTTTTAAATTGCTTATGCTTTTTGTGAAATTCATAAATTGTATTTTTTTTCTAAATTATCGGCAGAGTTACATCTGCCATGGTCGCGGGATGACTGGTTGGTGCAGCGATAATTTGTTTATTTATTTATTTACTACATTAAGCCAATGCAATGGTGCAATAAACATCAACAATATAATATTATACATATAAATAACAGTACAATGAAAAATATATGTATTTAGAATTTCACACAAAACGACAATCAAGTAACAATTTTATCTATAACAAATAACAAATAAGGCTGTTCTTGTGAACTCACCCAGAGAGCAGAAAAGTAGGTCTGTGTGATCGTGGATCTTGTTGAGCAGTTGTAGGGCTCATGTCAGGGGAGCCTTCTGGCAGAGAATATAAAGTATAACTACGTACTTCTGGTGAAGATTTTTCCTGCTGCTTCCTATGGCGAACAGCCGGCCACTTTGCACCCTAAGAGAGTCCTTGGTCACCCTTAGCTTAAATTTCATCAGCAAAACCGAATTGAATTGAACTCCACGCCATATTTTGAAGAGGTACGATGTCAAAGTAAGCTCCCGTCGAACCTCCAACTTGTTACTCCTCCAACCATAATGACTGGTTAGAAAGCATAGCGATCTACCGACTGTGTCGTATATTGTTATATGTGGGTATATCTAACAACATACTTTTAGAGTTCCGTACCCAAAGGGTAACCAACGGGACCCTATTACTAAGACTCCGCTGTCCGTCTGTCTTGTCCGTCTGTCACCAGGCTGTATCTCATGAACCGTGATAGTTAGACAGTTGAAATTTTCACAGATGATGTATTTCTGTTGCCGCTATAACAAAAAATACTAAAAAACAGTATAAAATAAATATTTAAGGGGCTCCCATACAACAGACATGTTTTTTTGCCGTTTTTATAGATAATTGTACGGAACCCTTCGTGCGCGAGTATGACTCGCACTTGGCTGGTTTTTATTTTTATACTACAGATCATGATCGCTCAAAAGACAAAGACGGAAATTGGTATTACATTTTGAATAAAAAAGAATTTAAGCTAGGTACAAGGAATTCGCGTGGAAATCTGCAAGTAAGTACGTTATACAGGCTGTTAAGATGAAGTTGCGGAACCCGGAAACTGGCGTTAGTACTCGCACCACGAACAACTTTTCGTGAAAAAAAATTGAGAATCAAATCGAGAATTTTGGTCGGGTAGTTATGTAACTTTTTTATGGAACAGCTGAGTCAATATATCTAGGCACAATCCAACCTCAAGCAGAATCAAACGGAAACACTGTAAATAAATGTCGATTTCCCGTCCTGCAATCGTTCTATTCGTAATTTCTAAAAATTTATGAACGTAGCTGAGGCTGTTAAATGTCAGTTAAAAAAAAATCATGCTTAAACTCAAAAGTGTCTACTATTCCACCAGTGGCACGTAAAAAAACGTTAGATTCGCTATTTTGCCAACCAGTCGCGTTATTTCGTTGCATATGTTTGCTTGATAAATAAAAATAATTCTGTTAAAAAATAAGGAAAATTTATATGCAAACTTAACACATTCCTCCTCGCTTCGCTCGTCGTCGTACCTAGTATTTGACTTGTGGTTGAAATACTTTAGTTTTTCTATTTACGACAAAAACATGAAATTATATCCGGTTGTTTCCGTACATAATATGCCATCAGTTTTGAAGAAAATTGTATTTAAAATCTTGCCCATAACTGTATATTATAAAAAAAATATTCAAATTATTAAACCGCATATTTGAAAAGGGTAGGTTATTACATTTAACTTACCTCATTTATATATCACATTTAGTAAGGATTTTTTTTTTCAAATCTCTTTACCACTATATTTTTTCTATTATGTTAACGTAATTACCATGTTTTTTTTCCTTATTTTTTGGTCATCTAGATTTGGATATAAAGGGGAACATAAAATTATTTGTGACTTTTCACACATTTTGTCATTATCATTAAATAAGATTAAAATAACTTATACATATAAGTATGTGAGATATATGTATATGTGGTAATAAAGTATAAAGTTATTTATGGGTATAACATCTGTTCTCCAAATACACCTAAAATATTTTCTGTATCGTCCTAAAGATTAAGAAGCCATTTTTCAATTATTTGTTTCAATATTAGTAACAGAACCCAGTTTTATATTGCATTCTTTTGCAACATTATTGTAGATATGAGGATGTAAAAGGGGTGCAAATCTTTGTTTAAATTTAGTCTTTGTCACAATATTTATTGTCCTAAATACTCTTTTTCGAAACAATTTATCGTATTCGGGAGAGTTAATAATTTTTCGTGTTGAATAAGTGCTGCTGTAAAGGTACATAATAGTTTCTTGATTGTTAAGATACTGCATTCTTTGTAGAGAGTTTCTGTGGGATAATTGATAAGCTTTTTAAACATTACTTTTAAAACTGACGTTTGGTGACAATAAAACCAATTCTGAAGGCTCTAATTTTAGTTTTATGGCTGTCAAAACTTCAAGTTTTCCATAGTAATTTAGCTTCTACCACTTACATATAAGAACTAACTGGCATTGAAAAAAAAATCGTTTTGACATCACTAACACTAAAATGAAAGCCTTCAGAATCGGCTTTATTATATGTTTTAGATGATCAGATCCAGCAGGTTATGCAGTAGTCCAAAACAGATTTACAAAGGGTGATAGATACAAGTCTAAGGGTTTCTTTTGAGGCACTGTTACGAAGTAGCCTCAAAACGTGAATATTGAGTTCTTTTGCCCTTCCAGATAAGAAAGAGATATGTTTAATGAAGTTGATACCTAGATATTTTATGGCGTCGATTCTTTGAATAGTGTCATAGGAACATGCATTAGAAGAAAGATCGCAGGTATGTATTTTTTTTATTAGGATGTTACAAGTTGCCGTTATGTAAAAACATTTGGTTTTAGCTGTGTTTAGTATAAGAACATTTCTGGTTAGCCAGTTTGCGATTTCAGAAAACCGCGTCAGTAGTTGTGAGAGAATGTTATTAGATTCTAGATATTTATTTTCATGTCCATTGTGTGGGCAAATTAATGATATTTTGTGCCAAATTTCGTGACTTTATCTTTAGCGGTGCAAAATGGACAACGGAACATTCCCTTTTTTGTACCCTTTACTTTTCTGTACCCTTTGAACCCCAAAACAAAAATTTCTGAGGTAGATTCGAAAACCATAACAGGCATCGGCACGGGTTTTCGAGGTACGAGCAAAGGTAGTGGGGGAATGCGCAGAAGCCATGGACTGAAAGAAGAGTTAACAAAAGCGGAGAAAATTGTTGCAGAAGTCCCATAAAAGAAAAAATTGTTGAGGTTATGTTCTAATCAAATCAGATGATGAAAAAAGTGCTTACATGCTTACACTGGTTAGTTTCCTATCCACTATGATGTTTCGAATGAACCTAAATATTTGTTATTAAGTACAAAAAGATAACAACAAAGTATTTATACGGCTCGTCTCTTATAAGAGTATACGTACAAAGGTACCTTCATTTTTTTTCCATAATAATTTTCTCTTGTTATTGTTATTAATCTCACGATATTTCAGTTACGGGAAATCAATAGTTTTCAAAAAAAAAAATTCAAGTTTCGTAAAATAACCTCGAAAATTGTCTTGAGGTGCAATTTTTATTGATTTTATGAGTTGTTTTTTTTTTTGTTTTATTCTGAAACTGCTGTGAGTCACGCATTAAAATTGACGTAATTAATTTTTTTTTGTTGTATTTCGCTAAGAATTGTCTCAAAGGACTAGTATCCAGAATATAAAAAAAAACAATGCAGGCATTTTGTTTTCTTTGTGATTTTATTCAAAGTTTATAAAGTTTATGCATGTCTTTTATTTGGCTTACTAAAAATAATAGGTTGCCCTTTTGTGGTATTGGTGCTGATTAATGATTTAATAGAAAAAATAGGTCGAATCTGTTGCAAAACCGAATCAGAGCACCCGACTCCATGCAAAAAATAGGTTGAATATGTTTCAAAACCGAATCAGAGCACCTCGAATCCATACAGTATTGTGGGTACTACCCCTAGAGTGTATATAAAAAGCCGTAGGCGTGGAGGAAGGGCAGCCCTCGCCTGCCGTCACAAAGCATAGGCACCTGTGCGAGCTGTAGCGGCTGAGGCTGCGAACAAGCCGAAGCTGCGAAGGTGAGCATGGGTGACTGTGCTTTGTTACGCAAGGGTGAAGGGGCTGCACTTTCCGCAACGTCGAAGCAATTGCAGAAGTAATTTTGGGTCTTTAAAGTAATAGAAACAAAAAAGCGAGGTTAGGTTTTGATTTTTTTTTTTAAGAAACTAGTTTTATTACATCCCCCCCAGTGATCCCCCTCCCATTATACGTATACTTAATATTCGAGTTATTTTGTCCTACCTAAAATAATCTAGAAATTTTTAATTTTGAAAAAAATATATAAAAAAAACTATTGGTTTCCGGTACCCCCCCCCCCTCCTGGAGGGGGGAATTATACCCCCCTCCTCCCTCCTCCCCGCCCCTTAAACATATACATAGGTACATATACTTATATAAGAGTCCTTCCATTTATACACCTTTATCTTGTTTTAGAAAATAAACCTTTTGCTAAGTTTCTTAGACGTACTTCTGTTCCAAGTATATTTTTCATTTACGAAAATAAAGAAGAGGTACCCATTACAAGAAGCTCACTTCGAGAACATTAGTCATAGAAAAGTTTTATAACATCCTTAGAAACGCCAAGCAGTTCAAAGTCATATTGATAGTATAGGAAATTAAATGAAGTGAGATCAATTGGGGGCATTGTTTTAATTTCCCTCAGGAAAAACTAATAATAAGACTATTATCTTTCTAATTTTAGTCGGGGCAACGTTTGAACCTGGTAGTATACGGGCAGATCAGGGATTCAACATTTAAGATTTATTTGCTCACAAAGATGCAATTGTAGATATGTCAATCTACATTTTCAAGAAGAAAATCTCAAATTTTCTGTGGTACAAGTAGGGCTGCCACCTTTCAAAAAGTGTAGGCCAGGAAATTTTGGATAAGTTGCAATTTTTTTTAATTGATTTTTTTAATCAAAAAACATGATTTTTTGTAAGATCTGTATCCGGTGTTCATGTAGGCGTCACCGTTTATTTTAAGATATCTGAAAGTCATCTTCGCTATGTTTCGGTTTTTATTCTATAAGGGATGGTAGCGGCATGTACCTCTTGTCTCCTGGAATAAGCATTTTGAAAATAAGTCTCAGCTTTATTCGATAAAGATCAGAATTGAATCTTTATTAGCTGACACAAATATACCTATATAAGTGGGTTTAAAAATAGGTTGGGGTATACAAACAGTACAAAAGCACTGAGAAAAAGCAAGACAAGACAGATCATTTTTAGTGCCACCTTTGGTAAACTCTGGGTGGAAAATGGTAGATTTAACAGTTTCATTTAACTTTTTTCTGCATCTGTTAAAACCAACACGACATATTCCTCCATTCTTACCTCAAAAACGATCAGAAAACTTTCGGAATGAACTTGTTAAAATTAAATCGTCATGAAATATGTCTTGACAAAAATTAGTCCATTTTTAGTTTGACATTTCTAGAATTTGACAGTTAGATGGTCATTCCGAATTGCAGAATTGTGTTTTAGACTTAATTTAATTCGACCTAACTAAAATTAGTTTGCTTCTGTCAAAATAGGTTAAGTTGTGTTTTTCCGAATAGCATCAAAGTAATTTGACACATCTTAACTTAATTTTAAGTCGTATTTGTGTACATTCAAATCGACACCATTATCCATCAGGATTGATTATGTCTTAACTATACACAAATCAATTTGCCCAGTCCATTTAAAAAATAAAATATATGTAGGTAATGTAGGTACCTACCTATGTTTATATAAAATCCAGCTAAGCAATTACGTGCGCAAGTACCTATAGATACGTATGTGCACCAATCCCCACTACTTTTGCTCGTACCTCAAAAACCGTGCCGATGCCTATGTGCTCTACCAATATTACCTATAATAAAACGCGGCTATGAAGTCAATCCTGACACATAGCGCAACTATGAAGTTTCTGAATAATGACAATGTCAACCATAGGAAAAAATTACATATTTACTAATTGCGTGTGACAGAATAGTAAGTGGCAATAATATCACAGACAATATATCGATACACGTTAAGAAGTTCGTATAGCCAAAAATATTGTTTATGTTTTATGATGATGTGCATTAATGTAAATAAAACGTATTACTTAATTGTAAAATTAGTTATATTAGTAATATTCTCCTTCAGTTAATTATAAATATTAATAAATAAATGAGTTTGTTTCTTTATTACTAACCTCTGGGAGTATAGTAAACATTTGAGTTAGTTATTAATACAAACGATTCCAGTAGTGACAATGGTGATGGTGCTTCGGAAAGTGATACATAATAAAATAAAGAATATTAATATTATCTCTATCTAGATGTTTTTTTTTTCACTTTCCTTCATATACATCTGATAACTGCATTCGACTTAACTCACACGTGACGAATTTTATCGATACAATGATCGAACGTGTAACAACCCTAGAGGCGTGTTTTAGGATTGACTTCATAGCCGCGTTCTACTATAATACAACCCCTGCGATCCGTAATAGAATTACAATGGATCATAAGCCATTCACTTCATACTTTCGTAATCGATTTTAGCGATATAATTCTATTTCGGAACGCAGGTAACATAACTGTCGGCAAAATAGCAAATCGAACGTTTTACGTTATGTTGCCGCTATGATAGTGGCAGCTGTGGCAGGTCAACTGGCACGCACGGTAGACACTTCCATAAAATTTCGGATTTTAATTACCTACATTTCAGAATATTTTGAAAACTATTGTAAAATGCTGAAAGGTTTCAGCAGGAAATCAATAATAGCCTTGTATTTAACAGTTTTCAGACCCTGCTTTGTTGTGGCTCAGGTAAACATGTCTTCTGGAAGTATTGATGCAGGTTAGTGAATCTGAATGTGTTTATTTATGTAGGTAGGTATCAAATTGAAGAATGCAACAATTTACTTATGTTTTGAATGCAACAAATAACATAATCTAATGCTATAGGCATGATATAAGGCCCGGCTATTAGGGATGGATATGTCGTGACCATATCGTAGTATTGACCATTTCATGATCTAAAAGTATGAAATGATGTAAAGTATGAAATCAAAAATCTTCGACCAAAAGTAAAAGATAGGTGCGACGACGAGCGTGTTAGGTTTACATGTAAATACCCTCCTAAAGATTGGCTTTTAACATTGAACTCTGAAAAATGTACAGTTTTACACATCGGTAACGGAAATCCTCAACTTTCATACACAATCGACTCAAAGTCTTTAAAAATAGTAACATCACAGAAAGATCTAGGAGTAACAATAACAAGTAACCTGAAATGGGATGTACACATTCTCCAAGTTACTAAAAAAGCCAACTCTATAACTTATATGATTAGGAAAACGTTCAATTACATAGACAAGGAACTATTTCTAAGGATTTATAAAACTTACTTGAGACCATTATTGGAATACGCCTTCCAAATTTGGAGTCCATATTTCAAAAAAGATATTAACATGTTGGAAAGAGTCCAGAGAAGAGCGACAAAAATGGTGGCTGGTTTGCGTGACTTAACTTATGAGCGACGTCTGCAAGAACTCGGGCTAACTACACTTGAGCAACGACGACAACGTGGAGACCTGATAGAAACGTATAAAGTGCTCACAGGACACTATGATGTTCCCACACTGGGAAAACTTTACAAGATGAACCAAAATCGTCATCTGAGAGGTCATCATCTTAAAATCAACTCGTCGACATGTACAAGCAACCCACGCAGACATTTCTTGCCTAACCGTGTTGTTCCCGAGTGGAATAAACTACCAGAGACTGTTATTAGTGCTACATCAGTGAACTGTTTTAAAAATAGACTAGATAAATTTTTAAATAAATAAGACTTAAAGTGCAGTGATATACACAGCATCAGCTTCTAGCTGCTTGTGTATAATAAATAATAATAATAATAATAATAATAATAATAATAATTTTAACAGAAATATGATATGGCCACGACAGATATACCACCATCCATCGATCCCAGGCATGGTGGGCCTCCTGGTTTTGTGCCTGTGAGCTGTCCTCTTACTCTCCCCCGAATTACTTCGAGGGGGTCAAGTAAGATGGTGGTACTTCCACAGTCGAGCCCGGCATCAGCTCTACCACCTGTTATTAATTACAGTGTAGATAAGGGGGACTGAGAGAAATAAGGTGCAACACTGGCTCAGATGTTAGGTGGTTTTAGAAATTTTTTATCAAATTTTATTTGTTCATACATTTGTTGTATGTTGTGTCCCTTGCAAACACATCCTTCTCTAACACTCTGACCAACAATTTTAACTAGATCCGAATTAAACCAAGATTTTCCTCTGATTTCAGACAAATACTCAGTGGCCTACGTGACAGTCCCCAGTACTGATGTTGGCAAGTCCTTGGGCCATGGCCTGGTGAAGAAAAAACTTGCAGCATGTGTCAACATCATTCCTCAAGTAACATCTATCTATGAATGGAAGGGTGAAATTAATGAGGACAGTGAGGTGAGCTTTGTAAATTGTGATTTTCTTAGAACTGCATATTTAGTAATTATAAATGAACCTGTATATTTTCTCGGATTACGTGATCAATTACTTACATTATAAAAATATTTACAAAAAGTTATGTTAACCTCTCAAGGCTGAGAGGCCATTTTTGCATAGAATTGCAAATGACTGGCTGCAATTTTGATTTTTGCATGTTTTACAACGCTTATCAGTTTCACCCTTTTAGGCCTATAAAACACACAATTAAGCAAATAAGCGATCTGTCTTTTTCTTTCTGTATGGAAAACACAAAGAAAGAATGCTTAAAAACAAGGTTAGTCCTGTCAAATAAGTAATGTGACACCGAATCAACACTAATATATTATTTAAACATACAAAATAGCTGGTACAATCAAGGCCTTCTAAATTACTGGCCTTCATAAAGGTGCGAGTCCGAGCACAGCAGCTCTGGCGTCAGTGACGAGGCGTTAGAGCTGGCGCGGCAGAGCGGCAGTATTATGCACTATGCAAATTTGTGCATACCCATACATTTGCATAGTGCGTAATAGGATGCACTGTCGCCAGAGCTGCTGCACTCAGACTCGCACCTTAACAGGCCTAGCAAAATCTCTTTTATTTATAGGTAATATAGGTATAGTACATAATTATTTCACTACATATATCCCTTACTTATTACATATTATTATCCATTACATTACTTTGATCCTGATTACAAACCTATATTCAGGTGCGATCATTCAGCAATCATAATGTTTAAATTTTTCATGTTCCAGGCCCTCCTAATGATCAAAACAAGGACGTCCCAAGTGGATAAACTAACCGCCTATGTCCGGGCCAACCACCCCTATGAGGTGTGTGAAGTGATCTCCTTGCCAATCAAAAATGGAAACCCCCCTTACTTAAAGTGGATCGGTGAAAATGTGCCTGAAAGTACCTAATTAGGTAGCATTCCAATACGTCTGGGTAGTGTAAAATTGAACTGTCAAAGGTTTATGAACAACTTCGAGCTGTTCGTTTTCACTCGGGTGGAACGGGTGATGGTTAACACGTTGAAGTGAAGGACAGAGATTGCCTTCATACAAGTTGTGTTGTGACACGTGGTAGTAGAGAGGAAGGCGAAAGGGGAAACGGACATTTAGGTCCATTGTATTGACAGTAGATCTCGCTTAAATGTTCACTTTGTGACACAATAAACAACACTTGTACTGGTTTGTAGAGAAGTCTCGACGCTGCTAGCCGTTCTGGCACAATTCTACAGGGAATCGATGACGCCATACGGCGTCGTGTTCAAATTGATATATCTAATAGTACGCTGTAAGACGCTGTCCAGTGTCTCTGTCCTTCACCATGTTAATTTTTACCCTTACTCCGGCGTTTAGGAACCTTAATATATAATTGTTACGTTAGCTAAGCATAAGAGTGTTATGTAATTTTATTTATTAAATCCAAGCTAAAAAGATGACAGCTGAGGCTGCTATAAAAAGTAAGTTCTATTATTTGTCATGATGTTTTTGAGAATCTTTATGATGTAGTTATGAGTGTATATGAAACGCTTAACGTTATATTATGTTTTTGAGAATCTTTATGATGTAGTTATGAGTGTATATGAAACGCTTAACGTTATATTATGTTTTTGAGAATCTTTATGATGTAGTTATGAGTGTATATGAAACGCTTAACGTTATATTATGTTTTTGAGAATCTTTATGATGTAGTTATGAGTGTATATGAAACGCTTAACGTTATATTATGTTTTTGAGAATCTTTATGATGTAGTTATGAGTGTATATGAAACGCTTAACGTTATATTATGTTTTTGAGAATCTTTATGATGTAGTTATGAGTGTATATGAAACGCTTAACGTTATATTATGTTTTTGAGAATCTTTATGATGTAGTTATGAGTGTATATGAAACGCTTAACGTTATATTATGTTTTTTTTACCCAGTTGTAATATTAAGTTATAAATACTTATGTATACATATATATGTTTAAAAATAAATATGAGGTTTTCGTCAAGCGATCCCGCCTACCATGATAGCATATAATTCAATGCGTGCAAAAGAGATGGACAGTCGTGTCGTCCGACGATCAAATTGAACGTAGCCCAGGGAGGAGAAGGTCATGTCATGTCATGACCCCCTCCTGGGCCCTTCCATGGTTTTACGTTGGTATATACTGGGTGTTAACATGATGTTGCGGAAGCCGGAAACTGGTCATAGTACTAGTCCATACATCTTAACCCTCAAATCGTGATAAAAAAAAATCAGCTGTTCCATAGAAAAGTTGCATTATGTACCTTACATACCTACTCGACCAAAATGTATGAAACAACAGATTTTTTTTTCACGATTTCTCAGTTATTTTTCACGAAAAGTTGTTCGTGTGCAAATCATTAACTCTCCCAATTACGAAACAATGCTTAAAAGCTTTGATTACAAAGCTTAAAAGAAGAATATTCAGAACCACAACCACTGTTACAAAAACTGCTTTTGCACAAAGATTTCTTCCGTATCATCATCCCCATGTTTACAACAATATGGTCAAGGAATGCAATATTAAACACTCCTCTATAACTGAAGCAAAACAAAAGATTCAAAAATGGCTACTAACTCTCAACTATGACAAAACAGAAAATATTTTAGGGATTTATGGACAACAAACAGTATATACCTACCAACTAAAACACATATATACAAACTAACATAGTGAATAAATAATAACCAAATAAAACTATATGTCACCGGAAAATAACAAGAATCGTAAGTTGATCAATTCACTAGGTAGTTTCTAATTTCACGGCTTCGACCAAGATCTTGGTCGAAGTTTCACGGCAGGTTTTTTCACAGTAATTTATAAACTAACCTAACCTAGTGCATTTATCAACTTACGATTCTTATTATTTTCCGGTGACATATAAGTATATAAATAATTTAAAAACTAACATAACATTTATATTTTAATATTTATTTTTATATATTTTAAATGTACATACTTAATTATCAATATAATTTGTAAGTTTTTTTTGAATACTTACATAATTATGTATCCTTTTATATAATTTATGTAGTCTTGTATTTATATTTATTAGTACTTATTATTATTTTTTATATTTTAATTTTATTATTGTTGTATATATTTATTATATCTCAGGACTATGTAGTCCCGGACCTTTGGGAGGCGTGCGTGGGGCCATAGCCAACAAGTAGAATGTGATGTGACACCAACCGACTATTATCCCTGTACGCACTGTAGGAGTGCACCCAAGGCAGTGGCGACGGCTCCATAGAAGCCGATTCCCACCGGCTTACCTTTCAGATATACGTCCAACTACAACCAACCAATCCACCATTCTTTATTTTAATGAACAATTATTTTTATGTGCTTCTAACTAAGAATTACTAAAAAAAAACCCTGCGCGAAACGAAAATTAAATCTTCCGTACACATTATTTCAACTCATTATTTATGGCGCGCAGCGTTATGTTTGCACAAAATTGGGAGGTTAGGCCGGACCATTTTAGCTAACCTAAGAGATTATATATTGTAGATGCTAGTGATTGTTGGCACTTGGTGGAGTTTATAAAACATTGTTTTAAAATAACACTTGTACTTATCCACATATTACGTACAACTTTATTATGCCCGACCGGTTTCGCTGTAAAGCATTTTCTAGGGCTTTTTACACATCCTAACTAACAAATAAATCTTATAAACTACAATCATGTCTAAAATTTTAGACAAAATTGTAGTTTATAAGATTTATTTGTTAGTTAGGATGTGTAAAAAGCCCTAGAAAATGCTTTACAGCGAAACCGGTCGGGCATAATAAAGTTGTACGTAATATGTGGATAAGTACAAGTGTTATTTTAAAACAATAGATTATATATTATTAAGAAAACTGTACTTTCATTTAATTTTTTGCTAAATTAAGGGACGTCCGTAAAAAAAGTGGTCTTTGTGCACTATTTTTGATTTCATAATCAGGATTTTACGATTTGAGTGTAAATGAAATAATGAAATATATATAGTATTTTAATGTCATGCATGTTTTTAAGGGGCTCCACAATGCTAAACATCAGTTTTGTATTGGATTCAGTTCCGTCAATGTAGATGGCAAAATAAAAAAAAAATATGGCGTCTTTTGTGACTCAAGGCAATTATTAATTACACTTTATAAATAAACATACTTTCAGTCTTCTATTACGTATATTACTTTTAATAAAGCATGAATTTCACGAAAACAGCGATTCAGTTTCCGTGTTTCAAAACCGATTGAAACGAAACCAACACACGCAGATACTAACTAGAAAAAAACATCTTTATTACACAAAGAAATGATGGCTAATGTCATATAGCCACGATTTCAAAATAACTGAAGTTTTGCGTGCGCGGCATCTGATTAGAGCAGGATAGAGAGTTAAAAAACAAACGCGTTAGAGCAGGACTAAATTTTAGCATAGTGCAGCCCCTTAAATAAATAAATTATAATCACAGATATTTAATTAGTATTCATAGAAGTAGGTACCAATTAATGTCTTTGTACAGTGATTGATTGGTAAGTAATCAGTCATTTAAGTATTTGTAAATTTAGTTGGTTGTTGCAAATAATAATTAAAAAGAGTTCGAGTAGTGATGTAGTGCAACAATTATTACCACAAAATACCAGGTACTCGTAGCTTTTTAGGGTTCCGTACCCAAAGGGTAACCAACGGCACCATATTACTAAGACTCCGCTGTCCGTCTGTCACCAGGCTGTATCTCATGAACCGTGATAGTTAGACAGTTGAAATTTTCACAGATGATGTATTTCTGTTGCCGCTGTAACGACAAATACTAAAAAACAATAAAAATAAATATTTAAGGGGGCTCCCATACAATAGACATGTTTTTTTTGCCGTTTATATAGATAATGGTACGGAACCCTTCGTGCGCGAGTCCGATTCGTACTTGGCCGGTTTTTCTTTTTCTCATATGTAGTGATGAAAAATGGTGTGTGTCACTCAGGGCCAAGATATTTTGTTCCCGGGGGGCGTATACGCTCAAAATTCTACTTCAGAATCCGTTCCATAGCTCAAAATTAATAAACGGAATGCTTATATAGGATCCCTTTGTTGTCCGTCTGTCTGTCAAGACCCTTTTACTCGGGTTTCGTATGAGATATCAAGTTAAATCTCATACCTTCTACAGAAGTCTACGGATTCATGGTGCTGTAAAAAAAATCAGGCTTCTAACTCGACGCGAAAAAAAGTTATTGCACTTTATACAATCAATTTTCCACAAATTATTGACACTCGCAAGGGAATCAAAATAGAGCAGTTCTAGTTGACTTAGAAACTTGAAATTTCGTTTACAGGTGGGTCTTATAGCACACACATGGGAAACAACCTGAAAGTTACAAATATTTAATCATTTAGGAAAATATCAATGTCCAACTTAATTAGACCTTTTGGACACATAAAGTTTAATAGATCGTAAGTGTCAAGTTAAGTTGGCCACCCAACCAGCAAAGGTTGCACTGCTCTTAGAACATTGTCACTTGAACTAATTGGTGTCGAAGGTTAGCACTATAACGGCTCTTAGAACGTTTACTTAAAAAGGGTTTGGGCACAATTTATACTAGTGCTGTTTAGTAACATAGAGATGTTATTGTAGTTCTATTAGTAGCACTTTAGTCCTGTAACGGTACTGTTAATACGTGCTTTTCAGTGTCATAGCAGGCCTTAAAGTATGCTTAACACAATCAAGAGATGTAGATGGCATCACAACATCTCTTTTAGGACTATTCGGTACTCAAATAAGAGCGTGGATACTTTAACATCACAGCCTGTCCCTTTTGTTTCGAGCGGCGCATGAATTGAACGATTTCGTCTGTTTATTAATTAATTCTATCGATATCTGTAAACCGGGATGAGGACATGCGTGATTATGATATCGTATTGTGAAATTCACTTGCGACTACTAGTTTATGTTTATCGTATAATTAGCATTGTATTTAACTATAATAAAATATTAATGCCCCCATTTATTCTTAAATCATGTGTAATTTAATGTGATATAACATTTTCATGAGTCCCTTATGTTATAGAACGTATAAATGTAAATGGTGGCTGCTATAATACTAAATGGCACGCCAACGACAGCCATGTCTAAAAGTTAGGGTTCATCGGGAAAATGTAGGACTGTAGGTGAAACACGCACGACAGAACATGTTATCGACACGACAGAACATATGATGGGCGTCAGGACCTCGTAAGGCGATTCTCGATAAGAGAACCGCCTTCCATTGCTCTGAAGTCCAATTTGAATACCATCGAGCAAATTGAAGTCTCGCTCTTGTATGGGTGGTGGTAAGTTCTGGGACTCGCGCTGGTCGAAATGCTCTCAGATCCCACTCTGCTAACCTTCTCCTTCTTCTTATTGTTCTTAGGCTCACACTTACATTCTGCACCTCATACAAGCGGTTACGAGCCTCGAAAGCCGTTGTGAACCGATTTCGCAGAACGTTCGAGACGATGTAACGATTATCTCTCTCTGATGTACACCTTCTACGACCTTGCACGGACCTTGTGTAAGAACCAGTCTCTCTGTAACGCCGGATAGCATAGTATTGTGGTTCGAGGAAATCCAAGCATTCGTCCAATCCAACGGTAGCTATAGCCAGCATCATCAAGTGCTACGGCCCTGGCTGCTCCAGCTGCGTCCAATGGCATTTTTTTTTGTTTAAATTTAATCACGGCACCTTAACACAGTGGTTTTGTTCGAAAAAATTGCATCAGAACGTTTTGAAACAAATGTATCCTTCACACAAAATGAGCAGTGAGAGTGTCAAATTTCGACTAAACTGATTATTGTTGAATAAAAGTCATAAAAATAAACAAAACGCGAATATGATTGTTTTGTTTATTGCAAATATACCCACCTATCAAGTAACGCCCAGTAGTCATAGCGTTATGTAACATAAACATTCGATATGGCATTTAAGGCGATATACGAAAAAAATACGGGTGTTTCTTTTCTGTGTATTTCATGAAATAGTTTAATAATTAGTTTCTGGTATATGCATTTTGACCATATAATCTAGGGTTTTGAAATTGGAAAACATGTTTGGATAAATTTTCCTCGATAGAAATAATTGTTGAAATGAGGTCTTCAAACACACTTTTTCTCCTTGTTAGATGAATAAGAACCATATACAGGACTCGATCATATTTTATTAGGTGTGTTTTAACAATACCTAGGGATTTGATATTTGAAATTTTGCTAGCTATTTTAGTTTTTTTTAATAAAAATATAAAACCAACTTTTTCCCCTTTTGCCCTAAATCCGCTCCTCTCGCACTGCGCGATTTTTCGCTTGGAGTGACAGTGACTAAAATAAAATTCGCATAGCGTCTTAAAATGGGTGGCCGGTTAATAATAATTGTGGCCATGAATGTAATATTATTTAACTTGTGTAGTAATTTGTTTGTTTTTATTTTCTTTTATCCAGAAAATTGTGTCTTTTTTTTAGTTTTCATTTTCTTTCTTTTCCTTTTCCTCAATTTTCGTCTTAAAAAATTGTTTTGTGCGGATGTTGCGGGGTGGATTTCTGGTTATCGGTGTGCTTGGGCGAATCCTTTTCTGAAGTTAATACACAGTTGTTCAATAAATGACAATAAATTTCATTATTTCAGTATTGAAAGCAGCGGTAGCTCAGGCGGTAGAACGCCGCGGCCTCTCAATCTTGAGACCTAGGTTCGATTCCCGATGGGGCATGTACCAATGAGTTTTTGGAATTTATTTGCATAGTATTTGTATTACCTAATACTTACCACTTACTAAACAGTGAAAAAACAGCATGTATTTGTGCCCGAAGAACGGCGATAGGGCCCACCACTCATCACGTCGGTATTTCACACTTGGGAACACCCCTGACACCCCATCGGGTTTCATGTCGAGACAATATATTCATATTTTGAAACTTACTTTTTGAACTATAAAGTCCTGTTATTAACTTTGCGGTGGTATCGTAAACGATACATCTGAGATACGTCTGAGATAGTGCTATTCGCAGACGACACATAAAGATATCCTTGACGACGCCAATACAACTCTATGATTAATTCTTGATTGGATCAGGGCAAATAATTTAGTTTTAAATGAAGAAAAAAAACAAAATGTATAATGTTTACGTTACCAAATGTTATTCAAAAGGATGTCAATTTGCTTTTGCAGGGTTCTAAGCTGGAGTTAGTTAACGAAACTAAGTTTTTAGGCATGACGATAGACTCTCGTCTTCAGTGGGGTCCCCATATAGAAGCCTTCTGTGGTAGACTTAGTTCAGCCGCATACGCTGTTAGACGACTAAGGGAAATTACTGATGTAGATACTGCTAGATTAGTCAATTTTAGTTACTTTCACAGCATTATGTCATACGGTATGCTGTTGTGGGGTAGAACCGCGATATAGACGCAGTCTTTGTTTTGCAAGAGAGAGCAATTCGGACAATGTATAATATGAAGCACTGGGATTCGTTAAGAGAAAAATTCAAAGAAATTCATATATTAACTGTTCCTTGTGAATTTATTCTTATAAATGTCAGAAAAAACATTGAGCCTTTTCCGAGGATTAGCGAGTAACACTGTTAAGACACCAGAAATAAACTTTTTCCAAAATTAGACTTGCCAAAGTACCTCTTTCGTAGGACATAGCATAAGATTTTACAATAAACTTCCAAAGGAGGTCCTTACTTTGTCATTATGTTTGTTTATTTATTTATTTAAAGATTTACATGTTTGCATTCTGATATAAAGTAAGTAATTATGGATGTTGCTACGTAACGTAACCATAGACGAATACAACATAATGTAATAATAACATAAAACATATTACATAGTTTAACTAGAACAAATTAAATAATTATGTATGTTTGTATCGTAACATAAGATTTTTTAATGTAGCAAGAACGTAATTTCAATTTGTGAGCTTCAGATTTAAAGAGGCCTATAAAGTTTAAACTGTATATTAAGCAGGGCATACTGAAAAAGGCATATTATAAAATAAATTAATATTTGGATGATGGTGAAGCATAGTGTTACAGTGATAGTGATATTTGTCATGATAGTAGTTTATAATTTAAGTAAGTAATTTCCTAATTAATTTAATTTCTTAACTTTTGATTCCTCTACGGAGTTAACATTAATTAAATACAGACTGTGAAAGGAAGTAGAATATATGAGACAGGTAGACAAATTTATACATTTTTTCATTACCCTAAATTTCTGCTTTCTTGTATTTTCTTATCCCTCAGCTAAAGTAGATATTAGTAATTTGTATAGTATAAGTTTTAGTATGTAAACGATATGTTAAAAAAAAGGACATTATCTTGCTAAGTTTCTTGCCATTCTTCTTAGCAACACTAATCAAATGGGCGGAGGTAAGTTTGTATTAATTTATGTAATCTATTAGTATGTAGTATATAGGACGGGATTTGGTCGGCCGCCTGGATTCGTGCAGGGGGCTTGGTTGATCATTGAACCTTGTCGCTGGTCGCTGGCCGGGTCTCCGGTATGGGTTCGGGCGGTTGATTAGATTTCACCTTGTATAATTATAGATTTTACCTATCATTTTAATCGTATATATTTAAGTATAATATCAATAATGTCAGGGTATAGATAAAGTGAGTTAAATACTTAAACTTAAGTTTCTTTATGCTAATTCATTATTAAATATTCATGAAAAAATAAAAGTTTTCAAGTCCCAAGCTAAAACAATACGTTACGTACAGCAAAACGGGGTCAATACTCTGCGCTAGTCTTTGCCAAAATTCTTTGTATCGGTAGTCGCGTTCATTGTCTATGCTTTCCTACAAAAACACGCACACGAGGCAAAAAGATAAGGTCATACGAATATAGTGAAGAAACTGTTATTTCCTTACTTCTCACACTAACCATCTAACCAACATTCGAGTTACCAACGAAAAACAGAAAACCATACGTGAACGATAATCATCTAAAGTGCCAATAAATATGTTTCCACGACTACCGAAATTCCAAAGTTCTTGTGAAGGACAAAGAAAAAACAATTCGTAGATTCCGTAGCAAGAACAGCGAAACCGGGCGACCAATCGTAGCAGCATACGCCGCTACGAAGTTTGTGGCGGTCCGTAGAGGTCTACGAAGTGCGCTACGCTTGTGACGCATCGAGCGGTAGGGCGGCGGCGTAGAGCCTCGCTTGTCGGAAAACACTGACCCCTCTCGAACCACGAACGTCCGCATTCCCACGAACTCGACTTTCATATTATCAACGACGTAAACTATGTGCCTAGACTGCGAAAGAACAGTTTTTTCGTTGCTGCTTCCTGCAAATTATCAAAATTAATAGTGACAGTTGTGTTTCTGAATAATTTCCGATTGGACTGTGTTAGATGTGATCGGTCGAGTGGAGGAATTCCTTGATGGCTCAACGGACAATGGTTGACGAGGTGCGGAGGTGCTGACTGGGGCAGGGCGAGCGGTGGTCGTGCCAGGGCCAGCATGAGGCGGTAGTGCGGAAGGGCGCAGCCGCGCATCGATCGCGCGACATCGACCGCGGCGGCGGCGGCGGCGGCGGGCGGCGCGGCGGGCGGCCACAGTCGCGCGCGGCCCCGGCGTGCGAGCGCGCGCTTCGCTACACGTGCATGGCGCGCTTGTCTGGATGCCTCGTGCCCTCGGGGAATGGCTTCGTCCGAGGAAGAGGCGACTACCCCGTCGATCGTTCCTGAATATGAATGCCTCAGTGTCCGAAAATGGTGGTGCTTTATCCTATCGTCAATCTTCACGTTTATCGCCGGGCTGCTCATCGTGCTGGTATGGCGGGCGTGCGCGTTCATGTGCTGCCGCAAGGAGCCGGAGCTCTCGCCCAACGATCCGAAGCAGAAAGAGCAGAAGGCGGCGCGGCAAAACAAGCAGGAGTTCGAGGGAACGTTCATGACCGAGGCGAAGGACTGGGCCGGGGAGCTCATCTCTGGTCAGACCACCACCGGCCGGATCCTGGTTAGTACCCTGTTCTTTACTCTTGTTTTATATCTCTGTCCGTGCCATTCTCTTCGGAAGCAGGCCAGTATACATAAATAATGAGGGCGTTTAATGGCCCATTTGAAAATAGAAAAGCGATTGTCAACTCATCGTACCGTACAAGCGCTCGAAAACTATGACGTCATAGCTGATCTCGCTAATGCTTTCTCCGTAGGATTATCCCGATGAAATTCTTATGAATATTATCTACCTTTTCCGCAGGATCTGTTTTCAGGATAGGCGTAGTTTTATTAATGCAAGTTTTCTTTATCTACCCCAAGATATTTTATTTTCGATTTACTCCTTTAAGTACTATATATATCACACAGGTGCTGCATCGGTATTGTTATTAATTTAAGTAGAAATTAATTCAAAAATCAATACCTTGCACTCATGTGAGTTCACACGATGCCTCCAATTTTTAAGCAGGGTGTTGATAGATACTTGAAAAATGTATAACTTTGTTTTGATTTCTTTTTAATAATTGTTGAGGTTTTAACTTACATAATTTTGTTTCCAATTCTTACATTTATGCTTATATACCTACTACTTGATTCTTGTATGAATTTTACATCGTAACTTAAAATGAATAGGTAAACAGCAGCCAACAACAGTTACACAGTTTTTCTCTAAACTGGGTCACCGTAGAACTTTGCTACAAAATCATGTCAAACCACAAACTAAGGCTTCAACTCCGGCGCTAACAAGCTTAAGGTAGTATATAGCCACGTTGTTCATAATATGGTTTCACGAAGTTTTAAATCTTAAATGGGGACGTCAATCCATTAGGTGTGATCATAAACTTTGTAATTAAGAGCCTATTAATCAGTATCAAGAGCTGTTTGTATGCTTCATGTAAGAAAAAACATTTTATCCATCTCTTTATTTGAAATTCATGTAAAAAGTATATTCACAGCAGACTCTAAAAAAGTCTAGGTGTTTTTTTTACGAACAACTGTTGATTTTTTTGTTTGCTCAGTTTGAATTATCTGTTCTTATCTCGATTTTAATTGTCGCACTTTCTCGCCCACTACCTTTTTTTTCATCAGGCGGATAAATCTGAAATAGCGATCGGCATACCGTTAATTTCTGTCGTCCTTTGTATGAAATGCAAAAAAATTTGAATTTATATGTCTCTTCGCTATCAAGCTTAGGTTGTTTTCCACGAGACTATTACTATGGTGAGTTAAACGTCTCGACCACTAATCTGCAGGTCGTGGGTTCAAATCCCGGGCTTATTTGTGTTCGATCTGCGTAAAGCACGTTAAAGTATTTGTGTCCAAAAATCTACGTTATGGCTCAAAACCACGACTTTAGGACAGTCAGTGAAACGTGGT
Organism: Ypsolopha sequella; assembly: GCA_934047225.1. Lineage (NCBI taxonomy): Eukaryota > Metazoa > Arthropoda > Insecta > Lepidoptera > Ypsolophidae > Ypsolopha > Ypsolopha sequella. Next base: position 25,753,567 of record OW203984.1, on the reverse strand, counting down.
CTGCGATTTTGGACTGTGACTTGCATTTTACCCCTGACATCACTCGGGGTTGTGTGTATTAGGGTGAAATTACAAAGGACACTGGTTTCCAGCGCGCTAGTAAAGAAGCGTTTAATTACCCGCGACGACGACAGCAAAAGTTGCATACTATAGGAATACAACCTAATTAAGGTTAAGCATCAGTCAGCGCAACTTTGTTTTTCTAGTTAAGAAATGAAAAATTTAATAGCATTTTGGTATTGACGCCAATAATTCAGGATTAGTGAGGTTTAAAAAGCAAGAGTTTGTAATTGTACACACAAACAGTCATGATCATCTCAAAAAGAACTTTAAATGCCGTTTTAACTTTATTTGGACAAGATCATGACTAATTGTGCATTCAATTTCAAACTCATGCTTTATAAACCTCATTAATACTGAACTATTGGCGTCAATTGCCACATGCCAAAAGGATTTTCAATTTTTAACTTCTTAGCAAGAAGAACAAAGTTAAGTTATGCACTTTGCACTAAGCGACTGATGTTGAACCTAAATGACGTTGAGCCCGTCTTCTAAATGAAGATTTTTATAAAAATCAATTGCGTTTAAAAATCTAAAAACAGTAGTAAAATAATTTTTTCGTTATCTCGAAAAATTACGAATTTATTGGCAATAAAAGCTTAACGGCATGTCTCGTGACGTCATCTGACACGATTTCATACTAAAAGTGATAAATATCGCTATCGCTAATTTCGGTAATAATAAGAATTTTTGAAAAATTCTAAAGTTTTGTGCTTTTCTGTGACTATTTTTTTTTTAAGTTAACATTAGGTTAGTTTTCTGTACATACTAACATATCAGAATAAATACATTTGTATTTATTTGTATAAATAAATTTGTAATTAATCAGTTACTACAAAACATATACCGATATTTTACTACAAGAGACGTGTCAATCCCACCCTTACATTGGATATATGCTTCACTCATTCAGCACGTGGTGTATTCACCGTGACCCAGATCCGATATCGACGTAGCCCTTACCCTTCGTTCAAGACCGTAAACGCGCTTTACAACGACCATCGGTTACAGACCTGGATAGAACGGTTTTACACAGGTTAAGCAACACGAGGTGTGGGCTGCAGTTGGATGGGTGACCGCTACTGACATTCCCCTATCCTTCCGTGCATCAATGCAATTAAATTCAAATAGTTCATTTTGTAAAGTAGGAACACATTTACGAGTCAAATTTAATTTTATAAAAATATATGTAATAAAATAATAAATGTACATGAACTAAATTCAAGGTTTATTTAATATACTTATAATATATATACGATTCAAATGATAAGTAAAATTGTTATTTCTTGATTTGACGAGGATACAAATGAAACGACGTCTCTCTTGAACAGCTATCTATTTAGACTGACTGGTACAACAAATAATCTACCCGCTTATTACTAACAAAAATCTATAATTACACAAGGTGAAATCCAATCAACCGCCCGAACCCATCGGAGACCCGGCCAACGACCAGGAACAAGGTTCAAGGATCCCATTTTTCACAATCATAAAAAAAATCTGCTCACATTCCACTGGGCTAGTGTAAATTATTGGTTTGTGAATTCACACTAGATTATTGTTTCATGTTCCGAGTTTACTTTTGGTTAAGTGCAAAAATATTTTCTGTTAAATTTTAGCTCGAGTTTATTGGTACCAAACAATATGTTACTAAGCTGAAATAACTAATTAATATTAATAGGCTGAAAAAGCTAGAAGAAACTTGAGAGCTTGCAGAGATCGTGCTAAAGTGGCCCACTTAAAGCCAACAAGTTGACTTTGCCTATGCCGCGTCAACACTGGATACACCCATCGGAAATAAATACCATACTGGGTCGATTCTTCAGATTTGTAACAAAATATTAAGAAATAATTATAACGGTAAATACAACTTTTAGCTAAGACAACTTATTGGTAAAAGTTTGGTCTATGCATGATAGTAGTTTATGCTACTAGGGCGAAAAGAAATAATTTTAAACGTAACCGAGTAATTTATTGCTTTTACGCCCGTGTATCATACTACGTTTTTCAATGCATAGTGTGAGGAAATGAAAATAAATATAATCTTGTGAACTTTAAATTGCACATGCATTGAAAACATATTTTTAATAATATTATGGTAGCTTTAAAATAATTGGATTTTGGAGTATCACGACTATGGAAAATCCAATTTTTTTGTAGCTATTGTAATATCATTAAAAATATGTTTATGCATATAGCAAACTTTTAACAATCACCCCTTAAGGGCGGTATCGCAGCGGGATTGTGAAAAACCCGCCTTTTACTAATTAATCGAAACAGAACACTTAAATTCAAAATTCACTCAATAGTTATTCAATAACACCTCATTACCTATATATTTTGAAATATAATTTTGAGTTTCAAAAATGTTGAAATTATAATTTATAGAAACCAATGGAAACTTTGCGATGGCAACAATATGGTAGGTAATAAGATTTTATTGAATAACTATTAAGTGAATTTTGAATTTAAGTGTTCTGTTTCGATTAATTAGAAAAAGGCGGGTTTTTCACAATCCAGCTGCAATACCGCTCTTAATCACCCTTAATCACATACTTATATAAGGTGACTTGATTGATTACGCTAAATTTATATTGGAGACTTTGTAAGTCATCAGTAACAAGGTTCAATCACCCTGTCTGTGAAAAACGCAAAATAAAATTATATTTGACTCGTAGTTGTTCTTAACGGAGGGGCACAAATAATAAATTTTCGTATTTTGCAAAAAGAGTTTTTCCTTTAAATACAATAGATTCAAATTCAAATTCAAATAGTTTATTTTGCAAAGCAGGTATAGATATATACACTTTTTACACGTCAAATCTAATCTAATAAAGAAAATATATGTAATAAAATAATAAATGTACATGAACTAAATTAAAGGTTTATTTAATTTATGTAGCAATATATTTACGATAAAAATGATAGGTAAAATATATATTATACAAGGTAAAATCCAATCAGCCGCCCGAACCCATACCGGAGACCCGGCCAGGGACCAGGAACAAGGTTCAATGATCACCAACCGATTAGATATATCGTCATGTCATAAGCCCTCGAAGGGGTGTTAGAGGTGTTTCAGAGTATGGACTGCGAAATACAAGACACAGTACACACTCGTACACCCACGTTGAACCGAAGATTATTACGTCCCAGTATTACGTGATGGGTGGTGAGACCCATATTCGTACCGGGCACAAATATAGATAAACAGTTAAATATGCCTTTTCGAAACGCAGATTGCACATTAATATTTCCTAAGGGATTTGAACCAGCAACCGTTGGTCGAGTTCTAACTGCTAGACCGCAGAGGCGGTTATAATCAAAAAGTCAAATGAATTTGAATTTGAATTTGCTTTTAAATCCGAACCCGTACTACTATTATAAATGCGAAAGTGTGTTTGTTGGTTGTTGGTTTGTTGGTTTGCCTTTTTTTCACGCAGCGAGTAATTTTTTTGCATAGAGACTGTTTATGGGCCGGAAAGTGACATAGGCTACTTTTCTCCCGAGAAAATGCAAACGAAATCAGCGCGGGTGAAGCTGCAGGCAAAAGCTAGTAATTAAATTCGCATTGGAATCTCAGAAACTGTAAATTAAAAAGAAAATAGTAGTTAGGTTTATTGAAGCGATATAAAATCGGACAATAAAACGAGGCAACTCTCCAATTTGGTGGCATAATAAAACTTCTGTCTGAGTTTACGAGTTCATTAAACAACTCTCATGATAACTACCATTAATCGACGGGAGTATTTAATTAGATGTCTGAAAATTTCAGTAATGTCTTGGAAGAATTAGGTCAAGAGTTTTCTACAACGTTCACATGTTTTGCGAATGTAATGTATGTGAGTGTTCGGTTTTTTCCGAGGACCGCAAAAAAGATACTTTTTGCAATAATAAAAATTGTACTCATTTGTGAATATTTATTGTGGAATCTATTTCTGTGAGCCGCGCAGATGAAACTTAAGTCAAAAGCTAGTTGTGCTGTGAAAGAGCAGAATTATTAATGATGCCAGGAAGAAACAAATGGCGTTCCAGAACTAAGAATTGAACCAGAAAAATACAGTTTTTAAAAAGTTATTCTAAATCGTTACATGAATATTATTCTGATTACAAAAATATCTTCCATCTACCCACGACAAACATTTTCTTGACTTGTTCCGTTTTAAGGCGAGATTTAAAATCGCAAATATAGCCTTAAATTATGATGTAAATATCATTTCATTTGACTCATATTTGATTTTAGACAATGAATCTTATACCAAAATAAACGTTGTAAAAAAGGGCACATAAAACGGCCGTTTTAAAAAAAAAACATCCATCTAACTCAAACCAATATGTTTTATTTTTTCCGAGCCCTCAAATTCCAAAATAACAAATAAAAACTTGAAATCGTTAGTTTTCTAAGCGGCCCCATTCCACTGAGCAGGATAGGATAGACAAGTGTAAAACCAACCACCATAGTACATACCACGGTGGTTTATAGTGACCTGAAGTTAGCTGGACTATCACGTTTGACAGCCGATTTTCACCCACGATTTTTGACGTTTGTTCAGGGTCATGACCGAATCGTGGGTGTCTATAGTGGAAAATAGTAGTTTACTTTGATCTGATAACCGTACCCTTTATAAATAGACTTGATGTTTGAAAATCGTGGCCGAAGTGTGAACTTCTGTCAGAATTCTGACAGAAGGCTCGTACTTCGGCCGCCATTTTCAAACATCAAGTCTGCTGACTCGGGTTATCTATGTAAAAATTACAGTGTAATTTCCTAATATTTAACCGCTCGACATACTCTCGAGTAAACAACAAATTGTAACTCGAAAGGCTCGAGTTATGTAAATTATTGCCATCGCTACCAAAATTAGAGGATTTATCTATTTCACGTATGTCTTCTAACCCAAAAGTCTGACTCAATTTTTTATAGACGGGAGCTAAACAGGTGAGCAGTAAAGTCAGAGTAGAATTTGACGTTCTTCTGCACTACCACATTGTAATTCTCTTTGTTCGATCTTATTGCAATAGATAAATAAGTATAACATATGAAATAAACCAATTCGAAAGAAATATCTAAGTTTTGTCTGTCATTGCAATAAATAAACCTACTTCCTCGCGAACGAAGTCGTAGGCAAAGCTAATAAGTATTGAATGTATTCTACAAATAACTGAATTTACATATTCGATTATACATGTATTTTATGCATCAAATTATAATCTAGACAGAAGGACAAACAGAAACAAGATTTTAAACAAGTATAGGCAAAAGAAATGCCCTTGAAAAGACATCAACGCGTAGCGCAAGTTTTTGACCTAGTAACGTGTGTAAAGAATTTCGTTATACCGAACGTTTACAAAGGTAAGGTCAAAGTTCGTGTAAGTAGGTATGATGTAGGTAAATTGTGACCTAATGAATAAACAAAACAGGCTTATTCAGTTCACGAAGATGAAATAAAATTCATCCTGCAAAGTAGCTGGCCACCTTGTTATTTATCTTTTCTAAGAAATCTGCAATATAGATCCGAGCCACGATCTGAACTTTGATTTAAAACAATAATTGTTTCAGCGATAGTGAGAATTAAAAGGGTTGTTACATTATATTTGACGGATATTACTGCACAGCAATATAAAAAAAAATGGTTTAGAAACTATAATTTGAGCCAATTCGGATTAACTTTGTACAACAATTGAACAATAGAAGAACGTACTGGCCAGTCACGACTTACGGTCACTACTATCTGTAAACTGTGAACAGCATATGTTGAGACTTCTAATTCTTTAGAAGTAACGTAGAGAATGGTAATAAAAAGAGTTACTTATATACCCAACATTTTTATTTACAACTACATACACAGGTTTATGTACGGAATAGAAAAAGAATATAAATTATTCACTAATGGGTTCTGGTGTGTGTGATGAACACCAGTACACATTCGAATGTATCAAGACCTTTTACTCCATTTACATTTTTTATGTAAACAGGTGTTTATTTATTTATTAGGTTCACCAACAGATATTAAACTTTGTTACATCCAAACACATTATCATAACAAGATACTTAATAGAGTGCAAATCCAATGACAGGCAAACACTGCATGCAATTACAAGCACCTGCTAGAGGGTCGTCGGTGGCGGACAGAAGTCGGGACAAGCTCTCATGATGTCACGATCCCTGCCAACCATGGTTGTTCACTAATGCTATCTACTTATTTAAACATCAACTGCTTCAAACTAAACTATATGATTAAATAAACATAAAAAACACGATTATACAATTTACAATACTAAATTAGATAAGAAACGATAAAAAAAAACATCGAAACCTTAACAGAAAAAATAAATATAGCAAAAAAGGAAAAAAAAAAACAATAATAATAATTAATTTACCTAAATAATGATCTTTAAAAAGATCCAAAAGAGGCAAAATTCTGCACTATTTTTAGATTTAACAAAAACGATATGTGCGCGGTAGATTCTATTAAAAATGGTTGGTTTTAGATTTTTTGGTAGCAAATTGTTGACAATTCTGCAATAAAGAACTTTGACGTGGGACAGAGAACTTGATTTTGGCCAACAATTCAGGACAATCAACAAAACCTCTAAAGATTTTAAACAAAAAAAATTGAACGGTTATCCAGCGACGGCTTTCCAGAAAAATAATTTTGAAGTGTCCTAACCGCTCTTTATAAGAACGCAGGTCTTTAAGTTTTTTTTGGTGTACCGTAAGAAAGAAGAGAAATCTTCTTTGGATTCGCTCAATTCACTCAATATGGCAACGATAGGGGGGATTCCAGATGCTCGAACAATACTCTAGTATACTGCTCACGATAGCATTGTTGTAAGTTCTGATTTATTATAACAGATTATGAATATAAATGAAAAAGTAATAACAAATATCGATATATATTTCGACCAACTTGTGGTCGTCGTCAGTCTAATTATAATATATATCGATATCTGTTTTAAAATCATTAAAAGCAAAAAAGACTTTAAAATAATATTTATTCGATTTATTATAACACAATAGATAAGCCGTCCTGTCTCATTCATCAGCCCAAATCATATTTCCTGAACCTATACCAGCACTTTTAGGTAATTTTTAGGTCGATATCAAAACCTCGTCGGTTTTGTCCATTCCGCACCGTCATACATAAGCAATGGTTTCTGTCGCGTGACGTCCTTCCTGATCCCTGGAGTACAGCACTCAAGTTGGTTATAGCTGTGAATACACACGAGGGTAAATAGAAAGAACACCGCTGTGGTAGCTCTTTTAGGGTTCCGTACACGTACGGTACCAAACGGGACCCTATTTCTAAGCTTCCACTGTCTGTCTGTCTGTCACAGAGGTCTATAGCTTCAGCCGTATAGGTAGGCATTGGAAATTTTAACAGAATACTATGGCTTCTGTCACGGCAAATAATAAAAATTCAACAAAATTGGTACTCAAGCGGGGTCCCCTTACATAAAACCTCGAAAAAGTAGCATGCTTTTAGGGTCCCGTAAATTAATGTAAATTGTGTTTTGGTCAAATGTTTGTTCAACTTTGGTTTTACTGGATAGACAAGCCCGCATATTTAATTTTCCATGGTAAGGCTGGTATCGGTGCGTCATATCGTCACGACATACATACCCAAGGGGCTGTCGGTGTTCCTGAGTGTGGACTGTCACTAGAATAGTGTTACTCGTAACAAATATTTTCCAATGTGATAGAGGGTAATCCTTATCGCCATGATGATGATGATTGGCTTTCGATCATGCCGACCACTTTGACTCCTTGTTGGTACGACGCTGACGAGCCCGAAGATGGCTAATACGATGAAACACTTCGAGAAATGGTACGTGGTGAAGGCTCCATAGAAGCCGATTCCCACCAGCTTACCTTTTAGAAATACCTCCAACTACAACCAACCAATCCATTATTCATTATTTTAATGTACAATTATTTTTGTGTGCTTCTAACTACAGATTACTACAAAAAAAAACGCCTGCACGAAACGAAAAGCAAATCTTCCGCACACATTATTTCAACTCATTATCGCGCCATGTTTGCACAAAATTGGAAGGTTAGGCCGGTCCATTTTAGCTAATTTTGCAACGTTGGAAACGTTGGGCACTTTTGGGCAGGCTCCCATAGCTTTATATTCTCTGCCCATAATGAGCAACATCGCAATTCACTCGCATCTATCGGGTAAAAGCGTAAAGAATAGGCTGATGCCGGTCAGGTTAAGTATTTCTCTCTCTCTCTAATTAAAATGTTTAAAAAAAAAAAACTCTTTCTGATGCGTAGACAAGTACAGGTGATATGATTGCAAATTTAAAATTAGAAAGGAAGAAAATACATCACGAGTTAGACATTTTTAATTAGAAGTGTAGTTCGATTTGATTTCTTCAACAGTTCGAATATTTCTTTAGTACGTAATGGCAGCATTTTCGTTGTTATGTGTGTACTTGTGAATTGATTAGTTTTTGAGACAATTGTTATTTTTCACCGGTTTTTGTTTATTTTATTAATAAACAAAATATTATTTTAAACTTGTTTATTGGAGTGAATTTTATTTGCCATAATGACTTTAATTCATATTGAGTGCTGTTCATTCAACTGATTTTATCGTACTTCAAAGACAAGTTTTTTAGTATGGTGAAAGTGGGGCTGTCTCAGAGTTGGCTCTTGCATTACGCGGTGAGTGTTTTTTTTGGATCGGCCTACCAACGTCATAACTCCACCCCTCGCCACTGGTACGTAGTGCCCTGCTTCCTTCAGCTCATTTTCAGCGGGAGCACTGCCCTTCAAACTTCAAAGGTTCAGAAATTAAATGACTCACAACTCGACTAAAGAGTTGGTATACTGATGACTGGCACTTCTATAAGTAAGTATCACTACTTCCAAAAAAATGTTTTGCAAAAAGTTTGCCAATAAGCTGTTATTTGTATCCAATGTTGAATTCTACGCTCGTATTAACATATTTCATATCAGTTTTATTTATGTAATACATTATAAATTTAATTTTTATCCAAATAAAATATATATAATCTGTATTATATTACCGAATTGAATGAAACTTGAGGATAAAACATGATTATTGCAAAACGCCCAGAAGAAGACAGTCTGAATCTGCTGAAACTGGTCGACTATCCCGATCAAAATAGTTATTGAAGTGAGCCATTTTGCAGTAATTATCTTTATTATAATGAACAATGGAGTTCCAAATTGGGTACAACGACTTCACAACTTATGACGACAACGTTTATCATATATTTTTGGACCATTTTATAAAGCACTAAAAACCACTTCTTTTTTTTAGAAAGCTTCTCATCGGTTTGTTGGTTTGTCTTTTTTTCACGCAGCAACAGATCAACGGAGCGTGATTTTTTTGCATAGAGATAGTTAATGGGTTGGAGAGTAACGGCTACTTTTTAACTCGGAAAAATGCAAAGTAAACCAGCGCGGGCGAAGCCGCAGGCAAAAGCTAGTTTATTAATCCGTATGGCTATTCTATTTCTCAGTCTTGTTAGTTGAGATACTTAACGCTTTACTCTCTATGGCTCTTATATTTCTCAGTTTTGTTAGTTGAGATACTTAACGCTTTACTCTCTATGGCTCGTATATTTCTCAGTTTTGTTAGTTGAGATACTCAACGCTTTACTCTCTATGGCTCTTATATTTCTCAGTTTTGTTAGTTGAGATACTTAACGCTTTACTCTCTATGGCTCTTATATTTCTCAGTTTTGTTAGTTGAGATACTTAACGCTTTACTCTCTATGGCTCGTATATTTCTCAGTTTTGTTAGTTGAGATACTTAACGCTTTACTCTCTATGGCTCTTATATTTCTCAGTTTTGTTAGTTGAGATACTTAACACTTTACTCTCTATGGCTCGTATATTTCTCAGTTTTGTTAGTTGAGATACTTAACGCTTTACTCTCTATGGCTCGTATATTTCTCCGTTTTGTTAGTTGAGATACTTAACGCTTTACTCTCTATGGCTCGTATATTTCTCAGTTTTGTTAGTTGAGATACTTAACGCTTTACTCTCTATGGCTCGTATATTTCTCAGTTTTGTTAGTTGAGATACTTAACGCTTTACTCTCTATGGCTCTTATATTTCTCAGTTTTGTTAGTTGGGTTATAATTATAATACAGAATGAAAAATGCTCCAGTCAGGTCACCAGTTTCCAATTCGGACACAACAGATTTTACTGTCAGTCGTATGAAAATAAAACGACCAGGCCACACTTAGAATAGAATCGGCCTCACCTTTCGACCTACAAAACTTTAGACTAGACTACTTTAGAATGGGGTGGGCAGCCCGAGAATATAGGTCGGTATATTTATTTAAAGTTCCGTATTTGCCAAAACCGTCTGTCCTATGCAGTGTGACCTTTCAAAAGTGAGGGGGGGGGGGCTTCTCATACCCTATCTATTTTCAAACGGGCTCCTTGCTTGTTGAATTAGCAATGTGCCTGAATTTTAGATGCCTTTTTAAACAATTGAGTTTGCATTTCGATGGACTTATGTTTTGTTGCTTGGTACTGCACAAAGATTTTGCTAGCAGACTATGGACTGTATTCAATTTTGATTTTTTAGGTTCCGTACTCTAACATAACCATTACGTTAAGACTTGGTTTTCTATTCGCCGGTTTGTATTATGTCACAGCCTTTTATAACATAAACCAAATCATAACTTTAAAACTTTGTATCTACCTATACTTGTTTATGTGTTGCCCAAAATTGTAGCACTGTATGTAATAAAAAATAAGATAATTCTTTTCCAAAAAAATACTTTGGATATCGAATTATAAAATACAGTGTAATAATAAAGTATATTTAGTTTCATAAACTGAAAATTGTGACAAAATATACGCTAAAAGACAATTACGTAAAGATTTCAAGAAAAATTAACGTTCGAGAAATTTATGGCAAATTGAAAATAAATATAAAAATATTGTATTAGCTTTCAAAACTCTATAATGTAGATGGCGCTAGCTGTAAAATACTTTCATGTATATATATATGTTTCAAGTATATTGTGGAACCATCGGCGCGTGATTTTCACTGACATATAAAGGGTTTCATTTTATTTTAGAATATTGTACTCTCTAGTAAGAAAAGGAAAGTTTACAGTAATATGTCCATATATTAAAAAAAATATTCATAACAACAGGTTTAAATATTTACAAACGTGGACCAAAAGATTTAAAAAGTCTTCAAATTTTTTAACACCTGCTATTTCATGTGTGGGTGTAAATTCATGACGTATGCCCATCATTGTTCAATTATACCATGATATCATACTATGAATAATTCAATTATGTGCGACGACTTTAATCGCATATTATTCTAAAATTATTATTAATCAAATTAGAGACACTCAGGTTATAATTGAGTCCCCAACTTCCCCATTGCCAAAGGTTAGGTGGTAGAAAATACTTAATGGTATTAAGCTCGCCTGTGTACAAAATTTTAACTTGTGCAATAAAGAATTATTATTATTAACGCTCACATAAAATCCGCTTATTTGTACTTATATATGTAACCTATTAGTATGTACCTCTATTGTATAGGATGGGATTTGGTCGGCCGCCTAGATTCGTGCTGGGGGCTCGGTTGGTGATCATTGAACCTTATTCCTGGTCCCTGGCCGGGTCTCCGGTATGGGTTCGGGTGGTTGATTGGATTTCACCTTGAATAATTATAGATTTTACTTATCATTTTAATCGTATATAATACTGCTACATAAATTAAATAAACCTTTAATTTAGTTCATGTACATTTATTATTTTATTACATATATTTTTATAAGATTAAATTTGACTCGTAAAAAGTGTATTATGTATACCTACTTTACAAAATAAACTATTTGAATTTAAATAAATAGAAATTACATTGCATAGAATTGCATTATTTTATTTTGCACGTGTTGAGAAGACAGTAGGCTCATCAGTACTTCATTAATTAAAGCCAAAATCTGTTTTTCATACGTGTTACGTTCATACTTTATTAGGACAATTACATGGAAGACGGCACAATTCTAAGAGGTATTATTATATATCTCTGTGTTGACTAAAACGAGAGAAAAAGTGTCTCTTTTAAATAGGTGATCAAGAAATGGTCATATTACCAAAGCTTACCAAATGGAGTGATTGCAGAATTATATATTTTATATTAATCGATTCCGTTTAGCCCGCTTTGCCGCAGCTGAGTGTTTCACATGTGCATTTTTAAACATGTCCATTTGCAGCGTGTCTAGAAATTTACAGGTCAGGAAAAAGATTTCAACAATTTGAATGATTCTTTTTTGTTGGTGCTATAAAAACATTTTTTAACCTTATTAATTTAAAATGAAGAAATTTCGTTTAAACAGAACTTAAAGTTAAACAAAAAATTACAAAATCTGCTACAATGTACCCGAAATTAAAGAAAGATTTCATTAATCCAATTATCAACACACTTGGTGATAAAGGTGCTCTTATTTCACTGATTTTAGGGTCATAATGCTGCTTATTAACACGTGTGCTTTTTCTTTTACATTACCGCACTAGTGCTTTTTACTTTAATCAATTTAATTCCAGACCAGGTCCATAATGTTACAATTAACACATACATAAGACATAAAAACAACAAACATAATAAATTTACTTGAAAAAATAGTCTATGAGTCTGATTCACTCACTCACTACACTTTTAATCAGTCTGTAGTTCTTTCTACCTTTCTATCTTAACAACTTTTTTTTCAGTAAAGAGTTTTTATGTATAAAAAACATGCCATAAACATTTCATTTCATTATAGTAGTTTATGCTACGGGCGAAAAGGAATAAATTACGAGGAAGATTTGAAAACGAGCGTAGCGAGTGTTTTAAACGTAACCAAGTAATTTAAATTAAATGCTCTTACGCCCGTGTACCATAGTACGTTTTTCAATTCATAGTGTGAGGAAATAAAACGAATATAATCAATGAAAACAATTTAATAATTAAAGTTGAAAGTTACATTGTTACAATTTTGCAAGTTAATGATTGGCTCAAAAGGACTGTATCCAGAGCCGTTAAACACTGGAAAAAAAAAAGTATAACATTTATGGTACACAGGAAAGGTTGCAGGTTAGCCAAATTCTCGTAAATAAATTAAAAAATAATAATAATAAAGCCCTAGGGCAAAATAATCGACTTTCTGTTCGGTTTTGATGCATAAAAAAGTAGGCCTTTACGAGCACCTGCATTGAATTTTTTTTATATATATTTATCAACAAAATAACCATAACTATTAATCAATTAACCTGAATTTATCTGATATGTATAGATATTTAGTTTATAAATTTTTTAATAATTAGGCTGTTTAACGGTTTCGAAGCCTTTTCTTGCAAAGTTACTGGCAGATAACACGTAAGGCGGCGGCGCGCGGAAAATGAAAAATTCGTACGCCATTTTTACAAATATTTGCCTAAACGTAGTTGTCATTGTGATTTTTTTCAAAAATGTCGACTTCAAGTTATTATAAAGAGCCACATTAAGAACAGGAAACACTGAGGCATAAAATTAAAGTGATGGCCTGTTGCTATCAAAATCAAAGGGAAAATGCTAACTTACGAAAGCACGGTTAAGACCAAAAAAAATACTGACATCAAAACTTATTCCGACCTAACTGCGTTTCTAAAGAAAAGGTCAGCCGGTTTTATTTAGTCGAAAGTCACGGTATTGTAAACAAATGACGTTGAAAATTTTTAAAAAGAAGCTCCGGTAATAGCCTGCAGTAGCAGTACCTGGCAACAAACGTTAGTTTAACTACATACGTCTGTTTATTATATTTTAATTGTATATTAAAGCCGATTCTGAAGGCTTTAATTTTAGTTTTAGTGCTGTCAAAACTTAAATTTTGCCAAAGTAATTTAGCTTCTGTTCCTAAACTTTAAGAACTATTTCGCAATGAACAAAATTTAGTTTAGACAGCACTAAAACTAAAATCAAAGCCTTCAAAATCGGCTTTATTATATATTTTTTTCCTCGAAAGTGTGTTAAAAACGTCATATGCATTAGTCATTCATTATACACACTCGGCTCCATTACGCTCTCACCTTCGGCTCGAGCTGCAATCGAGCCTTGTGTGTAATGAAATGACCAACTTAGCTCACTTGTGTCATAATGTACTATTTAAGCGAACCGTTATGCATTCATAAAACGATAAATTGGCCTCTTCTGTTTTTCGCCAATATTTACAATTCGGTAACCGTTTCGAAGAATAGCTTCCCTGAACTGTTTTCAGTAGACATATTTTAAAATAAGCGAGCATGTCTGTTATTCAACGAAAAAAGCGATGTCTTTCATTTGACTTTCAGTGACGTCATTACCACGCAAATCCATACCAAAAAAAAACCTAGCGTCTGACAAAGATCAGACCATTAAACCTAATATAATGACGTCACTTTCTGTAATCCTACTAATATTATAAATGCAAAAGTTTGGATGGATTTGTGTATGGATGTTTGTTACTCCTTCACGCCGAAACTACTGAACTGATTGGGCTGAAACTTTGCACAAATGTAGTTCTAGACCTGGAATAGGATAAAGGCTACTTTTTATCCTATAAGTCAATTCCCATGCGAACAACAAATAGTGTCATTCAGAGACGCGGCTCGGCCTGAGACGTGGCTCGGCCTTCAGCCTCGCCAAACATATCTCCTAAACTAGGGGATTTAATCAGTTATCAAAGACCGGCAAAGACACATTCAAAATATTTACAGATTCGATACGAATAAACAAAAACTTGAACAACGCGGGCGAAGTCGCGGGCAAAAGCTAGTACTGTAAATACTTGTAAAATCGGTTCAAAGCACTAAAAAGATTGTTATTGAAATAACATACATACCTAAATTGATATATTTATAGTACTTACATTAAAGTTTAATTACCGCCCGAATTGGCAAAGGATGCTGTTATACCTACTTGTGATCGAATATGTATTTGACACGAAAACTTTTTGAGGTATTAAGGAAGTTTTTCAGTACAATGTGTGCTATATTTGTAAAAATTGTCAGGGATTTCATGAAAAGTATATAACTACATAGGCACTTGAAAGATGCATACGGTTGTGAAATTGTCTGACAACAAAGTAATTTTTTGATTTTTTCGTTTCATTTACCAGTCAAACCCGATTTTACGACAATTTTTGGAAATTCAGGACAGAAGAGGAAGGTTAGGTATGGTGAGTCCGCCATACATAACATTTGTGGTTATTTTTTATGATAACCCAGAACCACTTTGACCTAGGCCAAACTAGTGTTTTCTAAAATCTGGTTTGGCCGGTAAAATGTCTAAATTCTACACATGAGATTGGGGTTTCGGAGGGATAAATAATAACCTCTTTTTGAGGGTTTCAAATTTAAATTCAAATTATTTATTTGCGTTATCACATACATTTTGTGTTTGTGTTACTATCTTTAATTATTGTAATTGGTTTGTCCGTTTTAATTAAAGTAAATAAATAAATAAATAAAATAAAGATGACAGGTTTTTTTTGAGATAAAACAATGACAATGAGGAGAGGACATACATTATTAGCGGGGATATTCAGTCCTCGTGAGGGTGTTGCACGCGCCGGAGCCCCTCGCGAAGCCTGATGAAGGTCACTCTTAAGTTGACCGAAACGTCGAGTTTTTCTCGCAAAAATCATAGTGAGTCTTGTTATCTATTTCGTTATGATGGACACTCACCCTAATTTTAGTGATATAAGGACATTCATTGTTTACTTTACTTATAGTATTAATTAGATATTAATAATAGTATTACTAATCAATCTACTTACAAACACTTACTTAGTACTTATAATTATGTAGATGGATAGTATTAATTTATGGATTATATACTTCCTTAACAGCCCTAAATTTTCTGGTTGCTCCACCAATAACACGAACAAATATGTTTTTCCTATCCATAAATAGAGTAAATTTAGTAAAAATACGTCAATCCATCATATTTATGGATTAAGGTCATCCAAATTATTGTAATCTATCATTTAAGTATTCATTCAGCATTTTGTATTTAGTAATATTTTCAATTGTTTTGTAAATGTGACGTCTTTTGTTTAATTTTTCATTATTTTGAGTAAATGATTATAAATCTTTATAGACATGGTTTCAAATAGCATTTCTGATACTAAACATTTTATGATGACGATATCCTAAATGGAGGAAATTCAAGAGGTGAATCCCAATCAAAGAAATTATGATAATCAAGGCAGGTTTTATGCACAGTCAGAATCTTTAATTCAAATACAAAGTTATATTAAGTAATTAACTATGAAATTGCCGTTTTGTTCGGAGAATTTGAAGAAAACTCAATTTTCAGTACTTTTTGCATTTTTTTTGGAATGACAAATCCAAATTTTATGATTATTTTGTGTTGTAATAATGAGACAAAAATTAAGCTAACAGCAACAATAATTTCACTTTTGAAAACTGTCAGCTGTAAAAAATTATTACGAATCTTATCATGGAAATGGATGGCATTTAGGACGAACTGTTTTTGAAGATTTAATTTTAGTTATCAAACTGACAATAAAAACAAAATTTAATACGTAGATGTAAAACCTTGAAATCAACTTTCAAACAAAAAACAAACAATAGCTATTGAATTACAGGAACTGTGAAGTCTTGAATCTGTAAGAAAATTTCGGCAATTTTATAGTTTTATAATTTCATGACGTCATTGTCAAACATGTTATTAAGGCTCCAAGTTGTTATAAACAATTTCTTTCATCAAATTTGCTTAGATTAATTCGAAAACCATTTCGAGATTTAGGTTTAATAAGCTGTATTTTAGAACTTGTCGTCTAAAAACTATCAAAATTATTTATTGCTATCAAAATAAATTAATAATAATTTGCTTCCGACTGATTTGACAGATCGATGACGGATGAGTAACAGACCACTTTTTTATAAGCAATCACAGATCACTATCAGTACAATGTCTAAAATTCTCAAGTGACGTCATATCGGACAATTCTTTAAAAAATCATAAAAAGATAATGGTTAATTTACCAAAATAATGAAAACCATGTCCTAAAATAGCGTAAATTTTCTGAAAAAATAAATAAAAAAGAAACTTAGAGATTAAGGTATGGGAATTCTCGGAGTTTTTTGGCCACAAACCATAAGAAGCGATGAGCTTTGGAAAACCACCGAAAAAGAAAATAAAACATTTTTCATCAACTTTGACCAATCTCTTACCTAAATCGAAAGCTAAGACGGAATGGGGTCGACCCCCGTAACCCCTTCTTGTGTACGCCCATGGACGCTGAAAATACCTGATCATGACTGTCAGAGATTTGGCACGCGTCTTTACTTAGACTAATTGCTCCCTGACCTCCACAAGCCTAATAAATGAAGTAAACTTGGTTCACTTAAATTTGCAGTTCACCCCTTGGTGATAAAGCTTAGGCTTTAAGTGCTAAGCCTACAGTTCAGAGGTCTCAACTCTTCAGTCTAGACGGATTAATCTATTGTGATTTTATCAAATGGCTTACCTTGATAATTATTGTTTTTTTAAAAGATATAAATATACTGGTAACTAGGATATACAAATATAATTAAATCTCAAGATATATTTCGGGTCCGACCTGGACCCGGGATCAGTTGAGTATCTTAATTAGCTGTTATAGCGTGTATAATCTTAATAATTATTAGTATAGTGTTATTAAAACAATTAAAAAAAATTATTACTTGATATATTTCGGCCCTCAGTATGGGGCCGTCATCAGTCGAATGTAAAAAAAAATTGTGACACATAATTTAGGTATCATAATAAAAAAATATAAAAAGTAAAAGTGACACTTGTAAACAATTTTAGTTTTAAACTATTTTCTAAAAAATAATAAAGTAGGTTTCTCTAAAAATGATGTTGGTTATTTTTGGTTATTTTTGATATTATTTAATCACTGCTCTTCTTGGATGATCGATGATGGTGGTTAGCGGTGGCGTGCACAGAACTTTTTGCTGGAAAAGCATACAATTGGTCAAGAACAACAATAAAAAAAATATAAAAAAATTTAAATATCAATTTGAAAAAAAAAAGTTTGTATAGGAAATTTTCACTCTAGGGTAGACATTGCCTACCCTGGCGTCATACAAAATTTTTTTTTTAAAAGTGATATTTAAATTTTTTCATATTTTTTTTATTGTTGTTCTTGACCAATTGTTTGCTTTTCCAGCAAAAAGTTCTGTGCACGCCACTGGTGGTTAGGTGGTTGTGTGATGTTGTTGGTGTTTTTACTTGAAATTTTGAGCGGTCTAATTCGTCGGTCGGTCGGGTCATGTCTGGACCTGGACTCAACAGACAGCACTGACAGACATGACCCGACCGACCGACGAATTAGACCGCTCAAAATTTCAAGTAAAAACACCAACAACATCACACAACCACCTAACCACCATCATCGATCATCCAAGAAGAGCAGTGATTAAATAATATCAAAAATAACCAAAAATAACCAACATCATTTTTAGAGAAACCTACTTTATTATTTTTTAGAAAATAGTTTAAAACTAAAATTGTTTACAAGTGTCACTTTTACTTTTTATATTTTTTTATTATGATACCTAAATTATATGTCACAATTTTTTTTTACATTCGACTGATGACGGCCCCATACCGAGGGCCGAAATATATCGAGTAATAATTTTTTTAATTGTTTTAACAACACTATACTAATAAAAAGCTCATAAAAGTTAAATATAATATATTTATAAACGTTTTGATCGCTTAATAATTATTGGGATATTTTTGTTTGCACACACGAACATAAAAAAGGCGGACGGAGTCGCAGCTAAGTAACTACTGAAGCATAGCAATGGCAACGGTTTGTAAGTGTGTGAGTGGACTTACTATGGAAGTTGGCTTACCATGATGTGAATGTGTGCGTTCCCGGGCTCGTGCGTACTAGTGGGTCAACTTACTAGGGGTGCTTCAATTGTTTGTTAGCGAAACTCTGTCCGAGATATTTTATCGTCCGTGTTTGCACATAAAAATAGTATTTAGCTCACTAAATTTGCCATCAGAAATCCTTCAGCGCAGAAGAGAGCCGGTAGGTTACGTTCCGCGACTCGCTATACCAAACCTTCGTGGATATTATTTTTATGACAACCCAGAATTCCTATAAGAGCACAGTATTATAGTGTGCTAGTCAGTATTTTTTTGATTATCTGTTAGTATTTTTGATGGAACACTGTAGTAGCATTTTTAGTGTATTCTGTTGTGCGTATAAATACCATCCATTATCATTTTGATCGGAATAGCCGACCTGTTACGCTAGGTCAGCACTAGCTGTTTAATCGCGCGCGACGCGATTTTGTTGAATCACAAGTGCGAGGAGCATGACATACTGCTTAATCGCAAAAACATCGTGTCACGCTCCTCGCACTTGTGATTAAATAAAGTCGCGTCGCGCGCGATTAAACACTGTGCTACATGTGCTGATTACCTTAAAAGAATGCGGCATGCATTTTTCGCTTCAAACTGCGGACGGCAAAATAATGTACCTTAAATAATCCTGTACAATATAATTCGTGTCATGATGTACTTAATCTTTCATTTATAAATATTTCAAAATCATAGTACACGTGAGAACAAAACTCTCATTAGTTCTACCGTAGAACTGTGTTGGTAGACAGTAGAATTAGTAGGAATAAAAAGTCCTACTAGTTTTACTACTATTCTGTAACATATTGAATTGTGTATCCAGTCAGTGAGAAAAAAAAATCACTGGTCTATAGGGCCTATAGTAAAATTGTTTAGTAGAACTAATGGAAACAAACGCAAAACTATATTAATTGCCAGTAAATATTGTGGAACTAGTGATGACAAAATTTAACATTAGTTCCATTATTTCCAGATTTATTTAAAATGGAATGGAACTAGTGATAACAAAAATTATCAGTAGTTCTATCATGGAACTGTTAATGGTACTAGTGTCAACAAAGGACATACACAGCTAACAGAGCAATGGATGGTATGAGGAAATGAAATGTTTTGTAGAATATAATGAGAGGCTCCTCGTGATGGCTGAAATCCTCGTGATGAGGTAACTACATCTCGACCTGGCTTACAAAGTAACCGACATGTGGGTTGTAGCATCCATCGAAATAATCCTATTTGTTTTGTCCGCAAACGGGTTCATGCCAACCAGTCTCGAAACCAACCTGAGGCGGTTGGGATTCCGTGGCAGGTCGCTTCCAGATCATCGCCGGGTTTTTTTTCATGAGGCTCTGAACTCCGGTCATCTGTGCTTCTGCTGAGGAAAGAGGATTTGCCTCTGGCCAAGAAAAATATTACAATTTCCCGAAAAACTAATTTTGTTAGAAAGCTTGGTTGCTTGATTGTACCATTAAGCGAAAAATATCGTTTTCGTATGAATAGTAAGTATACCTTTCTTTATGTACTTAATTTTAGTTTGCGTTGAAATGAAAGCGGTTTTGCACAGAAATAACGACTTGAGTATAACAACTGTGCTCGTTATCACGAAAATGCGCTTTGAAATTCGCAAGAGGACTTTATTACAGACATTCGTGTTGTCTTATTTCGTTATTTATACACAAGGTGAGTTTGAATCATGCCAATATGGGAGACTTTGTAAGAACAAAGGCGCAATGTTGTTTTTTTGTGAAATTCTCAATATGTTGTTTGGCCACCCATGTTGCTGATGAGAGTTCGAGGAAGGTGATGCTTAATGAAAGTAAATGAAGGACGGGACTTCAACGTACACAACTGAAACAAAAATCAAATATAGTTAGTACTGATAAATAACAATGTGGCGTATCGCTCGCCTGTGATGCCATGAGCATTTGTGTGTGCGTGCATCAGTGACACACACATATAAGAGCGTTAACAGTTGCATATCTTATAAAAGCAAAAATATTTACGAAAAAGCAGAGAATATAAAGTATTACGGTAAAAGTATCCGCTAACGCCTCAAATACAATATACATAAATGTGGAGCATTGCCCAAAACGGATGTGAAACGTGGACATTACCACAATAGAGAAAAGTTTGAAGCATTCGAGTTGTGGTAGGTACTGAAAGAGAACGCGAAGCTGTACAAAGGAGAAGACCAAAATGTATTGATAATGTTGAAAGAAAATAAGTCTTCCTCAAACCCATAGAAAACAAGAGAAAAGGGCTGAGCTGACGCGTTCGTGATCTGAACATGCTCGTTTTTCGGCCTCGCTAGAAAGAGAGTACTCGGCCTTCGGCCTTCAGCCTCGCTAGTGTGACGTGCGATACGGCAAATAATTTTGGGGGGTCACTCAAATAAGATGAACTTAAAGAAGAAAAATTTTGACATTTTACTTATTCTTTTTAAAAAAATACTAACATCTGTCTAATTTGTTTTTTCGTTTAGAATTTGTTTAAAATTGGTTGAAGTTTTCAGTTTAAGTCATTTTTCTACACAAAATTAATTATTCAGAGGGGTCATGCCTGACCCTCTTGACCAATCTTGGTCTAAAACTTGGTCTAAAAGATTCTGGGTTTTCATCAATAATTGCTTAATTTTGCCTCGAAATGTTTACTCTTGCTTTCTTTTGTGCGTCTTATAACATTAGAGGAACCCAACGCGCGACCACCTATTTGAATTTTATGGTATGAGTTAACATAAACTGAATTGTACGAACGAAAGCTTCATAATTTCAGCTAAATAACGAATAGTCGCACATCGATCTGTCTTAACAATTTCTTCAATTTTTATAACGTTGTCTTCAGTAGCGGCGGTAGTTACAGATGGTTCTGCCGTGTTTAAATTCTAAGTACCAGTATGTTACTGAAGATTAAAACGGAGCATTGTCTCCCAAAGTAGATTGTAGTTCTTCAAACACACGTTTAGTAGAAAAAAATTTCAGGCAGAAATATTCAATAACCACACGAAATTTGATTTTCTCCATTTTGGACACGAACAAATGCAAATGACCAAAATTTGGTGACGGTTATTTATCATATTCTTTTTGACACTGGCCGCTAGGCAATTAAGGATTCGAATAAAATAGAATGTATCCCTATAACTTCATGTAAAATATCCGATTCCAGAAACTTATTGATCAACCTAGTATATGGGCTACTTAATCATGAACAAAAGGAAGTATTGATGTATGTATATTTTTATTAATATTTATTAAATTAATCACAATTTAAAACAGCCAAAAATCCACGGTTAACCACACAAAAGGTCCGAACTCAGGTCAGGCAATTAATGGGAAAGCGTGGTTACCGACAGAAGTGATGGGTCATTCATTCCTGTCCCTTGCAAGCCATAAGTACTTACTGAGCCCGTTTGTTTGTGCCCAATGAGTCGACCTGATTGTTATGTGACATAAAAAATGCTCATTTCCACTCCAATTCCTTGTTGCATGGGCAATTTCGCCGGCAGATGGTTTTTTAGACCACCGACCCGTCTGAAAGCATTGACAGTGACTATCACAAGTATTAAGAGGCGAGATCACGCGCAAATCAGAGCTGTCACATGGACCAAATAAAAAGTCCGTAAAAGACCGAAAATGTATAAAAAGTCCTAAATCATCAAATAGGACTTTTTCAACCGTGAGCGAGCCCGAGGACCACGGACCGATCGGACTTTATTGGGCTTCGGGTTAGTCCGTTCAGTCCGTTGGTCCGTTGCTGATCCGTTGTGTTTAACGAAATGATTACGGATGGTTTTATGCAAGTAGACCGCTGCCCGCTGCCCGAGATTCCCGGGGGTACAGCGCAAACGTAAAAGCTATTCAATTTGGGACTTTAGGCCCTACAATTGAGATTTACTAGTGTGAAACGGTTGCAACGCACCGTCACCATGACTCTCGCGAGCGTGACACGAGTTTATATTCTTGTATCATAAAAACGTATCTTTTTTGCATTTTTCAGTGGGATAAAAATATTTTAACGGACTGTTTCGGACCAATTTGGACCGGACCGGCTTTTTACCGAAATAAGGCTAGTCCGTTCGGTCCGCTTGAGTTTAGGGCTTACCATAAAAGTCCATCGGACCAGGTCCGAGTCCTATTTGACCGGACCAACTTAGGGCTTTTATTTGGCCATGTGACAGTTCTGGCGCAAACCTCCATCCAAACGCTAACACAAAATTATAACACATAAGTCCGTAAAGTGCCGTGAGTTTAAGTTTCATTGAAAAAAAGTTAAAATTAAAATTTTCAATAATCTACAGGTATAATATATGCCAACTTTTTGGATATATATATATCTTTTTTTCAGCAGCCTTAGGATGTTTTAGAAGTAGATATCACTACAAAATAAACACGTCACTTTAAACGAAACATATTGAACCAAATTGTCTAGCATCACTGTGTTGAAATCATTCACATGCTCAAAAGTAGAAAGAAATGTTTGCTTGAATAATTTTTACGGTAATAAAAACTAAAATATATATATATATATATCGTCACGACATGAATCCCCGAGGGGGTGTCAGAGTTGTTCCCGTGTGTGAACTGTGAAGTGCAAGTCACAGTCCACACTCGGCACATCTGCGTTTCAGTAAAATAAAATTGCCGAATATACAAAATATTCTAGAATAAAAAAAATTGGTTTTTGAGTATTTTCAGAGGAGTTCATGGTTTTATGTTACCTGTTTACAATACTTATTTACAATATCCTAATTAATTGTAAAAATTTTATAGATATTCCTGATATCTAGAAATTTAGGATTAAATTTAGTTTTTTAACCAAACGTAACTTTTTCTGTTTCGGTAAGTGCCAAAGTTTTTCGTAGGTTCGGCGATCTTGCATGTTAGCGGTTTTGGCAGGCACTGGTATTTCAGCTGAAAAAATAGTGAGTATAAATTGGTGAGCAAAGCGTGAAATTAAAAATGGTTACTTAATATAACAAGACACTTAAGATGCGAACAACTTTTATTATGGAAAGAACGCTAAATTCGCGAAAACCCATAGTTAAGTAAAATACCTAACTACTCGACCAAAATTAGGAAACATCAAATTTTTTTTTCACGATTTAGGTTTCGTTCTTGAGAGTTATTTTCACCAGTTTTCGTTTCCAGTTACCGTTTAAATGTCACGGTGTATAATATCAGAAAAGTGGCTATTTTTGCATATAGTATTACTTGTATATTTTGTTTTTGAAGTGGATACTTCTTTGTTCGCATCGCCTGTTCAGAACTTGTACGTCACACGTCCCGGACTTATTTAATAAGGGATAATTACCGGTTTTCATTTATTTCAAACACACAAGAAAAAAGTCAAATTATCAAAATAAATTAAAAATACTGGCCAGGTCACCACCGCTGTCGTTCGGTAGTGTACTTAGAAGGCTGGCAGCATTGCTTCGCTGTATAGCGAGGTTAATTCTTTGACCGAATTAGGCTCCAGCCCTCGGGTCACTGGAAGCGTCGATCAGGCGCGATGATATTTCTGTAGAGACGTCACGCATCCGGTCCCCACGGTCCGAGTGTCTCCACTACAAAGGGCACAAACATGTAGCCCTCACCTGAGGCTGCATATTTGCGCCGTTTTTCCGACTCCGCTGACGATGCGGCTGCGCCCGCCCTGGAAGCGGTCGCTGAAAGGTGGGATGGCGCCACCGTATCGACGCAAGTTGCATCTCACACCAACGCCCGCCACACCAAGGGATAATTTGATTTGTGGTTATAGATTATTACGTTTTTTAATCATTCATTATTTCATATTAGTTATTCATTATTCAAGATAGGTATGTAAATTCTTATTTGATCGTAATATTTTTATGACCTCTTTATCGAATACGCTGCCGTTACTGCTAATATTTTTGGCCGCCATATATACATCCTCCGTGTAAAAAGGCGTCTTAAGTAGTATCCACTGAATAATTTACGGTTGTATCTCTGACACAACCCGCTACTTTTTAGAGTTGTTTATTGGGCGTTACAATTATTTCTTTCGATTTCGTTATAATACTGAACAATTTACCCATAAAAGTGTACCAAATGACAGTAGGCAAACTTGTATGGGAGTTGGTCCAATCGCTGCCAAGATTAATGTAGACCTCAAGCAAGCAGAATTCCATCAAAATAAAAATGAAATAAAATGTATTTGTTAAAATTTTTACATTTGCAAAAACTTTCGTCGGGGCTCCGTGTTAATTACAAGAAATGAAGTACGGGGAGGTTGTAAAACATAATTATCATGTCATATCTCGAAATGACTTGGATATATTTTGATGGGGTTCTGCTTACTTGAGGACTACAAAATATGTCCTTTCATTTAAAATATAATTTGATCTTGGCGCCGCCGCTTGGACCGAATTCGCTCACTGTCATTTGTTCAACAAAAAAGGATTGTTGCTCAAAACTCTGAGACTTCCAGTTTTATTTTCTTCACATTTCCCGATCTTTATCTCTTTTAGTATATTAGCTCTATGAGTAATATCGGCTTTCACGACCTACATCGAATCTACTAAAAGCACCTAAAACAACCATTCCATGCCACTCTCAACCGCCGCTCTCCGTTCAACTTATCTGTGAATCCTATCCCCTTGACATAAAGACCGTTTTTGAATGTGAAGTTGAGTGAGGGCCTAATCCGGGAATATAGGTCACGAGGGAGGCGCCCTATCGATTGCAAACACTGTACCCGGACCTCTAACCAGCCCTGCGAAGGCATACGCAGGATTTTTACTATTTTACGTGGCTTCTCTCTTGGATATGTCCTTATGCAGTGCTATAAAAGTATCTGCACAGTGCTCATACTAAAGTCGGCTGCAGTTCAAGCTATATTTTTGTATACAATTTTTAGGGTTCCGTACCCAAAGGGTAGGGGTCGGGACCCTATTACTAAGACTCCGCTGTCCGTCCGTCTGTCACCAGGCTGTATCTCATGAACTGTGATAGTTACACAGTTGAAATTTTCACAAATGATGTATTTCTGTTGCCGCTATAACAACAAATATTAAAAAACAGAATGAAATAAATATTCAAGGGGGCTCCCATACAGCAGAATTGATTTTTTTGCCGTTTTTATAGCTAATGGAACGGAACCCTTCGTGCGCGAGTCCGACTCGCACTTGGCCGGTTTTTATCATAGCCGTTTTGTTTAAAAGCCGTGGTAGCTCAGTTGGTAAGGCGTTGGATTCTTAATCTTGAGATTCAGGTTCGAATTCCGCCAGTCAGCCAAAAGGAGTTTTTTCAATGATCATAATATTTGTATACATTGAATATTTTTGCGAAATTTAAATGCAATGGATTTTAGTTTATGTGTACTAATATAAATACAAAAAAATTGTAAAAAAAAAAAAAAAAAAAAATACATATATACTACATGTATAATGTATGTATTGAACTGAGGCCAAAACTATTTTTTTTAATGTTTTTTTTGTCTGCCTATCTGTACGTTCCACTCCACCGATTTCTTTATTATCATCGTAGTAACCCTGGTCAACATATAGACTATAAGGAGTGTTGATAAAATAACCGCTAAGCCGAAAACTGTCGATACTACTCTAAGATTGAGGATGGAATCGCAGCTAAGCAACTCATGAAGCATAGTAATGGCGGTGGTTTGTGTGTGAGTGGACTTACTATAGAAATTGGCTTACTATGATGTGAATGTGTGTATGAGTGCTCCAGTTATTGGTTAGCGAAATTCCGTACACATTTTTTTACGTTCATGTTTTTTACGTTCAAACTGCCATTGGAAAGATTGAAAACAATCGGATCCAACGTCCAATAGCTATTACGTAATCGTGTCGTACCTTTTGGCAGGACGTACTCAAACTGTTTGATTTCCGAAATCCAAACCTTTACTACCGCAGTTTTTAGGGATCTGTTATTAAAACGAACACTATTTTCGCATCGGTGTCTGCTTAACTGTTTGTCTGTTCACTTGTCCTAGTTTATACAACGTATATCAACCATATTTGAATAGCTTATTCAGTCAATGGTATTAGAACAACTTTTACTATGGAACAAAGTTTCATAGAAATTCTGTTGCATAGAAAAATGCAATGCCGCTCGGCTGAAATGTGTAGAGGGACAGATTTTGTTTTAATATTTCAGGGTTGGCTTCATAGTAAAAGTTTTTCTACATCATTGACTGAATAAGCTCTTCAAATATGGTTACACCTTTCTGTTACACGTTGTATATGTATGTATTAACCACAGCAGATTCGTTTTCCGGTTTTTACCAATATTTTGTACCAATATATTTATGTATTTTGTATAAAAATTATTGTGATGTAGGATCCTTTAAAAATGATAGTGTATGGGCCTCAGAAACGGTTTTGGATTTAATATAAAATACATTTTGAGGTAATTTAAGCCGCAAAAATAAAATTTTGTTTATTGCACGCTGGTTAAAAATTTTTTTTCTAATAGACGTATCAACTTTCATTTCTTATAATAATGTAGTAGCTACTTTCAACTAGTAGTTTTTATGACCTGTCGTGAGTTTAACTTCAATTCAAATTCAATTTAACTTAAGAGCTGTGCTCCTGTCCGTGGAGTCCTCTCCACTCATTTCTGCACTCCGCCCTCAGAACATTTAACTTTATTGTTCTGTGACTCTGCTTTTCGTAAGTTTAACTATGAATTCCAAAAAAATCATAAATTCACACGGCAACGTCAACTGTTTTAAATTTGTTATAGTAAAACGAAAAAAAACATAGTTTTTGCCTATTATAACTACCTATTTTGTGTAGATTGTTTTTAACTAAGAGTAATGAGCGTTTTTCGCGTTGTTTTTTTTTTCTTGGTTTTTTAGCTTTCCTCTAGATGTTGGTATCCATGTCACCATAGATAAAACAAGTTTCGTACCAATGGTTATAAGTTTGTTTGGAATCTGTGCAAATTTTTTCTTTGATTCTGTTGCTAAAGTAGACGACAGTGCCATCTAGGAATCTTATTTAACACTAAATTTGACACAAGGAAAAACGCTCATTTTTATATGTTACAATTTATTGCGGGCTGAAAAATCGTCCCATAACGGATACAATACAAACAAACAACAGTTTACTTCCGCTACTTTGCGGCTTGAATAATCAAATTTACTCGTTTGATGTTTCAGACCGCTGATCCTAAGTAATTTGATCTGGATTTATCACATAATGGATCCCCTCTATATTAGATTTCTGAAATAATTCTATTCTCGTATTTGTTCCTGTTGCGTATACGATTCCGGAAATATTACATTCATCGAGGATAAAGTAAGCATCCAAAAAAGATAATCATAAAAAGAAAACCTTTTTGGAACATTAGCTCAAAATTTCCGGAAAAAAATATTCTGGTTGTCGGCCACTATGACAATGTTTTGATAAAATTTTTAGCATTTGCTTGGTGGTTTTAAAATTGGATTTTGTAAAAATATGGATGTTATGTACGTATTTTTTATATTAAATATTTAACAAATCTCTTGGATAGGTAGGTAAAACATACGATAACTTCAGTCATAAAATTAAATCAGGAAGACACAAAACGGATTCTGATTTCCGGATATTCTGGAAATTCAGAAAGCCAAGCCAGTCAATAACCAAAAATCCAATAAAGAGGATTGCCAAGCCAACTGTGACCGCATAAAAGCCGAAAGAAATTGTGACGTCATAGACAAGAAATTATAAAAATAGGAATTACAGTTTGGCTACGATTTATTTACAAAGCTTATTTTATAGATATGCATTATCGTAACTTCGACCAAGATAAAATTTATCTTGGTCGAAGTATCGTAAAGGAAAATTTACTTCACATTCTTGTTTGGATGTTAATTGCCGTAACGGAGGCATGCATTTTACGCCCTGAGTATGTTTTATACACTATGTATAATCTTTATGATTTTTCGAACCATGAAAATAAATAAACGTTTATCCAAAAATAAAATATATTTAAAAAGTGAGCGTGGTAGATATGTCAGTTAAACACGTCTGAAAATTAAAAGAAATGTTGCGCATTTAGTAAAAAGGTTCAAGAACCTTGTTACTGGTAACTCTCCATACAAAATTTAAATACCTACCGTTAAATTGGTATGGGCCAACCCAAAGACAGAATGTAAGCACCAAATTCTTTGCAGTAATAATTCTTAATTTCACACGATTTGAAAGAACAGAGGTTTTCCAATTATGAACTCCAATGCTAAGAGACAGAGGTTATTTTCAATTGTGTCATATCATAAGTAAACGCCACTATAAAATGTCTTTCTTTAAACCGTCCAGCAGTCTCATTTTTTTTTCAGCATCTGTTGCTGAAGGTAGTTCAAACCAACCACTACTTTTAGACCGATACTTAACTCTTAGTAGCTAGTAATAGCACATGTTATTGATAGGCCGATGCGTCTACAAACCGTGGTTGGAAACGTAGTTTTAGTTGACCACAGTCGCTTGGTGCTCCGCGGTGATTTTCTTGGCACCGTTCCACGTCAGCTGTCCCTAACTGTCCACTCGAGCTTATTATTAAGCGATTTATTTATAAAATGTTTTGTTTTGATTTAAAATTTTCGAGTCACGTGTATTTGCCATTTGGACGGCTTATACCTGATGACTCTTAGTTCTATCTACAGTTGAAGGTGTGCTATCTTGGTATAGACCTTGAGGATTGCCACCTGTCATCGTCAAGGCGGCGTAGCATAGTCTTAATCGCGCGCGACGCCACTAGTTGAATCACATGTGCAAGAAGCGTGACGTACTGTTTAATCGCAAAAACATCGTGTCACGCTTTTCGCACTTGTGATTCAACTAAGCGGCATCGCGTGCGATTAAACACTGTGCTACGCCGGCAGGAGATATGAAATTAGAAGGTCATAATACAGTTTTATTAATAGCTCTGGTTGAATCCGTGAAATTTTTGCAAGCTCTCCGAAACTCATTCTAAATTTTGAGTGGCACTGACCTAATTATATACAAGGTCTTAGCTTAGCCACAGGCTTAGCGTAAACTTTTTAAAGAAAACTTTTTAACTAATGTTAAGAAAAAACCGGCCAAGTGCGTTCCGTACCATCATCTATAAAAACGGCAAAAAAAAGGTCTGTTGTATAGGAGCCCCCTTAAATATTTATTTTATTCTGTTTTTTAGTATTTGTTGTTATAGCGGCAACAGAAATACATCATCTGTGAAAATTTCAACAGTCTAACTATCACGGTTCATGAGATACAGACTGGTGACAGACTGACAGACAGACGGACAGCGGAGTCTTAGTAATAGGGTCCCGTTGGTTACCCTTTGGGTACGGAACCCTAAAAAGTATAACTACGAATTGGTTATGATTATGAATACTAAATCTTTACAAAGATAGCATCTATAGGCACTTTGATGATGAGTATTTGCATTGTTTTGTTAAACCAAACACAAACAAGCCAAGATTTTTTATCGATGATGAATTTATTCATACTCTCCCAGATAAGAAATATCGAAGTAAATAATAAATATGTTTAAAATTTCAACATAAAATATCAGTATCTAATTATTGTTAAATCCACACATATTAAAGTTACTTAGAAAAAGTTTTTATTTGAAGATAGACTATAGGTAAATACCGTTTGAAAAGATTTTTTTAATGATTTTTATTTATTAACTTTACTATACATATAAGTTATTAATTTTATAATTAATTAATTATAATATAATTAATTCTAAAATAACCAAGATTTTTTTTTTATGAACGGAACTGGCTTTGGTTAGTTCTTCTCCGAATTAAAAGCAAAATATTTTATTTCTCCGAAATAAAACAAAGTATAAAATGAAACATTAAAGTTACAACTGCAGTTGTTTTAAGGCGATTACCATCGCCAAATTAGCAGCTCGATATTTGTCGGTACGAATATCAACGGAAACGACATTGAAATAACGTTCATATCAGCGCGCAATGTATAGTGGCTCTTACGACGCTCGCTGCGTCTTTGTTAGGGTGAAATAGGAGAAAATTATACTTTTCACTTGGACGTGACTGTTCGATTGAATAATCCTATGTTATTTTTATAGTTATTAAGTTTATCTATTTATCAAAGCATAAACGAATTCAATCGGCCAGGGCACTTAGGAGCAGTAGGAACCTCAAGCCAAAAAACACTATTTAGTTAAAAAAACATTTCATGTAGAAGTGTTGGTGGTATGAAAAAGAAAAATGTTGCATATGTTTTCTAAGTGTTGATTATTCATAATACATTTTTTCATTATTTTTGGTTTGGCCATAAATGAGGAGTAGGCTTTAGAAAATACCCATTTGGCAATAGTAAGGCCCTTAAATATTAGCTCTCTAAAAGTGCTCATGAAATTCATACATACATACACTCACGCCTGTCACCCAAAGGGGTAGGCAGAGACCACAGACTTTCATCTGCCACGATCCTGACACAACTCTTTCGCCTCTTCCACATCCATCAATCTAGTGATACAAACTCTTCTATTCCGGGTACTTTTGACATTTCCCTTCTTCAATATGTCGCCAATTTGGTCAACATGTCCTTCTAGGGCGTCCCGGTCGAGCTCAACCTTCGACTTGCGCACCATAAATTTCTTTCGTCACTCTTCTTTCATTCATCCCCAAGCCACCGAAGCATTCGTTTTTCTATTCTAGTCACTTAGTACTTCGACTCTTTGCGTCGATTCCACACGGCTGAAGGTCGTGACCCCTCTGCAGTAGGACCTAACCCCTTTACGATTTTGCGCTATGTAGCAACCCCAAGTTCTTATTACATTGCAATAAGAACGGGAATTGTCTGTTGCTTGAGACAAATGGTACAGTTGCCGCTACGACCCTGCGCCATCTGTGACCGACAGGCTGTGTTCATGTCAGGATACAGGATACCTACATTTGACGAGAAAAACTTGACTCATAATCAGTAATAGGATAATCGAATCGATATATACCTAAAGTTGGAAACATTTAGAAAGTTTATAGGTGTGGAGTCGGCTTCTTATAATATTATTTTGATAATAAAAATCCCGGAATAACGAAATATTCTATCCCTTATCATAATGCATACTGCAGTAATCTGCTGTTCTTTTATTAGTAAGTATACAGTTTTTATTTAGAAATACGGTTACACGGCTGTTGTATGTAAGGGCGAAGGAGAAATGCGGCAATAACTAAGTTATCCGTTTTTTTTTTGTAATCTCTGTAGCCTTCCTATCTAAAATTATGGAAGAGGATTTCAGAAGTGTTTTTAAAAGATTTTTGCATTATATTCTTAATTGTAATTGGTACAGAGAATTTTAATGAAGATAAATTAATAAAGATTAATGAAGAAATAATAATTTTAATGTAGAAGAGGTACCACAAAAATAAATAGATACAAATCAATAATTTTTATTATTATTATTTTTTACATATGATCAAACTAGTTTCGTCAAAGTAATATGTAAAAGCATTGGTGTGATCCATTTTGGATGGATTCATTAGAATTCCTGGTCGCATAACAGATTTATTAATATGCGATTTTATGATCAAGAGGGATATTTTTATACAGCAGCAGATGTTTTTCTTAAATTTGCAATGGATAATTTGCATACTTTCACAAGATTGTTGTTTCAGTGCTTAAGCGAAAATTCTTCTTCTTTTCTGTTAAGTAAAGCTGAAGTAAATACAGAGCTCTTCAATTTCAGACGACGTCTAGAGAACGCGTTACAGAATGAATACCTATACTGAGTAGGAAAGTTTCAAGTATTTTTTCTAAATTGATGCTGGCAGGGTGAGTGACTGATCAATACTGGGGCAGTGGGCGTGGACATTCTTTTACTGCCAATAACCTCGGAGTGATGACAGATGAGACTGAAGATACGAGGAACCGCTATCAGTAGGAGAACGATCTATCTGAGGAAATTTTAACTAGTATCTGTTATGCCTACTTTGGGTGTACCTAGTTTTAATAGGGAACGATTCGTATCCTCTACGAAATGCACAACTCAAGATGGTTCTTCTTATTTTTGAATTACAGATATTAAATAAACGTGATTTATGGCATTTCGCGAACAAAATTTTGTGTCAGTTGGGTTTTTCCGGCAAAATTTTGTTTTTTTATGCATTACGTTATGAATGTATACTTAAAAGCGTGTAAAGCGTGTCATATTTTTCGGTCTACCAGTTTCGGAAATAAGGGGGGCACAAACATATATTTGTGTTTTTTTTTCTCGAAACCAGTACCAGTAAATATAGTAAAAGTATATATTTTTACAATCAGCTTTTTAATATTTACAATTTAATACCCATATTGTATTTTTAGGAAAATATTTTTTATTTTTCCCACTTGTTTTGGAAATATTTTGAACAATTTCAAATTTTTTATATATTTTTTTACATCATAATATGGGGACAAATTAATGCTATTCTATGCCAAATTTCATGTCTTTCTCTGTAACGGTTCTAAAGTTATGATGCTGTGACATACGGACGGACGGATAGACAACGGAGGTCCTTTAAGGTACTACGGAACCCTAAAAATAACGTATGAGAGTCAGTGTTTCAAGATATAATTATTAAATAAAATTCTGATGCTTGAGCTTTCGTAATGAAATCACGAGTGAATAAAACCTTTGAACTTTGTGTCCCAAAGTTTTATTTATAAATAAAGCTGTTTTCTGTCCACCGTCTCTTTCAAAATGATCCGTTCGTCAATCGTAATTTAGTGGAATAGGTCATATTTCCTTCACGTTCAATTACAGCCAATGGCAGTGTTTATAAGCAAATTCTGCGACGAAATGGAAACGACTTAAACAGCCTCAGCTACCTCACTGGGCAAATTAATTTTAAACCATTGAGTTCTTAAACAATAGATAGCAGACAAGATCTTTGCTTCAACCTACTTTACATATAAAACTTGATCAAGAACTTTGTAGAGTGAGAATTAGCAAGTTTATGGAAAGAAAAGAATGGAATAGAATAGTTTATTTACAATGAATGTGGTTTATAAGATTATCAAGTAAACATTATATACGATTGCGCTATTGTCGTAGCTTTTTACCGATTAAGGCTTGCAAAAATTTAGCAATAACATGATATAATAACAAATATAATAACATAAATCAATCATATTTCAATTTTATAGGTAATTCATTAACATTTCACTAAATTTTAATTGCATAAGTTAATTTACTATGTAAAAGCACTAATCTATTTATATATTTTTTGTTTAATAGTGTGTGGCTAGCTAAATTAGTAATATTTGTATTTGTATCCAAAAATTTTTTTTAAGCCGACCCGGATTCTAAAAAGGAAGTTATATGGATATCTAGAATTAAACTGTTCCATATGGTTTTTGGTGAAACATGCTATTTTGTTAATGTATAGGCTAGATAATGAAAGCAGCTTTGGTTTTTTTAACAAAGGCTTGCATGAGTCTATTGGAGCTACATTGCAAATATCTCTGATACAACGCTTCTGCATGATGTAGTTACTGTCCTTTTTGCCCATATCTGTATCTGTATCGTAGTACAAAAATTAAATCACATGTTTTACTAATCAAACTGAGCAACTTTTGTTTTATAACGTTCTGGCTTCGTCGTCGTAGATATAAGAGCAATTATACGATTGCGCTATTGTCGGAGCATTCACCTCTGATTTTTTTAATGCTTCCTCTTTATACAAAATCTACGTTCTCGTATATACAGGTGTGTAGGGAAAAATTACCAATAAAACATTATTTAAAATTGAAATGAAGTAGGACGTATATTCTAAATCTATGTTAATAAATATGTAACATTTAACTTTTTTAAGCTTTATTTATTTCTTTTGTTTATTTATTAATATTAAAACAATAAAAATAGGTGCTTACTTGATATATTTCGGCCCATGGTATGGGACCGTCATCAGTTGAAGGGATTTTAGAAAATTGCCACGGGGTCGAGTGGAACGGGATCCGCGCCAGTAAAACTGCGGGCGTGCGCTAGTTACTTATATTTTTACATCGATTGTATCAGAGCCAAGCTTGAGAGGTTCCTAGTTAAAAGCTCCGGCATGGCACAGCTGCAGTTTCTATGAAGCGAGCCAGCTGTTTATCAGCTAGCTTCGCAAATGCGTTTGTCGCCGGTTGCGTGCGGTACACGTGAGTCGGTCTATTAATATCGGTCTATATCGGTGGGAGATGTCGCCGCTCTCCACGCTTCTCCCACTCAATTGATAGCCTCTACTACCCTCAAATAAGCACGAAGATAGTCTAATGCTAGGGACAGAAGACAAGGCGCGAGGACAAAATTGATGACACCACGCTGGTGGCGTAGTTGGATAAGGTTCCTTCCTGGTTGGTTCAGGAGTAGATTTATCTCCCTCGTTTCATGGAAGAGATTAAATGATGCGTGAAGGGCCAGAGAACGATGTGTGTAGCGATGCCAAGACACGAAAATGTTATCGCTAGTACCTATTTATTTGTATAGTTTTAGAATCTAAATCACGTGCTCAACGTTTTACTATTCCGGCTAATTCTTTGAATTTTGGGGCAGTAAGTTTTATTTTTAAATATCTTAATCCTTTTAGTGAAGCTTCAGGATCTGTTGGTTTATCTGCGTGAACCCAAAAACCTTTCATCCCTAGATAGTGGCTGGGCTGATCGTGTTTAGCACGTTGTTGGAAAATTAACTATAGGGACCCAATAAAAAACACTGAAAAGCTCCGATGACTTCACATTCCGCAATTTTTTTATAAATTTACTTGGTTAGTCGAATAAGGCGTATTTTCAATTTACCGCTTCAGATTCTAGTAGTTCGAGTCCTCGACTACTAATCCGGTGGTCGCTGGTTTAAATCCCGTAGGGACACATTTAATTGTTATGGGTCTGCGTGCTTTGGAAGGCACGTTAAGGGGCAGGTAGCCACAGACGACCTTGAGTCGACCTATATCGGTACAAATATCGATAGAAACTATATTGTAATTACGTTCATATCAGCGCGCAGTGCATTATGACATAGGGGTCGCTGGGTCTCCGGATAGCGCAAAATTGGAGAAAATAATACATTTCACTTGAACGCGATGGACGGAAAACAATAACCATAAATATTTTTTCGAAGCAATATTTTCCATTTATTTTAGTGCAAGTCCATTACAAAGTCCATTAGGGGTTTCAAAGAAATAACCAATTTTAATTATTTTAATTTAAAAACAGCTTGACTTTGAACAATATTTTAATGCTGTTTCTTATACGCGAGAATAATTTCCTATAATCAAGTTGTTTTGATAGTTTAACAAACAATATATTTATTTTTCAAAATTTTTAAACATAACGTTTAAGATTAATCAATAGAGTAATTTTCGGATGACACTGGGTAGAGGCGCCTTAAGCTGTGGGACCAATAATCTCCGGTGAAAAGTGTGTGTAATGTGGCTTGCATTTCACAGCTTACACTCAGAAACACCTCTGATATCTCCTCGGGGATTCATGTCGTGATGATGTATTTTCCAAATGCGACCAAATTCGTGCACCCTCGGTGCGTACGTTTGTTTTAAATTAAAGAATAGATAGATTAATTATAGAATAGATAGATTATAGAATAGATAGGATATAGAAAATAATCATTTGTTTGCGATGAAACGGCTATCCGTATTTGCACAATATTGTGACAGATCGTACCTCATC
Source organism: Ypsolopha sequella (assembly GCA_934047225.1). Classification (NCBI taxonomy): domain Eukaryota; kingdom Metazoa; phylum Arthropoda; class Insecta; order Lepidoptera; family Ypsolophidae; genus Ypsolopha; species Ypsolopha sequella. The sequence continues at coordinate 25,716,990 of OW203984.1, read as the reverse complement.
TGTTCACGTCTCAATTCACAAATAAATGTTATGATAATGGGCAGGAAGATTGTTGTATGTAATCAAATAAATCACGTTGAAATAAATAAAGCAAATTGAAATCGATCGCGTAGAATAACTGATTTTAAATGATAAATACAGTAAACTCAACCATCGGCCCAAACAATCGGTCCAATATGGAAGGAATTAAGAATAAACTTTCAATTTCAAACATTATGGTTTCCAATTATGCGTGAACCCTAAATTAGCTGTTGTTGTCACGCAACTGCCAAGTTGTTGCCACGTAGACTAGATGACGCCTTAGGCTTGTCACCATGTGTCTATCTCTTTCACTCTTACTTGTATATTTTTGTCCTGTCCTGCTTACGCCGAGTATATGCTGTTGCCATGTTTTGTTGTTATGTTGCCATCTCTATTACTCTTGTTTGGTTGTCTCACTTTTGTTCATTCTGCACGAAAGCGCACATAACACCGTTAGCACCGTTGACGCCGATAGCACTGATAACGCTAATATCACACTTAGTATATAAATGGGTGGAAATGTAGGGTGGGATGCATTCATTTTTACACCGTCGTGAGTGGAAGTGCTGCAAGAGGTCTTAAAGGTGTTCATTTTTGAGTTTATTTGGGGAAGTTTTTGTTTGTTTTAATAGTGATTTTGTTTTCGGAATTTGCGATTAAAATACGGAATGTGTCAATCTATCTGTTCGTTAGGTCTCGGGACCATTTCGCGTTCGCGTTAGCTTTTAGGTGGCGGAATGCCCTTTTTTTTGTAAATAGATTCGGTTATGGTCAATAGTTTTTGACTTTTCCGACTCGGCGATTGACACACGCGTTTGAATTCGTGTAGGGTGAACGAGCGAACGAGCTAGATTCCGCGTTATGTAAAGGGTTCGATAATCGTCTTTTCAAGTTCCGAAATTAAAGTACGTACCTAAATAATGTAATAGTGCATAGGTCGATTCAGGGGTTGATGGGGAGGAAGGGAGTATGGTCTCTTCTTAGTAATGCCGGACGTGGAAACGGGAAGATGTACCAGGGTAGTGGCATAGGGCTAGTCGCTGGGATATCTTGAAGAGTCAGGCAGGGAGCTTACAGAGCGGAAGTCGCTCTGGACTAGATTCAGGTCACCTACTGGTGTGAACGACAGAGTCTAGTTTTAACCTCCTCTGGAGGGAAGCAAGCGTCTGGGATGGCCTTGCGCCAGTTTTACATACTGGAAACACATCCCCCATGAAAGGCGATGTTTATGGCAAAGCGTCCGAGCCGTGAAGAGGCTGCGATTTGTTCTGTCCTTTGTCATCTGACTGAGCTGGTCATGGTCTCATATCTATATATTTATATATACACATGATCATATAGGCTATCCCAGCCAGCGGGGTGACGTCCTTTTTACCTACTGTATCACCCCCTGTCTGAGTAGGGCAAAGTTTTAGGGTGTTAGGCACACAGAGAGGTTTCAACTTGCCTCACTTCTTTCTGTCGATTAGTTGAGAGGTTGTATGGTGTTTGCTAGCACAATATACAACCACACACACGTTTAATTGTAAATGTGAGGTGACGGACCTCTAGCTTTGAAAATTCACACATTTAAAAGCCTAGGAACATTTGATTTTAGGGCCAAATGTTAGGTAGGTAAATTCTAAAATTCAAGTCTATTGTTAGAGCATTAATAGGTTTTTGAGAAATTATGCATAGTGGGAGGTTTCAGGTAACTTTCTTCATTGTTCAGGGAAAATAGGTCAATAAATTCAATTATGATAGGTTGCAAGGTTTCAAGTAGATAGGAACCTCTGAAAAATTAGAGTTAGTGGTTCAGGAATAGATTGTTGTTGACTAGTTTGTTTGACAAATAGTTTCATTGTTTACTTATCTGAGAGGGCTTTATAAGTCCAAAGAACTCCAATTTTGAATGTAAGGACATAGGGCTTTGATATTGAAATAGTTTCATTGTTTACTAAGAGGTTTTTATATGCCACAGAACACTAATTTTGAATGCTAGGGCATAGGGCTTTAATATTGGCAATAAATATGAAATGATAGGAAACATAAGTTTCACCACTCAATTATCTCTTAAAATATTGTATTTACTTAGGTATTTCTTTCAAGAAATAAAGAGACTTGAGTTTGGCATAAAATATGCCTAAATAATATAGAAAGCCTAGATTTAGAATTCAGGTTGATGAAATGTATTTTAGACCATAAAAGTTCATAACTGTAGTACCTATCAAACCCTTTTTAAGGTCAGTTCTTAGTAAACATTAAGTTATAAAGTAAAATCAAATAGTTTGGTATATAAGAATCCAAAATAAAGTATAGCAGACTGACAAACCTTTTAGTCAGTAATTACTTACATTCTCCCTTGTCGAAATGACTGCATTGATACAGAGTAGAACCTAGATGAAATATAGAATGTTTCGGATTTTCTTTTATTACTCAATTGAGTAAGTAACTAATAAACTAATTACCGTGAAAATAGTTTCGGGAAATCTTTATTCAAGAGAATAATTTCAATTCTTATAAATGTTCAATAAACTTGAAGTACATAACATGATGTATTTGTTTGCATAAATGCTTTCCCTTGTCTGGCAAAAGAAAAGCCTTAACTGATACTATACACCAAATATGGGGTAGTAAAAGTTGTTCTTCGTCAATGGAATTAAATGAATACATCTTTAGAACAAAAACAAAGTTCTATTAGTACTATTTCTCATTTCTCTTTCAAAATATATTGAAATTATTCTACTGAGTGTAGTTATAAAATTGACTACATAAATAACTGCAAAACTGTTAAGGATAAAAGTCACAGTAGTTTCATATTACTAGAAAATCAATGATTTTTAAAGTAAAACTTTCTTATATGAAATGAGGGTTGAAAACCTAATTTCTTGTATTCAATAGTTTTAGTATATTTGAAACTTATAATTGAAACTTGGAGATTTTTAGAAAATGGATAAAATTTTGACCTGGTAGAAATTTGTACTTATCTGACTTGCATTAAATACAACAAAAACGATTGTATTAGAGAAGTTTATTACTGAAACAATATACAATTTTGATTTGATAGAAGTTTTCTATTGAATAGTGAGCAGAATGACTGTACGCTGAATATGAAAGTCTAAGTTTTTTACTAGATAGTTTTGTCATATTGACCTAGCAACTTTAAGTTGAGTATTACCAGCAGTATCTAAGAAAATAATTTTAACTGTCAGTCACTATTTGAGTAGATCTGTTAAGAGACTGAATCTTTGAATGGGACGTGGTGCAACACGAGTGATTTCAATGTTTATTACTCAAATAAATAGTAATATTTGGTGTATTTGTATGAATGTACTTGTTCTTGTGTCAGGCAAAATTCAGCCACAAGCTAACTATACACTGAAATGGGGTAGTTTAGCTTACCAATGTCATAAGAACAAATAAAATATACTTGGTACAGAAACACAAGATAGCCATAAGTTAGAAGTCTGAAATCATTCTGTTGGATTATTTGTGTCATTTGTAGTTTTGGTTACTATGATGGTAGGGACGCTCTGGATTTCTTGTTGGTTCTTTACCAGAGCTGTGTAGTCAGGGAACCAACATAGGCGCGTAAAATTAAAAATAAATAAATAAATCTTAAATTTAGAATTCAAAAAAAAAGTATACACTAAAAAAAGTCACGGGGGTATTCCACATCCAAGGGAAGGTACTTCTGAGAAGTTGCCAATATGGCTTTCTTTGAGTCTCTATTTTATTGACCAGATAATCACAGATGTGAGAATTTTACTCACTGTCCTATGGACTTATTCGAAGATTACCAGCTAAATAAGTAATTTTCGTATAGAAGTATCTATCGAGTAATAAGTTTTACAACATACATAAAGGTCAGCTGTTGGAATACTATTCAGCTTTGATCATCAATAAATGATTAAATTTCAAACTCAGAAATACCTCATCTCATCCATCCCCAATTATTGGTAGTGGTTATTAAAAAAAATAATAATAATGCATTTTATTCATAACATAATCAAACAAAATTTGTATGTGATGTATCGTCTAAAGTAGCGGGTATAGTCTAATATAGTAAATTCATATAGCCTCTTAAGAGGCTGACTGGCGCAGAATTGCTACAGAGATTTTATTCACCTTTTATTATTTGTAACATTAATGAATTTTACATCTAGATTTGTTTACAAAGTGTTATCTCTATGACTTTCATATATTGGCTTAACTGACAAACAGTGAAATTTCTAATCTGAACATTATTACCAATACTTTATATTCTCTGATTTTACTATCTAAATCTACGAATTTGGTTTTAATTATTTTATGTCCAATTTACTTAGCACGTGAAAGATAACTAATAATTTACAACAGCATGGGACTTTTAATAGGGGTTTGTTTGCTATCAACATCTCTGAATCACTTTTAAATAATTTGGGTTACTACTTAAGGCGCTACGTAAGGTTCTAATCTGACGATCACACTTTGGCCATATATCTGTTAAAATCATTTCTATTAAGCACCAAACGTTAAACTATGTAGGTTGTAGGTGGGTTCTTATTGGGATGCGACGGAGTTCAGTGTGAGCAGTAATAGGGCGTACAAGAGGGTTTAGTACAATATGGGTAGCCGTGACCAGTATAGGTATTTTGGGCTTATTTCAAGTGATTTGGTGTTTATAGAAATGGTTTGATACAGTAATGTCACCCAGTTTTGGGTACAATTTGCTGTTCGTGTAAATAGGAGAAGTGATTTAGAGTGTTACGATAGATAAATATTTGTATTTATAAGAGGTAAACAGTATATTGTAAATTTAGTCCCGTGGAGGAAGACAATGTAAATTTGTCAACAATGATCAAGGTAAACATTAGCTTCTTTGATAGGAAAGTTAACTTCTGATGGTTCCATTGACTGCGTCACTTGTCTTAGGTGTCAGGGGAAGTACTCCAGTACTGATGTACAGTCTCCGTCTTGGTTGAAGACTTAGGAACATCAATAACGGATCCAAAATCTGGAAAATAAAATGAGTCAATTATTATAATACTTTATCTTTAGCTTTTTAGTACAGCGGGCTAAATTCTTAATTCAGGGTCTTTCAATGAACGTACCAGTATTAAGGGCCAACAATATTTTGACAAAGGTTATGTATTGTATTTTGCTTTGTTTATGGAGTCAAGTATTCAAATACAAAGATTGACAAGTAGGGATGAAGTAGGTCCATTAGCGGTTGTGATATAAACTTTGCGGCTATAAAATCAAAGAGAAAGTTATTCTGCCAACACAGTCAAGTTAGTAAAAATTGCATATCTACAATTTTCATTAATGAGCAACTGATGTATGAAAGGCCTACCCTCTGAGAGACAGGCATGAGTGTATGTATGTAATGTATAGAACTACAGAGGTTAGAGGCTTTGGGACTTTAGTATAATTAAACGGGAACCTAATGATTGATGAATTGGATTTAACTTTGAAAGTAAGTAGATGTGTATAGGTACCTTGTATGCGTGAAGCCTGTTAGACGTACGGTAGATGGTAACATATCACTTTTACACGGAACTATGGGAAGATTCTGTCCATCCATGTCCATTCAGGATATAGGTAGTGCTGCAACTTTGTACAATTCTTCAGAAGTTATGTTGTAGAGAACTCCATAAGGCAAGTCCGGTGTCTTGCCCTTTTATCGACAGTGTGACTGACATCTGTAAGTAAATGAAAAGGTTTATGAAATGTTTGTTTATGGTGATGAAAGTTTGTATTTGTACGAACATAATTCAAGAATTTTAATGCTTGTTGGCTCTTAGAAACAACGACTATCGCATGAAAAGCTTCGTTTTCGTGTAATAATTAAGTGTAAATCTAATAATTTCGAAGTAGAATCCAACTGGAAATGTTTACGTTTGTAAAAGCGGTACATACCTTTCTTGTGAGATAATTTTGCGTCCTAGTTACAGTAGATATGCTCATGGATCATTTTCGATTTTGTTTTCGGTATCTTCTAAGTGAAGCTTCTTTTGCGGTAGGTCCGTCATGGAATTTTATTTTAAATTAAAGAAAGCGTCCGTCACTGAGCAAATGGCGTTTTGTCAGCTTCAGTTTGAATTTGTTTTGTTTGGCATGTAGAGTTTGTCACAGGTTAGCGATTTAGCGCTAGATATATTAAAGCTGTTCATATATAGCAAACATTTTCTACATAATTTTATTTTACTTTAGGAGACATTTTAGTTTTATAACATTTGTAAGGTTTTATTTTTGTTGTATTTCATGTTATTTATAATATTATATAAAATTTATAATGCTATTTTTATAATATTTATGTTTCTGTATAAAGAGCTAAACCGAAATGTAGAATGTAACCATAGACATAGCCATAGAGTATATTGATGGATGTAACCACAGGGTTCGTTCCGTTTTGGTGACAATGATCATAGTACGCTGGGTTTGCGTTTGGACGTGGGTAGAAATTATTTAAAAGCTGGATTTATTAAAAGGTTTATTGTATAAGTAACAAAAACAAATAAATTAATTCAATTTGCACTTATGTCAGTTAAATTTAAATTATGAGAGAGTTAATGATTGTGTACCCCAACTTTATATTAATTTCGAATGTTTGATTGTTTAGACAGATAGCGTTTAAAGTAGTGGCTAGTGAGCGTACAAGAGGATTGTAATGATTAAAAGGAATGGGGAAAGTAGAAAATTACCGAAGTAAGTTGAATCAGTGTGTAGGTAAAACTTTGTAACATTGTTCGCTGTGTTGATGTATCACATGGGTTTCTGTAAAATTATTTGTCATATTCCTAGTTCTTAGATAGAAACACAAAATAAGAAGATATAGTACTTACCCGTTCATGTGTGTGATCCTGCAAAACCTAATTCATATAAACGTCCTGCTTTATACGCTTGTCTCGTTTGCGCTACCGTCAAAACTCGTCGCTTTATCTCTGTCTTTCGCCGCCGGTGTTTTTGATCAAGCAACAAGCTCGATATTCAGTTGACGATATAAGAATGACAAGTGTAGTATATTTCTTCTTTATGTCGATGGTTGTAGTATGGAGTTGAGTTATTATTAAATACTTAGGTATCTACAGTTGTTTATTTACGTTTATTTTCCATTAAAATACTAGCAGTTCCATCTAGTGCATGAACTAGGAACTTATTGGGTCGTCAAAATTGGGACACTTATTGACGAACAAGCGTAACAAGAAGATAGGTAGTTGGTACAGGAATAAATTTATAGATGGCGTTAATACATTATGTTTCATGACGAGTTAAAAATGTTCCAAATTCTTTTTATCAAATGATTATATTATTTGTTCTTATTACTACAGATTTATGTTAGCTTTGCAAGTAAAGTCATTTCGAGATTTGCTACTTACCAAACAGTTTGTATTTTAAACTACTGGCTTTATTTATGGTTTCATTTGCGTTGAAATAAATTACATAATATTCAAGTATATTTACTTTATTTTAATATTTAGAAAATTTGATGACGGGAGATAGGGGGGTGACCGTCAAATGTCGAATTTCAATATAACAAGAGAATTTTATTAATGTTGGAGTTTGTTTATTTACACTAAATATATTATCTTATATTTATTTAGAATTCTGGATAAACCTTGGCGAGAATCACATGGAATTACGTGCAGTAGGTACCTAGTGCAAATGTTGATGAGTGAGTTACAAATATATAGACGTGTAAAATATAGACGACAGTTATCTAAAAATAATTGGAAATTTATTGTACGTAATAAACATATTAGTGTGTGATATGTCTATTTATTGTATTTTTATGTTTTATGGTTAATTATCGATTCGCATCGGCAGGGATCCGTGCGCGAGGTTTAGATGTATAGTCTTGCTTTGTAAGCATAGACCACCTTCTTCATTAGGCAGTTTTGGGGATCCTTTGTGAAAACATAAGTAGATGCATGGGTTCCGACGATTGGTTACAGGGGTAAATAAACTAAAGCTGTTTTATTTAAATAATTGTTTTCTTTTTGGTTATTCTCACAGTATATTTGGGGGTGTTGTCTAAGGCGGCATTTGTAGTATGTACTGTATGAGTGTATTGTATATATTAGAGATTGAGCAGGTGTAAGTTGCGTAGGTTTTTCATGCCATGTCTTGAGAAGGAGTTACAATTAATATTATGTTAGTACCAAAGAAACAATTATGGAAAATAGTGTTTATTTTAGTTAGTTGAGAATGGGGAAAGGTTAAATATAGTATATTAGTTAAAAAAAAAATGTATTTAAATTTAATTAATGTACTATTGTCATCATACACAAAGTAAATACCTACCTATAAGGTTTGGACTTTGGATTTTACAAATAATAGATATGGGATGAAGAATGTATTGGTAATGGGTAATAGAATCAGGGTTCTGTATGTAAAGTCTCACTTTCTATTAGAGGGTCCAGTATGAAAAGTAACAGTGTTGATAAATCAAATAAGAATCTGTAAGTGTAAATTTAAAATGGGAATAAGCTATTAGTAGAAAAACGGGTGCCTACCGAAGTGAGGATTTAGTACAAAAGGAGTAATATAAAATTAAGAGGTTTTGCTGATTTATTGATGGTCCAAAATAATGATTTCTGAAAAAAATTGAGAGAAAAGGTTTATTGATAGGTGAGATATGTAAGTATGTTGTTTCAAATAGAAAATAAATAATACCGTCAAAACTTTATTTTATTAAGGGGAAGTAAACTTTTCATACATACAAGAGAGAGGAGTAAATTAGTAGTACGACAAGGGATCGACGTGTTAATAGTACTGTAGAAAAGGTTATAGATTGCGTGTTAGTTTGGTTATAGTCTTGGACTAGAACTTCAGGGTATTTCAGGGTTGCGTAATTAGTATCTTTAATATGTAGGCAGTGAAGAACAATTTATATTGATTGAAGATGTGGATGGCGAACTCACGAGGATCGCAACTAATGTGTTGAAGGGTTAGATCAAGCTGAGTTGTACTATAAATTATCTTTGTTGTACTTTGATAAATGCAAAAATCTATTGATCTAGAAATTTTTCTTAAAGTGAAAGTAGATAAATGTCTTATAAATATTGGCTAGCTTAACTTTTTATTTTTAGAGAACAAAAAGAAATATAAGTAAATTAGGTAGTGTTTTAATCTGACTGGTGGATAGTGTATGTTATTTTCACACCAATAATCAAATGTCTCTGTGGCCGAGTGGTTAAATGGTCACCTAGGAAGTAGAAAACCGGAAGTTCGAATCTCTAGTGACGCTAACGTATTTCGAATTCATTTTTTGTGTTTTTATACTATTGTCTTATTCGTATAGGTTGTTTTATTTATGTAGATGTTGTATTAAAAATATAATATTTATGTTTGGTATCATAGCCTTTATTTTACATTTGATTTTGCATAGGATGCGTGCGTGACGTCAGCATTTATTTACTAGGTTTGGGCTGTACATGCAACCAGTGCCTATGTGCTAGTATACTTTTATGAAACTGAGGGCCCAATTAAATTATATCTATCTTATGAACGAAGTATAACTGACCACTCTACACTTTAGTTTATAAAGCCAGAAGTAATCGGTTGCGAAATTTATAGGTTTAGTCTATGAAAGTCAGGTTTCCTGACGATACCTACTGAATTCATTAGAATGCTATTTTAAAGCAATTATTACTGCTGTTAGTAAAGAGTAGAATAACTTGAAAATATTTTAAATTATTTGGTATCTTCTGGTTATAATTTGTAGGGTTGTCAATATTAATTATGGTATTTATTATTTTTGTTTACTTGCAGGGAAATAATACCTTCGGTCATTAAAAATTAGATAGAATTTGATAATTAAATGAAAAAAAAAAGAAACTGTTAATGACTTTCATTGGTAGTTACATTTTTAATTTAAGGAATTAAATAAAATCTATTTAATTAAAAAAAAAAAAAAAAAAAAAAAAAAAAAATCTTGTTTTATTTAATGAAATATTTAAGGACAAATGGAGAAGGAAGTAGACAGTACGCCACTGATGAAGTTTTATATTTTACAGGTTGATGAGAAAAAACTTACTTATTAAGTACAAAGGGAAGTAAGATTGGGGGAAAGTAGAGAAGAGAAAATTTAAGATTGGGGGGAAGTAGAGAAAATTTAAATTTATGAAATTTTAATATGTTGATTGTGTAAATGCTTTGTCAATTGATAGTAAATTAAATAAAAATAAAAAAAAAAGTACAAGATCGTATTTTAATCAATTAATTTATTAAGAAATGAAATGTAAAAATATTCGGAAGTTTATTAAAAGCAGTTTATTCCAATTTCTCGTTGTCTTATTGAAATAATAAAAAATATATTAAATTATAGAAATTAATTTGGGTTTTATTTTAGTTAGTGGTAGTTAGTTATGTTATAAGTTAGTTTATGAGTTAGCTCAAAATGTATTAGCTTAAGAGGTATTAAAAGATAATATTTTAAATAAGAGGTACTTAGATCATTTAGATTTGTCCATATTTGTTGAGCTGGTGGTTCGTTAGAGAAAGTATTAGAGAGAATGAGGAAGGAAGTATGTTGTCGGTGGAAGAGATAGAAAGATACGACCATGACAATTAACTTTGTCTTTGGCAAAGAAAAGGGCTCTAGCGAGACAACAGTTTCAGGAATGTGGACTCATGTTTATTGTCGTGTTATCCTGGAGACATTACACTACACAACAAACTATTTAGTTGAAAAGGAGTTAGGTTAGAGTCATCTTGACTAATCAGCAGTATAAACTGCGATTCTAAATAGTTTCACTACACACGCAGCTGATGCATATTTCCTCGGCAACTATACATTCTCCGAATGGTTGATTAGAATTTAACATTGGAAGAGATTCTAGACTGGGGAATTAGTTATTTGGGTACTTATCTTGAGAGCTATTAAAGTGATCTCGATTCAAGAAAGAGACACAAAGGCACATCTATTGTTCAAATTGAAAAAATTGAATTTGGCTAGAAGGTTGTTGTGTTACCACTAGGGTAGAGTTAATTCACAACTAACTTCTTTGAAGGATTGAGTTCTCCTTGTTTGATGGATATTTATCTGTAGTTAATAAACCTATAGATTAGAATTTCAACTGATTTAATTTTTGATTAACCGTTTGGTATAAAAATTACACCACACATATTCATTCTGGGAGGAACATGATAATAAATACCGAATTTATTTATATATGGTTATTTTTTATGCAATTGTGAATGGGCATATTTGCCAATGTTGACAATTGGCGTATATGACACTTTACGTGTCTAGCACTCTGCGTAATTAACTTTGTGTAGATATGCACTCATGAGTGTAAATGTAGTTGAAAATCAGCGAATGCTTGCATTTTGGCGTTTAAAAGGACTTTGCGTACATTTAAAATAAGTTATATTTTATTTTTATTCTTTATGTAATTGTGAATGGGCATATTTGCCAATGTTGACAATTGGCGTATATGACACTTTACGTGTCTAGCACTCTGCGTAATTAGCTTTGTGTAGATATACACTTATGAGTGTAAGCGTAGTTGAAAATCAGCGAATGCTTGCATTTTGGCGTTTAAAAGGGTTTTGCGTACATTTAGAATAAGTTATATTTTAAGTTAGTTTTAAAAGGTACATAAAGGTGGTGTTAAAAAGGTAAAGGTGGTATTAAAAGGTAATGGTGGTATTTAAAAGACGTTATTTTAATAGTCATGTTAAATGGAGGTAATTAAAATTAAATAGGTTCATATTTGTAGGGCTGGTGGCTTGTTAGGGAAATTGTAAGAGCGGATGAGGAAGTCAGAGTGTGTCGGTGGAAGGAATGGAATGAAACGACTTTGACATATGACTATGACGTTGACAACAAAAAGGGCCCTAACAAGACAACAGTTCGAAGGTGTGGACTTAAATTTATTGTCATCGTATCCTGGAGACTCTATACTACACATAAACTTTTAAGTTGAATTGGTGTTAGGTTAGAGTCTTAAAGAAAAAAAAAACAGTATATACTGTGATACTTAAAGGTTTAACTCTACACGCAGCTAATGCTATCTTCGGCAACACTATACATTCTCCGAATAGTTGGTTAGAATTTAATGCTGGGAGAGATTCCGAGCTGAACAATTGCTCATTTGGGTATCTGGATGGATAGCTATTAAAGTGATCTTGGTTTATGAAAGAGGCGCAAAGCGTGTCTACTTAAATTGAAAAAATAGAATTTGTCTAGAAAATCTTTGCGGTGTCACTAGGACAAGGTCGTCTCACAAACGATCTCTCTGGGAATTTCAGATCTCCTTGTTTGACGGACAGATTATTCGTGAACAATTAAGCAATGGTTTGGAGTCTCAATCGGTTAAGTTTTGATTAACTACTAGGTATAAACACACACCACACGTGAACGGTCTGGGAGAAAGGTGATAATAAATTAATATCAGAGTGAACATTGTTATCGTGTATTTGTGAATGATGGGAGAGAAAATTTCCTTCGTTTAAGGCTTGCTAATCTGCGTAAATTTTGGGGAAAGCGCTGTGACAGATCGTACCTCATCTGTTCACGTCTCAATTCACAAATAAATGTTATGATAATGGGCAGGAAGATTGTTGTATGTAATCAAATAAATCACGTTGAAATAAATAAAGCAAATTGAAATCGATCGCGTAGAATAACTGATTTTAAATGATAAATACAGTAAACTCAACCATCGGCCCAAACAATCGGTCCAATATGGAAGGAATTAAGAATAAACTTTCAATTTCAAACATTATGGTTTCCAATTATGCGTGAACCCTAAATTAGCTGTTGTTGTCACGCAACTGCCAAGTTGTTGCCACGTAGACTAGATGACGCCTTAGGCTTGTCACCATGTGTCTATCTCTTTCACTCTTACTTGTATATTTTTGTCCTGTCCTGCTTACGCCGAGTATATGCTGTTGCCATGTTTTGTTGTTATGTTGCCATCTCTATTACTCTTGTTTGGTTGTCTCACTTTTGTTCATTCTGCACGAAAGCGCACATAACACCGTTAGCACCGTTGACGCCGATAGCACTGATAACGCTAATATCACACTTAGTATATAAATGGGTGGAAATGTAGGGTGGGATGCATTCATTTTTACACCGTCGTGAGTGGAAGTGCTGCAAGAGGTCTTAAAGGTGTTCATTTTTGAGTTTATTTGGGGAAGTTTTTGTTTGTTTTAATAGTGATTTTGTTTTCGGAATTTGCGATTAAAATACGGAATGTGTCAATCTATCTGTTCGTTAGGTCTCGGGACCATTTCGCGTTCGCGTTAGCTTTTAGGTGGCGGAATGCCCTTTTTTTTGTAAATAGATTCGGTTATGGTCAATAGTTTTTGACTTTTCCGACTCGGCGATTGACACACGCGTTTGAATTCGTGTAGGGTGAACGAGCGAACGAGCTAGATTCCGCGTTATGTAAAGGGTTCGATAATCGTCTTTTCAAGTTCCGAAATTAAAGTACGTACCTAAATAATGTAATAGTGCATAGGTCGATTCAGGGGTTGATGGGGAGGAAGGGAGTATGGTCTCTTCTTAGTAATGCCGGACGTGGAAACGGGAAGATGTACCAGGGTAGTGGCATAGGGCTAGTCGCTGGGATATCTTGAAGAGTCAGGCAGGGAGCTTACAGAGCGGAAGTCGCTCTGGACTAGATTCAGGTCACCTACTGGTGTGAACGACAGAGTCTAGTTTTAACCTCCTCTGGAGGGAAGCAAGCGTCTGGGATGGCCTTGCGCCAGTTTTACATACTGGAAACACATCCCCCATGAAAGGCGATGTTTATGGCAAAGCGTCCGAGCCGTGAAGAGGCTGCGATTTGTTCTGTCCTTTGTCATCTGACTGAGCTGGTCATGGTCTCATATCTATATATTTATATATACACATGATCATATAGGCTATCCCAGCCAGCGGGGTGACGTCCTTTTTACCTACTGTATCACCCCCTGTCTGAGTAGGGCAAAGTTTTAGGGTGTTAGGCACACAGAGAGGTTTCAACTTGCCTCACTTCTTTCTGTCGATTAGTTGAGAGGTTGTATGGTGTTTGCTAGCACAATATACAACCACACACACGTTTAATTGTAAATGTGAGGTGACGGACCTCTAGCTTTGAAAATTCACACATTTAAAAGCCTAGGAACATTTGATTTTAGGGCCAAATGTTAGGTAGGTAAATTCTAAAATTCAAGTCTATTGTTAGAGCATTAATAGGTTTTTGAGAAATTATGCATAGTGGGAGGTTTCAGGTAACTTTCTTCATTGTTCAGGGAAAATAGGTCAATAAATTCAATTATGATAGGTTGCAAGGTTTCAAGTAGATAGGAACCTCTGAAAAATTAGAGTTAGTGGTTCAGGAATAGATTGTTGTTGACTAGTTTGTTTGACAAATAGTTTCATTGTTTACTTATCTGAGAGGGCTTTATAAGTCCAAAGAACTCCAATTTTGAATGTAAGGACATAGGGCTTTGATATTGAAATAGTTTCATTGTTTACTAAGAGGTTTTTATATGCCACAGAACACTAATTTTGAATGCTAGGGCATAGGGCTTTAATATTGGCAATAAATATGAAATGATAGGAAACATAAGTTTCACCACTCAATTATCTCTTAAAATATTGTATTTACTTAGGTATTTCTTTCAAGAAATAAAGAGACTTGAGTTTGGCATAAAATATGCCTAAATAATATAGAAAGCCTAGATTTAGAATTCAGGTTGATGAAATGTATTTTAGACCATAAAAGTTCATAACTGTAGTACCTATCAAACCCTTTTTAAGGTCAGTTCTTAGTAAACATTAAGTTATAAAGTAAAATCAAATAGTTTGGTATATAAGAATCCAAAATAAAGTATAGCAGACTGACAAACCTTTTAGTCAGTAATTACTTACATTCTCCCTTGTCGAAATGACTGCATTGATACAGAGTAGAACCTAGATGAAATATAGAATGTTTCGGATTTTCTTTTATTACTCAATTGAGTAAGTAACTAATAAACTAATTACCGTGAAAATAGTTTCGGGAAATCTTTATTCAAGAGAATAATTTCAATTCTTATAAATGTTCAATAAACTTGAAGTACATAACATGATGTATTTGTTTGCATAAATGCTTTCCCTTGTCTGGCAAAAGAAAAGCCTTAACTGATACTATACACCAAATATGGGGTAGTAAAAGTTGTTCTTCGTCAATGGAATTAAATGAATACATCTTTAGAACAAAAACAAAGTTCTATTAGTACTATTTCTCATTTCTCTTTCAAAATATATTGAAATTATTCTACTGAGTGTAGTTATAAAATTGACTACATAAATAACTGCAAAACTGTTAAGGATAAAAGTCACAGTAGTTTCATATTACTAGAAAATCAATGATTTTTAAAGTAAAACTTTCTTATATGAAATGAGGGTTGAAAACCTAATTTCTTGTATTCAATAGTTTTAGTATATTTGAAACTTATAATTGAAACTTGGAGATTTTTAGAAAATGGATAAAATTTTGACCTGGTAGAAATTTGTACTTATCTGACTTGCATTAAATACAACAAAAACGATTGTATTAGAGAAGTTTATTACTGAAACAATATACAATTTTGATTTGATAGAAGTTTTCTATTGAATAGTGAGCAGAATGACTGTACGCTGAATATGAAAGTCTAAGTTTTTTACTAGATAGTTTTGTCATATTGACCTAGCAACTTTAAGTTGAGTATTACCAGCAGTATCTAAGAAAATAATTTTAACTGTCAGTCACTATTTGAGTAGATCTGTTAAGAGACTGAATCTTTGAATGGGACGTGGTGCAACACGAGTGATTTCAATGTTTATTACTCAAATAAATAGTAATATTTGGTGTATTTGTATGAATGTACTTGTTCTTGTGTCAGGCAAAATTCAGCCACAAGCTAACTATACACTGAAATGGGGTAGTTTAGCTTACCAATGTCATAAGAACAAATAAAATATACTTGGTACAGAAACACAAGATAGCCATAAGTTAGAAGTCTGAAATCATTCTGTTGGATTATTTGTGTCATTTGTAGTTTTGGTTACTATGATGGTAGGGACGCTCTGGATTTCTTGTTGGTTCTTTACCAGAGCTGTGTAGTCAGGGAACCAACATAGGCGCGTAAAATTAAAAATAAATAAATAAATCTTAAATTTAGAATTCAAAAAAAAAGTATACACTAAAAAAAGTCACGGGGGTATTCCACATCCAAGGGAAGGTACTTCTGAGAAGTTGCCAATATGGCTTTCTTTGAGTCTCTATTTTATTGACCAGATAATCACAGATGTGAGAATTTTACTCACTGTCCTATGGACTTATTCGAAGATTACCAGCTAAATAAGTAATTTTCGTATAGAAGTATCTATCGAGTAATAAGTTTTACAACATACATAAAGGTCAGCTGTTGGAATACTATTCAGCTTTGATCATCAATAAATGATTAAATTTCAAACTCAGAAATACCTCATCTCATCCATCCCCAATTATTGGTAGTGGTTATTAAAAAAAATAATAATAATGCATTTTATTCATAACATAATCAAACAAAATTTGTATGTGATGTATCGTCTAAAGTAGCGGGTATAGTCTAATATAGTAAATTCATATAGCCTCTTAAGAGGCTGACTGGCGCAGAATTGCTACAGAGATTTTATTCACCTTTTATTATTTGTAACATTAATGAATTTTACATCTAGATTTGTTTACAAAGTGTTATCTCTATGACTTTCATATATTGGCTTAACTGACAAACAGTGAAATTTCTAATCTGAACATTATTACCAATACTTTATATTCTCTGATTTTACTATCTAAATCTACGAATTTGGTTTTAATTATTTTATGTCCAATTTACTTAGCACGTGAAAGATAACTAATAATTTACAACAGCATGGGACTTTTAATAGGGGTTTGTTTGCTATCAACATCTCTGAATCACTTTTAAATAATTTGGGTTACTACTTAAGGCGCTACGTAAGGTTCTAATCTGACGATCACACTTTGGCCATATATCTGTTAAAATCATTTCTATTAAGCACCAAACGTTAAACTATGTAGGTTGTAGGTGGGTTGTTATTGGGATGCGACGGAGTTCAGTGTGAGCAGTAATAGGGCGTACAAGAGGGTTTAGTACAATATGTTAGTTTTCTGTACTTACATAAAGCAAGGAAATTTGTAATACATATTTTTAACAACTTACAACATCACTACATCCATCCATCCATCAGCCTAGTTCGTCCACTGCTGGACATAAGCCTTTCCTGGACTTTGCCACTCCCGGTGGTCATCCTGGAAGAATTGCCCATACTCACAGACGCTGGGCAGGCGGGTTTGTGAGTGCAGTGCCGGAACCCTCGCAACAGTGACACCGCTGTCCGTCACCGTCTGTTCCATATAAGGCCCGGCTATTAGGGATAGATATATCGCCATGCATCGGTCCCAGGCATGTTGGGCCTCCTAGTTTTTTGCCTGTGAGCTGTCCTCTTATTCTCCCCCGAATTACTTCGAGGGGGTCTCCAAGGAGGGCTTTTCAGACAGCATTAAAAAAAAAAAAATAGTTCAGAGTGCGATCAATAGACGGCGCTGACGCATGCTCTCATGTCAAAAATATACAGTCTACTCTATGGTTCCTGATTCAGTGTTGCCAACTTAGGGAATTTGCACTAAAACTGGTGGTTTAGAAACCCATTTTAGCGGAGAAATATTGTTTTTAGTGGCTGGTTTTTTTTTGTGGATTAGACTTTAGTTGGTGAAAAAAGACACTCTAGCACCAAAACATTTAAAGTTTAATTTAAGTTACATTATCCAAAGAATTAGGTAATTAATGCTATTTCATTATTGATTTTTCCACATTCTAACGCTTATGTGGAAAATATAATATTAAATATATTGAAATCTTTATTATAATATATAAGGTTAGGTCTTGTCATAGAGTAGATTTTGTTACGTCATACATTTTTGAAATTAGAGCATACGTCAGCGCCATCTAGTTCATTTTGGTGAAACTTGACTAAGAGCTGTCATGAAAAGCCCTCAGTAAGATGGTGATACCTCCACAGTCGAGCCTGGCATCAGCTCTACCACCTGTTACACATACATAGTATAAACAGAACATCACACAGAGGAATTTGAAAAAAAAATCACGAATTTCAGGAAATAGCGGGAACATTTATCTACATCCTCCAATGAAACATCAAACGCATTTCTTATGTCTATTTCTTTATTTTTTTCCAGAATGAAGAGCATTAAGGATTACGGGCATCAATGAAATTTTACGAAACTTTATCTTGAAATGTTAATTCTAAGAATTTCATCTCCGATGTTTTTAAAGCTTTCAATATTCACGACATATGTATGTTCGTATTTACAAACGGTGAAATATTTTTACAAATAAAAGACACGCATGATATTAACACTCGTAACAAAAATAAACTATATTTACCCAAATCAAGATTAAGACGCTCTTATCCCAAAATCAGTAATTTCAAAGTCAAATAGAACTTTCAAATATCGACTAAACCTTCCCAAAAAAATACGCTATATGGTTCGAACCTTTATCTGGGTCTTCCACGCATGTGTTACACGATCAGATAAACTTTGCTCGATAGAAATAATTCACGAACACAGCATGTAATAAGACCTTTCAAATCATGCCATTCCATAATTCCACTCTTTTATTAACGATACATATCTGGTAATATTGCTCTTTAAATTTTCTAGGTCGACCACGTAAGTGGGTTTTAATAAACATATACCTTATTTTTAAATAATTTAAAAACCGATAAAAACAACGAAAAAGTACAAAAGTGTGGTTATTTTCTTTACTCCTTACACGTAAAGAAAAAGACAGTGAGTCACTCTTCTGGGATAAGAGCGCCTTAACAATGTTTAACTGCATTCCATATTATATGGCAGTAAAAATAAATGAATAAAATAGCTTTATTGTTCAAAAACAGATCATTTACACAAGTTGCAAGGGCCCCTGTACTAGACCAGAAAGACCTGATTTACTGGGTGCCCCGCTCTACCACCAAGACAATTAATATTTGAACTTAAATAAAAGTAGGTACAGCTTTGTAAATAATAATAATTGATAAATCTTACTCTAACTAAAATACTACAATACTAAGTTAACATATGTTTTTTTATATAAAATATTCAATAAGTTGTCAGAAAATATAAAAAATGAACATAAATTAACCAGCTACAGTAATAAACTTAAAACATATTTAATACAAAAATGCCCATATTCAATTAATGAATATTTAACTAGGTAATAAAAAAAATAAGTTAAGATGTAATGTAAAATGTTTAAAGTTCCCCTATTTTTAAGTTCAATTATATAAGTATACCCTCCCTATTTGCTGTACCTAGTAAAAGGCAACTAAGTTGTAAGATCCTTTTTCTATTTCCATCATTTTTGTACACTTAGTTTGGAATAAACGTTTGAGTTTGATGTGTAATACTTTTAACCAAAATCTGCGCTCAAACTGTTGTATGTGTAATGTCAGTCTTGAACACACCTTTAATACGAGTATGCTTAGTAGTTAGTAGTGACATCTATCAATCGGAACCTAAAATACAAATACAAAATAATATACTTTTATAATATAAAATGTATATTGACACTGTGTCGAATTCGGAATTTTTTTAAGTAAATACATGTTGGATTGCAGAAAGAGAGTAAGGTTTCTTGATTATTGTCCCACGTCTTCATAATCATCGGTCTCATAATCGACCCATACTAGTGGAGCTGTCCCACTGGGACATAGGCCTCCTTCATGCTGAGTGAGGGTGTTTGACAGTAGCACCACGCTTGCTCCCTGCAAAAACCCGTTAATTTCGTTGCCTTATACGACACCCACAAACAGGCAGATAGGCTACCAATGTTGCCAACTTAGCACTTATAGTGCTAGATTTAGCACTATTTTCATATATCTAGCACTGAAAAATTACGTACAGCACCTAGCACTAAATCTAGCACTATTTAGCAGTCATAAAAGGACCTGCCTCACATATGAAATTCCCCAAGATAATATATTCATAAAAAATAGGGAAACAAGATACATAATTTACATCAAAATATTTGTCTTACTTTCATTTCTTATTGATCTTTTCTAGCTTGTAATGCAATCGAAATAATGTAAAATAAAAATCATATAAAACAAATTTATTTGATAGAATATTTTATTTTATGACCAATTTAGCTCTATTTTTGGTACTTCATAGCTAGTATTCGTGGTATCGAGTTGGCAACCCTGTAATCTACTCTCCCGGCATCACCACGTCTCCATAGACAGACAGTAATAGTCTAAGAGCTAGCGACCAAGTCGGTCATGTGGCTTCAGCTGTATTGAAACTACGTTAGCTACTTCCCTGAACAACATTTTCCGATAATCTTCGTGCTGGCAGGCCGCGAGCGGTGGGCGCGGGTGTAGTGGGGTGGGGTAAAAAATTTCAAAAAATGTGGGCTCAGCGACTTTATTTTTTTTTTCAAACAGTTGCTCTGTGCTCACGGCTCACGGCGGCTTGGTACTTTTAATTAACGCTGGCAACCCTTTCCCACCACCCGATCGATTTAAATTTTTTTTTTTGGTGCACAGGGAGTACAGAGCAACTGTTTGAAAAAAAAAAGTCGCTGAGCCCACATTTTTTTTTCTTTTTTTTCCCCACCCTACTACACCCGCACCCACCGCCCGCGGCTTGCCAGCACGAAGATTATCGGAAAAGGTTGTTCAGGGAAGTAGCTAACGGAGTTTCAATACAGCTAAAGCCACATGACCGATTTGGTCGCTAGCTCTCCGTCTATAATAATGAAACGGCATCTGATTAAGTCGTTACCGGTCTTTTGTGTCGTAAAAGAATTACGATTTCCGAAGTGATTATTTTTAGGCTTAAATGTTTAAAACATTGTTTGTCACGCTATAATATCGTTAAGCTTGTCGTAAAGTTTCCTTTCAAATTTTGACTGTAATGAAAACTATTAAGAGTTTGTTTATTTTTGTATACAACGTGTAACAGAAAGGTGTAACCATATTTAAAGAGCTTAATCAGTCAATGGTATAGAACAACTTTTACTATGGAGCCAACCCTGAAATCTCAAAAAATAAAATTTGCCCTTAAATTCATTTCGGCCGAGCGGCATTGTCTTTTTCTATGAAACAGTAATTTTATTTTTTCGAGCTACAGCGTTTATTCCATAGTAAAAGTTGTCCTACCATTGACTGAATAAGCTCCTCAAATATGGTTACACCTTTCTGTTACATGTTGTATATATTTTTTGTAATGTTATATAACTTTCACTAGTACTCCCATACAAGCATAAATATCCCATGAGCG
This sequence comes from Ypsolopha sequella, assembly GCA_934047225.1. Taxonomy (NCBI): domain Eukaryota; kingdom Metazoa; phylum Arthropoda; class Insecta; order Lepidoptera; family Ypsolophidae; genus Ypsolopha; species Ypsolopha sequella. The sequence goes on along the minus strand of OW203984.1, from coordinate 25,695,682 downwards.
TTACAGTTACTGTCGCGTAGCCGTCACATAATAATATTTTAGACTGCAGTAGCGTTGTCATATAGCAGTTATTTAACAGACTAAAAGTGTATACCGCCTACGATACGTATAGCTAACTCATTTGCTTGATACCAAATACTTCTTCAATAATACTTGGTAAAATATACTTTTCTTGACGTCACATTTTCTTTCCTGGTTTTAAGACATGGTTTACTTTTTTGACTGTAATGTATAGTTTTCATAAGTAATAATCTATTGAAACACAAGTGCGAGGAGCGCGACACGATGTTTCTGCGATTAAACAGTATGTCACGCTCCCCGCACCTATGATTCAACTTAGTCGCATCGCGTGCGATCAAACACTGTGCGACGGGGCCAGATTCTACCGTCGCTGAGGACATAGTAAACGCATTCTGTGAAAATTTTAACTGAATGAAGTTGTAGACCCAATCTACATTTTATTTAATTTGATACTTATAAACACAACAAAAGTAACAATCTTAAGTATTTACGAGATATATTTCGGCCCACTTTAGGGCCGGCATCAGTCGAATCAAGTGGGCCGAAATATATCTCTAAAATACTTAAAATTGTTATTTTTGTTGTGTTTATATAATGTTTATATGAATTAAAAAATAATATTTATGTATCTAATTAAATGAAAAGCTTATTATAGGCAAATAATGGTCTTTACCTATGAAATTGCCGAAATTTTCTTACAGATTCATGAGTTCATAACTTCTGTAATTAAATAGCTATTTCAATTATTTGTTTTTTGTTTGAAACTTGATTTCAGGGTTTTACATCCACGTATTAAATTTTGTTTTTATTGTCAGTTTGATATCCAAAATAAAATCTTCAAAAACAGTTCGTCCTAAATGCCATCTACTTCTATTATTCAGTGTATATTATATATTTATATAAAAACACTTATTAAAATAATAATTTCCAGATATATTTCGACATACAGTCGGCGTCAGTGGAATTAGATACAATTTATATATTATTTTAAAATGTCATAAAATGAAGTGGATGATTGACAGACAAATGAGAGACAAAAGAAAAAAATATATAATAATAAAAAATAAAAAAATTTAAAAATGAATAATCAATCAATTACAAAGATAAATAATCATCCACCCATCTCCACACTCCAATTCAGAAACCTACCCACTTCATTATAAGATTCGTAATATTTTTTTACAGCTGACACTTTTCAACAATTAGATTAATGTTGCTGTTAGCTTAATGTTGTCTCATTCATAGACATAAGAAATTACGTAATTTGCATTTGTCATTCCTAAAAAAAATGCAAAAATGTTAGTACTGAAAATTGAGTTACCTTCGAATTCTCTGTAGAAAACTGCAATTTTACATGTAAAGACCTGTAAATACTTATTTCAACCTACATTTTATTGATAAATGATCCTAGAACTACATAATTTTAGTTTACGAAGATATAATTATTACGGATGTGGCACGTTTAAAGCTCATCAATCGAAGTTGTATAAATACTGAAAGGTTTACTTTATTGGCCGCATCCGCGTTTCCAGTGTTTTATGGAAACATTAATAGTTTTTAAACGAAGTAATGAAATGTTAATTTGTGTTGAAAGGAAATAAATAACGAGAATCCATATTGATATTGATGTTAGTTTTATATTTGAATGATTATTTATTTAACTGTAAGAAACCTACAAAATAAAAAAAATACTCAATATTAAAATTAAATAAACCTTTAAAACACTAAAACTAAATATGCCTAGGTATTACAAACAAAACAGCTTTAGATTAAAAAAAAGACTTTATTCAAGTCATCGTGTTACTTTTTATATATTCGTATGTATAGAATTAAATATGTAATAACGAGTAAATAAACTGCTATATTCAAATTAAACCACAAACTGATTATACTGAACGATTTCCTAACGAAAAAAAATATATAACGTAAAATTCACAATACAAACTTCGCTATAGGTTTTCAAAAAACGTATTTTTTGTTTATTCCCGCAAGATACTTGTTCAGTATGATCAGATGTCTTTTTACATCCAGTATAGCTCAAAAGGATAAAACATTTAGAAAAAGCTGTACAGATGTATATACCAGTGGTGCCCAGAAGGTCGTTTGCGATCTTTAGGTCGATCACCGAAAATCCTTCGCATCGAACGAGCGGAGTGATAAGTCTGGTAAAAATTAAACAAAGAGTTAATTTTATTTAATTATTATTGGTTATTTTTCAACGTAGTTTCCTTCTAACTCAATGAACTTCATCCAGCGTTTCTTTAGCTTTTCGATCCCTTCCATAAAATACGACTTAGGCAACCCTTCGAAATAGGCATTGGTTTCGTGCATGATCTCTTCGTTGGACTCAAATATTTTCCCACCGAGCCATTTTTTTTAATTCGGAAACAGAAAGTAGTCCTAAGGGGCTAAATCTAGCGAATACGGTGGATGACTCTCATAGCACAACTCATGAAGTTTGGCCATGGCAATCACACAGGTATGCACTCGTGCATTGTCTTGGTGGAAGAGGATTTTCTTCTTAGCCAAATGCGGTCGTTTTTCACGTAAAATGTTGTTAAATTGGTCCAATAAATTGACGTAATACTCGCCATTAATCGTTTTACCCTTCTCTAGGTAGTCAATATGGATTACCCCACGTGCATCCAAAAAAACTGTAGCCATAACTTTATTGGCTGATAAAACTGCTTTGACCTTCTTCGGAGAAGGTTCGCTGGTAGCAATCCACTGTTTCGATTGTTGCTTGGTTTCTGGGGTATAGTGGTGGATCCATGTTTCGTCTACTGTTATGAAACGACGCAAAAAATCAGTTTTATCCCGTTGAAACAACGCCAAACCTGCCTCCGATGTTGTCACACGCAAGCGTTTTTGATCAACAGTCAGTAAACGCGGCACCCATCGCGCGGAGAGCTTCTTCATTTCTAAATGTTGGTGTAAGATATTGCGTACACGTTCGTCTGAGATGCCTACTATCTCGACTATCTCTCTCACTTTCACTCTACGGTCGTTCAACACTATGTCGTGGATTTTAGCGATCATCTCTGGAGTAGTGACCTCAACTGGGCGTCCAGCCCCTCTATTCTGTATCTTTAGTTGCCAACTGGACTAGGTGCCTATCATCTAAAACATAGCTAAAAACGGAACTTTCAAAATAGCGATTAGTGGGTATTGAACTATTTACGAACTGTGTCGTCACTTCAAGTGCGAAAATATCCTTAGACAATCGGAATTCGATAGTATATCTATGTATTTGATGATAGACACCCAGTCCAGATGGCAACTAGAGATACATAATAGGCCCTCAGCCCCCCTATTCTGTATCTTTAGTTGCCAACTGTACTAGGTGCCTATCATCAAAAACATAGATAAAAACTGAAATTTCAAAAATGCCTTTAGTGGATATTGAACTATTAACAATCTGTGTAGTCACTTGAAGTGCGAACATATCCTTAGGAAATCGGAATTCGATGGTATATCTATGTTTTTGATGATAGGCACCCAGTACAGAAGGCAACTAGAGATACATAATAGGCCCGCTGGACGCACAGCATCACTTGTACTTGTACGACCACACCGAAAATCAGTAAACCACTTATGAATCATTTTAATCGACGGAGCAGAGTCCCCATAATATTTGTCAAGTTTTTGTTTCGTTTCCGTAATGGTTTTTTTGCGCAAAAAATAATGTTTAATCAAGACACGAAATTCACTTTTCTCCATCTTTGCAAAAATGTGTTCAATTACTTCGATTTTATGGTTGTCAAAAAAAAAACTAACCGGCGGTACTGGCTGAAAATATTAATTAGGCCCTTCAAAAGAGTTGTGAACAAGGGGGTTCCATTCAATTTGCGATAATTTTATTCCAAAATGGATTTTTTCTTAAACATACGCGGAAATATTATCATTACTTTTGAATAAAGAACACGCGAAGTCATGAATAAAAACTATAAAATATTGCATCCAATTTAGTTTTATTTATGAAAATATTTTGCTGATAATTATTGAGGAAAGAAAACTTTTTGTGCAAGAGTCGATTTCCAAGTCATATACTTTTGGTAGGTAGATCTTCATAGAAAAAAGTATGGGCACCACTCGTATATACCTACACTACGTGCCAACACGATTAATTAATATTTATGAGCTCGTCTCCTGTGGTCAAATATCAGTATATTTTTATGATAACTGATTAATTTGTTAATGAAAAGCACAAAACATTTTATATTTTTGAAAAATTCCGATTATTACCGACGTTAGCGATAGCGATATTTATCACTCTTAGTATGATATCGTGTCAGATGACGTCACGACACATGCCGTTAAGCTCATTTTGATTGCCAATAATTTCGTCATTTTTTGAGATATCGAAAAAATTATTTTACTGCTCTTTTTAGATTTTTAAACGCAATTTATTCTCATAAAAAACTTCATGTAACAGACGAGCTTATTATAGTAACTCTTTATATTTTGCGTTAGATTGGAGAAACTATTGGGATAAAATCTTTCGGTGTGTAGACTGCCATTAGGTCGCGGATTCATTTTATAATAAACTAGCATTTGCCCGCGGCTTCGCTCGCGTTGATTAAGTTTTTGTATAGTCGTACCGAATCTGTAAATATTTTTAATGTGTCTTTGGCGGTCTTCGATATCTGATTTAATCCCCTAGTATAGTATGTTTTGCGAGGCTCAAGGCCGAACCGCGTCTCTGAACGACAATATTTCTTGTTCCTTTGGGAACTGATTTATGGGATAAAAAGTATCCTATGTCCTATTCCAGGTTTAGAGCTACATTTGTGCAAAGTTTCAGCTCAATCGGTTAAGTAGTTACGGCGTGAAGAAGTAACAAATATACATCCATCCAAACTTTCGCATTTATAATATTAGTGGGATGTACTTGGAATTTTTAAAGGCAACCCGACTTTTCTGCGCCAAAAGTTTATTAAAGACTTATCTAGTTATTAGAGCGTGATTGACTTATAGGCAAACATACAGAAAGATGTTATGAGATAGTTGTCCGAAGCTTAAAAAAAAAACTAACATAAAATTGAACGCTTCAAAAGAAAAACTGCTGTCGGGAACATAACAACCTGATTGATTTGATACTTTGTAAGGTTTAAAAATAGATTGAAGTAAATTTTCATCTTACCAAAATTATGTCTGATATTTCTAGTAAGAACCTAACGATATTTTTAGTGTTAGTTCAAATCTAATAATTTATTTTAGTAATAAAGGAATACATAATATACACGTCCAATGTAATGTAAAAAAAACAATACAACTAAATAATATCTATCTATTACTATAAATAATAATACCGGAAAAAAGTTACGCTTACTTAAATTTAATAAAATATAGGAATAAATAATATCATAAATACAGCAATAAATGCAACAAAGTTGATAGATAAATACGCTTTAAATAAATATTTGTCTAACCCCACCCATTTGATTAGTCTTGCTAAGAAGAAGGTCAAGAAACTTAGCAAGATCATGCCTTTTTTTTAATACTTTTTGTTACAAAGTCAGTCTATGCTTTAGTTAAGTAAAGGAATAAAAAATACAAGAGAAAGGAGAACAGGAGAAAGAGGGTATACGAGCTTTTAACACCGATTTAAGCTGAAGCGTTAAGCTGGATTACTTTAAACATCTTGTCGAAACTCGAAGCTATGGGTGCCAGCAGAAAATAATCGTTGAGGGGTACAACCACTAGTGCCAATGCGACAGAATAAACAATTTTAACTACCATACTGGCTCAAATCACATAAAATATGACACAACAGTTACAGATTTATCCATAGATCTGGCAACGCTAACTGTACGAGTACGGCTCTTAATTAGAATTAGGATCCTCGAGAGATCCTCACAAAAATTTAATGTGCTTACGTAGAGTACTCGAGTCGTCCTTTTGCAGTCGCCGTTGCAGTCGTCACCGGAGTCGTCGTAGGAGTCGTGATTCATATTTAACTTGTTTGTTGCTTTGAATTTTAACAATGATCAAACGGTATCGCGATGTAACATACAAGTAGCGCCATCTAGTTTTCCGTAGCAAGAGGCTTTTCAGATGACATTATAATTATGTTACAATTTCTGGACAGAGGTTTGACCAAACCCGACTAATTAGGCTTGACGAATCCATTCTAAATCAAAATGTTAAGACGGGGTTATTGGTCACTGTTTTTAAATACAAATTTCAAGTCTGTATAATTTAATAACGCCCTTTAACACTCGAAAAACATGAAATTTAGAGGTAACTTCGTATTTTTATTCTATAGAGCGAACTTCAAATATTTTTGCGATTTTTCTAAATTGTTTAGATCAGCCCTACAGACTACTATTTATATTATTGAACCGATCGACCAAGTTACACAATGTGAAATGGTCATTTGAAGTTGTGCATCCTTATACGGACCCTTAATCAGTATATGCAGGGATTTTCGCAAAATCTACAGAATTAGTCGGTAACGGACAAAAAGCTGATACTACGCAACTCTACTAACCACTACACATCACCTACCACTCTCCCGTAACTCCTTCAGTGCAGGCGGAGCCATGAGCAAAGAGCTACGAGACGATATATATATTTTACATAGGAGCCCAAATTGGCCTCTCAATCTTGAGATTCTGGCTCGGCACTCACAAAAAGATTCGGTCGATCGTTTAGAGATGGATATATGACCGAACGATATTCGATCGAATTTTGTCACTTCGGAGTAGACCCTCAGGTTCGATCCCCGATCTGGCATGCACCAATGAGTTTTTCAGAATTTATGGGCATACTATTTGGAGTACCCAATACTTACCACTTGCTGAACGGTGAAGGAAAACATCGTAAGGAAAACTGCATGCCCTAAAAAGCGTGTATTTGTGCCCGAAGAATGGCTATAGGGCTCACCGCTCATCACGTTTGGAAGTAATAGTCGTCAGTAAAATGCGGGTGTACCGAGTGTGGACTGTGACTTGCATTTCACAGTTCACACTCGGAACACCTCGGGGATTCATGTCGTGACGATATACTTATACTATACAATTTTGAAAAATATTTCACTGTTGTAACTACAGAACTATGGTTATAACAGTTAGACTGTTCACTTGGCCAGGCACGGACTTTAAAATATCCCGGACGGAGATTCGCTAACAAACAACTGATGCACCCCTAGTAAGCCAACCCGCTTTTACGCACGAGCCCGGGAACGCACACATTCACATCATAGTAAGCCAATTTCTATAGTAATTCCACTGACTCTCTTACAAACCGCCGCCATTGCTATGCTTCAGTAGTTACTTAGCTGCGACTGCGTCCGCCTCTTTTTTACGTTCGTGGCCATAGGCTATAGATTATTCCCTGGGGTCGGGCAGTTCCCTAGGGACATAGTCATAAATAATTACTAAACCGATTTTGAAAATTATGTCACTGTTGTAATCTTCATTTGGACATTGAGAGCTATATCGACCCTTCTGGCCTCAAAGGTCGTAAACGCCACTTTTGGCCAAAATGAGTTAAAAATGCAGTTTTGTTTATTTTTTTTCGCTCTATCGATCAGTGTATTTAAACTTCCGCTAATCCCAAAAAAATGTCGTTTACTACCACTGTATTTTTTTGTCTAAAACTAAGAAAATAGAAAAAATACGACTTAAAAGACATTTCATTAACAAAATATTTGATCCTATGACGTAAACACCAATCGATTGTAGAAGAAAAGACGTAAAAGACATTTTCATCTGAAGATTACAAAATACGTCGTTTATGACCCAATCAAACCTTAATCACAATTTCATAATATTTGTCTTAAAGCAATAAAAATAATTTTCAAAATACGCTCTACGATGTACTGACGTAAATAGCTGTGGCAGTACCTACATACCGATTCTTATCGGCTTACCTTTTAGAATTACTAACCATGTTAATCCACATTTATTTTGTAAACAAGTACTAGGTCATAGTTGGGCAATATCAATATATTGCCCAGCTATACTACAATTAGTATGGCATACCTTTGCGATAATAACATCCTTCGCTACTGATAAATAGAACACAATCATCTTTATTGCAAGGGTGTGAAAAACAATCTAATGTGTGTAAAATTTCAAAGTAAAGTCTATAAAATGCGTTTATTACTTATTACAAAATGTAACACGGATTTCATTATAAGGTCATAAAAGATCATTTGATTTGTGAAATTAAAAATAAGTAATTTATGACCATAATCTCTCAACAAAAATAAAATAATTATGTAACTTCAAGGTCGTAAGTGACAATTTTAATATACAATAAGACCTAGTTAGTCTTTTACAACTATATTCTTTGAACACAAATGAAATAATCATGTAACTAGGAGGTTGTAAACGACAATATTTATTTATAACCAGACGTAATCTGTCTTTTAAGTCCTATAAGTATTATCCGACTAAATTACAAGAGTTGTTGACATTAATCTTAAACTGCCATTACCAGCTAGATTTTTACCGCCAACACAAAACGTTTTGGAAGCACCTATTGAATCACACTCTTCGGATTTAGGTCTCGAGCTGTCATCTGCCACTGCAGTGTTGCAAGACATGTTTTTTGCAATTGAAAACAAACCACTATCAGCACCAGCCAGCTCGCTTCAGCAGCTTTCGTCTCTCAATACCTCTACAACCCAAGACTATCTGACCAATGCGCCACCAGTCACCTTACCACCCAGTGTCTTTGCAGCCAAAGATGCTCCGTCCAGTGCGCCAGTCAGCTCACCGCCTGCTATTCCTGCAGCCAAAAATACTCCATCCGTCGCACTGGTCAGCTCACCGCCTGCTATAAATGCAGCCAAAGATACTGCGTCCGCCGCACTAGTCAGCTCACCGTCTGCTATTCCTGCAATCAAAGATACTCCGTCCGTCGCACTGATCAGCTCACCGTCTGTTATTCCTGCAACCAAAGATACTCCGTCCGCTGCACTGGTCAGCTCACTGCCTGCTATTCCTGCAGCCAAAGATAACCCGTCCGCTGCGTCAGTCAGATCACCAGCCAGTATTTCTGCAGTCAAAAACACCCAGCCTTCTGTTCCACTTAACTTAACATCTACTATCTCTACCATAGAACTGGACATACATACATGCGAAGACGGATCATCTTCTACAGCAATTATAGAGGTTGGGACTGAACTTAAAGACCCTGGATCTTCAAAAGCTACTCCAACAAATAAAACATCAAAGAAAAATGAAAGGAGAAAGAGAAAGCAACCGTCGACATCCTCTCGAACTAGTGTTGATTCTATAGATACGTTAAATAAAACTTCAGAGATAAAACAAGGTTTACAAGAAAAAAATCAGCCCACTCCTAAGAGGAAATTAACGAAAGACATAAATTTATCCTATATTGATTTTTTATCTGACAAAGAGGAAGATCCATTTTCTAGCGGAAGTTCGGACTACTGGTGTGCAGGAGAGAGCGATGAAAGTAAGCAGAACAATAATAATAAAAATCGACGCAAAAAGAAGAATACCAAGAAAAACCGACAAAAGAGTGAAAACCTAGAAAAAAAGGTAAAACCAGAAAATAAATTAAAGAAAAACAAAATGTCAAAGGATAAAGGTTTAGAATATAGGACTAGAAAAAATAAGACGATAGAACCAAAATCAATGAAAGCTAATCCGTGTGATCCTGAACACTGTAATAGAGGATGTTTTAATATTAGCGAAGAAAGGCGGCAGAGTTTATTCGACTTTTTTTGGTCACTCAGTCCAGAAGACGCAAGAATTGGATAGTACGATGCACACGCCAATCTGCTATAAGAAGGAAAAGAACACAATGTGAGAGTAGTAAGAGAACGGTAACATATGACTATTATATAAATGACGGAGAAGACCATAAAAAAGTATGTCAAAAGTTTCTGATAAATACTTTAGATATAAATCAAAAGTTTATACTGTATACGGTATCAAGATCACATGAAGGAACAGCACAAAAGGATATGCGAAAACCGAACAATACATCAAAGTATAGTGAAGAACACAAATTAAAAGTCGAAAAATTTATTGAAAATCTCCCAGCTGTGCCTTCCCATTACAAAATAAAATCTTCCGATAAAAGATATTTACCACAGGAACTAAAAAATGTATCTAATCTTATGCTAAGCAGTGTGAGATTGAAGGCAGTGATGCAGTAAGCCAAAATATTGTCAGGGATATATTTAATAGCTTTAATATCAGTTTTCACTGCCCAAAAAAAGACAAATGCACATTATGTGTTAAGTTCGAACATAATCAGGAACTACGTGAAGATGATAAAAAACAGATGAGAGAAAAGTCACACGTATATGCCTGCCGACTCGATAGAAAATGAAGTCAGAAAACTAATTGTTTGGGCTCCATCACAGTAGCCGACATATTTGGAATCTGCGAGAAAAAATCCTCGACCTTACACAGTAGAGGTCATGGAATATTCAGACTTTTTGGATTGGAATGAAATTGCCAATAAAACATTTCCAACTGAGACTATAAAGAAAATGAAAACTAAGGAAATCCGAGTTGCAACTTTAAAAAAAAAACTAGATACTGTGCAAATTAAATACTCAATGATGCCATGTGCTCCAGAAATAATAATAGAAATGTATACCGAGCAAAAAAGTAAAGGCAAAGGCAAAGGAAAGGGAAAGAACAAGGCTGAAAAGAATAAGAATGGGAACTGGAAGAAAGTAAAGGATATTAAGCCATCACCTCTGTACGAATGCAGATTACCGATTTCTTCTGCTAAATTTAAGGATCTGAAACGCCTTTGTGACGTTGTTACAATCCCTAAACGTTACCATAACGAATATTTACTACTTCCAAATGAGGCTCAAGTCTTGGACGTCCTATTAGAAAGTGACGAAGAGGATGTAAATGCAGCTTAATTATTTTAATGTCGTGTAAATTAATAATAACCAAAAGTTCCTTTTTAAATTTAATGCGTGATTTTTTCTTTTTCTTATCCTATGAAGGTTAAAAAATATAAACGTAATGTATGAACATGAAACATGTGCCTACAATTTAATTATGAAAATAAGTGATTCAAAGATTAAAACATATTTTTATTTAAGACCCTTTACCTAAAATTAATTAATGCCCACCTATTATTGAACATTTCATTAATGGAAATAGGGTATAATGGCTTTTGCTAAGTATCTGAATATAAAATATTACCTTAACACATAATTACCTTAGCCCACAATAAAAAAATAAAAATTAGTTTATTAAAATAGCCTTTTACTGCTTAATCACTTGCCTGTCTGTTTATTAAAATGCTTTTACTACTTTATAATAAATTAGCAAAAAAAAATTATACTATTTTTGGGTAGTAAACACCATTCAACTGTTTTATTTTAGGGTGTATCTCCATGCTAACTTCTTAAATCTGCATTCTTCTTCAGTGCAATACTTTTGAGTTTTTGAAGCATTTCAGTACGAGTATTTTTATGTAAGTATCATCAATATAGCTAAAAAAGTAATAAAGATAATAATTTTTTTTTCGTTTTTTTTTTGTTTTTTGCTTCCCCTGTAAAAAGTCCTTTATGGCGTTTACGACAATTGAGGCCAGAGGGGTCGATATGGTACTTTTATATATACCTATATGTGTTATGAGAAAACCTAATTCGAGTTTATGTCGCAGGCTTATACGCCATATAAAATAATTTTAATGAAAACACAAAAATACTCCAAACCATCATGTCAAATACGTATTATAATGGTCCGAAAAATATTGACAGATTCGATAGGACTACACAACAACTAAATAAACGCGGGCGAAGCCGCGGGCAAAAGCTAAAAGCGATCAAAAAAGACAAGCTAAATAAATAGTTACACAAGTTAATCTAATAATAACTAGCCTTATTGTAAACCTGTCTTTATAAATAACAAAAATTCTCAGTACAGTCGAATCAACATTCATGTTTTGCGTTATTTCAAGAGCCATAAAAATAACTATTTTCAGTGAGATCAATAAAAATAACTATTTTCAGTGACATCAATAAAACACATAACATAAATAAATGGGATCTCCATTGTAGCGTCACAACACATTGAAATCCGGTACTGCACGCCAACCAACCGCCTATACAAGGTGTAACATAAAGGTGTAACCATCTTTGAAGAGCTTATTCAGTCAATGGTATTGAACAACTTTTACTATGGAGCCAAACCTGAAATCTCGAAAAAAAAATCTGCCCTTCCATACATTTCAGCCGAGCGGCATTGCATTTTTCTATGAAAAAGTTTTTTTTTTTTTTTTTTCGAGATACAGGGTTTGGTCCATAGTAAAAGTTGTTTTATAACAGTGACTGAATAAGCTCTTCAAATATGGTTACACCTTTCTGTAACACATTATCATGACATGAATCCCCGAGGGGGTACATAGGTGTTCCGAGTGTGAACTGTGAAATGCAACAGTCCACAATCGGTACACCCACATTTTACCGACGATTATTACGTTCCAACGTGATGAGTGGTGAGCCCTATCGCCGTTCTTCGGGCATAAATAGACGCTTTTTAGGGCATGCAGGTTTCCTCACGATGTTTTCCTTTGCCGTTCAGCAAGTGGTAAGTAAGAACATATACTATGGACATGAATTCCGAAAACTCGTTGGTGCATGCCCGACTGGGGATCGAACCTGGATCTCAAAATTGAGAGGCCAGCGTTTTACCCCTGAGCTACCGCTGCTTTTTCAACTATACTAATTAAAAAGTAGAAAAAAGGTAGATAATTAGTTATTTTATTAGTATTGTACTGAGGTCGAAACTACAATTTATCTCTTTGTCTGTATGTTTGTTCCGTTTTAACTTGAAAACTAATTCAACGTAGTTGGATGTGGTTTTCTTTATTATTATCGTAGTAACTCTAAACACATATAGGTCATAAGCTGTGTTGATAAAATAACCGCCAAACCGAAAATGGGGCAAAGATTGAATAAACGCGGGCAGAGCTGCGGGCGAAAGGCTGGTAATGAATAGATACAAAACGTACATCTATTCCTTTTTGTCCTTTCCATGGACAGGCTTTTTCCCGACTCACCACAGTCGGTCCCAATTCACCACACTAAAAACCTATTCCCAATTCGACACAATTTCATTTATTTTAAAATTATTAATTTTATCTATTCCCGTTTCGACACAGCACAGAATGTACAGCCAGCAGCAAAATACCACTTCCATTAGTTTAGAATTAATACGTGTATTTAATGTACCTATATTATATAAATAAATATATTTCATTTCATTATCAATACCGTGACTTCGAGTTTGAACAGTACACCCATTAACGAACAAACCTTTGTTATTGGGTATAATAGATTTTATTCACTTAAAACGCGAATAAAGGAATCAAATATTGACTTCTTTCGTTTACTTTAACTGGATTTATTTGCACCGGCTAAAATTTAATTATATTGAATATAGTAAAGAAATTCAAAACCAACCAGAGATGGCTCGCCGGATAATCTAATACCCACTAAATGCCCTCTACATGAATATAGCTATATATATATATATATATATATATATATATATATATTGGCGCCTATACATATACATACATACACATCTACATCCGTGCAATTTCTAACCATGAAAGTCTGGACTCGGACTTGACTATTGAATTACTTCTCCCATTGTGTTTGAACTGATACCATGTTATTGATATCGGTTCTATATTAATCGTTTAAGTTAATATGTTATTATTTACTTGATTCAAGATATCTAAGCCATAAAAGGAAGGGGTAAGAAGAGATACACACAGGCATATGCTTTAAAGACTTTAATTTAATAAATCTCTTGTCATTCTTCTCAAATGGCCCAAAATTTATTTATTAAAGTGGAAAGACATTGAACGAACAAAAAACCCCTTTGGCCTTATTATCTATAGTTTATCTAGTACATAAGAATTAGATTATTAATTTTTATTTTTATTTTGATTGATATCATCTACCTGATTTATAGGGTGACGGTGGGGGGTAGAGGAGAGGGGAGGGGGAACCCCCCTTGTGTAATTTTGTTCTTGCCGGAGTTGAGTGGTATTTTTACCGAATCGCGTTGATTAAGTTTTTGTATAGTCGTACCGAATCTGTAAATATTTTTAATGTGTCTTTGGCGGTCTTCGATATCTGATTTAATCTCCTAGTATAGTATGTTTTGCGAGGCTCAAGGCCGAACCGCGTCTCTGAACGACAATATTTCTTGTTCCTTTGGGAACTGATTTATGGGATAAAAAGTATCCTATGTCCTATTCCAGGTTTAGAGCTACATTTGTGCAAAGTTTCAGCTCAATCGGTTAAGTATTTACGGCGTGAAGAAGTAACAAATATACATCCATCCAAACTTTCGCATTTATAATATTAGTGGGATGTACTTGGAATTTTTAAAGGCAACCCGACTTTTCTGCGCCAAAAGTTTATTAAAGACTTATCTAGTTATTAGAGCGTGATTGACTTATAGGCAAACATACAGAAAGATGTTATGAGATAGTTGTCCGAAGCTTAAAAAAAAAACTAACATAAAATTGAACGCTTCAAAAGAAAAACTGCTGTCGGGAACATAACAACCTGATTGATTTGATACTTTGTAAGGTTTAAAAATAGATTGAAGTAAATTTTCATCTTACCAAAATTATGTCTGATATTTCTAGTAAGAACCTAACGATATTTTTAGTGTTAGTTCAAATCTAATAATTTATTTTAGTAATAAAGGAATACATAATATACACGTCCAATGTAATGTAAAAAAAACAATACAACTAAATAATATCTATCTATTACTATAAATAATAATACCGGAAAAAAGTTACGCTTACTTAAATTTAATAAAATATAGGAATAAATAATATCATAAATACAGCAATAAATGCAACAAAGTTGATAGATAAATACGCTTTAAATAAATATTTGTCTAACCCCACCCATTTGATTAGTCTTGCTAAGAAGAAGGTCAAGAAACTTAGCAAGATCATGCCTTTTTTTTAATACTTTTTGTTACAAAGTCAGTCTATGCTTTAGTTAAGTAAAGGAATAAAAAATACAAGAGAAAGGAGAACAG
Organism: Ypsolopha sequella; assembly: GCA_934047225.1. Lineage (NCBI taxonomy): Eukaryota > Metazoa > Arthropoda > Insecta > Lepidoptera > Ypsolophidae > Ypsolopha > Ypsolopha sequella. The sequence goes on along the minus strand of OW203984.1, from coordinate 25,680,626 downwards.
GAGAAAGAGGGTATACGAGCTTTTAACACCGATTTAAGCTGAAGCGTTAAGCTGGATTACTTTAAACATCTTGTCGAAACTCGAAGCTATGGGTGCCAGCAGAAAATAATCGTTGAGGGGTACAACCACTAGTGCCAATGCGACAGAATACACAATTTTAACTACCATACTGGCTCAAATCACATAAAATATGACACAACAGTTACAGATTTATCCATAGATCTGGCAACGCTAACTGTACGAGTACGGCTCTTAATTAGAATTAGGATCCTCGAGAGATCCTCACAAAAATTTAATGTGCTTACGTAGAGTACTCGAGTCGTCCTTTTGCAGTCGCCGTTGCAGTCGTCACCGGAGTCGTCGTAGGAGTCGTGATTCATATTTAACTTGTTTGTTGCTTTGAATTTTAACAATGATCAAACGGTATCGCGATGTAACATACAAGTAGCGCCATCTAGTTTTCCGTAGCAAGAGGCTTTTCAGATGACATTATAATTATGTTACAATTTCTGGACAGAGGTTTGACCAAACCCGACTAATTAGGCTTGACGAATCCATTCTAAATCAAAATGTTAAGACGGGGTTATTGGTCACTGTTTTTAAATACAAATTTCAAGTCTGTATAATTTAATAACGCCCTTTAACACTCGAAAAACATGAAATTTAGAGGTAACTTCGTATTTTTATTCTATAGAGCGAACTTCAAATATTTTTGCGATTTTTCTAAATTGTTTAGATCAGCCCTACAGACTACTATTTATATTATTGAACCGATCGACCAAGTTACACAATGTGAAATGGTCATTTGAAGTTGTGCATCCTTATACGGACCCTTAATCAGTATATGCAGGGATTTTCGCAAAATCTACAGAATTAGTCGGTAACGGACAAAAAGCTGATACTACGCAACTCTACTAACCACTACACATCACCTACCACTCTCCCGTAACTCCTTCAGTGCAGGCGGAGCCATGAGCAAAGAGCTACGAGACGATATATATATTTTACATAGGAGCCCAAATTGGCCTCTCAATCTTGAGATTCTGGCTCGGCACTCACAAAAAGATTCGGTCGATCGTTTAGAGATGGATATATGACCGAACGATATTCGATCGAATTTTGTCACTTCGGAGTAGACCCTCAGGTTCGATCCCCGATCTGGCATGCACCAATGAGTTTTTCAGAATTTATGGGCATACTATTTGGAGTACCCAATACTTACCACTTGCTGAACGGTGAAGGAAAACATCGTAAGGAAAACTGCATGCCCTAAAAAGCGTGTATTTGTGCCCGAAGAATGGCTATAGGGCTCACCGCTCATCACGTTTGGAAGTAATAGTCGTCAGTAAAATGCGGGTGTACCGAGTGTGGACTGTGACTTGCATTTCACAGTTCACATTCGGAACACCTCGGGGATTCATGTCGTGACGATATACTTATACTATACAATTTTGAAAAATATTTCACTGTTGTAACTACAGAACTATGGTTATAACAGTTAGACTGTTCACTTGGCCAGGCACGGACTTTAAAATATCCCGGACGGAGATTCGCTAACAAACAACTGATGCACCCCTAGTAAGCCAACCCGCTTTTACGCACGAGCCCGGGAACGCACACATTCACATCATAGTAAGCCAATTTCTATAGTAATTCCACTGACTCTCTTACTAACCGCCGCCATTGCTATGCTTCAGTAGTTACTTAGCTGCGACTGCGTCCGCCTCTTTTTTACGTTCGTGGCCATAGGCTATAGATTATTCCCTGGGGTCGGGCAGTTCCCTAGGGACATAGTCATAAATAATTACTAAACCGATTTTGAAAATTATGTCACTGTTGTAATCTTCATTTGGACATTGAGAGCTATATGGTACTTTTATATATACCTATATGTGTTATGAGAAAACCTAATTCGAGTATTATGTCGCGGGCTTATACGCCATATAAAATAATTTTAATGAAAACACAAAAATACTCCAAACCATCACGTCAAATACGTATTATAATGGTCCGAAAAATATTGACAGATTCGATAGGACTACACAACAACTAAATAAACGCGGGCGAAGCCGCGGGCAAAAGCTAAAAGCGATCAAAAAAGACAAGCTAAATAAATAGTTACACAAGTAAATCTAATAATAACTAGCCTTATTGTAAACCTGTCTTTATAAATAACAAAAATTCTCAGTACAGTCGAATCAACATTCATGTTTTGCGTAATTTCAAGAGCCATAAAAATAACTATTTTCAGTGACATCAATAAAACACATAACATGAATAAATGGGATCTCCATTGTAGCGTCACAACACATTGAAATCCGGTACTGCACGCCAACCAACCGCCTATACAAGGTGTAACATAAAGGTGTAACCATATTTGAAATTTGAAGAGCTTATAATATATATATATTATCATGACATGAATCCCCGAGGGGGTACATAGGTGTTCCGAGTGTGAACTGTGAAATGCAACAGTCCACAATCGGTACACCCGCATTTTACCGACGATTATTACGTTCCAACGTGATGAGTGGTGAACCCTATCGCCGTTCTTCGGGCATAAATAGACGCTTTTTAGGGCATGCAGGTTTCCTCACGATGTTTTCCTTTGCCGTTCAGCAAGTGGTAAGTAAGAACATATACTATGGACATGAATTCCGAAAACTCGTTGGTGCATGCCCGACTGGGGATCGAGCCTGGATCTCAAAATTGAGAGGCCAGCGTTGTACCTCTGAGCTACCGCTGCTTTTTCAACTATACTAATTAAAAAGTAGAAAAAAGGTAGATAATTAGTTATTTTATTAGTATTGTACTGAGGTCGAAACTACAATTTATCTCTTTGTCTGTATGTTTGTTCCGTTTTAACTTGAAAACTACTCAACGTAGTTGGATGTGGTTTTCTTTATTATTATCGTAGTAACTCTAAACACATATAGGTTATAAGCTGTGTTGATAAAATAACCGCCAAACCGAAAATGGGGCAAAGATTGAATAAACGCGGGCAGAGCTGCGGGCGAAAGGCTGGTAATGAATAGATACAAAACGTACATCTATTCCTTTTTGTCCTTTCCATGGACAGGCTTTTTCCCGACTCACCACAGTAGTCGGTCCCAATTCACCACACTAAAAACCTATTCCCAATTCGACACAATTTCATTTATTTTAAAATTATTAATTTTATCTATTCCCGTTTCGACACAGCACAGAATGTACAGCCAGCAGCAAAATACCACTTCCATTAGTTTAGAATTAATACGTGTATTTAATGTACCTATATTATATAAATAAATATATTTCATTTCATTATCAATACCGTGACTTCGAGTTTGAACAGTACACCCATTAACGAACAAACCTTTGTTATTGGGTATAATAGATTTTATTCACTTAAAACGCGAATAAAGGAATCAAATATTGACTTCTTTCGTTTACTTTAACTGGATTTATTTGCACCGGCTAAAATTTTATTATATTGAATATAGTAAAGAAATTCAAAACCAACCAGAGATGGCTCGCCGGATAATCTTATACCCACTAAATGCCCTCTACATGAATATAGCTATATATATATATATATATATATATATATATATATATATATTGGCGCCTATACATACATACACATCTACATCCGTGCAATTTCTAACCATGAAAGTCTGGACTCGGACTTGACTATTGAATTACTTCTCCCATTGTGTTTGAACTGATACCATGTTATTGATATCGGTTCTATATTAATCGTTTAAGTTAATATGTTATTATTTACTTGATTCAAGATATCTAAGCCATAAAAGGAAGGGGTAAGAAGAGATACACACAGGCATATGCTTTAAAGACTTTAATTTAATAAATCTCTTGTCATTCTTCTCAAATGGCCCAAAATTTATTTATTAAAGTGGAAAGACATTGAACGAACAAAAAACCCCTTTGGCCTTATTATCTATAGTTTATCTAGTACATAAGAATTAGATTATTAATTTTTATTTTTATTTTGATTGATATCATCTACCTGATTTATGGGGTGACGGTGGGGGGTAGAGGAGAGGGGAGGGGGAACCCTATTTTTACCGAATCGCGTTGATTAAGTTTTTGTATAGTCGTACCGAATCTGTAAATATTTTTAATGTGTCTTTGGCGGTCTTCGATATCTGATTTAATCTCCTAGTATAGTATGTTTTGCGAGGCTCAAGGCCGAACCGCGTCTCTGAACGACAATATTTCTTGTTCCTTTGGGAACTGATTTATGGGATAAAAAGTATCCTATGTCCTATTCCAGGTTTAGAGCTACATTTGTGCAAAGTTTCAGCTCAATCGGTTAAGTATTTACGGCGTGAAGAAGTAACAAAAATACATCCATCCAAACTTTCGCATTTATAATATTAGTGGGATGTACTTGGAATTTTTAAAGGCAACCCGACTTTTCTGTGCCAAAAGTTTATTAAAGACTTATCTAGTTATAAGAGCGTGATTGACTTATAGGCAAACATACAGAAAGATGTTATGAGATAGTTGTCCGGCGCTTAAAAAAAAAACTAACATAAAATTGAACGCTTCAAAAGAAAAACTGCTGTCGGGAACATAACAACCTGATTGATTTGATACTTTGTAAGGTTTAAAAATAGATTGAAGTAAATTTTCATCTTACCAAAATTATGTCTGATATTTCTAGTAAGAACCTAACGATATTTTTAGTGTTAGTTCAAATCTAATAATTTATTTTAGTAATAAAGGAATACATAATATACACGTCCAATGTAATGTAAAAAAAACAATACAACTAAATAATATCTATCTATTACTATAAATAATAATACCGGAAAAAAGTTACGCTTACTTAAATTTAATAAAATATAGGAATAAATAATATCATAAATACAGCAATAAATGCAACAAAGTTGATAGATAAATACGCTTTAAATAAATATTTGTCTAACCCCACCCATTTGATTAGTCTTGCTAAGAAGAAGGTCAAGAAACTTAGCAAGATCATGCCTTTTTTTTAATACTTTTTGTTACAAAGTCAGTCTATGCTTTAGTTAAGTAAAGGAATAAAAAATACAAGAGAAAGGAGAACAGGAGAAAGAGGGTATACGAGCTTTTAACACCGATTTAAGCTGAAGCGTTAAGCTGGATTACTTTAAACATCTTGTCGAAACTCGAAGCTATGGGTGCCAGCAGAAAATAATCGTTGAGGGGTACAACCACTAGTGCCAATGCGACAGAATAAACAATTTTAACTACCATACTGGCTCAAATCACATAAAATATGACACAACAGTTACAGATTTATCCATAGATCTGGCAACGCTAACTGCACTATCTGCAGCTGCACACATTGCCTCCATCCGAGTACGGCTCTTAATTAGAATTAGGATCCTCGAGAGATCCTCACAAAAATTTAATGTGCTTACGTAGGGAACTCGAGTCGTCCTTTTGCAGTCGCCGTTGCCGTCGTCACCGGAGTCGTCGTAGGAGTCGCGATTCATATTTAACTTGTTTGTTGCTTTGAATTTTAACAATGATCAAACGGTATCGCGATGTAACATACAAGTAGCGCCATCTAGTTTTCCGTACCAAGAGGCTTTTCAGATGACATTATAATTATGTTACAATTTCTGGACAGAGGTTTGACCAAACCCGACTAATTAGGCTTGACGAATCCATTCTAAATCAAAATGTTAAGACGGGGTTATTGGTCACTGTTTTTAAATACAAATTTCAAGTCTGTATAATTTAATAACGCCTTTTAACACTCGAAAAACATGAAATTTAGAGGTAACTTCGTATTTTTATTCTATAGAGCGAACTTCAAATATTTTTGCGATTTTTCTAAATTGTTTAGATCAGCCCTACAGACTACTATTTATATTATTGAACCGATCGACCAAGTTACACAATGTGAAATGGTCATTTGAAGTTGTGCATGCTTATACGGACCCTTAATCAGTATATGCAGGGATTTTCGCAAAATCTACAGAATTAGTCGGTAACGGACAAAAAGCTGATACTACGCAACTCTACTAACCACTACACATCACCTACCACTCTCCCGTAACTCCTTCAGTGCAGGCGGAGCCATGAGCAAAGAGCTACGAGACGATATATATATTTTACATAGGAGCCCAAATTGGCCTCTCAATCTTGAGATTCTGGCTCGGCACTCACAAAAAGATTCGGTCGATCGTTTAGAGATGGATATGACCGAACGATATTCGATCGAATTTTGTCACTTCGGAGTAGACCCTCAGGTTCGATCCCCGATCTGGCATGCACCAATGAGTTTTTCAGAATTTATGGGCATACTATTTGGAGTACCCAATACTTACCACTTGCTGAACGGTGAAGGAAAACATCGTAAGGAAAACTGCATGCCCTAAAAAGCGTGTATTTGTGCCCGAAGAATGGCTATAGGGCTCACCGCTCATCACGTTTGGAAGTAATAGTCGTCAGTAAAATGCGGGTGTACCGAGTGTGGACTGTGACTTGCATTTCACAGTTCACACTCGGAACACCTCGGGGATTCATGTCGTGACGATATACTTATACTATACAATTTTGAAAAATATTTCATTGTTGTAACCACAGAACTATGGTTATAACAGTTAGACTGTTCACTTGGCCAGGCACGGACTTTAAAATATCCCGGACGGAGATTCGCTAACAAACAACTGATGCACCCCTAGTAAGCCAACCCGCTTTTACGCACGAGCCCGGGAACGCACACATTCACATCATAGTAAGCCAATTTCTATAGTAATTCCACTGACTCTCTTACAAACCGCCGCCATTGCTATGCTTCAGTAGTTACTTAGCTGCGACTGCGTCCGCCTCTTTTTTACGTTCGTGGCCATAGGCTATAGATTATTCCCTGGGGTCGGGCAGTTCCCTAGGGACATAGTCATAAATAATTACTAAACCGATTTTGAAAATTATGTCACTGTTGTAATCTTCATTTGGACATTGAGAGCTATATGGTACTTTTATATATACCTATATGTGTTATGAGAAAACCTAATTCGAGTTTATGTCGCAGGCTTATACGCCATATAAAATAATTTTAATGAAAACACAAAAATACTCCAAACCATCATGTCAAATACGTATTATAATGGTCCGAAAAATATTGACAGATTCGATAGGACTACACAACAACTAAATAAACGCGGGCGAAGCCGCGGGCAAAAGCTAAAAGCGATCAAAAAAGACAAGCTAAATAAATAGTTACACAAGTTAATCTAATAATAACTAGCCTTATTGTAAACCTGTCTTTATAAATAACAAAAATTCTCAGTACAGTCGAATCAACATTCATGTTTTGCGTTATTTCAAGAGCCATAAAAATAACTATTTTCAGTGAGATCAATAAAAATAACTATTTTCAGTGACATCAATAAAACACATAACATAAATAAATGGGATCTCCATTGTAGCGTCACAACACATTGAAATCCGGTACTGCACGCCAACCAACCGCCTATACAAGGTGTAACATAAAGGTGTAACCATCTTTGAAGAGCTTATTCAGTCAATGGTATTGAACAACTTTTACTATGGAGCCAAACCTGAAATCTCGAAAAAAAAATCTGCCCTTCCATACATTTCAGCCGAGCGGCATTGCATTTTTCTATGAAAAAGTTTTTTTTTTTTTTTTTTCGAGATACAGGGTTTGGTCCATAGTAAAAGTTGTTTTATAACAGTGACTGAATAAGCTCTTCAAATATGGTTACACCTTTCTGTAACACATTATCATGACATGAATCCCCGAGGGGGTACATAGGTGTTCCGAGTGTGAACTGTGAAATGCAACAGTCCACAATCGGTACACCCGCATTTTACCGACGATTATTACGTTCCAACGTGATGAGTGGTGAGCCCTATCGCCGTTCTTCGGGCATAAATAGACGCTTTTTAGGGCATGCAGGTTTCCTCACGATGTTTTCCTTTGCCGTTCAGCAAGTGGTAAGTAAGAACATATACTATGGACATGAATTCCGAAAACTCGTTGGTGCATGCCCGACTGGGGATCGAACCTGGATCTCAAAATTGAGAGGCCAGCGTTTTACCCCTGAGCTACCGCTGCTTTTTCAACTATACTAATTAAAAAGTAGAAAAAAGGTAGATAATTAGTTATTTTATTAGTATTGTACTGAGGTCGAAACTACAATTTATCTCTTTGTCTGTATGTTTGTTCCGTTTTAACTTGAAAACTAATTCAACGTAGTTGGATGTGGTTTTCTTTATTATTATCGTAGTAACTCTAAACACATATAGGTCATAAGCTGTGTTGATAAAATAACCGCCAAACCGAAAATGGGGCAAAGATTGAATAAACGCGGGCAGAGCTGCGGGCGAAAGGCTGGTAATGAATAGATACAAAACGTACATCTATTCCTTTTTGTCCTTTCCATGGACAGGCTTTTTCCCGACTCACCACAGTCGGTCCCAATTCACCACACTAAAAACCTATTCCCAATTCGACACAATTTCATTTATTTTAAAATTATTAATTTTATCTATTCCCGTTTCGACACAGCACAGAATGTACAGCCAGCAGCAAAATACCACTTCCATTGGTTTAGAATTAATACGTGTATTTAATGTACCTATATTATATAAATAAATATATTTCATTTCATTATCAATACCGTGACTTCGAGTTTGAACAGTACACCCATTAACGAACAAACCTTTGTTATTGGGTATAATAGATTTTATTCACTTAAAACGCGAATAAAGGAATCAAATATTGACTTCTTTCGTTTACGTTAACTGGATTTATTTGCACCGGCTAAAATTTAATTATATTGAATATAGTAAAGAAATTCAAAACCAACCAGAGATGGCTCGCCGGATAATCTAATACCCACTAAATGCCCTCTACATGAATATAGCTATATATATATATATATATATATATTGGCGCCTATACATATACATACATACACATCTACATCCGTGCAATTTCTAACCATGAAAGTCTGGACTCGGACTTGACTATTGAATTACTTCTCCCATTGTGTTTGAACTGATACCATGTTATTGATATCGGTTCTATATTAATCGTTTAAGTTAATATGTTATTATTTACTTGATTCAAGATATCTAAGCCATAAAAGGAAGGGGTAAGAAGAGACACAGGCATATGCTTTAAAGACTTTAATTTAATAAATCTCTTGTCATTCTTCTCAAATGGCCCAAAATTTATTTATTAAAGTGGAAAGACATTGAACGAACAAAAAACCCCTTTGGCCTTATTATCTATAGTTTATCTAGTACATAAGAATTAGATTATTAATTTTTATTTTTTATTTTTATTTTTATTGATATCATCTACCTGATTTATGGGGAGAGGGTGGGGGTGGAGGAGAGGGGAGGGGGGAACCCCCCCTGTGTAATTTAGTTCTTGCCGGAGTTGAGTGGTATTTTTACCGAATTTTAAAAAATAACCTCAAAATGGAAGATTGTTACTGATTTATGGCGGAGGGAAGTGGGAGAGAGAAGCAAGGGGAGGGGGAGCACCCTGTGCCACTTTTTATTGCCAGAGGCGCCTGTTTTTTATTTTTTATTTCAAAAATGTTTTTGATTTTAGGACCATTTGAACCTATCAGTACAGAAGTTCCTTTTTTGACACAAATTCACTTTTGCATCGGCTCAGACGCTTTGGGATGTGCAGCTCCTTCGCCTTTGCGTAACAAAGTGCAGGCAACCGTGCGAGCCGTAGCGGCTGAGGCTGGTCGCCGAAGCCGAAGCTATGGAGGTGGGTGAGCATGGACGGGGGCTGCTCTCCCTCCGCGCCTCCAGCTTTTTATATACACTCTAGGGGTAGTAACCACAAGACTGTATAGAGTCGGGGTGCACTGAATCAGTTTTTGAATATTATTTACTTACCATTACAGAAGTTGGCTTTTAGACCATTTGAACCTACCAGTACAGAATTCCATTTACAATCCACAAAACACGATTTTCAGTGCGTGTTCGAAAAATTACAAAAGCGAGTCGAGTTAGGCCCCTAGACCCAAAAATATTGTGATACCTATACTCCAAGTTACGGTAGATGATATTAAAAGCCAACCCATATATTTACTCTGGTCTAGTTCTTTTCATAATTGCCTAAATCCTGGTACAAAACTTTCCACATAAATATCGTTCGCCGTGCGAGTTGCAGACATTTTTATTTTTATAGCCGCGGGTTGTACTATGGCAAAATATGGTATGCAACTACCACAAATACTGGAACCACTGGAAGTAGGTTATAGCTGTATCTTAAGAGGCTATGCGAATTTTATTTTTGTCTCTGTCACTCCAAGCAAAATATCGTACAGTGCGAGTGGGGCGGATTCAGGGCAAAAGGGAAAAAAGTTGGTTTTATATTTTATTAAAAAAACTAAAATAGCTAACAAAATTTCAAATATCAAATCTCTAGATAAGACCACATTTCAACAATTATTTCTATCGAGGAAAATTTATACAAACATATGTTCCAATTTCAAAACCCTAGATTATATAGTCAAAATGCAAATACCAGACACTGATTATAATTTTCCGTGTATTTCATGAAATATAAAGAAAAGAAACGCCCGTATTTTTTTCGCATATTGCCTTAACTTTTTTACTCAAACCTCCCATAATATATTATGTAGCTAAATTCATTGAGCCAACTTTCAACAATATTTTCTGGTGCAAGAAAAAAATACCAATACTTACATTTAAGGGTTCTTGCCACGTGTAAATTGACCTTACTTTATATTTTTTTTTCCTCTGATGTAACTTGAGCGTGTTCAAAAATATTTACTTAATATTCTTTATCGTTCCCTAAAGGCGCGTTCAACCATAGTTTTTCCTCAAGCCCGCTAATAAAAAACATGCGAACACCCTTTTTATCCAAAAATACCCTCGCAGCCATAGGAAATAGCCAATGAAGTCAAAGTACGTGGAAAATGGGGATCTAAATCGGCCATATAACTACACTTTGCACGCATGCTGGTTCTCACATGTGTAAAAATACTTCACACGCAGTGTATGGGGTGTTGATTTTTAGATTTATATATATTTTTAATAAAACTCACTTGTACACTATTTCACACATTTAATTTATAATTATACACCCAGCCGGTTTCGAAAAATTAATTCATTTTTGAACATTTCATTTTTGAAAATGAAGTAATTATTCGAAACCGGTTGGGTGTATAATTAAAAATTAAATGTGTGATATAGTGTACAAGTGAGTTTTATTAAAGATGCTTTCCAAGTTTCACCAAGTGCCGACAATCGCAAGTATAAATTATATATTTTTTTTATTTCTCTTAAAAAGCAGTTTACATTTTGAAAGCAGTATTCAGTGGCTCCCAGACTAGACCATGGTGAGTCTGTACCATGGGTGCCGGTAAACAGATTACAATATTAATGATATACAATTTTCGTACAGGTGGCTAACAAAGTGACACTATGATATAATTAAAATGACACAAATTCACTTCTGCATCGGCTCCTGCGCTTCGGAACGTGCAGCCCCTTCGCCCTTGCGTATCAAAGTGCAGGCCAACGTAATCATTTGAAAGTTTTTCGAATCATTTGGTTTACAACTTCCTATCATAGTGAAAGGAAAAACTCCAAAGTTACAATGAAAACAAATTTATTTCCTGAAATTATTTTAGAACAATAAGCACAGATATACTAAACTATTAGGATACTCCTAATAGTAGCTTAGTAGCTTAGTAGACTTATCAGCAGGACCGATACATCAGGAATGCCGAACAGCAAGCCATCTCCTCACTCCCTACCCAACTTTCGAATAATCTTCTACTACCCTCATAACAATAATCCAATACGCGTGCTCTTCTCTGATTGGCGGTCAACCAATCAAACCAGCCCAATTCAGACGTTGATGTTATAATGAATTGTATCCAATACACAAATTTAAATAGTCTGAGTTAATGTTGCCACTTATATCTACTACATGTAAATAGTAGATATCAAAATGTAAGACGCTAACAGCTCGGTCATCCCTTCGAGTCCCTTCTCGATAACAGAAAGGTATTAGTCATAGACATCCTAAGTCTACGGTTTTGGATGTAATTATAAGGCTAGAACACACTGAATAGTTGATTTTGTTAACCAAAACTCCTCAGGCATAGACGAATACAGCCTACAGACTCCTCATAACAGGCGACCGATTTCTGTCAACACATCTGACTGGACCAGCAGATACAATTCGCCACTCCAAAGTTATATGTTTCGGTATGCCAAACCAAAATGGCTTCTATATTCATTATGTTAGAGTCTTCGTCTTCGGGAAAGATAAGTTTGTGGGGCTATACGTAAGATTGGATAAGCCAATAGGATTGCAGTATCCAGTTTCGATTGTTTACAGAATTATTTGTACGCAAGATGTTGAATAATAGACGTCTTTCTGGGCTGTATTGTGTATGCTTCGCGACAACAGATAGGTATCGGTCATAGACATTCTTAGTCTATGGTATTAGATGTAAATATAAGGCTAGAACACACTGAATAGTTGATTTTGTTAATCAAAACTCCTGAGGATATCCTACTCCTATGTGTAAGTAATATTTACCTACTTTACGTTGTATAGCTAGTACTAAAGTAGAGCCACTGAGTGATGGCACTTATGACAGCTGCATTTAGTGATGAGGTACATTTCAAATTTCGGTTAAAAATAAAAATCAAGTGTGAGTTTACTCAACATTAGACACGTCATTCAACATAATGATACAAAAGGAAAATGTGCCAAAACCAGTGGCGTAGCTATCAGAGGACTATGCGGTGTAGTGCCCCGGGGCCCCCAAGAGATGTTTAAATATCTAAATCGAAAAAAGTATTTTACTATCATTTATTTTCGTTTAGTTTAACTTCGTTATTGTTTTGTTTTTAATTAATATTATTGCGTAACTTGGCGACCTCAAACACGAACTATAAAGACGAGAAACTTGAAAAAAAAAAAATTCTATACGAATTCTATTGCACAATAAAGCAACATTCAAATCGAAAAATAATAACCGAAACAAGTAGTACATCACTATCAACAATGAAGTATTACATTTTTTTATTCACACCTGCTTATAAATAATTACGATACTTTGTAGGCATTTAAACGTCATAGGCGCCATCACTCAGTGGCTCTACTGTAGAGTGTCATCTCATTATTGTACAATCAAATAGCTTTAAGGCACTACAGAAAAAAAATCTACACTTTTAGAACTTGCTTATCCACTTCAGTAAAGAATGTATTATTTTGATAAAATAGTATATTATTTTTGGAATATTTTTGTAGGGATCTACTTAAACAGAAACGCGATTGGAGAGATTCGGTTCGATACAAATATTTATTAAAATGAGGTGTTTTTCGACACCAATTCTCCTGGTTTGACAATTTGGAATGACGTATGGACTGCGATATATTTTATTAAATGAGTTTTAACAGTATCTAGCATCTGGTTAAATGAAATTTTGATAGTAACTTTAGTATATTTTATATTAATAAAAAACCGACATTTTGCTACTTTTTCACGAATCCGTCCCTTTCGCACTGAGGGTTTTTTCGGATATGGAGTAACAGGGACGCTTAAACTTTTACATGTCGCCTTAACTACATATGTATTATTTTAACAGTTTTCATTTCATGAAACGTATGCTATACTTATTTTATTATCATAATTAATCTTGATTTTTATCTATTAATCATACTGATATTTATTCATAGAATTTATTCTAGCATTATTATCTCATTTTTATACGTGAATCTGTTATTTTACCAAGGTAAAAACTAAACCAAAAAAAAACATAAAACTATAATATTTGATAACCTACAGGTTATTATAGCTAAAATTTCAATAATGGCAATTATCGAAAAATTATATTTTTTTATATTGTGATATCTTTGCCATTGCTTTTTAATCATTTTACTCTTAATTAACAAAATTAGGGAAACTAATTACTTGTAACCAGCAAAATGGATAAATGTTAAATATTTTTAATTTTATTTTAATGTTATTTAAGTTCATTTTATTGTTTGAATAAATACATATATTTAGGTATGCCCTTTCTAATTTCCACATACATACAAATACTGACGCCTTTCTTCCAAAGAGGTAGGCAGAGACTACAGATTTCAATCTGCTACGATCCTGACACACCTCTTTCGCCTCTTCCACATACATAAATGCCCTTCTTCAATATCTCGCCAATTTGGTCAATATAATGTTATAGTCTAATTTACACATTAAGGCAATATGAATTATCTTTATCATACAATGAGAAATTAAAAGTAACGTATTATTATTTTAATTACAGTAATATTCTCACATTATGTTAATCTACAGTTTAATTTGTACATTGAGCTGTGTCGCAGTTTTAATTTGTCTACAGCTACTAAGTTTTGTTAACGTTGACACAAAATATATACTACCAGAAGGCCGACTCTACGACGGAGCGAAAACAGACGCACACATGCATAGACGCGTACAGTGCGCGCCAATCTTTTAGTCGCCTCTGAATGAGTTACGAGTGCAAGCTTGCACAGGTACAGTCAAGGAAACAATAAGACCAACGGTTGATTATTAAATGTTTACTATAAGTGGGAAGGTGTACTTGTTGTACCTACCTATTTAATTATTATTTTAGTGGAATCTTAACTATATAAATAATATATATAAATAAATATATAAATAAAACGCTATGACGTCCGCGAGGCATAACAAAACAACAACAATAAACTTTAACAAACTAAATCAATAAAACGACAAATAAAGGCAACAAAAACAATAACAAACAGATTCAACGATAAACTTAACGAATCATAGAATTTTTTCCTCGAATAGCACTAACACTAACGCATAGTGTTGACACCTGCTAAACGGTGAGCGGGGGGTATGGTGCGGCACGCAAGCGAGTTTGCTCCGCGCCCTCGCTCCTGTAACGGCCCCCTGACACCGTAAAACGGCTATTGCGTCGCCTCTTACGGCTTTCTTCAGAGGCGACTAAAATATTGGCGCGCACTGTACGTACGATGATCTCATCTGAATTTCGTATTGGCATTCACCCGAGTATCTTGGAGATTGTCGTACGTACGCGTCTATGTGTGCGTGTGCCTGTTTTCGCTAGTTATGCGGAGTAAACCTACTGTAAGTGGTTATTTTGTGACGTTGACCATGCTTGCGGGCTAGTGGCGTGTCTTCAATTTATTATGCAATATTTTTAAAATATTTTTTGCCATCTACATTGACGGAACTGAATCCAATGCAAAACTGATGTTTAGTATCGGGGAGCCCCTTTTATATACACAATGCTTATATAAAAAAACAACCTTATAAACTGAAAAATAGTAGAAGATGAAGATAAGCCTTGTTTCATTTATCCTATAAAGTTTCGGG
This sequence comes from Ypsolopha sequella, assembly GCA_934047225.1. Taxonomy (NCBI): domain Eukaryota; kingdom Metazoa; phylum Arthropoda; class Insecta; order Lepidoptera; family Ypsolophidae; genus Ypsolopha; species Ypsolopha sequella. Next base: position 25,665,237 of record OW203984.1, on the reverse strand, counting down.
CCACGATCTGTACTGAGATGAATTTGGGCCACGATCATCACCCGTAGCACGATGTCGCGCAACTTCGTTTGTCACGCGTTTTATTTTACCTAATCGACCAATCGACCTATCATAGCGTTAATTTTGGTCGATGTGCGCGATAAAACGCATGACAAATGTAGTAGGGCTTCATTATGCTACGGGGGCTGGACTGAGATGTATTAAGGCCACGATCTGGGCTGCGATCTATTTGTTTTAGCGATAATGGGAAGAGGGAATTTTACAAACAATAATACGACAATAAAAAATTTCAAAGGAACTGGGTTTATTCCTTGATAATATCAAGGTACCTTTGATGTATTTCTTTTGGTATCAGCATCATGAGATGCTGATACCAAAAGAAATACATCAAGTCTCTTTGGCGGGGTATGATAGTTTTTTTTTTATTATTAAAACAGAGTTGTCCATACATTGTATATTCCTATATTGCCTATGGCATAGGCCCTATGCATACTTTAAAATAAGCAAACTTCGAATTTTAATAAGCAAATTTATATTTGTTTGATTGATTTCAAGCACTCTTATAATAATTAGAGTATCCAAAGCGATGTATTTTGCAATAAAAACATGTAATCTTAGTTAATGAGAACTGTCTGATGCAACAGGTATTGTAGCGACGAAAGCGCCTTCTTTTCAGAATGAACAAGGCGTGAAATCACATAACGACCTCGTGAGCGTTCAGTATGGGCATTACAAGCTGGTATATCATGTAGTTACAAAAATTCGGTGTACATATATGGTGTAAAAATTCTTCGTTCCAGATACGAACCGCGGTAGTGCAGTCGGTAGCGCGCCTGTCATGTAAGCCGGAGGTCGCAGGTTCAAATCCTGGCCCGAGGATTTTAAAAAAAATATTTGTTCTTAAAATTTATTCCTGATTGATTTCTAGCTGGTAATGCACTCTAATAATAAAATTAAACTTAGACACGATAGAATTTCAGTGGTTTTGGTTACTAAAACTGGCGATAGTCTTTGAAAAGCCGGCGAACAAATTTCTGGACACTTGGAACTTTCTTAGAAGTTCACAGACAATATAACATCTCTACGACATACATATGTATACCACGTAGTAGATATTTTCCTTACACAGAACTGGGTTACAGAAATAGGAGTAAAAGTGGTATTTCTCCAGGAAAGAGCATTACGCTAGCTTTCTTGAGATCTAGATTTTATTGCGTTTTCTAGATTTCTTACCGTGGCCTGGAAAGTGCTTAGAAGCTTAGTTTCATGAAAATAAATTATCGTCTCTGGGCACTTGTTACATTTTATTCGTGTGTATTCCTATTACACAGATAGTAAAAAACCGGCCAAGTGCGAGTCAGACTCGCGTACGAAGGGTTCCGTATTGTGGATGATAAATTTATATTTTGTCACTTTTTTCGCGAAGTTCTCAACCGTAAACACATATTACCATGACTTTTTCATATTTTTCGGTCTACCAGTTTTGGAGATAAGGGGGGCTACATATTTTTGTGGTTTTTAAAAGATATCTCGAAATCAGTGCCAAAAATATAGTAAAAGTATATATTTTACAATCAACTCTTTAATATCCATAATTTGATACCCATAGTGTATTTTTAGGATAATATTTTTTATTTTTCTCATTTTTTTTTTTGGAAATGTGTTGAACAATTTCATATTTTCGTATTTTTTTTCACACCGTGATATATGAGCAAATTATTGCTATTTTGGTGCCAAATTTCATGTCTTTATCATTAACGGTGCTAAAGTTATGAGGCTGTGACATAAAGATGGGCTGACAACGGAGTCTCAACATAAGGTTCCTTTTGTACCTTTTAGGTACTACGGAACCCTAAAAACTGGTAATTTGCTATGTGTAATTAGATAATGTAGCCGATTCTGAAGGCTTCAACTTTAGTTTTAGTGCTGTCAAAACAAAATTTTCATCGTTGCAAAAATAGTTCATAAGTGTGAAGCACAGAAGCTAAATTACTTTGGAAAAGTTTAAGTCTTGACAGCACTAAAACTAAAGTTAAAGCCTTCAGAATCGGCTTTATTGCCTTTAACCTTCTAACGCTTTCGAATATAAAGAGAAAAACGATATTATTAAGAGGTATATCAAATATCTACTCCTTTATGGGTAGCCAAAATGTGACTACAAAGGCGCGATTGTCGGTTCATAATGGAGTGTTGGCTCCTACACTTAGTGAATGTTGGGTATAGCAAAATAAACATCAAAGTTGAGTGAATGCAGTGCATACGAAGTATGTGTGGTTTAACATTGAATGACAGAGTGAAAAATATCGACATACGGGATCGTTACGGCCTGAAAGAAGATGTAGTGAGTAGAATAGAAAAAGAAATGCTTCGGTGGTTTGGACATATACCCTGCGGTCCGTAATAGAATTACAATAGATCATAAGCCATTCACTTCATACTTTCGTAATCGATTTTAGCGATATAATTCTATTTCGGAACGCAGGGCTAGAGAGGATGAATGAAAGTAGAGTAACGAAAGAAATTTATGGTGCGCAAGTGGAAGGTACAGCTCGACCAGCGGGCCTATTATGTTTCTCTAGTTGCCAACTGGAATGGGTGCCTATCATCAAAAACGTAGATACACTATCGAATTTCGATTGTCTAAGGATATGTTCGCATTTGAAGTGACTTCACAGTTCGTAAATAGTTCAATACCCGCTTAAGGCAATTTTGAAAGTTCAGTTTTTATCTATGTTTTTGATGATAGGCACCCTGTCCAGTTGGCAACCTAAGATACAGAATAAGGGGGCAGCGGACCTATTATGTATCTCTAGTTGCCCACTGGACTGGGTGCCTATCGTCAAAAATATAGATATACTATTGAATTCCGATTGCCTAAGGATATGTTCGCACTTGAAGTGACGACACAGTTCGTAAATAGGCCAATACCTACTAAAGGCAATTTTGAAAGTTCAGTTTTTATGTAAGTTTTTGACGATAGGCATCCTGTCCTGTTGACAACCTAAGATACAGAATAGGGGGGCAGGCCACCCTAGAAGGACGTATGCAGACCAAATTGGCGACATACTGAAGAAGGGCCATGTCAAAAGTACCCGGAATAGAACAGCTTGTATAACTAGATTGATGGATGTGGAAGAGGCGAAAGAGCTGTGTCTGGATCGTGGCAGATGGAAATCTGTAGTCGCTGCCTACCGGTCTAGTAGACAGGCATGTGTATATGTATGTATGTACGTATATCAAATATTTATGATAGAACGAAAAATATTTTTCCTCAGCTCATTACCCCATTTCCTTCAAATTTTAAGTTCAAACGAAACGGATGTACGCTCACTCAGTGCTGGAAGTAAACATGAAAAGTATAACAGACATTAAACCTAAAAGATGATTCAGTTTCAGCATTAACCTTTCCGCATTATGATGGAATATAAATTAATGACATGGAACTAGGACAAAACTACACGTAAGCCTTTTTATGTAGAAAATGTAGGTCTGCACCTAAGCTTGCACAATTATTTATTACCTACCAACATGAATAAGGGAAGAAATTATCGTAGCAAACAGTTAACTATGTAAAAAATACAGTTTTTTATAAAAGTTACCATATTTTTGTCTAAAATATTTTTCATGCTTCCTGCGGGTCATCCTTTAGTAACGTGATGTTGGAACACGATTTAGAATAACATCGCAATCGATCACGATGGACAATCACTTGCATTTTTCTTTGCGACTACGTGAAATCCCCAGCGAGCGAATTTAACTATTCTGATAACCGTTCATAAACTCACACCGGGTTGGGTTTCCTACCCGTGTTGCAACACCAACCCGTTAAAAAATCAAATGAGGGATTTTCTGACAGCTCATTTAAAAAAAACCTTGGTTCCAAATTACTCGACAGATGGCGTTGATGAGACGTGGTCTGACTAAGTGTTGCCAATGGGCGCTTTTATGATTATGCTCTGTAACGGCACGGCACGATATTTTAGCCGGGATTCATTTCGTGACGATATTTTTTATTTTACCTATGTAAATTTTAAGATAAAAATTAATTAATTTACTACGACCTCCATAAAATATTCAACATAAAACTTTTTTTTTACACATATATCTCGTTGTCATCATGGTTCCGATCAATAAAAAATTGTTTTTTTTTTTCTTTATTAGAAATAAATTCGTTCACATCAAACATGTTTTTGAGTTGGCAACTCTATCCATGTCAACATTAACTCTGAGCAGGGTTTGCAAGGTTCGCGTAGGCTCCAAACGTCATTTGACATTTTTCCGTTAGATTTAAACCCGTTCAAAAACTCAGCGTTGCAACCCAAGTGCAAGATTCCTGCTCCAAGGGTTCTTTAAGGCTATACGGTAAAATTTGCGCGCGCGAGATTTGGATTCTTACAATTTGTTATAGCTGTTTCGGTCATTCGCGGCCGGCACGAGCGCGCCCTCATAAAATTGTTTTACTAAGAAAATGGAACATTTTGGAGCTTAAAACATAGATTTCTAAGTGCTTGTATTTCCTAAGCGTGTGACTTGTAGGTTGTGCAAAAGATGAAGTTACTTAAAGTTTTATTTGATTTAATGCATTAGCGTACAAATGAGAAGCTAAATCGTTTTGTATGGCCGCGGAGTCTGGCGCTCTTCCCTTAATGAACGTACTTCTGGCCTCCCGCAAGCGGTGCTATGGTTTTCAGTATTTGATTTTATTTATAATATAAATTAAAAAAAAAACACGTGATGCTAAGACCTCAAAACTTATCAACGAGGAGGAGGTGAAAATTGGGCCTTAAAAGCCTCACGTGATTAAAGAACGAACCCTAGAAAGATTCCTTTATTCACTGTTTATTTTCCATAGCCCATAAATGTTAAAATAAACCATTTGTCACTTTGAAAGACTTTCTCATGAAGGACGTGCTTTGCAAAATAGCTGCAGCGGCAAGGGTGCAACTTGCGACTGCAATATATTTTACATAATTGGATATCCTCTGCCCAGCTCTGTAACTGGATTAGCCTTGAGCACAGAATAAATACTACGTAAGTACAGAAGAATCACCTTGCAAAAACATTGAAATAAATAGCTACTCTCGCTAAGCAGAAATAAAGTACAAACTAGCTCGCATCCGCCCTTCGGCAACTTTTTATAATTGTCTACAGTCAGGTACCACACGTGCGTGCAAGCGAGAATGTATGGAATCACTACGCGCTAGAGCTTCTTTTTTTTTCTTTCTTTCTCAAGGTCATAAATCACTGTTCACTCGGTAGGGTTGTTTAAAATGTTGCACGCATGAAAGAGGTATTTTATAAGGTGTTTATGCAGCCAAATTCATACTGTATGCTTGGTGAATGATCAGTATCACGGATCGATAACAAGTTTTGTAAATTTCACAAAATAATATGTTGACCTACCTACCATAATAATTGACTCGGCGCTAGGCTTGCGTTTGTAGGGAACAGGGTTTCTTAAAATAAGGAAATAATTTTCGAATTTCCCAAAAAAGATCATCGAACCTTGATACCGACATCTTATCGTGTCTTCAGTATGAATTTGAAGATTGGCTGGAAGAAATCGCTTTAAGTGATAAGTCCGCCTTTGTACAAAATTATGTTTTCAATACTCTGTTTTCTTTTATATGTCTTTTGTGTACAATAAAGTGTCAATTCATTCAATTTGGCTGCATAAATTAATGTCACCATATATTTTAGTTTGTAAAATTATTTATAAATGAATTATGTAATATTTTGTTTTATTACTCATACATTATATACGACAACTGTATTGTATATTGATAAATAGACCTGACATGCATCTTGACTGAGAGTAAATTATTTATATTTTGAGGACCTAATAAAAGTAGTATCAAGCACGCATGTAAGTTTTCTTTGACTATCCATTGCCAGAACAGAACATGAAAAGTCGAGACGCGTAGGTACAAGTGAGTACGTGTATCACAGAGCGTGAGTATGGGTAACACTCGACTGACTCTAGTGCCGACGACGGGTTGCGTCGCGGTAGGTATTTATCGCGAGTCACGTGGTCAAGTGAGACCCCCCTGTATTAATTCTGTGCCTTGAGTCTGATGCACTGCCCTTCGGAGGCGCCGTGCAAATCTAATAACAATAATTGTCACTCAGGCAATGCTTAGAGTGTTAGAAACGTGGACTAAATTGTGGTAATATCAATAATATGCTTTCATAAATAAATGCGATTTTGGTACGATTTTTTTTAGCATTCTATAAGGTTGTTTTTAGAGTTGCCAAACGGGACCTTATTACTAAGCCTCCGCTATCTGTCTATCTCCCCGTCCGTCCGTTTGTCTGTCTGTCACAGAGGTCTACACTACAGCTTCAGCCGTAACTACAGTTGAAATTTTCACAGAATACGTGTTACCGTGGCCACCAAAGCAAAGAATAAAAATCAAAATAGTAGCAATTTTCACGTTTTTTGTTTCAGCTCTATCTTAAGAGCGGTTTCGCAGCCGGGTTGTGAAAACCCGCCTTTTTCTAATTAATCTAAACAGAACATTTAAATTCAAAATTCACTCAATAGTTATTCAACAAAACCTTGTGTATGCTGCCATCGCAAAGTTTCCATTGGTTTCTGTGAATTAGAATTTCAAAATTTTTAAAATTGCAAAAGTTTCCTTTAGTTTCAGTTGAATAAGAATAAAAAAAAAAAAATTTCCAATTTACAGCAACCATACTAACACCTGAATCTGTTCGTTCAGTGAGTCATTGTGCGACTTTAGTTCTTCGCTGTGTCGCGAAAGCCGGAAGTATCTAGCGAGGCCGAAAAACGAGCTTGCCTCACTAGCTTTGTTTGAGATATTGTCATTTCAGCATAAATATTTATAATTGCCAGTTTGTATTTTCAATTGAGAGGGAGTGAGCGCTAATATATTTAGTATGTTTTTGAAAAAAAATATATCCTTTGTTTCCTGTAGGCCATGCGGGCGAAGCCACGGGCAGATCATGATCATATTAATATTTATAATTGTTATTCACGTATTTTTCCTGAGCGCAATATATCTTAATAAATATCCATTAATCTTGTACAGCAATTGACTCAATTTATGTGTGTGTGATAATTATGTGTTATATGATATGAATGCACGGAACGTATCTGCTTACTTTGATTATTGCAGTTGATGATAATTATTATAATGGTTGTACAATTAATTATTAAATAACAAAGCTTTTTTTAGATTTGTAACTATTGTAAGTTGAATTCATAATAAAGTATAAAGACGGATCGACAGACGGACGACAGACCCTCGAACATGTCGCGTATCGACAGACGGACGACAGACCCTCGAACATGTCGCGTATCGACAGACGGACGACAGACCCTCGAACATGTCGCGTATCGCGAAATAAATTCATGTAAGTCGATCCGTCTTTATACTTAATTATAAATAACAAAGCTTTGGATATTTCCTTTTAAAGGTTCTGCTGTCTGTCAGTCCGTACGTCACGGGTCTCTAGCTCGTAGACGGCATAAGTTACAGTTATGAAATTTAGATATTTTCCACAAAATATTGACCAAAACCAAATATTGAATTAATAATTAAATTACAATATTTTTTTGATATATAAAAAGAAGCAAACATTTTATTTTTCCTTAGCTTATGTGCGGTGTGTCTTTGTCTATAGCTCATTAGGTAATTAACACATTTTTCGTTCCTTTTTAACTTGAAAAAAAAAACGAGGGGCATAGAAGTTGTCAGTTATAGACCACTTGTGTTACGGGGTCTATCTAAAAAACTAACATATTTGGGAATTTTGGATTTCGGCTTATAGTCTACTAATTTTCAGCCCTTTTCATTCCCTGCTGGAAATAGGCTTTTTCAAGATTTCACAAATTTATAAGGTAGTTTTATGGCTACGTACCGGAATACTCGACCAACTTAATTTTGCAGTTTTGTTTTGTAAATTATTAGTAGGAAATTAGTACATATTTTTTAATTATTTAAGACTATTAACTTATTTGAATGCTACGGAACCCTCAGTGCGCGAGTACTACTCGCACTTGGACGATTTTTTTAAAGACAATATTTACAAAAAGACTTAGTTCTTTGATCAATTCGAAATTTTATCCAGTTTAAAAATATTTTTTACGTATATACATTTAGAGAAGTTTGACTCATTCACTCGCTCACTGACTGACTCATCAACAACGCCCAGCCTAACCCCTTGGACCCCAAAATTACCACTTACAGAAGGTTTACTCCGCATAACTAGCAAAAACAGGCGCACGCACACATAGACGCGTACCTACGACGATCTCTGATGAAGTCGGTCGAATGCCAATACGAAATTCTGCCGAGATCATCATACGTACGCGTCTATGCATGTGTGAGTCTGTTTTCGCTCCATCGTCGAGTCGGCCTTCTGGTAGTATCTATTTTGTGCCCTAGAAAGCTGACATACTACGCAGTGGTTCCCTTTATAATCTAGACAATGAATAACGTCGGATTTTACGAAATTCCCGAGGAGCTTCCGCTAGTTAACAATATGACTTGACGATGGTAATTCTAAAATTACCAAACTTCACAAAGGCTTTTCCAACAATTATATTATATGACATATTATAATGTAATTGTGACATAATATACAATATAACTGAAGTTTCTATGAAAATACCTCAATTCCTTCATCAAAATTTTAAAGAAGTTTTATATGAAAACATACGAATAATTTGCTTAGTATATGAGATTGGAAGCAAAACTACGAAGAGAAGAATTAAACTTTTGTTTCAAGAGTCCTGAATTCATTCAAAATCGTTTACGTCAGGCAAACTACACCTAAGTGATGGCCGGTCTCGTATTTTAAGGTAGGTTAGGCACTATCGGGGAAAATTGCACAGACCCATTATCTGGGGGCACGGCAAAGTCCTCCTGCACAACTTTTCGCAATGACACGTATTATAACACGATACGTACTGTTTTATCGCATTCTCGTTAGCTAATTGTATATAATGCATGAAGTTTCGAGAATCCATATGCACGATATGGAGTCATAGTGGCGGATCCAGGAGGGGCTAACGGGCTGAACCCCCCCCCCTAAATATACGGTATAGGACTCATCCATCCATCAGCTTGTCTTCGTCTACTACTGGACATAGGCCTTTCCAACATTTTGCCACTCCTGGCGGTCCGCTGTCGTCCTCATCCAGCCGCTACCCGCGACGTCCTTCAGGTCGTCGCGGGTAGCGGGAACGAGGTCGGCCTACGCTACGCTCACAATGGGAAAGAAAACAAAAAGCTTTTACGGTAGATGGCGCTGAGTGTTTGTGTCTTATCACGCTCTTGTAAAAGACGCTGATAGATGTTATTTTTGCATTCCACATTTCTAAAGACTTTTGTGCCATTTTTTGTTGGTGTATTCGTCATGTATTCCACGTGGCGTATCGCTCAGTTAAAGGAGGAGCTAAAGAAAAGAGGTGCTTTGCTGCGGGCAATGAATGGAGACCTTGTCGTTCAAGTTCCATTTCCTTTACACCCAAAAGCCACACAAACACCCATTGCTTTAACTTTTCAATGAAAATAAGAAATTATTCAATTATTTGTATGTGAACTGACAAGCTAACAGACACAAACACACAGTTCCCCTATATGCGGAACTAATTTGACAGTAAGCATCCCCATTCTTTTATAGTATATTATGTTTTGACAAATTCCTACTTATGTTGTACTACAGTCTTAAAAATAACTTATCTACCAACACGTATTTTAAAAGTAAAAGATATGGTATTTACCACGATTTTCTGTAAAAGATGAAACCAACCCTCAGCCCCCCCCCCCCCAAATGTTTCTGGATCCATCACAGAAAGGTCGTTATGTAACAAACGGGAATGACCTAATTTCCCTGGCTCGTACAGCCACAGAAACCTTATCTGAATTACAGCTGGACCCGAAGCTTTCTTATGCTAATACACCAGCTTTATCTCTCAGGATCTGACTAAAATAACCCGCCTATGTAGCTTATGAACAATAGTTTTATTGTCTCTTGTATTTACAAATTCCTTTATTATGTAGAATACATATTCTTTTTTATAAACACAATGTGCTTAGGCTTGGCCACTAAAGAGAGACAAGATCAAAGGGTTCCGTGACATTCACTGACGAGACCAAAGGGTTCCGTGCCACCACACAATACGGCTACGGAGCCCTAAAAAGTTTTTTAGCAAAAACATTATACTAAATAACAATAATGTAGATGCCATAGCAACATCAAGGCGGCAAGAAACAAGCCACTAAAAGTATAGCGCCTGATTAACAATTCGGCACCCGCTTTGTACGGAATCCATTTTTTTATAATTTGTTGTTTTAGTTTAGAGCATGTACTACAATCCGACCATTATAAAACTTGTATGTATTACCGTCTTTAAGATAGAGCTGAAACAAACAACGTTAAAAAATGCTACTTTTTCGAAGTCTTTTGGATGGGGACCCCTCTTGGAATATTTTTTTATTTTATTATTATTATTATTATTATTTGCCGTGATAGAAGCTATAGTAAGATGTATTCTGTGAAAATTTCAACTAGCTACCTATTTCGGCTGAAGCTGTAGACCCCTCTGACAGACGGAGGGACGGACGGACAAAAAGACAGGCAGATCAGCGTGGGCTTAGTATAGGTTCCCGTTTGACACTCTTCGGGTACAGAACCCTAAAAAGTAGAGTAACCCTCTCTTGGTACGATGACGTGGTACGGAACACGATGAGTCCCTTGGCGCCATGACTTTGTCATGGAGTTGGTACAGCCCCGAAGCCTATCAATAGTAGAAATTCCACGGGCATACAAACAGACAACAAATATTTGCCATCAGTATCCGTTTACTGACAAACTCTAAGATATGACGTACGTAACCTTCGTATCCTTGGCGAATAACGCAAGAAGGATGATGAGATCAATATATAGACAAAAGGCGCCACATAAATTGTCCAACGAATTATAGCAATTCCGAGCTTATTACCATGCAGTAAATACTAAAATCATTGTGTTACATACATATCACGAACCGTGCATATATAATTAGGATTCCAGATCGCAAAGCATTTTCATGAATAATGACATCATAAGCTTCCATATTAAAGTCGGAATGTATGATTGAATAAGTAATTGCTGGATCCGGGTAGAATTTTAAATGATGTTGGTCATCCATCACATCAAGCTAGGTAAATAAAACTTACTATAAGAGGAGTATCGGAACAAAAACAGATCATTTATACTCTAAGGTCCCACTATGCTCTAGGAACCCACGTTATAACAAAGCTTTTATCCATAGTCAATTGTCCAACCAATTGTTATCCAAACGAATCACATATGTGGCGGGCTTTTATTTGGTCACATATTTTATATATAAGGTAGATTTAATTGTAAAAGATTTTATTACTAAAACATTCGTAATTAATGTAAACAATGGCAAAACGGAACCCTATTAATGTCACTCTGCTGTCTGTCTGTCCTTCCGTCGGTGTATCATGGGTCTCTAACTCATAGATTAAGTGAGATACAGACCTGGAATTCAGATCCTTAAAATAATGACCTAAAACCGAATAATGAGCTAAACATTAAATTAAATAAATTTTGGGTGGTGTTTCCATTCATAAAAATGGAGATGAATAAAAATATTTTATTTTCTTACCGTAGTGTGTCTATTTGTTATTGTCTAGAGCGCATTATATATAAATTAATTATAATTAAAGTTAACTGGGTTAAGCTTTCTACCATAAGAAATAATGTATTTTGAAGTTGAAATCAACAAAAGGATTGAAATAATTTTGAAGGTTTTCACAATCTTCAATAGAGCAAATCACATTGTAGATTTTAGTGTCGTCTGCGTACAGCAAATATTTATTATTAGTATTAGCATTTAATACTTTTTCTTTAATGTCATTTACATAAATGGTGAACAAGCAAGGACCCAAATGTGAACCCAGTGGAACACCAGAAGGGATATGAAAAAATGTTGATGTGTACCTCTTAAGAGCTATAGCCAGGTTACGGTTACTAATGTAGGATTTGATCCACCTAAGAAAATCACCGTGTATGCTGAAGTCATATAATTTAGAAATTAATAATTTGTGAGATATTTTATCAAATACTTTAGAGAAATCGGTATAAACAGCATCTACCTGATGCTTTATAAATTAATGTCACCTTGTATATTTTTAACATACCTGTCTCTTTCTATTCCAGGTAGTGTTGGTGTTCATCCTGAGTATAGCATCGCTTATCATCTACTTCATTGACGCATCCAGGTAAGCTTTTTATTCTGCTCTTTAGTTACGAATGCTTGAAGTTCTTTTTTATTTAATTTAATATAATTTTCTTTTTTTACAACACCAACAGCATAAAAAATAAAAATGCAATTTACACTTTTCGCAAAGCAAATAAATAGGTATTGCTAAGTTTATTATACAATATAAGTAGACAGTTTATAACTACTCGTATTTCCAAACTGCAACTCTGCCTGCGAAATAAAAAAAAATTATGTCTCACAAAAGTTATTGTTTATAATTTACTAAGTAAAGCAGCTAAGTAAGCAGCTCTTGCAGTAAGTAAATTAAAGATATTTTGTTAAATTCAATATTTTTTCTAATAAAAAGTCATCAAACTGACGACTTCATAATTGGCATAGATTAAATTATGTTACGGTGTGTTAATTCGAAAACCATTTCGAAATTTACGTTAATTAATAAGCCGTATTTTCGACGTTTTGATCTAAAAAACCTCATGATGATGAATATTTTACGAAAAGGCTGCAACTTCTATTTGCCCTCGAGTGACGTCACTTGAGTAATGGCTGTTTAGAAATGTGTTCTCTGCTATCAAGATAAATTTATAATAATTTGCTTCAGACTAATTTGACATCTAAATGACAGATAAGTAGACAGACAGAGACAGACCATTTTTTTATAAGCAATCACACATCACAATCAGTATAATGTCTAAAATTCTCAAGTGACAAGGTCATCGGACAATTCTTTAAAAAATCATCAAAAATAATGGTTAATTTATATACCAAAATAATGAAATCTATGTCCGAAAATGGCGTATGTTCTATGAGAAAAAAATGAAAAGATTCTTTTAAATACTAAGCTATGGATTATACTAAAAACACGGCCTAAAATCAGCAATTGCAACCGATTAGATAAGAAAATAATGAATTATCACCTACAATGATCTGATATTTGAACATAAATTGTTATATAAATTAAATTAATTAAATTTATTGTGTGGTTGAACTTTAGACGATGAAACCAAAGCTGTAAACACACGGTGTCCACCCACACAACTGAATCGAATTTATTTACACGTTCAATACGTTTCACGATGTCACGTGACCTGCCATTACTTTATCTTATCCAATGTGATGTGAAACTTCACATCTTAGAACTTCACATCTAAGCTTCACATGTGTGTGTAGTCTCAGTCATCTACCGAACCTCCCATAGGAATTTGGACGTTTGATTAAATTTCACATTGTTTACATAATACACTTTTTAGGAGTCAAATTTAATCTTATAAAAATATATGTAATAAAATAACAAATGTACATGAACTAAATTAAAGTTTTATTCAATTTAGGTAGCAATATATAATAGAATAGAGTAGTATCATGTTTATTTGGTACATAATATTTACATTAAATTATAGTTAAAACTTAAAATTAGCACAGAATGTACCAAAAAGGCCTCCGCTCAGCTTAATGCCATGGCGCTGATTTTCGGCGGATGCCTAGAACATAAATTGGTACACAAAATGTAAAATGTAATGTATATAAAGTATACGTAATATACGATTAAAATGATAGGTAAAATCTATAATAAAATTATGCAAGATGAAATCTAATCAAACACCCTAACCCCGGCCAGCGACCAGGAACAAGGTTCAATGATCAGCAACCGAGCCCCCAGCACGAATCCAGGCGGCCGACCAAATCCCACCCTATATACTACATACTAATAGGTTACATAAATACATGCCTTCCTCCGCCCATTCGATTAGTCTTGCTAAGAAGAAGAGCAATGAACTTAGCAACATGTCTTTTTTCTAGCGTATTGCCTTTTTTTTACATATCAGTTCCATACTAAAACTTATACTATACAAATTACTTGTATCTACTTTAGCTAAGGAATAAGAAAATACAAGACAGCAGGATTTTAGGGTACAGAAAAAAAGAAAAATGTCTCATATAGTCTATTTCCTTTTACAGTATGTAATTAATTAATGTTAACTCCTTAGAGGAATCATAAGTCAGAAAATTATACTACTTACTTAAATTATACCTAAACTACTACCATGAATAAATTTGTTAAATAGGTGCTCCCATACTAACTAAAATGAAAAGGTGCTTCCATACAAACTAAAATAACAGACTTGGCTTTACATAAGATCTCACAACTTTATACGGTGGAAAGATTGCATTGCGAGACTTGACATTTTTGTACATTTTATGTTTTTGATGGGATGCCTTTTTCAGTAGGCCCTGCATTATATACAGTTTAAACTTATTCTCTGACAAAGTAAGGACCTCCTTTTGAAGTTTATTGTAAAATCTTATGCCATTTCCTACGAAAGAAGTACTTACTTTGGTAAGTCTGATTTTGGGAAAAAATATTTTTGGTTCCTTTACAGTGTTGCTCGCCAATCCTCGGGAAAGACTCAGTATTTTTTCTGACATATCTAAGAATTTGGTAAACAAATTTACAAGGAACAGTTAATATATTAATTTCTTTGAATTTTTCTCTTAAAATAATTGTAAAGAAAAGCCGAATGGTTCTATATACTGAGTGATGATGATGATGATGATGATGATGATGATGATGATGATGATGATGATTGAAATGGTTCCCTAAATGTGTACACGTTATTTTTATTTTTATTCCAGTGAGGAGGTGGAGCGGTGCCAGAAATGGAGTGACAATATCACACAGCAGATCGACCTTGCCTTTAACATATTTTTTATGGTCTACTTTTTTATACGAGTACGTATCCCGTATATCCTTAGTGAATCTATAAGTTATTGTCACATTTTCTGCTTAAAATCGTGTATAACGATGTGATATTTCCTTTAGATTATTTTATTTGATTAATGGTTTAATATAAAACTGTATTGAAGATAACCCAGATTTATTATGTGTTTATTTTTCTATTTCAGTTTATAGCAGCTAGTGACAAACTATGGTTCATGCTCGAGATGTATTCATTTGTAGATTATTTCACGATACCCCCATCATTTGTATCAATATACCTGGATCGAACGTGGATAGGTAAGTCTCAATATTCTAAAATTCTTTTTTTTTTTATTATTATAAGAGCTGGAGATTATTTTTACACTGAACACTGAACAGCCTGATACCGACATCTCGTAACATTGTGCTTTCATCGTAGTTGTTATCTAAATTCTCAATTGACTATGCGAGTTATTGTCATAGTTCAAACTAAATATCAAATATTACACAAGTACAACAACATACCCAGCGTGTGTGAGAATAGGCATTTCTTCCAGGAGGGCCGATAATAGCGGTGAAACCTTGGAAAGGCCTATGTCCAGCAGTAGACGAATCAGACTGATGGATGGATGCACGAATACATAATTTCATTATTCTATCAATATTTGGATGATATTGGACTAAATTCACCTATTTTGTTTCAGGGCTAAGGTTTCTAAGAGCTCTACGGCTAATGACCGTGCCTGATATTTTGCAGTACCTCAATATATTGAAGACATCGAGCTCAATTCGGCTGGCGCAATTAGTTTCTATATTTATATCGGTATGGTTAACCGCCGCCGGAATTATTCATTTGGTAAGTAAACAAAAATAGACATATTATACGAAGTGCTACATGTCTACTAATATATCATCAATAAAATAAAGAGCACCAATTTATTTGATTCTACCTTAGAATGTCAGCTGTTTGGATCTTTCATGAGATACATTCTTAGCGTGTATGCCAAGTCAAATAAAACTAATGTTGACTGTACTTATTCATTACTGTATTATTTTCATGACACAAATATCAAGCATTTGGTAATAATCTGCATAAGGATCTAAAACAATACGCAATGTTTTTTTATGCTGTTTGTGGGACTTATTATTTCTTTATTCCAGTTGGAGAATTCAGGTGATCCACTTGAATTCGAGAATGCGCAGCAGCTTTCATACTGGACTTGCGTGTACTTTCTCATAGTCACCATGTCCACAGTAGGTTACGGTGATGTGTTCTGTCACACTGTACTTGGCAGAACCTTTTTGGTATTTTTTCTCCTCGTCGGCTTGGTAAGTTTCATTCCCATTTGTTTACCGATAATTTGTAAGAATATTTTTTACTATGAATAAAATACTTTTAAAATTAAAGTCTTATCATTGCAAGGAGAGGCAAGGTTTAACATATTTTTGACATCCAATAATTGTGTCTGACACTGTTACTCATTGTACAACATTCATTATGTTGCCTACATTTTAAGTAGTTTACGGCTATTCCGTCTCAGTCTCCACGCTTGCGATTCCTTGCATAAATAGCTAATAATAACAAAGCAAAAGGAAATAATAATGTCGTTTATGAATAGTCAATCGTTCACGTGGGACTTGTTAGAGGATTAATGTACTGGTTTAATAATAAGCGCACAGCTCGTTGAATGGTTGTAAGCCTGACTAGTGCACCACTATAGTGAGCATGAGCTAAGAGTTGGTTGACGTGTGGGATGATGCCGTGTCACCGTCTCGCCGGCCTCGGCCAGCCCTGGCTACAGCTGTTCGCCGCCACCTTTCTAACTTCTTGGTCGCTTCCGTCATTATACAATATCTCGTTGTATCGAACACAAAATTAGCTTCTTCAAGCAATCATTTGACTGCATGGGTGTATTTTATTTTACTTTTGCTTTGTTATGTAATAACTTAACTACGGTTGTGCTGCCGGAAGATCTTTATTTCCTGTGCTTTAAATACTGAAGATGTGTATATTGGGGAGATTCGTACCGTTGCGACCCGACATGTACAGAGTTGAACCGGAGTGGAGGCGTCCTGGCCTGGGCCGGTGGCGCCAACCGCCCGCCGCGCTGGCATCCCGCGCCGCGTCCCACCCCTCCCACCTCGCGATCTCTGCATGCCGCACCTGTGCCTGGCTGTGTTCAGTTGCTCACCTCACCGGTAGACACACACTTGTTCCTTTTTTTTTTCGCTCCGCTACAAGCTACACCTTTAAATTATGTCATCATAGTTTTAAAAAAATCGAGGTGGACATTGTCGTGCACCACGCGATGGTGTCCGCGTGCGCCAGTATTCGATGTTCGATCGACACCATGGTCTGTTGCAGGCAATGTTCGCTAGTAGCATTCCTGAAATTATAGAGCTGGTAGGAAGTAGGTCCAAGTACAGTGGCGAGCTGAAGCGTGAACATGGAAAAAGGTATCAGTTTGATATTTAGAATGACCAACGAGAGTGAAGGCGATTCATTCCGCGGTCAGTGTGGAGTCCCTTAAACTTCCCACCCACCGTCTTCGGACTGAATCACCCGATCCCTCGAAGACGATGTGATACTTATCATCACCTATACAAAAGCTTGCTCAGTGCCGTCAGATGTATTGTGTTATCTACTCGCCTACACCTGTTGATCCCACACTTGACAGTAGGAGGTCTCTTGCTCTCGCACTATTGATGTCTGTGCTTCCGAGCCGGACGTCTATAGGGCAAGACCAAGAAATCACTCGAACTGTAAATTGCGGAGATCTGCTCGTGTTCGTGTTCTACCAAGCATCTATATCGAATGCCCATCGTCTTAGTTTCGGTTCCGGCAATACCGATTTCTTTTTGAGTTCTGTTCATTGATTAGTTAGCGAATGTACCTATAATATCCAGGCTTTGCATGCACCCGGTCACCGATCCCTGTACGCGCGTCACGTAGTTCCCGTCGCTAGCGTAGCTCGGCACGGCACCCATGTCCCGCACCCACCCACAGCCACCAGCCACAGCCACCACGCAGACAGACGACACTCAAGCCACACAGCCTTGTGCGAGCGCGAGGGTTCGCGGCCGCGGTCGGGCGGGGCGGGCGCGCGCGGGTAGCGCTTGGAGGGCGGTCACTCACCTCACGGTGTTTGCTGTGTATCGTAGGCTGTGTTCGCCAGCTGGATCCCCGAGATCACGGAGCTGGCGGCGCAGCGGAACAAATACGGCGGCCGGTACAGCAAGGACGTCCGCCGCAGGTACCCTGCTCTCACGCCCCCGCTCCACACGGCTTCCTGCCTTCTTACCTCTCACGGTTTCGATCTGACTTGGTTGATTGAATGCGGAGTTTGCTAATGAAATTTATTAATCCTTCACTAGAATCGGTCTCTCGGTGCCGTGGCGCATGCTCGAAGAGTTAGCTCCCGGCGGCCGCGCCCCTCTCCCCGACACTCGAGAGACAGGCGCGCGGTCGACCGACGCACTACTACATGCCTTTTTTCGTAAATTTTACTCGAGATACCATTAAGCTTTTTAATCCTTCTAACGAGACTAGAGCTGGAGAGAGCCGATGTAAAGTTTGGTAATGCTGTCGATGAAGTAGTGTTTGGTTTGTTCGCTTGCACACGATGCCTGTCGCCACGCTGTAGCGCTAGCTCGGCACCAGCCACGAGTCCCGACGTCACACACAGCCAGTGCCCGCGCGCCCGCCCCGCGCTCGCCCCGCGGTCTCCTTATACCCAGCCCAACCGTCACTAACCGATGATTGATTGATGATATTGATGACTAACCGCCCGAACTGCGTATGCCCGGCCCGCCAGAGAGGAGCTGTAGGAAGCGAAGGGTCCGCCTGACCTCACCAGTACCTACTCATCACCCGGCGGGTACGGCCCTTCGCTTCCGCCGCCATCCTCAACACTAACTGGTCGATTTGAATGTGTATGTCTTGTTTTGTCTGTCGGCGTTTAGGCGATATTTGCCAGTTGTATCCCAGAGATAATTGACTTAATCGGCACTAGACCCAAGTATGGCGGCACCCACAAGAATGAGCGGGGACGCAGGTGAGCCGCTGTCTTCACTCCGTTCCGTTGAATGTGTTCCGTGTTGTGACATCTATATCTTCCTTTCCTCTCTTAGCACGCTTATGTGTTCTCACTTATCTTTGGCGGGACGCGAGTCCCGCGAGTTGTCTTTGTTTTTATAAATCGATATATTAATTGATTGTAAATTTATCTATAAATTCAGTTGTATAGTGAACAGCAGATAGTGGCTAGTGTTTTTCGCTCGTCATTATAGGTATCATGATTATGTTCTGTTAGTTGTATTAAGTACTTAAGGAATGTTAAAAGTAAAGCTTAGTTACGTACGGAGAGTTAAATGTTGAGTGGTACCGTAGTGTGTTGTGGGAGTCGCTCGTGTCAGTGCGTCGACAGCTCCTCTCTGTGACCGGTGCGGTGAGGATGTGGCTGAAGAGCGCTGCTGCGCAGCGCCGGCCAGCGGCAGGGGCTGTTGATGCAACCTTACCTTTACCTACCTACCTACCTACCATAGTGTGAGTGCCATCCGCTCTGTCTGTGCCTATCTGTACTACCTGCCTGCACGTACCATCTACTGTACTGTTGACCCTCTTTACTGTTTTGCAATCTATTTTTCTTATCGATCGACCCCCCGGTTAATGATTTAGTTTAATGTATTTACGTAACCATAGAGCGTGGCAAGGCTGTGTGCATTGAGGACATTTTTTAAACGCAAATTAGTTTAGTTATCCAATTTATCATGATTGATTATCATCTTAGCAACAATACACAAATCATTTATTGGAGAATATAAATTTATTAATTTCCAAATTTGTACAATTTTAATGCAATCGTAAATACAAGGTAGTCATTTAATTGTTAAATTAAAATAAATCAGTTCCTTGGCCACACCTTAGTTGGATAGTTTGCATGATGTAGCTACCTGCAAATGTTTGACTTTCTGTTACTTTTCTTCGTCTACCAAGTGTTGATTTATGTCACGGCCTCTATCCTTTATTTGTTTGTATGCTGCAATAAATAAAACTTTAACTTCAATGAGTGTCTTGTTATTTTGTCGACTGTCTGTTTTATTTGTATTACCCCATATATCTCAATATTTTATCATAACAGTCTGATAATACTAATATTTAAATCTCGAGATGAACTTTTAAAGAATTTTGGCAAGTTTGAAAGCTAAGATATGTTTCCTCGCAACGACAGTACCTACTCTTTAAAATGTAAGCGACTACATTGAGCGCAAAGCTTTTATATTTCGACATCATATAATATACTCTTTCATACCCTTTCATCGCACCTTTACATTCAAATATTATATACCCCAAGACCCTCGCAATGAATGTCTAGAACTTTGATGTTATTTTTTTGTTGTTACATCGACATCATTTCCTCCAATTAATTAACTGTTTTGTCTTTATAAAATGTTGAATGGTTTCATCATTGCAAGTGTCACACACACGTACTCCCTTGTTCATGGTGTTGTTTCTCTTTCTCTATATTCTTGGTTTGGTTTTTGTGTCGTAGTTTGTAGTAAAAGTATCACAATTTCCTGGACGAAACTGAGCTGTTAAGTATGTTTGTTCATGGTTTTGTTGAATGGATATATATTTTTGGTTTGTTTTTAATTTAGTGATAATAGTTTTCCTTTCGATGATATCCTCTGAGAACACATGAACAGACTACATTGGTATACTACTAGCAATGACTTTATGGTTCAACTTGCAAAATATTTTTCGTACCTATTTAATGTAATGTAATATTAAGTAGTCTTGAATTATAAAACTTCTTGATCAAAATAAAAACCAAAATAAAGACATTGCTTGTTGTTTTGTAGTTTGATCACGCTTTTGTCACCTTTTGTTTTGTATAACCCTGTGGCGACCAAGTTTTTTGAAAAATATTTTCGGGAAAAGTCAGTATCAAATTTGTCGGCAGGTGTTATATAAAACTTGAATAAAATTGCTTTCTTTCTTCTATCTTTAAGGTTTTGGAGCTGAGCTTGAACAAATTTGCTGTTTGAAAACAAAGCGTATAACCAATTTCAATTTTAAAACAGCACTATTCATTTTCAACAATAAAAATTATAATTACACATTCTTTAGCAACTTTGGCAATGGCAAAATTTAAAATCCAAGTCAATTCAATTCAGCAACGCTTTCAGAAGGCTTCTTTTCATATATATTAGCAGCACCCTTTACTCTTATTTAAATGGTTTCTATAATATGTATGTACGTTTTCAGGCACATAGTAGTATGTGGACATATAACATACGAATCAGTAAGCCATTTTCTAAAAGACTTCCTACATGAAGACAGAGAAGATGTGGACGTTGAGGTTGTTTTTTTACACAGGTCAGTAAATAATCGAAACGTTAATAAAGAGCTTATTAAAATTAAGATATTGTGAATTCAACTCAATTTCATCAAAAAAATATAAATCATAAAATTATTTGTGCGATGCCTCAAAATCTATATTCAACGCACGATGATAAGTGCCTAAGAGGCATACCTGCTAGAAGAACATTGGTGCACGGTGTATCATGTATGAAACGACGACGCTTTCAGAAAAGAGCCTGATCTTGAACTGGAGGGTCTGCTGAAACGTCACTACACCACCGTCGAGTTTTTTCAGGGTACAATGATGAATGCCGTCGACCTTGAACGAGTCAAGGTTAGAGTAAGACAGAATAGAGCAGGCATTTAGATTTTACGCACGACCGTATCTTATCACTGAGACGCGTCCACGTGATCCAGTATTTTTTTATTTTATGTTCATAATACAATCTTTTTCTTCTGTAATAACGACGCTGTTTCATAGTCACAGTAGGATTTTATCACTTTGGTAATTTTATCCTGTGGTTCTTTTGATGCAATCATTGCTTTGTTCACTGTGAGACGGTAGCGCCTTCGATCTGATCAAAGATCCCACAGAGGCGCTTCGGTCCCACTCCACTACTGCGTATGTTGGTACTAAGTACATAGAGTGCATGGTAAGGTCGGCCCACGACAGGCGGTGGAATGTCCTAATATTGAAATCTGTAATGTTAACTGAGCGTTGATGACAGGAAACCGCCCGACTTGGAGCTCGAAGGCCTGTTCAAGAGACACTTTACTACTGTGGAATTCTTTCAAGGCACCATTATGAATCCAATCGACCTTCAGAGGGTAAAAGTAAGTAGCACTGCACACATCAGGATATGATCTTTTGGGCGTGGTGTCGGTTTGATGCTGTACAGACTGTCCTTTAAAATTCTAGACGTATAGAGATGCTAGTTTACAAATAACCACGCAGAGACGAAAGTTTTGCCCTTGGAGCAGTGTTATTCCCTTCTAATACCGTAAAATCTATTGCCTATCGCTAATGTAACCTTTCAATGTGTGCGTGCTCCTGATTTAGTAATTGGCAACTAGATGTCGTCTAACCTGGATGCGTTGTGTGTCATAAGTTGGTGCCCCTCGCGCCGCGCCGCATCCTGGCCGAAGGGCCTTTTCTGTACGATACTGGGTGTTGTTTGCGATGCTGGCCCGTGTGTACTCCTTTTCTAAGCAATCGATATCGCTGACTTGTACAAGTCTTCAATAATTCTTAAATAACAATTGGCAATAATGGCTGCCCCAGAAAGGATTTCAATTTTCAAAATTAATTTGTTTAGTAGTCGCAAGTGCAGTTGTCGATTGTCCTAGTAGATGGTTGTTGACGGTAAGTTGGTTGTTAAGAGCTTGGCATGCATTGGCTAAACTATAGATAAAACCGTAGATTTTATCCTTTACACTATCAATTGTATTATTTTTATAACACACGCCGCTTTATCAAAAATTCTATTCTTAAACACGGATTTGACGTTGCTTTTAGTTATTTCTATTAACTGATGCCTGTCTTTTGCTTTTCTTCTGCATATTTAAGGGTTGTTTTGTCAATCATTATAAACTGACAGATTTTCGTTTCTTCAAATACTTAATAAGAAATCTGTTGTTTTTTACGTCATTACCTGAACATCGCTTTATTGATGATTGACAAATCCTCCCTAAGTGTTTAATCTAGTATATATCACATTCAAAATAAAAACATATAACGCGATTGTTTTATTATTTAAATTTAATTCAAGATAATACAAGATTTTACTGTCCTTTCTTTACACAATCCAGCGGCTTTTACACTAATGCCGTTTTTCATTGGAATTATGTGATCTTTACCAGATACCGAATCTTTTCAAAGAAATTCGACCTTAAGGTTAAACGTCTGTAGCTTAGTGCAAAGTACATACCTTAACTTTGTTTTTCTTGTTTACAAATTTTAAATGGAAAAGAATTTTGGTATGTGGTATTTGATGCCAATAGTTCAGAATTAGTGAGGTTTATAAAGCAAGAGTTTGAAATCGTATACACAATTAGTTATGATCTTCTCAAAACCACCTTAAAATGCTGTTTTAACTTTATCCGGACAAGATCATGACTAATTGTGCATTAAATTTCAAATACATGCTTTATAAACCTCACTAATAGTGAACTATTGGCGTCAATTGCCACATAACAAAATATTTTTCAATTCTAACTTCTAAACGAGATAAACAAAGTTAAGTTATGCACTTTGCGCTAAGCGACTAACGTTTAACCTTAATAACATTTCACTTCGTTTGCATGTTTACTTACATAATAATACGTACACTTATAACAAATTGAAATTTAAAACATGTATTTGCAAATAAAAAATATTGCTATAAAGTGACTGCATAAAATTAAAAGGATTTATGGTGTTATTTCTTAAATGTTTAATCTCCAATTGCACTTTCAACAATGTAGGTACATGAAGCTGATGCGTGCCTGGTGCTCGCCAATAAATACTGCCAGGACCCCGATGCGGAAGATGCAGCTAATATCATGAGGGTCATCTCCATCAAGAACTACTCCGATGACATTAGAGTTATTATTCAGCTGATGCAGTATCATAACAAGGTAACTAAGATACCTAAAAAAGGTTATTCTTTTTTCTGTTAACAAGCACAATAAAATGTTCTGCTAGAAATAAACAAAATATGATTTTGAGACATTTGCGCAAAACACCTGCGCAGTGTTCTAAAACAACAGCTTCCCGTGCATTTAATTTCTTAAGTTAATACCTTATAACTCTTAGACTTCACTTATACTACAGTATATTATACTGTGCTTATACTTCAAAAGACTTCTGCAGCTACGTTTCTGCGGGAAAGTTGGTCATTATAATTGGTAGTTCCGTGATTATGAAAGTTATATTTATAGCCGGTATAATACTGAAATGTTAGGTGTGCATGTTAATGAAGACGATTTTTCCTATTTTTTAGGATTACCAAACGTCTTTGATTCTTTAATTTTCTCTTCAGGAAAGATCACCAACGTCTTTGGTTCCTATTTCAGGCCTATCTTCTAAACATTCCATCGTGGGACTGGAAGCAGGGTGATGACGTCATTTGCCTCGCGGAGTTGAAGCTCGGTTTCATCGCACAGAGTTGTCTAGCACCCGGCTTCTCCACCATGATGGCAAACCTCTTTGCCATGAGGAGTTTCAAAACGGTCAGCCTTATTTTTAAATTAGAATCCAATAAGAGTTGTAGCCATTAAGAGATCTTGAAGATATGTAAGTACATTCGAGGTAGATTAAATTGGCGATGATATAAAAACGAGAGACGCTCGCGGAGTACCTCGAAAGTTCTTAGAGATTGTTAAGTAACGTACCTTATGCGAATATTCCAGTCCCAAGACATGGCTATATGGACTAATGACTACATGCGTGGGACCGGCATGGAGATGTATACCCAGATGCTAAGCACCACGTTTGTCGGGATGCAGTTCCCGTCGGCTGCAGAGTAAGTGCGCCGAGCCCGACACTTGCAAGTGACCATTGGATGTCTGTCACACACACAACTATACAGTATCGTATCCTGGTGTCTTCAAGCTGTACATTCCATAGCTGATTACTAAAACTGGGGGAGGACTAACCGATTATGAATAATCGCATAGCTTTTTATAATTTAGTCTCCCTTGGTTGCAAGCTTAAGTTTGTATATGTGATTTTGAAATTTCGGTGTTTTAAGTCTTGTGAGTTGTCACAATGTAAGAGATACTCGTATGTACTGCACTGAATAACTTGATTAAAATGTATAAAAGTGAATAACATCTCTGTGCTCCTCAACATTAAAATAACAAAGAACCTTTAGAAAAGTTTATCCTAATTAATTTTAGCGATTGTTAATGTGGACTGTTTATTAGTTAGACTGTTAATTTATGAATGAAGGATTTTCAGCACAAATATCAAAATATAAATATTGATCCCTGGTAAAATGTTTAACAATAGCCTCAGCGACTAAAATGTCGGCTGTGACTAACAAGGCATGAGCGTCTCCTATTGGTTGATTGCAGTCTCCTGACACCCAAGCTTGGCAGAACGATTACCTGCAAGGTACTGGCTGCGAGATGTACACGGAGACACTGTCGACCTCATTCACGGGAATGAGCTTCACTCAAGCGAGCGAGTAAGACCTTACCCATCCCTCTGTATCCCTCGACCCTGCCTGCAACCCCGCACCTAGGAGCACCGTAGACTCTGTGTGCAAACCCTTTTAGCTAACTGAATGTGTACTAATACCCTTTGGATCCCTATCACAATGTTTGTAGGTTGGATTTTATGAAAGTTTCATAAATTAAGATTTTCTAATTTTCAGACTAGATTGTGCATGTTGAATGGGTAATTATGTAATTATAAATATTTGATAAATAGAAATAGATCATAATCATCACCCACAATTGTCATATTTGCGATTCAGGAAGTATTTTTAGCATCCGAATATTTTTGCTAATGGATGAAATTTGTTTGGAAATTATTGTTCCTTTTCTGCAACTATAGGACAATTAAGAATATGTAGCAGTAATTTCAGTGCAGTAATTTGTATGTACGACGATTATAACTTGTACTTTCTTTTACTTGCATGTTTTTGTTGTTGGGAAATTAAGAATTGAACAAAATATTTTTGGTCAAAAGGTATTCTATTATTGCATTGAGTATCTAACTTGCTGCTAACGCACCCATACACTGTAGATATTATAAAAGAAAATATTTTGTGCTTTATCCTTCACGCATTTAGATGTCACTGCTTTACACATTTCTACTCTACAATACACAATACACTTTAGTTAGATATTGACTGCACATTATCATTGAAAAATACTTCAGTAATACAAAAAACAATTTTACTAATATTACTTTGCATGTGTTCAAATACTTTAAATACTTACAATAATACCCCCGATTGTGGTAACACGTAAAATACTCAGTATGTAACGATTCTAAATAAAGTTAATTCAATTTATTTTATAAGCACTTACAACATCAGTACATTTATTTTTCTCAGGTTATGTTTTACCAAGTTAAAGCTGCTCCTTTTGGCCATTGAGATCAAAGGAGAAGAAGGAGCTGATAGCAAGATTTCCATCAACCCGCGAAATGTAAAGATACACGCCAGTACGCAAGGATTCTTCATTGCTCAGTCAGCAGATGAAGTCAAAAGGCGAGATTATTTTATCTTTTGACATGAGTGTTGGCTATTTTCAACTAGAAATTACAGTGTACATAAAATATTGTATACTTATTTGTAAAAAGATATAAAAATAAAATGATTTTTTTTGGAAGTTGCTTGGTTAAACCTTTACTTCGTCATAGTATTTTATTTTCCAATATAAGTAAGTTGAGCTAAATTTTTGTTGGTATTTATATCGAAGATTTACTCACGTTTGATTTATATACGAGACTCATTAAATTTCAGTATACTGTAATACTAAAAGTGAAGTGTATATTTTCAGAGCGTGGTATTACTGCAAAGCCTGCCATGAAGACATCAAAGACGAGACCTTAATCAAGAAATGCAAATGCAAAAACTGTAAGATCATTTTAATACTTTTTGTAACATTTATAAGTACTTAGTAGTGATAAAGGATTAAGCTAATAAGAACAAAGATCTTGACAGAGCTTTAACATAACGTAATATTTTTTTAACACAATATTATTCTGTGACATTCTTTCTGAGGGAAAATGGTATGTTGTTGTCCAAGAGCTGTGTTATTTATCTGATACTCATTAGATTCACTACCTACCTAAAAACACTGATGTATCCTCTAGATATTTACAACAAAACATAAGTGGATCTGTCACTGAACACTGTATCATAAGAACACAACACAGCAACAATTCTCTTGTTATTGACGACACAACGTTTGAGCTATATTATTATGTATATTTGTGAGACATTAATGGAATATTGTTCGGCTAAACTTTTAGTGACCGCACACCAGCGGAAGGTTGGAGCCGACCTAGGTAACTTGCACCACACCTAACCTCACCAATTGGCGTTTTCCGATATTTATTTTTCGTGTCTATAATTTAAGTTGCTTTAGTGGTGTTGCGTCCTATACCTCACAAGACTGGATCGACTGCAAGGCATTATCTTGACCCGTGCTCGTTCACCCTATAGTAATCATTGTGTATGTCCGCTCGCTCGTTTATGAAAGCTGCCACGTTACGATAAAAGCACTTTGACACTTTATTTTTCTATGCCTTTGAGATATTTCTCGCTCTGTTATAAATATTTATGGATATTTGATGAGGCGTTAAATGCATCATACAATTCTTATACGCAACAGCCAAAAAATTGGCTAGCCAACAAAAAAAAATTAGAGTTTTCACAAAAAATCCCCGGGCGCGATTAATACACCAACTTAAGCTTTTTAAAATTTGGATATGATGCACTTCATAGCCCAGCACAGACTTTATGATGCATGTATGAATTGAATATTTTTTTTAGAATATATAAATATCGCAAAATCTAAAGTTGCACCGCCACTATACTTCCAACAACACCTAGTTACGTTTAATCATAATTATTAATGTAAATCCACGAAAGCATGTCTCAGAAACATGTGTGAAGATAATCAATCACATAATGCTAAAACAAAGACTGCCCATCGAGAGTGAGCTTTGAAAATACAAAGACTTTTTAGAACAGTTCCGATGCTTTAGTCTGTGCTAATGACAGTGACTAACATTAGGTAAAGGGAACTAAAACATTTTTGCTCGCTACCCACCCATTGTTTCATCAATAGAAATTCAAAATAGCTTCGACTAGAATCAAATTCTTGTACAATAATCAAGAATTTGATTCTGTCAAAGACAAGCCCTATCTATAGAACTGGGCAGATGTAGGTGCGTAAATTCGTGTGTGTCAGTGTTTGGATTTTTACAGATGTCGGAATGATGATGATGCAGTCGGGGATGGTGAAACAAAACCTAAATATGTATCGAAGTTTTAACGACGGTACGGAGCCTTACGAGCTCATTGCCATAATACCGTACCTCACAACACGTTTAGTTTGTTTGCATCGACTAACCATTGCTCATATATGAAACAGTGTAACTTGAGCTACTTCAGTACCAGCTAATTCACAGTTAATGATACACGCAGCTACTAGTGCAGCAAGGCCATTGTCCACAATGACTATTGCTACAGAATCGCTTGATAGAACTATTCTTAGACAAACAGCTCCCTCTCAGTACAAAAACATTGAAACACCTAGCAGCACATATCTAATTTTAGGCAATTGAAGGGTGCTACAATTTAATGCATTTGTCTTGAATATTATAAAGCTTAACTCGCTGCCTTTTTGTTGTCCGAAATATTAGCAGCAGTAGATATTAACATTGTAAATATACGAAGGCCACGAGCTTGAGCATTTATAACAGAGCGCCTATAGAACTGGACGTTATCATATCCTTAAATCACAAAGGAAACTCTCAGCTTTGCATCTCTGTTTGCATATAATAACGTACATATATGATTTGCGAACTCCTTCTGTGGTTTCCCAATTTAGTATTTAAAAAGGTACAACTAAATTAGATGTTCTAACAAAACGATTAAAATTATTATTTCTCGGTTTAGTGGCTACATTCAGGAAAGGCGTACGCGCCGTGCAGATGGTTGGCAGGGCAAGTACGTAACCTAAGTATACGAATCAATGTAAATGTCGATGTGATGTTTTATATGAGCCGGTGGCGGGTTGTGTGTAAGAAGTGACCAGCCTAACACGCAACGGCAATTTAGCAATTTCGTGTCCTATGTGATAATTGTCTTGTCTGATTCGTTACTCAATGTGCATTACTATATTATCAGCAACTAGATGTTTGCCTCTCTCTTAGTTGAATTAAATATTAATTGAAAAGACATTGATGTCATTTACTTTATCGATGTTGTTATTATTACTGTACAATTCTCTCAATATTCCTATAGGAGTACTATTGTGTCTCTTAATGTTGCATCGAGTTAGTCCCTCATTGATGTTGTGGAGTAATAGTGTTTCATTGGAGTTACGTGTATATGCTTTCGAAAGATATGGTTTCTAAAATTTAACTGTGTCAGAATATTTATGTTTTACTTTAGGGAATGTTCAATTAGTTAGATGGTCCCGCCTTTAGAACCATCTGGACTAAGTTCAGTTCAACTGCAAGTGACCCGCGCGCCTCGGCAAATGGTACCTTTATCATTCCCATGTCTAAAAAATTCCTTGTAAGTCTTACAACATATCCATTTTCTGTATTATTGTCAGTCTTAAGAAAACGTTAGTATGCTCTCAACGCCATCTCATTTAGATTTAATTCTGTTAAATATTTTTATTACCCTTTTCTGCTAAATTTAAATACATTGTAGGGTTGATAAAAATCATAAGTAATAAAAAAACTTCCAAAGTAGCCAGTTAGTGAACACTGTATGCTTGTCTATAGTTAGAATTCTTATTTTCGTGTTTTATTAAGCTTTGTTGTTTATTGCATGTGAATGTTTACTAGTGATTAATAATTAATACTTTAATTTTGTAAATACTTGTATCTAATTCGATATGAACTTCAGAACATTACTCAGCTTGACAACTAGAGTTTAAAAGATTTTGGAAGTAAATTGTTGATACGTATCACTTGAAAAATGTCAGGCTGAAACGCATGATCTGTCTTCATCTATTGTATCATATAAAAACATGTATAACAATCTCATGACATTTATGGTATCGAGATTGCGATGTGCCAGTAGGTGTACTGTATTTATTGAGTGGTGTTCTGGAATGCGATCTTGTGCTGATGTTTTGCAGATGACCACCATCCTCCCCCCACCTTCACGCCGCCAGAGTTGCCCAAGAAGGTCCATGTTCGAGGTACATCTCAGGCTCAAGGACTGAGTGGTTTTCTGTTTTATTTTTATTACATTACTTCGTCATTGGCCCACACATCTCCACACACCATTGAACAGCCAGCAATATGCTTTGTTTATCGAAATGATTCTGTCCTGCACTTAGATGCTTCTCACGCATTGTAGCGCGCACTGTTAGGAGCAAAGATGGTGATACACTGTCGGATAGTTCCCACAAAAACTTAAAAGAGACTGCTTGATCAGGCATGACCCCAGCAAAACAAACAGTTTCACTCATGCTTATAAAAGCGAAGACCTTAGAAATTTAGCTCTCGGTTAATTGTCCCATTACATTATCAGAAAATTCAATTGCAAAATGCAATTGAGATAACTGAAATAAAATAACACACGCTACAAAACTCATTTTAAGTTTTCATATCATTATGCACAAATATTAAGTTCCCTAACTTCAGTGGTACCAAAATTTTTAACTTTGCAATTTCTATCGACCGTGCTTCTTGGTTAACTCTAAAGCGGATGTTTCTACTCGTATCATTTATGGTTTGTACCTTGCCGTACATTGCTGTTTATTTAATGGTATTGCATCAATAAGTTTGATACTTTCGAATGTGTCCTTTGAATGCGTTTGTCTTATTTGCTTTTGTAGATTCATTTTTGAAACTTTTTATTCATCTTTATTTGTGAATTATATTTAATTCTTGAATGGGTCTTCGTATTGAGTTTTAATAAAAACCCAATTTTCAATATCAAAATTATTTCTTTGACGGCAATTTAAGTAAACTTACTAAGTATGCAAACATTCGAGTCGTTTGAGTAAAAATTACATTCAATGCCTTTTTATTTTGATTGCCTGCATCATCAACACATTCCTGCTTCCAGGTGAAATTGCAAGAGAACGGGGCGAGGACATTAGCTGTAAGTATCTACAGCGACGACTTGTATATTTTTTTCTTTAATTTGAATTGAAATCAATGAGATGCTTGTTTTAGTGATAAATCGAAATCATCGAAGTGCGGCGCCAACAGCGCTCCTGTCACCGATGGCCAATCAACTGATGAACACAACGACAACCCGGCAAGTTAACAAAGTCAAACCGAACGTGAACAGAGCACCGCCCGACACGTGAGTTGTTCACACTTCGGTAACAGTTTTGCAACTTGTTCAACATTTTAAAAGTAACGAATTGGGAACGGTAGTCCGTGATAATTCTACTTGTTCAACAGAAAATTGTGTTATATTAGATTCCATTTGTATTGAAAATCATGATTCATGACGAATGAATTTATTTCTTTTATAAATAGACAAATAAAAAATAAAATTAACACTAAAGACTGTGGCTTGATTAGAAGAAGATCTATGTCAGCCTTAAATGTTTTGACGTCACATTTTCCGTTTGGCACTCGGCGCACGACGCAAAACGTAGTGTGTTTTACACTATTTATTTGCTGCACATTTGATTTGTTTTTCTACTTTACAATTTTTCTTGAAGCATTGGACACGAATCTTTGGCCCTGTGTTACAGGAATCCGCAAGAGCAAGATACGAATTACCAGGCGTACCATCTTGCCTACGAAGTGAAAAAGCTCATGTAATTCATTTAAAATTTCTATCAGCTAGATTTGTTTTTACTATCCGTAGATTGGAGCAACTATGTAATGATCTGATGTCATTACATTTTTTTATTTTTATTTTGTATTGGGAATTGCGTAGGTATAGTGGAAACAGAAGTAGATAATGCTTGTCATATGTTTATATGTACAGTACATTATATGTATATGTGAAGGTGTTGTTTCAATTAGAACCTCCTTAAAGGATCCGTTTTTTTGTAATATACGTAGTAGCACATTTGTGTAGTTGTTATTTATATCAGCCTATTAGCACGAAACACGTTTTTTTGTATTGGAGATGATTCTTGTCTACAGTAGATACCTATCTTTGATAAAGCATGTCATAACGTATATGCACTTATTTTATCTTAATTTTTATCACTGCAACTTGATACATTATTACTATAAATACTTATTTTGGATTTTAGATGTATTCTGTTTGATACTGAACAAGTTTGTTTGTAACTTTTAACATGGTTTAAGGTATTTAGAAGTATGCATCTTTGGTTTTATCACACGATTCAGTATCAAACGGAATTCACATTTAGTAGATTTTAAACATTTTGTTTAGTAAAACTGAAAATTTAACTCGTCAGTAGATTAAAATATATGTTGTCAAGTGAACTGTTAGATTTAAAACATTTAAGTATAAATTTTATTAAAAACGCAACAAAAGTGACAAATGATAAGAAATTCACGCAACAAAGACAAAAATGTACAGTCACATCGTAAACACGTTAAATTTCTCCGTTCAAAATTAATATATCTATTTTTATTTTGCCAGGCCAACGAGTAGGAGTAGTGGTGGCAATCAGAACAGCAACGGTGTCAGTTTACCGGCCGGGTTGGCTGACGACCAGTCGAAAGACTTCGACTTTGAAAAGACTGAAATGAAGTACGATTCAACGGGAATGTTCCATTGGAGTCCTGCCAGGAATCTCGAGGATTGTATATTAGTAAGTTTTTTATGCAATCTCTTTTTTTAGAACCATTGCTTCGCTGGTAACTTCGATTACACAACGTGTAACAGAAAGGTGTAACCATATTTGAAGGCCTTATTCAGCCGATGGAATAGAACAACTTTTACTATGGGGTCAAACCTGAAATCTCAAAAAAAAATATCTGCCCTTCCATACATTTCGGCCGAGCGGCATTGCATTTTCCTATGAAGCGAGTAATATATATTTTTTTTGATATACTGGATTTGTTCCATAGTAAAAGTTATTCTAAACCATTGACTAAATATGCTCTTCAAATATGGTTTACACCTTTCTGTTACACCTTGTATATGAGTAATCAAAACCTTCAAAAACAAAGAGTTTAGAAATCCACATAAGGTAGCATACGAGTATTGTGTGAGAATTGCCCATAAAGGCATTAATCTTAAAAGATATTTCATGCCCTCGTCTACTATAAAAATCAAGTACTGAATTTATTAGATTTTACTTTATATAGATGCTGATTTTTTACCGCTGATTTCAATGCGTCTCATAGGTAATGACGCGTTGCGGGAGGGGCAAAATTTTACGTCCGTGGCTGCTCAGTTTGGCGTGAATGGAAGTAAACGAAATGGCGTAAAATCCTACCCCCTACCACATCGTTATCTAATATACATAGGGGATGGACTGGGTTCAGCAGTAGACATATAATAATCAATTTCTCTTGTGGCTTTTCAGGACAGGAATCAAGCGGCCATGACAGTTCTGAACGGCCATGTTGTCGTATGTTTGTTCGCTGACCCGGACTCACCACTAATAGGTTTAAGGAATCTAGTGATGCCTCTAAGGGCTTCAAACTTCCATTACCACGAGCTGAAGCACGTAGTGATAGTAGGCAGTGTGGATTACATCAGAAGAGAATGGAAAATGCTACAGAACTTGCCGAAGATATCTGTCTTGAACGTGAGTAACTATTATACTATCGAAGGGAGTAAATAAAGCTTTACTAAGTCAAAAAGATACTTATTCCCAGCAGATTTTCCTGTTGTATGAGAAATTATGACCCAAAAATATATCTTTATAATAATTTGTATCTATTCTGGCTTGAGCAGAAAGTCTTTTGAAACATGATATTGATACCTTTTAGATTACTGTACACCATGACCTGAATGAATGACGCTGCTTTTCAGAAGACTAATATTTCGATTCCAGGGTTCACCGCTAAGCCGGGCCGACTTGCGTGCAGTAAATGTGAACCTCTGCGACATGTGCTGCATCCTGTCAGCGAAGGTACCATCCAACGATGACCCAACGCTGGCAGACAAGGAAGCTATCTTGGCTTCACTGAACATCAAGGCGATGACCTTTGACGATACTATAGGAGTTCTTAGTGCTGGAGCGACAAACGGGAGTACTAGTGCAACGCAGCCGCCGCCGGGGAACCCACCGGCGCCAGTGCTGCTGCAGCGGAGAGGGTCGGTGTACGGTGCCAATGTGCCTATGATTACGGGTGAGGGCCGATCAATATTTAAAAAAATAGTAAGATAAAAAACGAATGTTGTCCACCCGGTTTGAGGGAATTTCTGACGCAAAAACGTGATAACGGTCGAAGTCTTGTACTTTTTTCAGCCTAGTTGCTTGGAATCTAACTTCGTTAAAAAAAAACATTTGGTTTTCGGGTTTTCAGCGAATAAAAATGACTTTTAAAAATATATTAATATTCCTAATTTGCTATAATAAAGAACTAAACTGAAAATTGAGTGCTAATAAATTTAAAAAACCACCTAAAGATTGTCTGGAAGAGATCGCTTTACGCGATAAGACCGCCTATGTGTACTTACCCTTTGTACTCGTATTTTTAATTTCAATTTATTGTATTCTTTTTCTTTTGTGGTGTGACAATAACGCTATATTGTATTGTATAATTTGATTCCGATGACAAAGACAAATAAGTCCAGCCTAAGTAAAAATCAAGATATTTTTCACAGTTACGCATACTCGTAAACCCCTGATCGATAAAGCTGCTGTAGCTCCTTACAATGTTATCTTAAAAGGCAACCCTTTCCCTGCAGAGCTGGTGAACGACAGCAACGTCCAGTTCCTTGACCAGGATGACGACGACGATCCCGACACAGAGCTGTATCTGACGCAGCCCTTCGCCTGCGGGACCGCCTTCGCCGTCAGCGTGCTCGACTCCCTCATGTCCACTGTACGTTAAACTTATGTCGGCTGAACTGTTGCCATCTTTTGACAATACTTATAGCCGGACGGTATAGAAAGCCGGATTTTCAAGACATGAAATCACATAAATACTCAGTGAAGTGTGATGGGGTGTAAATCCCGGCGTGGTTCTAAACGCATGACCTTGAATGCGCGAAGTAATTTTTGGGTCTATCCGTTCAAAACTGTATGCGCAAATCCCCACTACTTTGCTGCTTATGCCTATAGAACCGTGCCGGGACCTTACGAGCTGCTGTAAATCTGCCCTACTCGGTGAACGAGCCCCACTAAGATTGAAGCAATATTCTCATTGACATTTTCGGACGCCAGCTCGTCAAGTCACGGCCTCATGCCATAATTTACAGGTTAATCGAGTTTTAGCTGCAAAAAAGCCTATACCTATCCAATTCATTGGTATTTGTTCCAGACCTACTTCAACCAGAATGCCTTAACGCTGATCCGGTCGCTGATAACCGGTGGCGCTACTCCGGAACTGGAGTTGATCCTCGCCGAGGGAGCGGGACTCCGCGGCGGATACTCCACGCCCGAGAGCTTAGCTAATAGGTTACAACTCTTTGTTACCTTTTGACCAAACCACTCCTAGAAATAGTCCTCTTCACTATTCGGAATACATCTATTGTTTAGAGCACGATACGATCATACGTATTGACGCTCCGCTGAAAAGATTTATATTTACAATACTCATAGACAGTCAAATTATGAATCAAAGCTAAGACCTCCAAATCAAAGTTATGATTGAGTCACAGTGTAGGTAAAGCTTTTAGGAATATGTGTTTGGAAACATTTTGGTCAATCTTCCAAGACGATCAAAATTTAAGGCCGTCGGCTGCGTTAAGCGGGAGTCCGAAACGGCGCGGGTGCCCGCGCAACGTGCTATTTCAGGCCTGTTTCATAGAGCAGCGCTGCGTAAGGCGGGTCGCCCGTACTGGGCACCCGCTTAATGCAGCGGACGGCCTAAAACCTAATGAGAACTCTAAATAATGACACCAGTAAAACGGACATTATATTAGGCATAAAACTTTCATGTTCCACTTCTCTTGTGTTGCAGAGACCGGTGTAGAGTCGGCCAGATATCCCTCTACGACGGTCCGTTAGCGCAATTTGGCGAGGCCGGTAAATACGGGGATCTTTTCGTGGCAGCGCTCCGGGCCTACGGCATGCTGTGCATCGGCCTCTACCGGTTTAGAGATACCTCTTCCTCATGTGATGCGAGCAGCAAGAGATACGTCATCACGAATCCGCCTGATGACTTCTGTTTGCTACCTACTGATCAGGTATGGCCGAATTTATAAGTAGATGAATAAACCTTTCGAGAAGTCCATAATAATATACTTGATAGAGGATGAAAGTACAAAATAGGTGGTAGAGCTGATGCCGGGCTCGACTGTGAGGGTAACAACATCTTACTCGCATACCCCCCGAAGTTATTTGGGAGAGAGTAAGAGGATAGCTCTTAATCAAGCATAAACCAAGTGGCCCACTATGCCTAGGACTGATGGCGGTTAGCGTTGCCTACCGTCCCGTATTTCTCGGGACGTCCCGTGTTTTTGCTGTAAATTTAAATATCCCGTCGGGACAAGGCTAGTCCCGTATTTTGCCCCGGCTTACACAAAACGAATACCTACTTAGATGACAAAAATCTTAATTTGATATACTTAGAAGTTGATGAAAACAATGAGGTAATTTCAAATTTCCCAATAACGATATGTCAAATATTTTCAATAACATCTCTTTTATCTTTTGTTATCTCAACGACTACGAATACAATTTACATTTTTATTAGTAATGAAATTGAAGTATACCAGTTAGGGAATAACGGTCTCCGAAACACGATCGACTAAACATAGCGCAATAAAAAAAAAACACGAAGCTTACATTTTTTTGCATTTAAAGAAAAAGCCGTTCCATTCGATTGTTACAAAGATTCCCTAAAGTGTTCCCAAAAATAGGAATACGTCAGGGAATCACGGATTTATGAGACAATATATTTTTTTTGGCCAAAAACAGCATTCTGCAATCTCTTCTTGATTCACCGCACTACTCAGACACGCAGTTTTTCAGATATTGGTACCCACTGTGTTTCAGTAAATTTGATTAAAGCGCAACTTCTGACAGAGTTTAATAACGATTATGATTCTGCTAATTTTACAAAATTCGTACAAACACAAAAAAATATTAGTTTTAAGAATAAATACATAGACTTGAAAATTATGCATTTTATTATATTTGTCCCGGGCAATAATGGATAAGCCGTATTTTTTAGATTTTTTGATTACAAGTCCCATGGAATCCAGAAAAAAAGTTGGCAACCCTAGGCGGTATATCCATCCCCGATTGCTGGCCCTTATATAAAACAGACTGGTGGCGGGCAGCAGCGTCACTGTAGCGAAGGTTTTGGCACGGTGGCGTTCACCAACCCGCCTGACCAGAGCGTGTCTGTCTATGTGTAGCAGTGAACGAAGACAGGCTGATGGATGGATGGATAGTACAAATACAGGCAAAAAAGTACAAAGGAAGGCAGTTAACTGCCATAATTTAAACCCGTTAAGTCGTAATAAAAATAGTATAGTCACCGGATGAATATGGTGCCTACAATAGTATTTTGTGCAATTGTAACGTAATTTGAGACATTGGGACACGAGTGTTTGCTTACGAAACGAACGGAGTGAGTTCGTTCGTTTCCTAATAATTTTGCACGAGTGTCCCAATGTCTAATTATGTTTAGTTGCACACAATGCTTTATCTACGACCAACAAAAATATCGTCTTTATTTATAATATTTTCAACTAACAATTTCACGAAAAATGAGTAGAAGACATTCGTTCATGAACCTCGGGTGCGTCTCGTTCCGGTAAAGCTGCCTTGAAGGCCAATCAGGAGAAAGGGGGCGTGGCTTATGAAATAAGGTCTAGAATTATTTCTCGTCTCTGTTGTTGATTGGGTCTCTAGCGGTTTTATAATAAATTCCAAACGCAGCGCAGAATCATGGTGTTGATAATGTAATAATCTCGACCTGGCTCACGAGGTTACCGACATGTGGGGCGTAGCATCCACCGAAATAATTCCAGTTGTTTTATCCGCGAACGGGTTAATACCAACCAGTCTCGAAACCAACCTGAGACGGTTGGGATTCCGCGGCAGTTCGCTTCCAGCGCGGATGCAGAAGGCGGTTCTGCTCGATACTGCTCGCATCGTTCGCCGGTTTCTTTCCCTGGGGCTCTGAACCTCGGTCGACTGTGCTTCTGCCGAGGGATGTACCGTCTCTCTCTCTTTAAATTCTTTTGGCCAAGAGGGAGAGACGAGATCAAAAATTCTCGAAATAATAATAATAATATGTAATCGGATAAATAGTCTAGGTACTTATAAAACTGCTTTTGATGTTTCAATTGCCTTATTGCAGTCTGAGAGTAAATAATTATTTTTTTTCGTGTAGGTACTGTACTAAAATTACTTTTTCCACCAGGTATTCGTCCTAATGCAATTCGACCCCGGCGTGGAGTACCGTTCGCAGCGGCGCGCCGGCTCGGCGACCGGTGCCGGCGGCAAGGACGAAGCTTCCTGACTATTGCTGTGCAGCGCCCTCACAGACGGGCCCTACTCCTATATCTAAGCAGTAGGGGCCCCGCCACTCCACACTCCCCCTCCCCCACCCCAACTGAGGCCGACCGGTCCATTCGTATCATTGAGTTACTCTGCACTTTCAAACACTTTTGCTTTAGATTATACTCTCCGCACGGAAAAGGTCAGTTTACACTGGTTAATGAAAGAAGTTATTTTTTCATGTTGTCCATGCATGGTCTAAACCGAACTACTGCTTTTATCTTTCTCGTGTAAACAGATCTCAACTGAACACTCTTTTATTACTTAACACTTTCATTGCACACAATTTGATGTCATTTATTTTTTATTTTTGTGGTCTCTGGGAGTTTACGATCTCGGACAGACTTCTCTTAGTACATACACTGTTTGCTTTGAATAAGAACTAAACTAGGACATTCTTGTATTAAATATTAACTGTAAAATGAATAATTACTTACAAGTCACACTCAGTATTTAGTACAAATTTTGCATAATTGACAAATTCCTTGCTATTTAAAATATCTTTTTAGCTCATCGCTGGCAAGAAGATCCAAGGGTGGTGATATTGAACAATGTCACTTGATAAGAATGTTTAAGATCCATCTCTGAATTGTTGTTACAGTCGTAGAACACATTTCTCTCCATTTTCCAATAAAAAATTTAGGTTCTCAAATAGAAATTACGGAGCTAATCGCCATTTCAACACTTAAGACGCATTATTTGTAAAAGTAAGTGCACGCGATGTCTAGTTTTAAATTATATTTATTTAGCACTGACAAAAGTTTGCTCAACTATCTTGCTGTGTATTTTATTTGCATGAAGTGTAGGTACTTTTCAATATATATTTTTCTGGCATGCTTTTTTATTGTACGAAAAGGCACATTTACAATATCCATTCCATTTCTATGAATTTGGCAATGTCAGAGCGTAAAGTTGAATATTAAAAGCAAAATTAAAAAACGTAATAATTATATTTTTATTGTAAGCATTTAAAAAACTCATTGACTGATACATTTTGTTAACTTCTACTGCATACCCGTATGTATGCCGTGATAATTGGGCAATTAGTTATTTTAAGTTTTGTTAGGTCTGGTTTTTTAATTCACATTGAATTCTTCATTTAGTTTATAAGGTGTCTTTGTTTTTTCACTCATTTTCTATGTTTATGTAGTACACATCGACAGCACCTGTACATCACTACTTCTAACAAGTCATCTTTATTTATTACCTACACAGTATCGAAATGTCCACTATTATAACACGTTTCTTACTTCGTTATTTCATTAGTATGACATTTTTGTTTCGTTTACTTAGTTAAAGTTTTATTTTATTTTTTCAATAAACATTTTTAAATATGTTCTGGTTTTTTTTTTTGACTGTCATATATTTTTTAAACACATTTTCCTAGTGTTGGGCGGGGATATAAAGTGAGAGTGGCTAATGGCGCTGCACAGAATAATAATGAAAAAAAAAAAACAATCTTATGAACTGAAACAAATTATACGAAAATTATGAGAAATGCCATTACGTGTATGTTTGCGTCGCGAACTATGGAAGTGAGTCACTGCGAAAACAGTGCTTTGTGTAAATTCTTTGTAAATGTGTGATATTATTTTCGAAAAATCGTTGTTAATATTTAGAGCCTGCGATGTATAAGTGTTAATTACGGGTGCTTCGAAGATTGTGGACTCTTTCTAATATTTTACCACGTCCTTTTTGATTGTATTACATTGTAGGTCTGCTTTAGTAGACCACGACTATGGG
Organism: Ypsolopha sequella; assembly: GCA_934047225.1. Lineage (NCBI taxonomy): Eukaryota > Metazoa > Arthropoda > Insecta > Lepidoptera > Ypsolophidae > Ypsolopha > Ypsolopha sequella. Next base: position 25,624,908 of record OW203984.1, on the reverse strand, counting down.
GATCCTATAAAACGCGGCTTCACTTGCTGAAATACAGTCAGTTAAGATAAATAACCTTTAATATTGAAAAGGAATAGAAAAGTCGAACAGTATATCCATATCAAATTAAACTTCAATTCAACAGTGGAAACGAAGTCGTGTTCTACTAGAATAAACTTTCTTAGAATTTATTAGAAATTAGTTATTTATTCGCCTCGCTAATGTTAAATATCATATTTCTGAACGAAAATATTGTAGTTTCGAATCAAAATTTTAAAAAGATATTTGAAGAATTAATCCTAAACAATTTTTAGGCGAAGTTGCCTCGTAACGGGGCTTACTTACACGCAAAATAGCACCAATTTAAATAATAAATAATGGATTACCTCAATTACCTGATAGTGAATACTTTTGTTTTTGAAGTATGATATTTTTTTTAACCTGTATGTATATAGAATCGAATCATCTCATTACTAGATTTTCATTAGATCATTTGAATAGAATAGGCAAAGCCGGCCTTAATCTACAGCTAAGTTAGTGTGGTTGTCTGATGATTAAATGTTTTTGTTTGTAATGAAACGTTAAAAACTTACATGAGAAGACCATTTTTATTTAAAAACATAGAGATAGCTTATAGTGCTTAGAGGGACATAGGCCGACATTTTTTGTATGGATTTCTAACGGTTTTTTTTTTAATGGATTTCTAACGGTGTACATTTTACTAAATCTGGTATTTTAATAATGTTAAACAGAAAATTTTCACAAAAATCTTTAGCGCACTTTTATTTTTAAAATCCCGAATTATTATTTGTATTAACTTTGGGTATGTAGCTCTAATGCTATACTGCTATCTCTATGTTTAGAAAAGGAATTGAACACAAACATACTGCCATAACAACTTTTGTAAATCCAAAACTATGTATTATGTACTAAAACAACCACACATGAAATGCAAAACTCAATATGCCGTTGAGTTCAACATAACGAAATTTTTTTTTTCAACCGTCGTCATTTAAAATTTATAAAATGGTTGTGCACGATAGATTTTAATTATAAAAGAGAAAGAGGAAATGTTTGTCCAAATAAACTAAAAACAAATTCAACGAGTGACCAAAATTCGAATGTAGATAAAAAGAGGGTATGAAATTGACAAAGAAAATCTATGGAAAAAAACAGAGGGCCACCTACCAGTTAAACCGGTAAAATCCAAATTATATTTAAGTAAATGAGATAATTGTATCGATTCTGTGCAACACGTTTTAACTTATTTGACAGGACTAAACTTAATTTAAGTGTTCTGTCTTTTTCTTTCTGTATCGTAAAGACAAAGACAGGACGCTCAAAATAAGGTTAGTCCTGTCAAATAAGTTAAGTTGTGTTGCGCCGAATCGACCTAATTAAGCCTGATTTATACACGTCAAGTAGAAAAATACAAAAACACATTACTATAAAATCGAATTAACATATATTATTGTGTCTCTTCCAATACTTTTTTATAAATTAGGGCAGCGTTCCTAAACGCCTGGGTAAATATAAAATTTAAACTGTCAAAGTGAATTTCACATTTCTGACAAGGTTTATGAACTGTTGTTTTCACTCGGGTGGTTGTAGAACGGGTGACAGTTGATTTTTACCTTTACCCGGCGTTTAGGAACGCTACCTAGGTTTTTAATCAGAAATTTATTTTGGCGTCGTATTTAAACTGAGTTCATGACATGTGATAAAGAGTATAAAAACCCAATGCAGTTTTGAATAAAAAAAGAAATTGTTCTACTTTACATTTTGGGATCATAAGAAACACCCTGTTTTCATGTAATATTGTATAAAATACATGTACCATGAATACAATCAATTGTAATTGAATACCGCACTTTTGATCCAATTTTATAAGTATACTCAAATAACTCGTTCAGCTTCATCGTTGTCACTTTTTATAAGGATATTAAAACAACGTTATGCAGACAGTCATTGCTTCATAATTATTTAAGTTATTTTTCTACTAATCGTGTATGAAACGGGCTTTAGTGGTACGTTGGCGCTTTAGTGGTACGTTGGGGCTTGAGGAGCACTTTAGTTTTTAGAGTACCAGCCATGCATGCTTGGAGCCCTAGGACAGTAACCCAAATAGCGTTACCGCGTGTGCTACATTCAATTTTATCATACTAGCTAGAATGTTGTAAATAGCAAAATGTAATTTTGTATGTACGTTAAGGATTTTTCAGACATCTCCTTTGTATTTAAATAGAATGCTATGACAACACTAAAAAAAGTTTATTCTATCATGTGTAGATTGTTGTGGATCTAGGCTTTATCGTCTATGTCACCGTAAGCTAGCTAGGACTAGAGTGTGGGCATCTCATTGTAAAAATGTAATATAATCGCTATTATTTTGGATTAAAATTATGAATGTTAAATAAGATAACTATATATAAAAATGACGATTTTTTCTTTAATATTTTTATACAGCATTACGGATATTTATTGCAATTAAAAGTTTAAAAGATGGGTCGGTGTGCAAATTAAATAGTGTTTAAATTTGTATAATCGCCTTACTGAGAGAGAATATAGCAGAGGCCCTTCCGTGCGTGTTCGCTTGAGATCTAGTATCCTCACCATTGTTTAGTATGTGAGTCGCTCACTGCCTTTACACTACACTGGCTCTATGTTACAAAACATTATAAAAAAACATGAATATAAGAGACACAGTTTACACAGCCTTTATACTTATCACAATATTAAATACACGATTCTATTGAAATTTCAAAAACGCGTCAAATATTGTTGAGTTCTTGAAAAATGTAACGATTAAGCTTCGATCAAATTGATCAAAGCGATTATGCCAGTGCAGTGTATTGGGATGTATGTAAGACATATTATTGCACATTGAGTTGCATATAATGATCTCAGAATCACGTCTGCAATAAATCAGTGTTACATATCTTGTCATATGAGTTAGGTAGGGACTTCGGTAGGTATGTAAGAGTTAACAAAGATTCGATTTAATAAAATTCCAATAATAACTTGCGAAATGTATGCCAAGTATGGACTATACGCCATTTTGCGCGGCGATGCAAAGCGGTCCATTCACCCCTCAGTATTATGATACCTAATTCTAGAAAACGATACTCCGACATGTATGAGTTCTAATATAAAATGCAAGTACACATGATGATTATCGTGGTACGAGGGTCAGGACACGAGCAGTCTGAGGCCGGCGGCTCATTTTGTGTCGAGAGTCGAGACACCGGCATTTCCCTTGACCCGCTTTGCATCGTCTCGCTAAACGTAGTATAACAATTCTCAAGTTATAAGTGGAAACTACTTTCTCCCATCCCGATAGCCTGCTGTGACCTAAGACGAATCTTCTGCCTTACATAGATGCCAAAGGTAAAAGAATGTGATTCTGATTTCCATTATCTTCCTTCGTTCACCAACCCTTCTGGATGTGTGTCAAACCTTGTTACTAGATATCTTAGACGCTCTTTGACTACTTATATTCACTAATATATTATCTCCAATTGACCTAATGTTCAAATCGAGTCAATAGATAAGTTTATTCAAAATGTTAATTTCTAGAAACTTACATTATTTGTGCTTACGCACAAAGTTAGAGTTTATTATTTGTATATAAAATATTTAAAAACAATTTAAATATTGTTAACACTTTTCGTGTATAAACTTTCTTTTAGAAGAATTTTAGTGATGGTTTCTTTATAAAATAAAATATTTGATATATTATACTCTCACAAGCCAACTTCAACGTCTAATTTAGGTCGAAATATACAAACTAAAATGCCTACTTGCAACTTAGAAAATTCATGTTCTGTGTGTAAATCCTAGAATTAAAACAACATTGTTGACTATTGCTATAGCTTGAGGTTGTTATCGTTTTTAGAACGGAATGATGAATTTTTCATGTAAAATATATATATACGTACATATATACAGTGTGTAAATTGTCAGCGACCTTTAAACAGAACCACGTAGTCTACTGATCATACTGAATAACTCTTTGAAGAAAAATACCCGCGCAAATCTGCAGAGAAGATATTCAACTGTAACTTAAAGACTTTATCTCGTTGGAGGAGGGTCTATTTTAGAACGCTTCGTGTTAACCGCTGTTTTATGGACGACGCTGCCTCGAAAAACGCCCGCATCTCGTTGCGTTAGAGTTCACGCATTTTCGTTAAAAACTCGAATATTACCTCAAGTATGGGTTTGCGCGGTATGTTTCTTGGGAAAAGTGGTACACTGTACCACTGTATACTGGTATACATACTGTTAGGTAGAATATATGGTTTCATTAAAAGGTAGCAATCTATTTACATACGGTATAAATCTTCGAATTTCTGTACTACGAATGTTCGCTAGACCCATTTATAAGCAGCCACCATCTTGTCCGTGCTATATGACACGTGTAGTCCTCTTCTTATTAATGTAGTATCAATATATAATGATGGCTGTGAGGTAATTTATTATAACAATTAAATTTTTAATTATGTAAATGATGAAATAAAAATAGTTCAAATGGTTCGCTCTGCCGCAACGACTGCTCGTTCTCTGTACTGACAATATTGTCATCAAATTGCAAAAAATATAACTAAATATATATGTGTATAATAAATTCAAAAAGCCAAAAATTAAACAATCAACCGCTAAGCGTGCTGAATCAAAGGTTGCTACATGGTTCTTTACTTTAATTTATTGCTGTAGTATAGAACATGAACAAATCTGTCAAAAACAATCATTTTGTAATTCGTGGCAACGTAAGCTCACAGCTCTCTCCGCTGATTGCTCAAATATTTCAGCATGGCAACACCATATTTTCACGCTTCTAGTCTACCATTTGCAGAATAAAACCACGACTTTTATATCAGTTAATATTACATTCCTCTGACACGTTGTGTAAAATAATTAAAATAAATTTAATATGGCCGCACAGAAATATGCACGAGAAATGTAATATAACAGTCGACTGTTTCAAATTGTCACACCGCAAGGACAAAATTATTTAATATTGTTGATGTTGATTGTTAATAAAATGCAAATAATGTAAATATCAAAATAAATTCTGTATTTGTATTTGAACTTTTGTTTCTATTGTCACTTTGTTTCTACGCTACGTAGCTGCTTAGTTGTGGACACGTTCGCGTCCACGTTTTGCTACGGCGTAGCGAGTGCTACGATCCCACAGTCACAAAATAACCACTTACGTACGACGATCTCTGAGATATTCGGATGAATGCCAATACGATATACATTTACATACACAAAAAGATATACATATGGACGATTTTAATAGGGATCTATCATATGTTGATTGGAGTAGTATTGCTGAATTAAGAAGTGTTGATCAGATGGTTTTAAGGTTCACAAATCAGTTGTTGGAATTGATTGAAAGACATGCCCTACTTAAAAATATTATAATTCGTAACACTCCTAAGCCATGGTTAACTAGTAACATTAAATATATGATGCAATTAAGAAATGAAGCGCATGCTTATCAATACGGGTACGGAACCCTAAAAGTAAATTGCAACAACATAGATGCCATAGCACCATAAAGGCGACAAAAAACAAAGCGATAAAACGGTAGCGCCTGACAAACAATTCGGTACCTTTTTAGGAAGGAATCCTAATTTTTATTATTTGTTATTTTACTTTAAAGTAGTCTGCCTAAATTTTCAACTTGTAGGTACTTGTATGTATAACCGTTCTAACGATAGAGCCTTTGTTATAATAATCTGTGCCTTGGGTAAGGAACCCTAAATCACATTTAGTCTATTTAAGAAGAGGAATATCAACATTTCGTAATTATGTCGCTATTAGACCGGCTAAGTGCAAGTCGGACTCGCTCACGAAGGGTTCCCTACTACCATCACAGATCACACAATATGGGTACGAAACCCCAAATCATTATGGTAAATACCAACAATAAAGATGACATAGCAACATCAAGGCGACAAAAGACAAGGCGCTAAAATGGTAGCGCCTGACAAACAAATCAGCACCTTTTGAATACGGAACTCTAATATTTATCTGCCCAAAATTGTTGTATTTTAAAGATAGAGCTGAAACAAATAACTTCGAATAATTGGACCCCCCTTGGATTTCCATTTATTGAACTTTTTATGCTGTGATAGGGGCCATATTATTATTTGCCGCGATAGAGGACAAAGTATTGTGTAGTAAATACAAAGTAGTAAGAGGTGGAAGGATTGCTTTGGGAGACTTGACATTTTTGTACATTTTATGTTTTTGATGGGATTATTACTTACAACAAACCCAAGTTGGACTTTTTCATGATCTTGTAACAGAGACGTGGATTAAAAAGTTTGTTATCTAAGGTTATACGAGTATGTTGTATTTACTTTATTGCAGTATGGGAGTAGATAAATATTATTTTTTGCTTTTGCCGGAAATTAACCGAAAAATAATCTATGAACATGTCATGTCATGTGCCTATAGTTTTCCACGCACCCGTTAAATAAATAGAGCCTAGTACAATAGACTACTAGACCTCTGCAAAAAATGAAGTAATTTTCACTGTCAATTAAATTTGATCTGAGTGAGAGTACTTCAGAATAAGTATATCAACAACCTTGAAGAACAAACGACATCGCGATGTAGACAACCCGTGGCGCCATCTGTTTTGCACTTAACAAGACAAGACAAATACTTTTTAATGTGCACCATATAAAAAGAAAACTTAAAGTAGAAAAACAATATATAAAAATACATTACAATTGGCGGTCTTATCGCTAAAAGCGATTCCTTCCATACAACCTTTAGGTGGAAATTAAGCCAAGGATATAAATCCTAAAGGCGGTGTTCATAAAAATTAATAATAGACAATTTATTAAGTGTTTACTTACTTACTATATTATATGTACTGATACTTAAATATGATAAAACATAAAATAAACTAATATATATCTATCTACAAAGTATTAATTTGGTTTGCACCTGGTTTTGGTTTTTCTTGATAAAAATTTAAAATTCTAATCAAGATACTTCAAATAAATATATTTTTTTTTTATTATTATTACCTTTGTATGGCATTTAATTATTTGTAGATGTGAAGCATATAAATAATAAAAACAATTAATATACGATATATTTCGACTCCTACTGTGGAGTCGTCATCAGTCGAATGAGGTATAAATATGACATATAAAGAATATAAATTTTTTAAAAAAGTGACATCTGTTGAAAAGAAGGAGGAACAAAGAAACTTTTTGGGAGTGATGATAGTAGTGATGATGGATGATGATGATGATGATGATGATGATGATAATGATGATGATGATGGTGATGATGATGATGATGATGATGATGATGATGATGATGATGATGATGATGATGATGGTGATGGTTATGATGATGATGGTACTATTGGGGTATTTTTTGTCAGATGAGTCATGTCATGTTTGTCTGTCAGTGCTGTCTGTCAGTGCTGTCTGTTAAGTCCTGGTCCATGGTGAGCACCAAGTGACCATATGTACGATGTTTCCCAGGTCCTTAATTCGATGTCTGTCAATGGAGGGCTGAATGCTTTGATGATGCGTAAGGTGAAACAGTCGTTGAACGTTAAATTGTGGAGGCGGGTGTGTGTAGGGATGGGAAGAATGTTGTTTGGTGTGCGGTCTGAGGTGTGTCGATGTTGATTTATTCGGATGTGTACTGGGTTCTTGGTTTCACCTACATAGAATGCCGGGCAATGACGGCATTCCAGTAGGTAAATGCAGTTGCTGGTTTTGCATGACGTGTTGGGATGTGTTTTATAATTGTTTGTTGTGTGGTGAGTGTTGATGTCTGTAGTTGTGTTGATGGTGGAGCAGGTTTTACATCTACGCCGTTGGCAGGGAGATGTGCCAGGTGAAGTGTTGCTGAAATCGGTGTGTGGTTTGGTTTTTGTTTTGCTAAGTGTGTGTTTCAGGTTTCGGGTTTGTCTGTAACAGATTTGTGGATTATTGGGGAGTAGGTCCTTAGTTTCATTATTTTGCCGGAGAATGGGTAGAGATTCTTTGATGAGTTGTTTTAGTTTGTGGCTGCCGTGAAAGTATGTGGTGACTAGACGTGTTTGGTGTGATTTGTTTGTGTTTCTGATATGTCTGTGAAAGTTTGGTCTGTGGTGTAAGTGTTTTTGGAGGAAGTTATTTGGGTAGTGTCTTTTGGAGAGTGCGTCGTGAATTTTGTTGTGGTAGTTGTCAAGTGCGTATTGATTGTTGCAGATGCGGCGGCCACGGAGCGAAAGTGAGTAAGGTATGGATTTTTTGATATGCGCCGGATGACAGCTATGAAAATGTAGATATTGAAATTTGTTGGTCGGTTTGAAGTGTACGGAGGTGTGGATGTGGTTGTTGTGGTCAATGAATAAGTCAACGTCAAGAAATGTGATTTTGTCAGTGGAGATATCGTGAGTGAACTTTAATGGGCTGTGGTTGTTGAGTCGGTCAAGAAATTTTGTTAGTGAGTCTGTGTTGTGCGGCCAGATCATGAAAATATCGTCGATGAACCTCTTCCACACAAGTGGTTTCAGAGGCTCCGATGCTAAAAACTTTTCTTCGACGGACGCCATGAAAATGTTGGCGTAGCTCGGTGCCATTCGGGTTCCCATTGCTGTGCCTTTTATTTGATGATAAAATTTATTTTCGAAGCTAAAAAAGTTGTTGTTAAGAATGATTTCTGAAAGTTTTATTATAAAATTTGTTGATGGTTGATGGGGCAACGGGCGGTTGTTTAGATGGGTGCGAAGAGAGAAGAGACCAGCGTCGTGTGGGATATTGGTGTAGAGTGAGACGACGTCTATGGTCACAAACAGTAGATTTTTATTGGCGGGTAGTTGTAAACACTGGATGATTTCGAGGAAATGATTGGTGTCTTTGATATATGATGATATGCTTTTAACAAGTGGCTGAAGATGAAAATCGACAAATGCTGATATATGTTCTGTTGGTGAGTTGTATGAAGCTACGATGGGTCGTCCTGGATTATTTTGTTTGTGAATTTTGGGTAGCATGTAAAAATGAGGTGTCCTGGGATGATTTGGCAGCATAAGAATCATGTCAGCCTCGGAGAGACATTCTGCTGCACCACTCGTGTGAACGGTAGTCTCGACGAGTTCCACGATCTGGTCGCATGGGTCACTTGGTGCTGGAGAGTAAAATGTGGGGTCCGTCAGCTGTCTGAGTCCTTCGTTAATGTAGTTAGTTTTATCCATAATTACCGTGGCGGATCCTTTGTCAGCGGGTAAAATTATAATTTTTTCGTTATTTTTTAGTTTTTCTATGGCGTATCTTTCTGATTGTGTTATGTTTTGGCTTGGATTTTGCAACGTGTTTACATAGTGGTCATCAGATAGTTTTGCGAGAATAGAGGTCAAAAATATTTCTAGGGGATGATTTGGGGGAAGTGGTGGCGGTTCATTTGAAGAATTTGGTTTGAATTTTAGCAAAGCTGGGTGGGTGTTTTGAGTGTTTTGGTGATTGTGGGTTTCCCAATAATGTTGCCATTTTAATTTTCTTCCAAATCGGACAAAGTCGTTGATCAGTTTTATACGATCAATTTGTTGTGTTGGACAGAACGTTAATCCTTTATTTAACACAGATTTGTCAGTGGGTGTTAGCTGTACAGAGGATAAATTGATAATGGTGTCTGAGTTATCATTTATATCAATTGGAGATGTCTTTGGCGGGGGAGGTATAAAAAGCGAATGGAAAAGGTCGGTTGGTGTTATATTAAGGTCTGTGGGTGCAGTCATTTGGTGGTACTGTATGGGCAAGCTAATGTTAATTTGTTTGTAATATCTTTCACGATTTTCCATTTTTTGAGATGATTTGTCGTTCTCGATTAAAAGTTTGGTTCGGATATTCGATAAGATGTTTTGAATTTGGATAAAGAGGTGTGGGTAGGCAATAAGGCTAACTGTTAGTAGGTTGTCAAGTACATTTTTGTGATGAGTGCATAAATATGTATATTGAACGTAAAGAACATGTGTCGTATGAAGCGCATTTATATGGTTTGTTAATATAATATTTGGTCTTAGAATTTGGGGTATTGCATATAATCCAATTTTAGGGATGAGACCTTTTGGTGCTGCACCAATGTCTAAACATTTTTTTAGAAATGAAAGGTGGGTTAGGTATTGGGCTAGCTTGTTCGCATCGTTTTTTATTTTATTTAGTATCTCTCTCATTTATAGAGATAATATTTTGTCAGGAATTAGGTGGTATATGTTTAGAGGTCTATTGGTGATTTGATCTATGGTAAATTCAAGATATTGTGACTTTTTAACTTTGACAACCATCCATAAACGCTGTATATTTGAGGTTATTTCGAGAAAAGAATTTATAAAATATGTGGATATTTTTGATTAAATGGCTATAAAAGATAATGTAAAGATTTGGAGAAGACGGCAAAAAGATTTTTGGATCGGAGCAGGCAGATGTATCTACAGGAGATGTAAATTTAAAAAGTTTCCGAGTTCCCGCTTCTAGTACCTCACTGTACAATCTGAGCAAGCTATAAATTGTAAATTGTTATATCAAAATGTTGCGTAGCGATGACTTGAATATTCCAAAGTATCCGGTTTCGGAGGTTCAGCTTGAAGATCCTGATGTTTTTTAAGACCGTCTGCTTGGACTTCCTTTGGGATTCTTCTTAATTTGCTTCTCTTGATGGTGAACTGAGTTTTCTTGTTTTTGTATTTTTGATGTTTATTGTATTAAACTTTATAAGGGTCAAAGAGCTGGGAATAGCGATGCAATAGCAGGTTCTTGAGGTACGTTTTAGATAAAGTGTCTTCTTTGTACAACTTAATGTGTTCGCAAGTGCGAGTATAATTCAAATAAATATATTTTTTTTTTATTATTACCTTTGTATGGCATTTAATTATTTGTAGATGTGAAGCATATAAATAATAAAAACAATTAATATACGATATATTTCGACTCCTACTGTGGAGTCGTCATCAGTCGAATGAGGTATAAATATGACATATAAAGAATATAAATTTTTTAAAAAAGTGACATCTGTTGAAAAGAAGGAGGAACAAAGAAACTTTTTGGGAGTGATGATAGTAGTGATGATGGATGATGATGATGATGATGATGATGATGATGATAATGATGATGATGATGGTGATGATGATGATGATGATGATGATGATGATGATGATGATGATGATGATGATGGTGATGGTTATGATGATGATGGTACTATTGGGGTATTTTTTGTCAGATGAGTCATGTCATGTTTGTCTGTCAGTGCTGTCTGTCAGTGCTGTCTGTTAAGTCCTGGTCCATAGTGAGCACCAAGTGACCATATGTACGATGTTTCCCAGGTCCTTAATTCGATGTCTGTCAATGGAGGGCTGAATGCTTTGATGATGCGTAAGGTGAAACAGTCGTTGAACGTTAAATTGTGGAGGCGGGTGTGTGTAGGGATGGGAAGAATGTTGTTTGGTGTGCGGTCTGAGGTGTGTCGATGTTGATTTATTCGGATGTGTACTGGGTTCTTGGTTTCACCTACATAGAATGCCGGGCAATGACGGCATTCCAGTAGGTAAATGCAGTTGCTGGTTTTGCATGACGTGTTGGGATGTGTTTTATAATTGTTTGTTGTGTGGTGAGTGTTGATGTCTGTAGTTGTGTTGATGATGGAGCAGGTTTTACATCTACGCCGTTGGCAGGGAGATGTGCCAGGTGAAGTGTTGCTGAAATCGGTGTGTGGTTTGGTTTTTGTTTTGCTAAGTGTGTGTTTCAGGTTTCGGGTTTGTCTGTAACAGATTTGTGGATTATTGGGGAGTAGGTCCTTAGTTTCATTATTTTGCCGGAGAATGGGTAGAGATTCTTTGATGAGTTGTTTTAGTTTGTGGCTGCCGTGAAAGTATGTGGTGACTAGACGTGTTTGGTGTGATTTGTTTGTGTTTCTGATATGTCTGTGAAAGTTTGGTCTGTGGTGTAAGTGTTTTTGGAGGAAGTTATTTGGGTAGTGTCTTTTGGAGAGTGCGTCGTGAATTTTGTTGTGGTAGTTGTCAAGTGCGTATTGATTGTTGCAGATGCGGCGGCCACGGAGCGAAAGTGAGTAAGGTATGGATTTTTTGATATGCGCCGGATGACAGCTATGAAAATGTAGATATTGAAATTTGTTGGTCGGTTTGAAGTGTACGGAGGTGTGGATGTGGTTGTTGTGGTCAATGAATAAGTCAACGTCAAGAAATGTGATTTTGTCAGTGGAGATATCGTGAGTGAACTTTAATGGGCTGTGGTTGTTGAGTCGGTCAAGAAATTTTGTTAGTGAGTCTGTGTTGTGCGGCCAGATCATGAAAATATCGTCGATGAACCTCTTCCACACAAGTGGTTTCAGAGGCTCCGAGGCTAAAAACTTTTCTTCGACGGACGCCATGAAAATGTTGGCGTAGCTCGGTGCCATTCGGGTTCCCATTGCTGTGCCTTTTATTTGATGATAAAATTTATTTTCGAAGCTAAAAAAGTTGTTGTTAAGAATGATTTCTGAAAGTTTTATTATAAAATTTGTTGATGGTTGATGGGGCAACGGGCGGTTGTTTAGATGGGTGCGAAGAGAGAAGAGACCAGCGTCGTGTGGGATAATGGTGTAGAGTGAGACGACGTCTATGGTCACAAACAGTAGATTTTTATTGGCGGGTAGTTGTAAACACTGGATGATTTCGAGGAAATGATTGGTGTCTTTGATATATGATGATATGCTTTTAACAAGTGGCTGAAGATGAAAATCGACAAATGCTGATATATGTTCTGTTGGTGAGTTGTATGAAGCTACGATGGGTCGTCCTGGATTATTTTGTTTGTGAATTTTGGGTAGCATGTAAAAATTAGGTGTCCTGTTTGACCTCTATTCTCGCAAAACTATCTGATGACCACTATGTAAACACGTTGCAAAATCCAAGCCAAAACATAACACAATCAGAAAGATACGCCATAGAAAAACTAAAAAATAACGAAAAAATTATAATTTTACCCGCTGACAAAGGATCCGCCACGGTAATTATGGATAAAACTAACTACATTAACGAAGGACTCAGACAGCTGACGGACCCCACATTTTACTCTCCAGCACCAAGTGACCCATGCGACCAGATCGTGGAACTCGTCGAGACTACCGTTCACACGAGTGGTGCAGCAGAAGGTCTCTCCGAGGCTGACATGATTCTTATGCTGCCAAATCATCCCAGGACACCTCATTTTTACATGCTACCCAAAATTCACAAACAAAATAATCCAGGACGACCCATCGTAGCTTCATACAACTCACCAACAGAACATATATCAGCATTTGTCGATTTTCATCTTCAGCCACTTGTTAAAAGCATATCATCATATATCAAAGACACCAATCATTTCCTCGAAATCATCCAGTGTTTACAACTACCCGCCAATAAAAATCTACTGTTTGTGACCATAGACGTCGTCTCACTCTACACCAATATCCCACACGACGCTGGTCTCTTCTCTCTTCGCACCCATCTAAACAACCGCCCGTTGCCCCATCAACCATCAACAAATTTTATAATAAAACTTTCAGAAATCATTCTTAACAACAACTTTTTTAGCTTCGAAAATAAATTTTATCATCAAATAAAAGGCACAGCAATGGGAACCCGAATGGCACCGAGCTACGCCAACATTTTCATGGCGTCCGTCGAAGAAAAGTTTTTAGCCTCGGAGCCTCTGAAACCACTTGTGTGGAATAGGTTCATCGACGATATTTTCATGATCTGGCCGCACAACACAGACTCACTAACAAAATTTCTTGACCGACTCAACAACCACAGCCCATTAAAGTTCACTCACGATATCTCCACTGACAAAATCACATTTCTTGACGTTGACTTATTCATTGACCACAACAACCACATCCACACCTCCGTACACTTCAAACCGACCAACAAATTTCAATATCTACATTTTCATAGCTGTCATCCGGCGCATATCAAAAAATCCATACCTTACTCACTTTCGCTCCGTGGCCGCCGCATCTGCAACAATCAATACGCACTTGACAACTACCACAACAAAATTCACGACGCACTCTCCAAAAGACACTACCCAAATAACTTCCTCCAAAAACACTTACACCACAGACCAAACTTTCACAGACATATCAGAAACACAAACAAATCACACCAAACACGTCTAGTCACCACATACTTTCACGGCAGCCACAAACTAAAACAACTCATCAAAGAATCTCTACCCATTCTCCGGCAAAATAATGAAACTAAGGACCTACTCCCCAATAATCCACAAATCTGTTACAGACAAACCCGAAACCTGAAACACACACTTAGCAAAACAAAAACCAAACCACACACCGATTTCAGCAACACTTCACCTGGCACATCTCCCTGCCAACGGCGTAGATGTAAAACCTGCTCCATCATCAACACAACTACAGACATCAACACTCACCACACAACAAACAATTATAAAACACATCCCAACACGTCATGCAAAACCAGCAACTGCATTTACCTACTGGAATGCCGTCATTGCCCGGCATTCTATGTAGGTGAAACCAAGAACCCAGTACACATCCGAATAAATCAACATCGACACACCTCAGACCGCACACCAAACAACATTCTTCCCATCCCTACACACACCCGCCTCCACAATTTAACGTTCAACGACTGTTTCACCTTACGCATCATCAAAGCATTCAGCCCTCCATTGACAGACATCGAATTAAGGACCTGGGAAACATCGTACATATGGTCACTTGGTGCTCACTATGGACCAGGACTTAACAGACAGCACTGACAGACAGCACTGACAGACAAACATGACATGACTCATCTGACAAAAAATACCCCAATAGTACCATCATCATCATAACCATCACCATCATCATCATCATCATCATCATCATCATCATCATCATCATCATCACCATCATCATCATCATTATCATCATCATCATCATCATCATCATCATCCATCATCACTACTATCATCACTCCCAAAAAGTTTCTTTGTTCCTCCTTCTTTTAAACAGATGTCACTTTTTTAAAAAAATTATATTCTTTATATGTCATATTTATACCTCATTCGACTGATGACGACTCCACAGTAGGAGTCGAAATATATCGTATATTAATTGTTTTTATTATTTATATGCTTCACATCTACAAATAACTAATCAAGATACGTTATTCTAGATATTCTGTGGCTTCACTATCATATACAACGTGTAGCACAAAGGTGTAACCATATTTGAAGAGCTTATTCAGACCATGGTATAGAACAACTTTTACTATGGACCCAACCCAGAAATCTCAAACAAAAAATTTGCCCTTCCATACATTTCGGCCGAGCGGCATTGCATTTTTCTATGAAACAGTCGATTATTTTTTTTTTCGAGATACAGGTTTTGTTCCATAGTAAAAGTTGTTCTATACCATTGACTGAATAAGCTCTTCAAATATGGTTACACCTTTCTGTTACACGTTGCATAAATATTTTTTTTTCCTATCGTAACATCTGAACTAAACCGACTTTTCAAGGTTGCCAGCGTTTATCCCCCTCTTAACTTAAGGTGGCTCCGTCGGAAAAATTAGCTACCCGATTCGTGGTAGTTGAAATTTCGAACAAAATCATATTTAAATAAAGTTATTATCAGCTCGCACTGCAACATGGCTGTTACGTCAGTCGCTGCGGGTGATAAGTGCGAAAATAGTGTGTTTTTAATTTATTTTATCTAAAATAAAATGAATTTCCAAGAACTGACAAAAACATATCATTTAATATTATTTTGTGTAGAATTTTATAAATTTTCATACTGTTTTGATAAAAACTGTAGCAGTTATATTGTTACGAGTGGACAAAAATCGAGAAATAAGGTGAAACATAGAATTTTCTTGCTTCACTTCTGTATATTTAAATAAAATTCAGGAAAAACCACATCACTATTTGTATCATGTAGATTACTATGTATTTTTCTTCTATTAAAAAATTCTATAGGTACCGTATAAAATGGTTTTAAAGTTACTCAGTTCAAGGTCGTTGGCGTTGGAAGAAACCTTAAGCGGGACTACGTTATCACAGTTTAAAAATCCATATTTTTACACTGTGATATTATCTTATTTTTTAGTTAGTTGACTGGCTGCAACTAGTTATTATTACTTACAACAAACCCAAGTTGGACTTTTTCATAATCTTGTAACAGAGACGTAGATTAAAAAGTATGTATGTTATCTAAGGTTATACGAGTATGTTGTATTTACTTCATTACGTATGGGAGTAGATAAATATAATTTTTTGCTTTTGCCGGAAATTAACTGAAAAATTAACTATGAACATGTCATGTGCTTATTGTTTTCCACCACGTATTTCCGTTAAATAAATAGAGCCTAGTACAATAAACTACTAGACCTCTGCAAAAAATTTAGTAATACTTTCATTCCATTATTTCTACATGGTTCTGAGAGTACTTCAGAATAAGTGTATCAACAACCTTGAAGAACAAACGACATCGCGATGTAGACAACCCGTGGCGCCATCTGTTTCATCGCCATCATTTTTGGAATTTGCAGCGAAATTCACTACCAAGAAAAATCCTATTATTTTATATTATAAAATCATTAAAAAACAATTTTTGCAGTAATATGTTTGTTATTGTAATTATAACCATACAAATCTCCATATTTGTTCACGTAATTCTTTGCTATTAATTTGAGCGCTTCAAATCAAATCGATCCTTAAGGCTAACCAAGGACATGGACTCCAAGTGACCATAATGACCTGGAACCTAACTAGTGAATGTTCACAGCGTAGTGTAATAGACTCCCCTTGACCCCGTGTGCCCCTGTATGTTACAGTACGCCAACGGCGGAGCCAGAGCAGCCAGTAGACTTCTGAGTGTTTGTTCAACGGTGAGTCTCAGAACTGTTCATACTTTTACTTCATATCGCTAGAGGGGATCATTGCAGTAACTTTTTATTGAAATTTATCGCCACATTATTTGAAAACATACATGTAGTATGTAAAGGACTGATTTGTTTTTACACCGCAGACATCAGTTTTCAGAACGCACAATTTTTAACACTGTTTTTTACAGGTTCTCTTGTATTTTTATGTAACTTGTATTCTATGGCATGTTTCCGATCATTCCTATGTATTCTATGTAACTATTCATGTATCCATGTATTTCGTTTGCAAATATTCTTATTTTACCATTGTCATGCTTTTTATTTAATTAATTTTGCAATAAAATGTCTTCGGTCTAATTGGTAAATATTTTAGAATCAATCATCGTAAAGAATCAAAATATTAAGGGACGAGACCAGGTTTTCTGAAAGATCTTAGGTAACATTTTACTAATTTAATTTTATGTAAAATAATGCGTTCATTTTTACAAAGCTTTTATTAATATTTATTTTAACAAATTAATACAAATTTTGTCACTATGCTGGTGACAAAAAGCTAGACTTTATAAGCTCAAAATCGCTTTCCCTATGTTAATCAAAAAATCGAAAATTGGATTTTTAACTGTTGTTCTTTCCTAATTTAGCGTTTATTATTTTTAATTTTCTATAAATATATGTATAACCGTTAAAACAGAAATAAAAATTGATTGATATTTGGCCCATATTTTAGAGTGACGACGACCCCAACAATATACCTATATAACTATCGAAAAAAGTATTTATAATTTTTGTTTCTATTTTAATGTTTAAACGTTATACAAAATAAAAAATAATAAAAGCTTATTGAATATGAAAATATTTACTATCATTATTTTTAATTTAGTTTTATATTGAGTATTAGAGAAGCTATTATGGTGTCTGCCTACTATAATAAATATTGATTATAAATTTTTAGGTTCTAGTTTTTTAACAGTTTAACGAATTAACTTTTCCAGCTCTTTAAAGGTCATCTCTAGTAGCTCTTTTTTCGATCACTTGTTTTTCAGCTTTTTAACGAAGGTCATCTCTACTGGCTCTTAAGTTGTTAGTTCTTGACTTTGGAAAGGCGTGGCGAAAGAATTTGAAGTTTGAATGCTAAAATTTAAAAGCTAAACCTTATACAGAGCAAGCAGACAAGTAACTTTAATAAAACCACATGTGCTGATCATCTTACCCAAACTTTATTATATTTTTATACCCTCACATTTTAAATACTCACCGTAAATTTCGTATGGGCAAGTCCATTTGCGCGGTTATGTTTTATATACGGGCAAGTCCATTTGCGTGGGTATGTTTTGTATGGGCTATTACATTTGCGTGTGTATGATTTGTATTAGCCAATCCAGTTGCGCAGAAATGTCTTTAGGTAATTTGTATAAAGTTGTTCAGTATGGAGAATCTGTTTATTCAACACTCAGTTTATGCGATTTGACTTGCCTTTCAACTCATCTTACTGCCACACCTTTCCAAAGCCCAACCTCGGATTCTTCTCACAGCAAGCTAAACAAACCCTTCGGTCCTCAGGCGGGCGGATTCGTCGCATGACGCGGTTCACGCGCAGCCGCAGCTACATCGTCGGCTGGATCTAACGCCATCTAGCGATCTTGCTCTCCGCTGTATTGTCAGAGCTCGCTTACGTGTGTGTGTGTGCTTAGCCCTGAGCTCCTGTGGCCGTTGTCATTATGATGGGAGAACGGGAAAATATTAAATTATCTCTACTGTAAACAATGGTATTAAAAATATAATAGCCCCTAGTGGGAAAGGTTGGGGGGGCTGATCAGTAGATTTGACCCCATGGAAGACGCCCCTTGGCTCTGGAGGGATGACTAGAATATTGACACCAACATTACAGAGCTTTCAGATATCAACATATTATAGTAAAGTTGCAAAAATGTATATTTTTAAAATTACAAAATCTGTTTATCAAATCCCTTGATTCCCCTTTTCCAAGTGCGAAATATCTAATTCTAGATGAGTATTGATTTTGGATTTATTCAGAGATAAAGTTTGAGGCAGAAAACTGACCGCCTATGAAATATTTTTAGTGACTATTCATACTCAATTGTGAGATATCCACTGTAAATGCATTTTAACATTGGAATTGATATTTTATTTGTTATTTTTAGGCTGTCGATGCAAATAAAAGTACATATTTTATAACTCTAATATGAAAACCTACTCTCGACACAATGACAACGTGACCAATGGAACAGGAACTGTATAATTGACGATGGAATGTCTTGAGTGAAACAAGAATTGTGGTTACACTTCCATTCTAACGATACAAAAAATCTTGATATAATGCGGATCAATCGACCTTGGGAATAGAAATGGCCGCCCGCTCTTGCTGTACTGTCATAGACCAAACACACGCCTGACATATTTATGTCACAGTATGAGATTTGAGCGATAGACAATATACACATTAGCTGCGATTGTTTTAATGCTATCTGTATTTCCATGTGTAAACATAGACGGATATATAGTGTGTAAGAGGTGGATAGAACGGTCGCCATTTTTATTCCCAAGGTCTCTATTGATTCGACTAATACTAAAATGAGTCTTCTTAATGTCATGGTGACGTATTCACTATCGAAAAAGGCTACTAAACGAAACGTAATTCTAAAAAATAGATGGATGAACCCTCAGACCAATAAACCAATAGACAAAGTCTTGGTGCCGTCAAAACGTACTACCCAAAACTTCATTTCGAAGCATACTACTCGTCAAAACGTCAAAACGTACTACTCCCGGTAGCATAAAACCTCAAAGTACAGAGGAGCTGATTCATTGGGGTGGCTGTTGTAAATCTGAAAATAAAAGTTAGGTTAGATATTATTGTTTTGACAGAGGATCATGTTTAGGTAGGTATATGGGTGCTTTCTTGATCTTACCTTTGAGAGGCTTTAAGGTATGGTAATATCTCCCCCAACAAAAGCAGTGCAGTGTTTTTACTGAGACGGAATCTTCTTACGAACTTGGCATCCGAAAGAGTTTCAAACAGATTCGTTCTTTCGAAAAATTGTCTTTCTGTAATGCGTCTCTCCATGTACTCTAAAATTTCTTCATCATCGTCATCGGAGAAATCCATTTTTAATTTTTTACTGTTGTTTTCCCACAATAAACACAAAATTTTAGGTTAAGTAAAAAGTTAAACTGTCAATTTTGGGCATTTAAGTTTGACAGCTCACTAAATACGATTAGCAACTAATTTAAAGTTGTGCAAGACGCTAAACACTTTTAGGGACTTAAATACGTTTAGGATGCTCCTAAACGTTTTTAAGCGACGTCATGCAAGCGGCCCCTAATGACTCCTGTCCAAGTCACCAAATTATAATGTACTGTTACTTTTCTTAAGTGACAACATTGGCAATCCTTTCTAATTTGGTCGCGTTATAGCTTGTGTTTATGTTAGGAAGTAAGTCGGCAGATTTTTAAACAAAATATTATTTAAGTTGTGTTTTGCTGCGAATTATCGTATGGAAAAGGGTTGAAGATACAAGGACAATGTCCTGCTACGTGCGTGGTTGCAGATCCCATTCGGGGAATAAAGAAAACTCGAACAACAATATCAGTTTTCACAAGTGAGTAAAAAGTGATGTTTTCCGAGTAAATGAACCATAAAATGGAATTCCATCAAGAAAGACCGCATTTTACGACGTGTCTTTTTCATATAGTAACGTAAATATAGCTTTTAGAATAAAAGTAAATCCTAAAATCATTAAAATAATTAAACCCGTTTTGAGGTTATTAGTGAAGTCAAAACAGTTGTCGGTAATTTTACTGATTTTGTGCTAGTATGAAGTATTGATTCAGCTTATTTTACTTAAGGTTCCTCAAAAATTAAGACATTCGTAAACGATGGTTTGTCGCTATTAGCTGGAGTTGGAAACAGCACAAAACTAATTTGAAAGTGCTCAAAGCACTTCAATCCAGAGTGCTTTCTGAAAAGAACTATTGCGACCACGCTTAAAAGACGATGCGGTGCCCACCTTGAATTTACCTATTAAAACAAGTTGTTTTGGTTGAATCCTTCACTACGCTCAAAATTTTAACTTAGAATCACGAGTCTTGCTCGAGACACAGAATAAAATACTCGGCACTCGCAACAAAAATAAACTTTGCCCTCTTGTTGCACAAATTTTAATGCTTATTTTACTACTATCTGTTTAAAAATTTTATGTTTAATTGTAGGATTTGAGGAACTGCAATGGAACCATCAAAAGCTGGCTTTGTAGTGCGTAAATTGAAAAAATTCTTCCATTGAAAAAAATGTCTCCAAGCCCTGGAAGGACCTGCTAACAGCATGCCTCTAATGAGTGTAAAAGACAGAGGAGGGCTGACTAAGCCATCAAAAAGCATTCAAAAAATCTACCAAACCGCAGAGAAAATCCTGAGAGTGTTTGAGGATGTAGTTACAAAAAAAAAGTGTAGGAAAACCACAGCACTTCACATCTATGATAAACCAAATTTCACAAAGATTATTGGTACAGACAGACGTACTTGACGACCTACATGACCATTCGTTGGATAACTTCGTGTTGGACACGTATTTGAAACTTAGAATACATCACATGACGATGGGAATTACTGCACCCATCGAAAATATACGCTCATTTCTGACGAAAACAATAATTTTCAAAGGTCAATAAATACGTTTATTTTTGGCTGCTTTGTAAATCTTAATGACATGCAAAAATCAAACGTACTCACTGGAGAAAATTTAGAAATTAAACAACCATGAAGTTTAAAAAAATTAGGCTTCTCAATAAAACGATTCAATTATGCATTTTATATGCGAAGGTCAAAATGTTATTTTTATTTTTGATGTTTTATATAATAATATGTAAAATTGTAATTCTGGAGTTTGCAACAAATTGTTTCTTTTATCCTCTGATTATTTTTCTGAGTTTTATTATTATTATCATTATTTCACAATTGTTTGAGAGGGATCCTTTTGAGTGTTAAGGAGGCTAGTTTTCATGGCGGCGCCTTCCTCTCAAAATATGTATTTTTAGTGGGAGTGGGAGGGTGTGTGTGTGCATGTATGTATGTAAACGTGGTATTCTTAGTTTTGAGGTAAAGTTGATTATTTCATTCCATAAATATTTGACAGGTTTCTCAATTTCATATATTATTTTATCTACTCCCATACTACAATAAGGTAATTGCATCATCAAAATCAGTTTTATAAGTACCTATACTGTTTATCTGATAATATTACATTATAACACCGTGATTCTGCGCTGCTATTGGCCCAATTTACTATAACACCGCTAGAGAGCCAATCAACAACAGCGACGAGAAATAAGTCCCGACCTTATTTCTCAAGCCACGCCCACTTTATCCTAGTTGCTTCTAATTGGTACTCGAGGCAGCATTACCGGTCGATGAACTCGGGGTTCATGAACGAGTGTTCTTCTCATTTTTCGTGAAATTGTTAGTTGAAAATATGATTAAAATACGATATTTTTGATGCTCGTAGATTAAGTTTTGTGTCCAACTGAACATAAATAGACATTTCGACACTTGTGCAAAACTATTACGAAACTCACTTAGTTTGTTTCGTTAACAAGCACTCGTGTCCCAATGACTTAAATTATGTTACAGTTGCACAAAATACTATGATTATCTATGTAGCTTTCTAACTGTACAACAAGGTATTATTAAGGCTTTTTTTATCCAAATCGATATCGATAAAGTCTGCAAACCGGTAGTCCGATACATGCCTAGTTGCAAGCGTTTGAAAGATAGGGCTGTAGCCGGCTTGAAATCGACGTATTGATAAAAATACTGCCATCTTGTTTTTTCATACGGAGAGTTGTATATGTGAAAGTAGCATAGCTTTACCATCCTAGGTTTCTGCTTAATTAGATTTTGTCTATTGGTTTATTGGTCTGAGGATGAACCTCAACGTGTTTTTTTTTATAATTTTGCGAAATTTCTACCGCTTTATCCTCAGAATAAGGAATACAAATAGAAGCCTGACTAAAATAAGAACTGGGCATTAGCCATTGTACTCATCTAACGTAAATTACTCCTGTGTACGAGTGAATGAAACGACGGACCGCACTTACTTTATATTTTTTCCTAGTGTGTCACTAGATTGAACCAAACAAATGTCAGATGGATGTAATTTGGATGTATTTTAAAAATTATAATACCATCAAATTAAATATGTCTCATCATTGTATCGTTGTGTTGTAATATCGTACGTTGCGTGCATCACATCTTAATTTGGTGGCATCGAAATGTCTATTGCATTTTGCGAAAGTTTACAGCTTCACCGAGAGAAATTAAATATTTTGGTGCTCTTCCTCTCAAAATTCGTGAAAGTGTGATTTATTATTGTTTGTGTTGATTGTTTTTTTAACATTGTAATAAAATGTCTTGTGCGATTGAAGGCTGTAAATCGCATAGGTACAGGAAGAAAAGAAAACAACAATGAAGCAATATCATTTCATCGGTGAGTTCTGATAGTTTTTATGTTAATAAGTTGCAGGATCATACCTAAAACTCAGTAACAATAATAGTAGTTCTTGTAACTCATACTCGTGTTCAATTCTACACCGATATTTGCCAGTTTTATATAGATTTTCTGCCGACTACGAGAGGTTATGTTTTTTCGTATAGTGATGTACTAAAGTCCGTGTGGCAAACTATCGAACATTGGTTCCCGCTGCAGCCGTGCATAAAGGATAATAGATTAATGAGAGGTTTTCTTTTTGAGTATTAAAAAAAAACATAGTTTCCCAGAACTCTGTAGATGGTGTTAAACTGACTACGTTGCTAGGTGCCAAAGCCAAAACGATTGAAAAAAAAACATTGCGTCACGTCATGTCACGTCACATACGCTCGTTGGTTGATGACATGTGTGCTGAGCATATTATGTGCGAATGCTTTGTTATGGTCCGTCCAGGTCTCAGAATAAGGAATACAAATAGAAGCCTGGCTAAAATAAGAACTGGGCATTAGCCATTGTACTCATCTAACGTAAATTACTCCTGTATACGAGTGAATGAAACGACGGACCGCACTTACTTTATATTTTTTCCTGGTGTGTCACTAGATTGAACCAAACAAATGTCAGATGGATGTAATTTGGATGTATTTTAAAAATTATAATACCATCAAATTAAATATGTCTCATCATTGTATCGTAGTGTTGTAATATCGTTCGTTGCGTGCATCACATCTTAATTTGGTGGCATCGAAATGTCTAATGCATTTTGCGAAAGTTTACAGCTTCACCGAGAGAAATTAAATATTTTGGTGCTCTTCCTCTCAAAATTCCTGAAAGTGTGATTTATTATTGTTTGTGTTGATTGTTTTTTTAACATTGTAATAAAATGTCTTGTGCGATTGAAGGCTGTAAATCGCATACAGAAAGAAAAGAAAACAACAATGAAGCAATATCATTTCATCGGTGAGTTCTGATAGTTTTTATGTTAATAAGTTGCAGGATCATACCTAAAACTCAGTAACAATAATAGTAGTTCTTGTAAATCATACTCGTGTTCAATTCTACACCGATATTTGCCTGTTTTATATAGATTTTCTGCCGACCATTAGAGGTTATGTTTTTTTGCATAGTGATGTACTAAAGTCCGTGTGGCAAACTATCGAACATTGGTTCCCGCGGCAGCCGTGCATAAAGGATAATAATAAGGAAAAATAATGCCGAATAAATATCGCTATATTTTTTTGTTACAGATTTCCAAAAAGGGAAGAATTAAAAAGTGAATGGCTTAGACGAATAATTAGACCAAATTGGGCAATTAAAAAAAGGAGTCATATTTGTTCGAAACACTTTACGCCGGATTTTTTGGACCAAACGAAAATTTAAAATGGAGACGGTTAAAAGCAGATGCTTTACCGACGTTATATTTACCGGATACAAACACATTGGTAACCTTTAAATAATTATGTATGATTGCATCATCAATCTTGTTTGTAGGTAGGTACGTGCTTGTACTATACTATAGTATATTAACTCGATAATTTTTCAATTTTAGGCAACAGACCCAATACCCATGGATGTATGTGGTGTAGAAAAGTGCATACTTCTATGTTCGCAAATCGTTCTGAAAAGCCTGTTCAGAACTTGTACGTTACTTCCGTGATCGACTTCACGAAGAAATTCCGCAGATCAAGACATTTTCGTACTTAGTGGTTGACAATAAAAGTACTTTGACAGGGTAGTTCTATCGTGAAATGAATTTTGGAAATGCTTATTGACTTGAATTGCGCATAATTTGATTTCTTATTGCAGGTTAGGTATTTTAATCGTTCATTATTTGTTATTAGTTATTATTCAAAATAAGTTGATGTTTATTTGATAGAAATAATAAAAAAAAAATTAAATTACCTCTGTAGTAATTGCGCTGTCATCGCTCATCATTGACATAATATTATTATTACGAATCCTATAAGTCTATGATTATTATGATTTCTACTGTTGCGATTAATTCCTTCCTCCTTGATTGAACAAAGACGCGACATCAACGAACATCTATTTGATTGAGTTAAGAGGCGACTTAAAAAGTATCCACTTAAATAGTTTACGGTTGTATCTCTGATACAAGCTACAGCATTTTTTGTACTAGAAACAAGCACAATTTTGGACTTAACTTATGTACCTACCTGCCTACGATATAGTAATTTGTACTTAATAAAAAATATTATGCTAAACGAAAGATATCCTTTTATTAATTCCTTATTTACACAATATAACATGTGTCCCACTGGGGTAGACAGATACCACTTTGCTATTAATTCTCTTGGCCTCCTTCCAAAGCAAGAGGATGTCACCAGAAAGGTCGGTGCCTCCTGCATTCTCTTTTTTTCACACTTTGATACGATATGATGTGTGGTAAGGAGATTGGTCGCGGTTCATTTCGATTTGGTTTATTTATCGTAGTCAAAAATCGACATTGTTACATCACTAGCAAAGCAACGAACTAGTGACAACCTACTTAATTAAGAAAAAACTAACACATATCCATCTCTCTCTAACGCACTAAAATGTCGTAAGAAAATCAAGGATAGGTGTCTTTCTCCGCGTATTATTTTAGCCAGGCTTCTATTTGTATTCCTTATTCTGAGGTCCAGGTTTAAAATGTACCATGGCTTGTACTCATTGCGCTTTACGACTTTCATCTTTAGGAAAAAGATGTATGCCTCCATTTTTATACAAATCCACAAGGCACAGACTTCTCTTCTTTTTCTCTTGGGACATTTTCTTTCTGGCTTAGAAAACTCATAAAAAGACTGCTAATTATTTTTTTCTTTTTCCTTGTTGTTATTATTTATTTATTTTCAAAATGTCATTGTGATGTGATGTGACAATGACATTAATTACTTTTTTATGTACGTTTCGTTTTACGATCTCAAAATTACATCCAATCCAAGTGCAATAATCAAAAAATTATTTGACGTTCCGTTCCTTGCAGTAACTTACCAAGTTCAGCGCCATCTATCCAGCGACTAGGGAAGAGTAAAAAGAAAAGAAAATCCCTCATTGCAGCGCGAGTTAAAAGAAAAATAATGCCGAATAAATATCGCTATATTTTTTTGTTACAGATTTCCAAAAAGGGAAGAATTAAAAAGTGAATGGCTTAGACGAATAATTGGACCAAATTGGGCAATTAAAAAAAGTGGAGACTTTTAAAAGCAGATGCCTTACCAACGTTATATTTACCAGATACAGACACATTGGTAACCTTTAAATAATTATGTATAATTGCACTATCAATCTTGTTTGTAGGTACGTGCTTGTACTATACTATAGTATATTAACTCGATAATTTTTCAATTTTAGGCAACAGAACCAGTACCTATGGATGTCTGTGGTTTAGAAAAGTGCATACTTCTATGTTCGCAAATCGTTCTGAAAGGCCTGTTCGTTCACGTTACTGCCGTGATCGACTTCACGAAGAAATTCCGCAGATCAAGACATTTTCGTACTTAGTGGTTGACAATAAAAGTACTTTGACAGGGTAGTTCTACCGTGAAATGAATTTTGGGAATGCTTATTGACTTGAACTGCGCATAATTTGATTTCTTATTACAGGTTATTAGGTATTTTAATCGTTCATTATTGGTTATTAGTTTTTATTCAAGATAAGTTGATGTTTATTTGATAGAAATAAAAAAAAATGAAATTACCTCTGTAGTAATTGCGCTGTCATCGCTCATCATTGACATAATATTATTATTACGAATCCTATAAGTCTATGATTATTATGATTTCTATTGTTGCGATTCCTTCCTTCTTCCTTGATTGAACAAAGACGTGACATCAACGAACATCTATTTGATTGAGTTAAGAGGCGACTTAAAAAGTATCCACTTAAATAGTTTACGGTTGTATCTCTGATACAAGCTACAGCATTTTTTGTACTAGAAACAAGCACAATTTTGGACTTAACTTATGTACCTACCTGCCTACGATATAGTAATTTGTACTTAATAAAAAATATTATGCTAAACGAAAGATATCCTTTTATTAATTCCTTATTTACACAATATAACATGTGTCCCACTGGGGTAGACAGATACCACTTTGCTATTAATTCTCTTGGCCTCCTTCCAAAGCAAGAGGATGTCACCAGAAAGGTCGGTGCCTCCTGCATTCTCTTTTTTTCACACTTTGATACGATATGATGTGTGGTAAGGAGATTGGTCGCGGTTCATTTCGATTTGGTTTATTTATCGTAGTCAAAAATCTCAGAATAAGGAATACAAATAGAAGCCTGACTAAAATAAGAACTGGGCATTAGCCATTGTACTCATCTAACGTAAATTACTCCTGTGTACGAGTGAATGAAACACCGGACCGCACTTACTTTATCTTTTTTCCTGGTGTGTCACTAGATTGAACCGAGCAAATGTCAGTTGGATGTAATTTGGATGTATTTTAAAAATTAGAATACCATCAAATTAAATACGTCTCATCATTGTATCGTTTTGTTGTAATATCGTTCGCTGCGTGCATCACACCTTAATTTGGTGGCATCGAAATGTCTAATGCATTTTGCAAAAGTTTACAGCTTCACCGAGAGAAATTAAATATTTTGGTGCTCTTCCTCTCAAAATTCGTGAAAGTGTGATTTATTATTGTTTGTGTTGATTGTTTTTTTAACATTTTAATAAAATGTCTTGTGCGATTGAAGGCTGTAAATCGCATACAGGAAGAAAAGAAAACAACAATGAAGCAATATCATTTCATCGGTGAGTTCTGATAGTTTTTATGTTAATAAGTTGCAGGATCATACCTAAAATTCAGTAACAATAATAGTAGTTCTTGTAAATCATACTCGTGTTCAATTCTACACCGATATTTGCCTGTTTTATATAGATTTTCTGCCGACTATGAGAGGTTATGTTTTTTCGTATAGTGATGTACTAAAGTCCGTGTGGCAAACTATCGAACATTGGTTCCCGCGGCAGCCGTGCATAAAGGATAATAGATTAATGAGAGGTTTTCTTTTTGAGTATTAAAAAAAAAAAAACATAGTTTCCAAGAACTCTGTAGATG
The DNA here is from genome assembly GCA_934047225.1 of Ypsolopha sequella. NCBI lineage: Eukaryota > Metazoa > Arthropoda > Insecta > Lepidoptera > Ypsolophidae > Ypsolopha > Ypsolopha sequella. The sequence goes on along the minus strand of OW203984.1, from coordinate 25,596,442 downwards.
GTGTTGAACTGACTACGTTGCTAGGTGCCAAAGCCAAAACGATTGAAAAAAAAAACATTGCGTCACGTCACGTCACGTCACGTCACATACGCTCGTTGGTTGATGACATGTGTGCTGAGCATATTATGTGCGAATGCTTTGTTATGGTCCGTCCAGGTTTAAAATGTACCATGGCTTGTACTCATTGCGCTTTACGGCTTTTATACAAATCCACAATCCACAATCCACATTTTTATACAAATCCACAAGGCACAGACTTCTCTTCTTTTTCTCTTGGGACATTTTCTTTCTGGCGTAGAAAACTCATAAAAAGACTGCTAATTATTTTTTTCTTTTTCCTTGTTGTTATTATTTATTTTATTTATTTTCAAAATGTCATTGTGATGTGATGTGACAATGACATTAATTACTTTTTTATGTACGTTTCGTTTTACGATCTCAAAATTACATCCAAGTGCAATAATCAAAAAATTATGTGACGTTCCGTTCCTTGCAGTAACTTACCAAGTTCAGCGCCATCTATCCAGCGACTAGGGAAGAGTAAAAAAAAGAAAAGAAAATCCCTCATTGCAGCGCGAGTTAAAAGAAAAATAATGCCGAATAAATATCGCTATATTTTTTTGTTACAGATTTCCAAAAAGGGAAGAATTAAAAAGTGAATGGCTTAGACGAATAATTTGACCAAATTGGGCAATTAAAAAAAGTAGTCATATTTGTTCGAAACACTTTACGTCGGATTCTTTTGGACCAAACGAAAATTTAAAATGGAGACTTTTAAAAGCAGATGCCTTACCAACGTTATATTTACCAGATACAGACACATTGGTGACCTGTAAATAATTATGTATAATTGCATTATCAATCTTGTTTGTAGGTACGTGCTTGTACTATACTATAGTATATTAACTCGATAATTTTTCAATTTTAGGCAACAGAACCAGTACCTATGGATGTCTGTGGTGTAGAAAAGTGCATACTTATATGTTCGCAAATCGTTCTGAAAGGCCTGTTCATAACTTGTACGTTACTTCCGTGATCGACTTCACGAAGAAATTCCGCAGATCAAGACATTTTCGTACTTAGTGGTTGACAATAAAAGTACTTTGACAGGGTAGTTCTATCGTGAAATGAATTTTGGGAATGCTTATTGACTTGAACTGCGCATAATTTGATTTCTTATTACAGGTTATTAGGTATTTTAATCGTTCATTATTTGTTATTAGTTTTTATTCAAGATAAGTTGATGTTTATTTGATAGAAATAAAAAAAAAATGAAATTACCTCTGTAGTAATTGCGCTGTCATCGCTCATCATTGACATAATATTATTATTACGAATCCTATAAGTCTATGATTATTATGATTTCTATTGTTGCGATTAATTCCTTCCTCCTTGATTGAACAAAGACGCGACATCAACGAACATCTATTTGATTGAGTTAAGAGGCGACTTAAAAAGTATCCACTTAAATAGTTTACGGTTGTATCTCTGATACAAGCTACAGCATTTTTTGTACTAGAAACAAGCACAATTTTGGACTTAACTTATGTACCTACCTGCCTACGATATAGTAATTTGTACTTAATAAAAAATATTATGCTAAACGAAAGATATCCTTTTATTAATTCCTTATTTACACAATATAACATGTGTCCCACTGGGGTAGACAGATACCACTTTGCTATTAATTCTCTTGGCCTCCTTCCAAAGCAAGAGGATGTCACCAGAAAGGTCGGTGCCTCCTGCATTCTCTTTTTTTCACACTTTGATACGATATGATGTGTGGTAAGGAGATTGGTCGCGGTTCATTTCGATTTGGTTTATTTATCGTAGTCAAAAATCGACATTGTTACATCACTAGCAAAGCAACGAACTAGTGACAACCTACTTAATTAAGAAAAAACTAACACATATCCATCTCTCTCTAACGCACTAGAATGTCGTAAGAAAATCAAGGATAGGTGTCTTTCTCCGCGTATTATTTTAGCCAGGTTTCTATTTGTATTCCTTATTCTGAGTCAAAAATCGACATTGTTACATCACTACCAAAGCAACGAACTAGTGACAACCTACCTAATTAAGAAAAAACTAATACATATCCATCTCTCTCTAACGCACTAAAATGTCGTAAGAAAATCAAGGATAGGCGTCTTTCTCCGCGTATTATTTTAGCCAGGTTTCTATTTGTATTCCTTATTCTGAGGTTTTATCTGTCATAATATGTCGAGACCCGCAGTCAACGAATAGTGACAGTGTGAGTGACAGTGTAAACCCGAAATCTTATAAGTATTGTTGTTTTTATTCCCTCTAACATCAAAGTACAATGGCGGGCCCATTTTGCACGAGAAACGGAATGTAAAATCACAATTCTTGACTGAATGATAATGTTTTAGCATAAAATTTAATATTAATTATTATTCTAGTGTGCTAATAATCGTATTAATTTTTATATCGATAAAAAAATGTAATATATTATACCATAGATGTGCACATTCCATTAATGCGAAACATGGTTCTCTTTTCTATCTTCAATCTACGTCCCTTTTGAGGTGGACTGATGTCGTAGACTTAAATGTGTTCAATTACTTGCCAGCTATAATACATACTAACAACTTATATATTAGAACTGTAGTTATATGTACAAGTAGTTTCCTAAAGCTGCTTGTTTTTATATCGTTTATTTTTTGGATGTGTGCATGTTAGTGCAACCGACAGAGGGTTAGTTCATTTGAAAAATAAATGAAAGAAGCCATGTCTGCGTCAATGGATTTAAATTTTCAAATTAGCACTAAGCTTGAATGTGCCTTCTTCACAAATAAATGTCTAAGCTACAAAATGTGAATTGAATCAGCTAAAGGCTTTCCATGTTAAGTATATGAACTAGAAATGACAAAGCTTCAAGTCGTGAATGAAATCGGCTTAAGAAGGCTTTCTGTGTCAACGATATGAAATTTTATGAAATCAAATCTAGTTGTAAAATAATTTTACCTTCTGCTTTTTTGAAACATCTATAAAAAATAAATTGCTTAACTTTAAAACGTAACTTTATGTATATTTGTTAGTAACTGGGGGAACTAAGTGTCCATAATATTGTGATAAAACATCAAGTCTTTTCCATAAAGAAAAACTGCTTTGATTTTTTGTCTTTTAATTTCAAAATAAGAGAGATTATTTGTATATGAATTTTAGATTTTTAAAGTGTATGATTCTATTTTAATTTAAAAACAATTACATATTATGATTTTTAATTTTATTGTAATGAATAGATTTATATGTTTTGGTATTACGGTCCAGGAACATTTATAATTCAACGAAAATCCTCGACTGCTAGAGTCAAACAGTTTTGTAGTTTGTGACACAATGTAAAAAACAAATAAACATTACATAAACAAAATACAGACAGTTGTTTTTATTTAACGATAGACTGGAAAGATCAACCGGAATATGGACAAATAAATAAAAGATAATTTATATTATATTATATAATTTATTAGATAATTTCTATTTAGGTATAATAGAGATCATTAAATTTCTACTATGTTTTCTATGATATTTTTTTTACTAACGATTTTATTGTCCTGAAATGGAAGACGAATAATTCTTCGAAATTACAACCTACTTAAATAGCTGCTGAAATGCTGTAGAGATAACAAGGTTATTGTCAATATACATGCTGGTGCGAGGAGATGAGTGGTTACCATCGTTACTTTAGAATCAAAACTCCTTTTTACATGAAATTATAAGTACTAGAAGCGCTCCTCCCATACATTATGCAAGCAAAAGTATGGCAACTTTGAAAAGCACTCTCCTTCATGCTAGTCGCTTACTGGCCACGTAAACGTATTACGTGGCCTCGGTGTTTAAACGTTGAAAAACAAGCAAAACGCTTCTAAATGACGTCGTGATCATTAGACCAATTAAGGGGGCTTATGTAACCCGAGAAATTCCTCTGTCAGTGAGAGTAGGTAGTGTGATAAAGTAAGGTAGTACAGATTACAGATGTCAAATAAACCAAAATATTTTGATAAGAGAAGTTAGGTATTTTTACCTAAACTTGAGAATCGCTTATTACTCTCTGTGAAAAACTTCTCAGTCGAAATAGTTTATGTGTACGTACCGTATGTATTAGTAAGAATAGGTAAGTATAGGCATCCAATATATACTCCAAATTTAACTTTTAACATTTTGTGCTATCACTTCTACTGAAAAATTGCTCTGCCAATTTTTATTTCTTAATGTGGTTTTATTTCCTTAAATAAATAGCTTTGTAAAGTTATCCAAAAAAAAATCCTTTTGAATATATATATTTTTTATTTCTACGTAATTAGGTCATGTGAATAATTGCTCAGCTTAATTCAATACGTTTATTAGTAATGAGTCGCTGTATTTTAGTAGATTTTCCAATAAGCCAATGGAAATTCGGCCTAATACCGTAGTATTTACAATCTCAATAATTCCTAAATACAAGCATTGCCGTCACCCAGTCGCGGGTGTGAAGAGGGGTGAGGGGCGCTCGCGCAGTGGTGCGGCGGCGGGTAGCGATGCGCAGCGGTGAGCGGCGGCATTTTGTTTGTGTTGTGTCTCGCTCAACGAAACGGACCAGTTGTCTACTTATGCAAGGAACATTTGTGTATAAAAAATGACGGAGGAAGGCGACGGCGAGTTGTGTATCCTGTGCAAAAACGCTATAGTAGTAGGGTTTGTAACAGTGACAAAAAAAGGGACTCGAAAAGATTCGTCAATCGAGCAGAAGAAGAGATGATGGACTTTTCCCGCAACTTATGGAATTGTCAAACCTTACAGTACTCGTGAAATGTCGAAACTCATATATAAATGACGCAATGATCAAGGCATTTAAAAGAAAGAAGATATTACATATTAATGAACGCCACAGCGTCAGATCCACCGGCAGCGAACATATAATAGAATAGAATATAGTTTATTTGCGTTATTTGGTACATAATGTTCTTATATTGAGAGGTAAAGTATGACAATGTACTTAAATAATAACTTTTATTATTAAATATGCGACGACATTTTAAGTGTTCTTAAAATATAGTTTTAAAGAGTAGGTTACGTCGTACTGGAGGCCTAACAAGCGATCAGAAAACGAAACAACAACACGTTTTGCCAATGTCGCAAAATAAAATCTTACCTCCCATAGTACTGTTTTTGGGTTTGTAAGGAACAAGAAAAAAGAAGAAAGATTACGAATTGCACAAAAAGCGCCCTCAAATCTTGACATCGACCACTTACCAAGTCTACAGTATGAAATAATGAAAATGGAGTAATAATATTTTAAATTATTATTACATACGGCTTGAACACTCACGTGTGATTGTTGTTGACTATATGCCAACCGTTTTTTTTATAATATTATAATAATATTTTATTTACAGAACATTATGTCTTTATATAAAGGGCTGTGATAACCCTAGTAAGTTAATACAAACCTGTAACAGGGTTACCGCACTCTTCCGCCAGTGGTTTTAAAGATACAAAAAACTAAAATAAAATAAAGATAATACAGATTAATTCTATAATGTTTAGTGTATGAGAGGGTGTGTATGTATGTGTGTATGTGTGTGAGATGTGCGTTTATGAAGAGATGATGTATTCCTAGCCCTACAAGCGGGGTCTTGGGATCAGTTTGAGAACTACATACCGCCGCTCAATTTCGATTCCAACTTAAAATGTCTAATCTGTGCCAAATATATCAAGCAATTCAAAATTTCGACTAATCAAAATGCTTTCCTTATGTCGCAATGACATATCTGGAGAAACGGTTAGAAAACCATTTGTAAATTTAAATACTTTTAAGTGTTCCGTAGTACTTAAATGGTACAAAAGGAACCTTTATGGTTAGACTCCATTGTCCGTCCGTCCGTCCGTCCTTATGTGACAGCCTCATAACTTTAGCACCGTTAAAGATAAAGACATGAAGTTTGGCACAAAAATAGTATTAATTTGTCCACATATCACGGTGTAAAAAAATATGAAAAATTAGAAATTATAAAAAAAAAATCCAATTCAAAAGTGAAAAAAAAAACAAATATATTATTCTAAAAACACAATATGGGTATCAAATTGTAAATATTAAAAAAGCCTATTGTAAAAATATATACTTTTACTATATTTACTGGGACTGGTTTCGAGAAATCTTTAAAAAACCACAAAAATATGTATGTTTCTCCCCTCCCCCCCTAATATGTGTTTACGTAAAGATTACAGGAAAAATAAAGCGGTTGAGAAATTCACGAAAAAAAAAGAGAAAATTAAATTTATCATCCACAATACGGAACCCTAGGCACGCGAGTCTGCCTCGCACTGGACAGTTACTTACAGCATAAAACTTAGTTCAAATTTCCAAATGACGGTCTAGGCACAGAATACATTTATTTATTTAAATAAATTAATAACTTAAAAGAAATACATGTTTTATAATAATAATAAAGTGTATCAGAAACCCGTAAGGGTTTTTACTTACACCATCATTCCTGTCTTGTGCAAGAATATAGAAAATTAAATATACAGGTAGTCTAAATAAATAATGATAATGCCTTAAGATATCGAAATGCTTTGCTACAAAATCGTAAAATAATGGAATACACACAAACGTAACTAGTTCGCCGAGCAATGCGAGCGCGTAGCGCGAGCGTGCGAGCCCTATATATATAAAGCTACAAAACGGTGACTGACTGACTCACTGATTGACATGGTAGTTTAGTTGGAAGGAGTGTTCTGACATTGTAGTGATGTATGTATGGATTGTTCGGTGTCTAATTCTGACTGGGGAAAAATTATGACATTTGACATTTTTTGACATTTGACATTTTTATGTCAATTCTGGTGGAAAGTGGCAGAATGTATGGAGATTTGTATGGGATTTTTGCGAAATTTTTTTTTTCCTCGAACGAGCACGCGAGCGCGAAGCGCGAGCGTGCGAGTTCGTATGGACCATTCTAGCCACTAGGGATGTACCTACTTTGACATTTTTGACATTTTTTTGACATTTTCTTATAACTCCCGAACCGCTTGGCCTAGCGAGTTGCGGTTTGGACTATAGTGATGGGGTCGTCATGTGGGTTGGTATAGGGATGTGTCCCGTCACTAGGGATGGGACATTTTTTTTTTTTTTCTTAAATTTACTACAAAAAAGTTTTGTTTTGGCCATATCTTCGGAACGGAAGGTGGTACAACGCTAGGGGTCGGACCATAGGGTGCCAAAAAAGTTTCTTTTTTTTTTTTAAATGTCAAAACTTTAACCGACCGTATCTCCTAGACGGCTTGAGTTAGACCCATGTTGATGGGTGTCTAAGAAAAGGTCTCGCCGAGATCTATCCACCCCCGGTGTCAAAACTTCAACGGCCCGTATCTCCCAAACGGCTGGAGCTAGACCCATGTTCATGGTACTCTAAGAAAAGGGCTCGGCGAGCTCTACCTGGAAATCAAATAAAAAAAAAAAAAGTCGAAAAAAAAGATTTTTTTTTTGCCAATACTTTGATCGGCCATATCTTCCGAACCGTAGGTCCCAGCGAGTTGCGGTTTCGACTTTAGTGATCGGTTCGCCGAGCGCTACTCGACCGCATTAAAAAATTTGACATTTGACATAATTTGACATTTTTTTGACAGGTCCAAAAAAGTGCTCCGATTCGCTTGAAACTCGGAATCCAGGAGTAAGTTGAGTCGCTGATTACGAATCCGTTGTCAAATTTGACACTTTTTGACAACCGACAGGGATTTTGACACTTTTTCGAAAAAAAATTGATCGGACATTTCTTCGGATCTAATGGCGAGGCCGAAGGCCGAGCCCACAAGTATCTTTCAAGCGAGGCCGAAAAACGAGCATGGGAGGACGGAGAACGCGCCAGTGAGGCCGAAGGCCGAGCTGGCAGCGTTCGGAGTCCGAACATGCGAGTTTTTCGGCCGAGCACGACACCGCGGCTACCAGAGTCATATCTGATGTCATCCTAGGGAGGCCGAAGGCCGACCCCGGAGGACGATTCCGGAGGAATCGTCCGGAGGCCAAACAGTACCAAGCGGCGAGGCCGGAGGCCGAGCCTGTGAGGCCGAAGGCCGAACCGAGTATAAGCGAGGCCGATGAACGAACATACGAGGCCGAAGGCCGAGTATGTGAGTGCATGAGGCCGAGTTCACATTACCCCGGGGGCATTACAATACTGTTTCACTTGGACATGTCTCCCGAATGACTGAGGCTGGGCTCAGCGGGATTCAACTTCGTAGAAAGTTGGTTCAAGCACATTTAGACCGTTGACAGTTTGGACACTTGACAGCTGTCAGAGGAAACATTTCGCGTAAAGGATCCCGGCGAGGCCGAAGGCCGAGCTTACAAGTGTCTTTCCAGCGAGGCCGAAAAACGAGCATGGGAGGACGGAGAACGCGCCAGTGAGGCCGAAGGCCGAGCTGGCAGCGTTCGGAGTCCGAACATGCGAGTTTTTCGGCCGAGCACGACGCCGCGGCTACCAGAGTCATATCTGATGTCATCCCAGGGAGGCCGAAGGCCGACCCCGGAGGACGATTCCGGAGGAATCGTCCGGAGGCCAAACAGTACCAAGCGGCGAGGCCGGAGGCCGAGCCTGTGAGGCCGAAGGCCGAACCGAGTATAAGCGAGGCCGATGAACGAACATACGAGGCCGAAGGCCGAGTATGTGAGTTCATGAGGCCGAGTTCACTTTACCCCGAGGGCATTACAAGACAGTTTCTTTTGGATCTATCTCGCAAACGTTTGAGATTGGGCTTAGCGGGATTCGACTCCGTTGAAAGTTGGTTCCAGCACATTTCGACCGTGTACATTTTGGACCTTTGACAACTGTCAGATTACACAATAGCAAAATATTAGTACACTTCAATGGAATCAAAGTTACCACACGTATTTCAACGCGCTATTACGGTTACGACGATGACAATTTTGAAAACTGATCATGACCGATGACTTTTTTTCCCACCCGATCATGACCGATGACATTTCGTGATACAATTGACTTCTGCCCATTACTTGAATGTCGTCTGATCACCTGTTTCAACTCAATTAGCTTCCAAACGTGTTTTTAACTCGAAACCTCCTCAATCCTGTCACGTAAATGAAAAAATTTAAACAACAACTATGTACAACCAACAACAACAGGTAACAACAAAGAACAACACGTAACAACAAGTAACAATAGCGTTTACCACACACGCGGGCTGCCTGCAGCCCGCGCACCACGCAAAACACTAGTTAGGTATCTATAAGTACAACAATATGAGCAAACGTCCATAGTTGCTCTTTTCAACCATGGAGATAACAAAAAATACAAAATTAAATAGCCGTTACAAACTTATCAATTGCCTTTCACACAAGAGCATAAGTTAATTACAAAGACATAAGAACTATTTTAGTCCGTACGTAACTCGATCTTAACTTAGGAAGTGGACAAGTTAAGGGAATAAGATTGGGAGTAATAATATTGTTAACGTAAAGAGTTTTTAAATAAGAATATATGAAGAAGATACATATGTTATACATGTATACATACACACATATGTTATATACTTTATTTATACTGAAGTTGATGGGTTTTCTATAAAATACTTTTTGAATTTTTGTTTCGTATTAGTTGTTTTAAATGATTCTCTGACATCATAAGGCAAACTGTTTATTAATAGGGCATTTCCTTTTTAGGGTTCCATAGCTTATCGGGCAGCTCCAAGCGGTCGAGTGATAGTCAACCCTTACGCTCTAGCATAAATCGGCAAACAGATCCTAAAAAATATGCGAACGTTCGAAAATATGTTGGATAATTGATAAATCTGTTTTAATATAAAATCATATGACTAATAAAAATATAAAAATGGACGGAGTTATTTTTCATATTACGTAGTTAAGCAAAAATCAAAAAAATATGTTCAAAAAAGAAAATCTTTTGGATAACTAAACAAAGCTATGTATTTAAGGATAAAAAAACATCTTGAAGAATAAAAATTGGCAGAGCAATATTTCAGTAGAAGTCATAGCGCAAAATGTTAAAAGTTAAATTTGGGGCATCCCTGAAATCGAAATAATGTTGGATTCCTTTACATACCTATTCTAACTGGTACATACGTACGTATACAGAAAGTAAATAAGCCTGAGGAAATATTCACAGAAAGTAAAAAGCGATTTTTATGTTTAGGTAAAAATACCTAACTTCTCGTAACAAAATTTGTTGGCTTATTATACATATGTAATATGTATTACCTAACTTCATCATATGCCTAATTTCATTGGCGGAGAAATTTCTCGGAAGTCTCCATACAACAAATTTCCTCGTTGACTCCACTACATTGCGAAAGTATAACTTCCAGGGCCACAGCTTCAGGCTTCTGGCGGCGCTTCTTGCTGCGCTTCCAGGCGGTTTTTGCGACGGACTTTGCCCTGCCACGACACCCGTCAGCGCCTTCATGTATAGCGCGCTCGACACTAGGTTCGTCCTGTGCGCTCGATCACTGTTTCAACCGCCCGCCTCCCCTTACACCGCCCGTCGCGAGAGTGCAAGTCACTCGAGAGTTCATACATTTATTCTCTCCGCCGGCGCCGTCGCAAGAAGAACCGCTTGGCGCGCCTCCCGAAGCCTGAAGCTGTAGCCGAGGGGTTAGGGATCGCGACACGGATTCTAATACTATCTCTGTCGCACGCGTTGAAAAATGTATACGCTATCCTGCTGTCAGTGTTGGAACCTGACGAATGTGTTAATTGAACGGCTATCGGGTGGTGATGTTCGCCACATTTGGATGAGTACGAATAGATCTATGCGAGTATGGGCTTATGTTTTCTTCTAAATGAATGCCTTGAAAAAAAGTTGACCAGGCGATCGCCATCTCGCCACGTCTAATCCACAATGCTCTAAACCCAACAGAATGGAGATATTTGTGTCTTTAAGGGGCTCCACAATGCTAAACATCAGTTTTGCATTCGATTCAGTTTGCGTGTTTTTTGACTCAAGACAATTTACACTTTATAAATAAACATACTATCAATGTTCTTTTGATTATAATATGTTTAAAAAAGCATGAATTTTACGAAAAAAGCGATTTAGTTTCCATATTTCAAAACCGATTGAAACGAAACCAACACACACAGACAATAACTAGAAAAAAACATATTTATTACATAAAGAAACTATAGTTAATGTCCTAATGTAGTAGCGATTTCAGAATAACTAAAGTTTCACGTGCGCGGTATCTGATTAGAGCAGGATAGACAGTTAAAAAAAAGCGTTAGAGCAGGACTGAATTTTAGCATTGTGCAGCCCTTTAACTTATTTGACAGGATTCTTTTAGTACCTATCGAAAATTTTACTTTCAATTTCAGTTGTTACTAAAGTAACCTAAAGGTTGGTTTGGTTATTTTTCTAATGTTTTTACTGTATTTTTAGATTGTCTTCACACTTTCCCATCCTAGCGCACCAACCTGCAGATTCACATTTTTAAATATTCGATAAGTACATTATGCTTTCTAAGCTAAATATAAATACACACGTGTAATAAATTGAGATATCCCAAGTAACATTTCGTTAAATTACGAAATGATATGCCACGAAGTTGTAAAATGCAGTTTGGCCGAAACGGTCACCGGATATAAATGCTGATCATTTATGTTATATAAGTTAGCAAGCATTACAAAAAAGAAATACTTAACATTATTTTTAAAACCGTCCATGCATTTTCGTTTTAATTTAATAAACTACTGCAAAAAGCGGTGGAAAACAAATAAAATCTATGGCACAATATTTTAAAATAATTTATATTGATGTACTTAAGTACATTATTAAAATTCAGTCATCTATTAACAAAAAACGCTCTTATAACAACGCACATTAAATTAGTAAATTTGGTTTAAAACTATTTGTAGCCATCAGATTACAAAGTTCAGGACGTTTTTTTTTTCGTTTCGAATTATTTGATCATTTCATGCTTTTCTGAACTGTACTTTGGAGTCTAGTGGCCGCTATTCTATAAAAATGGGATAAAAAAAGCTCTATGGTATAGGTACTACAAAAATAATAGGTCTTTAGATATGAAATTGCCGAAAATTTCTTACAGATTCATGGGTTCATAATCCCTGTAATTCAATAGCTATTTCAATTATTAATTTTTTGTTTGAAAGTTGATTTCAAGGTTTTACATCTACGTATCAAATGTTTTTATTTTCAGTTTGATTATAAACATTAAATCTTCAAAAACAGTTCGTCCTAAATGCCATCCATTTCCATGATAAAGTTCGTAATATTGTTGTACAGCTGACACTTTTAAAAAATTAAATTATTGTTGCTGTTAGCTTGATGTTGTCTCATTCATACACAAAAGAAATAACATAATTTGGATTTGTCATTCCTAAAAAAAATGCAAAAATGTTAGTACTGAAAATTGAGTTTTCTTCAAATTATCTATAGAAAACGCCAATTTCATATGTAAAGACTAATATCTACCACAGGTGTACTATGGCGATAAATCTTTAACCTTTCGCATGTGTAAGCAAATATCCGGAAGGTAGTCACAATTTATTTAATGGTTATATATTTTATCTACTCCCATACTGCAATGAGGCAATTGCAATATCAAAAGCAGTTTTATAAGTATCTAGATATAATATTACATTACAAAACCGCGATTCTGCGCTGCGATTGGGCTAATTCACTATAAAATTGCTAGGGACCATTATTTCTTAAACCACGCCCCCTTTATCCTGATTGGCCTGCAATACAGCTTTACCGAAACGACGCACCCGAGATTCATGAACGAATGTCTTCTCATTTTTCGTGAAATTGTTAGCTGAGAATATTATAAATAAAGACGATATTTTTGATGGTCGTAATTAAAGTATTATGTGCAACTAAACATAAAATTAAACATTGGGAATATGTTACAGTTGCACAAAATACTATTGCACACATGCGACAGGTTAAATAAGATGACTAGGGACCTTATTGTCTAACTTTGAATCTATCACGATACCTTTGAATTTGACATTTAAAGTATCGTATAAAATGTCAAATTGAAAGGTATCGCGATAGTTTTAAAGTTACAAAATAAGGCCCCTGATATTCTACCTACTACTTTCGGAGGTATAATAAGCAAAAGCTAGAGTAAATAATATTGCACATGAAACATTATCATTAGAAAAAATTTAAACTTTTTCTTACATCTCAATAAAAATCCAGACGATCTAAATATCTAGGTTTTTGAAAACTTCATTTTGTAATATTTGTTACATTACTACGGCGAACATGTAGAATATAGTCTTATAGTAAATGTGATTATTAAAAAAAAACTGGCAGTAATCCTAAGAAAACACTGACTAGGATACCGGTTTTTATCAAAATCCAAAAATTGCTTGTTACGTACACTGGTTGTGTAATTTAATTTAACGTCAAATCTGCTACCACGCCACATTACGAATGTAAAATCGAATAAGTACATTTTTAACATTTAACATAAAATCATGCAAAGTTTGTACGTACCTACATATTAATAAATCGATTATATTGATTCAAATTTAAGGAATTCATAAAATTCTAATAGCAGTAATCTAGCCTTGTTTCCACAACACTTGTTTTTTATTTAAGGTGAGCCTGCGCAAACGCACGTATGATAATCAAAAGTTGACAAAAATCTTGGAGCCATGAGTATTCAGTGTTAACATCTGCTACCAAAGGTGTTTTGTTGTATGAACACCGATTATATATGTTATTATAATATTGTTTGTCATTTGTGTATTTATTTATGCTCTGGCTTGACTTAAGTATATTTTTTACACGAACGAGGAAACTGACAGTTCGTGATAGTAGGAAAAGAGCTTTTAACTCCTATGTCGTATGAGCCATTTCACATTATCGCGAACTTTTGAATGTAAAATGGCTATGCGCCATAGGGGTTAAAAGCTCATTAGTCAAGGCCGAGCACAATAAATACACAAATGACATACTCACAGGTAGCACTTTTTTTTTGCAATCAAAGCCAATATAACCAGCAGAACTGGGTTGTCTTTAGACTGGTTTAAGGTTAAACGTCAGTCGCTCAGTGCAAAGTGCATAACTTAACTTAGTATTTCTTGTTTAGAAGTTAAAAATTAAAAAAGATTTTGGTATGTGGCAGCTGACGCAAATAGTTCAGTATTAGTGAGGTTTATAAAGTATGAGTTTGAAATTGAATGCACGATTAGTCATGATCTTGTCCAAACAAAGTTAAACAGCATTTTTAAGTTGGTTTTGAGAAGATCATGACTAACTACATATTTATACAATTTCAAACTCTTGGTTTATAAACCTCACTAATGCTGAACTATTGGCGTGAAATGCCAGATACTAAAATGCTTTTTCAAATTTAAATTTCTAAACAAGAAAAACAAAGATTATGTTTATTTTGCGAAATACATCGCTATGAATACTCTAACTATTATTAGAGTAGCGATGGATTTCGCAAACTAAAGATAATCTTAGTTAATGAGAAATGTGAATTTTTTAACTGTCTGAAGCAACAATATTGTAGCGACGACAGCGCCATCTGTTTCTTAAGAATAAGGTGTGAAATCACATAACGCGCTCGTGAGCGTTCTGTATGTGCAGTACAAGCTGGTATATCAAGCAGATGCAAAAATAACAGTGGACAAGTATGATGGAAAAATTCACCGGTTTGGGTAGGAACCTCAGTGGCGCAATTGGTAGCGCGTTTGTCTTGATAACAACAGGTCGCAGGTTCGAATCCTGGCCCTGGGAATTTTTTCAAATTCTTGTCTTTGGGTTTGTTTCTGATTGATCTTTTCTAGTTTGTAATGCACTCTAATAATATTAAGAAAAACAAAGTAAAGTTATGCACTTTGCGCTAAGCTACTGACGTTTAACCTTAATATGCAAATATTAATCAAAGTCGGCTATCTTCGGCTTGTCACTACGCAGCCTCTAGAATCTCCTATCGAACCTATAGCTCAGACCACAAAGCCATTAGACGTTAGGGATCGTTCAACAATTACGTGATCATTTTTGGCCGTTTTTTTAACCCCCCCCCCCCCCCTATGTGATCACAGCGTAATCTTTTGTTTTTAACCCCCCCCCTCCTCGCCTTGATTACGTAATCTTCGTCCGGGCTTAAAATGTTTGCTGTTTATTAGCACTGACATGTATGTCATGTTTCTATGGGTCTAAATGACCTAAATTTGGGAAGAGGGTGTGTCATTTGTCAATCTAAATTTACGTTTGACAGGAACGTTTTCGGAAACCCCCCCCAGATGTATATACAAGCACCCGACCCCCCCCCCCCCCCCTCCGGTGATCACGTAATTGTTGAATGATCCCTTATTGTAATGAAAGCAAACCTTTTTCGCCAACACATCAGTGAAATTGCACTAGAATGCAAATGTCATATATAAATACTATCCCATCTCTATTTCCTTGCTTAGTACAGGCTCTTTTGGCGCGTGGATTGGTCGTGGTCAAAATCGGAACTAACGCTGCTATCCTATCCCTTGTCACTGCCATCCACATGCCAAAAGCTAGGTGGCACTGTACCCTCCCGCATTACCCCGCAACACCCCGGCAATGGCGGAAAAAAATCTCACTTGTCCATAGTTGAAAAGCTGTCTAATGGGTGAGTGGTCTGTGCTTATAGCTCCATCAAAAAACAGCACATCTTTGGTGTAAGTCCGTAAGGTATAAGTTTATGAGCCGTTGACTTCTTGTTCGCTGGACTTGTCGAGTCGTCTCCAACTGAGGAGCTCGTCCAGTAGCGCTTCCAGGTGTGGGTTGCCGCCCAGACGAGCCACCTGGGTACAGAATGACGATAATTATTTAAATATTGCTTAAAATATAATTGAAGAGTGTTTTGGAAAAACAACCAATGTCCAATTTTTTGGGGTCCGTACCCTAAGCGTAACCAACGGGACCCTATTACTAAGACTCCGCTGTCCGTCTGTCGCCAGGCTGTATCTCATGAACCGTGATAGTTAGACAGTTGAAATTTTCACAGATGATGTATTTCTGTTGCCGCTGTAACAACAAATACTAAAAAACAGAATAAAATAAATATTTAAGAGGGCTCCCATACAACAGACATGTTTTTATTGGCGTTTTTATAGATAATTGTACGGCACACTTCGTACGCGAGTCCGACTCGCACTTGGCCGGTTTTCAAAATTGTTTTTTTTTTGCTCTATGGATTCTCTATTGTGCATACAATAATCTGGTAATATTAGAATCAGCAAAAACCACCAAAGTCCTTTGAAAATTTAGCAGTTGCTCCAAATTTAATGTGATTAAATACATAGTAGAATAACTAAATTAATTACAAAACTATATATCAGTACATAAATGTATTTTTTAATACGTTTGAAATTGTAAAGCCGTTTTGCACACCTGCTTCTGTAACTTTCTTGTACTTTCTGTCGGGTTGACTGGGAGAAAATGCTTCTGGCATTAAGTCCACCTGTTGTAAATTAAACTGTGTTTTGTGCAAAAAAGAATTTAGAAGAAGAACTAGTTTTATTCAACTACCTACACATTTTCAAGACACTAAAAAGTTAAAAAGGTCCTGACTCAGCAAAAGCATTGAGCTGCCACGCCGATTTTCTCACCTCCGCTCTAGCCTCCTGATCGAGTCTCTCTAAGGTGTCTCTGGAGTACTGGAAACTGCCCAGTTTCTCCAGCAACGATATGCAGTACCGCTTCACTTCGATATCTGAAGTGCGCTGTCTTAGTATATCTGAGGAGAAAGGTTCAGGAAATTGTCTGGAATATATGCAATATTAACTAAAAACAAATAGCATCGCGTCGGGTGGATGCCTCAGGGGACCCAAGGGCTGGAGCTTACCTCGGACAACGTATTAGTCTTGCTATCCAACGAGGTAATGCTGCCACTGTCTTGGGTACCCTGCCCAGTGATAGCGATGACTTCAACAAAGTATTTTATTTTGTGTAAATATATTTGTATTTAGTTTGTAATATATTTATTTTTAGTGGTTTAGTTTATATAAGTTTTTCGTATTTTTTAGTATCATTTAGTTTTAAATTAAAAATTAATTTTTTAATTTAATATTGTTGTTTACTATAAGAATTATTAATAAAATTAAATAAATTAAACTAAAAACATTATTTTTCAAGTAGAGCCGAATTTATTAACCATACTGGAAAGTGGCTGTTTCTATTTTTAGTACAAAATAATAGTATTTTTTGCAACTGTAACATAATTTGATATATTGGGACACGAGTGCTTGTTTACGATAATAATTTTGCTCGAGTGTCCCAATGTCTAATTATGTTCAGTTGCACACAAGTGGCGCGCATAGAACTTTCTTCCGGAAAAGCAATGAGAAGGTCAAGTATGACAATAAAAACATATAAAAAAATTAAAATAACACTTTGGAAAAAAATATTTGTATGGAAATTGTCACTAGGGCGTCATACAATAATTTTTTTTCAACGTGATATTTAAATTTTTTCATATTTTTTTATTGTTAAACTTGACCTTCTTATTGCTTTTCCAGCAAAAAGTTCTGTGCACGCCACTGCTGACAATACTTACCAACAACCATTGAAAACATTGTCTTTATTTATAATTTTTCAACTAACAATTACACGAAAAATGATAAGAACATTCGTTAGTGAACCGAAAAATAAGAAAAAGTCATAATAATAAAATTGTGTCGATTCGGTGTAACACGTTTTCACTTATTTAACAGGACTAAATTTAAGCGTTCTCCCTTTTTCTTTCTGTATCGAAAAGACAAAGACAGGACGCTTGAAATAAGGTTAGTCCTGTCGAATAAGTGAACTCGTATTATACCGAATAGACACCAATATGAGCTTACGTAAAATTTACAGGAAAAATAAAGCGGTTGAGAAATAACGAAAACAAAATGACAAAATTAACAAAATTGTCGGCACTTGGTGAAATTTGAAACACATCTTGAATTAAAAACACCTGTACTTATAGTTTCACTTTATTTACATGTTAACTCCCAACCGGTTTCGGATTTTACTCAATTTTCAAGGGAAGATGTTAATTAAAATATTTCACTGACTCCAGGCACTAGCTCTGAGCAACGTAAACAATGATAATTATTGGATTGGATTGGAGTCAGTGAAATATTTTAATTAACATCTTCCCTTGAAAATTGAGTAAAATCCGAAACCGGTTGGGAGTTAACATATAAATAAAGTGAAACTACAAGTACAAGTGTTTTTTATTCAAGATGTGAGAAAATTTCATTTTTATCCACGATACAGA
Organism: Ypsolopha sequella; assembly: GCA_934047225.1. Lineage (NCBI taxonomy): Eukaryota > Metazoa > Arthropoda > Insecta > Lepidoptera > Ypsolophidae > Ypsolopha > Ypsolopha sequella. Next base: position 25,578,187 of record OW203984.1, on the reverse strand, counting down.
ACCCTAGGTATGGGACCGGTTTTTTTTTGTCGTAAAGCATAGCTGAAAAGTACCTGTATCAGGGTTTGCAATCTGAAATGTGTAGTTCAATTCAATGTGGTAGGAATGGCCCCAAAGATCTATAACAAAATACCAGACAATATACGTGACATAAATAAGTTATCCAGTTTTAAATTGTTTTTTTTTTATTTATTTATTTATTCACAAACATCTATTCTTACAGGCTAGCCTAATTCGATAGATATGTATATTTACAACCACAAATCTTACTTTATCCAACCTTAATATACAATTTCAATAATTTTACAAAAACACCTTCTTGTAGCACAGCACAAACAACGCTGTTCTCGTGAACTCATTCCGAGCAACATGGAATATACCCGCTATTACCGAAATATAATTTAAGGCGCGGAGCGCTCGCGTCAACGGCGCTTGTGCCAGTAAGTTAGTTCGTGCGCGGGGCACCAGGAGCAGTGGCGGCCGGCGGCGGCGCTCCACGTACCCATCCGGCACGCACACACTCAGCGTGCTCAGTAACACTGGATTCACAATCCTACCGACTAGTACTTTGTGCACATAAGATACCAGAGCGAGGTCCCTCCTTACTCTGAGTTCATTGTACCCTACCATTCCCAAAACAAAAATGGTAGGGTACATAAGTGGGTAAAACGGATATACCCCGTACTGCCGCAAATACAGATATCGCACGAATTTGTTTTGTATCAGCTCCAACATGAGCCGACACTTTGCTTCATGCAGCGCCCATACCATAGCATTAGTTTCTAGTTGACTCCTGACCAGAGCGTTATACAGAGCTACAACAGCGCCAATGCGCGAAAAAACCCGCCCCTTACGGAGAATAAAACCAAGATTCCTATAAGCCTTCTTGCAGATGTTCTCAATATGCTCTCTATAGTTTAGGTTTGAAGTCAATCTAACTCCCAGGTCTTTGGCCTCATTTACTCGCTGAATTTGCTTATCTCCTACTTTGTAATCGATTGTTATTGGATTTTGTTTCCGGGTAAATGTGATCAGTACACATTTAGATACGTTAAAAGCAAGCCCATTATTATAATTGAAAACACAACTTCTCAATAGAGCATACTATAGCATTAACGATTAACTAGCAGACCAAATTCGGTAATACATTTGATGACAGATGTACCTACCTAGATAGTAACCTAATCCATTTAGTACCTATCATTCATTTTGTTTGGGATTTCGCCACATTAGATTGTATATACGAGTACCTTAAGGCGATATGCGAAAAAAATACGGGTATTTATTTTCTGTATATTTCATGAAATACACGGAAAATTTTAATAAATTTCTGGTATATGCATTTTGACTATATAATCTAGGGTTTTGAAATTGGAAAACACGTTTGGATAAATTTTCCTCGATAGAAATAATTGTTGAAATGAGGTCTTCAAACACACTTTTTCTCCTCGTTTGACGAATAAGAACTCATAAATACAGATACAGAACATAGACACAGATACAGATACTACTCATAGATACAGAACTCAAAAATATTTTATAAGGTGTTTTTCAACAATATCTAGATATTTGATATTTGAAATTTTGCTAGCTATTTTAGTTTTTTTAATAAAAATATAAAACCAACTTTTTTCCCTTTTGCCCTGAATCCGCCCCCCTCGCACTGCGCGATTTTTCGCTTGGAGTGACAGTGACAAAAATAAAATTCGCATAGCCCCTTAGGTTGTTTAGTTTTAGTTATGTTATATGTATATTATTTGCATGCTGTAATATGCAGCACACGTCAGAACAATACCTGCATCAACATTGTAACATCTATAAATACCTGTGTTTCAGCAATAAACATTTGATTTGATTTTATTCAAATTCAGTGTTCTTATATAGATACCATTAATTTCCCCTTCAACCACAGAAGAAATAGTTGTCTTTACTCCATAGACAATACAGCACAGAAAGACGTCTATTGTTCAGCATCTTGCGTACAAATAATTCTGTCAACTATCGAAAGGGAATACTGCAATCCTATTGGCTCTTCCAATATTACGTATAGCGCCACAAACTTATCTTTCCCGAAGACGAAGACTCTAACGTAATGAATATAGAAGCCAGTTTGGTTTGACCTACCGAAACATATAATTTTTGAGTGGCGAATTGTATCTGCTGGTTCAGTCAGATGTGTTGACAGAAACCGGTCGCCTGTTATGAGGAGTCTGTAGGCTGTATTCGTCTATGCTTTACTCCAAGGTTACGTCACGCATGACGTCAACAGCGACGATAACAAATAAAAGGATGCGTTCATTAATTAACAACTAATTGTACTGCGTTATTTATGCGTTGTGCCTCCATACAGCCAATTTAGACAGAGAACGTTTCAATGTCAATAATGTACCCGCATTGTATGATTCATACTGGAGGATTTACGTTTTAGGGTTCCGTACCCGAAGGGTATCAAACGGGACAATATTACTAAGCCTCCGCTGTCTGTCTGTCCGTCCGTCTATCATAGGGATAATAATAAAATTCTTTATTGCACAAGTAAAATTTTTGTACACAGGCGAGCTTAATACTATTTAGTATTTTCTACCAGCTAACCTTTGGCAATGGGGAAGTTGTTGGGGTAGTGCCATGATTTCCAAAGGGATCTACAGCTTGAACCGTTATAGGTAGCTAGTTGAAATTTTCACAGATTACGTGTTACTATTACGTGAAAAATATGAAAAAAATCATGGTTATAGGTATAAAATATAGCGGTTAAGATATTAGGGTTCCGTACTCAGTGCGAGCCGCGAATTGTCAGTCAGGCGCTACCATTTTAGCGGCTTGTTTTTGTCGTTACAATGATGCTATGGAATCTATATACATTGTTGTTATTTACCATTAAGTTTTTAGGGTTACGTGGCCGTATTGTGTGTTGATACGGAACCCTTTGTGCGCAAGTCCGACTCGCACTTGTCCAATTTTTATTAAGAGTCCGTAAAACCTCACATTGCTTCTCTTATATCAACAATACTGCACCAATCACTCTGGAATAAATATACAGCGTGTAACAGAAAGGTGTAACCATATTTGAAGAGCTTATTCAGTCAATGGTACAGAACAACTGTTACTATGGAACAAACCCTGTATCACGAAAAGAAAATTTAACTGTTTTATAGAAAAATGCTTGACTGTGGAGGTACCACCATCTTACTTGGAGACCCCCTCGAAGTAATTCGGGGGAGAGTAAGAGGACAGCTCACAGGCAAAAAACCAGGAGGCCCACCATGCCTGCGACCCATGAATCCCTAATAGCCGGGCCTTATTTGGACCAGACTGCACTGAGAAAAATGTCTTTTTGGCTTCATTATAAAATAGCATTACATAAGTTTAAAATACGGTGAATTGTTTTTAAATTAGGTGATAATAGGAAAATTTTATGCTGTAATTAAAACGTTTCAGAAAATAATCGAGTTTTTAAGGTAAGTAAGGCAAATCAACAATACTGCACCAATCACTCTGGAATAAATATACAGCGTGTAACAGAAAGGTGTAACCATATTTGAAGAGCTTATTCAGTCAATGGTACAGAACAACTGTTACTATGGAACAAACCCTGTATCACGAAAAGAAAATTTAACTGTTTTATAGAAAAATGCTTGACTGTGGAGGTACCACCATCTTACTTGGAGACCCCCTCGAAGTAATTCGGGGGAGAGTAAGAGGACAGCTCACAGGCAAAAAACCAGGAGGCCCACCATGCCTGCGACCCATGAATCCCTAATAGCCGGGCCTTATTTGGACCAGACTGGTGACGGGCAGCGGCGTCACTGGTGCGAGGGTTCTGGCACCGCGCTCACCAAACCGCCTGCCCAGCGTGTGTGAGTATGGGCAATGCCAGTGGCGGCGTTAGGGTAGGGCGTGGTTGGGCGACCGCCCCGGGCGCCAGACATCAAGGAGCGCCAGCAGCGCCCCCTCGTCAGTATGGATCACGGGATGGCGCGGTAAAATTTTGTTAAATTATGTTAAAATAATTGGTCATGATTGAAGATTGAAATAATCTTTCCCATGTTTTTTTTTTCCTTTTTTGCACATGAATAATTTAGGAAACAGATAGGGGGCGCCGTAGAATTCTCGCCCAGGGCGCCGTTAATGCTAAAATCGGCACTGGGCAATGCTTCCAGGATGACCGCCGGGAGTGGCAAAGTCCTGGAAAGACCAGCAGTGGACGAACTTGGCTGATGGATGGATGGATAAAAAAATGCAATGCCGCTCGGCCGAAATGTATGGAAGGACAGTTTTTTTTTTTTGAGATTTCGTGGTTGGCTCCATAGTATAAGTTGTTCTATACCATTGACTGAATAAGCTCTTCAAATATGGTTGCACCTTTCTGTTACACGTTGAATGGTAAAGTTGAGGACTATTTCTACGCCCAGAATAAGGCGAAATTCCATTAAATTACTCTATAGAAAAAATGGCAATGTTACCTCCATACCGTACAATAAACCGCAAGTATTCAATGATTCAAAGTCATGCTTTATCAAAAAATTACAGTTCTATGTTTCATTAAGGTTAAACGTCAGTCGCTTAGCGCAAAGTGCATAACTTAACTTTGTTTTTCTTGTTAAGAAGTTAAAAAATAAAAAACATTTTGGCCTATGGCAATTGATGCCAATAATTCAGTATTAGTAAAGTTTATAAAGCATGAATTTTAAATTTAATTGACACTTAGTCATGATCTTGTCCAAACAAAGTTAAAACAGCATTTTAAATTAGTTTTGGCAAGGTCACGGCTAATTGTACAAATAATATACAATTTCAAACTCTTTTTTTTATAAACCTCACTCGTATTGATCTACTGACGTCAATTAGCGTTAGACCAAAATGTTTTTAAATTTTTAACTTCTAAACTAGAAAACTAATAGTACATTACGATACGAGAGCGATGAAACGTTTTCTGACGAGTGTGAGTTTGCGGCACGAGCCGAAGGCGAGTGCTGCAATCACACGAGTCGAGAAAAAGTTTCTCGCACGAGTTTCGTATAATTTTTTATAGCACAAGTGCGGAAAATGCCGACTTTACGCACGCGCAGCGTGCGTAAAGTGGTCATTTTACGCACGGTGTGCTATAAAAACAATTAAGAGACGAAAGACAGCATATTTTGGTCACATTTATCGACATGAAAAGTATAACATGTTGAAGAACATTTTAGAAGGGAAAATGGACGGAAAACGGGGAAGGGGGAGAAGGCGGATGACATGGAGTGATAACGTAAAAACTTGGACTAACATAAAAGACGCTGCCAGTCTCTGCAGACTGGCACAGAATAGAGAAGAGTTTCGTGTGGTGGTCGCCGACATCCGCTAGGATATGGCACCTCCAAGAAGAAGAAGAAAAACAAAGTTAAGTTATGCACGTTGCGCTAAGCGCTGACGTTTAATCTTAAGGCGTAATAACCAAAAATTTTCAAAAAAGTAAATGTAGTTTTCAAGGATATGCTTTAGTGTTCTGACTGACCAAAAACGCAATTACGATGACCTCCCTCGACAGAAAAAAAAAAACATAACATAATGGGTCTCGAAACTAAAGAAAAACAGCTTTTTGGTCTGCTATTTTGAGGATAGCGCCACGAAATTTTTCATAAATATTTGATTTACAAACCTTTAATGATGTGACAGGAAATATCTTTAATTACAAGTCATAATGCAGCCGCAAATTCTAAATAACTGTTGTTTTGCGTGCACAGCAGTTTATCAGAGCAGGATAGACAAATCAAAAACAAAAGCGTTGGTGCAGGACGGAAGTTTAGCTTGATACTGGGAATCAAGGCGACACCAAAAAAAAAATGGGGTTTTTTCGAATCCATTTACTCCACTATAACGTCATTTACGTATTTAATTTTTTGGTAAACGTTTATTGAGTATTTCATTAAGATTCTCAATGAGGGAAAACGCGATTGGATGAAACTTTCTCGATAGAATTTAATTCCGAAAAGACCTCTAAATTGTTTTATTTTTTCCTGTAATTCTGAAATCCTAACTAATTTCATTAAGAAATCGCATTCAAAATGTGTATATTATATATTTACAAATACATAACAAAGTCTCCTTGAAAATCTTTTTGCCAAAATAGCTTAGTACATTTTATATTCATAAAAAACCGACTTTTTGCTACTTTTCCACGAATCCGTCCCACTCGCACTGAGGGGTTTTTTCGCATATGGAGAAACAGGGATGCTAAAACTTTTACATATCGCTTTAATTCAACTGGAAGTGACTATGACCGTTTGGGTTCAGTAGTTTTGGACACGATACACGTTAGCGACTGCGTAAAATATTTTGTATAAGTTAGTAAACCGCTAGGGGCGCTACAAATTCTCATATAAATATTTTACGCAGTAGCTAACGTATATCGAATGCAAAACCCATGGTAGGCCTACTGTATGCAGCGTGATGTCATTTTGTAACATCGAATCCTTATTTCGATCACGTTCACATGTTTAAAATAATACATTGTTTGTATGCTAAGTAACTACAAAACCGTGAGTCGGTTGATTTAAACGGCCATTTAAAACTAAAAATAATAATAAAAAAATCGGTCAAGTACGAGTAGGACTCGCGCCCTGAGGGTTCCGTACAAACTTATCACTACTTACAAATTTATTGAAACAATACTGCAAAATTAAGTTAGTTAAGTATTCGGGGACGTAACCCAAAAACTACATCATAAATCGGCGTTTTCAGTATTTGTTGTTTAAATAAAAACATATGGCACATAATATACAGAAATTACAAATTCCTAACTACTTTGGTCTTTGAGATAGACCCCGTAACAAAAATGGTCTAAAAATTACATTACTTTTATAGCCTCCCATTTCTTTATTTTCGAAGATAAAAAAATACATTTACACTCTACTTAATGAACTCTAGACAAAGGCACCCGAAATGTTGGGGCTCCATGAAAAATAATTTAATTTTATTTTTAATTTAATATTCGGTTTTGGATCAAAATTTTACACAACATCAAAATCAGGTCTCTATCTCATTCCGTCTAAGAGCTAAAGACCCGTGACATACGGACAGCGCGAGCGTAGTAACATTAATAGTGTCCTGTTTTGCCCTTTGGGTACGGAACCTTAAAAAAGATATACCAGCCAGATTTAAATGGTAAATTACAACAATACCGATGTCATAGCAACATTAAGGCGATACAAATAAGCCGCTAAAATGATTGCGCCTGACAACCAATTCACAGCTCCCGCTAAGACCTCTTTCCCGCTATATTTTATACCAATAATGAAGTAGTAAAAAATTCGTGTCTGCCTGTACATTGAATATTTTTGCTAAATTTTTAATGAAATGGGTTATAACTATTATACTAAGGTCAAAACTACAATTTTTAGAGTTTTGTCTGTCTGTCTGTCTGTTCCTTTTTAACTCGAGAACCACTCTATTGATTTCTATTGATTTCGATGCGGTTTTCTTTATTATCATCGTAGTGACCCTGGTCAACCCAGGAGTGTTGATAAAATGATTTGTTAGCAGTTTTTATTCTTTCGCGATTCCCTGTACTTTTGGAACATTTGATACATTACTTGGCAAATAATTAATAATTCTACGCAGGCCCACATTTATTCGCCAATTTTACATTTTCTGTTTTAATTTGTCTATTGTATTTAAAATTTTAGTTTTAATTTGTATAATATAGCCGATTCTGAAGGCTTTAATTTTAGTTTTAGTGCTGTCAAAACTAAATTATTTTCATTGCAAAATAGTCCTTAACTGTTAGGGTTAGAAGTTAAATTACTTTGGAAAACTTGAAGTTTTAACAGCACTAAAACTAAAATTAAAGCCTTCAGAATCGGCTTTATTGTTTATATTATTCTTTGTGTTTCTTTTTTATTAAAGGCTTAGGCTGAAAATCGGCGGCTTTTTGTGTTTATAAAAAGTCAATGGCTTAGACCGATTTGTATCTCCTCATGTAGTATATTATAATTTTGTATTGTGTGTTTTGTGTATTTCGAGACAAATAAACAGCTTTTATTATTATTATTATTATTATATGTATTTCGGATTCATTAGCAGTTTTGTAACTTTTCTAGCTGATTTTAGTAAGCTTCTCATAAGTGCAACTGTAGTACAGTCGAGTGCATAAATAGAAGGTTACATTAATTTATGCAGCCGGTGTCGCGCTGGCCCAGGTAAAATACAAATTAACTTCGATGTGGAAAAAGGTTTTTTATATTGCATAGAACTGTCATTTTTTTCAATATTATTATGTAATAAGTAATAATACTTTGGTTATGTTTTTTTTTTTTGATAAACAGTTATATTAGTCATTTAATTTTTATATTGAAATCTATAAATTAACTTTGTTTTGCAAAAAGGTTTTTTTATATTGCATAGAACTGTCATTTTTTCAAATATTATTATGTAATAATAATATTTTGTATAAAATAATTTGGTAATGTATTTTATTTTGATAAACAGTTTTATTAGTCATTTAATTTTTATATTGAAATCTAATTTAATTTATAATAACATTGACTTGTAAATTTTCATTTACCAATAAATAATATATATTCTTATTTGTATTAGTAGCCGGTATCGAGGTTTGATGCCCTGTGACAGAAGTGACAGAACCGCCACTTCCACGTGAGCACAGCCGCAGGCAAAAGCTAGTACAATATATATATATATATATATATATATGAAAAGGATACGTAGCACTTGCTTATCTCCTTCTTGGTTTCTGATAGCGTGTATGATGGGGAAACTGAACTTGCCTTCTGTCAGGTCTTCGCAGTAGCTCTTGTTTTCTGCGTACTGTAACATAGAGGAAATTATCAATCATTTTATATTAAGGTAGCGTTCTTAAACGCCAGGGTAAAGGTAAAAATTAACTGTCACTTGTTCCACAACCACCCGAGTGAAAACGTACAGTTCATTTACCTCTTCATAAATGTGAAATTCACTTATTCACTTTGACAGTTTAAATTTTACATTTACTCAGGCGTTTAGGAACGCTACGTAAGTCTGGCTTTCGAAATGAGAATGGAAAAACGCGGTAAATTAAAAACATATTTTTGTATGTTAAGAATGGTTATAAGTTATAACTTGAATCAAAAGATCTCGATAATAAATATTTTTACTTAATAAAAGCTTTTTTTAACTGTTTTATTATTTATAAATATAAAGACTTTTATGAATATTGTAGTAGAAATGAAATAAAAAAGAAGACTTTCGATATATATTTCGACCCACTTGGGATCGTCATCAGTCGAATGTTGAATGGAACGCGGGCGGGCGCATGCGCCATCGAGCGAAGGGTGCAGATAAAAATCAGTTCTTGTAGTAACTATATGTGTATGATTAAGTGTAATTTTATGTTAAAAAAAAAAGTTTGACCTAGGATCCGCCCTTGATATACAAGGTGTAACAGAAAGGTGTAACCATATTTGAAGAGCTTATTCAGTCAATGGTATAGAACAACTTTTACTATGGTGCCAACACTGAAATCTAAAAAAAAAAAACTACCCTTCCATACATTTCAGCCGAGCGGCATTGCATTTTTCTATGAAAAAGTTCATTTTGAAACTGAATGCAAATCAAAACTGATGTTTAGCATTGTGGGGGCCCTTGTACGGACGCGGAGAGTGTAAGTTGCCATCCAATTCCCGCGCATTTATGTGGGCAGCCCTAATGCGTGCGTCTACCGAGCATTGTTTCAAGGACACTGCCCCAGATGTAATACTGTTACTTATCTATACTATGACATATAGTGGGGCAGATTGCTGGAACAAATGGTCGTAAATGTGGACTGACCGGACAAAAGTACCAAATTTTTTCCAGGTGATAGTTAAGTAGGTACTAAGCTTTAAATTTTTGATAGGAACCAGCACCTCGTCGGCCATCTTGGATTTTACGGCGGCCATTTTTAAATATAAGTTTGTTACTGATATCTAAGTTTCTAATATACCTAAAAACACGAAATTAGTGTCGAAATAATTATACGTGTATACTAGCTTTTGTCCGCGGCTTCGCACGCGTTGATTAAGGTTTTGTGTAGTTATATCAAATCTGTAAATACATTTTATATGTAAGTACCTGACTCTGGTTTGAAGTGCTTCTGGTTTTCATCATCTCTAATTTGATCCCCATGTAAAATGCCAGTGGATCGACACTATTCTTTATTTATTTATTCTTTATTCTTATTCACAACTCCCTCAAACAAAAATGCAGATGATTTTACAAAATCTTTAGATCTTCATTTAAAAACCATCAAGTCATGCAAAAATATTTTGCTTACGGGCGACATTACAATTATAATAATCTTTAATAATAATGAACAGTCATATGACCGCTCTAATAGAAAAAAATCATGTATGCACAATTTGTTTCCAGGTCACTTTTTGCCTACTCGATTAGAAAATTGTCTGGATCAATACTTGCTTACGTCGTTTTAATACATTTACATTTGCAAAGCTCAGTACAATTCCAACGAGCAGTTTTACAAGCGCATCTACCGGTGCAGCCTCTTTGACCCTGACAATTACATTTAACTAACTCGTTACAGGCTTTTGAAGCAATAGGTATGGTGGTCCAAACTGGAACCCATGAAGCACCTTCTTTTTTTCGAGTCCAGCCCCAGCCTTCTGGACTAGGGGTATGCTGTTGGCTATGCTCACTAGTACACCATACTCCTGCCTGATATGCAGCGCGCTTGCAGTGTTAGAGTAATGCGTCTTTTGTTGGGGGAAGTTTCTCCATGGCCTTATTCTTTTGACAAAACAGCTCTTTTCGGGCTTCATTTACATCGTTTAATTCACAGTTCTTATCGTACATGATGACAGTGAACCGTTCTATTAGTTTGAAACATTTTCAAAATCAAGTTCAGTGTATGGATGAAGTGCCATGTAGGTAACGACATGTGTCACTTGGGGATAATAATTCCACGCCTCCCACAAATATTTTTTTCCTCGTCCAACAAATGATGATGTTGTGTCACACCCCGTGAAACTATGGAATATAGGAAGGGGTTGGGATTTCTCTATACCCAGTTTCTCGTAGATAGCATTTATGTTTATACTAGCTTTTGCCCGCGGCTTCGCCCGCGTTGATTAAGTTTTTGTATAGTCGTATCGAAACTAAATATTTTTAGTTTTAGTAGTTGACCTGACTTTGATTTGGAGTATTTAAAGTGTTTTTGGTTCTCATGATCTCTAATTTGACCCCTATGTAAAGTTTTTTTGGCGAGGCCGAAGACCAAGACACGTTTTCGTCTTTGCCGAGGCCGAAGCTCGAGCCGTTTTGCAGATCAACACTATTTGTTGTTCTCTGAATTAATCCTCTGCTAATGTGTAACGGCTGTCTTTGATAACTGATTTAATCCCCTAGTATAGCATGTTTGGCGAGGCTGAAAGCCGAGCCGCATTTCCAGTCGACACTATCTTTTGTTTTCTAATTAATTTTAATCATCTGCTTAAGGTGATTACCCACGCCAACGGCCTTGAGCAATCGGCCTCACCTCCGGGAAGTTACAGGCGCTGCTCCCCGCATGCCTCTGCGCAGACGCCCCGCGCCCCTCTACAAAGATCGCTAGCGTCGCAATGATTCACACCTCGTAGCGAGGTAGAAATAAATTTATGTAGCATTGTTTTATGCGTAAACCTATAACTATAACTTTTCAAGCTCAATAGGCTGCGCTGTAACAGAAAGATGTGACCATTCTGTACATATTACTACACGGTGATATTTTGGTAGTTTTGAAAACAAACTAGTGGTTGTAGTTATTGCGAACTAGTGGTGATAGTACTGAAATCACGAAAATATATAAAACATATAATATATAACAGTTACATACAGTACCTGCTCTAATGTAACATGTCATCAAAATCGGTTATGTGAGGATACCCGAAAGTGACCAAGTTGATATTGGGGTCAGACCTTTATAAATTTTGGGCTTGAGCGGTAACAGACGACCGTCACTTTGCAGTTGGTAACCGTCAACAGTAGGCCCACCATGAGTTTGGCACTCGATATAAGTTAGCGACTGCGTAAAATATAATGTATTGGAAATTCTGGTTCCTCTCGTATACCGCTAGAACCGCTAAACACATACAAATGTTTTACGCTGTCGCTAACGTGTATCGAGTGCCAAACTCATGGTAGGCCAGAGGCACAGTATTATACTGCGCCAGAGGATTGAGGTAACTTTAGACGTCGAACCTTGTCGGAGGTAACCGTCTAATGATGGTAGCGTCAGCCATCGTCGGTTGCAGTCAAACAATTTTTCATAAAAAGTTTCTGTTTTTATATTTGAATGATTTTTGAACGATAATGACGAAAAAAAAATATATTGATAAAATATTATTTTGTTACAATTTTTGTTGATTTCGGTGCTTTTAGAGACTTGAGTGGTATGTATCGGTTATTTGCGGGTCTCATAATAAAACCGATAGTATGTAATATATTTGGGTACTCAGAAACGGTTTCAATGATGTTGATGCAACTTTTAGATTTCATTTTTATGAAGATTGTATTCGCACGTAAAATAAACAAAACATATATTTTTTTAGTCTGTAAATTTTAATTATGTTACGTAATCTGTACCACAGTTTCACCTCGCTAACACTTGTAAGCTCTGATCTGCAGGTAAATCCTCAATTTGGTAAATATATGTATATATTTTCTTGATCATGAGTCTTCTGCTTTTTATTTGTTCTTCACTTGAGATGAGTTAAATTTTTTGTTGTGCTCTTTGTTCTTCATTTTCTTATTCTGTACTTTGTTTATTTCATTGTTCTGTACCGCGGTCTTCATTTTCTTGTTCTATTATATTGTAATACATTTTCTGTGTGTTTTCGTTTTTGTAATTTTCTTTTTTCCTTTTGTTACTTTTTTGGTTGTGCACTTTATTTTTCATTTTATTGTTCTGTACTGTGGTTTTCATTTTCTTGTTTTATATTTTGTAATACATTTGCTGTAAATTAAAACGAATCTACCAGAATCGAGTCTTTAATCGTCTTTTGTTCAGAGGCTGTCGGATCATTGTCTTTGCCGTTCATTTCTAATGCAATGAATGAGTCTGGAGATGGTGGTGGTCCAAAAGATATTTTTCTCTGAAAAACGTAATAAATAAGTTTGAATTTACCTAAGTACATAGTATAATTTTTAACCTACTATAAATTATAAAATAATGCAAACCCATTAAAGAAAAATACTCAAGTTTCACAAACAAATATAAAATACTAAATGTAGCTAAATCACTCATACGCATATTTTGTTGAGTTTTTAACGGCAGGAATATGATGCTCCTCGAAATATTACTTTATAAAATTAATTTCAATGTCTTTTGAAGTAGTTTTGGGAGATATTTATAGCTTGCAAAAAAAGGCACAGGTTCCACGTCTTACGGGCGCCAACGCTAGGCGTAGACTGACAATATCTTGCTGCTGCAGACTGTATCAGTGGATTTACGTAATTTTTGAAAAAGGGGGTGCTTTTCTAGACCCGATTAACGCGGTATTTGGAAAATGAATAGATATTATGAAATTATGTTTTCAATACTCTGTTTTCTTTTATATGTCTTTTGTGTACAATAAAGTGTCAATTCATTCATTCATTCATTTACACTAGTTTTATTTAAAAAAAAAACAACCAAATCGCGAAAGCGATACCTGAAACAAAATCGATAAGAAGTATAAAATAGAGGGTTACAAAAAAATTCATTGACAGTTCAAATATGAATCGATTAACGTGGTTTGTGAAAAATGAATACCTTAAAGTTCAACCAAAAACATATATATTTTTTATGGCTATACGTAACCTAATTATTCCAACAAAATCATCCGAAAGCTGACATTTTATTTCTGTTTGTATTTGTGTTCCCCTTAAAAAAAATCACATCATCAAGTATATATCATCGACAGAGCGTATAAAAGGTGCTAAAAAAAGCTTTTTTTCATATAAAAAGGTATTCGATAAAATCAGGCTGATATAAGTACCAACATAGGACATGCAAACCTTATTTTTAAGCACCTTGTGATACGCTATATCGAACATAGTACTTGCTACTTATTGACGTAATTTTTTGTCAGAAAATTTGCGTTGTTTTTGCTGACTGTATAAAACGCTCTAGGTTGCGCCTGGCCAACCCGGTTTATTTTGATGTAGTTTTTTTTCTACATCACTACGAGTTGGTCACATCTTGTTACTCGATGAGATAGTGTTCCCGACTGTATTCTGACAGTCTACTATTCTATAGCATAAATTGCCACCGAATGACGTTAGCGTCAGCCGTCGGTTGCAGTCGACCATACAACGCTGACAATACCATCAATCGAGTACAGTCGGCGCTGTTTGGCGGCGTCAGCGCGTCGAATGCAACCAATAGCTGACGCTCACTACCATTGTTCGATGGTAGTCGATGGCTATCGTCAACATGGTTCGACATGTGCAGTTACCTACCGTTGTCTACGGCTACCGTTTTGAAAGTGATGTTCGTTTGTTGGCACCCTAAATATTTACAAAATTTCAATAACATTACATAATTTCAATGACAATGATATTTGATAGGTGGTAGAGCTGATGCCGGGCTCGACTGTGGAGGTACCACCATCTTATTTGGAGACCCCCTCGAAGTAATTCAGGGGAGAGTAAAAGGACAGCTCACAGGCAAACAACCAGGAGACCCACCATGCCTAGGACCGATGGATGGCGGTATATCCATCCCTTATAGCCGGGCCTTATATGGAACAGACTGGTAACGGGCAGCGGCGTCACTGGTGCGAGGGTTCCGGCACCGCGCTCACCAACCCGCCTGCCCAGCGTGTGTGAGTATGGACAATTCTTCCCGGGTGACCACCGGGAATGACAAAGTCCTGAAACGGCTTATGTCCAGCAGTGGACGAACGAGGCTGATGGATGGATGGAATGACATTACAGGTTACATACACAGATTATTTTGAATTAATATATTGTCAGGTCTACCCGAATGAACTTTTCAGTACTTGGTCTTTTTTGCAGATTTTGTCGGATTATTTTCTTTGCCTTCTGTTTCTGGTGGTCTCTTTTTAGATGCCCCTGAAATAATATATCAGTTATATGTATTATACCTACAATTCTAGTTATTCAACTATTCTACATAATATTACAGGTATAAATACCACAACTTTGATATGCCTGCCTGGGACATATTTTTCTGAAATGAACTAAAACAAGTATTTCAAATAGTGCTCCGGTCCAAAAAAACAGGTCGGAAGCGGAGCTAAACCATATACATAGTCCGAGCCTTGATACTTGGGCAGTTTATTTAGCTGGATAGAAGTAAAAACAAAATTTTGAGCAACGTTTTTTGCGTGAATTGTTGCTTATAGCTGTTTATAATAATAATTATACCTATATATCGTCATGATAGGAATCCCCGAGGGGGTTTTGGAGGTGTTTCGAGTGTCTCCGCACTCGGTACACCCGCGTTTCACCGGCGATAAGTATGTCCCAACGTGGTTGGTGGTGACTTCGGGCACAAAACATTCGGCAAGTAGTAAGTATTAGTAAATACTATGCATAAAAAATCCGAAAAACTCCTTGGTGCATGCCCAACCGAGGCTTGAACCTGGATCTCAAAATTGAGAGGCCTGCGTTCTACCCATGAGCTACTATAATTGTTACCAGTAATTATTCATATCTACTCTACTATGGATAATGATTGTGTAGGTAGATTATGTTAGGTACTTACTTACTTTACTGCATGTATTTTCAAAGCTTTTGTAGGCTTCTTTATTGTTTTAGGTTTTCGTGGCATTTTTCTCAATCACATTATATATTTATAATTTTTCTAAAAAAAGTTCTTTGCTAACTCGTCAAACTTCTAGTTTATTATAGCGTCCACGCGTGAACTTCACAGCACAATTTATCCTCTAAATAACTAAGTCCATTGCCGAAAGTACTCTCTGAACGCACGCAAATAAAAATCCTTATAAATATTTTCGCAAACATGTCATCAGACGCCAGGGTCTGGTACGTGGCAACGAGTGACACAGCCTCCCCGTCTGAATGCCACTGCATGACTGATGCCTGCGCCCGCGCAGAGCACCTCTTAGCCTTTGACCTTGAAATCTTACATATTTAGATATTTTTAATAGAAAAAGTTACTGGATTTACTTGAGATATGTTGCATTTAAAGTTCAACAGATTCTTAATTTTTTGGCGTGTAAATATTTCCAAACGTCATAGCAGATTAGGAGGAGTAGGGAATTCAAGCCAAAAAAACATCATACAGTTGTTATTTTTTTTAATATAGAAGTTTTGATTTTACAAAACCAAAATTTGTTGCAAATATTTTTAAAGAGTTATTGATTCATATATATTTTTTTCAAGCTATTTGGTCCAGCCGTAAACGAGGAGTAGGCTTTAGAAAGTACCCATCTGGCTGTATTTGAAGGATCAAGCGCCTTAAGTATCATTGGAGGTCTTTGGCGAGGAAGAAGGCCGGGCTGCGTTTTCGAAAGACACCATTTTTTGTTCTCTGAATTAATTTTCTTCTAAAAGGTCTTTGGCGAGACCAAAAGCCATGCCGTTTCCAAACGAAAAATTTTTTTTGGTTACTGATTTGATATTTATATATTTAGCGTGTGTCTAGAACTACATTTAAAGCAAATTCAGTCCTATCAGTTCGGGAGGTACGGTGTGAAGATGTGTATCACTTTTCTATAGGAACTTGACACCCAATTGCCTCTGAACTGATTAATGGGATAAAAAGTGGTCTACTATGTCCTATTCCAGGTCTAGAACTACATTTGTGCAAAGTTGAGCCTAATCGGTTTAGTAGGTATGGCGTGAAGGAGTAACAGTACATCACTTTTCTATAGGAACTTGACAACCCATTGCCATTCTATGGGAACTAATTTATCAGATATAAAATAGCTTTTGTCTTATTCCAGGTTTAGAACAACATTTGTGCTCAATCGGTTCATCAGTTACGGCGTGAAAGAGTAACAAACATACCAACTTTATACAACTTTAACAACTTTATATCCATCCCAACTTTCACATTTATAATATTAGTTGGATGTACCTTACATGAGAAGAGTGCATCCGCAAGACGAAAGAACATGAACTCATCCCTTAAATTTTTATGGACATCAAAACACTCATTTTCTATTCCTTTTATTGGATTTAGAAAGTACTTGCGAAACACACTCCTAATACTTGCAATATTTGTGAGATACATACATTAGGTCACTTCTAATTATTTAGCCAAAAATACATACTAAAGACTCGGTAAGTGGTCAGTGACCCTCTTTGAGAAAAAACACAATAAAAACAATAGGTTTCCTATACTAATTGACTGGGAGTTATTCTTAAATTAGTATAGGGCACAAATTTTATTTTGTTTTTTTCGCTAAAAGGGTCATTGCACCTTGGTCTTGACCACTTACCAAGTCTCCCGTTTATACGGACGGACAGACGGACAGCCTAAATAACAAATTTAGTCATTTTACTTTGAAATTGAAATACTTTCCGAAAACAACTTCATCCCCCTTTTCACCCCTTCGGGGTTGGATTTATCACAAACGCTGAGACACGTATAAAGTAATTTTCAATTGTCAGTCTAAACACAAAATTTAAAGATCCTAACTTCGAAACAGACGAACTTTATAATAAAGAAAACTTTCATTTTTTTTACAGTCATCTAGACCTCGCCGAGCCCTTTTCTTAGACTACTATGAACATGTGTCTAGCATCAGCCATTTGGGAGATATGGGCCTGTAAAGTTTTGACACTTTCGGCAGACAGTCGAGACCTTTTCCTAGACACCCATCAACATGGATCTAACTCCAGCCGTTTGGGCGATACAGGCCGTCAAAGTTTTGACATTAAAAAAAAATCATTTTTTGGCATCCCGTGGTCCAACCCCTAGGGATGCACTACCTTCCGTTTAAATGATATTTTGCTTGGATATAGATAGATAGACAGATAGATAGATTGTGGATATATAGATCGATAGACTTCTCAAAAGGAAAAAATGGAACCGTAATAGGATCACTTGTGTCGCTGTCTGTCTGTCCGCCGGTTACAGCCGATTTGCTCTGGCACACATACTTTCAAGAATTTTCATGTCCACTATATTAAATTGCAAAATCAATGCCATTTTCATAATAAACGTCCCAACAAACCATAAAAACGACACCCATATTGATATTTACACATTTCAACATTTAAACCCCATCGCACCCCAACAGGGGATGATGGTATTTCACGTCCACTACGTTGTATTTTAAAATCGTAGTCGTTTTCGTGATCAGCGACCCGATAAACGATACAAACGATACCAATGTTGATTTTCAGAATTTGCTACCCCGTTTCCCCCTTTTAGGGGTTGAATTCTGAAAAAAACTGAAACACGTATTTACTCATTTATTGATAAGAGTACTCCTGTGAAGTTTAGAATAAAATAGTCTAACTATTCTTGTTTCCCCATACAAACTTTGGACCCCCGTTTCACCCTCTTAGGGGGTGAATTTTGAAAAATCCTCTCTTAGTGCACCCCTAGACCTCTAAGGAAACCTACTTGCTAAACTTGGAATCTCTAGACCCAACGGTTTGGGCTGTGCGTTGATATGTCAGTCAGTCAGTCAGTCAGTCAGTCAGTCAGTCAGTCAGTCAGGTTCTTCTTTTATATATTTAGATAGAAGATTAGATCGATAGATTTCTCAAAAGGAAAAAATGAAACCCTAATAGGATCACTTGTGTGGCTGTCTGTCTGTCCGCCGGTTACAGCCGATTTGCTCTGGCACACATACTTTCAAGAATTTTCATGTCCACTATATTAAATTGCAAAATCGATGCCATTTTCATAATAAACGTCCCAACAAACCATAAAAACGGCACCCATATTGATATTTACACATTTCAACATTTAAACCCCATCGCACCCCAACAGGGGATGATGGTATTTCACGTCCACTACGTTGTATTTTAAAATCGTAGTCGTTTTCGTGATCAGCGACCCGATAAACCATACAAACGATACCAATGTTGATTTTCAGAATTTGCTACCCCGTTTCCCCCTTTTAGGGCTTGAATTCTGAAAAATCCTGAAACACGTATTTACTCATTTATTGATAAGAGTACTCCTGTGAAGTTTCGAATAAAATAGTCTAACTATTCTTGTTTCCCCATACAAACTTTGGACCCCCGTTTCAGCCTCTTATGGGGTGAATTTTGAAAAATCCTTTCTTAGTGCACCTCTAGACCTCTAAGGAAACCTACTTGCTAAACTTGGAATCTCTAGACCCAACGGTTTGGGCTGTGCGTTGATATGTCAGTCAGTCAGTCAGTCAGTCAGTCAGTCAGTCAGTCAGTCAGGTTCTTCTTTTATATATTTAGATTTTTGAATGATTTTCCTGTACCAAAAGTAACAGAAATTTTCACATTTGTACATAGCGTCATGAGGTGATGGAACTTGCCAATGAGGATTACCACTACGTCCGTATCAACAGTACGCACCAAACAGTTACTACAGTCATTCAAAAGTGCATCCTGTAAGTGGACAATCATCCTGGCATCTGCTTCCTCGTGATCATGGGTCTATCAGTTCCTCGTAGAACAACTTTGGCATCGCATGTAATGACAATAACCTTGTTTTCGGGGCATTCAAAACTTGTCAATTTCTTTGAAAGGAATGCAAAAAGGTCCTGTTTATTGGTGGAGTTTTTTAAGAAATCGGCTCACTTAGGTGAGACTTTGTTCTTTCCTTCACACTTTCTCCTAACACCCTTACCTCGCTTTTCTCTAGTGGCTTCCTTGAAGCTTGTAGGATTGTATTTGTTGCACACTACATCTACTCGCTTGCAGCTTTCTAATTGTTAAACGATGTGAGGAATGAAAACATTATCAGCACAATCATCAAATGTGACGATGTTGGTAGTTGGGGTCAATAAAATTACGTTTCATGTATGGGGGCACTGTTTAATTTTTCATTTATACTTATTTTTATTAATTTTTGTTACAGCAGCAATAAAAATACTAACTCTGCGAAAATTTTAACAGTCTAGCTATTACTGACACGCTGACAGATGGACGGACATCGGAGGCTTAGTAACAGTGTTCCCTTTGGTATCCTTTGGAAACTCGACCCTAAAAAATATTTATTTGAATTTCCTGACCCCAAATATGTATATTTAGACACCAAGTTTGTGATTCTAAGTGATTTAGATCTCGAGATATTAATAATATACTTATAATTCAAAATGGCCGCCGTAAAATCCAAGATGGCCGACGGAGGTGTTGGTTCCTATCAAAAACTTAAAGCTATGTACCTAACTAGTACGTTGACAAAAATTGGTGCTTTTGTCCAGCGTGTCCACATCATCAAGTGAATCTGCCTCACTAATAGGGTAAGTTGAGGGGATTGAATATGTGGTTCTAGACTAGAACTTGTAGTCCTTACCTCTCTCAAACAAAGATTGCAGTAGTCATCTCTAATCTGGAAGTAAAGGCCCAAAATCGCTGACAGCTTGTTGAAGTCAGACTTATTGTTACTGAATAACTGCATCAGTCTAATGGCCAGCATAAAGAGACCGCCCGTTTCTGAAAAACCAATCGTTATGTAACGCACTACTTTAAATATATATTTTTTGAAGTTGTTTTCTCGTATCCACAATGAAACATAGTGGTTCCGAAATTGTATTTTTTATCATCTCTAAAAAGGAAAATTATAATAATAAATTAATTTAGGTACGAAGCCGGTAAGTAGATGGGGCACTTTATTGGCCTTAGCCAGCAATGAAAAAAGTCGAGGAACTTTATAATTGTTATACAGGATTGATTTTTAGTATATGAAATAACTGGTGACAGTACTTGTCTTTACGATAAATTTTTACAATGGAGCCAACCCGAATATCACGAAAGTACAGTACTCCCAAGGTAATAATGGTAAGCGACCGAACGTACCACGTGACCGTATTGATTGTTTAGAAAGTGTAAGGAAATACGAACTTTGCCGAACAGTGGCGAAGATTTGTATGCGCATTATTACCTTAGGAGTACTGTACTATCACCAGTTTTCGGCTCTTTAGCGATAAAAATTCAGCCTATATACCGAGTGTAAACCACATATTCTACTGATCATACCGAACAACTTTTCAAATGGAAAGGAAATTCTTTGTAGTGTGTGTCACAACTCGCACACCCTTACCAATGTGTGTAACTATTTACATATACACCAATCGATGCAAAATTTAATCCAATATACACATCTGACTCTGAACTAACCACTGCTTTCATTGGTTACGACACCGAACCTTTTACACTTTTCTCCATACTAAATTCAAGAACCTATTATAAATTAATAATATTAAGTATGGTATAATCGCTTGCTGCCCATTACGGTCCGGGTCTTAACAGACAAAGATAAGTGATCGTCTACCCGTCTCCACACTTCAATTTAGAGACCTGCCTACTTAACACATTATAATGTATATTGTGTTGAGTGGGTAGGTTTTTGAATTGGGGTGTGGAGATGGGTGGATGATTATTTATCTTTGTTATTGATTGATTATTTATATCTAAATATATAAAACAAAGTCGTGTTAGTTACACCACTTATAACTCAAGATCGGCTGGATCGATGTTAGTTATCTCTTTTTTGGTGTATTCTTATCCGCTCCGAATAGCAGAATAAGTAATAAAGTATCGGACAAGT
Source organism: Ypsolopha sequella (assembly GCA_934047225.1). NCBI lineage: Eukaryota > Metazoa > Arthropoda > Insecta > Lepidoptera > Ypsolophidae > Ypsolopha > Ypsolopha sequella. The sequence continues at coordinate 25,556,502 of OW203984.1, read as the reverse complement.
TATCGAATAACAATAAATTAATTAATTAATTTTACGAATGCAAACAGCATGTAGTGCCATCTGTTGACAAAACTACGCATATAAAAGAAACCTATTTATCTAGCGTTCTGATATCATAAAATAACAACCCCAAGTTTTAAAAATCGCTTAGTTATTCCAAGAACTATTATTTCTGCATATATTCAATACCCTACGCTAAGCCTAACAACGGTACTGAAACTACTACATGGGTCCCTGCCATTCTTCTTTCGCAATGGCAAGCAATAAAACATTTCTGTATTTGCAAAAAGTTGTATTAATGTTATTACCTTAATGAAATCCTAAATTAAGTTTAACTAAAGTTAACACGATATTATTAGACTGTTAGGCGGAACGAAGTTCGCCGGGTCAGCTAGTATATATATATATATATACTTTTTTATTTTTTTATTTTTTTTTTCTTTTGTCTCTCATTTGTCTGTCAATCATCCACTTCATTTTATGACATTTTAACATAGTATATTAATTGTACCTAATTCCACTGACGCCGACTATAAATGTCGAAATATATCTGGAAATAATTATTTTAATAAGTGTTTTTATATAAATATATAATGTAAACTGTATAATAATATAGTATATTAAGTATGGGCAAGTAAAATTTCATTTCCTTTTCGAGGATAAGTTTGCTGAGAAAGTAGTTTAGGCCCACTTGCAGCATAATCGAGAAAAAAAGCCCCACTTTCAGCATGTTCTTAACTCGACTTTAACACGGGTTAAGTCAAAAAATAAAGGGTTAAGAAAAAGCTCTCTTGCACCAATCAAAATCTCGGGTTAAACTAAGAGAAAGTCATCAGAATTCAACCCTTGAGTTAAACTCGGGTTAGCGAAGTAATGTTGCCAGTTTGACTTAAATTGTGTTGTTTCCAATGACATTATATAGATACTCGTACTACACCTCATTGGCTGCAACTAATTACTTTATGGTAACATTCTAAATAAATGTCAAATGTCAAACAATCGCTTAGCTCGGGATTACTAACCCGCTTCGATATTACGAGTATCATGGTGCAACAGGACTAATGAAATGTAGGGTTAGTTAACCCGAGGGTTAAGGATTTTTTTTTCTCGATCATGCTGCAAATGTGATTATTAGATTTTCAATGCATGTGCTCGTAAAGGCCCACTTTTTATGCATCAAAACCGAACAGAAAGTCGATTATTTTGCCCTAGGGCTTTATTATTAATTTTTTTTTTATTTATTTACAATGGTTGGATAACCTGCAGCCTTTCCTGTGTACCATAGACGTTATACTTTTTCCTTCAGTGTTTAACGGCTCTGGATACAGTCCTTTTGAGCCAATTATAATTTAAAGTTCACAAGATTATATTTGTTTTCATTTCCTCACACTATGCATTGAAAAATGTAGTATGATACACGGGCGTAAAAGCAATAAATTACTCGGTTACGTTTAAAACACTCGCTACGCTCGTGTTTTAAATCGTCCTCGTAATTTATTCCTTTGCGCCCTTGTAGCATAAACTACTATTATGTGGTTTTATTGAACGATAGCATTCCATTTACACCTGGTGTATGATACTAACTTTTGATAGTCATCTCCTTGTACTCCTCCTCCGAGGGACAGGTGAAGTTGTCCCTCCAGTATATCTCCATGCCCTGGCCTCGATGCAACTCGAGAAGTTGCTCTGTGTACACTGTTGTGGCCTATGAAACAAATACCTAGTTTTGTTAAAAATATACATTTACAGTTACATATAGTCACGCCTGTCTCCCAGAGGGGTAGGCAGAGAATACAGATTTCCATCTGCTATGATACTAAAGGTGCTTCGGAAGGTAAGTTAAGCTGTATGTGTGCCCCAAATACGGCGATAGGGCTCACCACCCGCTGGGGCACGCTGAGACGTAATAATCGTCGGTGAAACACGGGTGTACGTGTGGATTATGTCCTGAATTTCACAGTCTGGTTAGACACCTCGTTGGGTCGTTTAAGTATGTGTTTCGTAGCTCTAAAACAACATATAGTAGCTACCAGCGGATGCCCCAAATCCAAGGTCTTCTCTAGCGCGACGATCATGACGTAGTTGGCCGCGTTGATCGTGCTGGCCACACCGTAGATGGAGTGCGCCACTGGAATGCCGCGCCGGAGGATCGAGTTATCTTGGATATCGTCAATCCTGGGTAAAATTAAAACCCTGGCTTAATTAAGGGAGTTGTAGCACTCAATTTCTTACAGAAAACATACCCTTATAATTTCATGGATCGAAAGATTTTTTGTTTTACACGAGGACATTTAAGGGTCCATATAATGTCAAATGCACAACTTCAAATGACCATTTCAGATTCCGTAACTTGGTCAATCGGTTTAAATCATATAGGTAGATAGTAGACTATAGTTCTGATGGGATCGTTTTAGCAAAAACGCAAAAGCTATTTATTTACTCTAGGGAAAAAAAATATGAAGTTACCTAAAAATTTCATGTTTTTCCTTAAATCATACAGCTTGAAATTTGTATTAAAAAGTGAACAAATGACCCCGTGGGTCAATATTAGAATATTAATATTGATAAACAACTTAATTTTGCACTTTGGTTTCATAAATTTTGTAGAAAACAAGTAATTTTTGTTCAAAAAATTTAAGTATATTCTTATTTAAATAGCCAAATTCATACTGTAGACTCAGCAAGTGATCAGGCCCAAGGTTCAGTGACGTTATTGCAGAATGTGCCTCTACACAGCCTAAATTTTATTTTGCGTTTTTCACAAAAATGTCATTGAAAATGGCATAATGTGCACGTAGCCGCGATGTCGACATCCATCGTGAAACACGACAGCCGGAATGCGGCGCTTGGCGTGAGTAGTGAGGCGAGTATAGCAAAGGTAGGGCAACATCGCGGTAACGTAACGTGAGGAGCATGGTGTAGCTGAGAGGATAAAGAGCGAAAGGAAATTTAATTCATGCAATATTCTTTCTGTCTTCTGTCTTGCTGCCCAGTAATAGTCAGCCACCACAACATAATTCTTGTTGTGAACCCCCTACTAAGAGGTTCGCGTACCACACTTTGAGAAACCCTGTGCATAAGTTAATTAATCAAAATATAAAAATACTTGTTTTAATTATAATGCTCAATTGTAATCAGTAAAAATTAAATTGTGTTTTGTTAACATGAAATGGAAAATTAAATTGGAAGGAAAATGGGTTCTATTCTGAACAAAATTGTTATGGAATTTCAAACCGTCAATTCTTTTTGTAAAAAGGGTATATTTATATGTTTCGCAAAGCTCATGACTGTGTTAATTTGTCTCAAATGCTTGACAATTTTTTTTCTCTTGAAAAAGCCCAGGTTTTCTGGTAATTCTCGAAAATCTTGACTAGAAACCCTAGATTTGATTTAACTTTTCTTGCATTAGGTATTTGTGTATGTACCTATATATTAATACTTTTAATAATAATAAAATTCTTTATTGCACAAGTTAAATTTTTGTACACAGGCATAGATAAATAAAGGAAGGATAGATTGCTCACTCCATACATTAGAACAAAGCCCGCGTAAAACTTATTATTATCGCCGGTACCTAGTAGTTCGACTTATTATTTTTGATGTCGCTACTATACTAGATAAATTGTGACATACCTAGTGCCATCTATCGAATAGTTGATGAAACGAAATTCGATGTGTGTGTGTGTGTGTGTGTGAGAGAGGGTGTGTGTGTGTGTGTAGCAACTATACTGCGCCCACAAAAACAAAAATTTGCTAGAATACGACAATACGCGACACATGGCATACGATAAATCGCTCAACCGTGCATGACAGTTGAGTCAAAGAGTAAAGTTATATACCGGTATGTATGAGTAGTGTGTGTTAGGTAAATAAAGCGTATTTTAATGCACATATTTTGTTTAATTGATCGTTGTGCGCCAGCTACCGGAATCCAGAATAACCATCTGCACACGATTCCCAGCAAATGTTAAAAACACCTGATTAAGAATTCACTATTTTCTGATGCGATGTTATGAAAACTTCGTGTTTTTATTCCTAAAATAAATAAATATTATGAACCAGAACAGTAAAATGCTATATTTCGTCGATTTTAGACAAATTTTATTTCCACCGAGACAAGTAACGCCATCTAGCAACGTTATTTTTAGTATTGCGAACAGCACAAGGAGATAGCAATCTATCTTCCTTTATTTATCTATGACACAGGCGAGCTTAATACTATTTAGTATTTTCTACCAGTTTGGTTTGGCAATGGGGATGTTGTTGCGGTATCGGTAGTGCCATGATTTTAAAATATTTACAATTGTATGATACATTATATTAGTAGCTAATAAACAAACTAAATTAATAATTGTCATAGAAAATGAGATGTTTGTCCAACTTTAAGACGTCTGAATGCTTCTTTTATTATTATTAAATATACATGATTTCCATTGTTTATTGGTATCTTTTTTCCTTCTTTTTTCTGACAATTTGGTTAGTAGTCCAGTAAATGAAAGATATGAGGTTGAATTAAGAGACTAGTAAAATGACTTTGATAAATAGTATTTTAATATGTATTATTGACACTCCTCCCTCCAAGAAGAACATACTTTTTTTTACATATTACCAAAATAATTAGACTCCTGAACTTATTAATATTGTTCTTAACCATGGCCTAATTAACGTGTTCCGTTTAAAAGAAATATTTAACACGGATTCTTTTGAATTTTAATTATTCATTTAGTGATATATTCCCAATTTTCCCCCAATGTACAATTAATTAAACCTACTCCATACAAAGATTCTTAAATTGACTGGACTACAGGATGTAGACAAGAGAGGGCACTATGGGAAAAAAGAGTTTGAAAGTTTTCACAAACCAGAAATCTTTCAGGTTAGTTATTGAGGCATCACAGAACATAGTGGGTGAACCCATGCATTCAATAATAACCACAAAGGTAATGCATGTTATAAAGGTTATACAGGTTGTTAAGACGAAGTTACGGAAGCCGAAAACTGGTGATAATACAGGTCCAAACCAACAACTTTCCGTAAAAAAAATTGAGAATTCGAGAAAAATAAAAATACATCTTGGTTGGGTAGCTATGTAACATTTCTATTGTAACAGCTAATTTATTTTTCGCGATTCAAGTAAAAATTCGCGCTTTATAGTAAAAATTGTTCGTATGGACGAGTAGTATCGCAAGTTTCATCATAAAGGTTATGAAGTCAATTTATTTTGCCCCCTTATTGACACTGATCATAACTTTAGACAAACACAGGTAAAAAGGATAGATTCAACAAAACAAACTATTCTATCAAACTTACAGCAGACTTGAATTGTGAAGCATCTGCACAATCTCCCCAACTGCTCGGAGCTTCTCATCGGAAATCTTGAGCCAGTAATTAAATGCTGATGTCAACTTTGTACGGATCTGCTTGCCTGGTACTTGCTGAATATAGGTATACGGCTGAAGGAGTTTCTGAAAAAAACAAAAAACATTTTAAACAATACACTAAGGTAGCATTCCTAAACGCCAGGGTAAAGGTAAAAATTAACTGTCACCTGTTCCACAATCACCCGAGTGAATTCATAAGTCTTGTCAGGGTAGCGTTCCGAAACCAAACCCCTATCATCGAGCAATTCTAGTCGGATGAGCAATACGTTTTGGAACCGGTCATAATGGAACAGTCTTCGGACTAACTTTGGTGAGATTCGGAACGGACATAGAGTAATATGTCAAAAGAAAAGTTTGGCGGGAAGACGAAATTGTTTAAAAGATGGATGAGATTTTATCTACAATATTTTTTACTTTTTGCTTAAAACTAGTTATTGGTGGAACTAATGTTTGGAGACACGTTTAAAGAAGCCAGATAAAACGGTTTTGTATTGAATTGAGAAAAGCTTGCTCATAATCAAGTTTCAGACTTGTAGGAAATAACAAAAAACAAATTCATATAAAAATGTCGTTCTAGGCGAGAAAATAGGAATAGTTCTCATCTGTGGATTGAGATGTGTTCAAACGTTTAACACTCTTCAGTTCATGTTTTGTAATTTTTGATACCTACCATGTAAACGTATAAAAATCATACGTCAAGAATCATGCTTTTGACAGGAGCAATACCTATATTCCCGGCGATTTTCGCAGAGCAAAATATTGGTCGTGTCAGTAGAAAAAGTTGCTCGGGTTTGATCATTCCAAAACGATATCATTTGTGGTTTTGGAACCAGCATTGAGCTACTTTTATCTGACAGATAGTAATATCTTCTACTTCATCGGACAACCTAAGGTGTTTCGGAACGCTACCCAGAAATGTAAGATTCACTTTGACAGTTAAATTTTACATTTACCAAGGCATATTGGAATGCTACCTTAAAAGGTTGACTGTCAAGAAAAATTCAACAAATACAATAAGATCTTGGCGGAACTAATGTGCGGAGACATGTTTAAAGAAGCCAGATAAAACAGCGGCCCCCTTATCAACACTCCGACCAAAACAGCTTTGAATTGAATTGAATAAGGTCTGAATGGTTTCATACTACAGCTGTGAGATGTTAATTAGACACACTTTGTGTTACATGAAGATCAAATACTACAGATACATAATAACAAAGAAAAGCGATTTTCAAGGCAAACTGCCGCATGCGGCTTAAACACGGCGCAATGCGACATTTAATATTTTAAGAACGGTACTAGCATAATGAGAGGTAGGATCTGAAAGTATGCGTATTATAATAGAAATAAATTGGTAATATTTCGAGCTAATTTCGTTGGAAAGCAATGAAAATTTAAAAATTGAAATAAATATCTCCTTTACCTCATCCTGTGTTTCGTCTCCACTTTTTGTATAAACTTGAGACATTTTCGGAGAGCTACTAGTAGTTGAAATTATTTATGTTTGATTCACTGTGGAATAATCGATCGAAATTCACATGAAAATAACGAACTGCAGAGAGCAAGCAACCAGCTGATTTCGTGATTAATTGATTCTGTCCATAGCCGTCTCGGCTATGATTCTGTCATAGAGACCATAGATAGAGGAGTATATAGGTAATTAGAGATTCTGTCTTGCTCGTCTGGTGCCAGAGGATATTTTCACCGTAGACAGCTATATGTGCGTTTAAAACTATGTACATACACAATACCCAACACTCATGTGAAGCATTTTCTTTATGCAGAGTCTTTTTGTGGCTCTGGATACATCAAATGTTATTAGGTACCCCGATTCCAAAGTTTAAAATTATAATGAAAACAGGCAAAATTGGGACAATACTCCCTTAATATAAATATATTAGTACTTAGTATTAAAATTATTTATAAACAGAATTTTTTACTTTTCTATTTTGATATTATATTTGAAATTTTGATACATGTGATGTTAGATTTATTATTGTTTAGATGAAATTTTTTGACATCTGTATTTAATTTATTTACCTTAAATGATTTTTGGTCTTTTACTTTTTTACTGTGTTAGATTCCAATTGTTTGTGTTAACTACTTTGTGACGTATAACCGACATTTATAAATAAATATATCTTATGTCTCATAATATCTTATACCAGCTATTAAAGCCGATTCTGAAGGCTTTAATTTTAATTTTAGTGTTGTCATAACCAAATTTTCTTCGATACAAAATAGTTCTTAAGTGTTCGGATTAGAAGCTAAATTTCTTTGGAATTTTTTAAGCTTTGACAGCACTAAAACTAAAATTAAAGCCTTCAGAATGAGCGTTTTTCCTTATGTCAAATTCATTGTTACATAAGATTCCTAGATGGCACTGTCGTATTCTTTAGCAACAGAATCAAAGACAAAATTTGCACCGATTCAAAACAAACGAAAAACAACTTTAACGTTGATTGCTACGAAACACATTTTATCTATGGTGACATGGACAGAGACATCTGGAGGAAAGCTAAGAACAAAGAAAAAAAAACAACGAGAAAAACGCTCATTGGCTTTATTTTGTCCTATAATTTTACTAGAAGAATCTGTCCCTGACTCTGACATTAATACATCATCAACTGATAAAGATTGATTATAGCTGGGTCCGTTAGCTCATCCAGTTTAGTTTTCCGGAAGAAAGGATGCCACTTGCCACAATTGTTTATTGGACCAATATCTATCGATAAAGATCGGTAGCCTTCGGGAGCCTCTTCAATTTGGAGGGGGAGGGGGGTTCAAAGATGCACTGCGCCAAGCGTCATTTAAAAAAATTAAACTGTCTGAGTTTGTCAACTACGTCAATATGGGTGTCTTTTTCAGGTAAATTAAGGACGTAGAATTCATTTCTGGCATAAAAAATTGTGATATTTTAAGTAGTTTCTTGAAAATTTTTACATAGATTAAAATTTTATGAAATACTTTTTACTTTCAGGCGCCACCAAAAAAAAACCTCAGGTTTTTTTAAGTAACAAAAAATACGTTACGAAAGCCTATTTTACGCAGATAAATAAAAATATAAGTTTTATTGGATTTTGAAAGGAAAAAACCATAAAAAAAAATAAAACAATGTCGGTGAGCTCTTATTTTACTACTACTTATTAACTAACCTGATAAAAGTATATTTATGTATAGTGTATTTATAAAAGTATATATATGCATAAAAACTATAAACACGTAAAAAATGCTTTTCTGTGGTTCTAAAAGAGTATTAACTATTTAATTATCATTTTCATTTATTGTAGCTTCTACCGCAGTGGTACAATTCGGTACATGTTAAATTTATTTTAACACAGTTACATCTTTTTTGCATCCTACTTTGCATTGAAACCTTGTTATTTCGAGGCAAATGCTGTCCGCAGCTGGGTTGTCAGACCAGTGGGGTATCTATTGGCTAATTTTCTGCTTCCAGCCCCAATCGGGGGGACTAGGCAGAATTTGTTGTAGCACTAAAGCCTGGCCCCACTCATGAACTCCCTGGCAAGCTGCGCGTAAATATGCTGACAAAGGGCCACTTCTGTTGGTGGTAAATTTTCAATTTGCCGATCTGTTTTTGTTAAAAGATATTTACGGCAATGATTGATAGTCGTGCAGGGACAGGGACTTGATCTGAAAAAGTTCATGTAATATGACTTTTTGCTACGACGAATTTAACTTTATATTAATGTTTTAGTTAGTACTCAGTGATTGGCTAGCATACCTATCATACATGGCTATGACAAACTTATGTAGCACAATCTCTGCCTCATTTATATTGCCATCTTTAAGATCCTTAAACCCTTTAGTGGCAAAAGAGAATAAATTCCATGCTTCAAAAGCACTTTTCTTTCCCCTGCCGTTAAAAGACGATACTGTATCGCATCCACTAAGTTCGTGGAACACAGGCAAGACCTCCGCTCTTTCAGGACCTTTAAACAAAATAAATTCTCTTATGCACACTCACGCTATTAAACTGATTATTTATATATTATAACTTCTTGACTATTAAAAGAAACGCTCATACCTAGAGCTGATTCAATCTAGAGGCATGCCAAGAAATTGTGGTTTTTCTCCGTTACCACATGAACCTATAATACCTCTAATCTTGGCAATTTCAGTACACATGCCAGAGCGATAACTACCACATCGGTGTTTGCTGTGCATTAACTTCGTATGACCCTGGTCTACTGTATCTGCCAAGTGAACCATCATTCGCGTGTCAGACGCTTCAAGTTAAATGGCTCCAATTTTGGCGGTTCACGAGCAACATTGGAAAGAACAGATTACCCTTCGCTACATAAATTTCTTTATTGATGGGCAAGTCCATCGGGTGATATTTGGACGACAGGAGTCCAAACAGCTCTTCTTTATTCGTGTCATCCTGGAGAAAATATTACTCGCAGTTTGCCAGGGAGTTCATGAGTGGGGCCAGGCTTTAGTGCTGCAACAAATTCTGCCTAGTCCACCCGATTGGGGCTGGAAGCAGAAAAATAGCCAATAGATACCCCACTGGTCTGACAACCCAGCTGCGGACAGCATTTGCCTCGAGATAACAAGGTGTCAATGCAAAGTAGGATGCAAAAAAGATGCAACTGTGCTAAAATAAATTTAACCCCCACTTCATTCTGGACTCATCTGGGTCGAGAATCCCCTCAAATACCAAAAGTCAAGCTAAATCAACGTACAGTGTGCAGCCACCGTGCCTCGAGTATCTACGTTTCATCAACCCCTTTTTCTAACCCAAACAACTGCAATATTATATTTTACACACACACCCACACACTTTACAATGGTATCCAATAATTACATAATCATTTATCTAATTAAAAATATAACGTCGCGCGCAACTTACGAAGCTATGAAAGTGTTATTCGTTAAACGTCTTACGGAATGTCGAATCAAAAGTGGTTTTACATTGTGATTTAGTCATTAATGTGTTTCGTTTTCCCTTGGATTTTCAATGGCAATAATAGCCTTGAACTATAGCTGAGTTCCAGAATACAGCTAAGTCGTATCATTTAACAAATACCTAGTAAGTACATTAGTTTTTCTTGAATACTTTATTTTCCTTTGTTGAATTATGATATACATTGTTTTGAGCATAGCCGTTTTGTAACATAACGTAGTGTCCTAATCTACTCGACGATTACACAAATAAATCACGGCCAATGATTTAATTTGTAATTAATAAATCGATGTACTCCTCAAGTATGTCATAATAACGTAGGAGACGTAGAGAGGTATATATGCATTACTATAACCTCATTCTACGGATGGTACTGTGATGTGCACACCGTGTACTCGGGATCTCGTAGGGATTTTGTTTAGTTACACCACTTTGTATTTTTAGTTTATCTTCTTTTATATTTTCTTTTCCTTTGATGCACCCTAATTATCAAGTATATATTAAGGGAGGGGAGCTCTAAATCTGGTAGAGCACTCGCTTGTTGTATTTCTTCAAAAACTCTAGAAGGAATATTTATAGATGGAGAACCACGTCCGCACTAATCGGACACTCTAAGGAATCTTCTTTATGGAGAGCCACCTTCACATCGATGGGACTCTCTAAGGAATCTTCATGGAATCTTGCTCGTGTTTCGTCTGAAAGATCTTTTATATTCGATCTGTATTTATTTTTTGGAAAACACGAAAAAATTCCGTCAATGCGACGTATGTCGATCCATAAAGGTTATCGATTGCCAACTAAACACGAACAAATAGTCATTTAACCTACCTATAAAACCTAGCCTTACCTAAACCTAACATATTGCCTAGCTATATGTTACAGTACCGCTTCCAGCGGTCATCTTTTAATTATTAAATAAATACATACTAAGTACTGTAAGTACATATGACTGTACATAACACATATGTATATACATCTATAAGCAGGATATGTATTTCTCTTACAGAAGATAGGACTAGTCCAGAACCTATTAGTTAAAGATTGGTACTCGTGACCAGGAACACAATTGTCTTCTTACAGCAGTACTTACTTACTTCACACCTAGAACTATTTGTTATAGATGGTAGAAGCTGCAAAAAATGAAAATGATAATTAAATAGTTAATACTCTTTTAGAACCATAGAAAAGCATTTTTTCGTGTTTATAGTTTTTATGCATATATATACTTTTATAAATACACTATACATAAATATACTTTTATCAGGTTAGTTAATAAGTAGTAGTAAAATAAGAGCTCACCGACATTGTTTTATTTTTTTTATGGTTTTTTCCTTTAAAAATCCAATAAAACTTATATTTTTATTTATCTGCGTAAAATAGGCTTTCGTAACGTATTTTTTGTTACTTAAAAAAACCTGAGGTTTTTTTTTGGTGGCGCCTGAAAGTAAAAAGTATTTCATAAAATTTTAATCTATGTAAAAATTTTCAAGAAACTACTTAAAATATCACAATTTTTTATGCCAGAAATGAATTCTACGTCCCTTATTTACCTGAAAAAGACACCCATCTTGATGTAGTTGACAAACTCAGACAGTTTAATTTTTTTAAATGACGCTTGGCGCAGTGCATCTTTGAACCCCCTTCCCCCCCCAAATTGAAGAGGCTCCCGAAGGCTACCGATCTTTATCGATAGATATTGGTCCAATAAACAATTGTGGCAAGTGGCATCCTTTCTTCCGGAAAACTAAACTGATGCCTTTTTTGGGGGCTAACAGTCTAAGCTATTAGACCTATAAAAAAAATAAAAAGACGTGACAATGACAATGATGAAAAAATACATTATAATGAAATATATTTTGCTTTGTTGCTTTATTTATATTTTTTTGAATATTGAACATATTCCTATTTTTTATACTAAGTATATTATACATATTTGTAGCTACTTTATCCAGATTTGTTCTAGGAAAAGGAAAAATTACAAATTATTTCACTTAAATATTTCTAACATCATGTTTTACTTAAAATTATAATAATCATAACATTTTGAAACCCTTACCCTCTTTTTGGAATCGACTGGGTGTTTAAAATTCTCTGCTCGTCTAAATTAAAAATTATCAATGATGACTCCATGTCTTTGCTTTGTTATGTTGCTCCCGAACCACTTGCACTGTCATTGAACATCTGTGCTGATGGGTTTATATAATCTATCTTATCTTATACGTAAACATCTTTTAGCCCTGAGAAAAATCACATAATATATAATAAGTAAAGCGTTATACAGATACTAAACTAGATTCCAGTAAAGTCCGTCCTTGCAAGTTGACATGTAACAAATAAAAATACCTACTTTGTAAGTACTTCCATTATTTTTGCAACCATGTCGTGACCTCTAGCTTGCATGTACATCTTATTTTTTTTTTTACGTATGATTGTTCTGTTTTTATTTATTCCCCATTTTGGGGTATTGTTTTACGATTACGATTTCATACAAGTAAACAACAATCAGTTTTAACCCTAAAACTTAGTACGCTGGAATCTTAACGAGATAAAAACTATAATGAAATAATGAATATTAACTAAGCAATAGATTGTGATTATTAAGAAACTTGAAATTTTGGAAACGGGGGAAAACTAAGAGGATCAAGCGCAGCACAGATCCCTCGCACGGTAGAGCTCAGTGAGCACTGAAGAAAGTGAACGAGAGTGACAGCGCTATAGCCAGAACGTACAGAGCAGCAGTAGCACACGCGATAACAATAGTGCGCGCAAATCTCGACCTTACCGTCACTTGACGCACATCTATTTATCTGTCCAATTTATAAGGGTGGGGATGGAGGCGATGTCACTAACTTTAGGCCAATCTCGCTGCTACCAGCCCTCTCTAAAATACTAAAAAAACTTATAAACAAAAGACTTATTAGCTTTTTAGAGTCAAAAATCTACTTTCAGATAATCAGTTCGGCTTTAGAGCTAAGAGATCTACAGAGGATGCAGTGACCAAATTAACTGAATTTATTATCAACAAACTGGATGATAATAAAAAATGCTTAGGTATATTTTTAGATCTGGCCAAAGCTTTTGACACCGTTTCCATCCCTATACTTCTTACAAAATTAGAACGCATAGGAGTACGCGGTCTCCCACTTCAGTGGTTCCAAAGCTACTTGTCTGATAGGAAGCAAAGAATAAAACTGGCTGATTTCGAATCAAACGATACTGATATAAGTTTTGGCGTGCCCCAAGGTAGCAGTTTGGGCCCCACATTATTTTTAATCTACATTAACAACCTTTGTAGTAAAACCTTCATTAAAGGACAGGTCATTACCTTCGCGGACGACACCGTCTTGCTATTTTATGGAGACACCTGGAATGAAATGCAAACTCGAGCAAACGATGGTCTACATAATGTAACTCAATGGCTGCAAAACAATCTCTTGACAGTTAATGCCACAAAAACTATATATGTAACCTTCACAATTACCTCACGAACCCAACCAACACCGGATTTTAATATAACACTCCACACATGCAACAACACGGGACACTGTAACTGCTCGGTCCTTGAACGACAAACCAATATCAAGTACCTCGGGGTCATTATTGATGAAAAGCTAACTTGGTCGGAACATATTAAGAACCTGTCTGCTAGAACACGCAAACTTATACATATATTTAAAAGATTAAGACATGTTGGTAAGTGAGAGGTCTTATTGATGGTTTACCATGCTCTAGCTCAATATATACTTGGCTACTGCATTACTGCTTGGGGTGCAGCTGCCAAAAGCCATCTTCTTCCTCTTGAACGCGCACAACGTGCGTTGTTGAAAGTAATGCTATTTAAGCCTAGGCATTATTCCACTAAAGACTTGTATGGTGAATGTCCTGTCTTAACTGTTCGTCAACTATATATAAAATCAATCATACTACGTCAACACTTGAAAGCCGATTATAAAGTATTCAAACTAAATGTTAAAACCAAACGAAGGAAAAATCGTATATTTGCTACACCAGTACCTCTTTTGCTCAAAATTGCCATATATTTCTTGGACCATATATTTATAATGCGATCAGCAAAAAAACTGTTCTTATTTCTCTCAATCGAAGAATTTGTGCTCAAACTGTTCACCAATATCTGCTTAAACAAAATTACAGTCAAACTGAAGAGTTTCTTAAAATACATACCTAGAGTTATGCTTAACGTCACCTAGCTTTATTTATGTCAAACAAGGACAAACACACACTCACCAATAAACATCATACATCACCATCACACCTTCCAAAAAATACTCATTATAACACACACATAATTTTCAGTTAATTCTAATATTAATTATTTTTTTATATAACTCCTAACTTTAATGTTTTATTTGTTTTTTATTCTTATTAATGCTTTTATTTTAACTTTTATTAAAATTAATTATAAAATAGTATGTCACCGTAGAATAGGCCTGTGACCCTACGATACACGAATACGTAGGTTAGGGGGCAGGAAACTTACTTTAAGTATAGTACATTTCAAATACCATGGCCCGATTCCACTTGAAACTTAACAATGGGGCTCATAATGTTTGCCTTTTGTTATCTAATTTGGAGCACTTCAAATTGGCACGCGTTGGTGCAATCTGTATGTAACTAAAGCGTGACTAAGAAATTTTGGTACTTGAAAATAAAAATACGTATGATTAGTTATTTACATTAATGTTTAATTATAATACTATGGTATCTTTATATTTATTACATGTAACGTCTAATAATTAACAAGTACAGACATTCAGATAACTTAAGTTACGACTAGCTTAATTGATTTACGTTTAACATATAGGTACATTAATTATAAAAAATATAAGATTCATTCGCTTTCTGACATATTTTCTTCCGAACTTGAGGTTTCGCAGGTGTTTATGATGAATGGATACACAGGTTGGGTTAAAAAGTCGTTCTCCACTTTGATGACATGCTCACAAGCATCTTTCCAAAGCGTGGGGTTCGTATTTTCTACCACAGTTCTTAAATTTTGAATAACGGTATCACCCACTGTTGGTGTAATGTTCGTCTTACGAATTTGTTTTTTCACATGACTCCACATAAGCTCGATTGGGTTTAACACACAATAATAGGGGGGAAGCTTAAAATTTCATGCCCAGCCTCAGCCGCTATTTTGTCGATGACGTATTTCTTTTCAAACTTTTGATTTTCTACAATTTCCAACAACTTCTTAAGGGGAACGAAAATACAAACAGAAATAAAATGTCAGCTTTCGGATGATTTTGTTGCAATAATTAGGTTACGTATAGCCATAAAAAATACATGTTTTTGGTTGAACTTTAAGGTATTCATTTTCCACAAACCACGTTAATCGATTCATATTTGTACTGTCAATGAATTTTTTTGTAACCCTCTATTGCACACTTCTTATCGATTTTGTTTCAGGTATCGCTTTCGCGATTTTGTTGTTTTTTTTTTTAATAAAATTAGTGTGAATGATATCTATTCATTTTCCAAATACCACGTTATTCGGGTCAAAAAAAGCACCCCCTTTTTCCAAAAATACGTAAATCCACTGATGCTGTCAGCGGCAGCAAGATATTGATATTGTCAGTCTACGCCTAGCGTTGGCGCCCGTAAGACGTGGAACCTGTGCCCTTTTTTGCAAGCTATAAATATCTCCCAAAACTACTTCAAAACACATTGAAATTAATTTTATAAAGTAATATTTCGAGGAGCATCATATTCCTGCCGTTAAAAACTCAACAAAATATGCGTATGAGTGATTTAACTACATCGTGCCATAGCCATAACAACAAAACTGAATGAATTTGGAATGAATCCATACTTTTATGCGGGAAAATAATATATGTTACTCTAAAAGAATAATTTTGTGATCGTTATTGAAACCCAAATTAATTTACTTATACTTACTGAGATCTGTAACAAAGGTCAAAGACCTTTTCGTGAAATTACCCTCTAGTATTGGCTCACCATTTCAGGTCCAATAAGTAAAGTTTTTTGCAAATTATATAGGTACACTTACTTGGGATAAATCGCCAAGCATTTAAAATATAGAAATTTATTTTGAAATATTTACAGTGCATGGCAAAATTATTAGATCGTAGATAATCCTGTCGGTACATGTTCAGGTTCTGTTACGCAAAATGAAAACAATGAAACTCTTTTAGGATTAATTTGTTATTCCTATGTTTGTCTGTCTGTCCGTTTGTCTAGACAATTTTTTCTGGGTAAAATTAATAAATACCAATATAAACGGCCCTCTATAGAGCTGTAAAAACATACTTTTGACGTTTTTATTTATATTACGTTTTAGGTTTTTACGTTTTTTTTTTACGTTTTTCATACAAATTTTCTCACTATGAAAATGTAGGAATGAACACTTGAGATAATATTTTGCATTTAAAAGTCAACACAGAAAGGAATTGTTGAACAAATAATGTAAAAAATATGAAAACCATGTTGTTCTATTCTAAAGGGATTAATTATCTACTGTTCAATGTGGCGATAGCTTTGTTTATTTTTTTCCTTGAATTATTTTTTACTAAGGTAACAAATAGTTTAATACAAGGTTTTCCTTAAGAGGTCCCTTTAACCCTGTATTTTTCTTAAAATTCATACAATAGGTATAAACCGAATGTGAAGTCTACAGCTTATTTTCTTCATATCTTTTTTCATGAGTATATTCTAGTGACATCTAACTACGTTTCTATAAAGCCCAAAAAGCAAAATTTGATAAAACAACATCATAATAGCTGTCAGGATATCGTCAATATTGCCTCGTTTTTACACAAAGTTTAACAAGTTCGTATATTTTTATCTATACTGGAAATAAAAAAGAGAGAAATACAGGCGTCGTTCATGTTAAGATGACTAAGTTTACACACTTTGCTAAGTATAAACAATTACCGTTTCATGGAAAACTGTTTTGACCTGAAACCATTTCACAAATTCAAT
Source organism: Ypsolopha sequella (assembly GCA_934047225.1). NCBI lineage: Eukaryota > Metazoa > Arthropoda > Insecta > Lepidoptera > Ypsolophidae > Ypsolopha > Ypsolopha sequella. The sequence continues at coordinate 25,539,231 of OW203984.1, read as the reverse complement.
TAACTTATTTTGAATATCTTGTCATCTTGCATTTCTTGATGAGAAATACAATTTCAATAAGTAAAAATACAACTTTTAGTTAAGAAAACTTATAGTTAAAAGTCTGCTGTATGCATTAAAATATTATTAATTATATTACAATAGTAATAAAATAATTGGCTTATCCGTCGTCGTGATACCAGCCGTAAATTTCTAAAATAATCTGATATCACGCTTATGGAAAACCCAATTATTTTGAAGATACCATAATATCATTAAAATATGTTTATGCATTTAGCAAACTTTTAACAATAAATTGTCTTAGCTAAAAGTTGTACTTTACCGTTATAATTATTTCTTAATATTTTGTTACAAATTCGGAGAAATAGCCCTTAAGGAAAACCTTGTATGAAAATATTTGTTATCTTTGTGACAAAGAAAAAAAAAAAAAAAACAAACCTATCGCCACATTGAACAAACAGTAAATTATTAATCGCTTTAGAATAGAAAGATATGGTTTTATATTTTTTACATTATTTGTTCTACAGTTCCTTTCTGTGCTTTCTTTCAAATGCATAATATTATCTGAAGTGTTGATCTCTATATTTTCATAAGGAGAAAATTTGTATGAAAAAGTTAAACAAAAGGCCATAAAAACGTTATAATATGTATATTTTACAGGGCTGTAAATATTAGCATTTATTGATTTTACCCAGAAAAATTGCCTAGACAAACGGACAAACAGACAAACATAGGGACAACAAATTAATCCTAAAAGAGTTTTGTTTTTTCATTTTGCGTAAAGGGACCTGAACATTTCAAACTATGATACAAATAAATTTCTATATTTTAAACACTTGGCGATTTATCCCAAGGGTAAACAGGTGTCCCAAAAGTCAACGCTTTCCCTTGGAAGGCTGGTAGGCCAGCTCATGACTGACCAGAATATCAAATTATGACCGCAGCAAAAAGTAAATAGTCTTCGTGTTGATGGTACTTTTATAAATTCGAATAGATTTTTGAGAGTCAAAGCTAACCAGTTCTAAATTCTAAGAATAAAATTTTTGTTGCGCAACTCTGAATAGTCATGCTATTGATAAAGTCAAAAATAAACCTTGAAATGCTGTTACATCAGGAAGAAAAATAAAAACCCAATTTATGAGCAATTTTTTGTAATTAGGTTAGTTCGATACCACACCCTGAAAAAAAATGTCCTATGTTAGTTTTGCAAATTGTCTTAAATAACGGCTCATCAAATATTGTTTTTCAAATGATCTGGCAATTTCTGTGTATTACTTTTGAAAAAAAAGTTATTGCTATTTAACTACCAAAGGAGCTGCGTATTTTTTAAAATAATTAGAATTTAGAATGAAAGAGTGGCGGGCAGTAAAAATATTTGACGTTCATTAGAAATGCCATTTAACACGCGTTAGAGTGAGTTAAATAGTGACTCTATTTAAAATGAGTTGGAATGAGATAGTAACGCAGTTAAACGTGGTTGAATGAGAGAGGCATAATTGATATAGGCTACAGTGACATAGATAGTGACGTGGTGCATTCCTTCTGAGAATATTTGTTAGTTTCCACTTTTTGTAATAACAACTTTAGTAAAAATTTTTTGTAAAGAAATTTTTGGTCCAATTTATTTTCCCGCAAGTGTAAAACCAGCTCAACGGGCGAAAAATATTTAAAGAATGGGTAATGGTGACAATTAACCGTCACAATATTATTATGTATCTCTAAAGGAGTGTCTGAAATGTTCCGAGGGTCAACTGATAAATCAAACACTCAAAAAACCACTTTTAGCCGACCATAATAAATTTACGTCCCGACGTGATAGCAAGTAGGATCAATGCCGTGTGACGATGATCGAAATACACTAATAAATTAGATAAAATAAAATACGTATTACTTTTGACCCTGCCTCGTCCACTCTATTCGTATTTTTGCTATGGTGACGCGAGCTTAGAGACCGGGACGAATTTCCCCCCGCGCGCTATCGTAAAATAGAATAAGCCACGCCCGGAACTGGTTTTTGTTTTGGCTATGTCATACTCTTAATAGTTATTTTCTCAGGTATAGTAACATGACGCCTTCTTAAAAAAGCTATTATATCCGCTTTTCTTGTATTTGTGTTGGGAATTTTTTCGTCTTGCCGGCTATGATAAGACGCATTATCCATAACGATAACGCTGTTGGCAGGGATATTGGGTAAAAGCTGCTCTATGAACCATCTTTCGAACAATTCCGAACACATGTCTTCGTGATAGTCTGCACTTGAGTTTTTCAAATGTTTGCTCGAGACAAGAAGAGCCTTTGGAATCCAACCATTTTCAGTGCCTGCGTGCAATATAATTAAACGTTTGCCTCTTGAACATGGAGTATTTGTCGAACAATTTTGAGAATTGTCCCTGTATCCTTTTTTCAATGTATCGTGGGTGTCAAACCAAGTCTCGTCCAAATATACAATACTTTTTCCTGAAGACCTCTTTAGTCTTATACTGGTAATAAATTCTTCTCTTAATTTTTTAAGCCGTGAAGTTTCCATTATGATTCTTCTTTCATTTAACTTTCCATATTTAAAACCAAGTTTTCGTAAAAGTCTCCATAGTGTCGTTTCTGAATATGGAAAGCCCACATCGCTTGCTAATAATGTTTGATGAATCTCTGTGAGCGTTGGAACTTCATTTTTTCGATAAAAGTCGTACACAGTTCTCTTCACAAATTCTTCTGTAAAATTATCAATTTTTGTAAAAGAAGCTTTTATTCGTGTTCGGGGAAGATATCTTGGTCCTGATGAGGGTGATGAGACAATCCTTTTAACTGTCCTTTCCGGAACATTGGTGAATATCGATGTTTCTTTAATTACACCTTTTTCGCCCATTCGATTTAACAAAGTTTTATAAACACTTATCACCACATCTTGAGCGTCCTTGCTTAAAAATCTTTTCTTACGTTGCTGCGAACTAACTTCACCACTAGACGGGTCACTTATGGATGTTACCCAAGGTCGAAACATTGTTATTGACAGTATACGTGTAATCACTAACGTAGTCAGATGACAACTAACATGAAATATTGTTTACATTCATAAAGATTACTTGGTTAAACGATCAAGATCATTAGGTTGCGTGTAAAATACCACACCACAAAAGGGTCTGGCCAGGTATCTTTTGTTATCACTAATCCTATTGTTAACACCTAATGACCGTCTTAAGTGGAATCAGGCCATGGTATTTGAAATGTACTATACCTCTTATTTTTATTAAGAAACAAATAAAGTTATTATTATCATTAATTATTGTAAAAAATAACTAAAGTACCAAACTTAAAACTGATAACAGATAATTTATAATAAAACGTTCCACATTCAGAGAAAAATTGTGGTAAGGATACGTTGAACCATTGAGGAGTAAAATGAAAAAAAGGGAAATATAAGACGTTACTTTGGAATTATTTTCTATCGAGAAAATTTTATCCAATTGCGTTTTCCATAACACATAATTTGAATAACATGCCCAAGATTCATATAGTCTGAAACCAGATCTTTATATATTGTAGTTGTGTCATAAAATGAAATGAAAAACCCACTCCGATGTCGGCATATCCCTTTAATAACGACCACGCCTTAGTCCTTAGAGATGGTCTAAGCCTTAGTCAGAGAATATCCGGTTCTTTATCTGAGGAGAATATAATGTATTTAGTCCTTAGAGAATATACCAAAGGAGACGCCTTTAACAGGCGTTCCCCTCTGCCAAAGGTATGAGATTCTATATCTAACGCGTTATATAAAACTAGTTCAGCCGCCATTTCTGTCATACGATTCCCGAACGTCTTTGCATAAAGAGCTCCGAGAAAAATGCCGTTTTGTGCTGTGTATGGGTACAAAAAAATGTCTAACACATCAAATTTACAAAAAGATGGTGTTACATTTCACTTGTAAGTATATTTTTGGTTATTTCATTCGTAATTTACTCATATCCAACATTTTTGAAAATGTATAAAATTCATATTTGGCGCCATAACTTCTTCACGATGACGTAGGCGTACTCCCTACGAGACTAACTTAGTCTCGTAGGGAGTACGCCTACGTCACGATTCAGGAATGCGCCGCAGCGAGACTATTTTTGGTGTTGCCAACTACTACAAAAAATTACCTAGAAATTCATCAATACCTTAACATTAATTCACCTTAACTTGATTTTTGTGTTGAGAAATATGCTACTATTTCATAAAGTGTGCAGCAAAATTTAAGTATTTATATTTTTCTTGTACCGAATCCACTGTTATTTTTATTTTTCTAAAACTAATTTCAATTTATTAATCGTAGGCAGCAATATAAGCAATAGTTGATTAATATTTTTACTGAAAATATTACTAAATCTATTATAAATCTACTTGCTCTAAAAATTCAACAACTATTTTTTTTCTAAAACTTGAGAATTTACCTAAAAATCAGAACTTAAAAACTATGGCAACACAATAGTCTCGCTAAATAGGCTCGCTGCTCCAAACAGGCTGCCAGCCATGTAGCCTCGTCGGGAATAGCTAGGCATGTATCAGTTATTATCGATGGTAGTTATCGATAAAAGACAATCAGTTTTAAAATTTTAATAATTTCTTGTTTGTTAATGACTAATAAATAGATCTATCCCCATAAATGTTTTCAATCTCAGATAAATTTAAGTTATCTGAAGAAATTAAATGTTAATTGTATCTTATAATATTATATATTATATAAGGTCTTTCAATTGGAATTGAAAGAAATTTAGGAGGTGATTCAGTATCGTTAGTATATCACATTCCACTGCAAAGTACTTTTTTTTGCGCGAACTTTTTCTTCACTTGTCCATACAAACTGAGTCAGCTGATCGGACCACTTTGTACTGAGAAGTGAAAAAAAAGTTCGCGCAAAAGAAAGTGCTTTTCAGTGGAATGAGATGTATTAACGATACTGAATCACCTCCTAAATTACTTTCAATTTAAAGTGAAAGACCTTATATATTGTTAGCAACACAAGATGACGGAGCGCCCCTGCCGGACGAGCGTGGCAACAGTTTGAGTCATCGACGGCTGCGCGCGCTCGGTGGATATAAAAGGCTGTAACTGAGCGGCGCTGCCATTGTGTTTTGCAACTTTGTGCTGAAGTGATTAAATCATGGTTTACATTTCTTTCGTGACTCCTGACCAAAGACCTGCAGACCATCAGTCGCCTGTATCTAACAATATCATACCGTGATGATACATAGCCTAATACCTTCCTCAAGAAACTACGTTACAATGAAAATTGCATCAAAATCCAATGAGATGTTCCCAAGTTATAAGCAAGCGTCCATACAGACACACAGACAGATGTTGCATTTTATATGTAGATATAGTAGTTAGGGAGCTGGCGAACAAAATTTCGATATGATCAGCGCACTAGGCAAGCGTTATTAATAGTGATATTTATGCCCTAAGAAACATTAAGGACCTTGTTTGTCACCATGGTGGCGATGCGTTGTAAAGTTACAGCGTTTCAAAAATGTTTAAAAAAAAAGGTGTGCTATAATATGCGCACAGGTCTGCCTCTGGGGCTGAAGATCACAGTAACCTTGGAAACACAAAGAATTGAAAAAGCAGACATCCATCCCAATAACTTTTAAAGTAATCAATTTTTTAATTTATTTTTATGATTTAAAAAACTGTATATGAAGTGCGCACTTGGCAGATTTGGACTGTTCGATCAATAACAATGAGAAGAACCACGGAAAAATAGTCTGCCTACATGTTACCTCTGTGTTGTCTTTTGACAGTGTTACAAAAATGTAAAAAAAAAAGTGTGCTATATTATGCGGACACGTCTGCTTGTTCGACTGATGTTTGAATTCCTTATGAACACTAAGAAAATCGATGAGGCAGACTCTCAAGCCTCAGATATTCCAAAGGCAGACTATTTGATTTTTTTTTCAACTCGACGCTCGCGTTGCACGAACAAACCAAGCAGGTATAGAAATATCCCCATAGTTCCTTTCGTGGTGTCTCGTGGTGTTGTCAGCGATGACGACGCTTGCTGAATAATATCGTTTTTTTTTTAATTTTCATTGCAAATAAAAAATACATAAATGGAGTCTTGGTTCAAAATCTACGTATTTTACATAAATAAAACGTGATTAAAAAAAGTTAAAGACTGTTCCTATCTTGATACTAATCCTATTCAGATTACATTCAAGCATGCAATTTAAAAAAATTACTTTCTAATAACAGTTCCAAGGGCATTTCGTTTCAGATTGGCATTCAGAAAAAATATGATGTACAGCTAAAAATCAGTGAGCAAAGTGTCTGCCACATTTTTTTTCGAATCCACGGAGTCATAGTGAATCGAATGGGCGCACTAAAAACCGCGTGCAAATAATTTAATAGAGATTTTTTTTTTACATTTTTACAACTCCGTCCCATGATAATGCAGAGTCCTGAATGTCTGCCTCTTCGATTTTCTTCGTTTCCAAGATGGTTGTGACCATGAACTCCAGAAGCATACATGCACGAATGATTCAATACCCCGATTTTTTTAAGCAACTTCAATCCGCTGTAACGCGAAAATGCAGCGACATAGGACCTTAATTGATTGGACCAAATCAATTCGTAATGATTTAAACTGCAATCCACCTCGACGTAAAATATGTGGAAATCATATAGCGAAATGCTCGCCAGCTCCCTAACTATAGAGAAGATTTTGTCCACCTGAACAGATTCTGATGGAATGGTGTCAGTATTATTAATGTATTTATCGATAAACGTGTTCCCAACTCTATTAAATTAAACGCACACATTCAAAGACCGTACGTATTTACGTAAATTTGTGTTGCAGGTGTGCGAATTGCATGTGGGTGCGTTTGTAGGAACATGATTCGGTTATTTCGGTGGTTACCTCGTCCCCCACCAAACGTGGCAGAACCGACTGTATGAGGAAATACGCCTAAAACTGGTCCAGTGTTATCTTGTCTAAGATTTAGTCGACCAAAAAACGCCTCTGCTGTCAGTGTTAGGCACAGAACATCTCCTGACGATCAAAGTGAACGCAGCAGATCTAATTGTCAAAGAAACGTCAAATCAAGTCGGTTTGTTTGTGTGTCTATTCATTCATTTCATTCGGAATTTTACATTTTCACGAAATTACTGATAATATTTTAATTATTTGTAAAATCTGTGATTGTCCCGTATTCAAGATTCAAGATGTGTACGAAAATGTCCTTGAAAAAGTTTTGATTATGTCTGCAAGAAATTACTTTTCAGCCCGTGATAAAAATTACACTAAACTTATCGATCCTCTACCGCTAATAAATCATCAGAAGTTCTTCTATCGTTCTGGGGAAGGGTTGCCCCCTTTATCTGCGAACACAAACAAATTCATCAATCGCAATATCAACTATTCCTTCGAGGTTCAATCTTATGGTTTAGACTTGGACAGTGATGGCCGGGCGGGCACTCCTCTCTCCGATTTCTTCTCTGAAAGCGAGACAGGTATTTAAAAAACATCCTTACAGTTCCTACTTTTGGTCAGTGTCGATTAGGGGGGACGATAGTCCAAGTGAAAATTTCTTTTTTCCCATAGTGCCTCCTTATCTACACTCCAACCCTACTTTTTCTTTATTATATTCCCAAGATAATTTTTATGAAGTGTAAACATAGCCAATATAATATTTTTTGTCAATGTTTCAGGAACTCCAGATCTGCAAAGTGAAGAAAGCGATAGCAGTGCGGGGTCTGTGCTCAGGAGGAATACGGCTGAGGCTAGTAAGACCCTCGCAGATGAGTGGGAGAGAATTGAGAGGACCATCTTTGAGGAGGACGGAGAGAAAGTCACCCGTCCCAACATGCTTGAGGAATGTCAGCAGTGGATGCAGCTTCATCCTCAGCTAAGGTTGTAAAATCATCATTAAAAACAATTTTCATGCTAAGTATCTGCCCTTATTGACACTGATTGAATAATTGAGATTTTAGATGCTTTTTTGTGACTCAATAAGTATATACTAAAGCACTTCAAACTTAAATTTATTTCAACATATTTATGGTTTTGCTTAATTCTTTGGTGATACATATTTGAGAATTCAATTCTAGACATTTTGCTACTATGAGATTTTACCTTTTAGTTATCCAACCAAATGATCTTTCTAATAACTGGGTTTCTGATAGAGACCATTTAATTATTCGGACGCCAAACATTTTGCATTAAAAGCTTATGGGTGTTGGTTTCTTACAAATATTCCATAAGAAATAACTGCCCTTATTTTATGTTATTTGACACACAATCTTATGTGCAACCTTCAGATTTATTGTATCTATAACCTGACCTACTACTGTTAGTGTGTCTAAAACCTGACCTACTACTGTTACTAAATAATTACTCACATATTTATGTCAAGGACAAATTCAAAACTAATTTATTGGCATATGCATAATTGAATAATTCTGAATTAGTGTCACTGCTAATGACTATACGCTATACTAAAACAAATTGTGTTGAATTTTACAGGGTTGTTGGAAAGGCTATTCCACTACCGGACAAAAGATTAAACTACCGCCAAATAGAACATGAAGAGATCATTGCCCAACATTACAGTGATTATGAAGAGTTTAGTGAAAGTGCTGAAAGATTATCACAAAGTAGCACAGATATCACTCCTCAGAATTCTCCAAGAGTCTCCCTCTCAGAAGAAACCACTGAACCTAAATTGTTCAGAGAAAAGGTATCATTTCTTCAGACTTGTGATGAGGATGATTTCAATGATGACTTCAGTTCATTACTACAAATTTCACCAATGCAAATTCGCAGTCCATGTAGAAAGAGACAAAATTCTTCAATTATAAAATCTGAAATAGCATCTTCACGGTGGATGCGAAACAATAGACCAGACTCATCTTTTAACTGTGATAGAAATAGTGCAAAGTCTTTTATATCTTTAGACACTAGAAACTATAATAATATGGTACTGAGTGCCTCGGATCGTGATAAAGTAATGAACAGAGTAACAACAGAGAGACATAGAGATCTAACTAAATTGGAGCCGCTTTACACATTGGAATATCACCAAAATGATTTGTCAAGAATGCCGAATGGCTCAATGCACTATTTAAATATGAGAAAAGTATCTTTGCCACCTTTGCAACTAGAGGATGAGAGAAAGAAAATAGGATCTGTTAATTCTGCAAAGAAGAACAAAGTTTTAACAGCTAAATCCAGAAAAGGAGCACAGAAAAGCTTATTTCATTTAGATAGAGTCAAGCATATTTAAGGTGTGCACAAAAAGTTGTGACTGAATTCCTGTATAAACAGGTATGTACTCTACAGTTATATTATTGTAGGTATCTATCTAGGAATCATGAAACAGTTGATTCAAATTTTCAATGTCAGTATTGAAGTTGATCTCATTAAATGTAAAAATTAATTTTATATGCACAAAATATTTAGTTGTGCATTTTGTGTATATCTGATGTGAATATCTGAAACAGATCTTTGGGATAGTTGATAAACCACGTGACATTATGTTTTGGAGGAAATATCGTGTCGTGCGTCACGTGACGTCTAGTAAGCGAAAGGGGGTCGTGACCGTCACGTGATGGCACTATGCGCTTTAATTACTGACTTGTAATGAAATTAATGATAGATTGTCGAATTGATAATATTATAAATATTTATGAGAAAATTACATGTGCTGGGCGTAGGGGAGGATTTTTAAAAGCTTAACGAAGTTTTTATAGTGTCTTTAATGGTGCAAAAAGGTGAACAATATATAATTATACCTAAGTTATACTTAACTAAGCTGATCGCGATGATCACGCACGACCTTCGGCTTACACGATTTAAGTACAAAGACATGGAGTCACTCTAAAACCTGTCCCACGAAATATGCTTTCACTGTATCAGCACTAAAGTAATGTTCACTGAAGTTTAGGTTTCGTAAGACATGAAGAAACAATGCGGGAGGTAGGTAGAGTTCACTCGTCTCAAACTAGTGTTTGCGGGTTTGTTTGAAAACAAACGCCATGATAATCTACTAGGTTACACTATATTGTAACTAATAACTAATATAACTTTTGCAATTTGGTTACAAATTATCAACATTTGAGTCACGTGGTTTGTCGCCACCCCTTTTTTATGGTTGTGTTAGGATAGTTACTTGTCCAAAATAGTTTATAGAGTGATTTTGTGTAAGATTGTTCTTTATGGTTCTATATTTTGAGAAACCTGGTTCATCTGTTTAAATTAGCAACACAATCGTAATTTATGTTCATTTACAGTTCCAGTTTGGAAAATATTAAAGTATTTACGTTTACATAATTATTTTTATAATAACTTCCTGTTCTAGTCAGCAAATATTATTATGAAATTCTTAATGGGTATTGTTCGGGTCAGCTCAGAAGGTAGGCGTGAAGTTAGTGATAGATGGCATCGCTTTTTAGGTGCTCTTTTGTTTGTATTTTTCCTTGTGCTCGTATAGTCGCCTGCAGTTCAAACTCCCTATTTGTCTATGAAGCCGCAATAAGAACTGCCGATAGGTAGCATGTCTATCATGCTGTCGTCCGTATACATTATAATAATATATTGCATCTATAACGTCTTCGTTTACGAAGTTATTTAATCATGGGATACATTTGTAATCTATTATACCTCAGCCACACGCTCGACGAGTGGCGAGGGAAATGTGGAGGGACGTCATGTGGCTGCGTTATTCATGCTGCTGCTCGCGTTGACTACCGCTTCCGTTTTTGTGGGCGAGTCAAAGGCCCGGCAATATGACGACGAGCAGCCGGCCACACGCTCGCGCTACGCGCACGCAGAATGCACGTACGGTTCATTTTTGCCCGTATGCCGCCGCCGATCCAATTATTTATATAAACATAGGTACCTATTATTATTATAATTAATTAATTTATTAACTGCTATCTTTAAATAACCTTTAATAACTTTAGTAACTTCCTAATGGTAGAAATTTTGTATTTGTTTTTAACTTTAATATTGCCACCGACTCTTAGCAATTGTTCACCTTATTTTGTATATTGCATAAAGTCGGTTTTGGAAACGGGCCTCAACTGAAAATCAGCACAGTGGCTTGCCTCTGCATTATGCTGAGTTGAGGACCTTTTCCACTACCACAACACTTACATTATTTGTTAGTTTTAGTTGTGCTTTTTTATTTTTTAATTGTTTAATTGTAAAATGTGTATGTTTTTCTTTTCTCTGTCGTGTAATGCTGTGGAAATGGAATAAAGAAGTTATCTATCTATCTATGAATTGCGTGCGGCGCCGGCGCAGGGCGGCGCCGGCGCAAGGCGCCGTCGACGTGAAGAGTGTAGTGATATGTGAGGCGAGTGGAGCACTGTGTGGCTGGGTAGGGCAACATCACGGTAACGTGAAGAGCAATGCGAGGAGCAACGTGTGGCTGAAGGGTTACGTGATACTGGCATAATAGTTGACATCTTGGCTGCCTTTGCCTAAATAAAAATTGAATCGAACGTCACTGTACAGGTGATAATTTCACGCGCGCCTTTTGTACTGACCCTGGGGCCTTACTGTTTAACTTTTGTACTGACCCTGGGGCCTTACTGTTTAACTTTTGTACTGACCCTGGGGCCTTACTGTTTAACTTTTGTACTGACCCTGGGGCCTTACTGTTTAACTTTTGTACTGACCCTGGGGCCTTACTGTTTAACTTCAACATCTAATGTATCGTGATTGGCTAGAAATTACATCATATATCACATTTTGCCAATTACTTACGATGCCTTTGAAAGATAGTGATAGATATTGAATCTAGACAATTAGGCGCCTGAACTGTAGAGATGATTTTTTTGACTTCACCAACTCTTTTACTGTTTACTATATTTTTAAAACGAATTTGATGTGTGTTAGAACAATAAAATATATATTTTTTTGTTATTTTTTGGTATTAATTCATCAGAATAAAGCTGTAGGCTTCTTTCAACAGCTCTTTCCCTCCACGGTATAAAAACTATTATTTTTATTTTCTTGTTTATGGCTTCTGATAATGTGTGTGACTAACACATTTAATTCCGCCAATGTCACGTCATAAACCAAAGCACTGTATTAGTGAAAAGTAATTTCGAGGAATTTGGTATCCTGTAAGTCCTTGTGATGATTGCTATTATCTACAACAAAATACAGAAGGTGATCAAAATGTATATATACAATTTAACTAATTAACTACATCTTAAATGGCTAATTACGAGATGAACTTAAAATTACAAAATGAATAATACAAAAACTAAAGCACTTTTGTTTGAAATGAAATTCATCATCATCAAATAATTGTCTATGGAATCTGATCCATTTTTACAACATGTCGTAAAAAAGGACCCCTTGTTAAGTTTTTTATACAAAACTGATATATTATGACGTCAAATTTAAAAAACAAAACATTGATCGAAGAAAAATGATAATGTAATACCGGCCTTACTTGAATTAGGCGCCGGACACACAGCGCGCGGTATACAGTACTGCGTTCCGCGTTCCAATAAACAATCAGAACGTGCGTTCTCCTTGACCGTCGCGGTCTGTTTGTGTAAAGATCCAAGCCATCGGATATTTTACAGTAAACGCGGAACGCAGAACTCCAGACCACTTGCGGCGCTTAAAAAAATTGTCGTTACGAAATCTGAAAACTTCGCAGAAATTAACAGCAATATTAGAGGGTTTTTCTACATGTTTATTCAAACCGTAATGAAAACTTCTGAATATTGAATTTTTTAATCAGAAAAATTGCTCGTACTATTTTGCTGACTGTACAAAACGCTCCAGGTTGCGGTCACCAAACCCTGTTTATTTTGACGTCGTTTTTTTTCTTACACTACGTATTTGCCTTACAAATTAAAGGACACACAATAATTGAAGACATGGTTTAAAGGTCTTTGCAACCAGATCATAAAAATTACAAAAAATAAAACTTGTTACTTGTGACTTGTTACTCGATGATGTAACGTTACTCCCTGTTCGCCCCAAGAAGCTTATAAGTTATTTAAAACTATACTGAAGCACTTACTTCATACTACAAGGCCACGCCCAAAAATTGACCTTCAAATACCTTTCAATAGTAATAGGGACTCTATACCATGACACTATACCACGATTCATGAATAATTGAGATAGAGACACATAAATGTCATTCATTTTAGCGTGCGGCTTTTTATAGAACTTAGCACTCCAGTCTGGTTGAAAACTTCTTGGTGCGCTAATTGCCTTATCTCAACTAACAGCTGCTGCACTCCGTTTTATTTTATTTTAAGGGTATGAGTGACGCGAGATTGAGCAAATCATTTTGCATCAAGTAAAAATGAACTCTATGACGTTGTATTATTGTTTAAAATAGCGCGCCCCGAACCATGGCTGTTACGACAACCGAAATATCACGCGCTTTCGAAAATGGAGTTCTTATTAAATAACTCTGTTTCTAAATGAAAATATAAAAAAAATAGTCAGAGGTGTTTCGCTTGTGAACTGTAAAATGCAAGTCAATGCTTCTAGTTGAAGTAAAGACACGATTTGAAATTTTATAAAGAAACAAATTAAATCCTGAAATTGATATTCGAGGGAAAATAAATAAGAAATAGAGTAAAATAGAGGGTTACAAAAGATTTTATTTAGAGTTAGAGTAAACAAATGAATCAATTGATGCGCTTTGTTCAAACTTACTTGATAAACGTTAGAAAAACACAGGTATGTTTCTTTATAACTGGATATCCTGATTATTGCAACAAAATCATCCAGTTTGTCATTTTATTTCTATTTGCGTCATATTCCCCCTTAAGAGGCCCCTTTACGCCTGGATTCATCTTAAGATTCATGCAAAAGGTAAAAACTGAATGTGAAGTCAACATCTTATTTTCTTCATATTTTTTTTCATAAGTATTATCTAGCGACATCTCTACGTCTCTGTACAGCCCAAAAAGCAATGTTTGATGAAACATCATCTTAATTCTTAATAGCTGTCAGGATATCGTGAATATTGCCTCGTTTTTACGCAAAGTTTAGCAAGTTGCATTATTTATGGATTATTATTTCTATACTGGAATTTAAAAAAAGAGAGAAATTCAGACGTCGTTCATGTAAAGAAGACTAAGTCAATACACTTTTCTATAAATGAACAGTTACCGTTTCATGGAAAACAGTTTTTACCTGAAACCATTTCACAAATTCGGCGCTTTTTGAATATCTATATCTATTTGAACTATAATCATTAATATATTCTATGCCCTTAACACATACTAGACTACAACTACGGGCGCACCGTGGGTAACCCTATGTATCTTCGAGTAACAAGACGCGACCAATTTGGAGATGTGTAGAAAAAACAACTACTTACATTAAAATAAACAGGGTTGGCTAGGCGCAACCCATAGTGTTTTGTACAGTCAGAAAAAAAAAAACTGAAAAAGAAGTCTATAAGTAACAAGTAGGTTAATCAAAAGATGCTTAGAAAAATAAAATTTGCGCGTCCTATGTTGGTACTAACGCGAGTCAGCCTGATTTTATCGCATATCGATTTATTCGAAAAAATAGATTTAGCATAGTTCTTAGCAAATGACCAATTCGTAGTTGTAACAAAAACCAAGTAGAAACAAAAACTACATCAAAATAAGTAGGGTTGGTTGGTTGGTGCAACCAGGAGCATTTTGGTTTTGCCGACTGTACTGTTTTTTTCTACACAACTAAAAATAGTTTTGCCTGATCGCAACCAGGGGCATTCCTGTTTTGCCGACTGTACTGTTTTTCTACACAACTAATAAATAGGGTTGGCTGTGCGCAACCAGGAGCATTTTGGTTTTGCCGATGTACTGTTTTTTTCTACACAACTACCAATTGAAGAGTGTTTTGGAAAAACAACCAATGTCACTTTTCTGACATTTTACAAGAAGTAAATATCAAAATCAATCAGCCCACATCTACCAACCGTTGGGCACAGGTAGATAAAACCTTATAAAATTAGTTACATGGAAAAATCCTTATTTATGTTTTTTATTAAACATGGATATATGAAAATACTTAATTTTGTATATAAAAAGTAAAAAAAATGTTGTTTATTTATTGGCTATTCTTTATAGAAACGTTACTGACGTTGGTGGTTTTTCCGGAAGCACTCTGTTTCTGTAGCTACATTTTGAATGAACTTTGGTTGTTTTTGCTGATTCTAATATTACTAGATTATTGTATGCACAATAGAGAATCCATAGAGAAAAAAAAAAAAAACGAAAAAATTGGACATTGGTTATTTTTCCAAAACAGTCTTCACGTTTGGACTACCAACGGCCTAGAGGGTCTGCAAGACGGGGAAACTGTGGAACAAAATAGATACTACGACGACGGAGCGAAAACAGACGCACACATGCATAGATGCGTACGTATGATGATCTCGGCAGAATTTCGTAGACAGATAGACTCCAGGGAACTTGTGCACCCCATCTCACGGATTTCAAAATAAATGTTGCCACACGTTAGTTTTGTTTGTTTTGTTTATAATTTTTGTTTGTTTCATCCTGCAAACATGTTTATTTCAATTTAAAAGATTCTACCGATTTCTACCGTGAACTTGTGCACCCCATGGCACCGATTGACCTGAAACCAGTGCCAATCGTTAGTTCTTCGTTAGTTTCGTTTGTTTTGATTATTTTTTTTTCTTTTTTTGCCTACAAAACATTTTTTTTTTCAATTTATAATTTTGTATGGAATTTCAAAAATGCTCAAAAATGCTCGGATCGACCTGAAACAGGTGCCAATCGTTAGTTTTACGTTAGTTTCGTACGTTTTTTAAAAAAAATGTGTTTTTTTCCGCTCGCAAACACTTTTTTTTCAATTTCAAATTTTGTATGGAATTTCAAAAATGCTCTGATTGAGCTGGAACAAGTGCCATTCGTTAGTTTTACGTTAGTTTCGTTGGTATTGAAAAAAAAAATTGTCTTTTTCTGCCTGCAAACATGTTTTTTTTCAATTTCAAAATTTGTATGGGATTTCAAAAATGCTCACAAATGCTCTGATCGACCTGAAACAAGTTCCTTTCGTTAGTTTTACGTTAGTTTCGTACGTTTTCAAAAAAAAAAATTACATTTCAGCCTGCAAACATTAAATTTTTCAATTTCAAAAATTCTACCAATATTCTACCGTGAAGTTGTGCACCCCATAGCACCGATTGGCCTGAAACAAGTGCCAATCGTTAGCTATACGTTAGTATCGTTTGTTTTGAGAAAAAATTTCGTTTGTTTCGCCCGGAAAATATTTTTTTTTTAATTTCAAAATTTATGTGAAATTTAAAAAATGCTCTGATTGACCTGGAAAGAGTGCCAATCGTTAATTTTACGTTAGTTTCGTACGTTTTCAAAAAAAAAAATTGTCCTTTTCCGCCTGCAAACATGTTTTTTTACAATTTCAAAATTTGTATGGGATTTCAAAAATGCTCAAAAATGCTCTGATCGACCTGAAACAAGTTCCTTTCGTTAGTTTTACGTTAGTTTCGTACGTTTTCAAAAAAAAAATTCTACATTTCGCCCTGCAAACATTTAATTTTTCAATTTCAAAAATTCTACCAATTTTCTACCGTGAACTTGTGCACCCCATAGCACCGATTGGCCTGAAACAAGTGCCAATCGTTAGCTATACGTTAGTATCGTTTGTTTTGAGAAAAATTTTCGTTTGTTTCGCCCGGAAAATATATTTTTTTTAATTTCAAAATTTATGTGAAATTTAAAAAATGCTATGATTGACCTGGAACAAGTGCCAATCGTTAGTTTTACGTTAGTTACGTACGTTTTCAAAAAAAAAATTGTCTTTTTCCGCCTGCAAACATGTTTTTTTTCAATTTCAAAATTTGTATGGGATTTCAAAAATGCTCAAATATGCTCTGATCGACCTGAAACAAGTTCCTTTCGTTAGTTTTACGTTAGTTTCGTACGTTTTCAAAAAAAAAATTCTACATTTCGCCCTGCAAACATTTAATTTTTCAATTTCAAAAATTCTACCAATTTTCTACCGTGAACTTGTGCACCCCATAGCACCGATCGGCCTGAAACAAGTGCCAATCGTTAGCTATACGTTAGTATCGTTTGTTTTGAGAAAAAATTTCGTTTGTTTCGCCCGGAAAATATATTTTTTTTAATTTCAAAATTTATGACAAATTTAAAAAATGCTCTGATTGACCTGGAACAAGTGCCAATCGTTAGTTTTACGTTAGTTTCGTACGTTTTCAAAAAAAAAATTGTCTTTTTCCGCCTGCAAACATGTTTTTTTTCAATTTCAAAATTTGTATGGGATTTCAAAAATGCTCAAAAATGCTCTGATCGACCTGAAACAAATTCCTTTCGTTAGTTTTACGTTAGTTTCGTACGTTTTCAAAAAAATATATTTACATTTCGGCCTGTAAACATTTAATTTTTCAATTTCAAAAATTCTACCAATTTTCTACCGTGAAGTTGTGCACCCCATAGCACCGATTGGCCTGAAACAAGTGCCAATCGTTAGCTATACGTTAGTATCGTTTGTTTTGAGAAAAATTTTCGTTTGTTTCGCCCGGAAAATATTTTTTTTTTAATTTCAAAATTTATGACAAATTTAAAAAATGCTCTGATTGACCTGGAACAAGTGCCAATCGTTAGTTTTACGTTAGTTTCGTATGTTTTCAAGAAAAAAAATGTCTTTTTCCGCCTGCAAACATGTTTTTTTACAATTTCAAAATTTGTATGGGATTTCAAAAATGCTCAAAAATGCTCTGATCGACCTGAAACAAGTTCCTTTCGTTAGTTTTACGTTAGTTTCGTACGTTTTCAAAAAAAATATTTACATTTCGGCCTGCAAACATTTAATTTTTCAATTTCAAAAATTCTACCAATTTTCTACCGTGAAGTTGTGCACCCCATAGCACCGATTGGCCTGAAACAAGTGCCAATCGTTAGCTATACGTTAGTATCGTTTGTTTTGAGAAAAAATTTCGTTTGTTTCGCCCGGAAAATATTTTTTTTTTAATTTCAAAATTTATGACAAATTTAAAAAATGCTCTGATTGACCTGGAACAAGTGCCAATCGTTAGTTTTACGTTAGTTTCGTACGTTTTCAAAAAAAAAATTGTCTTTTTCCGCCTGCAAACATGTTTTTTTTCAATTTCAAAATTTGTATGGGATTTCAAAAATGCTCAAAAATGCTCTGATCGACCTGAAACAAGTTCCTTTCGTTAGTTTTACGTTAGTTTCGTACGTTTTCAAAAAAAAAATCTACATTTCGCCCTGCAAACATTTAATTTTTCAATTTCAAAAATTCTACTATTTTCTACCGTAAACTTGGACACAATATCGCACCGATTTTGATCAAAATGGTACCAATTGATAGCTTTTCATTTGTTTTGATTGTTTCACGAATAAAATTTGTTTGTTCTGGTCTGCAAACATTTTTATTTTCAAATTCAAAACCTTAAAATGTTTATAGGTACACTACTACAAAGCTACTCGCCCATAGGTAGCGTTACATTACATTACAAACTGGCGACGCATTTTAGTTCCCCAACTCCCTAAGGGATGGCGTGAAAGTCGGTTTTCGTTCGAAAACGCACGTTTTTGAATAATAACTACACAACTAGTGGTCGAAATATATTTTACTGACGTACATATCATTATACCGGACTTAGATCTTAACATCTGGTCTGCAAACATTTTTATTCTCAAATTAAAAACCTTAAAATGTTTATAGGTAACTATAAAGCTACTCGCCCATAGGTGGCGCTACATTACAAGAGAGAAGGAAGGAAAGTCAGTCTCTGCCATATTGTTTTGGTACCTACAATACAATTTTGTACGCTACTTTAGTTAGTTACTTACTTTTGTTTTCTTTGCTTTGCTGGTGAAAATGTTCGGTGCCGCAGTTAAAAGACGAGTTAAATAAACCTTTTGTTGCTGGTAAAAAAGGTTTTTGTATTGTTGACAAAGATCAATAGGTAAGAAACAAAACTTTGAAATATTTTAGGTTAAGTAGAAACATCTTCTTTTTTTTACCACGGACGTTTACGTTCGTGTTGGATACTAAATAATATATTTATTTTTTGTTCTACCAGATTGGAAGCCTACGACCGCAATGCCAATTTTGGCGGTGAGGAAATCGAGGAATACCTAACGAAACATTGCTCGAGCAGTGAATAGTTCCGTGACATAAACGCAAACTCGAGTCTACCTCAGCAAAACAACAAATGTATTCAGGCTTTTGTTGAAAGGTAAGCATGAACCCAGAAGTTGTATTCTTTGTTACACTATAATTATGAGTAAGTTCGTAACTATAGAGTTGCATAACATAAGTAGCCATATACGTGCACACGGCAGAAGCACAGCTCATTTTTTTCTCATTCTAGTAGCTGCACTACCAAGTCTTATAAACATACCAAAGCTATGTAATCATAGCACGCCCCTATCCGGAGGTCCTGGGTTCAAATTCTGTAGGGGCCACTTGAGTCTGCATGCTTATTATGTCCAATTTATGCCGGAAGTGCAGCAATAGAGCTTACCACCCATCATGCTGGGGCAAATCTGCCTTTTTCTAATTAATTGAAACAGACCACTTAATTCAAAATTCACTGAATAGTTATTCAACAAAACATTATTATCTACGTTCTGTGATGCTGCCATCGCAGTTTCCATTGGGTTCTGTAAATAAGAATTTCAAAATACAACAAGCTGAAACTGTAACCAACTAGCACTGTGTTCTGTAAACATTACAAATGTATTTCTTTTCACAGGAACTACTATTCAATATAACTAGTAAACCAACTACTAGCTACATTAAGATTCTATGCTACTATAACACACAAAGATGTATTGGCGATTAGAAGAGAACAAGATGCATTTTATCACATAACCCGATTAAGATTCTTATTGCATCTTCAGGTGGTGAAGAAGCAGAATTGTATAGGAATAGGAAGCATTACTTTTCCATCAATGTGCAGACTATATGCAATGCCAACATCAAGATAATGGATATAGTAACAAGGTGGCTGGGACGAGCACATGATAGCACTATTTTCAATAGCTGCTATAGGAAAATAAAGTTTGAAGCTGGTGCTTATGGTAATTCACATTTGGTAGTACCTAGACGCGGTTTATGCCTCCACAATACCATACATGCTGTATTCCCTGTATTGGCTATGGGAATGCGTGTGAAATTGGATAAAACTTTGGTTATTATTGTGGCCACTGCTGTGCTGCATAATATTCTACGCTGCTGTGGAGAAGATGCACCATGGGAGAAAATTATAAGTGGGCAAATAAGAGTAAATAATATGAATCAAAATTCTGTTCAAATTAGTGGAGCCGCTGTGAGAAAAAAAACACATTAATGTTTTTATTCATGCAATTATATTATTTAATTAAGATTAAGCAAGATAAACTTCAATAATATGTTTTACTACATGTAAAATAGGATTTAAATACTTAAATAAAGAGTTTCTAGATTTTTTATTTTTATATATGCAAGTTTTTTATTAAATTCAAATGAGCCAAACATTAATTTGTCATACTAGACTGAACATTACAAATTATTATTTAAATATCATTCTTTGTTGAAAAATAAACTTCTATTCTCAAGGGTTTTGAGCTATTACAAAAATATTAACAATTAAAGATTGTTTACATGTTTTACTGAAATATATTATCGCATATGTCAAACATTGAATATCTGTAGACAAGTAGAAGAGTTTATTTTTCAACAAAGATGTTTCATAAATTACACCAAGTGCCGACAATCAGGACCATCAACATTTTAAATATCATTCAAATATCTTCTTTCTTGGAAACATCATTTCTCAAATCCTCTTTTAGCATGATTTCATCCAGAGAATTGCCGTCCGTTTGTCTTAAATCCATACCTGTAACAAAAAAAGTTTGTACTTCAAAGTTTAAAATCCAATCAGCCGCCGAACCCATACCGGAGACCCGGCCAGGGACCAGGAACAAGGTTCAATGATCACCAACCGATCCAAACAATCTTAGAGATAAGCTCGCCGCTGTGTTCAACTTTAAATAGCAATGCTTGTTTTTTTATCTTTTTCTGTGTATGCACAATAAAGAATAAGATATAAAATGTATTATTTTGTAACATGAAATTGTAATAATAAATATAAAAACTTTCCCTTTTATATTATTTACTACTGATGCTGAAAATTTTTTTTTGGCATGACTTTATCATTAGTAATTTTAAAATTTTCTGTTTCACCCTGTACTGATAATGAATCATCGTATAAAGTACTTTCATGACTATCTTCAATTATACCCAATTTATTTTTCAATTTATCCAAACAACCATGCCTATTTTCTTTAGTAAATTGATATAAATAATTAGGTTTTATACTCGGATTATTTAAAATATCACAAATTGTACGCCACACTTCTGATTTTGGCGGTTCTACTTTACCATCACAGTTTAAAACCTTATGGTCAAGGATAACCTCGACAAGTTTTTCAGTTGGTACTGCAGGTTTCCGGGGCATTCTGAAAAGGAACATAACAAAAAATACAGGGTAACAGTAAATCAACTGACCATATTTTGAACATTCACTAAATAATAGAGAAAGATGAAACTGTTGAAATATATACTGGAGAGTCTGTTAGTGATCAGAAAAAAGGTTCACACAACTGGCGAAACGGGAAAAAAAAATTTTGTGCTCCCAGACTAACTGAACTAATCAAAATAGGTAGGGTAGGGAAGACCTTGCCCTTAGGATGTGGATAGGATAAACAGTACCGGATATGTATCCTAAAGTATCACTTTGAATAGTGGAGACGGGTAATATTTAACTATGGATGGGCATCTTTTCTTGACTTTGAATCCAGGAACCACAGGCCGGAGCCTGACATATTCTAATTTAATTAAATTAATCAGCAACTAGGTTAACAAATTTTAATTATAATTTGAAAATTATTTTGTTTTTAATTTAAGGAATTTTAAACCAATAGTTTTGGCTGTGACCAATCAAATACATGGAAGAACCCAATCATAAGCTTCTTTCCCACACTACCAATTTTATATGATTGGTATAGATAGAGTAGGACTCACTTGTTTAGCTGTGCAAAGAGCCATAGGTCAAGCTTTCAATGAGATTAGGTCTCATCATCATCAGTACCACTCCCCCACCAAGAGATTCTTGGTTCTTGAGAAATAATGATATAAAATTAAGATTAAAATGAATTATGTAGGTATTTCATCATTACAACATATCTGCCTGGATTCTCAATAAATTCCTAAACAATAATAATTTTGTTATTGTTTTTCGATGACCATGTTCTGTATGATTTCAATATAAGTATCCATTTTAAATAACTTTTGAACCTTCAATGCTTTTGGACGAAGGTTTCTTTGTTGTTATGTCAGCATACTCTGGATGGCTATTAAGAATATTAAGGATGTTGAAAAATAACATGGCCTCCAACATGAACTTAAAAAAAGGCAGACGGAGTCACAGCTACGTAACTACTGAAGCATAGCCATGGCGGCAGTATGTAAGTGTGTGAGTGGACTTACTAGGGAAATTGGCTTACTATGATGTGAATGTGTGCGAGCCCGGGCTTAGCGGTTAGCCTTAGTAGGGGGTGCTTCAGTTGTTTGTAAGTGATACTCTGTCCGGGATATTGCAACGTCCGTGGCATCCAAATTAGAAAATAGCGGCCGTGAGCAGAGATTATGTATTTAAAATAATCTTTATCTGATTGTAGGAGCTCTGCCTTTTTGTCGGTCACCTTGATAGCTTAGCGGCTATATTATCGATATTAGGTACCTACGTTAAAAAAAGGCAGGCAAACAGCGATATATGCCGTTGCAGCGGTTGATGTCGTTGCCATCGAAATAACAAGGTGTCGTTGCACACAAACAATGGCGGTGAATGAGAAAATGCATAATTCCTTGCTGTAAGTGGTAAATTTCTATGGACTTCTACGTTGACAGAATAGGTAGGTACTAATTATAGTTTCACCACATTCGTTCTATAGCAAAAGCATAATTTCTGGTGAATTATCTTAATGAAAGGAATAAAACCAAAAAACTTACTTTTTACTCACGTGAACTCACGTCCAAATTTCCTAATAAGTACCTATTAATAATACGCCACTTAAAATAATAGTTGTCACGTCTACTCAGATGCGACGAGAACTTATTCTATCAATCAATCAAAGCAAGCAGCACGCATTCGATTGAAATGATGCCAGATAATCCAGACCATTCAGTAAATAGAGACAAATCGTTGAAAATGAAAATTTTCAAACGAGCGAACAGTGTGACCATAGGAAAAATAGAGAATCTGCGCCCAGTGTTGCCAATATTATCCAACCAAAAAGCAGCAAATGGATCGTAAAAAAACATAAAATCTACTGTCTGACATAAATTACACAGAATAAGCAAAAGAATGAGAGGTTTTTCGAGTATTAAAAAAATACATAGTTTCCAAGAACTCTGTAGATGGCGTCGAACTGACTAGGTGCCAAATCCAAAACGATTAGAAAAAAAAAACATTGCATCACGTTATTTACGTTACATACCCTCAGACCAATCAACCAATAGACAAAATCTAATTAAGCAGAAACCTAGAATGGTAAAGCTATGCTACTTTCACATATACAACTCTCCGTATGAAAAAACAAGATGGCAGTATTTTTATCAGTACGTCGATTTCAAGCCGGCTACAGCCCTATCTTTCAAACGTTTGCAACTAGGCATGTATCGGACTACCGGTTTGCAGACTTTATCGATATCGATTTGGATAAAAAAAAGCCTTAATAATACCTTGTTGTACAGTTAGAAAACTACATAGATTATCATAGTATTTTGTGCAACTGTAACATAATTCAAGTTATTGGGACACGAGTGCTTGTTAACGAAACGAACTAAGTGAGTTTCGTAATAGTTTTGCACAAGTGTCGAAATGTCTATTTATGTTCAGTTGGACACAAAACTTAATCTACGAGCATCAAAAATATCGTATTTTAATCATATTTTCAACTAACAATTTCACGAAAAATGAGAAGAACACTCGTTCATGAACCCCGAGTTCATCGACCGGTAATGTTGCCTTGAGTACCAATTAGAAGCAACTAGGATAAAGTGGGCGTGGCTTGAGAAATAAGGTCGGGACTTATTTCTCGTCGCTGTTGTTGATTGGCTTTCTAGCGGTGTTATAGTAAATTGGGCCAATAGCAGCGCAGAATCACGGTGTTATAATGTAATATTATCAGACAAACAGTATAGGTACTTATAAAACTGATTTTGATGATGCAATTACCTTATTGTAGTATGGGAGTAGATAAAATAATATATGAAATTGAGAAACCTGCCAAATATTTATGGAATGAAATAATCAACTTTATTTTCAAAACTAAGAATACCACGTTTACATACATACATCCACACATATACGGTCCCACTCCCACTAAAAATACATATTTTGAGGGGAAGGCGCCGCCATGAAAACTAGCCTCCTTAACACTCAAAAGGATCCCTTTCAAACAATTGTAAAATAATGATAATAATAATAAAACTCAGAAAAATAATCAGAGGATAAAAGAAACAATTTGTTGCAAACTCCAGAATTACTATTTTACATATTATTATATAAAACATCAAAAATAAAAATTACATTTTGACCTTCGCATACAAAATGCATAATTGAATCGTTTTATTGAGAAGCTTAATTTTTTTAAACTTCATGGTTGTTTAATTTCTCAATTTTCTCCAGTGAGTACGTTTGATTTTCGCATGTCATTAAGATTTACAAAGCAGCCAACAATAAACGTATTTATTGACCTTTGAAAATTATTGTTTTCGTCAGAAATGAGCGTATATTTTCGATGGGTGCAGTAATTCCCTTCGTCATGTGATGTATTCTAAGTTTCAAATACGTGTTGAACACGAAGTTATCCAACGAATGGTCATGTAGGTCGTCAAGTACGTCTGTCTGTACCAATAATCTTTGTGAAATTTGGTTTATCATAGATGTGAAGTGCTGTGGTTTTCCTACACTTTTTTTTTGTAACTACATCCTCAAACTCTCTCAGGATTTTCTCTACGGTTTGGTAGATTTTTTGAATGCTTTTTGATGGCTTAGTCAGCCCTCCTCTGTCTTTTACACTCATTAGGGGCATGCTATTAGCAGGTCCTTCTAGGGCTTGGAGAAATTTTTTTCAATGCAAGAATTTTTTCAATTTACGCACTACAAAGCCAGCTTTTGATGGTTCCATTGCAGTCCTGTTCACTTATTGGTCATTTTTAAACAGATAGTAGTAAAATAAGCATTAAAATCTGTGCAACAAGAGAGCAAAGTTTATTTTTGTTGCGAGTGCCGAGTTTGAATCTCGAGCAAGACTCGTGATTCTAAGTTAGAATTTTGAGCGTAGTGAAGGATTCAACCAAAACAACTTCTGTTTTACTAGGTAAATTCAAGGTGGGCACCGCATCGTCTTTTAAGCGTGGTCGAAATAGTTCTTTTCAGAAAGCACTCTGGATTGAAGTGCTTTGAGCACTTTCCAATTAGTTTTGTGCTGTTTCCAACTCCAGCTAATAGCAACAAACCATCGTTTACGAATGTCTTAATTTTTGGGGAACCTTAAGTAAAATAAGCTGAATCAATACTTCATACTAGCACAAAATCAGTAAAATCACCGACAACTGTTTTGACTTCACTAATAACCCCAAAACGGATTTAATTATTTTAATGATTTTAGGATTTACTTTTATTCTAAAAGCTTTATTTACGTTACTATATGAAAACGACACGTCGTAAAATGCGGTCTTTCTTGATGGAATTCCATTTTATGGTTCATTTACTCGGAAAACATCACTTTTTATTCACTTGTGAAAACTGATATTGCTGTTCGAGTTTTCTTTATTCCCCGAATGGGATCTGCAACCACGCATGTAGCAGGACATTGTCCTTGTATCTTCAACCCTTTTCCATACGATAATTCGCAGCAAAACACAACTTAAATAAAATTTTGCTTAAAAATCTGCCGACTTACTTCCTAACATAAACACAAGCTATAACGCGATCAAATTACAAAGGATTGCCAATGTTGTCACTTAAGAAAAGTAACAGTACATCATAATTTGGTGACTTGGACAGAAGTCATTAGGAGTCGAAATGAAGTTTTGGGTAGTACGTTTTGACGGCACCAAGACTTTGTCTATTGGTTGATTGGTCTGAGTACATACCTCATGTGACAATGACATTAATTACTTTTTTATGTACGTTTCGTTTTACGATCTCAAAATTACATAAAAGTGAAATAATCAAAAAATTATGTAACGTTCCGATCCTTGCAGTAACTTACCAAGTTCAGCGCCATCTATCCAGCAACTAGGGAAGAGTAAAAAAAAAAGAAAAGAAAATCCCTCTTTAAGAAATAATGATTACTAAATAAAAATACTGTTAAATTCACCAAAAATTCAGTTAAATTCAACGAAAATGTAATGCTACGGAAGAGCATATGAAATAATTCACAGAAATATGTATGATTTTAGTAAAAAACTTTGTCTGAACATTCTAAAGACAAAGCAATGGAGACCAAAAATAATAATAATTTATATTTTTCGACTGAAGAGTTCTTCTTTTTCATAAAAAAAAATTAAAATGAAAATTGCCGAAAATTCTAATGGTGGCGCCACACTTTGCTATGCGCTATTCGTTATGCGACTATGTGAATAGCGAATAAGCGTATCCTTCGACTTGTCGGTTTTTTGGCACATATCAAAGGACACGAATAAGCCAAATATGCGCGTTGACTGCCCACACGGGTCCTTTCACTTAGAACAAAACATTTTGTACCGAAGAAAACAGTATAATTTTGTTCTGGCTCAGTTCGCTAGATGATTTCATTTTATTTAAACTGGTTATATGGTATTACTAATTATATTTTTTAAGGGCAAAACTTAAGCAAATGTCACTCCGTAGACTCACTTTAAGGGATGTAACAGCGTTCATAAACATCGGTAATTTGTATCGATATTCTGGTTCTTTCTCTGCGACTTTTGTTAATGAAATGGTTCTCCAAAATCGAAATAGGTCTGGTTTCATATCAGGATTCGGAAAGCTGTGCAACGGAACTCTACCACCACCTAGAAGCAAAAATTAAATGAAACGACAGTCATTGAACTTGATGATGTGGTCAGTGTCAATAAGGAGGCACGGCACCCAAGCGAAAAAATGTCAATATCTTTTTCCTATAGTGCCTCCTTATCTACAACCAAACCGGTTTTTCGGTTATGCATTTCGATTTCATGTACAGAAACCATCACCCCTTTCGCAGTATGTGGTTGATAAAAGTAATGAAAATTACTGAGTAACAGTCAAATTGAACACAGCATCTTTTGTCAGACATTTTCCAAGTTTACACAGTATCAATCGGAAGGTAAATCAAGATTCAAAAAACGGCGCAGGAGTCGAAATGTGATAACAAGTTCGGAGTCCAAAAACATGCAGTGGTCGGTCGGTTCAAGTAGGCAGATCTAAGTTCAGATCAGGCAGATCTGGGGACCCCCTCGAAGTAATTCAGGAGAGAGTAAGAGGACAGCACACAGACAAAAAAACAGGAGGCCCACCAGGCCTGGGACTGTTGGATAGCGGTATATCCATCCCTTATAGCCGTGCCTTATATAGAACATACTGGTGACGGGCAACGGCGTCACTGGTGCGAGGGTTCCGGCACCGCGCTCACCAACCCGCCTGCGTGTGAGTATGGGCAATACTTCCAGGATAACCGCTGGGAGTGGCAAAGTCCTGGAAAGGCTTATATGTCCAGCAGTGGACGAATTAAGCTAGTAAGTGCGGGCTGTGCCTCTTCGTGTGTTTTTTTATTTTATTTAT
Source organism: Ypsolopha sequella (assembly GCA_934047225.1). Taxonomy (NCBI): domain Eukaryota; kingdom Metazoa; phylum Arthropoda; class Insecta; order Lepidoptera; family Ypsolophidae; genus Ypsolopha; species Ypsolopha sequella. The sequence goes on along the minus strand of OW203984.1, from coordinate 25,511,389 downwards.
TATAGCGCAAACGACAGGACAGATCTTTCAGATGATACTCAACAGAATAAGATATGTAGTGGCTATAAACAGATAATAACTATTACCTCAGACATGGCTGTATGGGCTAAGATCCCTTTGCCTTTCTACTTAGTGGGAAAATGAAAAAAAAAGAACAAATATGATGGCCTAATGCCAATGCCATCCACAAATTATAGAGGGATACTAATGCCATCTGATAAATATAGTGACACACATTGTGTGTGATTGATTTAATACTGGATACGACAATGAGGCTTTAAGCTTACCTACTGGATGAGACCTCAACCTAGGACTTGAATTATTAATAAAATATCGTATCAGACGAGGCTTTTGCCTGATATAATAACAATGTGGAAAAGAATAAAACACCAAAGAAAAGGCTAACATGGTCTCTTAGATACCTTTGCCTGTCCAAAAATGGGACAAATTGAGGAAAAAAAAATCGACGTGACGGACGTGGTGCGTGACAACCAACCAGGCAACCAACCAGTGGTGCCAGATTAGGTGAATTATCGCCATTTAGGCTACCTTAGGGGGTCAAATGGCGACCAAAAAATCAGATCGGCTACCAGTAGCCATTTAGGCTACCTAGGAAAAAAGAACAAGCGATTTAGGCTATTTCAGGATTACTCCAAATTTATTGAATAATTCCATAAAATGCTTGTAACAAAACGTAATATAGTACGTCCGCAGTTCTTTCACGCTGCTTGCGTTCCATTGCATCCACTAAATTTGTAGGAGTTAGGTAGACAAACGCGTTTATCATAGATAAAACTCATTTTAACTCACATTTTAAGAAAGTGGCGCTCCTATTTATTTCATGACTTTATAGTTGTACTGTACTTTTCTTCTTTATTTCAGCTAAATTTAGGCTATATAGCTCAAAATGTTAGGCGAATTAGGCTACTTGATAAAAATAAATAATTAGGCGATTTAGGCTACTCGGTAGTCAAAATTAGGCGAATTGAGGTAGCTGATATCTGGCAACCCTGCAACCAACACCATTGTCATATACATATATTGTATATCCCTCTATAATTTGTGATTGTCATAAATTTAATTTTGTCTGTACTGCTGCCTGTCACCATCGCATTCTCATCTGCCCAGTGTTGCCAACCCGTACGATAATTATGGGGGCGTACGATAATTCAGCCAGTGGTACGATGTACGATAACAACTATCTAAATTACGTTAAACGTACGATAATTTTGAGCAATGAATAAAAAAGCATAAATGTGCTAAACGTACGTAAACGAAACGCATTTGTATTAAGATTGTGTGTTGAATTAAATGCTATAAAACACGCAGACAACTTTCTTTCTCCCTCACTCGTAGGTACTATGCGTTTGTGTTTGTAAATAAGAGGAAACAATCAGATTAAGCATAATTCTCCTTGACTGTGCACGTAAGATAAGGACAGGGACAAAAATTAAAAAATTACAAATTTTATTACTAGTCCATATCCCGCGAAAATTCAGCAGTTTCATAACTGGCCAAAATAGTAGCTGTTTTTTGGCACATCTTCCCAAATTCGTATGCCTCCTTGGCTGCGATCAGTTTGATCATCAGGTGACGTACGCCTAAAACTGACAGCAGGATAGCATTACATACAAATTCAACGCGTGCAAAAGAAATGACATTTAGGCGGGAGTTGCCTGAAGATCAAACGCAGCCCTTGAATGTACGATAATTTTGCCGTCAAAACGATAATTTCGACGTGGAAACCCGATAATTTGAACTTTTTTAGTTGGCAACACTGCATCTGCCTTTGCAATTTGCAATAATTTCCGACTTGAAATTTTTGTTTTCAAGACAAAATGAATTTGTCAAATAAAATGCATGCGTTGTTGCCCTTGTACTACACAAGAAAGTCAGCACACAGGTTTCCAAGCAATGAACATTAAAAAAAAGAAGGATCATATAGCCAATAAAAGAGTCAACAATTTGTATTTACAACCAAAATTTTGTACAATCAGAGCCTCAGACAGCCACTGGACTCTGGAAACGTAAGTGAATAACCTGCCTATTTTTATTAATCTACAATAACAATAAGTGATTAGTTATTTTATAACCACACTTATTCAAGTATTTCTTTTGTAATTTACAGCCAAACCAAGATTGAAGAACCAGCCCGTTTCATTGCACTATAAAGACGCTATGTATTTAAAAAAAAAGTACAACTTGGAAGAAGTACTGGGCCCAAAAAGAAATTCTAAAAGGGAAGTATAGCCTTAATATAAAAATTTTTCTTTGCATTCTCCCAAGCTTAAGTTACGCTAGCCAGACATGGGTCTTCACTGAAAAAGTAAAAAACAAAATTTCATCTTGTCAGCATGCAATGGAATGAAGTATACTGAAATTTAGAAAAATACAAAAAACGAGAAATGCAGACATCCGCATGAAAACTAAATTAACAGATGCTCTACATTTTAGTTTGAAACAGAAGTGGAACTGGGCAGGGCACTTGTCAAGGTACAAAGATAAGAGATGGACTTACCAAACAACTAAATGGCAGGGCCCAAATGGCAAAAGAAATGTGGGAAGACAGAAGAAGAGATGGGCCGACGACATAATAAACATAGCAGGAAAAAGTTGGGTGCATAAAGCCAACGACAGGGAAAGGTGGAAAAGAATGGAGGAGGCTTTTACCCATAGGGGGGCCACATAGCAAAGAAATTAATAGAAATAATTATAATTTGATGTATATATTTTAAGAACTGTTAAGTGGAAAATAAAGCTGTAATAATAATAATAATAAAGGCGTAGGGATGTGACGACCCCATCGCCCTCTGGTACCTCCAGTGCAATCAGTCACCGCAGGGTGGCTTGTGGCAAGCGGATGGTGAGTGGCGATGCCACGGACCCTTCCTCCAGGGGACACACACATGCGCTTACACACACGCATACACACAGCAACCCACCCCCTGCCTCTGCGCTTGCTTTAACCAGCCGGCCAGAGTGGAGATGCAAGAGCGGAACCTATGCTCTAGGTTGGAAGTGTAAAATGTCATAACGCCGGGGGCACTTGACTGTATAAGGATCTTGCGCCCCGCAGACTCACCTCTCGACAACCTTAGCTGCTTATATAGTGTGGCCCCCTGGCCGCCCCATGGTGGGCCCACAACGGCTATCCTGTTGGATAGTTATCAAGCAGCAAGTCACCATCTGCCATACTTAAATTTGTGAGAGATTTTGGAGGCAGATGTCCGTTATCTCACTCCATAGCCCTGTTATCCGGCCCATTTAGCATCCCATCCTCATAGCCCACTCCAAGTCGCTTCCTTCCTGGCAATAGTTTGGCAACTGTGGGGGACTGTCCGTTAGTGTATCTCAATGATACATTGAGGGAGAGGCCCCCATGGATGCAGCCATCTCACATTTAGATTAAATGGTACCAAAGGCCTCTTCAATGTTGGCTTCAGCCCCATGAATGACTTTCAAATGACCGGGTCCCTGTCCCTATGGGCTATGGGCCCGTGACTGAAGAGTGTACCTACATAATAATAATAATAAAGTTATTTATTCACAAATTAATAGATATAAGTTTTCATTGATTGGGTCACCTTTTCGACTAACAAAAGAATATTTATATTCTTTGCCAATTATTACACATAGTTCAGATTGTTAGTATTTTAAAATGCGTGTACTGAGCTAGGATATCTTGACCAGGCATTCTGACCGTGTTGTGGAACTTGTGAGTATTCTGGAGTCGATGGGGTCACCATGTTGATTCCAGAGTATTCATGCCTTCCTCCACCCAGGCAGATGCACCACCAAGATAAACTGCACTTAGTTTCCATCCGTGTGTGATAGATTAAACTCACCTGTAAATATTGGTAGATTATGTTAAGTTCAAAGTTTGTAAAGAGAATAAATCTACCTTTTATATTATATTTAATTTGGCTGTTTAATTTCATAGATAGTAGTAAACTCCCTTTTAAATTAAATATAGCGTCTCCAGTCATGTAGGAATCAGAACGAGGCAACAACATTTCTGGTAATGGGGTGATCCGGAACTCTTAGCCGGGCATCTGGAAGGTCACTTCATTACACCATTTCCGGCTTGTATTCAATATCTTAGTGCTTGCAGTGTATCATCTCGTTCAGTACCTATCTATAGATTGCAGCTTGACCATGGTAAGAAAACATCATGAAGCAGAATTCACATAAAAGGATTTTTGGGCTCGCCAAAACAGACAAGATTCTCAGATATTTATGAAGCAGCAGTCCCTTTAGGAAGTAAAATATTTTTTGTATGCTTGGAAATATAATATTGTGAATGGTGGTAAGAAATAATAAAATTAATGTGCTCATGTAAAATTTATTTACTAAGTCCCCTCAATATTAGAATAATGAATTAAAATATAAATAACATACAATATATTGGGAACAAATGTAGTAACATCTATTATAGGTACTGCGCAGTGCAAGTTTTCCATGAAAAAAGCTGTTGTTTACAACATAAATATTCATATATATATCGCCTACCTAGTAGTCTGGTGAAAGCTGAAAATTTAACGCAATGTAGTGAACGAGGCACTTCCATGATTTTCAAACCAGTGGGACAATTTTGATGTTCAAAAATATAGAGAAAGGGTCCGCAACATGTGTGTGAATTACTTGTGTTGGCCATGCCTATAGTACAATGCCATTTAAACATACAATTGTACCAGCAAATACCTATCCAACAATTTCTAAAATATCTGCTGTACCTACTTATTGATAATGAAATGAATGTCTGTCTAGTGTCTATCGCAATATTCGCAATCAATGAGTAAATTTTGGAAAATGAGTGCTGCCATCTTTATTCGTTTGATATCGCAAAAGATTTACTATTGTAGATACGAATGATATTCTATCAATATATTCTAAACCATCCATCGAGCGCCATCTCTGAAAAAAATGCCAACAACTCTACGACTCCATAGTGTAGTCTTCCAGGGTCAGACTGGCCTGAGGGCCAGTGTTGCCACCTTGGTTTTTGAAAAAGAGCAGTTGGACAAGCTAGAAAGGGCTAGATTTAGCAAATTTTGCCATCAAAAGTGCTAAAAATTGTTTATTTGACATTTCAAATTTAGTAAAAAATGCAACAGAGTAATTAAAACTAAGTTATTGAATTGTTAAAAATCGTACCTGCTGAAGCAGAAAAAGTTGATGGCTGATTAACATCTGCGTTTTTTGCGGATTTGAACGAAAATTTAAAATGAATCCTACAGTTTTTTATTATTTCAGTTGACACCTTGTGTGAACAGCAAGACTCTCTCAGTCGTTGTAAACCCCATCGTATACGTAGTATGGATATCATTGTTTTTAGCCCCATTTTGTTTCTGGTTTTAGTTTTAATTAGGTTCACAGAACTATAAATATACACAACGAAAAGGGCTAGATCTAGCCCGAAAAGGGCTAAGGTGGCAACACTGCTGAGGGCAGATCGGGCAAAATGCCGATTGAAATCAGGTACTCAAAATTCTTTTTGTCTCATTTACTCGCCTACCAAATTTCAAGACGTTCTGATCAACGATACTCGAGTTATCATCGGACAAACATTCATGCATACGTACATACATATAAACCGGACTGTTCAAGTAGACTCGGGGAACTTTGCTTGCTCGTTCAAAAATGATAATTGTAATATTGGCATTATAATCGGTTAAAAGAGTACCTACCTGAGATTAATAATATTAATTTAATATTAATGGGGGCACCTGTACAGTGGAGACCATATTAAGCTATACACTTGCAGTACAAAATTAGCCCCTACAGAGAAGAATATACGATAGGTACAAAGTCCAATGTGTCTTATTATTATTAAAAATTCTTTATTGCACAAATAAGAACATGTACATAGGCGAGCTTAATGCTAATTAGCATTTTCTTCCAGCTAACCTTACTTGATGCGGTCTCCACTGTACATTTTAAAATGTTAAGATCTAAGTCCGGACTTCAAATACCCCTACCGCTATCTATGGGGGAATAGTACATTATATAACCGGGAATAGAGTTGCTACTCGTTTCCCTGGTACAGTGAAATCTATACTGAATTTAGCGAACTAAATCAACATAAAATGAAAATTGACTTCCTGTCTTTTACTTGATTAATTAACACAAAATATAATGATATGTACGTCAGTAAAATATATTTCGACCACTAGTTGTGTAGTTATTATTCAAAAACGTGCGTTTTCGCACAAAAACCGACTTTCACGCCATCCCTTAGGGAGTTAGGGAACTAAAATGCGTCGCCAGTTTGTAATGTAATGTAGCGCCACCTATGGGCGAGTAGCTTTGTAGTAGTGTACCTATAAACATTTTAAGGATTTGAATTTGAAAATAAAAATGTTTGCAGACCAGAACAAACAAATTTTATTCGTGAAACAATCAAAACAAATGAAAAGCTATCAATTGGTACCATTTTGATCAAAATCGGTGCGATATTGTGTCCAAGTTTACGGTAAAAAATAGTAGAATTTTTGAAATTGAAAAATTAAATGTTTGCAGGCCGAAATGTAAATTTTTTTTTTGAAAACGTACGAAACTAACGTAAAACTAACGAAAGAAACTTGTTTCAGGTCGATCAGAGCATTTTTGAGCATTTTTGAAATCCCATACAAATTTTGAAATTGAAAAAAAACATGTTTGCAGGCGGAAAAAGACAATTTTTTTTTGAAAACATACGAAACTAACGTAAAACTAACGATTGGCACTTGTTCCAGGTCAATCAGAGCATTTTTTAAATTTGTCATAAATTTTGAAATTAAAAAAAATATATTTTCCGGGCGAAACAAACGAAATTTTTTCTCAAAACAAACGATACTAACGTATAGCTAACGATTGGCACTTGTTTCAGGCCAATCGGTGCTATGGGGTGCACAAGTTCACGGTAGAAAATTGGTAGAATTTTTGAAATTGAAAAATTAAATGTTTACAGGCCGAAATGTAAATATTTTTTTTTGAAAACGTACGAAACTAACGTAAAACTAACGAAAGGAACTTGTTTCAGGTCGATCAGAGCATTTTTGAGCATTTTTGAAATCCCAAACAAATTTTGAAATTGAAAAAAAAACATGTTTGCAGGCGGAAAAAGACAATTTTTTTTTTGAAAACGTACGAAACTAACGTAAAACTAACGATTGGCACTTGTTCCAGGTCAATCATAGCATTTTTTAAATTTCACATAAATTTTGAAATTAAAAAAAATATATTTTCCGGGCGAAACAAACGAAAATTTTTCTCAAAACAAACGATACTAACGTATAGCTAACGATTGGCACTTGTTTCAGGCCAATCGGTGCTATGGGGTGCACAACTTCAAGGTAGAATATTGGTAGAATTTTTGAAATTAAAAAATTAAATGTTTGCAGGGCGAAATGTAGATTTTTTTTTTGAAAACGTACGAAACTAACGTAAAACTAACGAAAGGAACTTGTTTCAGGTCGATCAGAGCATTTTTGAGCATTTTTGAAATCCCATACAAATTTTGAAATTGTAAAAAAACATGTTTGCAGGCGGAAAAAGACAATTTTTTTTTTGAAAACGTACGAAACTAACGTAAAACTAACGATTGGCACTTGTTTCAGGTCAATCAGAGCATTTTTTAAATTTCACATAAATTTTGAAATTAAAAAAAAAATATTTTCCGGGCGAAACAAACGAAAATTTTTCTCAAAACAAACGATACTAACGTATAGCTAACGATTGGCACTTGTTTCAGGCCAATCGGTGCTATGGGGTGCACAACTTCACGGTAGAAAATTGGTAGAATTTTTGAAATTGAAAAATTAAATGTTTACAGGCCGAAATGTAAATTTTTTTTTTGAAAACTTACGAAACTAACGTAAAACTAACGAAAGAAACTTGTTTCAGGTCGATCAGAGCATTTTTGAGCATTTTTGAAATCCCATACAAATTTTGAAATTGTAAAAAAACATGTTTGCAGGCGGAAAAAGACAATTTTTTTTTGAAAACGTACGAAACTAACGTAAAACTAACGATTGGCACTTGTTCCAGCTCAATCAGAGCAATTTTGAAATTCCATACAAAATTTGAAATTGAAAAAAAAAATGTTTGCGAGCGGAAAAAAACACATTTTTTTTTTAAAAACGTACGAAACTAACGTAAAACTAACGATTGGCACCTGTTTCAAGTCGATCCGAGCATTTTTGAGCATTTTCGAAATTCCATACAAAATTTTAAATTAAAAAAAAAATGTTTGTAGGCAAAAAAAGAAAAAAAAAATAATCTAAACAAACGAAACTAACGAAGAACTAACGATTGGCACTGATTTCAGGTCAATCGGTGCCATGGGGTGCACAAGTTCACGGTAGAAATCGGTAGAATCTTTTAAATTGAAATAAACATGTTTGCAGGATGAAACAAACAAAAATTATAAACAAAACAAACAAAACTAACGTAAAACTAACGTGTGGCAACATTTATTTTGAAATCCGTGAGATGGGGTGCACAAGTTCCCTGGAGTCATCTAGCCATAAAGAATATGATTTAGTTAGAAGTAAGTTGCCGCGGTTATGACTAGTAAAGCTCGATTCCTAGACATAAGAACCGGAACTACGTTACATACGGTGCTAATGCTTAGGATAAGCACATTTTTATTATTTTGTTGCACTAAGCATAAACATTATTTGCTAAATTATGATAAAAGTAATAATGTTATCACAGATTGAAATCATTAAACATGGTATTTTTTTATTACTGAGACCCTGATCACTAATTTAAGAAAAAAAACTTTACGCGCGATTATCTCGAAACTATACTTATTGCAGTTACGGTTGTCTAAGTTAGGAGGGCAGTATTATACTGTGGCGCAACTAATGGCTAAATCGTCCATGTACAGCTGTTTCGGCTACCGAAGCAGCAGTCGGAAAACGTTCGCACTCATCCGTAAGGAGTAGTCATATAGTACAGTGGAGACCACATCAAGCTATACACTTGCAGTACGACATTAGCCCCTAAAGGAAAGAATATAAGATAGGTACAAAGTCCAATGTGTCTTACTTGATGCGGTCTCCACTGTACGTATAGCTAGGTAGTGTAGCGTTATTTTTTAAATAAAAAATTTGTTTTTAGCCACTACACATTCACGGACGTAATTTCGATCTAAATTTGGACTGCCACCAGGCAAGCCTGGTGACAGCCGAAAAAAGAGGTAAATCTGGATAAATAAACCGTATAATTTATCTTTAAATAAACAAAAAATAACAAAACCGAAGTAAGAAAAATATGGTACAAAACAATAATATCTGAAGAGTATCGGTACAAAGGAACTTATTAGATCAAAACAAAAATTATGCCTAATTCCACTTATTTAGGATTTTGATTTCCTTTTAGCTTGAACGACGCATTTGTTCATAAAATAATGGATTTTAAATTTGGATATCGAAACTAGTTTATAGGATCCCAGAAACTAAGATTGCACGGAAGTTTTGATAACTCCTAATCCGAAAGAAAACGTAATATTAAGGTGTTAATAGCAATCGTTATCTAGCTTTACACTAAGGAATAAAAATAATTGATGCTGAATATTAGGCTACGGATATTAAAAACCTGGTAAGGGTCTCTTCGTGACTTTGGGTGTTTCCGGTGTTCCCGGGAGCAGTCGATGAAGCTTGGCGATTTCTTTTTAATATCGGAAGCTTTAGCTCACCACACTGAGAAAAATTTCCGTAGGCAGTATACTTAAAATATGTAGCAAAACGATACAGCTGTACGCTTATAGCCAGCGCCATGTTGCTTACGTAACTTTCATTACGTAGCCGGCATACTGAAATAGTCCATTGCCCGGGCTACTTAATTTACCACTGTATCACTATACGTACACGCTAGGACATAAAGCATGGTGCATCGTATGTATGTAAAGTTGTAGCCTACGTTTGTACAAGTGTTGGATAAGTACTGTACTAGCTCGGGTCTAGTAAATCATGGTACATCCTACGTATGTACAGGTAACTAGCTGGCTCGGGTAATATCGGGTCTAGTAAATCATGGTGCACCCTACGTATGTACAGGTGTTGGACAGGTAATGTACTGGCTCGGGTCTAGTAAATCATGGTGCATCCTACGTATGTACAGGTGTTGGACAGGTAATGTACTGGCTCGGGTCTAGTAAATCATGGTGCACCCTACGTATGTACAGGTGTTGGACAGGTAATGTACTGGCTCGGGTCTAGTAAATCATGGTGCATCCTACGTATGTACAGGTGTTGGACAGGTAATGTACTGGCTCGGGTCTAGTAAATCATGGTGCATCCTACGTATGTACAGGTGTTGGACAGGTAATGTACTGGCTCGGGTCTAGTAAATCATGGTGCATCCTACGTATGTACAGGTGTTGGACAGGTAATGTACTGGCTCGGGTCTAGTAAATCATGGTGCATCCTACGTATGTACAGGTGTTGGACAGGTAATGTACTGGCTCGGGTCTAGTGAATCATGGTGCATCCTACGTATGTACAGGTGTTGGACAGGTAATGTACTGGCTCGGGTCTAGTAAATCATGGTGCATCCTACGTATGTACAGGTGTTGGACAGGTAATGTACTGGCTCGGGTCTAGTAAATCATGGTGCATCCTACGTATGTACAGGTGTTGGACAGGTAATGTACTGGCTCGGGTCTAGTAAATCATGGTGCATCCTACGTATGTACAGGTGTTGGACAGGTAATGTACTGGCTCGGGTCTAGTAAATCATGGTGCATCCTACGTATGTACAGGTGTTGGACAGGTAATGTACTGGCTCGGGTCTAGTAAATCATGGTGCATCCTACGTATGTACAGGTGTTGGACAGGTAATGTACTGGCTCGGGTCTAGTAAATCATGGTGCATCCTACGTATGTACAGGTGTTGGACAGGTAATGTACTGGCTCGGGTCTAGTAAATCATGGTGCATCCTACGTATGTACAGGTGTTGGACAGGTAATGTACTGGCTCGGGTCTAGTAAATCATGGTGCACCCTACGTATGTACAGGTGTTGGACAGGTAATGTACTGGCTCGGGTCTAGTAAATCATGGTGCATCCTACGTATGTACAGGTGTTGGACAGGTAATGTACTGGCTCGGGTCTAGTGAATCATGGTGCATCCTACATATGTACAGGTATTGGACAAGTACGGTACTAGCTCTGGTCTAGTAAAGTATGGTGAACCCTACGTGTACAGCTGTTGAACTGATTCGGTGATGGTGCAGCGACAGTACATCAGCATTTGACTTGCATCAGATTCGTTTTCCGACATCGTTCAGTTGGATAAAGAGCATTGATCACTGTCATCGCACCGTCACTATAACTGTCCAACAGCCGTGCATATTAGGTTAAGGTTAGCTGGAAGAAAATGCTAATTAGCATTAAGCTCGCCTATGTACATGTTTTTATTTGTGCAATAAAGAATTTTTAATAATAATAATAATGTAGAATACAGTACGCTTTACTAGACTTGCGCCAGGAGATACAGCACCTGTCCTGTACCTGTACATACATAGGACACATCATGATTCACTGAATCAGAGCAAGTTAAATCTGTTCAACAACTGAAAATACGTAACGTAGGATACACTACGAATAATTTACCAAACCTTAGGCAGTGTGGTACCTGTCTAACAGCTATACATCGTATAATACATTTTACTGTTGATTTACAAATGTTATGAAATCAATTAAAATAACAATTAGCAATTTAAAATTTTACATTATTTATTTAAGGTAAATCTGAAAAACCATGAGAAACTTAATCACTAACAATTACCAATTTTAAAATTAAAATTATTTATTTATGATAATTCTCATAAACCATGAGAAACTTTATAAGTAACAAATAATGACCCCTATTCTGAAGCAAGTGCCCTAATCTGACGTTTATAAAAAGTGCTCTAAAATTAAGTTTCCATGACTTAAAATTTTTTGGTATTCTGAAGCTGGCGTTTAGAAACGTCAAATTGAAATTGTAACTAAATTTACGATGACAGCTCTAAAACAATTCAACTTAAGGGTTTTTAGCGTTTTTGGTATTCTGAAGCAACAAATTAGAGCGTTAAATTGGGTAGACAGCTCTAATATTAGGAAAATTTAGGTTGCACCTTTTTAGGTGTGCCCTAAAAATTTACTAAGCTTTATGCAGGTTTTTTCAGCATTTTCACCAGTATTGGTAACTTTTATTTGGTTTCTAGGTCGATAAGAACAATCAAAGGTGTGTGCAAGCACTTTATCTAATTATATAATCCAGCAGTTTAGCTAAAATTTGTGTGAAAAAACGACTATGATTTCATGTGAATTTTGTTTGTACCAGGGCAATTCATCAAATAAATTTGATGATTTTGTCATATTCCATGTGTTAATCAATCAGCAGAAGTCAATCTATGCATCAGTCTGTCTTCGTACATTGCTGGACATAGGTCTTTCCAAGATTTCGCCTCTCTTGGTGGTCCAAGAGGAAGTGATGCCCATCATACTCACACGCTGGGCAGGCGGGTTGGTGAGCACGGTTCCAAAACTCTCGCATTAGTGACACCACTGCCCGTCACCAGTCTGTTTTGTTTAACGCCCAGCTATAACGGTCTTAAACATTGTGGGCTACCTGGTTGTGCGTGTTTGAGAGCTGTCCTCTTATTCTCCCCGAATAACTTAACTCGGGTGGGTTTGCCAATAAGGTAGTGGTATAATCGAGCCGCAGCAGTAAATAATATAAAAGGGAAAGTTTTTATATTTATTATTAAAATTTCATGTTAAAAAATAATACATTTTATTTCATATTCTTGTTCTTTATTGTACATACACAGAAAAAGGTAAAAAAACAAGCAAGCATTGCAATTTAAAGGTGCATACAGCGGCGAGCTTATCTCTCTAAGATTGTTTAGAATGAATAAGTAATCTTAATTAAAATTACTAAAAATCAAAAATTCCCAAACGAGTATACGTAAATATAGCACTAAAATACTTATAACAATAAAATTCTACATATATAGAAATTATTTATTCTTACAAATTATATATTAAACTGTAGCCTTCCGCCCGTTGACTTGGTTTATGTCCCTTATCCAAGCGCAGGCGGGGACGGGGCAATTTCCACGGGCTCTGTGAAGGGTGCTTGGTCTAGATCTGGGTTAGGAATAGGCGTCCATGGGTCCTCAGGTAGAGTAGGTAGAATAAGAGTGGGCTGGTCAGGCATAAAGACTCCACCATCCTTTGGCATCCCTGAAAAAAATAAAAAATCATTTAACGCATGTATTACAAAAAGGAAAACGAATAATTTCACTACAATATGAACAAATGGGATTTTTGAAGGACTGGAATTCAAAGTGTCATCATGTTTTTGTTCCGTCTAGTCACATGATCACATCAGTAGTTTCCTTTGGTTCAGAGCTCATATTGTAGATGAGACAACTGAACCATACTTCATTCAGACAATAACGTTGAAAGATAATCGATAGCCACTGCAATATATTGTAACTCGTAACTTTGCCAGTGAAGTCTCAGACTACAGAACCTGTCGATTACTGCCCGACCAGTCATTTCCGTTACATATGACCCTTGGCTCCCAATTTGAATGATTAGTAAGTTATTGGTATTTGTTGTAGACCTATTATGAATTTATGTAATAGAAAAAGTATTTTCGATCCCATCTCATAAGTAATACCTAATAAATTATAGATTGTTAGTAAAAATCAAACACATTCAATGTTAAAACAACTTCATTTCACTGTAACTGTGAACTGTGTAGACTTCACTGTAAGTTCTTATTACTGTTTAGATGTGTAAAGTATATAATTCATACCTTCTGCTGTGTCTTCCAGTTCTTGCACATCCAAGGACGTTGGGGTCCCGAGCAAGCTCCTCTCACATATTTACTGTCGTTGTAGTTTTACGTATCGCTTGCCAACAGCATAGGTTGTAACTGAAGCCGCTCCCACTTCTTGTTCTTTTTTATTTCATCATCAGTGTTTTCCATGGTAAAATTGGTGAGGAAGAATCGATCAAAGCCGATTTATCTGGCTTTCTAATGTGTCTCCGTGTAAAAAGACTTCACTGGAGGATTTCCAGTTGAAATTTACACAAACTCTCATATTAATAACAAACAAAGTTCGAAATAGTTCTAATGTAGAAAAATTCTGTTTTTTTTTTTTTTTTTGGTTCCTATCTGTCGCTTTTTATGAAAACTGTAAAAGAAAGCTCCAAAATATCATTTTATTGATAATTAGTGACAAAAAATCATAAACTGTTGTTGTTTTCCTAGTAAAAATCATTAAAACTTAATATTAGAACTTTTATTCATGAATCGGTAATAATCGATAATAGTTCCACTCTAGCTGATCACAGATACAAATCATAGATTTACATCAATTATCTGATCTGTGAATTCAACTTAGAGCAGCTTAGAGCGCCCTAAAAAGCGACTTAAATTTAAGTTTGGTGCTTCTCAGAATAGCAAAATATATTGCGATTCCCTAAAATTGTGATTTTTTAGGACGCTCTAAATTTAAGTGTGTGCTTCCCAGAATAGGTGTCAAATATCAATTTTAAAATGAACACTTAAACCATGAGAAACTTAATTAGCAATTTTAAAATTGACATTATTTATTTAAAATAAATCTCATAAACCACGAGAAACTTGATCAGTAACAATTATATCAATTTTAAAATTAACACATAAACACATGAGAAACTTAAATAGAAATTTTAAAATTGACATTATTTATTTAAAATAAATCTCATAAACCACGAGAAACTTAACCAGTAACAATTAGCAATTTCAAAATTTACTTTATTTTTTAAAAATAAACTCATAAACAATGAGCAACTTTATCAGCAACAATTTTATCAATTTTAAAATTAACACAAACCATGAGAAACTTAATTAGCAATTTTAAAATTTACATTATTTATTTAAAATAAATCTCATAAACCATGAGTAACTTAATCAGTAACAATTAGCAATTTTAAAATTTACACGAGTTGTCACGTGTCAAACAAAAAATGTCAAACCTTCAGTTACCAAAATAAAAGAGTGTGTCTTGTGGAATAAACCGCAATAGCAGCAACTATAACGCGATTGTGGATAACGAAGCCCCTACTACATCGCATATCAGCAATTTTCAAATTTTGTGCCCATTACACTTCGATGCATGTCCCGAGGTTTAATATTTTTAAATCTCAAGTTTCAGTTGCGGAAATTACACAATGTGGACACTAATCGATAATGTAATTCATAATTTTAAAAGAACACTAAAAATATTTAAAAAATATGTTAAATATTACTTTTTATTACTGCATAAACATGAAGTTAATATTTTTAGTTGTATGGAGAAGGGATTGTCCCCAAATCAGCTAAGCTTGTACAACATTAAATTTTACGAAAAATATGTACCATAGGAATGTGTGTGAATGATGTCAACCTTAAGACGTGATTAGGGGAAGCATTTTATTACATTTCTTTACACTTTAAAGGGTAAATACCTTTATTATTAGTTTTAATAAATTGTCCCTGAAAGTGTCCTCATGGTTACTGTCTTTTCATTTACCAATGTTTTGATGCCAAATATTATAAAACTGAACGAAGTTTTCTGTGTTATTTTTATAATGGCAACACCCAGCAATCAGACTAGCCGTCGCCATTTTGATTTATTCAGTCCAAAACAAGTTGCAAGGTCGTCTATTGTTTTGATGTGATATTTTAATTTTGTTGTTCTGTTCAGTTACCAACATATCTCGGTAAGTAAAAAATATTTCAATTACGACTATTTAGTATTTTGTAACAGTATTTACATTCCATAATTTTTTATAAGAAACTTTGTAGTTTTCCAATTTCATTGTACCAAAATAAATATTTAAATTTGCCAAGGTACAGTTTAAGTTACGTCTCTTCAGTTATTTTTCTCTAGTAACTTATAAGGGGACGAGAAAGTAACGGAATGGACATCTTTAGGGCCTGTTTACGTTGTTTAAATGTGAAGTTTTGTTTTGTTTGTCTGTCTGTCTGTAAAAATAATAAAAAAATATATATTATTATAAGTATCATAAAAAAGTAATTAAAAATTCAAAACATTTATTTTGTAATATAGATATAAAGCATACACATATTACACGTTCAAAGTAATTACATTATTACAATATGAAATTTGAAAAAAAAAATGTATTTTCGACACACCCTAATGTACACCCATATGTTTACTGGTAATATATTTTGCAAATTTTATAAAGTTTTTATAACGTATATTCAGAAAATCTTTGTTCATAAGTTGTTTTTCTTTTTTTTTTCAGGTGTATCTAAAAAGAAACTTGACTACTTGATTAAATAAGAACATTAAAATTATTAATTTGTAGATGTATTAAAAATTTGCAATATTCCGCTAAACACTCTTGCGGGCGGTGCTTGAGTCTGCATTTTGAATAGCATGGTAAGAGTGTTTAGCGGAATATTGCAAATTATTAATACATCTACAAATTTATGATGGACTTCCGCAAAGTAACGCCTTTTTCAATAAATTTTATTAACATTATTGTTTTTTATTCCATTGTAAATAAAGGTTTACAATGTCTTTTCAGTTACCACCGTGTCCATTCAGTTACTGCCCCCTTAAAAAGATGTTGTTTAAAATATAATTAAAAATCAGATATTCAATATAATTCAAACAGAATAAGTAAAAAATATAAAAATTATATTCTTAGATCAAAATAAATTAATAATACACAATTTTTCCCACCAGTTAGAGTGAAAATGAAACTTTCCAAAACTAAAATTGTAGAAAGGTAACTGAATGATGTATAATAAAAATTTCTCTAGAAATTTATTCTAAACATACCTTATTTTTTATTGTATCTTATTTAATTGTATATTTGGATGATATGATAAATTTCTGTTGAATAAATTTCAATTACTGAACCGATTTTTGGGTGTATGAAGATGGTAACTTAACGGAAAATAAATCTCTCCCTTTCCTGTAAATAAATTTTTATTTAATAAGTTCTGTTTATAATCATAATTTTAGACCACTTTTCAGAAAATATAAAATTAAAGTATCACATTTCATCGAAGAAAATATAAAAAATTGACTATTTCTAAATTAACTTAATTTTTTAGAAGGTGGGCACAAAATTTGAAAATTGCTGATATACTTTCACGAAATGGCTAGAACATGGGACAACAACACGCAATAATGTAAGATTTTGCCAAACTAGGTAACGTTCCGAAACGTGAAATAATTGTGTTGAACAGTTAAAGTAAATAGAACAAGATTACTATGACAGAGCAAGAACACTCTATTGAAGATATAGACAGACTAGGAATTCGTGTTGGAGAGGACAGCAGTGACAGCACCCCAGATTCTGAAGATGATCAAGAGCTTGGATCGGACATGTCAGTGTAGAAGTATTTAGATAATTATTAGAAATTTTATTGTAATTATAATATAAATAAATATGTTTTAACTCTCCCAGGCTTGTATGAATTTTTCAGAAATTAGGATCGTGTTGTAAAGGACACAAAGTAAATGAAAAATTACTATTTTTTTCTAATATCAATCCAAAATAAACTTCAATTATCTCTTCTCATCTTAGTCTAAAGTCCAACGCACAGTGACGAAGAGTTTGAAGTTAGGTAGTACAGTCATTGTAGCAGGTACAGGTGAAATAAGAGCATCGTATGTATAGAATAAACTATCGTTCGTTTTTCGAACCTCGAATGCATAAAAATGATCATTAAAATCAATACATTCCAATGAAAGACAGTGAAATATAATTTTATCATTGTTTGTAACATAGATTTTTTTGACTTCAGCAAACAATGGCAAATATGTAGTCTCGGATATATCTAAGACTAAAATTGAAAATAAATCAAATTTGATACTGTTAATCATCACCCACGATGACGAATAACAGTTATCCGTGTTAATGTCTTGAGATTGGAAATTCAACCCAATATCATGAATTTCACATGGCATTACTCTTTTCAGCTTGCCAGTTGATAATGGAGATAACGGTATATTTTTCAAAAACATGTTATTTAAAATCAATTGATGTTTTACAGCTATGGTTTTACAAATATTAACTCTACTCTGCGATGCTCTAGCGACAATTTTGGATACGCGATGTTTCGCTTCGAATCTCATAGTCCAGATTTGAGTTAATGGACCAAATTTTTTTAGCATTTGTGGGTAATGTGTTAAGAAGTGGAATTTAGGTTTTAGGTGCGTATTACTCAACTGGCAATAGAGTTCGTTTAATTCAGCTGTTAAAAATTTTACTTGGTCGATAGTACTTTCATGGATTCGACGACTCAACAGTTTGTCCAATAATTGTCTTAATTTTATGTATAACAGCCAAACGTCGTTTTCATCTGGAACATTATATCCGACAATAAGGCCAAAATAACGAACTAAACAAAGCATTTCTGAAGCTGAACATTTTAAATTTATTGATGTTCCATCTGCTGTTACCGCGTTACATGGCGTTGAAGATGAATCTGGCCCATAAGAAAAATGACGTATTCTTGACGCTAAATTTTCTAAAGAGATTAACTTCTGTCTTCGCACTAGATCTATTGTGATGAATTTCATAACATATTGACAAACGCCCTCAAGGTAATCATGTAAAACATCTACTGCGACGTTTTCAAACAAGTCAAAATCAAGAGCAAGCCACGCACATCTTTCTTTAATACCAGTCTCAGAAACATTGTTTCGTTCTAAGTCATGTGAATAGTTTTGCCAATTTCTTAACAAATCGACGTTTTCATACAACATTGATCGAATTTGTTCCTTGTTGGCAGTGCAAATTCGGCATGGTCGATTTGCAGAGAAACTCTCAACAAAACCTAACACTCCGTTGAGTCCCAAATTATCACCAGTGACGACAGCGACATAAAATTTAATTACTCCTTTGTATGTTTCAGTCTCAATATTTATACCATTCTGCTGTAAGTCATTGAGCAAATCAAAAACCTTTTGAAAAGTTACGTTATTTCCAAATCGTGTCCTATCCGATGAGTGAAACAGAGCCAAAATGAAAATATTTTGTAAAAGTGAAACGTAGTTAGGAGGAAGACATGGTATAGACACATACACGCCTCCTAATTTGTGAAGCCCAGCATGGCTTCCTAAGGGATTTCCAATCTCAAAATCGTCAAAGTATAATATTAACGGTATATTCAACTCATTATCTCTTACGAAATTTGCCGATATCTTTTTCCATACTGAACCCTGAACTATATTCTCAATACCGAAGGAAAGTTCTTGTAAATTGTCCAAGTAATCTAAAGTATCTTTCAATACATTCCCAAGTGAAAAAAAAGATTTCAAATTTTGTTTTAAAGGCATTATTTGCTCCGTGCATTGAATTGGCATCAGCGCAGATCCTGAGGGAGTGTTTTTGGTATCTAATCGCTGGCCTATAATAACTTCTTGAGGCTCGAAATAAGTGCCTAGGAGTTTAAAGTGATTTAAACGTTTATGTTCAGTGTCAAAATTATTAAGAGTTTCGCAATAAGCACCAGCTGTTTTCTTTATAGCATAGGAAACGTTCGTTGTAATTTGGTGCGAAGGTACCAATTCATTAAATTGATGCAGCATTAGGTTTTCAGACTTGGAAAAAAACATTTTGAGATGTTCTACTAATTCTTGGACAATTTTCCGCGGTATTGTAGAACTAGCGTACAAGGAGGATAATAAATCCGAAAAATTATGAATAAGAGGGGTTTCGTTACGTTTTTGTATTACCGATCTATTTTGAACTGATTCCCTTGTTATTATAGTTTCTGTGCTTGTTGATGGTGTTTCTGAGATTTCGATAGGAGTAACTATATCGTTATTGACACGATCCAAGTTTAATGACAACGACTGGTGATCTCTTATCAAATGTTTTTTAAATGATACTGCAGAAAAATAATAACGAAAACACCCCTGTTCACCGCAGTTAAATCTTAAATTTGTTCCAGTTGATTTACAAATAAATCTTATATGACTTACTAACAGAGATGGAGATGAAATAGGTTGTTTACAGTAATAACAAGTGAAAGTCATTTCTATTCACTTTTATGACAAATACAGGTCGACACGCGTAAGTTTGCCGGTGGACAGTTAAATCATATGCAACGTCACATTTTGACGTTTGCCGCGTTGAACGAACCAGCAGCGCCCTCGCTCATCGAAAAACTTATGTGTGTAGGTCTGTAAGTCCCAGATCGGTCAACAGAGTGTTCACTACCTGTGTGTGTCTATCAAATTTCGTTGTAATCTTATATAAACCTAATTGAATGAACAACCAAATATCTTCACACTCATCAGGGTAACGTGCCCCGGTTGACTGGAATATTTTGAATACACAATCTACTGCAGTTATAAGTTTATTGAAGTGGTATAGAGTATCGTTGATCACCACATACGCAGCATTCACTTCAGTGACCGATTTTCCGACAAAAATGACAAATGGCTGCACAGTACGCTGTTGCTTCGCGATTTGGTCCCTTTTCTCAATTATAACAGTAGTAACTTCTGCTTCTGAGGAGACTTGTCTGATATATCCGTCGCATATTTCTGCTCGAGAAAACTTCAAAGCTGGTTTACCTTTCCGTTTTCGCGCAGGCGAAATGTTAATGACGTAAGCTAGAAGCATCAGACAGACATTCTTAACAGTCTCAGGTTCATCGTCTGAAAAAGAAGACAAGTGGTAAGGTTGCGGTTTGTTTTGAGTCGAATTTGCCGTAGGAGGACGTATGCTGACCAAATTGGCGACACACTGAAGAAGGGTAAAGTCAAAAAAAGCCGAAACAGAAGAGTGAATTTTGAATTTTGAGCTTGTATGACTAGATTGATGGATATGGAAGAAGCGAAAGAGGTGTGGCTGGATCGTAGCAGATGCAAATATGTAGTCTCTGCCTACCCCCCTGGGAGACAGGCGTGAGTATATGTATGTATTGCGTCGATTTTTGCGTTGTAAGTAATTTAAAAAATTTGTTTGGAACAAGAAAATTAATCACATATTAACCGTATTGCAGGCGGATTGTAAAAAACCCGCCTTTTTGTTATTAATCAAAACTGAACACTTAGATTAAAAATTTGCTAAATTTACCCTACAATAACTATGTCTTGTGTCACCACAAAATTTCCATTACAAAAAGGCGGGTTTTTTACAATCCACCTGCAATACGGCTTTTAACAAAAAAACATGAAATTCATAAAATTGGCGTAAATTAACACACAACTGGTTCACAGATAACAAAAAACTCAATATAAGTTTCTTACTGATAGCCTCAATTTCTTCCAGACAACCCTTAGGCAGAGTATAAAAGGAGATTGAACTGAAGTTGACTTGAAGGCAGTTCATATTCCATGTGTAGACAATAGTAGAGACATCTCTTTAAGATGCGCTGACAAGAGCCTGGCTCTTTGGTGAATCAATAAAGAATGAAATAGGTTATCAAATAAGAACTTACCATTTATCAGTCCAGTTAAGTCTATTAGCGCAGTTCTCAATATTTTGTCGCGACTGTGTTCCGCTTTATTTGCTGCGTATGCGATAATGTTTTCTTGTTTCAACTCGAGAATAGAAAACAAACTATTTTCTTTTCCAGGATACATACGGTTAAAGTCGTTTAGAAGCTGCAGAAAAGAAAGTTTACATTAATTACCTATATATTTTCATCTACACTGTAATGAACCAGAAACTGATGCAAAAAATTTAACAAAATTTTATCTAATAACAACACCCTTTTTTAAAGGTGAGCCAAATATTTGAAAGTATTATTGTTAAAAATTAATAACAATATTTAGCAGCTTTTTATTTCAATCTTAGTGTTCATTGAAAAAATTTAATAGCATTAAATATAGAAACTGAGAGTTTGTTTACCACTGCTAATAGGCATATTTAGAAATGCCAAATTTCCAAAACTTTTCTGAATCAAATTCTGGATCACATCTAATTTCTTTATAAAAACTTACCAGGGTATAACCTTGAGGTTGTTTTAAAGCTGGATAGTTATGAAAATATTCAGTGATATTACCATCATAAATATGTTTCAGACGGTAATCGCTTGTCTCAGTCCACTTTTCTTCCACTGTCTTCCAAGGATCAACATTGTTTTTTAACCATATTAGGTTTTCGTCATTGAAGTCTGTAAATAAAATAAGGCTTTTATATTATTTTATATAGATAAATTATAATAAAATTATAATAAGTCACACACTTTGGGTCGTCGCAGGATTACATTTAAAGTTTTATTCTGTAAATTGTTTAAACAATTTAAGAAAAATAAGAAAGAAAGAAATACAGAACAGTTTTTTTTTATGGCTTCTAGGCTTACGTACTCTTGGGTACCATCGTACCAAATTTGGTGCCATTATCCTCCCGATAACGATAATTTTAAAATAAAACTCTAAGGCACTTGACTACAAATGTTAAGATTAGATAAGAAAAAACATACAAAATTAAAATTAAGGCCGATTCCTTAAACTCAATGACTAATAGCCTTTACTTACCATCATCCTCACTAGCGAGGGATGTTGTGGGGTTTGAAGAGCTTGATGAAGCTCTGCTTGTCCCCGAAAGTTCTCCACTCTGTCGGAGCTTTCTTCTGATTGTTACATAGCTTTCATATAATTTTCCACTCGAATTTTTTTTCGCATTGCCACCTTTACCTCCCACGTATGCTGAATAATACACAACAATACTTTCTCTGGGAAAAATTTCTACAATTTCTGATGCATGTTTGGAAAATTCTTCCGTTGTGATTTTGTAAGATGGTCTCTTGTCAATTATATGATTTATTATAAGTTGACTCAATTTCCTTCTAGAGCCTTCATTTAGTATCCCTTGAGCACCGTTTCCTTGTTTTAGTATTGCTCTACCGTCTATGCTTCCCTAAAAATAAAAAATAAACGATTTTTCAAATTGCCAGATAAAATTTATTCCTAGGAATAAACTATATAGATTTCATAAAACAAAAGGTGTTAGAGTGAAACCAACGTAGTTTATTCAAAGGAATAAATTTTATCTGTCAATTGAACGCATGCGTACCCCCGTCGCACCTCATACGTCGCCAGCACTCCCGTCATGTCGCGATCAGGTCCTCCTAAAAAGGCCGTTTTGGTTGAATCATATTATGATTTCGTTCTAATGCCGTCTCTTTTGCACGGGTGAAAAATCTCTGACTCTATCCTACTTTCAAATCATTTTATGATTCACCCGAGTCGGCCTTTCTAGATCCCCTGTACTTTATTAAGAGAAACCTAGTTGCCAACTACCACTTTCTAAAATAAATAGGGAACTGATTTTTAAACCTGCCATTATACTGATTGACTGGTTATTAACCATATTTTGTTTAGACCATCTTTTGACATGGGGGGCAGGCTTGTTCGCATATCTATTATTATTATGTTACCCGTGGGGGGCTGCTACTACAACTATAGTAAGAAATCTACTCTACAAAGCTAAAGGCTCATACAACAAAGCGAAAAATCTATACTACACTGATCTGATACCAGTACCACAAAATTACCACTAACAGAAGGCCAACTTCAGGCAAAGACAGTCGCACACATGCAAAACGTGTACGTACGACGATCTTAGACGAATTTCGTATTGGCATATATCCGAGATCGTCGTAAGTACGCGTCTATGTGTGCGTGCATCTGTTTTCGCTAGTTACCTATATGGAGTGAACCTTCTCTGAGTGGTTATTTTGTGCTAGTACTAACTACAGAAAAGTAAAAAAAATATTACTCTGAGAATTGTTAGCACCTGCAACAAAAAATACTAATATAATGCCAGTCCAAACAGAAACAAAAACAACTGGTACGTGCGGACAAAAACAAAAGCGTTAGACCAGGACATTCACCAGCATACTTGAAATCCAAAAAATAATAGTAGTTTATGCTACAAGGGCGCAAAGGAATAAATTACCGTAACCGAGTAATTTATTGCTTTTACGCCCGTGTATCATACTACATTTTTCAATGCATAGTGTGAGGAAATGAAAACAAATACAATCTTGTGAACTTTAAATTATAATTGGCTCAAAGGGACTGTATCCAGAGCCGTTAAACAGTGGAAGAAAAAGTATAACGTCTATGGTACACAGGAAAGGCTGCAGGTTAGCCAACCATTGTAAATAAATTTAAAAAAATAATAATAATAAAGCCCTAGGGCAAAATAATCGACTTTCTGTTCGGTTTTGATGCATAAAAAGTGGGCCTTTACGAGCACATGCATTGAAAAATATTTTAAGATTATATGCTAGGATCCAGGTTCGGATTTACATTTACTATGTTAATTTTTTTAAATACATTGAAAAGAACGGCAAGAAACCTTAAACAAGAGGCCATAGTAAGACGTATCCTATTAGAGTTTCAACTGGCAACCTATAACAGCTGAAGCTGTAGACCCCTGTGAGAGACAGATAGACAGATGAATAGACAGACAGATAGCAGAAGCCTAGTAATAACCAACGTTTGGCTCCCTTTGGGTCTGGAACCCTAGAAATTGGAGTTTTGTGCCTTCTCTTGTACAAGTACACCCCAATGCACATCTCTGCAGTGGCATGCACAGAACTTTTTCTGGAAAAGCAATGAAAAAGTCAAGTTAGACAATAAACAAAATATGAAAAAATTTAAATATCAATTTGAAAAAAATTAGTTTGTATGAACATTTTCTCCAGAGGTAGCCATTGTCTAAACCAGGAGAAAAATGTTAATACACACTTTTTTTTTCAAATTGATATTAAAATTTTTTCATATTTTTTGTATTGTCTAATTTGGCCTTCTCATTGTTTTTCCAGAAAAAAGTTCTGTGCATGCCACTGCCTCTCTGTATTGCAAGAGCAATTATAATTTATAAGGTATGATTATAGCGGCCAGTAGGCAGGGACTAGTTTGTTATAAGCCAGTAGGAAGGATTTTAACATTGTGAACAGACCAAGAAAAGCAAGTCACTTACAGTATTCGGATATTCAGATGTTTCGGCAGGTGTATTTTTTTTTGTCGAAATTTCTTCGGATATTTCCGATACACTTGTTGATGTCGTTGGTCCTGCACCTAAAAAGTCTTCATCTAGCACCTGAAACAATAAAATATTAGGTACTAACTGTAATAAGCGGTACTGGCTATGGCCATGCATAGAAAGAAAAGAAGAAAGAAACACATTTATTTCGGCAACAGCCACACTTACAATACAATACAAACAATATTTCTACTTACATCTATTTTAATTAAAATTACATTAAAACTATACGGTAGGCTGTTGGTGAAAAAGGCAACTGACTCAGCGATGTGCTGAAGGTGTAATCCCTCAGCACTGATTTTCAGTCAGTGCCTGCTGGTGACTCATGAGCGTACCAGGTGCAGAGCGGCGCTCTGCAGTGGGCAATAAATAAATAAATAATAACAGTGTAAAAGAGTGACAGCAACAGATTTAAACACTGTCTAAAGTTAAACACCGTTTTGTAGTTACACCGTAAATGTTTCTCATGTTTTTTCTCTCCCTTGTTGTTATGTTAGTAAGTGGAATTGCTAAATTAATTTCCCAAATGTAACCGGGTACAACTGGCACCAGGGGTTCACCCACAACCATTCGCTTGAGAAACCAACATTCTCCCACAAGACCACCACCCCACTAATTGTTTGTAACCAGAGAAGTCGAGAAGTCAATCCAATTCAAAATTATCCACAACTGGCAATCATCACAAATGTATCTAGCCTAAATTTAGGATAACCACATCTACCTCTAAGAACTGTATAGCAGATGAAAAAACAAATGGACAAAATAAATAATATACTTTAGTTTTACTATGGGACCCAAGGTTGCAGTAAAAAACTTACAGTAAATGAGAAGTCCTGTGACTGTGTTCTGAAGCTGTCAATATATTTTTTGAATTTTAGCCTTGGGCCAATTTTTGGGATTAATTCCTTCAGCTCACTATCACCAAGCAGCAATACAGCTTCCTCATCTATATCATTTTCTGAAACAGTTAATAAAGAAATCAGAGGTATGCATGGCATGGCATACAAGTTCCAGTAGTAAATAATGCACATTGTTTTTTAGCATGATCTCTGTCGCACAAAGAACAGTCCGGGGACAGAGACAGTACTTTACGAAGCCGATGTGCATTATTTACTGCTGGGTACTTTACATAATTTTTCATTAATTGAAACATACCTATTTTGGCATTGGTAGTGAAGTTCAATAATCATATTCTTTACTATTATTACCACCACTTACACGGTAGAGCCGGCTGGTCATGTGAAGGCAGTCACTTTACAGGGCAAAAATTTACAAAGAGGCTGCACCATACATAATTACATATCAAAAGCGGTTCAGTACCAGTTTGGAAGTAATGTTTAGTTTTATTGTGTTCAAAGTCAGGGTCGGACCAACCATTTTTGCTAAAATTCAACCTACATACCACGAAAAGTTTCAATGATCTCTTCCAGTCCTAGGGATCGGAGTGTTTGTTCGATATTCATGATCTGCAAAACGAAATCAATTGGTTTTTTGGTTGGTGGTTTCGTGTAAGTAATTGAATGTAGGTATTTCTAAAGTAAGGTTTGTTTGTTGAAGGCAGTGTCAAACCGGGGCGTACATTGTATTTGTACCTATTGCCTGGTGCACCGACCAGTTGCAACTTGTCTAAAAGAGATCTGGAGCTCTAAAAAGGCCACTTTGGTCAATTCATCATTAAAATGATTCAACTGATAAATCGTAGCAGATCATATTAAAAGTCGTAAAATGGTACTCGTTTTAGATGAATCATAAGCAATCTAGTTCATTTAAGAATGCATACTACGTAAATTATTGCCATAATTAAAAAAAGTAGAGACGTAGCCAATCGAAACTTTACGGTTTTCTTTGAAACTTAATTTTTTCCGTGAATATAATGATAAAATAACTAAAAATAGTTTTATTATTAAAAAATATAATTATTTCACTCAATGATAACGAAATCTGTAAAAAACCAAGCTTTTTTTTGCTATAAAATAATTACCTTTATCGAATCTGGTAATATTATGGCTTGAAAGGACTAGGTTCCAGAGTTCAAAATCGTAACAAAACATTTAAGAAAAATAAAATGTCAACAAGATTGCAACTTTTGAATTGAAAAGCTCGAAATCTTTAATTTTATTTAATAATTCCATGTGTTCTGTGATAATTCCTACTCGCCTGATAAATCGACGTGACTTGAATTTTCGTTGAGTTATAAACTCACTTTTTAGATATTACTAAGGTGCAAAGACATTATCGGAAGCCTGATCAAACGGCATTAAATTTAAATTTTGAAAGCAAGTAAGTAAAAAACAATTACTGTAGACAAACATTTCTCTAGATTTTGTTCATGTTTTGTCTAAAGACTTGTTGTCTCATTTTAAGCTATGGAGAAGCGGCACAAAAGGGTTTCGTTAACCCAATGGGATATAATGTTAGAGTTCCTGGAACGGAACCCAATTTTGGCTAAGGGGTACAACAACAGTGCTCGGGGCAGAGAACTGTCGACTCGCCTTTGGAAGCAGCTGGCAGTTTTATTGAATTCTGAGGGGTCAGGGTCCAATAAAACTACAAAAGAATGGGCAGTAGTAAGTTGAAACATCATTTTATGATAATTAAGTATACTTAGAGCATTATAATCTTCACTGCAATATTTTTATTTTCAGTATTTGCAAAATTTCAAATCAAAATTAAAGAAGGCGGTAGCGACATTAACGGCTGAAAACGATGGAACAGGGGGAGGTCCAGCCGAAGCAGAACCCTTGACCAACGTCGAAGAGAGGCTCCTGGCTATATTGGGTCCTGGATTTGGCCAGGGCGCAGTAAATGTGAGGGTCAACCCCTTTCCAAATGCTGCGGTAATGATAAACTAAATACTACTTTACAATACAAAATATACTTAGCAGTTAGAAAATATCTATTGATAACTATGGAAATCCACAAGATAATGTTTTTTTTTTCATATTTAGAGATCATCAAGAGACCATGTTCATGAGGAGTTGGAAATAGTGCCAGAAGTTATCGAAATGGAGGTGGAAATTCAGTAAGTGTTTTAAAATTTTGTGTTGATAAAAATCTTCATAAATTTAACTTATATGTAAACATATTGTCATAGGAGGTGACAGAGATGTTCAAGTTACTCGGAGTGGTGTAGTGCTTTTATTTTAGAAAAAATACTGCCTACTTTAAATGTAAGGCTTAATTGTTTTAGTGAAGAGCCCGAGGAAGAGATAGTGAGAACTGCAGCCCTGCAGGAAGCTGGAGAATCTGTAGCCCATGCCCTAGCCCCAGCTCTAGATGCCCCACCTCCATTGGTGGCTGATGCCCTCCTTCCATTGGCTGTTGATGTTTCACCCCCATCTGGTGCTAATGCCCCGCCACTACCTCGAGCAACTCGAAGGACACGATATCGCAGTAAGTTTTAAACTATTTTATTTTAGTGTGGTTTAAGTTAAGCTTTTCCCTAGGTCTGAAAAGCGTTTGGGGCCTGTAGCAGCACTATTTTCACTAAGGTTTCAATTATCAATATAGTTTTTATTAGTCCAAGTTTAAAATTACATAATAAATTACTTTTTATTTCAGCGCGACCTATGGCACCCCTAGATGAGGCTCGCAGAATCCTCTCAAATATAGAACTGCAGAGAGCTGCTTCTGATGCTGCAACTGCCAGAGCTCTCGAGCAGATTGGCCAAAATCTTGGCAGATTAGCATCGGTAGCAGAGAGGTATGCAGCTGCAAATAATTTTTAAATATAGGCATGTATTGGTAAATTTTAATTTACATATTTTTATTGGATTTGATTGATTTGTGCTGTATTATTTTTCTATTTTTCTTTTTTTATGGTCAGTAGTTCAATAACCAAATGAAAAAAAAACTAAAATAACTTTAATATACCAGTGTTTACTTATAAATTATTTTTACTTATAAACCTTAACGTGCTAACCAAAGACTTTCAACAAGAGCATTTCTAACTGCTTGACCAGCAGCCAAAGTATCAGCATTTTCTTCAGGGTTCATATGCGGAACCTGAAATACAATTAGGAACCTAGTTTAGTGAGATAATAACACTTACTTACTTTTATACGATTGTTGATTAAATTAAGAACTTTGATTAGTGAGATAATAAGACTTTTTAATGTTTATTTTCAAAATGGATGGTTTATTATTTTTAATAAGAATATCAGTCAGTGTGTCAGATATTTTTTATACGATTGTTGATTAAATTAAGAACTTTGATTAGTGAGATAATAAGACTTGTCAATGTTTATTTTCAAAATGGATGGTTTATTATTTTTAATAAGAATATCAGTCAGTGTGTCAGATATTTTTTATACGATTGTTGATTAAATTAAGAACTTTGATTAGTGAGATAATAAGACTTGTCAATGTTTATTTTCAAAATGGATGGTTTATTATTTTTAATAAGAATATCAGTCAGTGTGTTGGATATTTTTTATACGATTGTTGATTAATTTAGGAACTTTGATTAGTGAGATAATAAGACTTATTAATGTTTATTTTCAAAATGGATGGTTTATTATTTTTAATAAGAATATCAGTCAGTATGTTAGATATTTTGTATACAATTGTTGATTGAATAAAGAACTTTGATTAGTGAGATAATAAGACTTGTCAATGTTTATTTTCAAAATGGATGGTTTATTATTTTTAATAAGAATATCAGTCAGTGTGTTGGATATTTTTTATACGATTGTTGATTAATTTAGGAACTTTGATTAGTGAGATAATAAGACTTATTAATGTTTATTTTCAAAATGGATGGTTTATTATTTTTAATAAGAATATCAGTCAGTGTGTTGGATATTTTTTATACGATTGTTGATTAATTTAGGAACTTTGATTAGTGAGATAATAAGACTTATTAATGTTTATTTTCAAAATGGATGGTTTATTATTTTTAATAAGAATATCAGTCAGTATGTTAGATATTTTGTATACAATTGTTGATTGAATAAAGAACTTTTATTAGTGAGATAATAAGACTTGTCAATGTTTATTTTCAAAATGGATGGTTTATTATTTTTAATAAGAATATCAGTCAGTGTGTTGGATATTTTTTATACGATTGTTGATTAAATTAAGAACTTTGATTAGTGAGATAATAAGACTTGTTGTTATATTATGATTTAAAAATACTATTGTTTTTTTTTAGTTACAGTATGTTACACCTACTAGTTTAGTGCAGTAAAAATACTATTTATACTATAAAAAAATATATACGTTAAAAGATTTCATATCTCGTATTTTTAATACAAGAACGTCATGATTTGTAAAAAAGACTTTTTGATACAACAACCATTGTTGATTTAATATGATAAAAATTGTGATATTAAAAAAAAATATTAACAGAGTAATTAATACTAATAAAAGAATTTCTGTATATTACATGTGACTTTTTCTTTCTATTTTATAAAAAAACACTTAGATTGTGACATTACCCTCATTGCTGCTTCATTTCTTTCTTCTTCTGGTGTGAGCTCTGGGACTGGCAGTCGGGCCTCATTGGCTATGTTATGTAGTACTACACACGCGTTGGTGATAAAGCCAGCCATAGTGGGATGGTAGTGCATCTTTCTGTCAACTAAAAGGCAGCGCCATCGAGATTTTAAAACTCCAATGCATCTCTCCACGCTATTCCTAACTCGGCAATGCATGTCAGTGTAGTAGCGTCGAGAGGTATTGAGCTCTGTGTTTAATATTGGAGTCATCAGGGTAGGGCGTAGTGGGTAGCCTGAATCCCCTAAAATAAATACAATCTTACATCAGTATTATACCTATTTTGTCTTTATTTTCCTTGGTTAGAAATACCATCACACACTTACCTAGTAGCCATTCTGTTTCATTTTCATCATTATAAAGGCGTTGAAGGTGGTGGTTAATGGGATGGCTGTTCCACACATAGGAGTCATGGTTCGCCCCCCCATGACTGGCATCAATGCTCAGAATATTTAGATCTGAATCGCAGACCTAAAACATAAATATATATAGGTACCAAACCTTAAATTATTCTTAACATTATATCTCTTATTTTCATAACCAACAGTACATCAGATATTTTATTTTGACTGTTTGATAAAATACTTACTATTTGGGTATTAAGAGAATGATAACGTTTTCTGTTGAAAAATCTATCTTCATTTTCTGCTGGTCTGACAATGGCGATATGGGTGCCATCGATACATCCAACGATGCCTGGCATTCCAAACTTTTGATAAAATCTAAAATTAAATTATTGAATAAAGTTAATATTTTACACAAAAAAACCACAACCACCCAGATGTTAGGAAGACAAACTGAAATTGACAGCGGGTCCATCCATAGGTCTTTGCCCTAAAGCACTTGGTGCTATCAATACAGTGAATACAGATTTTTCTGAGAATTAATTTACCCTAAATCGCTGCAGTACAAAATGATGACTAACTATTTTATATGTAAACAGTAATAAACAACTAAATGTACTCTTACCCTTGCTTAATAGCATTCCTTTCTTCTCTTGTCTGTGGGAAGCGTATATATTTCCTTCGGAAATAATCATTGTTTAGAGCCTGTGTCACAGCTCTTACACAATTTGACACACTGACTTGGTGCATCATATGATGTGCACTTGCGCCTATGTACCTTTGGTAGGAACCAGAAGCATAAAAATGCAGTGCAGCTAGAACCTAAAAATAAATTCAGTATTTTTATTAGGGTATGTAGAGATTAAGTGGTCAGAGTGTCGATATGGAAGTCTTTTTTCCCATTGTGCCCCCTTATCTACACCCCAACCAATGTAGTTCACAAACTTAGAGTAGGTACGTACTTCTTCTACTTACTTTGGAAGCAGTTGATATTCCAACCGATTTTGTGGGTAAATAAGGTTCCACCTCTCTAATAACGTCAAGAGTCAGACCCTTATTTAATCGGTACAGCTTTGTAAATTGCGAGTCTGACATTTCAAAGCCAATTTCTAAATTTCGCAGATGCGAACTGTATCTTTGAAACATGAGAGCTTCCTCTAGACGGGCGTGCTCTAAAAGATTTTCGTACAAGCCTAAGTCTGCCATGTCACTTTATCACACTCAATCACTCAATATAAGAAAATGTAACCCCTACGTTATAATTTTTAGGTACTTAAATATCCAAGGATAACAATACATTTGAAATATGAATTACTAGAACTTGCTCAACTAGTATCTTCTAACAAGTCACCAATTATGTCAAATTTGACAGTTTAGCAATTCATATAAAGTGGACCATTTTACACAATTCCATACAAAACTGTCAAATAGGTGAATTGCTGAATATGAAATCATCTGATGATTTGCCTACTATGTGGCCATTTTGCCATTTGAAAAATGAATTAAAATATGATCATAATATGATGTGGCCACTGTGGCCTTTTTAGATATCCTGACCGCGGCGCGTGGGCCGTGGCGTCAGGCCGAGTCAGTCAGGCAGGCGCAGGTAGGTCGGAGTGTCGATAAGGGTAGTGGGTCGGAGTTTCGATAAGGAAGAGCACTATGAATACCCTTTTCTACACCCCAACCCGCAGCTCTGCACGCCATTGTGTGCTGATGCTGAACGGCCTGTTTTGGCCCTAACTCAAGTCATAAGTATCAAATCGTCTCAAAAAACAAAAGCACGATAATAAAAACTCACTTCACTCTTGACTCTGCCAGCGAAAGTTTTAATTTAGCATGAATCCAGCCAGCCAGGCACAATAAAAAGAAAACTGTAAACACAAACAGCCGCGGACGCACAAGTCACAACGAAACGAACGAACGAACGAAACACGGAAACAAAACAACAGACAGACAAAACGCAGCGGCGGCGGCGCGCGGGCGGCGGACGGAAAAGTGTTGCCAGAGGCTGTTTCGTAAATTCCTTGAAGCAAGTTGAAAAATTCCCTTTTGTAGTAAAATTCCCCTTGGTGTTTAGGTATATTTGTTGGAAAAATATTTAACCACTAAAACAAATTGTTTTATCCATTTGCTATTTTCCATCCCAGGTCACTATTTGGATTTAATTAAAGTAAACAATAGGTACTTACCTTTTCTTGCAGTCTTTTAGTTAATTCACGGATCCAGTTATCCATCGGTTCTCGGTCCTTCGAATGAATTAATGATTAAGGCGTTCCAAGAGTTAATGAAAATCTGCTCAAATAAATATCTAAAAATAGCAAAGAACTATTTTTAAATATCATGGTTTTCATAGAGAGCGTCTTCGACGAGCTAAAATTTTAACTTTGGCTTAAAACGGCTGCTTTTGTCAAAATTTAAAATTATAGCTATAGGTACTGAAATTTTTTTTTTATGTTAATTTACAGTTAACTGTCTTTTAACTTTTTAATTGTACAGTGAATTGGATAAGTCTGTAATGCTGTGCAAGTTTTTGACAAATAAATCATAATAAATAGGATCAAATGCTAATTGTACTTACATCACACCACCTTATTATAACTTACATGTTGAAGGTAAAACATGTAATACAAAATGTTTAGTAAACATATTAAAACCCGACTACTGTAATATCACGCTCTAAAAAGTATCAATTTAGAAAATATACTCATCTCCAATTGTTATGTACAAACTATTCAAAACTTATCATCTGTTAGATAAACAACTTACACGTAATACATTTTAATGTATTTAATAAATATTCATAGTGATGTTCAGAGGATCGCCGTGGTCATATGCCACTTTGCTCTAAAGCTTACGATCGCTGACGAATGTATTGGTTTTTTTTTTAGGGTGGGGATACGCGATAGTCGATTTGTGATATGTATACATAATAAAAGTGGCATATTTCCTAAACGCTTACTTACTGATATCTAACTAAGACGAGGTATTTCTTATAAATTAGACCCTGCTTCTGCTACACTCCGGTAGCAAAGTAATTTAAAAAAATAAAAAAGATATTTTTTTTGAAGAACTTTTCTTTTAAAGAGTCTTTATTTTTAGAAAGATCCCTGTTAAGTGGCTGACCTTGGGTCTTATATATTCTAGTAGACGGTACTGCGGACGATCCTACATAGGCAGATTCCAAGCACGTGATTGATAATTTTTGCATCCTGTAGCCATTTTTAGAGTGTTATAACTCCGAGGTGATTCCTACTTCGCAACTAAGACGTGATATTCGATATCTCCTAGAAAATGTAATAGGTCGGAACCCAGTATGGACTCGGCCCCTTTTCGACCCCCCACACACGGTGCTCTAAACATGTTTTTTTCATGACTAATTCATAGGGTATAAGAAAAAAATAACAGTAACGTTAAAGCTTTCTATAGATTTATTAATTTTGGAGTTTTTGTAAGTACTTGAAAAATATCCAAAACTTTATTGTCACCTCACGTATAAAATAATTTGCTAAAAAAAAGTAACAAAACCTGCTTAACTAAATAAAATGAGCGTATTACAAACTACTATTAATTTAATACCCACTCTCTCACAATAAAGTAAATTACATACAGACCGTTCACAGTCATTTTACCTTTAGGCTGATCGAAAATTTTTCTTAGGTATTGGACATAGAACAGTTGTCAGAGGTAAATTAACTGTGAACGGACTGTACAGACGCACTATCGGTTTAAAACATTGGTAGAGGAAGCAGAAATAGGTAAATAAATAGTTATATTATGTATTATATATTCTTTCACTAATCTCAAATGGACCTACAAATGTATATTTGTCCTCCATAGGTAAAAAAAAAACACAAAAATGTGTTATTTTCCCCGCGTTCCGAAATAGAATTATTTCGCTAAAATCGATTACGAATGAATGAGGTGAATGGCTAATAATCCATGAGTGAAGCAAATGCGTTCATTCATTCGTATGACTTTCGTGGCTCATGCGACGGAGGTGAGGCGATGTGAGCGTTGAACGGAATGGAATGTCAAAAATTGTTTTCTCTCCATTATTTCAGCAGTTCAGATCAGACAAATCATGTTATATGTTTTATTCGGCCATGAAAGAAACAAATGAAAAGTCGTGTGGAACTCTTCGTCTAAAAGGAAGAATTTATATATTTATTTTTTTCGTCGCTATCTGAGTCTACGTTGAAGAACAGTGCTACAAACTCTTCTTGTTCCATCGCGAATCACGGCACTTTGACGAAATAAAATAAAATAATCGTATTGTATTCTGTGGTAAGAGGTTATGGTTAAGATGTATCTTTTTTAATGCGGTCCGAATCATAAGCTATCTTTCACATCGTTTGCTAGCTCACAAATTACGGACCAGTCATCGCTCACACTTTAATTCATTCATAGCTTTTATCGATGTAATTCTATTTCGGACCGCACGGTGAGTATGAGTAGCCCTGTCCTGCTATACTGTACCAGTGTTGATAACTTAGGGGTTTTACCCCTAAATTTAGGGGGTAGAAGTGTTAAAAAGGGAATTCTTAGGGGCAGGATTTTTTTGGGGTTTTTTTTAGGGGTTCGAACAAAACCTGCAACTAAATCAAACAAAAGCCTGTGCGTAGAACGAAACGAACGAATTGCACGGTGTTCCTTATTCTGAGGTTCCTTCATTCAAGTCAACCATTATTCATTCATAGGTAGCATTCCTAAATGCCTGGGTAAATGTGAAATATTAAACTGTCAATTTGAATTTTACATTTCTGACAAGGTTAACGTACAGTGGAGACCGCATCAAGTAAGACACATTGGACTTTGTACCTATCTCATATTCTTCTCTGTAGGGGCTAATGTCGTACTGCTAGTGTGTAGCTTGATTTGGTCTCCACTGTACTGTACGTTTTTACTCGGTTGGCTGACAGTAAAATTTTACATTTACCCGGGTGTTTAGGAATGTAACCTTAACATATTAATTATTTTCGTTGTCGTTGCTCAGTACCTTTGTTTTGCAACATTCGTTAGTCCGTCTGATTTCATTTCGCTCTTATAATTTATATTTGTGTTACAAGACAAGAGTGTGAACTTAATAACAATGTCGAAAGATATGGTATGAAAAAATATTAGGTAACAATATTGTATGTTAGTTTAATTTATTTTGGTTAATATTTCATTGCAAAATTATGATCGCGTTTGAAAATAGCGTCAATTCCAATTCTCCCAATGCTACTCATGACACACCACACCAGTGAGAGTGTCCGCCATTTTTATCCTATTCTACAACTATGCACTGTACAGCTTATGCATATTTTTTAAATTTAAATTACGAATTGACTATGAAGGCATTTTATTTTATGAATTATGAACGACTTGGGCACTACATCAAATAAGATTTATTATTTATTATAAAAACATATAGGTACTTGGGGGTTTTTAGGGGGATTAAAAAAAAGTCTTGGGGGTAAATTTTGGCAGGGGTTGGCAACACTGTACTGTACGTATTCCGGCTACTTATCATATTACAGTGCCACTAACTTATCTGTTCAGGTGCATCCTCCGCCATCTCTTTGATATGAAACTAATTTTTACCGCACTAGAAAGAGGTGGGCGGATGATCCACCTGAACAGATAAGTTGGTGCCACTGTAGTCAAGATGTATCTATCTATTTCTCAGAAGATCTATTTAATGTTGGCCAACACAAACGTCACAACTTACACCATTTTACAAAAAACCGTACGGACAATAGCTAAATATTGCAAGTAGAGCAAGCTTATGTTAGGACTTAGAAGGAGTACTTTTTTAATGGTTTTGGTTACGTTTAATACGTAGCTACAACATTTATATCAGTAGGCCACATACTTACAAGGACTCTGTATATTTATCATCATGAGACTAGCTAAAGATTCAAAGTAGGGTGCAAGCTTCTATGAGGAGGCTAAGTACTTACAAAATTATGTTGGCTATTATAAAGACGAAGGTACAACCTTTTCATAAGTAGGCCACATACTAACAATGACACTGTATATTTACGCATCATGATACTACCGACATATCGTCAGTAGGTAACATGCTTGTGTAAGGAGGCTGAGTACTTATACAATGGTTTTGGCTACTTTTAATACGTAGCTACAACTTTTATATAAGTAGGCTGGATACTTACAAGGACTCTGTATATTTATGCATCATATTATATTTATGTATATTATATTTATGTATATTTATACCGACATATCGTCAGTAGGTAACATGCTTGTGTAAGGAGGCTGAGTACTTATATAATGGTTTTGGCTACTTTTAATACGTAGCTACAATTTTTATATATTTAAGTAGGCTGCATACTTACAAGGACTCTGTATATTTATGCATCATGATACTACCGACATATCGTCAGTAGGTAACATGCTTGTGTAAGGAGGCAAAGTACTATAATGGTTTTGGCTACTTTTAATACGTAGCTACAACTTTTATATAACTCGGCTGCATACTTACAAAGACTCTGTATATTTATGCATCATGATACTATCGAAATATAGTCAGTAGGTAACATGCTTGTGTAAGGAAGCTGACTACTTATATAATGGTTTTGGCTACTTTTATTACGTAGCTACAACTTTTATATAAGTAGGCTGCATACTTACAAGGACTCTGTATATTTATGCATCATGATACTACCGACATATCGTCAGTAGGTAACATGCTTGTGTAAGGAGACTGAGTACTTATATAATGGTTTTGGCTACTTTTAATACGTAGCTACAACTTTTATATAAGTAGGCTGTATACTTACAAGGACTCTGTATATTTATGCATCATGATACTATCGACATATCGTCAGTAGGTAACATGCTTGTGTAAGGAAGCTGACTACTTATATAATGGTTTTGGCTACTTTTAATACGTAGCTACAACTTTTATATAAGTAGGCTGCATACTTACAAGGACTCTGTATATTTATGCATCATGATACTACCGACATATCGTCAGTAGGTAACATGCTTGTGTAAGGAGGCTGAGTACTTATATAATGGTTTTGGCTACTTTTAATACGTAGGTACAACTTTTATATAAGTAGGCTGCATACTGACAAGGACTCTGTATATTTATGCATCATGATACTACCGACATATCGTCAGTAGGTAACATGCTTGTGTAAGGAGGCTGAGTACTTATATAATGGTTTTGGCTACTTTTAATACGTAGCTACAACTTTTATATAAGTAGGCTGTATACTTACAAGGACTCTGTATATTTATGCATCATGATACTACCGACATATCGTCAGTAGGTAACATGCTTGTGTAAGGAAGCTGACTACTTATATAATGGTTTTGGCTACTTTTAATACGTAGCTACAACTTTTATATAAGTAGGCTGTATACTTACAAGGACTCTGTATATTTATGCATCATGATACTATCGACATATCGTCAGTAGGTAACATGCTTGTGTAAGGAGGCTGAGTACTTATATAATGGTTTTGGCTACATTTAATACGTAGCTACAACTTTTATATAAGTAGGCTGCATACTGACAAGGACTCTGTATATTTATGCATCATGATACTACCGACATATCGTCAGTAGGTAACATGCTTGTGTAAGGAGGCTGAGTACTTATATAATGGTTTTGGCTACTTTTAATACGTAGCTACAACTTTTATATAAGTAGGCTGTATACTTACAAGGACTCTGTATATTTATGCATCATGATACTACCGACATATCGTCAGTAGGTAACATGCTTGTGTAAGGAGGCTGAGTACTTATATAATGGTTTTGGCTACTTTTAATACGTAGCTACAACTTTTATATAAGTAGGCTGCATACTTACAAGGACTCTGTATATTTATGCATCATGATACTACCGACATATCGTCAGTAGGTAACATGCTTGTGTAAGGAAGCTGACTACTTATATAATGGTTTTGGCTACTTTTAATACGTAGCTACAACTTTTATATAAGTAGGCTGTATACTTACAAGGACTCTGTATATTTATGCATCATGATACTACCGACATATCGTCAGTAGGTAACATGCTTGTGTAAGGAAGCTGACTACTTATATAATGGTTTTGGCTACTTTTAATACGTAGCTACAACTTTTATATAAGTAGGCTGTATACTTACAAGGACTCTGTATATTTATGCATCATGATACTACCGACATATCGTCAGTAGGTAACATGCTTGTGTAAGGAGGCTGAGTACTTATATAATGGTTTTGGCTACTTTTAATACGTAGCTACAACTTTTATATAAGTAGGCTGTATACTTACAAGGACTCTGTATATTTATGCATCATGATACTATCGACATATCGTCAGTAGGTAACATGCTTGTGTAAGGAGGCTGAGTACTTATATAATGGTTTTGGCTACATTTAATACGTAGCTACAACTTTTATATAAGTAGTCAGATACTTACAACGACACTGCATATTTACGCATCATGATACCAACGACTTCATGTAAGCAGGTAGCAAGCTTGTGTAAGGACGCTGAGTACGTATATAATGGTTTTGGCCACTTTTAAGACGAAGCTTCAAACTTTTATAGAAGTAGGCTGAATACGTACAAAGCCTTTGTATTTTAACATCATGAGACGAGTGAAATGTTGAAACTAGAGAGCAGACTTGTATAAGAAGGCTAAGTACTTAAAAAATAATGTTGGCTATGTAAAAGACTAAGCTATAACCTTTTTTTAAGTAGTCTACGTACTTACAGTGAGTCTGTATAGCTAACATCATGAGACTAGCTAAATATTGAAAGTAGGGTGCAAGCTTGTGTAAGGAGGCTAAGTACTTACATAATCGTGTTGGCTATGTTTTATAAGTAGGCAATGAATCTGTTTATTTACGTATCATGATACCAAGTATCGTTTACTTACATTATGTAGGTAGAAAGCTTGTTTTATGAATGAGGCTTATGTACACACATAATCGTTTTGATTACGTGAACGACATATCTATTAACTATATGAAAGTAAATATATAATTACAATGAGACTAGCTACGTGTTGTTAAATAGGTAGCAAACCTGTGTAAGGAGACTGCGCACTGACATAATGCTTCGTTTAAGATAAATATATTTTCCCGAATAAAAATATTATTATTATTATACGCAGATATAGCTACAGATACAGCTAAAACCTGTTTATTATTCGATAAAATGATTTTGCCTACTAAATGTTGTTCTGAAGTGTGATCAGCAGTTAAATCCTTTTCTTTTTGCACTGGAGTTTAAAATTTGTCTCTGTTTTATATTAGTTGTTTTATTTCGTATAAGTTCGTGTTTTTATGAAAGTGGATGGAGCAGCTATAGTTTTTTGTCTCCAGCTAAGCATTTTAAGTAACTTTTAGGTATAGCTATCTACAAAGTAGACGGAATACGTGTAATGTTGCTGCTTATTTTCTTTAGGGATATTTGGTAAAGCTACGGATATTTTGTACCAAGTGAAAGTAAGAAAGTAGGAGACGTACGTATAAAATACTGAACAATGGAACCGGGGCAAGTTAGTATACCGGTATTGTCTACTTATGTACGTATTTCTTTGACGACTACTTATGTAAAGTTGAATCATTCTTATTACGTACGCGAGCACATTATACGTACAAATTTGAAATGCCATTATGGAGAATGGTATTGCTTATATACGTAACAGTACGTTTCACCAGTAGTAAGTATGTGGTTCCAATGATACGTATGTTGCATCCATAGTAAGTAGTAAATTGCAATACCATTACAAAATCGGGTCATTTAAGTAGCTTTTTTTTCTCAGTGCAGGGACGTGGTCCTTACATCAGGCCTCAATAGGTACAACAGTACGAGATGGCGGATGGAATTCAAGTAGAAATGAATAATCAAACTGGGGAGAACCAGAACCCTTAGAAAATCCCGAAGGGTCGCTGTAAACAAATAAAACAACAGCGTCAAGATATGCTTATGAAATGAGGGAAAGGAAATTAACGTGTTGGAAACGGGACAAAAAGGATTTTCAGAGAATGAAACCAAAATTACACAAAACTTACCAGGAAATGCAGAAAAACTGGCTTACACAATGCTCAGAGTAAATGCGCTCTGTTTCAATTTTTCAAATACCAAATTTGTTATTTTGTAAAAGATTTATCCTTCCTCTGTCACGATCTTCTTTGATATGAGAAAAATAACAAAAAAGATCTGACAAGATCATTCTAAATATTCGAATTCGAAAATTCAGAAAAGCAGCCAACGATAAAGAAAGACTAAAAATATATAAAAAGGTTGAATACTTGTAGCGAATGCTACAATATCCTCAAACGACACAAAAAAATTTAAACTAGCTTAAAGGAAATTAACTTCCAGAAGGATAAACAATCGAATAAACACCTAGACTAATCAAAATGCCTTGAAACAAAAGGAGTCGATTAAATAAAAACAAGATAAGGATGTGATAAGAAAATCCTCGAACGAACAGAACGGTCAATAGGAAACCTACAACTAATATACCCTAACATTAACTTAGACTAACTACTATATGAACCGTCAAAGATAGATATATCAGTTGGGTGATTATAAAATACCAAAAATCAATCTAATATTAATCTAACTACACATATTACAAAACAATCGAATTAATTAATGCTGAATTCCTCGCAACTAAAATAAGAACAACATTACTGTTACACAAGTTTCAAACATAAAACGACATTCATTTAACGAAACAATCGTAAAAACATGGAAATTATTTGAAATTAAATTATCTTGGAATAGACAACCGAAAAAACATCGGGATTAAAATCAATAACTAAACGACGCCTATAAAATATGTAAGACGTCATACGCGAAAATCGCAAAAAAAGGAACAAAAAAAACTCTTTGGCTGAGTCAATGAAGAATTAAAGAAACGTAACTCGAACCAAAAAAGAAAAAGTTGAAGCTAGATGGAAAATTGTAGGATCATTTTAAAATATCTTTAATATGATAAATACCAACATGAGCCGAATAAAAATCCTCCAACTCATATACTTGAGGAGAAATTATCCTTCGGACACGTGTCTTAGTGAAGCGAGGAGCCAACTTGTTAGTAAAGTAATCAAGTCCCTGTTCGGGCGCCATTTTTGTAGCGTTATTTTTTAAATAAAAAATTTGTTTTTAGCCACTACACATTCACGAACGTAATTTCGATCTAAATTTGGACTGCCACCAGGCAAGCCTGGTGACAGCCAAAAAAAGAGGTAAATCTGGATAAATAAACCGTATAATTTATCTTTAAATAAACAAAAAATAACAAAACCGAAGTAAGAAAAATATGGTACAAAACAATAATATCTGAAGAGTATCGGTACAAAGGAACTTATTAGATCAAAACAAAAATTATGCCTAATTCCACTTATTTAGGATTTTGATTTCCTTTTAGCTTGAACGACGCATTTGTTCATAAAATAATGGATTTTAAATTTGGATATCGAAACTAGTTTATAGGATCCCAGAAACTAAGATTGCACGGAAGTTTTGATAACTCCTAATCCGAAAGAAAACGTAATATTAAGGTGTTAATAGCAATCGTTATCTAGCTTTACACTAAGGAATAAAAATAATTGATGCTGAATATTAGGCTACGGATACTAAAAACCTGGTAAGGGTCTCTTCGTGACTTTGGGTGTTTCCGGTGTTCCCGGGAGCAGTCGATGAAGCTTGGCGATTTCTATTTAATATCGGAAGCTTTAGCTCACCAGGGACGTGGTCCTTACATCAGGCCTCAATAGGTACAACCGTACGAGATGGCGGATGGAATTCAAGTAGAAATGAATAATCAAACTGGGGAGAACCAGAACCCTTAGAAAATCCCGAAGGGTCGCTGTAAAGAAATAAAACAACAGCGTCAAGATATGCTTATGAAATGAGGGAAAGGAAATTAACGTGTTGGAAACGGGACAAAAAGGATTTTCAGACAATGAAACCAAAATTACACAAAACTTACCAGGAAATGCAGAAAAACTGGCTTACACAATGCTCAGAGCAAATGCGCTCTGTTTCAATTTTTCAAATAC
Organism: Ypsolopha sequella; assembly: GCA_934047225.1. NCBI lineage: Eukaryota > Metazoa > Arthropoda > Insecta > Lepidoptera > Ypsolophidae > Ypsolopha > Ypsolopha sequella. The sequence goes on along the minus strand of OW203984.1, from coordinate 25,468,512 downwards.
CAAATTTGTTATTTTGTAAAAGATTTATCCTTCCTCTGTCACGATCTTCTTTGATATGAGAAAAATAACAAAAAAGATCTGACAAGATCATTCTAAATATTCGAATTCGAAAATTCAGAAAAGCAGCCAACGATAAAGAAAGACTAAAAATATATAAAAAGGTTGAATACTTGTAGCGAATGCTACAGTAGGTACTACAGCACAGGCCAAACGGTACACGTGACATCTCAAAAACTGTAATTTCGTCGGTATTATCAAACCTATACAATAGACGGAGAAATCTCGTGTCATTTTCGTCAATTAAAACGCTCAAGTACATTTGCCGTATATCGGCGCTTATCGCCACAGGTAGCAATCGGAAATTTAATATTATTTGAAACAAATCATTTTGTAGATTTGGACCAGTATGCAATAGCGAATTAAGCGATTTTCCGCTACCGGATGGACTACTCGCATCCATTACTACTCTTAGTTTGGTAGTACTTTTATCTTGACGAACCACCGCCTGATGTGGTATTACGTATTGATCATTAGTATTGCCGATATCAGAAATAGTACCAACGGGACTCATGTAATTTTTCTGTAAGTATTCTTTAAAAACGTTGTTATATTCTACCTTTAGTGCAGGATTCGATAACAATTTACGCTCCAATGACAAGAACCTACGCTCGGCCGTGCGCATTGAGTCTCCCAAGGCGGAGGAGTCGCATTGAAACGGCAGCGAGACGACGTATCGCCCGTTCGATTCTCGGCGAGTGGTGTCGCGATAATAGTTTTCGCAAGCTTATTCGTCTTTAGTTAGGCAATTTGGCACATTAGCACAGAATAAAATACATTAGGTACCTCTTTCAACTCGAAAAATCGATTCATGCGACTTTCCAGAGATTCGTCCATGGTACAATACGAACGAACAATATTGCATACGGGGTTAATGACCGGGGCCTGACCGATTACTTATTACGTAACCTAATAAGGTTTCAATCGCGACAGGTTCGCCGTCTCCACGAGATATCGAATTCGGACCTAAGATTCGAGCAAATAAATCCGTCCCCAAAATGAGGTCAATACTCGCGGGGGTGTAATAATTACAATCCGCCAATGGAATATTATTTAAATAATCCAAGCGCGCCGCGTCTATCTTCGCGGTAGGCAATTCATTGGTGATACGATTTACGACCACGTGTTGAATAGTGAACCTAACCGAATCATCGAAACGAGACCGAATGGTCAGGCAAGTAACTCCTTCTACAGGGTTAGTGACGTCACCTACACCCGACACATATTTACTCTGCGGCTCATGTATTTTTAAATTCAAACGTTTGCAACATTCAGTCGTTATTAAATCTTTCTGACTAGCACTATCGATTAATGTTCTTAGCACAAATATATTTCCTTTGGCATCCACAGCATTGCATTGTGCGGTGCCAAGCAAAACGGACGACGCGAGATTCGAACTCGGGACCCCACGTTCGGCGGCGGCGGCGCACTCGCCGACCGCGCAAAGCGATACGGCTGCAGCTGACGGTGCAGTGCCGGACTCAGACTGGGGGGGCGCGTTCTGAGTCACTATTGCTGTGACTGGAGCCGCATTACTACAGCTAGCTAACGTTTTGCTACTAGAAAAATGCAATAAGCTATGATGACTGCGATTCCATTCGTTGCAACGAATTTACGCAAGATTTACTTGATTTTATTAATTTATAGCGATCATTAGGGATCATTGACAGGAACTTGGGGCACTGAGCTAACTGAGAATGATCACTCCTCCCACAACACAAACAGTTAGTGTCCCCCTGCACAGCTACAAATGTTTTTACATTATTATTGGTGTACGCGCGTGCACCCGATCCTACTGACGACGAAGGCGCATTATCTGGGGGCACGGTAGTGCCCCCGCAAAGTCTCGCAGAAAAAACGCGGAACGGCCGTACCATCCTTTTCTCGAAGCAACTCACGGCACTTTCAACCCCCCTGTATCTTCGTTGTGGGTGAAGCTAGAAGTCTGAAATTTCAGGAACCAAGAGTACTTACTGATCCTACTTCTGACCCCAAATTACAACTTTGTACCTATATTCGATTACGAAATATCTCAAGTCAAAGTTCCCTTATTTTGTCACTGACTGACTGACACATCATCAAAAGTCTAAAGGTGTTCTAGCAGGCCTACAAACTTGAAATTTTGCATGCGGTTAGTGTTAATTGTACATTGCAACAAAAAAATATAAAAATGTTATTTGCGGTTGGTAATTTAATATTTCCATACAAAGTCTATACAAAATTTATGTTTCCAGCTGCATCTATAAATTTGTATGACACTAGATGACGTTGGTGGTATGCTGCTTTGCATTAAAGACGCCTAAAACGAAAAATTCTACGTTAAAGTTAAAGTGCGAAAACTAAAAAATAAAACCGGTAAAGTGTGAATCTGACTCGTGCATAAAGAGTTCCGTACGGAACCCTAAAAGTAAATAACAACAATAAAGATGCCATAGCAACATTAAGGCGACAAAATACAAAGCGATAAAACGGTAGCGCCTGACAAACAATTCGGTACCTTTTTAGTACGGAACCCAAATTTTCATTATTTTACTTTAAAGTATTTACTACAGACTGCCCAAAGTTTAAACTTTTACTTGTATGTTGTATTACCGCTCTAAAGATAGAGCCTTTGTTATTGTAATCTGTTCCTTGGGTAAGGCACCCTAAAAAGGGTGGTTTATAATGTTCCACACATTAATCCACAATATCAACATTTAGTAATTAAGTCACTAAAAAAACGGTAGTTTGCGAATCCGACTCGCGCATAAAGGGTTCCGTACCCCTACACAATACGGGTATGGAACCCTAAAAGTAAATTGCAACAACATAGATGCCATAGCACCATCAAGGCGACAAAAAACAAAGCGATAAAACGGTAGCACCTGACAAACAATTCGGTACCTTTTTAGGAAGGAACCCTAATTTTTATTATTTCTTATTTTACTTTAAAGTAGTCTGCGTAAATTTTCAACTTGTATGTATAACCGTTCTAACGATAGAGCCTTTGTTATAATAATTTGTGCTTTGGGTAAGGAACCCTAAAACACATTTAGTCTATTTAAGAAGATAAATATCAACATTTCGTAATTAAGTCGCTATTAAACCGGCTAAGTGCAAGTCAGACTCGCTCACAATATTTATATGCCCAAAATTGTTGTTTTATAAAGATAGAGCTGAAACAAATAACATCGAATAATTGGACCCCCCTTGGATTTCCATTTATTGAACTTTTTATGCTGTGAAAGGGGCCATATTATTATTTGCCGTGATATAGGACAATGTAACATATATTATGTGAAAATATTTACGCGCTACGTACGGCTGAAGCTGTAGACCCCTGTGATAGGTGGATAGACAGCGGAGAATTAGTAATAGGGTCACGGAACCTAATGATACGGAACCCTAAAAATCAAGGTAAAAGGTTATTTATCAAGTAAAGCTTTAAATATATTAAAGGAAGAATAAAGCGGCTAATGTTGTTTTATTTGTATATGCATCCTCTATGATGTAGGTATATTGAAATGTCTATGTACTCGTGTGGCATTCAAAAAAGACCAGGTTTAGCTCATTATTCTGAGAGGTTTAGACATAATAATGTACTCTGTGGTTTAGACTGACAAGCCTGCCTTTCACTTAATGGTCAAAAGAAATTTTAACCTGCCTGTTGCATCTAATTGTGGATAATAGTAATAATAAATTACAGTAAAAACTAATATTCCAATGGAACCTGAAATATTGTACATAAATGAAAATCCTTGTCCACACCTAGTTGTCCCTATACCTGGAGATGGTTCATGTTTGTTCCATTCTTTGTCATTCTCTATGTATGGGAACATTGAGTCGTCATATGACATTAGGTGTGCGGTAGTCGAGTATGTGGTAGCGCATTGGGATGAAATGCAACTTTATACGTGTGACGAGCGTGGAGACACATTAACGCTGACCTGTACTCGACAGCAATGATGAAAACTACCACCTGCGGTTCCGTATCCGAACTTATGGCAGCCACCGCTTTGTATCCATTTACGTTCGAGGTTTACGAAAATGGCCGTTTGAGAGGATCATTCGGTGGCGATCCTGGGATGCCAGTGAAACGTTTACGATTCTCTGGTAGTTTCTTAGGTGGTCATTATGAAATGCTCCTTCCCGATACTAGTTTCTCAGGAGTATGTCCTAATGATCAGTTAAAGGGAGTGGGTTTTAAGAAAATCCGCAGCTGACGTGCAAGAAATATTACCCGAGAAGAAAAAAAGGAGGACTACCTACAAAAAGAAATGAGATCCCATCAAAAACATAAAATGTACAAAAATGGCAAGTCTCGCAACGCAATCCTTCCACCGTAAAAAGCTGTGAGATCTTATGTAAAGCAAAGTCTGCTATTTTAGTTTTTATGGAAGCACCTTTTCATTTAAGTTAGTATGGGAGCACCTATTTAACAAATTTATCATTAATTGTTTCCTATTTAGTTACCTACCAACATTAAGTGACTGTATTAATATTAGTCATCTTTATTTCCTAATAAAATATGGTGACTTTGCAATCGCAGAGCACAAATAAAGCACTGATGCGTAGAAATATCTTCTTAAATCGCTAATAAATTGATTAGGTAGCTGATATGTTGTATATGTTGCTGTGCGATTGCGAAGTCACTATATTTTATTAGGAAATAAAGATGACTTATATTAATACAGTCACTTAATGTTGGTAGGTAACTAAATAGGAAACAATTAATGATAAATTTGTTAAATAGGTGCTCCCATACTAACTTAAATGAAAAGGTGCTTCCATAAAAACTAAAATAGCAGACTTTGCTTTACATAAGATCTCACAGCTTTTTACGGTGGAAGGATTGCGTTGCGAGACTTGCCATTTTTGTACATTTTATGTTTTTGATGGGATAATTTTTACGCGACTGAGTACTGTACTGCCCGCTTTCGTGTTTATTGACATTACGCTCGCGACATTATGCACGCGTTGTAAAATGTTTGATTGATTTCGCACAAAGTTAATGAATTCTGAACAACTTGAAATGTTATCAGTACCATTGAATTTAAGCTCAAATGATTTCACTGTTTCAAGTCCCACTTTTTTGCACGCGATGTGTATGAACAAAAAATCCTCTAGGCTTTGTAATTTTAATTGCTTCAACGCGGAGTAAAGTGATGAAAATGTATCAATGAATTCCTCTAATTGCGTTGGAGAATTCTCATTCACATTTGGCAAATTCAGCAGTTTGTCTAAATACGAAGCGGCAAGTATTCTTTCGTCATTATATTTATTTAGCAAAGATTTCCACATAACACTATAATTTTCGGCAGTGGGTGCAATACCTTGGCAAATACCTAGGGCTTTGCCTTATAATCTACCAGTCAAATACTGTATTTTTTCACCGTCAGTAAGATCCGGGTTTTCATGAATAGCTGACTTGAAAGTTTCGTAGAAAATGGGCCATGATTCATTTTCACCATCAAAAGAACCGAGTTCCAAGCGCGGCAACTTTAATGACGGTCTCTCACATTTAACTGGGGAACCCTGTCCGTCGCGACTAGTATTTTCAGTAATTTGCAACTTTAGTTAATGGACTTTGTATTTGATTTTTGCATACAATTGCTCAAACGCAATACAAGAACTATACGAAGGCGGAGGGCCATCTGCTACGGACAATTGAATATTATTTCTTTCCTCAATGGCTGCCAAAAAGTCATTACGCAATAAATCAATCATAAAACTATCCGCCAGAAAATCATCGATTTTCATTGGATCATTTTCTAATTTAGCAATAGAATCGTATATTCCCTGTGCTCGACCGAACAAAGCCGCAAGTTTACTCTGTAATTTCTGAATACACCGATCATTATTTGGAGGCGGTGCGGGAGGTGTATTGGTAGGCATTGTGCACAAATATGGCTACCTCGATAATTCGCGATCGATAGGACCAAATGATTGAGCGCTGGGTTTTAAAAACTATTTGAGACAAGTATAATAAATACGGACGGACGGACGGACGGACAACGGAGTCTCACCATAAAGGTTAATTTTGTACCCTAAAAACAGAACCCTTATAGGATCACTTTGTTGTCCGTCTGTCTGCCCGTCTGTCCGTCTGTCTGTTTAGACTCTTTATCTCAGGAACGCGTAAAGTTATCGACACTCTCAAGAGAATCAAAATGTATAGGGTACTTTCCGTTGACCTAGAACTATGAAAGGTAAGTAGTAGCCTCTTATACTACAAATACAAAGCTTCAACATCCCGCTAAATCCTGTTATTCATACGGTTTTCCTTTTAAAAAAAACCCTCTTATACGTGTCTTTTATTTATATAAGTGTTTATATAAGTTATATATAATATATAAGTTTATATAAGAGTCTAGAAAACAATGTGTAAAAATTTCAGAGCATTTTAGCACACCCAGTAACATAACATTTGGCGTCCCACAAGGGGTATTATCGAACCCACACTTTTTATTGTTTATATCAACGATCTTTTAAGACTTTTTGAAGGTGAATCTGAAGTGGGAACTTTCTGTTATGCAGACGACACAGCGATAATTTTTAGTAATAAACTGTGGAATAGTGTAATGAGTCAAGCTGAGCATGGTATGACAAAGGTTGCCAGATGGTTAAAGAATAATCTCCTTACATTAAACACCACAAAAACCAAATTCATCTGTTTCTACAAAACACTGGCATCGCAACCTCCTGAACTTACTGAACTAAAAATCCATCATGCCTGTTATGACACACTGTCCTGCAACTGTCCAATTATCAACAGAGTGGGTACAGTCAAATACCTAGGGGTATGGTTAGACGAGAAACTAACATTTGAATCCCATATAAAAGCCCTATCTGCTCGCATCAGGAAAGTCATTCCGGTGATGAAAAGGCTTCGCCAGGGAGCACCCGAAGACGTTCTGAAAATAGTATATTTGTCCTTGTGCCAGTCTTTACTCCTCTATTGCATTACTGCATGGGGAAGTGCCTCAAAGTCATACATCATCACTGTAGAAAGAGCACAAAGGTCAATCCTGAAAGTCATGCTGAAACCACCATTTAGGTATCCTACAACGGATTTATTTAGGGAATCTAATTTCTTAACAGTTATCACTTTTTTATCACAAATTCGTAATTAATTCTGACCAATACTCATATTTGCTTAGTAGGAGAGTCTTTAGAGTGATTAAGACAGAATTTGCAAAACGCTTTTCTTCTTATTCGTTTCCTTTTGTATATAACACTGCATGTAAACATAATGGTATTAAAACTTTGACTACCAAAAAAGCAAAAAGTATCTTAAACAATTGGTTACTAACCCTAGATTATGACCAAACAGCAGCCTTGCTGAAAACTGTATCGTAGTTTAGCCTTAATAAAATTAAATTTAAATTAAGTTAATGATATAAATATTTTGTGTTTTTTAATTCTTATATTTCATAAAATCTTGAATAATTGTTTGTAAGTTATTTAGATATTATTTTTTAACTAATTAATTTGTAAACCAGCTAAGTACTTTTCATATTTGCCCAAAGTTTTTAATTGCTTGTTTGTTTAAAATCATTATCATACCTGGCAATCAGTCCTGGGTCCCACCGGACAAGTTTGACTTAGTGTGGGGTCCGCTGTTATTTATACTTAACACTATGTAGTTTTATTAAGATTTATGTTTTGAAAATTTGTGCATGTAATTTAGTGTTGTTTCTTTTGGTAAATAAAGTTATTTGTATTTGTATTGTATTGTATTATATATGCCCAAGGATCGTGATTTTCCATATCAAAGTGTTAAAACCATTTCATCCCCATTAGGGGATGGATAATTTTTGAAAACTTTACTACATGTGTCTCATTATATGTTTTAAGGAATATTTATGCCAAGTTTTAAGTTGATACACTCAGGGGATGCAATTTTCGACATAAAACTTAACATGCTATTTTACCCCCTTAAGGGATGAGTTTTGTAAAACCCTCTTACTGGTTTCTCATAATTTTCATTTTAAGGGTTCAGGGCTCGTCTAAACTTTTGAAATCTTTGTCAACGGTACAAACGCTTCCCGACCGCTTCGTTTAGGGAGGGACCTTATATTCTAAGGGAGGGACACAAATCGATGCAACGATTTCGAACGTTGTTTTACATCGATGTTTTGTTTGAAAGTTGTTATTGAATGTTTAATAATTAAAATTAAATTGTATTTTATTCCATCAATTAAAGTGCCTGATTTGTATTATTAGCTAATGCTTTCATTTCTTTCAAAGAAATGTAAACGTTAGAAACGTAGATACGATGTATCGATACATCGATATTGTTTTAGCGATGTTGAATCACTGCAAGCACTTTTGTCGGCACTCTCTGTAGACAGCAAGGCACCACCGGTATGTTTGAACTTTGAAACATAAAGGGCGCCGACGGAAATCAATCAAAGTGTTTATTCCTAAAAAATTGCAGCTGGCTACATTGAACTATTGTTACTACGTGGTTTAATGACTTTATTTGAACCTTGACCTAGTGTTGCCGGGTTTATTCAATTGTAGTGTCGCGACTCTTTTTGCGCTATGATAAGATCCCATTTTGTTTGAGGAGTGCGGCTTTCCGTGGCCACGTCGATCTGTCTGATGTACTGGGTCAGCTGATTAAAACTAGTAGCGCATCTAAGTATTGATTATCTCAAAAACGAATCATTTTAGAGGATATGTTTCTTTGAGACCAAATAACATTCCTTCAATTAAAATGGTACTTATGTGCGGTAAACAAGGTGTCAATTAATTTGATGTTATTAGGGTAGCGTTCCGAAACACCTTAGATTGTCCGATGAAGTAGAAGATATTACTATCTGTCAGATAAAAGTAGCTCTATGCTGGTTCTAAAACCACAAATGAGATCGTTTTGAACGAGCAACTTTTTCTACTGACACGACCAATATTTAGCTCTGCGAAAATCATCATGAATATATTGCTCCTGTCATGGACATTACTATACGTCAAACGTGGATAATAAAAATTGTAAAATATTAACAGAAAAGCTTGGACCAAGACAGAAAATTGTAAAATTTTTGAACAGATCTCAATCACAGATAAAAACTATTCCTATTTCCCGGCTCCCGCCATTTTTGCCGCGCCATTTGAATTTGTTTCTTGCTTGTTTTATTCACGAGTCTGAAGCTTGATCATTGGGAAGTTTTCTTTATAATCGTAAAACCTGTGGCTTATCCAAATTATTCAGAGCATTTTTCATCAAATTTTCCGCTCCTATAATTGACCATGGAAAACGCATTTAGCGGTTTCAGACTAGCGGTGGATGAAACTGGGTCGCCCATACGCAATGAAGGAAGATTTATTGTTCAGGATCCCTCTGGTATGCCACTGTGCAGTTTAACCATCAAACACTATTATCATTTATTTATTTATTAGCAAACTTACACTAATTACAGGTCGGGCCTAGTTCAATAGCATTGTAACATAATATATATTATACCTTCAACATATATATTCAATATCAAAAACGAAACATACCAACATATCTTATACAATAAAAAAAGTCATAATTGAATTAATAGGTACCTACCTAATAACGATTTAGAATCTGCAAGGTCATTCTAGTTAATTCATCCAAAGAACATGTGAAAGGGTCTGTCTTTTCTGATATTTTAGTACCTAAGCTAATTACTCATGTGAGCGCCGTTTCCGCCAGCAAGTTTCAACATAGACCTATTGAATATAGGTAGCCATATAACCGTATTTGATAGAGAAAAAAAATAGTGTTTTTGATAAATAACTTAAATACAGGTAATTCCTATGTACCTACAGGACAACAATACGCCGTCGAAGACGTACCTGAAGTTAGGGCGTATTTCGAAATCCCTCACGCAGCCCATGAAGCAATCTCTGTTGAGCCTGCCATTGCACAAGTGTCCTCTGGACAATACACACAAGAACCTCAAGTCCAACCCCAAGCTCAGGAGCCTCACAACAGCAGAAGAGGCAAGAGTTTTTTCCAATTCATGCAAGCTTAATTTAATACTACCTAAGTATTAGTGATCATTTATCAAAACAACAATGATGAGTGAATAGAGACAATTGTAGGTACCTAGCTTATGCATATAACCAAGCACGTGTGGACTAGGCATAAGGCACGGCATTGTTTTTTGATTACAAACCATTGTAAGTGGTACTCATATTATTCTGAAGAACAGATCGACTTACATGAACTTTTACCACAAAACAGAATATGTTTCAATATCTTCCTGATATTTTTTTCAAGAGTGTGTCGTTGGTAAAAAATTATATTGGGACATGTCATGTTTTGGGGTAAAACTTGATTTATGTTGTTCCGTTTTGCAGAATAATTAAGTTGTGTGGTGTTTAGTATGGACAGGTATTAAATGTGAAAACACCACTCATTATAAAATATATCCTACAACTTTGATGAATGCCAAAATAAAACACAAGTCTTTTCACATGAACATAATAATTATTACAGTATTCATTTACCAAAATGATTTAACTTCATAAAAAAAATAGTACCAAATCAAACTAATATAAAAAAAAATAAGAAAAGCAATTAAAACCTTAATTAATATAAAAAAGCAGAGAAAAACAAGTAAAATCTTAACTAATATAAAAAAGTACTAAGAAAATGCAAATAAATCTCACTTAATATGAAAAACATGTAAAATCTTAACAGCAATAACTTAACTCTATTTGATGGTGGTAATTGTGTAAGTAACGCTGCACAAAGTAAAAAACTTAACTTTATATTTTTTGTCACAATAATTTAGTTTTTCTATTAATATGAATAATAATTGTTATTGCTTTAAATAATAAATACAAAGTTGTTTACATTTCATCGCATTATCTTTGTTGTGGCTTCGTCTAGCTAGGTAATTCAAAGCGTCAAGTTATTGAAAGGGCATTTGCCTTCCTCAAAGGCAGATTTCAGCTGTTAAAACACCTGCCCATGTTGAGGACTGATGAAATTGCCTCTACCATAGTGGCAGCCTGTGTGCTCCACAATATTTGCCTGAAAGGTATTGTGGAGGAACAAGATTATATAGTAGAGGGAACAGTTAACCCCGTGCTGGCGATCAACAACCAGGAGGAACTGGACGAACCAAAACAGGAGCCAGCTTCTGCTGCTGCTGTCAGCAAATCGTAGAAATTGTCAAAAACAAAAAAAGTTAACTTTAGCTAAAAATACAATACAAGTTCTTCTTAAGGCTGATTTGTAAATACATTAATAGCTACTCAAATTGGTTGCAGGGCCTTCAAAGTGGACTAATTCAGCTACTCTTTTATTGATACACTACTGGAGTGAGAAAAGGGCGAGGTTTCAAAATAATACTGAGCGAAATGAGCAGATTTGGGAGGAGGTGGCATTGGAAATGCAGGCTCAGGGGTATAATTTCACAAGCAGGCAGGTGGAATATAGATTTAAATACCTGAAGCAAAGTTATACTGCCTGCGTGGATAAAAACCGAACATCCACTGGGGTGCCAGAGTACTTTTGTAACTATTACTGGGAAATGGATAGTCTTTTCCGTACATGCCCTCAAATAACACCACCTGCGCTGGCTGCTAGCCGGCCAATCCCAGAAGAGATTGGTAAGTCACAACTTTCTTACCTAATTCTCTGTGTTTGCATCTTTTTTTCAAACAAAGCTTACTTCTTTTTTTTTTGCAGTCCATCATTCACAACCAGCTTCTAACCACCTAACTAACCTGGTCACCAGGCAACGGGCTTCACACTCATCTTCAGGTGATTATTGACAATGGACACCGTTAGGGGGTGCAAGAGAGTGCACTTGCAGGAAAATAGATAAAAACTACAGAACATATTGATTGAAACTAAACATGAAATGATGTCATAACATAACCTAAATTACCAAAAGATTGTATGTAAAGTATCCAATATAAACGAAAACTTTTATTTGCAGATAATGGAGCCAGCATTAATCCACTACCAGTTCCTAATGCCAACATTAATCCACCACCAGTTCCTGATGCCAGCATTAATCCACTACCAGTTCCTGATGCCAATATTAATCCACTACCAGTTCCTGATGCCGACATTAATCCTCTGCCAGTTCCTGATGTAGCTCAAAACACCTTGTTCTGTAAATTTTCAAGTAATCCAGGCTTCAATTTCGGTTTTCGCAAAAGGCAATTATTTAAGGTGCTATATAAGTATAATGGTGATGGAATATCGTTTTTTCCAATGATATTAGAAGAAAGTGTAGATAGGTTACCTACACAAGATTCGAACTTCTAAAACGGCACACAACATAAATGACGTCAGTCAATTACGTAGTAGGTATTGCAATGTCTGTCGCATTGACACGTGGTAGTCATAATTATCACAAGCGAAAAAGAGACAAGACTTTTATGTTGCTGTGCGTCGTTCCGTGCGACGTCCGTCGTTATGCGCTGACGCCGAGGCGATATTGAGTTCAGCGGGTCTACCGCGTAATTCTCATTTTCATCAACATCAACTTGAGATTGAAATTTGACGTGCGTGTGACGACGCCCGCCTAACCTGCCATCTCTTTTGCACGCGTTTAATTTCGCATGCATTTGCTTGAAGTTGATACAAATGAGAATTACGCGGCAGAGCCCCAGGTTGGCAAATAAGCCAAGTTTTAACGTGCAACTCGCGGATCGCCTATAACCTATCTACACTTTCTTCTAATATTATTGGTTCTTTCGGTAGGTAAGTAAATATCAACAAGTTTCTGTTTTGTATTGTTAATCTGTAAACTGCATGGTATTTTCAATAAAATCATATACAGAATTCAAAAATATTCCACTAAGTGGATTTTAACGATTACTACCAAGGTTTTTGATTTTGGAAATTTTACCAGCTAAGTATTATATTTTTATTTTATAAAAATACCTACTTTTTTCTGCTTTGCCCTGAATACACCCTGAGTCAAATGCTCTTGCACAGCGCGTTTTTTTGCAAGAGTGCCTGTAATAACATTTACGTAGCCTCTTAAACAATATTATTTTTGTGTATATTTTTTTGTTTGTATGTAAATACATTTTTGTAGTTTAATTAACTTATGTTCGTTCCTTGGTAGGCCTTTAATTTTATGTCCGTGGCATAACATATAGGTAGGTACATACATTGAATTATGTACTGGCAAATGCTTTTTTGTTTTATATACTACACAAACGCAGTACTGTTATGATTCTCGTGCTGGTTTCAGGAAATAAAATTGCATTTTTCTTTTGTACTGATCGACGTAGGTATCGCCAAACAAAATTGTCAGGTTGCCAATTTGCAATAAGTCGCAAAATAACGTATGACGTAAAACTGGGTAATTTGCCCTGCGGTCCGAAATAGAATTACAATGGATCATATAAGCCATTCACTTCATACTTTCGTAATCGATTTTAGTTTCGGACCGCAGGGTTGGTTAGTCAAATAAGTACTTAGTAGTTTTTCTGGGCTGCGATCAGTTTGATCGCCCGCCTGGGTACTGTATGCTTGTACCTAGTCCTACTAAAAACGAAGTGATTATATTGTCTTTGGTCCTACTTATGACTGGCGGCGGTAGCAAGCAATTATTAATGTACCTATCTGCCTTTATGTTTTTATAGCGCAACAAGGTCAAACCGGGCGCTTAAGAGGACGACCAACACGGATGGAGAGGACTGTTGGGCGATGGGCAGAAGGGTTCCGACAGGATTCCGTACGCCGAGAAGAAGCACGTGCACAGCGCCATGAAGACCTAATGAGCGTTATGGTGGAGGCAAATAGGATCCAAAGGGAAACAATGCAAGCCTTGATAGAAATTATTCGTGCTAGATACACTTAAATAATTATTTCATAAGTATTTAATTTTGTATTCATAAACGAGAAAGCTCAGGCTGCGTTCAGTTTGATTGTCCGCCTTCGCCCGCTCATTACTAACAGCCATGGATATAATGATACTATTATTTGTGTAGCAGGTTAAGGGGCTGCACTATGCTAAAACTCAGTCCTGCTCTAATGCTTTTGTTTTTTTAACTCTCTACCCTGCTCTAATCAGATGCCTTTAATGATTTTAAGGATATAAAAAACATTTGCGGCTATTTGCCCTTAGACGGCCAAGTCATACACTTTTTGACCAAGATGTAGGTAGGTTTGTTGAGTTAGGGGCTTAGCTATGCGTGGGGATCTGATAACTTTTCATGTTTTTGTGTAAATGTACATTAAGGGTAATAAATAATAAAAAAAACTTTTTAACATTGAAAGCGTTATGAGCTTGTGAGTCTTGCTTAGCAAACTGCTTGACATAAAATGTTTCTGGAGGGATTTCATTTCTTTTTGTAAGAACATTTATATAAACACCTTTAGGACCTCCTTTTATGGGGTTGCAGGGTGAAAATAATTTTTTTTTTTGTTTGTTTGTAAATTCTGGGCTGCCTACCTAATTTCAGTTTTCGAGATGTTTTTTAAGTTTGGAATAGAAATTGTTTTATAATGCAGAACCGGACCACCCTTTGTGAGGGGTTGGTGGGTGAAAGATACAGATTTCTTAATTTTTTTGTTGTTTTTATGCCAATCCTAGCCTTCATGCCAAATTTCAGCTTTCTAGGACTTCAGAAAGTATCCTAGAGGTTTTGATGGTCATGCGAGTGAGTGAGTGACAAAACCTAGTGCCCTGCTTCCTTTGGCTCATCTTGGTGGGGGCACTGCCGTGCCCTCAGATAATGATGTTTAGAATAAAAGTTTACAAGTTAAAGTTGTAAAAGAGAATGAAATGGTTCGTTTAATTTTCCAAAAATATTTTTCGGCACTAGAGCTGTTATTTTTCAACTATCTTTAACAATCTGTATTGTTCTTTATTAATTTGTGTATTGAAATTCAGGTAACTATTAAAATATTATAAATAAAAACCTACCATGATTTTTTTCATAATGTAAGCCGTTAAAGAACCGTTTAAAAAAAGTTATATGTAATGAAAGGCTTTATGGAACAAAAAATGACCAGCTTAAAATGAAAATTTTTATTTTTTAATTATTGAAAATAAGGTCTCTTAGAAAATTCCTTTTGCTGAAAGCAGCAGCAGGAGCTGGCCCCTGTTCTGGTTCGTCCAGTTCTTCCTGGTTGTTGATCGCCAGCGCGGGGTTAACTCTTCCCTCTACTATATAGTCCTCTATATCTTGTGCCTCCACAATACCTTTCAGGCAAATATTGTGGAGCACACAGGCTGCCACTATGGTGGGGGCAATTTCATCAGTCCTCAACATGGGCAGGTGTTTTAACCGCCGAAATCTGCCTTTAAGAAGGGCAAATGCCCTTTCAATAACTTGGCGCGTCTTTGAAAGCTGGCGGTTAAAATTAATATCAGCCTGTAAAAGAGAATAGGAATGTTATACCCCAGTAAACATATAAAATTGTATTTTATATGTCAATAGGCAATGACTTCAGAATAAGTAAGTATGATGGAAATACATATAGTGCAAATACTTTTCATTTGTGAACCTTATGTACATTTAAAACATATTTAAAACCGTAGTTGTTGATTTTTTGGGATCTTTGTAAAAGCGGCTTTTTTTATTTAAAATCTTCCTACCTCTGATAGATTGCCCAAATTTTTGTATGGAGGAACACACCATAGCAGCAAGGGGTATGCTTTGTCTCCAATAATGTAATCATTGCCCTCAAATAAAGTGGGAGCATCTCTGACGAGCGGCGATTTACGAAATACACGGGCATCATGCACCGAACCTGGATACCCTGCGAAAGGCAACGTGACATTAAAAATTAAAAAACAACAGTTGTAACTTGAATACAACTAAGGTGTTTTTTTACTTGGGTACTACCTAAACAAATCATACCTGCAAACACATCAGTAAACATCAATTCAGCAGTGCAAACTGCTTGAAGCTGAATTGCGTGTTTTTTTTTGCCAGTTCTATAGGCAGCTGGATGTTCCTGAAAAAGAATTGAGAGGAGCGAGATAAGTAAATTTTAATTATTATCAGGTTGAGACTAGAAACAACGAATTAGATTAACGCTCAATACAAGTAACGCGAAGAAAAGTGAACGGCTTTGTATTTATTATTTAAGGCAAAAACATTTCTAATTCAGTATTGTCATGGTTGATTTGATCAGTCTCTAAATAATGGTGCGCATTACATATTTGACAAAGCTTAATTTAATTACATAGAGAAACTAAATTATTGTGACCAATAGCCACTGCGCAATATTCTTAATTTTTTACCTTGTAAACAATAAATACAAACGTTAAGTTTTTCACTTCGCGGAGCGTTACTTATCATTATCACCCATTAATAGAGTGCAAACAAAATAGTAACTTTATTATATAACTTATTAAATATAAAGAAAGTTACCTCTGGTGCATCAATTTCAATTTGGCAGCCGTCAACAGCACCAATTATGTCAGGTAACCCACCCAACTGCTGGAATTTTTGTTTAATTGCTGGCTTTTCCATATTGGATGGCCATTTTATTAAATTTCGTGCAATAAACAACATCAGTAGGTTCGCAGAATCATTTGAAACTTCGTAAGAATGGCGCCTAAGTGTTACGAAATACATCTGTTTTTGTTTCATTCAAAAATTCGATATAGTTTCAAAGTTATAGACATTAGAAGTTGAACAAAAATTCAAATGTCCGTGAAAACGCGCGCTTTGCGTGTGACGTAGTTGTACAGGTCCCGCCCACTTGCACCTCGCGGTGCCTCGCGCGCTCGCCGGTTCGCCACGAACACACGTACTGACACCTATTATGTAACCGCGAGTAACGAGTTTGTCTTCCGACCGATTATTATTCTTTAGTAGTTATTTAATTTTAAACATTGAAGAAGGATTTCAAAAAGGACAATCAAATAACTTGCCTAGAGTGGTCGGTTTGATGGTGGCTCAATATTTTTCGAAAAATGCTGATTTCGTTGCCGCTGAAATGCGAGGAGTAAAAATGAAAAAGTAAGTAAGAATCCAATTTGTATTTCACATGATATTTATTTATTTTTTCCCATTTCACGCGTCACAATAATACTGTTAGAGCAAATAGGTACGTAAGTAAGTTTGTAGGTATGTTCGAAACATAGTTAAGCCAGAGAATATAAAGTATTACTAGTTAAGCACTGTACTATGGTACCTACCAAACTCTTTTCTCTAACAAAATATAACCTAGTAACGATATGGGGTTGGATTTAGTATCGTTTGGCAGTTGTATGGGGGTAAAAGTGGATAAAGCTGGTAGAGGTGGGGTCCCCGATTATAATGCTACCACACTTATTATAAGGTAATGCACATTTTTCGAGAAATTAATAAAAATTGTTTCTTACCTCAAATCAGGTAAAAGGCGAAAACGGAACGTTAAAATGGGCGTTTGACAACCAAATCTGCCCTAGTTTATTGTCTGTGGTGTAAAATATTGTGCAATATCGATGAAACGGAACGCAACAAAAAAAAACTGCGTCATGTGTTACTGTCATTCGTAATTCGTTTATTGGTAATTTTGGATTGAATAAATAAAAAATGTATGAATATTTTGTTGCTTTATTTGTTTTTACCTAGAAATCCAGCTCAAAAGGAGGTTAGTATATCCCCACTTCAAAAGTTAAAATAGGTTGAATCTGTTTCAAAACCGAATCAGAGCACCCCGACTCTATACAGTCTTGTGGCTACTACCCCTAGAGTGTATATAAAAAGCCGAAGGCGCGAAGGGAGGGCAGCCCCCGCCCGCAGTAATAAAGCTTAGGCACCTGTGCGAGCCGTAGCGGCTGAGGCTGGTCGCCGAAGGCGACCAACAAGCCGAAGCTGCGGAGGTGAGCACGGGTGCCTGTGCTTTGTTACGCAAGGGCGAAGGGGCTGCACTTCCCGCAGCGCCGTAGCCGATTCAGAAGTAAATTTGTGATATAAAAGCGACTTCAGTATTGATAGGTTCAAATGGTTCAAAAATTGACTTCTGCACTGGTAGGTTCAAGGTTAAAAGAAGGGAGGTTTCTGCACTCCCCCCTTATGAGGAAGTTTTTCCATCTCTCCCCACCTTTACTTTAAAAATATAACCTGAATTTGTTGATTATAACCTCAAAAAAGTAAAAAATTTAATATAAAAAAACCGTGGATTACCTTTTAATGGGGGGGTACCAGGGGGTAGTGGCCACCCCCCTTCACCCCTCCCTGACCCCCTCCCCCTCCTCCGCCTGCCAAACGATACTAAATTTTAACCAACTATTTATTTACTTACATATTTTTTAGATCAGCGAGAGATAGTTATGGAGATGATGCAATCGGTTATGTACAAGTAAAAAGACAAGGAGACATTTGCATCGTAAAGTGTAGAATCACACCGAGCATCGAGTAAGCACAAAACCTTACCACTGCTCTCTGGAGTGCAATGAAAAAGAGGATGAGGTTTTGTGCGTTACTTGTGATGATTGTGCCGCCAGTAAAGGTGGATGCAAACACACTATAGCTTTATTAATGTGGCTTCATCGTCGCACTGAGGAGCCGTCACCGACAGATGACAAATGCTACTGGAAGAAATCGAAGCTTGCGGGTGTTGGTACTACGGAAAAAGTTATAAAAGCCAAAGACTTTGGTTCACAGCTTCCAAATGTTGGAGACGACAGTAGGTAATGGGTTTTTTGAAAAACTAGTTCCAAAGCTTTTTGAACTAAATGTACCGTGCTCACTCGCTCAATATGTAACTGAAAAGCCGGAAGTACAGAAAATTTCTATGCATTACCTAATATGCACATTCAAACTAAGTTCTGCTGATCGGGGCGTTGAAAATTTTATAAAATTTTGCCAAAATGAAATGACTGATTCAAGATGTCTTCTTGTAAAAGATGCCGCTAAGGCTCAAGCTGAGTCTAATATGTGGTTCGAAATGCGTTACGGGCGCATTACGGCATCAAAGTAGAAACTGTATGTGGGGCCTTAAAATTTAAAGAAACTGCAGCTATCAAGCGAGGGAAAATACTAGAGAGTGATGTTAGTAAAGTAGTTACTGAAATAAAAAAAATATATATTTGAATAAAGACTGGCCAATGCTTGGTGCGTCACCCGACGGTCTTTAAATGACTGTGTTATTGAAATAAAGTGTCCTTACAAGGAGAACACAATGAGAACGTACTATGAGAACGGTCAACTAGGAAAAAAATACTATGCTCAACTACAAGCACAAATGCACATGTCAGCAAGACAAAAAGGTCTGTTTTGTGTTGCTCACGTAGACTTTGAGTCCTCAAAAAAAGTTGATATATATGGAGTGCAGTACGATAAAGACTTCTGTAAAAATCTTTTTGAAAAATGCAAATTATTTTGGAAAAACAATGTTTATGATAAATTAGTAGAATAATTTTTGTGAGTCATAAAATGCAACTAATGTGTGTTGTTTTATTAATCATTTATGGTATAAATAAAAATAAATGTTTTGGTACTGTTATAAGGTTTTAAGGCAACAGGGCAACAGCTGACTGAGCGAGTCGGCGGCCGGTGGCGGCGCGGCGCGAGGCGATTCATGTCTTGTGACGTCACACATGCGAGCGCGGTCGAGCGATTCTAGCCTATTTTTAAAAATTAATATCTCGAAAACTACTTATCGTATCGAAGTAATTCTTTAGATGACTTTTATCTTATTTTATAGACTATATGATAAAATAAAAAATAAAACAAACCGTTTTTCTTTATTTCATTTAGTGCTTTATACACCCTGCGAAAACAGATTGCTGGCCAATTGATCTGAAATAAATACAATTATTAACAATGGTACCAATGCAATATCAACTTATTTCTTAAAGATTATTGTGAATGCAAAAAATTACGACATACGGGATCGTTGCAGCTTGAAACAAGATGTAGTGACTAGAATAGAAAAAGGAATGTTTCGATGGTTTGTACATTGTAGAGAAGATGAATGAAAGTAGAGTGACGAAAGAAATTTATGGTACGCAAGTGGAAGGTGCAGCTCGACCAGGCCGCCCTAGGAGGATGTATGCTGACCAACATGGCGACAATTAAAGTACCCGGAATAGAAGAGCTTGTATGACCTGATTGATGGATGTGGAAGAGGCGAAAGACGTGTGTCTGGATCGTAGCAGATAAAAATCTTTAGTCTCTGCCTACCCCTCTAAGGGACAGGCGTGAGTATATGTATGTATGTAAATGCAAAAAATTATCAAGTTTGGTATCATTTATATGGTTGGTACCTACCGGTAACTGTCTGGCGTCGCTAGTAGCCACAGAACAGGCAAAATTTGACTGCGAGGAGGGATTGTTAAGCGCCCTTCCTCGCTCTGCCGAACAATTAGGATGGAAATTTTATTTTCCAGAGCTTCTGCAGTCGTCGGGTCCATGCGAAAATGTGACTTAAATTCTCTAACATTAAATTGTCTGACAATATTTTCAATATAGCCGTGAATCCTTGGTGGTCTTTGTTGGTTTCGCCGGTCCCTACTGTCCGCGTCTAGTGCTGAAGCCTCGAGAAAGTATTCTTCTTCACTGCTCACTTCATCTTCCGAGTTATTTGCAATAATTATCGCATTGTTAATGTAGGTTGAGTGGTTAAACGCCAACTCAACAACAGCAACTATGTCTTCTATTTCAGAAGAATCTTCACTTAACATTTTTATTTTAAATAATAAGTAAATTTTCGAAAAATCTAATTGAATATTTCAAAACTTTCGTATTCCCGCCAAACTTTTCTTTTGACATATTACTCTATGTCCGTTCCGAATCTCAACAAAGTTAGTCCGAAGACTATTCCATTTTGACCGGTTCCAAAACGTATTGCTCATCCGACTAGAATTGCTCGATGACAGGTGTTTGGTTTCGGAACGCTACCTAGATTACAATGAAAATGACATCGGTGGACGAGGGGTGCGCGGGGTGGTATGTTGATTCATAGCTAGCTAGCTAGCGGACCTTTGTTGCGTCGACTCTTATTGCGCTGAAATAGGTTCCCATTTTGTTTAAACGTTAGTACGGGCACGGTATCGTAAGTCACGATTCGTGACGTATCAATCAGCTGGTATGAGAAACATGTAGCGTCTTGTAATTTGCGCGGGAAAGCGCAAGTATACCTTTGCATATGAGATATCTCGCAAACGAAGCATTTTAAAGGATAATCATAATCATAATCATAATCATTTTATTCATAAGTTTCATTACATGTCAATAGAATTAGATACATTAGATGTCAAAAATTTACACAATCACATATTCAAAAAATACAATTTTTAAAAATATGTACCTAAGTACAGCCATACAAAATAATTAAATTGATTATATATTGAATGAATGTCAAACATTTTAATCAACAGGCAGGTAAGTCATCCTACCCTACCAGTTAATTACTTTTAGTATTATCTAAAAAGTCCTGCAGACAGTAAAACGCCTGCTGCATAAGCCAGCACTTAAGCCTGGTTTTAAATATTGCTGTATTATATGTTTCTTGTTAAGTTATTCAGTAAGTACCTACCGTTGTCTCTGGACAAACATAAAAATAAACTCAAAGTCGATATTTTATCAAAAGACAAATAAAAAACCTATCGCAAATCAATGTACACTAATAACCCGATCTCCCCTTAAAATGAATTCGGGTTTAAAAGAAAGACCTTATATATTTATACATAGTAGCTTTAGATTATTGATCTGCACTGTTCAAAGTATTACTTATCATGTATATTGTACTTGTTACATTTAACTTTTGATAAAGCTCTCTGTTATTTGTAAAACGTGTGCACTTGTAACGTTACAACACACGGATGCTAACCCTACATATTTAATAGTATTATACTTTTTTGTGTATTGTAGCATTCGCTACAAGTATTCAACCTTTTTTATATATTTTTAGTCTTTCTTTATCGTTGGCTGCTTTTCTGAATTTTCGAATTCGAATATTTAGAATGATCTTGTCAGATCTTTTTTGTTATTTTTCTCATATCAAAGAAGATCGTGACAGAGGAAGGATAAATCTTTTACAAAATAACAAATTTGGTATTTGAAAAATTGAAACACAGCGCATTTACTCTGAGCATTGTGTAAGCCAGTTTTTCTGCATTTCCTGGTATGTTTTGTGTAATTTTGGTTTCATTCTCTGAAAATCCTTTTTGTCCCGTTTCCAACACGTTAATTTCCTTTCCCTCATTTCATAAGCATATCTTGACGCTGTTGTTTTATTTCTTTACAGCGACCCTTCGGGATTTTCTAAGGGTTCTGGTTCTCCCCAGTTTGATTATTCATTTCTACTTGAATTCCATCCGCCATCTCGTACGGTTGTACCTATTGAGGCCTGATGTAAGGACCACGTCCCTGGTGAGCTAAAGCTTCCGATATTAAATAGAAATCGCCAAGCTTCATCGACTGCTCCCGGTAACACCGGAAACACCCAAAGTCACGAAGAGACCCTTACCAGGTTTTTAGTATCCGTAGCCTAATATTCAGCATCAATTATTTTTATTCCTTAGTGTAAAGCTAGATAACGATTGCTCGTAACACCTTAATATTACGTTTTCTTTCGGATTAGGAGTTATCAAAACTTCCGTGAAATCTTAGTTTAAAGGATCCTATAAACTAGTGTCGACAACCAAATTTAAAATCCATTATTTTATGAATAAATGCGTCGTTCAAGCTAAAAGGAAATCAAAATCCTAAATAAGTGGAATTAGGCATAATAATTTTTTGATCTAATAAGTTCCTTTGTACCGATACTCTTCTGGTATTATTGTGTTTTGTACCATATTTTTCTTACTTCGGTTTTGTTATTTTTTGTGTATTTAAAGATAAATTATACGGTTTATTTATCCAGATTTACCTCTTTTTTTTGGCTGTCACCAGGCTTGCCTGGTGGCAGTCCAAATTTAGGTCGAAATTACGTTCGTTAATATGTAGTGGCTAAAAACATAAATTTTTTTAAAAAATAACGCTACAAAAATGGCGCCCGAACAAAAGGTAAGTACGGTTTTCTGAATATTACTTGCTGTACTTTAACGTTTTTTTCTCAATTCGACGGTGGTGTTTACGCTTTCGTAGACTAATTTTCCAACCTACTAAATTTTGTTTGTTTTCAGGCAGCGTTTTCTCTTCTAAGGAACCCCAATACCAAGCTGTCGAAAGGAACCAAATTTTTCCACGAAGAATATTTTTTGTCTTTATGAGTACCCTTAATTTGTGAAATCTATGTTTTGCAAATTTTAATAAAGGAATAAAGTATTTACACACATTTTGTGTATTACCTGTTTTATTTGTATGTGTATATTATCCTATCCCTAACCTAATTTCCTTATGTATAGTTAGGTAGGACCTGCAGGTAAGTGCATTTCAATATTTAGTAGCCTATTACTTTCCATATCTATCATTAATAATTGTTACCTGTTCTAGTAAATAAATTACACTGAGTTTTCAAGTCAAATAAATTTATTGTAATTTATCCATAAATGTGGTAGTTACTAGTTAAACATATTTATTGTGTTTCTAGCATAATTGTTGATACCAGTAGATCCGGGTGGTCACTTTATTCGTTTCCTGTTGATCCCTAATCCAATATAGGCAATCTCATTTCGTTACAAAATTTTCACAATAATATTGAGATTGTCTCTTCCTTGCAAGAAATTTTGTCGCAAATCCTCGAATTAATCTTTTTGTTTTTACAGAACAAACGTTGAATTTTTCTTGAAAAGGTTTTTGCAATTGCTGAAATCTTTGTTTACATTTTCAGTCTTGTCAACTGTCAAAGTCGACATTTGAATATTTGTCTATTATTTTGAACTTTCTGGTTTACATTTTTTAACAAACTATTTTCGCTGTATGGAGGTCAATTGAATAGCAAAACCTTTTTTTGCACATATTATTGCGGCTTCCGATTTACACTATTTTTGATAAATTCTCCTTTTTTGTTAAATAATGTATCCTTTCGATTTTAATTTGTTGGCTCTTGGTTTGATGGTTGTTGATTAGTTGGTTATTTGTTTTGTTGATTGTTAGTTTGTTGGTTGTTGATTCGTTGGTAGTTAATTTGTTGGTTGTTGGTTTGTTGGTAGTTAATTTGTTGGTTGTTGATTTGTTGGTAGTTAATTTGTTGGTTTTTGGTTTGTTGGTTATTGAGTTGTTGGTTTTTGGATTGTTGTTTTGTTGATTTGTTGGTTTTTAATTGGTTAGTTCTTGTTTTGTTCATTGTTGGTTTGGTAGTTGTTAGTTTGTTGGTTGTTGATTTGTTGATCGTTAATTTGTTGGTTGTTGATTTGTTGGTTGTTGAGTTGTTGGTTGTTGTTTGTTGGTTGTTAGTTTGTTGGTTATTGATTTGTTGGTCGTTAATTTGTTGTTTAGTGGTTTGTTAGTGTGTTGGTTTGTCCTTCTTCAGGCAGCAACGGAGCAACGTTTCTACGTGATTGTTGCCTGAAGATAGTTTGTGGGTCACAGAGCAATATAGGCTACTTCTTTGTTTTTACTTAATCAAGTCCTTTTGTTTCAAGGCATTTTGATTAGTCTAGGTGTTTATTCGATTGCTTATCCTTCTGGAAGTTAATTTCCTTTAAGCTAGTTTAAATTTTTTTGTGTCGTTTAAGGATATTGTAGCATTCGCTACAAGTATTCAACCTTTTTTATATATTTTTAGTCTTTCTTTATCGTTAGCTGCTTTTCTGAATTTTCGAATTCGAATATTTAGAATGATCTTGTCAGATCTTTTTTGTTATTTTTCTCATATCAAAGAAGATCGTGACAGAGGAAGGATAAATCTTTTACAAAATAACAAATTTGGTATTTGAAAAATTGAAACACAGCGCATTTACTCTGAGCATTGTGTAAGCCAGTTTTTCTGCATTTCCTGGTAAGTTTTGTGTAATTTTGGTTTCATTCTCTGAAAATCCTTTTTGTCCCGTTTCCAACACGTTAATTTCCTTTCCCTCATTTCATAAGCATATCTTGACGCTGTTGTTTTATTTCTTTACAGCGACCCTTCGGGATTTTCTAAGGGTTCTGGTTCTCCCCAGTTTGATTATTCATTTCTACTTGAATTCCATCCGCCATCTCGTACGGTTGTACCTATTGAGGCCTGATGTAAGGACCACGTCCCTGGTGAGCTAAAGCTTCCGATATTAAATAGAAATCGCCAAGCTTCATCGACTGCTCCCGGGAACACCGGAAACACCCAAAGTCACGAAGAGACCCTTACCAGGTTTTTAGTATCCGTAGCCTAATATTCAGCATCAATTATTTTTATTCCTTAGTGTAAAGCTAGATAACGATTGCTCGTAACACCTTAATATTACGTTTTCTTTCGGATTAGGAGTTATCAAAACTTCCGTGAAATCTTAGTTTAAAGGATCCTATAAACTAGTGTCGACAACCAAATTTAAAATCCATTATTTTATGAATAAATGCGTCGTTCAAGCTAAAAGGAAATCAAAATCCTAAATAAGTGGAGTTAGGCATAATAATTTTTTGATCTAATAAGTTCCTTTGTACCGATACTCTTCTGTTATTATTGTGTTTTGTACCATATTTTTCTTACTTCGGTTTTGTTATTTTTTGTGTATTTAAAGATAAATTATACAGTTTATTTATCCAGATTTACCTCTTTTTTTTGGCTGTCACCAGGCTTGCCTGGTGGCAGTCCAAATTTAGGTCGAAATTACGTTCGTTAATATGTAGTGGCTAAAAACATATCTTTTTTTAAAAATAACGCTACAGTATGTAACAAAATACCACTTCTTCAATAAAAGGAACACAAATTTGTTAAAGGCTATTAAACAATAAACAATAACTTTATTTGAACCAAAAAAGTGTAGCAACAGGTTTTAACAAAATATCATAATTAATAAGAAGTGACTTGCATACTTTTACTCAATAATAACTAAACAGTCAAACAAAATACCACTTCTTCAATAAAAGGAACAAAAATTTGTTAAAGGTTCCCTAGCACACGAGCTAGACCGCGTACGATCTGTATTACGGTTGCCAGTTCCCCAGCTCCTCGGAGAGATAAAAATAAATAAGTAGGCCAGCCATTTACAGAATTTATTATATCAGTGACAGTTTTACACAAAAATTTTGTTAGAGTGTGATACAATATAAAGAGACGTAAGGTCTTTTACTTAGAGATGGAATGACAAAAATAAAAATAAAATTAAAATTACAAATAAAAGAAAACATTAACAATGTTGTGAATATACAATAATAACAATGTTTCTTTTCCATTAAAGAATATTTGGACTTAAAGGCATAATATCCTTAATAAGGTGAATATAAACTTAAGAATAGTTATAGGCCTAGTATTAATAGTGCATGTTAGTATTTGTAGTTTTGAAGGTGCGGTGTGGGAGGTCTTGGATGCCTGGTCCGTCTTGTCGTTACTTCGTATTAATAATAGTCGTAATCGGTATTCCTACATTGGTTTGAAAAGGTGCTGCGGCAACCGTGGAATGTGAACCACGCGCCTGTTGCCAATGCTAAGATCTTGAAAAAAAAACAAGTGTTTTTTTTAGGGTCTTAGCATTGGCAACAGGCGCGTGGTTCACATTCCACGGTTGGCAGAGGACATTTTCAGATCAATGTAGAAATACAGATTATGACTATTATGAATACGAAGTAACGACAAGACGGACTAGGCATCCAAGACCTCCAACACACCGCACATTCAAAACTACATGGACTACTTACTGTATATAAGGTCTGTCAATGAAAGACCTTATATCCACCACTTTTTAACTCTACGACCGACCGTTTCGTGTTCACAAAATTACGAGAAATCCACCGATACCAGTCGTAGGTATATATCAATTTTACAGATGCAACATTTCACATTAGTTCTAGGGTGAACTACACTAACTGTTTTTGTGCTTTAAGAGCACGTATTGAATTACCCCAGAAAATGACTATATTATATATATTATTATTATTAATATTAAGCACCTCCTTTTATTGTGGTTCCATCTTTACAGAATATATCCCTTACGGTTGTGAATGTGCGCGGTGGTGGCGGTCTGGGTCGTCTCGTTGGTCGTGGCGTTGGTCGTCTCGTTCGTCGTGTCGTTGTTCTTACTTAGTCGTAGTAGGAGTAGTAGCTACCACCGTATCCACCGTATCCACTGTATCCACTGTATCTACATTCCTGGGAAAACGTTTGGCGGCAACTATTCATAGAGAACCATGTTACCGCCGCAAGTCCTAAGGCCTGGTCAGGCATGAGCTAGCCTACCAGCCTTCCAAGGGAAAGCGTTGACTTTTGGAACACCTGTTTACCCTTGGGATAAATCGCCAAGTGTTTAAAATATAAAAATTTATTTGAATCATAGTTTACATGATATAGTATATATGTTTATAGTTTATAAACTACATGGACTACTTACTGTATATAAGGTCTGTCAATGAAAGACCTTATATACAGTAAGTAATCCACGTAGTTTTGAATGTGCGGTGTGTTGGAGGTCTTGGATGCCTAGTCCGTCTTGTCGTTACTTCGTATTCATAATAGTCATAATCTGTATTCCTACATTGGTCTGAAAATGTACTCCGGCAACCGTGGAATATGAACACACGCCTGTTGCCAATGCTAAGACCCTAAAAAAAACAAGACACTTGTTTCTTTTTTAAGGTTTTAGCATTGGCAACAGGCGCGTGGTTCACATTCCACGGTTGCCGCAGCACCTTTTCAGACCAATGTAGGAATACAGATTATGACTATTATGAATACGAAGTAACGACAAGACGGACTAGGCATCCAAGACCTCCAACACACCGCACATTCAAAACTACGTGGATTACTTACTGTATATAAGGTCTTTCATTGACAGACCTTATATACAGTAAGTAGTCCATGTAGTTTATAAACTATAAACATATATACTATATCATGTAAACTATGATTCAAATAAATTTTTATATTTTAAACACTTGGCGATTTATCCCAAGGGTAAACAGGTGTTCCAAAAGTCAACGCTTTCCCTTGGAAGGCTGGTAGGCTAGCTCATGCCTGACCAGGCCTTAGGACTTGCGGCGGTAACATGGTTCTCTTTGAATAGTTGCCGCCAAACGTTTTCCCAGGAATGTAGATACAGTGGATACAGTGGATACGGTGGATACGGTGGTAGCTACTACTCCTACTACGACTAAGTAAGAACAACGACACGACGAACGAGACGACCAACGCCACGACCAACGAGACGACCCAGACCGCCACCACCGCGCACATTCACAACCGTAAGGGATATATTCTGTAAAGATGGAACCACAATAAAAGGAGGTGCTTAATATTAATAATAATAATATATATATGTCGTATCCGGTCATAAGAAAGAACACTGAACGAAACGCAAGCACGCCATCTAGCGGGTATCCGTAAAAACTACGCTTCCGGCGTGCTTCGGCAGAGTCGTGTGCGACGCAGTCGTAGTCAGTTTGGAGCCGCCACTACCACGAAGTTAGACGTCACCACGGAACTGTCCTACGTTTCGCATAGTGTGTCGGGAATATATTGTAAAGCACGATCCCTACGCCTGCCCACGAGATGTCTCACGAGTCGGACCAAGATCCTGAAAACCCCACATCAGAAGTGAGATCAAATCGTGCTAATAATGAGACCACTCACAATGAAACTCAGTGGCGGGCACTTTTTGAAATGCAAAATCAACAAATGCGCGAACTGATACAAGCATTGAAGACCCCGAGTGCACATAACAACGTGGTTTTGCCAGAATTCAACCCCGATAAACCGGATTCAGATGCGCGAGCATGGTGTACAACAGCTGACTTGTGTTTGGAGGGAAACGCAGTGCAAGGCGGCCAGCTCATTATGATGATCAGCAAGGCGTTAAAAGGCTCTGCATCCACGTGGCTGTCCCAAATAACCTATCCAGGTATGACGTGGGCCTCATACAAAGAATTATTTATGGCCAGATTCGTTAGTGTAGAAACATCTGCGGCTACCCTCATCAATTTGAGTAATAACAAACCAAAAGAAAATGAAACCAATGCTACTTACGCCAGTCATCTTGTTACGTCATTGCTTAGCCGATGGAAAAATACGAGCGTTGAGCAAATTGCGGTGTCGGCGGTTGTCGCCCATTTGGCAAAAATTGATAGTCGCCTGCAACGACTTGCTTTTACGACGGAAGTTACAACACGTCATCAGCTACAACAAGAACTGCAAGCTTTTTCCTACTTGAAGCGGAAGGCTCCCATGGATTTTCAAACAGAAATTTCTGATGAAAAACGGCCGAAGTTTTCATCGCAATCGCAGATCGAGTGTCATGCCTGTGGCAAACTTGGGCATAAGCAAGCGGATTGTCGCACAAGGAAGACAGAAGCAAATAAACCAGCTCCGGCGCCAGCTGCAACGAGTGTTCTTCAACGCCAGCAAACCAGCGGCAGCTCTGTGGTCTGCTACAAGTGCGGTACACAAGGCCACATCGCCAGCCGCTGCACAGCCGGCGCGTCCAGGGCCGCAGCCCCTTTGGAGAAACGCGTTGACCTATGCGAGTTCAACTCACCATCCGGAACATTAAATCACTTTGGTGAGTGTTTCAAATTTGATTTTGACTCTGGAGCTGAATGCTCTTTAGTAAAAGAGAGTGTTGCGTGCAAATTTAAAGGCAGCCGAATTAATAATTTGATTTCATCAGTTGGTATAGGCAACAAAAATGTGAACAGTACTTTGCAAATACTATGTCAGGTAGAAATGATTTCACGACGGAGATTTTATTCCACGTTCTGCCCGATGTTTTTTTTTTTACGTAGTGACGTTTTGATAGGCCGTGAGATTTTAAATAATGGGTTTTGTGTAAGCATGACTGCAACTGAGTTTACTTTGACGAGAGATAGGATTATAGACACGTGTAATGCGACGGAGGTAGGCGTGTCAGTGAATAATTTGGATTGTATTGACACTGATATCCCAGTCGATAGGTTATGTGAGCTCGTAGATATTTTGAAACAATATTCTGAGTATTTGATTAAGGGTTTTCCAACTACTCGTGTAAATTTCGTATTGATTGAAACTGAGGAGCGCAATCAAACTAAATTAGACCCAAAGTTTAGAGGGCCATTTCGAGTCCAATAAGTCTTGGATGGAGACCGATATGTTTTGAAATCACTGATTAACAAGCGCATCTACAAGTATGCACATGATCGTATTAGGAAGATGCCTGAGGGCCAGGTACCTATTGAGATGTTGGATGAAGACGGGATAGACGACGAAACAGTATTTAAGTAGTTAATTTAGTTTGCACAGGTTCTCGATTCGTGAGGTCGGAGACTGTACCAGAATATCGTAGGCGTAGCCTAGTTGAAATCGGTGTCTGCTCTTTGAGTAGTCCGTGGGTAGGCGCCTGACGGTAGTTCTGGGTAGTACAGTCGGATCTTGCCTTGTAGCGAAGATCATAGAGTCAAGGGTTGACTCGGGCTTCCCGCAGAGGGAGAGCAGATAGCAAAGTGTTTGCTGAAGCTATTGTAATAGCTGTGACCGCGAATGTGATACCTGGTGCTTGGTCAAAATGTTTTAATTGATTTTATAGAGATTTTGTTTCTGTGAAAAGTGATTCTCAATGGTACGTGGACTCAGTGATCTTCAGTATTTTGAAATAATCTGTGCCTAGCTGTAGTCTGTGGTTCCCTAGCAGCTAGCTAATAATCTTGGAAGCAAACAATAGATTTTGTTAATGTTAGTAGCTAAGATAGCTAAAGTAAATTGTGTTAAAAAAAAACTGTAGACCATGTTCTTTTTTTTATTTTTTTTTTGAAAGCAGATAAAAAGTGTTGGGAATAGGATTGGCCGAACGGAAATTGTGCTGTTCTTTTCCAATTTCAGATTAAACACACGAGAACGTGTGTCACGCAGGATGACCGTGTCGTATCCGGTCATAAGAAAGAACACTGAACGAAACGCAAGCACGCCATCTAGCGGGTATCCGTAAAAACTACGCTTCCGGCGTGCTTCGGCAGAGTCGTGTGCGACGCAGTCGTAGTCAGTTTGGAGCCGCCACTACCACGAAGTTAGACGTCACCACGGAACTGTCCTACGTTTCGCATAGTGTGTCGGGAAGATATTGTAAAGCACGATCCCTACGCCTGCCCACGAGATGTCTCACGAGTCGGACCAAGATCCTGAAAACCCCACATATAATATAGTCATTTTCTGGGGTAATTCAATACGTGCTCTTAAAGCACAAAAACAGTTAGTGTGGTTCACCCTAGAACTAATGTGAAATGTTGCATCTGTAAAATTGATATATACCTACGACTGGTATCGGTGGATTCCTCGTAATTTTGTGAACACGAAACGGTCGGTCGTAGAGTTAAAAAGTGGTGGATATAAGGTCTTTCATTGACAGACCTTATATACAGTAAGTAGTCCATGTAGTTTTGAATGTGCGGTGTGGGAGGTCTTGGATGCCTGGTCCGTCTTGTCGTTACTTCGTATTAATAATAGTCGTAATCGGTATTCCTACATTGGTTTGAAAAGGTGCTGCGGCAACCGTGGAATGTGAACCACGCGCCTGTTGCCAATGCTAAGATCTTGAAAAAAAAAACAAGTGTTTTTTTTAGGGTCTTAGCATTGGCAACAGGCGCGTGGTTCACATTCCACGGTTGGCGGAGGACATTTTCAGATCAATGTAGAAATACAGATTATGACTATTATGAATACGAAGTAACGACAAGACGGACTAGGCATCCAAGACCTCCAACACACCGCACATTCAAAACTACATGGACTACTTACTGTATATAAGGTCTGTCAATGAAAGACCTTATATCCACCACTTTTTAACTCTACGACCGACCGTTTCGTGTTCACAAAATTACGAGGAATCCACCGATACCAGTCGTAGGTATATATCAATTTTACAGATGCAACATTTCACATTAGTTCTAGGGTGAACCACACTAACTGTTTTTGTGCTTTAAGAGCACGTATTGAATTACCCCAGAAAATGACTATATTATATATATTATTATTATTAATATTAAGCACCTCCTTTTATTGTGGTTCCATCTTTACAGAATATAATCCCTTACGGTTGTGAATGTGCGCGGTGGTGGCGGTCTGGGTCGTCTCGTTGGTCGTGGCGTTGGTCGTCTCGTTCGTCGTGTCGTTGTTCTTACGTAGTCGTAGTAGGAGTAGTAGCTACCACCGTATCCACCGTATCCACTGTATCCACTGTATCTACATTCCTGGGAAAACGTTTGGCGGCAACTATTCAAAGAGAACCATGTTACCGCCGCAAGTCCTAAGGTCTGGTCAGGCATGAGCTGGCCTACCAGCCTTCCAAGGGAAAGCGTTGACTTTTGGAACACCTGTTTACCCTTGGGATAAATCGCCAAGTGTTTAAAATATAAAAATTTATTTGAATCATAGTTTACATGATATAGTATATATGTTTATAGTTTATAAACTACATGGACTACTTACTGTATATAAGGTCTGTCAATGAAAGACCTTATATACAGTAAGTAATCCACGTAGTTTTGAATGTGCGGTGTGTTGGAGGTCTTGGATGCCTAGTCCGTCTTGTCGTTACTTCGTATTCATAATAGTCATAATCTGTATTCCTACATTGGTCTGAAAATGTACTCCGGCAACCGTGGAATATGAACACGCGCCTGTTGCCAATGCTAAGACCCTAAAAAAACAAGACACTTGTTTTTTTTTTAAGGTTTTAGCATTGGCAACAGGCGCGTGGTTCACATTCCACGGTTGCCGCAGCACCTTTTCAGACCAATGTAGGAATACAGATTATGACTATTATGAATACGAAGTAACGACAAGACGGACTAGGCATCCAAGACCTCCAACACACCGCACATTCAAAACTACGTGGATTACTTACTGTATATAAGGTCTTTCATTGACAGACCTTATATACAGTAAGTAGTCCATGTAGTTTATAAACTATAAACATATATACTATATCATGTAAACTATGATTCAAATAAATTTTTATATTTTAAACACTTGGCGATTTATCCCAAGGGTAAACAGGTGTTCCAAAAGTCAACGCTTTCCCTTGGAAGGCTGGTAGGCCAGCTCATGCCTGACCAGGCCTTAGGACTTGCGGCGGTAACATGGTTCTCTTTGAATAGTTGCCGCCAAACGTTTTCCCAGGAATGTAGATACAGTGGATACAGTGGATACGGTGGATACGGTGGTAGCTACTACTCCTACTACGACTACGTAAGAACAACGACACGACGAACGAGACGACCAACGCCACGACCAACGAGACGACCCAGACCGCCACCACCGCGCACATTCACAACCGTAAGGGATATATTCTGTAAAGATGGAACCACAATAAAAGGAGGTGCTTAATATTAATAATAATAATAATATATATATGTCGTATCCGGTCATAAGAAAGAACACTGAACGAAACGCAAGCACGCCATCTAGCGGGTATCCGTAAAAACTACGCTTCCGGCGTGCTTCGGCAGAGTCGTGTGCGACGCAGTCGTAGTCAGTTTGGAGCCGCCACTACCACGAAGTTAGACGTCACCACGGAACTGTCCTACGTTTCGCATAGTGTGTCGGGAATATATTGTAAAGCACGATCCCTACGCCTGCCCACGAGATGTCTCACGAGTCGGACCAAGATCCTGAAAACCCCACATCAGAAGTGAGATCAAATCGTGCTAATAATGAGACCACTCACAATGAAACTCAGTGGCGGGCACTTTTTGAAATGCAAAATCAACAAATGCGCGAACTGATACAAGCATTGAAGACCCCGAGTGCACATAACAACGTGGTTTTGCCAGAATTCAACCCCGATAAACCGGATTCAGATGCGCGAGCATGGTGTACAACAGCTGACTTGTGTTTGGAGGGAAACGCAGTGCAAGGCGGCCAGCTCATTATGATGATCAGCAAGGCGTTAAAAGGCTCTGCATCCACGTGGCTGTCCCAAATAACCTATCCAGGTATGACGTGGGCCTCATACAAAGAATTATTTATGGCCAGATTCGTTAGTGTAGAAACATCTGCGGCTACCCTCATCAATTTGAGTAATAACAAACCAAAAGAAAATGAAACCAATGCTACTTACGCCAGTCGTCT
Organism: Ypsolopha sequella; assembly: GCA_934047225.1. Classification (NCBI taxonomy): domain Eukaryota; kingdom Metazoa; phylum Arthropoda; class Insecta; order Lepidoptera; family Ypsolophidae; genus Ypsolopha; species Ypsolopha sequella. The sequence continues at coordinate 25,434,473 of OW203984.1, read as the reverse complement.
TGTTACGTCATTGCTTAGCCGATGGAAAAATACGAGCGTTGAGCAAATTGCGGTGTCGGCGGTTGTCGCCCATTTGGCAAAAATTGATAGTCGCCTGCAACGACTTGCTTTTACGACGGAAGTTACAACACGTCATCAGCTACAACAAGAACTGCAAGCTTTTTCCTACTTGAAGCGGAAGGCTCCCATGGATTTTCAAACAGAAATTTCTGATGAAAAACGGCCGAAGTTTTCATCGCAATCGCAGATCGAGTGTCATGCCTGTGGCAAACTTGGGCATAAGCAAGCGGATTGTCGCACAAGGAAGACAGAAGCAAAGAAACCAGCTCCGGCGCCAGCTGCAACGAGTGTTCTTCAACGCCAGCAAACCAGCGGCAGCTCTGTGGTCTGCTACAAGTGCGGTACACAAGGCCACATCGCCAGCCGCTGCACAGCCGGCGCGTCCAGGGCCGCAGCCCCTTTGGAGAAACGCGTTGACCTATGCGAGTTCAACTCACCATCCGGAACATTAAATCACTTTGGTGAGTGTTTCAAATTTGATTTTGACTCTGGAGCTGAATGCTCTTTAGTAAAAGAGAGTGTTGCGTGCAAATTTAAAGGCAGCCGAATTAATAATTTGATTTCATCAGTTGGTATAGGCAACAAAAATGTGAACAGTACTTTGCAAATACTATGTCAGGTAGAAATGATTTCACGACGGAGATTTTATTCCACGTTCTGCCCGATGTTTTTTTTTTTACGTAGTGACGTTTTGATAGGCCGTGAGATTTTAAATAATGGGTTTTGTGTAAGCATGACTGCAACTGAGTTTACTTTGACGAGAGATAGGATTATAGACACGTGTAATGCGACGGAGGTAGGCGTGTCAGTGAATAATTTGGATTGTATTGACACTGATATCCCAGTCGATAGGTTATGTGAGCTCGTAGATATTTTGAAACAATATTCTGAGTATTTGATTAAGGGTTTTCCAACTACTCGTGTAAATTTCGTATTGATTGAAACTGAGGAGCGCAATCAAACTAAATTAGACCCAAAGTTTAGAGGGCCATTTCGAGTCCAATAAGTCTTGGATGGAGACCGATATGTTTTGAAATCACTGATTAACAAGCGCATCTACAAGTATGCACATGATCGTATTAGGAAGATGCCTGAGGGCCAGGTACCTATTGAGATGTTGGATGAAGACGGGATAGACGACGAAACAGTATTTAAGTAGTTAATTTAGTTTGCACAGGTTCTCGATTCGTGAGGTCGGAGACTGTACCAGAATATCGTAGGCGTAGCCTAGTTGAAATCGGTGTCTGCTCTTTGAGTAGTCCGTGGGTAGGCGCCTGACGGTAGTTCTGGGTAGTACAGTCGGATCTTGCCTTGTAGCGAAGATCATAGAGTCAAGGGTTGACTCGGGCTTCCCGCAGAGGGAGAGCAGATAGCAAAGTGTTTGCTGAAGCTATTGTAATAGCTGTGACCGCGAATGTGATACCTGGTGCTTGGTCAAAATGTTTTAATTGATTTTATAGAGATTTTGTTTCTGTGAAAAGTGATTCTCAATGGTACGTGGACTCAGTGATCTTCAGTATTTTGAAATAATCTGTGCCTAGCTGTAGTCTGTGGTTCCCTAGCAGCTAGCTAATAATCTTGGAAGCAAACAATAGATTTTGTTAATGTTAGTAGCTAAGATAGCTAAAGTAAATTGTGTTAAAAAAAAACTGTAGACCATGTTCTTTTTTTTATTTTTTTTTTTGAAAGCAGATAAAAAGTGTTGGGAATAGGATTGGCCGAACGGAAATTGTGCTGTTCTTTTCCAATTTCAGATTAAACACACGAGAACGTGTGTCACGCAGGATGACCGTGTCGTATCCGGTCATAAGAAAGAACACTGAACGAAACGCAAGCACGCCATCTAGCGGGTATCCGTAAAAACTACGCTTCCGGCGTGCTTCGGCAGAGTCGTGTGCGACGCAGTCGTAGTCAGTTTGGAGCCGCCACTACCACGAAGTTAGACGTCACCACGGAACTGTCCTACGTTTCGCATAGTGTGTCGGGAAGATATTGTAAAGCACGATCCCTACGCCTGCCCACGAGATGTCTCACGAGTCGGACCAAGATCCTGAAAACCCCACATATAATATAGTCATTTTCTGGGGTAATTCAATACGTGCTCTTAAAGCACAAAAACAGTTAGTGTGGTTCACCCTAGAACTAATGTGAAATGTTGCATCTGTAAAATTGATATATACCTACGACTGGTATCGGTGGATTCCTCGTAATTTTGTGAACACGAAACGGTCGGTCGTAGAGTTAAAAAGTGGTGGATATAAGGTCTTTCATTGACAGACCTTATATACAGTAAGTAGTCCATGTAGTTTTGAATGTGCGGTGTGGGAGGTCTTGGATGCCTGGTCCGTCTTGTCGTTACTTCGTATTAATAATAGTCGTAATCGGTATTCCTACATTGGTTTGAAAAGGTGCTGCGGCAACCGTGGAATGTGAACCACGCGCCTGTTGCCAATGCTAAGATCTTGAAAAAAAAACAAGTGTTTTTTTTAGGGTCTTAGCATTGGCAACAGGCGCGTGGTTCACATTCCACGGTTGGCGGAGGACATTTTCAGATCAATGTAGAAATACAGATTATGACTATTATGAATACGAAGTAACGACAAGACGGACTAGGCATCCAAGACCTCCAACACACCGCACATTCAAAACTACATGGACTACTTACTGTATATAAGGTCTGTCAATGAAAGACCTTATATCCACCACTTTTTAACTCTACGACCGACCGTTTCGTGTTCACAAAATTACGAGGAATCCACCGATACCAGTCGTAGGTATATATCAATTTTACAGATGCAACATTTCACATTAGTTCTAGGGTGAACCACACTAACTGTTTTTGTGCTTTAAGAGCACGTATTGAATTACCCCAGAAAATGACTATATTATATATATTATTATTATTAATATTAAGCACCTCCTTTTATTGTGGTTCCATCTTTACAGAATATAATCCCTTACGGTTGTGAATGTGCGCGGTGGTGGCGGTCTGGGTCGTCTCGTTGGTCGTGGCGTTGGTCGTCTCGTTCGTCGTGTCGTTGTTCTTACGTAGTCGTAGTAGGAGTAGTAGCTACCACCGTATCCACCGTATCCACTGTATCCACTGTATCTACATTCCTGGGAAAACGTTTGGCGGCAACTATTCAAAGAGAACCATGTTACCGCCGCAAGTCCTAAGGTCTGGTCAGGCATGAGCTGGCCTACCAGCCTTCCAAGGGAAAGCGTTGACTTTTGGAACACCTGTTTACCCTTGGGATAAATCGCCAAGTGTTTAAAATATAAAAATTTATTTGAATCATAGTTTACATGATATAGTATATATGTTTATAGTTTATAAACTACATGGACTACTTACTGTATATAAGGTCTGTCAATGAAAGACCTTATATACAGTAAGTAATCCACGTAGTTTTGAATGTGCGGTGTGTTGGAGGTCTTGGATGCCTAGTCCGTCTTGTCGTTACTTCGTATTCATAATAGTCATAATCTGTATTCCTACATTGGTCTGAAAATGTACTCCGGCAACCGTGGAATATGAACACGCGCCTGTTGCCAATGCTAAGACCCTAAAAAAACAAGACACTTGTTTTTTTTTTAAGGTTTTAGCATTGGCAACAGGCGCGTGGTTCACATTCCACGGTTGCCGCAGCACCTTTTCAGACCAATGTAGGAATACAGATTATGACTATTATGAATACGAAGTAACGACAAGACGGACTAGGCATCCAAGACCTCCAACACACCGCACATTCAAAACTACGTGGATTACTTACTGTATATAAGGTCTTTCATTGACAGACCTTATATACAGTAAGTAGTCCATGTAGTTTATAAACTATAAACATATATACTATATCATGTAAACTATGATTCAAATAAATTTTTATATTTTAAACACTTGGCGATTTATCCCAAGGGTAAACAGGTGTTCCAAAAGTCAACGCTTTCCCTTGGAAGGCTGGTAGGCCAGCTCATGCCTGACCAGGCCTTAGGACTTGCGGCGGTAACATGGTTCTCTTTGAATAGTTGCCGCCAAACGTTTTCCCAGGAATGTAGATACAGTGGATACAGTGGATACGGTGGATACGGTGGTAGCTACTACTCCTACTACGACTACGTAAGAACAACGACACGACGAACGAGACGACCAACGCCACGACCAACGAGACGACCCAGACCGCCACCACCGCGCACATTCACAACCGTAAGGGATATATTCTGTAAAGATGGAACCACAATAAAAGGAGGTGCTTAATATTAATAATAATAATATATATATGTCGTATCTGGTCATAAGAAAGAACACTGAACGAAACGCAAGCACGCCATCTAGCGGGTATCCGTAAAAACTACGCTTCCGGCGTGCTTCGGCAGAGTCGTGTGCGACGCAGTCGTAGTCAGTTTGGAGCCGCCACTACCACGAAGTTAGACGTCACCACGGAACTGTCCTACGTTTCGCATAGTGTGTCGGGAATATATTGTAAAGCACGATCCCTACGCCTGCCCACGAGATGTCTCACGAGTCGGACCAAGATCCTGAAAACCCCACATCAGAAGTGAGATCAAATCGTGCTAATAATGAGACCACTCACAATGAAACTCAGTGGCGGGCACTTTTTGAAATGCAAAATCAACAAATGCGCGAACTGATACAAGCATTGAAGACCCCGAGTGCACATAACAACGTGGTTTTGCCAGAATTCAACCCCGATAAACCGGATTCAGATGCGCGAGCATGGTGTACAACAGCTGACTTGTGTTTGGAGGGAAACGCAGTGCAAGGCGGCCAGCTCATTATGATGATCAACAAGGCGTTAAAAGGCTCTGCATCCACGTGGCTGTCCCAAATAACCTATCCAGGTATGACGTGGGCCTCATACAAAGAATTATTTATGGCCAGATTCGTTAGTGTAGAAACATCTGCGGCTACCCTCATCAATTTGAGTAATAACAAACCAAAAGAAAATGAAACCAATGCTACTTACGCCAGTCGTCTTGTTACGTCATTGCTTAGCCGATGGAAAAATACGAGCGTTGAGCAAATTGCGGTGTCGGCGGTTGTCGCCCATTTGGCAAAAATTGATAGTCGCCTGCAACAACTTGCTTTTACGACGGAAGTTACAACACGTCATCAGCTACAACAAGAACTGCAAGCTTTTTCCTACTTGAAGCGGAAGGCTCCCATGGATTTTCAAACAGAAATTTCTGATGAAAAACGGCCGAAGTTTTCATCGCAATCGCAGATCGAGTGTCATGCATGTGGCAAACTTGGGCATAAGCAAGCGGATTGTCGCACAAGGAAGACAGAAGCAAATAAACCAGCTCCGGCGCCAGCTGCAACGAGTGTTCTTCAACGCCAGCAAACCAGCGGCAGCTCTGTGGTCTGCTACAAGTGCGGTACACAAGGCCACATCGCCAGCCGCTGCACAGCCGGCGCGTCCAGGGCCGCAGCCCCTTTGGAGAAACGCGTTGACCTATGCGAGTTCAACTCACCATCCGGAACATTAAATCACTTTGGTGAGTGTTTCAAATTTGATTTTGACTCTGGAGCTGAATGCTCTTTAGTAAAAGAGAGTGTTGCGTGCAAATTTAAAGGCAGCCGAATTAATAATTTGATTTCATCAGTTGGTATAGGCAACAAAAATGTGAACAGTACTTTGCAAATACTATGTCAGGTAGAAATGATTTCACGACGGAGATTTTATTCCACGTTCTGCCCGATGTTTTTTTTTTTTACGTAGTGACGTTTTGATAGGCCGTGAGATTTTAAATAATGGGTTTTGTATAAGCATGACTGCAACTGAGTTTACTTTGACGAGAGATAGGATTATAGACACGTGTAATGCGACGGAGGTAGGCGTGTCAGTGAATAATTTGGATTGTATTGACACTGATATCCCAGTCGATAGGTTATGTGAGCTCGTAGATATTTTGAAACAATATTCTGAGTATTTGATTAAGGGTTTTCCAACTACTCGTGTAAATTTCGTATTGATTGAAACTGAGGAGCGCAATCAAACTAAATTAGACCCAAAGTTTAGAGGGCCATTTCGAGTCTAATAAGTCTTGGATGGAGACCGATATGTTTTGAAATCACTGATTAACAAGCGCATCTACAAGTATGCACATGATCGTATTAGGAAGATGCCTGAGGGCCAGGTACCTATTGAGATGTTGGATGAAGACGGGATAGACGACGAAACAGTATTTAAGTAGTTAATTTAGTTTGCACAGGTTCTCGATTCGTGAGGTCGGAGACTGTACCAGAATATCGTAGGCGTAGCCTAGTTGAAATCGGTGTCTGCTCTTTGAGTAGTCCGTGGGTAGGCGCCTGACGGTAGTTCTGGGTAGTACAGTCGGATCTTGCCTTGTAGCGAAGATCATAGAGTCAAGGGTTGACTCGGGCTTCCCGCAGAGGGAGAGCAGATAGCAAAGTGTTTGCTGAAGCTATTGTAATAGCTGTGACCGCGAATGTGATACCTGGTGCTTGGTCAAAATGTTTTAATTGATTTTATAGAGATTTTGTTTCTGTGAAAAGTGATTCTCAATGGTACGTGGACTCAGTGATCTTCAGTATTTTGAAATAATCTGTGCCTAGCTGTAGTCTGTGGTTCCCTAGCAGCTAGCTAATAATCTTGGAAGCAAACAATAGATTTTGTTAATGTTAGTAGCTAAGATAGCTAAAGTAAATTGTGTTAAAAAAAAACTGTAGACCATGTTCTTTTTTTTATTTTTTTTTTTGAAAGCAGATAAAAAGTGTTGGGAATAGGATTGGCCGAACGGAAATTGTGCTGTTCTTTTCCAATTTCAGATTAAACACACGAGAACGTGTGTCACGCAGGATGACCGTGTCGTATCCGGTCATAAGAAAGAACACTGAACGAAACGCAAGCACGCCATCTAGCGGGTATCCGTAAAAACTACGCTTCCGGCGTGCTTCGGCAGAGTCGTGTGCGACGCAGTCGTAGTCAGTTTGGAGCCGCCACTACCACGAAGTTAGACGTCACCACGGAACTGTCCTACGTTTCGCATAGTGTGTCGGGAAGATATTGTAAAGCACGATCCCTACGCCTGCCCACGAGATGTCTCACGAGTCGGACCAAGATCCTGAAAACCCCACATATAATATAGTCATTTTCTGGGGTAATTCAATACGTGCTCTTAAAGCACAAAAACAGTTAGTGTGGTTCACCCTAGAACTAATGTGAAATGTTGCATCTGTAAAATTGATATATACCTACGACTGGTATCGGTGGATTCCTCGTAATTTTGTGAACACGAAACGGTCGGTCGTAGAGTTAAAAAGTGGTGGATATAAGGTCTTTCATTGACAGACCTTATATACAGTAAGTAGTCCATGTAGTTTTGAATGTGCGGTGTGGGAGGTCTTGGATGCCTGGTCCGTCTTGTCGTTACTTCGTATTAATAATAGTCGTAATCGGTATTCCTACATTGGTTTGAAAAGGTGCTGCGGCAACCGTGGAATGTGAACCACGCGCCTGTTGCCAATGCTAAGATCTTGAAAAAAAAACAAGTGTTTTTTTAGGGTCTTAGCATTGGCAACAGGCGCGTGGTTCACATTCCACGGTTGGCGGAGGACATTTTCAGATCAATGTAGAAATACAGATTATGACTATTATGAATACGAAGTAACGACAAGACGGACTAGGCATCCAAGACCTCCAACACACCGCACATTCAAAACTACATGGACTACTTACTGTATATAAGGTCTGTCAATGAAAGACCTTATATCCACCACTTTTTAACTCTACGACCGACCGTTTCGTGTTCACAAAATTACGAGGAATCCACCGATACCAGTCGTAGGTATATATCAATTTTACAGATGCAACATTTCACATTAGTTCTAGGGTGAACCACACTAACTGTTTTTGTGCTTTAAGAGCACGTATTGAATTACCCCAGAAAATGACTATATTATATATATTATTATTATTAATATTAAGCACCTCCTTTTATTGTGGTTCCATCTTTACAGAATATAATCCCTTACGGTTGTGAATGTGCGCGGTGGTGGCGGTCTGGGTCGTCTCGTTGGTCGTGGCGTTGGTCGTCTCGTTCGTCGTGTCGTTGTTCTTACGTAGTCGTAGTAGGAGTAGTAGCTACCACCGTATCCACCGTATCCACTGTATCCACTGTATCTACATTCCTGGGAAAACGTTTGGCGGCAACTATTCAAAGAGAACCATGTTACCGCCGCAAGTCCTAAGGTCTGGTCAGGCATGAGCTGGCCTACCAGCCTTCCAAGGGAAAGCGTTGACTTTTGGAACACCTGTTTACCCTTGGGATAAATCGCCAAGTGTTTAAAATATAAAAATTTATTTGAATCATAGTTTACATGATATAGTATATATGTTTATAGTTTATAAACTACATGGACTACTTACTGTATATAAGGTCTGTCAATGAAAGACCTTATATACAGTAAGTAATCCACGTAGTTTTGAATGTGCGGTGTGTTGGAGGTCTTGGATGCCTAGTCCGTCTTGTCGTTACTTCGTATTCATAATAGTCATAATCTGTATTCCTACATTGGTCTGAAAATGTACTCCGGCAACCGTGGAATATGAACACGCGCCTGTTGCCAATGCTAAGACCCTAAAAAAACAAGACACTTGTTTTTTTTTTAAGGTTTTAGCATTGGCAACAGGCGCGTGGTTCACATTCCACGGTTGCCGCAGCACCTTTTCAGACCAATGTAGGAATACAGATTATGACTATTATGAATACGAAGTAACGACAAGACGGACTAGGCATCCAAGACCTCCAACACACCGCACATTCAAAACTACGTGGATTACTTACTGTATATAAGGTCTTTCATTGACAGACCTTATATACAGTAAGTAGTCCATGTAGTTTATAAACTATAAACATATATACTATATCATGTAAACTATGATTCAAATAAATTTTTATATTTTAAACACTTGGCGATTTATCCCAAGGGTAAACAGGTGTTCCAAAAGTCAACGCTTTCCCTTGGAAGGCTGGTAGGCCAGCTCATGCCTGACCAGGCCTTAGGACTTGCGGCGGTAACATGGTTCTCTTTGAATAGTTGCCGCCAAACGTTTTCCCAGGAATGTAGATACAGTGGATACAGTGGATACGGTGGATACGGTGGTAGCTACTACTCCTACTACGACTACGTAAGAACAACGACACGACGAACGAGACGACCAACGCCACGACCAACGAGACGACCCAGACCGCCACCACCGCGCACATTCACAACCGTAAGGGATATATTCTGTAAAGATGGAACCACAATAAAAGGAGGTGCTTAATATTAATAATAATAATATATATATGTCGTATCCGGTCATAAGAAAGAACACTGAACGAAACGCAAGCACGCCATCTAGCGGGTATCCGTAAAAACTACGCTTCCGGCGTGCTTCGGCAGAGTCGTGTGCGACGCAGTCGTAGTCAGTTTGGAGCCGCCACTACCACGAAGTTAGACGTCACCATGGAACTGTCCTACGTTTCGCATAGTGTGTCGGGAATATATTGTAAAGCACGATCCCTACGCCTGCCCACGAGATGTCTCACGAGTCGGACCAAGATCCTGAAAACCCCACATCAGAAGTGAGATCAAATCGTGCTAATAATGAGACCACTCACAATGAAACTCAGTGGCGGGCACTTTTTGAAATGCAAAATCAACAAATGCGCGAACTGATACAAGCATTGAAGACCCCGAGTGCACATAACAACGTGGTTTTGCCAGAATTCAACCCCGATAAACCGGATTCAGATGCGCGAGCATGGTGTACAACAGCTGACTTGTGTTTGGAGGGAAACGCAGTGCAAGGCGGCCAGCTCATTATGATGATCAGCAAGGCGTTAAAAGGCTCTGCATCCACGTGGCTGTCCCAAATAACCTATCCAGGTATGACGTGGGCCTCATACAAAGAATTATTTATGGCCAGATTCGTTAGTGTAGAAACATCTGCGGCTACCCTCATCAATTTGAGTAATAACAAACCAAAAGAAAATGAAACCAATGCTACTTACGCCAGTCGTCTTGTTACGTCATTGCTTAGCCGATGGAAAAATACGAGCGTTGAGCAAATTGCGGTGTCGGCGGTTGTCGCCCATTTGGCAAAAATTGATAGTCGCCTGCAACGACTTGCTTTTACGACGGAAGTTACAACACGTCATCAGCTACAACAAGAACTGCAAGCTTTTTCCTACTTGAAGCGGAAGGCTCCCATGGATTTTCAAACAGAAATTTCTGATGAAAAACGGCCGAAGTTTTCATCGCAATCGCAGATCGAGTGTCATGCCTGTGGCAAACTTGGGCATAAGCAAGCGGATTGTCGCACAAGGAAGACAGAAGCAAAGAAACCAGCTCCGGCGCCAGCTGCAACGAGTGTTCTTCAACGCCAGCAAACCAGCGGCAGCTCTGTGGTCTGCTACAAGTGCGGTACACAAGGCCACATCGCCAGCCGCTGCACAGCCGGCGCGTCCAGGGCCGCAGCCCCTTTGGAGAAACGCGTTGACCTATGCGAGTTCAACTCACCATCCGGAACATTAAATCACTTTGGTGAGTGTTTCAAATTTGATTTTGACTCTGGAGCTGAATGCTCTTTAGTAAAAGAGAGTGTTGCGTGCAAATTTAAAGGCAGCCGAATTAATAATTTGATTTCATCAGTTGGTATAGGCAACAAAAATGTGAACAGTACTTTGCAAATACTATGTCAGGTAGAAATGATTTCACGACGGAGATTTTATTCCACGTTCTGCCCGATGTTTTTTTTTTTACGTAGTGACGTTTTGATAGGCCGTGAGATTTTAAATAATGGGTTTTGTGTAAGCATGACTGCAACTGAGTTTACTTTGACGAGAGATAGGATTATAGACACGTGTAATGCGACGGAGGTAGGCGTGTCAGTGAATAATTTGGATTGTATTGACACTGATATCCCAGTCGATAGGTTATGTGAGCTCGTAGATATTTTGAAACAATATTCTGAGTATTTGATTAAGGGTTTTCCAACTACTCGTGTAAATTTCGTATTGATTGAAACTGAGGAGCGCAATCAAACTAAATTAGACCCAAAGTTTAGAGGGCCATTTCGAGTCCAATAAGTCTTGGATGGAGACCGATATGTTTTGAAATCACTGATTAACAAGCGCATCTACAAGTATGCACATGATCGTATTAGGAAGATGCCTGAGGGCCAGGTACCTATTGAGATGTTGGATGAAGACGGGATAGACGACGAAACAGTATTTAAGTAGTTAATTTAGTTTGCACAGGTTCTCGATTCGTGAGGTCGGAGACTGTACCAGAATATCGTAGGCGTAGCCTAGTTGAAATCGGTGTCTGCTCTTTGAGTAGTCCGTGGGTAGGCGCCTGACGGTAGTTCTGGGTAGTACAGTCGGATCTTGCCTTGTAGCGAAGATCATAGAGTCAAGGGTTGACTCGGGCTTCCCGCAGAGGGAGAGCAGATAGCAAAGTGTTTGCTGAAGCTATTGTAATAGCTGTGACCGCGAATGTGATACCTGGTGCTTGGTCAAAATGTTTTAATTGATTTTATAGAGATTTTGTTTCTGTGAAAAGTGATTCTCAATGGTACGTGGACTCAGTGATCTTCAGTATTTTGAAATAATCTGTGCCTAGCTGTAGTCTGTGGTTCCCTAGCAGCTAGCTAATAATCTTGGAAGCAAACAATAGATTTTGTTAATGTTAGTAGCTAAGATAGCTAAAGTAAATTGTGTTAAAAAAAAACTGTAGACCATGTTCTTTTTTTTATTTTTTTTTTTGAAAGCAGATAAAAAGTGTTGGGAATAGGATTGGCCGAACGGAAATTGTGCTGTTCTTTTCCAATTTCAGATTAAACACACGAGAACGTGTGTCACGCAGGATGACCGTGTCGTATCCGGTCATAAGAAAGAACACTGAACGAAACGCAAGCACGCCATCTAGCGGGTATCCGTAAAAACTACGCTTCCGGCGTGCTTCGGCAGAGTCGTGTGCGACGCAGTCGTAGTCAGTTTGGAGCCGCCACTACCACGAAGTTAGACGTCACCACGGAACTGTCCTACGTTTCGCATAGTGTGTCGGGAAGATATTGTAAAGCACGATCCCTACGCCTGCCCACGAGATGTCTCACGAGTCGGACCAAGATCCTGAAAACCCCACATATAATATAGTCATTTTCTGGGGTAATTCAATACGTGCTCTTAAAGCACAAAAACAGTTAGTGTGGTTCACCCTAGAACTAATGTGAAATGTTGCATCTGTAAAATTGATATATACCTACGACTGGTATCGGTGGATTCCTCGTAATTTTGTGAACACGAAACGGTCGGTCGTAGAGTTAAAAAGTGGTGGATATAAGGTCTTTCATTGACAGACCTTATATACAGTAAGTAGTCCATGTAGTTTTGAATGTGCGGTGTGGGAGGTCTTGGATGCCTGGTCCGTCTTGTCGTTACTTCGTATTAATAATAGTCGTAATCGGTATTCCTACATTGGTTTGAAAAGGTGCTGCGGCAACCGTGGAATGTGAACCACGCGCCTGTTGCCAATGCTAAGATCTTGAAAAAAAAACAAGTGTTTTTTTTAGGGTCTTAGCATTGGCAACAGGCGCGTGGTTCACATTCCACGGTTGGCGGAGGACATTTTCAGATCAATGTAGAAATACAGATTATGACTATTATGAATACGAAGTAACGACAAGACGGACTAGGCATCCAAGACCTCCAACACACCGCACATTCAAAACTACATGGACTACTTACTGTATATAAGGTCTGTCAATGAAAGACCTTATATCCACCACTTTTTAACTCTACGACCGACCGTTTCGTGTTCACAAAATTACGAGGAATCCACCGATACCAGTCGTAGGTATATATCAATTTTACAGATGCAACATTTCACATTAGTTCTAGGGTGAACCACACTAACTGTTTTTGTGCTTTAAGAGCACGTATTGAATTACCCCAGAAAATGACTATATTATATATATTATTATTATTAATATTAAGCACCTCCTTTTATTGTGGTTCCATCTTTACAGAATATAATCCCTTACGGTTGTGAATGTGCGCGGTGGTGGCGGTCTGGGTCGTCTCGTTGGTCGTGGCGTTGGTCGTCTCGTTCGTCGTGTCGTTGTTCTTACGTAGTCGTAGTAGGAGTAGTAGCTACCACCGTATCCACCGTATCCACTGTATCCACTGTATCTACATTCCTGGGAAAACGTTTGGCGGCAACTATTCAAAGAGAACCATGTTACCGCCGCAAGTCCTAAGGTCTGGTCAGGCATGAGCTGGCCTACCAGCCTTCCAAGGGAAAGCGTTGACTTTTGGAACACCTGTTTACCCTTGGGATAAATCGCCAAGTGTTTAAAATATAAAAATTTATTTGAATCATAGTTTACATGATATAGTATATATGTTTATAGTTTATAAACTACATGGACTACTTACTGTATATAAGGTCTGTCAATGAAAGACCTTATATACAGTAAGTAATCCACGTAGTTTTGAATGTGCGGTGTGTTGGAGGTCTTGGATGCCTAGTCCGTCTTGTCGTTACTTCGTATTCATAATAGTCATAATCTGTATTCCTACATTGGTCTGAAAATGTACTCCGGCAACCGTGGAATATGAACACGCGCCTGTTGCCAATGCTAAGACCCTAAAAAAACAAGACACTTGTTTTTTTTTTAAGGTTTTAGCATTGGCAACAGGCGCGTGGTTCACATTCCACGGTTGCCGCAGCACCTTTTCAGACCAATGTAGGAATACAGATTATGACTATTATGAATACGAAGTAACGACAAGACGGACTAGGCATCCAAGACCTCCAACACACCGCACATTCAAAACTACGTGGATTACTTACTGTATATAAGGTCTTTCATTGACAGACCTTATATACAGTAAGTAGTCCATGTAGTTTATAAACTATAAACATATATACTATATCATGTAAACTATGATTCAAATAAATTTTTATATTTTAAACACTTGGCGATTTATCCCAAGGGTAAACAGGTGTTCCAAAAGTCAACGCTTTCCCTTGGAAGGCTGGTAGGCCAGCTCATGCCTGACCAGGCCTTAGGACTTGCGGCGGTAACATGGTTCTCTTTGAATAGTTGCCGCCAAACGTTTTCCCAGGAATGTAGATACAGTGGATACAGTGGATACGGTGGATACGGTGGTAGCTACTACTCCTACTACGACTACGTAAGAACAACGACACGACGAACGAGACGACCAACGCCACGACCAACGAGACGACCCAGACCGCCACCACCGCGCACATTCACAACCGTAAGGGATATATTCTGTAAAGATGGAACCACAATAAAAGGAGGTGCTTAATATTAATAATAATAATATATATATGTCGTATCCGGTCATAAGAAAGAACACTGAACGAAACGCAAGCACGCCATCTAGCGGGTATCCGTAAAAACTACGCTTCCGGCGTGCTTCGGCAGAGTCGTGTGCGACGCAGTCGTAGTCAGTTTGGAGCCGCCACTACCACGAAGTTAGACGTCACCACGGAACTGTCCTACGTTTCGCATAGTGTGTCGGGAATATATTGTAAAGCACGATCCCTACGCCTGCCCACGAGATGTCTCACGAGTCGGACCAAGATCCTGAAAACCCCACATCAGAAGTGAGATCAAATCGTGCTAATAATGAGACCACTCACAATGAAACTCAGTGGCGGGCACTTTTTGAAATGCAAAATCAACAAATGCGCGAACTGATACAAGCATTGAAGACCCCGAGTGCACATAACAACGTGGTTTTGCCAGAATTCAACCCCGATAAACCGGATTCAGATGCGCGAGCATGGTGTACAACAGCTGACTTGTGTTTGGAGGGAAACGCAGTGCAAGGCGGCCAGCTCATTATGATGATCAGCAAGGCGTTAAAAGGCTCTGCATCCACGTGGCTGTCCCAAATAACCTATCCAGGTATGACGTGGGCCTCATACAAAGAATTATTTATGGCCAGATTCGTTAGTGTAGAAACATCTGCGGCTACCCTCATCAATTTGAGTAATAACAAACCAAAAGAAAATGAAACCAATGCTACTTACGCCAGTCGTCTTGTTACGTCATTGCTTAGCCGATGGAAAAATACGAGCGTTGAGCAAATTGCGGTGTCGGCGGTTGTCGCCCATTTGGCAAAAATTGATAGTCGCCTGCAACGACTTGCTTTTACGACGGAAGTTACAACACGTCATCAGCTACAACAAGAACTGCAAGCTTTTTCCTACTTGAAGCGGAAGGCTCCCATGGATTTTCAAACAGAAATTTCTGATGAAAAACGGCCGAAGTTTTCATCGCAATCGCAGATCGAGTGTCATGCCTGTGGCAAACTTGGGCATAAGCAAGCGGATTGTCGCACAAGGAAGACAGAAGCAAATAAACCAGCTCCGGCGCCAGCTGCAACGAGTGTTCTTCAACGCCAGCAAACCAGCGGCAGCTCTGTGGTCTGCTACAAGTGCGGTACACAAGGCCACATCGCCAGCCGCTGCACAGCCGGCGCGTCCAGGGCCGCAGCCCCTTTGGAGAAACGCGTTGACCTATGCGAGTTCAACTCACCATCCGGAACATTAAATCACTTTGGTGAGTGTTTCAAATTTGATTTTGACTCTGGAGCTGAATGCTCTTTAGTAAAAGAGAGTGTTGCGTGCAAATTTAAAGGCAGCCGAATTAATAATTTGATTTCATCAGTTGGTATAGGCAACAAAAATGTGAACAGTACTTTGCAAATACTATGTCAGGTAGAAATGATTTCACGACGGAGATTTTATTCCACGTTCTGCCCGATGTTTTTTTTTTTACGTAGTGACGTTTTGATAGGCCGTGAGATTTTAAATAATGGGTTTTGTGTAAGCATGACTGCAACTGAGTTTACTTTGACGAGAGATAGGATTATAGACACGTGTAATGCGACGGAGGTAGGCGTGTCAGTGAATAATTTGGATTGTATTGACACTGATATCCCAGTCGATAGGTTATGTGAGCGCGTAGATATTTTGAAACAATATTCTGAGTATTTGATTAAGGGTTTTCCAACTACTCGTGTAAATTTCGTATTGATTGAAACTGAGGAGCGCAATCAAACTAAATTAGACCCAAAGTTTAGAGGGCCATTTCGAGTCCAATAAGTCTTGGATGGAGACCGATATGTTTTGAAATCACTGATTAACAAGCGCATCTACAAGTATGCACATGATCGTATTAGGAAGATGCCTGAGGGCCAGGTACCTATTGAGATGTTGGATGAAGACGGGATAGACGACGAAACAGTATTTAAGTAGTTAATTTAGTTTGCACAGGTTCTCGATTCGTGAGGTCGGAGACTGTACCAGAATATCGTAGGCGTAGCCTAGTTGAAATCGGTGTCTGCTCTTTGAGTAGTCCGTGGGTAGGCGCCTGACGGTAGTTCTGGGTAGTACAGTCGGATCTTGCCTTGTAGCGAAGATCATAGAGTCAAGGGTTGACTCGGGCTTCCCGCAGAGGGAGAGCAGATAGCAAAGTGTTTGCTGAAGCTATTGTAATAGCTGTGACCGCGAATGTGATACCTGGTGCTTGGTCAAAATGTTTTAATTGATTTTATAGAGATTTTGTTTCTGTGAAAAGTGATTCTCAATGGTACGTGGACTCAGTGATCTTCAGTATTTTGAAATAATCTGTGCCTAGCTGTAGTCTGTGGTTCCCTAGCAGCTAGCTAATAATCTTGGAAGCAAACAATAGATTTTGTTAATGTTAGTAGCTAAGATAGCTAAAGTAAATTGTGTTAAAAAAAAACTGTAGACCATGTTCTTTTTTTTATTTTTTTTTTGAAAGCAGATAAAAAGTGTTGGGAATAGGATTGGCCGAACGGAAATTGTGCTGTTCTTTTCCAATTTCAGATTAAACACACGAGAACGTGTGTCACGCAGGATGACCGTGTCGTATCCGGTCATAAGAAAGAACACTGAACGAAACGCAAGCACGCCATCTAGCGGGTATCCGTAAAAACTACGCTTCCGGCGTGCTTCGGCAGAGTCGTGTGCGACGCAGTCGTAGTCAGTTTGGAGCCGCCACTACCACGAAGTTAGACGTCACCACGGAACTGTCCTACGTTTCGCATAGTGTGTCGGGAAGATATTGTAAAGCACGATCCCTACGCCTGCCCACGAGATGTCTCACGAGTCGGACCAAGATCCTGAAAACCCCACATATAATATAGTCATTTTCTGGGGTAATTCAATACGTGCTCTTAAAGCACAAAAACAGTTAGTGTGGTTCACCCTAGAACTAATGTGAAATGTTGCATCTGTAAAATTGATATATACCTACGACTGGTATCGGTGGATTCCTCGTAATTTTGTGAACACGAAACGGTCGGTCGTAGAGTTAAAAAGTGGTGGATATAAGGTCTTTCATTGACAGACCTTATATACAGTAAGTAGTCCATGTAGTTTTGAATGTGCGGTGTGGGAGGTCTTGGATGCCTGGTCCGTCTTGTCGTTACTTCGTATTAATAATAGTCGTAATCGGTATTCCTACATTGGTTTGAAAAGGTGCTGCGGCAACCGTGGAATGTGAACCACGCGCCTGTTGCCAATGCTAAGATCTTGAAAAAAAAACAAGTGTTTTTTTTAGGGTCTTAGCATTGGCAACAGGCGCGTGGTTCACATTCCACGGTTGGCGGAGGACATTTTCAGATCAATGTAGAAATACAGATTATGACTATTATGAATACGAAGTAACGACAAGACGGACTAGGCATCCAAGACCTCCAACACACCGCACATTCAAAACTACATGGACTACTTACTGTATATAAGGTCTGTCAATGAAAGACCTTATATCCACCACTTTTTAACTCTACGACCGACCGTTTCGTGTTCACAAAATTACGAGGAATCCACCGATACCAGTCGTAGGTATATATCAATTTTACAGATGCAACATTTCACATTAGTTCTAGGGTGAACCACACTAACTGTTTTTGTGCTTTAAGAGCACGTATTGAATTACCCCAGAAAATGACTATATTATATATATTATTATTATTAATATTAAGCACCTCCTTTTATTGTGGTTCCATCTTTACAGAATATAATCCCTTACGGTTGTGAATGTGCGCGGTGGTGGCGGTCTGGGTCGTCTCGTTGGTCGTGGCGTTGGTCGTCTCGTTCGTCGTGTCGTTGTTCTTACGTAGTCGTAGTAGGAGTAGTAGCTACCACCGTATCCACCGTATCCACTGTATCCACTGTATCTACATTCCTGGGAAAACGTTTGGCGGCAACTATTCAAAGAGAACCATGTTACCGCCGCAAGTCCTAAGGTCTGGTCAGGCATGAGCTGGCCTACCAGCCTTCCAAGGGAAAGCGTTGACTTTTGGAACACCTGTTTACCCTTGGGATAAATCGCCAAGTGTTTAAAATATAAAAATTTATTTGAATCATAGTTTACATGATATAGTATATATGTTTATAGTTTATAAACTACATGGACTACTTACTGTATATAAGGTCTGTCAATGAAAGACCTTATATACAGTAAGTAATCCACGTAGTTTTGAATGTGCGGTGTGTTGGAGGTCTTGGATGCCTAGTCCGTCTTGTCGTTACTTCGTATTCATAATAGTCATAATCTGTATTCCTACATTGGTCTGAAAATGTACTCCGGCAACCGTGGAATATGAACACGCGCCTGTTGCCAATGCTAAGACCCTAAAAAAACAAGACACTTGTTTTTTTTTTAAGGTTTTAGCATTGGCAACAGGCGCGTGGTTCACATTCCACGGTTGCCGCAGCACCTTTTCAGACCAATGTAGGAATACAGATTATGACTATTATGAATACGAAGTAACGACAAGACGGACTAGGCATCCAAGACCTCCAACACACCGCACATTCAAAACTACGTGGATTACTTACTGTATATAAGGTCTTTCATTGACAGACCTTATATACAGTAAGTAGTCCATGTAGTTTATAAACTATAAACATATATACTATATCATGTAAACTATGATTCAAATAAATTTTTATATTTTAAACACTTGGCGATTTATCCCAAGGGTAAACAGGTGTTCCAAAAGTCAACGCTTTCCCTTGGAAGGCTGGTAGGCCAGCTCATGCCTGACCAGGCCTTAGGACTTGCGGCGGTAACATGGTTCTCTTTGAATAGTTGCCGCCAAACGTTTTCCCAGGAATGTAGATACAGTGGATACAGTGGATACGGTGGATACGGTGGTAGCTACTACTCCTACTACGACTACGTAAGAACAACGACACGACGAACGAGACGACCAACGCCACGACCAACGAGACGACCCAGACCGCCACCACCGCGCACATTCACAACCGTAAGGGATATATTCTGTAAAGATGGAACCACAATAAAAGGAGGTGCTTAATATTAATAATAATAATATATATATGTCGTATCCGGTCATAAGAAAGAACACTGAACGAAACGCAAGCACGCCATCTAGCGGGTATCCGTAAAAACTACGCTTCCGGCGTGCTTCGGCAGAGTCGTGTGCGACGCAGTCGTAGTCAGTTTGGAGCCGCCACTACCACGAAGTTAGACGTCACCACGGAACTGTCCTACGTTTCGCATAGTGTGTCGGGAATATATTGTAAAGCACGATCCCTACGCCTGCCCACGAGATGTCTCACGAGTCGGACCAAGATCCTGAAAACCCCACATCAGAAGTGAGATCAAATCGTGCTAATAATGAGACCACTCACAATGAAACTCAGTGGCGGGCACTTTTTGAAATGCAAAATCAACAAATGCGCGAACTGATACAAGCATTGAAGACCCCGAGTGCACATAACAACGTGGTTTTGCCAGAATTCAACCCCGATAAACCGGATTCAGATGCGCGAGCATGGTGTACAACAGCTGACTTGTGTTTGGAGGGAAACGCAGTGCAAGGCGGCCAGCTCATTATGATGATCAGCAAGGCGTTAAAAGGCTCTGCATCCACGTGGCTGTCCCAAATAACCTATCCAGGTATGACGTGGGCCTCATACAAAGAATTATTTATGGCCAGATTCGTTAGTGTAGAAACATCTGCGGCTACCCTCATCAATTTGAGTAATAACAAACCAAAAGAAAATGAAACCAATGCTACTTACGCCAGTCGTCTTGTTACGTCATTGCTTAGCCGATGGAAAAATACGAGCGTTGAGCAAATTGCGGTGTCGGCGGTTGTCGCCCATTTGGCAAAAATTGATAGTCGCCTGCAACGACTTGCTTTTACGACGGAAGTTACAACACGTCATCAGCTACAACAAGAACTGCAAGCTTTTTCCTACTTGAAGCGGAAGGCTCCCATGGATTTTCAAACAGAAATTTCTGATGAAAAACGGCCGAAGTTTTCATCGCAATCGCAGATCGAGTGTCATGCCTGTGGCAAACTTGGGCATAAGCAAGCGGATTGTCGCACAAGGAAGACAGAAGCAAAGAAACCAGCTCCGGCGCCAGCTGCAACGAGTGTTCTTCAACGCCAGCAAACCAGCGGCAGCTCTGTGGTCTGCTACAAGTGCGGTACACAAGGCCACATCGCCAGCCGCTGCACAGCCGGCGCGTCCAGGGCCGCAGCCCCTTTGGAGAAACGCGTTGACCTATGCGAGTTCAACTCACCATCCGGAACATTAAATCACTTTGGTGAGTGTTTCAAATTTGATTTTGACTCTGGAGCTGAATGCTCTTTAGTAAAAGAGAGTGTTGCGTGCAAATTTAAAGGCAGCCGAATTAATAATTTGATTTCATCAGTTGGTATAGGCAACAAAAATGTGAACAGTACTTTGCAAATACTATGTCAGGTAGAAATGATTTCACGACGGAGATTTTATTCCACGTTCTGCCCGATGTTTTTTTTTTTACGTAGTGACGTTTTGATAGGCCGTGAGATTTTAAATAATGGGTTTTGTGTAAGCATGACTGCAACTGAGTTTACTTTGACGAGAGATAGGATTATAGACACGTGTAATGCGACGGAGGTAGGCGTGTCAGTGAATAATTTGGATTGTATTGACACTGATATCCCAGTCGATAGGTTATGTGAGCTCGTAGATATTTTGAAACAATATTCTGAGTATTTGATTAAGGGTTTTCCAACTACTCGTGTAAATTTCGTATTGATTGAAACTGAGGAGCGCAATCAAACTAAATTAGACCCAAAGTTTAGAGGGCCATTTCGAGTCCAATAAGTCTTGGATGGAGACCGATATGTTTTGAAATCACTGATTAACAAGCGCATCTACAAGTATGCACATGATCGTATTAGGAAGATGCCTGAGGGCCAGGTACCTATTGAGATGTTGGATGAAGACGGGATAGACGACGAAACAGTATTTAAGTAGTTAATTTAGTTTGCACAGGTTCTCGATTCGTGAGGTCGGAGACTGTACCAGAATATCGTAGGCGTAGCCTAGTTGAAATCGGTGTCTGCTCTTTGAGTAGTCCGTGGGTAGGCGCCTGACGGTAGTTCTGGGTAGTACAGTCGGATCTTGCCTTGTAGCGAAGATCATAGAGTCAAGGGTTGACTCGGGCTTCCCGCAGAGGGAGAGCAGATAGCAAAGTGTTTGCTGAAGCTATTGTAATAGCTGTGACCGCGAATGTGATACCTGGTGCTTGGTCAAAATGTTTTAATTGATTTTATAGAGATTTTGTTTCTGTGAAAAGTGATTCTCAATGGTACGTGGACTCAGTGATCTTCAGTATTTTGAAATAATCTGTGCCTAGCTGTAGTCTGTGGTTCCCTAGCAGCTAGCTAATAATCTTGGAAGCAAACAATAGATTTTGTTAATGTTAGTAGCTAAGATAGCTAAAGTAAATTGTGTTAAAAAAAAACTGTAGACCATGTTCTTTTTTTTATTTTTTTTTTTGAAAGCAGATAAAAAGTGTTGGGAATAGGATTGGCCGAACGGAAATTGTGCTGTTCTTTTCCAATTTCAGATTAAACACACGAGAACGTGTGTCACGCAGGATGACCGTGTCGTATCCGGTCATAAGAAAGAACACTGAACGAAACGCAAGCACGCCATCTAGCGGGTATCCGTAAAAACTACTTCCGGCGTGCTTCGGCAGAGTCGTGTGCGACGCAGTCGTAGTCAGTTTGGAGCCGCCACTACCACGAAGTTAGACGTCACCACGGAACTGTCCTACGTTTCGCATAGTGTGTCGGGAAGATATTGTAAAGCACGATCCCTACGCCTGCCCACGAGATGTCTCACGAGTCGGACCAAGATCCTGAAAACCCCACATATAATATAGTCATTTTCTGGGGTAATTCAATACGTGCTCTTAAAGCACAAAAACAGTTAGTGTGGTTCACCCTAGAACTAATGTGAAATGTTGCATCTGTAAAATTGATAAATACCTACGACTGGTATCGGTGGATTCCTCGTAATTTTGTGAACACGAAACGGTCGGTCGTAGAGTTAAAAAGTGGTGGATATAAGGTCTTTCATTGACAGACCTTATATACAGTAAGTAGTCCATGTAGTTTTGAATGTGCGGTGTGGGCGGTCTTGGATGCCTGGTCCGTCTTGTCGTTACTTCGTATTAATAATAGTCGTAATCGGTATTCCTACATTGGTTTGAAAAGGTGCTGCGGCAACCGTGGAATGTGAACCACGCGCCTGTTGCCAATGCTAAGATCTTGAAAAAAAAACAAGTGTTTTTTTTAGGGTCTTAGCATTGGCAACAGGCGCGTGGTTCACATTCCACGGTTGGCGGAGGACATTTTCAGATCAATGTAGAAATACAGATTATGACTATTATGAATACGAAGTAACGACAAGACGGACTAGGCATCCAAGACCTCCAACACACCGCACATTCAAAACTACATGGACTACTTACTGTATATAAGGTCTGTCAATGAAAGACCTTATATCCACCACTTTTTAACTCTACGACCGACCGTTTCGTGTTCACAAAATTACGAGGAATCCACCGATACCAGTCGTAGGTATATATCAATTTTACAGATGCAACATTTCACATTAGTTCTAGGGTGAACCACACTAACTGTTTTTGTGCTTTAAGAGCACGTATTGAATTACCCCAGAAAATGACTATATTATATATATTATTATTATTAATATTAAGCACCTCCTTTTATTGTGGTTCCATCTTTACAGAATATAATCCCTTACGGTTGTGAATGTGCGCGGTGGTGGCGGTCTGGGTCGTCTCGTTGGTCGTGGCGTTGGTCGTCTCGTTCGTCGTGTCGTTGTTCTTACGTAGTCGTAGTAGGAGTAGTAGCTACCACCGTATCCACCGTATCCACTGTATCCACTGTATCTACATTCCTGGGAAAACGTTTGGCGGCAACTATTCAAAGAGAACCATGTTACCGCCGCAAGTCCTAAGGTCTGGTCA
The DNA here is from genome assembly GCA_934047225.1 of Ypsolopha sequella. Lineage (NCBI taxonomy): Eukaryota > Metazoa > Arthropoda > Insecta > Lepidoptera > Ypsolophidae > Ypsolopha > Ypsolopha sequella. The sequence goes on along the minus strand of OW203984.1, from coordinate 25,411,005 downwards.
GGCATGAGCTGGCCTACCAGCCTTCCAAGGGAAAGCGTTGACTTTTGGAACACCTGTTTACCCTTGGGATAAATCGCCAAGTGTTTAAAATATAAAAATTTATTTGAATCATAGTTTACATGATATAGTATATATGTTTATAGTTTATAAACTACATGGACTACTTACTGTATATAAGGTCTGTCAATGAAAGACCTTATATACAGTAAGTAATCCACGTAGTTTTGAATGTGCGGTGTGTTGGAGGTCTTGGATGCCTAGTCCGTCTTGTCGTTACTTCGTATTCATAATAGTCATAATCTGTATTCCTACATTGGTCTGAAAATGTACTCCGGCAACCGTGGAATATGAACACGCGCCTGTTGCCAATGCTAAGACCCTAAAAAAACAAGACACTTGTTTTTTTTTTAAGGTTTTAGCATTGGCAACAGGCGCGTGGTTCACATTCCACGGTTGCCGCAGCACCTTTTCAGACCAATGTAGGAATACAGATTATGACTATTATGAATACGAAGTAACGACAAGACGGACTAGGCATCCAAGACCTCCAACACACCGCACATTCAAAACTACGTGGATTACTTACTGTATATAAGGTCTTTCATTGACAGACCTTATATACAGTAAGTAGTCCATGTAGTTTATAAACTATAAACATATATACTATATCATGTAAACTATGATTCAAATAAATTTTTATATTTTAAACACTTGGCGATTTATCCCAAGGGTAAACAGGTGTTCCAAAAGTCAACGCTTTCCCTTGGAAGGCTGGTAGGCCAGCTCATGCCTGACCAGGCCTTAGGACTTGCGGCGGTAACATGGTTCTCTTTGAATAGTTGCCGCCAAACGTTTTCCCAGGAATGTAGATACAGTGGATACAGTGGATACGGTGGATACGGTGGTAGCTACTACTCCTACTACGACTACGTAAGAACAACGACACGACGAACGAGACGACCAACGCCACGACCAACGAGACGACCCAGACCGCCACCACCGCGCACATTCACAACCGTAAGGGATATATTCTGTAAAGATGGAACCACAATAAAAGGAGGTGCTTAATATTAATAATAATAATATATATATGTCGTATCTGGTCATAAGAAAGAACACTGAACGAAACGCAAGCACGCCATCTAGCGGGTATCCGTAAAAACTACGCTTCCGGCGTGCTTCGGCAGAGTCGTGTGCGACGCAGTCGTAGTCAGTTTGGAGCCGCCACTACCACGAAGTTAGACGTCACCACGGAACTGTCCTACGTTTCGCATAGTGTGTCGGGAATATATTGTAAAGCACGATCCCTACGCCTGCCCACGAGATGTCTCACGAGTCGGACCAAGATCCTGAAAACCCCACATCAGAAGTGAGATCAAATCGTGCTAATAATGAGACCACTCACAATGAAACTCAGTGGCGGGCACTTTTTGAAATGCAAAATCAACAAATGCGCGAACTGATACAAGCATTGAAGACCCCGAGTGCACATAACAACGTGGTTTTGCCAGAATTCAACCCCGATAAACCGGATTCAGATGCGCGAGCATGGTGTACAACAGCTGACTTGTGTTTGGAGGGAAACGCAGTGCAAGGCGGCCAGCTCATTATGATGATCAGCAAGGCGTTAAAAGGCTCTGCATCCACGTGGCTGTCCCAAATAACCTATCCAGGTATGACGTGGGCCTCATACAAAGAATTATTTATGGCCAGATTCGTTAGTGTAGAAACATCTGCGGCTACCCTCATCAATTTGAGTAATAACAAACCAAAAGAAAATGAAACCAATGCTACTTACGCCAGTCGTCTTGTTACGTCATTGCTTAGCCGATGGAAAAATACGAGCGTTGAGCAAATTGCGGTGTCGGCGGTTGTCGCCCATTTGGCAAAAATTGATAGTCGCCTGCAACAACTTGCTTTTACGACGGAAGTTACAACACGTCATCAGCTACAACAAGAACTGCAAGCTTTTTCCTACTTGAAGCGGAAGGCTCCCATGGATTTTCAAACAGAAATTTCTGATGAAAAACGGCCGAAGTTTTCATCGCAATCGCAGATCGAGTGTCATGCATGTGGCAAACTTGGGCATAAGCAAGCGGATTGTCGCACAAGGAAGACAGAAGCAAATAAACCAGCTCCGGCGCCAGCTGCAACGAGTGTTCTTCAACGCCAGCAAACCAGCGGCAGCTCTGTGGTCTGCTACAAGTGCGGTACACAAGGCCACATCGCCAGCCGCTGCACAGCCGGCGCGTCCAGGGCCGCAGCCCCTTTGGAGAAACGCGTTGACCTATGCGAGTTCAACTCACCATCCGGAACATTAAATCACTTTGGTGAGTGTTTCAAATTTGATTTTGACTCTGGAGCTGAATGCTCTTTAGTAAAAGAGAGTGTTGCGTGCAAATTTAAAGGCAGCCGAATTAATAATTTGATTTCATCAGTTGGTATAGGCAACAAAAATGTGAACAGTACTTTGCAAATACTATGTCAGGTAGAAATGATTTCACGACGGAGATTTTATTCCACGTTCTGCCCGATGTTTTTTTTTTTTACGTAGTGACGTTTTGATAGGCCGTGAGATTTTAAATAATGGGTTTTGTGTAAGCATGACTGCAACTGAGTTTACTTTGACGAGAGATAGGATTATAGACACGTGTAATGCGACGGAGGTAGGCGTGTCAGTGAATAATTTGGATTGTATTGACACTGATATCCCAGTCGATAGGTTATGTGAGCTCGTAGATATTTTGAAACAATATTCTGAGTATTTGATTAAGGGTTTTCCAACTACTCGTGTAAATTTCGTATTGATTGAAACTGAGGAGCGCAATCAAACTAAATTAGACCCAAAGTTTAGAGGGCCATTTCGAGTCTAATAAGTCTTGGATGGAGACCGATATGTTTTGAAATCACTGATTAACAAGCGCATCTACAAGTATGCACATGATCGTATTAGGAAGATGCCTGAGGGCCAGGTACCTATTGAGATGTTGGATGAAGACGGGATAGACGACGAAACAGTATTTAAGTAGTTAATTTAGTTTGCACAGGTTCTCGATTCGTGAGGTCGGAGACTGTACCAGAATATCGTAGGCGTAGCCTAGTTGAAATCGGTGTCTGCTCTTTGAGTAGTCCGTGGGTAGGCGCCTGACGGTAGTTCTGGGTAGTACAGTCGGATCTTGCCTTGTAGCGAAGATCATAGAGTCAAGGGTTGACTCGGGCTTCCCGCAGAGGGAGAGCAGATAGCAAAGTGTTTGCTGAAGCTATTGTAATAGCTGTGACCGCGAATGTGATACCTGGTGCTTGGTCAAAATGTTTTAATTGATTTTATAGAGATTTTGTTTCTGTGAAAAGTGATTCTCAATGGTACGTGGACTCAGTGATCTTCAGTATTTTGAAATAATCTGTGCCTAGCTGTAGTCTGTGGTTCCCTAGCAGCTAGCTAATAATCTTGGAAGCAAACAATAGATTTTGTTAATGTTAGTAGCTAAGATAGCTAAAGTAAATTGTGTTAAAAAAAAACTGTAGACCATGTTCTTTTTTTTATTTTTTTTTTTGAAAGCAGATAAAAAGTGTTGGGAATAGGATTGGCCGAACGGAAATTGTGCTGTTCTTTTCCAATTTCAGATTAAACACACGAGAACGTGTGTCACGCAGGATGACCGTGTCGTATCCGGTCATAAGAAAGAACACTGAACGAAACGCAAGCACGCCATCTAGCGGGTATCCGTAAAAACTACGCTTCCGGCGTGCTTCGGCAGAGTCGTGTGCGACGCAGTCGTAGTCAGTTTGGAGCCGCCACTACCACGAAGTTAGACGTCACCACGGAACTGTCCTACGTTTCGCATAGTGTGTCGGGAAGATATTGTAAAGCACGATCCCTACGCCTGCCCACGAGATGTCTCACGAGTCGGACCAAGATCCTGAAAACCCCACATATAATATAGTCATTTTCTGGGGTAATTCAATACGTGCTCTTAAAGCACAAAAACAGTTAGTGTGGTTCACCCTAGAACTAATGTGAAATGTTGCATCTGTAAAATTGATATATACCTACGACTGGTATCGGTGGATTCCTCGTAATTTTGTGAACACGAAACGGTCGGTCGTAGAGTTAAAAAGTGGTGGATATAAGGTCTTTCATTGACAGACCTTATATACAGTAAGTAGTCCATGTAGTTTTGAATGTGCGGTGTGGGAGGTCTTGGATGCCTGGTCCGTCTTGTCGTTACTTCGTATTAATAATAGTCGTAATCGGTATTCCTACATTGGTTTGAAAAGGTGCTGCGGCAACCGTGGAATGTGAACCACGCGCCTGTTGCCAATGCTAAGATCTTGAAAAAAAAAACAAGTGTTTTTTTTAGGGTCTTAGCATTGGCAACAGGCGCGTGGTTCACATTCCACGGTTGGCGGAGGACATTTTCAGATCAATGTAGAAATACAGATTATGACTATTATGAATACGAAGTAACGACAAGACGGACTAGGCATCCAAGACCTCCAACACACCGCACATTCAAAACTACATGGACTACTTACTGTATATAAGGTCTGTCAATGAAAGACCTTATATCCACCACTTTTTAACTCTACGACCGACCGTTTCGTGTTCACAAAATTACGAGGAATCCACCGATACCAGTCGTAGGTATATATCAATTTTACAGATGCAACATTTCACATTAGTTCTAGGGTGAACCACACTAACTGTTTTTGTGCTTTAAGAGCACGTATTGAATTACCCCAGAAAATGACTATATTATATATATTATTATTATTAATATTAAGCACCTCCTTTTATTGTGGTTCCATCTTTACAGAATATAATCCCTTACGGTTGTGAATGTGCGCGGTGGTGGCGGTCTGGGTCGTCTCGTTGGTCGTGGCGTTGGTCGTCTCGTTCGTCGTGTCGTTGTTCTTACGTAGTCGTAGTAGGAGTAGTAGCTACCACCGTATCCACCGTATCCACTGTATCCACTGTATCTACATTCCTGGGAAAACGTTTGGCGGCAACTATTCAAAGAGAACCATGTTACCGCCGCAAGTCCTAAGGTCTGGTCAGGCATGAGCTGGCCTACCAGCCTTCCAAGGGAAAGCGTTGACTTTTGGAACACCTGTTTACCCTTGGGATAAATCGCCAAGTGTTTAAAATATAAAAATTTATTTGAATCATAGTTTACATGATATAGTATATATGTTTATAGTTTATAAACTACATGGACTACTTACTGTATATAAGGTCTGTCAATGAAAGACCTTATATACAGTAAGTAATCCACGTAGTTTTGAATGTGCGGTGTGTTGGAGGTCTTGGATGCCTAGTCCGTCTTGTCGTTACTTCGTATTCATAATAGTCATAATCTGTATTCCTACATTGGTCTGAAAATGTACTCCGGCAACCGTGGAATATGAACACGCGCCTGTTGCCAATGCTAAGACCCTAAAAAAACAAGACACTTGTTTTTTTTTAAGGTTTTAGCATTGGCAACAGGCGCGTGGTTCACATTCCACGGTTGCCGCAGCACCTTTTCAGACCAATGTAGGAATACAGATTATGACTATTATGAATACGAAGTAACGACAAGACGGACTAGGCATCCAAGACCTCCAACACACCGCACATTCAAAACTACGTGGATTACTTACTGTATATAAGGTCTTTCATTGACAGACCTTATATACAGTAAGTAGTCCATGTAGTTTATAAACTATAAACATATATACTATATCATGTAAACTATGATTCAAATAAATTTTTATATTTTAAACACTTGGCGATTTATCCCAAGGGTAAACAGGTGTTCCAAAAGTCAACGCTTTCCCTTGGAAGGCTGGTAGGCCAGCTCATGCCTGACCAGGCCTTAGGACTTGCGGCGGTAACATGGTTCTCTTTGAATAGTTGCCGCCAAACGTTTTCCCAGGAATGTAGATACAGTGGATACAGTGGATACGGTGGATACGGTGGTAGCTACTACTCCTACTACGACTACGTAAGAACAACGACACGACGAACGAGACGACCAACGCCACGACCAACGAGACGACCCAGACCGCCACCACCGCGCACATTCACAACCGTAAGGGATATATTCTGTAAAGATGGAACCACAATAAAAGGAGGTGCTTAATATTAATAATAATAATATATATATGTCGTATCCGGTCATAAGAAAGAACACTGAACGAAACGCAAGCACGCCATCTAGCGGGTATCCGTAAAAACTACGCTTCCGGCGTGCTTCGGCAGAGTCGTGTGCGACGCAGTCGTAGTCAGTTTGGAGCCGCCACTACCACGAAGTTAGACGTCACCACGGAACTGTCCTACGTTTAGCATAGTGTGTCGGGAATATATTGTAAAGCACGATCCCTACGCCTGCCCACGAGATGTCTCACGAGTCGGACCAAGATCCTGAAAACCCCACATCAGAAGTGAGATCAAATCGTGCTAATAATGAGACCACTCACAATGAAACTCAGTGGCGGGCACTTTTTGAAATGCAAAATCAACAAATGCGCGAACTGATACAAGCATTGAAGACCCCGAGTGCACATAACAACGTGGTTTTGCCAGAATTCAACCCCGATAAACCGGATTCAGATGCGCGAGCATGGTGTACAACAGCTGACTTGTGTTTGGAGGGAAACGCAGTGCAAGGCGGCCAGCTCATTATGATGATCAGCAAGGCGTTAAAAGGCTCTGCATCCACGTGGCTGTCCCAAATAACCTATCCAGGTATGACGTGGGCCTCATACAAAGAATTATTTATGGCCAGATTCGTTAGTGTAGAAACATCTGCGGCTACCCTCATCAATTTGAGTAATAACAAACCAAAAGAAAATGAAACCAATGCTACTTACGCCAGTCGTCTTGTTACGTCATTGCTTAGCCGATGGAAAAATACGAGCGTTGAGCAAATTGCGGTGTCGGCGGTTGTCGCCCATTTGGCAAAAATTGATAGTCGCCTGCAACGACTTGCTTTTACGACGGAAGTTACAACACGTCATCAGCTACAACAAGAACTGCAAGCTTTTTCCTACTTGAAGCGGAAGGCTCCCATGGATTTTCAAACAGAAATTTCTGATGAAAAACGGCCGAAGTTTTCATCGCAATCGCAGATCGAGTGTCATGCCTGTGGCAAACTTGGGCATAAGCAAGCGGATTGTCGCACAAGGAAGACAGAAGCAAAGAAACCAGCTCCGGCGCCAGCTGCAACGAGTGTTCTTCAACGCCAGCAAACCAGCGGCAGCTCTGTGGTCTGCTACAAGTGCGGTACACAAGGCCACATCGCCAGCCGCTGCACAGCCGGCGCGTCCAGGGCCGCAGCCCCTTTGGAGAAACGCGTTGACCTATGCGAGTTCAACTCACCATCCGGAACATTAAATCACTTTGGTGAGTGTTTCAAATTTGATTTTGACTCTGGAGCTGAATGCTCTTTAGTAAAAGAGAGTGTTGCGTGCAAATTTAAAGGCAGCCGAATTAATAATTTGATTTCATCAGTTGGTATAGGCAACAAAAATGTGAACAGTACTTTGCAAATACTATGTCAGGTAGAAATGATTTCACGACGGAGATTTTATTCCACGTTCTGCCCGATGTTTTTTTTTTACGTAGTGACGTTTTGATAGGCCGTGAGATTTTAAATAATGGGTTTTGTGTAAGCATGACTGCAACTGAGTTTACTTTGACGAGAGATAGGATTATAGACACGTGTAATGCGACGGAGGTAGGCGTGTCAGTGAATAATTTGGATTGTATTGACACTGATATCCCAGTCGATAGGTTATGTGAGCTCGTAGATATTTTGAAACAATATTCTGAGTATTTGATTAAGGGTTTTCCAACTACTCGTGTAAATTTCGTATTGATTGAAACTGAGGAGCGCAATCAAACTAAATTAGACCCAAAGTTTAGAGGGCCATTTCGAGTCCAATAAGTCTTGGATGGAGACCGATATGTTTTGAAATCACTGATTAACAAGCGCATCTACAAGTATGCACATGATCGTATTAGGAAGATGCCTGAGGGCCAGGTACCTATTGAGATGTTGGATGAAGACGGGATAGACGACGAAACAGTATTTAAGTAGTTAATTTAGTTTGCACAGGTTCTCGATTCGTGAGGTCGGAGACTGTACCAGAATATCGTAGGCGTAGCCTAGTTGAAATCGGTGTCTGCTCTTTGAGTAGTCCGTGGGTAGGCGCCTGACGGTAGTTCTGGGTAGTACAGTCGGATCTTGCCTTGTAGCGAAGATCATAGAGTCAAGGGTTGACTCGGGCTTCCCGCAGAGGGAGAGCAGATAGCAAAGTGTTTGCTGAAGCTATTGTAATAGCTGTGACCGCGAATGTGATACCTGGTGCTTGGTCAAAATGTTTTAATTGATTTTATAGAGATTTTGTTTCTGTGAAAAGTGATTCTCAATGGTACGTGGACTCAGTGATCTTCAGTATTTTGAAATAATCTGTGCCTAGCTGTAGTCTGTGGTTCCCTAGCAGCTAGCTAATAATCTTGGAAGCAAACAATAGATTTTGTTAATGTTAGTAGCTAAGATAGCTAAAGTAAATTGTGTTAAAAAAAAACTGTAGACCATGTTCTTTTTTTTATTTTTTTTTTTGAAAGCAGATAAAAAGTGTTGGGAATAGGATTGGCCGAACGGAAATTGTGCTGTTCTTTTCCAATTTCAGATTAAACACACGAGAACGTGTGTCACGCAGGATGACCGTGTCGTATCCGGTCATAAGAAAGAACACTGAACGAAACGCAAGCACGCCATCTAGCGGGTATCCGTAAAAACTACGCTTCCGGCGTGCTTCGGCAGAGTCGTGTGCGACGCAGTCGTAGTCAGTTTGGAGCCGCCACTACCACGAAGTTAGACGTCACCACGGAACTGTCCTACGTTTCGCATAGTGTGTCGGGAAGATATTGTAAAGCACGATCCCTACGCCTGCCCACGAGATGTCTCACGAGTCGGACCAAGATCCTGAAAACCCCACATATAATATAGTCATTTTCTGGGGTAATTCAATACGTGCTCTTAAAGCACAAAAACAGTTAGTGTGGTTCACCCTAGAACTAATGTGAAATGTTGCATCTGTAAAATTGATATATACCTACGACTGGTATCGGTGGATTCCTCGTAATTTTGTGAACACGAAACGGTCGGTCGTAGAGTTAAAAAGTGGTGGATATAAGGTCTTTCATTGACAGACCTTATATACAGTAAGTAGTCCATGTAGTTTTGAATGTGCGGTGTGGGAGGTCTTGGATGCCTGGTCCGTCTTGTCGTTACTTCGTATTAATAATAGTCGTAATCGGTATTCCTACATTGGTTTGAAAAGGTGCTGCGGCAACCGTGGAATGTGAACCACGCGCCTGTTGCCAATGCTAAGATCTTGAAAAAAAAACAAGTGTTTTTTTTAGGGTCTTAGCATTGGCAACAGGCGCGTGGTTCACATTCCACGGTTGGCGGAGGACATTTTCAGATCAATGTAGAAATACAGATTATGACTATTATGAATACGAAGTAACGACAAGACGGACTAGGCATCCAAGACCTCCAACACACCGCACATTCAAAACTACATGGACTACTTACTGTATATAAGGTCTGTCAATGAAAGACCTTATATCCACCACTTTTTAACTCTACGACCGACCGTTTCGTGTTCACAAAATTACGAGGAATCCACCGATACCAGTCGTAGGTATATATCAATTTTACAGATGCAACATTTCACATTAGTTCTAGGGTGAACCACACTAACTGTTTTTGTGCTTTAAGAGCACGTATTGAATTACCCCAGAAAATGACTATATTATATATATTATTATTATTAATATTAAGCACCTCCTTTTATTGTGGTTCCATCTTTACAGAATATAATCCCTTACGGTTGTGAATGTGCGCGGTGGTGGCGGTCTGGGTCGTCTCGTTGGTCGTGGCGTTGGTCGTCTCGTTCGTCGTGTCGTTGTTCTTACGTAGTCGTAGTAGGAGTAGTAGCTACCACCGTATCCACCGTATCCACTGTATCCACTGTATCTACATTCCTGGGAAAACGTTTGGCGGCAACTATTCAAAGAGAACCATGTTACCGCCGCAAGTCCTAAGGTCTGGTCAGGCATGAGCTGGCCTACCAGCCTTCCAAGGGAAAGCGTTGACTTTTGGAACACCTGTTTACCCTTGGGATAAATCGCCAAGTGTTTAAAATATAAAAATTTATTTGAATCATAGTTTACATGATATAGTATATATGTTTATAGTTTATAAACTACATGGACTACTTACTGTATATAAGGTCTGTCAATGAAAGACCTTATATACAGTAAGTAATCCACGTAGTTTTGAATGTGCGGTGTGTTGGAGGTCTTGGATGCCTAGTCCGTCTTGTCGTTACTTCGTATTCATAATAGTCATAATCTGTATTCCTACATTGGTCTGAAAATGTACTCCGGCAACCGTGGAATATGAACACGCGCCTGTTGCCAATGCTAAGACCCTAAAAAAACAAGACACTTGTTTTTTTTTTAAGGTTTTAGCATTGGCAACAGGCGCGTGGTTCACATTCCACGGTTGCCGCAGCACCTTTTCAGACCAATGTAGGAATACAGATTATGACTATTATGAATACGAAGTAACGACAAGACGGACTAGGCATCCAAGACCTCCAACACACCGCACATTCAAAACTACGTGGATTACTTACTGTATATAAGGTCTTTCATTGACAGACCTTATATACAGTAAGTAGTCCATGTAGTTTATAAACTATAAACATATATACTATATCATGTAAACTATGATTCAAATAAATTTTTATATTTTAAACACTTGGCGATTTATCCCAAGGGTAAACAGGTGTTCCAAAAGTCAACGCTTTCCCTTGGAAGGCTGGTAGGCCAGCTCATGCCTGACCAGGCCTTAGGACTTGCGGCGGTAACATGGTTCTCTTTGAATAGTTGCCGCCAAACGTTTTCCCAGGAATGTAGATACAGTGGATACAGTGGATACGGTGGATACGGTGGTAGCTACTACTCCTACTACGACTACGTAAGAACAACGACACGACGAACGAGACGACCAACGCCACGACCAACGAGACGACCCAGACCGCCACCACCGCGCACATTCACAACCGTAAGGGATATATTCTGTAAAGATGGAACCACAATAAAAGGAGGTGCTTAATATTAATAATAATAATATATATATGTCGTATCCGGTCATAAGAAAGAACACTGAACGAAACGCAAGCACGCCATCTAGCGGGTATCCGTAAAAACTACGCTTCCGGCGTGCTTCGGCAGAGTCGTGTGCGACGCAGTCGTAGTCAGTTTGGAGCCGCCACTACCACGAAGTTAGACGTCACCACGGAACTGTCCTACGTTTCGCATAGTGTGTCGGGAATATATTGTAAAGCACGATCCCTACGCCTGCCCACGAGATGTCTCACGAGTCGGACCAAGATCCTGAAAACCCCACATCAGAAGTGAGATCAAATCGTGCTAATAATGAGACCACTCACAATGAAACTCAGTGGCGGGCACTTTTTGAAATGCAAAATCAACAAATGCGCGAACTGATACAAGCATTGAAGACCCCGAGTGCACATAACAACGTGGTTTTGCCAGAATTCAACCCCGATAAACCGGATTCAGATGCGCGAGCATGGTGTACAACAGCTGACTTGTGTTTGGAGGGAAACGCAGTGCAAGGCGGCCAGCTCATTATGATGATCAGCAAGGCGTTAAAAGGCTCTGCATCCACGTGGCTGTCCCAAATAACCTATCCAGGTATGACGTGGGCCTCATACAAAGAATTATTTATGGCCAGATTCGTTAGTGTAGAAACATCTGCGGCTACCCTCATCAATTTGAGTAATAACAAACCAAAAGAAAATGAAACCAATGCTACTTACGCCAGTCGTCTTGTTACGTCATTGCTTAGCCGATGGAAAAATACGAGCGTTGAGCAAATTGCGGTGTCGGCGGTTGTCGCCCATTTGGCAAAAATTGATAGTCGCCTGCAACGACTTGCTTTTACGACGGAAGTTACAACACGTCATCAGCTACAACAAGAACTGCAAGCTTTTTCCTACTTGAAGCGGAAGGCTCCCATGGATTTTCAAACAGAAATTTCTGATGAAAAACGGCCGAAGTTTTCATCGCAATCGCAGATCGAGTGTCATGCCTGTGGCAAACTTGGGCATAAGCAAGCGGATTGTCGCACAAGGAAGACAGAAGCAAAGAAACCAGCTCCGGCGCCAGCTGCAACGAGTGTTCTTCAACGCCAGCAAACCAGCGGCAGCTCTGTGGTCTGCTACAAGTGCGGTACACAAGGCCACATCGCCAGCCGCTGCACAGCCGGCGCGTCCAGGGCCGCAGCCCCTTTGGAGAAACGCGTTGACCTATGCGAGTTCAACTCACCATCCGGAACATTAAATCACTTTGGTGAGTGTTTCAAATTTGATTTTGACTCTGGAGCTGAATGCTCTTTAGTAAAAGAGAGTGTTGCGTGCAAATTTAAAGGCAGCCGAATTAATAATTTGATTTCATCAGTTGGTATAGGCAACAAAAATGTGAACAGTACTTTGCAAATACTATGTCAGGTAGAAATGATTTCACGACGGAGATTTTATTCCACGTTCTGCCCGATGTTTTTTTTTTTACGTAGTGACGTTTTGATAGGCCGTGAGATTTTAAATAATGGGTTTTGTGTAAGCATGACTGCAACTGAGTTTACTTTGACGAGAGATAGGATTATAGACACGTGTAATGCGACGGAGGTAGGCGTGTCAGTGAATAATTTGGATTGTATTGACACTGATATCCCAGTCGATAGGTTATGTGAGCTCGTAGATATTTTGAAACAATATTCTGAGTATTTGATTAAGGGTTTTCCAACTACTCGTGTAAATTTCGTATTGATTGAAACTGAGGAGCGCAATCAAACTAAATTAGACCCAAAGTTTAGAGGGCCATTTCGAGTCCAATAAGTCTTGGATGGAGACCGATATGTTTTGAAATCACTGATTAACAAGCGCATCTACAAGTATGCACATGATCGTATTAGGAAGATGCCTGAGGGCCAGGTACCTATTGAGATGTTGGATGAAGACGGGATAGACGACGAAACAGTATTTAAGTAGTTAATTTAGTTTGCACAGGTTCTCGATTCGTGAGGTCGGAGACTGTACCAGAATATCGTAGGCGTAGCCTAGTTGAAATCGGTGTCTGCTCTTTGAGTAGTCCGTGGGTAGGCGCCTGACGGTAGTTCTGGGTAGTACAGTCGGATCTTGCCTTGTAGCGAAGATCATAGAGTCAAGGGTTGACTCGGGCTTCCCGCAGAGGGAGAGCAGATAGCAAAGTGTTTGCTGAAGCTATTGTAATAGCTGTGACCGCGAATGTGATACCTGGTGCTTGGTCAAAATGTTTTAATTGATTTTATAGAGATTTTGTTTCTGTGAAAAGTGATTCTCAATGGTACGTGGACTCAGTGATCTTCAGTATTTTGAAATAATCTGTGCCTAGCTGTAGTCTGTGGTTCCCTAGCAGCTAGCTAATAATCTTGGAAGCAAACAATAGATTTTGTTAATGTTAGTAGCTAAGATAGCTAAAGTAAATTGTGTTAAAAAAAAACTGTAGACCATGTTCTTTTTTTTATTTTTTTTTTTGAAAGCAGATAAAAAGTGTTGGGAATAGGATTGGCCGAACGGAAATTGTGCTGTTCTTTTCCAATTTCAGATTAAACACACGAGAACGTGTGTCACGCAGGATGACCGTGTCGTATCCGGTCATAAGAAAGAACACTGAACGAAACGCAAGCACGCCATCTAGCGGGTATCCGTAAAAACTACGCTTCCGGCGTGCTTCGGCAGAGTCGTGTGCGACGCAGTCGTAGTCAGTTTGGAGCCGCCACTACCACGAAGTTAGACGTCACCACGGAACTGTCCTACGTTTCGCATAGTGTGTCGGGAAGATATTGTAAAGCACGATCCCTACGCCTGCCCACGAGATGTCTCACGAGTCGGACCAAGATCCTGAAAACCCCACATATAATATAGTCATTTTCTGGGGTAATTCAATACGTGCTCTTAAAGCACAAAAACAGTTAGTGTGGTTCACCCTAGAACTAATGTGAAATGTTGCATCTGTAAAATTGATATATACCTACGACTGGTATCGGTGGATTCCTCGTAATTTTGTGAACACGAAACGGTCGGTCGTAGAGTTAAAAAGTGGTGGATATAAGGTCTTTCATTGACAGACCTTATATACAGTAAGTAGTCCATGTAGTTTTGAATGTGCGGTGTGTGGGAGGTCTTGGATGCCTAGTCCGTCTTGTCGTTACTTCGTATTAATAATAGTCGTAATCGGTATTCCTACATTGGTTTGAAAAGGTGCTGCGGCAACCGTGGAATGTGAACCACACTTGTTTTTTTTTCAAGGTCTTACCATTGGCATGGCATGGCATGGTTCACATTCCACGGTTGCCGCAGCACCTTTTCAAACCAATGTAGGAATACCGATTACGACTAGTATTAATACGAAGTAACGACAAGACGGACTAGGCATCCAAGACCTCCCACACACCGCACATTCAAAACTACATGGACTACTTACTGTATATAAGGTCTGTCAATGAAAGACCTTATATCCACCACTTTTAATTTAGGAGGTGATTCAGTACCCAAGTAGCACATAAATAATATATTAACTAAAATAACTGTGGATTTATGCCCTTAAGTCATATTTTCATTTTTAATCAGCACTGGTCAAGTTTCAAATTTGTGTAAAAGCATTAATTTCATCTGATAATGCTCACTGCCATATTATGGTTACTAAAAAAAGTATTATATTGTCAAAACTCCTATTTAAGTATAAGGTAATGTTAATATACAGTTGTTATCGTATTTCGGTAATATGAAAAACATCATGCATTAAATAAGCATTAACATATTATTATTTAGTGCACTTAGTTGTATAAACTCATTTTCTAGAAACAAAGGTTTTTCAATGGTCTGTGGTTGTGTCGATTTAATGCTTATCCTATATACACATTGAATAAAGAACAAGTAATGCTTTAGCTCCGTTATCTTCTTAATTTATGCTTTAATCAAACATAAGGCTATATTTTGATCAAATTTAATGGATATTTGGAAATACAAGTAATAAATAGATCATAATTTGAGTTTTCAAATGGTTACTTTTATGTATTGTAATGGTAGATTTTATACGCATCGCTTGCGCCATGGACAAAAAACGTTGGAAAAAAACAAATAAAACAGGTGGATTTAAAAGAAAACTAAAAAAAAAGTATTTTAATTTTATGCATTATTAATAATAAGGTTTTTAACAGATGATCGCCGTACCCTACCTAACTCGATATCAATCCGTCACAGTGGGGTTTAATGATTATTTGCATTATAAGATACTTCTGAAGTGTTGAAATACGGCTGAACCTTAAATGGAAGTGTGTAATACGGTGAATTACGAGCTCTATGGTTTGTGTCTGACCATAATACGATTAACAGCTCTACTACACTATATTTGAATGCCTAATGCATTAATTTTGCGTGTCGCCATTTGCTTTCTTGTTTCATTTCTTACAAAAAGATTTAAAGTCAACTTAATCAGATGAAAAAGGGTTAATGATAATTTATTTTGTGCACAGATGCCTATAAAACCAATTATATTTGTTAAAACAATGCTAAAAGCCTAAATTTCTACAAAAATTGTCGCTACTAGGTTAAATTTTTCATTATTTTTATAATAATAAAGGACGTTTGCGAAGGCGCGTGTATTTTACGCCATAAACTTGTAAATTTTACTCCACAAACTGACGCTCGCAGCTTATTTCACTCATTACGAACTGTAAAAATGATAGTTCTCCCCTGTTCAATATTAAAATTCATTTTAACACCAACACGGAACATAATATGACACCATTGTACATGACAATAACTTAAACTGATTGATATATTTTTTAAATCTATTGAATATACTTTTCTATAAAGGAAATAAAACAGTAAGCATTGTTATTACATTAAATTAACATATTGAAATTTTAATTGCCGCATATCAATTGTAATATAGTCACAAAAAATTCAATTAGCACCTTTTAATGCTTTTACCTGACTTTATTAATGCTATTATACAAAAGTTGTAGTGCTAATATACATCCTTTATAAAACTTAAAGCCGTATAAAGGGGGGGCCCAAATTTTACGTATAAGAGTCGTATAAAAGAAATACGGTTGATATACGATTTTCTTATAATGTAAAGTGCATGGACTCGTGCTATTATAAGTTTATAATGGTGTTTTGTGCTACTTGGGTATCGTTAATAAATCACATTCCATCCACTGCAAAGTACTTTTTTTTGCGCGAATTTTTTCTTCACTTGTCCATGAAGATATAAAAATATCGTGTGAAATTTACAGAAAAATTGTGAGGCACGATATGAATATTTCGTTCAGTAACTTAGGACATGAAGAGTGCGAAGGATGCGCTTACTTCAAACAGCATGATAAGAACCATATCCAAAATCAGAGTAACGATTGCGAGGTATGTAACAACTATGCAAAACATAATTTTAAATACACTAACTGTAGAAAAGAATACCAAAACAATGTCCAGAAAGCTACAAAACCTTCAAACATTGAAACAATATTTTATTCCGTTGACCTTCAAAAAGTAATAATGTTGCCAAGAATTGATCAGTACAAGTCTGCAATATTTTGCCCTCGCATTATTGCGTTTAATGAGACTTTTGTCCCTTTGGGATCTTCTTCAGCCATAAATTTACCATTTGCAGTAGTCTGGCCTGAAACTGTTTCAGGTCGCAATCAAGAAGATATAATATCTGCGTTCAGAGTATTTTTCATACACAAACGTGATAAGAAGCACATTGTTTTATGGATGGACAACTGTTCGGCCCAAAACAAAAATTGGGCGATGTTCTCCTTCCTGGTTGACATTATTAATAGCGATTTAATTGCAGCTGAAACAATATGTTTCAAATATCTTGAGCCGGGGCATACATTTATGTCTGCAGATAGCTTCCATCACCAGGTGGAACTATCATTGCAACGAAAAAAGAAAGTTTTCGACTTCGATGATTTCGTGGACGCAGTAAAGCAGTCCAATTCAAAAAAAAATTGTGAGTTGGAGACTTTTATGACTATTCAGACTCATCTTTCCAAGTGAAGGTTTTTTTGAAGTGAAGGTTCTTGATCTTGAGTGCTTGATCTTCTTAAAATCTGGAATAAAATGATATTATTAAAGTCTTTCTATTTAAATAAATATATGAATATATTTAAATAAATCTTAAACTAAAAAGAAATTTATTATATACCGGGTGTAAACAGACTGCTACCTTTAAATTCAAATACATATTCTACCGATCATACTGAACCACTTTTCCCAAGAAACATACCCGCGCAAACCATTAGTTTAGGTAATATTCGAGTTTTTAATAGACCTTCTTATACTACGAGCTAAAATCTTTAAGTTGCAGTTTAATATCTTTTTCTCTGATGTTTTGCGCGAGTATTTTTCTTTACAATGTTGATCAGTATGATCAATAGACTATGTGGATTTATTTAAAGGTCGCAGACTGTTTACATCCTGTATGTCGTGGGCAGATCGTAATGTATGAAATTGAAAATCTTTCACCAAAAGTAAAAAATAGGTGCGACGACGAGCGGAGCGAAGCGAGGTGATCCTAGTTTCAACAGAAATAAGATCTGCTGGCAGATCATGATATGCCCAATTCTACGATGTGTCGACGATATATACAGTGGTGGTCACATAATTAAAGACACCTCCTAATTGACCACAAAAATCTTAGTTATGGTACTACCATTTGCATAAATAGGTATTTAATCTAGAGTAATTGGTATTAAACCATACATGACATTGTATTCTTAAAATGTGGGACAAAAAAATAGATGTGTTCGTTAGTAGTTTAGCCACTGCGCACTCTGGGAAAGTAACACAAACTTTTTTAACTTACTTGTAGCTGGCCAGCTAATTAAAGACAATAAAAGCTGTGTTCTGAATTTAAAAAAAGAAAAAAAGAACTTAATTCTCTTTTTCTTTGTTTTGCCGCGTATTTCATGAAACGTCGATATTACTGAAAAAACTTAACATTTTTCATTAAAATTAATACGTTTTAAACCAATTAATATGGGAAAAAACAAGAGTTGCGATTCGACCACTAGGAAGATTATTGTGGGCTTTTGTACCAAAGGCTGGTCGTACAGAAAAATAGAAAACCACTTGAACTGTTCTAAGGACATGGTTATGAATGCTAAAACACATACCAAGAAGTTTAACACGACCGAAAACGTACCTAGAAAACCGAGACCTAGGAAAACTACTGTGCGGGAAGACTCTAAGATGGTGTTGTTGGCAAAAAAAAGATCCGTTCAAGGGATCAGAACTGATACGTTCGGAGTTGTTTGAAGGAGGAGGGTCGAAGGATGTGTCTGCAAGAACAATTAGATGGAGACTATGTGAGGCAAACTTGTACGGAAGAGTGTCTCGAAAGGTGCCACTTTTGAAAAAGCAAAATGTTAAGGCAAGATTAGCGTTTGCTACAAAATATCAACACTGGACTGAACGAGAGTGGAAACAAGTGCTCTTTTCTGATGAAACAATAAATAATATGATTAATTCTGATGGAAAACAATTTGTTAGACGCCCCCCAAACAAAGAAATGGATCCAAAGTATACCAAGAAAGTAGTCAAACATGGGGGTGGAAATATCAAAGTGTGGGGCTGCTTTTCAGGACTTGGTGTATGACCTGTCAGGAAAATAGAAGGCAACATGGATCAATTCCAGTACAAGAATATTTTAGAACAAGCCATGCTGCCCTCGGCCGAGCAAAATTTACCGGTCATTTGGACTTTCCAACAGGATAATGATCCGAAAAACACTGCAAAAATAGTAAAAGACTTCTTAAGGAACCAGTCCGTGACAGTTTTGGATTGGCCCCTGTACAGCCCGGATTTAAATCCCATAGAAAATTTGTGGTACCAGGTGAAGAAGACAGTGGCGACAAAGCGGACATCGCACGTCGATCAACTTTACACAACCTTTACAGAAGCATGGGAGCAAATTCCGGTAGGAGGTTGTACAAAATTGATCGCTTCCATGCCCAAGAGATGTCGTGCTGTAATTTCTGCCAAAGGACATGCGACCAAATATTGATACGTACCGGAATGTTTTATAAATTTGTTGGGAATTTTGTGTTATAAAGATAATTTCAATAATAACAATATTTTTTTTTATTTCTTCTAAGCAAATGGAGTGTCTTTAATTATATGGCCATATCTTTGTTAAGTTTATACTGCTTGCAATTAGGATAAACCGAATAAAAGATTAGGAACAGACAAATTTAGTTGATAATATTTCGTTTTAACACTAAACAATACCCACACTAATATTTTTAAATTGTGTAGCAAGTTACAATGGTAGTCTGATAAAAAATATAGAGAGGAATAGCTTAGTTATTTTAATATACTTTAAGTGTCTGTAATTATGTGACCACCACTGTATATATATAAATATAAATATATTTAATATTTCATTTCATTTCATATACAAGTTAAAATTTATTAACCACCCGAATTCATACTGGAGACACGGTTAGTGATCAGGAACAAGGTTCAATTAACCTCTTTTTCGAAACCATAAAAAACCGGCCAAGTGCGAGTCAGGCTCGCGTACCTAGGGTTCCGTATTGTGGATGATAAATTTAATTTTGTAATTTTTTTTCATTAATTTCTCAACTGCTTAATTTTCCTGTAATATTTACGTAAAAGTTATATTTTTCGGTCCACCAGTTTTGGAGACAAGGGGGTTACATACATATTTTTAAGGTTTTGTGCCAGTAAATATATACTTATAAATAATTGTTTTTTTTGGACAGCAAAACCTCCTTGCATCTTTGTAATTTTTTAAATTTTATGACTTGCACCATGCACCACAGAGTACGTTTTTTTGTATGGGTTGTCAGTCTTCTCGTATTGTTCGTCTATGGTTTAATCAAATAAATTGGAAGATATTAAATCCATCAGAAAGTGCTACCTGACATATCGGAAGCGAATCATCACATGGTACCTTCCATAAACCAATTACCAAAACCATTTACTGTAAGTACCTTATTTCATATGTACCTAGGTTTCATTTAATGAACCCTTTTAAGACCTAGTAGTCTCTATATGAAATAAGTCAACATAAATTACCTTTATATAAATAAATTTAATATATTTTTACTTAATATTTACTAAAATTATATTTGGTAAGGGTTGTAAATAACAAGAAAGGTTCCCTTCGATCTTACATAAGTCTTGGTTATTTTCCTGACTTTGATAATAATTTCAATAAAACAATCAAGTCTCATTTACTGTCTTATTAACATAAATTAGAACTTTATTTTTAGTTCACAAGCATCTATTTTATACCATTTTAACTTTTGGCTTCACTATTCCATAGGTATATAGTGTTATAGCCTGGGTCTCAATATACCAGTTAAAATGAAAGAATATTATTTATTCAGTACAAACAGACACATCATTTTGTATTATAAAAATTAATCTATTGAAATTATATCCCCTTTATTAAAATAATATATTTCTAGGCAAGGTTTTATTTATTTAAATGAATTTGGACCTGTCTATCAAACTCCCATACATGAATTTTCCAATGAGAATATTAAATTTTCTCTAGAAGAATCTAATTTGACTCTATTATTTTATATAGCAATTAAAGGGTCTCTTGGTTTATGTTTGCTCAAAATTTAAATCTCATACTCTGCACTTTGATAATGAACTTGCAAATAAGAATACAGGAAATAGCTTCCTGAATAAATTAAACAAATTTCACTTACAAATACACAAAACAAAACATAAAATATAGAGGATTTTCGCAAGCAAAATAAATAGAATCAGTAAGGTCACTTATCACTATTCGACCTGATCTTCGCAGAAAAGGGATTTTTCACTTTTTTTTCACTTTCGCGGTTATTTCTGAGGCTCTCACACAAGCCTACGTACACTTCTCAGACAATCCTAAACTCATACTTTTACTTCCCTATTTAGATTTAAATTTATTTGCCTGAGAATCCTATTTTCTAAACGTTTTAGAAATAAATAAATTATCACCGAAAACTCCGCGCGGTATTCCTCGAAAATTAGAACTTCCCTCCCCACTTTTTTTTAGTCCTATTTATACCCCAAATCCGCCATGTTTTCTGATCCAATGCCATCAAATGCAATCCTTTCCAAAACTTTTCTATACAAAGCTAGCACCTCGTTCGAATTTTATCTTTGACATGTTGTAATAAGGATCATATTCCCTCGCCCTAACTTCTCAACGGTCAATCAAATACTTTTGTGTTTTTATGCTTGTTACAGAATTCAATCTTATTTCTAGTACTTTAGAATACAATTTCCGTTGATAGCTTGCTGTTCTAGAACTATCTATGCATTTGTTTTAATTTAAGGGTCCGTATGGTTTTTAAAACCAAATTCAGTGCGATATTTTTTATTACTTTGTGAATAGTTTCATTTAGGGCGGATTCGACCAACCAAGCTTTATACCAGGAATAACTAATCTCGGAATAAATTTACTCCCTCGATTTTAATCTCGGTATAACTTTTTGCATTCTACCAAACTATTTTTATACTCGGATAGCTATTCCCTCAGAATAAGGAATACAAATAGAAGCCTGGCTAAAATAAGAACTGGGCATTAGCCATTGTACTCATCTAACGTAAATTACTCCTGTGTACGAGTGAATGAAACACCGGACCGCACTTACTTTATATTTTTTCCAGGTGTGTCACTAGATTGAACCAAACAAATGTCAGATGGATGTAATTTGGATGTACTTTAAATATTATAATACCATCAAATTAAATATGTCTCATCATTGTATCGTTGTGTTGTAATATCGTTCGTTGCGTGCATCACATCTTAATTTGGTGGCATCGAAATGTCTAATGCATTTTGCAAAAGTTTACAGCTTCACCGAGAGAAATTAAATATTTTTGTGCTCTTCCTCTCAAAATTTGTGAAAGTGTTATTTATTATTGTTTGTGTTGATTGTTTTTTTAACATTGTAATAAAATGTCTTGTGCGATTGAAGGCTCTAAATCGCATACAGGAAGAAAAGAAAACAACAATGAAGCAATATCATTTCATCGGTGAGTTCTGATAGTTTTTATGTTAATAAGTTGCAGGATCATTCCTAAAACTCAGTAACAATAATAGTAGTTCTTGTAAATGATACTCGTGTTCAATTCTACACCGATATTTGCCTGTTTTATATAGATTTTCTGCCGACTATTAGAGGTTATGTTTTTTTGCATAGTGATGTACTAAAGTCCGTGTGGCCAACTATCGAACATTGGTTCCCGCGGCAGCCATGCATAAAGGATAATACCGCAGATAAATTGCAGCGCGAGTTAAAAGAAAAATAATGCCGAATAAATATCGCTATATTTTTTTGTTACAGATTTCCAAAAAGGGAAGAATTAAAAAGAGAATGGCTTGGACGAATAATTAGATCAAATTGGGCAATTAAAAAAAGCAGTCATATTTGTTCGAAACACTTTACGCCGGATTCTTTTGGACCAAACGAAAATTTAAAATGGAGACGGTTAAAGGCAGATGCTTTACCGACGTTATATTTACCAGATACAGACACATTGGTAACCTTTAAATAATCATGTATAATTGCATTATCAATCTTGTTTGTAGGTACGTGCTTGTACTATACTATAGTATATTAACTCGATAATTTTTCAATTTTAGGCAAGAGAACCAGTACCTATGGATGTCTGTGGTGTAGAAAAGTGCATACTTCTATGTTCGCAAATCGTTCTGAAAGGCCTGTTCAGAACTTGTACGTTACTTCCGTGATCGACTTCACGAAAAAATTCCGCAGATCAAGACATTTTCATACTTAGTGGTTGACAATAAAAGTACTTTGACAGGGTAGTTCTATCGTGAAATGAATTTTGGGAATGCTTATTGACTTCAACTGCGCATATTTTGATTTCTTATTACAGGTTATTAGGTATTTTAATCGTTCATTATTTGTTATTATTCAAAATAAGTTGATGTTTATTTGATAGAAATAACAAAAAAATTGAAATTACCTCTGTAGTAATTGCGCTGTTATCGCTCATCATTGACATAATATTATTATTACGAAACCTATAAGTCTATGATTATTATGATTTCTATTGTTGCGATTAATTTCTTCCTCCTTGATTGAAAAAAGACGCGACATCAACGAACATCTATTTGATTGAGTTAAGAGGCGACTTAAAAAGTATCCACTTAAATAGTTTACGGTTGTATCTGTGATACAAGCTACAGCATTTTTTGTCTAGAAACAAGCACAATTTTGGACTTAACTTATGTACCTACCTGCCTACGATATAGTAATTTGTACTTAATAAAAAATATTATGCTAAACGAAAGATATCCTTTTATTAATTCCTTATTTACACAATATAACATGTGTCCCACTGGGGTAGACAGAGACCACTTTGCTATTAATTCTCTTGGCCTCCTTCCAAAGCAAGAGGATGTCACCAGAAAGGTCGGTGCCTCCTGCATTCTCTTTTTTTTCACACTTTGATACGAAATAATGTGTGGTAGGCAGATTGGTCGTGGTTCCGATTTGGTTTATTTATCGTAGTCAAAAATCGACATTGTAACATCACTAGCAAAGCAACGAACTAGTGACAACCTACCTAATTAAGAAAAAACTAATACATATCCATCTCTCTCTAACGCACTATAATGTCGTAAGAAAATCAAGGATAGGTGTCTTTCTCCGCGTATTATTTTAGCCAGGCTTCTATTTGTATTCCTTATTCTGAGGCTATTCCAGAGAATAAGAACGGACCACAGAGCAGTTATAACAAAATTGAACGAATGGCCAGATGATCGTAAAAACCGACAAAATTACCGTGGTAATATTCCTTAAACCAAAGTACTAAATGTTACGTCAACTTAATTTCGCCGGATTACAAGCTGTCAAAAACGTCAATTATGAGGTTAGGAATTTGAATTATTTATTTCTGTCCGCTGAGTTTTTTGATTCTTGCTTCGTTCGTTTATTTTATGAATTGTTTTGTTTGGGATTTGATATGTACCTACGGTTTTAAATAATGGTAAATGAAAACGAGAAACAAGCGTAGTCCTAACTGGCTACCTTACGAGAAACATTTATTCATAGATAGACATAGGATTCGCTGATTTATTGCTGGCTAAAAGAAGCTACCTATCCGAATGGAACAAAATGCAAGAATACAACGCTCGCACTGTCAACTGCAGGTCTGCAAACAACCCAAAACCCCAGTGGGAGCTGCTAGAAAAGAAGCAGCAGAAAATGAAAGCTGTTTGACTCAAACAGGTTAGTTTACTGCTAAGCAAAAAGTAGGCTTGTTAAATTTCAGCTTTTGTTATCTCTCTCTCTCTACCAGTCACTAATCAGTACCTACTGACTACTATCACGGACTTAAATATTAATATTCTAACAAATTCATTATATTGCAGGTGGTGGACCTCAAAAAGCATTAAAGGATGACAAAGTTTCATTAAAACTACTGCTGTTAGCCTATATAATCCTTTTGACAGTGCACAGTGACAATGTGGAGGCTTCAGGATCTCAGGATATCACAGACACAATAGTAGTGGAAAGTAAGTAATAAGCGACATGACTAGAATGATCAGCCCGTAAAAAGATCCAACAGTACAAGTAATTTACTTAACATGAAAGTCAGTGAAGTACAGACTTCTTTTATGTTACAGGTATGGATTTAAGACAAACAGACGGCAATTCTGTGGATGAAATAGGAGGATTTGAGAAATTATGTTCCCGAGAAAGAAGATATTTGAATGATAATTTGTAATAATAATCATAATAGGTATCTGTATTATTTATTGTAGTGCCAATATATGACATGATCATTGTAAAGTAACTCTCGATACAAACCATACCTACCCTTGACAGTAATTTAATTTGGGATGGATAAAATTTAGTTACCTACTAGTTAATAGAAGGTGAAGAGAAATACACAGGTTGATAATTTAAGAAGTTTATTGGAATATTTTTAATGAAACTATAATATATTTATTAAATAAATGTATTTAAATCAATTTATATGTTCAATCTAGTATGACAAATTAATGTTAAGCTCATAAACGTTATCTTGCTTAAATTTAATTAAATAATATATTTTCACAAATTAAAAAACAGATGTTGTTTTTTTGCTCACAGGAGCCTCCACTAATTTGAACAGAATTTTGATTCACATTATTTACTCGTATTTGCCCACTTTTTATAATTTCCTCCCATCGTTCATTTTCTCCACAGTGGTGTAGAATATTATGCAGCACAGCAGTGGCCACAATAATAACCAAAGCTTTATCCAATTTCACAAGCTTTCCCATACCTAATACAGGGAAACGTCTCTTCCATACACCATAGGACCTTTCGACTAGGTTCTGTGTCCTTATTTGAGACTCATTATAGAGCTGCTCGACTGGTGTTGCGGGTTTCCTAAAGGAGCGAATATGTATGGTATTGTGGACGCATAACCCGCATCTACTACCAAATGTGCAATGCCATAAGCACCAGCTTCAAACTTTGTTTTTCTGTAGCAGCTATTGAAAATAGTGCTATCATGAGCTTGTCCTGGCCATCTTGCTACTATATCCATTATCTCGAGGTTGGCATTGCATATAGTTTGCACGTTGATGGAAAAGTAAAGCTTTCTATTCTTATACAGTTCTGCTTCTTCGCCACCTGAAACAAAAACTGTTTAGTTATCTTGTGATTTAATTTTAATCTATGCTACTCTTTGACACATTTATTTTATATACCTGGAGATGCAATACGAATGTGTGTACAATCCATGGCACTACTAGTGGAAATCGGGCTTTGTGATAAAATGCATCTTGCTCTCTTCTAATTTCTTCAGGCGTTTCAGGGAATTTGATATATTCCTTGTGCAATGAACTATTGCTGCACTAACTTGGTGTATGATTTTATTTGAAGTGGAAACACTCAAGCCAGAGTAATCACCAATACTTCTTTGTGTGTTATTAGTAGCATAAAATCTTAAAGTAGCTAGTAGCTGGTTTACTGGTGATATTGGATAGTACCTGTAAAAAGAAACACCTTTGAAATGTTTACAGCACACAATGCTACTTGGTTATAGTTTCAGCTTGTTGTAGGCAGGTACTAAATAGAGTAATAACTTAAATGGGCTCAGTAGATACTTACCGATTAGATATACATATACTCCAAACTATGTTCGATTTTGGACAGCAAAAACAACGTTGATGTCTTGAATAATCGAAACCCCACTGTAAAATCATAGTCGTCATAACTTTTGAAGTAATTGCATCTTTCTCTGATCAATCTTAGACGCCTATTTAGGTCTAAAAATTTCCTCGTTACTATCGGAGTCGTCAATCATATCTCTCAAGCGCCGTGACATCATTTTCTTAGAAAAAAACCTTTACTTAATTCAATTCAAGCTCAATTCCTTCCTACCACACGAACATGACACGAAACTAACCTCGCCTCGCGCACACTTTTACAAACACAGGCTAACACAGCTGACAGAAGTGCGTTCATTAAATAATCCTGGGCTGGGTAGGAACACTGGGGTTGTAACGCTGAGTTTTTGAACGGGTTTTGTCCTGTAGTGACACTCCAAACGTCAGTTGTCATGTTTGCATTATATTTAGTATAATAACGTTGAGAGGACCCCCTCTGTACGAAATTTAACGTAAATATATCAACTATAACGTTGAGAGGACCCCCTCGGTACGAAAATTAACGTCATGTCATTTGAGAAAATTGACGTGAATGTCAGGTGGCGTTTGGAGCCTGTACGAACCTTGCGAACCCTGCAGAGTTGATGTTGAAAAATTCGACACCGGTGTGGCGACGCTGTCATTTTTGAACGGTCGGTGTTGAGACGCGGGTTCATTTTTGAACGGGTTAGTGTTGCGGCCCGGGTAGGGGACTCAACTCGGTGTGAGTTCTTGAACGACTATCTGAAGTGTCGGTCGCCATTTTGATTTTCGTATTTAATCCAAGAATAAGATTGTTATACGTAAAATGGGGTGAATAGGGTAACTTTTCAACTTTGTTGCCAATTTTAACCCATTTATAAATCAAATACATGACATTTAAATACTTAAGTTTTTGTCCGGATGCCTATTTTTCTGAATTACATTATAAATTTACTAGGTTTTCTAACAATATTTCGAGAAAATCCTTAAAATGTTGCTGAACCCGATTCACCCCCGCGATGGGGTCAATAGAATCGAAACAGGGGTGTAAAGGGTTTTTTGTTAGGGTTGGCAACAATAACTTTATTTTATTAATTAACTCAAAAAGAAGAAACTACATGGCAAGCTTAAATAAACTTTGAATTAATAAACATTATTGTTAACATTACAGAATTTTTTTGTTTAGTTTTGCTATTGGCTTTTTCAAATTGAAATATTATAATCTTTTAATGTCTGAACAAATAATAAATGTTCGAAATCGGAATTTGAACAAAAACGTTCAGCTTATAATATAGGGAGGTATTTATAAATATTATTTGTGCCAGCCCTATCAATTCACCCCTTTGCTGACCCTATTCACCTCTTTCATGAATCTATTGCCCCCAGTTGTGACCCTATACACCCCATTCTGATACCCTATTCACCCCCTAGGAAACCCCAATAACCCCGAAAATTGTAAAAATCGAGGTTAAGTAAGTATTTTGAGATTATACAATCAAAAACAGAATATTACAACTTATCTTTGGTGTTTTTATATTCCTTTTAAAATTATTAATATCTAGAAATCACAAAAAAATACTAGAAATTATTACAAATGCCACAAAATTGAGGTTTTAGGAAGAGCATATTTCATGCTGTTTGGAAGGTCGTATTTAAAATGTTTTTATTTTTAATTTGGGTAATTATTTGAGCATGTTTTCATTGCCAGCACAAAATACAATTCTTTGGCTACAAAAAAAAAGTATTGCCATAGGGGACTCATAAAAAACATGATATTAATTCCGGTTGAAAGAAAATACTCGGCTGCTACCCTATTCACCCCTGGAACCCTATTCACCCCATTTTACCAGTACCGTGAGAATCGGCGGAATAGCGCTATACCCGGATAGTGGAGTCAACGAGGAAATTTGTTATATGGAGACTTCCGAGAAATTCCTCCGCCAATGAAATTAGGCATATGATGAAGTTAGGTAATACATATTACATATGTATAATAAGCCAACAAATTTTGTTACGAGAAGTTAGGTATTTTTACCTAAACATAAATATAGCTTTTTACTTTCTGTGAATATTTCCTCAGGCTTATTTACTTTCTGTATACGTACGTATGTACCAGTTAGAATAAGTATGTAAAGGAATCCAACATTTTTTCGATTTCAGGGATGCCCCAAATTTAACTTTTAACATTTTGCGCTATGACTTCTACTGAAATATTGCTCTGCCAATTTTTATTCTTCAAGATGTTTTTTTATACTTAAATACATAGCTTTGTTTAGTTATCCAAAAGATTTTCTTTTTTGAAAATATTTTTTTGATTTTTGCTTAACTACGTAATGTGAAAAATAACTCCGTCCATTTTTATATTTTTATTAATCATATGATTTTATATTAAAACAGATTTATCAATTATCCAACATATTTTCGAACGTTCGCATATTTTTTAGGATCTGTTTACCGATTTATGCTAGAGCGTAAGGGTTGACTACATGAAGCAACAAGCCAGTGGAGAGCGCAGAGATACATTCTCCTTCAAAACACAAGTCACCAATATACGGTGGGGGACGTGACAGCTTAGCGAGCTGTGATTGGACAGCTTAAGGTCAAAATTTGATGCGTAATTTGTGTAGGGATGTCATACAAGTAAAACGAAAAATTATCGATATCGATAAAATCGAAAAAATAAATTTGGAATTTTCAAGTTTGTCAAAGATATACCAATGAAAGTATTGTTGGGTAATAAATAAAACAAAATTATTTATTTGACAAAGTAGCTACTCACTGATTTTTGAAATGAATTAATTTGGAGTATTATTATAATCCTGTATATTCTTATATAATCCTTCGGGTTTTGATTATTTTTTGTAATGAACGTTAGCCGGGCATCCACATATTTTTTTATTACACATAATATAGTAATAGGGTCCCGTTAGGCACCCTTTGAGTATGGAACCCTAAAAATGGTATCAGATGCACTGACAGACACTACTGATAAACATAGGCACTTCTGACGCTAAACAAACGCGTATAAAAATATCCCTACATTAAGTACTTACCTTACATACATTACATATACTTACATGCATACAATGTATGTAAGCAACAATACATTGTTCGATAAATTATTAAACACGCGGTAGGACAGCACTATCGAAAAAAAAAGAGACAACTGTTGTGCATTTCACCGTGCGACAGAAAGAGAGGACGTGAAGACATCAACGCAAAGCGCAAGTTCAATTGAAATATTTAATTGTTATATTTTGAAGATTAAAAGTATACGAAAAACCCTTACCTATGAAATGTTACTCCATCTTTTGTGTTACTTGAAGTAGAAGTATTCTTTCCACACCATTTTATTGCACAAGTAGGCATATTTACTGTAAATTTCGGATTTTTTCTACAGAAACACGCTATGTTTTCACGGACACAGCCAAACTCTGACTAAAACCAATGGCTTCGCTTCAAGCGCCTATACGCTTTGGGAAGCGGGTGTTTGGCGAGTCGCGTTACCCCCGCATGCGCTCTCCACTGGCTTGTTGCTTCATGGTTGACTATCACTCGACCGCTTGGAGCTGCCCGATAAGCTATGGAACCCTAAAAAGGAAATACCCTATTAATAAACAGTTTGCTTTATGACATCAGAGAATCAATTAAAACAACTAATACGAAACAAAAATTCAAAAAGTATTTTATAGAAAACCCATCAACTTCAGTATAAATAAAGTATATAATATATGTGTGTATGTATACATGTATAACATATGTATCTTCTTCATATATTCTTATTTAAAAACTCTTTACGTTAACAATATTATTACTCCCAATCTTATTCCCCTAAATAATAACATAATAAATCCGTTTTAACTTGTCCACTTCCTAAGTTAAGATCGAGGTATGTACGGACTAAAATAGTTCTTATGTCTTTGTAATTAACTTATGCTCTTGTGTGAAAGGCAATTGATAAGTTTGTAACGGCTATTTAATTTTGTATTTTTTGTTATCTCCATGGTTGAAAAGAGCAACTATGGACGTTCGCTCATATTGTTGTACTTATAGATACCTAACTAGTTACGTTTGTGTGTATTCCATTATTTTACGATTTTGTAGCAAAGCATTTCGATATCTTAAGGCATTATCATTATTTATTTAGACTACCTGTATATCTAATTTTCTATATTCTTGCACAAGACAGGAATGATGGTGTAAGTAAAATCCCTTACGGGTTTCTGATACACATTATTATTATAAAATATGTATTTCTTTTAAGTTATTAATTTATTTAAATAAATAAATGTATTCTGTGCCTAGACCGTCATTTGGAAATTTGAACTAAGTTTTATGCTGTAAGTAACTGTCCAGTGCGAGGCAGACTCGCGTACGTAGTAATACTTTATATTCTCTGACCTAGGGTTCCGTATTGTGGATGATAAATTTAATTTTCTCATTTTTTTTCGTGAATTTCTCAACCGCTTTATTTTTCCTGTAATCTTTACGTAAACACATATTACTTTAATACATATTTTTGTGGTTTTTTAAAGATTTCTCGAAACCAGTCCCAGTAAATATAGTGAAAGTATATATTTTTACAATAGGCTTTTTTAATATTTACAATTTGATACCCATATTGTGTTTTTAGAATAATATATTTGTTTTTTTTTTCACTTTTGAATTGGTTTTTTTTTAATAATTTCTAATTTTTCATATTTTTTTACACCGTGATATGTGGACAAATTAATACTATTTTTGTGCCAAACTTCATGTCTTTATCTTTAACGGTGCCAAAGTTATGAGGCTGTCACATAAGAACGCACGGACGGACGGACAATGGACTCTAACCATAAAGGTTCCTTTTGTACCATTTAGGTACTACGGAACACTTAAAAGTATTTAAATTTACAAATGGTTTTCTAACCGTTTCTCCAGATATGTCATTGCGACATAAGGCAATTTTTTTAAATTAATCTTTGGTGTGCAGCATTTTGATTAGTCGAATCAAAATGATTAGTTTTGATATATCGTTGGCACAGATTAGACATTTTAAGTTGGAATTGAAATTGAGCGGCGGTATGTAGTTCTCAAACTGATCCCAAGACCCCGCTTGTAGGGCTAGGAATACATCATCTCTTCATAAACGCACATCTCACACACATACACACACCCTCTCATACACTAAACATTATAGAATTAATCTGTATTATCTTTATTTTATTTTAGTTTTTATGTATCTTTAAAACCACTGGCGGAAGAGCGTGGTAACCCTGTTACAGGTTTGTATAAACTTACTAGGGTTATCACAGCCCTTTATGTAAAGACATAATGTTCTATAAATAAAATATTATTACTCCATTTTCATTATTTCATACTGTAGACTTGGTAAGTGGTCGATGTCAAGGTTTGAGGGCGCTTTTTGTGCAATTCGTAATCTTTCTTCTTTTTCTTGTTCCTTACAACATTACTATGGGAGGTCAAGATTTTATTTTGCGAAATTGGCAAAACGTGTTGTTGTTTCGTTTTCTGATCGCTTGTTAGGCCTCCAGTATGAAGTTACCTACTCTTTAAAACTATATTTTAAGAACACTTAAAATGTCGTCGCATATTTAATAATAAAAGTTATTATTGTCATACTTTACCTCTCAATATAAGAACATTATGTACCAAATAACGCAAATAAACTATATTCTATTCAATTCTATTCTATGTTCGTTGCCGGTGGATCTGACGCTGTGGCGTTCATTAATAATATCTTCTTTCTTTTAAGGGCCTTAGTATCGCCAAATGGGTACTTTCTAAAGCCTACTCCTCGTTTATGGCCGAACCAAAAATATTAAAAAAATGTGTCATGTATTATCAACTTTAAGACAACATATGCAACATTTTTCTTTTTCATACCACCAAAACTTCTATATGAAAAGAAATTTCTACCGAATGATGTTTTTTTGGCTTCAATTCCCTACTGCTCCAAAGTGACTGGGTCGATATAATTCACTTATGCTTTGAGCAATAGATAAACTTGATAGCTATAAATATAACATAGGATAATTCAATCGAACAATCACGTCCATGTGAAAAGTATTATTTTCTCCTATTTCGCCTTCTCAAGGACGCAGCGAGCGTCGTAACAGCCACTACGCATTGTGCGCTAATATAAACGTTATTTCAATGTTGTTTCCGTCGATATTCGTACCGACAAACATCGAGCTGCTAATTTGGCGACGGTAATCGCCTTAAATGCCTTGATCATTGCGTTCCCCGTCATTTTTTATACACAAATGTTCCTTGCATAAGTAGACAACTGGTCCGTTTCGTTGAGCGAGACACAACACAAACAAAATGCCGCCGCTCACCGCTGCGCCTCGCCGCCCGCATCGCTACCCGCCGCCGCAGCACTGCGCGAGCGCCCCTCACCCCTCTTCACACCCGCGACTGGGTGACGGCAATGCTTGTACTTAGGAATTATTGAGATTGTAAATACTACGGTATTAGGCCGAATTTCCATTGGCTTATTGGAAAATCTACTAAAATACAGCGACTCATTACTAATAAACGTATTGAATTAAGCTGAGCAATTATTCACATGACCTAATTACGTAGAAATACAAAAAATATATATTCAAAAGGATTTTTTTTTGGATAACTTTACAAAGCTATTTATTTAAGGAAATAAAACCACATTAAGAAATAAAAATTGGCAGAGCAATTTTTCAGTAGAAGTGATAGCACAAAATGTTAAAAGTTTAATTTGGAGTATCCTTCAAATCGAAATAATATTGGATGCCTATACTTACCTATTCTTACTAATACATACGGTACGTACATAGAAACTATTTCGACTGAGAAGTTTTTCACAGAGAGTAATAAGCGATTCTCATGTTTAGGTAAAAATACCTAACTTCTCTTATCAAAATATGTTGGTTTATTTGACATCTGTAATCTGTACCACCTTACTTTATCAAACTACCTACTCTCACTGGCAGAGGAATTTCTCGGGTTACATAAGCCCCCTTAATCGGTCTAGGAATAGTGTGAAGTAATCCGAGATTAGTGGTTGGTCGAACGTAATATAGGTTTACTCCTGAGTATAACTCGATTTATTCTAGGAATAAGACTTATACTAGTTTGGTCGAATCGGCCCTTAATGATTTTGAGATTAACCTTATACATTTTTTTGTTTCTTTTGTTTGGGAATTAGTAAACTATGGCCTCAACAGGGTCCAGTTGGCTACAGAGACCGGGAGTGAAGTTCAATCCGGGGCGAGGGAAACGAGGTGCCGAGATATTTCCGACGTGTTATAATGTTATAACGACCTGACACCTATTCTGGGAAGCACACACTTAAATTTAGAGCGTCCTAAAAAATCACAATTTTAGGGAATCGCAATAAATTTTGCTATTCTGAGAAGCACCAAACTTAAATTTAAGTCGCTTTTTAGGGCACTCTAAGCTGCTCTAAGTTGAATTCACAGATCAGATAATTGATGTAAATCTATGATTTGTATCTGTGATCAGCTAGAGTGGAACTATTATCGATTATTACCGATTCATGAATAAAAGTTCTAATATTAAGTTTTAATGATTATTATCTAGGAAAACAACAACAGTTTATGATTTTTTGTCACTAATTATCAATAAAATGATATTTTGAAGCTTTCTTTTACAGTTTTCATAAAAAGCGACAGATAGGAACCAAAAAAAAAAAAACCTCAGAATTTTTCTAAACTATTTCGAATTTCGAACTTTGTTTGTTATTGATATGAGAGTTTGTGTAAATTTCAACTGGAAATCCTCCAGTGAAGTCTTTTTACACGGAGACACATAAGAAAGCCAGATAAATCGGCTTTGATTGATTCTTCCTCACCAATTTTACCATGGAAAACACTGATGATGAAATAAAAAAGAACAAGAAGTGGGAGCGGCTTCAGTTACAACCTATGCTGTTGGCAAGCGATACGTAAAACTACAACGACAGTAAATATGTGAGAGGAGTTTGCTCGGGACCCCAACGTCCTTGGATGTGCAAGAACTGGAAGACACAGCAGAAGGTATGAATTATATACTTTACACATCTAAACAGTAATAAGAACTTACAGTGAAGTCTACACAGTTCACAGTTACAGTGAAATGAAATTGTTTTAACATTGAATGTGTTTGATTTTTACTAACAATCTATAATTTATTAGGTATTACTTATGAGACGGGATCGAAAATACTTTTTCTATTACAAAAATTCATAATAGGTCTACAACAAATACCAACAACTTACTAATCATTCAAATTGGGAGCCAAGGGTCATATGTAATGGAAATGACTGGTCGGGCAGTAATCGACAGGTTCTGTAGTCTGAGACTTCACTGGCAAAGTTACGAGTTACAATATATTGCAGTGGCTATCGATTATCTTTCAACATTATTGTCTGAATGAAGTATGGTTCAGTTGTCTCATCTACAATATGAGCTCTGAACCAAAGGAAACTACTGATGTGATCATGTTACTAGACGGAACAAAAACATGATGACACTTTGAATTCCAGTCCTTCAAAAATCCCATTTGTTCAAATTGTAGTGAAATTATTCGTTTTCCTTTTTGTAATACATGCGTTAAATGATTTTTTATTTTTTTCAGGGATGCCAAAGGGTGGTGGAGTCTTTATGCCTGACCAGCCCACTCTTATTCTACCTACTCTACCTGAGGACCCATGGACGCCTATTCCTAACCCAGATCTAGACCAAGCACCCTTCACAGAGCCCGTGGAAATTGCCCCGTCCCCGCCTGCGCTTGCATAAGGGACATAAACCAAGTCAACGGGCGGAAGGCTACAGTTTAATATATAATTTGTAAGAATAAATAATTTCTATATATGTAGTATTTTATTGTTATAAGTATTTTAGTGCTATATTTACGTATACTCATTTGGGAATTTTTGATTTTTGGTAATTTTAATTAAGATTACTTATTCATTCTAAACAATCTTAGAGAGATAAGCTCGCCGCTGTATGCACCTTTAAATTGCAATGCTTGCTTGTTTTTTTACCTTTTTCTGTGTATCTACAATAAAGAACAAGAATATGAAATAAAATGTATTATTTTTTAACATGAAATTTTAATAATAAATATAAAAACTTTCCCTTTTATATTATTTACTGCTGTGGCTCGATTATACCACTACCTTATTGGCAAACCCACCCGAGTTAAGTTATTCGGGGAGAATAAGAGGACAGCTCTCAAACACGCACAACCAGGTAGCCCACAATGTTTAAGACCGTTATAGCTGGGCGTTAAACAAAACAGACTGGTGACGGGCAGTGGTGTCACTAATGCGAGAGTTTTGGCACCGTGCTCACCAACCCGCCTGCCCAGCGTGTGAGTATGATGGGCATCACTTCCTCTTGGACCACCAAGAGAGGCGAAATCTTGGAAAGACCTATGTCCAGCAATGTACGAAGACAGACTGATGCATAGATTGACTTCTGCTGATTGATTAACACATGGAATATGACAAAATCATCAAATTTATTTGATGAATTGCCCTGGTACAAACAAAATTCACATGAAATCATAGTCGTTTTTTCACACAAATTTTAGCTAAACTGCTGGATTATATAATTAGATAAAGTGCTTGCACACACCTTTGATTGTTCTTATCGACCTAGAAACCAAATAAAAGTTACCAATACTGGTGAAAATGCTGAAAAAACCTGCATAAAGCTTAGTAAATTTTTAGGGCACACCTAAAAAGGTGCATCCTAAATTTTTCTAATATTAGAGCTGTCAACCCAATTTAACGCTCTAATTTGTTGCTTCAGAATACCAAAAACGCTAAAAACCCTTAAGTTGAATTGTTTTAGAGCTGTCATCGTAATTTTAGTTACAATTTCAATTTGACGTTTCTAAACGCCAGCTTCAGAATACCAAAAAATTTTAAGTCATGGAAACTTAATTTTAGAGCAGTGTTGCCGCTGGTCATATTTTGGGTTGCCGTATTCCACTGACAAAATTGCCGTATTTAAACAAAAATTGCCGTACTATACATTTATTAAAAAAAATGCATAATAATAAATTTCCCATGATATTTTCCATAGTATACAGATCATCATATTGCGGGGGACCGCGGGGGACGTTAAATTCGCGCGGGGAGGTGAGTGTCGCTTCTTTACAAAGTAATACTTTATATTCTCTGGTACGGTAATGACTACTCTGCCGTATGCCGTACATTTAATGATTTCATAGCCCGATTGCCGTACAAAACGGCAATTGCCGTACAAACGGCAACGCTGTTTTAGAGCACTTTTTATAAACGTCAGATTAGGGCACTTGCTTCAGAATAGGGGTCATATGTCCACTCAGCCATTCAAAAATATGTAATAATTCAAAACGAACAAAATTTTTAAATACGAATAAACTTACCTTTTAATGGTTGCATTGTCGCAAAATCACCTGTGGGTCTACCGCGTCTTGAGATTTAAATTTGACGTGCGTGCGACGACGCCCGCCTAACATGCCATCTCTTTTGCACGCGTTGATTTTCGCATGCATTTGCTTGATCACTTTGTACTGAGAAGTGAAAAAAAAGCGCGCAAAAAAAATGCTTTGCTACTGAACTGAAACACCTTATATATACCAGACGAACTGTTGACAAATGACAAAACCAAAGTACCTATGTTTCTGAATACACAATTCATAACTTGTATTGTTTACTTACGGGCGGCGCACAGTGTTCGCAATTACGAGCTACTTTATAATAAATGTAAAATTTTAAAATGTAAAATAATGCCGAATAAATATCGCTATATTTTTTTGTTACAGATTTCCAAAAAGGGAAGAATTAAAAAGTGAATGGCTTAGACGAATAATTTGACCAAATTGGGCAATTAAAAAAAGCAGTCATATTTGTTCGAAACACTTTACGTCGGATTCTTTTGGACCAAACGAAAATTTAAAATAGAGACTTTTAAAAGCAGATGCCTTACCAACGTTATATTTACCAGATACAGACACATTGGTAACCTTTAAATAATTATGTATAATTGCATTATCAATCTTGTTTGTAGGTACGTGCTTGTACTATACTATAGTATATTAACTCGATAATTTTTAAATTTTAGGCAACAGAACCAGTACCTATGGATGTCTGTGGTTTAGAAAAGTGCATACTTCTATGTTCGCAAATCGTTCTGAAAGGCCTGTTCGTTCACGTTACTGCCGTGATCGACTTTACGAAGAAATTCCGCAGATCAAGACATTTTTGTACTTAGTGGTTGACAATAAAAGTACTTTGACAGGGTAGTTCTATCGTGAAATGAATTTTGGGAATGCTTATTGACTTGAACTGCGCATAATTTGATTTCTTATTACAGGTTATTAGGTATTTTAATCGTTCATTATTTGTTATTAGTTTTTATTCAAGATAAGTTGATGTTTATTTGATAGAATAAAAAAAAATTGAAATTACCTCTGTAGTAATTGCGCTGTCATCGCTCATCATTGACATAATATTATTATTACGAATCCTATAATTCTATGATTATTATGATTTCTATTGTTGCGATTAATTCCTTCCTCCTTGATTGAACAAAGACGCGACATCAACGAACATCTATTTGATTGAGTTAAGAGGCGACTTAAAAAGTATCCACTTAAATAGTTTACGGTTGTATCTCTGATACAAGCTACAGCATTTTTTGTACTAGAAACAAGCACAATTTTGGACTTAACTTATGTACCTACCTGCCTACGATATAGTAATTTGTACTTAATAAAAAATATTATGCTAAACGAAAGATATCCTTTTATTAATTCCTTATTTACACAATATAACATGTGTCCCACTGGGGTAGACAGAGACCACTTTGCTATTAATTCTCTTGGCCTCCTTCCAAAGCAAGAGGATGTCACCAGAAAGGTCGGTGCCTCCTGCATTCTCTTTTTTTTCACACTTTGATACGATATAATGTGTGGTAAGGAGATTGGTCGCGGTTCATTTCGATTTGGTTTATTTTTCGTAGTCAAAAATCGACATTGTTACATCACTAGCAAAGCAACGAACTAGTGACAACCTACCTAATTAAGAAAAAACTAATACATATCCATCTCTCTCTAACGCTTTAAAATGTCGTAAGAAAATCAAGGATAGGTGTCTTTCTCCGCGTATTATTTTAGCCAGGTTTCTATTTGTATTCCTTATTCTGAGGTATAGAAAGGATCACAAAACATGGCGCGTAACGAAGAACGTCAAAAAAGACGTAGAAAAAATAAAACGTGACATTATAGATGAATATCGTCGCCGAACTGGGCTCCTCGTCGATTCAGTAAAGCAAGGTAGCGGCTCGACTAATGATGGAAATACTGCACGTACGTTTTTTGAAGACCCTGCTCTCGCACATGAGATCACTGGGGTTGACAAAGATCTTATTACAAGATTCTCTGTAATACTCAAAGCCCTTTCGTGCTCGTACGATGTAAAGCCAGACGCGTACAAGGAGTATAGACTTGACACGGCTAGACTCCTCGTCACCAAGTACCCCTGGTTCAAAATGCCTTCTAGTGTACACAAGATTTTAATTCACGGAGCTGACGTAATCAAATCCCTTGTGCTTCCTATAGGTCAGCTTAGCGAAGAAGCTCTAGAATCTAGACATAAAGACTGCCGTTATTATAGAGAGCAAAGCACGAGAAAAAATGGAAGGAAGCAGACAATTCAAGACCTGCTACATGCTCTTCTCATCTCCTCCGATCCATTCATATCCAGCATCAGACCATTGCCTAAGCGAAAATCGGGTGCTTCTTTGGCACCAGAAGTACTACAGTTACTGAAAGCTCCTGAAAGGAAGCACTCGTCGGATGAAGAGGCAAATAGCGAGTAGGCGTTGGATCATATCGTCAATCTCGACCTACAAAGGCGCTACAAAAATAGATATCTTCTTAAAGACCATGTATATGTACACACTATATGTATACTATATATGTATACACCATATAGTTATTAATATATGTGTTTTTCTCGTATAATTCCACAAACCTACATAAACTTAAATTTTTAAAAATTCACATGAAAAAATCAAAGTAGCTCGTAATATAGTAATTGCGAACACTGTGCGCCGCATGTTTCTTACTGACGCTCATCGTGCAATGCTGTAAAACAATACTCGACCCACCGGTAGGGTTGCCAGATGTCCGGTTTTGGACCGAACAGTACGGTTTTTTGAACGGCTGTCCGGTCTAGAAAATTTTGGAAAACCGGACAATAGAATGTAGCATCTAGTGCCAAATATGTTATAAAGTGATCTTTTGCTTACCATTCACATGGATGAATTCATCCATGCCATTTAGCAATAATAAATATAAATTTTAATGTTTCCTAAGTGTTTTATTGTGTTCACCCTCAGTAATTTCCGGGAATGTCGGTTTAATCTGGCCAAAATCAAAGGGACCCTTTGATTTTTAATGAAATGTTTAAAAATGTTCGGTTTTTTTATCTGGAACATCTGGCAACCCTACCCACCGGGCTACGACCATGGGTAAACATAAAAAACACATTCAGTTAAAAATATTAGCGGAGTGTTAGGTATACTCGTAAAAAGTATTCTGTTGTCAAATAAGTGAGAAAGTATAATTCTTTATCTCTATCTTTATGACCGCCTCTATAGTCTAGAGTGGTTCGAACTCCTTGACCACTTATCCAAATATCACGGGTTCAAATCCCTTCGTGTTCAATCTGAGCCCTGCTGAGCACGGGAACCTGTAGGTTCATATTTGTCCCGGTTGCAGGTGCAGTCGGTTGAACGACCCGCTTTGCTACGACTCGGTAACAACAGAAAAGACCTGATGCCGGGCTCGACTGTGAGGTATAGAATACTTATGACTTGCAAACCCTCATGAAGTTATTCAGGAGAGACTAAGAGGACAGTTCTCAAACAGGCACAACCAGTACTGCCCACCAGTTCCATAAAACAGACTGGTGACGGGCATCGGTGTCACTGGTGCGCAAGGGTTTCGCCAACCCGCCTGCCCAGAGTGTGTGAGTATGCGCGTTTCTTCCAGGAGGAGCGCCAAGAGTGGCGAAATCTTGGAAAGGTCTGTCCAACACCAGCAGTGGACAAACCAGGCTGATAGATAAATCGATGAATGGAACAAATAACTTCTTTTTACTAAATTTTTCTTGTTATTTTGTAAATATTTTCTATTTATCAATAAGTAAATAGGTAGATACGAAAATGCCGACTTCTTTCATGAAAAGAACTTTACGTACCTACTAAGCTACCGTGTGGATAACATAAACATTGGTAGGTACCTATATCTAAAGTATATTAAGTTTGCTTACGTCTCTGCTTTGAAACTCCTGATTTCGGCACTGTGGAACTTGGTGTTATTAGAAAAATATTCTGCCACTGCCATCATTAAGCCGTCCGCTCTGAGAATATTAAGTATCAGATTGGGCCTTATTAAAACCCGTTTCAGTCATATTTGTAAATTTTAACTAATAGTCATTATTGCTTACTTGTTAATATAATTTCTCAAAGGGTCCTCTTTACCTAAACTTGAATTAAAATCCTAAAAACAAGAAATACAGCGTAAAATCTGTAGAGCGTCCGCACACGGTTATGAAGTGTGACCTCAAATCGGTCAAGTGGGCAACGCGCTTATTTCGGCGGGCGTTTAACAGTACATTATTTTACTTCAAATTTTGATTGTTAATATCTCTGTAAAATAATTAAAATAATGCTTAAAAATAAAAAATAAATGAACTTTAGGCAAAGTATGTAATTTTTATGAAAAACAAACAATGGAAAGTGACTGTTTTTTTTTTAATCTGCACTTATCATAACTTTTAGTAATGGGTATGCTCTCCTCTCTTTGCTATGCACTCCCGAAGCCTGGATTGCATGCTCTCGATCAAATGTCTCACGTTTTCAGCTGGAATCTCTTCCCAGGCAGTTTTTAATGCAATAATCAGCTGCCGCTGGTTGTGGATCTCTTGCTCACTCTCTCTGACCGTTCGTTTCAATTGATCCCACATATGCTCTATCGGATTTAAGTCCGGACTGTTCGCTGGCCACGGTAACACTTGAATACGAGAGTCTTCCAGTACAGACTGGGTTGCTCGAGCTGTGTGTGCACGGGCATTGTCTTGCATCAGGATGAACCCAGGACCCACTCGCTGTGCAAATGGGATCACATGGGGTCTGATGACATCCTCGATGTAACTCTGTGCAGTTACGCTACCTTCATTCAGAATGGCGAGCTCAGTTTTGCCGTGTAAGCTAATCCCACCCCAAATCATCGAGTTGGGACCACCGAAAATGTCAACTTCGTGGATACAGTCATCCGTAAATCGCTCGCCAGATCGTCTCCACACAATAATACGCCGATCGTCACTAAGTAATTTCATTTTGCACTCGTCCGTGAAGAGCACCATGCCCCACTGGTTTATACCCCAGTCCAAATGTTGACGAGAGAACTTTAAACGGTTTGCACGTTGACCCCTGGTCAAAGGGATTCGAACTACTCGTCGTCTTGATCTTTGCTGATCTTCATGCAACCGATTTCGGATTGTTTGGTCACTGACACGGATACCCGTTGTCAGCCGAAGACGAGTTTGTAATTTCCGAGCCGTCATTGTTCGAGTTCGACGGGCACTCAAGCGTATGTATCGGTCCTCTGAAGCAGTTGTAGCCCGAAGTCTCCCCGAACCAGGTCTTCTGGCAACAGTGCCTGTCTCTTGGAAACGATTCCAAGCATTTTGGATAGCTCTGCGAGAAAAACCCAGCTGCAACCCCACTGAACGCCGTGAATGTCCTTCTTGAATCAATGTAATGGCTCTGGTTGCAGTAATCGTGTCCAAATGCCTTCGTACTCTAAGCATTGTTCACTTGAAAAGATAATTGCACAAAAAATACGATTCCTTTCTGAAAATCAACGCTAAAATGAATCCAAGCTAAAACAAAAATCCATACAAAACGCCATAAAGAATTCAAATTTAAAGTTTACTGAAAATTATGGCCAGCATCTGGTTTCAAATACCACAAGCAAAGAGTTCAGATAATAAAGAGTTCGTAACATCAATATTTTGCTAATTATCAATTAGTTTTGTTACATAAAATACGTATAAGTTATAAATAAATAATTATAACCGCCAAAATACATCTTTTAGCTAAGAGCAATGTATTATAAATGTAGTGGACTGTATTAAAACTCTTGTAGATTTTTCTTCTTTTATTTTTCTTATTATTCTTCTTGTAATGCTCAGTACTGAATGACAAACCGCTTTTTTTTTTTTTTTTTTTTTTTTTGCGCCCAAGCAAGGCACCCTCCGGAGGTCACGGTGGGAGGGAGGTGGAGAATGCTCATAGCATACCAACGTAACCGGTTACGTTGGTTATGTGGGACTCACTGAGTGCCTACCCACTAAACTCCACCTAATTTGGTTTGGCCCGTGAGGGTCTTAAAACCTTTATCTGAAGCGACCCCCTCTGGGGAAAGGGGGCGCTAGCGGAGCCCTATAGGGGCATCCGCTGGATAAGAACACTAAGTGTTAATTTCTGGGTTGGGAGGAAGAGCTAGGCTCTGATCGTTTGGTTTGAGCCTTCAGCTCATCGAAGGCTTTCAGAAGGCGATTGAGATGGGCTGAGAGTTTGTCAGGGGGATCGGAGAGGACGTTTCTTGGTCTTCGAACCTTGTATCGGGATGTAGACGGAGCAGTATAGGAGACTGTCTCGCGTACTAACGGATTGGGGTGTTCTTCAGAAGATTTGAAGAAAGTCTCTGAGAGGGATTTCATGAATTGTTGGAGGGTGGGTAGCTCCAAATCACGATGGAGGTCTGCGTTGCGCACGTACCATGGTGCGTTGGCCGCTCTCCGACAGAATAAGTTCTGTACTACCTGCATTTTATACAGGACTTTGGGGTTCGCTTGTGCGAAGACAGGGGAAGCGTACGTTAACACAGGTCGGATGCAGACCTTGTATAGTGTTCGCTTGTTCCTGAGAGACATTTTACTGTGCCTGCCTAACATGCTGTTAAGCCGGTACAGATAGAAGCGGGCTGTGCGCGTCACTCTATTGACGTGGGGTGTAAAAGTTAGTCTCGAGTCCAGAGTGACTCCTAAGTATTTGGCAGTGCTATGCCAAGGGACAGGGGTACCTAGCATTCTGACATTGGGGTTGTCATGGTGACGGCGTTTGTAGTCAAAGCGAATCGCGGAACTCTTATCTGGGTTCACATCGATGCGCCATCTTTGAAACCATTCTCCAAGGTCATCGATGGACTTTTGGAGTTTGGCGAGGATAGTCGGGGGGTTATGTCCTTTGACATAGAGAGCAGTATCATCTGCGAAGAGTGATAGCTGTACCCCGTTTGTGGGGACGGGAATATCGTTTGTGTATAACGAGTAGAGGATAGGGGAGAGAACTGATCCCTGGGGGACTCCAGCCCTTAGGGGGCGTGGAGAGGAGAGCAGCCCTTCATGTCTGAAGCGGAATGAGCGATCTTTGAGGTATGATGCCACCATGCGGACAAGACGGTCGGAGAGGCCTGTCTTGTGTAGTTTGAATATGAGGCCTTCATGCCAGACTTTGTCGAATGCTTTCGCAACGTCAAAGAAAACAGCGACAGTAGGGTACCGTCTTGGATAGAATCCACTTAGTATGTATTCTACTATACGGTGGACTTGTTGGGGGCAAGAGTGCTTGGCTCTGAAGCCGAATTGATAGGGGTTGATGATCGGATCTCCATCTGTTGGGAATAAGTGGGTTTTCATGCGTGAAAGCATAACCCTCTCCAATAGTTTCCCCAATGATTTGAGGAGGCTAATTGGGCGGTGACTGGCAGGGAGGTTGAGTGGTTTCCCTGGTTTGGGTATACCTATGACTATGGCTTCTTTCCACGCTTTTGGGAAGTGGCCGAAATTAAAGCAAGCGTTAAATATAAGGGCTAGCAAGGTGAGTACTTGCTGGGGAAGGTGCTTGAGGGCTTTATTGGAGATACCGTCCGCGCCTGGCGCTTTCTTGGGTTTTAGGCCTCTGATGAAGAAGTGGATTTCATCTTCGGTCACTGTGATGGGGTCAGACGTGAGGGGGAGGGAGTTTCGATAGTGATTCTCGTCCTCCACCTCTTTTATGTGGGAGGGGTCAGTTGGTTGGGAGCTGGGAGAGCACTGTGAGGCAATGCTATCCGCAAAGCATTCTGCTTTTTCCTCGTCCTCGAAGGCTGTTGAGCCATCGGGGCAGGTCAGAGGGGGAATGTGAGTGATTGCGTCTATCCTGAGAGCTCTCGCCATTGGATAGAACGCAACGTGTGATGGGGATATCTTTTCCATGAGTTCACTTCTACGGGATTCATTGAGCTCAGAGAGAGCTGACTTAAGTTTGCGACTCAATTGATTCGCGGTCTGTCTGTATTCTGGGGTGGGATAGATTGCTGCTCTCCTTTGGGCTGCTCTCTTAGCTTTTA
Source organism: Ypsolopha sequella (assembly GCA_934047225.1). Taxonomy (NCBI): domain Eukaryota; kingdom Metazoa; phylum Arthropoda; class Insecta; order Lepidoptera; family Ypsolophidae; genus Ypsolopha; species Ypsolopha sequella. The sequence goes on along the minus strand of OW203984.1, from coordinate 25,366,241 downwards.
GTAGGTTGGAGATTTCCAGGGGAAGCTGTTGGGGTGGCTTTGAGGAGATCTTTTCGTTCTCTTTGAGAGAGGAATTGATTAGATCCGTTAGCGAGTCTAATGTAGCATCAATTTTGTCTGTGCTATCAAAGTAGTCAGGTGGGAGGTTGAGGGGAGATTCGGGGGCATCTATGGCCGAAGCTAATGAGTTCTTGAAGCCTTCCCAATTTGTAAAGGTCTTAGGGGGAGGTAGATCGTCATTTGGGGGACCTAGTCTAAGGGAGACTGGGCGATGGTCAGAGCCAAGGTCATCTAGTGTTTCGATTGCCCTCAGGTTCAGGGACACGCCCTTCGTGAGTGCAAAGTCTAAAACGTCTGGGGAGTGATCCGTATTATCAGGATAATGAGTCGGGGCGTATGGAGATAAGACATTGATCTCGAGTGCATTTGTTATGCCGAGGAGTTTTCTACCATTAGTATTGGTTTTTAGGCAGGTCCAGTCAGTGTGTTTAGAGTTGAAATCTCCGAACATAATGACCGAATCACCCATAGAGAGGAGAGCTTCAAAGTCTCTTTTAACAGGTCTTTTGGTGGGGGGGATGTAGATAGATGCTATGATTAGCGTTGGATGGCCTGACATAGCTAGTCTACATATAGTGGCTTCCATTGTCTCGAGTGGAGGCGTGGGAAGGGAAGAGCAGTGGAGGGCTTTCCTATAGTATATGGCTGTCCCTCCGAGGGGATCTTCTTCTCTTCTATCATTTCGTAGAAGAGAGAATTTTGGGATCGAGAGCCCCTTAAGGTTCTTAGACTTAAGAAACGTCTCTTGGAGGAGAAGTAGATCTACTTCGTTTTTTTGAAGGTAGAGTTTTAGCTCAGGGAGGTTTGAGCGTAAACCTCTACAGTTATAGGAGGTGAGCGAGATGCCCTTGGGTTTTTGTCTAGCTGTACGGGCTTGAGACATTATAATGACGTGAGAAGGTGAGAGTGTTCAACGAGCGCAAGAAGGCGCTGTTGGGGGGTGCGTGAAGCGCGCAGCTTATTAGCTAATGACGAAATCTCGTGTACATTAATGTTCGAGATTACGTCGTGGATGAGTCTCATATCATCAGCCAGGGAGGGCGTTAAGCCGTCTGGTTGTGACTGAGACGTGACGGGGGAGGCGACGGGTGGTGTGTGTGGGGGGGTCTTCTTCGGGGCCCAGGCCTTGGTCGGGGGAGGGGCTGGCTGGGGGGTTGCCGCTAGTGGCTTTCCCGGAAGGCTGGGGAAATTATTGGAGTTAATTGGTGGGGGTAATAGGGGTGGAGCTTTGGTTACCCTGTGTTTAGGCTTGGGTAGGGTGGAGCGTGGGGCACGGGGGCAGCCTCTGTAATTGGCTTTATGTCCAACCTGGTTACAGAGAACGCAGGCTGGAGGGGTTAGGTCTTCTAGGGGCCTTGGGCACTCTTTGGTGCTGTGGGGGTCGAGGCACTTAACGCACCTTGGGGGGGCTGTGCAGTTTGCAGCTGCGTGGCCATAGAGTTGGCAGCGGCGGCATTGGGCGGGGTACCCGCGACGGTTTGGTTTTTCTACCTTGATGCAAGAGAGCCCGCAGATTGTGCGGTCCTCTTTAAAAAGTGCCTTAGCGGCCGGGGAGTTTGTCATAATGACCAGGGCCAGGGGGAATCTCTTCCCTGAGCTGCTGTGCATCTTGTGCACAGCTTCAACAGGGAACCCCTGATTTTTTAGATCATCCATGATCCAAACCGCGGGTTAGGCCCGCCTTATATACTTGCCGTTTTGCACACGGCACTAATCTTATATCTATTTCTTTCTTACATATATGTGCATCCTTGTCTAAGGGTTCTATCTAGAAAACTCGTCATAATTTATTTATTCTTATAACTAGACATAATGCAATATTTTTCCCTAATTTTATATGTTATTCCTAATCTATTTACATTTATTTATTTATTCTAAACTCATTATTTTTATGTTAAAAACGCGAAAAACATTTTGTTGTGTCTGTACGGTAACGCCGCGCTAGCATACCCTAACTCTTCGTTAGTTCCTTTTCGTTGCCTGCAGAGGGCGTGTGAAGTTGACCAAAAAGTTGACCTTTGCTGCACCCGTCGCTAACAATAAATATATTTTATAGCACACCGTGCGTAAAATGACCACTTTACGCACGCTGCGCGTGCGTAAAGTCGGCATTTTCCGCACTTGTGCTATAAAAAATTATACGGAACTCGTGCGAGAAACTTTTTCTCGACTCGTGTGATTGCAGCTCGTCAGAAACTCACACTCGTCAGAAAACGTTTCATCGCTCTCGTATCGTAATGTACTATTAAATACTGTAACATTAAAAAACTAAACTAACTATAAATTAAAATTACCTATCAATATACAAGTATAAACAAAATAAAACTATACTATAAAGTTATAAATTAATTAGTGGCCCCTATTTTGTTTTGATTAGTATAGATGGCGCTAAGTTGACAACACTAACAGTGAATATTTCAACGCCATTTATTATCGAAGTAGGAATTATTTTTATGTAACGTAAAAGTTTTTAATGTAAAAGTTTCCCAGTACCACGTTAACAGGATGGCATACCCTAACAACTTTTTTTATTACCCGTCCAGTACAATAAGTCTAGTGGCAAAGCCCTTATTCGCTTTTCATAGAGGCGATTATATGTCGGCTTTTTGGCCTATTTTTCTTGGACGCGTATAGTGATCGCGTATAGCGTATTTTTAGCTAATACTGAAATATTTTGTAGGAAAAAAAATATTGGATTTAAGTAACATCCCTTCATATTTCTTTTGCCTATTTTATAAAAAAAATCAAGCTGGTCTCTTAACCACGTCTTTGAAACGAACGTTTGAAAACAAAAAAAAAGAGGGTGGAAAACTTTTTTTTTTTGACAATAGTATAAATCTTAATACATTGTTTATGGGTGGAATCTCTAGATAAAAGATCGATGAATTAAATATATTTTCTTCAATATGAGGAGAGACCTAGTTTCTTCCAATGAACCCTTGAAAACCTGGTGTTTTTGATGTTCTAGCATCAGGTGTCCCGTTAAGAAGGAGACACACAAACAACAATCAAGTTTCCCAGTATCCATTGACCTCACATGCCAGTATCACGCAGAGTTTCTTTGTAAAAATAAAATGCAACATTTAAGCTTGGCCACTCCCACGCCCAATAAACATATTTATTTATTTATTCAGGTTAATAAACAGAACAGTTACAACACAGATAAAGTAAATAAGTGTGAACACAAATAAACCTAAAGACCCATAAAAAAGAAACAAACATAAAATTAGTTCAATCCCTTACAGTTACATCATAATAATAGTAATTTTGTATATAAAAACAAAATCTTTATTACGTAACTAGTAGCTTTAATACAAACATATATTTTGTTACTCCTTGGTCACAATAGATGAAACCTTATTCTTACAAGAACGCAAACTTTCTGAAAAAATATCAATGTCACTCAGTAATTTATTATACTTTTCTGGGGAACGAACCATGTATCGAACCATGACCAATTTGTTTCGGGTCTGGCCAACGATGCAATGCGTTCTAGAATATTTGCTGAGAAGAACATCAAGTACAAGGAGGCGGTGGAGCTAGCGCTGGCTCTAGAGGCCGCGGAGAGACACGCGGAGGTCAGCGGCGCCACCGGCGTCGCGACGACCTCAGGTGGCGGAGGCGGCGACACGGGCGAGGGCCTAATGTACACGCAAACCCGGCGCAGCGCGCGACGCGGCGGCAACGGGCCGCGTGGCGCGGGAGCAGGCGGCGGCGGCGTGGCGGTGCGGCAAGGCGCACCGCGCTGACAGGTGCCGATACATTTTTTTATTTTTATTTTATTTTATTTTATTCAGAGACAAACAGTCTTTTAGTTAATTATTACAAAGTTATAATTAAACTTAAATATAATAACATATTTATAGACCTAATAGTCTCCTTAAGGAAAATAAACAATATGTTAACATAACAACCCATCTACTCGTGTAAGTGAAAAAAATATAAAGTTATATGCAAATACATATACACAAAATATTCTTAACTAATTGTATTTTGTGACGAAATTTGTTTAAAAACATTATGTCGTTAACAAATTAAAGATGTATTAAAGATGTCAATATCGTTTAGCCTATCATTATAAAGTTTACTAGCACGTCTAATGAAGCTGTTGTTTGCATAACAAGTTTTACACTTTGCAATAGAAAACAAACTTTATTTACGACAAGTACGTTCACGTCTCCGAGGAACACGGAAAAGGATATTTTGTAATAATGCGGGGGCATCGATTATAGAATTTACTATTTTGTACAGAATAATAGCATCGATGTAGTCACGACGATGTTTTAATAATTCAATATTATGTCGTTTTGCTGATACAGTATAATCAGAGGAAACGTGCATGCAGTACTTATAATTGTGACGAGTGTAATGAGAGGGGACATCTTAAAGCAATGTGTAGACAAGTGCGTAACAGTGGTCGTTCTTACGGTAATCGGCAGCAACACTATCTGAGGGATTAGCGAAGGAATGTATAACATTGAGGTGACTGCGCAAGGTAACAAACCGTACTTTATTTAACTTATCTGTGGACGGTAAACAACTCCATTGTGAAATGGACACGGGAAGTCGCATTTCAGCGAACTGTATCGACATACAGGGTATGTCGTAATGCGACTTGCATTTCAGCGAACTGTATCTACATACAGGGTGTAATGATGACCTGCTCAGTAAATGAAACCACATGTAGGTAATACCTCTACGAAGCCATAAAAAGAATAATTACTGTTTGTCAGCTAATTGTTTAAAACGTTTGTATTATGTGCTGTAGTCTTTTAAGATATCTTGTAATGCTACAACCATTTCTTGGATAATAGTGATTCTTTCGGTTTCAAGTTTATGTTCGTTTCTGATAGTTTTATAAATATTTGCAGCAATATCACTGATCAGGTTTTTAACTAGTTCTACTAAAGTTTATATTAATGATCTTGGTAAGCTAATAAAGCTATATAAATTACACACAAATATGTCCAAGTATGATTTTACGGATTCTATGAAGGATTCATTTTTACAGTTTTCATGATTTGACGTGGAATTGGTTTCAGATTGACTCCTGTCATTAGTATCTTGGGATGAACTTTGATCTACGCTGATTGATGGACTACTAGAAGCATTAATAGTATCCACGGGAGACATGCTAGAAGTACTACTAGAAGTATTAATAGTATCCACGGGAGACATGCTAGAAGTACTACTAGAAGTATTAATAGTATCCACGGGAGACATGCTAGAAGTACTACTAGAAGTATTAATAGTATCCACGGGAGACATGCTAGAAGTACTACTAGAAGTATTAATAGTATCCACGGGAGACATGCTAGAAGTACTACTAGAAGTATTAATAGTATCCACGGGAGACATGCTAGAAGTACTACTAGAAGTATTAATAGTATCCACGGGAGACATGCTAGAAGTACTACTAGAAGTATAAATAGTATCCACGGGAGACATGCTAGAAGTACTACTAGAAGTATAAATAGTATCCACGGGAGACATGCTAGAAGTACTACTAGAAGTATTAATAGTATCCACGGGAGACATGCTAGAAGTACTACTAGAAGTATAAATAGTATCCACGGGAGACATGCTAGAAGTACTACTAGAAGTATTAATAGTATCCACGGGAGACATGCTAGAAGTACTACTAGAAGTATTAATAGTATCCACGGGAGACATGCTAGAAGTACTACTAGAAGTATTAATAGTATCCACGGGAGACATGCTAGAAGTACTACTAGAAGTATTAATAGTATCCACGGGAGACATGCTAGAAGTACTACTAGAAGTATTAATAGTATCCACGGGAGACATGCTAGAAGTACTACTAGAAGTATAAATAGTATCCACGGGAGACATGCTAGAAGTACTACTAGAAGTATAAATAGTATCCACGGGAGACATGCTAGAAGTACTACTAGAAGTATAAATAGTATCCACGGGAGACATGCTAGAAGTACTACTAGAAGTATTAATAGTATCCACGGGAGACATGCTAGAAGTACTACTAGAAGTATAAATAGTATCCACGGGAGACATGCTAGAAGTACTACTAGAAGTATAAATAGTATCCACGGGAGACATGCTAGAAGTACTACTAGAAGTATTAATAGTATCCACGGGAGACATGCTAGAAGTACTACTAGAAGTATTAATAGTATCCACGGGAGACATGCTAGAAGTACTACTAGAAGTATTAATAGTATCCACGGGAGACATGCTAGAAGTACTACTAGAAGTATTAATAGTATCCACGGGAGACATGCTAGAAGTACTACTAGAAGTATTAATAGTATCCACGGGAGACATGCTAGAAGTACTACTAGAAGTATTAATAGTATCCACGGGAGACATGCTAGAAGTACTACTAGAAGTATAAATAGTATCCACGGGAGACATGCTAGAAGTACTACTAGAAGTATAAATAGTATCCACGGGAGACATGCTAGAAGTACTACTAGAAGTATTAATAGTATCCACGGGAGACATGCTAGAAGTACTACTAGAAGTATTAATAGTATCCACGGGAGACATGCTAGAAGTACTACTAGAAGTATAAATAGTATCCACGGGAGACATGCTAGAAGTACTACTAGAAGTATTAATAGTATCCACGGGAGACATGCTAGAAGTACTACTAGAAGTATAAATAGTATCCACGGGAGACATGCTAGAAGTACTACTAGAAGTATTAATAGTATCCACGGGAGACATGCTAGAAGTACTACTAGAAGTATTAATAGTATCCACGGGAGACATGCTAGAAGTACTACTAGAAGTATTAATAGTATCCACGGGAGACATGCTAGAAGTACTACTAGAAGTATTAATAGTATCCACGGGAGACATGCTAGAAGTACTACTAGAAGTATTAATAGTATCCACGGGAGACATGCTAGAAGTACTACTAGAAGTATAAATAGTATCCACGGGAGACATGCTAGAAGTACTACTAGAAGTATTAATAGTATCCACGGGAGACATGCTAGAAGTACTACTAGAAGTATTAATAGTATCCACGGGAGACATGCTAGAAGTACTACTAGAAGTATTAATAGTATCCACGGGAGACATGCTAGAAGTACTACTAGAAGTATTAATAGTATCCACGGGAGACATGCTAGAAGTACTACTAGAAGTATAAATAGTATCCACGGGAGACATGCTAGAAGTACTACTAGAAGTATTAATAGTATCCACGGGAGACATGCTAGAAGTACTACTAGAAGTATTAATAGTATCCACGGGAGACATGCTAGAAGTACTACTAGAAGTATTAATAGTATCCACGGGAGACATGCTAGAAGTACTACTAGAAGTATTAATAGTATCCACGGGAGACATGCTAGAAGTACTACTAGAAGTATTAATAGTATCCACGGGAGACATGCTAGAAGTACTACTAGAAGTATTAATAGTATCCACGGGAGACATGCTAGAAGTACTACTAGAAGTATTAATAGTATCCACGGGAGACATGCTAGAAGTACTACTAGAAGTATTAATAGTATCCACGGGAGACATGCTAGAAGTACTACTAGAAGTATTAATAGTATCCACGGGAGACATGCTAGAAGTACTACTAGAAGTATTAATAGTATCCACGGGAGACATGCTAGAAGTACTACTAGAAGTATAAATAGTATCCACGGGAGACATGCTAGAAGTACTACTAGAAGTATTAATAGTATCCACGGGAGACATGCTAGAAGTACTACTAGAAGTATTAATAGTATCCACGGGAGACATGCTAGAAGTACTACTAGAAGTATTAATAGTATCCACGGGAGACATGCTAGAAGTACTACTAGAAGTATTAATAGTATCCACGGGAGACATGCTAGAAGTACTACTAGAAGTATTAATAGTATCCACGGGAGACATGCTAGAAGTACTACTAGAAGTATTAATAGTATCCACGGGAGACATGCTAGAAGTACTACTAGAAGTATTAATAGTATCCACGGGAGACATGCTAGAAGTACTACTAGAAGTATTAATAGTATCCACGGGAGACATGCTAGAAGTACTACTAGAAGTATTAATAGTATCCACGGGAGACATGCTAGAAGTACTACTAGAAGTATTAATAGTATCCACGGGAGACATGCTAGAAGTACTACTAGAAGTATTAATAGTATCCACGGGAGACATGCTAGAAGTACTACTAGAAGTATTAATAGTATCCACGGGAGACATGCTAGAAGTACTACTAGAAGTATTAATAGTATCCACGGGAGACATGCTAGAAGTACTACTAGAAGTATTAATAGTATCCACGGGAGACATGCTAGAAGTACTACTAGAAGTATTAATAGTATCCACGGGAGACATGCTAGAAGTACTACTAGAAGTATTAATAGTATCCACGGGAGACATGCTAGAAGTACTACTAGAAGTATTAATAGTATCCACGGGAGACATGCTAGAAGTACTACTAGAAGTATTAATAGTATCCACGGGAGACATGCTAGAAGTACTACTAGAAGTATTAATAGTATCCACGGGAGACATGCTAGAAGTACTACTAGAAGTATTAATAGTATCCACGGGAGACATGCTAGAAGTACTACTAGAAGTATTAATAGTATCCACGGGAGACATGCTAGAAGTACTACTAGAAGTATTAATAGTATCCACGGGAGACATGCTAGAAGTACTACTAGAAGTATTAATAGTATCCACGGGAGACATGCTAGAAGTACTACTAGAAGTATTAATAGTATCCACGGGAGACATGCTAGAAGTACTACTAGAAGTATTAATAGTATCCACAGGAGACATGCTAGAAGTACTACTAGAAGTATTAATAGTATCCACGGGAGACATGCTAGAAGTACTACTAGAAGTATTAATAGTATCCACGGGAGACATGCTAGAAGTACTACTAGAAGTATTAATAGTATCCACGGGAGACATGCTAGAAGTACTACTAGAAGTATTAATAGTATCCACGGGAGACATGCTAGAAGTACTACTAGAAGTATTAATAGTATCCATGCTAGAAGTACTACTAGAAGTATTAATAGTATCCACGGGAGACATGCTAGAAGTACTACTAGAAGTATTAATAGTATCCACGGGAGACATGCTAGAAGTACTACTAGAAGTATTAATAGTATCCACGGGAGACATGCTAGAAGTACTACTAGAAGTATTAATAGTATCCACGGGAGACATGCTAGAAGTACTACTAGAAGTATTAATAGTATCGAATTGTAACACATAGTAAAATGATTTTTAAATAGACTTTTTTTATCATATGTTCTTTGACAGTTCTGTAAAGGGCAAACAAAATAGTTGTCGATCTTGTGTACAGTTTCCAAGTGAAAAATGTATTGTTTAAAATCACGGAGTATTTTGTGGCAATAATGACAATTCAATTACATTTTAACAATACATTTGAGTTGTATTATATTATTTTATAAGTAAATACGAGTGGCGGTGCTTTTATCGAAGTACATATCGAAGGTAATTCTTAAATTATAAATTCAAAATATCATTTATATACGATACAACATTGTCATACTTAGTTTCTATTTTATAAACACATCTTTGTATTATTAAGGGGCTATACCGTGAAAATTGACACTTTTAGAAGTTATTTATCTGCTCTTTTAATGAAGTTCCGAGTAAAATAAATTAGTATAACAATTTTGGGACCTTTTACTAGATTTTGGTCTATCAGAAACGCGATAGGAGGAATTTCATTCGATAAAAATAATTATTGAAATCAGGTCTAAATTTACATTTTTTTTGATATTCTGACAATTGTTTAAATGTCGAGTCAGATTATGTTATTATTGCAACAGTGTATCAGAGTGCAATCAGTGTAGTATGTTTTGAAACATTCATGTACAATCAATGAAAGATGTTTTTAGTTTGTTAAAAATTTTATTTTGAAAATTTTTTTTTTGTAGAAAGGGATGTACTGTGGAGTCATGAAATTGCTGATTATAGCAATAAGTAATTGCGCACGACTTGTGGCAAGGCACGTAGCCTCGTCAGTTCTCTTCCCGACGTTGTGTAGTATCAACGTGTTTTCTTGTGTGGTTGTAGCCACTAGAATATATCGGACTATTAACAGCTAACCTGTGTTTCACTCAGTTAACACCCCAACCTGCCAAATTCTTTTATTTTTCTTATTATTCTTCTTGTAATGCTCAGTACTGAATGACAAACCGCTTTTTTTTTTTTTTTTTTTTTTTTTTTTTGCGCCCAAGCAAGGCACCCTCCGGAGGTCACGGTGGGAGGGAGGTGGAGAATGCTCATAGCATACCAACGTAACCGGTTACGTTGGTTATGTGGGACTCACTGAGTGCCTACCCACTAAACTCCACCTAATTTGGTTTGGCCCGTGAGGGTCTTAAAACCTTTATCTGAAGCGACCCCCTCTGGGGAAAGGGGGCGCTAGCGGAGCCCTATAGGGGCATCCGCTGGATAAGAACACTAAGTGTTAATTTCTGGGTTGGGAGGAAGAGCTAGGCTCTGATCGTTTGGTTTGAGCCTTCAGCTCATCGAAGGCTTTCAGAAGGCGATTGAGATGGGCTGAGAGTTTGTCAGGGGGATCGGAGAGGACGTTTCTTGGTCTTCGAACCTTGTATCGGGATGTAGACGGAGCAGTATAGGAGACTGTCTCGCGTACTAACGGATTGGGGTGTTCTTCAGAAGATTTGAAGAAAGTCTCTGAGAGGGATTTCATGAATTGTTGGAGGGTGGGTAGCTCCAAATCACGATGGAGGTCTGCGTTGCGCACGTACCATGGTGCGTTGGCCGCTCTCCGACAGAATAAGTTCTGTACTACCTGCATTTTATACAGGACTTTGGGGTTCGCTTGTGCGAAGACAGGGGAAGCGTACGTTAACACAGGTCGGATGCAGACCTTGTATAGTGTTCGCTTGTTCCTGAGAGACATTTTACTGTGCCTGCCTAACATGCTGTTAAGCCGGTACAGATAGAAGCGGGCTGTGCGCGTCACTCTATTGACGTGGGGTGTAAAAGTTAGTCTCGAGTCCAGAGTGACTCCTAAGTATTTGGCAGTGCTATGCCAAGGGACAGGGGTACCTAGCATTCTGACATTGGGGTTGTCATGGTGACGGCGTTTGTAGTCAAAGCGAATCGCGGAACTCTTATCTGGGTTCACATCGATGCGCCATCTTTGAAACCATTCTCCAAGGTCATCGATGGACTTTTGGAGTTTGGCGAGGATAGTCGGGGGGTTATGTCCTTTGACATAGAGAGCAGTATCATCTGCGAAGAGTGATAGCTGTACCCCGTTTGTGGGGACGGGAATATCGTTTGTGTATAACGAGTAGAGGATAGGGGAGAGAACTGATCCCTGGGGGACTCCAGCCCTTAGGGGGCGTGGAGAGGAGAGCAGCCCTTCATGTCTGAAGCGGAATGAGCGATCTTTGAGGTATGATGCCACCATGCGGACAAGACGGTCGGAGAGGCCTGTCTTGTGTAGTTTGAATATGAGGCCTTCATGCCAGACTTTGTCGAATGCTTTCGCAACGTCAAAGAAAACAGCGGCAGTAGGGTACCGTCTTGGATAGAATCCACTTAGTATGTATTCTACTATACGGTGGACTTGTTGGGGGCAAGAGTGCTTGGCTCTGAAGCCGAATTGATAGGGGTTGATGATCGGATCTCCATCTGTTGGGAATAAGTGGGTTTTCATGCGTGAAAGCATAACCCTCTCCAATAGTTTCCCCAATGATTTGAGGAGGCTAATTGGGCGGTGACTGGCAGGGAGGTTGAGTGGTTTCCCTGGTTTGGGTATACCTATGACTATGGCTTCTTTCCACGCTTTTGGGAAGTGGCCGAAATTAAAGCAAGCGTTAAATATAAGGGCTAGCAAGGTGAGTACTTGCTGGGGAAGGTGCTTGAGGGCTTTATTGGAGATACCGTCCGCGCCTGGCGCTTTCTTGGGTTTTAGGCCTCTGATGAAGAAGTGGATTTCATCTTCGGTCACTGTGATGGGGTCAGACGTGAGGGGGAGGGAGTTTCGATAGTGATTCTCGTCCTCCACCTCTTTTATGTGGGAGGGGTCAGTTGGTTGGGAGCTGGGAGAGCACTGTGAGGCAATGCTATCCGCAAAGCATTCTGCTTTTTCCTCGTCCTCGAAGGCTGTTGAGCCATCGGGGCAGGTCAGAGGGGGAATGTGAGTGATTGCGTCTATCCTGAGAGCTCTCGCCATTGGATAGAACGCAACGTGTGATGGGGATATCTTTTCCATGAGTTCACTTCTACGGGATTCATTGAGCTCAGAGAGAGCTGACTTAAGTTTGCGACTCAATTGATTCGCGGTCTGTCTGTATTCTGGGGTGGGATAGATTGCTGCTCTCCTTTGGGCTGCTCTCTTAGCTTTTAGTAGGTTGGAGATTTCCAGGGGAAGCTGTTGGGGTGGCTTTGAGGAGATCTTTTCGTTCTCTTTGAGAGAGGAATTGATTAGATCCGTTAGCGAGTCTAATGTAGCATCAATTTTGTCTGTGCTATCAAAGTAGTCAGGTGGGAGGTTGAGGGGAGATTCGGGGGCATCTATGGCCGAAGCTAATGAGTTCTTGAAGCCTTCCCAATTTGTAAAGGTCTTAGGGGGAGGTAGATCGTCATTTGGGGGACCTAGTCTAAGGGAGACTGGGCGATGGTCAGAGCCAAGGTCATCTAGTGTTTCGATTGCCCTCAGGTTCAGGGACACGCCCTTCGTGAGTGCAAAGTCTAAAACGTCTGGGGAGTGATCCGTATTATCAGGATAATGAGTCGGGGCGTATGGAGATAAGACATTGATCTCGAGTGCATTTGTTATGCCGAGGAGTTTTCTACCATTAGTATTGGTTTTTAGGCAGGTCCAGTCAGTGTGTTTAGAGTTGAAATCTCCGAACATAATGACCGAATCACCCATAGAGAGGAGAGCTTCAAAGTCTCTTTTAACAGGTCTTTTGGTGGGGGGGATGTAGATAGATGCTATGATTAGCGTTGGATGGCCTGACATAGCTAGTCTACATATAGTGGCTTCCATTGTCTCGAGTGGAGGCGTGGGAAGGGAAGAGCAGTGGAGGGCTTTCCTATAGTATATGGCTGTCCCTCCGAGGGGATCTTCTTCTCTTCTATCATTTCGTAGAAGAGAGAATTTTGGGATCGAGAGCCCCTTAAGGTTCTTAGACTTAAGAAACGTCTCTTGAAGGAGAAGTAGATCTACTTCGTTTTTTTGAAGGTAGAGTTTTAGCTCAGGGAGGTTTGAGCGTAAACCTCTACAGTTATAGGAGGTGAGCGAGATGCCCTTGGGTTTTTGTCTAGCTGTACGGGCTTGAGACATTATAATGACGTGAGAAGGTGAGAGTGTTCAACGAGCGCAAGAAGGCGCTGTTGGGGGGTGCGTGAAGCGCGCAGCTTATTAGCTAATGACGAAATCTCGTGTACATTAATGTTCGAGATTACGTCGTGGATGAGTCTCATATCATCAGCCAGGGAGGGCGTTAAGCCGTCTGGTTGTGACTGAGACGTGACGGGGGAGGCGACGGGTGGTGTGTGTGGGGGGGTCTTCTTCGGGGCCCAGGCCTTGGTCGGGGGAGGGGCTGGCTGGGGGGTTGCCGCTAGTGGCTTTCCCGGAAGGCTGGGGAAATTATTGGAGTTAATTGGTGGGGGTAATAGGGGTGGAGCTTTGGTTACCCTGTGTTTAGGCTTGGGTAGGGTGGAGCGTGGGGCACGGGGGCAGCCTCTGTAATTGGCTTTATGTCCAACCTGGTTACAGAGAACGCAGGCTGGAGGGGTTAGGTCTTCTAGGGGCCTTGGGCACTCTTTGGTGCTGTGGGGGTCGAGGCACTTAACGCACCTTGGGGGGGCTGTGCAGTTTGCAGCTGCGTGGCCATAGAGTTGGCAGCGGCGGCATTGGGCGGGGTACCCGCGACGGTTTGGTTTTTCTACCTTGATGCAAGAGAGCCCGCAGATTGTGCGGTCCTCTTTAAAAAGTGCCTTAGCGGCCGGGGAGTTTGTCATAATGACCAGGGCCAGGGGGAATCTCTTCCCTGAGCTGCTGTGCATCTTGTGCACAGCTTCAACAGGGAACCCCTGATTTTTTAGATCATCCATGATCCAAACCGCGGGTTAGGCCCGCCTTATATACTTGCCGTTTTGCACACGGCACTAATCTTATATCTATTTCTTTCTTACATATATGTGCATCCTTGTCTAAGGGTTCTATCTAGAAAACTCGTCATAATTTATTTATTCTTATAACTAGACATAATGCAATATTTTTCCCTAATTTTATATGTTATTCCTAATCTATTTACATTTATTTATTTATTCTAAACTCATTATTTTTATGTTAAAAACGCGAAAAACATTTTGTTGTGTCTGTACGGTAACGCCGCGCTAGCATACCCTAACTCTTCGTTAGTTCCTTTTCGTTGCCTGCAGAGGGCGTGTGAAGTTGACCAAAAAGTTGACCTTTGCTGCACCCGTCGCTAACAATAAATATATTTTATAGCACACCGTGCGTAAAATGACCACTTTACGCACGCTGCGCGTGCGTAAAGTCGGCATTTTCCGCACTTGTGCTATAAAAAATTATACGGAACTCGTGCGAGAAACTTTTTCTCGACTCGTGTGATTGCAGCTCGTCAGAAACTCACACTCGTCAGAAAACGTTTCATCGCTCTCGTATCGTAATGTACTATTAAATACTGTAACATTAAAAAACTAAACTAACTATAAATTAAAATTACCTATCAATATACAAGTATAAACAAAATAAAACTATACTATAAAGTTATAAATTAATTAGTGGCCCCTATTTTGTTTTGATTAGTATAGATGGCGCTAAGTTGACAACACTAACAGTGAATATTTCAACGCCATTTATTATCGAAGTAGGAATTATTTTTATGTAACGTAAAAGTTTTTAATGTAAAAGTTTCCCAGTACCACGTTAACAGGATGGCATACCCTAACAACTTTTTTTATTACCCGTCCAGTACAATAAGTCTAGTGGCAAAGCCCTTATTCGCTTTTCATAGAGGCGATTATATGTCGGCTTTTTGGCCTATTTTTCTTGGACGCGTATAGTGATCGCGTATAGCGTATTTTTAGCTAATACTGAAATATTTTGTAGGAAAAAAAATATTGGATTTAAGTAACATCCCTTCATATTTCTTTTGCCTATTTTATAAAAAAAATCAAGCTGGTCTCTTAACCACGTCTTTGAAACGAACGTTTGAAAACAAAAAAAAAGAGGGTGGAAAACTTTTTTTTTTTGACAATAGTATAAATCTTAATACATTGTTTATGGGTGGAATCTCTAGATAAAAGATCGATGAATTAAATATATTTTCTTCAATATGAGGAGAGACCTAGTTTCTTCCAATGAACCCTTGAAAACCTGGTGTTTTTGATGTTCTAGCATCAGGTGTCCCGTTAAGAAGGAGACACACAAACAACAATCAAGTTTCCCAGTATCCATTGACCTCACATGCCAGTATCACGCAGAGTTTCTTTGTAAAAATAAAATGCAACATTTAAGCTTGGCCACTCCCACGCCCAATAAACATATTTATTTATTTATTCAGGTTAATAAACAGAACAGTTACAACACAGATAAAGTAAATAAGTGTGAACACAAATAAACCTAAAGACCCATAAAAAAGAAACAAACATAAAATTAGTTCAATCCCTTACAGTTACATCATAATAATAGTAATTTTGTATATAAAAACAAAATCTTTATTACGTAACTAGTAGCTTTAATACAAACATATATTTTGTTACTCCTTGGTCACAATAGATGAAACCTTATTCTTACAAGAACGCAAACTTTCTGAAAAAATATCAATGTCACTCAGTAATTTATTATACTTTTCTGGGGAACGAACCATGTATCGATTTTTAGAGTAATTGGTCCTCATTTAAACATTGAGAGTTTTTATAACAATAGGTAATTAGGCTGTAAAGATCTTCCTGGAGTTGAGCGCAGTCTTTGACATTATTTACGATGCAATAAATTTTCATATCGTCTGCGCATAATAAAAAGTGAATGGAGTTAAAGTATATTTCCAATATCATTAATGAACAGAACAAATAATAGTGGTCCTAGTCCATCGAAATAATAAGGAATGGAAGTATAAACGCGCTTGAAAATTGACGCCACTAAATAATTGCCATGGTGGGCATGTGCTTAGTTATAAGTGCCGAGTCAAGCGACGTAACGGGACTTTTTGGCGGGCTTTTGAAGTAATAGGCGGGAATTTTCAAAGAGCTTTTTCAAATAGTAATTTTGATATGAAAAACAACTTGTTTCTTCTTGTAAATAGTGTAAAAATCTTATAAATAGCATAAATAAGTGGTTAAAATGAAAGACCCTCCGGGGGCTGAGGCCCCTGGAAAAATAAGTGACTCATCTCCCCCATGCCTAAAAAGGGGGCGAGAAGACAACAGCGTTGATGAAAGAGTTATTCTCTTAGACAATACCGAGGACTCAATAATATATAAACCATATTTAAAACCCGGTTATACTAGAATTTTCCCGGAAAACCAGGTGAGTACGGAATATACAGTCTTTGTTGAAAGTACCAAGGATGATGAAAAGTTGGGAAACAAGAATCCTTTGATGACAACTAGCCTCTTCAAAAATGATATCAAGGGAGTCAAGGAAGTGAGAAGAATTACAGCGAAAAAAATTGGTGTAACATTTTCGCAGTGCAACAATACCAACAACTTTTTAGTGAACAATGACTTTTTGAACAAATACTACAAGAGGGCTTATATACCTGCCTCACAGGTAGAAGTGATGGGCGTATTGAGATTTGTCCCGACTAATATTAGTAATGAGGAACTTTTTAAAAAATTGACATCGGACTATGAGATTGTCGGAGTAAGGCGTTTTACAAGGAAGGTAAATGGAGCCATAGATAGTGCCATATGGCTCTGTTAGTGTAACCTTTCTAAGCAATGTATTACCAGACTCAGTATACCTGGACATTTTCCGATTTAAAGTATTTGAATATAATGCACCGCTGATGCAATGCTTCAAATGCTTTAAGTTTAATCATGGCGCTAAATATTGTAAATCATTACAAACATGTTCCATTTGTGCAGGAGAGCATCATTTCACCTGTTGCTCAAAAGAAGCGACTGTAAAATGTATTAATTGTGGAGGAGCCCATTTAGCTGTCTCGAGGGATTGCCCTATAAAAATTACCAAAATCCAAGAAAAACGAAACAAAAATAACTATGCCCATGCTTTGGCCAGCCCAAAACCTGAGAATTTATTAAAAAATTACAAAAAAGACTTTCCACCACTAAAAAATGTCCACACACCACTAGAAAATAATTCACAGAAAAATATACAAAAAACAGTGTCGAAAATAGTACCCAAAAAAAATGACATCAAAATAAAAGAAAATACAATAGCAAAAGAAAAAATATCTACTAAGGAAAATGAACAAAAAGATGATTTCGTTACAAAAATTCTGGAAAATGAAACAATTCTGCAGGGATTGGTTGCAGCACTGGTCACAATTGGAAATAGCAATAGGCCAATCACTTTATCGGTGATAAAAGAAATTTTATCAGATACTTTAAAAAATGGATAAGTTATATATTAGAGTTGCACAATTCAATATCGAAAGTGTTATACGAAAAAAACCACTCCTCATACAATTTTTGCATGAAAATGACATAGACATTTGTTTACTCAATGAAACAAGGTTGAAAGAAAACAGCACTTTTTACATTTCAGGTTATAATTTAATCAATCAAAATGGTAGTAAAGGTCTTCATGGTGTAGCAATCCTGATAAAAGACTCTTTGAAATTTTCTGTTGTCCAAACACCATTTTATGAATATTTACAGTCTGTTGCAATAACTTTGTCTACAGATGTTGGTAATCTGTCCATTTTATGTGTTTATGCTCCTCCTGGACATGGTCGATTTAAATGCAGAAAACTAAGACAAATAATAAATAGTCTACCCAAACCTACATTATTGTCGGGTGACCTAAATGCACATCATGTTGCGTTTGGCTGTCAGACAACAAAATCGAGAGGTACTGATGTGTTTAACTTATTGGATGAAGTAGATCTATGCATATTAAACACTGGCTCTCCAAGAACAGTGGGGAGGCATAATCACAATCCTTCAGCTATAGACATAAGTTGTATTAGTCCATCTGTTGCTCTATTGTGTCAATGGAAAGTACACGATGACTGTATGGGAAGTTATCATTTTCCCACTATTGTAGACATACAGACTTCGATACAAAAGTACGAGACTGGGACGCCATCTGAACGCTACTGCTATAATAAAGCTGATTGGTCGTTATTTAAATCTGAATCAGAAAAAACTTTTAAAAATTTCACCATTAACTTTGAAAATCCCCTAAATACTTATGAAATTTTCTGTGAATCCCTTTCTAAAATCAAAGACATATGTATCCCAAAAACAAAACCATCTCTAGCTAAAAATGTTTATAGGAAAAAACCTGTTCCTTGGTGGGACAGTGATTGCTTAGAAGCTGTTAAAAAAGTAAAGATGCTCTAAATCTATTTAAATCAGATTCAAGTCTTGAAAATTATATAGCATATAAACGAATTGATGCAATGAAAAAACGTCTTCTTTCGGAAAAAAAGAAAAGTGGATGGGTAAAGCTATGTGAATCGTTTAATAGATACACACCAGTCAGTACTATATGGAATTATATTAGAAAATTTAAACGGGTTGCTGCATTTAAATCTTCCAAAAATGATGATTGGATACCAGCCTTCTTGGACAAATATGCACCAACGTCCCCACCTGAAAAAGAAACAGATAAAATATTATTAGAACATTTTTTTAATAAACCCGGAAGCATAAGGAGCCGTTTTCTTTCTGAATCATTCACTTGGCAGGAATTTCTAGGAGCAATTAAATCTAGGAAAGATACTACTCCTGGCCTTGATGACATCTCGTATAAAGTGATCAGAAATCTCCACCCAGATGCACAAAAAACCCTTTTACAGATATTTAATTTACTATGGGACACCCAAACGATACCAACCAGTTGGAAAACTCAATGTGTTATTCCTATCCTAAAACAAGATAAACCTGTCAATGACTACAATTCCTACAGACCTATATCATTATCATCATGTGTAGGTAAGATTTTCGAATACATGTTGAAAGTCCGACTAGATTGGTATATAGAATCAAATAACTTATTACCTGAGCAACAATTTGGTTTTCGCAAAGGGAGGTGTGCCACAGAAAACTTCACATCACTTGTCTCAGACATAAAGAATTCTTTTTTCAGTCATTCTTCAACAATTTGTGCCTTTTTGGATGTGCAAGGTGCTTTTGACAATGTCAATCCAACTGTCCTCATTGAGATTTTGAGTGATCTGAAAATACCGGGTAAAGTCTGTAAATGGGTATTTAACTTTTTGTATGAAAGAAGCATTTATCTCAAATACAATGACATCATACATGGCCCTAGATTTGTATATAAAGGTACAATGCAGGGTGCTACTATCTCTCCCTTACTTTATAACTTATACACTTGTCAAATTAATAAGTATTTGACCGGAAAAGACATAAAATTTCTGCAATTTGCAGATGACTTATTAATATATACTGTAAATACAAATGTAAATGTAGCTGTAAATAATCTGAACAATGCGCTTGTACAGGTTCACAACTACTATTCTAATAAACTTAAACTTAATATCAATGCTGACAAAAGTGGTGCAATGATATTTTCTAAGAAATATAATGATGAAGACAAATATTCTTTAAAATATGATGGAAAACCTTTGCCATGGCTACATGAAAAGAAATTTTTAGGTGTTTGGCTGGACAAAAAATTGTCATTTCATGACCATGTAAACCACATTATACAAAATGCTTCAAAAGGCCTGAATATACTACGGTCATTGGCTGGGGTACATTGGGGTTCTGATCCAAAAATTTTATCAATGCTGTATAAGAGTATAGTACGTAGTCACTTTGATTATAGTTCACTGGCGTATATGAATGCAAATCTCTCACTGCTACGCAAATTAGAAATCATACAGAATAAAGCTTTAAGAATTATAACAGGTGCCATGTGTTCAACACCAATAAACGCCATGCAGTGTGAGACTTGCATTCCTGCTCTACATTTAAGACGCTTGCAGATAGCTGAGAGATTTTGTCTTAAATTATTATCCTCAGAATATAGATGTGTTTTAGATAGAATAATTCCACAACAGAATATATTAACAAACAACTTGGGTTCATATATAAATAGCACACAACTATTATCTGGTCATGTGCCTGAACTATTAAGAATTATAATTCACCTCAAATCAATAACTGTAAATATGTATAAAAATTACATTTGGCCAATTTATAAGGCTGATCATTTTAACATACTAATTAATAATATCACTGTACATAAGAACACTATCCAAAACCAAAATGATTTACTGGAATTCTTATCAGAAAACCAATTATATTCACTGTATACTGATGGTTCAAAGTCGGATGATAGTGTAACTTTAACTTCAGCTTTTTATGACCCCCAACAAAAGCTAACTAAATGTTTTAAGATTGATAAGAATTGCAGTATATTTACAGCTGAAAGTTATGCCATCTACCAAGCACTTGTACATACTGAAAATATTGACCATTCCAATGTCATGATCTTTTCTGACTCTTTAAGTGTATTATTGGCATTAGAAAGTAACCCATTTCAATATAACCTCAATTATTTGATCTATAGCATAAGAAATGTAATATATAATTTAAAAATTAGTGGTACAGTGCGCGCCAATCTTTTAGTCGCCTCTGAAGCTAGCCCCAAGAATCGACGCATTAGCCGTTTTACGGTGTCAGGGGGACGTTACAGGAGCGAGGGCGCGGAGCACACCCGCCTGCATGCCGCACCACACCCCCCGCTCGCCGTTCGGCAGGTGTCAACACTATGCGTTAGTGTTAGTGCTACGTCCGTACACTACACACGCGCGCGTTGCATGAAAAGTACGTTCGTGGAAAAAATTATATGATTCGTTTAGTTAATCGTTGAATCTGTTTGTTTGTTGTTTATTTTTTGTTTTGTTGATTTAGTTTGTTAAAGTTTATTGTTGTTGTTATGCCTTGCCGTCGTTATAGCGTTTTTAGGCGACAATGTAGGAAAATGGTGTTTATATTAATTTGTTTTAATTAAACAGTTAAGATTGCACTAAAATAATAAATATATATTAAATAGGTAGGTACAACCAGTACACCTTCCCACTTATAGTAAACATTTAATAATCAACCGTTCATATTATTGTTTCCTTGACTGTACCTGCGCAAGCTTGCACTCGTAACTCAATCAGAGGCGACTAAAAGATTGGCGCGCACTATAAGAGTATAAGTCTCATGTGGGTACCTTCTCATAAGGGTATCACCGGAAACGAAATCGCTGATAAAACAGCTAAAAATCCTTGCGATGAAGACCACTGCATGGACCTTAAGATACCATTTACTGACTTCCACACTCAATTGACAGAGAACCTGAAATCATTATGGGTTAATTATTGGAAAGAAGTAAGCAAAGAAAAAGGGAAATGGTACGCTGAGATCCAAAAAAACCCGCCCGCCCAACCTTGGTACCACAGAAACAAGGCATTGAATTCCAGAAAATATGTCACGACTCTAAACAGAATGCGATTCGGTCATTGCCAAACCCGTACTCACCTATTCAGACTTAAACTGGTTGAAGACTCCAAATGCATTTACTGCGATGAGGAAAACGCTGATTTGAGCCACTTTCCCTGCGGTCCGTAATAGAATTACATAGATGAAAGCTATGAATGAATTAAAGTGTGAGCGATGACTGGTCCGTAATTTGTGAGCTAGCAAACGATGTGAAAGATAGCTTATGATTCGGACCGCATTAAAAAAGATACATCTTAACCATAACCTCTTATCACAGAATACAATACGATTATTTGATTTTATTTCGTCAAAGTGCCGTGATTCGTGATGGAACAAGAAGAGTTTGTAGCACTGTTCTTTAACGTAGACTCAGATAGCGACGAAAAAATATATATACATATAAATTCTTCCTTTTCGACGAAAAGTTCCACACGACTTTTTATTTGTTTCTCTCATGGCCGAATAAAACATATACTATGGTTTGTCTGATCTGAACTGCTGAAATAATAGAGCGAAAACAATTTTTGACATTCCATTCCGTTCAACGCTCACATCGCCTCACCTCCGTCGCATGAGCCATGAAAGTCATACGAATGAATGAACGCATTTGCTTCACTCATGGATTATTAGCCATTCACCTCATTCATTCGTAATCGATTTTAGCGAAATAATTCTATTTCGGAACGCGGGGTTAGTATTCAAATGTCAACAGTTTGGCATTCACAGACTAATTCTTGTGACAGAACTCGGTGATATTTGTGAATCTGCTACAACAAAGGAACTTTAAGTTCCTCGGCAACAACAACGCGCCTCCTACAAGATCTTTTGGCCGATCCAAAATACTTTACGCCCCTGTACAAATTTATTATTAACACTGTAAATAAACTTTTCTTTCTGCGTTTCTATACTGCGATTATATATAATGTTTTTTATACTAAGGCTACGTTCCTAAACGCCTGGGTAAATGTAGAAATTAACTGTCACCCGTTCCACAACTACCCGAGTGAAAACGAAGAGCTCCGAACAAGTCATTCCTAAACCTTGTCAGAAATGTAAAATTTACTTTTGACAGTTAAATTTTATATCCCGGCAAATTCACTCCCGGTTTCTGAAAGGCCAATCAATGTTAACAGTAGATAAAAAAATAATTATCTGCGGATTAAGCCAGAAAAAGTGGGAATTTTATATTGAAATCAAAAATTAACTAAGTTAATTATTGATTCATCACTATTCAGACTTCATATATGCTTTATTTTCACCGTTATTTGCGGTTAAAGTTTTTTAATCTACTGTTAACTTTGATTGGCCTTTCAGAAACCGGGGGTTAGGGTTTAATTTTCACTTTGACATTTGAATGACATGTAAAGCCATTTTATTTCGGTAATAATGATAGATTAACAAAAAAATGTCCTTGGCCACGTAAATGCACTGCCTTTAAAAAGTGACCGTTCCAAAACGATTAGTAAATAGATTCCCGTCTTAGTCTTATCTATTTCACTTTTATGAAGTAAACTTTACATTTACCCCGGGGTTTTAGAAACGCAACCTACCTAAGAACAAACATTATTACAATGGGTAAGAACAGGGCCATATTTCAGGTGGAAAGCGGCCGAAGCCGGTAATTGAACCTGTGATCTCTCCAATACCAAGAACTACGAAAGCAAAATCTAACAACCCTCAGAGCGTTTCCACATTATCCGATCCGATATCGGTGTCGGACGACAATAGCCGACACCATGTGCTATTTTCACATATTGCCGACAAAATCGTTCCGATACGGCCATTTGCTCGATAGCTTAGTGCGGGCAGGTTATCATGGCAGACTATAATAGAAAACTTTATTTGCTGTATCTATTAAGTATATTTGAGACGCAAAAAAAGATCTGTCCACAGACAGTATTGGATACATCCCATTGTGGAAGCTAGATATTCAGAGGGAGCATTTTATACTCTTTTTAGCAAGCTACAAAACGCACCTAGAAAGTTTTTTAATTACTTTCGTATGAGTGAATCCACATTCATCTCACAAACAGTATCAGAAACATCCACCGCGCATCGGGCTCTACGCACACAAAGACAATTTAGATACACGTATAGCACACATACAAACATTATCGTCCGACGGTTGACGGGTGACCGATGGTGCCGCCAACATATCGGTGTCGGCTCCGATATCCGATATCGGGCCGGACAATATGAAAGACAGGTACATGTTTCATACATTTTACTTGCCCCGATATCGTGTCGGCGTCCGATACCGATATCGGATCGGATAATGTGGAAACGCTCTCATGAGGGGTCAAGTGTTTTAAAAAAATATCAAACTCAATTTTATTTTCATTACGTATTTTTATTTTTACTGAAGAAGACTTCTTTTTAAAGACATCTTAATGGTCGGAATATCTTGACCTTGTGTTTTTTTACCTGCTATGTATATTGTACCTACGTATACAACGTGAAATTTAAGTCATTTTGTTAACGAAAACTGCTGATAGTACTTGTCCATATAAACAACTTTTACTATGGAGCCAACCCTGAAATCGTAAAAAAAATCCCATCAAAAACATAAAATGTCCAAAAATGTCAAGTCTCGCAACGCAATCCTTCCACCGTAAAAAGTTGTGAGATCTTATGTAAAGCCAAGTCTGTTATTTTAGTTTGTATGGAAGCACCTTTTCATTTTAGTTAGTATGGGAGCACCTATTTACCTTTCCTAATTAGTTACCTACCAACATTAAGTGACTATATTAATATTAGTCATCTTTATTTCTCTAATAAAATATAGTGACTTGGCAATCGCAGAGCACAAATAAAGCGCTGATGCGTAGAAATATCTTCTCAAATCGCTAATAAATTGGTATTAGGTAGATACGAGTATGTTGTATATGTTGCTGTGCGATTGCGAAGTCACTATATTTTATTAGAGAAATAAAGATGACTAATATTAATGCAGTCACTTAATGTTGGTAGGTAACTAATAAGGAAAGGTAAATAGGTGCTCCCATACTAACTAAAATGAAAAGGTGCTTCCATACAAACTAAAATAACAGACTTGGCTTTACATAAGATCTCACAACTTTTTGCGGTGGAAGGATTGCGTTGCGAGACTTGACATTTTTGTACATTTTATGTTTTTGATGGGATTTTAAATTTCATCAAGAAATACCAAAACCAGGTGCAAACCAAATTAAGACTTTGTAGATATTTGTAGATAGATATATATTAGTTTATTTTATATTTCATCATATTTAAGTATCAGTACATATAATATAGTAAGTAAGGAAACACTTAATAAATTATCTATTATAAATTTTTATGAAAACCGCCTTTAGGATTTATATCCTTGGCTTCATTTTCGCCTAAAGGTTGTATGGAAGGAATTTCTTTTAGCGATAAGACAGCCAATTGTAATGTATTGGTATATTGTTTTTCTACTTTAAGTTTTCTTTTTATATGGTGCACATTAAAAAGTATTTATCTTGTCTTTAAGTGCAAAACAGATGGCGCCACGGGTTGTCTACATCGCGATGTCGTTTGTTCTTCAAGGTTGTTGATATACTTATTCTGAAGTACTCTCACTCATATTAGATTGCATTGACCACAAAAATTACTTCATTTTTTGCAGAGGCCTAGTAGTTTATTGTACTAGGCTCTATTTATTTAACGGGTGCGTGGAAAACTATAGGCACATGACATTTTCATAGATTATTTTTCAGTTAATTTCCGGCAAAAGCAAAAAATAATATTTATCTACTCCCATACTGCAATAAAGTAAATACAACATACTCGTATAACCAACTTTTTAATCCACGTCTCTGTTACAAGATTATGAAAAAGTCCAACTTGGGTTTGTTGTAAGTAATAATCCCATCAAAAACATAAAATGTACAAAAATGTCAAGTCTCGCAACGCAATCCTTCCACCTCTTACTGCTTTGTATTTACTACACAATACTTTGTCCTCTATCGCGGCAAATAATAATATGGCCCCTATCACAGCATAAAAAGTTCAATAAATGGAAATCCAAGGGGGGTCCAATTATTCGAAGTTATTTGTTTCAGCTCTATCTTTAAAATACAACAATTTTGGGCAGATAAATATTAGAGTTCCGTATTCAAAAGGTGCTGATTTGTTTGTCAGGCGCTACCATTTTAGCGCCTTGTCTTTTGTCGCCTTGATGTTGCTATGTCATCTTTATTGTTGGTATTTACAATAATGATTTGGGGTTTCGTACCCATATTGTGTGATCTGTGATGGTAGTAGGGAACCCTTCGTGAGCGAGTCCGACTTGCACTTAGCCGGTCTAATAGCGACATAATTACGAAATGTTGATATTCCTCTTCTTAAATAGACTAAATGTGATTTAGGGTTCCTTACCCAAGGCACAGATTATTATAACAAAGGCTCTATCGTTAGAACGGTTATACATACAAGTACCTACAAGTTGAAAATTTAGGCAGACTACTTTAAAGTAAAATAACAAATAATAAAAATTAGGATTCCTTCCTAAAAAGGTACCGAATTGTTTGTCAGGCGCTACCGTTTTATCGCTTTGTTTTTTGTCGCCTTTATGGTGCTATGGCATCTATGTTGTTGCAATTTACTTTTAGGGTTCCGTACCCGTATTGTGTACGGAACCCTTTTCGCACTTAACCGTTTTTTTAGTGACTTAATTACGAAATGTTGATATTCTCTTCTTAAATAGATAATTGTGAATGTGTCGAACATTATAAACCACCCTTTTTAGGGTTCCTTACCCAAGGAACAAATTATTATAACAAAGGCTCTATCTTTAGAACGGTAATACATACAAGTACAAGTTTTAACTTTGGGCAGTTTGTAGTAAATACTTTAAAGTAAATCAATGAAAATTAGGGTTCCGTACTAAAAAGGTACCGAATTGTTTGTCAGGCGCTACCGTTTTATCGCTGTTTTTTGTCACCTTAACGTTGCTACGGCATCTATATTGTAGTTATTTAATTTTAGGGTTCCATACCCGTATTGTGTAGTGTAGGGGTATGCGCGAGTCCGATTCGCTCTTTACCGGTTTCATTTTTTATTTTTACTAATTGCTCTATTTTCGGAGATAAAGGTATACTTACATTTTTTTACACTTTTTACCATTTAGAGTCACGAGGTAGAATTTTTCGTGGTAGATGTCTTTAATGCAAAGCAGCATACCACCAACGTCATCTAGTGTCATACAAATTTATAGATGCAGCTGAAACATACATTTTGTATAGACTTTGTATAGAAATATTAAATTACCAACCGCAAATAACATTTTTATATTTTTTTGTTGCTATATACACTTAACACTAACCGCATGCAAAATTTCAAGTTTGTAGGCCTGCTAGAACACCGTTAGACTTTTGATGATCAGTCAGTCAGTCAGTGACAAAATAAGGGAACTTTGAGATATTTCGTAATCAAATATAGGTACAAACTTTTAATTTGAGGGTAGAAGTAGGTTCAGTAAGTACTCTTGGTAACTGAAATTTCAGACTTCTAGCTTTACCCATAACGAAGATACAAGGGGGTTGAAAGTGCCGTGAGTTGCTCCGAGAAAAGGATGGTACGGACGTTCCGCGTTTTTTTTTTGCCACACTCGGCGGGGGCACTGCCGTGCCCCCAGATATCAGCTGTTCCATAGAAAAGTTAAATACCTGCTCGACCCAAATTTATGAAACAGCAGATTTTTTTTCACGATTTCGGTGTTGGCTTCATAGTAAAAGTTGTTTTCTCGACTTTTTTTTTCACGTTAAGTTTTTCGTATGGACGAGTACTATCGCCAGTTTTCGTTAACAAAATGACTTAAATTTCACGTTGTATAAGATGAAATTTAATCAACCGCCCGAATTCGTAGTGGAGACTCGGTTAGTGATCAGAAACAATGTTTAAAGACCATTCAGGTGAACGCAATTTTTTTTTTATTATTTCAAAAATAAGTATCATTGAACCTTGTTCCTGATCACTAACCGGGGCCTTATTGTCTAACTTCGACATCTATCACAATCACTTTCAATTGTATCGTGATTGGCTAGAAATGACGTTTGAAAGTGATAGCGATAGATGTTGAAGTTAGACAACAAGGCCTTGGGTCTCCAGTACGAATTCGGGCGATTGATTAAATTTCAGGTCGTATATATTATAATTTTTAAAATATAAAGAGCCGGAAACTGACTATAGTACTCGTCCATACGAACAAATTAACATGAAAAAAAAGTCGAGAAAACGGAAAAAAAAACAACAGATTAGGTACTTGTTCTTTTTCGCGAATGTTGTTTCCATAGTAAAAGTTGTCCGTATGGACGAGTACTATCGCAGTTTATGGCTTCCCCAACATCAATATTAACACCTGTATATAATTTTCTATATAGTATTTGGCTATAGTAATAGTTACCTCTGCCAGCAGTCCAGCGCCGCGGTCGGTGAGTCCAACGTTGACGAGACAAAGCACTTCGAGGTGAGTGTTAGTTTTCAGGCTTTCAAATAGTTTGTCGAATTTCTCGTCGCTTATGTTCTGGAACATACAAATTGTTTTTTATTGATTTGAATACAGTAGTAGAAGATTGAAGTGAGGAGTAACTTATCATGGATAACTGAACCAGTATTATTACATTGCCAAACAGGAATAAAAATGTCTGGTTGTGTATCTACTATAGGTTATATTAACTTTGAGGTGCTTTTACGGGGTGAGGTAGGACATTGGTCAAATTGGTCAAATTGGTGAACTAAACTATCACATCGGAGTACTGTCTCAAATATATACTTACAGAGACGGTCATTAAGATCAATGACGGTATATCTCAGCCGTTTGAACTTCTGAAGAAGGTTTGACAAGGAAGCATTCTGTCCCCTATACTCTTCAACATTTATTGCGAGTACGTACATCATGAGAATGGTGGGCAATGGATGAGGCTGGCGAGAGATCGACGAAAATGGCGTGGAGAAAATGAGGCCTATGCCCAATAGTGGGTGGATGTGAGCTGAATGGTGATGACATGATGAGAAGAGCCTTAGAAGGTTGGGATATTATTGAGCGGTAAAAATTCAGCAACTTGTCATGCACAAATGGTACCACACCTAAAGGGAGTCGAACAAGAGAGAAAATTAGTATGACTCGAAATCAACAGGTCCAAAACAAAGATTGTAAGAGAGATCGCACTGAGAAGCAGGCTTACTTGGAATTTGTGAACGAGTTTGAATACCTTGGATCACTATAATATGGTCGATTATAACCATATCTAAGACTTAGATGAGATTGGAAGAAACATTAATATTTTCTGATTGTATTCTTGGAGTATTTATAATTAATTATATGATAATAACAAATTTTGTATCATATAATTTATTTATTGACAATAATGTGAATATTCTTATAATTGATGTACGATTCCGAATTCTAGATAATACGCTCATCAGAGGGACAAAATCGACGTAATATAAATAATAATCACCTGTGAAAATTTCAACTGTCTAACTATCACGGTTCATGAGATACAGCCTGGTGACAGACGGACAGCGGAGTCTTAGTAATAGGGTCCCGTTGGTTACCCTTAGGGTACGGACGGAACCCTAAAAATTGGATATTGGTTGTTTTTCCAAAACACTCTTTAATTATATTTTAACGTCATTCTGTACCCAGGTGGCTCGTCTGGGCGGCAACCCACACCTGGAAGCGCTACTGGACGAGCTCCTCAGTTGGAGACGACTCGACAAGTCCAGCGAACAAGAAGTCAACGGCTCATAAACTTATACCCCCTGCGGTCCGTAATAGAATTACAATAGATCATAAGCCATTCACTTCATACTTTCGTAATCGATTTTAGCGATATAATTCTATTTCGGAACGCGGGGACCTTACGGACTTACACCAAAGATGTGCTGTTTTTTGATGGAGCTATAAGCACAGACCACTCACCCATTAGAAAGATTATCAACTATGGACAAGTGAGATTTTTTCCGCCATTGCCGGGGTGTTGCGGGGTAATGCGGGAGGGTACAGTGCCACCTAGCTTTTGGCATGTGGATGGCAGTGACAAGGGATAGGATAGCAGCGTTAGTTCCGATTTTGACCACGACCAATCCACGCGCCAAAAGAGCCTGTACTAAGCAAGGAAATAGAGAAGTGATAGTATTGATATATGACAATATGACATTTGCATACTAGTGCAATTTCATTGATGTGTTGGCGAAAAAGGTTTGCCTTCATTACAATAACGTCTAATGGCTTTGTGGTCTGAGCTATAGGTTCGATAGGAGATTCTAGAGGCTGCGTAGTGACAAGCCGAAGATAGCCGACTTTGATTAATATTTGCATATTAAGGTTAAACGTCAGTAGCTTAGCGCAAAGTGCATAAGTTTACTTTGTTTTTTTTTTATATTATTAGAGTGCATTACAAATTAGAAAAGATCAATCAGAAACAAACCCAAAGACAAGAATTTGAAAAAATTCCCCGGGCCAGGATTCGAACCTGCGACCTCTTGTTATCAAGACAAACGCGCTACCAATTGCGCCACTGAGGTTCCTACCTAAACCGGTGAATTTTTCCATCATACTTGTCCACTGTTATTTTTGCATCTGCTTGATATACTAGCTTGTACTGCACATATAGAACGCTCACGAGGGCGTTATGTGATTTCACACCTTATTCTTAAGGAACAGATGGCGCTGTCGTCGCTACAATATTGTTGCTTCAGACAGTTAAAAAAAATTCACAGTTCTCATTAACTAAGATTATCTTTATTTTGCGAAATCCATCGCTACTCTAATAATATTTAGAGTATTCATAGCGATGTATTTCGCAAAATAAACATAATCTTTGTTTTTCTTGTTTAGAAATTTAAATTTGAAAAAGCATTTTGGTATGTGGCATTTCACGCCAATAGTTCAGTATTAGTGAGGTTTATAAACCAAAAGTTTGAAATTGTACAAAAAGTTAGTCATGATCTTCTCAAAACCAACTTAAAATGCTGTTTTAACTTTGTTTGGACAAGATCATGACTAATTGTGCATTAAATTTCAAACTCATTCTTTATAAACCTCACTATTACTGAACTATTGGCGTCAGCTGCCACATACCCAAATCTTTTTCAATTTTTAACTTCTAAACAAGAAATACCAAGTTAAGTTATGCACTTTGCACTGAGCGACTGACGTTTAACGTTAAACCAGTCAAAAGACAACCCAGTTCTGCTGGTTATATTTGCTTTGACTGCCAAAAAAAAAAGTGCTACCTGTGAGTATGTCATTTGTGTATTTATTGTGCTCTGCCTTGACTAATAAGCTTTTAACTCAAATGGCGCATAAGCCATTTAACATTCAAAAGTTCGCGATAATGTGAAATGGCTCATGCGACATAGGAGTTAAAAGCTCTTTTCCTACTATCACGAACTGTCAGTTTCCTCCTTCGTGTAAAAAATATACTTAAGTCAAGGCAGAGCAGCCTCCAGCCATTAGCCTTAAATGTCCTTCAAAAAGGAGATAAACATTTATTTCTGTCATGAGCATTTGGCGAATAATAACGTAGCCAAGTAGCAAATCAAAGACAATATAACCACTTCGTTTTTAGCAAATGAGATATTGTAGCGAACATTTTACAATTTATTAATCCATGTTGACTTCCTTTCTGACACAAGAAGACAAGGCAGCTTTTTATTCTAAAGACAACCATTGCAATACAAAGTTTGAATATGTATAAAAACTCTTTGAACAATTTGCTCTTTTCGTTTCTAGGAATTTTTTGTCACGGCAGGTGGCCAAAGTCGAAATTAATGTTTTGCTGATAATTTAAATTAAGATTAATCCAGGATTTTTAAGCATTTTACATCAGTTATTGACAAAATAACACTTTTGACATGTTAATTAACTATGCCTGACTCCATCCATACACGTGAAAAAAAAATATTTTGAGAGCTTTCCAAGCGAATGCTGGCACTAACAATGTTAAAAATAGTGAAAATTCTCAAAAAACACTAATTTGGCAATAACTTGAAAACCGTGCATCTTTTACTGGGGTCATGTTAGGCTGGTTCGATGCCACTTGAGCTGGTCTACCTCCAGTGTCACTGTGGCGTGTCACTTATGGGAGACCCTGTATAATCGGTGTTCATACAACAAAACACCTTTGGTAGCAGATCTTAACACTCATGGCTCCAAGATTTTTGTCAACTTTGCGTTTGCGCAGGCTCACCTTAAATAAAAAACAAGTGTTGTGGAAACAAGGCTAGATTACTGCTATTAGAATTTTATGAATTCCTTACATTTGAATCAATATAATCGATTTATTAATATGTAGGTACGTACAAACTTTGCATGATTTTATGTTAAATGTTAAAAATGTACTTATTCGATTTTACATTCGTAATGTGGCGTGGTAGCAGATTTGACGTTAAATTAAATTACACAACCAGTGTACGTAACAAGCAATTTTTGGATTTTGATAAAAACCGGTATCCTAGTCAGTGTTTTCTTAGGATTACTGCCAGTTTTTTTTAATAATCACATTTACTATAAGACTATATTCTACATGTTCGCCGTAGTAATGTAACAAATATTACAAAATGAAGTTTTCAAAAACCTAGATATTTAGATCGTCTGGATTTTTATTGAGATGTAAGAAAAAGTTTAAATTTTTTCTAATGATAATGTTTCATGTGCAATATTTTTTACTCTAGCTTTTGCTTATTATACCTCCGAAAGTAGTAGGTAGAATATCAGGGGCCTTATTTTGTAACTTTAAAACTATCGCGATACCTTTCAATTTGACATTTTATACGATACTTTAAATGTCAAATTCAAAGGTATCGTGATAGATTCAAAGTTAGACAATAAGGTCCCTAGTCATCTTATTTAACCTGTCGCATGTGTGCAATAGTATTTTGTGCAACTGTAACATATTCTCAATGTCTAATTATGTTTAGTTGCACATAATACTTTAATTACGACCATCAAAAATATCGTCTTTATTTATAATATTCTCAGCTAACAATTTCACGAAAAATGAGAAGACATTCGTTCATGAATCTCGGGTGCGTCGTTTCGGTAAAGCTGTATTGCAGGCCAATCAGGATAAAGGGGGCGTGGTTTAAGAAATAATGGTCCCTAGCGATTTTATAGTGAATTAGCCCAATCGCAGCGCAGAATCGCGGTGTTATAATGTAATATTATATCTTGATACTTATAAAACTGCTTTTGATATTACAATTGCCTCATTGCAGTATGGGAGTAGATAAAATTATATAACCATTAAATAAATTGTGACTATCTTCCGGATATTTGCTTACACATGCGAAAGGTTAAAGATTTATCGCCATAGTACACCTGTGGTAGATATTAGTCTTTACATATGAAATTGGCGTTTTCTATAGATAATTTGAAGGAAACTCAATTTTCAGTACTAACATTTTTGCTTTTTTTTTAGGAATGACAAACCCAAATTATGTTATTTCTTTTGTGTATGAATGAGACAACATCAAGCTAACAGCAACAATAATTAAATTTTTTAAAAGTGTCAGCTGTACAACAATATTACGAACTTTATCATGGAAATGGATGGCATTTAGGACGAACTGTTTTTGAAGATTTAATGTTTATAATCAAACTGAAAATAAAAACATTTGATACGTAGATGTAAAACCTTGAAATGAACTTTCAAACAAAAAATTAATAATTGAAATAGCTATTGAATTACAGCGATTATGAACCCATGAATCTGTAAGAAATTTTCGGCAATTTCATATGTAAACACCTATTATTTTTGTAGTACCTATACCATAGAGCTTTTTTTATCCCATTTTTATAGAATAGCGGCCACTAGACTCCAAAGTACAGTTCAGAAAAGCATGAAATGATCAAATAATTCGAAACGAAAAAAAAAAACGTCCTGAACTTTGTAATCTGGTGGCTACAAATAGTTTAGTTATTTTTATGTTTATGTAAAACCAAATTTACTAATTTAATGTGCGTTGTTATAAGAGCGTTTTTTGTTAATAGATGACTGAATTTTAATAATGTACTTAAGTACATCAATATAAATTATTTTAAAATATTGTGCCATAGATTTTATTTGTTTTTCACCGCTTTTTGCAGTAGTTTATTAAATTAAAACGAAAATGCACGGACGGATTTAAAAATAATGTTAAGTATTTCTTTTTTGTAATGCTTGCTAACTTATATAACATAAATGATCAGCATTTATATCCGGTGACCGTTTCGATCAAACTGCATTTTACAACTTCGTGGCATATCATTTCGTAATTTAACGAAATGTTACTTGGGATATATCAATTTATTAGATACACGTGTGTATTTAGCTTAGAAAGCATAATGTACTTATCGAATATTTAAAAATGTGAATCTGCAGGTTGGTGCGCTAGGATGGGAAAGTGTGAAGACAATCTAAAAATACAGTAAAAACATTAGAAAAATAACCAAACCAACCTTTAGGTTACTTTAGTAACAACTGAAATTGAAAGTAAAATTTTCGATAGGTACTAAAAGAATCCTGTCAAATAAGTTAAAGGGCTGCACAATGCTAAAATTCAGTCCTGCCCCCTTATTCTGTATCTTTGTTTGCCAACTGGACTGGGTGCCTATCATCAAAAACAAAGATAAAAACAGAACTTTCAAAATTGCCTTTGGTGAGTATTGAACTATTTACGAACTATGACGTCACTTCAAGTGCGAACATATCCTTACACAATCGGAGTTCGATAGTATGTCCATGTTTTTGATGATAGGCACTCAGTCCAGTTGGCAACTAAAGATACATAATAGGCCCTCTGCTCTAACGCTTTTTTTTAACTGTCTATCCTGCTCTAATCAGATACCGCGCACGTGAAACTTTAGTTATTCTGAAATCGCGACTACATTAGGACATTAACTGTAGTTTCTTTATGTAATAAATATGTTTTTTTCTAGTTAGAAAGAAAGAAAAGAAAAGAAAGAAAATATTTATTTGCTGTGATAAGGGTACATAGGTTATTAGGAGTATACAAAAGAACGCCTTAATCAGCTAGTGTTAAAGCATGCAAATACTTAAATTAATTAGTGTCTGTGTGTGTTGGTTTCGTTTCAATCGGTTTTGAAATATGGAAACTAAATCGCTTTTTTCGTAAAATGCATGCTTTTTTAAACATATTATAATCAAAAGAACATTGATAGTATGTTTATTTATAAAGTGTAAATTTTCTTGAGTCAAAAAACACGCAAACTGAATCGAATGCAAAACTGATGTTTAGCATTGTGGAGCCCCTTAAGACACAAATATCTCCATTCTGTTGGGTTTAGAGCATTGTGGATTAGACGTGGCGAGATGGCGATCGCCTGGTCAACTTTTTTTCAAGGCATTCATTTAGAAGAGAACATAAGCCCATACTCGCATAAATCTATTCGTACTCGTCCAAATGTGGCGAACATCACCGCCCGATAGCCGTTCAATTAACACATTCGTCAGGTTCCAACACTGACAGCAGGATAGCGTATACATTTTTCAACGCGTGCGACAGAGATAGTATTAGAATCCGTGTCGCGATCCCTAACCCCTCGGCCACAGCTTCAGGCTTCGGGAGGCGCGCCAAGCGGTTCTTCTTGCGAC
The DNA here is from genome assembly GCA_934047225.1 of Ypsolopha sequella. Classification (NCBI taxonomy): domain Eukaryota; kingdom Metazoa; phylum Arthropoda; class Insecta; order Lepidoptera; family Ypsolophidae; genus Ypsolopha; species Ypsolopha sequella. Next base: position 25,330,935 of record OW203984.1, on the reverse strand, counting down.
GGCGCCGGCGGAGAGAATAAATGTATGAACTCTCGAGTGACTTGCACTCTCGCGACGGGCGGTGTAAGGGGAGGCGGGCGGTTGAAACAGTGATCGAGCGCACAGGACGAACCTAGTGTCGAGCGCGCTATACATGAAGGCGCTGACGGGTGTCGTGGCAGGGCAAAGTCCGTCGCAAAAACCGCCTGGAAGCGCAGCAAGAAGCGCCGCCAGAAGCCTGAAGCTGTGGCCCTGGAAGTTATACTTTCGCAATGATCACGACGTCATTTAGAAGCGTTTTGCTTGTTTTTCAACGTTTAAACACCGAGGCCACGTAATACGTTTACGTGGCCAGTAAGCGACTAGCATGAAGGAGAGTGCTTTTCAAAGTTGCCATACTTTTGCTTGCATAATGTATGGGAGGAGCGCTTCTAGTACTTATAATTTCATGTAAAAAGGAGTTTTGATTCTAAAGTAACGATTGTAACCACTCATCTCCTCGCACCAGCATGTATATTGACAATAACCTTGTTATCTCTACAGCATTTCAGCAGCATTTCAGGACAATAAAATCGTTAGTTTAAAAAAATATCATAGAAAACATAGTAGAAATTTAATGATCTCTATTATACCTAAATAGAAATTATCTAATAAATTATATAATATAATATATATAATAAATTATATACTATCTTTTTATTTATTTGTCCATATTCCGGTTGATCTTTCCAGTCTATCGTTAAATAAAAAACAACTGTCTGTATTTTGTTTATGTAATGTTTATTTGTTTTTTACATTGTGTCACAAACTACAAAACTGTTTGACTCTAGCAGTCGAGGATTTTCGTTGAATTATAAATGTTCCTGGACCGTAATACCAAAACATATAAATCTATTCATTACAATAAAATTAAAAATCATAATAATTGTTTTTAAATTAAAATAGAATCATACACTTTAAAAATCTAAAATTCATATACAAATAATCTCTCTTATTTTGAAATTAAAAGACAAAAAATCAAAGCAGTTTTTCTTTATGGAACAGACTTGATGTTTTATCACAATATTATGGACACTTAGTTCCCCCAGTTACTAACAAATATACATAAAGTTACGTTTTAAAGTTAAGCAATTTATAGATTTTTCAAAAAAGCAGAAGGTAAAATTATTTTACAACTAGATTTGATTTCATAAAATTTCATATCGTTGACACAGAAAGCCTTCTTAAGCCGATTTCATTCACGACTTGAAGCTTTGTCATTTCTAGTTCATATACTTAACATGGAAAGCCTTTAGCCGATTCAATTCACATTTTGTAGCTTAGACATTTATTTGTGAAGAAGGCACATTCAAGCCTAGTGCTAATTTGAAAATTTAAATCCATTGACGCAGAACATGGCTTCTTTCATTTATTTTTCAAATGAACTAACCCTCTGTCGGTTGCACTAACATGCACACATCCAAAAAATAAACGATATAAAAACAAGCAGCTTTAGGAAACTACTTGTACATATAACTACAGTTCTAATATATAAGTTGTTAGTATGTATTATAGCTGGCAAGTAATTGAACACATTTAAGTCTACGACATCAGTCCACCTCAAAAGGGACGTAGATTGAAGATAGAAAAGAGAACCATGTTTCGCATTAATGGAATGTGCACATCTATGGTATAATATATTACATTTTTTTATCGATATAAAAATTAATACGATTATTAGCACACTAGAATAATAATTAATATTAAATTTTATGCTAAAACATTATCATTCAGTCAAGAATTGTGATTTTACATTCCGTTTCTCGTGCAAAATGGGCCCGCCATTGTACTTTGATGTTAGAGGGAATAAAAACAACAATACTTATAAGATTTCGGGTTCACACTGTCACTATTCGTTGACTGCGGGTCTCGACATATTATGACAGACAAAACGGTAGAAATTTCGCAAAATTATAAAAAAAAACACGTTGAGGTTCATCCATTTATTTTTTAGCATTACGTTTCGTTTAGTAGCCTTTTTCGATAGTAAAAACGTCACCATGACATTAAGAAGACTCATTTTAGTATTAGTCGAATCAATAGAGACCTTGGGAATAAAAATGGCGACCGTTCTATCCACCTCTTACACACTATATATCCGTCTATGTTTACACATGGAAATACAGATAGCATTAAAACAATCGCAGCTAATGTGTATATTGTCTATCGCTCAAATCTCATACTGTAACATAAATATGTCAGGCGTGTGTTTGGTCTATGACAGTACAGCAAGAGCGGGCGGCCATTTCTATTCCCAAGGTCGTTTGATCCGCATTATATCAAGATTTTTTGTATCGTTAGAATGGAAGTGTAACCACAATTCTTGTTTCACTCAAGACATTCCATCGTCAATTATACAGTTCCTGTTCCATTGGTCACGTTGTCATTGTGTCGAGAGTAGGTTTTCATATTAGAGTTATAAAATATGTACTTTTATTTGCATCGACAGCCTAAAAATAACAAATAAAATATCAATTCCAATGTTAAAATGCATTTACAGTGGATATCTCACAATTGAGTATGAATAGTCACTAAAAATATTTCATAGGCGGTCAGTTTTCTGCCTCAAACTTTATCTCTGAATTAATCCAAAATCAATACTCATCTAGAATTAGATATTTCGCACTTGGAAAAGGGGAATCAAGGGATTTGATAAACAGATTTTGTAATTTTAAAAATATACATTTTTGCAACTTTACTATAATATGTTGATATCTGAAAGCTCTGTAATGTTGGTGTCAATATTCTAGTCATCCCTCCAGAGCCAAGGGGCGTCTTCCATGGGGTCAAATCTACTGATCAGCCCCCCCAACCTTTCCCACTAGGGGCTATTATATTTTTAATACCACTGTTTACAGTAGAGATAATTTAATATTTTCCCGTTCTCCCATCATAATGACAACGGCCACAGGAGCTCAGGGCTAAGCACACACACACGTAAGCGAGCTCTGACAATACAGCGGAGAGCAAGATCGCTAGATGGCGTTAGATCCAGCCGACGATGTAGCTGCGGCTGCGCGTGAACCGCGTCATGCGACGAATCCGCCCGCCTGAGGACCGAAGGGTTTGTTTAGCTTGCTGTGAGAAGAATCCGAGGTTGGGCTTTGGAAAGGTGTGGCAGTAAGATGAGTTGAAAGTCAAGTCAAATCGCATAAACTGAGTGTTGAATAAACAGATTCTCGATACTGAACAACTTTATACAAATTACCTAAAGACATTTCTGCGCAACTGGATTGGCTAATACAAATCATACACACGCAAATGTAATAGCCCATACAAAACATACCCACGCAAATGGACTTGCCCGTATATAAAACACTAGCTTTTGCCCGCGGCTTTGCCCGCGTGGATTTAGTTTTTTGTAGTTTTTTTGTTCTTTGAAATGTCCTTTGCTAAAGTGGTTCTGTTCAGGCCGTAGGCCGAGCCGCGTTTCCGAACGAAATTATTTTTTACTTTTATTTGATTCGATTTTATTCATTAGAGATATCCCACGCAAAGCTCGCTCCATAGCTCCTTAAGTGACCTTAAGTCGGTGGATCAAGCCCTTGGTAAGAGATAACTTATCAGTTAAATACTTTTGCCTTTAAGCACTGCGGAAAGTCATCGACATAATCTGCCGAATCAGTAAGTTGAAGTGGCAGTGGGTAGGCCCATATTTGTCCCCGACGTGATTGCCGTTGGAGCCAAAAGGCCTAGAATGGACACCACGTGCAGCAAAGCGTAGCCTAGACCGACCTCGTGCCTGCTGGCCCGGCGGACTTCGCGGGTAGCGGCTGGATGAGCATGACGGAGGAGCGCCAAGAGTGGCAAAATTTTAGAAAGGCCTATTTCCAGCAGTAAACGAACACAGGCTGATGGATGGCTAGATGTTTTATCCCCAGATAAAGTGTCTTTGGCGAGGTCGAAGGCGTATCAGCGTTTCTGAACGGAAAAAGCACGATTGCTTATAAAATTTGTTGTCGCACGTTTACTAATTCAAAAATGATTTTCAATAAGTTCCGCATTGAGTCCGCGTGGTAGATTGTAGCCGTAAGTACGCTAATTAATCCTGTTATATTTGACGAAAAACCGGTCAAGTGCGAATCAGACTCGCGTACCTAGGTTTCGTAATTCGACAGTTTTGGGAACAGAAAATTTTATTTGGGTTTTTTTTTCGTGAATTTCTCAATTTTTTTTTTCTGTAATCTTTACGTAAGCACTTATTGCCGTGGTTTTTTTTTACATTTTTCGGTTCACCAGTTTTGGAGATAAGGGAAGGGACATACATTTTTTGTGGTTTTCTGAGGATTTATCGAAATAGATGCAAGTAAATTATCAACACTATATATTTTACAATCGACTTTTTAATACCTATATTGTATTAAAAAAATATGTATAAATTTATTTAACTTTATTTTTATTTTTCATTTGTATTAAAAAAAAAACGCTATAATTGTCCTGTAATTGGCCAGTTATAACCTATAATCGGGGTGGGTACATACATTTTTTTTGTGGTATTTCGACGATTTCTTGAAAAAGGTGCAAGTTAATATAGCCAAATTATATAATTTTATAATCAGCTCCTTAATACTTATAATTTGATACCCATATTGTGGTTTTAGGATTTTTTTTTTTTTTCCTCTTTTGTGCAAAATTCTAAGTCTTTGTCTTTAACAGTGCTAAAGTTATGAGGCTGTGACATACGGATGGATGGACAACGGAATCTCACCGTTAAAGTTCCAAAAATGTCAAAATTAAATTTTCTATTCGCAAAACTGTCGAATTACGGACGACTTGCGAGTCTGACTCGCACTTGACCGTTTTTCTTTTTATTTGGTACTATTTTTTTGTACTTTGCGCTTGTGCAAATTTAAAGGAGCTTGTGCTTGAGCTTGTGTAAAACACTTCACTTTTCTAAAGAAATTTGTCACCCCATTGCCATCCCATGGGAACTGATTTATGGGATAAAAAGTAGCCTATGTGCTATTCCAGGCCCAGAACTACATTTGTGCAAATTTTCAGACCAATCGGTTCGGTAGTTACGGCGTGAAGGAGTAACAAACATCCATCCAAACTTTCGCATTTATAATATTAGTGGGATAACCGCGCAAATGGACTTGCCCATACGAAATTTACGGTGAGTATTTAAAATGTGAGGGTATAAAAATATAATAAAGTTTGGGTAAGATGATCAGCACATGTGGTTTTATTAAAGTTACCTGTCTGCTTGCTCTGTATAAGGTTTAGCTTTTAAATTTTAGCATTCAAACTTCAAATTCTTTCGCCACGCCTTTCCAAAGTCAAGAACTAACAACTTAAGAGCCACTAGAGATGACCTTCGTTAAAAAGCTGAAAAACAAGTGATCGAAAAAAGAGCTACTAGAGATGACCTTTAAAGAGCTGGAAAAGTTAATTCGTTAAACTGTTAAAAAACTAGAACCTAAAAAATTATAATCAATATTTATTATAGTAGGCAGACACCATAATAGCTTCTCTAATACTCAATATAAAACTAAATTAAAAAGAATGATAGTAAATATTTTCATATTCAATAAGCTTTTATTATTTTTTATTTTGTATAACGTTTAAACATTAAAATAGAAACAAAAATTATAAATACTTTTTTCGATAGTTATATAGGTATATTTTTACACACTTGGGGTCGTCGTCACTCTAAAATATGGGCCAAATATCAATCAATTTTTATTTCTGTTTTAACGTATATACATATATTTATAGAAAATTAAAAATAATAAACGCTAAATTAGGAAAGAACAACATTTAAAAATCCAATTTTCGATTTTTTGATTAACACAAGGAAAGCGATTTTGAGCTTATAAAGTCTAGCTTTTTGTCACCAGCATAGTGACAAAATTTGTATTAATTTGTTAAAATAAATATTAATAAAAGCTTTGTAAAAATGAACGCATTATTTTACATAAAATTAAATTAGTAAAATGTTACCTAAGATCTTTCAGAAAACCTGGTCTCATCCCTTAATATTTTGATTCTTTACGATGATTGATTCTAAAATATTTACCAATTAGACCGAAGACATTTTATTGCAAAATTAATTAAATAAAAAGCATGACAATGGTAAAATAAGAATATTTGCAAACGAAATACATGGATACATGAATAGTTACATAGAATACATAGGAATGATCGGAAACATGCCATACAATACAAGTTACATCAAAATACAAGAGAACCTGTAAAAAACAGTGTTAAAAATTGTGCGTTCTGGAAATTGATGTCTGCGGTGTAAAAACAAATCAGTCCTTTACATACTACATGTATGTTTTCAAATAATGTGGCGATAAATTTCAATAAAAAGTTACTGCAATGATCCCCTCTAGCGATATGAAGTAAAAGTATGAACAGTTTTGAGACTCACCGTTGAACAAACACTCAGAAGTCTACTGGCTGCTCTGGCTCCGCCGTTGGCGTACTGTAACATACAGGGGCACACGGGGTCAAGGGGAGTCTATTACACTACGCTGTGAACATTCACTAGTTAGGTTCCAGGTCATTATGGTCACTTGGAGTCCATGTCCTTGGTTAGCCTTAAGGATCGATTTGATTTGAAGCGCTCAAATTAATAGCAAAGAATTACGTGAACAAATATGGAGATTTGTATGGTTATAATTACAATAACAAACATATTACTGCAAAAATTTATTTTTAATGATTTTATAATATAAAATAATAGGATTTTTCATAGTCGTGAATTTCGCTGCAAATTCCAAAAATATGGAAAATCTAATAATTTTTAAAATAATATTTCTAATTCTGTTAATGGATATGGCACATTATTTGAATAAACTGTTTTTAACTGAAAGTTGTGTTTTGGATTTTACAATGAATTATTTCTTACAATCGCGTTACAAAAATTAATAATCGACCCTTAAATAGGACTTTTTATGACAAGAACTGTTGCTTGAAGGAACTTTTTAGGAAAAGGCTAGTGAATGTCCATAAAAGGCGTAAGTATTTTAATCAAACTCTTTAGTAAGTGTCAAATAAAGGGTGATACAGACAAATATTATATCAAACACATAAGGTACATTATATTGGGTTTGTATTTTAGTAGACATGCTTATTCAAATTAAGACTGATATTCACAAACAACTATAATTTAGTTCCACATAAGTCTATGAATATCGGTCTCAACGTTAGATCAAACAATAGTATTCTGTTATAATTATAGAAAACGCACACACATGCGTACGTTAGTAAGATTTGCTTATGAAAAACAATACGAAAGACCTATTTCAGATTGAGTTCTCATTTCTGTAATAAATGCAATGTTAAATTCATACTCATAAGTGCAGACAGAACGGACAATGACAAAATTACATAAATTCCTGTCCTATATGGTATTTCGTTCGACTCGGCGGACTAAGCAGTTCTGTAGATTAGCAGAAGCCTTGCTGTGAAAAAAAAGTTATTTCCCGAAGAAAAAAAAAATGTAGATAGCACGGGCCTTCTGATATACACAGCCGTTTAAACATTCGCGCTAAAAAGGGAGTCGATTTTTACCGATGCGTGTCTCTCAATCAATTACTATTCTTGACGTGTTCTTGACTCCCCTCGCGACTAAAATAAAATTGTTAACGGTTAATACATAAAAAAAAACAAATAGAAAATTAGTGAATTACAATTTTATAGTTGTTTCCATAAAAGAATGAGAACAGATTTTACTTTTGAAGATTTTAAGATATTAAACAATATTTATTCAAAAGATAGGTTTGGAATTTTAAGATAGATATTTTAAACCAGGATTCGTTGCTCTTTTTATCTGCGCTTCCAATCAGACAATGCCAAATAAAAATAAAATAAAAATAAACCGAAGGTCAATTTACAGATCAGAAACACAGACTCAAAAGAACAGTAAAAAAACTTGTAAGTTGTGTTCACATCAATCGTTAAGCTGTCTGTAAAGCGAAGTCATGTTATAAGCCTACTCAGCCGTGCTTAGATCACTTAAGTCCGGCTCAAACCTTATGTTTGTGTGTCTTATTGGCTACGAGCCCCCTTTTGCAGGTTCTTAAAGAATCTGTATTGGAGTCGCAGCGTTAGGTCTTTCCGTACTGGAATAGGAACATAGAAAGAATTTTCACTATTGTGCAACGTGTGTCGCTAATCTATTAGTATAAGAGATGATAAGTTTTTGGTAACACACTTGTAGCGATTGAGCGATTATCTAGAAAAAAAAAAAACAACTATTTTAAAACGGCATAGATTCGCATAATAGGTGGTACCCCAACCCAAAGCAACAGCTTTTTATGCGATCCTGTCACCTTCAAATCATTTGCAACAACGATCGAAGTTACAAAAAATCTACCATCTCTTGTCTATGGTTTGTTGTTTATGCGTGTGAGAGTCTACGACAGGCAAAGGGGCTACTCAAAATGCCACAACATGTAACATGTGTGTGTGTGAGTCAATCCACCCGTATACTCACGAGTGGGGATTGGGGTTTATATCTGGGGCTGCCGCAAGCACAAATCTCTCTGGCATTGTAACCGGTGTATCGGTTATTTGTTTGTCTTCTTCTTTTATCGGTGTGACGGCTTCAGCGCTTGGCGGTGTCATCAGATTGAATATGGAACTGTCAACTCCTATCGCAGGCGGTCGTCCTCTTGGCAACCGAAGACTCAATGATGCACTAGCTCGTTTTTGTATTCGGCAATCTGATAATATTGATTTTCTCTTTGGTATCAGTCTCTTCTCTATGGTATTTACAGGTGATTTTGCTTGTGGTTTTTTGTGCTCGTGACGGTGACCAGAGTTTTTGTTAATAGAAGCGCAATCTAAAACTACGGGTACGAATCGGATGTTCGGGGTCGATTGTGTCATTTACAAATGAGGAGTTGTGTGAATACATGATAGTAAATATTTGTACATAATGTCTATTAAAAGGGCTATTACCTAAAGCTACAAATGAAACAAACACGATCCTTAATGAAGCAAACATTGTTATTTTCTGCTTTGTTCTGATTTTATTGTAAATTGTATAACATACGAAAATAAAAATTGAGGATAACTTGATTGGGCATTTTGAGGTCACAAAATAAGGGTTTTTACGACCCGTTATAATGCATCAACAGGGAGAGGAAATGTGCACTTTATTATCCGTGTGATAGAGGTGAAAACTCAATAACATTTACATAGATGAGATATGATTACTAGCGGATTCGTTCGTGAAGCCACCATTTTGATCGACGATGTGGGGACGCGCCATCTGTTGATTGATTTTCGACTTATATGTTATGTTTGATTTCGATGTGACTTGATAATGTTATTGACAGTATGATCCAAGCATTGAATGTCAAAGACACACAATGATGCTGATTTCATTCAAAAGCAAGAAAGACTTAAAAGCTACTCTTACAGCTAATTATTAACATTATTGTTTAAATCAGCTAAAAATATTAGGTCCTTACCATATGTATAATATGTAATCATATATATTGGCGTTTTGTGTGGAAAATTTGAAGAAAACTCAATTTTCAGTACTAACATTTTTGCATTATTTTTAGGAATGACTAATCCAAATTTTATAATTTGTTTTGTGTATGAATGAGACAACATTAAGCTAACGGCAACATTCATTACATTTTTTTTTAATTGTCAGCTGTAGAAAACTATTACGAATCTTATCATGGAAATGGATGGCAATTAGAACGAACTTTAAAACCTTTAAATCAACTTTCAAACAAAAAACAAACAATGGAAATAGCTATTGAATTACGGGAATTATGAACTCATGAATGTGTAAGAAAACTTCGCCAATTTCATAGGTAAGTACCCAATTATAAGCAAGGAGTAATTCGTACAATAAGAATCAGTTTTGACAACCCGAACAGTTTTTATCTAAAAAAATATTCACTTATAATTGCAGTTTGGAACTTCAGCAGATACCTCTCTTATTTATCTTGTGTCAAGAACACGGAAAAACTTATAAAAGATGAGGTGATCTAAAATTTCTGTCCCTCTTTGTCCACCAAACAATTATTCTTGAAGCAGTTGATATGTAGTCGTAACCATAAAAAGCTTTCCACTTTTTAATTTAATTTAGCTCAAGACCGTAAAACTACGCCATGGTCTGGCTAAATCGTGACTAGACTAACGCTACAGTCACAGACCACTTACCCATTAGACGTAGTAATGAGAACAAACCCTTTTCGCCAACACATCAGTGCAATTTCACTATTACACAAATGTAATTAAGGTGGATGGTCCAAGGCAATCTTCATACAAACTTGTGGGAACCAATAACGACGACAGAAGTATTATTATTTAATTCTGTTACCTTTTTCCATACGTTCCATCAACTTTACACCCGCGAATAATGAGTTTTTTTACCAACAAACTTTTTTAGAATCTAATTTTGTTATTTAAAACTTTTGTAATGTTTTAAATTGCAAAATTATACTGTTAAACCATTTTGTTTTTAAGAAAAACTGATTATTCGCGGGTGTGAAGTTCATAGAACGTGTGGAAAAAGGTAACAGAATTAAATAATAATACTTCTGTCGTCTTTATTGGGTCTCACAAGTTTTTTTAAAAAACTACCTTGGACCATTCACCTTAACATACTAATAGAGTTATTTCCTTAGTTTGCACTCTTCCCGCATTACCACGCAACACACCGGCATTGACGAAAAAAAATCTCACTTGTCCGTGGTTGATAAGCTGTCTAATGGGTAAGTGGTCTATGGGCACAGGTATGTAAATAATAATTATGATCGTCAGCATCCACTTTGCATAAAATAACACTCACACCGCTACGCTGCACTTCTTATATCCTGGCAGAAAACAATACTGCCCTGCTTGAAACAGTCGCAGGGAGTTACCAAAAAAGCGTGCAACACGTATAGTTCACAATAGAGCGTCGACCTTGTACAGAAGGGACGGCATGACGTCATGAGAAGTCGTTCCGAGAGATTGGTTGTAGACAGTTGCGCTTGCGCAGCATCAGTCATCCGTCCGTTACCGACTTACGTAGATTTTGCGGTAGTCTCTGGACAGACTTATAATCGCCTCATCTTCTTTTTGGGCAAGCGCGCTCCATCTTAATCTACGCTTTTCAGGGGGTCTAGCCCGCGCCGTCGATACAGTGTCTTTCCATCATACTTGCTCTCTCGCACAATAACAAACGCGTTTTGCGTGAGAGCGCAAGTAGGATAGATCGACGGTGCGTCTCTGGCGCGTCCTAGCTAAAGCCTGACCAGGAAAATACAAAAACCCCACCTTGTTGCGGAAAACCAATAGAACTAATTTCATTAAAACTCGCGGCTTGATCACTCAATGCAGAAATTGTATCGGTGAAACGGTTGGCATATAGTCAACAACAATCACACGTGAGCGTTCAAGCCGTAATTTCTTCTACTGGCAAAAGCAACTAATGAATAACTCATTATAACTCATGTAGGATTTTGTTTTCGATTTTGTTACAATGTTTACTTCTAAACTGTAATCCATATGATTTAATTTTAGATTTTAGTTATTAGTTTTTGTTATCTTAATTTTAATTTTATTTTGTTTTCATCACAAAAATGTAACTTGGCCCGCGGAAAGGCGCTGGAGGATTTTTGTAATTTGTTATAACGAATAAACTTTTTTTTTTTTTTTTTTTTTTAAATTGTAATTAACTGGTGTTACACGCTGATTTTTTGAACGGGTTTCGTTGTGTAGCAACACTCCAAACGTCAGTTGTCATTTTTGCATTATATTTAGTATAAAACATTGAAAGGATCCCCTCTGTACGAAATTTAACGTAAATATGTCAAGGGCTCGACTGTGGAGGTACCACCATCTTACTTGGAGATCCCCTCGAAGTAATTCGGGGGAGAGTAAGAGGACAGCTCACAGACAAAAAACCAGGAGGCCCACTGTTCAGAATAAAATGTATATTTCGGAACGCATCCATCAATGGTCTATATATTTTGTCTATGGACTTGGAGCTGTCAAAAACGAGGGACGTGGAATTTTCTTGGTATAGATCGCGGACGATTTTAATATGTATTATTAAGGGCTTAATAGAGGGGAAATCGGTGCGGACACCGTAAAGAATATAAGTGAATCAAGGGCTTATGATATTTTGGCGTGAAGGCCACTTTTGAGTGAATTTCGTGTGTGTGTGACATAACCTGTGTCCACGCGGCTTCCGACAAGTGGACTTGTTAATTACTATTTCTGGGTTCGGATGCATCCTGGGGTAGGAGGTTTGTGTTTAGATTCATCGTGGAAGGTGGTCTACGTGTCACGGCACCGACACGCCTTGGTCTCCGCAGCGAAGGGTCTTCGTGCGAGGACTACTTGATGAGGTCATCATACAACTGTCTGGTAGGACATTTTATATTAAATATTAGAATATAAGATACTTGTATACTATAAATCTGGGACAGCTATGGGCCCCTGCTCCAGCTGCAAGTATCGCCCTTTAGCATACAATTAGTGGTGTCTGAGCGTGGTTATGAAATCCTCGCACTAGTGACGCTGATACCCGTCACTAGTCAGTATTACCACTTTTTGTAAGCTACAATTTGTGGTAGCAACGAGCGTTTATCAAACAATTCTTTGGTAGCCAGTCCGTGGTTAATCCCAACTTTGGTTTATATACATTTAAACAGCGGAACTGGGCGGCCCCAGTGTCATTGAACTGTTAACATAGCTAGGCTATTTACATGTACATGTAGCAATTACAAATTGGATTTGTTTAGTGCTTTGAGTAGATAATTGATTACCGGAGGGTACCACATTGATGTGGTTCAGTAATATCAGTATAAATTGTTAATTTAGTACATATCAAGTGTTCTTGTATTGCAATAACATTATATCATATAACGGTTTATATTATAGATTGGAAATCAACTTGTTAGCTAATATACGGTTATCTTGGCTTGAATTTATATACTTACAAGCATGTATACAAGTGCATAGTGGAATGTGCATTCGGGTTTGTGTGTATTGTATACACCAAATATAATTTAAATTTGGTAATATAGAATTAGGTAGGAACCTATTTGTTTGTTTAGTATTGACGGACAGTACATACATTGGTAATTGGGAATTAATTTTGCTAATTAAATTCTATTTATAGGTAGGGTACCTATTGAGCAGTGCTTCTGTATTTTGTGCCGTGTCAGGGTGTTTGCTAAATAGTTTTTATTTATACATTTCCCGGTTCATTGCGGCATGATGTCCAAGTCTCACAAGGCTGCGTTGGCGAAAGAGCTCCGCTGGTTTACAACCGTCCAGGGATTGCTTTCTCGTTCGGATCGCGACAATGCAATCCTGGAGAGAGCCGAGCGGATGCATCAGCGGCTGGCTGATGCAGAGGCGGCTGTGGCAGCACTGCAGGAAAGTGACGAGCCTTTGAAGAGGTATGTTACGGATTTGGCTAAGATAATGGAAATTTATGATGATGTAACTGAGGCGGCCTCCATGATCAAAAAGCGTCAATCGGGCAGCCCGGTTGTTAGCGCACCTAGACCAACAGATGGCGCCACTGGTAAGACGCTGGTTATAAAGTCAAATAATATTGCTGATGTAAAGAGGCAAAATTCAGGAGGTCCTGTAGTTGTCACGCCTCAACCGGTAGATGGCGTGTCTGGTAGTTTGGTTAGTTTAGAACTAAATAAATTTAATGGGAAAATTCAAGAATGGGTTTCTTTTAAAAATATGTTTAATTCATTAGTAAATTCTAGGGTAGATTTATCAAAGGGGCAAAAGATGGCATATTTGATGTCAACATTGGAGGGCGAAGCAAGGTCGCTCATCCAGCACCTCAGGGTAGAGGATGATCATTATGATATAGCGTGGGGCTTATTAAATGATAGGTATCAGAACATGCGCTTACTGGCGGATGCGCATACGTCTCAATTGTTGACGTTACCTAGGGTAACCGACTGGGCACAGCTGAGGCAGCAATTGCTAACCCCGGTCACTGTGGCGTGTAATGCCCTTAGAACATTAGGTTTACCGGTGGACGAGTGGTCGTTTTTACTCGTTCACATTATTTTAGGTAGGTTGCCTAATGACGTGAGGTCACGTTTTGAGCGGGTGTCCGCAGGAAAAGATGGCAGCACTGTGCCTAAATTTACGGACTTAATGAAGTTTCTTGAATATGAAGCTAGGGTAGCAGAAACATCACAACCGGACTTGGCGCCATCTGGGGCGCAATCATTTTCGTCTGCTGGCTCATCGGAATGTGGGGAGCCCAGACAACCGCAGCAGTCGCGGGGACGCGATATTGCGCGTTTAGCGGCGGTCGCCGTGATCAAGAGGTCATCGACCTGTTTACAGTGTGGCCATACGGGGCATGACCTGCTGAGATGTCAGCAGTGGCGAAACCTGCACGTCACCGAGCGGCGACGCATAGTGAAGCGTAAGAGCCTATGTTTCGGTTGCTTGGGCAATCATTTCGAACGTGATTGTCCCGACCCACGACGTTGCAGTGAGTGTGAGGGGCCTCACCATTTATTGTTGTGTGCCAACAGATCTGAAGCGGCTTCACCGGTCCCGCAGCGACGGAGCCCTACGGGCGGGGGTGCTTCAGGGAGAACTCCCCCCCCCTTGGACAACGGGGGTGCGTCAGGGAGAACTTTTTCCCCCTCGGTCCAGGGAAGGCATGCTGTCGGGCAGAGCTCCCCTCCGTCGGAACGGAGGACTGCGGCGCGAGGCGCACCCCCTCACCGGGAGGTGAGTTATGTATTTGCGCGTGGACCCGTAGGGGGCTTGCCTACGGGCTATCACACATATGGCCATGTAGTGAATTGGGCCCCTACGGGCGGGGGCCAATTGGAGTTGGCAAGGGCTAGGCCCCCCCTCCCCGCGCCGGTTTTGGTGCCAGCTGGCATAGAGCACCGTGTTAAGACGGAGTCACGTGGTTACTCACCGCCGTACCGCGAGTACCCGCGGTTAGAGTACCACCCGCCGTACTCAGGGAGAGTTGGAGGCTACGCTCCCCCCATGGTGGGGATGTGCACGCGCCAGCCGTATTACTGCCAGTGGACTGGTCCTGCACTCCACAGGTGAGGTAGCCTGTAACTAGCTTGTTCAAGCCATGAGTACGGAACCGCGGACGGTTCTGTTGCCTACCGCGATGGCTCGCGTCTAGGGCCCCAGGGGGGATTGAGTTAGGGTAAGGGCCCTCCTCGACTTGGAAAGTCAAGTGGCGCACCGATTAGTTTTGAACCTGGAGGTTTCGTCGGTGCCGCTCCTAGGTATTGGTGGACTGGAGTTGAAACAGCGGCTGCAGCCATGGTTATAGACAATATTGTCGGCTGGCAGCCTTCTTTGGACCTTCCTCCGTCCATAATCTCATGCACGTCAGGTCTGCATCTGGCAGGCCCACGTTTTGTCATCCGGCCCCAGTCGATGTTTTCCTGGGCGCGGATTTGTTAGGATGGATCCTATTTGGTTTTTAAAAGACTCTGGGTTCTTCTTCATTGGTGGAGGTATCCACAATTTTGGATATTCGATATTTGATTCGATACTTGGATGATTATGTTCGGACTTAGGAAATGGCTTTCAAATGATCATATACTGTTTGCAGATTTGGAGGATCCCAATATGATGGTGGTATTATGTTGAAATACCAACCAGTCAATGAAATTCATATATTTTGTCCCCAGCCGTGAGTGCAGAGGAGCGTTGGAGCGCATTGGTACACGGTACGTGTACTTCAGGCGGACCTCATCAAGTTTAGACTTCGAGTTCTGCGCGAGGATCACGCCAGGCTGAAGTGAGCGGTCGCTCGTTTGAATCCTTTCACGGATTATGAAGGACTTCTGCGTTTTGGAGGCTGATTTTGGAGAGCTGACCTGCCATACGGAAGTCTTCATCCTTTGCTTCTACCCAAGACGGACCTTTGGTAAATCTGTTGGTGTCGGATTGACACATACGTAATGCGCACGGGGGTTTTCAGCAATCGCAACGCTCGGGTTGTGAAAGCATACCTTGTGTATTTGTGTGCTTGGCCACCAAGGCCGTTCACTTGGCAGTGGTATCAGCTTTGACTACGGAGGCCTTCGTCGCCGCGTTGGATCGTTTCGTGTCGCGTAGGGGTTTACCTTCACTTATTCGTTCCGACAATGGCACAATCTACAGAGGTACTGCTAATGATGTTGATAATTTTTTGTTTTGTAAATAACTATGCTAGTTTAAGTTAAATCTTCGCCCGGAAAGGGGTAACTTGGCGGTACAGTCCCCCAAATTGCCCTCACTGGGGAGGGAATTTTTTTGAAGCTGCCGTCAAGTCGGCGAAGACCCACCTCCGCTGCGTTATTGGGGAAACTGTTCTAATTTTTGAGGAGCTTGCCACTGTGTATTGTAAAGTGGAAGCGGTCCTCAACTCTCGTCCTCTCTGTGGTCAGACAGGACTGAGTATCCTAGGGAAGGAAATTTAATTCTTTTGAAGGATGTGAACTTGCTATCCTTGTTTTGGCGCCGGGGCCGTATATTAAAGTTGTTTTGGCGGAGACGGAACTCCACGCGTCGCAGAGGTGTTGGTCGAAGGTTCGATTTTGTGACGAGCCATGACAACTCTCTCCCGTCTCCCGGTTGTATGAGCTAGTGGACTGATTGCTCAGCCCAGAGCGGGGGACTGTTCAGAATAAAATGTATATTTCGGAACGCATCCATCAATGGTCTATATATTTTGTCTATGGACTTGGAGCTGTCAAAAACGAGGGACGTGGAATTTTCTTGGTATAGATCGCGGACGATTTTAATATGTATTATTAAGGGCTTAATAGAGGGGAAATCGGTGCGGACACCGTAAAGAATATAAGTGAATCAAGGGCTTATGATATTTTGGCGTGAAGGCCACTTTTGAGTGAATTTCGTGTGTGTGTGACATAACCTGTGTCCACGCGGCTTCCGACAAGTGGACTTGTTAATTACTATTTCTGGGTTCGGATGCATCCTGGGGTAGGAGGTTTGTGTTTAGATTCATCGTGGAAGGTGGTCTACGTGTCACGGCACCGACACGCCTTGGTCTCCGCAGCGAAGGGTCTTCGTGCGAGGACTACTTGATGAGGTCATCATACAACTGTCTGGTAGGACATTTTATATTAAATATTAGAATATAAGATACTTGTATACTATAAATCTGGGACAGCTATGGGCCCCTGCTCCAGCTGCAAGTATCGCCCTTTAGCATACAATTAGTGGTGTCTGAGCGTGGTTATGAAATCCTCGCACTAGTGACGCTGATACCCGTCACTAGTCAGTATTACCACTTTTTGTAAGCTACAATTTGTGGTAGCAACGAGCGTTTATCAAACCTTTATCATGCCTGGGACCGATGGATGGCAGTATAGCCATAGCCATCCCTAATAGCCGGGCCTTATGTGGAACAGACTGGTGATGGGCAGCGGCGTCACTGGTGCGAGGGTTCCGGCACCGCGCTTACCAACCCGCCTGCCCAGCGTGTGTGAGTATGGGCAATTCTTCCAGGATGACCTAGGCTGATCGATGTATGTCAAGTAACGTTTGGAGCCTATGCGAACCCTGCTCAGGGTTGATGTTGAAAAAGTCGACACCAGTGTAACGACACTGTCATTTTTGAACGGTCGGTGTTGAGACGCGAGTTGATTTTAGTGTTGTGACCCGGGTAGGAAACCCAACACGGTGTGAGTTTATGAACGACTATCTGTCACTGTCATCCACGCGCCATCAGATCATAGACTAAGTATTACTACGTATAGACCGACAACCACCATACATCAAGGCGTAGCAAATTTTTTACGCGCCCTTACGACACTAGATGGCGCCAAGTGTTGCAAATAAGCATAATTTGTTTAATTGGCTGCACCTAAACTCTCATGGTTACCAAGTAAACATGTGGCTGTAATAGCTTTGCTTAGAAAGATGGCGCTAAGTTGGCAATACTAACAGTGAATATTTCAGCGCAATCTATTATCGAAGTGGGAAACATTTTTATGTTTCGTGACATCGCTGTGCCACTGGCGTCACCAATCGGTCTTTATTAGCATCGTGTTCGTTAGAGGATTTAGCAACGCCATCTAGATTTCGTTAGAATTTTACACCTTTTTTGTGGCTACAAACTGATGTATGGGAACTGCTGGTCTATACGTAGTAATACTTAGTCTATGATTAGATCCTTGTAGCACTGTATAAGTGTTACAATCATAAAAGCAAATGTGGCGCTCCAAGAGCAGGTTTTTTATTTTGCTGGTCAGGCTCTACACAGGAGGTAATGGCCAAGCGTATGCCCATTATGTATTTAAAAAAGGTCTGCAATTAGACCGCTAGACTCACTTCTGTCGATGTTGCGCTGCAGATGCGTAGCGACGCGGTGGCGCGCGTCGCTGTACTCGAGATGCAGGCCTAGTCGCAGCAGGGTGGGGTTCTGTTCCACCAGCCCGGTTATCTCCATCTCGATCTTGTTGCCGAGGACTTGCGACCGCTGGGGAAACAGACGACAAGACATATGTATACTTTATCTTCCTTGGGACCCGCGTTCGAATCAGAGCTGTCACGTGGACTGAATAAAAGTCCGAAATAAAACCGAAAATGTATAAAAAATCATCAAATATAACTTTTCAGATTTCAGGCTTACAAACTTATAAAATGTACTTGGAGAAGAAGTTCGCATATTGTGCAGAGCAACTACGGAACCTTACACTGCGCGAGGCCCGACACGCACTTGGCCGGTTTTATTAACTTTGTACACATTTGTTTGTAACAAATATTATGAAAAAAAGACATTATCTTGCTAAGTTTCTTGCCCTTCTTCTTAGCAAGACTAATCGAATGGCCGGAAGTAGGAATTAAATTTATAATATTATTTATTCTTTATTCATATATTTTTTATTTAATTCAAGAATCATTTTATTTTATTAAATTTAAGTAAACGTTTATTATTCTTTTGTGTATTTCCCCATGTTATTATTGATTATAAAAAACTAGTAGAAATTGATTATTTATTTATATTACATCAAAACCAAACTGTTATATTATGTGTATCTGATATACCTACATTACATAAATAAATATTGTATTTATTTATGTATTAAATACTATTTAAATATAGCCATTTCGTTGGCTACGGCAATCAACATCTGTAAATACTACAAATTTGCAGGTGTTCTCCAAGGTGTTCAATTTTGGCACCTAAACTACACAAATAAAAGAGGTCTGCGGAGCAATCCTAGTTCATAAAAACGAAATACCAAAACCATTTGTAAATCATAGATATTTTTAAGGTGGTGTGTATTTATTCCGATTGCATTACAGAATATCTAGGTTTCCAAACATATAATAAATAAGAACACTGATTTAAACATGAAATATAAAAAAATAAGCTTTCTATGGAAATTTTCAATTGCTTATATTATGTAGTCTTTAAATCCTTTCAAGATATATATTTGGGAACCTAGATATTTTGTAATCCAATCGGAATAAACACACAATGACACCTATTCTGGGAAGCAGACACTTAAATTTAGAGCGTCCTAAAAAATCACAATTTTAGGGAATCGCAATATATTTTGCTATTCTGAGAAGCACCAAACTTAAATTTAAGTCGCTTTTTAGGGCGCTCTAAGCTGCTCTAAGTTGAATTCACAGATCAGATAATTGATGTAAATCTATGATTTGTATCTGTGATCAGCTAGAGTGGAACTATTATCGATTATTACCGATTCATGAATAAAAGTTCTAATATTAAGTTTTATTGATTTTTACTAGGAAAACAACAACAGTTTATGATTTTTTGTCACTAATTATCAATAAAATGATATTTTGGCGCTTTCTTTTACAGTTTTCATAAAAAGCGACAGATAGGAACCAAAAAAAAAAAAAAACTCTGAATTTTTCTACATTAGAACTATTTCGAACTTTGTTATTAATATGAGAGTTTGTGTAAATTTCAACTGGAAATCCTCCAGTGAAGTCTTTTTACACGGAGACACATTAGAAAGCCAGATAAATCGGCTTTGATTGATTCTTCCTCACCAATTTTACCATGGAAAACACTGATGATGAAATAAAAAAGAACAAGAAGTGGGAGCGGCTTCAGTTACAACCTATGCTGTTGGCAAGCGATACGTAAAACTACAACGACAGTAAATATGTGAGAGGAGCTTGCTCGGGACCCCAACGTCCTTGGATGTGCAAGAACTGGAAGACACAGCAGAAGGTATGAATTATATACTTTACACATCTAAACAGTAATAAGAACTTACAGTGAAGTCTACACAGTTCACAGTTACAGTGAAATGAAGTTGTTTTAACATTGAATGTGTTTGATTTTTACTAACAATCTATAATTTATTAGGTATTACTTATGAGATGGGATCGAAAATACTTTTTCTATTACATAAATTCATAATAGGTCTACAACAAATACCAATAACTTACTAATCATTCAAATTGGGAGCCAAGGGTCATATGTAATGGAAATGACTGGTCGGGCAGTAATCGACAGGTTCTGTAGTCTGAGACTTCACTGGCAAAGTTACGAGTTACAATATATTGCAGTGGCTATCGATTATCTTTCAACGTTATTGTCTGAATGAAGTATGGTTCAGTTGTCTCATCTACAATATGAGCTCTGAACCAAAGGAAACTACTGATGTGATCATGTGACTAGACGGAACAAAAACATGATGACACTTTGAATAAAAGTCCTTCAAAAATCCCATTTGTTCATATTGTAGTGAAATTATTCGTTTTCCTTTTTGTAATACATGCGTTAAATGATTTTTTATTTTTTTCAGGGATTCCAAAGGGTGGTGGAGTCTTTATGCCTGACCAGCCCACTCTTATTCTACCTACTCTACCTGAGGACCCATGGACGCCTATTCCTAACCCAGATCTAGACCAAGCAATCTTCACAGAGCCCGTGGAAATTGCCCCGTCCCCGCCTGCGCTTGCATAAGGGACATAAACCAAGTCAACGGGCGGAAGGCTACAGTTTAATATATAATTTTTGTAAGAATAAATAATTTCTATATATGTAGAATTTTATTGTTATAAGTATTTTAGTGCTATATTTACGTATACTCGTTTGGGAATTTTTGATTTTTAGTAATTTTAATTAAGATTACTTATTCATTCTAAACAATCTTAGAGAGATAAGCTCGCCGCTGTATGCACCTTTAAATTGCAATGCTTGCTTGTTTTTTTACCTTTTTCTGTGTATGTACAATAAAGAACAAGAATATGAAATAAAATGTATTATTTTTTAACATGAAATTTTAATAATAAATATAAAAACTTTCCCTTTTATATTATTTACTGCTGTGGCTCGATTATACCACTACCTTATTGGCAAACCCACCCGAGTTAAGTTATTCGGGGAGAATAAGAGGACAGCTCTCAAACACGCACAACCAGGTAGCCCACAATGTTTAAGACCGTTATAGCTGGGCGTTAAACAAAACAGACTGGTGACGGGCAGTGGTGTCACTAATGAGAGAGTTTTGGCACCGTGCTCACCAACCCGCCTGCCCAGCGTGTGAGTATGATGGGCATCACTTCCTCTTGGACCACCAAGAGAGGCGAAATCTTGGAAAGACCTATGTCCAGCAATGTACGAAGACAGACTGATGCATAGATTGACTTCTGCTGATTGATTAACACATGGAATATGACAAAATCATCAAATTTATTTGATGAATTGCCCTGGTACAAACAAAATTCACATGAAATCATAGTCGTTTTTTCACACAAATTTTAGCTAAACTGCTGGATTATATAATTAGATAAAGTGCTTGCACACACCTTTGATTGTTCTTATCGACCTAGAAACCAAATAAAAGTTACCAATACTGGTGAAAATGCTGAAAAAACCTGCATAAAGCTTAGTAAATTTTTAGGGCACACCTAAAAAGGTGCAACCTAAATTTTCCTAATATTAGAGCTGTCAACCCAATTTAACGCTCTAATTTGTTGCTTCAGAATACCAAAAATGCTAAAAACCCTTAAGTTGAATTGTTTTAGAGCTGCCATCGTAAATTTAGTTACAATTTCAATTTGACGTTTCTAAACGCCAGCTTCAGAATACCAAAAAATTTTAAGTCATGGAAACTTAATTTTAGAGCACTTTTTATAAACGTCAGATTAGGGCACTTGCTTCAGAATAGGGGTCATGAATATCTATGATTTACAAATGGTTTTGGTATTTCGTTTGTATGAATTAGGGTTGCTCCGTCGCCGGCCTCTTAACAACTTATTCACTTTGGATCAGCAGGAGCTCTGGACATCACAGTTTAGCTGGCCCGGTAGCACAGTGTTAAATCGCGCGGGACGCGGCTTAGTTGAATCACAGGTGCGAGGAGCGTGACATACTGTTTAATCGCAAAAACATCGTGTCACGCTCCTCGCACCTTGTGATTCAACTAAGTGGCGTCGCACGCGATTAAACACTATGCTACGAGTGCTGGTATTTACTAGGTAGAAACGTCGCTACATATAGTGCCGACATATTCTGAATAATCCATACCAAAACTCTTTTATTATTAATCCTTACAGTTTAAATTTAAAAACCGTGTTACCTGGTTAGCAGCTCTGAATTCTTCCACAGTATTAGTGGCTAACAAGGACTTGACGAGTTGCACCACTCCCTGCGGACTGATGAAGTTGGTCTCCACATTCACTACCCGGAGACTGGTGTTCACTGACAGGGCCTGAAATATGACACATTATTTATACTAAAACTATGATAGAAATAAATTTCTATGTTTGAACACTTGGCGTTTCATCCGTCGCAAGGATATATAAATTAACATTATATCATTGCAGTATAGAAACGCAGAAAGAAAAGTTAATCTGGATGTGAGATCCCGGTTCAGAGCTCCTCACATCCAAATTTACTTTTCTTTCTGCGTTTCTATACTGCGATTATATATAATGTTTTTTATACTAAGGCTACGTTCCTAAACGCCTGGGTAAATGTAGAAATTAACTGTCACCCGTTCCACAACTACCCGAGTGAAAACGAAGAGCTCCGAACAAGTCATTCCTAAACCTTGTCAGAAATGTAAAATTCACTTTTGACAGTTAAATTTTACATCCCGGCAAATTCACCCCCGGTTTCTGAAAGGCCAATCAATGTTAACAGTAGATTAAAAAATAATTATCTGCGGATTAAGCCAGAAGAAGTGGGAATTTTACATTGAAATCAAAAAATAACTAAGTTAATTATTGATTCATCACTATTCTGACTTCATATATGCTTTATTTTCACCGTTATTTGCGGTTAAAGTTTTTTTAATCTACTGTTAACTTTGATTGGCCTTTCAGAAACCGGGAACTTTGACATTTGAATGACATGTAAAGCCATTTTATTTCGGTAATAATGATAGATTAACAAAAAAATGTCCTTTGCCACGTAAATAAACTGCCTTTAAAAAGTGACCGTTCCAAAACGATTAGTAAATAGATTCCCGTCTTAGTCTTATCTATTTCACTTTTACGAAGTAAACTTTACATTTACCCCGGCGTTTAGGAACGCAACCTACCTAAGAACAAACATTATTACAATGGGTAAGAACAGGGCCATATTTCAGGTGGAAAGCGGCCGAAGCCGGTAATTGAACCTGTGATCTCTCCAATACCAAGAACTACGAAAGCAAAATCTAACAACCCTCAGAGCGTTTCCACATTATCCGATCCGATATCGGTGTCGGACGACGATAGCCGACATCCGATAGCCGACACCATGTGCTATTTTCACATATTGCCGACAAAATCGTTCCGATACGGCCATTTGCTCGATAGCTTAGTGCGGGCAGGTTATCATGGCAGACTATAATAGAAAACTTTATTTGCTGTATCTATTAAGTATATTTGAGACGCAAAAAAGATCTGTCCACAGACAGTATTGGATACATCCCATTGTGGAAGCTAGATATTCAGAGGGAGCATTTTATACTCTTTTTAGCAAGCTACAAAACGCACCTAGAAAGTTTTTTAATTACTTTCGTATGAGTGAATCCACATTCATCTCACAAACAGTATCAGAAACATCCGCCACGCATCGGGCTCTACGCACACAGAGACAATTTAGATACACGTATAGCACACATACAAACATTATCGTCCGACGGCTGACGGGTGACCGATGGTGCCGCCAACATATCGGTGTCGGCTCCGATATCCCGGACAATATGAAAGACAGGTATATGTGTCATACATTTTACTTGCCCCGAAACGCTCTCATGAGGGGTCAAGTGTTTAAAAAAAATATCAAACTCAATTTTATTTTCATTACGTATTTTTATTTTTACTGGAGAAGACTTCTTTTTAAAGACAACTTAATGGTCGGAATATCTTGACCTTGTGTTTTTTTACCTGCTATGTATATTGTACCTACGTATACAACGTTAAATTTAAGTCATTTTGTTAACGAAAACTGCTGATAGTACTTGTCCATATAAACAACTTTTACTATGGAGCCAACCCTGAAATCGTAAAAAAAATCCCATCAAAAACATAAAATGTCCAAAAATGTCAAGTCTCGCAACACAATCCTTCCACCGTAAAAAGTTGTGAGATCTTATGTAAAGCCAAGTCTGTTATTTTAGTTTGTATGGAAGCACCTTTTCATTTTAGTTAGTATGGGAGCACCTATTTAACAAATGTATCATTAATTGTTTCCTAATTAGTTACCTACCAACATTAAGTGACTATATTAATATTAGTCATTTTTATTTCTCTAATAAAATATAGTGACTTGGCAATCGCAGAGCACAAATAAAGCGCTGATGCGTAGAAATATCTTCTCAAATCGCTAATAAATTGGTATTAGGTAGATATGTTGTATATGTTGCTGTTGCGATTGCGAAGTCACTACATTGTATTAGAGAAATAAAGATGACTAATATTAATGCAGTCACTTAATGTTGGTAGGTAACTAATTAGGAAAGGTAAATAGGTGCTCCCATACTAACTAAAATGAAAAGGTGCTTCCATACAAACTAAAATAACAGACTTGGCTTTACATAAGATCTCACAACTTTTTACTGTGGAAGGATTGCGTTGCGAGACTTGACATTTTTGTACATTTTATGTTTTTGATGGGATTTTAAATTTTATCAAGAAATACCAAAACCAGGTGCAAACCAAATTAAGACTTTGTAGTTAGTTTATTTTATATTTCATCATATTTAAGTATCAGTACATATAATATAGTAAGTAAGAAAACACTTAATAAATTATCTATTATAAATTTTTATGAACACCGCCTTTAGGATTTATATCCTTGGCTTCATTTCCGCCTAAAGGTTGTATGGAAGGAATTTCTTTTAGCGATAAGACCGCCAATTGTAATGTATTTGTATATTGTTTTTCTACTTTAAGTTTTCTTTTTATATGGTGCACATTAAAAAGTATTTATCTTGTCTTGTTAAGTTCAAAACAGATGGCGCCACGGGTTGTCTACATCGCGATGTCGTTTGTTCTTCAAGGTTGTTGATATACTTATTCTGAAGTACTCCCACTGCAATGCTTGCAGATAAACGGGGATACCAATACATTTTTTGCGGAGGCCTAGTAGTTTATTATACTAGGCTCTATTTATTTAACGGGTGCGTGGAAAACTATAGGCACATGACATGACATGTTCATAGGCAAATAATAATATGGCCCCTATCACAGCATAAAAAGTTCAATAAATGGAAATCCAAGGGGGGTCCAATTATTCGAAGTTATTTGTTTCAGCTTTATCTTTAAAATACAACAATTTTGGGCAGATAAATATTAGAGTTCCGTATTCAAAAGGTGCTGATTTGTTTGTCAGGCGCTACCATTTTAGCGCCTTGTCTTTTATCGCTATGTCATCTTTATTGTTGGTACTCGTATTTACCATAACGATTTGGGGTTTCGTACCCATATTGTGTGATGGTAGTAGGGAACCCTTCATGAGCGAGTCCGACTTGCACTTAGCCGGTCTAATAGCGACATAATTACGAAATGTTGATATTCCTCTTCTTAAATAGACTAAATGTGATTTAGGGTTCCTTACCCAAGGCACAGATTATTATAACAAAGGCTCTATCGTTAGAACGGTTATACATACAAGTACCTACAAGTTGAAAATTTAGGCAGACTACTTTAAAGTAAAATAACAAATAATAAAAATTAGGATTCCTTCCTAAAAAGGTACCGAATTGTTTGTCAGGCGCTACCGTTTTATCGCTTTGTTTTTTGTCGCCTTTATGGTGCTATGGCATCTATGTTGTTGCAATTTACTTTTAGGATTCCGTACCCGTATTGTGTACGGAACCCTTTTCGCACTTAACCGTTTTTTTAGTGACTTAATTACGAAATGTTGATATTCTCTTCTTAAATAGATAATTGTGAATCTGTCGAACATTATAAACCACCCTTTTTAGGGTTCCTTACCCAAGGAACAGATTATTATAACAAAGGCTCTATCTTTAAAACGGTAATACATACAAGTACAAGTTTTAACTTTGGGCAGTTTGTAGTAAATACTTTAAAGTAAATCAATGAAAATTAGGGTTCCGTACTAAAAAGGTACCGAATTGTTTGTCAGGCGCTACCGTTTTATCGCTGTTTTTTGTCAGCTTAATGTTGCTACGGCATCTATATTGTAGTTATTTAATTTTAGGGTTCCATACCCGTATTGTGTAGGGGTACTACGGAACCCTTTATGCGCGAGTCCGATTCGCTCTTTACCGGTTTTATTTTTTATTTTTACTAATTGCTCTATTTTCGGAGATAAAGGTATACATTTATTTACACTTTTTACCATTTAGTGTCACGAGGTAGAATTTTCCGTGGTAGATGTCTTTAATGCAAAGCAGCATAGCACCAACGTCATCTAGTGTCATACAAATTTATAGATGCAGCTGGAAACATACATTTTGTATAGACTTTGTATAGAAATATTAAATTACCAACCGCAAATAACATTTTTATATTTTTTTGTTGCTATATACACTTAACACTAACCGCATGCAAAATTTCAAGTTTGTAGGCCTGCTAGAACACCGTTAGACTTTTGATGATCAGTCAGTCAGTCAGTGACAAAATAAGGGAACTTTGAGATATTTCGTAATCAAATATAGGTACAAACTTTTAATTAGGGGGTAGAAGTAGGTTCAGTAAGTACTCTTGGTAACTGAAATTTCAGACTTCTAGCTTTACCCACAACGAAGATACAAGGGGGTTGAAAGTGCCGTGAGTTGCTTCGAGAAAAAGATGGTACGGACGTTCCGCGTTTTGTTTTTGCGAGACTCGGCGGGGGCACTACTGTGCCCCAGATATCAGCTGTTCCATAGAAAAGTTAAATACCTGCTCGACCCAAATGTATGAAACAGCAGATTTTTTTTTCACGATTTCGGTGTTGGCTTCATAGTAAAAGTTGTTTTCTCGACTTTTTTTTTCACGTTAAGTTTTTCGTATGGACGAGTACTATCGCCAGTTTTCGTTAACAAAATGACTTAAATTTCACGTTGTATAAGGTGAAATTTAATCAACCGCCCGAATTCGTAGTGGAGACTCGGTTAGTGATCAGAAACAATGTTTAAAGACCATTCAGGTGAACGCAAATTTTTTTTAATTATTTCAAAAATAAGTATCATTGAACCTTGTTCCTGATCACTAACCGGGGCCTTATTGTCTAACTTCGACATCTATTACAATCACTTTCAATTGTATCGTGATTGGCTAGAAATGACGTTTGAAAGTGATAGCGATAGATGTTGAAGTTAGACAACAAGGCCTCGGGTCTCCAGTACGAATTCGGGCGATTGATTAAATTTCAGGTCGTATATATTATAATTTTTAAAATATAAAGAGCCGGAAACTGACGATAGTACTCGTCCATACGAACAAATTAACATGAAAAAAAAGTCGAGAAAACGAAAAAAAAAAACAACAGATTAGGTACTTGTTCTTTTTCGCGAATGTTGTTTCCATAGTAAAAGTTGTCCGTATGGACGAGTACTATCGCAGTTTCCGGATATAATTTTCTATATAGTATTTGGCTATAGTAATAGTTACCTCTGCCAGCAGTCCAGCGCCGCGGTCGGTGAGTCCAACGTTGACGAGACAAAGCACTTCGAGGTGAGTGTTAGTTTTTAGGCTTTCAAATAGTTTGTCGAATTTCTCGTCGCTTATGTTCTGGAACATACAAATTGTTTTTTTATTGATTTGAATACAGTAGTAGAACATTGATGTGAGGAGTAACTTATCATGGATAACTGAACCAGTATTATTACATTGCCAAACAGGAATAAAAATATCTGGTTGTGTATCTACTATAGGTTAACTTTGAGGTGCTTCATTTATTAAGGGGTTTAGACGGGGTGAGGTCGGACAGAAATTGGTGAACTAAACTATCACATCGGAGTACTGTCTCAAATACAGAGACGGTCATTAAGATCAATGACGGTATATCTCAGCCGTTTGAACCTCTGAAGAAGGTTTGACAAGGATGCATACTGTCCCCTATACTTTTCAACATTTATTGCGAGTACATCATGAGAATGGTGGACAATGAATGAGGCTGGCGAGAGATCGAAGAAAATGGCGTGGAGAAAATGAGGCCTATGCCCAAAAGTGGGTGGATGTGAGCTGAACGGTGATGACATGATGAGAAGAGCCTTGTAAGGTTGGGATATTATTCAGCGGTAAAAATTCAGCAACTCGCCATGCACAAATGGTATCACACTTAAACGGAGTCCAACAAGAGAGTAAATAAGTAGGACTCGGAATCAACAGGTCAAAGATAAAGATTGTAAGATAGATCGCACTGAGAAGCAGGCTTACTTGGAATTTGTGAACGAGTTTGAATACCTTGGATCAATATTGAGGATGAACTAAGCGAATTCGAAAAAGAACATAGTAACTAAACAAGCCATGAACAAGCGCACTATAATATGGTAGATTATAACCATATCTAAGACTAAGATGAGATTGATAGAAACATTAATATTTTCTGATTGTATTCCTGGAGTATTTATATTTGATTATATATTATGATAATAACTAATTTATATAATATATTATTAAGAGTACGGGACTCACCGTGTTTGGTTTTTATATTTTCCCGAATCTAATAATGTTTATAATGACCGTGTAAATTTAAAATCTCATCTTATATCGTATTATTGATTTATTGACAATAATGTAAATATTCTCTTAATTGATGTACGATTCCGAATTCTTTATAATACGCTCATCAGAGAGACAAAATAGACGTCATGGAAATGTGGTGTTGAAGACGTTTGCTCCGTATACCTTGGATAGCTAAAAAAACACATAAATCCGTCTTCAAAAACTTACTGTGAAGACGAGACTCTACAATTTGTTAATAGTCGCGCCATTAAAGAAGCGTTTCATAAATGGCAGCCGATGTTTAAATTTCTGACTGTACTCTGACAGAAATGCATGCTTCAGCCGCCATTTATAAAATGCTGCTTTATGGGGCGACTTTTAAAAATAAATTCTTGGTGATTTCGGACGGTGAGGTATAGGGTTTGGTAAAAATGCACGTTGACAGAAGAAAGGCGGTCTTACCTTAATATTATTCCAGTTGAGATCAGTGAATTTCTCTTCGTCGTCGGCCACACGCTTGATGGTTTCTTCAGGGTCTGTGTCATTCGGCGGGTCCATAGGGAATATCTGTCAATTGCACCATAAACCATTAGCACTATAAACCGTGCATAATGTAAGGATCTGAGGGCGAGTGGATGACAGTGATAGAGGGGCGCAGCTGTGAAACAAAGAGTATGGTAGCGGCGTTAGTTCCGATTTTGGACACCACCAATCCACGCGTCATAAGATCCTTGCAGCACTGTAAATTAGTATCAATGAGAGCTAAGTGAAGTTAACACTTTAGTTTGACACTTACAACACACACATATCATGTCAAAAACAAAATGGTCGTTCTCAACTTTACCCATTGGCATTGAGCAAGAGCTGCATAACAAATCAAGTAACAGATAATGATAATTCAACAGATGAAGTTACAAAATGTTTATTTAATTAAAATCCGAGAAGCAAAAGAAAAGTTTGTTTATGGACAGGTTAATGAATAGCTTGTAAAAATTTGTTATAATACAAGGTTTTCCATTTCCTTAACCAGTTTCGCAACTGTATATGTACAGTCGCCTGCAGTTCAAGTTCCCTATTTGTAAAAACGTTTTCAACAGCTACGACACCGCGATTAGAACTGCCAATAGGTAGCCTGACATGCTGGCGTCCGCACCTAAATTTTAACCTCACCTTTTGTTTGCTCGCCTTCGTGATACCATCCCATCCGAGACCGACAGGCTGGCCCTTGTTCAGTAGAGAGGCGTGGTACTGGTCTTGGTTCATCATGGAGTGGAAGCCGAGGATAGCTGGAACATACAACACATATCGTCACGACATATATCACCGAGGGGGTGTCAGAGGTGTTTCCTAGTGTGGTCTGTCACTGGTACTGAACATTGTTTTTAGCCGCTTTATCTTGGCAAAAGGATATAAAAAGTTGAATCAAGGCAGTGCTGGTAATAATAACCTATTTCTTTTGTATTTATTAAAAAGGCAGTAGCTTAGTTGATAAGGACGCTGGCCTTTTGCAATTTTATTTTATATACCTTATTTGTCAATATTTTATTCCATTGGACTGATGACGAATCCATACCGTGGGCCGAAATATATCGAGTAAAAACGTATTTTTATTGTTTCAAGTCAACCCAAGAAATAAATAAAGCTTAAAAAAGCACAATATATATTTATTAACAATTTGAATAATGTTAGATAAATATGAAAAGGAAATTATAATACAAAATAGGTGCGACGACGTACAAAGCGTGTTAGATTGCCGGTGATCATGAATTCGGGAGCCGAGCGAAGTCGAGCGGAGCAAGGCGATCCTTTTATTGCGACAAAAATGACGCAACACCTAACATTGCTCAACCAGCGTTGAATACACCTAGGGTAAAGAGGTGAACGACGAATTTTCGGACTTAACCGAAGGAGCTTGGATAATTTCAAATTTACTCGAGTAAACCTAGTTCGCCCATTTTTCTAGCATTACCCGTTGTTACTATGAATACATTGTGGCTAGTTCATATCATAATATCTCGGGCAGGTGTGCACAAGAAAAACAGCTATAAAATACCACCTTTCAGTAATTGCAGAAGGACATTACTCGTGGAAATAATTATGACAACAACAGAAGACATTATTGCGTTGGATGCACGCCAGTTCTCACAGGAATCACAACATCTATTTGTCATCTCGATAAGGTTGAATATTTTATCAACGATATTTTTACATGTCATCGCTATTTTATTTATACTAATGAACTCGTCAAATATAAACTTTAAATTATTCCACAAAGGATTAAGATTAACCACGTTTACAGATAATATAAAAATATGTATAAAATGTCATATCCAAAAAAAAGATAGCAATATTTTTCGAGATTTTTATTCGTTGGTATGTTTTATTGCACTAAACTAAAAATGCCACGTTGGTGATTTTTCATAGGTTTATTCCATAAAATCGACGCTTTTAATCGCGACTCGTTCATTAAATTTGATTAAAAAAGGATTTATCACACAATATCATAAAATCTATTATATTTTTTAAATAGAAATGTAACGAAAAACTTGTTGAAACTGTGAATACAAATTAATATCCTTTTTTAAAATAGTCATGAATACTCAGTGACTAACATTCTAACACTAAAAATTAAAACATAATAACGTTCAGAAAATTTTTAGTTTGCACACATGTGTGGATGGCATATGAAATTGCCGAAATTTTCTTACAGATTCATGAGTTCATAATTCCTGTAATTCAATGGATATTTCAATTATTTGCTTTTTGTTGGAAAGTCAATTTCAAGGTGTTACGTCTACGTATTAAATTTTGTTTTTATTTTTAGTTTGATTATAAAAATTAAACCTTCAAAAACAGTTCGTTCTAAATGCCATCCATTTACATGATAAGATTCGTAATAATTTTTTACAGCTCACATTTTAAAAATATCAAGTTATAGTTGCATTTAGCTCAATGTTGTCTCATTCATACACATAAGAAATTGCAAAAATGTTAGTACTGAATATTTAGTTTCCTTCAAATTCTCTATAGAAAACGGCAATTTCATATGTAAAGACCTAATGTTTTTATAAACACGAACGAATGATTGAAAAACCTCTCATGAATATACAAACTAAAACAGTTATTTGATAAGCTATCACCCACACAAGATCTCGAGTGCTGTCACTTATGTTATGACATCACTGATGGAATCACTTGGGTAAACGATCACTTCACACCCACAAAATTTGGACCAAATCTCGATGACAATAAGGACTGTTTTCGGTTGAATAAGATACATTTGTAAATCTAACAATTGGCCATGACCATGATATTGCTTACACATTCTGTATATTCCTTATTTGGGTTAAATTTGAAATAAGTGTTTGATCAAACTATCGGTTCAGTTCACGACAATTTGGCGACTACCGGAAGCGACCTACGCATTTCTATGACTTCTACTGTACCGTTTTAGCCAAATTACCATGAGAAAAACTTTATTTTTTATTAGAAGGCAAAACGAAGGCTGCGCTACTTAAGAGGAGGCCTTCGTTTATTCAACAGTTTTTGAACGATCGTACAGAATCTACCAACTATCACCTACCCAGTGGCGTGCACAGAACTTTTTTCCGGAAAAGCAATCAGGAGGTCAAGTACGACAATAAAAAAAATATGAAAAAATTTAAATAACCTTTTGAAAAAAAAAAGTTTGTATGAAAATGTTCACTCTAGGGTAGGCAGCAGTGGCGTGCACAGAACTTTTTGCTGGAAAAGCAAACAATTGGTCAAGAACAACAATAAAAAAAATATGAATAAATTTAAATATCACTTTAAAAAAAAAAAATTTGTATGCCGCCAGGGTAGACAATGTCTAAAAAATGTTCATATTTTTTTTATTGTTGTTCTTGACCAATTGTTTGCTTTTCCAGCAAAAAGTTCTGTGCACGCCACTGGTAGGCAGTGCCTACCCTGGCGTCAAACAAACTTTTTTTTTAAAGTGTTATTTAAATTTTTTCATATTTTTTTTATTGTCAATCTTGATCTTTTGATTGCTATTCCGGAAAAAAGTTCTGTGCACGCCACTGCACCTACCCAATCAATATGAAACTTATATATGTTTTTTCACACCTTTATCTTGCCTTTATATGTAGCGTTACCTAATTGGAAAACTTTCGCCTGATAGATTTTATTTTTGAAAATAGTCTCTTTTTGAGTGTCTTTTTTTTGTATTTAATCCTTTTGATCTTTGTGTCTCATATTTTACGATCAGTACGAAAATCTTGTTTATTAATCAATGAAAGTTGAAAAATGTTGTAATTTTAGTCGGTTTTAATCTTAAAATTAGACGCGTTCTGAATCGTTTCACACGCATTTTGGCGCACGCGATTTTCAACTATATGGAAGTTAGTCTACGGGTTATAATTGCAAAGCCGCTGTGCGCCTAAGGAAGGCCTCGTCTTAAGATGGCCATTCATAGCGTAAAATTTGCTACCATTGGTTTAAGAGGCCCGCGGAGAAATCCTAGTTCGTACAAATGAAATACCAAATCCATTTGTAAATCATAGATATTCTTAGGATAGTGTGTGTTTATTCCGATTGGATTACAGAATATCTAGGTTCCCAAATATATATTTTGAAAGGACACTGATTCAAAGACGACATTATAAGCAATTTAAAATTTCAATAGAAAGCTTATTTTTCTCATATTTCATGTTCAGCGTTCTTATTTAATATATATTTGGGAACCTAGATACAATCGGAATAAATACACGCTACCTTAAGAATATCTATGATTTACAAATAGTTTTGGTATTTCAGGCCTCTTAATTTTACAAATTTAATGAAGAATGGTAAACCGTTGAGTAGTCACGGGCCAAGTAGTAAGTAATTTATTTTTTGACTTCGGCTCGAAGTGCGTATTTAGGGTAGGACTGTGAAATAATCCGCGCGCCGAATCAAAAGGCGCTCTGGCCGAAGATTGCCCATGCCTGGAGCCGTATTTTTGAATCGTTCGTTTTCAATTCACGTGCGAAAGTATATACCCATCTCACGTAGCACATCAGAACTTGTAATTTGCAAGATGAGACAGGTTATATATTTTCGCACGTGAATTAAATACGAACGATTCAAAAATACGGCTCCTGGTCCAACACTATATTTCTACACCTTTAAAGCTCTAACAGCATCGCAATAAGATCGAATCTAGCTCGGCTAAACTGCCCAAACATTAGTCTCACCGTTCACAATTGGGAGTGACATAATCAATTACTAACTCGTTGGATCGATGACCTCAAAACCTTTGCTATGGCCTTTGACCAACATTACCTAGGAGTTATTAATAATAATGAAATTTTTCATTGCACAAAATACAATGGTTGTATAGAGGCGAGCTTAAAAACTTATTAATATTTAATACTCAAAGGTCGAGGGTAGTGCCATAATATTTAAAAGGTTTAATCATGAGAATAGAACTCAAATAGTTCAAATATTTTAAGCAAAGTTATAGTTTATTATAAACTACGTAAACTACTTAAATAGTTTACATTAATATTAATATGTACATATAGTGACGAGAATTCGTTAATTACTCCAATAACTAATATTCTTCAACACTTTTTAGTTAAAAAAAATAAAAAAATATGTTTATTTGCGACCAAAAAGATATGTATACAAAAATATTTTATGCACTATTTCTATATTGTTTGACAAGTGTGTCTTTTATGAACTCTAATCCCCACATTAGGATTCCCTGGGTTGTGGGAAATTAGACCCTAGATTTTCTTTCTTCTTTTCTATTATTAACCTGTTACTAACATAGTTCATAAGTAATTTGTCGCTAACACAATACGGAGCTTTTTTTTATCTTTAAAATGAGTTTTTTTTTAAAGTAAGTACACAATGCACGGTTTTCCCGTAGACTTACAGTCATTTTCTAAGTCTTAATCGCTATATATAATTATGGGATTTCACTTCTTGGACTATTTTGCTATTTCAGCTTTGAATGAATGAACTATACGGCATGGCCAACTTAAAGGTTAATAACCGCAGATAGGCCGCAAATAAAACAGTTTGCCTCTACATATAATGAAGACTCACCAGCCAAGTCAATAATTTCCTCCTGCGAGGCGGTGTTGAGAGCCTTCTCGTATTCATCGCCCAGGCAGAGAATATAAAGTATTACTAGCCCAGGTCTATGGAGATCTGTTCCTCTGCATCCCGCATCTGCGTTGGCTGCGGCGGCGGAATCCACTGCAATACAATGCATTAAGTTATTTGATTTTACGGCCATTTGCAATTTCTGTCGAAGTATACGTTTAATATACAATACAATACAGCTTTATTGTCACTCCACAAAAGAAAAATAATACAATTAATTGAACTTAAAAATACGAGTACAAAGGGTAAGTACAAATAGGCGGTCTTATCGCTTAAAGCGATCTCTTCCAGACAACCTTTAGGTGAAAAAAATACATTAAGATTGCTGAAGAGGCGTTGTACATGTAAAATAAGGTATATAAAGTAGAAGCCAAATTATATAAATAATAATACATACTAATACATACATATACCTACATTATATAAATAATTATTTCAAACATAATAAATACATTTTACAAATATACACTAAAAAAAATGAAATATAAAAGCTCTAAATACAAAATATGGTGCAGAAGAGTTAGAGTGACAAGTAATAACCCTTGACTAATTTTCTGAAGACAGGCAGTGATGGAGCTCTCCTTATTGGCAAAGGAAGATCGTTCCACAACCGAACAGCTTGGACTAAAAAGGAATTTGTGAAGAAGGACGATGAATGAGATGGTGTTGCCAAAAGGAGATTGTGAGAGGAACGTAAGGAACAACCATGAGTATCATGAAGAAATTGAAAATTAATCTTAAGGTAGGAAGGAATTGCATGATTGTGCAACATGGAAAATAATAGAGACAGGAATATATTGGGTGTAATTGTAATTTTACTGGTATATTTGAATGAAACCATATAACAAACTGGTCATACATAATAAACAACTTTCCCATCAAAGAAAAAACCGCGTAAATTAAAAAAAAATATACACCTGCCTACATTTACAATGTTTTCAAAATTAGAGTAAGAAACGTTAGCAAATTTTTTAATTTCCGCATGTTTGGAAAAGTTGTTCAGTAGGATCCGAAGATTATGTAGTTTCATTTGAAGATACCTGTCTATTTACACTCGGTATGATGACAAGTGTCTCTCACAAGGCTAAATATCTCCGACGTACTGACAATCGAGTCACACAAGCTTTTTTTATTCCTTTTGGCTCGCCACTTCTGCTATATCTCGCCAATTCGGTCAGCATACGTCCTTCTGGGCAGCTTATTCGAAATCATCCACTTACACTGCTTGATTTCTTTAGTCATTCTTCTCACCAAAGCATTCCTTTCTCTATTCTACATCTTCTGTCAGGCCACCACTCGACTTTGGCGCTTCTCTTGCCATTCCCAACATTCAATAAGCTACATACATAATTACCGTTTTCACTGACCTTAGGAGATTCCTAAATCAGATGTCTAAATATTTAAGAGATGCCTAGAGCAAAAACTAGTTTCAACAACCCTTAGGGCATAACACCTTTAGATGTTCCTTAGGCGTGAGGCGTCGTCTTGTTTGTTTCAATCAACATTTTTACCCACACTACTTTTTGGGTCATTGCCAGTATCCAAACACAGAATTTACAATTTGACTCTTTTCTTTCCGAAAATGGTTTTGTTTGTTACCTAGACAATATCGTACGTAACATTTCGAAATAAAAACATATTAAAAATTGTCTGTAATTCTTAACAAATTTATGGTAACTCAAGAGACGAGTTTGTCCCCGAGTTACTATGGAACAACGGTGTTGTCAACTGAGTTACTCCCTAGTTTTGCTGAAAATTACAATAATTATGAAATATTATTTGATTCTAAAGATATTCAAAAGTTACGCGTTATAGACTTGCTTTTTTAAAGGAACAAGTAGCGTGGGTAAAAAGTTAATTGACCCGTTTATCGTAAGTGAAAAGAGTTTATTTTAGGAATCACCACCACTCCTTTATGCACCGTTAATAGTTCCTTAGTAGCAGTCACACTGGCTGCCCATGAAGAAGTGTAGATTTCGGTTCCTTAATTAGTAGTTATTCTAGCTGATTTAACGTCTTTATGTCTATAGCAATAAGAGCCACGTACCTTCTTCCCTCGTACAACGCCCGCCACGAATGGCTTCACTTCCGGTCTGTCGGGCGTCTCAAGCGCCTGTTTGTTGATGTGTTCTATCAGCTTTTTCCGATTTAAGGGGCCCGTGGGGTCCTTCTCACAGTCGTAGTTATTTCTTTGAGAGGGCGGTAAGAAGTTGTCCTGAAATCAATTTGGGTTTACATTACGTATTATTCGAGGATAATAAAACCACACGAAAGGAGGATGATGGGCCAAAATACATGATGAGAACACTTCTTTAGCATTTGTGTCGATTCGGCATAACAAGACTAACCTTTTATTTTAAGCGTCCTGTCTTTTTCTTTCTTTATCGAAAAGACAAGTAGAGAACGCTTAAATTAAGTTTAGTCCTGTCAAATAGGTTAAGATGTGCTACACCGAATCGACGCCGTGTCGTAATAATTTAACTGCGTTTCATAAATAATTCGTATCATAAAATAAGTTTTCTATAATACATTAAAGCCTTTCTAAACTTTATACTTGCGATTGTCAGCACTTGTAGTACTCGCACTGTTTACTTATAGATTTCTTTCCCAACCGGTTTAGGATATCACCATTTTCAAGGGATATTTACGTGTTATGGAGTAAACAAATACATTTTAATTTTAGGTACTAGCCATTAACGACAAAAACGATAATTATTTATTATAATAAATATTTTTTTATTCCATAACACCTAGATAAATATCCCTTGAAAATGGTGTGATATCCGAAACCGGTTGGGAAAGAAATAATAGTGAGACTAGGACAAGTGAATTTATTCAAGATGTGTTTTCCAGTTTCACAAAGTGCCGACAATTGCAAGTATAAATTTAGAAAGGCTTTAATTTATTATAGAAAACTTATTTTATGATACGAATTATTTATGAAACGCAGTAAAATTATTACGTCACGGCGTAAAATGTTAAGAGGCTATGCGAATTTTATTTTTGTCACTGTCACTCCAAGCGAAAAATCACGCAGTACGAGAGGGGCGGATTCAGGGCAAAAGGAAAAAAGTTGGTTTTATATTTTTATTAAAAAAACTAAAATAGCTAGCAATATTTCAAATATCAAATCTCTAGATATTGTTAAAACACACCTAATAAAATATGTTCGAGTTCTGTATATGGTTCCTATTCTTCAAACGAGGAGAAAAAGTGTGTTTGAAGACCTCATTTCAACAATTATTTCTATCGAGGAAAATTCATCCATGTTTTCCAAAAAACCCTAGATTATATAGTCAAAATGCATATACCAGAAATTTATTAAAATTTTCCTTGTATTTCATGAAATACACAGAAAAGAAACACCCGTATTTTTTTCGTATATCGCCTTAAGAGCCCGGTCCGCGACGACGACAACTTTGATGCAAAGCATTTTGTTAAATATTTTTCTGGTCTTTATCTCGATGTTTTTGGAAAAACCAAGGACATACACCACTTCATATTGGCCGTCTAAATGAATGCCTAAAATTATTTGGTGGAATTGTTTCTCTTTTGCAAATTATTTTGGTACTTACGAGCCCGTTCCGAATAGTTCTTCATAATGTCTAAGTACCAAAATAATTCGCAAAGGAGAAATAATTTAATGAAATAAATTTTAGGACTTCATTTAGACGGCCAATATGATTATTAAACTGATTTACTTTTGTTTATATATATTATTTATGTATAGGTATGTTTAAATATATACATTGTATCTATTTATTCTGTACACCGCCTCTACACATTTTTATTCTTTCTTTTAAGAGTTCCTCCATCCAAAGGTTTTCTGGAAGATATCGCTTTTTAGTGATAAGACCGCCAATTGTACCCTACGTTTACTTTTTAAATTGTCTTTTTACTTTGTTTTGGGTGTGCAATAAAGAATATTGTATTGTACTATAACGTATACAAATGGCCCCTACGGGATTTGAAACCGCGGCCTGCGGATTTGTGGTCGAGACATTCTAATATTTAACAGTCTGATAACCCGTTAGATCTGGCAATAAAGGCCAGATTCGAGTATTGTAAGATTTCTTTATATTTTCTCGCATCGCATGCCCAGTAAATCGCCCTTACCCCGTAAACTCAAGCCGTTAAGTTTTCGTCATCGCCAGACCAATATATGACATTGACAGTCCAGATCGTGGTGGATCGTCGTTATTTACAATTCAGATTCAATTCAAAAATATGCTAAATAAATTGAGAGGAGAGGCATTTCACAGTAGGTCAAGAATTTAAAGGGTCAAAGTTTAATAAAATCTTGTCGTCTTTTATGGCCAGGTATGCTGTCAACCCGTTAGCTTATAGCTGTGCCGATCGGCACAGGTAAGTCAAGGTCACGGCAAACGTTCAGTATGAGTAGTATTTATATTATATTATATACAATACAATATGGGTATCGTTGGAATGCTAGAAAGACAAACAAGAATAAAAAAATAAAAAACTACAATAAAAAAAAAATTGTGGGTTGTTGTTTTTGACCTAACTTTTACGCCCCCCTTAATATTTTTTATTTATTTATGGTTATAGTTATATATTTTTTAAATACTTTAGGAGATAGAGCCAAAAACAAAACTGGCGCGAGAAAATTGGCGGGGAAAAAAAACCGCCAATAAATCTACACGTTAAACGAAACAATGGTGTTGAATCTATGGAATATAACTGTAGAAATAAAAATCTCTTAATATAAAACTAAAAACGGAGTTTATTTAAATTTCGACAAGACAATTTAGCAATTAATAACATCACATGAAAGATAGGTGTAGAGCCGCTTTTCCTTGAAAATAGATTAGTACTTACCGATAAAGATAATGGCGCCATTGATAGAAAGGTCTGATTGATAAGGTAGCTATTGTTAGTTTGTGCAATTTCGCCTTGAAACTGTTAGCACAAGTTTGCAACATATTTCTTTCTCCTACTACTTTAATTATTACACCCGGTGAACGCTAGATGACGCTAGTCCTTAACTACACCTCGAAAATGTCACGCCATGTTTTCGAACTTATGCCTCTTTTACTATTTAAACTTACAGATATCAATTTCAGTAAATCTTTTATTTTTTATACCCTTTATATTAGATATCTTCATAGAATTATTTATGTATTATCGTATTTATCCAAAGTAATCATATTTATCTCATGTATGATATACTTATATAATATTTGTTAGTAGTTTAACTATATTTTTTTTTATTATCTATTCGTTTAAATATTGAGCCATGTTTGTTTGTAGTTAAATTAATTTAGTTTGTGTACCTTCTGTTTGTTAAATTCCCTCGAAACGGAAATACTGTTCCCCAAAAGACAAATGTATAAGTTTGGGGTTCAGAGTCAACCTTATTATTTTGTAAACTCTTTTTTTGTACAATAAAGACTTTTGTATTTGTATTTGTAATGAGCCTTGGAGGGAAAAGGGCTCCACAATGCTAAACATCAGCTTTGTATTGGACTCAGTTCTATCAATGTAGACGGTAAATATTTGAAAAAAATATGGCGTGTTTTTTTGACTAAAGAAAATTATTAATTACACTTTATAAACAGGTAATACTTTTTACTTTAAATCTTCTTTTCATTATAATACTTTTAAAAAAGCATGAATTTCACGAAAAAAGCGATTCAGTTTCCATATTTCAAAACCGATTGAAGCGAAACCGACACACGCAGATACTTACTAGAAAAAAACCATCTTTATTACATCAAGAAATTATAGTTAATGTCCTAATGTAGCCGCGATTTCAAAATAACTGAAGTTTTGCGTGCGCGGCATCTGATTAGAGTAGGATAGACAGTTAAAAAAATATTATTAATATAATATATTATAGCATTGTACAGCCCCTTAAATATTGATCATAGAAAATTTCACTTAATGGAGACATCATTTTATTTTCTTTAATCATTCTGCATTCTAAGATTTTTGAAAAATGGCCTGTCTAAACCGGGAATCGAACCGGCTACATTTGTTAAAAAAAACAACCTTTGTTTTTATGTCATCGATTGAAAGGGTCAGTTATATGGACTAATTCTTTTTTAATAACACATAGTAAATATCTATTTTTAATTTTATAATCTTAAATTAAAGGAAAGTCATAAAACTTAACATTTTAATTACAAAACGAGTATATCACGGACGTTAAAATATCCCGGACAGAGTTTCGTTAACAAACAACTGAAGCTCCCCTAGTAAGCAGACTTACTTTTTACTTTACTTGACTTAAAATAGGGTTAGTTCTGTCAAATAAGTTAAGTCGTGTTACGCCGAATCGACACAACTGTTTATCATTACGGCAACACATAACATATATGCAAATTATTGCAAATAACTAACACAAGGAAGCATTATTAACAAGCCAGAACCATTTCTATGTTAATATGTTTAGTGAAGTGTTAAAAGTAATATTGGAAAAGAAACAGTCTGTTATGTACATCAATGTCTGACACTGATACCTACTTTTATTATTGTTGTTCTAACAAGTTATTGCAGTGACATAATTATAAATCAATTTGAAATAACTAAAAAAACTCGATTTCAACTTATGTAGGTAATATATAATATATTTAACACTGATTCGGTTTCCTGCCTGATATGAATGATAAATATTTCATTTAATTTACCTAATGCACTTTATTATTGGTTTATTTTGTAACTTACTGATGTAAGCCACAGTAATAAGTATGTTAAGTCTATTTTAATTTATTGGAAAGAAAAGTATATTATTTTTAAACTGATTACTTATTCCAGAACTCTCTTATTGAAAATGTTCAATTAAATTATTTTTTTATTTTGGCAAAGTCAGCCGGTGTCGACTATTCTGCCAATGTCACGTAATGGATTGCAAACATACATCGGTTATCTACTAGTTATTAAATGTCTGTGGTTATCCCATGAAAAAATAAGATCAAAATGAATGACCTATAAATGCTGAAACAAACACAACATACCTACATGTTAGTAATTAAGTATAGAAACTATAACTTAACTTAAGCGTTCTGTCTTTTCTTTCTGTATCAAAAAGACAAAGACAGGATGCTTGAAATAAGGTTAGTCCTGTCGAATAAATTAAGTCGTGTTACACCGAATCTTATTATACATATTATATACTAATATAATCAATATTAGTATTTATAAAAAGGGTTATTAATACAAAAATAAACTAAAATCCACCACCTATCATTTAATTTGATTTTCCCTTACGAATCTAATTAGAGCCCCTATTAGCTCCTTCGAAAAGTGGTATATCATAGTAGAGAAAAGTTCACAGGAAGTTCAATATTTTATTTTGGGATCACACATCAGTATGTGTTTAAACTGCTTAATATGTTACATAAACATTATGCAGTGTGTGAACAGTTTCACATTGATCAATTTTATGACGTCTTGTCATTGTAGTTGATGGTCAACTGTTATTTTAAGCTATATTGGTATATAGGCCAATGTCTGTATAGTATCATATGTGATGGTGTCCAAGAATTACCATTACAAATACAGTTTACGTGATACCTGAACTGGTTACTTTATCTCACAGTGGTGAGCGAGACCACCAATCTCCAACTCCTAATACTAATATGTAATGAATGCCATCTAAAACATAAGTGCAGTAAATAGAGTAGTAGATCCTACATTTGGGGCCACAGAATCAATATCTACCACCAATCAAATCAAGTTTTAAAAAATATATCAAAAGTTTTTTTTATAAATTTATTTGTTCATCAGTAGATTTGTTTCAAACTAAAACAAAAAACGGTCAAGTGCGAGTCAGACTCGCGTGCCTAAGGTTCCGTAATTCGATAATTTTGGGAAATTTATCATTTTGTTTTCGTGAATATACGTGAATAACTGTTATAGTTTTCCTGTAATCTTCATGTTTTTTTGTCCACCAGTTTTGGAGATAAGGGGGGAGGGGACTTAACATTTATAGTGGTTTTTCAGAAAATAGTTATTAATGGTTAAGATTTTTACAATAAGCTCTTTAATATCTACAGTTTGATACCCATATTGTATTTTTAGGATAATTTTTGTTATTT
The DNA here is from genome assembly GCA_934047225.1 of Ypsolopha sequella. Taxonomy (NCBI): domain Eukaryota; kingdom Metazoa; phylum Arthropoda; class Insecta; order Lepidoptera; family Ypsolophidae; genus Ypsolopha; species Ypsolopha sequella. Next base: position 25,287,673 of record OW203984.1, on the reverse strand, counting down.
TTATCTCTTTTGTATTGGAAATATTTTAAACAATTTCGATTTTTTTTACACCTTGAAATGCGGGCAAAATTATTTGTAAAAATAGGAAAAATGTAACACCTGTAAAATTTGGAAAATATAAAAAGCTTTATTATTATTAATCAAATCATATTTAAAATTCATAGTTGCACAACTGCTAATCTTAAATTTACATACAAGGTGACTTTTCGATCATCGTCCAAATTCATACTGGAGGCTTGGTAAGTGATCAACATCATGAATCGATAACAATTTTTGTGAAATTCGTATAATGAAATTTCGACTTCCCATAGTAATTCACTCCCAGTCCTGAGTGAATCACTATGGGGAGTCGAAATTTAGTTTCATGAATTTTACAAAACTCGTTATTGGTTCATGATGCTGATGAGTTACCAAGGCTCAAGTATGAATTTGGACGATGTTGACAAATTCACCATGTATAACTAACTGGTATTTGTCAGAATGGAACACACCAGTAATAGGGTATAATGTTCTTACATTCAATGTATATAATAGTTGGGACATCAGGTAGGTATCCTAGTTTCTACTGATAATGTCAAAACGAATTCTGTGTCGATTGTTCATATTCATACTATCTTTTTATAAATATACTTCTACGGTACGCAACCGAATATTATACTAAGTGCTTGTTTTTATTCTAAACAAGGAGAAGCACTGATGCATATATTACGGTTTTTACTATGTTAGACATCAGTAGCCATCTCATTAGTGCTAAGTAACCATGTCATCGAAAAGCATCAAAGTTTTCTTTTGTAAAGTTTTTGTATTGTGTATGTTATATAGCCTAATGTTTTGTTCATATTGATGGTATCAATAAATGTTTTTGTATTGTTTATGTATGTTACATAGCTAAAATTGGGGTTTCCTTTTGGGAGTTTTTAAAAAGCAAAGAACACGTCTGAGTCGAAGCGAAGACTCTTTAATATTGAATATTACAAGTACAAAATGCATCCTACGTCTAAAAGTGCTTACACTAACCCTTTATAGAGTAGCACGGGGATTTAGACTTAGTCAGCAAAAATATTATTACTAGCTAAGGGTTGAGGGGGTGACATAACTCCTCCCTCCCTAAGTGCAAAATTATCGGAATGAGGGTTAATACCGTTGTTCCGATGATTTTGCGTAACATGTAATATGTTTCCCCAAAAATGATACAATGTGAGGATAAAACAGATTAAAACTAAACACATAAGGCCGTACAGTAAGACTGTTCCTAGGCTAACACTATTGAAATTCACTGCACTGATATCTTTATATTCACTGTCACTATTTTTCAAAACCAATGACATATACTTTAGTTCGTCCAAGTTGACACCTTTCATATTCAGGACATGTGCACTGGATAAGTTGCTGAGATGTAGCTCCGGGAGTATAATTGTCGGTGTTTTCTCTATGGTTATTGACTCCGTAAAGGTGTTCTGGTGATGGATGAGGATACCATTTATTTCTAACTCACAAGGTTCATCTAGCGTTATGAGATAGGTACCAATTATAGGCTGCTTTTGAATATCATTACCACATTTTTTTACCAAAATTGATTTTGCATCGACGTATAAAATCCAACTTTTCGGTCCGATCTTTTGTATCTTTATACTTTCTATGGTAACGGGATGTTGAACACATTGAGCAGGGTTTTCTACGAATTTCAGCAGCTGTTCAATGCAGGTTGATTCAGGATAGAGTACTTGCTTGTCAGTGGTGCAGAGGAAGTCGGTTTCATCAGAAAGCGGTTGGCATGATTCAGCAATTGGTAGGTATTTCATTCCCTTCGCCAGGAGGTAAGGATATTTAGGGATGATAACAAATGTTTTATTTTTGGAATCGTTAAATACTGGTATAGAATAAAGTTTAAAGTACTTATATGTATTATTATCAGTAAGCGGAACTTCCATAATAAACGTTATCTGATTTCCTTTCATATAAGATTTAACACTTATTGTTTCTTCTAACTTTACTAAGTTATTTAATGTGGGTTGATATATTAAACTTTCAGTCCTTGCAATTTGTTGCAAATGATTTAACAATTCGGTAGAGTTTATAATAGACTGATGTAATACAGATGTTTTACAAAACGCTAGGGTAGTCTCTATTTCGCTTAATTGTATGAATATAGTTCTAAAATTGATAGCAAACATATTAAACAACCCTAACACATAAGTGGAGTAAATACAATTATTTTCACGAGTTGTAACTTCTTTTAACATTTTCTCAACCCTTTGTAAACGTTTATCTAAAATAACAGTGTTCTCATGTAGAGTTTGTGTACCATTTATAAGGCTATTCAGCATTTTGGAAACTATCGTCAATTTTGAATCGAAAATCGTTTGATCCTTTTCGAACTTTGAAATTAGATTATCATACTTAAGGGCGTCATTATGATCTAGGTTTCCGGTCACTATTTTGATAAGAGAACCCAATGGATTAATAATACCTCGTCTGAAACGTTGTGAAGGAATCAGTTGCTGAAACTTTTCTATAGCCAATTTTTGTAAATATTCTACTTGAGCCTTGACACTTGAAAACTCATGAATATATGGTTTGTTATTATCTATTAATTTATTAAATTCATTAAATTTTATACTGTTAAAATTAAGGTCATTGTGAATACCATTTAGATCCAAAACCTTTGCAATAATCCATTTGTCTGTTTGAATGGAAGCTTGTCCTACTTTTACCGGAAGTATGCCAGGGTTTTTTTTAAGTGATTCCAGTTGAAGGGCCTGGTTTGGGACTGTTGCGACCGCTACGATCAGCAGGCACCACCTGTGAAGGGCGTTTCACATTTATAATAGGGACCTTCGTATTCCTACTTCCTATCTGAACTGGTACAATATTTCGTTCAGGTTTTCCTATAATTTTTGCCTTTTGATAAACTTACTTAAACTTCCTTACTTTTTCTTTTATTGACGACTTTTGCGTAAATTGGTCTTTCAGGGCAAAGCTCAATATTTTCATCTCCTCCTCTCTTTTCTCTCACCTTTTCTTTTCTTGCTAACATCTTTTCTGACAAATGTTTGTATAGATATTGGGTTCTTTTAAAATGATATTTTAATAGTTGCTGTAAGTAAGTTTTCTCCAAATTAACATTGAATAGAGATCCAGAGTCAGTATGACCAAATACGACTTCAAATGGGGTGAGATCGGTAACTGAGTGAATTGTGTGATTATAGGCCATTATGGAATAAGTCATGATTGACGCGGCATCTGTACATCTTTGTTCGTATGTGGCTAATCTATATATCTCTATTATTGTTGAGTGGAACCTTTCAATTAAACCCATGGAATTGGGGTTATTTGCAGTTCCGATGTGCATTTCAATTTTGTACATAGCTGTCATCTCTTTCATAAGCTCGTTGTTAAACTCCGACCCAGGGTCTGAGCTTATCTTTCTCGGAATACCGTAGAAAGAAAAGTATTTTATTAATGCGCGAATTACTTCGGGTGTTGAGCGATTTGATATCTCTATAGCCTGTCCCAGTTTGCTAAACGCATCAACCAATGTCAGATAATATTTACCGTCGATTGTAAAAAGATCGATAAATATTTCCTGGAAGGGTGCATCCTGCGTTTGTGTTAACTGTAAAGTGGGCTTTAACGGTCTCCTATCATACTTCATCTTATTACATGCATCACAATCATTTAAAACTGCTGAAACTGTCGCTTGCATATTATTCCAATAATAATTTCTACGTATTCTCAGTAAAGTTTCCTTGATGCCTCTGTGGCAAGTTTTCCCTTCATGATTTCTTAAAATGATTTTTTTTTGTTCGCTTTCGTCCTCTTCATACTTCACGCGTTCTGTACATTCAAAAAACTTAACCATTCCTCCTTTAAATAATTGGATAATTATATTACTAAACTGTTTTCTATGTATTTCGCTTTCATAGTATATAAAGTATTTGGTCTTGGGCTTGATATACCTTTTGAGGAAATCTTTTATCAATTCCTCATTATTTACTGGCAAATGAACTTCCAAAATTTTTTGTTTGTCCCGAGATAAATCTTTAACTTGAGTATCGTTCCTGAACCAAACATATATCAAAAGTTGATTGGGCTTCGTATCTATAGCCTCATTCAAAATAGGAACTCCTACAGATTCAATATTTTCAGCGGAATGTATTGTATCAGAATGAGTCGAATCTAGAGACATCGGTTTATTGATTTCTGAACTGGCCGAAAGTGTGTCAGAATTTTCATGTACAGAGACAGTGCATTCAGAATTGGCGCTTTCTGTTTCAGAGGAATCGTTTATTGCTATTGATTCGTTTTCGTCCGGTTTAGACAGTCCAATTATTTGTTTAGTTACCCTTTTTATAAATTTGTTAAGTTTTTTTGTTTTTTGGTTCTCGTCCTTGTCGTCAATATTTACTTTCATTGATAATCCGTCGTTATCTGAGTCTACAGCATTAATTTTTATTCTAGACAGGGCATCAGCATTTGTATTCTGGCTACCCTTTTTATGTTTTATGTCATAGTTATAGTCAGAAAGGCGTAATCTCCAACGGGTGAGTTTACTATTTGTATCTCCTAAGGTATTAAGCCACTCTAAAGGCTTATGGTCTGTGTAAATGTCGAATTTGCGTCCATAAAGGTAAGGTCGAAAATGTTTTGTGGCCCAAACTACTGCAAGAAGTTCTCGCTCTATAGTGCTGTATCTGCTTTCCGTTTCACTGAGGGTCCGACTGGCATAAGCAATAGGCTTATCACTGCCTACAGGACCTTGGGATAAGACAGCTCCAATGGCGAAATTTGAACTGTCAGTTGTGAGGATGAAAGGTTTATCTGGGTCCGGGTATTGAAGTAATGGGGCGCTTGTTAAAAGTTCCTTGCATTTGTTGAAGGCGTCAATATATGGTTGATCAATCACAATTTTATTCCTTTTCTTTAAACAATTCGTCAACGGTTTGGTAATTTTGGCGAAGTCTTTAATAAACTTTCTGTAATAGCCTACTAACCCTAAAAAGCTTTTGATTTGAGTGGTTGTTTTGGGGATCGGAAAGTCCAAGACTGCTTTTATTTTGTCATCGTTTGGCCTAAGGCCATCTTTAGTAATTTTATGTCCAAGGTAAAGGACTTCCTTGCGGAAAAACTCCGACTTATCAAGTTGAACTTTCAGATTTGTGCTTCTAAGTCTGTCAAAAACGGCTCGGAGCTTCTGGAGGTGTTCTTCTAGACTGGCAGAGAATATTATAATGTCATCAAGGTAAACCATGCAATGGATCCCCTGTAGACCCCGCAGCACATTATCTATCGTCCTTTGGAACGTAGCAGGTGCGGTTTTAAGTCCAAACGGCATTCGTGAAAATTCGAAATGACCGTTTTGTGTGCTAAAGGCCGTTTTCTGTCTGTCCTCGTCAACTACCTCAATTTGGTGATAGCCACTTGCCAAGTCAAGCGTACTAAAGTAAACACTCTTGCCAAGTTTGTCAAACAGGTCCGTAATATTGGGAAGTGGGTATCGATCGTCAATTGTAATGTCATTTAAGCGTCTGTAGTCGATTACCATTCGGAATTTGACTTCTCCAGAGGCGTCCATTTTTTTGGGCACTAGGTGCACAGGTGCACTCCAAGGAGAGTACGATTCCTGGATAACATTGTCTTTAAGTAATTTTTCTACTTGTCTATTTATTTCGGATGCCTGAGCAGGGGCTTGTCGGTATGGTTTAATATAGATAGGATCCTCGTTTTTAGTGCGAATGTGATGCTTAACCTGATTGGTAAAGGTCAGTGGAATTTCTTCGCAGTAAAAGATGTCTTTGTACTCTGAACATAATTTTTGAACACATTGTTTCTCTTGGTCATTCATATGGTCTAATCGCAGTTTGTTTAAATTTTGTGTTAAAATTTGGTCTATGTCTGTATGGTTTTTATTGTTAGTCGAATAAGTCTCACATTGCATGTCATTGTCAAATTTCTCTACCTTAAACGGGCTGGTTATAGTTAACTGAACGTCATTGTCCGTCGAATTTTGGATTACAGTTGTTGCGTAGCCATTGTCACATCTAACTATTGCTAAGGGCATACGTACTCCAGAATAAAATTCGGTGTAGTTTAGAATAGCTTCGCCGGAATACAAGTCAGTGGGAAGTCGAACTCGTTGTTCTGATCGAGGTCCTATTTTTATTTCGTGCGGAGTGGTAGTCGGGTTATAAATAATAGGTATGGATGTAGTTTTCGTTTGTAAAACTTGATTTTTCATGTCGATAGTCGCTTCGAGCTGTTTTAACAAATCACTACCAATAAGTCCATCATATTTTTTATCCACATCGTAGATATAGAATTTATGTCGATTTTTGCAATTAAAAGTTGGTAGTAAGGGTATGTCGATGACCTCGTGATGTTTGCTTGAAGCATGCGTACTAATTACTTCAAATGGTTCTATTGATTTAAATGACGAAAAATAATCGTTGGCCTTTTTGGGACTTATGAAACTACGCGTGCTTCCAGTGTCCACCATGAATTTCGAGTCAATTTCAGGTATGTAAATATGGGGTAGTTTTAATGTTGGGTCACAATTCAAATTTATCATTTCGGGATTGGTTTTGAGACCAGTATGCGAAAATTTTCAATTTCGTGGTCACTACTTTCCGATTTGTTATTATTCATTTCAATTCGATCCGCTTCTAAATTCTCAGTAGGAAGATTATCAGTTATGCATTCAATTGGATATTCAATATTATTATCATAACAGTCGTACTCATACGAACTCGCTTGTACATATGGACTGTAGTCATAACAATAATCAGTCTCGTTGTCAGTCATGTACAGTTCGTTTAATCGAAAACCTTGTTGCGGTTTAGTTACAGGAGCCGTTCTCATTGAGACGTCGGTATTGCCCTGGGGTTTAAAGCCAGAGGGTTGACTGTTATTATTAAACTGGGGTGGCTTGTATCCGAACTGTTGATTTGGTTGTTGAGGGCGTATTCCAAATTGTTGAGGTTTAAAACCAAATTGTGGCGGCTGATTACCAAATGGTGGTGGGCGGTAGCCAAACTGTGGTGGTTTATAACCCAAATTTTGGGGTTGAAGGTTAGGACGGAATCCAAAATTCTGTCCTTGACCGAACTGAGGCACACTTATAGGTTTGTTTTGAGGGATACCAAAATTAAATTTTGGTGGAGCGTACATCGAGGGTACAACGGGTTTAATACCAAAGCTTTGGTATTGCTGGGGCTTAGGAATATTGTTAGAGGTGTCAAACTTGATAGTTTGTGGAGTTGTATTGAATTGGGTTTTTGATAGAGAATTATTGGAATTACCAAGCATTCTGTTACGCATATTATACTGTTCGTGAAAATTTACTTCTTCTAGAACAATGCTTAGAGCCTGTTCTAGTGTTGACGGTATCTTTAATCGCACAATTCGCACCATATTTTCTGGCAAATTGTACAGAAAAACATTCAAGGCAGTATTATTGTAAATGCATATTTTACTTTTCCTTATATTTTCGTCTTGCAACTGATTAACCTTCGAAATCAAAATTGATCTTATTGATTGGATTCTGTTACAAAAGTCCAAAAAGCTTTCACCCTGTTTGATCTTTAAAGTTTCTAACTCTATGTTGATACACTCTTCACTACGTGGGTCTCCGAAATGCTGAGTTAACAGTGCCTTAAGCTCAATCCAGGTACTAACGTCCTCTCGTTCCGATAACAAGGCCGCTGCATCGTCAACAAGCCTACTTGTTATCGCATTATAGAGATATAAATTTTGTTCGTCTTGACCTCTATATTTCGATATTATAAATTCACATTTCCTCACAAATAAGTTCAAGTGTCTTTTATCACCACCGAAAAGCGGTATCAATTTTAACATTTCAGCGGGTATCAGCTTTATTTTATCCATTTTATTTTTGGAAAATCAATACAGTACAATAAAAAAAAATCGTATAAAGTCTCAAAAATGTAAAAATAAAATAAAGTAATACTAATAAAACTTGGATCAAAAGAAATACTTTTGTGTAATTACGTTAAGTACTATTTCATAAATTTATATTTTAAAACTACGCAATTTTAGCGTAAAATACAGTTTATAAGGCAAGGCTTAAAACTAAAACACAAGAATACAAGTTACAATTATACTTTAACTACCAGATAACGTATTATCGGAAAAGGTTTGATTCCAAAATAACACACAATGAAAAATATAGGAGGGTAAGGAAGGAAGGCGAAGAGTTTTACTCACCAACCAATGTTTTCTCCCATACTCGGCTTTTATATCCCAATAGGTCACCTTTTAACTTATTTCTTTGTTCGTAGTTTTTAGTCGCACAGCTATAATCGCGCACACATTCACGGAAATCTTCAGAATTTGATGAAGAAAAACTCGCGAAAGCGGCGCAGCTTTTAAACGACTAATCCTACCGGCTGCGCCAGCTAAAATTGGGGTTTCCTTTTGGGAGTTTTTAAAAAGCAAAGAACACGTCTGAGTCGAAGCGAAGACTCTTTAATATTGAATATTACAAGTACAAAATGCATCCTACGTCTAAAAGTGCTTACACTAACCCTTTATAGAGTAGCACGGGGATTTAGACTTAGTCAGCAAAAATATTATTACTAGCTAAGGGTTGAGGGGGTGACATAACTACATAGCCTAATGTTTTGTTCATATTGATGGTATCAATAAATATTTTCATTTTCATCTATCTGCATTATTTTTAACTTATACTGGTGTCGATTCGACGCAACACAACTGACAAGACTAAACTTCTTTTGAGCGTCCCATCTTTGTCTATTTGATACAGAAAGAAAAGGACGGAACACTTGAATTAAGTTAAGTCCTGTCAATTAAGTTAAGTTGTGTTGCGCCGAATCGGTGTTACTGTAGGTTTTTACAATGCCTATCTGTTAAAACTCTAACAACTTTGGTAATGGGCTGAACGTCAAATACAAATTGGACTTTATGCTTCATTCCAACCTTCAAAGAAACTCATAATGGCAGGCAATTGAAGTAGTAACAATGAGTCTCAAGGTTTTTAGTGCACATACCTATATCATAGGTCCATGCCTATATTATCATTTGTGCTCATGAATGACTTGTTAGTAGAAAATTATATAATGAGATTTTTTCACACAATATAATGTAGGGCATTATTACAAATAAGTGATCTTGCATTGTAATAAGTAGGTATTTTTTATAAAAATAGCTATGTGGCCTGTTATGTAAGGCTTTGTGTTCTTTCATACTTGCATGTATATTGTTGCTGATCTAGGAGTGTTACCTGTCAGGAAGCACATTAACACACACATCGAGTGTCAAGTACAAAATACTGCTGTCTACAAAAAGTAAATTTTACAGGAGAGGAACAAACGATTAGTGTTTTTATTTGGATAAAATCAAATGAGCTATAATAGTAATATTATTCAAAAATATATAACAATTTTATTGGTAATAAATAAGCATTTTAGACGCCAACGTATGAATCGATTCCTGCTAAATCGGTTCCCACTAAAGCCTCAAAATCTATAAAATGGAAGATAGCAGTATTTAGTACTTAACCATCGACATACTTCAAAGGCTCTCTCCCACAAATAGGATTCAATAACTGTGAAAGGAAGATTGGTGGCATTTATAAGACGCCTAACTCTACTGGTTCTAAATCTAAAGTATGCATTTCGAGTATGCAGAATCATGCCACTGTTATTTATCTGTATGGAACTTCCTGCATTGAAAAAACCGGCCAAGTGCGAGTCAGCCTCGCCATAGATAAATAAAGGAAGGATAGATTGCTATCTCTTTGTACTGTTCGCAATACTACGTTGCTAGATGGCGTTACTGTCTCGCTGGAAATAAAATTTGTCTGAAATCGACGAAATATAGCATTTTACTGTTCTGGTTCATCATATTTATTTATTTTATGAATAAAAACACAAAATTTTCATACCAGAAAATAGTGAATGAGGATAAGTCACATAACGGGAGAATCCAATTTTGACTATTACATTGCATGTGTTATGATTTTCTGAGTACACTACTTTTTGATTTTTTGAAATCCGTCCATAAATGGCAAAGTTATTCAATATTTTATCGGGCTTGATTTTAAAACGCGCGCCTCCCGCCCGTGGATACCGATGTCGTCATCACACACAGACCCCGCGCGATCGCAGTCGTCCAGTACGCACATTCGTGATTAGTAGCGAACACTCGGTTTTTTTTCGAGTTTTATGCATTATCGGTTTATTGTTTCGGTGTTCTGTAATAATGAGCAACAAATTGGAAGATGGATTCGAAAAAGGACAGTCAGATAATCTACCTAAAGTGGATTCTTTCATGGTTTTTGAATACTTAAACAATCATGTGAAGTATACCAGCGCTGAAATCCGAGGTTGGAAGCTTCAACGGTAAGTACCTACCAAATTTAATGTGTTAGTTAGTGAGTTTAGGCCTAGGTACTTTTTCCCATGGCTGTTGCGGTAGGTAATGTGAAAATAATAAAATAACCTGGGTAAAAAGGTACATGGACAGCATAACACACTCCATCATAAAAACGTTAGTCAAGTCAAGTACCTACATTATTTCTTCCTACGGAGTTCGAGTTGATGTTTTTGTAAGCAGGCAACTGCAGGCATGATTCATTGCGATTTAGTAAGTGCCGGTTTCAAGTTCACCTAAACATTATAGACCGGGAGCGCGCCGTAGATTAACTAACATTAGCGGATACCTACCATGTTTTTTGTTTCGATGCACTTAAATGGTGCAACCGCATCAGGTAATGTGATGTAGGTATTTAATGCTGTATGATTATTACAGGTCTGTACGAGAGTCATATGGCGACGATGCCGTAGGGTATGTCCAAGTCCAAAGAAATGGAAATGTGTGCACAGTAAAGGCAAGAATAACACCGGAGCATAAAGTAAAAACTAAAGGTTATAGCTGCACTCTCAAATGTGAAGAAAATGATAAAACTATTATTGATGTTACTTGTCATGATTGTGCTGCACAAAAAGGAGGTTGCAAACATAGTGTAGCATTTCTTATGTGGATACACAGACGCAGTGAAGAGCCTTCTCCAACTGAAAAAAAATGTTATTGGGCCAAACCAAAACTGGCCACAGTGGGCACAACCTTGAAATTTATAAAAGCCAAAGATATCGGTTCCAGCGTTGGAGATATTGACGATAACGCTAATGTAAGAAGTGAACAATTTTTTAACAAACTGGTGCACAATATACAGTTAAATTCTATTAGGATTCAGTTAACAAGTTACGTTACACAGAATGAACTTACGAAATTATCATTGCATAACTTGATAAATGATTATAAAAAAGAAGGTAACGACACGAACAGTGCACAAGGCTTCATCGATTATTGTACAACAAAACAAACACCAGAAAAGTGTTCAAAAATAGAACAAGAAACTCTATCTCAAGCTCAGTCTCCTTTATGGCATGAGATGCGATATTGCAGAATAACCGCGTCAAAAATACACGACGCCGCCCATTGCAAAACCCCTGATGGTTCATTAGTTGAGCAAATATTCGGTGCAACCATACCAGAAACTCCTGCAATGCGAAGAGGCAAAGTACTGGAACCTGATGTTAGGGCAAAAGTAGCAAAATTGAGAAAATTTGTAATCGAAAATGGTGGGCTGTTTTTGAAAAGTGATTGGCCTATTTTAGGTGCATCTCCTGATGGCTTAACACAAGAATATGTCATAGAAATAAAATGTCCCATGACCACACAAGGCAAAGAAAGCTTTATTAAAAATAATCGTCTCACAAACAAATCAAAAGGTCAAATCCAGCTGCAAATGTTTTTTTGCAACAAAACTAAAGGGCTTTTTTGTGTTGCTGATAAGAATTTTGAAGCTAACAAAGAAGTAGAAATCTTTGAAGAAGATTTTGATGAAATTTACTGCAAAGATCTTTTGGAAAAGTCAACAAGTTTTTGGAAACACTCAGTCTTTCCTAAATTGGTCAAAACTTAGGTTAAGGTATAAAAATAAACAGATGGCTTAAGATATAAATATTGTTTTATCATCCTTGGCAGCTGGTGTAGTTTGTACTCCATAGATCGTCATGTACTAGTGACATTTCCATCTGAAATTTCCATGTTGAGTAGTTGGAACTTCCTTCAAGTTTCTGGAATGTCGGTATGCTACTACTACTGGTACTCATCTTGTTGTGTTGTCTACGAGATGACTGCTCTTCTTTAGTACTTTCTCCAGCACTACTCAGCAGCTCGATCTCGAAAAACAGTTTTTACAGCTCTCTGTCTGTTTCGGATAAATACACTGCAGGCCCATAACCTATTGGTAATTCCGTGATATTGGAACTACCAATTGCTCTAGCAGAGTAGGAAGCGGATCTACCCAAAATATACGCTGTACATTATCAGGATAAATAGTTTTATTTAGACTGAAAATAATGTTGACACAACAAGGAAAAAGGTGTGACAATATCATCTAGACACACGCTAGAATATTTTAAATCCTAACTGGCTTAACGGCCAGTTCAGTCGACAGTGTCAGCCTCCTTTCTCTCCAATAAAAACGATAGAGAGCCGTACCTTCAATTCGGACCGTGGTCTGTACAAAAATAAATAAAAAACTCTGTGAACGAGCGCGACAGTGCTGCACACGGAATTCGGTGGAACTATTTGACAAACGTCAAACGAGAAAAATTTCCACACGGACGATTTTATCAATATTTTTATGGATTCATATCTAAAACTAATCAAGCAAAATACGACAGCTTGGATTCAGACTGTGAGTAAACAAGATCTTTTATTAATCGCTCAGCATTTTGACCTAATTAACACAACAACTGAGCATGAGACTGACCTTACGGTAGACAGGTTGCGACAAATAATTCGTGAATACGTAAAAAATTTAACCCGTCAAGTGTCCTACGATCAAACGGTTGATCATAAGAAAATGGGTGCCTCAAATGCCCTATGATCAAACGTCTGATCATAAGCGGCGGTATGAAATTGCCGCCAAATATCTCGGAGTGAAATTGAACGAACTTTTGAGCAAAAATTTTTTATGATTTCTCACATTGTTGACAACATTTAGGCGTAAATGATTTCCGGTTTGGAGTGAATGAATTTTAGAAACATTTTGCTCAGTGAAAACGCAACCGGCATCGAGTTTGTTTACGTCCGTAAATATTTAATTATTGTGAAGTATTTACTGAGTATTTCAATAAAAAAATGTATGTAGTCTACGTGTAAACTAATTTTGATTACGTGAGTGTAAAAACAAATTCTGAAATTAGTGTAAATGAAGTGTTGTGATGAAAAATGTGACAAAAATGGCGGAAAAAAGTGAGAGCTGAAACTATATCTAAGGATATTTTTCCTTCGGATTGTCGCCTAGGTATGTAAATTACATGAGAAGATGGCAAATTTTATGTAGATTTTTAGAAGATATAACATATTCGGTAATAATGATTGCAACTTAACTAAATCCGAGCATTTCTAACAACAAGTCGCTCAAAATCTCGCTTGGCGCGATGTATGGGGACATTTCGGGTACTTGGAATTCCCTTCTATGGGGACATGCAAGAGGTTAAACAAACGTCAAGAAAACACAAAAATGTCCATGCCCTATAATACTTTGGATAATTATAGCGGGACTGGTAGCTGGGATACGTATTTAGAACAATTAAATTGCTTCATCTCACTCAACGATATAGAAGAAAACAAGAAACTGAGCCTTTTGCTAACAAAGCTATCGCCGACAGTTTATGAAACATTGTCAACGTTGTGCGCGCCCAAAAAACCAGTATTTATGAAATTTGAGGAAGTATGTGTGTTACTAAGTAATCATTATCACCCGAAAATCAATCTTGTTTTGGAAAGGGCCAAATTTAGAGATCGTTGTCAACAAAACAACGAATTAATCAGTGATTATGTCCTTGGGCTGCGCAAACTTGCAAAGCGGTGTGAATTTAAAGATACAGATGATCAAATTAAAGAACGATTATTGAATGGAGTTAAGGATGAATGGAAGAGGTTTGAGTTATTGAAATCTGGGGACTTGTCCCTCCAGCAATTACAAACTATGGCCGAAACAGTAGAGACTGCATATAAAATTGCACATGGAAATAAGGAATCAACGGAAATGTATGCATATAAACAAAATGCTAGCAGCTCATTTCAGAAGAAAAACTATAAACAAGATAATCAGAAGCAAAGTTGCTACTGTTGCGGAAAAATTGGCTATAACCGAAAAGAATGCACATTAAGAAATAAATTTTGTAGTGAATGCGGAGCGAAGGGGCATATTTTCCGAACATGTAGGAGAAATGGTAAAGAAATAAAAAATCTGACGTCAACGGAAAAGCAAGATGTAGAAGAAGATATGAAAAGTTTAAAATTACAAAGTGAAAGTGAAAATAGTGATGCGGAAGACTTTCAAGTATTTAAGTTATCCATAAAAAATTTAAATAAAAGTAAAAAAATTGAACCTCTGTATTTAGAATTGTTAGTAAATGGAAAACGTCTGAAATTTGAGGTTGACACAGGAGCCGATATAACAACATTAAGTCTTAAAGACAAAGAAAGCTTGTTTCCTCTTGCAGAAATATTATCATCAAATGTTACATTTACAAATTTTAATCAGTGAATTTCTAAACCCGTTGGCATGCTTAAAAATTTAGAAGTTGCTTTCAATACAAAATTGTACAAAGAAATGACATTATTTGTTGTTCCTGATAGACAGCCTCAAATTATCGGAAAGGATTGGTTAAGTACATTAGAAATTTGGCCATTGATAAAAAAAAAAAAAAAAATCTGTAAACAAAATGATGAAGACTGTAAAAAATATGAAAATAACATTAAAAAGGAATTTTGTGATGTATTTAAGGCAGGTTGGGGCAATTTTAAAGGTAACTGTATACATTTGGAATTAAAACCTGAAGCTATACCAAAATTTTTACCAGCTCGCAGTGTGCATTTTGCTTTAAAATCAAAAGTTAATGATGAGATTAACCGTCTAGTCACGGAGGGTCGTATAGTTCCTGTGGAATATTCAGAATGGGGAACACCAGTTGTTCCAGTCTTAAAGAAAGACGGAACTGTACGATTATGTGGTGATTATAAAATAACAGTTAACCCCAATTTAAAAATAGATCATTTTCCATTGCCAACAGTGAATAGTATTCTGGCTCATTTTCAGGGTCAGGCTTACTACTGTGAATTAGATTTACGGGAAGCATATTTGCAGGCCCCTGTAGATGCAGACTCCCAAAAACATTACAACCATTGTTACAGAAATAGGCATTTTTAAATATTTGTTTTTGCCATATGGTGTCAGCACGGGGCCTGGTTCTTTTCAAAGATTGATGTTTCAGCGCCTCGCTGATCTTAAGGGAGTCTGTGTATATATTGACAATGTATACATTGTTGGAAAGAATCTTGATGAAACCTATATTCGATTAAAACAGGTTTTACAACGTTTTTCTGAATCAGGATTAAAGTTAAAAATGTCAAAGTGTCATTTTTTTGAAACCAAGATCAATGTTTTCGGGTACATTGTAGATCATCTAAATATATAAAACAAAGTCGTGTTAGTTACACCACTTATAACTCAAGATCGGCTGGATCGATGTTAGTTATCTCTTTTTTGGTGTATTCTTATCCGCTTCGAATAGCAGAATAATTAATAAAATATCGGATAAATTATCGAATAACAATAAATTAATTAATTCATTTTACGAATGCAAACAGCATGTGATGCCATCTGTTGACAAAACTACGCATATAAAAGAAACCTATTTATCTAGCGTTCTGAAGCTACATGGGTCCCTGCCATTCTTCTTTCGCAATGGCAAGCAAGAAAACATTTCTGTATTTGCAAAAAAGTCGTATTAATGTTAATTAATGTTTAATGAAATCCTAAATTAAGTTTAACTAAAGTTAACACGATATTATTAGACTGTTAGGCGGAACGAAGTTCGCCGGGTCAGCTAGTACAGGCATAAAAGTCGACCCTAAAAGGATTGAATCTATAATGAAAACACCACAGCCTGGGAACATAAAAATGTTGAAATCTTTTTTAGGCAAAATAAACTATTACAGCCGTTTCTTAAAAAATATGGCTACAACATTAAAGCCATTATTTGATGCTTTAAAAAATAAAACATTTACTTGGAATGAAGAATGTAGCACATCTTTCGATCAGATAAAAAAAGCATTGTTCCACTCAGAAAATCTTTCACACTATGATCCGAATTTACCGATCATTTTAAGTTGTGATGCTTCAGATAGTGGGGTAGCATCAGTATTATCAGTGCGTGATAAAAACAATGTAGTAAAACCAGTAGCTTATGCTAGTAAAAAATTAAATGACACACAATTTCGCTATCCGACGATCGAAAAAGAGGCATATGCGATTGTTTTCGGGGTAACAAAATTCTACGAATTTATTTTTGGTAAACATTTTGAACTCGAAACTGATAATGCCGCTTTAGTTAGGATTTTTGGTCCACACAAGGGAATTCCAAAAATGGCTTGTCGCAGACTACAACATTGGGCAATATTTTTGTCTGGTTTTGACTATAGTGTGCGTCACATAAGTACCAATATCAATCCAGCCGACTACTTGTCGCGATTTCCACATGATTGCAATGGTGATAATTACGACCATCCTTTACTTATAGAAGACGATTGTGGTTACATAAATTTTATATCACTGACACAATTCGAATCATTAAACTGGAAAAACATTCAAAATGAAACCAAAAATGACAGCACATTGGCCCAAGTAATCAGCTATTGTACAAACGGTTGGCCAAGCGCTAGTAAAGTTGTAACAGAATTAAAACCTTATTATAATAGAAAAAATGAGATTTCTACAGATAAAGGGTGTCTTTTATGGGGATATAGGGTAATAATTCCTAAAGCCTTAATAAACATTGTTTTAAATGATCTTCATTCTAGTCACTTTGGCACTAACAGAATGAAACAGATTGCCAGGTCATATTTTTGGTGGCCATCTGTTGATAGCGACATAACAGATATAACGGGTTCATGTTTGATCTGCCTTCAAAATCGAAAATTTCCAGAAAAAGTTCCATTAACACCCTGGCCAGCTACTCAAACGGTCTGGCAGCGTCTACATGCAGATTGTATGGGACGTTTATGTGGAAAAATGTTTTTGGTAATTATCGACAGTCATTCAAAATGGCCTGAAGCATTTATGCTAAACAATATTACAGCATTAAAAACGATATTAGTTTTTAAAAAATTATTTCTACGCTTCGGTTTTCCAAGGCATTTGGTGACGGATAATGTCATAATAATGCTTTTATTAGTCAAGATTTTAAAGAGTTTTGTCAAAGTGTCGGTATTAAACAGAGCTTTACACCTCCCCATTACCCGGCCACAAACGGGGCAGCTGAGAGGTTCGTGCAATCGTTTAAGGGTCATATAACCAAAATCGTTGAAAGTAAAAATACACTGCAACATCCTGTTGATCTCTTCCTTTTTGATTACAGGACATCAGTACATAGGGTTACGGGAAATAGCCCTGCAAAACTAATGTATGGCCGGGAACTTAGGAATAGGTTTGATTTACTGCGATCAGAACCAACCATACAAGATCTGGTTATAAATGCAAATATTCAAGTGGGGGGAGGAAATAGGGCCGTGATTTTTTTAGAGGGAGAAAAAGTCATGACCAGGGACTTCCGGATAGGACATAAAAAATGGGTTTTAGGTAAAATTTCAAGAGTCATAAATCCCGGGATAACATATTTAATAGAAGTAGAGGGGAGGGAAGTGAAAAGACATGCCAATCAGTTATTGAAATGTTCTCAAGACATGTTTTCTTAGTTTTAAAAATAGTTATAGTTAGTTTAAGTGCATGGGTTTATTAGATAAGTAAGGTTTCGGTATTGTAACTTAATATAAGTTTCCTCATTGTCAATTTTTAAAAAAAGCCGAGGAAGAGTGTAGTAACTCGGACCACGGCTCGTTATTCTCTCTCTCATGTCCGTGCTTGTGTAAGACAGATGTCATAACTTTTAAAATAATAAAGAGGTGTTTAAAGTGTCTACTAAGGTGTTAATTAATCATCCCCAACTAGCATCACCTACCTAAAGATATTTACGGGATCAGTTACCACAGAAACATTCGTATTTTTACTTTTAAATATTTTTTTTTTTGCTAAATAAATTATAACTAGCCAGTAAAGCCAATTCTGAAGGCTTTAATTTTAGTTTTAGTGCTGTCAAAGCTTAAAAATTTCCAAAGAAATTTAGTTTCTAATCCTTACTCTTAAGGACTATTTTGTATCGAAGAAAATGTAGTTTTGACAGCACTAAAACTAAAACTAAAGCCTTCAGAATCGGCTTTATAGTCTCATACTTAAAAACATTTTTTCGCAAAACATATTGCGTGGCCTGGTATTTATGTGGGCAAGTAATAATTTATTCACGTTTTTTCATATGCTTGAGTGATTGAACCGTATGACACATACGGTGGATAGATAATCTATATTTTTTATGGTTAGATATCTGATAGAAGATATTTTTTTTTTGTTTTTGCTGTCCGAGCATTAGTTTCTGCAGTGTAGTTTCAAATATTATAATATACATTATATATAATATAGGGTTCCAAACCCCAGCATACGTGCCTGACAGCAAGTGGAGTAATAGTCCACTCTAAGTTAATTAATTGTGTAACATAAACCAAGGAAAGAGATTGTAGGAGAGACAAATAAAGAAACCTGTACATGTCCACCTTCGGATGTAAGCGTTTAGTATATTGTACTACCGAGAAAATGCAGTAGAGCCTTTTTTCACCGTTATTACGATTATAATAAGAGTGGGCACGCAGCATTTTCCCCGATACTACCAACACAAGGCCATACGTTTTGATGTATCTTGTTGTATGAGTGTCGTAAGAATTGCTATGGTTTGCCGTGACGATAACGTGTCGGAAAATGCAGCAAACAAAAAAAACCGGCCAAGTGCGAGTCGGACTCGCGCACGAAGGGTTCCGTGCCATTATCTATAAAAACGGCAAAAAATAACATGTCTGTTGTATGGGTGCCCCCTTTAATATTTGTTTTATTCTGTTTTTTAGTATTTGTTGTTATAGCGGAAACAGAAATACATCATCTGTGAAAATTTCAACTGTCTAACAATCACGGTTCATGAGATACAGCCTGGTGACAGACGGACAGACGGACAGCGGAGTCTTAGTCCCGTTGGTTACCCTTTGGGTACGGAACCCTAATAACATAGAAGTCTGATTAGCGCAAAGATATACCCTAAGAAAACTGTGCCGGACACATGTTGACTATGGCGTTGGTTCTTTTGGCGTTGACTGTTAATGTGAATTGGCTAATTCCGACTGGCCTAGACTCACCGTACAAACCAATCATGAGCCTTTTGCCCTTTTGAGTGTGTGGTACCATTTTCGAGTGATAAATTTGTTAGAAACTCGTCTTCTATGTTTTTTGTTCGCTGGTGGCAAGTATATATTTATGCACGGTTTCACAACTGCACATTGTTTTGCTCGCGTTGCAACCATCATTCTCTTGGGTTCATCCTTAAGGTACCCGATCTTAGTGATCATTATTTATTTAGTGTTGTAAATTAACATTATCTCCTTTCAGTATAGAAACGCAGAAAGAAAAGTAAATCTGGATGTGAACAGGTCTGAACCGGGATTCGAACCCGGGACCTCTCGCTTACCGGGCGATTGCTCTACCAACTGAGCTATCCAGGAGACCACTACACGCAAAGTGGGGATGATTTTTTTTTTCTCGTCTATGCCATGGTGTGGGGTGTCGTTGGATAGGTTAATTAAAAGTGTAGCGGGTGTGTGAAAACCATTTTTCGATTCAGGGATCCATTTGCGAAATATTAAGCTTTCAAGTGCAAATTTTTGTTAGTATCAAGTGTTCCCCACCTGCCAGCTAAACGGTTTAGTCTAAGAGCTAGCGACCAAATCGGTCATGTGGCTTCAGCTGTATTGAAACTCCGTTAGCTACTTCCCTGAACAACCTTTTCCGATAATCTTCGTGCTGGCAGGCCGCGGGCGGTGGGTTCGGGTGTAGTGGGGTGGGGAAAAAAAAGAAAAAAATGTGCACTCAGCGACTTAATTTTTTTTTTTCAAACAGTTTCTCTGTACTCCTTGTGCACCCAAAAACATTTTTAAATCGATCGGGTGGTGGGAAGGGGTTGCCAGGGTTAATTAAAAGTACCAAGTCGCCGTGAGCCGTGAGCGCGCTGACGCGTTCACCGGCTGATATCTGAGCCCACATGAAAATTATTATTATTTTGGTACTTTTAATTAACGCTGGCAACCTCTTCCCACCACCCGATCGATTTAATTTTTTTTTGGGTGCACAGGGAGTAAAGAACATTGTTTGAAAAAAAAAATTAAAGTCGCTGAGCCCACATTTTTTTTTTCATTTTTTTCCTCACCCCACTACACCCGCACCCACCGCCCGCGGCCTGCCAGCACGAAGATTATCGGAAAAGGTTGTTCAGGGAAGTAGCTAACGGAGTTTCAATACAGCTGAAGCCTCATGACCGATTTGGTCGGTAGCTCTCCGTCTAGTTGCTTTTGGATACTTATACGAAAAAATTCACGGTAGTAGCATGTATACCTAAGTTAAAAGAATAACTATCACAGCTAAGTAGGGTTAACAAGTTAACGAGTACAGATCGCGCCAAACTTTTAGTCACCTCTAAACTCTGGGAGATTCGCAACGGCAGGAACAAAATGTATTGGCCGTTCTTCGGAAGAACAACTTCGAACGGACTAGAAGTTCGGCGCCATCTGTATTAGTCGACAAACTTATAAATTTACTTATAAATCACACTTGGTCCGTGGAGACTCGGAGAAGAAGTCCGCATATATTGTATAGGGCAACTACGGAACCCTACACGTGGCCCGATGCGCTCTTGACCGTATTTAACATAATGCTGAAAAACAGCGCTGTTTGGACCCCTGTTCAGCAGCATGTGCTGAATATATATTGCTTACATAATTAAATAATAAGTTAAGTTTTAGAGCTAGGAAATTTTTTTGTGTTCTTTATTATTTAATTATTGGCAATAAACCAGTTAATTCTTATTTTTATTATTTGATTAATATGGAGACTTGGTAAGTCAACAGGACCAAGGCTCAGACCCATTCGCAATATTAAAAAAATATCAGTTGTATTACTTCTATCTTATGATGATTTATAATGAATGATCATACTAAATAACTCACCCAAAGAAATTTACAGTAGGTTTTTAAATTTTCTACTTACATCCTTATTATTCAATTTCAAAAAATAAAATTATTTGTGTCTCGCAAAAGGGTCTTTTAATTTTGTTACTGTCTACTTCCTTAGTCTCCAGTATGAATTTGTCTGAGTCAGTCAAAGTCACCTGATTGAGTTAGATATGTTTGATGTAACCACTTGCCAACAACATAAAATAAAGCGGTATAAATTGATGCAGAAAGATATAAACATTAAAGTTTACGATAAGAACTCACACCTAACTGCCACACATAAGCATATCATATTATGTATGTATAGTTGTATAGATACATACATATTCAAGAATCAAGGAAAGTGAGAGCGTGTAGGTATTTACTTTTACTTTTGAAGACCCGAAAAACGAAAACCTCACACCTACGTAAGTACTTTTTTTAACATCTAAAAGCGTAGTTGCAAAACACGGTGCACACAATTTGTGCAAAAGGTACTTACTAAATCTGCCCAAAGAAGTAATTTAAAGATCCTGATGGCCATATCAGACATATTCACTTGTCAATCTCGAAGTCATGGTCGTCCAGGGTCGCCGATTGACCTGAGTTCACACTTGATCCGTGAATACTGGCATCTATCTATCATGTCTGTACACTTAATTATAGCACGATATGTATGACGCACGTCAGTACTGTTTGGAGATAAAGCACTGAATCACCGACACATCCGTTGAATACCACGTTCAAGGCGCAACTGGTCAGTGTAGAAAATTACGTGAGTGACAGTACTTTTGCCATTTATCGAAGACCTTAAGAAGTCTTGTTCTCCAAGGTAGAATGCAAAGATAGAAAGGTCTTACTCGACTGGTTACTGAAGTACACGTGTGAATTGAAGTGAACCACTATCCGACTTTTGTTGGAAGTCCATTTTTACATTAAAATTGCAATCGATAAGGCGGCTTACATGGCAGTTACAATTTCAAGTGTTTTTTTCATGTTGCAGGAAAATTTCTATTTTCAGTTCTTAAAATTCCACAGCTTTACAATCATCAAATTACCTACATTTGAGAATTTACGTATTAGGCGGTTAGAGGGATTACCCTAAGTTACTTGGTACTTAAGTACCTAGGTACAGAGCCGCATTATAGGATGTGGAGGCCACTGGAGGCCCCTGGGCAACAACGAGGTAGAGGTACCTTCTTTGATTCAAGATCGATCATATATCCGCTGTTTCCATAAGTGCTTATATGTATTACTATAACAAAAAACAAAACTAAGAATACCCACAATAATTATCTTATTGTTGTAATTTGTGTTTTTGGCAGTTAACAAGCTTTCCAAATTTTTATACTTGTCACGCCAGTATAGTTCGCCATTTTGACGCTTCGCATACAGTCCACTAAAATCAATATATTTAATTTATTGGCGGAGCCACTGTTGTGGGGGTAGCCCCGGTTGCCCTCCACTAAATCCGGCCCTGCCTAGGTACAGTGGAGACCGCATCAAGTTAGACACATTGGACTTTGTACCTATCTTATTTTCTTCTCTGTAGGGGCTACTGTCGTACCGCAAGTGTATAGTCTGATGTGGTCTCCACTGTACATAGTCGTACCTACTATTTCTATACGAAGTGGTTTTGCTTTTGCTTGCAATATTATGTTTTGTTCCGCGTCGTGGTCACTAATTGCCCACTTGACAAGGCCATAGTAATTTATTGTAGAGGCACACCTGTTTCCGCCAAAGACGGAATAATACGATGCACTTTTGGTGTACACGATTTAATTGTTACAAATACAATAATTAGGTAGGTATCTAATATATGAGCTGGCACAACGTGCGTCCGATACTCGTAGTGGTCAATAGCGCAATGGTTGGTGGTGGGGGGAAAGCCACTGGAGCTGGCCGCGACATGTCGGCGGGCGTTGAAGAGTTGTCTTCAAAAATGGATGTCCACGGGTAACGGGCAAATTTTGGTGAAGTCTCTGCGCAGGATCCCAGTTGCTGTCTGGATGTCTGCTACGCGATTTATATTGTCTCGTCCAGGGTAAACCTTAATTATTCTCCCCAATGACCATTTGAGTGGGGGTAGTTTATCTTTTATAACACAAAGGGTATCCAGTTGAACATCTCCTTGTGTGCTCTTCCATTTCGTCCTAGTCTGAAGTTCACTAATGTATTCCAACTGCCACCGGGCCCAGAAATGTTGTCTTAACTGTTGAATTCGTTGATAATGATTCAATCTTAGAGTGTTCGTGCTTGTGTAGTCCGGTTCTGGAATCGAGCTCATCGCTCTCCCGATCAAGAAGTGGCTCGGCGTCAATGGCAAGAAATCGTTACGATCAGAGCTAAGTGGGGTAAGGGGCCTAGAATTTAATAGTGCCTCTATTTGTGTGAGTGTCGTGTTTAGTTGTTCATAATTTAGATGTGCCAAGCCTAAGACACGACGTAAATGGTACTTTACTGATTTGACCCCACTTTCATGAAGGCCTCCATAGTGTGGTGCTAATGGAGGCTGGAAATGAAATCGTATCATATCTGACGAAAATGTATCGTTAATATCGGACGAGTGGTCTTTAATAAACTTAAGAATCTCATTGCTAGCGCCTACCAGGTTTGAGCCATTGTCACAGAAAACGTCTGATGATTGACCTCTGCGTGAAAAGAAACGTTTGAGCGCTGCAATAAAATTAGCCGTAGTCATATCGCTCACTAGTTCAATGTGAATAGCCTTGGATGTGAAACATACAAAAATACATAAGTATGCCTTTATAAGTCTGCAGCCACGGCCACTACGGTCTGCCATCATTATAGGACCTGCGTAGTCCAAACAAGTTATTTGGAATGGAAATATAGGTTTTAATCGCTGCTGTGGTAAATTGCCCATGATTGGCTGTACAGTTTTCCCACGAAAACGTGCACATAATACGCATTTTTTTGTAGTTGATCTAGCCAAACTTCGCCCTCCTAAAGGCCAATATTTTTCCCTGATGGAGTACAGCAAGTGTTGGGGCCCTGCGTGCATAAGCTTTTTGTGTTCGTGTTCGAAAATCAGTTGTGTAAGTTTGTGTTTTTTATCTAAAATAGCTGGGTGAATCTTTTCATAATCATAGTCTGAATTGTTTATTCTACCGCCAACTTTTAACAGATTGTGATCGTCTTTGTCCAAAAATGGATTCAGGGATAAAAGAACTGATCCTTTCAATGTTTTATTTGAATTAAGTGTTTTATGTTCACTTGAAAAAGACTCTGCTTGTGAAAAAAAAATCAAACATTTCATAGATTTGTTCAACTCTTCTGGCGCCAATGAACCATAGGTTTTGTTGTCTTTATTTCTAATGTTGTGGATGAAACGAAGACAATAAGCTATAACTCTTTGCATTCTGGCTAAGCTTGAAAACCTATCAAAAGGAAATAACGGTTCTATTTTATTCAAGTTTTTGATTTGTGACTTGTTTGGGTCTCTGGATAGTTCATTCGCGTCAGTAGAGCTTGAAACTAAACTAGTTTCAATCCTTGTTTCAGGTAGTTTTTGTGTTTGTGTTTTTAACTGCGGCCACAATTGTTCGGGTAATTGTAAAAACCGCGGACCGTTCCACCACATTTCGTTATCTACAATAGACGTAGCCGATAATCCACGTGTTATGTGATCCGCAGGATTATCGAGTGTCGGAACATGTCTCCAAGTTGTTTTGCTGCAAGTGGACTGTATTTCTGCTATTCTATTCCTAACAAAGGTTTGTAACTTATTTGGATCCATGTTCAGCCATCCTAACACTATAGTGGAATCCGTCCAAAAAAAGCATTTGTCAAAACTGAGCCTCATGCTTTGAATGATTTTTTCATATAAACGTGCACCTATTAACGCACCACATAATTCAAGACGCGGTGTGGTAAGTGGCTTGATAGGTGCGATTTTGCCCTTGGAACATAACAACTTAATGCTCACTTTGTTTTGCTCATCAACTGAGCGAATATAGGCACTCGAACCATAACAATTTTGTGAACTGTCTGTAAAAATGTGAAGCTGCACATTCACTGGATTTGCACATTTTATGTGTCGGTGAATACGTAAATCGTTAAGATGAGGCAAACTTTGGACAAAAGCTAGCCATGAATCTCTAATATTATCTGGTACTACTTCGTCCCATTCTAATTTCTGTAACCACAATTTCTGCAACATAATCTTAATCTCGTAAATAGTAGGGGATAGTAATCCCAGCGGATCAAAGATTCGTGAAATTGTTGAAAGTATTTTTCGTTTTGTCACTAGGCCCTCAAATTGCAGATTAATGTTAAAACATAAATCGTCTGATTTACTATCCCAGTCAATACCTAATATTTTCGAAACTTGTTCTGAACATAAATCGAAGTGCTCATTCGATTTGTTTTGTTTATCGTTTGAAATGTTACTCAAAAGTTGCTCATTGTTAGACCTCCACTTACGAAGTGGAAAACAACCTGAGTTCAATGTGTGTGTAATTTGCGTGTATATGTGTATAGCATCTTTTAAAGAATCCGACCCTGAAATGAGATCGTCGACCATAAAATCTTTTGCGATAATTTCCTTAACAATAGGATCTTGACATTCCATAGACAACTGCTTGAGGCAGCGTATTGCTAGGAAAGCGGCGGATGCGGTGCCATATGTCACCGTATTGAGCTGATAAGAACTGATAGGTTCGCTAGGGTTGTCCCTCCACAATATTTGTTGTAAGCATCGTTGAGAGGGCTCCAGTTCGACTTGCCTATACATTTTCTCGACATCAGCTGTTAAGGCAATGGAATGCTGTCTAAATCTCAAAAGGATCGAAAATAGGTCATCCTGTATAGTCGGACCTACGTGTTGTATTGAGTTGTACGAATATCCACTCGTAGTTCGGGCCGAAAAATCGTATACTACACGCAGTTTTGTTGTGGTACTTGATGATTTCTCGACACTATGGTGTGGTGCGAAATAACAAGTATTATTTGCGATTTGTTTAGGTGTTTTACTCATATGTCCTAATTGCATATACTCATGAATAAATTTCGCATAATTAGCCTTTAGATGAGGATTACGCTTGAATTTACGCTCTAGTGATAGTAATCGCTGTTTCGCTAGCACGTATGAGTCACCTAACACGTCAGGTGTTTGTTTCAATGGAATTGAAACTTGAAATCGACCATTCGACAATCGTTTTGTATTGTTTACAAAATGCATTTCGCATATATTTTCCTCGATAGATAGCTGAGGCAAATTTTTAATGGAATCTAGTTCCCAAAATCTAGCCAATTGGTCTTGAATATCTTGTGTGTTAGTTAAGTTACAATGCTCGTTAGATTGACTTGATAATAAAACTTGTGATGACATTGTGTTTAGAGATCCGCCAATAATCCAACCTAATTTAGACTCGTGTAGGATTATTTCGTGATCCTTAATTTGTATTTGTTTTGTGCCTAGTAAATCCCAGAAAATATTGTTACCTAACAAAATATCGATGTTTGAAGGCAAATGGAAACTAGGATCAGCCAGTTTTATTCCTGTGGGAATATTTAATTGTTTAATATTTATTGATTTGTTTGGCCAAGGACCCGTTATTTCTGAGATGACAATACACGTTATATTTGCACGGAATTGTGAATATTGAGATTTAATTTCAAATGTGCAAATCTTATCAACCGAAGTCGTCTTGTTATTAATACCACTGACTGAAATAGAGATGTCACTGGTAGGTAAATTCAATTGTTCGCATAATCTTTGGCTGATAAAATTGGATGTAGATCCTGAATCTAAAATAATTCTAGCTGTACAAATTGTGTTGCCATTACCTTGAATGTTGACTACTGCTGTTGACAGCAGGCCCTGCCCCGGCGAGGAGCACGAAAGTACCACCTCATTGCCCTTGAAGGCAGAGTCCTGATGCTGAACATCTGTATGGATCAACGTATTGTGCTTTTTGTTGCACACCTTACATGCACTTAATCTGCATTTTTTTGACGAATGGCCTACTCTTAAACAGTTTAAGCAAAGGTTCGCTTGTTCAGCTCTAGTGGCCCTATCTTTAGGTGACAGGTCTAGAAATGATCTACAGTTGTAAATTGTATGATCGTTTGACTGACAAATCGTGCATTGAAAATTGAAATTGTGATTTTTTTGTGTGTTATTAATGTTATTATGCATTTTATTTTTGTTATTGTAATTTTGTGTATTTTCTTGTGTATTTGCTGAAAAAGTTCTTACCTTTTCCCGCTTTATGTTTTTTCGTTCTATTATTTCTAATAATGAGGCTTTATTTGAAATGAATTTTATCATATCTTCAAAATTCACCGCATCCTTTTCTTGTTTATTTACCCTTTTTTCCCATTCAATAAATGTTTGAGAATCGAGCTTATTCGACACAATATGAATCAACAATGTGTCCCAGTTATCTGTGGGTTCATCTAGCTGTTTCAATGATTGCAAATGCTTTTTGTAACAATCAACAAGCCTTCTCAGATTTGCTGAGCTTTCTTTTTGTATGGGATAAACATCAAAAAGTGCTTTGACATGGTCTGAAATTAGCATGCGTTTATTGTCGAACCTATCGCATAAAAATTCCCATGCAATACTATAATTAGATGCAGTGAGTTCCAAAGAGCTGATAACATTCGAGGCAACTCCTCTTAGGGAAGCCTTTAAATAGTGAAATTTATTTATGTCTGAAAGACTGCTGTTTGTGTGAATCAGTGAAATGTATTTGTCCCTAAATTCTAACCACTGGCTGTACGTACCATCGAATCTATCCAAGTATATCTCAGGCAGCTTGATATTTTGATCTTGTACTTTCACATCAGAGGCGTCCCGGCTGGCTGACCTTGCTGGCTGGGTAGCAAGCGCAGTCGGTTTGAGCGAATTGACTATAGCTTGAGCACGCGCTAAATTTTTAAAGTACAAGCACTCAAAAGTCTCCCGATCCTTACGTTGTTGCTCCGTTGCTTCATCATGGCACTCAACCAATGTTTGAATATCGTTATAATCGTCGAACAATGTCTCCAACCTGGCAATTCGCATTTCAAGTTCAAGGCCGATAGCCGGTGTTTTTTCTTTAGGTAATGAATCTATATGCTGTTGAAAAAGTGTCAGACGACCCTTGCAAGATCCTCTCTTTTTGACTAATTCCGTGATAGATGTCATTTTGCCTTTCACAAACACCACACTGAAAACCAGGGAAGAAATAGGTATAAAACTATGTGTATAAAATGACAGTTAAATGATTCGTTGTTGATCAATATGGGAATGAACTAGCTTATTTACTGTAAATACCTAGATGTTTTCGTTCTAATCTTTCACTGACTGGAAATCGAAACTAAAAAGTGTAAAAAGTTGCTTGTTTTTAGTTTCACAAAAATATGAAAATGAAAATAGTTTTTCTTAGCTATAGCGCAAATTAGCAAACCTGAAACGAAGCTGGCAATGCCTAACCCCACTGAAAAATACAAATGTTATAGCAAAACTGGCTAGGTTATCGACCATTTAGCAACTACGTCATCAGCTTGGAATGTAACTGCGTAGCCGTGCAAATGATTATTGAGTTTTGATGATTGCGTTGACTGCGGGCACTATTATAGTGTGATCCTACGAGTAATGGAATAGGATAGGGAACTTAGCTCAGAAAGAATTCCTCCTTATGTCTCGTTGTAAACTTTCCTTTGTTCACCGATGCAAATATCCTTGAAGTTGCAAAATGGCGGCGTACGGCAGCGGCGGCGGCGATAGCTTGACGGCCGCGTTATCTCGCTGGCTCCTTATAGATATTATTGAGGCTCGAAGACCAATGTTTCCGCCAAAGACGGAATAATACGATGCACTTTTGGTGTACACGATTTAATTGTTACAAATACAATAATTAGGTAGGTATCTAATATATGAGCTGGCACAACGTGCGTCCGATACTCGTAGTGGTCAATAGCGCAATGGTTGGTGGTGGGGGGAAAGCCACTGGCTGGAGCTGGCCGCGACACACCTCCTAGAAATAGTAAACATTACAGGGCCGCGTTCATAAACTGGAGGTCGCGACACGGGTTCTAATGCCATCTCTGTCGCACGCGTTGAAAATTGTATGTGCTAACCTGCTGTCAGTGTTGGAACCTAACGAAATTGTTAATTTATGAAAGGCTATCTGTGTCTTAGATGTATCAATAGACTTCCAAAATTTCCCGCTAAAATTAAATTACACTTAATGTACAATGATTCGGCGCAACACAACTTAACCTATTTAACAGGACTAACCTTATTTTGAACGTCCTATCTTTGTCTTTTCGATACAGAAAGAAGAAGACAAAACGCTTAAATTAAGTTTATTCCTGTCAAATAAGTTAAGTCGTGTTACCCCGAATCGATACAATTACCTTCTAATATATACATACATACATATACGCCTCTTCCACTTTCATCAATCTAGTCATTCAAGCTCTTCTACTCCGTGTGGTTTTGACTTCGCCTTTCTCTAGTATGTCTTCCAATATAATTAGGGATAAAGAAGAATGAAGCGCTTACCAACTCGCCGGCCCAGCGTGTGTGAGTATGGGTAATTCTTCCAGGATGACCGCCGGGAGTCTCAAAGTCCTGGAAAGGCGTATGTCCAGCAGTGGACGAACTATAGGCTAATGGATGGATGGAAGAATGAATCGTGGTATACGCGGAAGACATGAAAGAAAGCGGTAGACCAAAAACAAGGGATAGTGGTGAACTGATATCTAATAGAGGTAGGTGGCCTAATGGATAAATAGAAAAGGAGAGCAGTTTACAAAAAAGACGGACAAATAGGAGGAATTAAGAAAAAAGGAGGACATTCGTGAATAATAGAAAAATTAAATCCATGTTTTTATTATTTTGATATTTTTCGGAACTAGCTACATAATATTATTATGACGTCAGAAAATTTTACCACACACACTGTCTACTAATTATATTGATCTACTTCCATAAAAAAACTTTTCAAACAAGGAGAAAAAAAATCACTTCTTCATAGAAAATGACGAATAGATATTAAACAACGAACTAAAATTTTATGGAAATCTATTTCAGTCATGAAGCAACAAGCCAGTGGAGAACGCAGAGACACATTCTCCTTCAAAACACAAGTCACCAATATACGGCGGGGGACGTGACAGCTTAGCGAGCTGTGATTGGACAGCTCAAGGTCAAAATTTGATGCGTAATTTGTGTAGGGATGTCTTACAAGTGAAACGAAAAATTATCGATATCGATAAAATCGAAAAAATTAATTTGGAATTTTCGAGTTTGTCAAAGATATACCAATGAAAGTATTGTTGGGTAATAAATAAAACAAAATTATTTATTTGACAAAGTAGCTACTCACTGATTTTTGAAATGAATTAATTTGGAGTATATTTTTCTTATATAATCCTTCGGGTTTTGATTATTTTTTGTAATGAAGGTTAGCCGGGCATCCACATATTTTTTTATTACACATGAAGCTAAGTCAATCAAGTGATTTGTCCCAAGAAAGAAAGATTTCAACACAATCTTTATGAAATAATCGGAATTATATTTCGAAGATAAAGTCTTGTGAATGTGAATGACCAACTTAACTTGACACTTACAATCTTTTAAACTCCATACATCTAAAGAGTCTAATTAAGTTAGTAATAATAACTACCTTCATAACTAAATATTTGTAATTATTAGTATTTGTTGTTATAGCGGCAACAGGAACACATCATCTGTGTGATTTCAACTGTCTAGCTATCACGGTTCATGAGATACAGCCTCAAGACAGACGGACGGACGGATGGACGGACAGCGGAGTGTTAGTAATAGGGTCCCGTTAGGCACCCTTTGGGTATGGAACCCTAAAAATGGTATCAGATGCACTGACAGACACTACTGATAAACATAGGCACTTCTGACGCTAAACAAACGCGTATAAAAATATCCCTACATTAAGTACTTACCTTACATACATTACATATACTTACATGCATACAATGTATGTAAGCAACAATACATTGTTCGATAAATTATTAAACACGTAGTAGGACAGCACTACCAAAAAAAAACGAGACAACTGTTGTGCATTTCACCGTGCGACAGAAAGAGAGGACGTGAAGACATCAACGCAAAGCGCAAGTTCAATTGAAATATTTAATTGTTATATTTTGAAGATTAAAAGTATACGAAAACACTTACTTATGAAACGTTACTCCATCTTTTGTGGTACTTGAAGTAGAAGTATTCTTTCCACACCATTTTATTGCACAAGTAGGCATATTTACTGTAAATTTCGGATTTTTTCTACAGAAACACGCTATGTTTTCACGGACACAGCCAAACTCTGACTAAAACCAATGGCTTCGCTTCAAGCGCCTAAACGCTTTGGGAAGCGGCTGTTTGGCGAGTCGCGTTACCCCCCCGCATGCGCTCTCCACTAGTACTCCATGATTTCAGTACATCCCTTCCTAGGATTATGGCCCCACGAAACGGAGGTTGTATGTGTTTTTGAGTATACTACACGTACTTAGCCCACTACAATAATCGAAATATGAATGGCTAGTGATTATCACGCCATTCCAATTCCAGCCAATCATAGACTTAAGTCGGACCAAAAAGAATGGACCTAGTCGTAGTCTTTATGTTATTGTATTTAAGACGAAAATGTAAAAAGCACTATACGTGGAAATGTGTCAATCGTTTATAAGGTTATTTGGTTTTTAAAGTTTTTGGTTTTAAATTAATGAAAATTTCGAATACTTACGCATAAAAACTGATGTCATGTCTCTTGCAGTGTGTGCTCGAGTTGCTTATGCACCATTTCACGGTGCAATCCGGCATTTTGTTATAATTTTGTTGTGCTCACTAGTGCGGATGGCGCACTGCGCAGCGCAAGACTGATCAACGTAATACACATAAATATAAGCCCTGCTGACCTGGGCACATAAATGGTGGCGTCAATTTTTAAGCAATTTTATGCTTCCATAAATTTTTAGTTCGTTGTTATTAAAAATGTATAAGCAGAAGTGATTTTTTTTTGAGTTATTTCAAATATTTTACTTTGGGAGTGGTTCAGTACAATCAGTAGATCACGTAGTTTAATTTTCTCAGAACGTCATAATTATACGGTGTATGTCACATTGTAGAATATTCGAAAAGTTCGAGTAGTGCAGGAATTTTGAAGGAGAACATTCTGTAGGTGAGAGAGGACGGGAGAAAAAATTGTGAAAAAGAAGGACTTGTCCTCCATTTGGCTACCATCTGGCAACCCTAAATAGGGGTAAACAAAATAACCAAGTATATGTAGCAGTGGAGTAATATAATTAAAGAGTAAATAGGCGGAGAAAAAGATTGTAGGACTAATAGAAGGCCTATCAACCGATAGGCGATGTTGAGTAGTGTAAAGGGCTAAAAGAAGATGAGAAAGGATAAAAGTAGAGAAGGGAAGATAGGAAGATCACCGTTACATAGATAACCGCACCGTAAATTTAAGTACAAAAACAAAAAAATATAAAGAGCCACGCGAACGAAGTCGTCTTATCCGTTCTTCATTTTGTCCTTTTTGATATTAAATTACTTATACAAAATGAACATTTCTAGAGGCACGTCTATTATTGCATACCCTGGTTTAACTGATACTTGTTTTGGTTATAGGAAAGATTCCATCGACTTAACAAAAAAAATATGACATAAAAACCAAACAGGGCAATTTGAAGGTACTATACCATCTATACCGGTACCAGAGAATATGGTACTACACCATCATAATAACATACAATAAAGAGATTCCACATAGTTCTTCACAAAAAATCTCACAGAAGATGAATATTGTGCAGTGCACGACAATATTTCTTACTGTTGTGTTTAGCAACGAAATTACATTTCAAATAAAGTAATACTTTGTCTTAATTGACTTTATAATTAAGTATTGTAGTAGAAATTAAACTAGTTTTTATAAGGAATGGAATGTAATACATATAAGCAATTTAAAAAGATTTAAGCTATTTATTCCTCTTTCATATAAGTTTTATAAAATTCTGAATAAAAGAGATTACCATCACCTTAGATGCATATTTCGTCGATACCCGGGGAACCCAGACGACCTAATCGACCTGACACGATGTGGCTGCAGAGCCTAAATGTTGACTTATAACCTGCCTATAACATGACCGAGATCGCCGTACTGTTAAATAAATAAAAAAACAGGCCAAGTGCGAGTCAGACTCGCGTACCTAGGATTCCGTATTGTGGATGATAAATTTAATTTTGCCATTTTTTTTTCGTGAATTTCTCAACCGCTTTATTTTTCATGTAATCTTTACGTAAACATATATTACCATGATTTTTTTTTCGTATTTTTCGGTCCACCAGCTTTGGAGATAAGGGGGGGGTACACAATTTGGTACCCATATTGTATTTTTAGGATATTTTTCTTTTTCTCACTTTTGTTTTGGAAATATTTTGAAGAATTTCAAATTTTTCATATTTTTTTTTACACTGTGATATTGCCAAATTTCATGTCTTTATCTTTAACGGTAGGTACTACGGAACCCTAAAAACCATCACCTTTCTAAAACATGTGGTGTATTATAGAATAAAGACAAATATGGCATGCCCTTGGAGATGCCTAATATACACACATATTTTCCAACAGAACTCATAATTCTTCAAAACGTAAATCTACCTAGATGAATCTAAACAAAACGCTAGTGAACAGATTATTAAGATTTTTGTCATGTAATGTTTACAAAAAACAAACCTCCGGTTGTACAAATTACAAAATGATGACCGAATACAAAAAATGTACTTAAATAACCAGTAGACTGAGGAAGCCTAAAAATACTGAATCAAACCTTCCAAAACTTCTTTTCAAAAAGGACAGTAACCTAGGGCGAATACGGAACACTTTCTGAATCGAGAAAATGTCGGTAATCGATACTTCAGCGAAATCTCTTTCGCCGAATTATCGATCATCGACAGTAAAGCTCTTCGGATAACATCTTCGTACAAATGGAAAGGTAACAATCTAAAAACCAACCACCACTGCGTCTTATCATAGCCGGCAAGACGAAAAAATTCCCAACACAAATACAAGAAAAGCGGATATAATAGCTTTTTTAAGAAGGCGTCATGTTACTATACCTGAGAAAATAACTATTAAGAGTATGACATAGCCAAAACAAAAACCAGTTCCGGGCGTGGCTTATTCTATTTTACGATAGCGCGCGGGGGGAAATTCGTCCCGGTCTCTAAGCTCGCGTCACCATAGCAAAAATACGAATAGAGTGGACGAGGCAGGGTCAAAAGTAATACGTATTTTATTTTATCTAATTTATTAGTGTATTTCGATCATCGTCACACGGCATTGATCCTACTTGCTATCACGTCGGGACGTAAATTTATTATGGTCGGCTAAAAGTGGTTTTTTGAGTGTTTGATTTATCAGTTGACCCTCGGAACATTTCAGACACTCCTTTAGAGATACATAATGATATTGTGACGGTTAATTGTCACCATTACCCATTCTTTAAATATTTTTCGCCCGTTGAGCTGGTTTTACACTTGCGGGAAAATAAATTGGACCAAAAATTTCTTTACAATTTTTTTTAATAAAGTTGTTATTACAAAAAGTGGAAACTAACAAATATTCTCAGAAAGAATGCACCACGTCACTATCTATCTCACTGTAGCCTATATCAATTATGCCTCTCTCATTCAACCACGTTTAACTGCGTTACTATCTCATTCCAACTCATTTTAAATAGCGTCACTATTTATCTCACTCTAACGCGTGTTAAATGGCATTTCTAATGAACGTCAAATATTTTTACTGCCCGCCACTCTTTCATTCTAAATTCTAATTATTTTAAAAAATACGCAGCTCCTTTGGTAGTAAAATAGCAATAACTTTTTTTTCAAAAGTAATACACAGAAATTGCCAGATCATTTGAAAAACAATATTTGATGAGCCGTTATTTAAGACAATTTGCAAAACTAACATAGGACATTTTTTTTTCAGGGTGTGGTATCGAACTAACCTAATTACAAAAAATTGCTCATAAATTGGGTTTTTATTTTTCTTCCTGATGTAACAGCATTTCAAGGTTTATTTTTGACTTTATCAATAGCATGACTATTCAGAGTTGCGCAACAAAAATTTTATTCTTTGAATTTAGAACTGGTTAGCTTTGACTCTCAAAAATCTATTCGAATTTACAAAAGTACCATCAACTCGAAGACTATCTACTTTTTGCTGAGGTCATAATTTCATATTCTGGTCATGAGCTGGCCTACTAGCCTTCCAAGGGAAAGCGTTGACTTTTGGGACACCTGTTTACCCTTGGAATAAATCGCCAAGTGTTTAAAATATAGAAATTTATTTGTATCATAGTTTGAAATGTTCAGGTCCCTTTACGCAAAATGAAAAAACAAAACTCTTTTAGGATTAATTTGTTGTCCCTATGTTTGTCTGTTTGTCCGTTTGTCTAGGCAATTTTTCTGGGTAAAATCAATAAATGCTAATATTCACATCCCTGTAAAATATACATATTATAACGTTTTTATGGCCTTTTGTTTAACTTTTTCATACAAATTTTATCCTTATGAAAATATAGAGATCAACTCTTCACATAATATTTTGCATTTGAAAGAAAGCACAGAAAGGAACTGTAGAACAAATAATGTAAAAAATATAAAACCATATCTTTCTATTCTAAAGGGATTAATAATTTACTGTTTGTTCAATGTGGCGATAGCTTTGTTTATTATTATTTTTTTCTTTGTTACAAAGATAACAAATATTTTCATACAAGGTTTTCCTTAAGGGCTATTTCTCCGAATTTGTAACAAAATATTAAGAAATAATTATAACGGTAAAGTACAACTTTTAGCTAAGACAATTTATTGTTAAAAGTTTGCTAAATGCATAAACATATTTTAATGATATTATGGTATCTTCAAAATAATTGGGTTTTCCATAAGCGTGATATCAGATTATTTAAGAAATTTACGGCTGGTATCACGACGACGGATAAGCCAATTATTTTATTACTATTGTAATATAATTAAAAATATGTTAATGCATACAGCAGACTTTTAACTATAAGTTTTCTTAACTAAAAGTTGTATTTTTACTTATTGAAATTGTATTTCTCATCAAGAAGTGCAAGATGACAAGATATTCAAAATAAGTTAATTGAATTTGTGAAATGGTTTCAGGTCAAAACAGTTTTCCATGAAACGGTAATTGTTTATACTTAGCAAAGTGTTTAAACTTAGTCATCTTAACATGAACGACGCCTGTATTTCTGTCTTTTTTATTTCCAGTACAGATAAAAATATACAAACTTGTTAAACTTTGTGTAAAAACGAGGCAATAT
This sequence comes from Ypsolopha sequella, assembly GCA_934047225.1. NCBI lineage: Eukaryota > Metazoa > Arthropoda > Insecta > Lepidoptera > Ypsolophidae > Ypsolopha > Ypsolopha sequella. Next base: position 25,251,121 of record OW203984.1, on the reverse strand, counting down.
TGACGATATCCTGACAGCTATTATGATGGTGTTTTATCAAATTTTGCTTTTTGGGCTGTATAGAGACGTAGATAGATGTCACTAGAATATACTCATGAAAAAAGATATGAAGAAAATAAGCTGTAGACTTCACATTCGGTTTATACCTATTGTATGAATTTTAAGAAAAATACAGGGGTAAAGGGACCTCTTAAGGAAAACCTTGTATTAAACTATTTGTTACCTTAGTAAAAAATAATTCAAGGAAAAAAAATAAACAAAGCTATCGCCACATTGAACAGTAGATAGTTTATCCCTTTAGAATAAAACAACATGGTTTTCATATTTTTTACATTATTTGTTCAACAATTCCTTTCTGTGTTGACTTTTAAATGCAAAATATTATCTCAAGTGTTCATCCCTACATTTTCATAGTGAGAAAATTTGTATGAAAAACGTAAAAAAAAAAACGTATAAACCTAAAACGTAATATAAATAAAAACGTCAAAAGTATGTTTTTACAGCTCTATAGAGGGCCGTTTATATTGGTGTTTATTAATTTTACCCAGAAAAAATTGTCTAGACAAACGGACAGAGAGACAAACATAGGGATAACAAATTAATCCTTAAAGAGTTTCATTGTTTTCATTTTGCGTAACAGAACCTGAACATGTACCGACAGGATTATCTACGATCTAATAATTTTGCCATGCACTGTAAATATTTCAAAATAAATTTCTATATTTTAAATGCTTGGCGATTTATCCCAAGTAAGTGTACCTATATAATTTGCAAAAAACTTCACTTATTGGACCTGAAATGGTGAGCCAATACTAGAGGGTAATTTCACGAAAAGGTCATTGACCTTTGTTACAGATCTCAGTAAGTATAAGTAAATTAATTTGGGTTTCAATAACGATCACAAAATTATTCTTTTAGAGTAACATATATTATTTTCCCGCATAAAAGTATGAATTCATTCCAAATTCATTCAGATTTGTTGTTATGACTATGGCACGATGTAGCTAAATCACTCATACGCATATTTTGTTGAGTTTTTAACGGCAGGAATATGATGCTCCTCGAAATATTACTTTATAAAATTAATTTCAATGTATTTTGAAATAGTTTTGGGAGATATTTATAGCTTGCAAAAAAGGGCACAGGTTCCACGTCTTACGGGCGCCAACGCTAGGCGTAGACTGACAATATCTTGCTGCCGCTGACTGCATCAGTGGATTTACGTATTTTTGGAAAAAGGGGGTGCTTTTTTTGACCCGAATAACGTGGTATTTGGAAAATGAATAGATATCATTCACACTAATTTTATTAAAAACAAACCAACAAAATCGCGAAAGCGATACCTGAAACAAAATCGATAAGAAGTGTGCAATAGAGGGTTACAAAAAAATTCATTGACAGTACAAATATGAATCGATTAACGTGGTTTGTGGAAAATGAATACCTTAAAGTTCAACCAAAAACATGTATTTTTTTTTATGGCTATACGTAACCTAATTATTGCAACAAAATCATCCGAAAGCTGACATTTTATTTCTGTTTGTATTTTCGTTCTCCTTCCGAGCTCTGGAAGTAGTACCGGAAGCGGCTAACGGGACAGACAAAACACTGAAAACCTATTTATTAGATAGAAGGTATGACATATCTATGGAAAGCGATAACCAAAAGTTATTGACTTTCTATACAGACGGATCAAAAAACAAAGACGGTGCTCGCTGCAATTACATCTCTCTTATAATATTTTACCCCTTAGAGGTTGAAATTCTAAAATCTCTCAATCATTTCACTCTTTACTTTGCAACATTGGGCTAAACACCTACCAATTTTATTGTTTTACTACAAAACTAATAAAATTCCCATTAAAACTTATACGTATTTCCGTATTTAAGGGATAAATTTGCAAAAGTATTGAAGCATTTCTTTCATATTTTTTACTAAAAAGCTAAATACCGATTTTCTTGGATTTAACGTTAACCTTTCTATAAAATAATAATCATAATGAAACAATATATATCTATATATAAACTTGCGTTTTACCCCCTTATCAAATATTTTAGTAAAATCCTTTCTTGATGGGTGCTTACGGTAGTAAGAACGTACGATAGCTCATTAATTTTATTTTAAGAGCTGTGCTCTTGTCGTGGTGTCCTCTCCATTCACTTCTGCACTCCGCCGTTTCTTTAACTTCTCGTGTCGTATCAGATGCCCCAACATCTTTCCCTTTGTAATTGACAAAAGTCTCGTTAATGTTCGCTTTTCTTTTAAAATCTGCAGGACCTCTCTATTGCTCTTCTTTTCCATCCAACTTATTATTTCCATTCTTTGTCAACACCAAATTTCAAAACCATTCAGTCTTTCTCTGTCACATTTTCCTCTAACTGATTTGGACTTTCCGCAGTGCTGCAATAACTTCAGCAAAACGAATGAACTGAATTTTTGTTCCATGTTGCCCCCCTTTTCCTGACTATTAGTTTTCTGACTGTACACTCTATGAAGATTCCACTATCCCATCCCATCCCACTATCTCACTTCCCACTAATATTATAAATACAAAAGTTTGGACGGATGTATGGATGGATGTTCGTTACTCCTTCACGCCGGTAACAACTGAACCGATTAGGCTGAAACTTTCCACAAATGTAGTTCTAGACCTGGAATAGTAGTTTTTGTTCCATAAATCAATTCCCATGGGAATAAGAAATAGTGTCGTTCAGAGACGCGGCTCTGACTACAGCCTCGCCAAACGTACTATTTTTATTTTTTTTTATTTTTATATAAGGGGATTAAATCTGTTATCAAAGACCTTCAAAGACACATTAGCAGAATATTAATTCAGAAAACGAAAAATAGTGTCGATCAGAAAAGCAGCTCGGCCTTCGGCCTCGCCAAAGATGGAAACCTGTCTTGGTCTTCAGCCTCGCCAAAGATACTTTACATGGGGATTAAGTTAGAGATGATGACAACCAAAAACACTCCAAACCAGAGTCAGGTCAACTACGCACTAAAAAATGTACGGACGTACGATTATACAAAAACTTAATCAACGCGGGTGAAGCCACGGGCAAAACTTAGTAAAAAGAAAGCAGTAAGAAATAAAAGCACCTTATTTCAAATACAACCGACAAGAGGAAAACTACAAACATACAAAATCACAAACAGTAAAAATTAACATGTTCAAAAGAAAAAGGTGGTAATTAAGGCGATATGCGAAAAAAATACGGGTGTTTCTTTTCTGTGTATTTCATGAAATAGACGGAAAATTTTAATAAATTTCTGGTTTATGCATTTTGACTATATAATCTAGGGTTTTGAAATTGGAAAACATGTTTGGATAAATTTTCCTCGATTTTTTTCTCCTCGTTTGACGAATAGGAACCATATACAGAACTCAAACATATTTTATTAGGTGTGTTTCAAAAATATCTAGAGATTTGATATTTGAAATTTTGCTAGCTATTTTAGTTTTTTTAATAAAAATATAAAACCAACTTTTTTCCCTTTTGCCCTGAATCCGCCCCTTTCGCACTGCGCGATTTTTCGCTTGGAGTGACAGTGACAAAAATAAAATTCGCGTAGCCCCTTAAGAAGATGGCATACCCTAGCAACTTTTTTTATTACCCGTCCAGCACAATAAGTCCTACGGCAAAGACTTTATTTGCTTGTAATAGAGGCGATTATATGTTGGCTCTTTGGCCTCTTTTTCTTGAACGCGTAATACTAGTGATCACGCAGCGAAACAACAAATTGGTGTGTTTTTAGCTAATACTGAAAAATTTTGTAGGGAAAAAAATATTGAATTTAGGTGATATACCTTCATATTTCTATTACCTATTTTATGAAAAAAAAATCAAGTTGATCTCTTAACCGCGTTCTTGAAGCGAACGTTTGATAACCAAAAAAAGAGAGGGTGCAAAACATTTTTTTTTGACAAAAGTATAAATCTTAGTACATTGTTTATACGTAACATCTAGTAACATCTAAAAGATTAATAAACCAAATATATTTTTTTCAATACAAGGAGAGTCCGAATTTCTTCAAACGAATCTTAGATAGACTGGAGTTGGTCATGCTCTAGGCTCAGGTACAGGCTTAAATAAGGATTTCGCTCAAGAAACTGAGCACAAGAGGTGAAAGTAGACACCCTGTCTTACTCCTTGTTAAATCTTTTTCTTTCTCTTCTCCTATTTCTACTACTGTTTCTTGGTTTTTGTATAATTCAAATATAATTCTTCTGTCTCTATAATCTAATCCTGCTTGTTTCAAAATAGTCATCACGTGCTTCAAATAGTCATCACGTGCTTCAAATAGTCATCACGTGCTTCAAATAGTCATCACGTGCTTCAAATTAACTTTGGAAAATGTACTATAACTACAGTCCAAATTTCGACAAATTATAAAATTGCATTTAGATGTTATCAAATTAACAGGTACCTCCCTTTTTAAACTAAAAACAAGCAGGAGTGGCTTTGCGGACTTCACTCACACACAGACATATTATGGTTCTATCGATGTCGACAAAATCATAGATAGGTTTGCTAAAAGCGCCGCAAGGCGCGCCAACTTAATTTTTATATTTTGACCGTAGCTCCGAATCTTGTCAGAATGGGCCGCCCAAAATGAAATTCTGGATCCGCCCTTGTATAGTACGAGACCCATTGAGATGGGACGCTATCCGTATCAAGCAATTTTTTTTTTTAAATAAAACAATTGTTCGGGTGGTAATTTCTCAGGATTCTTTTATTAATTAATTACTATTTAAAACGGATAGACTTACATTAATTATCTCGCGATACGAGTGCAGTGACTCCGCCCGCTGACCAGAGCTGTCACATGGACCAAATAAAAAGTCCGTAAAAGACCGAAAATGTATAAAAAATCCTTAATCATCAAATAGGACTTTTTCAACCGTGAGCGAGCCCGCGGACCACGGACCGATCGGACTTTCTCGAGCTTCGGGTTATGTAGTCCGTTCAGTCCGTTGGTCCGTTGCCGTTGTGTTTAACGAAATGATTATGGATGGTTTTATGCAAGTATAGCATGACAAAATAATGTTATTCGAAGGATGTGATGACGAGTTGACGACTAAGAGTCAAAATATATGTTTTGTAGGTATGTATTCATTCATATTTTCTTCATATTGTCCGTACTTAATTAAAACTATAAAAGTAACAAACAATATTAAAATAAATAATAAAAACAAAAGACTGGGCTAGACCGCCTGCCTCTCAATCTTGAGGTTCCAGGCTCGATCCCCGGTCGGGCATGCACCAATGCGTTTTTCGGAATTTATGTATTTATTTTTGCATTTTGCAGTGGGATAAAAAGATTTCACCTTATTCGAATTTTTCAGGTATTTCAATATTATTCAATAAAATACACGAAATATTTTTGACTATTTATCAAATTGTAGCACTGCATTTATTGCATAACTCTCTTGAAGTAATTTAAAGGACTGTTTCGGACCAACTCGGACCGGACCGGCTTTTTACCGAAATAGGGCTAGTCCGTTCGGTCCGCTTGAGTTTAGGGCTTACCATAAAAGTCCATCGGACCAGGTTCGAGTCCTATTTGAACGGACCAACTTAGGGCTTTTATTTGGTTCATGTGACAGCTCTGCCGCTGACGACATGCATTCGTTCGGTATCGCGAGATAATTCATATAAATCTATCCATTTTGAATAATTAATTATGAATTCAACTTACAGTAGGTAGTTACAAATCTAAGATTATTTTATAAACTAAACCTTATATATATTTTTTTTGTATTTCATTTAATTAACAATTTTTAAAACATTTTGAATATAAAATAAAAATTGAAATACAAACTAGTTTGTGATACATACATGTGTATGAGTAAGTAGAAACATTATATTAAGTGCAAAGAAAACAATAAAATGTTTTTGTTTTTTAAGTTCTGCATTATTTTTATTTAAAAAAAAAACTTAGTACCTAATATGATTGTTTCGAATGACGAGTCAAAATTATTCTTTTTTATAATATCAACTATAAGACTTAAAAATAGAGAGCATCTGTCGAGTTATCTCTACTTTATTTTAAGTTGACATCTAGTCAATAACAATAAGACGAGTGTACATCATTGTTATAACAAAGAGAAAGATACGGTACGTTCTTATGTCGTCAACAGAAAAATGGACCTGTTTTTTGAATGAGCGCCACCGAATGGAGGTATAGAGCGACGAGTTTCAACAGTAGCGCGAGCGAGACGAAGCAAATAATAATAAGTCCATGGGCCTGTAATTGCAGGTCCACGCGCGGGAAGCCAAGTACCGTGTCTTCCCTTTTGTTTTGTCTAACTTCGGTGTATATCAACCGTTCATGTATTACAACTGCTTCTTTCATATTAATTACGCGAGGTAAAATTTACAGATTTCTTTTCTCAAAAAAATTGTCGATTGTAGGATATTCAACGATATATTCGTTTTGTATCTCCTCTCGACCTTACACTTAACCTAAGTAATTAAAATTAAATGGACAAAAATTTTTGGTTAGGTTAAACTTTCCTCTTGAAGTTTTCGAAAAGTCTTTTATAACATTTTGATCCTCAGGGGATAACATTGTGGAGTTTTTAATGAAGTGATACCAATGCGATATGTTCGATATAGTTTTAGATTAATTCTAGTATAGCCCTAAACTAGGGAGCTGGTGAAGTCTTCCCTTTACCCCCAAACCGAGAAGCCAAGTCGATGCTTCTATAGTGACAGGAACAGCAGATAGGAAGTTCTGTCTTTATCTTCTCTGGTCCATCTTTGCCGTCAACCACGACTTCCCAGGTGGTTTCCTTCTGTTTGCAGAACGTCTCGTATTCTCCGTTCTTGGCGAAAACTTTGTCAAAGCAAGTGCCGCCTGGGTTGCTGAAAATGACAAAACATTAATTTTATTTAAAACAGCAGTGTTTGAAATTAAAGCCGACACTGACGATTAAACGGCAGGACACCGTACTCTTATTTTCGAGATTTGGGTTCGAATACTGCTAATGGAGCATGCACCGTCGAGTTTTTTGAATTGCATGTGCATACTTCTGTATAGTAGGTACTATTGTACACGTATCAGCATTTGAACAGTGACTGAAAACACAAATGTTAAACCAGCATGCCTTAAACTATCTAATCAAAATCTACAAATTCTTCTGATTGGTTTTGACTTGGCCCTTCTTCAATATGTCGCTAATTTGGTCGGTAAAAAACATACATATTTCGGGCGGCACCGTTGACCTTCGTTACTTTCTTTCATACATCCCTTAAATGACCGAAGCTTTCCTTTTAATACTCTATATAGTCACTATTTACATCTTCTTTCAGCCTCCATGATTCCTTATATCGTTATTTCCCACTCTTTTATAATATATACAACGTGAAATTTAAGTCATTTTGTTAACGAAAACCGGTGATAGTACTTGTCCATATAAACAACTTTTACTATGGAGCCAACCCTGAAATCATAAAAAAAATATCAGCTGTTCCATAGAAAAGTTCAATACCTACTCGACCCAAATATATGAAAAAGTTGATTTTTTTTTCGAGATACAGGTTTTGCTTCATAGTAAAAGTTGTTCTATACCATTGACTGAATAAGCTCATCAAATATGACTACACCTTTCTGTTACACTTACACGTTGTGTACAATATCAAACCACAACTCAGGAATGAACACGTTACCACTGCATTCATCTTCTGGTGTTTTGCATGAAATTTCTAGATGTACTTCGTAAAGAAAATATCTGGTCCACACAATCCATACCTCTTCTAAAGCCTGCTTGTGTATCACAATCAAGATATCATAACTTTACGTTTTATGCTTTTTTAAATACATTTCGATATTTGTTTGTCGATATTACTATTTGTACGATAACACATTACGCGATGAGGGTTCCACAGTTACTTATAGGAACTTCTCAGTTTACTTCTTCAGTTTTGGAACTTACATGCAAGTCTCCAATCGAACCCTCTGCACGTAATCATGATCCTTGACTTGTATAACCGTCCGCCAGCTGCCGCTCTTGTCCTTCGCTTTGTAAATCGGCTCATACTGAAAATGGAACAAAACAGTTCTCTTAGAACTTGTGACACTTACATGCAAGTCTCTAGCCTGACTTTCTGTACGTAATCGTGGGTTTCCGTGTTGATGACAGTTCGCCAATCGCCACGTTTTGATCGGACTTTGTAAAGCGGTTCATACTGAAAAATGAATAAATGCACCCATTAATAAAAGTAGCTCAATTAAAATCAGAAAACGAAAATGGGTATAACTTATCACACAATTCAGAACTGATGAATCTTAGCACAAATAGGTACTGTTTGCAACCATCTCATCAACGAAATGATGCGTGTAAAGTCTGGTCATTTAACGATTAAACTATTAAAATTGGCAAATTCAAGTATAAACAAGAAGTTTATAACCAAACTGGAGTGTTAACCTCCACTGTAAGCCGAACTGTAAAATAAATCACCGTTTCATCACATCTACGGGAGCGAAAGTAAATTTTATTCCCATGGAAGTTTGCGCTTTCTCTCTTCTGATTGGTGCGCGTTCGTACTACTGATAGATAAGGGTTATTTAACCAAAGAGGTCGAACGCATAATTTATGAAGAAGTTACTGGCCGGTTAGGTTAGGTGTATTCTTCTTTCTTTTCGTTTCTTTTTTCTCAGAAATTTTCAAGCTAGTCTTCGCTTCGCAAATAATAATTAAAAATGAGTTAGAGTAGTGATAGTGATAATATATTAACTCATAAAAACAGTAAATGATGCAGCTAATGTGGTGCAACAATTATTACCACAAATACCAGGTACTCGTAGCTTTTTCTTTTTCTCATAGCTAGTGATGAAAAATTGTGTGTTTCACTCGGGGCCAAGATATTTAGTTCTCGGGCCTCGTATATTGAATTCCTCGCTGCGCTTAGGAATCTACTTTAGAATCCCTCGCTATGCTCAGGATTCTATTTTAGAATCCTTCACTGCGCTCTGAATAAAAAAAAATACTTGAGGCCCCTTGTTACACAAATAACTATTGGTATCGATTCGGCATAACACGTCTTAACTTATTTGACAGAACTAACCTTATTTTAAGCATCCTGTCTTTTTCTTTCATTATCAAAAAGACAAGGACAGAACGCTTAAATTTAGTTTAGTCCTGTCAAATAAGTTAAGATGTGCTTCACCGAATCGGTACCATTATGTGTCTCTATCAAACATCATTGATTAGTGATGAAACTTTTTTCTCTGTTGTCTTTATTAGTTTTAAAGGGAAAGAATTTGAAGGTAAAATCAGATGGATTCCAATCATAAACGTTATGCTTCTGATAGCAAACTGTTGAGTGACAATCTTTCGGTGTGAGACGAGGACGGCATTTCGCGACATGGTGTCCACGAGGTCATAGATATCATAGTACTATTGTTTATATACATATCAATGCACGAGGTGGATTCGGGGTTGCTGGCTAAAAACAAACTAGTCTCATCTTTCGATAGAATTTCCGAATTGAAGGATGTTTGTTGCTTACCGTGACCATAGATAGGCATTGATCGATCTCATCTGGATCACCTTGCCGGGTGTTCAAGCTTGGGTCTGTTACCAAAGTAGGCTGGAGATTGAACATCGATGGTCGTTTCTGAAAGCAGGAAAAGTCATGTTAAGTCCAAACATACGAGTAATCCGTACACCTATTATAAAAGCGAAAGTGTGTTTGTTGGTTTGTCCTTCTTTCACGTAGGAACGAAGCAACGGATTGACGTGATATTTTGCATAGAGATAAGTTATGGGCCAGAGAGTGAGATAAGCTACTCTTTATCCCGGAAAAATGCAAACGAAATCAGCGCGGGCGAAGCCGCGGGCAAAAGCTAGTATATACTATTATAATGTGAAAGTGTGTTTGTTATTTTGTCCTTCTTTCTCGAGCAATGGAGCAACGGATCGACGTGATTTTTTGCATAGAGATAGTTTATGTGCCGGAGAGTGACATCAGGTTACTTTTTATTCCGTAGAAATGAAAACTAAATCAGCTCGGGAAATAAATAAAAGTAAATAAATAAAATTGCCTAAATAATTTTTTTACTTTCCTGTAGAAAAGTAGCTCAGTTAACTCACACGAATTCTTCATAAAACAAAAAAAAAAAAAGAACGCTGCCGTTTTTTCGGTTGCGTGATGCGTGTTTGATTTGTTTCATATATAAAGATGTCTCTTTTTAGGGTTCCGTAGTACCCAAAAGGTACAAAAGGGACCTTTATGGTGAGACTCCGTTGTCCGTCCATCCGTTCGTATGTCACAGCCTCATGACTTTAGCACCGTTAAAGATAAAGAAATGAAATTTGGCACAAAAATAGCCTTAATTTGCCCACATATCAAAAAAATATGAAAAATATGAAATTGCTCAAAATATTTCCAAAATAAAAGTGAGAAAAATAAAAAATATTATCCTAAAAATACAATATGGGTATCAAATTATAGTCATAAAAAAGTTGATTGTAAAAATATATACTTTTACTATATTTACTGGCACTGGTTTCGAGAAATATTTACTAAACCACAAAAATATGTATGTTCCCCCCTTATCTCCAAAACTGGTGGACCGAAAAATATGAAAAAAATCGTGGTAATATGTGTTTACGTACAGATTACAGGAAAAATAAAGCAGTTGAGATATTCAGGAAAAATAAATTTATCATCCACAAACGGAACCCTAGGTATGCGAGTCTGACTCGCACTTGGCCGATTATATTTTTTCTTCCACGGATACATTTATAGGTTGGCTCTACAGTAAAGTTGTTCGTATAGACAAGTACAAGTGCTCCCAAAGTAATAATGTGCATACAAATCTTCGCCACTGTTCGGCAAAGTTCGTATTTCTTTACACTTTCTATACAAGCAATAAGGTCACGTGGTACGTCCGGTTGCTCGGCTTTTGTATGCGCATTATTACTTTGAGAGCACTGTACCCATGTACGTACAGAGTTATATCAACAAGTACTTACAAAGTAAGATATAAAGCAGCAAGCGGTGGCTCAGGGGTAGAACGCTGCGGCCTCTCAACCTTGAGACCCAGGTTCGATTCCTGGTCAATCATGCACCAATGAGTTTTTCGGAATTTATGTGCAAAGTATTTGTTCTCACTTACCACTTGCTGTACTGTACGGTGAATGAAAACATGGTAAGGAATCCTGCATGCACTGAAAAGTGAGTATTTGTGCCCAAAGTACGATGAGAGAGCTCACCACCCATCACGTTCGGACGTAATAATCGTCGGTTAAACGCGGGTGTACCGAGTGTGGACTGTGACTTGAATTTCACAGCTCACGCTTGGAACACCTCTGACTACCCCCTCGTGGATTCATGTCGTGACGATATATTTTTTATATAGTATATTATATTACTTACAACGTCTTTGAACATTTTATCGAATTTCTCTTGAGGATAATCTGGCGGTTTGATGGTGCAATAGTTCTTGCCTCGACATTTGTCTGGGATGCCCGCATCTGGGCTAACGTCTTTAGATGGACCTGGGTACTGGATAGCGTCTAATGCTGGATTTGGACCTGGAAATTATTTGTCAAAATTAAGCTCTTAATTTTTATCAAGCGATTCTGACGCATGCGAAAATCACATTTTAAAAGAAATCTCTCGATATGCTAAGCGATTCAAATGCACGAGATTTTATTTTATTTTATTTTATTTTATTTATTTAAGGAAAACTTACAGCTATAATATATATATAAAACATACAAACTTAGTAACAAAAAAGCCAATTAAAAGTTTTCACAGATAGGTTCAAATTTGGAAACATAAGGTACAAAAAAAAATAATAAAATAGTTACGAGTACAATACAGTTATTTACAGTTTAGCAGTAATAAAGAGATGAAGAAAGAGTAACGTAAATTACAATGTAAAAACAAAGTAGAAATTTAAGCCAAAAACAATGCAGAATCTTACAATCTATTTGACAGAGTCACAAAATTTAGTAGTTATACATTTACAAATACTATTAACACTATTACAAAATAAATCGATGTCACTGTTGTCTGTACATAAGCTATTAAATGATTTAGCAGCTCTTGAAAGAAAGGCATTTTGTCTGTAATTACTATAAACGCGAGGTATGTGGAGAGTGGGCTTATGACGAAACCGACGCGAAGGTACTAATAAATTTAAATTAACTAGCAATTCAGGACAGTCAATATAACCTTGTGCAATTTTCATTAGCATTGAGATATCAGCTACACAACGTCGAATATGAAGTGGAAGAAGATGTAGTTGACGACAAAGATGCTCATAATCTTGATAAGGAATTTTGAATTTATATCTTAGATAACGAGTAAATTTTTTTTGAATTTTTTCTATTTTAGATATATAAATTTCATAACGAGGATTCCACACTTGAGAAGCATATTCAAGGTGACTTCTCACGAATGCACAATATATAATCTTGATAGATTTTAGCTGACGAAAGTTACTGCAAGAACGCATAACAAATCCTAGAGCCTTAGAAGCCTTATTGACTATTGATTCAATATGACGATCGAAAATCAATTTGCTATCCATTATGACTCCGAGATCCCTGATTTCATCGCATTTGGTAATTTGTACATTTTTAAGAAAATAACACGAATTAAATAAAGTATATTTACGGGTAAACGAAATTGAGAAGCACTTGGATACGTTTATATCGAGTTTATTGCTAATGCAATACTGATCCAGTCTTAGTAGATCATCCTGGAGGAGAAATGAGTCTAAAGAATAACAGATATCGATATCGTTGATAAATATAACAAATAAGAGAGGTCCCAGCCATTTTTGTATGAAATTGAAAACAGTGATAGAAAAATACCAAAACATATGAAAAAAATAGTAAAAAAAACATTACTTGATTGAAAGGGGGGTTTTAGAAGTAAAAACAAGAAAAAAAAAACAAATTTAATTTGCGATACAAAATTAATTTTTAATTTTTTCTTTTTTTTTATTGGGTACTTGTAAAGCTGAACTCTTTGTGATTTTAATTTAAAAAAAACGATAAAAATATATGAAAGCAGAATATTTATTAGATTTTTTTTCCAAAAGCTCTCTTCAACGATTTTCCCGCCAAAGTGCGAGAAAATATAAAAAAAAACTAAGGAAAATAAATGAATGAATTTTCAATTAAAAAAAATAAAAAATTCGTTGCCAAACATATTTTTAGCTCATACAATCATATAATTATATTTTTTTACATAAAATTATGTAAATAATAAATAAAAATTCCTTTGTGCCCTTTTCGACCCAAGATGCATTTAAGGGTTAAGCCTCTTAAGAGCCAGTAAGAGCACTGCATTGCACACTTAAGCATCGCTTAGCTTAAAATTCTTAAATGTAATATCAGGGGAAGAGTTGGAAATTTATATTTTAACTAGCTTTTGCCCGCGGCTTCGCCCGCGTGGATTTAGTTTTTTGTAGTTTAAAATTATTTCTTGATCTCTTGTTTGATTCTCAGGCTTTGACGAGGCCGAAGGCCGAGCTACGTTTCCTCACGAAATAATTTCTCGATCACTTATTTGATTCCCTGGTAAAATTTGTAAATTTATAATTGAAAATTTAGGTAAATTCTGAACGAAATTATATTTTTTTTCTCTGAATTAAACTTCGGTTAGTGTGTTAACACTTTGAAACACAATATTTTTTTCTTAAATATATTAAATCCTTAAACCCAACCCTAGTAACAGAAGCAAAATTTCAGCTCTATAACTTCAAAGCAACTGTATTTCGAAAAATAATTTTGTCCTTATGGAATGATTTTCCGAATACCCTGAAAAATGTCATCTTAATTTCTAAAGTATCTTTGGTGGTCTTTGGCGAGGCCGAAGTCCGAGCCGCTTTTCCAAACAAAACTATTTTTTGTTCTTTGAAATGTCCTTTGCTAAAGTGTTTTTGTTCAGGCCGTAGGCCGAGCCGCGTTTCCGAACGAAATTATTTTTTACTTTTATTTGATTCGATTTTATTCATTAGAGATATCCCACGCATAGCTCGCTCCATAGCTCCTTAAGTCGGTGGATCAAGCCCTTGGTAAGAGATAACTTATCAGTTAAATACTTTTGCCTTTAAGCACTGCGGAAAGTCATCGACATAATCTGCCGAATCAGTAAGTTGAAGTGGCAGTGGGTAGGCCCATATTTGTCGCCGACGTGATTGTCGTTGGGGTCAAAAGGCCTAGAATGGACACCACGTGCAGCAAAGCGTAGCCTAGACCGACCTCGTGCCTGCTGGCCCGGCGGACTTCGCGGGTAGCGGCTGGATGAGCATGACGGAGGAGCGCCAAGAGTGGCAAAATTTTAGAAAGGCCCATTTCCAGCAGTGAACGAACACATGCTGATGGATGGCTAGATATTTTATCCCCAGATAAAGTGTCTTTGGCGAGGTCGAAGGCGTATCAGCGTGAAGAACGGAAAAAGCACGATTGCTTATAAAATTTGTTGTCGCACGTTTACTAATTCAAAAATGATTTTCAATAAGTTCCGCATTGAGTCCGCGTAGTAGATTGTAGCCGTAAGTACGCTAATTATTCCTGTAATATTTGACGAAAAACCGGTCAAGTGCGAATCAGACTCGCGTACCTAGGTTTCGTAATTCGACAGTTTTGGGAACAGAAAATTTTATTTGGTCTTTTTTTTCGTGAATTTCTCAACCGCTATATTTTTCTGTAATCTTTACGTAAGCACTTATTGCCGTGGTTTTTTTTTTTTACATTTTTCGGTTCACCAGTTTTGAAGATAAGGGAAGGGACATACATTTTTTGTGGTTTTCTGAAGATTTATCGAAATAGATGCAAGTTAATTATCAAAACTATATATTTTTACAGTCGACTTTTTAATACCTATATTGTATTAAAAAAATATGTAAAAATTTATTTTTATTTTTCATTTGTATTAAAAAAACGCTATAATTATTCTGTAATTGGCCAGTTATGACCTATAATCGGGGTAGGTACATACATTTTTTTTATGGTATTTCGACGATTTCTTGAAAAAGGTGCAAGTTAATATAGCCAAATTATATAATTTTATAATCAGCTCCTTAATACTTATAATTTGATACCCATATTGTGGTTTTAGGATTTTTTCTTTTTCCTCTTTTGTGCAAAATTTCTAAGTCTTTGTCTTTAACGGTGCTAAAGTTATGAGGCTGTGGACAACGGAATCTCACCGTTAAAGTTCCAAAAATGTCAAAATTAAATTTTATATTCGCAAAACTGTCGAATTACGGACGACTTGCGAGTCTGACTCGCACTTGACCGTTTTTCTTTTTATTTGGTACAATTTTTTTGTACTTTGCGCTTGTGCAAATTTAAAGGAGCTTGTGCTTGAGCTTGTGAGTAAAACACTTCACTTTTCTAAAGAAATTTGTCACCCCATTGCCATCCCATGGGAACTGATATATGGGATAAAAAGTAGCCTATGTCCTATTTCAGGTCTAGAACTACATTTGTGCCAAGTTTCAGCCCAATCGGTAGGTACGGGGCGTGAAGGAGCAAAACGTCACTTTTCTAAAGAAATTTGACACCCCATTGCCATCCCATGGGAACTGATTTATGGGATAAAAAGTAGCCTATGTGCTATTCCAGGTCCAGAACTACATTTGTGCAAATTTTCAGACCAATCGGTTCGGTAGTTACGGCGTGAAGGAGTAACAAACATCCATACATCCATCCATCCAAACTTTCGCATTTATAATATTAGTGGGATAGTGGGATTGTTTATTTATGAAAGAAATTAACAAAAGCATTCGTGTTTAGGAAGGAGCACTCGTTATCTGACCGACGAGGATGAATGTATTGACTGTGATAGCACTAATGAGACAAAGGCCTGTTACGGAACCATCAACTTTAAATGTCATATTTTATAGAGTAAATGAGAAATTGACAATGCCATCCCATCAAAAACATAAAATGTACAAAAATGTCAAGTCTCGCAACGCAATCCTTCCACCGTAAAAAGTTGTGAGATCTTATGTAAAGCCAAGTCTGTTATTTTAGTTTGTATGGAAGCACCTTTTCATTTTAGTTAGTATGGGAGCACCTATTTAACAAATTTATCATTAATTGTTTCCTAATTAGTTACCTACCAACATTAAGTGACTGTATTAATATTAGTCATCTTTATTTCTCTAATAAAATATAGTGACTTGGCAAACGCACAGCAATATAAGAGCGGATAAGTAATTATCATTGGTAGCCAATACTACATTTCGAGACTGAAAACTGATAATATTGCAAGTGTGGTTTTTGGTGGTGAAGTTCTACAATATAGCGAAACTTTCAAAAACTTGGGCGTAATCATGGATCAGACCATGTCATGGGAGAGTCATGTTAAGGAAGTGAGCCGTAGGATGTACGGTTCATTTTACTCACTGAAGCGCCTTCAGTACTTCTTGCCTTTGCAAACTAGAATTACTCTAGCCCAATCTCTTCTTTACCTCTTCTTGACTATGCTGACATTGTGTTCTTGGATGCCACCGAAGAGTTGCTCAACAAACTGGAATGTCTTCAGAATTTGGCTATCAGATTTATTTTTGATTTGCGAAAGTTTGATCATGTGTCCGAGTTTCGACGTAAATTGAATTGGCTTCTAATACGCTATTTTATTTATTTACTCATAGGAAGATTAACAGACAAATAAGTACAGTAAAAATTTTGAATAAATAACTAAATGCCGATAAAAAATCTTCACCTATCGGAGGTATAGTCATATCCTATCTCTACTATACAATGTTTTAAATAATCCTTCTTCCTCCAAATACCTAAAAAATAGGTTCAATTTTCGCACCGATATGAGCAACAGGAATTCAACTCATTACACGGAACGTTACTCTGGATCTTTTACAGTGGACTCTGTCCGTCTTTGGAATGATCTTCCACACTCCCTCACTTCCACTTCCCTCAATCGCTTCCTTCAAATTCAACATGAAGAAGCATTTTTTGTCCTCTCAGCAGCTCTAGCTACTAGTATGTATGTATCGTACGTATTTATGTAGTGTATCATATTGAAATACATATAATATATATATTATTTTAGTACCTACTCTTCGTTTAGTTTTTAGACCGTTGTTAGGTCGTTAGGTATACTTTTAGTAGTGTATGTTGACTATCATATTTATTATAGTTACATACATATTTATATCACTCTTTATGCACTCATTAATTTCAATAAGCCAATGTATAATGTTTCTTCATCTCTGTCATTTATGGTTGACTGGAAGAAATTTCTTTCAGAAATAAGTCCGCCTTTGCCCTGTATTTCTCTTAATTCTAATCTGTGTTTTTGTGTGCAATAAAGTGTTTATTATTATTATTATTATATTGGACTATAAAACAAAACATAAATAGCAAAAAAAAATCAAGTAATACGATAACTGCATCATGCAAATTAAGTTAGTCAAAAGAATTTTCATATTTATAGACCTAATATATACCTATATAAATGCATGTGAAGTTAACCCTTAACTACCTACCACCGGTTTTCGTTTTTCAATTTATTCAGCCAACGTAAGCCGTAAATATCTGTGCGTCTATCTATGTACTTTTTCGTCGATTCCTTGCAACAATTTGCAAGCACTCGTCAGGTGTAAACGTACGCGAATCCTCTGCAGGTAATCAAAAAAAGGTCGCGAGTCGCCATTTCCTCTAGGTGGTTATGTGACAAAAATAGGGGGTAAGTAGTGCCAAATTTCAGGTCAATCAGCCCAGTTCCACATCGAGGCCTAACTTTAAGGGTTCCGTTATTGGCGGTACCTACGCCGAAAACTTATCATTAATAATACGTAAATTAACGTTTACAATAGAAACCTTGTAAACTTAGGGCGGCTTGCACCAATCTCTTAAAACTAGATTTAGTACGATTTAAACCCGATTTAAGCTTAAACCGAGTTTAACGTCTTGCACCACATCGATTTAGTGCTAAATCTCGATTTAGTGAAACGTCAAAACTAAACCGGCAAAATGGCGATTTAAGGAACTTAAATCTCGATTTAACTCTCTTTTAGGTTAGTTTTTATTTCTTTGGTTGGTTTGCAAATTGAAACATGTATTTCTCCGACGATGATGAAGAAATTGTTGAATATTTGAATACTCCGCATTTCTCAAGAAGAGTTACAGAAAGGACAGATTTGTTTAGTACTTATAGAGATGACGAATTTATTAAAAGGTTTCGTCTTACTAAGGACACCACAACGATGTTGTTGTACAAAATAGAACACCAGCTCAAATTTGAGACAGACAGGTTAGTCACTACTTAATACCATAGCTAATAGGTACTTTGTTTCTAGGTACCTATGTAGATATTTTAAGGGTTGGACCACTAATAAATGAAGATATTTTATTTCAGGAATCGTGCTGTAACTCCAATGAATCAATTATTATGTGCCCTTAGGTACTATGCCACTGGGAGCCAGTTGACGACCTGCGGTGATGTGATAGGAGTACATGAATCGACTGCATGTCGCATTGTCCACCGCATCACTCATGCGATTGCTTCTCTACGTCCAGACTATATACAAATGCCAACAACAGCAATTGACCAGAATAAAGTTGTTTCTGGATTTTATAATATAGCAAGGTTTCCTCGAGTAATAGGGGCAATAGATTGCACTCACATAAAAATTATATCACCTGGTGGTGACAATGCAGAGATTTATAGGAATAGAAAAACATTCTTCTCTATTAATACACAAGCTATTTGCTCTGCCAACCTTTTATTTCAGGATATAGTTGCCCGATGGCACGGGAGTGCTCATGATGCAAACATATGGGATAACTGTGCTCAAAAAAGGAACTTCCTGCAGGGCATCTACAGTAACAAATGGCTTTTAGGGGATAGTGGCTATGCACAAACAAGCTATATGATGACACCACTTTCTGAAAACAATGTTAACACAAGAGCGGAAACATTATATCAAGAAGCTCAAATTAAGACAAGAAATGTTATAGAAAGAGCTTTTGGGGTGTGGAAAAGACGGTTCCCTATTTTATCCAAAGGGATAAATGTAAAATTACAAAGGGTGCCCGGAATTATTGTGGCGACAGCAGTATTACACAACATTGCTATTATGCAGAATGATTGCATGCCTCCAGAGGACGGTGATACACCCCTCTCTCAACAAGACATTGACCCCCTAGACCAATCTCCTCGTGGCTCACAATCTGGAAACAATGCAAGAACTTTGCTAATAAATAACTACTTTGCAAGGTTGTAATTTTGTCAGCAGCGTTGGCATCAGAAATTCTGGGTTGGGGCAGTTTTCAGACTACATATGTTGGAATTCAATTGACTTATACCCAGACTGGTTTTGTGGATTCTGACTGGGGTAGAGTGATGAAGTGGCTATTAAAAGTACTACTATTTTTCTAGAGAACAGGTTGAGAAAGATGTGATTAAAATTATTTATGTTTCCACAGGTAACCAGCTGGCTGATATTATTACAAAATCATTACTGACCGTATGTTTTTCTGAGATGAGAGAAAAACTAGGATTAATGTAGTTTTGTTTGTAAATAAGAATGAAAATATAAATTTGATATAAGATAAATTTATTACCTTAGATGATTTGGTCTGATTAGGTTTTTCTGGGTTTCCCTAATCCTTGTGCAACAAATGTTGGACCATAATAAATGTACCCCAGACAAAGGAAGGTGTGTGATATTTTTATTGTAAATAATTATTTTTGATTTTAAAGAAAATTTGATTTATTAAATCACGCCAGTTAAGTACCTAATGAAAGTTAGAAGGGTACAAAGTTTGCTTCAGCATTTCAGTTGATTATCGTCGTATCAATCCTGGAATGTTCTTGTATAGAACACACACCTGTCCTGTTAGAAAACGATTAATAAATTTAATATTATTTGAATCGTTAACTCTGCATTTTACTGACCTCCTAAACCCAATAACATATGCCCCCAGCAGGGGCCCTATGCCATATATATAGGTTGTTGTGAATTAAAAGTCATAATGTTGTTACTAAGTAGGTACATAATTGAAAGGGAAAAGGTAGTGAAAAAAAACATAAATATAGAGTTTAAAGCAAAAAATTTATTGAAATGCTTTGAATCTCGTGAATTGTTTCTTATTATTTTGTTTTACTGTGAAAACATAGTATAAAGTGCAGTAAGTCTGCTTATGAAAATACTTCAACTCGTTGGTTATTTCTTATTATTTTGTTTTACTGTGAAAACATAGTATTTCATAGTATAAAGTGCAGTAAGTCTGCTTATGAAAATACTTCAACTTGTTGGTTACCTAATTGTTATTATTTTTGTATGAAATTTTTTTATGTTATTTTATAGTTTATAATGCGA
This sequence comes from Ypsolopha sequella, assembly GCA_934047225.1. Classification (NCBI taxonomy): domain Eukaryota; kingdom Metazoa; phylum Arthropoda; class Insecta; order Lepidoptera; family Ypsolophidae; genus Ypsolopha; species Ypsolopha sequella. The sequence continues at coordinate 25,230,796 of OW203984.1, read as the reverse complement.
TAAGTTTGTTTATTAAAATACTTTTAGTTTGTCAGTTATTTAAATATTTTTATTTACTGTGAAAGGTTATACTATTTGATAGTTATAACGCGAAAGTTTGCATAGTAAAATGCTTTAGATCTCGTGAGTTGTTTATCTATGTCAAAATTTACTGTGAAAAATACCTAGTTAATCTGTTGATTATTTATTGTCAATATTTACTAGAAACTCTTTGATTATTTGCACCAAACTGGCTCTATGGAACCAGACTTGGAACCTCATTAATTACAGAGGGCAAAAGCTAGCCTACAAGGGGAGGAAAAATCACTTAATGAGGAAAAGAAGAAAACCTCCCTGCCCAATTAAAGCTAACACCTTATTTATAGTAAATTAAGGCAGTCATGACTATAGTTGCAAAACAGCGGTTGTTAGGGGACAGATATCCAAAGTAACTGTTAATTACGCATAAATATCCACTACAAAACAGGTAGGTATCTATGGATTCATAGACACGATTTATGTCAATGGTCATTGATTACTTAATTAATATTATCTGTCACTTTTCATAGGTATCTGCATTAAAAACAAGGCATTTGTCACTAAATATATAAAAAATGATTGTGTCACTTTTTACATCTGTGTAAAAAATAAAATAAGTCATCTGGCACAAATAGTGTAAAAAACGAATTATCCACAGTTCTGTCAACCCACCGTTCTGTCAACCTAGCGTTGCGGAGTCAAATATGAAACTTCTCTATCTAGTTGGCTAGAAATGGATAAAAGTAACTGTTATCCAAAATATCTGCTAAAATCCACATACTTGAAATCAATTTCAACCGGCTTAACATCTATAGCCATGACATAGTCCCACACCTTGATAAAGCAATCTCCCTGATTAAATTACTAGGTTAAATAGAGCTTAGTTCAGCTACCACACTGAGAAGAACGGTAAGAAACTCAGTGGAGACACTATACTATTTTACATTGTGTCATATCTTAAGAGACCCGTGCTTTCTTATCACTTAATCACCAATTCACACCAAAAACACTGACACTTTATTTAAACAGTCACACAAATACACTAATCAAAACACTGAACAGTATCGCTTCACTAGTTCACTATACTTATAGTTCCTAACTGTTTCGCATTCAAAACAGAAATGTTCACCCACTACTTAATTGGTTTGTTTGTTTCTTAATAAACTTAATTCTAACTCCCGCTTTTCTTTTAAAAATTTCACTTCCATTTCATGAATTTGTCTTTGGTGAGAGAGTTGTTCTCTTGTGCATTGCAATTGTAGTTCCACCAATTCCATTTTTGCCTCAGACAACTTTAAAAATGAATCGGTCACATTTTTTTTCTTTGGCCTATTTGCAGTTTTCATGTTATTTGTTCCTGCATCATCAGGAAAAGTAGCTAAAAAATGAAAAAATTGGGCAAGTTAATGTAAAGTAAATAAGGTGTGCAATATTTTGAAGGTATTTTAAAACATAACTAAGATCAAAGGAACTAAAATTCTTAATAAAACCAACCTGTATCCGAGGGTTCCAATGCAGAATCAAGTCTTTTTTTAATAATGCTTAGCCTTTTGCGCGGTTTTGGACTGGGAGTAATTGGGACATCTTTATTACACCACGCATCAATTGGATCTATCCGCTTGGTGCAAGGTAACATTTCTTGCTGTTGCTTCATGAATTCAGCATCACTGTCATAAACAGTGAACATACCCTCTAAGGAAGGCCCAATCAAGCTCTTCACTTTATCCAGAAGTGGGTCATAATCAGGAGATGGAGGTGGCCCTCCACCTGCAAACAAAAAAAACATAGTCATTCATTAATATTGTATAATACTCATTGTGTTAAACAATGACATAATAGGTACAGGCCAAACGCCCCTTATCGACACACCAACCAGATATTGCTACATACCAGTGCCACTGATTTTCTTTTTATATTGTGCCTCTGATTTTTTTGCCTCTTTTGCTATGCCGGAAAACATAGACTGACACTCCACAGCGGGCATGTTCAAGTCGGCTGAGACCATTTCCCAGTCCTCTCCATTCTCCGCTACCGACTGAACAACAGTCTCTCTCAGCACTTTGGTGTCATTATCTAGAAACATAAAACACCAGAGTCAGGTTACTATTTTGGGAGGCTACGTTTACAGCGCCATAGTGTGACCAAATTAAAGAACTTACTTGAGATCAGCATTTTTTCGCTTGAGTGCAGTTTCTTTGTCTTGGACTTCAAGTTTTTATAGCCAGCTAATAAATTTTCTGGCGTTCTTGCCACATATGTGGTATTGGCATTGTACTCGTCAGCCAAAATTTTCCAGACCTTCTGTTTTTCTGCTACTGTTACTCCATCAGTCTTTTTGTTTTCAATTATGTATTTATAATTCTCAACAAGGTTTAACAGAAGCAAACTTTCGTCAGAAGTGAAATTCGGTGCTCGCTGGCGTTTTTTACCCTCCATGTTGTCCAATAATTCGTTTAAAATTAATCACAAAATACACACTTTCTCGAGTTTTCGCTGTAGGGAAGCAAAGCACAGCAAAACATCAGTCAAATCATAACCGAAATACCATGACTCAGACAGATGAGAGTCGCGTTCAATAATTTATACTATTGTCAGGTTTCAACACTGATAGCAAGATGGCATATATATTTATATAACGCGTGGAATAGAGATAGCATTAGAATCTGAGTGCAACATCGGTTTAGGAATGCAGCTCTGACAGGCAGGCAAAAGAAAATGCCATTTCATTTCACTCAAAACATTTTGACATAATTGTCAAACTGACAAGTTGAAAGTCAAATTGTGTGTAACGAATCGTATAGACCGAACGAAATATTGAATGATTGCCTAAGCTCGGTTTAGTTAAATCGTTGAGTAAAAAACATGGTGCAAGACAGATTTAAATTTAAATCAGTTTAGTGTTAAATTCGATTTAGTTAAACTGACTTAAGTGGAACTTTGGTGCAAGCCGCCCTTAGTTTGTATAACCATTACTTTGTTAACCTGTTCTTTGTCATTCTGGTTATTGAGAACTGGTTTTCTACAGCATTCTACCTTTAAGGTCAAACACTTTTTAGACCATTTAAGTAGGAACAAAGAGATATGGACATTATTATTTGTATGCATTACAAACTAGAAATCAATCAGAAACAAATTTAAAAGCACAAATATTTTTGAAAAAGTTCCTCGGGCCAGGATTTGAACCTGTTTCTGAATAATTTATAGTTTGTAATGCATTCTAATAACAATTAGAGTATTAAAAGCGATGGATTTCGCAATAAAAAACATCTAATCTTAGATATGGACATGATTATAATAAGTGCGAAATGGTTATAGAAATACTTTTAGAGGAACAGTACGGACACCACCACCACTCCGATCTATCAAATGTCAGTTCTAATAATGTTGCCATAAAGGTTAAAATTGTATGAAAATGGGTAGCTTAAATTGCCAGCGATAGTATTATGATTCATTTAACGTATCCATAATTTGAATAACATTGTAAGTCTGTGTAGGTACTTGAAAGATTTTTGAAAAGGATTTGTTGTTGAAAGTAGTTATTGATATTTTGTTGTACATTGTTGAAATAAAATTTTATTTGTAAAATCTTAATCATATTAATAATTATTGTAAATTAAAAAATTATAATTACAATAATTTAAATTCTTAACCTGAATCTAACTGTTTTGCACTAGGAATGCATTCAACGTATCAGTAGTGGACAACTCTTTTCGGCTTAATTTACGTCTTATTAATTTTTATATTTGGTATTAACTTAATCAAAAACGGTCGCAAATAAATAAACTGAATTTGAGTTATTAGGTGGTAGAGCTGATGCCGGGCTCGACTGTGAAGGTACCACCATCTTACTTGGAGACCCACTCGAAGTAATTTGGGGGAGAGTAAAAAGGGACAGCTCACAGGCAAAGAACCAGGAGGCCCGCCATACCTGGGACCGATGGATGGCGGCATATCTCAATGCTCAATTCTTCCGGGATGACCGCTGATAGCTAATAGCGTGGAAAAGCAAGTGGAAAACTGTGAAGCTGAGAAATTATTTTATTTATGGTAATCAAAGTTCACGCATTTATGATGTTTCTTGGTATGTATTGTGTTTTGGTCATAGACAAAGAAAACAAGGCAGATATCGGGCGTGGCGAACGCAACTGGAGGGCTACTCCGAAGTGACGAAATTCGATTGAATATCGTTCGGTCGTATATCCATCTCTATCACACTCTCTATGCCTGCGTCAGAGATGGACGTACGCTCGAACGATAAACGATCACCCGAATCTTTTTGGGAGTATCGGGCCTGGCCTAATATGGGCCATTGTCAATGTCAGTAAAGATTTTATGTATTTATAGCGACATCCATCGCTATACTCTAAATATAAAGAGTGCATTACAAACTAGAAATTATCAACCAGAAACAAATTTAAAGTAAATAAATATTTGAAAAAATTCCTCTGGCCAGGATTCAAACCAGGACCTCTTGGTTACATGACAAGTGCGCTACCGATTACGCCATCGAGGCACTCATCATGGACCGTTGAATTTTTCCACATCTGTCCACCGAATTTTCGTGACTTCTTGATACACTAAGGTATAGCCAGTAATTGGACGCTCACGAGGGCGTTATGTGAATTTCATGCCTTGTTCTAAGGCGCTACAATACAATATAATAATAATATACATAAAATCAAAAAGCTAGAAAGGGACAAAATTCACGGGAAATGAGAGAGATGGCGCTCTACACACATTTGTGTGCGCGTATCACTCACACGAACTCCAAGGTCGCAAAAAAAAAATGCAATTCGATTCCTTGGATTGTGACAAGTGACAATGATGACGGGTATAAACAATATAGTTTTGGATAAGTTCCTTATTCTGAGGGATAAGTAATCGCTTAATAACTAAATAATTAAATTATGAAATCAAAATGTTCCGCGTTTCAGAAACGTCAGATGGAATGGTATATTGGCATGTCTAAAAGGTCGTTCATACTGTTTTGGGTTTGTAATAACGTAACCTCATGCAACGCAACTTTAAACGCAAATCGAACATTTATTATATTTTCAACGCGGGCGGACCCACGGGCACATCTAGTATAATATAAACATGCTTTATAATTATTGTACATTATCATTTACAAATTATTGCACAATATACAAAGATTTCAAAAGTTTAGATGAGCCCTGGCACCTAAAATAAATTGTATTGTTTTTGAATGTGTGCGTTAACATAATGCCGACGCGCGCACACTTATGAGTTCGCAATCTGTCTACAATACAACACAATAATAATACAATACACTATTCTTTACTGCACACCTAAAAACAGAAATAAGGACAGTTTTATAATAGTAGTAGGGTACAATTGGCGGTCTTATCACTAAAAGCGATCTCTTCCAGACAACTTTTCTACCTGTGTACCTACGATCAGCAAACTGATCAGACAACTAAAGTCATAAAAATTCAAAACATCAATTGCACTTAAGGCGTTCAACTATCACTGTGTTCAGATGAGCACTGATGACAAACGTGTGAGCGGAAACATTTTGGTGCTGTCATACTATGGTAAGGGCTTATCTTTACTTTTGAAATCTTTGACATTATAACATAAATTCGCTAGAAAAGCCTAATTGACATTAATTAATAATCTATTGTCGCGTAATACCACAAATCACATCAAACTAATACTTTTTAAATTAATAGTTTTGTTGTGAATAATAAATACTTTTTAATTAAAACATGAGAAAAACAATCTAACGTTTTGCATCTGGGAAAGAAATCAGACGTAGTCCTTTGAAGTTACCTTTCTTATCACATGGAATAGAGATAGCCTCTTCAATAGTATGTAGGTACTTACTTCTTTTTGTATTAGCTGCAGATATATGTTGAAGGTTGAGGAATGTCATCTGTAATAAAAAAAACAGGTATTATTTTCACAAAATATTAATAGTTCCTTCTTAGAATAGTGTAGGTAAATATACATGTCAGATTATATGTACTTTATGAAACATAAAACATAGGTAAGTATGAGGATAACAGTTAGTCGTCAGACGTTCAGAACAAACTGGAAATGGCAATCATTTCGCATTTTATCTGTCGAGTTCTCATTACGGCTGAAACAATAATTAAACAATACATATCCGGCAAGTTTGTGACTCGAATCCAAATTACTTAATTACGTAAAAGGGTTAAATAATTTTTGAACTGATGTTTTAGCGATAATGAGAACTCAAAAGATTTATGAAGTTAGCTCAAAGGAGGATGTACAGTTTAACCCACAGAACAATAAAAACTCTGTGGTCTTACCTATGTGACCAATAACGATAAGCGATTCCGATTCATAATAAGAATTGGAAAAGCATTGGAAAAGTTTTTCGTGTTCTTACTGCAGTACTGCAGTGGAAAGTCACAAATTGCTGTGGGAAAAATTTTGTCGCTACGTAAAGGTAGCGCAATTTGAAACGTACTCGTAAGAAGATAAGTTGATAAGCGACGCGGAGCATGTTAAGAGTCGTCATCACGCGCAAACCTCCATACAAACGCTGTCACCACATTGTGGGATGTCTATGGAATGTTATTATAATATTTGAGGCTGAGTCCATCTAGATCTATGTTTAAGTCGAACTAAAAACCCTGAAATTTGAATAGTATCTTAACAACGAATCCCAAAAATACGTAAATTTAACGGTTTTTTACCAAACATGTAGCCGAATGTGCTTTTATTTGTTTTAGAAAACCAAAAAATTAATACGGATGAAACATCGAAAATGTTATCTAGATTAATAATAACCAAAAATAATGTTTGAAAACTTCCACAGTCTTGTCAAAAGTGGTTTCTCCTGAAACAAGTTTTCAAGAAATTGGCACGATTATATTGTCCTCGCAAGTTTCATGGAGCGTGCACCTTATAGCGAAATGAAACAGCATTTAGGTGTTTGTGACGTCCTGTTGGCTTTGATCTCAATGAAACTTTGCACACATCTTTGTATATGTTTCTCTTCTAACCGTTCTACACTTCGATCCATCTCTCATCAAGAGGTGCGAGATGGCGAGATATTCAAAAAGCGCCGAATTTGTGAAATGGACTCAGGTAAAACCAGTTTTACATGAAACGGTAAATTTTTTTTATAGGAAAGTGTATACACTTAGTCTTCTTTACATAAACGACGTCTGTATTTCTCACTTTTTTTTCAGTAAAGTTTATAAATTATACAACTTGCTAAACTTTGCGTTTTTACGAGGCAATATTCACGATACCCTGACAGCTATTATGATGGTGTTTCATCAAGTCTTGCTTTTAGAGACGTAGTTAGATATCGCTAGATAATACTTATGAAAAAAAAATATGAAGAAAATAAGCTGTTAACTTCAAATTCAGATTTTACATTTTGTAAGAATCTTAAAAAAAATCCAGGCGTAAAAGGGGCCTTCTAGAATTATTTTGCAATAAAAAGAAATCGTTTTGACAGCACTGAAACTGAAATTAAAGTTTTCGGAATCGGCTTTAATTACCATTTAAAGGCAATATTTTTTTTATGAAGTTTGTTTAATTTAGCCATAACTTTTTTTAGGTAGAACATGAAAAAACCTTTCCATGACATATCGCTTTATTGGTTCGTAGGCCAGGGTCCATATATTTCCGCCCATCCTCCTTTAAACTTTAGATTTAGCAAGTAGATGGTGCTTTATATTTAGGAGGTCACCAGCGCAGACAAAGACACGGGCACAATCTGATATTACTTTTATAAGTCTACAGCTAAAAGTTTTTTTTTTTTGTCAGTAGAAATCGAGACGAGGCGTTGACTGCACACTGCGTATCTGTCAGATTAGTTTTGGGTCACCAGTACAGTTTATTTAAAGTTATTGTGGAAGATTACATAATGAATGTTTACTAATAAATGAACTGCTACATGCATGAGGTAAGACTTATTATCATAGATGCCTATCTATACTTTGTTTCCATCCATGGACGAGTCTATGAGTGCACTCACGACAAATCTACGCAATAATAATATTATGAAGAGGTTGTTTCTTTGTTTATATGGAGGGGGTATTCTCTGGAACTGGTTTTGAAACTTCTTTCACGGTTGTAATGGTAAAGTTCAGGAAATACAATTTAGGTTGTAGAATGGGACGGCTTATCTATTGTGATATAATCAAAGATTTTAAAAGTAAAGATAAGCCCTTACCGTAGTATGACAGCACCAAAATGTTTTCACCTTTAAATGAGTGACGCTCACACGTTTTGGAAAGTATCGATGAAGTATACGAGTAAGTCTAGATTTCTCCTGCTACTTACAAATTAACTACCAACAAGATCTGAAAGTGAAAACTTGAGAAGTAGGTGTAAGTTTCTAAGTTGTATTTGCTACATGAACCACTTACCCGCATTGACAAAGGAATGAATTCTATGACTTTTTATTAATAAATAATATTTTGTCTTTCAAAAGCTTTTTATTTTGCATTTTATTAACAAAATAAAACAAACTAAAAAAATAAATTAATATTGTTATTCTATGCTATAATATAAAAAAACTAATTTAAATTTTATATTTAACTAGGAACGTTTCTGAAAAATTGCTGGGATAACAGCAAAAGGTGTTTTGCGCTTTTCTAGATTTAGAAAAGGCTTGCATTAGAGCGGTGAGGGCCTGAGCAATGACTTATGGACAACAATATGGAGTGAGTAGCCACCTGATGCGGGTCCTGAAATCTCTCTACAGATATCCAGTGCTTGCATCAGGATTAACGGAGTATACACAGGTTGGTTCAACATCTCTATTAGAGGAGTTAGACAAAGGATATGTAGCGTCACCGTGGCTTTTCAAAATAATTATGGACAGTTGTTTTTAAATGATTGAAAAGAGTGAGAATGTAAACTGAAGTTAGGGGAGATTTTTATCAAATGCCTCTTATCCGCCGATAACCAAGTTATCCTTGCTTCATTGACGGATAAGCTGCAAGAGATGGTAATAGTTATGGATGATGCTTTAAAAAGAAAGGAATGAAAAGAGTAATGAAGCGGTGACCGAATACAAGGTTAACATTGGAGACGAGGATGTAGATCGTATTAACGAGTTTGTCTATCTAGTAGCGAATGCAGTAGCGAATGAGCTAAGCGATTACGACTGGTCCAACATTATAAATAAAACTGATTCGTCGGACGCCGCTAATTGTTTCATGGATATTCTAGACAGAATCATTGAAAAAAACACAAAATTAGCCACAATAAGTCATTCAAAGTTCAACCTTAAGCCTTGGATGACTCCGGGGCTTATTCGATGCACCCAAAACCGTGATAGATTACACAATAAGGCTCGTAAACAACCAAATAATATGATTTTGCAGCCATCTTACAAAAGACATCGCAACTTTTGCAACAACTTGCTTAAACGACTCAAAAATCAGTATGAACAAAAAGAACTAGAAGAAAACAAAGATAATGCAAAAAAGTTATGGGATGTCATTAAATCCATATGTGACCTAAGGCGAAAGTCAAAGGCTTTTAAGTCGCCGCACGAATCTCTAAATACATGCAACAAATACTTCTCCAACGTTGGTAAAAATTTAGCTGAACAAACACTTAACTGTTTAAAAACTGTGTAAAAAGACCTAAGCCGTGACCCGAGTCAAAAGGTTAAGAAAAATGCGAACTCCTTTTTATGCTGCCAACTGATGAACTTGAAATCCAATCACTAACATGTAGACTAAAAAACCACAGTGCTCCAGGACTAGACGGACTGAGAAACCCACTAATAAAAAACATTTGTAATCTAATTTTAAAACCACTTACACATATCTGTAATTTAGGTCTCGTTACTGGAATTTTTCCAAGTAGTTGGAAAACTGCGATTGTTGTCCCAATACATAAAAGTGGTGCTAAAGATATCCCATCGAATTATCGCCCAATATCGTTACTGACAGTATTTTCAAAAATACTGGAAAAAATCGTTAATAAACGTCTAGTTGACTTCTTGGAAAGCCATAATCTTCTGTCCCCGCGACAATTTGGTTTCCGTCGAGGCAAATCCACAGAGAACGCTGTAACCTTGCTACTGTCTGAGGTCTCAGCTACTCTCGATTCAGGTCATGCTTGTGTGGGCATTTTTATTGATCTAGCGAAAGCATTCGACACAGTCTCTACTGAAATACTTCTGAGAAAACTCGAGTCTTACGGGATTCGTGGGACTGGCCTTGACTGGTTCCAAAGTGTTGAAGATATTATTTAACTCCTTTATATATTTGTACTGTCATTATTTTGTGGCAACCCAGAATTTGATTTTTTCTATTCCTAGCTCTAGTCTAGTATCTATGCTTCCTGTTTTTAGCATGCCTGCCATCTTGTTTTTACTGTGTCCTTCTCATGTGCATAATACAATGGCTACTGTTAAACTATTATCGAGTCAAGTTACTTATTAAATAAATACGAAATCCACGAGTTCACGTCTGTGTTTTCACTCTGCTGAATCCCTGATTCAAGAGGTTATGGCCCAGAGTTCGTCGCAAGTGAATTTTGTTGTTGTGGATTCGTTTTGAGCTTTCGTTGACTCTTGTGATTAACAGTTTTGTTTTTCCCATCTTGAACAATGGCTTTGAAGTTGGATAAAGTGAGTGTCGAAAAGTTGGAAGGTGATAGAAATTGGATTTCCTGGAAATTTGATGTTGACCTTCAACTCACTTTACACAAAGTTACGGACATAGTTACCGGTTTCACTCTGAAGCCTGCAGCGGACGCTGATGCTGAAAAGGTGAAGCAATTTGTGGACAAAGATGCTATCGCTCGGTATATCATCGGTTCTACAGTGGGCGAAGAGCCTAAACAGCATATTCTCACATGTAAAAGTGCCAAGGAAATGTGGGATACCTTGCATTCTGTGTATGAACAAAAGAATGAACGAAGGTTAGATCTTCTTTATTGTGAGCTGTTTTTGTACAAAAAGGATGAAAATGATAGCATTGCGATGCATGTGTCAAAGCTACTAAGAATTTTTCAACAATTAAACAATGAGCTGAAGTCGGAGAAGAATGAATTGCCCATGTCGTTGTTGCTAAATCGCATTCTTAACACATTGCCCAATGAATACTTAGAATTCAAGAATGCTTGGGAATCTGTGCCTGCTTCTGAAAGAAATGTCACTGTTTTGACTGAACGTCTTCGATTACATGAACAGCGACTCAAGGACACACAAGGTGTTACAACTGATCCAGGAGTGGCATTGTTAGCAAACAATAGTAGTGATAAAGGGTTTAAAGGAAATTACAGCAATAAAGCAACATGTCATTATTGTAAGAAGAAAGGCCATTTGAAGAAAGACTGTTTCAAGTTAAAGAATAAAAATGTAAAGAATAAAGATGTCGGTCAGGCATTTATATGCAATGAAAATAATTTTGATGAAAGTTGCTGGCTGATTGATTCTGGTGCATCACATCACATAACCAGTCACATGGAATGGTTTCAACAATATACAAAATTTGAAAAACCTATACCGCTGAAGTTAGGTGATGGTAGTGAGATGCTGGCATACGGTAAAGGAACCATTCAAGTGGAAATGTCAGTTCAAGGAAAATGGAAAAATGGTGTCCTTAAGAAAACCTGGTATGTTCCGAATTGTAGTCAGAATTTATTCTCTTCAGGTTCAGCATTAGAGAACAATTTACTGGAGTATGCTGATGCCACTAAGAGATTGTTCACAAACTCTAATAAAGAAACAGTTGCTGTTGGAATAAAGATCACAGGAGGTTTATACCGTTTGTTGATGCGAGTAGTATTACCTAAGAACTCCTGTTTGTGCACTGTCAAAGAAACAGATCTTCAAGTGTGGCATGAAAGACTGTGTCATCAGAATTTTAGGCACATTCAGAGATTTTTGAAGAATAAAGGCATATCAGTTTCATCTACAGAAAAAGAAACTTGTGAAGGCTGTATGTATGGAAAAATGACTCGTTTGTCATTTAATTCTAGAGAAGTTCGAGCATCATCACCTGGACAAATTGTGCATGCGGATGTATGTGGTCCAATGGCAAATGCCTCGATTGGTGGTAGTAGATATTTTGTGGTGTTCAAAGATGATTACACAAAATATAGACAAGTCTATTTTTTGAAAGAGAAGAGTCAAGTTAAGGATATGCTCTTCAAATATCTATCGGAAGCAAAAACTAATAACCACATTGTTCAGGAATTGCTCACGGATGGAGGAAAGGAATTTGTGAATAAAGAAGTAGAAAAGATACTTAATTCCTTTGGTGTCAATCACAGAGTAGTGATGCCCTACACGCCGCAGCAAAATGGTTCTGCAGAGCGCGAAAATCGCATTTTGGTGGAAGCTGCTCGTAGCATGCTGTACTCTCAGAATTTATGATAAAAGTCTATGGGCTGAAGCGGTTAATACAGCAGCTTACATACTAAATCGAACTGGCCCAACAAGCATTGATGATAAATCTACACCTTACAGCTTGTGGTTTAAAAGAGAAGCTGATGTAAGTCATATTAAAATATTTGGCACTAAATGTTTTGTGCACATTCCAGATCAAAAGCGAAGAAAATTTGATAAAAAAGCTGTAAAAGGAATTCTGGTGGGATATTGTGGTGATAAGGATGGTTTTAGAGTGTGGTCAGAAGAAAGAAAATTGTTGTTGTCTAGAGATGTCAAATTCCTGACAGAAAACACATGTGTTGATCGATTCACCTACTCAAATGATGTGAAGAAATTAAATAAACTTCCAAAATCACCTGCAGTTGTTCAGAAGCAAACTACTGGTACCAAGAAGCTGCATCCAGTTACTAAGAAGCTCCCACCTATTACTCAAAGTGTCGAGTTGCCTTTTGATTTCAATGAAGATGGAGTTCAGATGGAGCAGGTTTCATCTTTGCATGAATCACCCTTGTCAGTGGTTTATGAACCTGTTGTTACTGACCCTGTCATTCGAGATGTGGAAGAGTGTACAAATAGTGAATTGCAACTCTATGATGAAGCTTGTTCAGGTAACATTGAAACTCCTTTTGTTGACTGTTCTTTCGAGGAGAATTTCTTTGAAGAAGCTAAGTGTTCACCACCTGATGATCCGTTAGCTAGTGAGAACTATGTAATAAGTGAGTGTGAAAATGACAAAAGATATCCGGTGCGAGATAGAAAGAAAAAGGACTTTTCTGATTATTACATGTGCTCTTGTGTCGAAACTAGTGATGAGTGTGTTGACATAAACAATTTACTCGAGTGTTGGCAAAGTGCTGTAGATGATGAATTGTCTTCTCTTAGAGAAAATAATACATGGACTCTGGTAGCTTTACCACCTGATGTAAAACCAATTGACAATAAATGGGTTTTTAAGATTAAGAGAGATAGTGAGGGTAATATTGTCAAATACAAGGCCCGCCTTGTTGCTAGAGGATATAATCAAAAATTTGGTATTGATTATTTTGATACATATTCACCTGTTGTAAGATCTAGCACTTTAAGAATTTTGTTTTCGTTGGCTGTTCAATTTGATTGGTTCATTGACCACTGGGACGTAGTTACTGCATTCCTTCATGGAACCCTAAATGAAGATGTATATATGTACCCACCTAAAGGACTTCCTAAAGAGAATGATAATAAAGTTTGTAAATTAAATAAAGCTTTGTATGGTTTAAAGCAAGCTGCTTCCAGTTGGAATAAAGAAATACATAATGCTTTGATAGAGCTCAAATTTAAACAGTCAAAACATGAACCATGTGTCTATATTTTAAAGGAACAAGAGCTTTATTTAATATTAGCTCTTTATGTAGACGATAGTTTTTTGATTGGCAACAATGTTATAGCTAAAAATAATATTTTGAATGAACTTCAGAATAAATTTAAACTGAAAGATCTGGGACCAATAGAACATGCTTTAAGTTTAAGAATTCGTAGAGAAAAAGATCAAATGTTTGTAGACCAGAAAAAATATATTGAGAAGTTTTTAGCTATGTTCAATATGACTAATTGTAAATGTGTAAATTCACCGATGTTGGTTGGCACAAAGTTAAGTAAAGGTGAAGGTCAAATTGATCCAAACATTCCATACCAAAGTCTTATTGGAAGTTTAATGTATATTGCTATTAATACAAGACCAGATGTACTTCATACTGTCTGTGTACTTTCCCAGTATAATAATTGTTATAATCATGAACATTTTGTTTGTGCAAAAAGAGTGCTTCGATATTTAAAAGGCACTATTGACTTGTGTTTTGTATATAAAAGGTCAAACCCTTTTATATTACATGGATATGTAGATGCTGATTGGGCAAATTCAGAGGACAGGAGATCATATTCCGGTCATGTTTTCAAACTTGGCAGTAATGTCATTTCTTTTGAAAGTAAAAAGCAAAATTGTATTTCTCTTTCTTCGACAGAGTCGGAATATGTTGCCTTGTCTCAAGCCGCTAAAGAAGCAATATTCCTGAGAAATTTAATTAAAGAACTCTATGTGGAGATGGTTGATTGTCCAGTTATTATATACAATGACAATCAATCATGTCATAAAATAGCATGTAATAATATATTGAGTAACAGAACAAAGCATATTGATGTCAGGTTTCACTTTGTTCGGGATGCAGTCATTAATTCTAAAATAATTATTAAATATTTGTGTACTGATAAAATGGTGGCAGATATATTGACAAAAGCCTTGCATGGACCTAAGATTAAAAATTTTATTCACGATCTGTCACTAAGCAAAAAATGTTAAGTTTCTTTTTAAATGATGTTTTTATTTTGCATAAAAATTTGTTTTGATAGTCAAAGTCTGGTTTGAGGGGCCGTGTTGAAGATATTATTTAACTCCTTTATATATTTGTACTGTCATTATTTTGTGGCAACCCAGAATTTGATTTTGTCTATTCCTAGCTCTAGTCTAGTATCTATGCTTCCTGTTTTTAGCATGCCTGCCATCTTGTTTTTACTGTGTCCTTCTCATGTGCATAATACAATGGCTACTGTTAAACTATTATCGAGTCAAGTTACTTATTAAATAAATACGAAATCCACAAGTTCACGTCTGTGTTTTCACTCTGCTGAATCCCTGATTCAAGACAAAGTTATCTGACCGAAAGAAAACAATGTGTCAAACTCGAAGACCTCACTAGTGATCTTGAAAGTATCACCTTTGGAGTGCCTCAGGGCAGCATCCTCGGACCCACGCTATTCATAATGTACATCAACGGCATAACGCAATTGGACTTTGTAAGAATGTTGAGGTGATATGTTACGCAGATGACACCACTTTGTTGTTTAACGGTGAATCCTGGAACAGCGTATTCTCTCAAAAAGAGAGGGGACTAGTGTCTATAGCAAACTGGCTTCAAAAAAATCTGCTCACTCTTAACGTTGAAAAAACACAATATATTTGCTTTCACAAAACGGCTGCTTCTCAGCCCCTTTCGTCACAAAACATCAGGGTTCACACTTTTAAAGACTTGAATTTGTCTACAAACTCCTCAGTTGGTTGCTCGTGCACAAGTATAGAACGTGTTCCATCAGTGAAGTACCTAGGTGTTGTCCTTGATGAAAATTTAAACTTCAAACAACATGTGCATTGCGTGGCTGGGCGTGTAAGGCGGCTTACTGGTATCATGAAGCTCCTACGAAATAGTGCTGACAAAATTATCCTGCGGCTCGTTTACCTATCCCTTTGTCAATCAGTTTTATCTTATTGCGTAACTGCATGGGGAAGCTCAGCAAAGACCACCCTACTCCCGCTTGAAAGGGCGCAAAGGTCAGTTCTCAAGGTCATCCTTAAGAAACCATTCCGGCACCCAACTTACGAAACGTACAAGGAAGCGGAGGTCCTATCTGTGAGGCAATTGTATATAATACGAGTAGCTCTACTGCAAGCATATCAAACATGAGGCCCGCGGGCCGCATGCGGCCCTCTTCGCATATGAATACGGCCCAAACCAATTTGAAGAAGAGACTCCTGCTGCGGCCCGCGCCGCGTACATGTCGCAAAAATATTACAATAAAAGACAAAAGATGTCAATTTCTGGAAATTATTGATATTTATTTTCTTTATTTTACTATTAATTTTTAAATTAACGATTACTGTCCTGTACCACTCTATCTTTCGAGTTTTTTCTTTATGATTGGGTTTTGAAAGAATAAGAAAAGAAAAATTTATTCGCAGAAAAAAAAAACAATATTACATTTTTTATTGTTTCCGCCAAAGTTTAAAAAAGTTTATTGGCAGATGTTACTCTTTTGCGGCCCACTGATTCTATGGTCTTCATGCATTTGTCCTCATATTCTGAGATCATTTGGCCCACCTATCACTATAAGTTTGACATAGCTGCTCTACTGCATCACAGAGCGGAGCTCAAATTGGGTGCTCAGAATCAGACTAGACGACGACATCATCTAAACGTCAATACTGCTTTTGTAAAAACAGCCTTTGCGCAAAGATCTTTTGCTTTCCCGTACGTCTATAAGCAAGCTATTAAGAACTGTGACCTAAGAAGCTGTACTAGTTGGCAGGCAAAAAACAAAATCACCAAATGGCTACTTACCCTTGACTACGACACCACTGAAGCTGTCCTAAAGGTACAACATGGAAAAAACTGAAGATCTATTTTTTATTTACTGTTTTGTTCAGCATATATGTATATATATTTTAATTACAAATGTATTTTATTTATATATTAAAATGCTATTATTTACTTATTTTTATTCTAATTGATTTATTTTTGTAACTTTTATTTATCAGGTATTTTTATATACTTATATATTATTGTTTTCTGTGTAAAAACTATTGCATAAATCACTGTAATCGTTCTTAAAGTAATTAAGTATTCTGTTTTCCGCTAATAATATACAAAAAGCATAGCAAACTGTGTACTCCCATTTAAATCATAATATTTGTAACCTTGGTCTAGACCCCCAGGACAAGTCCGACTTAGTGTGGGGTCTGCTACTAACCATTATTTTATTGTTAAGTCTATGCTCAAGTACTTTTTTATTTTTTAACGTATGCGTAACGCCTAGTGTAGTTTAATACTGTACTATTACTGTTAAGTACTGTTTATTAGTTTACCCACATTGTAAAGCTTACATTATTATCTTGTGCTATGAGAAATAAATAATTTTGTCTTGTCTTGTCTCAGGCGTGATGGAAAGTGTGAGGGTGAAATTGAAAGAATAGTGAATGCGGGAAATAAAGTGAACCCTACACTCCTTTATGGGCAGCCAAAATGTGACTGCAAAGGCACGATTGGCGGTTCATAATGGAGTGTTGGCTCCTACACTTTTATATGGTAGTGAGTATTGGGTATGGCAAGATAAAGATCAGAGTAGAGTGAATGCAGTGAAAATGCTTTCCTTACGGAACATGTGTGGTTTAATATTGATTGAAATATAAGTTTGAACATACATACATACATATACTCACGCCTGTCTCCCAGAGGGGGAGGTAGAGACTACAGATTTCCATCGTCTACGATCCTGACACACCTCTTTCGCCTCTGATAATTTTAAAAGGTTACTTTATTAATAGGATAGTTTTAACTTGTTATTATATATAAGTATAATTTGCAAGTTTAGTAAAGTTCAAAAATATTTTTAGATCGTTGCCATTTCTGGTCGTATTGATCATGAAAAATTTACATAAAGGTGTGCTAAATCAAAATCCGATTCGAGCATAACCTATTTTTAACCCATACTTTGCAATTTAAAAAAATATTATTATTGAAATATTATGGATATTTTTTGAATATTTGATTTCATCTTTATTACTAGTTTAGAATGTTCACAAATATAACTCATTTTACGATTAGAAAAAGCATGAAAAATAAAAATATATATATATGGTAAATAATATACAAATTGTATGCTATTTTACCCCATTTGTTCCCATCAACGAGTCATATCCGTCAACTGTTATTCGTTGAGAAAACATAGCTTTTTCCCAAATTCCCAATCAGTCACACTGTTATTCGATGGGACAACTTCACTTGTTTAGTCCCAACGGGTCACACCACCAATAAAGGTGTCTTGACTCGGTGAGAATAAAATATTCTCATCCAGTAAATATATATGTCCTCACATCGTAGAATTGGTCTGAATGTTTGTATAAACGTTTTTTGCAAACAGTGATAGTCCTACTACTCGACGTTGCGTAGTTATGGCAGCACTAGCGCATTTGAAAAAGCTGCCACTATATATATTGTGACTTCTACATGATTTGCTACCGCATTCGACAAAGTCTGGCATGAAGGCCTCATATTCAAACTACAGCATTCGACAAAGTCTGGCATGAAGGCCTCATATTCAAACTACACAAGACAGGCCTCTCCGACCGTCTTGTCCGCATGGTGGCATCATACCTCAAAGATCGCTCATTCCGCTTCAGACATGAAGGGCTGCTCTCCTCTCCACGCCCCCTAAGGGCTGGAGTCCCCCAGGGATCAGTTCTCTCCCCTATCCTCTACTCGTTATACACAAACGATATTCCCGTCCCCACAAACGGGGTACAGCTATCACTCTTCGCAGATGACACTGCTCTCTATGTCAAAGGACATAACCCCCCGACTATCCTCGCCAATCTCCAAAAGTCTATCGATGACCTTGGAGAATGGTTTCAAAGATGGCGCATCGATGTGAACCCAGATAAGAGTTCCGCGATTCGCTTTGACTACAAACGCCGTCACCATGACAACCCCAATGTCCGAATGCTAGGTACCCCTGTCCCTTGGCATAGCACTGCCAAATACCTAGGAGTCACTCTGGACTCGAGATTAACTTTTGCACCCCACGTCAATAGAGTGACGCGCACAGCCCGCTTCTATCTGTACCGGCTTAACAGCATGTTAGGCAGGCACAGTAAAATGTCTCTCAGGAACAAGCGAACACTATACAAGGTCTGCATCCGACCTGTGTTAACGTACGCTTCCCCTGTCTTCGCACATGCGAACCCCAAAGTCCTGTATAAAATGCAGATAGTACAGAACTTATTCTGTCGGAGAGCGGCCAACGCACCATGGTACGTGCGCAACGCAGACCTCCATCGTGATTTGGAGCTACCCACCCTCCAACAATTCATGAAATCCCTCTCAGAGACATTCTTCAAATCTTCTGAAGAACACCCCAATCCGTTAGTACGCGAGACAGTCTCCTATACTGCTCCGTCTACATCCCGATACAAGGTTCGAAGACCAAGAAACGTTCTCTCCGATCCCCCTGACAAACTCTCAGCCCATCTCAATCTCCTTCTGAAAGCCTTCGATGAGCTGAAGGCTCAAACCAAACGATCAGAGCCTAGCTCTTCCTCCCAACCCAGAAATTAACACTTAGTGTTCTTATCCAGCGGATGCCCCTATAGGGCTCCGCTAGCGCCCCCTTTCCCCAGAGGGGGCCGCTTCCGATAAAGGTTTTAAGACCCTCACGGGCCAAACCAAATTAGGTGGAGTTTAGTGGGTAGGCACTCAGTGAGTCCCACATAACCAACGTAACCGGTTACGTTGGTATGCTATGAGCATTCTCCACCTCCCTCCCACCGTGACCTCCGGAGGGTGCCTTGCTTGGGCGCAAAAAAAAAAAAAAAAATGATTTGCTACACTAATACAGTAGCCTAAGCAAGAAATCATCTCTGCATCGTTGCGTTTGTAAACTAAACATTGGTTGCCATACGCAGGTGTTAGTTCCGCTACTGTCCGCTTGGAGTGGTTTCTCAGATTCCATACGATTTTGATGGAGTTCGAAATGCAACTATTCGGATATTATGTTTTCATGCTTATGAATTTTTCAGGTCAGATCCATGTTTTTTTACAATGAATATTGTTTTGCTCGTTCCAAAAATTTTTGGGACATAGAACAATCCAGATCATTAAGTAGTAAATGAGACCCACCTGGATAGAATCCAGACGTCTGTGTCTTCCAACTTTTTGCAAGTTTGGGTTCAAGTCAGGTTCAGGTTTTTTTTTATGAATTTTTTATTTGCTCGTTTCAAATATACAAGTTTTTGGGACGTAGAACTATCCAGATCATTAAGTAGTAAATGAGACCCACCTGGATATATTCCAGACGTCTGTGTCTTCGAACTTTTTATGAGTTTGGGTTCAAGTCAGGTTCAGGTTTTTTTTAATGAATTTTTTATTTGCTCGTTTCAAATATACAAGTTTTTGGGACGTAGAACTATCCAGATCATTAAGTAGTAAATGAGACCCACCTGGATATAATCCAGACGTCTGTATCTTCGAACTTTTTATGAGTGTGGGTTCAAGTCAGGTTCAGGTTTTTTTTATTGAATTTTTTAATTGCTCGTTTCAAATATACAGGTTTTTGGGACGTAGAACAATCCAGATCATTAAGTAGTAAATGAGACCCACCTGAATAGAATCCAGACGTCTGTGTCTTCGAACTTTTTGTGAGTTTGGGTTCAAGTCAGGTTCAGGTTTTTTTTTAATGAATTTTTTATTTGCTCGTTTCAAATATACAAGTTTTTGGGACGTAGAACTATCCAGATCATTAAGTAGTAAATGAGACCCACCTGGATAGAATCCAGACGTCTGTGTCTTCGAACTTGTTATGAGTGTGGGTTCAAATCAGGTTCAGGTTTTTTTTAATGAATTTTTTATTTGCTCGTTTCAAATATACAGGTTTTTGGGACGTAGAACAATCCAGATTATTAAGTAGTAAATGAGACCCACCTGGATATAATCCAGACGTCTGTGTCTTCGAACTTTTTGTGAGTTTGGGTTCAAGTCAGGTTCAGGTTTTTTTTAATGAATTTTTTATTTGATCGTTTCAAATATACAGGTTTTTGGGACGTAGAACAGTCCAGATCATTAAGTAGTAAATGAGACCCAACTGGATAGAATCCAGACGTCTGTGTCTTTGAACTTGTTATGAGTGTGGGTTCAAGTCAGGTTCAGGTTTTTTTTAATGAATTTTTTAATTGCTCGTTTCAAATATACAGGTTTTTGGGACGTAGAACTATCTAGATCATTAAGTAGTAAATGAGACCCACCTGGATATAATCCAGACGTCTGTATCTTCGAACTTTTTATGAGTGTGGGTTCAAGTCAGGTTCAGGTTTTTTTTAATGAATTTTTTAATTGCTCGTTTCAAATATACAGGTTTTTGGGACGTAGAATAATCCAGATCATTAAGTAGTAAATGAGACCCACCTGGATAGAATCCAGACGTCTGTGTCTTCCAACTTTTTGCAAGTTTGGGTTCAAGTCAGGTTCAGGTTTTTTTAATGAATTTTTTATTTGCTCGTTTCAAATATACAAGTTTTTGGGACGTAGAACTATCCAGATCATTAAGTAGTAAATGAGATACACCTGGATAGAATCCAGACGTCTGTGTCTTTGAACTTTTTGTGAGTTTGGGTTCAAGTCAGGTTCAGGTTTTTTTTAATGAATTTTTTAATTGCTCGTTTCAAATATACACGTTTTTGGGACGTAGAATTATCCAGATCATTAAGTAGTAAATGAGACCCACCTGGATAGAATCCAGACGTCTGTGTCTTCCAACTTTTTGCGAGTTTGGGTTCAAGTCAGGTTCAGGTTTTTTTTAATGAATTTTTTATTTGCTCGTTTTAAATATACAAGTTTTTGGGACATAGAACTATCCAGATCATTAAGTAGTAAATGAGACCCACCTGGATAGAATCCAGACGTCTGTGTCTTCGAACTTGTTATGAGTGTAGGTTCAAGTCAGGTTCAGGTTTTTTTTAATGAATTTTTTATTTGCTCGTTTCAAATTTCGTTTTCAATTCGCTCGTTTTGGGACGTAGAACAATGCAGGTAAGTAATATAATAATTTCCTTATTTTTTGTCTAGAGTCATATGAGAGACTTGCTTCATTTCGTTTTAATGTAAAACCAGCCATACAAAACTTTTAGTAATGTTTTTTACACCAGCAGGCACCAGGTAGCATTTGCTTCTCGCTGGCAGGCGCCTGGTAGCATTTGCTTCTTGCTAGCAGGCGCCTGCTGAGATGATTTACTGGCAGCCGCCATACTCACTTTTATTTGTATTTATGTAAAAACCGGCCAAGTGCGAGTCGGACTCGCGCACGAAGGGTTCCGTACCATTTTCTATAAAAACGACAAAAAAATTACGTTTGTTGTATGGGAGCCCCCTTAAATATTTATTTTATTCAAATTTTTAGTATTTGTTGTTATAGAAGCAACCGAAATACATCATCTGTGAAAATTTCAACTGCCTATCTATCACGGTTAATGAGATACAGCCTGGTGACAGTCGGACAGACGGACAGACAGACGGACAGCGGAGTCTTAATAATAGGGTCCCTTTGGGTACGGAACCCTAAAAATATCTTTTATATATCTTTTGTAATAAGACATATCTTTTATTATTGATTTGTTACACGAGCAGGCGCCAGGTAGCATTTGCGTCTCGCTGGCAGGCGCCTGGTAGCATTTGCGTCTCGCTGGCAGGCGCCTGGTAGCATTTGCGTCTCGCTGGCAGGCGCCTGCCAAGACGGACAGCGGAGTCTTAATAATAGGGTCCCTTTGGGTACGGAACCCTAAAAATATCTTTTATATATCTTTTGTAATAAGACATATCTTTTATTATTGATTTGTTACACGAGCAGGCGCCAGGTAGCATTTGCGTCTCGCTGGCAGGCGCCTGGTAGCATTTGCGTCTCGCTGGCAGGCGCCTGCCAACTTCAGCTCGGTCTCGTCAACACCTATTATTATTATTATTATTTATTTATTTATTAATACACATGAATACATTACAGACACAAGTCCAATGCGTATACATGGAAAACAGAAACAAATTTCAATACACTAAAAATCAAAATATACATACACTTAGAATAAAAATATGGTTACTGCTCCAAGTATTTCACCACACATGTGTGGATTTGGGTCAGTGATGCAGAGAAAATATCCATCTCTGGTTGATTTCTAGCCATACCGTTGAGTAAACGAAGCACGCGGCTGAGAGGGGCCTTGTTCACGAGGTTAGTGCGAGCCCCCGGACACTGGACACCTCTGGGATTCATATCATGATGATTTTTTTATACTTCCACATTCTTGCGATATATAAATCGCCAAGTAGGTTTCAACTCCACGGACTTAAATATCAGGTTACTGAAACATAAGTAACTTACCAAGACGACTACGTACGCAGAAAGAAGCAACATTTTCACCACAATAAATAATATTAACCCAAATGTCACTGTATTTCACTCGGCTGCGTATATTTTCACTTGTTTATTTATTGTTTTAAAAGAACCAGTCCACATACGTGTATTCTCGACGTAACCTTGTGTGAGACTGTCTCATGCCCGACGGCGGCGTGTCTCTTTTGTATGCGCGCGCTTTGACCAGCTAGGTACGCGCTTTTCATACAAGAATAAGTTGGGCACAGAATTGACCCGTTGTGGTCGAAAAACGCAACGGGAACGCAAAGGTTGTAAAGCTGCGTTCAGACATTTGCTAAATGTTGGCTACTGTCTAGTTCTATTCTGGGGCCGTGGAGTCCAAGCGCACGTCGTCTTTTCAAAGAACTATCGACACGTTTGATCAACGCCTCTGGTGACCCCAGGGCTGCGGCATATCTCGCCCAGAGAGGATCAGTCTGTCGATCCAGCGAGGTAATGCTGCCAGTCTCTTGGGCACCGCACCCGACGGCAACGGCTTATTTAGAGAATATTTTTTATTTACTATAATGTTTTAGGGCTTTTTCTTTTATTTTAGGATTATTTAGTTTTAAATTCAAGTAATTTTTTTGTTTTTTAACTCTTACATGTATATATCTTTTGGAATCACAAATAAAAATAATTCACGGGTATGTTTTTTTTTTTTGTAATTTGTAGTCATTTTGCAAAATTTCTGATGGTGCATCAAATCGCGCGGGCGAACTACATTAATAATAATAACCAGTGCAATCAGTCACCTCAGGGCGGCTTGTGGCGCCATCGCCCTCTGGTATGTCCAGTACGTCCAGTGCAATCAGTCACCTCAGGGCGGCTTGTGGCGAGCCGATGGTGAGTGGCGACACCACGGACCCTACCTCCAGGGGACACTATCACACATGCGCTACACACACACATACACACAGCAACACACCCCCTACCTCTGCGCTTGCCTTAACCAGCCGGCCAGAGTGGAGATGCAAATGCGGAACCTATGCTCCAGGTTGGAAGTGTAAAATGTCATAACGCCGGGGGCACTTGACTGTTAGAAGGATCTTGCGCCCCGCAGACTCACCTCTCGACAACCTTAGCTGCTTACATAGTGTTGCCCCCTGGCCGCCCCATGGTGGCTAGATAGGGGGCCCACAACGGCTATCCTGGTGGATAGTTATTAAGCAGCAAGTCACCATCTGCCATATTTAAATTTGTGAGAGATTTTCGAGGCAGATGTCCGTTATCTCACTCCATAGCCCTGTTATCCGGCCCATTTAGCATCCCATCCTCATAGCCCACTCCAAGTCGCTTCCTTCCTGGCAATAGTTTGGCAACTGTGGGGGACTGTCCGTTAGTGTATCACAATGATACATTGAGGGAGAGGCCCCCATGGATGCAGCCATCTCACATCTAGATTAAATGGTACCAAAGGCCTCTTCAATGTTGGCTTCGGCCCCATGAATGCCTTTCAAATGACCGGGTCCCTATGGGCCCGTGACTGAAAAGTGTACCTACATAATAATAATATTTCTTTATTCGAGTAACAAAAAGAACTCATTGTGTTAGTTATATACAAGGTAGGCTTAATTATCTAGGATTAGTTAATACAAATATTAATAATTACATAAAGTCATTTCATAATTGATTACATAATATATTTTACTTTACTTTACATTGACTTTTTTTTGTTTCTTCTTGTTAAACATACTGCGTTTACGACATTCTTGTTTTCAAGTTTAATTATCACAGTTTCACTATTTAAGGGTGCATATAAAGTCATATTGAGCACCTCATTTTGCATCAATCAGTACTAAACTCTATAACGTTTCCTTTAAGTCTGAGCCGTGGCTGTTACGACCAACAAGAAACAGGTGCTCACGAAAAACGGAACTCCTATTTAATATCTCGGCATCTAGATGAAATTATAAAAATATTCTAAGGCAAATAGACGGGGTCATTGTTCACTTATTTTTAATACAAATTTGAAAGCTGTATGATTTAAGGAATTTAGAGTTAATTTCGTAAATTTTTCTATCAGACGAATTTTTCTAATTTCGAATTTTTCTAAAATGAATAGATCAGCCCTATAGTACGTAGTAATACCATTTTATTCTGTGGTAATACTTTATATTCTCTGCCTATAGTCTACTATTAATATCTATATTATTTTTATTAAACCGATTGACCAAGTTACACAATGTGAAATGGTCATTTTGCATCTGATAAATTTGAAAAGAGACAAGATCGTGATAACCGACCCTGTGTTTCTTTTTAATAAAACATTTTGTACCGAAAACAAAGTCAATAATGAAATTAATTCGCAGTCAGAGAGTTACACAAAGGGTAATAAAATGTAAACTTCAACAAATACATAAGATACACTTGTATAAGACACATAATAATAATTCGATGACCCCGATAACCTACAGTGTTAATCAGACCCGGGTCGACCGCGTAACTCTCATTTACATCAACATCCGCTTCATTTTGACGTTTGAAACCAATATTTCTTTCCGGCGTACCGCGTGATTCAATTTTAATGCCTATCAGCTTCAAGCCAATATCAAACTATTGAGTGAATGATTTCCCTACTGATTTGACGTTTTAAGCAAATAAATTGGTATTGGATATGAATTAAAAAAAAAAAAAACCAAGTTGATGTAAATACTTAACTGTCAAATGAACGTGGGGGCAAAAGAGCTCTCAACATCAGCGAGAAAGTATCATAATAATCACTATTTCTGACTTTCTGTTATTTTCTCAATAATTACAGGGTTTGGTAACTCTTTCTGCGTACCTAGGTATTCCCTTTCGTTCCTTGGTTTCGTGTTTTTCAGGTATCGGACACGGAAAGGCGAGAGCATATTTTTGGCTGCAGCAGCGGAGGAACGCTTAAAAAATCGGGAAAGAATCGAACGAAGGATGCAAAGAGATTAATGCAGGCCCATGCTTCTACCGGAGATATCGTTTACACAAAACTTTCCCTTTTCCAAGGCCAATTTCACGACGCTTTACGAGGACTTGATGCCACTTTTGGGAACTTCTCAAAGAAAGACTGCAGTGCATCCAGAAATCAAGGTTACAAATTAAAACAAATCAACAAAATTTTAATAATCATTGCAATATTCTGGCAGCCCTGCAAATGTATGCCAGTGGTGGTTACCATTAACCACTCCCTTAATGCAATGGTGATATGTGATGCAGATACTGCACGTTGATGCATCTTTTGGCGGTCAGTCATGATTGCCATATCTGGAACTCCAGTGATGTGCAAGTACACATGGAGTCTGCATGATGAAGGGCAGACAGTTTGGTTTTTGGGTGATTCTGGGTATGCACAGCGTCCATGGATGATGGTACCAATCCTGAATGCGACTGCCAACTCTCCAGAAGAATACTACACCAGCCGGCATACCAGCACTCGGAATGTGATTGAGCGATAATTATAATTAAATGCTAATCCAAATCTGCATCCTAGCATCTAGTCTAGACATTCTAGTTTTAAAATATTTTCATAAATCTGTTCCTTGTGTTTTCGGTACAGTTACACGGTAATTGAACCTGGCGTAATGTTTTTTTTTTACAGTCTGAATAAATGATTTTTGTTTTGGCTGTAACCTTGTGTTTTTCTTACATACATTCCATTACTACTCACGCCTGTCTCCCAGTGGGGTATGTTGTTTTTCTTACCATTTTTATCCCAACAACTTCCTAAATTTGTTCATTGAAATCTACATGTACTATGTACTAATAATAAAGTAGTAAAAAGGTCACATCTGTACATTGAATATTTTTCCGAAATTTTTCGTATTTCACTATGCCAAAACTACAATTTCTGGAATTGATGTCTATCTATTATTATTATATATATGTATATTTGAATATCTATTATTTTCCCATTAACAGGCTAAAACATAGTTTGTTTATGATGTACCTACCTAACCATAAGTTTCAATCGACTGATGAGGGCATCACATAGACTGAAATATATCCTAAGACCATTGTAATTTTGTTTTTCTCATTTTTTGAGTAGTAAATAAAAAGCTAATATACACACAAAACAAAATATATTAAAATAAGGTAAACAGGGTATAAAAGAAAACACTAGAACAATGACTGAAATAGCATGTTGCAGTAAAAATATATAATGACCCCTATTCTGAAGCAAGTGCCCTAATCTGACGTTTATAAAAAGTGCTCTAAAATTAAGTTTCCATGACTTAAAATTTTTTGGTATTTTGAAGCTGGCGTTTAGAAACGTCAAATTGAAATTGTAACTAAATTTACGATGACAGCTCTAAAACAATTCAACTTAAGGGTTTTTAGCGTTTTTGGTATTCTGAAGCAACAAATTAGAGCGTTAAATTGGGTTGACAGCTCTAATATTAGGAAAATTTAGGTTGCACCTTTTTAGGTGTGCCCTAAAAATTTACTAAGCTTTATGCAGTTTTTTTCAGCATTTTCACCAGTATTGGTAACTTTTATTTGGTTTCTAGGTCGATAAGAACAATCAAAGGTGTGTGCAAGCACTTTATCTAATTATATAATCCAGCAGTTTAGCTAAAATTTGTGTGAAAAAACGACTATGATTTCATGTGAATTTTGTTTGTACCAGGGCAATTCATCAAATAAATTTGATGATTTTGTCATATTCCATGTGTTAATCAATCAGCAGAAGTCAATCTATGCATCAGTCTGTCTTCGTACATTGCTGGACATAGGCCTTTCCAAGATTTCGCCTCTCTTGGTGGTCCAAGAGGAAGTGATGCCCATCATACACACACGCTGGGCAGGCGGGTTGGTGAGCACGGTGCCAAAACTCTCGCATTAGTGACACCACTGCCCGTCACCAGTCTGTTTTGTTTAACGCCCAGCTATAACGGTCTTAGACATTGTGGGCTACCTGGTTGTGCGTGTTTGAGAGCTGTCCTCTTATTCTCCCCGAATAACTTAACTCGGGTGGGTTTGCCAATAAGGTAGTGGTATAATCGAGCCGCAGCAGTAAATAATATAAAAGGGAAAGTTTTTATATTTATTATTAAAATTTCATGTTAAAAAATAATACATTTTATTTCATATTCTTGTTCTTTATTGTACATACACAGAAAAAGGTAAAAAAACAAGCAAGCATTGCAATTTAAAGGTGCATACAGCGGCGAGCTTATCTCTCTAAGATTGTTTAGAATGAATAAGTAATCTTAATTAAAATTACCAAAAATCAAAAATTCCCAAATGAGTATACGTAAATATAGCACTAAAATACTTATAACAATAAAATTCTACATATATAGAAATTATTTATTCTTACAAAAATTATATATTAAACTGTAGCCTTCCGCCCGTTGACTTGGTTTATGTCCCTTATGCAAGCGCAGGCGGGGACGGGGCAATTTCCACGGGCTCTGTGAAGGGTGCTTGGTCTAGATCTGGGTTAGGAATAGGCGTCCATGGGTCCTCAGGTAGAGTAGGTAGAATAAGAGTGGGCTGGTCAGGCATAAAGACTCCACCACCCTTTGGCATCCCTGAAAAAAATAAAAAATCATTTAACGCATGTATTACAAAAAGGAAAACGAATAATTTCACTACAATATGAACAAATGGGATTTTTGAAGGACTGGAATTCAAAGTGTCATCATGTTTTTGTTCCGTCTAGTCACATGATCACATCAGTAGTTTCCTTTGGTTCAGAGCTCATATTGTAGATGAGACAACTGAACCATACTTCATTCAGACAATAACGTTGAAAGATAATCGATAGCCACTGCAATATATTGTAACTCGTAACTTTGCCAGTGAAGTCTCAGACTACAGAACCTGTCGATTACTGCCCGACCAGTCATTTCCATTACATATGACCCTTGGCTCCCAATTTGAATGATTAGTAAGTTGTTGGTATTTGTTGTAGACCTGTTATGAATTTTTGTAATAGAAAAAGTATTTTCGATCCCGTCTCATAAGTAATACCTAATAAATTATAGATTGTTAGTAAAAATCAAACACATTCAATGTTAAAACAACTTCATTTCACTGTAACTGTGAACTGTGTAGACTTCACTGTAAGTTCTTATTACTGTTTAGATGTGTAAAGTATATAATTCATACCTTCTGCTGTGTCTTCCAGTTCTTGCACATCCAAGGACGTTGGGGTCCCGAGCAAACTCCTCTCACATATTTACTGTCGTTGTAGTTTTACGTATCGCTTGCCAACAGCATAGGTTGTAACTGAAGCCGCTCCCACTTCTTGTTCTTTTTTATTTCATCATCAGTGTTTTCCATGGTAAAATTGGTGAGGAAGAATCAATCAAAGCCGATTTATCTGGCTTTCTAATGTGTCTCCGTGTAAAAAGACTTCACTGGAGGATTTCCAGTTGAAATTTACACAAACTCTCATATTAATAACAAACAAAGTTCGAAATAGTTCTAATGTAGAAAAATTCAGAGTTTTTTTTTTTTTTTTGGTTCCTATCTGTCGCTTTTTATGAAAACTGTAAAAGAAAGCTCCAAAATATCATTTTATTGATAATTAGTGACAAAAAATCATAAACTGTTGTTGTTTTCCTAGTAAAAATCATTAAAACTTAATATTAGAACTTTTATTCATGAATCGGTAATAATCGATAATAGTTCCACTCTAGCTGATCACAGATACAAATCATAGATTTACATCAATTATCTGATCTGTGAATTCAACTTAGAGCAGCTTAGAGCGCCCTAAAAAGTGACTTAAATTTAAGTTTGGTGCTTCTCAGAATAGCAAAATATATTGCGATTCCCTAAAATTGTGATTTTTTAGGACGCTCTAAATTTAAGTGTGTGCTTCCCAGAATAGGTGTCATGTGTCCAAGATCAGTGAATCCACTGGTTGGTTGAGGAAACATATATTCTCTCAAGCAACTGTGCTATTTGAGCCAATGTTCTAGTGTTTTCTGATACAGCAGCAGAAATACTGCTCAACGCTGCAGCAGCCTGCTCCTCTGCAGTCACCCTGCGCTCCTCAATTTGCAGGGCCCACCGGGGTGCCATGGGTTCAACTGTAAAAAAAAAACAATGTCATCGATACATACCTACATGTTACATCTTTGGACTGACCAACTTCACTTTATCTGAATGTTAACAAAAACTAAGCAAATGGATAATAACTCACTCCTTGACCTCTCAGTGGTTGAGCCAGGAGCAGGGGCTTTAGTTGGCGGCACTGTTGCTGTGCTCGGTTAAACTGTAAATAAAAACAATGTTACATCTTGGACTGGCTGACTTCACTTTATCAGAATATAAGCAAATGGATTAAAACTCACACTCCCATTGGAGACTAGGGGCTCTAGGAGGTGGCGGCACTGCTTATGGGGTTGGCGAAGCCTCCACAGGTTCTGGCAGAGGCGGGCTCACAGGTTCCCCCAGGAACTCTGGCAGCTCGAGCGGTGGTGGTGTTGAGCATCCCACATGCAGTTAAACGACAAAATATCACTTTAGTGATCAAGTAAATACAACAAAGACAATCACAACCATCAACATTTTGACAAAATATTAAAATACTGCCTTTTCCAATTACTCACATCTTTCCATTTCGCGCTTGTTTTTGTGGTACCAACCCCCACAGCATTCAGTCGTGCCGCCAACGTTTCCCACTGAGACTTGGCTGGGTGCTTCGCATGTGGCCCACTGTTAGTTAACTTCCCAACAGCCAAGTCTCGGTGGTCCTCCATAAATCCCACCAGCATCTACAGCTGCTAGTGGGAAGTTTGCTTGTGCGCTGGCATTCTGAAACATAGGTATCATTTGAATCTTGATGCACTGCATTATGTTGAAAATTTTTGATTTTCCCACAGATTTCAATCAGTCAATCAATAAAAGCCTTTTCATCTGGCTTCCTTTAAAGTGACTGCACACATTAGGTCCGCCAATATCTTGTTTTATGAGATTAAATAGAAGAAAACCATACTTACTTTTATTTTCTTGTTTGTTTGGCAACGAAACGACTTGCCTTGCGACAAGACGTCACGCTTTTTAATTTTCCTACTTTAGGAAAGGCAAAGAGGCTTTTTAACCATACAGCCTTAACAACGTTGTCATATGCGTTTTGTTATTCATTTTTCATCTCTCATTTATCATGTTACGTTAAGATTTTGAAAATAAAACAGTATAATTTTAATACAAAAAGTGTCACACTCATTTAATAAATGCTTGTTTCTATGTTTTGCCTCTTATTTAGCTTACTTCAAAAAATCTCAACGGATCACTACATTGAATAAACAAAACGCGGATTTTAGTTCATTCACGAAGCTGATGTTGATGAAAATATTTACACAATATGCCGTAATCAAGTTGAGGCTTTTGCTATTTTCATCAACATCAAGTTGATGACGATGAAAATGAGAATTACGCGGTCGACCCGCTGTACAATATTCCTGCGCTTTCTAGTATCACACCCTCAGACCAATCACACCACAGCTACCTTGGTCCATGTTTAAAGTATCTAATTAAGAGTCATTTCAGGCAGATTCCTCACATTTTGTTTTAAGTTTTATCATAACATGCCTTGACTCTTTTTTCGTCTCTAAGCTTTTTTACTTTTTCGTTCCAAATGTGTACTTACTCAAGTCTAATTCAAAAGAGTGTATTCCATCTTATTGTATAGTGACGAACACTGACACAACCACCTTAAGCTCAGAAGGAACTGCGAATATCAGCTTTTTATCAGAGCTTCCTTTTCTTAAGGGAAGAGCGCAAGACTCCGCGGCCATACAAAACGATTTAGCTTCTCATTTGTACGCTAATGCATTAAATCAAATAAAACTTTGAGTAACTTCATCTTTTTCACAACTTACAAGTCCGATTTAACTTTAAATTTCAGATAATCAACACGCTTAGGAAATATAAGCACTTGGAAATCTATTTTTAAAGCTCCAAAATGTTCCATTTTCATGTTCGATTTTCTTAATCATTTCTCAAGTAAAAACAATTTATATTGAATTTCGGACCCGTGGTAGTTCATAAATATTTGGAAAATGCAGTTATTTCGTATGTAGAAAGTATAGGATTTCAGTAAATAGCTATGGGCTGGCATTCGAAATCGCGGGCGCAAATTACATAAATCTAGAATTTCATTCTGTCGCATCAGGGGTGACGGAGGCGTGCGGGGGGAGAAGACGGGACGAGCGATGGGTCACTCGTTTCACTCACCTTACTTGTTAAAAAGGTGCATTATCAAAGAGTTTTGTACCAGTGTATGGTAATGGAGAAGTTATTGAGTATGGTGGACAGATTTTTCGTGCAAAAATGGGTGAGTACTATTTGTATTTTTTACCTTATAAATACAATGTATTTCGTTTATAAATTAGGTCATGCCTCTTGGATTTGGCCATTAATTTGATTGGTCTGCAACTCCTTATAACTAACACGCAATGAGAGGCCACGCCAAGTGTTCACTGTGGCGGCGCGGCGCTACGGCTTTTATCAAAGAAAACGCCGCTGCGCCGCCGCTTCAATCACGTGTCGAGTAGTGGGTGGCGCTCCCGCACTTTAGTACATTCGTTTTGGATATAAACAACTATAACTTCATATATTTGTTCTCTCCACACATCGCAAAAAGCTCCTCATGATGACAGACAGCAAGAAAACAGATAGCAGATAACAGACAGATAGGCAACAAAGTGATCCTATAAGGGTTCCGTCTTTTTCATTCTGAGGCACGGAACCCTAAAAAGTATTACATTTCAGCCTCTATTACAAAAACTGTTCATAACGACGATTAGTACCTATGTCTGTTTTAGGTTTGCAAAATAATTTGATCCTATACAGGAGTAAAAATAATTATGTAGTCCCTTTTTATTCTGAGACATTATTCTATGAAACTAATAGATCACATAAAAAAGTGAACTGCGGAAATAAAGGTTATATTCAGATAACTACTACTGGGGCTAAATTTAATAACTACCTATTAAGGATGATCGGCAAAGTTCAAAAGCAGACTTTCGTTTATCTGCAAAGTTATTTGATATTTATATATTATATCGTTTATCTGATAAGTTTATCTGTTTTTTTATTAACTTAAAAAAAAAAGTTATTAAAATTATAATCAGAAGTATAGTATTATTAAATATGATAATAAACGAAAAATTTAAATATTAAATTTACATAAGGACACATTATAATTTGACCCTATACAGGACTTAAAATATTTATGCTGCCGCTCCTGAGAGTTTTTTTCTGTTTAATCAAAAGATCATATACAAAACAGTAAAACTAAGAAAACATAAGTAAAATTCGGATAAATAATACTGGTACTTAATTTTATTACTATGAATTTCAGATGATTATATCGACGAGGTAAAAAAAGGAAAGGTACGTTTATCAGCAAAACGAAAAAAACAATTTAAAAAAGGGTTATAAACTTAACAAGTTAGTATAAATATGTATTGTATATTGTAACAAGATAGGGTTTTAAAAAAAAACCTCCAAAGTTGTGAGCCTTTCGTCCTACCGATCAAGCTTTTGATGCGAAAGCCTAAACATTTTTAACGCTCATCACATTAAATTTCAGGCGTATAAGTGGTCATTTGTCGATCCTGTGGATGGTTTTCTGGCAGCTAGCCCGGATGGACTCATAGGAAATGAAGGACTTGTAGAAATAAAATGCCCATTTGTAGCCTCGGAAATGAGTCCTGCAGATGCAATTCAAAAGGGATTGATCACATTTTGTAAGGTGACGACTCAAGGCATATAACTGAAAACAGAGCATAACTATTATTATCAGGTCCAAGGTCATCTTCATGTGTCACAATGGGCTTATTGCTATTTTATTGTTTGGAGTTCACATGGGTTGCTTTACCAAAAAATCAAAAGAAATGATACATTTTATCAAGAAAAAATGCAAACACCTCTAAGAAACTTTTACATGCACTGGAGTATCTAGAAATATGCCTGCAAGAGAATGTGTTATTATTAGGTAATTTAAAATAGAAATTATTAAAAAATCATCATAACATCACATTTTTCATTTATAATGTTATCCTCGTAAATTATTATCGGCACTTGCTAGAATTTACAAAAAATGGTTACTAAAAATACTGTATATCCCATAATTACGTTTCCTTAACTAAATATCCGGCCGGTTCCGCATAAATAAATGTCAAGGGATTAAATACAATAGTAAAAAAAAAATGTTTAGTTATTATGTGCAATAATATCTGGATAATAAATAATTTTTGTTCTATTTGTCTTTTAGCGAATCTAGCTTTTTAGAGTATTTTTGAAAATTACTCTAACGAAACCTATATAGATTACAACGTAATTAATAAACTGAAAAATTACAACATCAATCAGCTCATTGTTACCTATGACACATATTGATAAAAATAATATTTTATTAACTCTATGATGTCTTGATGATTGTTACATTTAAAAAAAAACAGCCAAGTGCGAGTCAGGGTTTCGTATTATGGATGATAAATTAAATTTTGTCATTTTTTTCGGAAATTTCTCAACCGCTTTATTTTTCATGTAATATTTACATAAACACATATTACATTGATTTTTTCCATAAATGTTTTTCAATTTATTTCATTTTTCCTTAAGACAAAACATATTTTGGGAAGCACATAATTAAGTTTACGGCCTGTATAGTTATCTAGAGAAGAAGAGCACAAAATAAAGCGTAAAAATTGTTCGTTAGACGAGTATTACCACCAGTTTCCGTTTCCAAAACCAATTGAATTTCACAGTAAATATCCATTTAGTTACTCATAGTAACACAGTAATCGTCCAAAATATTTTACATACTATTATATTGTGTTCGTTAGACAAACAGGAACAGGACATCATTCATTTTTTATTTTTTATGTTGTTTCTTTTGAATTAAATAACCAAAGACACTAAAAACGAAAGTACGAAAGGATGTCCTGCGGGCCTATTGTGTATCTCTAGTTGCCTTCTGGACTGGGTGTCTATCATCAAAAACATAGATATACTATCGAATTCCGATGTCCTATGGATATTTTCGCACTTGAAGTGACGACACAGATTGTTAATAGTTCAATACCCACTAAAGTCAATTTTGAAATTTCAGTTTTTAGCTATGTTTTTGATGATAGGCACCTCGTGCAGTTGGCAACTAAAGATACACAATAGGGGGGCAGATCTGGATCTCTGTGAGTACAAAATGAACAAGTCCGGAGCATGGAGCGGGGCTCGGGGGGAGGGCGCGCTCCTTTACCTTGAATAAAAGATATATTATAACATCAACAACAACCACATTTTAAATCTTTTCCAAGCATGGACTGAACAGGCTAAAGTTTAACAATTTCAGTACAATGTCAAAAGTAGATGATATAATGAATACCTACCTGTACAGTAGTGACTAAGCAATTAAGATTGTTCATTGCATAACTGGTTACATTAGAACTTTTGTAATTAAGGCCGCCTTTGATATATACATTTCATCAATAACTAAATTCACAAACTTGTCTTTGCTACACAAAGTTTTAACCATATGTGACAATTAGTGATCATTACCCAATGTTGAGTGAGGTTTTATATTTAGAGAGCAGGTTATGTGTTGCAAGTACCTTTTTGTAGGGAGCAATAGATAGTCCCGTAGCAAGTTATAAGCAGAGCTAAGTATGTTGGCGTTTTTTTACGTTTAACAATGCAAGTTGATCTTTAATTAGCCTTAGACTGTATTCTGTCATCATCACTTACTTACAATATTAAAAACAGCCTTTTGTATGGAAAACTATGGTGAAGTAGAGCTTACAGGACATTCGTTATGTCTACATCTAGACAAGATATTTTCAATATGTGACCACCTACTTAGTGTAAGTCCATCGGGGAGAATCCATCTGAGCTCATTTGGCGACAGACAACTGATTCTTGCCTAAAACACTTTCACTTTTAAATTGCTGTCAACAATCAAACTACATTTCACATAATGCATATCATTTTCCTCAATTGCAAAGTCTAACTGAAATAGACATATCTTGTCAGACAATATCTTCGAGTCCCAAACATTGCTTAGTGCACTGATATTTGATTTGAAAGCTTCATATGTTTCAATCACATCACTTTTCAAGAACTTTTGGGTAGCGTCCTCATGGAGTTCTTGCTCCTTGAGGTGTTGGAGTGACGGGCCAGGCCGTGGAGTCACCTTTGGTTGAGTGAGATATGAAGGAATTGGGAAACATGTTAGGAACGGCACCTTTTCTTAATTTTGGATTCTTCAAATTACATGCTCTATGACTTAGTCCACATAATTAAAAACATACAGAATAATTGGCTTAACTTAAAAGATAATCTCAAATCCTTTGTATATCCCGACTTTGAGACAGGTGACAAAAAAGTTGCCTGTTTTCAATACCTGAGAGACTTTTATAAAGATGAAAGTAGTAATAAAGCTTATAAATTAAATATGAAGAGTTTATTTCCAAATTCCCTTGAAAGGTAAAATGTTACATTAGCAGATAATATTTTTCATTTATCTATCACATTCTGGTGAGTATTGAAGGCCTGAATGATATGTTGTAGATAGCTGAAATGTTCAAAAATAATTTTAAGGTTGAGTCACCTTTGGACATGTCTAAGGAGGAAGACATGGTGCATTGTTCTAGTGGTTCTCGTGATAAAAAGGTGGTAGTCATTACAGCAAGCGAAATAAGATCTATAATAAGTAAAATGACTCAAGGTAAATCACCTGGGTATATCCTGGGCATGATCATTTGAGTATTGAACATCTGCAGTTTGCAGGTATACATTTGCCACGAGTTTTAGCCATGTTTTTCTCCCTTTGTTTAAGTCACAACTACTTACATGATATGTTAAAAACTTTAGTGGTGCCTATAGTTAAAAATAAAACAGGTTGTTCAAGTGATAATAACAATTACAGACCGATCTCATTGGCAACCATTATGGCTAAGGTACTGGACAGGTTGCTTGACCAACAGTTATGTAGGTATGTCAAATTACATGATGCTCAGTTTGGCTTCAGGCCAGGATTGTCCATCGAAACTGTGGTCCTCTGTCTCAAGCAGACTGTCCAGTACTACACAGTCAGAAATACACCTGTGTATACCTTATTTCTAGATTTAGAAATAAATAAAACTTGTAAAATTCCTCCCGTCATGCTAAATGGCGTTCCTCTTAAGCAAGTTCAAAGTTTTAAGTATCTGGGTCACTGGGTTAGCGAGACGCTTAGGGATGATTTGGATATTAAAGGAGAGTGTAGAGCCTTGTCCGTAAGATCAAATATGCTATCCCGTAGATTTGCACATTGTACAAAAACGGCCTATGTGTGAACGATACGAAAAAGGCATATGTGGCTCTGCGCACTCAATACAATGATGCATTTAGAGCGCTGCTAGGGCTGCGACGGTACTGCAGTGTATCAGGCATGCTGGCAGAGGCTAGAGTCGATAGCTTCTCTACTATCGTTAGGCTACGAACCGCGTCCCTGATGCATAGAGTGTGGAGCAGCTCCAACAGTCTTCTACAGGTGGTAGAGGCCAGACTGGATGCGGACTGTGCTTTTATGAAGCACTGGACTAGTGTCAATCTTATTAAAGAGACGAGAAGGGCAGGGTTTATGAAGCCCTTTCCTTAGCGTCTCTTTATAGTTTTCATTTTCAATTATTTGTTTTGTTTTAAATTGCCTGTTACTAACATAGTAAATAAGTATCTAATCTGTTACTAACACAATATGGAGCTTGTCTCTGAAATAAAAGATGTTTATTTATTTATACTTTCCAGGATTAAAATTTTATGAACCTAAGTACTAAATATATCTATGTGTTTTAATAAATTTTGTATGACTTGCATATATTGGTTTTTTATTTTACGTAATATTAAGGGCTTTTGACCATATCTGAATAAAAACTCTTATATTAGAAATACCTATGGTGCTAAAAATTTAATTTTTCCTATTTTTTTTAATTAATTAATGTCTAATATATTATGCATTTCCATTTAAATATAGGAACTAAAAAAGTTACATGTCATGTTTATCTAAATAACAAAATACTTAAATAAACTAGTACTGAAATACATTTTATGGGAAAAGACGATGGATTAGTTGAGCGCATACCGCTCTACCAACAACCAGCTCAGGCGCCCCGTTGTCTTCAACGTAGTCGAAGTGTGGTACCCTTTGGTCAGAGTCATACTAGTCCTCCTCTTCGGACATGCCCCTACTAATAATAAGCATGTTGTGCAAAACACAACATTCTTTCACAATTTCGGCCACATAGTTCGGGTGGTAGTATAAGACCCTCTGTCCTAATAAACATCGAAATCTGTTCTTAAGAACACCAAATTCGTTCAATTCAATGGCGTTCAATGGTGTTGCGCGTTTTCATGTGGAGTGTGGTGTAACTCTCCTCCCGTGACCCTGGTGCTGCATGAAGTATAGGGATCATCAATTATGGCCGCTGTCACCTGTAAGGAAAATACATGGTGTTAGTTATTTTATTAATCAATACAGGTGGCACATTCAGATGGGGCAGTATAGGGCATATAGGTACACAACTACATACTATACAGAAGCAGGGCTGATGGACTCATTAACTATGCTCTTCCAGATAAAATTAATAAACTCGTGCAAGTTTTAGAGGTGGTAGAGCTGATGCCGGTCTCGGACTGTGGAGGTACCACCATTTTACTTGGAGACCCCCTCGAAGTAATTTGGGGGAGAGTAAGAGGACAGCTCACAGGCAAAAAACCAGGAGGCCCACCATGCCTGGGACCGATGGATGGCGGTATTTCCATCTCTAATAGCCGGGCCTTATATAGAACAGATTGGTGACGGGCAGCGGCGTCACTGGTGCGAAGGTTCCGGCACCGCGCTCACCAACCCGCCTCTTCAGCGTGTGTGAGTATGGGCAATTCTTCTAGGATGACCGCCGGGAGTGGCAAAGTCCTGGAAAAGCTTATGTCCAGCAGTGGACGAACTAGGATGATGTATGGATGTGCAAGTATGTTAATCATTTGATTGTAATTTAACACAGTCAGCTTTAATCACACTTACCGAGAAGCCATGTTAATTCAGCAGCTCTATATAGATTCTCCATGTGCTCCTTGATGAAGCTGAAACTCCATATGGCATGGTCATTTGTAGCACCCCCAAAACTTGGCATTCACATTCAAGAACTTTAAATCACTGTCACAGACCTGTAATAAACAATGAAACAATATGTTGTATGTATTCAGATCAAACCAGTTTAAGCAATATTCACATATACTATATATATATAACTAGCTGACCCGGTGAACTTCGTATCACTTACCTCTTAATATAAACCATATGTATGTATTTCAGAGCCGGCAGCTTTATAAAGGCATCATCAGATAGTCTAAGTATCGGCTCCATAGTGGGCGGAAAGAGTGGGCAAATCACGCACACATGTCCAGCTTAATGTTCATAATTATTTTGCATGAGACATTATATTAGATTATAGACACTTATATTAACAAATAAGGTACCAGCCTATTTTTTTTATCTGAAAGATGCGACGAATGTTTCACAATAACCGCTGATACCTTCAAGTTTTGTATAAAGTGCGGTCACAATTTGAGCCGAATAATACGAATTAATAGGGCTAAGGAACAAAAAAATCGAGTGAAACAACAACTGTTATTAAAACCGAAGTTCGTCTCAACAATGCCATCATCATCATCTGTGTCATCATCTGAAGGAATAACATTTTCAGAACTTAATTTAACTGCCGATGAACTAAAGGATTTGGATGAGATTTAAGAAAGTCATGAACACAACATCGGCAATATTCGCCACGCCGTCAAGTCCTGGCGAGGCAAGTCAAGACATCTTTAGCAAGTCTGGTTCGCATTTGCTGTTAGATTAATTGATATGTTGCCGATTCAGGTGTCAATCGCGGAAATTTTATCAAATTGAGTATTAGTTCAGACATATATGTATTAGTCAACAAATATACCCAAATGCACGACACCGTGGTGGCTTGGCCTTCCAATGTAAGTGGCCGGCAAAATTGACATTTTTCCCACATTGTTTGCATTGCCATCGGCATTAATAGCATTGCGAAGATGAGTGTACTCTTCAGATCGAAGCTGCTGTTGGTTTAGACGGATGTACGTCAATCGTTCACGGATTCGGGTTGGATCTTATATCTAGTATCCTCGTTTTGGGAAAACTGACGCTATGGGGGAGTTCAGGGGGTTTTACTGAACCTCCTGATATCAATTTTGGTTGCCGGAGAGGTACCTACGTATTTTATTTTATTATTTCATTTTTATTATTTTTTAGTGAAACAAAACGCAATTTTTCATTTTGAGTGAAACGAAACGAAAGTAGTGAGGAAAAAGTACAACGACACGCAAAAAGTAATCAAAACAACGTAAAATGAAACGTTTTCTGTCAAAAATTACATTTGAGAAACGTCATGTGGCGCCATTTCGAGATGGTTCATTCCGTTGCTTTCGAGTGTACGCGAATGTTCTGTGCTCTGTTTTGTGTGCTTTCAACCGTTTCTATCGACCTTGGCGCTCCCACCGGACTGATTGAGCAGGAGCGAGCGAAGCGAGCTCAAACTTTCAGAGCACCCCGACTCGGTC
Organism: Ypsolopha sequella; assembly: GCA_934047225.1. NCBI lineage: Eukaryota > Metazoa > Arthropoda > Insecta > Lepidoptera > Ypsolophidae > Ypsolopha > Ypsolopha sequella. Next base: position 25,190,100 of record OW203984.1, on the reverse strand, counting down.
AGGTTAGGTTAGAAGGCCATGGCGGTAGCGAGCGTAGCGAGCGTACCGCCATGGCCTTCTGGTTAGGTTGAACATGAATTCTTTGGAGCGAGCGAAGCGAGCGACAGGAGCCAGAAAACTAAGTATTTACGGAACTTCAACCGTTTCTATCGACCTTGGCGCTCCCACCGGACTGATTGAGCAGGAGCGAGCGAAGCGAGCTCAAACTTTCAGAGCACCCTGACTCGGTCAGGTTAGGTTAGAAGGCCATGGCGGTAGCGAGCGTAGCGAGCGTACCGCCATGGCCTTCTGGTTAGGTTGAACATGAATTCTTTGGAGCGAGCGAAGCGAGCGACAGGAGCCAGAAAACTAAGTATTTACGGAACCTAGGTTTTTGACATGTAGCTCATGTTTGACAAGTAGCTCAAAAACGACTTCGGGGCACCATCGCATACGAAAATAGGCACTTCGTGGTACTCCGACACGGGTAGTAAGTTACCCCGACACGGATATTTTATTTTGAGGTTATGTTTTTATTTTATTTTTTTCTTAAAAACTACGCATCTCCGGCAGGCGGGGGTTGAAGAGGGGGGCTCCCCCCCTCCCCCCTCCCCCGCAAACCCCTATCGAGGATACTTGATATAAGATTTTTACCACGGATTCTGTTTGAATAAAAATTCATAGCACTGACTTTTTTGTTGGTTTCAGCACCTGTAATCAATTAATCAGTCATCCCAAAAACTAATGAGTCTAATGGATCAGGTGGTGGGACTAACTGTGGCAATTTTACTTTACCACCAGCACAACATAATCGTGCAAATTCACCGCTGTATTTTAAAGCTTTACAATGTTGACAAATGATTGACATTTCCCCAATTGTTACAGATTTGTCGGCACTATAATCTATTTCTTGATCGTAGGAGAATGCTCCTCGTGCCAGGTTCACAGGAACATTGCGTCTGCGGAATCGATCAATTTCATTTTCCCGAACTCGTTCCATTCTATGCCTATTATCCACTTCATTGTAATTCACTCTAGAATGCAAATCTGTCATACCAATACGACTGTTATCATTATCAGTCTCTCGCTGGTCATCAGTGCGATTAGCGCGTGAGGTAGCTCGTCGCACATTCGATCGACTTCGACGACCTATGTTAGGTCGTTTTCTCCTCGGCATTGTAAGCAGTATCAGAATGATAAATCAAGTTTTGAATCTTTTTTCAGGTGTTAAAAACATAATGTGTGCGGGTAATAGATAAATTGAATGCAATTCCGTGCATTTTGATACTTGACTGCTGTTAAAGTAAAATAACTGACACAATCCAATGTGATCTTCTAAAATAATCGTTAAAATATTTTTACGGATTTTTTCGAGGGTTTGACAATTTTTATAATTGCTAAAAACTAAGAAAAAAGGAAGCAGTTTGAACACAGAAAACTGTAGTCATAATGTAAAACCGGTAAAACCTCATACAAATTTCATAGTATCGGAGCGTTTTGACATTTGATAAAGAGTCGCTGATTTGATTTTTAGGGAAGTACCCAATTTTAGATCGTATAGCGAACTTTACTGTTTCAAAGTATATTTCTGAACGCACCCAACACAACAATCAAGTGTCATTATAATGTCAGTATTTTACATGTTTTAAATCTAAATACGCGATAATCAGACTATTATGGATATTTGTTGTCGATTCCAAACCCTTATTTAATCTAGCTCTACATGTTTTTATTCCTAAAATACCGAACCGACGCGATGGGGCGAACATCAAATGTTTGACAGGTAAGAACAGTTTGTATGGGAAAATAAAATTGTCGTTTTTAGTATTTTCCTCGCAATTTTTCCACATTTTCTCATCGCTTAAACCTTCCCTGGACTTCCACGAATATTTCAAGACTAAACTTAGCCAAATCGGTTCAGCCGTTCTCGAGTTTTAGCGAGACTAACGAACAGCAATTCATTTTTATTTATATAGAAGATAGAAGATAGATAGAAGATAAAACAAAACAAACCATTTAAGTAGGAAAAAGTAAGTACTTGGAAAAAACATGCGATTTTGAGGTTATCTTTGAAAGTGAATAAAATAAAGGATTAGTGTTTTATAGTAAATTGTAAGCACTAATATAATTATGAAATTCCTTCTAAATAGTAAAAACTTGATGACAAGGGTAATTTTAATACACTTTTGATAGGCTAAAACAAACCGACTTTTAATGACTGCAAATAAAATAAATATTTACGTATAAGTACTTAGTGATACACGTAGGTAGGACATTAATGAATACAATAAAACTCTAATAATTTACTTACATGAGCTTAAACACCTCAATTTTATAACAAGAAGACACACAATTATTTAAAAAGGCATCCAATTTGGTCACTGTTTTTGAGAGCTATAAAGCAAAAGCATAAAGCTTTTGACCCGTCCAATGACTTTTCAAACGGCTGTCAAAAATGACCGCGATCTACGGAAGTAAACAAAAAGCTTGCTTTCTGAGTGAACGAAGGAGTAAAACAAAGCCGTACTTGACCAATAATCAGAGATAATGCGTTTTGAAGCAAAACGGAAATAAAAGATACTTTTTTTGGTGTGTCAATCTACGTAGTATTTTATTCTGTGGTGTCAGTCTAAGAAATGAGGTTTGATAGAAGTTTTTTTCTTTCAAACTGTTTGCTTTGTGTGCGCTCGTTCTAGGGCCGCTGAACGAGGCTCAGACCATAAATACAGAACAATCTATTGACCAATAGGAGGCGAGATGTGTTAACCAATAGGAGTGATTTACATGTAATATCTGCGGGGTTATTGTGTATCTTTCAATCAGTGTCCAACTACCTAAATTGTACAGTTGGTTGTAACCTCAGAATAAAGAATACAAATAGAAACGTGGCTAAAATAATACGCGGAGAAAGACACCTATCCTTGATTTTCTTCCGACATTTTAGTGCGTTAGAGAGAGATGGATATGTATTAGTTTTTTCTTAATTAGGTAGGTTGTCACTAGTTCGTTGCTTTGCTAGTGATGTAACAATGTAAATTTTTGACTACGATAAATAAACCAAATCGAAATGAACCGCGACCAATCTCCTTACCACACATCATATCGTATCAAAGTGTGAAAAAAAAGAGAATGCAGGAGGCACCGACCTTTCTGGTGACATCCTCTTGCTTTGGAAGGAGGCCAAGAGAATTAATAGCAAAGTGGTCTCTGTCTACCCCAGTGGGACACATGTTATATTGTGTAAATAAGGAATTAATAAAAGGATATCTTTCGTTTAGCATAATATTTTTTATTAAGTACAAATTACTATATCGTAGGCAGGTAGGTACATAAGTTAAGTCCAAAATTGTGCTTGTTTCTAGTACAAAAAATGTTGTAGCTTGTATCAGAGATACAACCGTAAACTATTTAAGTGGATACTTTTTAAGTCGCCTCTTAACTCAATCAAATAGATGTTCGTTGATGTCGCGTCTTTGTTCAATCAAGGAAGAAGGAATTAATCGCAACAATAGAAATCATAATAATCATAGACTTATAGGATTCGTAATAATAATATTATGTCAATGATGAGCGATGACAGCGCAATTACTACAGAGGTAATTTCATTTTTTTTTATTTTTATCAAATAAACATCAACTTATCTTGAATAAAAACTAATAACAAATAATGAACGATTAAAATACCTAATAACCTGTAATAAGAAATCAAATTATGCGCAGTTCAAGTCAATAAGCATTCCCAAAATTCATTTCACGATAGAACTACCCTGTCAAAGTACTTTTATTGTCAACCACTAAGTACGAAAATGTCTTGATCTGCGGAATTTCTTCGTGAAGTCGATCACGGCAGTAACGTGAACGAACAGGCCTTTCAGAACGATTTGCGAACATAGAAGTATGCACTTTTCTAAACCACAGACATCCATAGGTACTGGTTCTGTTGCCTAAAATTGAAAAATTATCGAGTTAATATACTATAGTATAGTACAAGCACGTACCTACAAACAAGATTGATAATGCAATTATATATAATTATTTAAAGGTTACCAATGTGTCTGTATCTGGTAAATATAACGTTGGTAAGGCATCTGCTTTTAAAAGTCTCCATTTTAAATTTTCGTTTGGTCTAAAAGAATCCGACGTAAAGTGTTTCGAACAAATATGACCGCTTTTTTTAATTGCCCAATTTGGTCAAATTATTCGTCTAAGCCATTCACTTTTTAACTCTTCCCTTTTTGGAAATCTATAACAAAAAATATAGCGATATTTATTCGGCATTATTTTTCTTTTAATATCCTTTATGCACGGCTGCCGCGGGAACCAATGTTCGATAGTTTGCCACACGGACTTTAGTACATCACTATACGAAAAAACATAACCTCTCGTAGTCGGCAGAAAATCTATATAAAACAGGCAAATATCGGTGTAGAATTGAACACGAGTATGATTTACAAGAACTACTATTATTGTTACTGAGTTTTAGGTATGATCCTGCAACTTATTAACATAAAAACTATCAGAACTCACCGATGAAATGATATTGCTTCATTGTTGTTTTCTTTTCTTCCTGTATGCGATTTACAGCCTTCAATCGCACAAGACATGTTATTACAATGTTAAAAAAACAATCAACACAAACAATAATAAATCACACTTTCACGAATTTTGAGAGGAAGAGCACCAAAATATTTAATTTCTCTCGGTGAAGCTGTAAACTTTCGCAAAATGCAATAGACATTGCGATGCCACCAAATTAAGATGTGATGCACGCAACGTACGATATTACAACACAACGATACAATGATGAGACATATTTAATTTGATGGTGTTATAATTTTTAAAATACATCCAAATTACATCCATCTGACATTTGTTTGGTTCAATCTGATAGAATGTGGTCAAGTGGAAGTGGTGCGAAGGGTGGACGCGGACTCCAGGGCGTGGAAATAAAAACGCTGAATATTATGACAATTAGTGAAACTTTTAATACACTAAAAGAACACCAATTAGTAGACGCCAAACACCAGATGTAAATAAATATAATAACAGCAAACAAAAACATTGCACGACTTGATTGTCGATAGTCAGAGACAAGACAGAGATTAATCATAGAGAACACAGGAAGTGACAGATATCGATGCATTCAAAAAGACCTATTGTAAAGCATACACAAACACATGCTACTAAAATATAATATTTTACACTTCCCCTTATGCTTAACAATAACAATACAAACATGTATAATCTCACAATATTAACAATATTTAACATGCTCACTCTACATATAAGCAAAAAAAAACATTCCATACAAATTTATATTTCTTAATTATAAAATTCAACATGTCTTTATATTAAAATCTTTAATAAAGCTATAATGCTTCAATGAGCTTAATGGTTTAGTTAACACATCAGCAATCATTGATTCTGTGGACATATATCTTACACTAATATAATGCTTTTGTACCAAATCCTTGACAAAATGGTAACGTAGATCTATGTGCTTTGTACGCTTGTGGCAATATTCTTTAATTTCCAATAATTTGAGCGCACTCTGGTTATCGTTATATACAAGAATATCAAAACTTTTAGTTAATATCTCAGAAAGAAAGTTTTTCACAAAGCACAAGTCTTTACAGACATCACTTATTGCTAAGTATTCCGCTTCTGTACTGGACATCGCCACACAGCGCTGTTTGCGGGACTCCCAGTTTACAGTGCAATTCCCTAGCTTAATAACATAGCCAGTGTAAGACTTTCTGTCTACAGGGTCATTGGCCCAATCTGCATCCGTCCATGCGGTTACATTATAATTATCACACTTACTAAAATGTAATCCATAATTCAATGTACCCGCTAAATATCTGAGTATACGTTTAGCAGATAGCCAATGACTCTTATCGAAACAGTTATTAAATTGGCTAAGTTGGCTGCACGCAAAAGTTATATCCGGCCTAGTACATACTGACAAATACATCAAACAGCCCATTAATTCCCTGAATTTGTAAGTATTCTCATCTAAGCTTTCCTTTTCAGCTTTATACAACTTTGAGTTTAACACCATAGGTGTGGACACAGGTTTACAATTTGTCATTCCAAATCTGACTAACAATCGTTTTATATACTCTGATTGATCAAGGACTATACTGCCTTTAGTTCTATTCCTGGTTATTTTCATTCCCAAACAATTTTTTAGTTCTCCTAAATTCTTAATATCAAATTCTTTTTCTAACATTTTTATCAAAGATATTTTACTAGAACTATTACTGAAAATATAGAAGTCATCGACATACAGAGCTATGATAGTTAGTTCACCATTGTTACATTTCTTTATATACACACATGGTTCACATTTACTTTGACAATAACCATTTTCAAACAAAAAATTATGTACTTTAATGTTCCACATCCTACTTGCCTGTTTAAGGCCATAAATACTTTTGCGTAATAAGCAAACTTTATTGCCATCTGAAAAACCCTGCGGTTGCTCCATATAAATCTTTTCATTCAAATCTCCGTTCAAGAAGGCAGTAGCGACATCTGCATGTTCTATGTTCATATCGAGTTTGATTGCTAGAGAAAATAAAATTCTCATCGTAGAATGTCGCACAACTGGAGAGAACGTTTCACTGTAGTCCACTCCAAATTTCTGAGTGAAACCACGAGCAACTAAGCGAGCTTTAAACCTATCAAAGTTACCTGATGCATCATGTTTTAGTTTGTAGACCCACTTACATTTTACTACATTGTCTTCAAGTGGACGATCCACTAGCTCCCAAACATTATTTTTAATTAATGATTCGTATTCACTCTTCATAGCAGTCTGCCACTGTTGACTATTGCAAGAGGCCATTGCCTCATCATACGATTGTGGTTCATCTAATAATGCAGCCTGCACGAACAAAGATAATTCATATTCATCATACCTTTTCGGTAGCACAGACCGTGTACTACGTACAGGACGACCAACAACGGTCTCAGGAACCTCTGGACTAGTCTGGCCTTCCCCTCCAACTGTAGTCTCGTCCTCTGACGATGACTGATCAGAACTGCTCTCACGGGCCATGGCCGACGGCTCGTGGAAGCTGAGGTCATTTTCAGTCCCAGCTCCTGAAATTACAGTAGAATCATCATTAATTACAGTACTAGAATTCAATTCATTGTTAGATTCTTGGGCATTATTTAATTCATTTGAAATTTTATTATTTATTAATCCAATACTAGTATCATTGAACATAGTATCATTATTCATGTCATTATTATAAAACGAATTTTCCAGAAATTCAACATTCCTTGAAATAATAATTTTTCTAGGCTCTGACGGCTTTATTAATCTATATCCTTTGGAGGTTTCACTGTAACCAACGAAAATGTACCTTTCAGACTTAACATCAAGCTTCCTTCGCCTTTGCTCGGGAACTAAAGAGTATGCAATGCAACCAAATACACGTAGGTGACCAAGATCAATTTTAGATCCAGTCCACACCTCCTCTGGTAACTGTCCTGGTAAAGCAGCTGTAGGGCATCTATTCTTCAAATATATTGCAGTCATTACCGCCTCGCCCCAATAGCTCTTACAGAGACCAGCCCCATAAAGCATGCATCTCGCTTTTTCCATTAATGTTCTGTTCAACCTCTCAGCAATGCCATTTTGCTGAGCACAATAAGGCACAGTTTTCTGGTGAATAATACCCTCCTTTGTTAAATATGAAGCAAATTTGTCATTACAATATTCGCCCCCATTATCAGATCTAAGACATTTAATAGGCAAACCACACTGCTTCTCCACTAAAGCTTTAAATTTTATAAAACATGACATTACCTCGGACTTGCATCGCATCAAGTATCCAAAAGACTTTCTGGAGAAGTCATCTGTAAATGTCACCAAGTAGCGTGCACCACCCCAGCTACATTCCTGCATAGGACCACATACATCGCTAAGTATGAGCTCCAGTAGACAGCCTGCCCGCTTTGCCTGGCCCTTGGGGAACGATTTCGCCTTCAGCTTCCCCTCGAGACAGGGAATGCATTCCTTGAATGTCTGCTCGTCTACACTGTTCTGAAACATGACACCACAAGCACTATCTTTCAGAGCACACATACCTCCGATACTTAAATGTCCCAGCCTCCTATGCCAGACATCAGTCGGCATACTTGTTGTAGCAACAGCACTATGTGCATCCTGCGACTCCTGCAGGTTTAAAGGGTGCACAGCTTTCTGTGGAGTTGAAAAACACACAACACCATCTAATTTAAAGACACCATTATCATTAGAAGCAGTACCTATAATATTTTCATTTTGATCATATATAGAACAACCGTCTCGAGTAAAAACAACTTTCAAGCCTTTGCTTGTCATTTTGCTGACTGACAAAAGATTTGTCGACAACTGTGGAACATACATCACATCAACAATTTGTCTTTTTTTGTTAGATATCAAGATCTCTATGTTTCCCGTCCCTTGACTGAGCATTTTTTCATTATTAGCTATAGAAACATAGTTATTATTTAACTTAAAATCCCTTAATAAGTCCTTATTATTGCTCATATGAGCTGTACATCCTGAATCAAGTAACCAATCACATGCACTATGCGCACTAGCTAATGCTGACACTAGCAAAGTCTGTTGATGACCATCACCAGTGCTCCTTCTTCTGTCATTTTTCAACTTGAAGCACTTTGCCCTAACATGTCCAGGCTTCTTGCAGTAATGGCACACCAGCGGCTTACGCCGAGACACAAAAGCCATGTTAGACGCACTTGCATTTTCCACATTATTTTTGCGAAAATCTTCCTGTAGTAATCGGGTTCGTACTAATTCACTGGATAATGTTGATGTGATACACGCTGTTTCCAAGTTAGACACCAACACATCATAGTCCTGGGGAAGCCCACTGAGAAGCAATTCTGCCACCTCTTGATCATCAATATTACGCCCAATATCGGCCAGTTGTTGAACCATCGTCATGATGCCATTGATGTAGTCAGTCATGCCAGAGTATTGACTGTACTCAGCACGATGCAGCTGTCGTAAAAGGGTCACCCTTCGGTACAAACCCTTATCTTCAAAGACTTCTTTCAATTTAGACCATGCATCTTTAGCAGTACTACATGTGTTCACATATTGATAGCATGAGGGCTTCAACCCCAAACAGATGCGTGACAGCGCACGTTCATCGCGTGCAGCATCAGAAACCGTCGTACCTTCAACACAGCTCCACAGTCCATCTAGTTTGAGCGCCATCTTCATGGTGAATTTCCACGAGTTGTAGTTGGATACGCCCTCCAATTTCTCCATATGGAAGCCACCTGCCATATACGTTTCGCCGAGAGATGGTCTGGAAGCAGCAGCATCCAACATGCCCGAATTAGGGCTAACCTCGCCCGCCGTCGGCATGCTCGCCAGTAAGCAAGATACCACGACACAAATTTCCACACCGAATCCGCAATCCACCAAACGATTGAGACGCACCTCGATTGTTTTCGTCCGGGGCTCAGAACCTGATAGAATGTGGTCAAGTGGAAGTGGTGCGAAGGGTGGACGCGGACTCCAGGGCGTGGAAATAAAAACGCTGAATATTATGACAATTAGGGTACGTTTCGTAACGTGTGATTATCACTCGGAGCGATGCGAATTTTACCCTGCATCGTTCAAAAATCGACCCGAGTGAAACCGAGGGTAAACGAACTGTTACCTGACAGTTGCGCTAAGTGTTTAGAAACGCTTTCGGGGAATGTGAATATCGCACTGACAAGTGCGATTTCTAACTCTGTTTGGGTACCGTTAAAATTCGCCTGACAGTTGTCATTTCGGAGTTTTCGCGGGATTCGGACAATTTTTGAAAATAGAATTCAACATTTCCGTACGAATACGGGAAAATGTTTCGAAACTGCTTCTACAGGATTATGGCTTGCAAATGCAAAGGTTGCAATGCAATCCATATTAAAAGTAATAGGTATTTAGGTACTTTACTTAATTTATTTATTTTGATTTGAGGTTATATATTTACTTGACGTATGTCACTCCAGACCGTTTCAAAACGCTTTTCTCACGGGAATCACTCGCAAGCGTTTCAAAACCAGATCTTTCTTTCTCTTTCTAGTATATAGCTTTGTCTCTTTCTTAAAAACGAGTGAAATTTCGCACGAAGATCACACGTTCTGAAACGTAGCCTTAGTGAAACTTTTAATACACTAAAAGAACACCAATTAGTAGACGCCAAACACCAGATGTAAATAAATATAATAACAGCAAACAAAAACATTGCACGACTTGATTGTCGATAGTCAGAGACAAGACAGAGATTAATCATAGAGAACACAGGAAGTGACAGATATCGATGCATTCAAAAAGACCTATTGTAAAGCATACACAAACACATGCTACTAAAATATAATATTTTACACAATCTAGTGACACACCAGGAAAAAAGATAAAGTAAGTACGGTTCGTCGTTTCATTCACTCGTACACAGGAGTAATTTACGTTAGATGAGTACAATGGCTAATGCCCAGTACTTATTTTAGTCAGGCTTCTATTTGTATTCCTTATTCTGAGGTTGTAACCTCGTCAAACGATCGAATTCTGATTGTGTAAGCGTAAGTGCGCGTCTGAAGTGACGTCTCAAATTTAAAACACGTAGAATAGAACTATTAATAAGTGAAATAACAAAAAACGGTATTTAAAAAATTATTTTAAGAACATTTATCAAATCGAAACTTATCGAGAGTTTAAAACACAAAACGCGTCGAAATTTCCCTCAGTTTTGGGACATCGCAGCGTTCAGACGTGTGTTGTGTAGCTCGACGTCATTTTACCTCCCGCTCGCACGGTTGCTCCCTTTCCCTCGCGTAGATTCTTATGGAGAGGCGAACTGTATCATGAAAGTTGCTCTACTTGAATATTGCACTTATCATTTAATAAGTAAACAACTATGGATAAAATATTTTTTGAATATTTTAAGAAATCCCTGTTTCGATAAAATAAAGTCTAATCTACGTCCGTCCGTATTTCACAGCATCATAACTTTAGCACCGTAAAGATAAAGACATGAAATTTGGCACAAAAATAGCATTAATTTGCGTACATATTACATTGTAAAAAATATATGAAAAATTTGAAATTGTTTAAAATATTTTCAAAACAAAAGTGAGAAAAATAAAAAATATCCTAAAAATACAATATGGGCATCAAACTGTAGACACTAAAAAGGTGATTGTAAAAATATATACTTTTACTATATTTACTGGCACTGGTTTTGTGAAATCTTTAAAAAAACTACAATAATGTGTATGTCCGAAACTAGTAGACCGAAAAATATGAAAAAAATGTCCATTATAGATCATTACTGACCAATAACCGGGAAAACTATAGTGATTTAAAAATATTAAAAAAAGTAAAATAAATAAAAAAAAAATATTTATAAAAATACAATATGGGTATCACATTGTAGGTATTAAAAAGCTTATTGTAATAATATATAGTTTGGCTATATTTAATTGCATCTATTTCGAGAAATCCTTGAAAATCTATAAAAAAATGTATGTCCCCCCTCTTATCTCCAAAACTGGTGGACCGAAAAATATGAAAAAAATCATGGTAATATGCGTTTACGTAAGAATTACAGAAAAAAATAAAGCGGTTGAGAAATTCACGAAAAAAAATGATAAAACTAAATTTATCATCCACAATACGGAACCGTAGGTTCTGACTAGAGTCTGACTCGCACTTGGCCGGTTTTTTTTTTTAATGTTTGCGGTAGGCCGTTTCTTTGGGCGGTTTTAATTTAGTTTTCGGAGCTTTTATTACTACCCTTAATTTTTACAATAAGTATCCGGTTATCCGGATAATACATTATGCGTTATCCGGATAGTAAAAATCTGCGAATAATTGCATGCCCTAATTCGCTTAGATTAAGTTATGTTAATGTGTGTTAATTCGAAAACCCGTAAAGCCGTATTTTAGAAGTTGTGGTCTAAAAAACCCACGGGGATGGCGTGACACAAATTTTATACCAGCACCGCTGTCGCCACTTTTTGGAATAACTAAAGCCGAAGCTACATCCTTTTTATTACTTTACTTACTTTTATTTAAAATATCTTAAAAAGCTATCGAAGTCACTAAAACCGACAGTCGAGATAACAACGTGCTAGACAATAACGCATCAAAACAAAAGAACGTACGCAGCTGCGGTTCTTATCATTAAAACATCACATTTCTAAAACTAAATTTTTTACCTTTTTTATTGCACCTTAGTCATAATCACACAAACTGACAGACACTTAATTACCGTAAGAGTTTCTATTTTTGATATTATATTACTTAAAGAACTGATTGTAATATGTGTGTGAGTATTAGGAATACATAATTTTAAATGTTTTCATTGTTACGATTTGATTATTAATTTTCTACATTTCCAAATTTTATAAAGGTATTTTTTATGTCAGGCATTAGTTAAATGAAAATCTTGATGAATAAAGAAATTTTCGGGCACAACTACACGCTTTTTAGGGCATGCAGGTTTCCTTAGAGCGATAGGGCTCATCACGTTGAGACGTAATAATCGTCAGAGAAACGCGGGTGTACTTATAGGTACACGTATGGGTGGACTTGCATCTCACAGTTCACACTCGGAACACCTCTTGACACCCCTTCGGTAAAAATCTGCAAATAATTGCATGACCTATAAAATATATTGTGTCTAAAATACTAATCACTCTTACTGCTACCAATAAGCCATCTATTCCAGGTAGATTTACTTTTGTTTATTTTGCTTTTGCAAATTCATTTTGTTTGTTCCGATAAACAAACCAAACTTTGTAAATTACCGTTACTTGAATAATTAAAAATCTTCACATGTCAAATTTTAAGTAATCGTACACTCATTTAACGAAGTAGACCAAGTAGAGCAACATTCAGGTGCGGTCTCTAACATCTTAATGCAGCGGAGGGAGCGCCACTTCTAAAGCCTCAGGTAAGATGAAAGCGAAATGTTGCAAAGAGTCTGCGGCCTTAACACTACATGGTTAAAAGGTACATAACCAATATTACATAAATAAATATATTTCACTTCAATTCATATTATTATTTCATAATTCTACAGATTTTAGGATATCTATTTTTGTGGGTGAATATCTATATTTATTAATTCTACAATGTACTGAAAAAGTTCATTTGCTCCAATACTAAGGTATGGAATAAAAGGATGTATAAATAGTATACTCACAATGCATTTTTCATTCATCCCGTCTGCCCTTGAATGGTACCTTGCAATCTAACAATAAATTGCATACTGATGCCACCAACTTATCGGTTTAATTGGATCATCCACCCTCTCTTTCAAATTAAACTTTTATATACCTACTGCACTTGAAAAAGATGGACGAATGATCCCACTTCACAGATTAGTTGATCCCACTGCACTGTAAAATATAACTTTTGAATTATTTTTGGAGATCTCTCAGTCAACATTACTGCCAATATAATAAAGATTAAGCAAAAATCAATACAATGATGTGCAATTTAGCTTTGATATTTATATTTAATACATGGTTTTTCTGAATTTGCTTCTAACCTTTACTTAACGCTATCCTTGTAGTACTGGATTGAATATAAGGCCAAAGTTAGGTTGAAGGCCGCTGATTCTAGACGGAGTCACAATGAGACTAGAGGTGAGCCCAGTAAATGCGCTCCCCTGACGCCGGTAGAAGAAAGGTTGCTAAATGTTAATTTATATGGGATGTTTTTATTTTAAGTTGCTCTTTTTATTTTAAGGGAGTCCAGTGAGACCCTATTACTAAGCCTCCGCTGTCTGTCTGTTTGTCAGTCTGTAACAGGAGTTTACCGCTGCTTCAGCTGATATAGGTAGCTGTTTAAAATTTCCACAGAATACATTTTATTAACCTCTATCATAGGCAAGTAATAACATAAAATAAAAAAAAAAATGCATTTTTAATGTTATCATGTCCCCCCCCCATGACTTTGAAATATGAGGATTAAAAAATATGAAAAAAATCATGGTAATAGCTGATTACATAAATATTGTAGAAAAAATATAGTGGTTAGCATATTAGGGTTCCATAGTCAGTGCGAGCCACGCATATTTTAGCGGCTTGTTTTTATCGCTTTAATTTAGCTATGATGACATATATATTGTTGTTATTTACCATAATATTTCTTAGGGTTCCATACCTATATTGTGTGGTGGTACGTATGGAACCCTTTCTGCGCAAATCTGACTCGCACTTGCCTAAAAGTGGTTTGTTTTTGATTAGTAAATCAGTTATTCAGTTTTAAAAATAGTGATTTAATATATGGCAATAGTTTCAGCTGAACGAGCTCACACCTGCGTCTGAGCTGCATGCTCCTGTGGCTGAGCCGCATGCTCATGTGGTTGGGCCGCAGGCACCTGTGGCAGTGCCGCTGCCGTATGCAGGTACGGCAGCTGTAGAAGAGCCGCTGGTCATGGCTGAGTGATGGTGAGTCAGAATTATTTTTTGTTTCGGCTAGGGGCTAGTAATAGTATTTATTACAATATCGTCATAACATTATTCCCCGAGGGGGTGTCAGAGGTGTTCCCTAGCGTTAACTGTCAAATACAAGTCACGGTCCACACTTTGTACACCCACTTTTCACCGATGATTATTATTACATACCTAACGTGATGGGTGGTGATCCCTATTGCCGTACTTCGGGTACAAATAGACCAACAGCCGGCTTGACGTGCCTTCCGAAGCACGCAGGCACATAAATTGATATGCACCGCGGGGATTGAACCTACGCCCTCTGGCTGGGTTAGCTGTTTCGTTAAAAAATCAAGTACCTACTCGAAATAAAGTTTCCGTAAACTCGTACTTATGATATCAAACATTTTCAGATGCTGGACCCTCTGCCCTACACATCACCGCGCCGCTGCAAGCAGAGGCCGACGTCCAGGCCAGGAATCAGCAGCGTCGGACTGGGCCTAAGGGGCCCGGATGGCATTATGTTTTTTTTCAACATTTCTAGGCTAGCTTTCAATCGGCCGGGGGATTAACGGTTTTCTATTTTTAGGGTTCCGTAGTACCTAAATGGTACAAAAGGAACCTTTATGGCGAGACTCCGTTGTCCGTCCGTATGTCAGCCTCTTAACTTTAGCACCGTTAAAGATAAAGACATGAAATTTGGTACAAAAATAGCATTAATTTGCCCACATGTCACGGTGTAAATAAAAATAAAAAATATTATCCTAAAAATACAATATGTATCAAATTGTAGATATTAAAAAGCTAATTGTAAAAATATATACTTTTACTATATTTACTGGCACTGGTTTCGAGAAATCTTGAAAAAAAAACACAAAAATATGTACGAGTATGAATAATCCCCTTATCTCAGAAAGTGGTAAACCGAAAAATATGAAAAAAATGTCGATTACAGATCATAACTGGCCAATTACAGAAAAACCATAGCGATATGAAAAAAAGTGGAGCACAAATGAGAAATATATAAAAAAAAAATACAATATCGGTATCAAATTGTAGGTATTAAAAAGATGATTGTAAAAATGTATAGTTTAGCTATATTTAATTGCATCTATTTCGAGAAATCCTCGGATAAACCATAAAAAATGTATGTCCCCCCCTTATCTTCAAAACGGGTGGACCGAAAAATATGAAAAAAATCATTGTGATATGTGTTTACGTAAAAATTACAGGAAAAATAAAGCGGTTGAGAAACTCACGAAAAAAAATGAACCCTAGGTACGCGAGTCTGACTCGCACTTGGCTGGTTTTTTTAATTCACAAAATGACGAGCTTAGACAATAATATGCAAATTTTCATCACCTGCAGTTAATATTTATTACAATAAAAATAGTTTTTCACTCTCATATCTCGAAAAACACGCAAAATTCAAATTTCAACGCTTTGCTTGTTAAAAAATATGATTTAGGTAGTTTTACAAAATCTTTATACTTTGTAACATTCTGTTCGTATATATGTGAACTATTTTGCGTGTAGGTGGTATAGTAAGAGTAGGGGGGGTCCGCGCAGGCTAGGGCCTGGGTGGCAAGACTATGGCCAGTCGGACCCTGCCAGGAACAGACTTCCTCGGTAAAATGTGTAGTATTTTTGCAATAAATATTATTTTGATTTTAGGTAACAACATCCCAAGCTGGGCCTTTGAGCTGGAGCAAAGACAGTTGGCTGGACACGAGCGGCTTTTCGGCGTGGTCGAACGCGGCGGCCAGGATGTAGTCGGAGAGCTGCAGGCTTTGACTGCTGCAGGCAGAGAGCAAACTGTAGCTATAAACCAATTAACTGCAGCAGTCACACAAAGGAATTATCCTTGTTAATTTATTTTTCATTTTTATTCATTATATTTAACTGTTTATTTCAATTGTTTTTTAATTTTGTAGAACAGGCTTGCTACCAGCATAAATAAATATATTAGTCTGTCTAGCGAATGTTGACAGTAGCTTTACCTGACACGGATATAAAAAAAATATTAAAAAAAATGTTTTTTCCATACATACCTGTGTCAGGTAAGTTACTATCAACATTGGCTAGACATACTCTAACACTAAATGAAACTCATTAGAAAAGATAACAAGACTTATAATGTGAAAATATCAAAATAATATAAAATAAATAACTATGCCTAAGGCTAGTGGCCCACAGTCGCTGCACAAGTCTTGCTCTTGTGGGCTCCTCTTATCCCTTCCTCCTACCCAAGTACTGCTCATGACGCTGTCTGTCCGGTATTGTGCAGATTGGCAATATTGTGTAGCACAGTGCAAGCATTTACAACTTTTGCCGCTTTCTCTGGAAAATTTAATGTAAGTTTAACAAAGATAACATAGAAAGGCAAATTCAAAAAACCCAGAATAGAAGAATTTATATGGCTCTAGATTGATGGATGAGGAAGAAGCAAAAGCGGCCAAGATCGTAGCAGATGGAAATCTGTAGTCTCTGCCTACCCCTATGCAACGGCGGATCCAGGGAGGGTCATGGAGGTCATGACCCCCCTGGGCCTAGTTCAACTTTTTTTTTCTATGCAGACACGCTAAATTTACCTAAAATTGCACAACATTTTATTATATATGTGGACTAATTCGGAGCCTGTGACCCATCCCTGGCTTGCATCTGCTTGCATCCGCCCTTGCCCCTATGGCAGACAGGCGTGAGTATATGTATGTATAATTATGTACCTGGTTCATAGTAAAACACACGCTATGCTAACAAACATCGCCAACGTGCCTTCAATACTCCTATGCATCACTCAACTGTATTGCGGATACAACAGTGCAGATTTGTGTAATGCTCTTCAGGTGACCCTGGAGCAGTACCCACAATTGGAGTCATGACTGTGGGCCGTTGAGCATACCCAGAGTCACCTACTTACAAGACAGAAAAACTTAAAAATGCAAATAAATTCAAGGCAAATTGTGTTTTTTTTAGCTAATTTTACTCACCCAACAACCAGCAGCTCTCCCCTCGCTCATGAAGTAATTCAAAGAGCTCTTTTACTGGATTTTGGTTCCAAACAAAGGAGTCATGAGTGCGTCCACCGTATGATGCATTATGTGCAGAATATTTAAATTCTGTTTACATATCTGGAATAAATGGTTCTTGATTGAATTATGTATCGAAACTACCTATGATAGAAATAAATTGCTGTAATTTAAACACTTGGCAATTTATCCATCACAAGGAGCTACAAATTAACATTATATCATTGCGGTATAGAAACGCAGAAGAAAAGTAAAGGTTCAGAGGTTCCAGATTAACTTTTCTTCTGATTTCACTTTGTTGCCCGTCTGTCCTTTTGTTCGGGCCCGTGTGAGATATCAAGTTGAACTGAAACTGATACCTCTTACAGAAGTCTGTGGCCCCATGGTGCTGTAAGAACATAAGGCTTCTAACTCAACACAAAAAATTGTTATTGCCCTTTACATCATTTCATACAAATTTGCTTACCATGAAAACATATAGGGCACTTCCAGTACACTTAGAAACTTGAAATAGCGGTCAGAAGCAACAATTTCAACTTTTCACAAGTAAAGTCTTATAGCACATGTATAGGGATAAAATCTGAAAACTACACTCACAATTAGCACATTTAAGGAGTGGGAGAACTTCCTGTTGAAGAAGGTCTCTTCATGCTCAGCCGGATACACTATGGCCACATAAGTCCCGTCTTTTCCATCCAAACTTTTCCATAAATCTGTAAAATACAGGCAAATTAAGTGTGTAAAGTTAAAATTATTCATTATAAAACATTTTGAAGGGCACAGGGGAAGGAAATGACTGATAAATCAGCCATTGAAACTGAAAAAGCATGTTCTTTCCGTGTCCTTCATTCACAATAGGTAGGCACTTATTAGCTTATTATATTAGAGACTTACCCCCTCATGTACTCCTATCTCTCCCTTTAAGTAGAGGGAGGATTGATTGAAGGAGGATTTCCCTGGAATTGAGTGCCTCGGTGTCATTATGAAGACATTTTGCTGAATGTTGGCTGAGACATGGACATCATATATGAGCATCTGGCATTTCGCTGATAGTAGGTAACCACTAGCATAACATGACAGCACCGAAAGAAGCTGCAAGCATGAAATCGAGTTTTACACAAAGTAGGTATAAGTGGGTACCTAAATAATTACATAGGTACCTACCTACATTATGTAGGCACTTACCTTCATTTCATTGGGAACGGCTGTCCTTCGCCGTATCTGCGATATAATCGGCACAATATCTGCTAAAACTTGTGCGAACCCATCCTTGGACAGGCGAAAGTTCCCAATAAATTCTTGTTCCGGCAACTGCATTGAATCGCTGTGGTCCCGGAGTCGACGCCTTGTGATAGGTACTATTATACTTATCTATGCTGAGGACCTTCCTCAACCTCTCCTCTTCAGCTTCAGGTAATACAATTGCACAAGCTGCCATGCCTACAAAATATTTTCACAGGTCTTAAAATAGGTACCTAAACAAAACTCAAAGTTTAAATAAAAAATGAATTTGAAGATGATAAATGTACCAACTACTATGCACTTGACTTACTTTCTCCGAATATGTTGAATATTTTGTTAGTGGCTTTCAAAACTTTCAATAAAAAACTGCTCCGACGCAGTGCTTGATTCCAAGTTGCGGTTTGGACCGATTTGATAGCAAGCAACAATGCATACGCGATCGCACGCTAACAAAAACGTACTGTGGTCGATAAAATCTCAGCTGTCAAAATTGCCTTCAGTGGATGTTTAAATCGCAACCATGAATGTTAGGTTCATGCATTTAATAGATCGCTCACAGTGTTGTGAAGCATGGGCGATGATAGCACAGCATGGCGTCGTTAATGACGTCATAGCGACCATAGTTGAGCCATCGTTATTGGGCTCACAGTGGCTCGGAATGACGCGATACTTAGACCATATAAGACGTCAACACTTCTTTTCTTTTTTTTTACTCTTCCCTAGTCGCTGGATAGATGGCGCTGAACTTGGTAAGGAACAAGGAACGGAACGTCACATAATTTTTTGATTATTTCACTTGGATGTAATTTTGAGATCGTAAAACGAAACGTTCATAAAAAAGTAATTAATGTCATTGTCACATCACATCACAATGACATTTTGAAAATAAATAAATAAAAACAACAAGGAAAAAGAAAACATATTTAGCAGTCTTTTTATGAGTTTTCTACGCCAGAAAGAAAATGTCCCAAGAGAAAAGAAGAGAAGTCTGTGCCTTGGGGATTCGTGTAAAAATTAAGGCATACATCTTTTTCCTAAAGATGAAAGCCGTAAAGCGCAATGAGTACAAGCCATCGTACATTTTAAACCTGGACGGACCATAACATTCGCACATATGCTCAGCACACATGTCAGTCAACCAACAAGCGGATGTGACGTGATGTGACGCAATGTTTTTTTTCCAATCGTTTTGGCTTTGGCACCTAGTAACGTAGTCAGTTCAACGCCATCTACAGAGTTCTTGGAAACTATGTTTTTTTTTAATACTAAAAAAAAAACCTCTCATGGAAATTTCTATGTTCTTAGAAATAAATTACTAGGTAGCATGGGAGACTCACACCATATCGATTTTATCAAATCATACATACCCATTAGGATAATGGATACCCAAAAAATACACATTTAAAAATAATAAAAATCCTTGGAGACGTTGTTTAGAAAACTATGTAAGTAAATATACAAATATATTGGATAAATGGGGTAAATAGGACTTACAATTTCTGATACTGGCTTTTGGGCCAC
The DNA here is from genome assembly GCA_934047225.1 of Ypsolopha sequella. Taxonomy (NCBI): domain Eukaryota; kingdom Metazoa; phylum Arthropoda; class Insecta; order Lepidoptera; family Ypsolophidae; genus Ypsolopha; species Ypsolopha sequella. The sequence goes on along the minus strand of OW203984.1, from coordinate 25,169,870 downwards.
AAAAGTGAAGCCACTCTTGAGCCACCAATAAATTTTTGGGAAAAGAAAAAAAGTCTAATTATTCCGCCTTTGCAGCGCGATTTTTACAATTACTGCCCATTCTTGCTTCCTAGGATTATCACTAATTATTTAGCTCGTATGCAATTCGAAACTCGCTTAAACCTTTGGGAATCTCTGTGTAGAATGAATAAAACTATTAAATTCACTCTCGTGCAGCAAGGATGAAAATAAATGGACTAAACGCCATTAGATAGATATTGCCAGTATTATGCGCTTATTTTTACCCAAACGTTTCACACAACTTTTGCAAATCTGACCATAAAAATCAAAATTACATTTGTTTATGTTTAATTTCAACAACAAAAAATACTTATTAATGTTACAAATAATATAATTATTTTGTAAACGAAATAACTTACCTTAACCTTTTTTCCTTATCATGAAATAATGACATAAAATGGCAACCACGTAATATGACGTCACTTTGGGCCAGGGCGTTCCAAATATTTAATGATATCAGTGTCCCCGTACCAACTCTCGTGCTTATTCATTAGCACTCATACAAAAATTTATATGCTATCCTGTTGTCACTGTTCAAATTGTAGTAAGCTTATGTTTTGGAATGGAAACCAAAGGAACAGACCTTAGAATAAGTCCTTATTCTTCTTAGGAAAAGGCCATGTTTTATTCGGCCATGGGTGAATGAAAAAAAATACCGCCCTTGCTAATATGCGGCCTAGCTCGCGCGGCCATAGACAATAAATTGCCGAAAAAAGTTGAAGCGTAACCTCCTTCCGCAATGTATTGTTTCGTATAATAAAAACCTCATCGGTATAAGATATTAAAACCTCAATCATGACTGTATGGACTAAGTTATCTTTGCCTTTCTATTTCGTGTAACTGTTCTTTTATAGCAGAAAAAGTTGTTTTAAAGTATTATTTTGTTCAGAAGACTGTACTTTGATTTTTTTTTTTTCTGTATTAGAGACGTTTGTAAAAAAGTTTTCATTATGCACAATTTATATGAGTGTAGATAATAGTATATTTCGTGACGAGTATAAAATGGCGGATTTTCTTACCCGAGAAATGAAGCTAGTTTCGACGTGAGCCAAAGGTGAACGTCGAAAGCTTACATTCCGAGGGTAAGAAAACCCATTTTTACTCGTTGCGAACGATACTTTTTTACTACCTGATTTATATATTTAAATATTTAATTTTTCATTTCAAATTTAATGTATTTAATGACTTTGCAAACCATGGCGCGATTTTTACCTTTTTTTTTTCAGGCTTCGGTCGGCGTCTTTTATTTGTGGCCAGTATCATTTTGCGAAAAAAGAGTGTCAGACGCGATATAATTGATTATGTCGTGAATCAGAACGCAGGGAATTTCGATTGTAAAGAGAAACTAAGGACGTCAAAAAGAACCTAATTTAGCATGAAATGAAGACAAACGTCAAAAAGAACCTAATTTTGCAATAAATGAAATTTCAATACGATATTTCGAACTGACCTGATAGTCATTCCGCAACGGAGCCCGGAAAGTTCGATTTTCAAAACCAATTTCCAGTATTAAATGGAACTTTTTCATAAAGGTAGTAGAAAATAGTAGATTGTACAACAAGGGCATAAAATGGGTTTTATGCCAGAGTTATACACTCTGCTTTTCACTTCGATTGCGAGGGGTGAGTCTCATTATTTCCATTTTCCATTGGAATGGAAATTCTGATACTGCCAGATTTATGCAAATCCATCTCACAATAGCCATTGACGTGAAAAACATCGAATGGAAATAGTGATACCCGATTTCTCAAACAAACCGTCTCAGTATACCACTATAAGCGATTTATGAAAACGCATCTCTTCGACGCAAAAAAAAATACCAAGCCTGTTTAGGACAGTTAAAAATGTATGTGTTGACTGTGTAATTTTAATTCTTAATTAGGCTTGGTAGTGGCAACGACAGTACTACTACTGGTAGTGGTAGTTCCGTTGCTTATAAATAAATAAAAAATGTTTACGTATCACTGTCGACTTATTGACAATTAATCCATCAAAAACATTCTCAGTGGCCAGTACCGACGCGACGCCGACTTCACGGTCGTTTATCACACGCCGCAATTTCCTCTACCTATTGGTAGAGGAAATTGCGGCTTGTGATAAACGACCGTGAAGTCGGCGTCGCGATTTTAAAAACGCAATGGAAATAGTGATACATGTAGTATCAGAATAACCGTCAATGGTTATTCTCAGTGGAAATAATGAGACCCACCCATTGCGAGGAAATGAAACAGTGATATTGCTATCAAATGACATATTTAACATTCAGTAGGTAATATTTAATGCAAATTTAAATAAACAACTTAATATATGTACCTATTGAGGAAAAACAACAGTTCTTTCCCGCCAAAGTATTTTTTTTTTAAATTTCTTTTAACCATTATTAAGTTTTAAAAAGTTTGTCTATGATGTTGTACTGGCTGTATGTACGTTCTTGGAAGAAGTAAACACTTATGCACTAGAGCATAAAACGTAATTTTAGTCCGCTTATAGCAAACATAAACAAGAACTTTACGAGCATGAGAAGTGAAAAATATTTTTTTTTCATGTGCATGGGTACTCTTGGGGTTATTTTCGTACTATTTTATGTTTTTGGCAAATCTAGTGCATTTCTTAATATTATAGCGCTTAAAATTCCATTACAGTGTCTAGTGCACTAACTAGTGCATTTTCAAGAATCTGAAACACAGTTGTTAATGATCGTTTTTCCTTGTGTCAAATTTAGTGTTAAATAAGATTCCTAGATGGCACTGTCGTATACTTTAGCAACAGAATCAAAGACAAAATTTGTACAGATTCCAAACAAACTAAAAACCACTTTGACATTGATTGCTACGAAACATGTTTTATCTATGGTGACATGAACAGCGACATCTGGAGGAAAGCTAAGAACTAAGAAAAAAAAAACAACGGTTGATTATTAAATATTTACTGCAAGTGGGAAGGTGCATTTGTTGTACCTACCTATTGCATTATTTTTTTTTAATTATTTTAGTGCAATCTTAACTATATAAATAAAATGCATTAATATTAAAAATAATTAAATTTATAATCTACAAATATAGGTACAGTAAACAAATATGTTGTTACTTTATTTACAGAGGTGAGACACCATCTATAAACACTTGGTTCCCTACTTGAGAAAGGAAGATTTTCGTCCAAATCAATAATGAATTTATGTACCACAATTACCATTTTCCTACATTTGTCGCCTTAAACGTTATAACGTCCGCGAGCCATAACAATAAACTTTAACAAATGAAATCAACAAAACAACAAATAAAGGCAACAAAAACAATAAACTATAATAAATAAGCTTTATTGTCACACCACAAAAGAAAAATAATAAATTAAAAATACGAGTACAAAATTTAAGTACAAACAGGTGGTCTTGTCGCTTAAAGCGATCTCTTCCAGACAACCTTTAGGTGGAAAAATAAATTACATTAAGATTGCTGAAGATGCGGTGTACATGTAAAATAAGGTATATGAAGTAGAAGCCAAGTTATATAAATAATAATACATACTAATACATACATATACCTACATATATAAATAATTATTTCAAACACAATTTAAAGTACATTTTGCATTATATACATTTAAATAATGAAATATAAAAGCTCTGAATACAAAATATGGTGCAAAAGAGTTGGAGTGACAAGTAATAACCCTTGGCTAATTTGCTGAAGACAGACAGTGATGGAGCTCTTCTTATTGGCAAAGGAAGATCGTTCTACAACGGTACAGCTTGGACTAAAAAGGAATTTGTGAAGAAGGACGATGAATGAGATGGTGTTGCCAAAAGGAGATTGTGAGAGGAACGTAAGGAACAACCATGAGTATCATGAAGAAATTGAAAATTAATCTTAAGGTAGAAAGGAATTGCATGATTCTGTAACACAGAAAATAATAGAGACAGGATGTGAGTATCACGGCGCTGACGAATATGTAACAAACAGAATCAAAGATAAACTTAACGAATCAGAACCACATATAAAATTTTTTACTCCAATGTACTTTTCATGCAACGCGCGCATGTATAAAAACCATTTTTTATTTGGTGCTCTTTTAACAGAATTAGCTTTCACCAAGACAGTCATTGTCGAAATTCAGATACTACAGCCCACTCCAGATGAATTCAAGCCTATAGGAATATTGTAAAGAAAGTCTACTCTGTGGAAAGTACATAATAAATATCATAAGTTTGGTATAACTAGTGTTTAATTTCTAAGAGAAAACACCTAACCCCAAAGTAGTAAGGAGGTCTCCAACCCCCTAATCTAATTAAAGGGTGAGACGTGTAAATTTCTATAGTGAGTTATTCTAAGAATCTCTAGATGCGTGGGCCTCTAAAAAGAACACTTCATTACAAAGTTTTAACTAACATCACAAAAACGGTCAAAACAATAAAACAAATAGAAATACCATCTTGTTCATACACTATCAACATCACCCATTGACGAAGAGATTTTAGAATTTATCAGATGACATTGTAGACCTTTAAATTCATTTTCAATTTTTTGCTAAAAATTGAACAATAATTTTGATGTTTTAGGTAATAGCTACAAACTTTATTGTAACTAGTTTTTAATCAATTTTTAATTTAAGTATATTAGACATTAAAGCCAATTCTGAAGGCTATAATTTTAGTTTTAGTGCTGTCAAAGCATAAAATTTTCCAAAGAAATTTAGCTTCTAATCCTAACTCTTATGGACTATTTTGTATCGAAGAAAATTTAGTTTTGACAGCACTAAAACTAAAATTAAAGCCTTCAGAATCGGCTTTACTGTTTTAATTAAGTAAACCCATTTATATCCCTGTATAATAAGATACATAATGATATTATATTATCAATAGTATCTAGATAATACGATATTAAAGTGGGCCAAAAATATTATGATATTTAGCCACATTTCGAAAGCGATTTTTTATACAAAACTGACCACTTGTAGCCGATTGTAGCCACTTCGGCCATCCATGGTAGCCATAGAGTATACTGAATAACGATGATTGTCCTAACGGAAACATTGTTGGCAACACTGATATCTGATTCTATTCTATCTATCTTTTCTTTTCGCTCGTATACCTGCGTCCACGCTGACGTTCCCCCACTACCCCCACAGAGCGAGAATTTTGTATTTTAACGAATTGTGACCCCGATTGCCACTTTCAATTCCTTCCTTGTACTATCACAAAGATTTGATTGGATTGGATTCGATTTTTCATTTTCTACTAATTTCAGCACATAGTACTTGTAATTTGACTTTCAGAGCCAGCAATGGCTGAGCAGCCTGCTGCCGGAGGCGACCGCGACCCTGAGGCCCCCAGACCACCTGGAGTACCCCCTGTAGGAAACGATTTCAATGAAATCGTTAATTACAAGAGGGACTCAAGGTGGTATTCTCGCGCTGGTTACTTTTATGTGGCCAGTCGCTCGAGAGGAGCCTCAACAACGATGAGGTGTGCAAGCGATCATTGTCCAGCACACTGGATGCTTCGGGCTGGACAAGCTGGTCCAGTCGTCGGCGGACTTCACAACCATGAACCTACTCCTTGGGTGCCGAATCGGTGAGATATCAAAAAGATACCTACATATTACTCTTAAGGGTAGTTAAAAATGACAGGATTAGTTTTACGAGTAAAAGTAATTTGAGCACATTTTTCAACATTAAAGCTGATTCTGTTATTTTTTTATATTCTGATAGAGAATTGAGATTGCTCTGCAATTTGACACAGTTGGTAGTGGAGTCAATCTTCAGGAAAACATTATCATCAGCATATAGAAGGTGTTTTGATGATTTGACACATTTGTCTATATCATACAGATACGCATTATGAAATTTCATCATTTAAGAGGAACCTTCCTATATCTTTTTCAGGAACGCCATGTTCAAGGCACTCAGAAGGAGGGTTGTAGAGGAAAATATTCCTCTTAATGCTATATACGAGGAAGAAGCTGCCAGGTGAGTGTCCTACCATTGTATTTCATAATTGAGCTATTTTGAGGTATCTGGATAGACACCTCGAAGATAGCTAGAGTGGTGATTGTGGTTAAGTCGAAAGACAGATATCACATAGTTATGGATATTTATTGTGTAGGATATCCGTACAGAATAAGATCTACATTAGAAGTCTTATTTACAGACTTCTAATTTATTATAAGCTAATAAAATTCAAATAGTGCTTAGTCTACAATAACCAAGTTTAACACATACACATACATAAAGTCAGTACAGTCATACTTTTGTGTGACCACTAGATCTGTTTAATTAATAATTCTACAATATTTCGCGTAATAGTCCCATCATTAGAATGTGTAGTGAATTCAACGGAATCTGCGCTTGCATAGACATTTTTAACAGCAGCGTCCTTGCATTTATGGCAATGTTGCCTAAAATCAAATCAAAAACTTTGATTTTAAATTGTTTTTATCATAACTATCTTATATAATTGCGTACATAACTTTACAATAATTTCATAATTAATCAGTTTTATTCATTTCCTGTGAAGTTGCAAAAAGTGACATAGACCATTGTTCTGGTACCCGCTTCAATTTTAAATTATTTTTTTAACAAGTGTGTGTACAATTTTAATAGGATGTCAGATTTATAATGTTATTATAAGAGTGTTACAAATACACGTCATAAATACAGTTAAAATACACTTCACCTTTTTTTTTTTGCAAAAAAAATAACATTTTCTTTTTTAGGGTTCCGCAGTCAACAACAAGGAACACTTAAAGTTTCGCCTTGTCCGTCTGTCTGTCTGTCTGTCTGTCCGCGGCTTAGCTTAGAGACTATTAGTCCTAGAAAACTGTAATTTAGCATGGGTTTAAAGTAGTACATTAAAATTTTGAAAAAGATTTTTCTTTAGGGTACCTCCCATACAAGTAAAGTGAGGATGATTTTTTTTTTCTTCAATCCCCTAGTGTGGGGTGTCGTTGGATAGATAATTTAAAAATATCGGGAGTGTGAGAAGACCATTTTTCGATCCAGGGTTCCGTTTGCGAAATATTAAGCTTAAAATTGTTAATTTTTGTTAGTGTAAACTGTGTCCCCCCCCTGCCAGTGAAACGGTTGTATTTGGAGACGTGAAAAAAATCACGGCAGTAGTATACATAACGAAATTAAAAGGAAAACTATCACAGCTAAGCAGGCCTTACAAGTTAACGAGTACAGATCGCGCCAAAATTTTAGTCCCCTCTAAACACGGGGCGATTCGCATCAGCAGGAACAAAATGTATGTGCCGTTCTTGGGAAGAGCAACTTCCAAGCGTACTAGAAGTTTGGCGCGATCTGTATTAGTCGACAAACTTATAAAATGTACTTGGAGAAGAAGTCCGCATATTGTGCAAGGCAACTACGGAACCCTACACTGCGCGTGGCCCGACACGCATTTGGCCGGTTTTTTTTAGTTACCTATCCACATTAAAACTTATAATAAAATTAAAGAAAAAAAAAATAATAACTGATACAACATTTCTAGTTATTAGTTACTTATTAATAATAGCGTTTTATCCTATTTTTATGGACAGTTACATAATTTCCATTAATAGCTATTTTTCCATTCAGTGCAAATTCAGTGTGATGTTTTGAATTACATTGTATTTGTATGGGTCTAAATACAAATTATCAAGTTTGCTGCCAGTTTCATATTTTAACAATAATTTATCACCTGGTTTATAAACAATAGGGTTGATGAACCTATCATAATTCTGTTTTCTTACAATTTTGCTATTTACTAAGTTATTCCTGGCTTCATTTTGTGCTTTCTGCAACCTGTGCTTGAATTCTATTGAGTACTGTTGACATTGTGTTTACAGGTATCCAGATGCAGCGTCGCACCTGCTGTACGAGAGGTTGCTGCCGTCGATGCGCAAGTGGAGGAGGACCCCGCAGCCAGCCGTCCCGCGCACTCTTCAGGAATACGCGATGGCACTATCAGACCACCGCCTGTTAAGTCACATGCTTTTTGCCACAGTATCGGTGGCTGAAGCCACAGCTGTCATCCTTGTCATGCAGGGTTTTGAGCGTTGCATCGCCGAAAGCGAAGTGCTTGTCTTTGATGGGACGTTCTTGACCGTCCCGGCTGGTTTGCCAGTGTACCAACTCCTTACTGTTCACAGCATCATTGCCGGTCAATTTTTTCACCCCATAGTGGTCCTCATGCAGAACCGCCGGCGTGCTCTGTATGAGGCAGTATTTTCCAGGATATGGCAAGCCGCTGGCAAATCTGGCAATCCGCGCCCTGCGCACATTGTGACCGATTATGAGCAGGCACTCCGTTCTGCTCTGACATCAGTGACTGGAATGCAGATACAAGACTGTATGTTTCACTATGTGCAGGCTTTGCTGCGTCAGGCGCAGCTGCTGGGGTTGGAAGTGCAGCACCGCAACAGCGTGGCCTGGCGGCTGGTGCAGCTGTACAGCACGCTGGCGCTGCTGCCGGCGGCGCAGGTGCCGCTCGGCCTCGCGGAAGTGCAGCACATCGCGCAAGTGGAAAGGCTGCCCTTCGACCAACGATTCCACGACTACTACGTTGCGCAGTGGATGGCTCGAGTAAGTTATCCTACTAATATTATAAATGTGAAAGTTGTTTGGATGTTTAGACGTTTGGTACGCAATCTTTAACGAGGGTTGTATGGGACGAAATTCATTTCATCAACGAGTACTATGAACACAAGTCTAGCATCTGCCATCGAACTCATGTACCATGAACATGAGTCTAGGTAGAGCTAAAAAAATACTTTTTTCCAAAATCAAAGTCTAAATAACTTATTCATAGTAGCAGTGTTAAGAGGCATTTTACACTTTCCTGGAGTAATCTCAAATTTCAAGCGCGTAATTGTTGAATACGTGATAAACATAGACCAATTTTTAGTACTGACAGTTAATGTACCACATTTCCAAATACTACTTAGTAATTTTTGTGGTGATCAATCTCCCACACCTTTTTTTTGATATCTAAATATATAAAACAAAGTCGTGTTAGTTACACCACTTATAACTCAAGATCGGCTGGATCGATGTTAGTTATCTCTTTTTTAGTGTATTCTTATCCGCTCCGAATAGCAGAATAAGTAATAAAATATCGGATAAGTTATCGAATAACAATAAATAAATTAATTTTACGAATGCAAACAGCATGTGGTGCCATCTGTTGACAAAACTACTCATATAAAAGAAACCTATTTATCTAGCGTTCTGATATCATTAAATAACATCTAAACCCCAAGTTTTAAAATCGCTTAGTTATTCCAAGAACTATTATTTCTGCATATATTCAATACCCTACGCTAAGCCTACAACGGTACTGAAACTACATGGGTCCCTGCCATTCTTCTTTCGCAATGGCAAGCAATAAAACATTTTTGTTTTTGCAAAAAAGTTGTATTAATATTATTACCTTAATGAAATCCTAAATTAAGTTTAACTAAAGTTAACACGATATTATTAGACTGTTAGGCGGAACGAAGTTCGCCGGGTCAGCTAGTCTGTAATATTTACGGAATAATCGCATGTTCACACTTAGCGATTACACCCTGTATAAAAAATAAAATAATTTAGTAGATTTTCCCGATTAATATCGCCGGATTACTGTGACCACATTTTCTCTTTAAAATGAATGAAATATAAATGAACAATTAAATTTCTATATTACTCTTTTTGTAACATCATGTTACCTATGGATATATATTTACATTTTTATTTCTTAGTTGTAATTTTGACACTTCTTACTGAAAATATCTGACATTGTATTCTTTTAAATTTAATTATGACATTTACTTTTAATTATTTATTATTTTTTTCTTTTTAATTATAATGTTAATTGACCATATCAAATTGATATGTCCTAATATTTATATTAAGGTCTTACTGTATGTAACAAATAATGTTTATGTAAATTAATTTAACTGTTTAAATGTAATTGTAATGTATTTCAAAATGTAATTTGACCTACCAATGTAACGACCACTGTTACAATTATGGTTAAAATAAATGAATCTGAATCTGATTTTGTGCATTGAAAAAAGCATAATCACATACAAAATTTCATGTCAGAATAGCATATGATGTTTTAATAATCGAATTCAGTAAGTTTATTGATAATCACTTCATTTAATTAGACCGAAAAAAAAACAAACATTACTCCAAATTCCAAGAAAACGCAATCCTGAAGAGCACGCCATACAAAAAGCGTAATTTTGTGAACCGCCTCTTAAAACTCACTTTATGACGTCAAGTCAAAAGGATGTCATAAGTAGCACGATCTCATCAGTGGCGTTGACCGCTGGAAAAAAAAAGGGCTAACCACCCCAAATGTACCGCATCTTTGCAATAAATAGGTTCTACAACTTTGTTTCTTATACTGAGCCAGAGAGCACCATACTTACCTCCTTGTCATTTACATAATTATCTAACTTATAACAGGCTTTGTTACATGCTTTCTTTACATCTTTTTTATTTTCTGACAAATTGACTATTTCATCTGGTATTTTATTATAGTATTTTATACTTAGACCTACGAAGAAGTTTCCCATGGGGAAAATCTGATTTAACGCTAGAAGATCGCATCAAGATAGTTGGAGGGCGATAAAGGCTACTTTTAAATATCAAAATTAATTTGAAGCCGCGGGGCGAAAAGTAAAAAATAAATAAATAGAATAATGATCTGTTTAACAGGTGGGCCCAGCAGGGTTCAGCGTTCATGGCACTGTGCATCGCACGTCCAACGTCGCGGAGAGCTTCCATGCTACTCTGCGACGGTCTCTTGGACCCTCACCGAATGTGTGGAGATTGACGGGTAAAATAAATGAAAAGTAATATGTAGCCTGTTGTGAAATTAAATTGTATTACAATCATAGAATGATTATCTTTATTCATTAAGTAGTAAGTACTTAGTAGCACTCCTGCAGTAGTGTATTGCCGCCGCTACTCCAGTATAAAAATTAAATAACTATCTTTATTAAAATAAGTCTCTTAATTAAAAGAGATTGACTGCTTGTGGCTCTGCCCACACCAATAGGAATTACGGGCTTGAGTTATGTGTGTGTGTGTTTACAAAATACCTTTAAATAAAGTTTAAAGGAAAGCCGAGCCGCGGTAGCCCGGTGGCACACCCCCGACACTTCATAGTCAAGGCTCAAGTTATTTACCTACACTCTAACGCGCGCATCTGGCTTGTCCGCACACGCTTGTGTGTGTGCGTGAGCTAGTCTAGGGCTGGCACCAATCGTGTGAGCATCGTCGTCGCCCGAGAGGGACACAATATAAGTCAGCAACTTATGTGACTCTCTTCCTAAATTTTAGCGTAGTCCAATTTCTGGTTCCCCGTGGATTAATCAGTATTAAAAAAATATATGTGTATATATATATACAAGGTTAAATTCAATTAGTTGGCGAAATTTGAAACATATGTAGAACATGTCCATATGAATAACTTTTTTTAATAGGATAGTGAAAAATTCTTAAAATTCGTTTTCACCTTTCCATACTGGACGAGTCAGCTGATCGGAGCAATTTGTATAGGAGGAAGTGAAAAAAAGTTAAGAATTTCGCTTAGCTCCCATACAAACAGTTGTCCCAGTGGCGTGCACAGAGTTTTTACACAGGGTAGACATAAATACCGGTCAAGTGCGAGTCAGACTCGCGTACCTAAGGTTCCGTATCGTGGATGGAAAATGTAATTTTGTTTTCGTGAATTTCTAAACTGCTATATTATTCCTGTAATCTTTACGTAAGCACATATTACCATGATTTATTTTTTATTTTTCGATCAACCAATTTTAGAGATAAATTGAGGGACATAAATTTTTTTTGTAGTTTTTCGAGGATTTCCCAAAATAGAGGCAAGTAAATATAGCTAAGCTGTATATGTATTTTTATGCGCATCTGTAACCGGCATCGTTCCAAACAGTTTGGTTATTTGAACATAACAAGCAGGAGAAACAAAACAATCGATTACTTAGTATGTTTACAACCTGTCAGCCAGTTAAATGTTTCATAACATGGATTGAATTTTCTAGTTGCTTTACCTTTTATTTGAATCCGGTACGAAGCGGCCTTTCTCGATTACTTCTTTTTTTTTCAGCAACACACAGTTTTGAAGACGTACCATTTCTTAATTTTTGCACACACACATTCCGAGCACAACTTTCACAGTAGTTACTACCACCACCAGCCATTTTTTGCAATTTTTAGACCCAATTTTATTTTATTTATACTGCTTGTCATCAATTTTCGTAACGAACGAACGAAAAACAATAATGGATGGCGCCGGCTAAGCTGCTAAGGCGGCTTCGTAAGACTTCGGTAATTTTCGGTGAATGTCGTAAAACTAAAAAGCCGCCGGCTTTTTGCAGAGTTTTCACCGCAAACAAGCAAAAGCTTTTGCATTTGTGTGCCATGTACTTACAGTAACGCACACAACAAAGATACTGTTGGAATAATGACCCACACATATAACCGGCAGCCACCATTCCGCCACACCCCCGTCACTTCATAGTCAAGGCTCAAGTTATTTACCTACACTCTCACGCGCGCATCTGGCTTGTCCGCACACGCTTGTGTGTGTGCGTGAGCTAGTCTAGGGCTGGCAGCAATCGTGTGAGCGTCGTCGCCCGAGAGGGACACAATATAAGTCAGCAACTTATGTGATTCGCTTCCTAAATTTTAGCGTAGTCCAATTTCTGGTTCCCCGTGGATTAATCAGTATTAAAAAAAATTATATATATATATATATACAAGGTTAAATTCAATTAGTTGGCGAAATTTGAAACATATGTAGAACATGTCCATATGAATAACTTTTTTTAATAGGATAGTGAAAAATTCTTAAAATTCGTTTTCACCTTTCCATACTGGACGAGTCAGCTGATCGGAGCAATTTGTATGGGAGGAAGTGAAAAAAAGTTAAGAATTTCGCTTAGCTCCCATACAAACAGTTGTCCATATAGACTAGTACTACCTTTGTTTTGAGTTTCGGCAAATAATGTTATTTAACCTTATATATGTATATAAATCGTTACGACCTGAATGCCCCGGGGGGTGTCGGATGTGTTCCGAGTGTGAACTTTGAAATGCAAGTCACAGTCCACCCACACTCGGTAAACCCGCGTTTCACCTGCAAATATTACGTCCCAACGTGATGGGTGGTGAGCCCTATCATCGTTCTTCGGGCACAAATACACCCTTTTTAGGGCATGCAGGTTTCCTTACTATGTTTTCCTTCACTGTTCACAAGTGGTAAGTACCTATTAGCAAATACTATGCACATTATGTAAATTCCGAAGAACTCATTGGTGCATGCCCAACCGGAGATCGAACCTTAATCTCAAGATTAAGAGGCCAGCGTTCTACCCCTGAGTTACCGCTGCTTTTTCGTTACTTTAAAAGTAAATATATATATATATATATATATATATATATATATATATATAGTATGCCTAAGCTTAGTAGGTACCTATATAGTTTCGTATGCATAAATGATCATCATATAATTAACAATTACTCAAACATAAATTTTGGAAAAAAAATGAAAACTTGTCAAAACATGGAAAGTTATAAATACTACTGATTTTATTGTTCCAAATGCGTTACTGAACGAAATTGTAAGGTTTGATCACGCAATTCTAATTTTTGAAAAAAAGTTTTCCAGGCATCCATAAACACTGCAATAACGCACCATACTGATTAAAAATCAGTATCGTGATAAAACTTGTAAAAAAACACGCGCGCAGCAAACGAGTGGTAATCGAGCTCTGCCTGACTCCAGATTTCCACTAACTTGCGGGGGACCGCGGGGGACGTTAAATTCGCGCGGGGAGGTGAGTGTCGCTTCTTTACGTAGTAATACTTTATATTCTCTGCCGGTGGTAAGGGCGTCACCAGTATGTGGTGGAGGTTGCAGGTTCAAATCCTGTCCGCGGTCAAATGTTCCTAATCAAAAAACTGTATGAAATTGAGTAAGTAATTGAATAAACTTGTAATTGAAAATTGTAATTGATATTTTTATACTGAAGTAAACCCTAGTATTATTGAATATAGTTAAATTAACTATTCCTGATATTGTACTATGCTAACAGTGATGTCGATCAAGCATTCATTACACACGAAAACCCCTGTTTTACCACAGAGTAAAATTGCGTATAGTTATTTCATAAAGATCACTTTGTCATGTTAATAATAATATTGGCACATTATAGTAGTATGTTGGTGTATGAAAGAATCAACATCATTGCAGCTATGGTAATATGAAAATATTACCATAATATTATATCATGATGTAGGTATCTAAATAGTAGTTTGAGTATTTAATTAGTAGTTTAAGTAGTCTTACATTTACGTAGTTATTCTTCTAGTTTACAGTTTTCAGTAAAAGCTTCAGAAAGATATGCCACTTCAAGAAAAATAACGCCGACAAAAAGGTAAGTTGAAAACTCAACTTTTTTCACAGTTTTGATGAGTCAGACCACAGAACAGTCAGACGACCGATTTGGCGCAGTTGTGTTTGCTGCGGCCAAGATTCCGGGTTCGAATCCTGGTGGAAATTGGTTATTTGATTCGTTTTTATCAAAGACAAATACAGCCTACAGACTCATCTAACTGAACCAGCAGACACAATTCGCCACTCCAAAATTATGTTTCGGTAGGCCAAACCAAAATGGCTTCTATATTCATTACGTTCTTCGTCTTCGGGAAAAGTTTGTGGCGCTATACGTTAGATTGGAAGAGCGAATAGGATTGCAGTATTCCGTTTCGATTGTTGACAGAATTATTTGTACGCAAGATGTTGAACAATAGACGTCTTTCTGGGCTGTATTGTCTATGGTTTTTATATAACAATCTGTCGCATTTTATTGGCTGTTAATCATCATCATGATGGTGAATCACCCTGTTTTATTCGCATCATCCTAATAAAATTAAATAATTAAAAATATAAACATTTTTGTTTATCCTCCTTTTATTAATATTGTTTGAAACATTATGTATGTGTTTATTCTTGTCTAAAAGTCTGAAAATAGCTAATCCTTGAATCAAGCCTCAAGCTGACTAAAATAACAAATTAATTGTTTTTTTTTTTCAGATGTCCTGGCGCAGAAATTCAACGTGAGCGCTTCTCGTCTGGAAGCGCAACGGCGAGGAGAACTGCCGCGCCGCAACAGGGAGCGCCACTACATCAGGACTACAGTCCTGTCAAACAACTCTAGGGCTCTTGAACGGGGAACTATCTCCATTCGAGAGTTAGTAGATTGGTGGACGTGGGGGTTGAGGCCGTCGTAGATGATGTCCCCGAAATTGCGCATGAAGTCGTCGTTGATAATAATGACAGAGAGCTGATGGAACCAGAGGTGGTCTTGGAGGTACAGGAGCCCCCTCTGGAGCCCATCAATTTTAGGCCCGCGTCACCCCCCTTTATTGATGCCGGCCGCGAACCAGATGCCGGTCGCGAACCCCGCCCCCCACGTTGTAACATATGCTTAGAAAATCCAATAAATGTGGTACTTATCCCTTGTGGCCATGTCCAATGCCGGTCTTGCATGGACCGTCTGTTAGAGTTAGGTAATACTTGTCCAGTATGTCGCGCCAGGATTCAACATTCTAATCCAATTTTTATTTAATTTGTCCATCACAATGTGAGTGGCCAAATCTTGGTAAGGCCTATGTCCAGCAGTGGACGAAGACAGGCTGATAGGTGTATATTTTTGTGTATTTCTGTTTGTTACAGTTAACTCTGCCGCATGTATTAGTTCACATAATAATTGATAATAAAGTTAGACTTCATGTTAGTAATACATGTGCCGGTCCCCAGCCCGACAGGAGTAAGCGTCAGGATGACGGGACATAGTTGAATAAATGTTAAATGTTGAATAGCATAAAGTATTAAAACTAATTAGTGCTAGTATGTTTTGATTATAGGTACTAACCTATGGTATTAAGTCTTAATGCTCAAACTCTTAACTTAAGCTCGCCATCCTGATGCTTACCGAAAAAGAGGAGGGACTGTTTTAAAGCACGGTTGCTTACATCATTCAATCATCTTAGTAATATTATAAATAAAAAAGCTCTCCGCCAGCAGCATGTCTAAATTCACTTGGAGAAAAAAAATATGTTTGTTGAAAATTGAACAGAGTCATTCGGGCTCGCGATGGTCGGAGAACAAAGCGCCGAAGGACACAAACCTCAGCACATGAACAAGCTCCACAGCAAGCACAATGTAAGTAACGCTATGATATTCCCATCCTATTATTGTATCAGCTTATAACTAGACTAAGGTGGAGATGGACGGGATATTTGGCTAGACGGGATGACAGAGTGGTAGCACAGAGGAGCAACAAGGCCAGTGGGCAGACCACATCGTTAAGTTGACGGGATCTGACTAGATGCGGCGGCCACAGGACCGACAGGATTGGTGCAATAGAGGTGAGGTCCAGCAGTGGGTCGAGAGTGATGAGATTATTGTATCATGTTGCTATCATAAAAGAGACTATATTTATAAAATTAAACTGTGTTTGATAAATTCACAAATTTAACAACATATTATTGTATGAGCAGAAGCATGTTCGATGAATCAAGGGAAATGGTGCTGAGGATTGAACAGCTGAGGGTAGAGGATACTCTTAAAATGTCGAGGGTTTGGCCACAGTAGTAGATTCATTTAAATTAATATGTGAAAGCATTGACAGACTGACACGGCAGGCAATTCTAAACAATATTACTCTAAAATTATGCTATGCAATGCAGGGAGGAAAAAAACTAGTAATTAGAGTAGGAACGGTGCCTTTTGTATTTCTTTTCATATTTCTACTTAGTTTGTATTTTGCCCCGAAGTAGTCTTTTTTTTCACCTTGTAAATTATAGTCTAAGAAAATTAATAAGTATACATTAATAAAATAATTATATCTATATAAATATATAAAACAAAGTCGTGTTAGTTACACCACTTATAACTCAAGATCGGCTGGATAGATGTTAGTTTTCTCTTTTTTGGTGTATTCTTCTCCGCTCCGAATAGCAGAATAAGTAATAAAATATCGGATAAGTTATCGAATAACAATAAATTAATTAATTAATTTTACGAATGCAAACAGCATGTGGTGCCATCTGTTGAAAAAACTACGCATATAAAAGAAACCTACCACTATACGTACTAATGTACAGTGTGTATTTATCTAGCGTTCTGATATCATTAAATAACATCTAAACCCCAAGTTTTAAAAATATACTGCGATTAACTTTTTTTCTTAGTTATTCCAAGAACTATTATTTCTGCATATATTCAATACCCTACGCTAAGCCTAAAAAAAAAAACTACATGGGTCCCTGCCATTCTTCTTTCGCAATGGCAAGCAATAAAACATTTCTGTATTTGCAAAAAAAAAGTTGTATTAATGTTATTATCTTAATGAAATCCTAAATTAAGTTTAACTAAAGTTAACACGATATTATTAGACTGTTAGGCGGAACGAAGTTCGCCGGGTCAGCTAGTTATATATATTAATAAAATAATTTTCCTTTTTTCAGTTTTGTCACCAACCACAAGATTCAACAAATTCTAGACTTACGATTATTTTTAAGACTTTTTATTAGATTATAAATAAAACTTTACTTAATTACATTCTATTTATTTTTACCCGACTGGCGAAGCAAAAATGAGGGTTATGATTTTGACCGGTATGTATGTATGTATGAATGTTCATCTGTTCCGTCATAACTTCTAAACTACTTATCATAATTTGACAAATAAGATTAAATTGAATATAGCGCCCTCTAGAGGGCATAAAGTCACGAACTAAAAATAAAATATGTCTTAATTATGCCGTATTGTATTGGGTATCAAATGAAAGGGCTTAATTCACACATTTCAAAAATATATATATTGTTAGCTGTTGCTTGCGGCTTTGCTTGCCTGTACCCGATAATTGGGAATAATTTCTATAAAATTTAGCTTCACTCCAGTGAAAGCGGCTCTGCTTAAACGTTATCACGAAGTTATACCCCCAGAATAATTTAAATACAAAATTAGTCCAACAACTAAAACCCGACTACTGTAATATCACGCTCTAAAAAGTATGAAACAAGAAAATGTTCTCATCAGAAATTTATTGTACAAACGAATCAATATTTATCGTCTATTAAATAAACAACTTACACGTAGTACATTTCAATGTATTTAATAAATATTCATAGTGATGTTCAGAGGATAGCCGTGGTCTTATGCCACCTACCCTAAAAAACAATACATTCTAACGGTAGTAAGCGATTATAAGCTTTAGGGCACAGTAGCATATGACAACGGCTGTCCTCTGAACATCACTATGAATATTTATTAAAAACATTTAAATGTATTACGTGTAAGTTGTTTATTTAATAGACGATAAATATTGATTCGTTTGTACATAACAATTTCTGAAGAGAATATTTTCTCGTTTCATACTTTTTAGAGCGTGATATTACAGTGGTCGGGTTTTAGTTTTTGAACTCATTTTTTATTATCTATTCCTATTAACTAGCCCATAATCTTGAATAATTGCGTTTCTCCGCGCACGACCTAACTCCAAGTCGGAGAGCTGGTGGCGAGCTGTGAGGCGGGGCGGAGCGCCAACGCTGGCACCTTCCGTCAGCCTGAGTTCATGAGCCGCCTCCTCCGCCGTCTGTGGAGTGGATGCCACATGGGCTCTGTGAGCTGTAAGCATTTGCAATCCTTGCTGCTGCTATTGGTGTGTAGTGCATCTTCCTGTCTACCAATAGGCACCTATGGAAAGGAGAAAATACTTAAATATACGTAAACATGGCCAAACATTTACAATTACAGGTAAAAATTTATTCACCTGAAGCGAGCTTTTAGAACTCCTATGCAGCGCTCAACTACACACCTGACCATAGATATGCTAATAACCCAAATAGGTAACTTGTTAAACCTACTTACAGCAGTCGTAACCAAGATTCACCCGTAATCTCAGACGAGGCATTTGAAACATAAATGGCCTCTTGGGGTAAACACATGAAGTCGAGCTACTACTTATCAATCAAATGCTCGACAACGTGCTCATTTCTGAGACGCATAAAACTATACCCCAATTCAGAAATCGAGAGTATCGTTTGACGTTTACTGTGATACAAACCCTGCGTTCCGAAATAGAATTATATCGCTAAAATCGATTACGAAAGTATGAAGTGAATGGCTTATGATCCATTGTAATTCTATTACGGACCGCAGGGCCAGATGACGACGAAAAATAAATAGAGATGTCCTAAAGGTATTAATTAAATTCATTCACTTAGTGAACGAATGAATTATTTTTGTTTCATAAAATAATTAATTAACTTAGCGAATGAATCGATTGACATATTATTGGTTTTTGTTGTTTCTACATTTAATAACAATATGATAAATAAAACAATCGAGCTTTTAAGTGTCTAAATTTATTAATCTGAAAAATCTGTGTCACTGTCAGTGCTGGTTTCATCATTAACATTGATTATAAAACTATCCAACACGCCATCAATTAGGTGGTCGAGACGGCACATTTTGTCCTCTTCTTTAATAACATGAGTCACGCAGTCACTCCATTTTTGGGGTGTTACTTTTTTTATCCCTTCTTCTAACAGGCCTTTTCCTTCCGCCATTTTAAACGTTTTGTTATTCATGGCAACATGACTTTTTACCTGCGCCCATACCAGCTCAATGGGATTGAGTTCGCAATGGTACGGAGGCAGGCGTAAGATTGTGACTCCGTGCTCCGCTGCCATCTCGTCCACAACATACTTGTTGACACATTGGTCTTTTAGCCCGTCCAATGAAAGAAAAATAGGAAAAATAACCCGTGTAAAAGCTAATTTTGGCACAGTTGTAAAAAAAGGTGTTTTAAACAACATACTAAAAGTACTGATGGGTGGGGTTGAAGCTAAGGGGTGGAGGGGGGTGTAAACGTCCCTTTTTTCAGTTTCTCGTAAATAACTGGAAAACTGCGGCCTACAGCAAAAAATAATGTGTGACTAAAGTAATCTATATAAAATTTCCTATAAAAAAGTGCTACACATTTTTTTGGTAGGATCAATACTTAAGGAGATACAGAGGGAAGAAAACGGACTATAAAAAAAAAACACATTTCTTTAAGTGTATTACTAAAAATAAATTTCCTAATTATCTTCTTAATCTAAAATATCATCATCGTCAACGGTGTTTTCAATGATGGCTCCGTTAGTGCATGAGCCGGAGCATACGCGACACCCGCAGCGCACTCCACACCCAGTCGTGCATCGGCAAAATTTGGTGTTGAGAATGGTGTCAGTTGCCAGAGGGTCGTTGGTTGTCACTGATTTTAGGATTTCATTGTCTCCTCTGGCCCAACCCCATCGGGTTGGTGGTAGGGGGTTGCCGAGCCATTGTTGTATCTGTAAGAAAGAAATAAGACCAACATAAGTATTTAGCTCAAATAGATATTTGTAACAAAACCGTATTCGACAATAATACAATTAAATAATAATATCTGAATAGTTACCTGTAGGTACACTCTGAACGAGTGCTGCTTCAAAGCTCCTCTGGTAGCAGGAAGAGTGGCCATATCAGATTTAGGCTTCGTCGATGCTCTCAAAAAAGCCAGAGTAGGGGTGTTTGCTGAGGTTTTGTTCCTGCAAAGGCACCTGGTAAATCGCCAGGAATAGCTTCTTGCCAGCCTGTTCAATATCCTCAGGTAATGTTGAGGGTTCAGTAAAAATGTCTGAGATACTTTAGGTCAGGTCTGGCTTAGCTATGAACAGCTTAGCAATTCCCAGTTTGCTCTTTGCATAGATCGCCGATGTGGTTTCGCATCCGGAGAAGCTGTGGAGAAGGAGAATCGTCTTGGCGAATGGAAGCTGTTGCACTGAAAACAATTTGGTGTCCACCTTCCCACGGTCTGGCATCATAAAGTACACGTTGGTATCTGGTAGAGTCAATCCTATGAGGAGGACTATGAAGTCCACATCCTTCCCAATTATTGCAACAGTTGGATGTACAGCAGCTTTATCCAACACGCACCTCACAAATGTGCCATCAGCATCTCCTGTTGCAACAGTTGTTTCGATCCACGCCACCGGCATTTTCTCGGTGAGAAACTGAATCAGTCTCGTTTTGTTCCTTTCATTGGCGAGAAAATGCTCCTGTTGAACTGTGATGACCGTGCTTTCGTTAAAGTAAATGTCAACCGAAGTTTTTGTCAGACCTCTTTGCTTCTGTTTCACTCGTTTTGTGCTACTAACATCATTGTAGCCATAAAAAACCACCATACAATTTGAACCGTAATGTGTCTGTACGTATGCAATGTACTGATTGCAAATTGAAAAAATGCTGAAGGACGGTTTCCACTTCATGCGGTGTAGAAGAAAACCACCATCTACCACATTGGTGCTTCAAGTGAGATTGAAAGTTGCGTTATTCTCCACTGGCAAAACATCGCAGAGGAATGGCTTCTTCCCTTTTCGCATCCCACCCTCGAAGAACAGAGCCAGGAGGAATGGAGTTAATTCATAAGTCAAAAGCTTGAAATTAAAATTGTCAGAAGGTTAACAGTAATGCCATTTGCCATTGATTTTAATACTACTGCTACTGCTCATACTGGCTAGTGACAAAAACACATTCTTTCTAGACTGCTTCATGTCACCGAATTTTCTGCCAATGAAATGGGAGATGGTCTTTGAACACTTCTCCAATCTTAGGTCTATCTCGTGAATCTCTCTGTTGCCGTGATAGCCGTAAATCAACGTGCTGTTCTCCACTTGCAAAAACCACTTCGGTAAACTCCTCCAATGACGTGCAGTACATTTGGCGAGTACAGAATCAGCTATTCCTCTCCCTCGCATCAGGCCACCTGATGGACCGCATGAGAGTTTGTTCGATGACCATGTCCAAACAAATTCCAGCCCAAGGTGGGTTAATGGTGTAATACCTATTTTCGGCAAACTCTTTGTACGCCTGTGGATGGCTGTTTTTAGGTGTATCATGTCTTGCACGTAGAGATGGGCAAATTTCACGTATTGAAAGTGCCCACTTGCATGGGAGAATGGGATCATTTGTTTTACATACGCCAAGTGGCCGTCCCAATCAACGCAACGCTCAGAATCAATGAATTTCTTTATGAGGGTAACCATATTGAAATACTGCACCCACAAAGCAGCGGTAAATCACATTTATTCAATATATTTAATTCAAAAATAAGAAAAAGAATCTTAAATTGTGCATTTTGTACCCGATACAAAACGTTCCCCCTATTTTTACATTTCTAATGTGTATAATTCATCACAATTAACTTCTCCTCCCCAATATCTCTTTAAATATTGATCCCAGCAAAAAAATGCATGTACCTTTTTTGTAGAAAATTTAATGTTAATTAATTTAGCTTTGAGTCATTTTTTTCTATAGGCCACAGTTTTCGAGTGATTCACGCAAAACTGAAAAACGGGACCTTTACACCTCCCCCCACCCCTTAGCTCCACCTCCACCCATCAGTACTTTTAGTATGTCGTTCAAGATACCTTTCTCTACAACTGTGCCAAAATTAGCCTTTACACGAATTATTTTGCCTATTCGGCCTTTTTTGGTCTTCGTTGGACGGGCTATTTGTTCTGCCGTACGATATCTATTAGAGTGGCTTTTGTATTTGTAGCATCGAATGCTATATTTTTGCTTGTTAGCCACTCCTGTATTCTTCCTTTAGTCCATGACATCGCAGGCAGCAACTCCACTTTTGGCATCAAGGAGGTAAAGGTAGGAGATAAGTATGTGAGGTAGGAGGAGGTAAATCTCTGCTCTGTGTAGTGTAATGAGTCACATACAAGTAGGTTGCGTTTATGCTGGCAATGTATGATGTCTACTGTAGTGTAGATGTCCGTCTACTTTGTATTAATTTAAAAATAGGTTTAAAATATGGAATTCCATGACAGCGAACCTTAGTCAATAAGTAGGAATGAAACAAATAAGTTAAAAAGAAATGTTAAAGAAATCAAAAATATAAATCTTATTAAAAGTTATAGGTTTTAATTTAAACAAAAGGTGCAGAGCCGCTACCAACGGTCTTGTCACAGTAGTTCGTTGGAGGCAACTCGTATTAAAACTCTTGCCACCCACTCAGAGGGAGAAAAAGCGATTTTTTGCATTACGTAAGTGCAAAAAACCGCCTTTTTTCCTTGAAATCGTTAATGGTGAAATGATCAGAACAGAAGCATGAATGTTTTCGCAGATGTCGCCCAATTTTTACTTTTAATATCTACCCTAGTTGCTTTAATCCACTTGGTTCTCAAAGTCTAAAGTGTGATGTACTTTATCATTGCAACCTACAACGGCACACGTACGCATTTTGTGTTCTAAATACTACCCAGAAAGAAATACTACTTTCACAAAACTTAAACTTAATGTGCGGGAAAAAGTACCAAACACCATAGTCTGACTCAACTCTAGTTTTGTTTATGGTCTCTGCATAAACTTGACACTTCGTTTTCTGAAAACTTCTACTAGCGCTAACTAAACTAGCGCCTTCTTATTCATTTTGATGAAACTCAACTGACAGCTGTCAAGGAAAACGGCTCATTGGAGCTCTCTCAATGTTTGATTTTTTTCTAAAAACAAATATCAAACCCTTTCATTTGATATCCATATTGAGGAAGTAGTCAAAAAATATTTAATCCGCCATTCTTGGATTTACAATGACAACGAATGTATTAAATTATATTATCATCAGAACTAAAGGTGCGTACCAAATTTCAACAGGAAGGGGGTCAAATTTCAATTACTAGATTTGACCCAAATAAACAGGGCAAGCTAAATAAAATCGTTTAATAAAACCATTACAAGGAGGACGTATGCTAAGAATGTTGTTATGTTGATTAATCATAAATATTATATTAGTCAACATATTACCTATATTTCTGGAATCACGTCGTTATTAGTAAAGTTTGTCTCTTGACTTAATGAATTTAGTCATTTTTCTATACTATTGAACGAATTAATTTATCGAACCGATCACTTCATGCAAACACTAGTGAAATAAATCTGGCCACATTATTCAGGGAAATGACAGTAGTATCTGTCAAACGATACTCTCGATTTGTGGCTTGGGGTATAGCCAAAGATCTTTTGCCACAAGGGGGCTATAAATGCTACCTTACAAATTATCCTGATGGAAGAGCTCATGGAGGAACAGCAGTACTAATCAAAAACACAATAAAACATCACGAAATGCCAGCATAACGCTAATTGAATAAATGCGTGGAGACCAAGCATTTGAATACAATATCTACTGGTTAGCCTACATACTAAAAAGATTCCAGACCTACTAGACTTTTATATTTCAAAAGGTACCTATACTATAAGGTAGAATGACGTCTGAATGGATCATAAACTCACGCCTGTATTCCCTTGCGGGGTAGGCAGAGCGTTTCCGTCACTTTTGACAAATATTGAGGGTCATTTCAGAAAGAATGGATCCTTTGACCATACCACGGTATACGCCCATACAATGACCACATCACAAAAATTTTCGAGTAAAATAACTTACAATAGCCTAGGCATCAATGGCATAAGTGGGCTTCGCTTGGGTCGCAGCAATGTTCCTATTCCTGGCGGTGTGGAATAACCCACTGTTAGTGGTAATTTCATTGTGTCTTCTCACAGCGGATGACCAGGAGCTCGCAGGATTCGCCTAAGAGGTAGTTCTGGAAGATGAAGTCAATATTATAACCACATTTTAAACAAAGGATGTACCATGTCACACCGAAACCAAACTAGCAAAGTTGAGATGGGTCGCAAGTCCATCGCTTACAGCAGGTGCACAACAATCGACCCATTCCCTTAGTGGTGTTTTACGACATCCACGGGAAGATATTGTGACCATGAATATTTGGGTGGAATGTTTGTAATCATTGTTGTATATATTTTTTTCGTTATTCTTTGTCTCTGTGTATAAACAATAAAGATTTATAATATCTGAACTGTGTATTTTATAAATATTAATAGATATTTATTAATTAAAGAAGCATGAAATGTACAGGGCGGTTTAAAGGCGCCGCACACCGGACGCTTGTTTGCGTTGTAATTTGTCTCTGTGTCTGTTGTTGTAACGCACCGGTTGTAATGTATGAAACTCTATTAAAGATGGCAGACTGTGCACGCACGCCACGCATCCAGTCTGGCGTCTTTTATAGAGTTTCATACCTTTATCAGGCGAGGTATCCCTGATATCCCTCGGTTGTTTATCCTACTAATATTATAAATATCAAAGTTCGTATATTTGTGCCTCAATCACGTATAAACGGATTTTGATGAAATTTCGCACAGATTACAAAATAACACATGTTGCGTGCACGAGTTAAAAAGTAGCCTATGTCACTTTCCGGCCCTCCATCTATCCATCTACATCGTCAAATTACATCGATCCGTCCGATGCTTCCTCTTTTCCCATACGAACTTTGCCACCCTTTAGGGGTAGAATTTTCAAAAATTCTTAGCGTATGCGTACATCATGATACGAGTATCTATCTGTATGCCAAATTTCATCCCGATCCATCCAGTGGTTCGAGCTGTGCGTTGATAGATCACCTTTCAAAGAAAGGACCTACAATTTCTTTTTTCATTTTGGCCCTGATTATTTAATTTTTCATAGAAAGTTTTATCTTAATTTTATTAATATTATTTTGGAACAGCCTAAAGAATAGTTACCAACACAGGGCCAAATTTATCATGACTACTCCTGTGATTATTTTGTATGGAGATTCATATGTACTATCATCAACGAGCGACCGCAATGGTCTATGCATTGGTCGATTTTGCACCACACACACGGATGTATTTGCAGATGGATGGCCGCGTCGAAAAGAGGATACCTGAAGTTTTGTGAGCGTAGTGAATGATTTGGATATCCTAGACTATAAGCAATAATATATACATATGCCTCTGTGTAGCGATAAGGTTTATATTAACTGTAATGCTATGTGTAAATAAATCAATAGCCCATAACAGTCCACTGCTAGGCATAACCCTCTACCATGGGAGGAATTAGCCGTAATATCCACGCTTGGCAGGCGGGTTTGAGATTGCAGTGATGGAAGACTAAAAGAACACAATGCTGCCTATTCTCTGGTTGACGAGGCTCTCGGCGTTCTGCCTCAGACATTAGTCGCATTATACGTCACCCATAAATGTAAAGGGTTGGTGCTATTCTAGTCTGCCGGACACCACATGGCTCTATAACTAACTTACTTAGTTATTAGTGATGCTTCTTGGCAACTCCCTTCCCTGCCTGGTCAGCTCACTCACTAGTGCGGCTCTCCGCTCGTACAGACTGACACACAGCGGCTCCACACCAGCTGCCATACTTGCTGCTCGAATTCCTCGCTGTTGGAGTTGTTGGGGTTGGGTACAGAGGTGACTGTTGAGGTCTGCCAGTTGTATGCTGTGAGGCATTTGTCTAGTTTCTCCTGGAATAGTAGACAGTTATACATGAGAGGAAAACAAGCAATTTCATGAGATATTTATTTATAGTTTGTGGGTGAAATTGTGTTTTCTCCTGCAAACACTGCTTTTCATCCTGACTGTGAAGAAAGTAAACAAAATGTACATATATGTTATATTCCAATTTTTGGGGAGGAAAGTAATTTATATTGAAGTCTACTTTTCTGCCTTGGAGGAAAACTGGCACTTTTCGGGAAAACAATGACCTACTTTCCACATGAGAGATGAAAAACATTTTTGTTTATTTTGTAAGAACCATGTAATTTATTGCTGATTAAATAGGTACAGAAAATAAAGAGACTAAACAGAGTACTTTCTGTTCTGGGTAACAATTATATTAATCTGGGGTCTGGGTCTGTGTGTTCTCCCGTTTATTTAAAGTGAATGAATGAAAGAAGTATTTATTTGCTTGATGTATTTTTAAGTACCTGCATATCGGCATCATCATCATCACTGGCAGTAGAGCGAGTCAGCTATTTCTTGTAAATAATTTAATATATATTTTTTTGACTTATTCGTCTTTTATTTAAATATTATTGTTAGATATACGGGAGACAGACAGAGCGTCCGAGTTAAACGCTGGCTAATAGCACACTGATTGTTTATTGGGTACCCTCTTATACCTAACATCCCTCCACCACAAATTGTAGACATCTCTATTAATTATAACAAAACAATAACTAAACTAAACTCAAATCATAAACTTCTTATAACCCTTCTTGGGTAAATTTCTCTTGCTACGAGAATAACCGGGTGCCTGTCTTGGCGTTCCTGTCTGTACTTCGACTTCTGCTCTCCTCGCCCCTTCCTCAGAGAAAGGAAGCTGTAGCAGTAATTCCGAAGTATCTAACTGAGCTTCAACATCAGGTGAGTTCCTTGGGTGTTCAACATGAGATCTACGCATCGACGTAGATTCAGGTGATACCTCATCAGATTGCGGCGCCGAAGAAGCTACAGGCCGAGATATTGAGGCGGGTTCTTCTACAAGTTGTGCAGACCGCTCAGAGCTCTGAAGAGACGCGACCACAGGTGACTCACACACAACTGCCGACAGCGGGGGTGAGGCGGCGCGCGTTGAGGGGGCCGGGGAAATGAAGCGCGGCCGCGGCGATGGCGCGGGTGACATCGAGTGGGCACGTAAATCACTTTTGTTCCGGTAAAGCTGGTCCATATGTTTCTTATACACTCTATTGTCCGTTACGTCACTCACTAGATAAGTGTTCGTGCCTAAATCCTTTATTATCGATCCGTAACACCAGATAAATTTCTTATTACTAATGTTTTTTTTGTATACAACTTTTTCATTTATAGAAAATGGATGTTTCAGAACACCGCCGTAATATTTACACTGTAAAGACTTATTTTTATTTACAACGTTAGACATGTTAGCAGTGTCACATGGAGACGGGCCCATAAAAGGGTTTATCAAATCTAATCTTGAACGAAGTTTTCTGCCGAACAAAACCTCTGCGGGTGATCTTTCAGTAGAACTATGTCTCGAATTTCGATAATCAAAGAGAAATTTTGAAATTCGTAAATGGAGGTTCCTTGAATTTCCGCTCTCTAAAATTATACTTTTAATGGCCTTTTTCACAATTTTTACACAACTCTCGGCTTGGCCATTGCTTGCCGGGTGAAAGGCGGGAGAAGTTATGTGTTTAATACCGTTCCTAGCACAAAAATTCTTGAAATCATGTGATAAGAAATAAGAAGCATTATCGCTAACTAAAATCTGAGGTATTCCTAGCCTCGACATGTAATCGTACAATTTAGACAAAACAGCTGTAGTCGTTGTATTTCCACTCGTTTCATAACACTCGATCCATTTCGAGTATGCATCAGCAATAATCAGGAACGTGTGATTGTTTATTGGGCCTAAGAAATCTAAATGTACACGATAGTTGGCGCAGGGGGGGTGCGGCCACGGAGCGACAACGTGCGGGGCGGGGAGGGGCGCAGCGCAGTGCACACGCGGCACGCGCCCGCCACCGCTTCTAGCGCGGTGTCGATGCCGGGAAACCACAGCCGATCTCGTGTCTCCGCCTTCATTTTCACGACTCCAAAGTGAGAACTATGCAGTTCCGAAACTACCTTTGACCTCAAGCTACTGGGTACTACTACTTTGTGGCCTCTCATTAAAACATTGTTCTCTAATGCTAGCTGATACCTACGCAAGAAAAACGGTTTAATTGAAGCATCACTTACACGCTTCGGCCAACCATTTTCAAGGTGGCACTGCCCATGTTCAAGTAATTCATCTTCCTATTTGGGCAAACCCTGCGAAGGTGACCCTTTTTGTTACATTTTTGACATTTATAATTTTTAAAGCGACACACTTTTTCCGTGTGGTCAACAAAACCGCACACGGAACACATAGAACCATCACTACAAACACGAAAATCATTGTATCCGTTGGTGATCGCGAACACTCCCTGATCTGAGCTAATGACGTCAGGCGGCAGCGCGGCCGCACCGGCGCGCGCGCAGCGCACGCCCTCCGCCAACTCCACAGCCTTTGACAAAGAAAATCCTTGAATGTCCTGTGTGAACATCTTATCACGCTCGTAACCCGGCAGCATCCCCATGACGAATCTGTCCAGAAGTGCTTCATCAAGGTTTTTAAAACCGCAATGCTCGGCGAGCCCTCGCAGTCTCGCTGCCCAGTCAGCATGATTATCCTCTTGCCTTTGTGTCGCTGCGTAAAACCGGAACCTTTCCGCGAACCCACACCTTTTTGTAGTGAAATGTTTATCAAACAGCTCACAAATTTCCTCATAGGAACAACTGTCTACTACCTTAGGTATAGCTAAATGCTTAGCTAACCTAAATGTGTCCTCGTTGAGTGCACTCAAGAGCACAGCGCGTTTCTTCACTCCCGATTTATCAGTTTCTGTGTTTATATCGTTAGCAATAAACCATTGTGAAATTTTGCTTTTATACGTTGACCAGTCCTGGCACTTATGGTCAAAATTTGACAAAATTCCTATAACCGCACCGGCCGCAGCCATTTTAGGTTCGCAGTTTACTCGTCGCCACTGTTAGATATACGGGAGACAGACAGAGCGTCCGAGTTAAACGCTGGCTAATAGCACACTGATTGTTTATTGGGTACCCTCTTATACCTAACAATTATTATATATAAAAACATGACATTGTTTAGTCAGTTTTGTTAGAGAGCCATCTGCCGCAGCAGCCACACGCGCCGGGACAGGTCATCCACACCCACGCAACTCAGGGTTGGTTGGGACACTACAGGCTTTAGATAGAAGACTAACCAAACGGCTGCTAAGGCTATACAGGAGAAGCCTTAGAAAGATCATAGGAATATTAATAGGTAGGACACTGTTCATTATACAAACACTACCACACAATTGGTATTACAGATAGTCCCCTGTGCAGGGCCTGCATGGAAACAGAAGAGGCAGTGAGAAATACGCTCTTAGAATGCAATTAAATCACTAGCATCAGAAAGAATCGGAACACCGGAAAGTTTAGAGGCCACCCTAAAGGAAACTAAAGAGGCTGGTGAGGTTCTGGGGGCAGCTGGGGTGGCTTGAGTGAGGGCCCACGCACGATGGTCTCACTACTAAGTGCAGAAACCCTAACTACTATAGGCTTTATTATTGACATCAACATCAGTAGAAGTAATTAACTAAAACCCAATAACTATTATGTGTCAAAATGGTACAATAAAATTCATTGGTGAAAGAGATTAGTAAAACTTTGCTTGCGTGTTTGATTTACCTGCCTACTTACTTAATAAATTACTACCTTACATTTTTTTGAGAAAAGCACTACATAGCATCGGCGAAAAGAAATTACCTCATTTAATGAACTCGTAATAATGTACCAAATACATTTCGTGGATATCTTGTCCAACAGCTCGTCGCGCCAAAACCACACACGCCTCTGCACCGTCATCCTCAGGTTACTCTGCTGCACCATGGACCATTGTTGAATCCTTCTTCTGAAATAAATGAGAACAAACAAACAAATAAAGTAAGTCTAAAAGCAAGCACTCTCGGCCATGGTTAAAACGAACGAGGCACCGTTTTAGTCTATGATCGAATGCTGCTGATTGGCTGGTGGAATTCTGACATGTTGAATGACCGCCATATTGGCTTCGTAATATTGGCTGTACAATGACCCCTATTCTGAAGCAAGTGCCCTAATCTGACGTTTATAAAAAGTGCTCTAAAATTAAGTTTCCATGACTTAAAATTTTTTGGTATTCTGAAGCTGGCGTTTAGAAACGTCAAATTGAAATTGTAACTAAATTTACGATGACAGCTCTAAAACAATTCAACTTAAGGGTTTTTAGCGTTTTTGGTATTCTGAAGCAACAAATTAGAGCGTTAAATTGGGTTGACAGCTCTAATATTAGGAAAATTTAGGTTGCACCTTTTTAGGTATGCCCTAAAAATTTACTAAGCTTTATGCAGGTTTTTTCAGCATTTTCACCAGTATTGGTAACTTTTATTTGGTTTCTAGGTCGATAAGAACAATCAAAGGTGTGTGCAAGCACTTTATCTAATTATATAATCCAGCAGTTTAGCTAAAATTTGTGTGAAAAAACGACTATGATTTCATGTGAATTTTGTTTGTACCAGGGCAATTCATCAAATAAATTTGATGATTTTGTCATATTCCATGTGTTAATCAATCAGCAGAAGTCAATCTATGCATCAGTCTGTCTTCGTACATTGCTGGACATAGGTCTTTCCAAGATTTCGCCTCTCTTGGTGGTCCAAGAGGAAGTGATGCCCATCATACTCACACGCTGGGCAGGTGGGTTGGTGAGAACGGTGCCAAAACTCTCGCATTAGTGACACCACTGCCTGTCACCAGTCTGTTTTGTTTAACGTCCAGCTATAACGGTCTTAAACATTGTGGGCTACCTGGTTGTGCGTGTTTGAGAGCTGTCCTCTTATTCTCCCCGAATAACTTAACTCGGGTGGGTTTGCCAATAAGGTAGTGGTATAATCGAGCCGCAGCAGTAAATAATATAAAAGGGAAAGTTTTTATATTTATTATTAAAATTTCATGTTAAAAAATAATACATTTTATTTCATATTCTTGTTCTTTATTGTACATACACAGAAAAAGGTAAAAAAACAAGCAAGCATTGCAATTTAAAGTTGCATACAGCGGCGAGCTTATCTCTCTAAGATTGTTTAGAATGAATAAGTAATCTTAATTAAAATTACTAAAAATCAAAAATTCCCAAACGAGTATACAAAAATATAGCACTAAAATACTTATAACAATAAAATTCTACATATATAGAAATTATTTATTCTTACAAAAATTATATATTAAACTGTAGCCTTCCGCCCGTTGACTTGGTTTATGTCCCTTATGCAAGCGCAGGCGGGGACGGGGCAATTTCCACGGGCTCTGTGAAGGGTGCTTGGTCTAGATCTGGGTTAGGAATAGGCGTCCATGGGTCCTCAGGTAGAGTAGGTAGAATAAGAGTGGGCTGGTCAGGCATAAAGACTCCACCACCCTTTGGCATCCCTGAAAAAAATAAAAAATCATTTAACGCATGTATTACAAAAAGGAAAACGAATAATTTCACTACAATATGAACAAATGGGATTTTTGAAGGACTGGAATTCAAAGTGTCATCATGTTTTTGTTCCGTCTAGTCACATGATCACATCAGTAGTTTCCTTTGGTTCAGAGCTCATATTGTAGATGAGACAACTGAACCATACTTCATTCAGACAATAACGTTGAAAGATAATCGATAGCCACTGCAATATATTGTAACTCGTAACTTTGCCAGTGAAGTCTCAGACTACAGAACCTGTCGATTACTGCCCGACCAGTCATTTCCATTACATATGACCCTTGGCTCCCAATTTGAATGATTAGTAAGTTATTGGTATTTGTTGTAGACCTATTATGAATTTATGTAATAGAAAAAGTATTTTCGATCCCATCTCGTAAGTAATACCTAATAAATTATAGATTGTTAGTAAAAATCAAACACATTCAATGTTAAAACAACTTCATTTCACTGTAACTGTGAACTGTGTAGACTTCACTGTAAGTTCTTATTACTGTTTAGATGTGTAAAGTATATAATTCATACCTTCTGCTGTGTCTTCCAGTTCTTGCACATCCAAGGACGTTGGGGTCCCGAGCAAGCTCCTCTCACATATTTACTGTCGTTGTAGTTTTACGTATCGCTTGCCAACAGCATAGGTTGTAACTGAAGCCGCTTCCACTTCTTGTTCTTTTTTATTTCATCATCAGTGTTTTCCATGGTAAAATTGGTGAGGAAGAATCAATCAAAGCCGATTTATCTGGCTTTCTAATGTGTCTCCGTGTAAAAAGACTTCACTGGAGGATTTCCAATTGAAATTTACACAAACTCTCATATTAATAACAAACAAAGTTCGAAATAGTTCTAATGTAGAAAAATTCAGAGTTTTTTTTTTTTTTTGGTTCCTATCTGTCGCTTTTTATGAAAACTGTAAAAGAAAGCTCCAAAATATCATTTTATTGATAATTAGTGACAAAAAATCATAAACTGTTGTTGTTTTCCTAGTAAAAATCATTAAAACTTAATAATTAGAACTTTTATTCATGAATCGGTAATAATCGATAATAGTTCCACTCTAGCTGATCACAGATACAAATCATAGATTTACATCAATTATCTGATCTGTGAATTCAACTTAGAGCAGCTTAGAGCGCCCTAAAAAGCGACTTAAATTTAAGTTTGGTGCTTCTCAGAATAGCAAAATATATTGCGATTCCCTAAAATTGTGATTTTTTAGGACGCTCTAAATTTAAGTGTGTGCTTCCCAGAATAGGTGTCACTGACCCCTATTCTGAAGCAAGTGCCCTAATCTGACGTTTATAAAAAGTGCTCTAAAATTAAGTTTCCATGACTTAAAATTTTTTGGTATTCTGAAGCTGGCGTTTAGAAACGTCAAATTGAAATTGTAACTAATTTTACGATGACAGCTCTAAAACAATTCAACTTAAGGGTTTTTAGCGTTTTTGGTATTCTGAAGCAACAAATTAGAGCGTTAAATTGGGTTGACAGCTCTAATATTAGGAAAATTTAGGTTGCACCTTTTTAGGTGTGCCCTAAAAATTTACTAAGCTTTATGCAGGTTTTTTCAGCATTTTCACCAGTATTGGTAACTTTTTTTTGATTTCTAGGTCGATAAGAACAATCAAAGGTGTGTGCAAGCACTTTATCTAATTATATAATCCAGCAGTTTAGCTAAAATTTGTGTGAAAAAACGACTATGATTTCATGTGAATTTTGTTTGTACCATTGCAATTCATCAAATAAATTTGATGATTTTGTCATATTCCATGTGTTAATCAATCAGCAGAAGTCAATCTATGCATCAGCCTGTCTTCGTACATTGCTGGACATAGGCCTTTCCAAGATTTCGCCTCTCTTGGTGGTCCAAGAGGAAGTGATGCCCATCATACTCACACGCTGGGCAGGCGGGTTGGTGAGCATGGTCCCAAAACTCTCGCATTAGTGACACCACTGCCCGTCAGCAGTCTGTTTTGTTTAACGCCCAGCTATAACGGTCTTAGACATTGTGGGCTACCTGGTTGTGCCTGTTTGAGAACTGTCCTCTTATTCTCCCCGAATAACTTAACTCGGGTGGGTTTGCCAATAAGGTAGTGGTATAATCGAGCCGCAGCAGTAAATAATATAAAAGGGAAAGTTTTTATATTTATTATTAAAATTTCATGTTAAAAAATAATACATTTTATTTCTTATTCTTGTTCTTTATTGTACATACACAGAAAAAGGTAAAAAAACAAGCAAGCATTGCAATTTAAAGTTGAATACAGCGGCGAGCTTATCTCTCTAAGATTGTTTAGAAGAATCAGTAATCTTAATTAAAATGACTAAAAATCAAAAATTCCCAAACGAGTATAAATTTACAATCTGAATATCTTATAACTATTATACATATATATAGAACTAAAATACTTATAACAATAAAATTCTACATATATAGAAATTATTTATTCTTACAAATTATATATTAAACTGTAGCCTTCCGCCCGTTGACTTGGTTTATGTCCCTTATGCAAGTGCAGGCGGGGACGGGGCAATGTCCACGGGCTCTGTGAAGGGTGCTTGGTCTAGATCTGGGTTAGGAATAGGTGTCCATGGGTCCTCAGGTAGAGTAGGTAGAATAAGAGTGGGCTGGTCAGGCATAAAGACTCCACCACCCTTTGGCATCCCTGAAAAAATTAAAAAATCATTTAACGCATGTATTACAAAAAGGAAAACGAATAATTTCACTACAATATGAACAAATGGGATTTTTGAAGGACTTGAATTAAAAGTGTCATCATGTTTTTGTTCCGTCTAGTCACATAATCACATCAGTAGTTTCCTTTGGTTCAGAGCTCATATTGTAGATGAGACAACTGAACCATACTTCATTCAGACAATAACGTTGAAAGATAATCGATAGCCACTGCAATATATTGTAACTCGTAACTTTGCCAGTGAAGTCTCTGACTACAGAACCTGTCAATTACTGCCAGACCAGTCATTTCCATTACATATGACCCTTGCCTCCCAATTTGAATGATTAGTAAGTTGTTGGTATTTGTTGTAGAACTATTATGAATTTTTGTAATAGAAAAAGTCTTTTCGATCCCGTCTCATAAGTAATACCTAATAAATTATTGATTGTAAGTAAAAAGCAAACACATTCAATGTTAAAATAACTTCATTTCACTGTATCTGTGAACTGTGTAGACTTCACTGTAAGTTCTTATTACTGTTTAGATGTGTAAAGTATATAATTCATACCTTCTGCTGTATCTTCCAGTTCTTGCACATCAAAGGACGTTGGGGTCCCGAGCAAGCTCCTCTCACATATTTACTGTCATTGTAGTTTTACGTATCGCTTGTCAACAGCATAGGTTGTAACTGAAGCCGCTCCATTCCTCCATCATCATCAGTTCTTTTTCATTTCATCATCAGTGTTTTCCGTGGTAAAATTGGTGAGGAAGAATCAATCAAAGCCGATTTATCTGGCTTTCTAATGTGTCTCCGTGTAAAAAGACTGGAGGATTTTCAGTTGAAATTTACACAAACTCTCATCTCAAATAACAAAGTTTTAAAAATGTAGTTCTAATGTAGAAAATTTCTGACGTTTTTTTTTTTTTATTTCCTATCTGTCGCTTTTTATGAAAACTGTAAAAGAAAGCTCCAAAATATCATTTTATTGATAATTAGTGACAAAAAATCGTAAACTGTTGTTGTTTTCCTAGATAATAATCATTAAAACTTAATATTAGAACTTTTATTCATTAATCGGTAATAATCGATAATAGTTCCACTCTAGCCGATCACAGATACAAATCATAGATTTACATCAATTATCTGATCTGTGAATTCAACTTAGAGCAGCTAAGAGCGCCCTAAAAAGCGACTTAAATTTAAGTTTGGTGCTTCTCAGAATAGCAAAATTTATTACGATACCCTAAAATTGTGATTTTTTAGGACGCTCTAAATTTAAGTGTGTGCTTCCCAGAATAGGTGTCATTGACCCCTATTCTGAAGCAAGTGCCCTAATCTGACGTTTATAAAAAGTGCTCTAAAATTAAGTTTCCATGACTTAAAATTTTTTGGTATTCTGAAGCTGGCGTTTAGAAACGTCAAATTGAAATTGTAACTAAATTTACGATGACAGCTCTAAAACAATTCAACTTAAGGGTTTTTAGCGTTTTTGGTATTCTGAAGCAACAAATTAGAGCGTTAAATTGGGTTGACAGCTCTAATATTAGGAAAATTTAGGTTGCACCTTTTTAGGTGTGCCCTAAAAATTTACTAAGCTTTATGCAGGTTTTTTCAGCATTTTCACCAGTATTGGTAACTTTTATTTGGTTTCTAGGTCGATAAGAACAATCAAAGGTGTGTGCAAGCACTTTATCTAATTATATAATCCAGCAGTTTAGCTAAAATTTGTGTGAAAAAACGACTATGATTTCATGTGAATTTTGTTTGTACCAGGGCAATTCATCAAATAAATTTGATGATTTTGTCATATTCCATGTGTTAATCAATCAGCAGAAGTCAATCTATGCATCAGTCTGTCTTCGTACATTGCTGGACATAGGTCTTTCCAAGATTTCGCCTCTCTTGGTGGTCCAAGAGGAAGTGATGCCCATCATACTCACACGCTGGGCAGGCGGGTTGGTGAGCATGGTGCCAAAACTCTCGCATTAGTGACACCACTGCCCGTCACCAGTCTGTTTTGTTTAACGCCCAGCTATAACGGTCTTAAACATTGTGGGCTACCTGGTTGTGCGTGTTTGAGAGCTGTCCTCTTATTCTCCCCGAATAACTTAACTCGGGTGGGTTTGCCAATAAGGTAGTGGTATAATCGAGCCGCAGCAGTAAATAATATAAAAGGGAAAGTTTTTATATTTATTATTAAAATTTCATGTTAAAAAATAATACATTTTATTTCATATTCTTGTTCTTTATTGTACATACACAGAAAAAGGTAAAAAAACAAGCAAGCATTGCAATTTAAAGGTGCATACAGCGGCGAGCTTATCTCTCTAAGATTGTTTAGAATGAATAAGTAATCTTAATTAAAATTACTAAAAATCAAAAATTCCCAAACGAGTATACGTAAATATAGCACTAAAATACTTATAACAATAAAATTCTACATATATAGAAATTATTTATTCTTACAAAAATTATATATTAAACTGTAGCCTTCCGCCCGTTGACTTGGTTTATGTCCCTTATGCAAGCGCAGGCGGGGACGGGGCAATTTCCACGGGCTCTGTGAAGGGTGCTTGGTCTAGATCTGGGTTAGGAATAGGCGTCCATGGGTCCTCAGGTAGAGTAGG
This sequence comes from Ypsolopha sequella, assembly GCA_934047225.1. NCBI lineage: Eukaryota > Metazoa > Arthropoda > Insecta > Lepidoptera > Ypsolophidae > Ypsolopha > Ypsolopha sequella. The sequence goes on along the minus strand of OW203984.1, from coordinate 25,132,450 downwards.
TAGAATAAGAGTGGGCTGGTCAGGCATAAAGACTCCACCACCCTTTGGCATCCCTGAAAAAAATAAAAAATCATTTAATGCATGTATTACAAAAAGGAAAACGAATAATTTCACTACAATATGAACAAATGGGATTTTTGAAGGACTGGAATTCAAAGTGTCATCATGTTTTTGTTCCGTCTAGTCACATGATCACATCAGTAGATTCCTTTGGTTCAGAGCTCATATTGTAGATGAGACAACTGAACCATACTTCATTCAGACAATAACGTTGAAAGATAATCGATAGCCACTGCAATAACTACTCGTAGATAGACACTCGTAACTTTGCCAGTGAAGTCTCAGACTACAGAACCTGTCGATTACTGCCCGACCAATCATTTCCATTACATATGACCCTTGGCTCCCAATTTGAATGATTAGTAAGTTATTGGTATTTGTTGTAGACCTATTATGAATTTATGTAATAGAAAAAGTATTTTCGATCCCATCTCATAAGTAATACCTAATAAATTATAGATTGTTAGTAAAAATCAAACACATTCAATGTTAAAACAACTTCATTTCACTGTAACTGTGAACTGTGTAGACTTCACTGTAAGTTCTTAATACTGTTTAGATGTGTAAAGTATATAATTCATACCTTCTGCTGTGTCTTCCAGTTCTTGCAGATCCAAGGACGTTGGGGTCCCGAGCAAGCTCCTCTCACATATTTACTGTCGTTGTAGTTTTACGTATCGCTTGCCAACAGCATAGGTTGTAACTGAAGCCGCTCCCACTTCTTGTTCTTTTTTATTTCATCATCAGTGTTTTCCATGGTAAAATTGGTGAGGAAGAATCAATCAAAGCCGATTTATCTGGCTTTCTAATGTGTCTCCGTGTAAAAAGACTTCACTGGAGGATTTCCAGTTGAAATTTACACAAACTCTCATATTAATAACAAACAAAGTTCGAAATAGTTCTAATGTAGAAAAATTCCGAGTTTTTTTTTTTTTTTTTGGTTCCTATCTGTCGCTCTTTATGAAAACTGTAAAAGAAAGCTCCAAAATATCATTTTATTGATAATTAGTGACAAAAAATCATAAACTGTTGTTGTTTTCCTAGTAAAAATCATTAAAACTTAATATTAGAACTTTTATTCATGAATCGGTAATAATCGATAATAGTTCCAGTCTAGCTGATCACAGATACAAATAATAGATTTACATCAATTATCTGATCTGTGAATTCAACTTAGAGCAGCTTAGAGCGCCCTAAAAAGCGACTTAAATTTAAGTTTGGTGCTTCTCAGAATAGCAAAATATATTGCGATTCCCTAAAATTGTGATTTTTTAGGACGCTCTAAATTTAAGTGTGTGCTTCCCAGAATAGGTGTCATTATCGCCCTGTACAATATCGGTACGAGCCGATAATACGCGACCCGATAATGACACCTATTCTGGGAAGCACACACTTAAATTTAGAGCGTCCTAAAAAATCACAATTTTAGGGAATCGCAATATATTTTGCTATTCTGAGAAGCACCAAACTTAAATTTAAGTCGCTTTTTAGGGCGCTCTAAGTTGAATTCACAGATCAGATAATTGATGTAAATCTATGATTTGTATCTGTGATCAGCTAGAGTGGAACTATTATCGATTATTACCGATTCATGAATAAAAGTTCTAATATTAAGTTTTAATGATTATTATCTAGGAAAACAACAACAGTTTACGATTTTTTGTCACTAATTATCAATAAAATTATATTTTGGAGCTTTCTTTTACAGTTTTCATAAAAAGCGACAAATAGGAACCAAAAAAAAAAAAAACGTCAGACATTTTCTACATTACAACTATTTAGAACTTCGTTATTTGAGATGAGAGTTTGTGTAAATTTCAACTGAAAATCCTCCAGTGAAGTGTTTTTACACGGAGACACATAAGAAAGCCAGATAAATCGGCTTTGATTGATTCTTCCTCACCAATTTTTCCACGGAAAACACTGATGATGAAATGAAAAAGAACAAGAGTGGGAGCTGATGATGATGGAGGAATGGAGCGGCTTCAGTTACAACCTATGCTATTGGCAAGCGATACGTAAAACTATAACGACAGTAAATATGTGAGAGGAGCTTGCTCGGGACTCCAATGTCCTTGGATGTGCAAGAAGTGGAAGACACAGCAGAAGGTATGAATTATATACTTTACACATCTAAACAGTAATAAGAACTTACAGTGAAGTCTACACAGTTCACAGTTACAGTGAAATGAAGTTGTTTTAACATTGAATGTGTTTGCTTTTTACTTACAATCAATAATTTATTAGGTATTACTTATGAGACGGGATCGAAAAGACTTTTTCTATTACAAAAATTCATAATAGGTCTACAACAAATACCAACAACTTACTAATCATTCAAATTGGGAGCCAAGGGTCATATGTAATGGAAATGACTGGTCGGGCAGTAATCGACAGGTTCTGTAGTCTGAGACATCACTGGCAAAGTTACGAGTTACAATATATTGCAGTGGCTATCGATTATCTTTCAACATTATTGTCTGAATGAAGTATGGTTCAGTTGTCTCATCTACAATATGAGCTCTGAACCAAAGGAAACTACTGAGGTGATCATGTGACTAGACGGAACAAAAACATGATGACACTTTGAATTCCAGTCCTTCAAAAATCCCATTTGTTCATATTGTAGTGAAATTATTCGTTTTCCTTTTTGTAATACATGCGTTAAATGATTTTTTATTTTTTTCAGGGATGCCAAAGGGTGGTGGAGTCTTTATGCCTGACCAGCCCACTCTTATTCTACCTACTCTACCTGAGGACCCATGGACGCCTATTCCTAACCCAGATCTAGACCAAGCACCCTTCACAGAGCCCGTGGAAATTGCCCCGTCCCCGCCTGCGCTTGCATAAGGGACATAAACCAAGTCAACGGGCGGAAGGCTACAGTTTAATATATAATTTGTAAGAATAAATAATTTCTATATATGTAGTATTTTATTGTTATAAGTATTTTAGTGCTATATTTACGTATACTCATTTGGGAATTTTTGATTTTTGGTAATTTTAATTAAGATTACTTATTCATTCTAAACAATCTTAGAGAGATAAGCTCGCCGCTGTATGCACCTTTAAATTGCAATGCTTGCTTGTTTTTTTACCTTTTTCTGTGTATGTACAATAAAGAACAAGAATATGAAATAAAATGTATTATTTTTTAACATGAAATTTTAATAATAAATATAAAAACTTTCCCTTTTATATTATTTACTGCTGCGGCTCGATTATACCACTACCTTATTGGCAAACCCACCCGAGTTAAGTTATTCGGGGAGAATAAGAGGACAGCTCTCAAACACGCACAACCAGGTAGCCCACAATGTCTAAGACCGTTATAGCTGGGCGTTAAACAAAACAGACTGGTGACGGGCAGTGGTGTCACTAATGCGAGAGTTTTGGCACCGTGCTCACCAACCCGCCTGCCCAGCGTGTGAGTATGATGGGCATCACTTCCTCTTGGACCACCAAGAGAGGCGAAATCTTGGAAAGGCCTATGTCCAGCAATGTACGAAGACAGACTGATGCATAGATTGACTTCTGCTGATTGATTAACACATGGAATATGACAAAATCATCAAATTTATTTGATGAATTGCCCTGGTACAAACAAAATTCACATGAAATCATAGTCGTTTTTTCACACAAATTTTAGCTAAACTGCTGGATTATATAATTAGATAAAGTGCTTGCACACACCTTTGATTGTTCTTATCGACCTAGAAACCAAATAAAAGTTACCAATACTGGTGAAAATGCTGAAAAAACCTGCATAAAGCTTAGTAAATTTTTAGGGCACACCTAAAAAGGTGCAACCTAAATTTTCCTAATATTAGAGCTGTCAACCCAATTTAACGCTCTAATTTGTTGCTTCAGAATACCAAAAACGCTAAAAACCCTTACGTTGAATTGTTTTAGAGCTGTCATCGTAAATTTAGTTACAATTTCAATTTGACGTTTCTAAACGCCAGCTTCAGAATACCAAAAAATTTTAAGTCATGGAAACTTAATTTTAGAGCCCTTTTTATAAACGTCAGATTAGGGCACTTAATTCAGAATAGGGGTCAATTGACACCTATTCTGGGAAGCACACACTTAAATTTAGAGCGTCCTAAAAAATCACAATTTTAGGGAATCGCAATATATTTTGCTATTCTGAGAAGCACCAAACTTAAATTTAAGTCGCTTTTTAGGGCGCTCTAAGCTGCTCTAAGTTGAATTCACAGATCAGATAATTGATGTAAATCTATGATTTGTATCTGTGATCAGCTAGAGTGGAACTATTATCGATTATTACCGATTCATGAATAAAAGTTCTAATTATTAAGTTTTAATGATTTTTACTAGGAAAACAACAACAGTTTATGATTTTTTGTCACTAATTATCAATAAAATGATATTTTGGAGCTTTCTTTTACAGTTTTCATAAAAAGCGACAGATAGGAACCAAAAAAAAAAAAAAACTGAATTTTTCTACATTAGAACTATTTCGAACTTTGTTTGTTATTAATATGAAGAGTTTGTGTAAATTTCAATTGGAAATCCTCCAGTGAAGTCTTTTTACACGGAGACACATTAGAAAGCCAGATAAATCGGCTTTGATTGATTCTTCCTCACCAATTTTACCATGGAAAACACTGATGATGAAATAAAAAAGAACAAGAAGTGGAAGCGGCTTCAGTTACAACCTATGCTGTTGGCAAGCGATACGTAAAACTACAACGACAGTAAATATGTGAGAGGAGCTTGCTCGGGACCCCAACGTCCTTGGATGTGCAAGAACTGGAAGACACAGCAGAAGGTATGAATTATATACTTTACACATCTAAACAGTAATAAGAACTTACAGTGAAGTCTACACAGTTCACAGTTACAGTGAAATGAAGTTGTTTTAACATTGAATGTGTTTGATTTTTACTAACAATCTATAATTTATTAGGTATTACTTATGAGATGGGATCGAAAATACTTTTTCTATTACATAAATTCATAATAGGTCTACAACAAATACCAATAACTTACTAATCATTCAAATTGGGAGCCAAGGGTCATATGTAATGGAAATGACTGGTCGGGCAGTAATCGACAGGTTCTGTAGTCTGAGACTTCACTGGCAAAGTTACGAGTTACAATATATTGCAGTGGCTATCGATTATCTTTCAACGTTATTGTCTGAATGAAGTATGGTTCAGTTGTCTCATCTACAATATGAGCTCTGAACCAAAGGAAACTACTGATGTGATCATGTGACTAGACGGAACAAAAACATGATGACACTTTGAATTCCAGTCCTTCAAAAATCCCATTTGTTCATATTGTAGTGAAATTATTTGTTTTCCTTTTTGTAATACATGCGTTAAATGATTTTTTATTTTTTTCAGGGATGCCAAAGGGTGGTGGAGTCTTTATGCCTGACCAGCCCACTCTTATTCTACCTACTCTACCTGAGGACCCATGGACGCCTATTCCTAACCCAGATCTAGACCAAGCACCCTTCACAGAGCCCGTGGAAATTGCCCCGTCCCCGCCTGCGCTTGCATAAGGGACATAAACCAAGTCAACGGGCGGAAGGCTACAGTTTAATATATAATTTTTGTAAGAATAAATAATTTCTATATATGTAGAATTTTATTGTTATAAGTATTTTAGTGCTATATTTTTGTATACTCGTTTGGGAATTTTTGATTTTTAGTAATTTTAATTAAGATTACTTATTCATTCTAAACAATCTTAGAGAGATAAGCTCGCCGCTGTATGCAACTTTAAATTGCAATGCTTGCTTGTTTTTTTACCTTTTTCTGTGTATGTACAATAAAGAACAAGAATATGAAATAAAATGTATTATTTTTTAACATGAAATTTTAATAATAAATATAAAAACTTTCCCTTTTATATTATTTACTGCTGCGGCTCGATTACACCACTACCTTATTGGCAAACCCACCCGAGTTAAGTTATTCGGGGAGAATAAAAGGACAGTTCTCAAACAGGCACAACCAGGTAGCCCACAATGTCTAAGACCGTTATAGCTGGGCGTTAAACAAAACAGACTGCTGACGGGCAGTGGTGTCACTAATGCGAGAGTTTTGGGACCATGCTCACCAACCCGCCTGCCCAGCGTGTGAGTATGATGGGCATCACTTCCTCTTGGACCACCAAGAGAGGCGAAATCTTGGAAAGGCCTATGTCCAGCAATGTACGAAGACAGGCTGATGCATAGATTGACTTCTGCTGATTGATTAACACATGGAATATGACAAAATTATCAAATTTATTTGATGAATTGCAATGGTACAAACAAAATTCACATGAAATCATAGTCGTTTTTTCACACAGATTTTAGCTAAACTGCTGGATTATATAATTAGATAAAGTGCTTGCACACACCTTTGATTGTTCTTATCGACCTAGAAACCAAATAAAAGTTACCAATACTGGTGAAAATGCTGAAAAAACCTGCATAAAGCTTAGTAAATTTTTAGGGCACACCTAAAAAGGTGCAACCTAAATTTTCCTAATATTAGAGCTGTCAACCCAATTTAACGCTCTAATTTGTTGCTTCAGAATACCAAAAACGCTAAAAACCCTTAAGGCTCCAGTCCCCTAAAAATCAGTATTCTTGCAGAATTATCAGAAAAGAAAGATTTTATTTTAGTTACTAAGAAAGCAATAAATAAAATACATTTTACGTTAATTTATAGTGTGGAATTTGAAGATTCCAAAACACATTTTGTCATTTACTTTAATGCTACTTTTAATAGGTTTTTTAGGCTTTAAACATACCTTTATTTATGTTCTAGGCGTTGAGAGTCTCATTCATGCACACGTCACGTAAAAATTATGACAAAAACAAGAAATGTAATCAGGTAACATTTATTCCCATATCTTCAAAAATAATCTTACCTGGTTACTTTTTTGGATAATACTTTAGTTTTCTTATTTCGAGTGCTTTAAGTAGTTGTGATTTTATGAATTAAACCACTGATAAAATATTTTTTTTCTACTAGAAAACTATCGTTTAGCGTAGTCAAATTTAAAACACGTAGAATAGAACTATTAATAAGTGAAATAACAAAAAACGGTATTTAAAAAATTATTTTAAGAACATTTATCAAATCGAAACTTATCGAGAGTTTAAAACACAAAACGCGTCGATATTTCCCTCAGTTTCGCTGGGACATCGCAGCGTTCAGACGTGTGTTGTGTAGCTCGACGTCATTTTACCTCCCGCTCGCACGGTTGCTCCCTTTCCCTCGCGTAGATTCTTATGGAGAGGCGAACTGTATCATTAAAGTTGCTCTACTTGAATATTGCACTTATCATTTAATAAGTAAACAACTATGGATAAAATATTTTTTGTATATTTTAAGAAATCCCTGTTTCGATAAAATAAAGTCTAATCTACGTCCGTCCGTATTTCACAGCATCATAACTTTAGCACCGTAAAGATAAAGACATGAAATTTGGCACAAAAATAGCATTAATTTGCCTACATATTACATTGTAAAAAAATAAGAAAAATTTGAAATTGTTTAAAATATTTTCAAAACAAAAGTGAGAAAAATAAAAAATATCCTAAAAATACAATATGGGTATGAAACTGTAGACACTAAAAAGGTGATTATAAAAATATATACTTTTACTATATTTACTGGCACTGGTTTTGTGAAATCTTTAAAAAAACCACAATAATGTGTATGTCCGAAACTGGTAGACCGAAAAATATGAAAAAAATGTCCGTTAAAGATCATAACTGACCAATAACCGGGAAAACTATAGTGATTTAAAAATATAAAAAAAAGTAAAATAAATAAAAAAATATATTTATAAAAATACAATATGGGTATCACATTGTAGGTATTAAAAAGCTTATTGTAATAATATATAGTTTGGCTATATTTAATTGCATCTATTTCGAGAAATCCTTGAAAATCTATAAAAAAATGTATGTCCCCCCTCTTATCTCCAAAACTGGTAGACCGAAAAATATGAAAAAAATCATGGTAATATGCGTTTACGTAAGAATTACAGAAAAAATAAAGCGGTTGAGAAGTTCTCGAAAAAAAATGATAAAACTAAATTTATCATCCACAATACGGAACCCTAGGTTCTGACTAGAGTCTGACTCGCACTTGGCCGGTTTTTTTTCAAGATGTTTGCGGTAGGCCGTTTTTTTGGGCGGTTTTAATTTAGTTTTCGGAGCTTTTATTACTACCCTTAATTTTTACCATAAGTATCCGGTTACCCGGGTAATACATTATCCGTTATCTGGATAGTAAAAATCATTGAATAATTGCATGCCCTAATTCGCTTAGATTAAGTTATGTTAATGTGTGTTAATTCTAAAACCCGTAAAGCCGTATTTTAGAAGTTGTGGTCTAAAAAACCCACGGGGATGGCGTGACACAAATTTTATACCAGCACCGCTGTCGCCACTTTTTGGAATAACTAAAGCCGAAGTTACATCCTGTTTATTACTTTACTTACTTTTATTTAAAATATCTTAAAAAGCTATCGAAGTCACTAAAACCAATAGTCGAGATAACAACGTGCTAGACAATAATGCATCAAAACGAAAGAACGTACGCAGCTGCGGTTCTTATCATTAAAACATCACATTTCTAAAACTAAATTTTTTACCTTTTTTATTGCACCTTAGTCATAATCATGGACACACAAACTGACAGACACTTAATTACCGTAAGAGTTTCTATTTTTGATATTATATTACTTAAAGAACTGATTGTAATATGTGTGTGAGTATTAGGAATACATAATTTTAAATGTTTTCATTGTTACGATTTGATTATTAATTTTCTACATTTCCAAATTTCATAAAGGTATTTTTTATGTCAGGCATTAGTTAAATGAAAATCTTGATGAATAAAGAAATTTTCAGGCACAACTACACGCTTTTTAGGGCATGCAGGTTTCCTTAGAGTGATAGGGCTCATCACGTTGAGACGTAATAATCGTCAGAGAAACGCGGGTGTACTTATAGGTACACGTATGGGTGGACTTATGACTTGCATCTCACAGTTCACACTCGGAACACCTCTTGACACCCCTTCAGTAAAAATCTGCAAATAATTGCATGACCTATAAAATGTATTGTGTCTAAATACTAATCACTCTTACTGCTACCAATAAGCCATCTATTCCAGGTAGATTTACTTTTGTTTATTTTGCTTTTGCAAATTCATTTTATTTGTTCCGGTAAACAAACCAAACTTTGTAAATTACCGTTACTTGAATAATTAAAAATCTTCACATGTCAAATTTTAAGTAATCGTACACTGATTTAACGAAGTAGAGCAACATTCAGGTACGGTCTCTAACATCTTAATGCAGCGGGGGGAGCGCCACTTCTAAAACCTCAGGTAAGATGAAAGCGAAATGTTGCAAAGAGAGTCTGGGGCCTTAAGTTGAATTGTTTTAGAGCTGTCATCGTAAATTTAGTTACAATTTCAATTTGACGTTTCTAAACGCCAGCTTCAGAATACCAAAAAATTTCAAGTCATGGAAACTTAATTTTAGAGCACTTTTTATAAACGTCAGATTAGGGCACTTGCTTCAGAATAGGGGTCAATGTACAGCCAATATTACGCGACCCGAGCTTACGATCCATGTACACGTAATATCGGGGTGTGCATTATCGGGTCGCGTATTATCGGCTCGTACTGATATTGTACGGGGTGATAATGTACAGCCAATATTGCACACCCCGATATTACGTGTACATGAATTGTAAGCTCGGGTCGCGTATTATTGGCTGTACATTATTGGGTCGCGTATTATCATGGCTGTACAATATTTGTTCCCGTTTACTTCCATGTGACGTCACTAGAGTAGTAACCAATCACAGAGCGTTTTCTATCGCACAATTAAACATAAAAAAAAATGAAATTTATTTATCTGTTCTTACAGAAAATAAACCTGCTTTTGACAGAAAGTAAATAAAATACGCTTTATTACGGTTTAATTTAGTAGGATGATAATATTTTGTGACATATTTTCAATAGAGTCAAATACCCTATTCGATCGTTTGACAGTTACAACTGTACAATTTAAAGTCCCTTTCAATAGAATCCGCCAATAATGTAAACAAGATAATTATTTGACAGTTCTCTATGATTATGGTGTTGTACCCAAAGATTTGGTTGTACCTATACTGATGTTAAAGTGGTATTTTGGTGTGGTATTTTTTGAGTTTCTAAATAATGCTTCATGGTATCTCTTACAACATACTGAGACACCTCCATAATTTCTGAAGTAATTTTATATAACTCCATTTTGGATGGGTATGTAAGAGAGGATTTTTCTAAATAATTATAAATATTCACTAGAATTTTTTTCCCTTGTGGTCAGATGAATTTTTCGTTTTTTGGCAGGCGGAGGAGTCTTCGACCCTGATGTACTGAGTTACGGCTCACTCATTATAACCTAAAAACACCACGTAATAATTTTTCACTTTATTCTTGGATTTTTTCATTCTTGGATTTATTCTTAGCATCTCTAAGTGATTATGTGTACATCTTTATTAGATTTTAAAGAATTAATAGTTTATAAACATTGTTACCACCTTGTTTCTTGAGAAAGAGATCCAATCGTAAGCAAAAACAAAGTCCGTGATTTCACGCAGAAGTCGTCGTTCCAAGAATAAATCCAAGTAAATCGCAAAGAAAATGTCCAAAAACCAAAATACAAAAAGCAAAGTCGTCGATAATTAGAGGAAACAGAAAAACGCACAGAACTCGGAACAATACCCACCAATGAATAAAAAATCCAAGGAAATGAAATAATTGCCAAACCCGCTCTCTAAATCAGCTGTTTGCGGCCATTACAAATTTTCATTTTGTTGGTACAAAAGCGGTGTTTGTGAGAGATTTGTGAAGTCACAACACTAACTTTCCAAAGACAAAAAAGACTTCGATGATAAAAAAATTAATATGACAGTTTTACAAACTATTGAAATTTTCGTCGTCCAAATATTTTTAATTAAAATGAGCATTTCTCAAAAAATTTGCTACTAATTCAAAAACTTGTCCAAAATGAAAATATCGTAAATATATGTATATAACATAAAAATCTGATAATTTATTATGTTTAGATTGATAATAAAGCCGATTTTGAAGGTTTTAGTTTTAAGATAAGAAACCTACTAAAAAACTTAATTTTAAATGACAGCACTATTTTTTGCTATTTTGAAGGGCACACTAACTAAAATTAACAAGCTTTTAGGACGCTCCTAAGTTTAATTCACAGATAACGGACCACAGATAGGAATGGACCATTAATCAACAATAATATTGACAATAATCAACATTTCGGGTGATTCCATTCGGTCAGTATGGCAAGCAATCAGTATTTCTACTTCTTGGTAGAATTACGACCATGTTGTAAATTATTTTATTTTAATATTTTAGTATTTTCCCCGGGGTTTTACTAACTGGAACATTGTTTTTGGACAACCTACTGATAAAATTCTCCAAGAAAGAGTACAGTTTGATCATTATCAAAATTAAATAATTTTATCTGTCACGTTCATAGTTATTTTAGTCATGTAGGTTATTTTAAAGATTATTGTCCTGGCAAAACTTAACAACTTTGACAGACGAGACGAGATGATAAATTATTTTCTTTTCTTTGAAATTTTCGATATGAGTAACAGCAGTAAAAGCTCGAACAAGAGAAAGACAGACGAAGCCTCATGTTGGAGACTACATAGGTACATGCTCATGAATTTAGTGCGTGGTAAGTTTTGATCTAGATAAAATCAAAAATACCTTTTTTAAAACCTTCAATAGACTGGGTGCTAACGTTTATCTGCTTTTCTAGGAAACGGGGTTCATCCTCAAGTGGTGCAGATATGGAGAGACCTCGCCCTTCAAAATACGTTGGGACGTGCCAGAGATATAACATATAATGTACTCTTTGGATATGACGGAGCAAGCAAGTATGTATCTTTGTTTTTTTCCTTTCAAAGCCTAAAACAGAGATACTTTGAAGCCAGAAATCAACTGACATCACTTAACATTTTAGATACGCCCAGCATGCCTAAGCCATGTCAAGATTTATCTCCTATAACTTAATTATATATGGTTACTCGCAACAAATGCTTTTGATGCAATTTCCACTTCAGCTTACTTAGGGTATTCCTTGCAAAAGTAAGCTCAAGGCTGTGAGCTGAACAATAACCATCTTAGCCTGTATTTGCTTACATCCCTGACTAATTTGAAATCACATTTAGTTTCTAAGGGACCGCCCACATAGAGCTGCTTTCTGTTACTGTATTCTTTGTGACGGCTTGGATCTGTACATCTACAAAACTATGGCGGTCAAAAAGGTGCATTCTAATTATTCAGTACGCAGAACGTGCTTTGGCCCCAAATAATTTCTTTTAAAATCTCTTAGATAATTAAACATGATATATTTATTTCCAGTCCAGCGCATGGTTCCGAGGCCATTGATGCAAGTGATACATGAAAATGCAAGGTCCAGTGAAGATGGTCTAAATGAATGAATGACCACTTGATCCTAAATGGCATGGCTGATGCAGTTCTGAGCATGGCCGAAAACATTTCCTGGATACTGATGTTATCTATGAGTAGAGATCATGAGTGATGACCAAATTTACTCCTAGTCGGTATGGGGCTGGTGCGCCCGAAGATGGCAGGACCCTATAGAAACCATGAGTAACATAAATCTGAGCTCCAATCTGGACTGCGATGTACTATTTTAACATTTGGTGTTTTAGTGCTATGAATTAAATCTAATTTATAAAATGTTTAATTTTTAATTTATCAAAACCTATTAGTAAAATGAAAGAGTTACCATGACTCGGCAACATGTTGCTTGCCCTTCAGATTAAGAGTTTATAAGAGTGGATCAAATTCGAATTCAAATAGTTTATTTTGCAAAGTAGGTATATATAATGCACTTTTTACACGTTAAATTTAATCTAATAAAAAGATATGTAATAAAATAATAAATGTACATGGATTAAAGGTTTATTTAATTTATGTAGCAATATATATATGATTAAAATTATAGGTAAAATATATATTATACAAGGTGAAATTCAATCAACCGCCCGAACCCTGATCTGTTCGACATTAAGCTGTTCTACCTCGGCTTGATGGTTGTTTCTCGTTAAACCTAATTCATCTGCCTAGTGATCAATGAACATGTTGTGCAGGCACAGTAGGCCAAAAAAATTGTTGCTGCTGTCTCACGAGAGTTTGTTGCTTAAACAAGTAATGAAATCTATTATTCGGGTAGCAACTCATAGCTCGGAAGGGTTGAACGACACCACAGACGCTAGTGCTCCCATAAACCTTAGTATGTGTTTCTTATAGTTTTTGTATACGAGAGCAACTACGATGTTATCCCTCATCATACCTTACCATCATACAAGGCTCTCAAGTTGTATGTAAATGGACAAATTTTGGAAACACTGCAATTTAAAAATGTGTTTGATTGAAGTGTGTACTTGTCGAGAGCAAGTACGATGTTCTCCCTCATCATACCTTACCATCATACAAGGGTCGCAAACTGTATGTAAGTGGATAAATCTACTCTTTTCAATAGAAATAAAACGTAGATGTGTCATCAGGTTATAACACAAATTTTGGCAAAACTGCAATTCAAAAATGTATTTGATTGAAGCGTGTGCGTGTCTAAGAATGTTTTTAATACGGTACACATCTATTTCTATCACAAAACTGTAAAATACTACAGGAAAAGTCGTCGGAAAATTTAGTCAGTTTTTATGAGGGACCTTATGAGCAGCTGATTAAAATCTTACTAAAAATACTAAATTTACTCAAGTGACAGCTCTAAACTGTGCCGTGAAAATACCAAAACACGTAAGTTGAGTAAATTAGTGCTGTCAAACATAAATTTAGTAGATTTTAGGTTTGACGTTTATAAATTCGTGACTTGAAAATGGCTCTTCGTTTTAACCACAACTTAGTGTAAATTTAGATACGTCAAACTAAAACTAAAACCTTCAAAATCGGCTTTATTAAAGCCGATTTTGAAGGTTTTAGTTTTAAGATAAGAAACCTACTAAAAAACTTAATTTTAAATGACAGCACTATTTTTTGCTATTTTGAAGGGCACACTAACTAAAATTAACAAGCTTTTAGGACGCTCCTAAGTTTAACTCACAGATAACGGACCACAGATGAGAATGGACCATTAATCAACAATAATATTGACAATAATCAACATTACGGGTGATTCCATTCGGTCAGTATGGCAAGCAATCAGTATTTCTACTTCTTGGTAGAATTACGACCATGTTGTAAATGATTTCATTTTAATATTTTAGTATTTTCCCGGGGTTTCACTAACTGGAACATTGTTTTTGGAAAACCTACTAATAAAATTATTAAAAAAAGATTACCAGAATTGATCATTATCAAAATTAAATAATTTTATCTGTCACATTCATGGTTATTTTAGTTATGTAAGTTATTTTTAAGATTATTATGCTGGCAAAACTTAACAACTTTGACAGACCATAGATTATTTTCTTTGGAATTTGTTTTATTTCTTGTTTACGTCGTAAAACTTTACGAAACGACCATGAGTAACAGCAGGAGTAGGTCGAACAAGAGAGACAGACGAAGCTCATGTTAACTACATACATGCTCATATGATTTTAGTGCGTGGTAAGTTTTGATCTAGATAAAATAAAAAATACCTTTTAAAAAACTTCCAATGGCCTTGCTGCTAATAGTCTATCTACTTTTCTAGGAAACGGGGATATCCTCAGGTGGCGCAGATATGGAGAGACCTCGCCCTTCAAAATAGTTGGGACGTGCCAGAGATATACTTAACGGAGCAAGCAAGTATGTATCTTTGTTTTTTTTTTCTTTCAAAGCCTAAAACAGAGATACTTTGAGGCCAGAAATCAACCGACATCACTTAACATTTTAGATACCACCAGCATGCCTAAGCTGTGGCAAGATTTTTCTCCTATAACTTAATTACATATGATTACTCGGAACAAATGCTTTTGATGCAATTTCCCCTTCAGCTTACTGAGGAGATTCCTTGCAGAAGTAAGCTCAAGGCTGTGAGCTGAGCAATAACCATCTTAGCCTGTATCTGCTCACATCCCTGACTAATATGAAATCACATTCAGTTCCTAAGGGACCATCTTACTATATTCTTTGTGACGGCCTGGATCTGTACACTTACAAAGCTATGGCGGTCAAGGAGAAGGTGTTTTGTGTTTGGCCCCAAATAGTTTCTTTAAAAATCTCTTACATTATTAAACATGATATATTTATTTACAGTCTAGCGCATGGTTCCGAGGCCACTCGTGCAACGATACATGAAAATGCAAGTTCCAGTGAAGATGGTATAATCTAAGTGAATGAAAGATCACTTTATAAATACCCTAAATGGCTT
Source organism: Ypsolopha sequella (assembly GCA_934047225.1). NCBI lineage: Eukaryota > Metazoa > Arthropoda > Insecta > Lepidoptera > Ypsolophidae > Ypsolopha > Ypsolopha sequella. The sequence continues at coordinate 25,116,973 of OW203984.1, read as the reverse complement.
GGCTGATGCAGTTCTGAGCATAGGCGAAAACATTTCCAGTGCATTGCGGAATGCTGCTGTTATCTACGAGCAGAGATCATGAGTGACAACCAAATTGACTCCTACTCAGTATGGGGCTGGTATGCCCGAAGATGGCAGGACCCTATAGAAACCATAAGTAACATAGATCTGAGCCCCGATCCGGACCGCGATGTATTATTTTACTATTTTGTGTTTTAGTGCTATGAATTAAATCTAATTTATAAAATGTTTATTTTATTAATTTGTCAAATCCTATTAGTAAAATGAAAGAGTTTCCATGACCCGGCAACATGTTGCTTGTCCTTAAGATGAAGAGATGATATGTTCGACATCAAGCTGTTCTACCTCGGCTTGCATTCAATGAACATGTTGTGCAGGGCACAGCAGGCCAAAAAAATTGTTGCTGCTGTCTCACGAGTTTGGTGCTTAAACAAGCAATGAAATTTATTATTCGGGTAGCACCTCATAGCATGGAAAGGTTGAACGACACGTCACTAATAAGGTAATAAGCCGTCTGGCTTCAGCAGAATCAGCAGATGAATGGAGGAACATTGAGGGCTGTCGACAGTCGAAAATGTTTCTCTCGATTATCATCTACAAAAAAGTAAGGTACACTCTTAATCTAAGTAGAATCAATCTAGGTACGTTGGTGGGTATTCTAACTGGCCACTGTAGGCTAAACAGACATCTGTCAATAATGAAGGTACAGGAGGACTCCTCTTACCCGCACTGCGGCGAGGAGGAAACGAGTAAGCACTACTTAGGTGAATGCTTTATATATTCTAGCCTAAGATGGAAAGTATTTGGTAATGATTACATCAAAGAAGAAGACCTCAAGTGCCTTGGGTACTCAGACATATTAAGATATATTAAGAGAAGTGGAAGATTTGAGAAGGGAATGCAACTGGGACAATAGGATACCAAAGCTCCAAGCAATGGGAACTGGATGGAATAGCTCCAACTGGAGAGCCGACCATCCGCCTGTGCCCAGCAGGCGTCCCACCTCTAAATCATCATCATTAGTAAAATGAAAGAGTTTCCATGACCCGGCAACATGTTGCTTGTCCTTGAGATGAAGAGATGATATGTTCGACATCAAGCTGTTCTACCTCGGCTTGCTATCAATGAACATGTTGTGCAGGGCACAGTAGGCCAAAAAAATTGTTGCTGCTGTCTCACTAGAGTTTGGTGCTTTAACAAGCAATGAAATTTATTATTCGGGTAGCACCTCATAGCACGGAAAGGTTGAACGACACCACAGATGCTAGTGCTCCCATAAACCTTAGTATGTGTTTCTTATAGTTTTTGTATACAAGAGCAATTACGATGTTGTCCCTCATCATACCTTACCATCATACAAGGCTCGCAAGGTGTATGTAAGTGGACAAATTTTGGAAAAACTGCAATTTAAAAAAATGTTTGATTGAAGTGTGTACTTGTCGAGAGCAACTACGATGTTGTCCCTCATCATACCTTACCATCATACAAGGGTCGCAAGTTGTATGTAAGTGGACAAATCTACTCTTTTCAATAGAAATAAAACGTAGATGTGGCGTCAGGTTATAACACAAATTTGGGCAAAACTGCAATTTAAAAATGTATTCGATTGAAGTGTGTACGTGTCGAAGAATGTTTTCAATACGGTACACATCTATTTCTATCACAAAACTGTAAAATACTACAGGAAAAGTCGTCGGAAAATTAAGTCAGTTTTTATGAGGGACCTTATGAGCAGCTGATTAAAATCCAACTAAAAATACTAAATTTACTCAAGTGACAGCTCTAAACTGTGCCCTGAAAATACCAAAACACGTAAGTTGAGTAAATTAGTGCTGTCAAACATAAATTTAGTGGATTTTAGGTTTGACGTTTATAAATTCGTGACTTGAAAATGGCTCTTCGTTTTAATCACCACTTAGTGTAAATTTAGATACGTCAAACTAAAACTAAAACCTTCAAAATCAGCTTTAATTATTGGTATAGCACGTATGTGATTTCACCGTTTCAGTGATAAAATTGTGAAAATCCAATTAGGGGCTGAAAAAAAGCGTCCTATTTTGTTACTACTTATTTGGTGAAAATTGGATAAGTTATTGTAGATATACCAGTAGGAAACAATAAAGCCGATTTTGAAGGTTTTAGTTTTAAGATAAGAAACCTACTAAAAAACTTAATTTTAAATGACAGCACTATTTTTTGCTATTTTGAGGGGCACACTAACTAAAATTAACAAGCTTTTAGGGCGCTCCTAAGTTTAATTCACAGATAACGGACCACAGATAGGAATGGACCATTAATCAACAATAATATTGACAATAATCAACATTTCGGGCGATTCCATTCGGTCAGTATGGCAAGCAATCAGTATTTCTACTTCTTGGTAGAATCACGACCATGTTGTAAATTATTTTATTTTAATATTTTAGTATTTTCCCCGGGGTTTTACTAACTGGAACATTGTTTTTGGACAACCTACTGATAAAATTCTTCAAGAAAGAGTACCAGAACTGATCATTATCAAAATTAAATAATTTTATCTGTCACGTTCATAGTTATTTTAGTTATGTAGGTTATTTTTAAGATTATTGTCCTGGCAAAACTTAACAACTTTGACAGCCGAGACGAGATGATAATTATTTTCTTTTCTTTGAAATTTTCGATATGAGTAACAGCAGTAAAAGCTCGAACAAGAGAAAGACAGACGAAGCCTCATGTTGGAGACTACATAGGTACATGCTCATGAATTTAGTGCGTGGTAAGTTTTGATCTAGATAAAATCAAAAATACCTTTTTTAAAACCTTCAATAGACTGGGTGCTAACGTTTATCTGCTTTTCTAGGAAACGGGGTTCATCCTCAAGTGGTGCAGATATGGAGAGACCTCGCCCTTCAAAATACGTTGGGACGTGCCAGAGATATAACATATAATGTACTCTTTGGATATAACGGAGCAAGCAAGTATGTATCTTTGTTTTTTTCCTTTCAAAGCCTAAAACAGAGATACTTTGAAGCCAGAAATCAACTGACATCACTTAACATTTTAGATACGCCCAGCATGCCTAAGCCGTGTCAAGATTTATCTCCTATAACTTAATTATATTTGGTTAATAAGCAACAAATGCTTTTGATGCAATTTCCACTTCAGCTTACTTAGGGTATTCCTTGCAAAAGTAAGCTCAAGGCTGTGAGCTGAGCAATAACCATCTTAGCCTGTATTTGCTTACATCCCTGACTAATTTGAAATCACATTTAGTTTCTAAGGGACCGCCCACATAGAGCCGCTTTCTGTTACTGTATTCTTTGTGATGGCTTGGATCTGTACATCTACAAAACTATGGCGGTCAAAAAGGTGCATTCTAATTATTCAGTATGCAGAACGTGCTTTGGCCCCAAATAATTTCTTTTAAAATCTCTTAGATAATTAAACATGATATATTTATTTTCAGTCCAGCGCATGGTTCCGAGGCCATTGATGCAAGTGATACATGAAAATGCAAGGTCCAGTGAAGATGGTCTAAATGAATGAATGACCACTTGATCCTAAATGGCATGGCAGATGCAGTTCTGAGCATGGCCGAAAACATTTCCTGGATACTGATGTTATCTATGAGTAGAGATCATGAGTTATGACCAAATTTATTCCTAGTCGGTATGGGGCTGGTGCGCCCGAAGATGGCAGGACCCTATAGAAACCATGAGTAACATAAATCTGAGCCCCGATCTGGACTGCGATGTACTATTTTAACATTTGGTGTTTTAGTGCTATGAATTAAATCTAATTTATAAAATGTTTAATTTTTAATTTATCAAATCCTATTAGTAAAATGAAAGAGTTTCCATGACTCGGCAACATGTTCCTTGCCCTTCAGATTCGAATTCAAATTCAAATAGTTTATTTTGCAAAGGAGGTATATATAATACACTTTTTACACGTTAAATTTAATCTAATAAAAAGATATGTAATAAAATAATAAATGTACATGGATTAAAGGTTTATTTAATTTATGTAGCAATATATATACGATTAAAATTATAGGTAAAACATATATGATACAAGGTGAAATTCAATCAACCGCCCGAACCCATACCTGATCTGTTCGACATTAAGCTGTTCTACCTCGGCTTGATGGTTGTTTCTCGTTAAACCTAATTCATCTGCCTAGTGATCAATGAACATGTTGTGCAGGCACAGTAGGCCAAAAAAATTGTTGCTGCTGTCTCACGAGAGTTTGTTGCTTTAACAAGTAATGAAATCTATTATTCGGGTAGCAACTCATAGCTCGGAAGAGTTGAACGACACCACAGACGCTAGTGCTCCCATAAACCTTAGTATGTGTTTCTTATAGTTTTTGTATACGAGAGCAACTACGATGTTATCCCTCATCATACCTTACCATCATACAAGGCTCGCAAGTTGTATGTAAATGGACAAATTTTGGAAAAACTGCAATTTAAAAATGTGTTTGATTGAAGTGTGTACATGTCGAGAGCAACTACGATGGTCTCCCTCATCATACCTTACCATCATACAAGGGTCGCAAACTGTATGTAAGTGGATAAATCTACTCTTTTCAATAGAAATAAAACGTAGATGTGTCATCAGGTTATAACACAAATTTTGGCAAAACTGCAATTCAAAAATGTATTTGATTGAAGTGTGTACGTGTCGAATAATGTTTTTAATACGGTACACATCTATTTCTATCACAAAACTGTAAAATACTACAGGAAAAGTCGTCGGAAAATTTAGTCAGTTTTTATGAGGGACCTTATGAGCAGCTGATTAAAATCTTACTAAAAATACTAAATTTACTCAAGTGACAGCTCTAAACTGTGCCGTGAAAATACCAAAACACATAAGTTGAGTAAATTAGTGCTGTCAAACATAAATTTAGCAGATTTTAGGTTTGACGTTTATAAATTCGTGACTTGAAAATGGCTCTTCGTTTTAATCACAACTTAGTGTAAATTTAGATACGTCAAACTAAAACTAAAACCTTCAAAATCAGCTTTATTGTTTCTTTAAATTCATGATTATACTTTTAATAATTTCAGCAAAAATATCCCTTTAAATAAAAACATATTTACGAAAACTCTGCAATAATTATTTTTTGTTACCATTGGTACAAACATAAAGGCAAAAGTTTTTATTTTATGAAAACCAAAATTAATTATAAAATGATAATATTATTTATCCCGACATGTTTCTATTTTTCATTATTAACGAACATTTTTAGGTGTTTTAAGTCAATTAAAACCCAGGAAAATTCAAAATTAATGTTGATTAGTTTTGGGACAGTAACAAAATAAGAGTAACAAAATTCCTTTTTTGTTACCTTTTTTGCTACTTTTGTTTGAATTCCTTTTTTGTTACCTAACTTTCCTCTTATACATTACTATGCCAAAGTAACAAAAGAAGAAGTAACGAAACGAGAATAATTTATGTTTTGAAATTTATTCATCACAGTAAAAACAATAACTGTTTTATTTAAATTCAACTCGAATGTAACTTAGAATATTCTCTTTCAAAAACCAACAATGGTTTTATGAGATATTAACAATTTACCTGTAAAATCTGGTAACAAAAACTGAACAGAAATTGAGCAATAGTAGGCACGTGTACACTCTAAGACGCCATCCAGCAGAGAGAGAGAGATTGCTCAACAAAATGGCATACTGAAATGTCACGTAGAGTGTTGCCAAAAACTAAAAATATCAACTTATTGGTATATTTCACAAAAGTAATATGCTAAAATTGGTAACAAAAGAGGATGTCACGTTTTGAAACTTTTCTGGGACAAGATTAAAATGTGTTTTTTGAAAAAATAATGCACTAGTCTCTTCTCAAAGATAATATGAAATGAACCCCGACATAATGATTAAGCAATTAAAATCAAAAAATACGTAGGATGCTTTTGAACTTTCCGAAATATTAGCGATCAAAGTATCAGTAAGTCGTATGGGACACGTGACTTTTCATACATTAAAATTTGGGAATGTTTTTTATTTACTTAATTTTAATTAATATATAATTATTTTAGACATTCAGTATTTTTTTTCGTATTCAAAAATAAATAAAGAAAACCACACCGTCTACAGTTAAATACTGTTAGACCATTTTGTACACAATAATGATAAATAACTTTGTGGGACAGCAAAAAAATCAAGTTACGAAAAAAAATGAGAAATGCTCAAATAACTATCATAAAGAAGTTATTTGGTGTCGAAATGATTTTAAGAACAATGTATGGTTCCTTGAAATGTGAATATGATCAGGATTGATATTCAAATGTAGTAATTACGCAGTAATCGTGTTTAAATTTACATTATTGGCGGATTCTATTGAAAGGGACTTTAGGTAGGTAGTTGGACACTGATTGGAAGATACACAATAACCCCAATGGTCTTTATTCAATGACACACGCACGAGTACATAGACATTTCATTATACCCACATAATAGAGGATGCATATACAAATAATACAACATTAGCCGCTTTATTTTTCCTGTAAGCTTTACTGGATAAATAACCTTTTACCTTGATTTTTAGGGTTCCGTATCCTAAGGTTCCGTGACCCTATTACTAAGCCTCCGCTGTCTATCACAGGGGTCTACAGCTTCAGCCGTTATAGGTGAATATAGCGCGTAAATATTTGCACATAATATATGTTACTTTGTCCTCTATCACGGCAAATAATAATATGCAATGGAAATCCAAGGGGGGTCCAATTATTCGACGTTATTTGTTTCAGCTCTATCTTTATAATACAACAATTTTGGGCAGATAAATGTTAGAGTTCCTTATTCAAAAGGTGCTGATTTGTTTGTCAGGCGCTACCATTTTAGCGCCTTGTTTTTTGTCGCCTTTATGTTGCTATGTCATCTTTATTGTTGGTATTTACCATAATGGTTTGGGGTTTCGTACCCATATTGTGTGATGGTAGTACAGAACCCTTCGTGAGCGAGTCCGACTTGCACTTATCCGGTTTAATAGCGACTTATTTACGAAATGTTGATATTTCTCTTCTTAAATAGACTAAATGTGTTTGAGGGTTCCTTACCCAAAGCACAGATTATTATAACAAAGGCTCTATCGTTAGTACGGTTATACATACAAGTACCTACAAGTTGAAAATTTAGGCAGACTACTTTAAAGTAAAATAACAAATAATAAAAATGAGGGTTCCTTCCTAAAAAGATACCGAATTTTTTGTCAGGCACTACCGTTTTATCGTTTTGTTTTTTGTCGCCTTGATGGTGCTATGGCATCTATGTTGTTGCAATTTACTTTTAGGGTTCCGTACCCGTATTCGCACGGTAGTCGGATTCGCACTTTACCGTTTTTTTAGTGACTTAATTACGAAATGTTGATATTGATATTCTCTTCTTAAATAGACTAATTGTGAATGTGTCGAACATTATAAACCACCCTTTTTAGGGTTCAGGAACAGATTATTATAACAAAGGCTCTATCTTTAGAACGGTAATACATACAAGTACAAGTTTAAACTTTGGGCAGTCTGTAGTAAATACTTTAAAGTTAAATAATGAAAATTAGGGTTCCGTACTAAAAAGGTACCGAATTGTTTGTCAGGCGCTACTGTTTTATCGCTTTGTTTTTTGTCGCCTTAATGTTGCTATGGCATCTATATTGTTGTTATTTACTTTTAGGGTTCCGTACCCGTTTTGTGTAGGGGTACGGAACCCTTTATGCGCGAGTCCGATTCGCACTTTACCGGTCTTTTTTTTTTCGCACTTCAACGGTTTTATTTTTTATTTTTACTACTTGCTCTATTTTTGGAAATAAAGGTATACATTTTTTTACACTTTTTACCATCTAGCGTCACGAGGTAGAATTTTTCGTGGTAGATGTCTTTAATGCAAAGCAGCATACCACCAACGTCATCTAGTGTGATACAAATTTATAGATGCAGCTGGAAACATACATTTTGTATAGACGTTGTATGGAAATATTAAATTACCAACTGCAAATAACATTTTTAGATTTTTTTGTTGCAATGTACACTTAACACTAACCGCATGCAAAATTTTAAGTTTGTAGGCCTGCTAGAACACCTTTAGACTTTTGATGATGTGTCAGTCAGTCAGTGACAAAATGGGAACTTTGACTTGAGATATTTCGTAATTAAATATAGGTACAAACTTGTAATTTGGGGTCAGAAGTAGGATCAGTAAGTACTCTTGGTAACTAAAATTTCAGACTTCTAGCTTTACCCACAATGAATATACAGGGGGGTTGAAAGTGCCGTGAGTTGCTTCGAGAAAAGGATGGTACGGCCGTTCCGCGTTTTTTTGCGAGACTCGGCGGGGGCACTGCCGTGCCCCCAGATCATAATTCAATCAAAGGAAAATAAAGTAATCAAGAAAAGCTAATGTACTAGTTATTGGTTAAATGATACGACTTAGCTGTATTCTGGAACTCAAGGCTATTATTGCCATTGAAAATCCAAGGGAAAACGAAACACATTATGACTAAATCTATGTAAAACCACTTTTGATTCGACACTCCGTGAGACGTTTAACAAATAACACTTTCATTACTTCGTATGTTACGCGCGACATTATATTTTTAATTAGATAAATGATTATTTATGTAATTATCGGATAATATAGTAAAATGTGTGTGTGTGTGTTATGATGTCATGAATGTAACTCTACAATTCGCATAGATTCAATTATGCTAAGGTGTGTTAATTCGAAAACCATCCAAAGAACCAAAGATCCGAACAAATTATGGCAAACGAATGTTTACTTACGAAGGAGCGCAACTTTTTAACAACTTACCTTCAGAAATTAAAAATATCGAACTTTTTAATAATTTCAAGCGTAAATTGGCCCAACATATTTTAAACATGTAATATATTAATTTATGTTAGAGAGGTGGTTATAATTAAGATTTAATAGTGAACTGTGGACTTTATTAAAGAAACCTACATATCTCTGTGTATTAGAATAATATTGTTATGATATCTATGAGTACCTACTACCTCATGATATTTTAATTTATGGTCTGTGCGGATGGATGACACTCTAACTTTAATTGTAAATAATTAAGATTTCTTCTTATGTAAGTGACATATTGTCTTTAATAAGAATAAAGTATCTTTAAACCTAACCATTTCGATTTAATAAGCCGTATTTTCGAACTTTTGGTCTAAAAAACTCATGATGATGAATATTTTTATTGCCTTCGTGTGACGTCACTTGAGAAATGGCTGTTTAGAAATGTGTCCTTTGTTATCAAGATAAATTTGTTATAATTTGCTTCAGACTGATTTGACAGATGAGGAGACAGACAGAGACAGACCACATTTTTATAAGCAATCACTCATCACAATCCGTACAATGTCTAAAATTCTCAAGTGACTATCGGATAATTCTTTAAAAAATCATAAAAAGATAATGGTTAATTTATATACTAATATAATAAAAACTATTGTCCTAAAAGGGCGTATATTTTTTGAAAAAAAAAATCTTTAAGAAATTAAGCTATGAGAATTTATCGCTTTCGTTAAGTATTGTGCGTCGAGGAGCCCTGGAGGGCAATTCCGACGCTATCGAAAAGAACTCGATATCGAAAAATCAAGCGAGAATTCGTGAATCTCGATAGACAACATAAAAATGATATTCTAGCTTTGGTACTCTTGGTATACTCTGTAGACTAAATTTTCTTATCTTATGATATTTAATTATAATTCTTTATGATATTTAATATAGTACCAATACTACCAATATATATTATGAAGTGAAAAAAAAATAATCTTTTTACAATTGAAAATATTCAATTCTCACCGGCTCCAAAAGATATCATGTACAGTCATATTGTACATAAATAACGAATTCAAGTAGAAGCATATAAACATACTACAGTGCACTACGAAGCGTTTCTTTTTTTGTACTTAATGAGGAAAAACGCAATGAAGGTGCCAATAACGACATAGTAAACTGATGAACCGTCTTAAAATATATAAAAACGTAGATGGATAAATAATTAAAATATTAGGTGATTTGATATACTCTATATTAAAATATTTGTAAAAGAATCACAGCTAAACACAGTCTTTATTGTTAAGGACATGTTTTATCACAGTTAATCAGCCTTAAGGCGATTACCATCGCCAAATTAGCAGCTCGATATTTGTCAGTAGGAATATCAACAGAAACGACATTGAAATAACGTTCATGTCAGCGCGCAATGCATGGTGGCTGTTACGACGCTCGCTGCGTCCTTGATAGGGCGAAATAGGAGAAAATTATACTTTTCACTTGGACGCAATTGTTCGATTGAATAATCCTATGTTATGTTTATAGCTATCAAATGTATCTATTTATCAAACCATAAATGAATCCAATCGGCCAAGCCACTTAGGAGCAGTAGGAAATTCAAGCCAAAAAAACACCATTTAGCTAATAATTTTTTTCATGTAGAAGTTTTGGTGGTATGAAAAAGAAAAATGTTGCATATGTTGTCTAAGAGCTGATTATTCATAATGATTTTTTTCATTATTTTTGGTTTGGCCATAAACGAGGAGTAGGCTTTAGAAAGTACCCATTTGGCAATAGTAAGGCCCTTAAAATGATAAATTATCACAATTTTAAAAATTAAACGCTTTCCAAAAATTTTAAACAGAACGTGACATGGTTCTAGCTTTTAGTAAAACTATGTGTTCGTCCTGTTCTGCATATATGTACAGTTAATCTTTTGGAGCCGGTGAGAATGAAATTATGATAATAATAAATATTAAATTGAATTTTTGGAGCCGTGGGAAGAAATTTTTGGAGGTCTGGGAATAACCCGTATTTCTTTATCGTAAATAAATAAATTACATGTGAGTATGCGCGACACGTGTACTATGTCACACTAAAGCTGGGAGGTGACTGATACCTTGCGTAATCAAATTACATAATGTGTCACTACAGTAATACCCACCTTACAAAAAAATGTGTACAATTTTTTTTATATTGTTCCTTTTAAAACTTTTCTATTGACCACGGAACTCTAAAAATGATACAAAAAAAAACATATTGCAAGGAACTGATTACACTGGGACGCAAGTCCACATAATGTTATGACTCTACATTTCGTGGAACATACAAGTTGTTTATCTGACATGGTGCTTGTGTACAGTTTAAGGCTGGGAATGGTAACAATATTTGTTTTGTCAACAGTTGGGTCTGGTATACAGTGGTGGACATATTCTTAGAAACAGTACATAAAACTTAGGTAAACACAGAATGAACTATCGTTATGAGTAAAAATATATAGATTAAATCACTATTAACTATGCCAGAATGAGAATATAGCCAATGAGTTAAAAACTCATAAAATATAAAAAAAAAGAAATCTGTTCTATCTTTAATTATTAAAAGAGTTTAAATATCATGATAGTTGAATTTCTATTACAGGCCGCTTGGATAACTAATTAGAAACAGGATCCATGGTTCGTTCCATTTTTGAAATTTAAAAAAGAAACCTCTTTCTACGCTTTTTCTGTAGTTTCGGCGGCAATTAAACGTCAATTCGGAATTACGTGAATAATAAGTTTTGTTAAAAATGGGTAAAAATAAGAGTTGTGACGAGTCAACTAGGCAATTAATTGTTAAATTACATTAAGATCGAAAGTGGACTTATAGAAGAATTGATAATCATCTAGAATGTTCTGTGAAGAAAGTTTTCAACGCTATTGCTCATTATAAAAGAAACGGAACTACTAAAAGTGTTTTTAGAAAGGCTCGTCCAAGGAAATCGTCTCCCCGGGAAGATTTGCAAATAATACCTGTAGCTAAATATGACCCGTGAGATTAGAAATGAAGTTTTTGCACCTGATGACCCAAGAAACATTTCCTCGAAACTGGTACACCGTAGATTAGTGGAAGCTAAATTGTTCGGGAGGGTTCTCGAAAGGTTCCGCTTCTTACCAAGCAACACCGAGAGAAGAGATTATTATTTTCAAAGAAATATCTTAACTGGACCGTACGAGAATGGGAAAAAGTATTATTCTCGGATGAAACAAAAATAAATATGGTGAATTCAGACGGCAAACGCTACGTAAGACGTCCAATAATCCATGCTTTTGATTATAAATACACGAGGAGCATAGTCAAACACGGCGGTGGTAACATTAAAGTATGGGGATGTTTTTCTGGTTGCGGAGTTGAACCCGTCCGTAAGATTGAAGGTATAATGGATCAATTTCAGTACAAGAACATCTTAGAACAGACAATAATTCCCTACACCGACGACCATTTGCCTGTGACCTGGATCTTTCAGCACGATAACGACCCAAAACACACGGCCCGCAGTATTAAATCCTTTCTTAGTGAGCAACGTGTTACCATGTTAGACTGGCCTGCAAATAGTTCCGATTTAAATCCTATTGAAAATTTGTGGTATGTCGTTAAAAAAATGTCCCCGTTAAACGTAATTCCAGTCAAAATGAACTTTACAAAGTCTTTCTTGAAGTATGGAACTCGATGCAACTCGATAAATGTATGAAATTACTTGAGTCAATGCCACGTCGTTGCAGAGCCGTCATTAATAACAAAGGCTATGCAACTAAATATTAATTTTTAAGAAATTTAGTAAAGCAAACATAATTTTACATAAATAATTTGAAATTGATGACGTTAAAACGTTAATAACTTTGATTTTTACCTCTTTATTTCTTCCTTTTTTCTAATTACTTATCCATGACGGATGGTACTGCAAATGTCGTCTAGTTGTTTGTACGTAACTAAATATCTAAATGGTAGTTGTAAACTCGGATATTTATTTGTTTTTTTATTAATTATAAGTTGTTGAACGTATTCTATGCATTTTGTTGTTTTATTTCGTATCAATATGGTTAAGTGCACAAAGTGTAATCGTGTTGTTGACAAAAACAACAAAATGTAGCAAATGGTTACATGGAAATGGCAAGTGTGATCTGATTACAACTGAGCAAATAAGCGCGATCGGATCTGATTCGGTGGATTGGAAGTGCCGCGCTTGTTCTGGAAACATTAAGCCAAAACGACTATCCTGTGTACTGCCGGAGCCGGAAGATGGTGATAACACCGACGTTGAGTCACTATCAAACGCGGTCCAAGAGCAGGTTACTGCCAAAATTATAAAGGACGTGCGCAAAGAGATCCGTGAGATTATAAGACAAGAGTTTCAAACTAGTCTCCACTTCTACTCAACTAAGATAGATGAGTATGAAGTTAAAATGTCGAACTATGAAGAAAATATAATAGTCCTCGAAAATCAATGCCAGGACCTCAGGAACACATGCAAAAATCTTAATTTGAAAATTGACTTGATCGAACAGAAAGTAAATTCTTTTGAACAAGGATAAATATCGAACCAGCTCGAAATTTGTAGTGTAAAGGAGGAGGATGGCGAGAACATTGCGTCCACAGTGGCAAAAATTTGTTCAAAACTAGAACAAGGCTCAGATGACGTCATTAAAGCCTTCAGAAAGAAGAAATCCCGTCCAGGCGACAAAAACAACGGTAAGAATGCGCCAATCGTTGCCGTGATGCGTGAAGGATGCTCTGAACAGTGGATTGAGGCTGCCCGCAAGACTTCGCTTACTACCAAGGACATAGGACGTCATGGTGAATCCCGTGTGTATCTACGAGAGTGCCTTACTTCGAGTGTCGCCTATTTGTTATGGTGAATTCAGACGACCCAAACAAGACTTGAAACTAACAGGGCTATGTAAGTTTGTCTGGTTTAAAAACGGCTCCATTCTTGCTCGCAAGAGCGAAAGAGAAAAAATTCATAACACTAAATCCACAAAGGATATTGAAAGGCTATCCAAGGAGTTTTCTAAGTGAATCTTCCGAATTTTTTTTTGTTGTTTATTCGTACTACTAACTATATAATTCAAGATGGATGACTTTGTATCAGAAATTCATGAAACCAATCACAAAACATGAAATGACTTTGCGGATGACTTACTACCACAACGAAACTCGCTTATAATGCTGCACGTCAACATAAGGTCTATGATCAAAAACTTTTCTCAGTTAGAAAATGATAGTAACGAACAGTACGCGCCTAGTTCATGTCATTGTAATCACAGAGGCTAACATCTCTGATATCTGCAAAAAGTTATTTTAATTAGAGGACTATGAAATGCACACAGAGCTACGAAACAATCGAGCAGGAGGCGGCATTATTGTGTACGTCCATAAAAGTGTTAACTTTTCTAGACTCCAAGCTCATAGGTACATTAAATTACGAATGTGTATTAGGACAGTTAGAATCTAATTACGTATATAAGACGACTTTATGCGCTGTGTACCGTCCTCCAGAGCGAAGTAAAAACCTGTTTATTAAAGAATATCTCTCGTATGTTATCTTTGCACACCCCAAAAGAAAACTATGTACTCCTAGGGGATATGAATTTAGATCTCAAAACTCCTTCAGAATCTAATGTAACGCAATATCTTAATTCCTTGTACGAACATAGCTTAGACTTTGGCATAAGCCAATATACACGGGTAGAAAAAAGACGCTACATGATAACTAAATCCTGTATAGATCATATTTTTATTCGTAACTCTGAGACACACGCGATTGAGCAAACCGTGCACACCGTCGTGGTAAACAATGCATTGGCCGACCACTACATAACCGGTCTCGCATTGCTGGACGACTCGAGTAAACAACATCATAATATGTATACAACTATAAATAAGATAGACAACGATAAAGTTGAACTTGAACTTCGTAAGTTAGATTGGTCGGAGGCATTAAGCCTCGACGACCCAAATGACGACCAAATTAACTTTTCTTGGAATTTTTTTTCATGTTTTACGATGGATGTAAAATAACTACAAAAATTAACCTTAGTACAACGTAAAACAATAATTCGCATGTGTAAGAAGAGAGATGAGCTTTATGAGATCTGGAAAAAGGACAAAAGTAAATTAGAAAATAGAGTATTGTATAATTCATACAGAAATAAAACCAATAAACATATAAATCATGTAAAAAATAACTATATTTCGGATAATAATAATCCCATCAAAAACATAAAATGTACAAAAATGTCAAGTCTCGCAATGCAATCTTTCCACCGTAAAAAGTTGTGAGATCTTATGTAAAGCCAAGTCTGTTATTTTAGTTTGTATGGAAGCACCTTTTCATTTTAGTTAGTATGGGAGCACCTATTTAACAAATGTATCATTAATTGTTTCCTAATTAGTTACCTACCAACATTAAGTGACTGTATTAATATTAGCCATCTTTATTTCTCTAATAAAATATAGTGACTTGGCAATCGCAGAGCACAAATAAAGCGCTGATGCGTATAAATATCTTCTCAAATCGCTAACAAATTGGTATTAGGTAGATATGTTGTATATGTTGCTGTGCGATTGCGAAGTCACTATGTTTTATTATAGAAATAAAGATGACTAAATTTAATATTAATACAGTCACTTAATGTTGGTAGACTCCAGGGAACTTGTGCACCCCATCTCACGGATTTCAAAATAAATGTTGCCACATGTTAGTTTTACGTTAGTTTTGTTTGTTTTGTTTATAATTTTTGTTTGTTTCATCCTGCAAACATGTTTATTTCAATTTAAAAGATTCTACCGATTTCTACCGTGAACTTGTGCACCCCATGGCACCGATTGACCTGAAACCAGTGCCAATCGTTAGTTTCGTTTGTTTTGATTATTTTTTTTTCTTTTTTTGCCTACAAACATTTTTTTTTTAATTTATAATTTTGTATGGAATTTCAAAAATGCTCAAAAATGCTCGGATCGACCTGAAACAGGTGCCAATCGTTAGTTTTACGTTAGTTTCGTACGTTTTTAAAAAAAAATGTGTTTTTTTCCGCTCGCAAACACTTTTTTTTTCAATTTCAAATTTTGTATGGAATTTCAAAAATGCTCTGATTGAGCTGGAACAAGTGCCAATCGTTAGTTTCGTACGTTTTCAAAAAAAAATTTGTCTTTTTGTAGCCGCAAGTGAAGGCGCACGCAAGTTAGTGTGGCTTCAAAGGATCTTCAGTTCACTAACGTTTTTGGAAGGAATACCTACACTGAAGGTGGATAATGAAGCGGCTATACGTCTTGCACATAACCCCGAATTCCACAAGCGGACCAAGCATATCCGAGTACGACATTTTTTTGTTCGGGAGACAGTGCAAGAAGAACTTGTCAATGTTCAGAAAACAAGCTCTGCTGAACAGTTAGCTGATCTTTTGACAAAGGCAGTTCCTAAACCCAGACTGGTGAAGATCAGGGCTGACTTGGGGCTGCAAAGTATTTCCTGCTAGTGAGGGAAAGTAATAAGGTTGGATGGCACTAGAATGAAATCTTCTTGGAGTTGTTGCTAGTCTACCAACTTTATTATCACTTGTCTCTTGTCATCTCGATTTAATGTCACTCGTAAAATAAAAACTGTTTAATATGTGTGTTATCTCAAACTATTAATCCAAAGAAAACCTCCATCTCACTTCTCTGTTAAAGTAATAATAACAATTTGGGCTACCTAGGAAAAAAGAACAGGCGATTTAGGCTATTTCAGGATTACTCCAAATTTATTGAATAATTCCATAAAATGCTTGTAACAAAACGTAATATAGTACGTCCGCAGTTCTTTCACGCTGCTTGCGTTCCATTGCATCCACTAAATTTGTAAGACAAACGCGTTTATCATAGAGAAAACAATCTTTCTAACTCACATTTTAAGAAAGTGGCGCCCCTATTTGTTTTCATGACTTTATAGTTGCACTATACGTTTCTTCTTTATTTGGGCTAAATTTAGGCTACATAGCTCAAAATGTTAGGCTACTTGACAAAAATAAATAATTAGGCGATTTAGGCTACTCGGTAGTCAAAATTAGGCGAATTGAGGTAGCTGATATCTGGCAACCCTGTCTGTCACCATCGCCACTGTTGCCGTTTTGGCATTTTTAATGCTAAATTTGGCACTTTTTCACCTTTATTTTATTGTAGCCGATTCTGAAGGCTTTAATTTTAGTTTTAGTGCTATCAAAACTAAATTTTCTTCATTGCAAAATAGTTCATAAGTTTTAGGAATAGAAGCTAAAGTACTTTGGAAAAATATAAGTTTTGACAGTGCTAAAACTAAAATTAAAGCCTTCAGAATCGGCTTTATTAGCATGTTAAATTTGAACTTAGCATATTGCATTATTTTAGCATTTGCTGTTTGTAAAGCAACCTAGAGGTTTAAAAGTGTTATTTGATAAATACGTTATTTTGGACTATCGTCTATGGCAGTACAAAGACTGTGCCGATAACAATCCATTTCTGGAGTTGGCGTCTTTAGTAATGTCCATCCTTTGTCTTCCACACTCCAATGCAGAAGTAGAAAGAGTATTTAATCAAATGAATGTGGTTAAAACTAAACTGAGGAATCGGATGTCGTTAACTACACTAAACTCAATTCTGTCAGATATGGACTCCGAAGATCACAAAAAATTTGTCATTTCTATAATATTCGTGATGACGTGCTGAAACTCATTAAGGGTATTAAAGAACATGCAATGGCTAATGAAAGTGGCCCGTCAACGTCACAACAAGACGAACCTGTTGATGACCTTCAGGTATTTTTCGAAATAGAAGACTAAGATTTTGTTTTTTGATTTAATTAATACTTTAAATTAAATAGGCATTTTATTTAGCACTTTAAAAATTGTACTTAGCATTTTTTAGCATTTTTCCGGCGAAAAGTTGGCATTTTTCTAAATTGTAAAACGGCAACACTGACCATCGCATTCTCTTCTCATCTGCCTTTGCAATAATTTCCTACTTGAAATTTTTGTTTTCAAGACAAAATGAATTTGTCAAATAAAATGCATGCGTTGTTGCCTTTGTACTCCACAAGAAAGTCAGCACACAGGTTTCCAAGCAATGAACATTAAGAAAAAGAAGGATCATATAGCCAATAAAAGAGTCAACAATTTGTATTTACAACCAAAATTTTGTACAATCAGAGCCTCAGACAGCCACTGGACTCTGGAAACGTAAGTGAATAACCTGCCTATTTTTATTAATCTACAATAACAATAACTGATTATTTATTTTATAACCACACTTATTCAAGGATTTCTTTTGTAATTTACAGTCAAACCAAGATTGAAGAACCAGCCCGCTTCATTGCACTAAAAAGACGCTTTGTATTAAAAAAAAAAGTACAACTTGGAAGAAGTACTGGGCCCAAAAAGAAATTCTAAAAGGGAAGTATAGCCTTAATATAAAAAAGACAATAATGGATTCTTGCATTCTCCCAAGCTTAAGTTACGCTTACACTGAAAAAGTAAAAAACAAAATTTCATCTTGACAGCATGCAATGGAACGAAGTAAACTGAAACTTAGAAAAATCCTAAAAATGAGAAACGCAGACATCCGCATGAAAACTAAATTAACAGATGCTCTACATTTTAGTTTGAAACAGAAGTGGAACTGGGCAGGGCACTTGTCAAGGTACAAAGATAAAAGATGGACTTACCAAACAACTAAATGGCAGGGCCCAAATGGCAAAAGAAATATGGGAAGACAGAAGAAGAGATGGGCCGACGACATAATAAACATAGCAGGAAAAAGTTGGATGCGTAAAGCCAACGACAGGGAAAGGTGGAAAAGAATGGAGGAGGCTTTTACCCATAGGGGGGCCACATAGCAAAGAAATTAATAGAAATAATTATAATTAGATGTATTTACATCTAAGAACTGTTAAGTGGAAAATAAAGCTGTAATAATAATAATTATAAAGGCCTAGGGATGTGACGACCCCATCGCCCTCTGGTACGTCCAGTGCAATCAGTCACCGCAGGGTGGCTTGTGGCAAGCCGATGGTGAGTGGCGACACCACGGACCCTACCTCCAGGGGACACTCACACATGCGCTTATACACACAGCAACACACCCCCTGCCTCTGCGCTTGCTTTAACCAGCCGGCCAGAGTGGAGATGCAAGAGCGGAACCTATGCTCCAGGGTGGAAGTGTAAAATGTCATAACGCCGGGGGCACTTGACTGTATAAGGATCTTGCGCCCCGCAGACTCACCTCTCGACAACCTTAGCTGCTTATATAGTGTGGCCCCATGGTGGCTAGATAGGGGGCCCACAACGGCTATCCTGTTGGATAGTTATCAAGCAGCAAGTCACCATCTGCCATACTTAAATTTGTGAGAGATTTTCGAGGCAGATGTCCGTTATCTCACTCCATAGCCCTGTTATCCGGCCCATTTAGCATCCCATCCTCATAGCCCACTCCAAGTCGCTTCCTTCCTGGCAATAGTTTGGCAACTGTGGGGGACTGTCCGTTAGTGTATCTCAATGATACATTGAGGGAGAGGCCCCCATGGATGCAGCCATCTCACATTTAGATTAAATGGTACCAAAGGCCTCTTCAATGTTGGCTTCAGCCCCATGAATGACTTTCAAATGGCCTGTGACTGAAAAGTGTACCTACATAATAATAATAATAGAGTTATTTATTCATGAATTAATAGATATAAGTTTTCATTGATTGGGTCACCTTTTCGACTAACAAAAGAATATTTATATTCTTTGCCAATTATTACACATAGTTCAGATTGTTAGTATTTTAAAATGCGTGTACTGAGCTAGGATATCTTGACCAGGCATTCTGACTGTGTTGTGGAACTTGTGAGTATTCTGGAGTCGATGGGGTCACCACGTTGATTCCAGAGTATTCATGCCTTCCTCCACCCAGGCAGATGCACCACCAAGATAAACTGCACTTAGTTTCCATCCGTGTGTGATAGATTAAACTCACCTAAATATTGGTAGATTATGTTAAGTTCAAAGTTTGTAAAGAGAATAAATCTACCTTTTATATTATATTTAATTTGGCTGTTTAATTTCATAGATAGTAGTAAACTCCCTTTTAAATTAAATATAGCGTCTCCAGTCATGTAGGAATCAGAACGAGGCAACAACATTTCTGGTAATGGGGTGATCCGGAACTCTTAGCCGGGCATCTGGAAGGTCACTTCATTACACCATTTCCGGCTTGTATTCAATATCTTAGTGCTTGCAGTGTATCATCTCGTTCAGTACCTATCTATAGTTTGCAGCTTGACCATGGTAAGAAAACATCATGAAGCAGAATTCACATAAAAGGATTTTTGGGCTCGCCAAAACAAACAAGATTCTCAGATATTTATTAAGCAGCAGTCCCTTTAGGAAGTAAAATAATTTTTGTATGCTTGGAAATATTATATTGTGAATGGCATATTATATTGTAATTATATTATATTATATTATATTATATTGTAAGAAATAATAAAATTAATGTGCTCATGTAAAATTTATCAATATTAGAATAATGAATTAAAATATAAATAACATACAGTATATTGGGAACAAATGCAGTAACAGCTATTACTTATAGGTACTGCGCAGTGCAAGTTTTCCATGAAAAAAGCTGTTGTTTACAACATAAATATTCATATATGTATATATCACCTACCTACATGATGTTGTCGAAGCTTGTCAGTGTGACTGCAGTATAGGTGAACCACCTAATGGTTCATGTGGTACTTAGCTGTATTACTTTCCGTTGAACAATTAAAAAGAGAAAAGAAAATTATTTAATTTGGCACATGTACTTAGAGGCTGCAAAGTTTCCACAAACCCCAGAAAAAGTTCTTTGCTTTGGTAGTCTGGTGAAACCTGAAAATTTAACGCAATGTAATGAACGAGGCACTTCCATGATTTTCAAACCAGTGGGACAATTTTGATGTTCAAAAATATAGAGAAAGGGTCCGCAACATGTGTGTGAATTACTTGTGTTGGCCATGCCTATAGCACAATGCCATTTAAACATACAATTGTACCAGCAAATACTTACCTATCCAACAATTTCTAAAATATCTGCTGTACCTACTTATTGATAATGAAATGAATGTCTGTCTAGTGTCTATCGCAATCAATGAGTAAATTTTGGAAAATGAGTGCTGCCATCTTTATTCGTTTGATATCGCAAAAGATTTACTATTGTAGATATGAATGATATTCTATCAATATATTCTAAACCATCCATCGAGCGCCATCTCTGAAAAAAATGCCAACAACTCTAAGACTCCATAGTGTAGTCTTCCAGGGTCAGACTGGCCTGAGGGCAGATCGGGCAAAATGCCGATTGAAATCAGGTACTCAAAATTCTTTTTGTCTCATTTACTCGCCTACCAAATTTCAAGACGTTCTGATCAACGATATTCGAGTTATCATCGGACAAACATTCATGCATACGTACATACATAAACCGGACTGTTCAAGTAGACTCGGGGAACTTTGCTTGCTCGTTCAAAAATGATAACTGTAATATTGGCATTATAACCGGTTAAAAGAGTATCTACCTGAGATTAATAATATTAATTTAATATTAATGGGGGCACCTGTACAGTGGAGACCATATTAAGCTATACACTTGCAGTACAAAATTAGCCCCTTCAGAGAAGAATATACGATAGGTACAAAGTCCAATGTGTCTTATTATTATTATTATTATTAAAAATTCTTTATTGGACAAATAAAAACTTGTACATAGGCGAGCTTAATGCTAATTAGCATTTTCTTCCAGCTAACCTTTCTTGATGCGGTCTCCACTATACATCTTAAAATGTTAAGATCTAAGTCCGGACCTGACTTCAAATACCCCTACCGCTATCTATGAGGGAATAGTACATTATATAACCGGGAATAGAGTTGCTACTCGTTTCCCTGGTACAGTGACATCTATACTAAATTTAGCGAACTAAATCAACAAAATGATAATTGACTTCCTGTCTTTTACTTGATTAATTATATATATATATATATATATATATATATATATATATATTTTGTGTTTCCGTATATATATATATATATATATATATACGGAAACACAAAATATAATGATATGTACGTCAGTAAAATATATGTCGACCACTAGTTGTGTAGTTTTCGGACGAAAACCGACTTTCACGCCATCCCTTAGGGAGTTCGAGAACTAAAATGCGTCGCCAGTTTGTAATGTAATGTAGCGCCACCTATGGGCGAGTAGCTTTGTAGTAGTGTACCTATAAACATTTTAAGGTTTTGAATTTGAAAATAAAAATGTTTGCAGACCAGAACAAACAAATTTTATTCGTGAAACAATCAAAACAAATGAAAAGCTATCAATTGGTACCATTTTGATCAAAATCGGTGCGATATTGTGTCCAAGTTTACGGTAGAAAATAGTAGAATTTTTGAAATTGAAAAATTAAATGTTTGCAGGCCGAAACGTAGAATTTTTTTTTGAAAACGTACGAAACTAACGTAAAACTAACGAAAGGAACTTGTTTCAGGTCGATCAGATCATTTTTGAGCATTTTTGAAATCCCATACAAATTTTGAAATTGAAAAAAAACATGTTTGCAGGCGGAAAAAGAACATTTTTTTTTCAAAAACGTACGAAACTAACGTAAAACTAACGATTGGCACTTGTTCCAGGTCAATCAGAGCATTTTTTAAATTTCTCATAAATTTTGAAATTAAAAAAAAAATGTTTTCTGGACGAAACAAACGAAAATTTTTCTCAAAACAAACGATACTAACGTATAGCTAACGATTGGCACTTGTTTCAGGCCAATCGGTGCTATGGGGTGCACAAGTTCACGGTAGAAAA
Organism: Ypsolopha sequella; assembly: GCA_934047225.1. Lineage (NCBI taxonomy): Eukaryota > Metazoa > Arthropoda > Insecta > Lepidoptera > Ypsolophidae > Ypsolopha > Ypsolopha sequella. The sequence continues at coordinate 25,094,282 of OW203984.1, read as the reverse complement.
TTGGTAGAATTTTTGAAATTGAAAACTTAAATGTTTGCAGGCCGACGCGTAGATTTTTTTTTTTGAAAACGTACGAAACTAACGTAAAGCTAACGAAAGGAACTTGTTTCAGGTCGATCAGAGCATTTTTGAGCATTTTAGAAATCCCATACAAATTTTGAAATTGAAAAAAAACATGTTTGCAGGCGGAAAAAGACAATTTTTTTTTCAATACCCACGAAACTATCGTAAAACTAACGATTGGCACTTGTTCCAGCTCAATCAGAGCGTTTTTGAAATTCCATACAAAATTTGAAATTGAAAAAAAAAGTGTTTGCGAGCGGAAAAAAACTCATTTTTTTTTTAAACGTACGAAACTAACGTAAAACTAACGATTGGCACCTGTTTCAGGTCGATCCGAGCATTTTTGAGCATTTTTGAAATTCCATACAAAATTATAAATTAAAAAAAAAATGTTTGTAGGCAGAAAAAGAAAAAAAAAAATCAAAACAAACGAAACTAACGAAGAACTAACGATTGGCACTGATTTCAGGTCAATCGGTGCCATGGGGTGCACAAGTTCACGGTAGAAATCGGTAGAATCTTTTAAATTGAAATAAACATGTTTGCAGGATGAAACAAACAAAACAAACAAAACTAACGTGTGGCAACATTTATTTTGAAATCCGTGAGATGGGGTGCACAAGTTCCCTGGAGTAGATAAATTTATAATAATTTGCTTCAGACTGATTTGACAGATGAGTAGACAGACGAAGACAGACAACTTTTTTTATAAGCAATCACACATCACAATCAGTATAATGTCTAAAATTCTCAAATGACGTCATATCGGACAATTCTTTAAAAATTCATTAAAAAATAATTAAATATGTCTCAATTAAATTTTATTTAAGTGTGTTTTATCTAGTTTAATTATTTAAAAATAATGGTTAATTTATATACCCAAATAATTAAAACTATATCCTAAAATGGCATATACTCTCTGAAAAAACAATTAAAATAAATCTTTTATAAATTAAACTATGTACATAATCAATAAATATCGTACACATTTTTGACACTCGCAAGGAAATCAAAACCAATAGAGCACTTTCAGTTGACTTAGAAACTTGAAATTTCGTTTCCAGATAGGTCTTATAGCACACACGTAGGAAGAAATCTGAAAATTACAAATATTTGATTACTTAGGCAGTTATATTTAACCAACTTGATTAGACCCTTTAGATACATAGAGTTTAATAGATCGTAAGTGTCAAATTAAGTTGGAATTAATAACTGCAAGTGGAAATATTTACCATATTGTTTTTCGGGTTTCGTACCCGTATAGTGTGGTGGTACGGAACCCTTTGTGCGTGAGTCCGACTCGCACTTGGCCTGTTTTTGGTCAGAGTCTAACCTAGGTTAAGGTTGCACCAGGTGTATTTGCAGTAATCAGCGTTTGTATATCAGCTGACGCACTCAGAGAGTCTGTTTCCACGGTTTGATAATAATTTGTAAGATGGATCTCTGGCATTCTGATACTTTCTTGTGTCCTTTCAAGGGATTTTTGGGGTTTCTATATGGGAAATTATAAATCGGACGAATAAAAATATATTTAGTGACTTCATCCGGAATAAATACCAAATCGTGCGACTAAAAATACTGAGTGGGCGAATTTAAAGTATGTAATCGAAAATATTTCACCAAAAGTCAAAAAATAGGTGCGACGGCGAGCGAAGCGAGGAGGAGCGTGTTAGGTTTACATGTAAGACAAAATAAGGAGCCGTGCGAAGCGGAGCGGAGCGTGGCGACGTCCCTATTTTTAACCGACTTCAAAAAGGAGGCGGTTCTCAATTCGACTGTAGTCTTTTTTTATTTTTTTTTATAACTTAAAATCAAATTGTCACTAAAATAGAAAATTGTTCGCCTGACAATTATTTAACTCAACTCAAACTTGTACTTTCAAGACGCCGTTTTCAATATTTTTTTTTGGCCCACAGTCTTTCACCCACTTAGTATTTTAGTACGGTATATTCAGTATTTTTGACATCTTAAATTTGAATTTATATTCGCTCGTTTAAATACTACCCTTTCTATATTAAGTGATTCATCTGTCGTAAGGCATAATTTATCTAGCCCCAATATAAATAACTCAGTTGATAGAGTTCTAGCTGTGACTTTACTAAAAATAAATGATACCAGGTTTTTACCTGCAGAAAATTAGCAAAGTAACACTTATGTTTGTGACGAAAGAAAGTGCAACATGCAACCGGAAGTAAAAGATGATAAATACACTCTAATTAAATGTGAACTCAAGGAAGTATCAAGTGTAACGTTACACCGCTAGCCAGTCACGCCAGCCTAGCCAGCCAATGCCAAGCCGCCAAGCCGCTAAGCCAGCCAAGCCAGCCAATGAGAGGCCGCCACGCTAGTGCCACTTACCGCCAGCCTGCGACCGGTACTAGAAAGCTATAAATACTACCGGGAGCTCATTTTTTAAAGGGGATTCTGTAATGTACACTCAACTAAGTCGGATCTCTGTCCAATTATTATTAGAAATAAAAGTTGATCAAGTACTCTCTATTTGCTTTACTACCCTTTCGTTTCACTCAGAATTGGGATACTTAAAATAAAACAATGAAACGTAATCGCCATGACGATTTCAAAGAAAAAAATCTACGCCCACCTGGATGGATTATCTCATCTTCTAGAACAAGTGACATGGAAGATTCGGTGGAAGACCAAGACGATGCTCAAGAAGACAACACGTGCTCGTCACCCCCGGCGAAGAAGTTACTCAAAAATTTGCTGCAGAGCGAGGTCCGGAGAGCAATCCGTGAACTAAACGAGGAAACTCCTGCAATCAGCAAAACAAAGGGTCACCGTGCAGCGTCACTCATACCAGAGTTTGATCCCGACGGAGAAGACTGCACAGTGAAGGCGTGGTTGAAAAAGATAGATCAGCTGGGAGAAATACATGGATGGGACGACATAACGAAGGCTTTTCACCTGCAAGATAAGTTGCGAGGCCAGGCGAGGAAGTGGTACAATCGTCTGGAGGACTATGACTATTCTTGGGAGGACTGGAAAATTATGCTGGTTCGAGCGTTCCCTAGACACCGTGACTTCAGTAACATGTTGGATGAAATGATGCAACGAAAGAAGCTACCATCTGAAACCATGACAAAGTACTACCAGGAAAAAGTAGCGATGTGCTTTCGATGCAAGTTATCTGACAGCGCTACAGTCTCCTGCATTATTAGAGGCTTGCCATCATCACTGCAACCAAACGCACGAGCATACCAATGTGAGCGCCCTGACGAACTCTACGAGGGTTTTCTATGTGCACTCGATGACTATCGTTTTCCGCTGACAGAGGTACGTACGCTTAGCAAAGATATCGGCCGGCAAATATCTGATAGAAAAATTACACCTACCAATCCTGATATTGACCCGTGCCCACGTTGCAAGAAGACTGGGCACATACTACGTAATTGTACGCTACCCGATTTACGCAGCTGTTTCAAATGTGGTAAGCAAGGACACATTGCAACTCGTTGTCTTGCAACTGCCACGGACGCCAAGCCTATCAGCTCGAAAGTAACCAATATCAAAGAGATCAAGCTTTTGCAAAGTTGCAATAATGTTTACAAAAAGGTAGTGAAGGTCAACGGTGTTTTTGTAAAATCTTACATAGATACGGGTAGTCAGGTTAATGTCATGACTTGCCAAGTTTCTCGATTACTGGCACTGGAAGTTTTACCAACCAGCGTTGTTTTAAAAGGATTTTCCGGCGGCTTCATAACCAGTCGCGGAGAAGTCGAGTTCAATTTAGAAATTGACGACATTCCAATTCGCTGCAAGGCATATCTGACCGAAATCGACATGGAAGACGTCCATTTACTAATAGGACAACCTGTTATAAACTGCGAAGGTATGTCATTGATCGTGAGCGATGGTATGGTGACATTCAAGCGAGATATCGAATTGAACAATGACTTCGATGTAGTCAAGCAACCTGATCGCTTCAAGGTGGTAACAGCAAGCAAAGAATGTTTACCACCGGGCACTTCAATCATCAAAGTCCACGTGTTGGGTAACCGCAATGTCGACGACGTGGTCACAAATGCACGCCACTTCGAGCTGCAGGGTATATCATTTTCCCTGCCTGCGACGGTTCTTCGTGGCGAGGAAGGATTCATCAAAGTATTGAACACTGGCACCAAAATGATCAAGTGGCAGCCAGGCGAGGTACTAGCCAGGGCAGAGCGATGCGAGGATCAGCCATGTGCAAGCCAGGTTCGTGAACAAACTATTTTGTTACTTGCCAATGCCAATAATGTCTCAAATAATACAATAGGTGGGGTGAACATAGATCAAATTTGCTCAGGTCCATTGAATGAAAAACAGCTTAATGATTTGAAATATCTATTGATAAATTACAAGGATTGTTTCGCTAGTAATACACAAGATTTAGGTTGTACAAATTTGTTACAAATGAAAATAAAACTTTCAACTCAGGAGCCCATCCATCGTCAGCCATATAGATTATCAATCGGTGAACAACATATAGTTAAAACAAAAGTAAACGAATTGTTAGATGCCGGTATTATCAAGGAGTCCGAATCTGAGTACGCGTCACCTGTTATTCTAGTCAAAAAGAAGGACGGTGATAGTAGAATGTGCATTGACTATCGGGCGCTTAACGCCATCACTATTAAAGATCGTTACCCGCTGCCGAACATTGATGACCAAGTTTCTAAATTAGCCGGTAAAAACTATTTCACGAGTCTTGATATGGCACAAAGTTATCATCAAGTCTTAATTTCACCAGAAGACACACACAAAACAGCTTTTGTAACAACACAAGGGCACTATGAATATACTCGCGTTCCATTTGGTCTAGCTAACGCACCGTCTGTTTTTATGCGTTTAGTTAATAAAATAGTAGAATCAATGCGTAACGAGACCGAGGGTAGTTGCAACCGCCAAACTGACAGGCAATGTCATTCAAGTGAAATATTAGCATTCTTGGACGATTTACTGCTACCCTCTTTTGACATTCCCAGTGGGCTGGTTGTTTTGGAAACTGTTCTCCGTAAACTGAAGTCGGAAAATTTAAAATTAAATATGAAAAAGTGTTCTTTCTTGCAAACCAAAGTGACTTATTTGGGACACGAAATATCTTCTGAGGGTATTCAGCCAGGTCAGTCAAAATTGAATGCGGTATCGCAATTTCCCGTACCCAGTAATGTTCATGAGATACGTCAGTTTATCGGTTTGTGCAGTTATTTTCGAAAATATATACATAATTTCGCAGTTATTGCCCGACCTTTGACCAATTTGACGAAGAAAAATAGCACCTGGGTTTGGAACGACGATCAAGTACAAAGTTTTGCAGAACTTAAAAATCGTTTGTGCTCTAAACCAGTGCTTGCATTATACGACCCGTCGTTACTAACCGAGATCCATACGGATGCGTGCAAATCTGGTATTGCTGGTATTCTTTTACAACAACAAACTGATTTATCTTTGCGCCCTGTCATGTATTTCAGTCGAGTAACAACTAAAGAGGAAAGTATGTACCACAGTTACGAGCTCGAGACGCTTGCAGTTGTGGAATCGTTGCGTAGATTTCGGGTTTATGTTGTTGATAAACACGTAAAGATTGTAACTGATTGTACGGCTGTTCGCGATACTCTCACCAAGCGTGACATCATACCACGGATAGCTAGGTGGTGGCTCCTGATTCAGGACTACGACATTAGTATCGAATATAGGCCGGGCGAGAGAATGAAACACGTAGACGCCCTTAGCAGGAACCCAGTCGATACTGTGAATATAAATCGTTTGGAAGTAACAGATTGGTTTTACACAGTTCAGTCCCAGGACGACAAACTAAAGCGAATAATCGAACAGCTCAAAAACGGCTCTGCTGATTCCGATATCGTAAATAATTATGTGCTCGTTGAAGGTAGATTATACCGGAAGACCCTGTACGGTAATAGGTTAGTGGTTCCCGGGCTTGCTAGGTGGAAGATCGTACAGATGCACCACGATGATATAGGTCATGTAGGATTGAAACGTAGTATGGACCTTATTAAAAATGACTTTTGGTTTCCCAAGATGACGCGTTTTATCCAAAAATATGTTACCTCATGTTTACACTGCGCTTACGGAAAGGGTGAACATGGAAAAAAAGAAGGAAAATTACACCCTATTTCAAAGCCTTCTGAACCGATGCGGATGATCCACGTAGACCATTTAGGACCTTTCTGCAGGACTCAGAAGGGACATGTGTATATGTTGGTTATAACTGATGCATTTTCCAAATTTGTCATTGCCGAACCAACACGTACAACGAATTCAGTCGAAACAGTCAGAATCCCAAAGAGAATATTTAGTCTGTTTGGATATCCAGATCGAGTAGTCACTGATCACGGTAAAGCTTTTACGAGTAGAAATTTTAAGAAATTAGCCACAGACAAACAGTTTAAGCACACATTGAATGCTATTGCCTGTCCACGAGCGAACGGTCAGGTTGAGCGCACCAATCGAACCATACTCAATGCCCTCCGCGCCACTGATCCGAGTGAAGCAGCTAATAATTGGTCCAGTTGTTTACCTGACGTTGTTTGGGGCATAAACAACACCTTAAACGATACAACTGGTTTGAAGCCATTTGATTTAATGTTTGCTCGGAGTGGTAGGTCAGTATGTGACGTGAGCATTCCAGACCGAGTCTCCGAAACAGTCCAATCTAGGCGCGAAAAAGCAAGTGCGCGAATTACAAAAGCGAGTGAACGAATGAAGCGAAACTTTGATAAACGTCGTAAAAATTGCAAGGTGTATAGAAAAGGTGATTTAGTTCTTTGGAGAGAGGCCCCTACTAGTAGTGCTGCCAGGGTTAACACTAAATTAGACGATATTTATTCCGGCCCTTACATTGTTACTCAAGTTGTTGGCAATGACAGATATCGGATCAGGAGCATTAAAGGTTTGAGGGGCTACAAAAGCTTTACTGGATTAGTGTCCGCAGACTCCTTGCGTCCATAAAGGAGTATAGCTCCTATATCTGACAGTGCCAGTAGCTCAAACGAAGAACTAGAAACTGAAGATCTTATTGACCTACTTGAGAGCTAATTGCGTGTTTTTCCCATTGCGGGAGCAATTGTTGCAGGACGGCCGATTGTAACGTTACACCGCTAGCCAGTCACGCCAGCCTAGCCAGCCAATGCCAAGCCGCCAAGCCGCTAAACCAGCCAAGCCAGCCAATGAGAGGCCGCCACGCTAGTGCCACTTACCGCCAGCCTGCGACCGGTACTAGAAAGCTATAAATACTACCGGGAGCTCATTTTTTAAAGGGGATTCTGTAATGTACACTCAACTAAGTCGGATCTCTGTCCAATTATTATTAGAAATAAAAGTTGATCAAGTACTCTCTATTTGCTTTACTACCCTTTCGTTTCACAAGAGATAAATTAAGCTCATGACAGTGGAACGCTCTTTGTTACCGCAAAGTTTATGCTCACCACATCATCACTACATAGTACAAAACAACGTCGCTTCCCGCTGTCTGTCTGTCACTATGTATGCTTAGATCTTTAAAACTACGCAACGGATTTTGATGTGTTTTTTTTTAATAAATAGACTGATTCAAGAGAAAGATTTATATCTATAATACATGCCCGTGCAAAGCCGGGGCGCTAGTAAATTGATAATTTAAACATTTCTGAACAAATAAAATGTAATGTCTGTCTCTTTGTATTTATGTTTAATTCCCCTTACTTAATAGTAAACCTGAATTTAGGTACTATTTTATTATTTTTCTCTGTTTACAAATCTTTAAATTTCATTACAAATCTTTAAATAAATTTTATCTCTTTTCCACTTATAGCAAAATAATAATAATTAACAAACGGGCGAACGTCAGTTAAGAAAAACCCAGTCCACACTGGTTGAATTTTTGCGATGATTTTTACTGACTCCAGTAAAAGTTGTTTAACGTTGTACTCTAATTTCCGGTATTTCAGTGACTGTAAAAACTTTGTAGCCCGCAAAATGTCAAGTTCTTCCTATCCATCTATAACTTAAGAGCTACGCTCTTGTCGGTGCCGTAACCGCCATTCTTCTCCTTCTTCTGCTAATGATTTGACCTCTTGATATGACATAATATTAACTTTCTCCTTCACTTGGGTAAAGTAGGGGTGCGTCCAGGTCTTCTTCTTCCTTTTTTCCCCTTGACTTTTCCGTCTATGATATTTTTCAAGATACTGCCATGTTGAATCAAGCAAGTGTCCTATTAGGTTCTTCCACTATTGTTAATTTATTCTTACTATGAATTTGAAAGGAGGAAAATCTTTAACTGAATGACTGTCGCACAATAACCAAACTTTATAAGTTGCAACAGTATGAAACATTTTTATTTTAGCTTGCAATACATTGGAAAAGAGTTTAAATTTGCATAAATTTTGTGAACCACCTTCAGAATGAAAGCTGTACTATATAAATGCTCGGTGGACTTTCCGAGAATATGCGGTTTGTTTGGTGAACTCCTATAGAGTTACATAACAGAGAGTGGAGTGTAAGAGGTACCTATAGTGAAATGTAACAATCATAAACTATGGGTTTAACTGATATATATCAAAGCATTTTTTTTAATAATGTTTTGTTGACGTGAATGACGTTAGAAACGGGACGCCAATAAGCCGTTTTCCAGGCTAGTTTCCATTAAATTTTCATAGATGGTGCTTGTAATATTACTATATATACTTTTAATAATCAGTATTAAACTATAACTTAGAAGCCTTTATTTAAATTTAATTGTTACATTTCACAAGGAATCTAGAATAAGAATGATGTGTCATGACGCAGAGTCGAGTACACAGAGTAGTAATGCATAGACTAAATAAAGTTGATTAGGCTGGTTTCAGCCTAGTCCGTGACATCTCCTTTCTTCAGTCAAGCAGTCTTCTTGGTGGCCGGACTATTCGTCCACTTCTCGTGGTGATAGGTTCATTCTGACTTACTATTTCTGCAGGTATTGCAGGTACATTATAAGACGATGGTACTATGTCTGTCGGTGAAGACTCCATATGGTTTTCTGGGTTCATGTTCTCTAGTGTCAGGTAATTCTGGACTACTGCACCGCTGAATAGTTTGACTTGAAGACTGACTGGTTCTGTTTGCAGGTTGGAAGGATTCATTTGAGGGCTTTGTTTGAAAACTTGGTTTAAGATGCCATGTGTTTCTTCTCAAGATAGATCCGTTTCCCGTTTCTACAATGTATGATCTTGGAGTATGATCTTGAGCAACTATTTTTGCCGGCACCCATTGATGAGGAGCTTCTCTTAGCATTATTTGTTGTCCTGTTTGATATGATTTATTAGAACATTTTCCTTGATCTGCAAATTCTTTCTCTTTTTTCTTTCTTTCCTTCAAGAATTTCGAAACCTTTTTTACGGTTTGTGGTAAAAGCAGTGTTTCTTTGATTGGCAATAAAGTTTTTGTTCTTCTGCCCATTAGTCTTTGTACTGGTGACCCTATTTTATCTTTTGGTGTATTTCTACGATGTAGCAGAGCCAGATACAAATCCGATTTTTCTTGAACACACTTCCTGATAAGGTTTTTGGCTTCTTGTACATAGCGTTCAGCTAGTCCATTGGATCTTGCAAAGTATGGGCTCGACAATCTGTGTTCAAACTGCCAATCTTTTGCAAATTTCTTAAATTGATCACTGTCATACTGCTTGCTGTTGTCGGAGCAGCATACATCTGGAACTCCGAAAGTAGAGAACCATATTTTTAATTGATTTATTATTAACAAGCTGGTAACATTTGGTAATTCTTGAAAGTCAAAATAACCTGAGTATGCATCGGCTATAACAATGTAGTCTCGACCTTGGTATTGAAATAGATCAGTTGCTACAATGCTCCACGGTCTCTTTGGTACATCTTGCAATATTATAGTCTCCATGGGATTATCCTTTTGTGTTTTTGAGCATGTTCTACAGGCTTTGACAAAATTTGTGATATCTTCAGACATGTTTGGCCAGAATACGCTATCTCTAGCAAGTGCTAATGTTCCGTTAATTCCTTTGTGGCTTAAATGACAACATTTCATAATTAATTTTCTCATTTTCTTTGGTATTAATATGCGGTTACCTTTAAATATCATGTTGTCGTAAACACTGAGCATTTCTCTGTAGTACCAATACTTCTTTAACTCTTCTTGTGTATCCTGTATTGTGTCTGGCCAACCATTCAATATTGTGTCTCTCAAAGTTCTCAATTCTTGGTCATTATCTATTTCAGTTGTGAGTTCCTTTAATCGATCCTTTGATAGTGGAATTATGACACAAATTTCCAAGACATTTTCGTTGATTTCTTCTTTACTTAAATTTCTACAGTCTCTACTTAGTGTGTCTGCTACATAAAGATCACAGCCTTTTTTATATAGTATTTTTGCATTGTACGGTAAGATTTGGTATAACATTCGCTGTAATCTTGGAGGTGCTTCAACTAATGGCTTCTTGAATATTGTTTCAAGCGGTTTGTGATCCGATTCAATTGTTAAATCTTTACAGCCCCATATGTATGAGTGAAACTTTTTACAGGCGGCTAAAATGGCTAAAGTTTCTTTTTCTAGCTGGCTATAGCCTTGTTCTGTTTTGGTGAATGACTTTGCACAATATGCAATAGGCTTTTCATTCTGGATCAGTACACCTCCACAAGAATGACTGCTGGCATCTACTGATAACAAGATAGGTATTTTGGGGTTGTAGTATCCCAACACTGGAGGGTTTTTTAATAGTTCTTTTAGTTTTAAAAATGATTGTTCTTGATCATGGTCCCAATACCATTCAACTTTTTTATGCAGTAATGATCTCAGGGGATTTGTAATCTCAGACAGATTTTGTATGAATTTTGATAAATATGTTATTAGTCCCAAGAATCTCTGTAGTTCTTTAACATTTTCCGGTCTCTTTATTTTGTTTATTGTGTCTAACTTCTCTGGGTCAGGCTTTAGTCCTTCATGTGATACTATATGGCCTAGAAATTTCACCTCTTGTTGGCTGAAAATACATTTATCTGGGTTTAGTTTGAGTCCAGCGCTTCGATATATCTTTAATACTTTCTTTGTAATTTCTTCAAGCTCTTTTTTGCTTGATGAGTGTATAAGCACATCATCCATCGATATTTCTACATTATTTACTCCTGATAGAAGCGAAGTCATGGTCTGTTGAAAGACTTCAGGTGCTGAAGCTAGACCAAAGGGCATTCTTAAGCAGGAGTAACGTCCAAATGGTGTGCTGAAGGTTAGATACTTGGAAGTTCTTGGCGTAACCTTGAGTTGCCAGAATCCTTTTTTACAGTCTAGTAAGGTAAACCATTGGGAACCATTTATTCTTGATGAGATTTCCTCTATAGTGTTGAGTGGGTAGTGTCGCCTCTTTAAGTTTTGATTGATAGCTGAAGGGTCAATGCATAATCTTATTTGGTTGTTTCTTCTTACTACAACCATAGGTGATACGGCTGGTGTTGGTTCTGTAACAGGAATAATTATTTTGTTATCGACCATGTTATCTAATTCTTGTTTGACTTGGTCTCGCAGTATGTGTGGTACTTTTCTAGCAGGGCAAATTGGCAGCTTTGGGTTTTCAATCAAATCAATATCATATTCAAATTGCTTAAGACAGCCGATACCATCAAATATGTCATCCTCCGAGTTAACACTATCCATTCTCTTTATTAAGTTTAGCTGAACACATGTTGATTTGCCTAAGATTGGTGTTACTTTACTGTCTACCACTATGTATTTTATCAAGTGAGTTCCAGTCTTGAAAGTGGTTTCTATAACTGACTCACCAAGTACTGGTAATCTATGATTTGAGAATGACATTAAGTATTTAGTATTTGAGGTTGTTACCTTGGCTTTAGTTTTATCCACAATAGTTTTAGTGAGGACATTGCACTGGCTGCCCGAATCCAATTTGAAATTCACTTTTGTACTATTTGGTAAAGCCCCACTTTCGAACCAGTCCTTGGTATCTACTGTCGAGACATATAGTGTTTCATCGTCACTTTCAGAGGTATGTCCTTCCAGAAGAGCATCAACTTTTTTTCTGTTGCTTCTGCAGCATTTTGTAAAATGATTTTTCTTTTGACACTTTTTACATATTTTACCGAAGGCGGGGCAGGATCTTCTGCCATGTACCGTGTGGCATCTGTTGCATTTATATGTATAACTATCTGAGTTTTCTGTAGCCGATGTCTTGATTGCTTCTATTTTAGCACTGTTGTCTTCTTTTATACTTATCATTTGCTTTTTGACAATTTCCGCAGACTTGCAAATGTCTATTGCTTTTTGCAAAGTGAGATCATCTTGGCTTAGTAATTTTTCTCTTGTTGTATCATTATTTATACCCATGACGATCCTATCGACAAGGATACTTTCGCTCAGGCTGGCATATTCGCAGTTTTTAATTTTCTCCTTTAATTTTGTCATGAACACATCAAATGAGTCTTCATTTTGTTGTATTTTGTTGAAGATGTATCTTTCATAAGTTTTATTTTTCTTTGGCGTAAAGTGTTCATCAAACCTTTGCTTGATCACCGTCAGGTCTTTTTTCTGCGCTTCTGTTAGGTTGAACGTGTTGAATATGGTGACGGCGTCAGGTCCTATAGTTGACATAAACACTGCCACTTGCACTTCTGGCGTCTTTTTAGAAAGTTCTGCGGTTAGTGAAAACCAGTTGTATTGTTGGAGCCATAATTTTCAAGGCTCCGCCATGTTGTCTTCCAGCAACAATGGCTGGGGTGGGCGTCCTAGAGGTTGCGTCTGTATGTTTGCAGCCTGATTGTCCGGCATTTTCGGTAATACGTCCCTTCCCTGGTTTCGGCACCATGTAATATTACTATATATACTTTTAATAATCAGTATTAAACTATAACTTAGAAGCCTTTATTTAAATTTAATTGTTACATTTCACAAGGAATCTAGAATAAGAATGATGTGTCATGACGCAGAGTCGAGTACACAGAGTAGTAATGCATAGACTAAATAAAGTTGATTAGGCTGGTTTCAGCCTAGTCCGTGACAGTGCTGACTAAGGATTTAAAAAACTATGTAATCTCTCGGCTAAATGGGCCTTTCCAAAAGGTTTAAACAAATCAAAGCCAACTTTGGTTGATCTCTGGCTATCATGTTATACATTCTACGCCTTCGCTTTTTTTGCTTGGATAACTTTAATACCAATACTATCTTGCACCGAATATTATGTGGACACTGATTTCTACTGCTTAAGAGTTAGTAATCCAATTTGTGCCAGTAATAGTCGGCGAAAAGTGGGTGTACGAGTGTTGATTGTGACTTGCATTTCATAGTTCACACTCGGTAACGCCTCTGACACTCCCCGTTCCGTGGTCGATGTATGTAAAGGCCAGACAGTAGTACAGGCTGCGTTTTTATATCCTCAGAGAGTAGGTATTAATTTTGTAACAGGAAGGATGCTTTTGAGAAATAAAGGGGATATTCTTAAGTACATTTATTAATTTTAAAACAGCTTATTTAGATACAATTGTTGTTGTTAACTCACACCGCAAATGCAATGTAACATGAATTTTTTTTTCAAAGGAAGCAATCAATGACGTTGCAAGCAGCGTATCATTTCATGCCCAACTGGCTGTACTGATTGGACCAAATCACTTGAAATGTGACATTTTTATGTTCTGTTGACATTACACATCACAATCGTCCCATTTTCAAGAAAAAGGAAACGTATTCTAGCAACCAGAAGACATATATTCGCTTGAAGATAAATGTCAAGATGGGCACATAGATGATGGTTTTAAAGAACGATCTTGCCATCGTGCTGTTACGGAATAGTTTGTTTTTATTACACTTGCATAGTGTGCAGGCACCAGAGCATGCTATTGGCTAATATAACCATTGTGACTACGAAGGAAGACGACGCTTATATGGTGTCATAAATAAAAGTTAACAGCTCTATCAGCTATTTATCATTGTAAATAATTTAAAGTGGATACTTATATGTTCGCATTTTGTATAAGAGGGCCTATTCAGAACTTAAACGTCACTTCCGTGATCAATTTCACAAAAGTATTTCGCAGACCAAGGCTTTTTTGTATTTGGATTACAGAATTACAGGAAAAAATAAAACAATTTAGAGGTCTTTTCAGAATTAAATTCTATCGAGAAAATTTCATCCAATCGCGTTTTCCTTCAGTGAGAATCTTAATCAAATTCTTAATAAACATTTACCCAAAAATGAAATACGTAAATGACGTTATAGTGGAGTAAATGGATTCGAAAGTACCCTGTTTCTGTTTTGGTATCGCTTTGAGTACGTTTATTACGTTTTTTAATCATTCATTACTTATCACTAGTTATTAATTTGATGGGAATAATTAAACGATTTTGTTAGAGATTGCGCGCGCCGCCACCATCCGGAAGTTTGTTCTTTGCCGCCAGCAGCCCGCCATTGATGATTTTCTATATGATTGAATCATGGACCTATACCACATCCATGGATTGAATTGACATTGCTTAGTGCGTTCTAATTATCGATATTTGTGTCAGTGTCGATAAATGTCCTGTCCATGATTCCTAGTAAAAAAGAAGAATCAAAATTCTTAAAGCAAGAAATGTAAGTGTTTAATACCGATACCATTATTGGTACTTACCAGTTTTATTACTTAAACAAAATATTGAAGTGAAAAATGAAAATGCGTGCAGTAATTTTTTCTAATTTACCAGAACAGATTGAATTACCTCTATGTAGAACATTTTATTTACCTACATCTAATACAACAAAGTATTATCTGACATAAACCTCTTTACGACAAGACCTTCTAGATTTGAGAATAGTAGGGACATTAGACATTCCAAATTTGACGTTCCAGCCCGCCCTCACAGTTTTACTACGCTAAGGATCTATCCTAAAGAAATTTGTGTTAGATAGATAATACCTCAAAAGTAATATAAAAGTTAGTAAAAATAAGCGTAGGTAACTAGGTTAAAAGGCGGGCCTCTCTAATTTGAGATCCAGGTTCGATCCCCGGTCGGGCATGCACCAATGAATGTTTCGGAATTTATATGCACAGTATTTGTAGTACTTAAAATACTTACTTGTTGAAGGTAAGTCTGTATTTGTGCCCGAAGAACGGCGATAAGGCTCACCACGTCACCACCCATCACGTGGGACGTAATAATCGTCGGTAAAACGTGGGTGTACTGAATTTGGACTGTGACTTGCATTTCACGGTTCACACTTGGGACACCTCTGACACCCCCTCAGGGACTCATGTCGTGACGATGTATTTTATTTTATAATCATATAAAAAGCATTTACGTACTCGATTTCATGAGCGGTGATTGGTTGATATCGATGTATATTAGAATCGAGTTGTACATGTCTCCTCACTGTCGCCAAAAAGTAAACAATATAAGTGGAGTTATGATCTCTTTTTAAAATAAATACTTTCGACTTGTTTAGTGCCGGGCCCGAGGCAAATGCAGGAGTAAGTAAAGCGGCGTTCGATGTATCTACTTACTTAATTTAGGGTTGTATAGGGTTCCCAACCCTCCCGGAATAGCCGGGAGACTCCGAGAATATTGTTCAACCTCCCGGGCTCCCGGCATGCAATAAATTCTCCCGAATTTCTAAAATAAAATAATTGTGTTTAACGAAATAGATAAATCACGCGAAATAAATAATAATAATAAATAATTTAATGACGAAGTTAATTTTGTGTTTTCATCTATCTATCTATATAAATAAAAATGAATTGCTGTTCGTTAGTCTCGCTAAAACTCGAGAACGGCTGAACCGATTTGGCTAAGTTCAGTCTTGAAATATTCGTGGAAGTCCAGGGAAGGTTTAAGCGATGAGAAAATGTGGAAAATTGCGAGGAAAATACTAAAAACGACAATTTTATTTTCCCATACAAACTGTTCTTACTTGTCAAACATTTGATGTTCGCCCCGTCGCGTCGGTTCGGTATTTTAGGAATAAAAACGTTTGGAATCGACAACATATATCCATAATAGTCTGATTATCGCGTATTTAGATTTAAAACATGTAAAATACTGACATTATAATGACACTTGATTGTTGTGTTGGGTGCGTTCAGAAATATACTTTGAAACAGTAAAGTTCGCTGTACGATCTAAAATTGGGTACTTCCCAAAAAATCAAATCAGCGACTCTTTATCAAATGTCAAAACGCCCCGATACTATGAAATTTGTATGAGGTTTTACCGGTTTTACATTATGACTACAGTTTTCTGTGATCAAACTGCTTCCTTTTTTCTTAGTTTTTAGCAATTATAAAAATTGTCAAACCCTCGAAAAAATCCGTAAAAATATTTTAACGTTTATTTTAGAAGATCACATTGGATTGTGTCAGTTATTTTACTTTAACAGCAGTCAAGTATCAAAATGCACGGAATTGCATTCAATTTATCTATTACCCGCACACATTATGTTTTTAACACCTGAAAAAAGATTCAAAACTTGATTTATCATTCTGATACTGCTTACAATGCCGAGGAGAAAACGACCTAACATAGGTCGTCGAAGTCGATCGAATGTGCGACGAGCTACCTCACGCGCTAATCGCACTGATGACCAGCGAGAGACTGATAATGATAACAGTCGTATTGGTATGACAGATTTGTAATCTAGAGTGAATTACAATGAAGTGGATAATAGGCATAGAATGGAACGAGTTCGGGCACATCGATCACAACAGCAGCGAGCACGGGAAAATGAAATTGATCGATTCCGCAGACGCAATGTTCCTGTGAACCTGGCACGAGGAGCATTCTCCTACGATCAAGAAATAGATTATAGTGCCGACAAATCTGTAACAATTGGGGAAATGTCAATCATTTGTCAACATTGTAAAGCTTTAAAATACAGCGGTGAATTTGCAGGATTATTTTGTGCTGGTGGTAAAGTAAAATTGCCACAGTTAGTCCCACCACCTGATCCATTAGACTCATTAGTTTTTGGGATGACTGATTAATTGATTACAGGTGCTGAAACCAACAAAAAAGTCAGTGCTATGAATTTTTATTCAAACAGAATCCGTGAACAATTGACGTACATCCGTCTAAACCAACAGCAGCTTCGATCTGAAGAGTACACTCATCTTCGCGATGCTATTAATGCCGATGGCAATGCAAACAATGTGGGAAAAATTACAATTTTGCCGGCCACTTACATTGGAAGGCCACGCCACCACGGTGTCGTGCATTTGGGTATATTTGTTGACTAATACATATATGTCTGAACTAATATTCAATTTTATATAATTCAAATATTTTTTATTACAGACTCTATAAATCAACCTTTACGGTAGGAACCGTATTTTCTTAAATTTCCGCGATTGACACCTGAATCGGCAACATATCAATTAATCTAACAGCAAATGCGAACCAGACTTGCTAAATATGTCTTGACTTGCCTCGCCAGGACTTGACGGCGTGGCGAATATTGCCGATGTTGTGTTCATGACTTTCTTAAATCTCATCCAAATCCTTTAGTTCATCGGCAGTTAAATTAAGTTCTGAAAATGTTATTCCTTCAGATGATGACACAGATGATGATGATGGCATTGTTGAGACGAACTTCGGTTTTAATAACAGTTGTTGTTTCACTCGATTTTTTTGTTTCTTAGCCCTATTAATTCGTATTATTCGGCTCAAATTGTGACCGCACTTTATACAAAACTTGAAGGTATCAGCGGTTATTGTGAAACATTCGTTGCATCTTTACAATTGTTTTGTGCAACTAGGACAGGTACTTCTGTTGTTCTGCCGTTCAATCCACTATAACTTCTGAAAAATAGTTTTGAAATATCAATTATATTTTCTTGGAAAGTTCGGTGACAGTGACACTGACAGTCAGTGTTGGCAGGTTACTATTACGTTTAGTAATGTGGCGTAATCGACACAGATAAAAAAAATAGGCTGGTACCTTATTTGTTAATATAAGTGTCTATAATCTAATATAATGTCTCATGCAAAATAATTATGAACATTAAGCTGGACATGTGTGCGTGATTTGCCCACTCTTTCCGCCCACTATGGAGCCGATACTTAGACTATCTGATGATGCCTTTATAAAGCTGCCGGCTCTGAAATACATACATATGGTTTATATTAAGAGGTAAGTGATACGAAGTTCACCGGGTCAGCTAGTATCAAATATGAATGATGCTTCTACAAAACAAAGCAAATTAAAAATAACAAATATAACCGACTTTCTTTCAATTGCCCACCGATTTGTTCAAATCTTCCGGGTTGGTTCCTCCGAGAGTTGGCAACTCTAGTTGTATCTATAACACAATCCGGTGCTTTTTTTTTAAACGGGTTATGCTATAAGCAATTTTTTTTATTTAGCTATTGAGTTTGGATAGTATTTGTTTGTGTTAATTTATTATATATATTTTTTAACGTAAATCAATGTTACTACTTTTAACCCTGTTAGTTCTCATTACCATCAAAACAATAGATCGCATTCCTTGTCTTGGATTCATCTAACACATTAAAAGTAAGACGAAATGTCGTGAAATTTTTGGATACTTTCGAGTAGTTTCGAGTATCATTGTCTGTCGTTCATTCCGCATAATTCACTTTCAGTATTACCTCAATCTCGTGGAATAATGACATCAAATGAAAGAGGAGTGAAATTGTTTGGAATTATTTAATAAATTCAACAAATGAGCGCGAGGGAACGCTTTTTGCTTCCTTGCTGCGAACTAAGGTGCCATTCATCTATCTATCTATCTATATATATAAAAAGAGAAGTCCTGACTGACTTACTGATTCATTCACTGACTCATTCACTGACTCATCAACGCACAGCCCAAACCCTTCGACCTAGAAAGCTGAAATTTTGCACAAAGCTTCCCTTTGTAATGTAAACAAGGAATAAGAAAGGGTTTTTCGAAATTCTACCCCTAAGGGGGTGAAACGGGGGTCCAAAGTTTGTATGGGGAAACAAGATTAGTTAGACTATTTTATTCGAGACTTCACAGGAGTACTCCTATTCATAAATGAGTAAACACGTGTTTCAGGTTTTTTCAGAATTCAACCCCTAAAAGGGGGAAATGGGGTGACAAAGTCTGAAAATCAACATGGGTATCGTTTGTATGGTTTATCGCGTCGCTGATTACGAAAACAACAACGATTTCTAAATCCAACGTAGTGAACGTGAAATAACATCATTTCCTGTTGGGGTGCGATGGGGTTGAAATTTTGAAATGTGTAAATATCAATATGGGTGTCGTTTTTATGGTTTTCTTGGACATTAATTACGAAAATTGCATCGATTTTGACATATAATATAGTGGACATGAAAATGTATGTGTGCCAGAGCAAATGGGCTGTTGTTGACGGACAGACAGACAGCCACACAAGTGATCCTATTAGGGTTCCATTTTTTCCTTTTGAGGTCAATCTATATATCTATCTAATATCTATGTGTCTATCTATCTATCTACCTATCTGTCTATATCTATCTATATTCCAGCAAAATATCTTTGGAACGGAAGATGGTATATCCCTAGGGTTGGACTACGGTGTGCCAAAAAAGTTTTTCTTTTTTAATGTCAAAACTTTGACGGCCTGTATCTCTGGCCAGGTGTAAAAAAAGAGCATGCTCTGGGTAGGGTGTATACGATTCATCCAAATAACACCGAGTGCTACCACCTACGCCTGCTGCTCCATGAGGTTAGAGGGCCGACATCCTTTGAGGACTTGAAGACTGTGAATGGTTTCCTCCATCCAACTTTTCAGTCTGTGTGCAAGATCCTTGGATTGCTGGAAGACGACAAGCATTGGGACAAAACTTTGGAGGAAGCTGCATTGTGCGATTCTTCCTTAAAGCTACGAGAGCTATTTACAATAATGATAGTTTTCTGTCAACTCTCTGACCCTTTAAGCCTTTGGGAGAAACACAAAGACAGTCTCTCGGACGACATCAAACGACACCTTGAGAGAGAGTTGCAAGATAGTGCGCAGCTGCTCATAGACGAAGTGTACAACAGATGTTTGATGTTGATCGAGGATGCAGTGTAAGCTCAAGCAGGACAAAACTTAGCACAATACGGATTGCCTAAGCCAAAAAGATCTGCAGCAACATTGGGTAATCGAGAATATCTGAGGGAGACTAATTATGACCCCTGCGCCCTAGGAAAGGTGGTGTCATATAATGAGGAGTTACTGACAGATGAACAGCTTTACGTTTATCAGCAGATCCTTGGCAGTGTTGAGGAACGAATTGGGAAAATCTTTTTCCTGGATGCTCCTGGTGGCACTGGGAAAACCTTCCTTATCAATTTGCTATTGGCGAAGGTAAGGAGTAATCGTGGCATTGCCATAGCTGTCGCATCGTCAGAAATCGCAGCAACACTGTTGGAGGGAGGCAAGACTGCTCACGCTGCCTGCAAGCTACCGCTAAATCTCATTCATGTCGAAACTCCACTCTGCAACATTTCAAAGCAGAGTAATGCGGCCCAAGTGCTGCGTGATTGTAAACTTATAGTTTGGGATGAGAGCACAATGGCGCATGAAGGGGGTTTTGAAGCACTAAACAGAACTCTAAAAGACATCAGAGAAAATAACGACATGATGGGTAGAGTCACCGTGTTGTTAGCTGGAGATTTCCGTCAGACTCTGCCGGTAGTGCCGAGGGGAACTCGAGCTGACGAAGGTAAGGCTTGCATAAAGGCGTCAAATCTGTGGCCCTTAATAAAAAAACTCCACCTTGCGAAAAACATGCGGGTGCACTTGAAAGGCGATATTTGCGCTGGAAAATTCGCCGATCTCCTCCTTAAAATAAGAAATGGGGAATATCCAGAAACTAAGGGGAAGATTAAAATTTCATCAGATCTTGCCACAGTTGTGTCGACCGTTGACGACCTAATAGCCCGAATATATCCGGATGTCCACAACCTACACAGCAAATCCGTGGAGTGGCTGTGCGAACGTGCGATTCTCACGCCTAAGAACGATCAGGCTTCCGTCATTAACGACACTTTGTTGAAGTCGTTCGAAGGTACAGATTACCAATACAAGTCTGTAGATACTGTAGTGAATACAGATGTTGCTATACACTATCCTGTGGAGTTCCTAAATGCACTCAATCCACCTGGTTTGCCGTCTCACACACTAATCCTAAAAGTGGGTGCTCCAGTAATGCTACTGCGAAATCTCAATCCACCTAAGTTCTGCAATGGGACCAGGTTGCGTGTGAAAGCCTTACATAAAAATGTGGTAGAAGCCATTATATTTACTGGGTGTGCTCGAGGTGAATCTGTGTACATACCGCGGATACCTCTTATACCGTCGGAGTACCCATTCGAGTTTAAAAGGCTGCAGTTCCCCCTTAAGGTCTGTTTCGCAATGACCATTAATAAGTCTCAGGGTCAGTCACTGAAAACAGCAGGAATTGATCTCAGGGGGGACTGCTTTTCGCACGGCCAATTTTACGTAGCCTGCTCGAGAGTGAGCTCACCTAGCAGCCTGGTCGTGTTAACAGTTGAGGGCAGAACTTCTAATGTAGTATATAAAGAGGTACTTTAAATATGAATAAAAAAAACTAATAGGTAATAGGCCCCGTCAAAGAGACTTTACCTGGAGATCAAAGAATTGTACCAAAAAATATGTTGTGTAAAAAGTACTACACAAAAACTAAATCAACGCGGGCGAAGCCGCGGGCAAAAGCTAGTCACAAATATAAGTCAACGCATATTTATACATTTTTATACACACGCAATTTTTAAGAACACTATCTTTATCTATTATTTTTTTGTTGCCAAACGAACCAGAGAATGTTAGCTGTGTTAATCCCTTTTTAATTTTACGAGTAAGACCTCGTTTATTTTAAAACTAGCGACCCGCCCCGGCTTCGCACGGGTGCAATGCGGATACTTAATATACTACAGTATTTAAGGTACTTAATTGGATAAGGATTAATGCTGTATTGCTTCGTAAATAAGCCATTATTTCTCGTAAAAAGTAAAAGATAAAAAATAGTTATTGTGGGTTATCCCTAAGACATAGACATATACCAAGTGGAACTATTTTGTAGACCTTTTTAAGGTGTGCAATACTGTACTTCATTATTTTGGTCTATCTCGTAGGGTTCAGCCAGCGTTTGCAATGTAAGCGCAAAAAATGAGTTTATTTACGACATCCTATTAGAAACCTCTAAAATTATCAGTGTTTCTCAACTATATTATGCATGTATTATACATATAAACCTCCCTCTTGAATCACGCTATCTATTAAAAAAACCGCATCAAAATCAGTTGTGTAGTTTTAAAGATCTAAGCATACATAGGGACAGACAGACAGCGGGAAGCGACTTCTTTATACTATGTAAAGAAAGAAAGAAAGAAAGAAATTTATTTGGGGACAAAAAGAGTAGTGACTCAAGTTTACAATCGTCTTAGAAAATCATAATAAAAACAAAAAAGGAGTCGAAATATATCGTATTTATTTGTATTTTGTTGTTTTATATGTACCCATGTAATAAAAATAATCGGGAATATAGTTAAAATTTTTAAGATTTTACTTTTAATTTTAGGTTCATTTGTGTATACTCGTTGATAATAAATAAAAATGGATCTGTTCAGATAGGGTTCTCTCTATTTGCAGGGGTCAATGTAGATTGAAAACACATATACTAATTCACTGAAAACTTTATGTTCTGCGTAAACACGTAAATACAATATCGTACAATAGGGCGCAACCTTGTGCTAAACGGGATGGGAGACGACTGGCGTGACATCGATGTATGTCGATGTGACTCGAAGCTGCTTGCTGAAACTGCAGTTTATAAATGTGTGCGTACACGTGTCGCTACAGTAACCTCCCCCCAAAAAAAATTTTTTGATTACAAAAATTCGAATATTATTGTTAAGTCTCTGAAATTTTATTACTCTGTGTGAAATCAAATGTTTATACATGCCAATAAATGAATACCAAACAATATTGCTGTGTTTACAATTGCGATACTACCTAGTTACTATTCTTCGACAGCACTAATATCTAGGTACCTATGTTGAATAACAAACTCAAACTATAACATTACGCTGAGTTATTGTGAAATGATTGAAATGAAACATAACACTCAATTACAAATAGAAAAAAAATATATGATAACACAAATTATATGCAATTATAGCTTAACATTTTACCCAATAAATGAAACAATTCTTACATTCTAACTTAACTAAACACCTAGGTACTACATAAAAGCTGAAATGTTTTTAGGGTTCCCTTATGTGTAAATCACTTGAGTTGCAGGTTGTGGTGCACTCATTGGCTCCACTTTAACTGCGACTGGCGGTCTAAATTCCGCAATAACTTGTTTCCGCAACCACTTTTTTAGTCTTTTTATCACTTTGTAATAATGAAATATGCTAAAAACACTGTTAGCAATACTAAAATCACAAAAATTACTATTCCATAGTAATGAACTTGTGTTTCAACAGTTGATCCATTCTGTGCGATCACTACTTCTTCTTTACTTATAGTTTTGCCCATTTTTAACGAGACTGAATGTATAAGTACCATAGAAATAAATCTAATGACAAAATAATAACAAAATCTATGCTTTTAAATTAATAGTTTGACCCAAAAACATTTTTGCTGTACATTTTATTTCAAATCAATAGAATCGAATTGGTTTCTTTACAGCACGCCCACTGCGCGTGGTGCGTGGTTCCGTAGGTTGAATTTTATTTGTATTATCTAAATTAAATTGAACTTTACGAGTTCTACATGAGTTCTTATCTAATTTAGTACTAGTATTCTCTGGAGTGACTTTGCAATTCCCAGAACTCTCCATACTTTCATTCGGAGTATTAAGAATGTAAGCTGGCTTTAATCGGTCAATTGATATAAAAGAAGTTTTATTCGGTAATTGTATCTGAAAAACTTTCTCTGTAAAACGCGGTAAGGTCCATCGTAAGGGGGTTGTAATGATTTCCTAACTGTATCGTTACGTACGAAAACTTGAGTACAAGTCTTCAAATCCGAGTGTACAAAAATTGAACGCGGATCCCTAATTCTTACAGACTTAGGTTTGTAACTACCTATGATGTTTCGCAACTGATCTACATATTCGTAAGAATCACATAATTTAGTATCTGCATAATCATAAAAATCGCCTGGCAAACGCAATGTTTTCCCGTACGTCATTTCTGCAGCACTAACATTATTATCTGTTCTCGGTACGCTACGAAGTCCCAATAAAACAGTTGGTAATTCGTCTACCCAAGAACTATTTTCCAATCTGGCCATTAAGGCGGCTTTTAATGATCTGTGCCATCTTTCTACGACTCCATTACTTTGGGGATTGGTTGTACGTATTTTCTCTATTCCTAAGTAATTCATAAGTTCTTTGAACAGATTACTCTCCATCTGGCGACCTTGATCTGATGTTAATTTAATAGGGGTCCCGAAACGAACTATCCATCCCTCATATATAACTTTAGCTATCGTTTTTGCTTCTATATCCTTAACCGGAAAAGCTTCAGGCCAGCCTGTATTTCGATCTATTATTGTTACAAGATATCTATAGCCATCAGGTGAGATTCTAAGGGGCCCAACTATGTCAATGTGAATATGTTCGAACCGACCTGATGACGAAAACTGCTCAAGTTTTGAAACTGTATGTCGTTGTACCTTAGAACGTTGGCATTGAAGACATGACCTTGCCATATGACTAACATCTTTATTCATATTTGGCCAGAAATACCTCTGGGTTACCATTTTTCGCGTTGTACGAATCCCTGGGTGACTTAAACTGTGTACTGAATCAAATGCCAATCGCCTGAATTTCTCTGGTAAATACGGTCTTACCGAACTTGTAGAAGTTTCACAGATTATCGACGTTTTACTATTTGGCAAAATGATTTTCTTTAATTCAAAAGTACTATCATTTGTACCTAACAATCGTGTCAACTCTATATCGCTTTCCTGTTCGTTAGCTAATTCTGCGAAATCTATAGTCGTGGGACATGTTATTGTTTCAATCCGTGAGAGCGCATCGGCGACCACATTGTCGTCACCGCTGACGTGTCGAATGTCAGTTGTGAATTCACTAATGTTCTTCTTGGAATTTCTTTATCTGTATTACCTATCTTCTTAAATACAAATGTCAGAGGTTTATGGTCCGTAAAAATTATAAATGATTGACCTTCAATCATATTTCTAAAATACTTGACCGACTCATAGATGGCTAACAATTCGCGGTCATAGGTACTATATTTCTTTTGGGGTTCAGATAACGATTTGGAAAAATAACCTAGAGGTTTCCAGGTTTTACCTACTCGTGTCTGTAAGACAGAACCTATAGAATCATCCGAAGCATCGGTCATGAGCCACATGCCATTTTATTGGTTATGAAGTTCCAACGTCCATGCTGTTTACAACAAAACTAAACTTTCTTTAAAACTTTAGTGTCTTTGAAGAAATTATGCGTGCGCGTCTGTCACGAAATATAAATTAAAAAGACATAATAATTCTAATGACTTCGAATCGTTTCAAGATCATAGCAATTGACAAGGTCTTTCACCGAGTTAAATGCAAAAACAAAGAAAATCCGAAGACTGGACGTCACCTACTCATTGCTACCACATAAATGGTCTAGTTTTCACTTCCATTTACAAAATAAATAATTTGTCCATAGACAATTTAAAAGAGACAGTTTTGAGTTATTTTTTGATTACACGCAAAGTTGTCAGCCGAACGCAAAGTTGTAAGTTTTCACGGTGTGTATCAACCGCTGATATAATATCGTTTTACGAGTAATGTATATTGTATAAAAGGGTGTGAATGGACTAATATCTTGAAATGTAACCACATAATTTACCGATAATACTAAACGGGATATTATTAAACGTACATCTGTTTAATTTTTCTGCACACTAGGTAACTCTACTGATAAACTGAATGCATACCAGAAAAATGAATGCTGTGCAATAAAACCAATTGATTAACTAAGCATGTCCAACAAAAAAATCCAAAAAATCACTCAAAACGAGATGAACTTTTTTATCAAATTCACACCAAAAATGTGGTTCGTAGATCGGTTATATGATTTATAAAACAAAAATACGAATTGCTTATCAAAAATACTAACTTGCACACTAAATTGTACAATCTTACTACGGAATTTCTAAAACTGATATCTAAAGGTGAATCACAATAAAGTAAGTTTCCATTATCAAAAAATGCTCTACACATTGACTAATCGTGCAACTAAAATACATTAAACCTAACTTTATTAGCTTTTTCTTTCTCTGTTTTACTGAAAAATATGTTGGCGCCTGTAGATCGAACGCCGCGCTCGCTCCTTCGCGCTCGCTCTTTAGCGTGTAATGTAAGTTCGAGGGAGACCGAGCGATGTGAAGTAAGCAAACGGTGCGCGGGCGGCGGGTTGGCAGCGCGCGCATGCATTTGTTATTGTTTATCTATGACGTCGGATTTGCTCGGAGCGATTTCGCTCGTGTTTAATTGAAAATTAAGTAGGTAAATTAGTGAAACTTGAAGTTTTAATACTTAGTTAGTGGCTGTTTCTACGGACAATTAACTAATATGGAATTAAACCCAATAATATTAGAAGTCGGCAGCAGTAGTGGTGTGCAAGACAAGGAAAATGTTCCTATTTATTGTTCAGACGAATCTGAAGTGGACGAGGAACCTTCTACCAAAAAGAAAAGGTTAAGAGGCAGAGAATATGTATTCGTGAAGAAATTTGCAAATGCTAACGAAGCCGAGACTTTTCTGAAAGATGAAAATACGTGGTCCGTCACAGTTTCGCATAAGACGGAGGATGGCATGAAAAAGTTTTATCGTTGCAATCAAGTTAGATGTCGAGGACCGCAGTGTTCTGCAAGTATTTATTTGCTTTTTGAATGCGACTCTAGTGAAGTTTTACTTTATCGAACAGAAGCCGACCACGACCACCAGAATATTGGTTCGAAATCTAATTATGGTATAAGCCAAGAAACAAAAGAAGAGATAAATAAACTGTTTGCATTACGTTTGAAACCTAAGGCTATACTTAACAGTTTACGTAATATAATATACAAGGTATCACAGTTCCCTCTAAGAAACAATTGAATAATTATTTGGCAGACCATCGTCGAGCTGTTTACGGATCTCCTACAATCAGCCTCGGAGAGCTTGAGGCATGGTTACTTGAACACTCGAAGGTACCTGATAATGAGCACGAACCCTATGTCATTTGTTACTATGTCTACGAAAGCGAAACACCGAGTTTTCGATTTGCTGTTTCCACAAAGTCTCTGCTAAGGTTAACTACAGTAGCCACTAATATTCACGCAGATGCTACATACAAACTTATTTGGCAGGGGTTCCCTGTACTGCTAATCGGGACTACCGATAAAACTAAAAGATTTCATCCTATTTCTCTGGCTGTGTCTACTTCTGAACGAAAGGAAGATTTTCATATGATGTTCGAAGGTGTTCGAAACAGCGCCTTCTCTCTCTATGCGCACTCTTTACACCCAAAAGCCTTGATTTGCGACGCCGCTAAAAGCATCCAAAACGCATATAAAGAAGTGTTTGGTACTGAAGGTACTGTAAGAATGTGCTGGGCTCATGCCAAAAAAAATATCAAAACTCATGTGGAAAGATTTGTCAACAAAAAAATACAGAAAATTTTACTACAAGATATTGATATGTTACACTCTGCTACATCTCCAGATATGTTCAACTCCGCATTACAAGCATTCCTGATTAAATACTCCGAGCAAAGAGATTTCATAAATTATTTTAAAAAAGAATGGGTATGTCAAAACACAAACTGGTACCTTGGGTGTTCAAAAGGATCTCCTGTTACGAATAATGCGCTTGAAGCTTTTAACAAAACTATCAAGGATAGCCACACACTGCGAGATCGTTTTCCGTTGTCTAGATTTCTGGTAATCGTCTCAGATATGGTGAAAGAATGGTCAGAAACGCATGAGTTGGAATCATTTTCAAACACTCCTTCAATCGAGCTCAAAGATTGGACTCAAGGTTACCAGTGGGCGAAGTCTGACCGAAAAGTGGTGATATTGAAAACGGATTCCACAAAAAAAACCTACTTGATTTCTAGTTCTATCGCCGGAACCATTCAATTTGGACAAGAGTGGAGTTCTTTTGACGAATACAAACAAGTAGCTTTTGCGTATTGGAAGGTTGTATTGCCCTTAAATAAAGATGATTGGAAAAATGGAGAGTGTAACTGCCCGTGGTTTCTCAAACACTATATTTGTAAGCATATAATCGGACTTGCAATCAGGTTGAAATATGCCACACCACCTGTAGAGGCCAAAAATATTTCTATCGGCATCAAGCGTAAACGCGGACGTCCTAGCAAAGCAAGACCAGCCCTAATCATTCAATGAAATTTAATACGTATCTACTTATAAAGATATAATGATTATTACTATGTACCTCAATATTGTTTTAAACTCCTACCTAAGTAGGTATTGTTTCTATTCTGAGTTACCACTCAGTGTGCATGTTTAGTAAGCACTTGATAATTTTTTTGTGTTCATAAATTAGATAAAGATGACTGATTAAATTGAGTTTCTTTTAAAATAAACGACGTTCCCACAAGTAAATCAGATCTTGGTTTTCCTTAAAAACGTTTTAATATGTTTGTTGAACTAAGGAATTGTTAGATATACTTTTTTGATAATAGTTATACAAACAGTTAAACATTTCTGCAAATACCATTAAACAGTATATTTACTTTGATTTATTTAGTGTGCATAATTAGTGTGCAAGTCAGTATTTTTGTTGTAACTTTATAATATTTTGTTTGAAAAAAGGGAATACTCAGATATCGATTTAATTACATGCCATACTAAACTACTTTCTAATTAATCGAAACAACACTTTAATTCAAAATTCACTCAATAGTTATTCAAAAAACCTTATTATAATTTCGAAAATTTTGAATTTTCTACAGTCAATTTACACAAACCAATGGAAATTGTGCGAATTGAGTGAATTTTGAATTTAAGTATTTTGTTTCGATTAATTAAACAAGGTGGATTTTTCGCAATCCCGCTGCGAAACCAATCTTAAATTAAAATTCAGAAATTAAAAGGGTACTTTTACGAGTAGGGAATAAAGTAAGATTATGTAAAAGTAGATGGCATTTCCGGTTTACTTTCCCTTTGGAAAGAAAACTTCAACACAATCTTTAAATGTATGCAGTCGGGTTTTTTCGTCAAGGTTTTATAAGATAAAATTTTAAACTTACACGGTCACTTTAAACATTATTAGGAGTACGGGACTCACCGTGTTCAGTCATCCCGCGACCACGGCAAATGTAACTCGGCCGAAAATTCGAGAAAATATAAGAACAACACGGTGAGCCCCGTACTCCTATAATAATGTTTAATCAAATCAAAAATATTAATTTCAGATCTTTATTATTTATTAGACAAAATAGCTCAAAATCCTTGAGAATGCTTATAAGCGAAACCGGTCGGGTTTAGTTTAATAAAGTTAATATCTGTGGACAAGCAAAAGAGTTGGGGTTGCATTTGAAATTCGCATCTTTATTTAAGGGTTGGGGGGGAGGGGGGGGGGGGAGGGGGAGGGGGGGTTTACCCCCCTGTACCACTCCCCCCCCGCGGAAACCCATAGTTACTGAGATATTCATGATCAAAGTTTTGAGGTTAAGTCACCTCCGAATAATATTTTTTATATTAAATTTTTTACTTTTTTGAGGTTATAATCAACAAATCCAGGTTATATTTTTAAAGTAAACGTGGGGAGAGATGGAAAAACTTCCTCATAAGGGGGGAGTGCAGAAACCCCCCTTCTTTTAACCTTGAACCTACCAGTGCAGAAGTCAATTTTTGAACCATTTGAACCTATCAATATTGAAGTCGCTTTTATATCACAAATTCACTTCTGCATCGGCTACGGCGCTGCGGGAAGTGCAGCCCCTTCGCCCTTGCGTAACAAAGCACAGGCACCCGTGCTCACCTCCGCAGCTTCGGCTTGTTGGTCGCCTTCGGCGACCAGCCTCAGCCGCTACGGCTCACACAGGTGCCTAAGCTTTATTACTGCGGGCGGGGGCTGCCCTCCCTTCGCGCCTTCGGCTTTTTATATACACTCTAGGGGTAGTAGCCACAAGACTGTATAGAGTCGGGGTGCTCTGATTCGGTTTTGAAACAGATTCAACCTATTTTAACTATGAAGTGGGGGTATACTAACCTCCTTTTGAGCAGAATTTCTAGGTAAAAACAAATAAAGCAACAAAATATTCATACATTTTTTATTTATTCAATTCAAAATTACCAATAAACGAATTACGAATGACAGTAACATGATGCAGTTTTTTTTGTTGCGTTCCGTTTCATCGATATTGCACAATATTTTACACCACAGACAATAAACTAGGGCAGATTTGGTTGTCAAACGCCCATTTTAACGTTCCGTTTTCGCCTTTTACCTGCTTTGAGGTAAGAAACAATTTTTATAAATTTCTCGAAAAATGTGCATTACCTTTTAATAAGTGTGGTAGCGTTATAATCGGGGACCCCACCTCTACCAGCTTTAACCACTTTTACCCCCATACAACTGCCAAACGATACTAAATCCAACCCTTTAAAAATGCACACGTGAACGCAAAATGACGTTCCGTTTCACGTAACTTCAAAATTATATTTAAAAAAAACTACGCGTCTCCGCGGGGTGAGGGGGGTGTCATTTGGAAGAGGCAACCAACCCCTATAAAAAACAACCCCTAACAACCCCAAATTCGAGATGCGAATTTCTAATGCCCACCCAAAGAGTTTAATTTTCAAAAAGATGTTTTATAAGTTCCACCAAGTGCCGACAATCAGAACCATCAACATTTTAATTTCAGATCATATGAGTCCATATTTACACAAATAAACAGTAGGTACATTAAAAGAGACAGTAATTATAAATGATAAAGAATAATTAATTATTATTCAATAGAAAAATAAATTTTAATTTTAATTTGGAGCGCCCAAACCTGCAGCTCTATACATATGGCGTTATACCCAATGTCCCATCAATAGACAGTCGTCTCTGCCGAGAGTTGGTACATGCTCTAAGGTTGAGAGTGATAGGATGTTGTTGAGACTGCAATTCCCATAGCTTCATTACTAAAGTTTTTTTTTTTGGTGGAATGTACGCCGTTTTAGATCATAGTTTTTATTATTATGGTGTATAATTTGATCATTTTTTTATCATGATTTTTTAATGAATTTTGCAAATATGACGTCACTTGGGGCATTTTAGGCATTATACTGATATTGATGTTTGTAGTGTGATCGCTTATAAAAAATGTGGTCTGTCTCTGTCTGTCTTCTCATCTGTCATTTATTTGTCAAATCAGTCGAAATAAAATTATTATAAATTTATTCTGATAGCAAAGGACACATTTCTAAACAGCCTCTTCTCAAGTGACACCACAGCAAATAGGAATTGCAGCTTTTTCCTAAAAATACTCATCGTCATGAGATTTTTTGACCGCAAGTTCTAAAATGCGGCTCATTGAACCAAAGCCTCAAAATGGTTTTCGAATTAAGGCACCTTAAGATAATTTAATCTAACCGAATTGACCGTATTAGTTAGTGAGGCTGTGCGTTTACGAACGAGAGCATGAAAATCATCAGTTCAGGAGCCGTATTTTTGAATCGTACTTTTTCAATTCACGTGCGAAAATATATACCTGTTTCATCTTGCAAATGACAAGTTCTGATGTGCTACGTGAGATGGGAATATACTTTCGCACGAAAATTGAAAACGAACGATTCAAAAATACGGCTCCTGCCCCTCTATTCTGTATCTTTAGTTGCCAACTAGACTAGGTGCCTATCATCAAAAACGTAGCTAAAAACGGAACTTTCAAAATTGCTGTTAGTGGGTATTGAACTATTTACGAACTGTGACGTCACTTCAAGTGCGAACATATCCTTAGACAATCGGAATTCGATAGTATATCTATATTTTATTATATAAATATTTATAAATTGTTAATTATTTAATATAAATAAATCTAAATATTTTTTGTTTGTTTTTGTGGGTGACTTACTTACTCTATTGGCCGTCTGGCCTTTACAACTTTACCCAGACAAAAGAAGGGAACGCCGACAACGTTCACCTCCTGTTAAAATAAATTAATAAATATTTTATAAAACCGCCTTTGACTCATCTGCTAAAACCATATCTATGGGTATGTTTGACACATAGAGGAAAATCTATGGTTTGACATTACAGATCTACCATTGCGCATAGAGATCTATAGCTGACCGACCGGACGTGCACTATCTGTCATGGACAGTATAAAAAGAGTAAAAAAATATGAACTTTGTTGAAGAGTGGCGGAGGTGCCTATGTTGAAGAGTGGCGGAGGCGCCTATGTTGAAGAGTGGCGGAGGCGCCTATGCGCATTATTTAAATGTTACTTAATCTAATAACAGGACAATCTTATCATATTTATTCCTCATTTCTTAGAGTATAATTTATTATTGTCTATTATTTTCTATTCTTTACTATAGTTACCTAACCCAGAGATTCGTGATAATGATAATGATTAATATAAGAAACCGAATATGTATTTTTCGGAAAATCGAAACATAATTTTTTGCTAGCTTACATATGCTAGCCCAGCTCCGAATCGGTTCTTATGGAAAGCACAAATGTCATCTCGCGAATTTAGCAAAAATATTCATTATAAATTTATAATACTTACCGAGTGTCCAGTATGAATTTGGCTTATTAAAGCCCTAATATTGTTAATGTCTTATAGAATCAACAAAACAGAAAATATTTTTGAATGATATATTATTGTAATTTTATAAATTCTTTATTACACAATTCGCCATGTTCACCAGGCAGACGACATTCGATTTTTATTTTTTTTCGTAAAATATAGACTATTTGATGAACTTAATTTAAAGCAATTTCAGTTTTATGCAGTCAATATTTTTTTATAAATGTTTATATTTTCGTTACTTGTGACGTCATTTGTTTCCCTAAGGCTTAATCAACATTATCCTTTGCATTAGTAAAAAAAAAAACATTTGACATATGACAAGCGCTAGGGATGTAGTAATGCAACATCTTTATCGAACAAAAAGTATCGATACTTAGTCGTACCAGTTATTCATTTTTTAGGATTAGACGCAAATAAAAACAGGCAAGTAGGTATGTGGTTCTACATGTAATGACAAAAACTTACTTATTTACTTGTGTAAAGAAACAAAACTAATTTTCGAGATGTTTTCACAATAAACGGTTTCGTGTAGCTGTAACCTGTCGTGCTAGCTTTTAAAAACTAAAATATTTGTAGACTTCTTTTTTTTAGCACCGTCCTGGGCCAAAATATTCTGGTAAAACGTCCATGCACCATACAATCTTTTAAAACTGTGATAGTACTGCTAACGTTAAAAGCTTTAGTTTTTGGTTTGGTGCTGACAAAACTATAATTTCTTAATTGAAAAAAAGTTGTTAAATTGAATAAATAAAAGCTAAATTACCTACGTAGGCGTCTCATCAAATACTTAAATCTGTTAAGAGCGACCGACACCTACTTGGATAAAAAGTATCGATACCGAAAGTAAAGGTAAGTGGTAAGTGTAACACCACTGGTGTCAACTGTCAAAGAGAAAGAAGAGTGAGACAGTACTTATGTGTGTGTGGGTGTATATTGGACGTTGTCAAAATGTTGCATTAAGAAAATCATTTTGTTACGTGTTATGCAAAAAATGTTGGCTAACGTTGATGGAAATGGGTATTATGGGTTGATTCATAAATATTTTTCACTTTTTAATATGTGGATGGCCAAAGGGCACATTCCTGTGTTCAGCCATAGCATAGGGTCAAATGAAGGTCATAAGTTAAAGTCTAAAAATATCTATAATCTTTAGTTAATTTGCCGCAAAAATAATGAAATATGGCCAAATAATGTATTATCTCGAAACGGTTTTGGAATTAGCACTCCTTGGCTTAGACTTCCCATACCGAATTATACACAATAATAACAGAACACAAATTGGTGTTTACCCTTAAAACATTTTTAAGCAGAACTAGGCGTGTAGGAATAAATTAAGGCTATGCAAAAGGTAAGATAAGGCGATACCAAAAAAAAATTGGGTTTTTTCGAATCCATTTACTCCACTATAGCGTCATCTACGTATTTCATTTTTGGGTAAATGTTTATTGAGTATTTGATTAAGATTCTCACTGAAGGAAAACGCGATTGGATGAAATTTTCTCTATAGAATTTAATTCCGAAAAGACCTCTAAATTGTTTTATTTTTTCCTCTGATTCTGAAATCCTAAACTAATTTCATTGTGAAATTGCATTCAAATATTACCATATATATTACCATGTATTTGTAAAGTCTCCTTGAAAATCTTTTTGACAAAATAGCTTAGTACATTTTATATGAATAAAAAACCGACTTTTTGCTTACGAATCCGTCACACTCGCACTGAGGGTTTTTTCACATATGGAGTAACAGGGACGCTAAAACTTTTACGTAGCGCCTTAAAAACTCAAGTATAATGACAATCACTAGGTAACCTAAACCTAATAACAAAATCAGCTTTATAACAAAAATTGTTCTCAAGTCTCGTTTTCAAAAGACAACGGATGAATCTTTGATGTTTTCTTTAATCGATAGGATAGATCGTGCCAGGACGATGATTCTGGCGCGTGCGCAAAAATTTCGAAAGCAGAAAAATCAATAATTTCCGCAAAAAATCCCTTTTAAAATCATTCGAAATCTGCCGCAAATTTTTTCGCACTTTCCATCCAGATATCTTTTTAAATCAATAGTTACCTATCGAAAATCAATTACATCCCTGCCGCTACTGAAGGTTACGCTTCCCGTCTAATAAAACCATCAATCGTGATACCATCGTTTACCTCACCGAAACGGAAGAAGACGCGACCCACTCAGCGGTGCGTTGCGGCTAGTGACGTCACAGCTGCGCCGGCGCACAAAAACTTTCGCTTTTCACTGCCAAGGCGAGCCGCGACGATGCTGTTCGCTTGTTTACTCGATAAGACACTTTAAGATTATGAAATATTTATCTAAAGATTCTGATCTGGTGTGAATGCTATAATGAATTGCAAATATGCATAGTCTGGCCTTTTTCTAGCGAGGTCATAATTAAGTAAAACCTCTAATTTCGTCGGTCTACAAAAAAGACTCATTCATGGAAAGCATTTTGTTGGGTTCACGCAAAGATGGCTTTTCTGAAGAGATAGCATCGAAATTTCAAATGATTTTTTTCAGCCACTAATGTCGACCAAACCAAAATATAATATCCAGATTTACTTTTCTTTCTGCGTTTCTATACTGCAATGATATAATGTTAATTTATATCTCCTTGCGATGGATAAATCGCCAAGTGTTCAAACATAGAAATTTATTTCTGTCATAGTTTCGAAATATAATAATTTACAAATCTTTCTATTTTGATAAAATTTTAAAAGACCTTTTTGTGCACATTTGCAATAGATCAATCAGATCTTAGAGTATCAAATAAAATTATCCCTTTCGTAATGTATCGGCTAGGAAACACAATCAGTTAGGATATCATATCAGCAGATTTTTAGGGTTCCCTAGTACCAAAAAGGTACAAAAGGAACTTTTGCGGTGAGACTCTGGAGTCCATCCGTCCGTCCGTATGTCACAGTCTCATAACTTTAGCACCGTTATAGGTAAAGACATGAAATTTAGGACAAAAATAGTAGTAATTTGTCCACTTGTCATGGTGCAAAAAGAACATGAAAAATTTCAAATTGTTCAAAATATTTCCAAAACAAAAGTGACAACAATAAAAATATTATCCTAAAAATACAATATGGATATCAAATTGTAGATATTGAAAAGTTGATTATAAAAATATATACTTTTACTATATCTTTAAATCTTTAAAAAATTACAAAAATAGGGGGGCCCTTATCTCCGAAACTGGTATCATAAAAATATGAACTTGATTGAGCGCTGGGTTTTAAAAACTATTTGAGACAAGTATAATAATTGATTTTATCGAATATACTCCAAAATAACACAGAAACAGAGTACGGATGGACAATTGAAAAGGAGACTCACCGGTGATCCGTTTTTTTGGCAAAATATCGCCAAATCCAAGGCGAGGGTGGCCACCCTTAACTATGAAACACAATTGCACCTTTCTTGATTTAATACAAAGCTTCAAGCACAGCTTTCACAAACTTTCCAGTCAATTAGTTTAATTTTCGGAATTTTCACATCGGAAGTAATGTCCATTTTTCTTAAATTTTCAACTGAGGCTCGCGCTGCTATTGGTCAGCAACGCGCGATTCACGAGTCTAAAGGTTGGGGGGAAAAGGGACGAGCATATGTGGAACGTACTAGTGTGCAAAGGACAAAGGATAGTCTCTGTGTTATCCCAACAAATTCAGAAAACCTAACCTATTTAAATTTGCCACTTAATTTGGTGCAATCATCCCCCCGGGCTTGACAGGATGGAATCCTTCAAGTTTATGAAATATTTATCATATTTAGCATTAATTGCTGTAAATTATTACTATTTAATCTTGATTTGCAATTTTATATACATTTTTCATTTCAAATTTTATTATAATGAATTTAGTTAAACTAGCGATATTTAGTGGACTGTATAATAAGATTAATAAGTATGTATGTATTTATTATTATTTAATTTATTTATTGACTAGGTAATTTAAAAACCTTTCCAATCGACCTCCGGTAGACGCCAGATTTTGTGCGGACATCTAAAACCCGGACAATGTTATCAGTCTTATTCGGATATGTTCGGTCGACCACACCAATAGGCCAATCTAAAGGACTACTATTATCTGATTTTAATAAAACAACAGTTCCTACTTCAATCGGGTCACTATGAGTCAGCCATTTACTACGGACCTGTAAAGTGTGCAGATGCTCAATCTTCCACCTTTTCCAAAACGACTGTACAACGTGGTCGACTAGACGTTTCCGTTGGAGAAGAGTAACCTTTTTATCAGTCAAATCCTCAGACGGTAGGGATTTTAAGGGAGTCATAACGAGAAAATGCGCGGGCGTGAGCGCTAATGGCTCAGCAGGGTCACTACTCAATACCGAAAGAGGACGCGAATTTAGTACGGCCTCTATCTGAACAAGGACCGTGGTCATTTCCTCAAACGTCAATAACTGATTTCCTACCACTTTCGTGAGATGATTTTTGACACTTTTGACGTTACTTTCTGCCATCGAATTAAAGTGTGGACTAAGAGGGGGAAAGAATTTCATCTCAATCCGATTATCGCGCGCCACGTTAGGGAATTTGTCTTTATAATCTTCCGATTCTAACAACTGGTACATTCCGTCTAAATACGAAGTTCGTGCCGTTATCAGAATATAAAACCGCTACGGGCCCTCGTCGCGATATAAATCTTTTAAACGCATTTAAAAACGCTTCAGTACTCAAGTCCGATGAAAGTTCTAGATGTACAGCTTTAGTTACCAGGCATACGAATAAGCACAAGTATGCCTTTATGCTATGTACCCATGGTGTACCCCACGACGCCGATAAGGCACTATTAGTATAGGGCCAGCATAATCTGTACTAGTGTGACTAAATGCTTTCAAATTAGCATTCTCAAACCTACACGCCGGCAAATCAGCCATAAAAGCCATTGTGTTTCTAGGATTTGCCTTGAAACAGACATTGCATTGTTGCACGCGTTTTCTAACGATATTACGGGCAGACAATATCCAGAATTTCTGCCTCAATAAGGACATTAGTAATTGGGGACCTGTGTGTAGGTATTTTCTATGATAATGATCAATTATTAGGTTTACTATGTGATCTTTCCGAGGGAGCAGCACTGGATGCTGACTGTCATAATTTAAATCCGCATGGACAAGTCGCCCACCTACTCTGAAAACCCCTTCTTTCATGAAAGCATTGAGCTTCAAGAAAGCAGGAGGTAATTTATTTCCTGAAAGCGCAATTTTGATCTCATTAGAGAAGTGTAATTTTTGAAGGTCTTTTATTACATATTCTTCAGCTCGATCTAAATGAGAAACTTCAAATTTCCGAGGAAGTTTTTTCACAAACCGAAGAATATATATCACTATTCTTAGTAATCTAGACCACGATGACACCCTAGCAGCGAGCTCATAGATGATAGGCATAGAAGCCGGAGGGATTACAGAGGTAGTAGCCAGGACATTGACCTTTGTTTCAGGTACTACGTCTATTACAGTTGTGGGGTCGAAGCGATTCACCGGCCATTCAGAAACGGCGGCCCATGGAACCAGAGAGGATGCTCGAGCAGTTGAGCGGGAGTGAGTCCTCTGGAGAGGCAATCAGCTGGATTCTTTTTGCCACTTATGTGATGGAAGTGTCGCGGATCTAATTCATTATGAATTTTCGAAACCCTGTTGGCGACGAAAGTCTGCCATCGAGTGGGATAGGAATGAATCCAAGCTAGTGCAACCGTGCTATCAGTGAACGCGTGGACATTGGATATTTGACAACGAGTAGCATAGGCGTCAATGACGATACGCATTAACTTTGAGAGTACCAAATTCGCACACAACTCCATTCTAGCGAGAGTTATAACGGTTTTTGAAGGCGCCACTTTCGATTTAGCACAAACCAAATTGATTACGGAACGATTTTCGTTCGGCAACTGAACATGGAGATATACTAAGCCACCATAGGTACGTTCTGAAGCATCCGCGAAGCCTACTATTGAGACAATGCAGTCGCCATTCACGCCTATATGCCGCGGCAATTTTAAATTTTGAAACAATGGCAACTCAGATTCAATCTCTTGCCACAACGTCACAATATTAGGAGGGGGAATATCATCCCATCCGATATTATTTTCCCACAAGGATTTTATTATTAATTTCGATAATAGTGTTACCGGGGCTACGAATCCCATCAAATCCCACAACCGGGCAATAGTTGATAGGATATTCCGTTTAGTACACTCGCGCGATTCGACCTTGACGCTGAATGTAAAGATATCTTCAGCCGGCAACCAAAGAAGACCAAGTATTTTTAGGTGACTTTCCGGGCTGAATTCAATCGCTTCCGTGACACGATGAGACGCGGGAATGCTAGACATCACTCCGGGTGAGTTGCTAGAGAATTTTACAAGCTCGAACCCTCCAGCTGCGAATAATTCGATCAGCTGATTTGAAAGTTCGACACCCTCCGAGGTGGACGCGCAACCACAGTATTATACTGTGGCGCAACTAATGGCTAAATCGTCCATGTACAGCTGTTTCTCGGCTACCGAAGCAGCAATCGGAAAACGTTCGCACTCATCCGTAAGGAGTAGTCGTATAGTACCTACGTATAGCTAAACTCCGGCCGTTCATTCGAGAGAATGGTGACGTTTGCAAATGTCAGGGGATAAAACCTTTTTTTTACTGTTTTGCATTTCAATATTTTTTATTTATCATGATGATTTTAGGGTAGATTGTATATCGTTAAAAGGTCCCATTTGTTAATAAAAAGTATTTTGTCGTATATATTTTCCACTTCCTAGTAAAAAACTTAATGAATCAGCTGACTCAATTTCTACGGAAAAGTTAAAAAAAAGCGCAAAAAATATTATTTTTGGCGAAAAGTTGTCTATTAGCGATACTGTGTTCACTTGAATTTAAGAACCTTATAAAGAGGTTGTCATTTTATTTATGGAGCGGAAATCATATTGAATTAAGACTCTGTATCTAAGTGATCAATGTTCTATTATGTTGTTCTATTATCGTTTTCCCGAGTCCAGCTCCGGGCCAGTTACTATAGGAAGTCAACATTTTATTTGGCAAAATTAGCAAAAAGTATTACGATCCGTGTTGCTGATTTATTATTATTACTTGCCAATATGGTAGTTTGGCTGTATAAATAAATGTCACTTTTCAAAGAGCTCGTGCTATAACTAAAATTTCCTTCTGCTCATTTAATAATGGGAATAAAATAAAAAACGAAGCATAAAGTTAAATTTTTATTCACTATAGCTTTCACTGTAGAGTTCATCGTCAGTATCCGAAGCAGAAGTATTTATAATAAACTGTTCTGCCACATCATCTATTAAATGTTCAAGTTTCATAAGTTTATCTTCCTCTTTTATGGTGTGTGATATACAGCCTGCCCATTCTACATTTGTGACACGTGACAACCCTTCTTCTAGCAATTGTTTAATTTCCATCATTTTGAAGGTTTTGTTATTCCTTGCCACATGTCCCTTTACGTTTGCCCATATCAACTCAATCGCATTTAACTCGCAGTGATATGGGGGCAGCCTGAGGACTGTTATTCCTTGAGCTGCAGCCATTTCATCTACGGCATATTTAATAAATTGCCCCTTTTCCCTTCTAACAATTTCTATTACAAATTTTTTAATCATGCTCTGCTCAAACGGTATATTTTTAGAGGTAAGCCATGCTTGGATATTACATTTTCTCCAGAAAGAAGTTGGCAATAATAGGTTTAAGTTTTGATAAGATTCCCCTAAACCACTGTTCAAACACTGCGGCGTTCATCTCTTTATGATAATTCCCATCCCCCTTTTTTGCTTCAAAAAGCAGAAGGCCCTCTTCTAAAAAACCTTCGTCGCTTCCTACATGGCTTACGATTAATCTTCCTCCTTTTCCACTAGGAGCTTTGAGGCCAGTAGTTAGGCCTTCTAAAAAAGCTTGCCGAGACGACTGCACCTCCATGTCGGTCCAAACTTTTTGCACAGTATGGCCTTCATTTAGCCAAGTTTCGTATCGGTAATATATAAATCTACCTTCCCTACGGTACTGCTTAATCTTCAATAAGTATTTGTGGCGCCAAAGCACAATGTCTTATGTCTTGCCTGTCAATGAGGCCGCTTTTTCGTTTGCGCGTGGCATATTTGAAATTTAATTTCTTCATCACATTTTGAAGCGTTGTCCTTTTGAGATTTGGTAAAGAATTATCAGAGTTCACAGCGAGTAAAATCTGAAAATAAATAAATTCTTTTATCCCTGTAGATTATTGTATTAAAAAAATAGCAACAATGAAACAATAAGATTTTGTTTTAATAACTTGCCTTTTTGATGGTTGGTATTTCATTTCGGTAAAAAATTGGTGAATTTTTCACCAATTTTGCACATTAAGTAAAATCATCAATTTTATCGTCTAACTGAAGCTTTGGACCATTTTTTTGTGGATTTGAAAATGTTGATGTTGATGACATTTTCATTGCTTTATATTCTCTTATGATGCGATATATAGTTGCCATTGATACTCCAGTCATTTCAACCACCTTTTCAATACAGGCAGCAGTATCAGAGTCAGCCCAT
This sequence comes from Ypsolopha sequella, assembly GCA_934047225.1. Classification (NCBI taxonomy): domain Eukaryota; kingdom Metazoa; phylum Arthropoda; class Insecta; order Lepidoptera; family Ypsolophidae; genus Ypsolopha; species Ypsolopha sequella. The sequence goes on along the minus strand of OW203984.1, from coordinate 25,052,904 downwards.
AATTCGGGTGCTTTCGGCCAATTTTTCACCACGTACTTGTATACGTTAAGAATAATTTCTTTTTCACCAGGAACTATTGCACGACGTGTTCTTTTCTTTCTCGGTGAAAGAAAGTTTGCGTCCGTGTTTTTGAAAAGCCCGGTTGCGGGTCCATTTTATGTCTTAGTGCCAGTCAACCAAATAAAATGTAAATTTCGATAAAAAAACTACCTACTAAAATAACGAAAATTTAAAAAATCATTACAAATCAAATAATTTAATACACAAACACGGATCGCATATATATATAACATTCGAGGACAAAGATAGAAGCCGAATGAAGTTATTTGTTTAATCAATAAAATGTGTCAAGTTATTTCTGTCAAATCAGCAATCATAATGCCTGCAGTATGAATCCTCGACTTTTTGAATCGACATTTCAGAAAAAGGTTTATAATATCTGCGGTGTAAGGCAGTGTTGTCGTATTATAAAACTGATATACCTTACCAAATAATAAGATCGTATATATATTCTATTCCAGGGTTTTTATTTATAAAAAAAGTTTAAATAATCATGATTTGGATTTATTTCGTCCCATTTGTTGTACCGTTGATATTTTTTTAACGTGCCTTTATTTATTTTTGTCGTGAAGAAGCTCTTGTTCACTTGTAGTATTTTTTCGAGATATCGCCACACTCCATCTGTCATCATTCTCTCGAATTAACGGCAGCAGTTTAGGTAGGTACTACAGCACAGGCCGAACGGTACACGTGACATCTCAAAAACTGTAATTTCGTCGGTATTATCAAACCTATACAATAGACGGAGAAATCTCGTGTCATTTTCGTCAATTAAAACGCTCAAGTACATTTGCCGTATATCGGCGCTTATCGCCACAGGTAGCAATCGGAAATTTAATATTATTTGAAACAAATCATTTTGTAGATTTGGACCAGTATGCAATAGCAAATTAAGCGATTTTCCGCTACCGGATGGACTACTCGCATCCATTACTACTCTTAGTTTGGTAGTACTTTTATCTTGACGAACCACCGCCTGATGTGGTATTACGTATTGATCATTAGTATTGCCGATATCATAAATAGTACCAACGGGACGCATGTAATTTTTCTGTAAGTATTCTTTAAAAACGTTGTTATATTCTACCTTTAGTACAGGATTCGATAACAATTTACGCTCCAATGACAAGAACCTACGATAATGATGCTATAGAGGATATTATATTTGATAACTCAGTTCTTCAGCCGTAGTATTTCTGTGCTATTAGTTTTATTATAGTTTAGGTGCATTAATTTTAATTACCTATGATACATTAAGTATTAAAGTTTCATATTATACTTTGTTTGATTACGTTCGTAACTGATCTATAAATTACAACTCAAATGAAAACAAAACAGAAACAAATTAAAGAAAACCTAAAATTATAAAACTGATAAGTAACTATTAACAAAATGCCAAAAACTGCATAAAATATTGTCTATCATAACTTGATTTACAATTAAAAATATGGTAGTAAATTAATGGTCGAATGCATTAAATTTGTTGTTTGAAAGGTGTGTACGAGGTTGTGTTGCCAAAGTACGAGATTTTCGACCCTGTCTGTACGAGGAGAAGCCATCGGTGTCTGGCAACCCTGGAGTGGTGTCGCGATAATAGTTTTCGCAAGCTTATTCGTCTTTAGTTAGGCAATTTGGCACATTAGGTACCTCTTCCAACTCTAAAAATCGATTCATGCGACTTTCCAGAGATTCATCCATGGTACAATACGAACGAACAATATTGCATACGGGGTTAATGACCGGGGCCTGACCGATTCTTACGTAACCTAATAAGGTTTCAATCGCGACAGGTTCGCCGTCTCCACGAGATATCGAATTCGGACCTAAGATTCGAGCAAATAAATCCGTCCCCAAAATGAGGTCAATACTCGCGGGGGTGTAATAATTACAATCCGCCAATGGAATATTATTTAAATAATCCAAGCGCGCCGCGTCTATCTTCGCGGTAGGCAATTCATTGGTGATACGATTTACGACCACGTGTTGAATAGTGAACCTAACCGAATCATCGAAACGAGACCGAATGGTCAGGCAAGTAACTCCTTCTACAGGGTTAGTGACGTCACCTACACCCGACACATATTTACTCTGCGGCTCATGTATTTTTAAATTCAAACGTTTGCAACATTAAGGGGATCGAAAATACAAACAGAAATAAAATGTCAGCTTTCGGATGATTTTGTTGCAATAATTAGGTTACGTATAGCCATAAAAAAAATACATGTTTTTGGTTGAACTTTAAGGTATTCATTTTCCACAAACCACGTTAATCGATTCATATTTGTACTGTCAATGAATTTTTTTGTAACCCTCTATTGCACACTTTTTATCGATTTTGTTTCAGGTATCGCTTTCGCGATTTTGTTGGTTTTTTTTAAATAAAATTAGTGTGAATGATATCTATTCATTTTCCAAATACCACGTTATTCGGGTCAAAAAAAGCACCCCCTTTTTCCAAAAATACGTAAATCCACTGATGCAGTCAGCGGCAGCAAGATATTGTCAGTCTACGCCTAGCGTTGGCGCCCGTAAGACGTGGAACCTGTGCCCTTTTTTGCAAGCTATAAATATCTCCCAAAACTACTTCAAAACACATTGAAATTAATTTTATAAAGTAATATTTCGAGGAGCATCATATTCCTACCGTTAAAAACTCAACAAAATATGCGTATGAGTGATTTAGCTACATCGTGCCATAGTCATAACAACAAAACTGAATGAATTTGGAATGAATTCATACTTTTATGCGGGAAAATAATATATGTTACTCTAAAAGAATAATTTTGTAATCGTTATTGAAACCCAAATTAATTTACTTATACTTACTGAGATCTGTAACAAAGGTCAATGACCTTTTCGTGAAATTACCCTGTAGTATTGGCTCACCATTTCAGGTCCAAATAAGTGAAGTTTTTTGCAAATTATATAGGTACACTTACTTGGGATAAATCGCCAAGCATTTAAAATATAGAAATTTATTTTGAAATATTTACAGTGCATGGCAAAATTACTAGATCGTAGATAATCCTGTCGGTACATGTTCAGGTTCTGTTACGCAAAATGAAAACAATGAAACTCTTTTAGGATTAATTTGTTATCCCTATGTTTGTCTGTCTGTCCGTTTGTCTAGTCAATTTTTTCTGGGTAAAATTAATAAATACCAATATAAACGGCCCTCTATAGAGCTGTAAAAACATACTTTTGACGTTTTTATTTATATTACGTTTTAGGTTTTTACGTTTTTTTTTTACGTTTTTCATACAAATTTTCTCACTATGAAAATGTAGGGATGAACACTTGAGATAATATTTTGCATTTAAAAGTCAACACAGAAAGGAATTGTTGAACAAATAATGTAAAAAATATGAACACCATGTTGTTCTATTCTAAAGGGATTAATTATCTACTGTTCAATGTGGCGATAGCTTTGTTTATTTTTTTCCTTGAATTATTTTTTACTAAGATAACAAATAGTTTAATACAAGGTTTTCCTTAAGAGGTCCCTTTACCCCTGTATTTTTCTTAAAATTCATACAATAGTTATAAACCGAATGTGAAGTCTACAGCTTATTTTCTTCATATCTTTTTTCATGAGTATATTCTAGTGACATCTAACTACGTCTCTATACAGCCCAAAAAGCAAAATTTGGTAAAACACCATCATAATAGCTGTCAGGATATCGTCAATATTGCCTCGTTTTTACGCAAAGTTTAACAAGTTTGTATATTTTTATCTATACCGGAAATAAAAAAGACAGAAATACAGGCGTCGTTCATGTTAAGATGACTAAGTTTACACACTTTGCTAAGTATAAACAATTACCGTTTCATGGAAAACTGTTTTGACCTGAAACCATTTCACAAATTCAATTAACTTATTTTGAATATCTTGTCATTTTGCACTTCTTGATGAGAAATACAATTTCAATAAGTAAAAATACAACTTTTAGTTAAGAAAACTTATAGTTAAAAGTCTGCTGTATGCATTAACATATTTTTAATTATATTACAATAGTAATAAAATAATTGGCTTATCCGTCGTCGTGATACCAGCCGTAAATTTCTTAAATAATCTGATATCACGCTTATGGAAAACCCAATTATTTTGAAGATACCATAATATCATTAAAATATGTTTATGCATTTAGCAAACTTTTAACAATAAATTGTCTTAGCTAAAAGTTGTACTTTACCGTTATAATTATTTCTTAATATTTTGTTACAAATTCGGAGAAATAGCCCTTAAGGAAAACGTTGTATGAAAATATTTGTTATCTTTGTAACAAAGAAAGAAAAAAATAATAAACAAAGCTATCGCCACATTGAACAAAGAGTAAATTATTAATCCCTTTAGAATAGAAAGATATGGTTTAATATTTTTTACATTATTTGTTCTAGAGTTCCTTTCTGTGCTTTCTTTCAAATGCAAAATATTATGTAAAGTGTTGATCTCTATATTTTCATAAGGAGAAAATTTGTATGAAAAAGTTAAACAAAAGGCCATAAAAACGTTATAATATGTATATTTTACAGGGCTGTAAATATTAGCATTTATTGATTTTACCCAGAAAAATTGCCTAGACAAACGGACAAACAGACAAACATAGGGACAACAAATTAATCCTAAAAGAGTTTTGTTTTTTCATTTTGCGTAAAGAGACCTGAACATTTCAAACACTTGGCGATTTATCGCAAGGGTAAACAGGTGTCCCAAAAGTCAACTCTTTCCCTTGGAAGGCTGGTAGGCCAGCTCATGACTGACCAGAATATCAAATTATGACCTCAGCAAAAAGTAGATAGTCTTCGAGTTGATGGTACTTTTATAAATTCGAATAGATTTTTGAGAGTCAAAGCTAACCAGTTCTAAATTCTAAGAATAAAATTTTTGTTGCGCAACTCTGAATAGTCATGCTATTGATAAAGTCAAAAATAAACCTTGAAATGCTGTTACATCAGGAAGAAAAATAAAAACCCAATTTATGAGCAATTTTTTGTAATTAGGTTAGTTCGATACCACACCCTGAAAAAAAATGTCCTATGTTAGTTTTGCAAATTGTCTTAAATAACGGCTCATCAAATATTGTTTTTCAAATGATCTGGCAATTTCTGTGTATTACTTTTGAAAAAAAAGTTATTGCTATTTTACTACCAAAGGAGCTGCGTATTTTTTAAAATAATTAGAATTTAGAATGAAAGAGTGGCGGGCAGTAAAAATATTTGACGTTCATTAGAAATGCCATTTAACACGCGTTAGAGTGAGATAAATAGTGACGCTATTTAAAATGAGTTGGAATGAGATAGGAACGCAGTTAAACGTGGTAGAATGAGAGAGGCATAATTGATATAGGCTACAGTGAGATAGGTAGTGACGTGGTGCATTCCTTCCGAGAATATTTTATTAAATATTTTATTTAATTATCTTTCTGACTAGCACTATCGATTAATGTTCTTAGCACAAATATATTTCCTTTGGCATCCACAGCATTGCATTGTGCGGTGCCAAGCAAAACGGACGACGCGAGATTCGAACTCGGGACCCCACGTTCGGCGGCGGCGGCGCACTCACCGACCGCGCAAAGCGATACGGCTGCAGCTGACGGTGCAGTGCCGGACTCAGACTGGGGGGGCGCGTTCTGAGTCACTATTGCTGTGACTGGAGCCGCAATACTACAGCTAGCTAACGTTTTGCTACTAGAAAAATGCAATAAGCTATGATGACTGCGATTACATTCGTTGCAACGTTTGGGATCCTTACAAATTGCAATTACGTGTTTGTTAGTTAAACAATTTACGCAAGATTTACTTGATTTTATTAATTTATAGCGATCATTAGGGATCATTGACAGCAGTGGCGTGCACAGAACTTTTTGCTGGAAAAGCAAACAATTGGTCAAGAACAACAATAAAAAAAATATGAACAAATTTAAATACCACTTTGAAAAAAAAAATTTTGTATGACGCCAGGGTAGACAATGTCTACCCTAGAGTGAAAATTTTCTATACAAACTTTTTTTTTTCAAAGTGATATTTAAATTTTTTTTTTTTTTTTTTATTGTTGTTCTTGACCAATTGTTTGCTTTTCCAGCAAAAAGTTCTGTGCACGCCACTGATTGACAGGAACTTGGGGCACTGAGCTAACTGAGAATGATCACTCCTCCTACAACACAAACAGTTAGTGTCCCCCTGCACAGCTACAAATGTTTTTACATTATTATTGGTGTACGCGCGTGCACCCGATCCTACTGACGACGAAGGCGCATTATAATTTTTACGCGACTGAGTACTGCCCGCTTTCGTGTTTATTGACATTACGCTCGCGACATTATGCACGCGTTGTAAAATGTTTGATTGATTTCGCACAAAGTTAATGAATTCTGAACAACTTGAAATGTTATCAGTACCATTGAATTTAAGCTCAAATGATTTCACTGTTTCAAGTCCCACTTTTTTGCACGCGATGTGTATGAACAAAAAATCCTCTAGGCTTTGTAATTTTAATTGCTTCAACGCGGAGTAAAGTGATGAAAATTTATCAATGAATTCCTCTAATTGCGTTGGAGAATTCTCATTCACATTTGGCAAATTCAGCAGTTTGTCTAAATACGAAGCGGCAAGTATTCTTTCGTCATTATATTTATTTAGCAAAGATTTCCACATAACACTATAATTTTCGGCAGTGGGTGCAATACCTTGGCAAATACCTAGGGCTTTGCCTTTTAATCTACCAGTCAAATACTGTATTTTTTCACCGTCAGTAAGATCCGGGTTTTCATGAATAGCTGACTTTAAAGTTTCGTAGAAAATGGGCCATGATTAATTTTCACCATCAAAAGAACCGAGTTCCAAGCGCGGCAACTTTAATGACGGTCTCTCACATTTAACTGGGGAACCCTGTCCGTCGCGACTAGTATTTTCAGTCATTTGCAACTTTAGTTAATGGACTTTGTATTTGATTTTTGCATACAATTGCTCAAACGCAATACAAAAACTATACGAAGGCGGAGGGCCATCTGCTACGGACAATTGAATATTATTTCTTTCCTCAATGGCTGCCAAAAAGTCATTACGCAATAAATCAATCATAAAAATATCCGCCAGAAAATCATCGATTTTCATTGGATCATTTTGTAATTTAGCAATAGAATCGTATATTCCCTGTGCTCGACCGAACAAAGCCGCAAGTTTACTCTGTAATTTCTGAATACACCGATCATTATTTGAAGGCGGTGCGGGAGGTGTATTGGTAGGCATTGTGCACAAATATGGCTACCTCGATAATTCGCGATCGATAGGACCAAATGATTGATCGCTGGGTTTTAAAAACTATTTGAGACAAGTATAATAAATACGGACGGACGGACGGACGGACGGACAACGGAGTCTCACCATAAAGGTTAATTTTGTACCCTAAAAACAGAACCCTTATAGGATCACTTTGTTGTCCGTCTGTCTGCCCGTCTGTCCGTCTGTCTGTTTAGACTCTTTATCTCAGGAACGCGTAAAGTTATCGACACTCTCAAGAGAATGAAAATGTATAGGGTACTTTCCGTTGACCTAGAACTATGAAAGGTAAGTAGTAGCCTCTTATACTACAAATACAAAGCTTCAACATCCCGCTAAATCCTGTTATTCATACGGTTTTCCTTTTAAAAAAAACCCTCTTATACGTGTCTTTTATTTATATAAGTGTTTATATAAGTTATATATAATATATAAGTTTATATAAGAGTCTAGAAAACAATGTGTAAAAATTTCAGAGCATTTTAGCACACCCAGTAACATAACATTTGGCGTCCCACAAGGGGTATTATCGAACCCACACTTTTTATTGTTTATATCAACGATCTTTTAAGACTTTTTGAAGGTGAATCTGAAGTGGGAACTTTCTGTTATGCAGACGACACAGCGATAATTTTTAGTAATAAACTGTGGAATAGTGTAATGAGTCAAGCTGAGCATGGTATGACAAAGGTTTCCAGATGGTTAAAGAATAATCTCCTTGCATTAAACACCACAAAAACCAAATTCATCTGTTTCTACAAAACACTGGCATCGCAACCTCCTGAACTTACTGAACTAAAAATCCATCATGCCTGTTATGACACACTGTCCTGCAACTGTCCAATTATCAACAGAGTGGATACAGTCAAATACCTAGGGGTATGGTTAGACGAGAAACTAACATTTGAATCCCATATAAAAGCCCTATCTGCTCGCATCAGGAAAGTCATTCCGGTGATGAAAAGGCTTCGCCAGGGAGCACCCGAAGACGTTCTGAAAATAGTATATTTGTCCTTGTGCCAGTCTTTACTCCTCTATTGCATTACTGCATGGGGAAGTGCCTCAAAGTCATACATCATCACTGTAGAAAGAGCACAAAGGTCAATCCTGAAAGTCATGATGAAACCACCATTTAGGTATCCTACAACGGATTTATTTAGGGAATCTAATTTCTTAACAGTTATCACTTTTTTATCACAAATTCGTAATTAATTCTGACCAATACTCATATTTGCTTAGTAGGAGAGTCTTTAGAGTTGACCTTCCAGTGATTAAGACAGAATTTGCAAAACGCTTTTCTTCTTATTCGTTTCCTTTTGTATATAACACTGCATGTAAACATAATGCTATTAAAAATTTGACTACCAAAAAAGCAAAAAGTATCTTAAACAATTGGTTACTAACCCTAGATTATGACCAAACAGCAGCCTTGCTGAAAACTGTATCGTAGTTTAGCCTTAATAAAATTAAATTTAAATTAAGTTAATGATATAAATATTTTGTGTTTTTTAATTCTTATATTTCATAAAATCTTGAATAATTGTTTGTAAGTTATTTAGATATTATTTTTTAACTAATTAATTTGTAAACCAGCTAAGTACTTTTCATATTTGCCCAAAGTTTTTAATTGCTTGTTTGTTTAAAATCATTATCATACCTGGCAATCAGTCCTGGGTCCCACCGGACAAGTTTGACTTAGTGTGGGGTCCGCTGTTATTTATACTTAACACTATGTAGTTTTATTAAGATTTATGTTTTGAAAATTTGTGCATGTAATTTAGTGTTGTTTCTTTTGGTAAATAAAGTTATTTGTATTTGTATTGTATTGTATTATATATGCCCAAGGATCGTGATTTTCCATATCAAAGTTTTAAAACCATTTCATCCCCATTAGGGGATGGATAATTTTTGAAAACTTTACTACATGTGTCTCATTAGATGTTTTAAGGAATATTTATGCCAAGTTTTAAGTTGATACACTCAGGGGATGCAATTTTCGACATAAAACTTAACATGCTATTTTACCCCCTTAAGGGATGAGTTTTGTAAAACCCTCTTACTGGTTTCTCATAATTTTCATTTTAAGGGGTCAGGGCTCATCTAAACTTTTGAAATCTTTGTCAACGGTACAAACGCTTCCCGCCCGCTTCGTTTAGGGAGGGACCTTAGAATATTCTAAGGGAGGGACACAAATCGATGCAACGATTTCGAACGTTGTTTTACATCGATGTTTTGTTTGAAAGTTATTATTGAATGTTTAATAATTAAAATTAAATTGTATTTTATTCCATCAATTAAAGTGCCTGATTTGTATTATTAGCTAATGCTTTCATTTCTTTCAAAGAAATGTAAACGTTAGAAACGTAGATACGATGTATCGATACATCGATATTGTTTTAGCGATGTTGAATCACTACAAGCACTTTTGTCGGCACTCTCTGTAGACAGCAAGGCACCACCGGTATGTTTGAACTTTGAAACATAAAGGGCGCCGACGGAAGTCAATCAAAGTGTTTATTCCTAAAAAATTGCAGCTGGCTACATTGAACTATTGTTACTACGTGGTTTAATGACTTTATTTGAACCATGACCTAGTGTTGCCGGGTTTATTCAATTGTAGTGTCGCGACTCTTTTTGCGCTATGATAAGATCCCATTTTGTTTGAGGAGTGCGGCTTTCCGTGGCCACGTCGATCTGTCTGATGTACTGGGTCAGCTGATTAAAACTAGTAGCGCATCTAAGTATTGATTATCTCAAAAACGAATCATTTTAGAGGGTATGTTTCTTTGAGACCAAATAACATTCCTTCAATTAAAATGGTACTTATGTGCGGTAAACAAGGTGTCAATTAATTTGATGTTATTAGATTACAATGAAAATGACATCGGTGGACGAGGGGTGCGCGGGGTGGTATGTTGATTCATAGCTAGCTAGCTAGCGGACCTTTGTTGCGTCGACTCTTATTGCGCTGAAATAGGTTCCCATTTTGTTTAAACGTTAGTACGGGCACGGTATCGTAAGTCACGATTCGTGACGTATCAATCAGCTGGTATGAGAAACATGTAGCGTATTGTAATTTGCGCGGGAAAGCGCAAGTATACTTTTGCATATGAGATATCTCGCAAACGAAGCATTTTAAAGGATATGTTTCTTGTTAAGTTATTCAGTAAGTACCTACCGTTGTTTTCTCTGGACAAACATAAAAATAAACTCAAAGTCGATATTTTATCAAAAGACAAATAAAAAACCTATCGCAAATTAATGTACACTAATAACCCGATCTCCCCTTAAAATGAATTCGGGTTTAAAAGAAAGACCTTATATATTTATACATAGTAGCTTTAGATTATTGATCTGCACTGTTCAAAGTATTACTTATCATGTATATTGTACTTGTTACATTTAACTTTTGATAAAGCTCTCTGTTATTTGTAAAACGTGTGCACTTGTAACGTTACAACACACGGATGCTAACCCTACATAGGTATTTAATAGTATTGTACTTTTTTGTGTATGTAACAAAATACCACTTCTTCAATAAAAGGAACAAAAATTTGTTAAAGGCTATTAAACAATAAACAATAACTTTATTTGAACCAAAAAAGTGTAGCAACAGGTTTTAACAAAATATCATAATTAATAAGAAGTGACTTGCATACTTTTACTCAATAATAACTAAACAGTCAAACAAAATACCACTTCTTCAATAAAAGGAACAAAAATTTGTTAAAGGTTCCCTAGCACACGAGCTAGACCGCGTACGATCTGTATTACGGTTGCCAGTTCCCCAGCTCCTCGGAGAGATAAAAATAAATAAGTAGGCCAGCCATTTACAGAATTTATTATATCAGTGACAGTTTTACACAAAAATTTTGTTAGAGTGTGATACAATATAAAGTCATTGCAAAAACTTAATTATATTAGATAAGAGACGTAAGGTCTTTTACTTAGGATGGAATGACAAAAATAAAAATAAAATTAAAATTACAAATAAAAGAAAACATTAACAATGTTGTGAGTATACAATAATAACAATGTTTCTATTCCATTAAAGAATATTTGGACTTAAAGGCATAATATCCTTAATAAGGTGCATATAAACTCAAGAATAGTTATAGGCCTAGTATTAATAGTGCATGTTAGTATTTGTAGTTTTGAAGGTGCGGTGTGGGAGGTCTTGGATGCCTGGTCCGTCTTGTCGTTACTTCGTATTAATAATAGTCGTAATCGGTATTCCTACATTGGTTTGAAAAGGTGCTGCGGCAACCGTGGAATGTGAACCACGCGCCTGTTGCCAATGCTAAGATCTTGAAAAAAAAACAAGTGTTTTTTTAGGGTCTTAGCATTGGCAACAGGCGCGTGGTTCACATTCCACGGTTGGCGGAGGACATTTTCAGATCAATGTAGAAATACAGATTATAACTATTATGAATACGAAGTAACGACAAGACGGACTAGGCATCCAAGACCTCCCCCACACCGCACATTCAAAACTACATGGACTACTTACTGTATATAAGGTCTGTCAATGAAAGACCTTATATCCACCACTTTTTAACTCTACGACCGACCATTTCGTGTTCACAAAATTACGAGGAATCCACCGATACCAGTCGTAGGTATATATCAATTTTACAGATGCAACATTTCACATTAGTTCTAGGGTGAACCACACTAACTGTTTTTGTGCTTTAAGAGCACGTATTGAATTACCCCAGAAAATGACTGTATTATATATATTATTATTATTAATATTAAGCACCTCCTTTTATTGTGGTTCCATCTTTACAGAATATATCCCTTACGGTTGTGAATGTGCGCGGTGGTGGCGGTCTGGGTCGTCTCGTTGGTCGTGGCGTTGGTCGTCTCGTTCGTCGTGTCGTTGTTCTTACGTAGTCGTAGTAGGAGTAGTAGCTACCACCGTATCCACCGTATCCACTGTATCCACTGTATCTACATTCCTGGGAAAACGTTTGGCGGCAACTATTCAAAGAGAACCATGTTACCGCCCCAAGTCCTAAGGCCTGGTCAGGCATGAGCTGGCCTACCAGCCTTCCAAGGGAAAGCGTTGACTTTTGGAACACCAGTTTACCCTTGGAATAAATCGCCAAGTGTTTAAAATATAAAAATTTATTTGTATCATAGTTTACATGATATAGTATATATGTTTATAGTTTATAAACTACATGGACTACTTACTGTATATAAGGTCTGTCAATGAAAGACCTTATATACAGTAAGTAATCCATGTAGTTTTGAATGTGCGGGGTGTGTTGGAGGTCTTGGATGCCTAGTCCGTCTTGTCGTTACTTCGTATTCATAATAGTCATAATCTGTATTCCTACATTGGTCTGAAAATGTACTCCGGCAACTGTGAAATATGAACCACGCGCCTTTTGCCAATGCTAAGACCATAAAAAAAAAACACTTGTTTTTTTTTTAAGGTTTTAGTATTGGCAACAGGCGCGTGGTTCACATTCCACGGTTGCCGCAGCACCTTTTCAGACCAATGTAGGAATACAGATTATGACTATTATGAATACGAAGTAACGACAAGACGGACTAGGCATCCAAGACCTCCAACACACCCCGCACTTTTAAAACTACATGGATTACTTACTGTATATAAGGTCTTTCATTGACAGACCTTATATACAGTAAGTAGTCCATGTAGTTTTAAAAGTGCGGGGTGTGTTGGAGGTCTTGGATGCCTAGTCCGTCTTGTCGTTACTTCGTATTCATAATAGTCATAATCTGTATTCCTACATTGGTCTGAAAATGTACTCCGGCAACTGTGGAATATGAACCACGCGCCTTTTGCCAATGCTAAGACCATAAAAAAAAAACACTTGTTTTTTTTTTAAGGTTTTAGTATTGGCAACAGGCGCGTGGTTCACATTCCACGGTTGCCGCAGCACCTTTTCAGACCAATGTAGGAATACAGATTATGACTATTATGAATACGAAGTAACGACAAGACGGACTAGGCATCCAAGACCTCCAACACACCCCGCACTTTTAAAACTACATGGATTACTTACTGTATATAAGGTCTTTCATTGACAGACCTTATATACAGTAAGTAGTCCATGTAGTTTTAAAAGTGCGGGGTGTGTTGGAGGTCTTGGATGCCTAGTCCGTCTTGTCGTTACTTCGTATTCATAATAGTCATAATCTGTATTCCTACATTGGTCTGAAAATGTACTCCGGCAACTGTGGAATATGAACCACGCGCCTTTTGCCAATGCTAAGACCATAAAAAAAACACTTGTTTTTTTTTTAAGGTTTTAGTATTGGCAACAGGCGCGTGGTTCACATTCCACGGTTGCCGCAGCACCTTTTCAGACCAATGTAGGAATACAGATTATGACTATTATGAATACGAAGTAACGACAAGACGGACTAGGCATCCAAGACCTCCAACACACCCCGCACTTTTAAAACTACATGGATTACTTACTGTATATAAGGTCTTTCATTGACAGACCTTATATACAGTAAGTAGTCCATGTAGTTTTAAAAGTGCGGGGTGTGTTGGAGGTCTTGGATGCCTAGTCCGTCTTGTCGTTACTTCGTATTCATAATAGTCATAATCTGTATTCCTACATTGGTCTGAAAATGTACTCCGGCAACTGTGGAATATGAACCACGCGCCTTTTGCCAATGCTAAGACCATAAAAAAAAAACACTTGTTTTTTTTTTAAGGTTTTAGTATTGGCAACAGGCGCGTGGTTCACATTCCACGGTTGCCGCAGCACCTTTTCAGACCAATGTAGGAATACAGATTATGACTATTATGAATACGAAGTAACGACAAGACGGACTAGGCATCCAAGACCTCCAACACACCCCGCACTTTTAAAACTACATGGATTACTTACTGTATATAAGGTCTTTCATTGACAGACCTTATATACAGTAAGTAATCCATGTAGTTTTAAAAGTGCGGGGTGTGTTGGAGGTCTTGGATGCCTAGTCCGTCTTGTCGTTACTTCGTATTCATAATAGTCATAATCTGTATTCCTACATTGGTCTGAAAAGGTGCTGCGGCAACCGTGGAATGTGAACCACGCGCCTGTTGCCAATACTAAAACCTTAAAAAAAAAACAAGTGTTTTTTTTTTATGGTCTTAGCATTGGCAAAAGGCGCGTGGTTCATATTCCACAGTTGCCGGAGTACATTTTCAGACCAATGTAGGAATACAGATTATGACTATTATGAATACGAAGTAACGACAAGACGGACTAGGCATCCAAGACCTCCAACACACCCCGCACTTTTAAAACTACATGGACTACTTACTGTATATAAGGTCTTTCATTGACAGACCTTATATACAGTAAGTAGTCCATGTAGTTTATAAACTATAAACATATATACTATATCATGTAAACTATGATACAAATAAATTTTTATATTTTAAACACTTGGCGATTTATCCCAAGGGTAAACAGGTGTTCCAAAAGTCAACGCTTTCCCTTGGAAGGCTGGTAGGCCAGCTCATGCCTGACCAGGCCTTAGGACTTGCGGCGGTAACATGGTTCTCTTTGAATAGTTGCCGCCAAACGTTTTCCCAGGAATGTAGATACAGTGGATACAGTGGATACGGTGGATACGGTGGTAGCTACTACTCCTACTACGACTACGTAAGAACAACGACACGACGAACGAGACGACCAACGCCACGACCAACGAGACGACCCAGACCGCCACCACCGCGCACATTCACAACCGTAAGGGATATATTCTGTAAAGATGGAACCACAATAAAAGGAGGTGCTTAATATTAATAATAATAATATATATAATATAGTCATTTTCTGGGGTAATTCAATACGTGCTCTTAAAGCACAAAAACAGTTAGTGTGGTTCACCCTAGAACTAATGTGAAATGTTGCATCTGTAAAATTGATATATACCTACGACTGGTATCGGTGGATTCCTCGTAATTTTGTGAACACGAAACGGTCGGTCGTAGAGTTAAAAAGTGGTGGATATAAGGTCTTTCATTGACAGACCTTATATACAGTAAGTAGTCCATGTAGTTTTGAATGTGCGGTGTGTGGGAGGTCTTGGATGCCTAGTCCGTCTTGTCGTTACTTCGTATTAATAATAGTCGTAATCGGTATTCCTACATTGGTTTGAAAAGGTGCTGCGGCAACCGTGGAATGTGAATGGTAAGACCTTGAAAAAAAAACAAGTGTTTTTTTAGGGTCTTAGCATTGGCAACAGGCGCGTGGTTCACATTCCACGGTTGCCGCAGCACCTTTTCAAACCAATCTAGGAATACCGATTACGACTATTATTAATACGAAGTAACGACAAGACGGACTAGGCATCTAAGACCTCCCACACACCGCACATTCAAAACTACAAATACTAACATGCACTATTAATACTAGGCCTATAACTATTCTTAAGTTTATGTTCACCTTATTAAGGATATTATGCCTTTAAGTCCAAATATTCTTCAATGGAATAGAAACATTGTTATTATTGTATATTCACAACATTGTTAATGTTTTCTTTTATTTGTAATTTTAATTTTATTTTTATTTTTGTCATTCCATCTCTAAGTAAAAGACCTTACGTCTCTTATCTAATATAATTAAGTTTTTGCAATGACTTTATATTGTATCACACTCTAACAAAATTTTTGTGTAAAACTGTCACTGATATAATAAATTCTGTAAATGGCTGGCCTACTTATTTATTTTTATCTCTCCGAGGAGCTGGGGAACTGGCAACCGTAATACAGATCGTACGCGGTCTAGCTCGTGTGCTAGGGAACCTTTAACAAATTTTTGTTCCTTTTATTGAAGAAGTGGTATTTTGTTTGACTGTTTAGTTATTATTGAGTAAAAGTATGCAAGTCACTTCTTATTAATTATGATATTTTGTTAAAACCTGTTGCTACACTTTTTTGGTTCAAATAAAGTTATTGTTTATTGTTTAATAGCCTTTAACAAATTTTTGTTCCTTTTATTGAAGAAGTGGTATTTTGTTACATACACAAAAAAGTACAATACTATTAAATACCTATGTAGGGTTAGCATCCGTGTGTTGTAACTTGTAACGTTACAAGTGCACACGTTTTACAAATAACAGAGAGCTTTATCAAAAGTTAAATGTAACAAGTACAATATACATGATAAGTAATACTTTGAACAGTGCAGATCAATAATCTAAAGCTACTATGTATAAATATATAAGGTCTTTCTTTTAAACCCGAATTCATTTTAAGGGGAGATCGGGTTATTAGTGTACATTAATTTGCGATAGGTTTTTTATTTGTCTTTTGATAAAATATCGACTTTGAGTTTATTTTTATGTTTGTCCAGAGACAACAACAACACACGGATGCTAACCCTACATAGGTATTTAATAGTATTGTACTTTTTTGTGTATGTAACAAAATACCACTTCTTCAATAAAAGGAACAAAAATTTGTTAAAGGCTATTAAACAATAAACAATAACTTTATTTGAACCAAAAAAGTGTAGCAACAGGTTTTAACAAAATATCATAATTAATAAGAAGTGACTTGCATACTTTTACTCAATAATAACTAAACAGTCAAACAAAATACCACTTCTTCAATAAAAGGAACAAAAATTTGTTAAAGGTTCCCTAGCACACGAGCTAGACCGCGTACGATCTGTATTACGGTTGCCAGTTCCCCAGCTCCTCGGAGAGATAAAAATAAATAAGTAGGCCAGCCATTTACAGAATTTATTATATCAGTGACAGTTTTACACAAAAATTTTGTTAGAGTGTGATACAATATAAAGTCATTGCAAAAACTTAATTATATTAGATAAGAGACGTAAGGTCTTTTACTTAGAGATGGAATGACAAAAATAAAAATAAAATTAAAATTACAAATAAAAGAAAACATTAACAATGTTGTGAATATACAATAATAACAATGTTTCTATTCCATTAAAGAATATTTGGACTTAAAGGCATAATATCCTTAATAAGGTGAATATAAACTTAAGAATAGTTATAGGCCTAGTATTAATAGTGCATGTTAGTATTTGTAGTTTTGAAGGTGCGGTGTGGGAGGTCTTGGATGCCTAGTCCGTCTTGTCGTTACTTCGTATTAATAATAGTCGTAATCGGTATTCCTACATTGGTTTGAAAAGGTGCTGCGGCAACCGTGGAATGTGAACCACGCGCCTGTTGCCAATGCTAAGATCTTGAAAAAAAAACAAGTGTTTTTTTAGGGTCTTAGCATTGGCAACAGGCGCGTGGTTCACATTCCACGGTTGGCGGAGGACATTTTCAGATCAATGTAGAAATACAGATTATGACTATTATGAATACGAAGTAACGACAAGACGGACTAGGCATCCAAGACCTCCCCCACACCGCACATTCAAAACTACATGGACTACTTACTGTATATAAGGTCTGTCAATGAAAGACCTTATATCCACCACTTTTTAACTCTACGACCGACCGTTTCGTGTTCACAAAATTACGAGGAATCCACCGATACCAGTCGTAGGTATATATCAATTTTACAGATGCAACATTTCACATTAGTTCTAGGGTGAACCACACTAACTGTTTTTGTGCTTTAAGAGCACGTATTGAATTACCCCAGAAAATGACTATATTATATATATTATTATTATTAATATTAAGCACCTCCTTTTATTGTGGTTCCATCTTTACAGAATATATCCCTTACGGTTGTGAATGTGCGCGGTGGTGGCGGTCTGGGTCGTCTCGTTGGTCGTGGCGTTGGTCGTCTCGTTCGTCGTGTCGTTGTTCTTACGTAGTCGTAGTAGGAGTAGTAGCTACCACCGTATCCACCGTATCCACTGTATCCACTGTATCTACATTCCTGGGAAAACGTTTGGCGGCAACTATTCAAAGAGAACCATGTTACCGCCCCAAGTCCTAAGGCCTGGTCAGGCATGAGCTGGCCTACCAGCCTTCCAAGGGAAAGCGTTGACTTTTGGAACACCAGTTTACCCTTGGAATAAATCGCCAAGTGTTTAAAATATAAAAATTTATTTGTATCATAGTTTACATGATATAGTATATATGTTTATAGTTTATAAACTACATGGACTACTTACTGTATATAAGGTCTGTCAATGAAAGACCTTATATACAGTAAGTAATCCATGTAGTTTTGAATGTGCGGGGTGTGTTGGAGGTCTTGGATGCCTAGTCCGTCTTGTCGTTACTTCGTATTCATAATAGTCATAATCTGTATTCCTACATTGGTCTGAAAATGTACTCCGGCAACTGTGGAATATGAACCACGCGCCTTTTGCCAATGCTAAGACCATAAAAAAAAAACACTTGTTTTTTTTTTAAGGTTTTAGTATTGGCAACAGGCGCGTGGTTCACATTCCACGGTTGCCGCAGCACCTTTTCAGACCAATGTAGGAATACAGATTATGACTATTATGAATACGAAGTAACGACAAGACGGACTAGGCATCCAAGACCTCCAACACACCCCGCACTTTTAAAACTACATGGATTACTTACTGTATATAAGGTCTTTCATTGACAGACCTTATATACAGTAAGTAGTCCATGTAGTTTATAAACTATAAACATATATACTATATCATGTAAACTATGATACAAATAAATTTTTATATTTTAAACACTTGGCGATTTATTCCAAGGGTAAACTGGTGTTCCAAAAGTCAACGCTTTCCCTTGGAAGGCTGGTAGGCCAGCTCATGCCTGACCAGGCCTTAGGACTTGGGGCGGTAACATGGTTCTCTTTGAATAGTTGCCGCCAAACGTTTTCCCAGGAATGTAGATACAGTGGATACAGTGGATACGGTGGATACGGTGGTAGCTACTACTCCTACTACGACTACGTAAGAACAACGACACGACGAACGAGACGACCAACGCCACGACCAACGAGACGACCCAGACCGCCACCACCGCGCACATTCACAACCGTAAGGGATATATTCTGTAAAGATGGAACCACAATAAAAGGAGGTGCTTAATATTAACAATAATAATATATATAATATAGTCATTTTCTGGGGTAATTCAATACGTGCTCTTAAAGCACAAAAACAGTTAGTGTGGTTCACCCTAGAACTAATGTGAAATGTTGCATCTGTAAAATTGATATATACCTACGACTGGTATCGGTGGATTCCTCGTAATTTTGTGAACACGAAACGGTCGGTCGTAGAGTTAAAAAGTGGTGGATATAAGGTCTTTCATTGACAGACCTTATATACAGTAAGTAGTCCATGTAGTTTTGAATGTGCGGTGTGTGGGAGGTCTTGGATGCCTAGTCCGTCTTGTCGTTACTTCGTATTAATAATAGTCGTAATCGGTATTCCTACATTGGTTTGAAAAGGTGCTGCGGCAACCGTGGAATGTGAACCACGCGCCTGTTGCCAATGCTAAGACCCTAAAAAAACACTTGTTTTTTTTTCAAGGTCTTACCATTCACATTCCACGGTTGCCGCAGCACCTTTTCAAACCAATGTAGGAATACCGATTACGACTATTATTAATACGAAGTAACGACAAGACGGACTAGGCATCCAAGACCTCCAACACACCGCACGTTCAAAACTACATGGACTACTTATTGCATATAAGGTCTGTCAATTGAAATTGAAAGTAATTTAGGAGGTGATTCAGTATCGTTAATACATCACATTCCATCCACTGCAAAGTACTTTTTTTTGGGCGAATTTTTTCTTCACTTGTCCATGAAGATATAAAAATATCGTGTGAAATTTACAGAAAAATTGTGAGGCACGATATGAATATTTCGTTCAGTAACTTAGGACATGAAGAGTGCGAAGGATGCGCTTACTTCAAACAGCATGATAAGAACCATATCCAAAATCAGAGTAACGATTGCGAGGTATGTAACAACTATGCAAAACATAATTTTAAATACACTAACTGTAGAAAAGAATACCAAAACGAAGTCCAGAAAGCTACAAAACCTTCAAACATTGAAACAATATTTTATTCCGTTGACCTTCAAAAAGTAATAATGTTGCCAAGAATTGATCAGTACAAGCATACACAAACGTGATAAGAAGCACATTGTTTTATGGATGGACAACTGTTCGGCCCAAAACAAAAATTGGGCGATGTTCTCCTTCCTGGTTGACATTATTAATAGCGATTTAATTGCAGCTGAAACAATAAGTTTCAAATATCTTGAGCCGGGGCATACATTTATGTCTGCAGATAGCTTCCATCACCAGGTGGAACTATCATTGCAACGAAAAAAGAAAGTTTTCGACTTCGATGATTTCGTGGACGCAGTAAAGCAGTCCAATTCAAAAAAAAAATGTGTAAAGGAAATGAGAGTTGGACACTTTTATGACTATTCAGACTCATCTTCCCAAGTGAAGGTTTTTTTGAAGTGAAGGTTTTGAAAGTGCTTGATCTTCTTTGTCCTTAAAATCTGGAATAAAATGATATTATTAAAGTCTTTCTATTTAAATAAATATATGAATATATTTAAATAAATCTTAAACTAAAAAGAAATTTATTATATACCGGGTGTAAACAGACTGCTACCTTTAAATTCAAATACATATTCTACCGATCATACTGAACCACTTTTCCCAAGAAACATACCCGCGCAAACCATTAGTTTAGGTAATATTCGAGTTTTTAACAGACCTTCTTATACTACGAGCTAAAATCTTTAAGTTGCAGTTTAATATCTTTTTCTCTGATGTTTTGCGCTAGTATTTTTCTTTACAATGTTGATCAGTATGATCAGTAGACTATGTGGATTTATTTAAAGGTCGCAGACTGTTTACATCCTGTATGTCGTGGGCAGATCGTAATGTATGAAATTGAAAATCTTTCACCAAAAGTAAAAAATAGGTGCGACGACGAGCGGAGCGAAGCGAGGTGATCCTAGTTTCAACAGAAATAAGATCTGCTGGCAGATCATGATATGCCCAATTCTACGATGTGTCGACGATATATACAGTGGTGGTCACATAATTAAAGACACCTCCTAATTGACCACAAAAATCTTAGTTATGGTACTACCATTTGCATAAATAGGTATTTAATCTAGAGTAATTGGTATTAAACCATACATGACATTGTATTCTTAAAATGTGGGACAAAAAAATAGATGTGTTCGTTAGTAGTTTAGCCACTGCGCACTCTGGGAAAGTAACACAAACTTTTTTAACTTACTTGTAGCTGGCCAGCTAATTAAAGACAATAAAAGCTGTGTTCTGAATTTTAAAAAAGAAAAAAAGAACTTAATTCTCTTTTTCTTTGTTTTGCCGCGTATTTCATGAAACGTCGATATTACTGAAAAAACTTAACATTTTTCATTAAAATTAATACGTTTTAAACCAATTAATATGGGAAAAAACAAGAGTTGCGATTCGACCACTAGGAAGATTATTGTGGGCTTTTGTACCAAAGGCTGGTCGTACAGAAAAATAGAAAACCACTTGAACTGTTCTAAGGACATGGTTATGAATGCTAAAACACATACCAAGAAGTTTAACACGACCGAAAACGTACCTAGAAAACCGAGACCTAGGAAAACTACTGTGCGGGAAGACTCTAAGATGGTGTTGTTGGCAAAAAAAAGATCCGTTCAAGGGATCAGAACTGATACGTTCGGAGTTGTTTGAAGGAGGAGGGTCGAAGGATGTGTCTGCAAGAACAATTAGATGGAGACTATGTGAGGCAAACTTGTACGGAAGAGTGTCTCGAAAGGTGCCACTTTTGAAAAAACAAAATGTTAAGGCAAGATTAGCGTTTGCTACAAAATATCAACACTGGACTGAACGAGAGTGGAAACAAGTGCTCTTTTCTGATGAAACAATAAATAATATGATTAATTCTGATGGAAAACAATTTGTTAGACGCCCCCCAAACAAAGAAATGGATCCAAAGTATACCAAGAAAGTAGTCAAACATGGGGGTGGAAATATCAAAGTGTGGGGCTGCTTTTCAGGACTTGGTGTATGACCTGTCAGGAAAATAGAAGGCAACATGGATCAATTCCAGTACAAGAATATTTTAGAACAAGCCATGCTGCCCTCGGCCGAGCAAAATTTACCGGTCATTTGGACTTTCCAACAGGATAATGATCCGAAAAACACTGCAAAAATAGTAAAAGACTTCTTAAGGAACCAGTCCGTGACAGTTTTGGATTGGCCCCTGTACAGCCCGGATTTAAATCCCATAGAAAATTTGTGGTACCAGGTGAAGAAGACAGTGGCGACAAAGCGGACATCGCACGTCGATCAACTTTACACAACCTTTACAGAAGCATGGGAGCAAATTCCGGTAGGAGGTTGTACAAAATTGATCGCTTCCATGCCCAAGAGATGTCGTGCTGTAATTTCTGCCAAAGGACATGCGACCAAATATTGATACGTACCGGAATGTTTTATAAATTTGTTGGGAATTTTGTGTTATAAAGATAATTTCAATAATAACAATATTTTTTTTTATTTCTTCTAAGCAAATGGAGTGTCTTTAATTATATGGCCATATCTTTGTTAAGTTTATACTGCTTGCAATTAGGATAAACCGAATAAAAGATTAGGAACAGACAAATTTAGTTGATAATATTTCGTTTTAACACTAAACAATACCCACACTAATATTTTTAAATTGTGTAGCAAGTTACAATGGTAGTCTGATAAAAAATATAGAGAGGAATAGCTTAGTTATTTTAATATACTTTAAGTGTCTGTAATTATGTGACCACCACTGTATATATATAAATATAAATATATTTAATATTTCATTTCATTTCATATACAAGTTAAAATTTATTAACCACCCGAATTCATACTGGAGACACGGTTAGTGATCAGGAACAAGGTTCAATTAACCTCTTTTTCGAAACCATAAAAAACCGGCCAAGTGCGAGTCAGGCTCGCGTACCTAGGGTTCCGTATTGTGGATGATAAATTTAATTTTGTAATTTTTTTTCATTAATTTCTCAACTGCTTAATTTTCCTGTAATATTTACGTAAAAGTTATATTTTTCGGTCCACCAGTTTTGGAGACAAGGGGGTTACATACATATTTTTAAGGTTTTGTGCCAGTAAATATATACTTATAAATAATTGTTTTTTTTGGACAGCAAAACCTCCTTGCATCTTTGTAATTTTTTAAATTTTATGACTTGCACCATGCACCACAGAGTACGTTTTTTTGTATGGGTTGTCAGTCTTCTCGTATTGTTCGTCTATGGTTTAATCAAATAAATTGGAAGATATTAAATCCATCAGAAAGTGCTACCTGACATATCGGAAGCGAATCATCACATGGTACCTTCCATAAACCAATTACCAAAACCATTTACTGTAAGTACCTTATTTCATATGTACCTAGGTTTCATTTAATGAACCCTTTTAAGACCTAGTAGTCTCTATATGAAATAAGTCAACATAAATTACCTTTATATAAATAAATTTAATATATTTTTACTTAATATTTACTAAAATTATATTTGGTAAGGGTTGTAAATAACAAGAAAGGTTCCCTTCGATCTTACATAAGTCTTGGTTATTTTCCTGACTTTGAGTGATAATAATTTCAATAAAACAATCAAGTCTCATTTACTGTCTTATTAACATAAATTAGAACTTTATTTTTAGTTCACAAGCATCTATTTTATACCATTTTAACTTTTGGCTTCACTATTCCATAGGTATATAGTGTTATAGCCTGGGTCTCAATATACCAGTTAAAATGAAAGAATATTATTTATTCAGTACAAACAGACACATCATTTTGTATTATAAAAATTAATCTATTGAAATTATATCCCCTTTATTAAAATAATATATTTCTAGGCAAGGTTTTATTTATTTAAATGAATTTGGACCTGTCTATCAAACTCCCATACATGAATTTTCCAATGAGAATATTAAATTTTCTCTAGAAGAATCTAATTTGACTCTATTATTTTATATAGCAATTAAAGGGTCTCTTGGTTTATGTTTGCTCAAAATTTAAATCTCATACTCTGCACTTTGATAATGAACTTGCAAATAAGAATACAGGAAATAGCTTCCTGAATAAATTAAACAAATTTCACTTACAAATACACAAAACAAAACATAAAATATAGAGGATTTTCGCAAGCAAAATAAATAGAATCAGTAAGGTCACTTATCACTATTCGACCTGATCTTCGCAGAAAAGGGATTTTTCACTTTTTTTTCACTTTCGCGGTTATTTCTGAGGCTCTCACACAAGCCTACGTACACTTCTCAGACAATCCTAAACTCATACTTTTACTTCCCTATTTAGATTTAAATTTATTTGCCTGAGAATCCTATTTTCTAAACGTTTTAGAAATAAATAAATTATCACCGAAAACTCCGCGCGGTATTCCTCGAAAATTAGAACTTCCCTCCCCACTTTTTTTTAGTCCTATTTATACCCCAAATCCGCCATGTTTTCTGATCCAATGCCATCAAATGCAATCCTTTCCAAAACTTTTCTATACAAAGCTAGCACCTCGTTCGAATTTTATCTTTGACATGTTGTAATAAGGATCATATTCCCTCGCCCTAACTTCTCAACGGTCAATCAAATACTTTTGTGTTTTTATGCTTGTTACAGAATTCAATCTTATTTCTAGTACTTTAGAATACAATTTCCGTTGATAGCTTGCTGTTCTAGAACTATCTATGCATTTGTTTTAATTTAAGGGTCCGTATGGTTTTTAAAACCAAATTCAGTGCGATATTTTTTATTACTTTGTGAATAGTTTCATTTAGGGCGGATTCGACCAACCAAGCTTTATACCAGGAATAACTAATCTCGGAATAAATTTACTCCCTCGATTTTAATCTCGGTATAACTTTTTGCATTCTACCAAACTATTTTTATACTCGGATAGCTATTCCCTCAGAATAAGGAATACAAATAGAAGCCTGGCTAAAATAAGAACTGGGCATTAGCCATTGTACTCATCTAACGTAAATTACTCCTGTGTACGAGTGAATGAAACACCGGACCGCACTTACTTTATATTTTTTCCAGGTGTGTCACTAGATTGAACCAAACAAAAATAAAATAAAAAAAAAATAAAAATACGTTTATTCATCACAAATTTTTAACATTAAAAGTATTAACGTCAGGGCCCCGTGGTAGTTACAGGAACTGAAGTACAGGAACCCCGCTCTTTCTCTAACTTAACTTACTTAAATAAACAAGAATACCTATATTTATGTAATATTATTACAACTTAAATTAATACAACTTAATATAACTTAGCTACAATTAAATGTGTAGAAACTAATACAGAACCAAACTATTACAATTCCAGAGTATGTGAGGTGATGTGAGAGTCTGTTTGTGTGGATGTGTGAGAGAAATATGTGAGAATGTGAGTATGTGGGTGTGAGTCTGTGTGAGAGGGTGTATTTGTGTATGTGTGAGTGTAGGAGAAGGGGGTAAGTTTTTCTTATGAATACAGGTAATTATGAAGTGCGCCAGCCTCCTTAGCCCTACGACAAGGGTCTTGGGATCAATGTGTATTACATACTAAGAAGGGAGGGCGTGTAATTGTGAATATTTTATTAGGATTGGTTAATTTCATTGCCACGAAAAACTCAAGATTGAGTAAGTAAAAGCGATTCAGTCACTTCATAATCTAAGGTTTTTAACCATGAATTAACTTTAGTTTTGCACTCTTGAAGTGTAAGAGGATAAACATTCATTATTTTATTTATCTTTTTGTACAAATGAGATGATAATATTTGAAATTGCCTGCCTGCGAATGCTGTCTTACAGTTTGTGTGGTGGATAACACGATCCTGTCTTCTCCGATTCATAACCAGGGGATCATAAGGTAAGTTACGATGTCGTATTAGAACTGATCTTTGTATGTACAATTGCCGAACGGTTAACAATTCATAAGTGGAGTAAAGTGTATGAGTCGGGAACCTAAATGGCTTAAAGAGCATAACCTTTAGCAATGATCTCTGTGCCCTTTCTAATTCAATGAGTTTGGTTTTACATGAACCTCCCCACGCAGGGATACAGTATGTAAGTACAGATCTAGCTAAGGAAAAATAATGGATGTTAACAATGTAGGACGAGCGACACGTCTTAGCTTTTTGAAGATAAAAATTAATTTTCGTATTCTTAGAGTGAGATAATTAATATGCGAATACCAGTTTAGTTGATCGTCAAAAATAATGCCTAAGTATTTAATGGTATTTACTCTCTCAATATGAGGGCACGCACAACCATTGGAGTTGGAACAGGAATGCAGTTTTAATGAGAAGGAATTTGGAGGTTTGAATTGTTTCAAGATAGAAAAGGCTAAGTATTTCGTTTTTGAAACATTTAGTGAAAGTAAATTGTGCTTTAGCCAGGAATTAACAATACGAAGACCGTTCTCAGCATGCATATATACCTGTTGCCAATTCCTGCCATGAAAAATCAATGCGGTATCATCAGCATAGGAAAAAATACTACAATTCGACAGAGTTTGCTGACATAAGTCGTTAATATAAACAAGAAATAGTGTAGGTCCGAGAACACTGCCTTGCGGTACTCCGTAGTTTATTGGAGTATCTGAACTGTAATAGGGACTAACTTTGACACATTGTACACGGTCTTTCAAAAAATCTTCAATAATTCTGTACGGCAAGCCTCTGATGCCAAATCCTTCGAGTTTACTCAATAGGATAGGAATGGATACGGTATCAAAGGCCTTTTTGAGATCTAGGAATACCCCTAGGCATTTTTGTCTACTGTCAAGGTGTTTTACAATAGTATCAGATAGAGTTAAGACAGCATCTTCCGTAGATATTCCATTTCTGAATCCAAATTGGTTTTTGGAGAGAAGATTTTTGTCAGTAAAAAATTTTTTAAGTCTATTATTAAGTAATTTTTCTAAGATTTTCGCCAGTATAGGGAGCACTGATATAGGCCTATAATTGCCAACGTCATCTCTATTCCCTTGTTTATAGATAGGATGAATAATAGATCGCTTAAACGCCCTAGGGAATACTCCTTTAGCAAAACATAGATTACATACATAACTAAAAATTGGGATGATTAAGTGTTTATTTTGTTTAACAAATTTGGTAGGAATATTATCCCACCCAGCTGAACTGTCGTTGTTTAGGCTCATTAACAGAGTTTGTACTTCCTGAGGGTCTGTGTTTAGTAAAACAAAAGAATCTTTGGCAGGGGGGATTTTAGGTAAGTTATGATTTGGGTTTTCCTGAGTAGGTGTTTTTAAAATAGTATCGGCAAGGTTCTTACCTATATTAGCAAAATAATTGTTAACGAATTGCAGAGATTCTTCTGGGGATGATTTGATATTTAAAAGTTCAGGGTTGGTATTCTTAGTGCTTTGAATATTGGCGATATTTTTAATACATTTCCATAATGACTTAGGGTTTTTAGTAGACTGTGTTAATTCATTACGTTCATGATTTAATTTAAGTCTTTTTAGCAAATTATTGCAGAAGTTTCTGTATCGTCTGTACGTTATCATTAAAATAGTATCAGTAGGGTTTTTTTTTAATTTGTGTTGCATACGATCTCTATTTTGTATACAGCGCAGGATTCCACTTGTTATCCACGGTTGAATAATGCGTTTTCTACTAGGTACTTTAACCATAACAGTATTCTCTTGAATTACTTGGTGGATGGTGTTAATGAGTAAATCAGCTGCTTCATTAGGATCTGTTAGAGACGTAATGTTATTAAGATTAGATTCCAAGAGTGCAGCCTCAGCTTTCTCATAATTCAATTTAGGTCGATACGAAGTCATTTTATTTTTAGACAAGTTTTTGTCTAAGCTCAAAATAACAGTAAAATGATCTGTTATAGTAGTTTCAAGTACTGTAACAAATGCATTAGCTGAAGATTTCAACATAATATGGTCTAAACAGGTTTTGTTATGGGTAGGATAGATGTGGCCTGGAAGGATTCCATGGCTTGCTAGCATGTTCAGATATTTGGAACTGTTATTATCCGTATTAGTATTTGTTATATCTATATTTATGTCACCTGTAATTATAGTATTTGAGGTAGAACTCAGTGACATTAAAAGTTTGTCTAAAGACTCTATGAAGTTGCTAGCGTTTTTGTTAGAAGGAGAACGGTAGATGCCTAAGATAACTTCATTTGAAATTTGCAGTTTAAGACAAGAGGCGTCCGATATTACTTGTTCTTCCACCGTTCCAAATGTCAGATGGATGTAATTTGGATGTACTTTAAATATTATAATACCATCAAATTAAATATGTCTCATCATTGTATCGTTGTGTTGTAATATCGTTCGTTGCGTGCATCACATCTTAATTTGGTGGCATCGAAATGTCTAATGCATTTTGCAAAAGTTTACAGCTTCACCGAGAGAAATTAAATATTTTTGTGCTCTTCCTCTCAAAATTTGTGAAAGTGTTATTTATTATTGTTTGTGTTGATTGTTTTTTTAACATTGTAATAAAATGTCTTGTGCGATTGAAGGCTCTAAATCGCATACAGGAAGAAAAGAAAACAACAATGAAGCAATATCATTTCATCGGTGAGTTCTGATAGTTTTTATGTTAATAAGTTGCAGGATCATTCCTAAAACTCAGTAACAATAATAGTAGTTCTTGTAAATGATACTCGTGTTCAATTCTACACCGATATTTGCCTGTTTTATATAGATTTTCTGCCGACTATTAGAGGTTATGTTTTTTTGCATAGTGATGTACTGAAGTCCGTGTGGCCAACTATCGAACATTGGTTCCCGCGGCAGCCATGCATAAAGGATAATACCGCAGATAAATTGCAGCGCGAGTTAAAAGAAAAATAATGCCGAATAAATATCGCTATATTTTTTTGTTACAGATTTCCAAAAAGGGAAGAATTAAAAAGAGAATGGCTTGGACGAATAATTAGATCAAATTGGGCAATTAAAAAAAGCAGTCATATTTGTTCGAAACACTTTACGCCGGATTCTTTTGGACCAAACGAAAATTTAAAATGGAGACGGTTAAAGGCAGATGCTTTACCGACGTTATATTTACCAGATACAGACACATTGGTAACCTTTAAATAATCATGTATAATTGCATTATCAATCTTGTTTGTAGGTACGTGCTTGTACTATACTATAGTATATTAACTCGATAATTTTTCAATTTTAGGCAACAGAACCAGTACCTATGGATGTCTGTGGTGTAGAAAAGTGCATACTTCTATGTTCGCAAATCGTTCTGAAAGGCCTGTTCAGAACTTGTACGTTACTTCCGTGATCGACTTCACGAAAAAATTCCGCAGATCAAGACATTTTCATACTTAGTGGTTGACAATAAAAGTACTTTGACAGGGTAGTTCTATCGTGAAATGAATTTTGGGAATGCTTATTGACTTCAACTGCGCATAATTTGATTTCTTATTACAGGTTATTAGGTATTTTAATCGTTCATTATTTGTTATTATTCAAAATAAGTTGATGTTTATTTGATAGAAATAACAAAAAAATTGAAATTACCTCTGTAGTAATTGCGCTGTTATCGCTCATCATTGACATAATATTATTATTACGAAACCTATAAGTCTATGATTATTATGATTTCTATTGTTGCGATTAATTTCTTCCTCCTTGATTGAAAAAAGACGCGACATCCACGAACATCTATTTGATTGAGTTAAGAGGCGACTTAAAAAGTATCCACTTAAATAGTTTACGGTTGTATCTGTGATACAAGCTACAGCATTTTTTGTCTAGAAACAAGCACAATTTTGGACTTAACTTATGTACCTACCTGCCTACGATATAGTAATTTGTACTTAATAAAAAATATTATGCTAAACGAAAGATATCCTTTTATTAATTCCTTATTTACACAATATAACATGTGTCCCACTGGGGTAGACAGAGACCACTTTGCTATTAATTCTCTTGGCCTCCTTCCAAAGCAAGAGGATGTCACCAGAAAGGTCGGTGCCTCCTGCATTCTCTTTTTTTTCACACTTTGATACGAAATAATGTGTGGTAGGCAGATTGGTCGTGGTTCCGATTTGGTTTATTTATCGTAGTCAAAAATCGACATTGTAACATCACTAGCAAAGCAACGAACTAGTGACAACCTACCTAATTAAGAAAAAACTAATACATATCCATCTCTCTCTAACGCACTATAATGTCGTAAGAAAATCAAGGATAGGTGTCTTTCTCCGCGTATTATTTTAGCCAGGCTTCTATTTGTATTCCTTATTCTGAGGCTATTCCAGAGAATAAGAACGGACCACAGAGCAGTTATAACAAAATTGAACGAATGGCCAGATGATCGTAAAAACCGACAAAATTACCGTGGTAATATTCCTTAAACCAAAGTACTAAATGTTACGTCAACTTAATTTCGCCGGATTACAAGCTGTCAAAAACGTCAATTATGAGGTTAGGAATTTGAATTATTTATTTCTGTCCGCTGAGTTTTTTGATTCTTGCTTCGTTCGTTTATTTTATGAATTGTTTTGTTTGGGATTTGATATGTACCTACGGTTTTAAATAATGGTAAATGAAAACGAGAAACAAGCGTAGTCCTAACTGGCTACCTTACGAGAAACATTTATTCATAGATAGACATAGGATTCGCTGATTTATTGCTGGCTAAAAGAAGCTACCTATCCGAATGGAACAAAATGCAAGAATACAACGCTCGCACTGTCAACTGCAGGTCTGCAAACAACCCAAAACCCCAGTGGGAGCTGCTAGAAAAGAAGCAGCAGAAAATGAAAGCTGTTTGACTCAAACAGGTTAGTTTACTGCTAAGCAAAAAGTAGGCTTGTTAAATTTCAGCTTTTGTTATCTCTCTCTCTCTACCAGTCACTAATCAGTACCTACTGACTACTATCACGGACTTAAATATTAATATTCTAACAAATTCATTATATTGCAGGTGGTGGACCTCAAAAAGCATTAAAGGATGACAAAGTTTCATTAAAACTACTGCTGTTAGCCTATATAATCCTTTTGACAGTGCACAGTGACAATGTGGAGGCTTCAGGATCTCAGGATATCACAGACACAATAGTAGTGGAAAGTAAGTAATAAGCGACATGACTAGAATGATCAGCCCGTAAAAAGATCCAACAGTACAAGTAATTTACTTAACATGAAAGTCAGTGAAGTACAGACTTCTTTTATGTTACAGGTATGGATTTAAGGCCCTGCCATTCCAAAATGAGCATTTTGTTTAATTAATATTGTCAGTTCAATATCTCATTCAAATACAAGTTAAATATATGTTACAATAGAGGATATACTCTAAACACAAGTTGATCTAAAAACGTAATTGAGTTAACTTCACCCGGTAGAAAAAAATCACAAAGTAAGCTCCTCAAATTGCGAATAAATGTGTTTATAGCAAAGCTGTTCAACGGAGAGAATTAAAACTTTTCCTGAATTTTCTTTACAGATAACTAAAGACACTTATCGGCCCATTTTTATTAATTTGTCAATACTTTTTCAGAAATTCCAGAAAAACCTCGCAAATTCACCGATTATGCGTGCTCGCAGCGCACGAAGCGAGCGTTCTAATGTAGACTTTCTGACAATATCATTGAGTTCAAAATTACTTGATACGATTATTGTGTTGGATGCGTAGGGCCTTAAGACAAACAGACGGCAATTCTGTGGATGAAATAGGAGGATTTGAGAAATTATGTTCCCGAGAAAGAAGATATTTGAATGATAATTTGTAATAATAATCATAATAGGTATCTGTATTATTTATTGTAGTGCCAATATATGACATGATCATTGTAAAGTAACTCTCGATACAAACCATACCTACCCTTGACAGTAATTTAATTTGGGATGGATAAAATTTAGTTACCTACTAGTTAATAGAAGGTGAAGAGAAATACACAGGTTGATAATTTAAGAAGTTTATTGGAATATTTTTAATGAAACTATAATATATTTATTAAATAAATGTATTTAAATCAATTTATATGTTCAATCTAGTATGACAAATTAATGTTAAGCTCATAAACGTTATCTTCCTTAAATTTAATTAAATAATATATTTTCACAAATTAAAAAACAGATTTTTTTTTTTTTGCTCACAGGAGCCTCCACTAATTTGAACAGAATTTTGATTCACATTATTTACTCGTATTTGCCCACTTTTTATAATTTCCTCCCATCGTGCATTTTCTCCACAGTGGTGTAGAATATTATGCAGCACAGCAGTGGCCACAATAATAACCAAAGCTTTATCCAATTTCACAAGCTTTCCCATACCTAATACAGGGAAACGTCTCTTCCATACACCATAGGACCTTTCGACTAGGTTCTGTGTCCTTATTTGAGACTCATTATAGAGCTGCTCGACTGGTGTTGCGGGTTTCCTAAAGGAGCGAATATGTATGGTATTGTGGACGCATAACCCGCATCTACTACCAAATGTGCAATGCCATAAGCACCAGCTTCAAACTTTGTTTTTCTGTAGCAGCTATTGAAAATAGTGCTATCATGAGCTTGTCCTGGCCATCTTGCTACTATATCCATTATCTCGAGGTTGGCATTGCATATAGTTTGCACGTTGATGGAAAAGTAAAGCTTTCTATTCTTATACAGTTCTGCTTCTTCGCCACCTGAAACAAAAACTGTTTAGTTATCTTGTGATTTAATTTTAATCTATGCTACTCTTTGACACATTTATTTTATATACCTGGAGATGCAATACGAATGTGTGTACAATCCATGGCACTACTAGTGGAAATCGGGCTTTGTGATAAAATGCATCTTGCTCTCTTCTAATTTCTTCAGGCGTTTCAGGGAATTTGATATATTCCTTGTGCAATGAACTATTGCTGCACTAACTTGGTGTATGATTTTATTTGAAGTGGAAACACTCAAGCCAGAGTAATCACCAATACTTCTTTGTGTGTTATTAGTAGCATAAAATCTTAAAGTAGCTAGTAGCTGGTTTACTGGTGATATTGGATAGTACCTGTAAAAAGAAACACCTTTGAAATGTTTACAGCACACAATGCTACTTGGTTATAGTTTCAGCTTGTTGTAGGCAGGTACTAAATAGAGTAATAACTTAAATGGGCTCAGTAGATACTTACCGATTAGATATACATATACTCCAAACTATGTTCGATTTTGGACAGCAAAAACAACGTTGATGTCTTGAATAATCGAAACCCCACTGTAAAATCATAGTCGTCATAACTTTTGAAGTAATTGCATCTTTCTCTGATCAATCTTAGACGCCTATTTAGGTCTAAAAATTTCCTCGTTACTATCGGAGTCGTCAATCATATCTCTCAAGCGCCGTGACATCATTTTCTTAGAAAAAAACCTTTACTTAATTCAATTCAAGCTCAATTCCTTCCTACCACACGAACATGACACGAAACTAACCTCGCGCACACTTTTACAAACACAGGCTAACACAGCTGACAGAAGTGCGTTCATTAAATAATCCTGGGCTGGGTAGGAACACTGGGGTTGTAACGCTGAGTTTTTGAACGGGTTTTGTCCTGTAGTGACACTCCAAACGTCAGTTGTCATGTTTGCATTATATTTAGGCTACGTTTCAGAACGTGTGATCTTCGTGCGAAATTTCACTCGTTTTTAAGAAAGAGACAAAGCTATATACTAGAAAGAGAATGAAAGATCTGGTTTTGAAACGCTTGCGAGTGATTCCCGTGAGAAAAGCGTTTTGAAACGGTCTGGAGTGACACACGTCAAGTAAATACATAACCTCAAATCAAAATAAATAAATTAAGTAAAGTACCTAAATACCTATTGCTTTTAATATGGATGGCATTGCAACCTTTGCATTTGCAAGCCATAATCCTGTCGAAGCAGTTTCGAAACATTTTCCCGTATTCGTACGGAAATGTTGAATTCTATTTTCAAAAATTGTCCGAATCCCGAGAAAACTCCGAAATGACAACTGTCAGGCGAATTTTAACGGTACCCAAACAGAGTTAGAAATCGCACTTGTCAGTGCGATATTCACATTTCCCGAAAGCGTTTCTAAACACATATCGCAACTGTCAGGTAACAGTTCGTTTACCCTCGGTTTCACTCGGGTCGATTTTTGAACGATGCAGGGTAAAATTCGCATCGCTCCGAGTGATAATCACACGTTACGAAACGTACCCTTAGTATAATAACGTTGAGAGGACCCCCTCTGTACGAAATTTAACGTAAATATATCAACTATAACGTTGAGAGGACCCCCTCGGTACGAAAATTAACGTCATGTCATTTGAGAAAATTGACGTGAATGTCAGGTGGCGTTTGGAGCCTGTACGAACCTTGCGAACCCTGCAGAGTTGATGTTGAAAAATTCGACACCGGTGTGGCGACGCTGTCATTTTTGAACGGTCGGTGTTGAGACGCGGGTTCATTTTTGAACGGGTTAGTGTTGCGGCCCGGGTAGGGGACTCAACTCGGTGTGAGTTCTTGAACGACTATCTGAAGTGTCGGTCGCCATTTTGATTTTCGTATTTAATCCAAGAATAAGATTGTTATACGTAAAATGGGGTGAATAGGGTAACTTTTCAACTTTGTTGCCAATTTTAACCCATTTATAAATCAAATACATGACATTTAAATACTTAAGTTTTTGTCCGGATGCCTATTTTTCTGAATTACATTATAAATTTACTAGGTTTTCTAACAATATTTCGAGAAAATCCTTAAAATGTTGCTGAACCCGATTCACCCCCGCGATGGGGTCAATAGAATCGAAACAGGGGTGTAAAGGGTTTTTTGTTAGGGTTGGCAACAATAACTTTATTTTATTAATTAACTCAAAAAGAAGAAACTACATGGCAAGCTTAAATAAACTTTGAATTAATAAACATTATTGTTAACATTACAGAATTTTTTTGTTTTTTTGTTTAGTTTTGCTATTGGCTTTTTCAAATTGAAATATTATAATCTTTTAATGTCTGAACAAATAATAAATGTTCGAAATCGGAATTTGAACAAAAACGTTCAGCTTATAATATAGGGAGGTATTTATAAATATTATTTGTGCCAGCCCTATCAATTCACCCCTTTGCTGACCCTATTCACCTCTTTCATGAATCTATTGCCCCCAGTTGTGACCCTATACACCCCATTCTGATACCCTATTCACCCCCTAGGAAACCCCAATAACCCCGAAAATTGTAAAAATCGAGGTTAAGTAAGTATTTTGAGATTATACAATCAAAAACAGAATATTACAACTTATCTTTGGTGTTTTTATATTCCTTTTAAAATTATTAATATCTAGAAATCACAAAAAAATACTAGAAATTATTACAAATGCCACAAAATTGTGGTTTTAGGAAGAGCATATTTCATGCTGTTTGGAAGGTCGTATTTAAAATGTTTTTATTTTTAATTTGGGTAATTATTTGAGCATGTTTTCATTGCCAGCACAAAATACAATTCTTTGGCTACAAAAAAAAAGTATTGCCATAGGGGACTCATAAAAAACATGATATTAATTCCGGTTGAAAGAAAATACTCGGCTGCTACCCTATTCACCCCTGGAACCCTATTCACCCCATTTTACCAGTACCGTGAGAATCGGCGGAATAGCGCTATACCCGGAATAGTGTGAAGTAATCCGAGATTAGTGGTTGGTCGAACGTAATATAGGTTTACTCCTGAGTATAACTCGATTTATTCTAGGAATAAGACTTATACTAGTTTGGTCGAATCGGCCCTTAATGATTTTGAGATTAACCTTATACATTTTTTTGTTTCTTTTGTTTGGGAATTAGTAAACTATGGCCTCAACAGGGTCCAGTTGGCTACAGAGACCGGGAGTGAAGTTCAATCCGGGGCGAGGGAAACGAGGTGCCGAGATATTTCCGACGTGTTATAATGTTATAACGACCTGACACCTATTCTGGGAAGCACACACTTAAATTTAGAGCGTCCTAAAAAATCACAATTTTAGGGAATCGCAATAAATTTTGCTATTCTGAGAAGCACCAAACTTAAATTTAAGTCGCTTTTTAGGGCACTCTAAGCTGCTCTAAGTTGAATTCACAGATCAGATAATTGATGTAAATCTATGATTTGTATCTGTGATCAGCTAGAGTGGAACTATTATCGATTATTACCGATTCATGAATAAAAGTTCTAATATTAAGTTTTAATGATTATTATCTAGGAAAACAACAACAGTTTATGATTTTTTGTCACTAATTATCAATAAAATGATATTTTGAAGCTTTCTTTTACAGTTTTCATAAAAAGCGACAGATAGGAACCAAAAAAAAAAAAACCTCAGAATTTTTCTAAACTATTTCGAATTTCGAACTTTGTTTGTTATTGATATGAGAGTTTGTGTAAATTTCAACTGGAAATCCTCCAGTGAAGTCTTTTTACACGGAGACACATTAGAAAGCCAGATAAATCGGCTTTGATTGATTCTTCCTCACCAATTTTACCATGGAAAACACTGATGATGAAATAAAAAAGAACAAGAAGTGGGAGCGGCTTCAGTTACAACCTATGCTGTTGGCAAGCGATACGTAAAACTACAACGACAGTAAATATGTGAGAGGAGTTTGCTCGGGACCCCAACGTCCTTGGATGTGCAAGAACTGGAAGACACAGCAGAAGGTATGAATTATATACTTTACACATCTAAACAGTAATAAGAACTTACAGTGAAGTCTACACAGTTCACAGTTACAGTGAAATGAAATTGTTTTAACATTGAATGTGTTTGATTTTTACTAACAATCTATAATTTATTAGGTATTACTTATGAGACGGGATCGAAAATACTTTTTCTATTACAAAAATTCATAATAGGTCTACAACAAATACCAACAACTTACTAATCATTCAAATTGGGAGCCAAGGGTCATATGTAATGGAAATGACTGGTCGGGCAGTAATCGACAGGTTCTGTAGTCTGAGACTTCACTGGCAAAGTTACGAGTTACAATATATTGCAGTGGCTATCGATTATCTTTCAACATTATTGTCTGAATGAAGTATGGTTCAGTTGTCTCATCTACAATATGAGCTCTGAACCAAAGGAAACTACTGATGTGATCATGTGACTAGACGGAACAAAAACATGATGACACTTTGAATTCCAGTCCTTCAAAAATCCCATTTGTTCAAATTGTAGTGAAATTATTCGTTTTCCTTTTTGTAATACATGCGTTAAATGATTTTTTATTTTTTTCAGGGATGCCAAAGGGTGGTGGAGTCTTTATGCCTGACCAGCCCACTCTTATTCTACCTACTCTACCTGAGGACCCATGGACGCCTATTCCTAACCCAGATCTAGACCAAGCACCCTTCACAGAGCCCGTGGAAATTGCCCCGTCCCCGCCTGCGCTTGCATAAGGGACATAAACCAAGTCAACGGGCGGAAGGCTACAGTTTAATATATAATTTGTAAGAATAAATAATTTCTATATATGTAGTATTTTATTGTTATAAGTATTTTAGTGCTATATTTACGTATACTCATTTGGGAATTTTTGATTTTTGGTAATTTTAATTAAGATTACTTATTCATTCTAAACAATCTTAGAGAGATAAGCTCGCCGCTGTATGCACCTTTAAATTGCAATGCTTGCTTGTTTTTTTACCTTTTTCTGTGTATCTACAATAAAGAACAAGAATATGAAATAAAATGTATTATTTTTTAACATGAAATTTTAATAATAAATATAAAAACTTTCCCTTTTATATTATTTACTGCTGTGGCTCGATTATACCACTACCTTATTGGCAAACCCACCCGAGTTAAGTTATTCGGGGAGAATAAGAGGACAGCTCTCAAACACGCACAACCAGGTAGCCCACAATGTTTAAGACCGTTATAGCTGGGCGTTAAACAAAACAGACTGGTGACGGGCAGTGGTGTCACTAATGCGAGAGTTTTGGCACCGTGCTCACCAACCCGCCTGCCCAGCGTGTGAGTATGATGGGCATCACTTCCTCTTGGACCACCAAGAGAGGCGAAATCTTGGAAAGACCTATGTCCAGCAATGTACGAAGACAGACTGATGCATAGATTGACTTCTGCTGATTGATTAACACATGGAATATGACAAAATCATCAAATTTATTTGATGAATTGCCCTGGTACAAACAAAATTCACATGAAATCATAGTCGTTTTTTCACACAAATTTTAGCTAAACTGCTGGATTATATAATTAGATAAAGTGCTTGCACACACCTTTGATTGTTCTTATCGACCTAGAAACCAAATAAAAGTTACCAATACTGGTGAAAATGCTGAAAAAACCTGCATAAAGCTTAGTAAATTTTTAGGGCACACCTAAAAAGGTGCAACCTAAATTTTCCTAATATTAGAGCTGTCAACCCAATTTAACGCTCTAATTTGTTGCTTCAGAATACCAAAAACGCTAAAAACCCTTAAGTTGAATTGTTTTAGAGCTGTCATCGTAAATTTAGTTACAATTTCAATTTGACGTTTCTAAACGCCAGCTTCAGAATACCAAAAAATTTTAAGTCATGGAAACTTAATTTTAGAGCACTTTTTATAAACGTCAGATTAGGGCACTTGCTTCAGAATAGGGGTCATGTCCACTCAGTGTTGCCACCTTGGTTTTTGAAAAAGAGCAGTTGGACAAGCTAGAAAGGGCTAGATTTAGCAAATTTTGTCATCAAAAGTGCTAAAAATTGTTTATTTGACATGTAGTAAGTAATTTCAGAAAATGCAACAGAGTAATTAAAACTAAGTTATTGAATTGTTAAAAATCGTACCTGCTGAAGCAGAAAAAGTTGATGGCTGATTGACTTCTGCGTTTTTTGCGGATTTGAACGAATATTTTAAATTAATCCTACAGTTTTTTATTATTTCAGTTGACACCTTGTGTGAACAGCAAGATTCTCTCAGTTGTTTTAAACCCCATCGTATACATAGTATGGATATCATTGTTTTTAGCCCCATTTTGTTTTTGGTTTTAGTTTTAGTTTTAGTTTTCACAGAACTATAAATATACACATAACGAAAAGGGCTAGATTGCTCTTTTCGGGCTAAATCATCAAAAAACGAGTTCAACTACAGTAAAAAGTGCTAGATCTAGCCCGAAAAGGGCTAAGGTGGCAACACTGTGTCCACTCAGCCATTCAAAAATATGTAATAATGAGGGGTTTTCAAAGTCAAATTAAAAAAGAAAAAGTAGTACCGAACGACACAATAGATGGCGCAGCCTGTACTAAAAGTGTCAAAAAAGTCTTCCTGGCAACACTGGATTCTTTTGATTTTGACACTTCTTCTTTGCTTCTTTCTTTTTTATGGTCAATCCATGCCTCAAATGTATTATTGCTAAGATACATTGTTCTTTCCGTAATTAGTTAAACTGTGTGTTCCTATATATTTACAATTTTAGCTACAACGCATGGGCTGACCATGTTGAAAGTTGAATGAAATACCAAGCTATTAACGTAAGTAAGATAGATAGAAAACAACATTGTTGGATTTAACAATTGAATTGACAATTTTTATCTTGCTGCCCACAGATTAAAAAATAATCTTTGCTTTTTGACACTTGAAAGCAGGGTAACGCCATCTGTGTTTACTTCTGAAAGCTTGATCAAGTTCAGTCTGGAAAACCGCTCATTCAAAACGAACAAAATTTTTAAATACGAATAAACTTACCTTTTAATGGTTGCATTGTCGCAAAATCACCTGTGGGTCTACCGCGTCTTGAGATTTAAATTTGACGTGCGTGCGACGACGCCCGCCTAACATGCCATCTCTTTTGCACGCGTTGATTTTCGCATGCATTTGCTTGATCACTTTGTACTGAGAAGTGAAAAAAAAGCGCGCAAAAAAAATGCTTTGCTACTGAACTGAAACACCTTATATATACCAGACGAACTGTTGACAAAACCAAAGTACCTATGTTTCTGAATACACAATTCATAACTTGTATTGTTTACTTACGGGCGGCGCACAGTGTTCGCAATTACGAGCTACTTTATAATAAATGTAAAATTTTAAAATGTAAAATAATGCCGAATAAATATCGCTATATTTTTTTGTTACAGATTTCCAAAAAGGGAAGAATTAAAAAGTGAATGGCTTAGACGAATAATTTGACCAAATTGGGCAATTAAAAAAAGCAGTCATATTTGTTCGAAACACTTTACGTCGGATTCTTTTGGACCAAACGAAAATTTAAAATAGAGACTTTTAAAAGCAGATGCCTTACCAACGTTATATTTACCAGATACAGACACATTGGTAACCTTTAAATAATTATGTATAATTGCATTATCAATCTTGTTTGTAGGTACGTGCTTGTACTATACTATAGTATATTAACTCGATAATTTTTAAATTTTAGGCAACAGAACCAGTACCTATGGATGTCTGTGGTTTAGAAAAGTGCATACTTCTATGTTCGCAAATCGTTCTGAAAGGCCTGTTCGTTCACGTTACTGCCGTGATCGACTTTACGAAGAAATTCCGCAGATCAAGACATTTTTGTACTTAGTGGTTGACAATAAAAGTACTTTGACAGGGTAGTTCTATCGTGAAATGAATTTTGGGAATGCTTATTGACTTGAACTGCGCATAATTTGATTTCTTATTACAGGTTATTAGGTATTTTAATCGTTCATTATTTGTTATTAGTTTTTATTCAAGATAAGTTGATGTTTATTTGATAGAATAAAAAAAAATTGAAATTACCTCTGTAGTAATTGCGCTGTCATCGCTCATCATTGACATAATATTATTATTACGAATCCTATAATTCTATGATTATTATGATTTCTATTGTTGCGATTAATTCCTTCCTCCTTGATTGAACAAAGACGCGACATCAACGAACATCTATTTGATTGAGTTAAGAGGCGACTTAAAAAGTATCCACTTAAATAGTTAACGGTTGTATCTCTGATACAAGCTACAGCATTTTTTGTACTAGAAACAAGCACAATTTTGGACTTAACTTATGTACCTACCTGCCTACGATATAGTAATTTGTACTTAATAAAAAATATTATGCTAAACGAAAGATATCCTTTTATTAATTCCTTATTTACACAATATAACATGTGTCCCACTGGGGTAGACAGAGACCACTTTGCTATTAATTCTCTTGGCCTCCTTCCAAAGCAAGAGGATGTCACCAGAAAGGTCGGTGCCTCCTGCATTCTCTTTTTTTTCACACTTTGATACGATATAATGTGTGGTAAGGAGATTGGTCGCGGTTCATTTCGATTTGGTTTATTTTTCGTAGTCAAAAATCGACATTGTTACATCACTAGCAAAGCAACGAACTAGTGACAACCTACCTAATTAAGAAAAAACTAATACATATCCATCTCTCTCTAACGCTTTAAAATGTCGTAAGAAAATCAAGGATAGGTGTCTTTCTCCGCGTATTATTTTAGCCAGGTTTCTATTTGTATTCCTTATTCTGAGGTATAGAAAGGATCACAAAACATGGCGCGTAACGAAGAACGTCAAAAAAGACGTAGAAAAAATAAAACGTGACATTATAGATGAATATCGTCGCCGAACTGGGCTCCTCGTCGATTCAGTAAAGCAAGGTAGCGGCTCGACTAATGATGGAAATACTGCACGTACGTTTTTTGAAGACCCTGCTCTCGCACATGAGATCACTGGGGTTGACAAAGATCTTATTACAAGATTCTCTGTAATACTCAAAGCCCTTTCGTGCTCGTACGATGTAAAGCCAGACGCGTACAAGGAGTATAGACTTGACACGGCTAGACTCCTCGTCACCAAGTACCCCTGGTTCAAAATGCCTTCTAGTGTACACAAGATTTTAATTCACGGAGCTGACGTAATCAAATCCCTTGTGCTTCCTATAGGTCAGCTTAGCGAAGAAGCTCTAGAATCTAGACATAAAGACTGCCGTTATTATAGAGAGCAAAGCACGAGAAAAAATGGAAGGAAGCAGACAATTCAAGACCTGCTACATGCTCTTCTCATCTCCTCCGATCCATTCATATCCAGCATCAGACCATTGCCTAAGCGAAAATCGGGTGCTTCTTTGGCACCAGAAGTACTACAGTTACTGAAAGCTCCTGAAAGGAAGCACTCGTCGGATGAAGAGGCAAATAGCGAGTAGGCGTTGGATCATATCGTCAATCTCGACCTACAAAGGCGCTACAAAAATAGATATCTTCTTAAAGACCATGTATATGTACACACTATATGTATACTATATATGTATACACCATATAGTTATTAATATATGTGTTTTTCTCGTATAATTCCACAAACCTACATAAACTTAAATTTTTAAAAATTCACATGAAAAAATCAAAGTAGCTCGTAATATAGTAATTGCGAACACTGTGCGCCGCATGTTTCTTACTGACGCTCATCGTGCAATGCTGTAAAACAATACTCGACCCACCGGTAGGGTTGCCAGATGTCCGGTTTTGGACCGAACAGTACGGTTTTTTGAACGGCTGTCCGGTCTAGAAAATTTTGGAAAACCGGACAATAGAATGTAGCATCTAGTGCCAAATATGTTATAAAGTGATCTTTTGCTTACCATTCACATGGATGAATTCATCCATGCCATTAAGCAATAATAAATATAAATTTTAATGTTTCCTAAGTGTTTTATTGTGTTCACCCTCAGTAATTTCCGGGAATGTCGGTTTAATCTGGCCAAAATCAAAGGGACCCTTTGATTTTTAATGAAATGTTTAAAAATGTTCGGTTTTTTTATCTGGAACATCTGGCAACCCTACCCACCGGGCTACGACCATGGGTAAACATAAAAAACACATTCAGTTAAAAATATTAGCGGAGTGTTAGGTATACTCGTAAAAAGTATTCTGTTGTCAAATAAGTGAGAAAGTATAATTCTTTATCTCTATCTTTATGACCGCCTCTATAGTCTAGAGTGGTTCGAACTCCTTGACCACTTATCCAAATATCACGGGTTCAAATCCCTTCGTGTTCAATCTGAGCCCTGCTGAGCACGGGAACCTGTAGGTTCATATTTGTCCCGGTTGCAGGTGCAGTCGGTTGAACGACCCGCTTTGCTACGACTCGGTAACAACAGAAAAGACCTGATGCCGGGCTCGACTGTGAGGTATAGAATACTTATGACTTGCAAACCCTCATGAAGTTATTCAGGAGAGACTAAGAGGACAGTTCTCAAACAGGCACAACCAGTACTGCCCACCAGTTCCATAAAACAGACTGGTGACGGGCATCGGTGTCACTGGTGCGCAAGGGTTTCGCCAACCCGCCTGCCCAGAGTGTGTGAGTATGCGCGTTTCTTCCAGGAGGAGCGCCAAGAGTGGCGAAATCTTGGAAAGGTCTGTCCAACACCAGCAGTGGACAAACCAGGCTGATAGATAAATCGATGAATGGAACAAATAACTTCTTTTTACTAAATTTTTCTTGTTATTTTGTAAATATTTTCTATTTATCAATAAGTAAATAGGTAGATACGAAAATGCCGACTTCTTTCATGAAAAGAACTTTACGTACCTACTAAGCTACCGTGTGGATAACATAAACATTGGTAGGTACCTATATCTAAAGTATATTAAGTTTGCTTACGTCTCTGCTTTGAAACTCCTGATTTCGGCACTGTGGAACTTGGTGTTATTAGAAAAATATTCTGCCACTGCCATCATTAAGCCGTCCGCTCTGAGAATATTAAGTATCAGATTGGGCCTTATTAAAACCCGTTTCAGTCATATTTGTAAATTTTAACTAATAGTCATTATTGCTTACTTGTTAATATAATTTCTCAAAGGGTCCTCTTTACCTAAACTTGAATTAAAATCCTAAAAACAAGAAATACAGCGTAAAATCTGTAGAGCGTCCGCACACGGTTATGAAGTGTGACCTCAAATCGGTCAAGTGGGCAACGCGCTTATTTCGGCGGGCGTTTAACAGTACATTATTTTACTTCAAATTTTGATTGTTAATATCTCTGTAAAATAATTAAAATAATGCTTAAAAATAAAAAATAAATGAACTTTAGGCAAAGTATGTAATTTTTATGAAAAACAAACAATGGAAAGTGACTGTTTTTTTTTTAATCTGCACTTATCATAACTTTTAGTAATGGGTATGCTCTCCTCTCTTTGCTATGCACTCCCGAAGCCTGGATTGCATGCTCTCGATCAAATGTCTCACGTTTTCAGCTGGAATCTCTTCCCAGGCAGTTTTTAATGCAATAATCAGCTGCCGCTGGTTGTGGATCTCTTGCTCACTCTCTCTGACCGTTCGTTTCAATTGATCCCACATATGCTCTATCG
Organism: Ypsolopha sequella; assembly: GCA_934047225.1. Taxonomy (NCBI): domain Eukaryota; kingdom Metazoa; phylum Arthropoda; class Insecta; order Lepidoptera; family Ypsolophidae; genus Ypsolopha; species Ypsolopha sequella. The sequence goes on along the minus strand of OW203984.1, from coordinate 25,008,315 downwards.
GATTTAAGTCCGGACTGTTCGCTGGCCACGGTAACACTTGAATACGAGAGTCTTCCAGTACAGACTGGGTTGCTCGAGCTGTGTGTGCACGGGCATTGTCTTGCATCAGGATGAACCCAGGACCCACTCGCTGTGCAAATGGGATCACATGGGGTCTGATGACATCCTCGATGTAACTCTGTGCAGTTACGCTACCTTCATTCAGAATGGCGAGCTCAGTTTTGCCGTGTAAGCTAATCCCACCCCAAATCATCGAGTTGGGACCACCGAAAATGTCAACTTCGTGGATACAGTCATCCGTAAATCGCTCGCCAGATCGTCTCCACACAATAATACGCCGATCGTCACTAAGTAATTTCATTTTGCACTCGTCCGTGAAGAGCACCATGCCCCACTGGTTTATACCCCAGTCCAAATGTTGACGAGAGAACTTTAAACGGTTTGCACGTTGACCCCTGGTCAAAGGGATTCGAACTACTCGTCGTCTTGATCTTTGCTGATCTTCATGCAACCGATTTCGGATTGTTTGGTCACTGACACGGATACCCGTTGTCAGCCGAAGACGAGTTTGTAATTTCCGAGCCGTCATTGTTCGAGTTCGACGGGCACTCAAGCGTATGTATCGGTCCTCTGAAGCAGTTGTAGCCCGAAGTCTCCCCGAACCAGGTCTTCTGGCAACAGTGCCTGTCTCTTGGAAACGATTCCAAGCATTTTGGATAGCTCTGCGAGAAAAACCCAGCTGCAACCCCACTGAACGCTGTGAATGTCCTTCTTGAATCAATGTAATGGCTCTGGTTGCAGTAATCGTGTCCAAATGCCTTCGTACTCTAAGCATTGTTCACTTGAAAAGATAATTGCACAAAAAATACGATTCCTTTCTGAAAATCAACGCTAAAATGAATCCAAGCTAAAACAAAAATCCATACAAAACGCCATAAAGAATTCAAATTTAAAGTTTACTGAAAATTATGGCCAGCATCTGGTTTCAAATACCACAAGCAAAGAGTTCAGATAATAAAGAGTTCGTAACATCAATATTTTGCTAATTATCAATTAGTTTTGTTACATAAAATACGTATAAGTTATAAATAAATAATTATAACCGCCAAAATACATCTTTTAGCTAAGAGCAATGTATTATAAATGTAGTGGACTGTATTAAAACTCTTGTAGATTTTTCTTCTTTTATTTTTCTTATTATTCTTCTTGTAATGCTCAGTACTGAATGACAAACCGCTTTTTTTTTTTTTTTTTTTTTTTTTTTTTGCGCCCAAGCAAGGCACCCTCCGGAGGTCACGGTGGGAGGGAGGTGGAGAATGCTCATAGCATACCAACGTAACCGGTTACGTTGGTTATGTGGGACTCACTGAGTGCCTACCCACTAAACTCCACCTAATTTGGTTTGGCCCGTGAGGGTCTTAAAACCTTTATCTGAAGCGACCCCCTCTGGGGAAAGGGGGCGCTAGCGGAGCCCTATAGGGGCATCCGCTGGATAAGAACACTAAGTGTTAATTTCTGGGTTGGGAGGAAGAGCTAGGCTCTGATCGTTTGGTTTGAGCCTTCAGCTCATCGAAGGCTTTCAGAAGGAGATTGAGATGGGCTGAGAGTTTGTCAGGGGGATCGGAGAGGACGTTTCTTGGTCTTCGAACCTTGTATCGGGATGTAGACGGAGCAGTATAGGAGACTGTCTCGCGTACTAACGGATTGGGGTGTTCTTCAGAAGATTTGAAGAAAGTCTCTGAGAGGGATTTCATGAATTGTTGGAGGGTGGGTAGCTCCAAATCACGATGGAGGTCTGCGTTGCGCACGTACCATGGTGCGTTGGCCGCTCTCCGACAGAATAAGTTCTGTACTACCTGCATTTTATACAGGACTTTGGGGTTCGCTTGTGCGAAGACAGGGGAAGCGTACGTTAACACAGGTCGGATGCAGACCTTGTATAGTGTTCGCTTGTTCCTGAGAGACATTTTACTGTGCCTGCCTAACATGCTGTTAAGCCGGTACAGATAGAAGCGGGCTGTGCGCGTCACTCTATTGACGTGGGGTGTAAAAGTTAGTCTCGAGTCCAGAGTGACTCCTAAGTATTTGGCAGTGCTATGCCAAGGGACAGGGGTACCTAGCATTCGGACATTGGGGTTGTCATGGTGACGGCGTTTGTAGTCAAAGCGAATCGCGGAACTCTTATCTGGGTTCACATCGATGCGCCATCTTTGAAACCATTCTCCAAGGTCATCGATAGACTTTTGGAGTTTGGCGAGGATAGTCGGGGGGTTATGTCCTTTGACATAGAGAGCAGTGTCATCTGCGAAGAGTGATAGCTGTACCCCGTTTGTGGGGACGGGAATATCGTTTGTGTATAACGAGTAGAGGATAGGGGAGAGAACTGATCCCTGGGGGACTCCAGCCCTTAGGGGGCGTGGAGAGGAGAGCAGCCCTTCATGTCTGAAGCGGATTGAGCGATCTTTGAGGTATGATGCCACCATGCGGACAAGACGGTCGGAGAGGCCTGTCTTGTGTAGTTTGAATATGAGGCCTTCATGCCAGACTTTGTCGAATGCTTTCGCAACGTCAAAGAAAACAGCGACAGTAGGGTACCGTCTTGGATAGAATCCACTTAGTATGTATTCTACTATACGGTGGACTTGTTGGGGGCAAGAGTGCTTGGCTCTGAAGCCGAATTGATAGGGGTTGATGATCGGATCTCCATCTGTTGGGAATAAGTGGGTTTTCATGCGTGAAAGCATAACCCTCTCCAATAGTTTCCCCAATGATTTGAGGAGGCTAATTGGGCGGTGACTGGCAGGGAGGTTGAGTGGTTTCCCTGGTTTGGGTATACCTATGACTATGGCTTCTTTCCACGCTTTTGGGAAGTGGCCGAAATTAAAGCAAGCGTTAAATATAAGGGCTAGCAAGGTGAGTACTTGCTGGGGAAGGTGCTTGAGGGCTTTATTGGAGATACCGTCCGCGCCTGGCGCTTTCTTGGGTTTTAGGCCTCTGATGAAGAAGTGGATTTCACTGTGATGGGGTCAGACGTGAGGGGGAGGGAGTTTCGATAGTGATTCTCGTCCTCCACCTCTTTTATGTGGGAGGGGTCAGTTGGTTGGGAGCTGGGAGAGCACTGTGAGGCAATGCTATCCGCAAAGCATTCTGCTTTTTCCTCGTCCTCGAAGGCTGTTGAGCCATCGGGGCAGGTCAGAGGGGGAATGTGAGTGATTGCGTCTATCCTGAGAGCTCTCGCCATTGGATAGAACGCAACGTGTGATGGGGATATCTTTTCCATGAGTTCACTTCTACGGGATTCATTGAGCTCAGAGAGAGCTGACTTAAGTTTGCGACTCAATTGATTCGCGGTCTATTGGTTCGTTCCAGAAAGATGGTAGTGTAGGATTAATGAAATAAAAGTAGATTTCTTCAGTAACTCGAAATATGTATTTCTTTTTCTTCATTTGTATGACAACCGGAAACGGGGCCGCAGACAAGCTAGAGCTTTTTACCATAGATAAATGTTATGCAGATACACACTATTTATAATTAATTGTAAAGCTCATAACAGATTTTCCCCCCACAAAATAAATTCAGATAAGAAACATTTTTCTATAATATAAAACTCTTGTTACTAATACAGCGCCTTCTAATCAATTAAACTAATACAAACAAGAATCAGTCATTTAACATCTGATACGGATACGTAAACATCACATACAAATTTATATTTAAACGTAATGAACACTCATGTAGGTACGTTAAACTACAGTAAAAAATGACATGGTGTTACCTGTTATACTTAAATGTGTAGGCACTAACGCTTATATAATGTAATGCCACCAAATTTATTACAAATCTAATCTCTCAACCTTTTTTCTTACTCTACAACTTCTCCTTAATTGTGGTTGTTCTATTACAATATTGTCTTTTATTACTTCTGGTTGCAGTTGAGACTCTGGTTCTTCGTTGGACTTTAAAGATGGTGTGGCATCATCATTTGAATCTGTAGATATTACTTCATTTTGTTTATTATGAACCAGAGTTTCCCTTGGAACCTCAATCAATGGTAGCGGTTGCAACGGTGGAAAAGAAAGCAAGTCCGGCTCATGTTGCAATGGTATCTCTCTACCTACTTCTCTCAGTTGATCAATGTGTCTGCGCCACTTCTCTCCAGTATCTACTTCAATTTCATAATGAAGCCTTCCCAACCTTTTATTTACAATTCCGAATCTCCATTTTTTTATTCCTGAATAATTTTTTGCTATAACTCTGTCACCAACCCTTAGATCTCTTATTTTTTTATCTGTATTCTTTTTATAACCTGAAACTTGTATTTGTTCTGGTATCATTAATGATAACTTTGACCTAACCGGATAACTAAACACTAACTCAGCTGGTGATTTGTTGGTAACAGAATGAGGCATATTCCTGTACTGTTGCAGAAATATAGTTAATTTTTCTTGTATGTTGCTTTTATTTGCCCCTAGGCATTTCAATTTATTTTTCATAGTTTGAACATAGCGTTCACATTGTCCATTCGTGGCCGGATGATAGGGTGCGGACCTCTTGTGTACTATCCCAAGTTTTTTTAGGAACAGTGCAAATTTAGGGTTAACGAATTGAGCTCCATTATCACTTACACATATCTTAGGAATACCAAACCTACTGAAAATATCTTGCAATGCTTCTATTGTACTGTCTGTGTCAATTCTGTCCAGTGTGTAGATCTCTGGCCACTTAGAATAAGCATCTATCAACAAAAAGAAATATGTACCTAAGAATTTACCAGCAAAGTCAATATGTACTCTTTCAAAAGGATGTGATGGATTTTCCCAATGATGTGTTTCCACTTCTCTTGGTGCAGATTTGGTTTCACAACATTGTACACAATTTTTTACAAACTCTTTGATATCCATGTCTATGTTTGGCCACCAACAGTAACTGCGAGCCAGTACTGTCATTTTATTTACCCCAAAATGCCCTAAATGTAGTTCAGTTATTACATTTTTTCTCAACTTAACTGGTATCACTACTCTTGTGCCTCTCATAATGCATCCACTTTGAATTGAAAATTCACATTGATCTATACCTAGTCTTTCAGAATTTGTCATTTTTTTACCGATCGCTAACCCATCTAGTAAACATTTCAATTCGATATCTTCCGCTGTCGCAGAAGCCAAATCTGTAACTGTCACTGGCATTTTTTCTATTTGATTGATCTCTATTAAGTCTGCAGCTTCTAGCACATGCTTTTCTTCTAAATTTAAGGGTAACCGAGATAATGCATCAGCATTTGCATTGTCTTTAGAGCTTTTGTATCTGATATTGTAATTAAATCCTTGTAAGTAAATAGCATAATGCTGCATCCGGGTGGCAGACATGTGAGGTAAAGCCTTTTCTGGTGAAAATATTTGGCTCAAAGGTTTGTTATCTGTGCATAATGTAAATTGTCTACCAAATATGTACTGAAAATACTTCTTTACCCCAAAGACAATTGCATAAGCCTCCTTATCTATTTGAGACCATTTTCTTTGACTTTTATTTAATGTTTGTGATGCCATTTGAATCGGACGTTCACTACCATCCAGCATTTGGTGTGATAAAATGGCTCCCACCCCTATCGGTGATGCATCTACAGCCAATATTAATGGTAAGTGTGGGGAGTAATGAACTAAGAATGAATCACTTTGCATTTGTGCCTTAATAATATTAAATGCATTATTACATTCTTCAGTCCATGCCCATTTCGTTTCATTTCTCAGTAATTGATGTAATGGTTCTAATGTGTCAGCAAGGTTTTTCAGGAAACGACTGTAGTAATTTACTAATCCTAAGAAAGATTGTAATTCTGTAATATTCTTTGGAACTGGTGCCTTTTGTATAGCCTCAATTTTAGACTGCTGTTTATGAATACCCTTTTTGTTGATCCTATACCCACAATACTCTATTTCTTTTTGTAAAAATTGCGACTTTTTTAAATTTATTTTTAACCCATGTTCAGCTAGTTTTGCAAATACCTGCTCTAATCTTTCCAAGTGTGTTCTATCATCAGGTGCAGTAATTTTGATATCATCAATAAACACAGACGTCCCCGGAATGTCCTTCAGAATGTTTTCAATTTTACATTGCCATTTGGCTGGTGCACAATTTAGCCCATACATTAATCTTGTACTCTGGAATAGCCCTTTATGGGTATTAAGAGTTAATAGCTTTTGATCCTGTTCTCTTACCTTCCATTGTAGGTAAGCGCACTTTAAATCAATTTTAGTAAACTTATCCCCACCTGCTAAGTCAGCAAACAGTTCATCCGGTGTCGGTAAAGGGTGTTCATCAACTATAATTTGTGGATTGATTGTAACTTTAAAATCCCCGCACAACCTAACCTCCCCATTCGGTTTTAGAACTGGTACTATTGGTGTTGCATATTCACTATAATTAACTTTAACTAAAACTCCTTGCTGCACTAACCGTTCCAATTCCTTTTCGACTTTTTCCCTAAGCATAAATGGAACTGGCCTAGCCCGACAGAATATAGGCTTTGCTCCTTCTTTTAAATGTAATGCCACTGGTTCTCCTTTAATTTCCCTCACTAAACTGTTATCAAAAAGTGTTTGGTATTTATTAAATAATGTATCCAGAGTTGCCTGAACTGTCAATGTACTATTAAATTTTTGTACCTGATTTACTTCAAGAGCTTTACTTAATAGGTTGGGAGAGAAGCAACGCAGCCATTGCCTTCCAAATAATGCCATCTTATTAATTCCTGATACCACATACAACAGCAGACCGTCCCTCTTCTCACCGAGCACCTCTACTCCAACTTCAGCCACTCCTATAACATTTAAATTATGATTAGTGTAAGAGTATAATTTTACAGGTGTTTCTCGGAGTTTTACATTTGGAAATTTCAATTTGAACTCATTTTCCCCTATTATTGATACTGCAGACCCACTATCTAACTCCATTTTAATATAAAAATGGTTGATTTTTACAGTTAAAGTGATTTTATCTTTACTAGCAAAGTCAATAACATTTACCTTGTATGACACCGTTTCAACATCATTTACCTCCTCTTCAACGTCGACCACATGGACTGCTCTCTTCGCTTTCATGCAGGCCCGTCGCAAATGTCCACGTTTGTTGCAGTAGGAGCACTCCACATTGATGTGTGGACATTTATTAGCATAGTGGTCAAGCGAGTTACAACGATAGCACTGAGGCTTCTTAATGTTGTTGTTGTTTTTGTACCTTCTTGATGATCCATCTTGGAAAGTTTTAGTTTGCACAGAATGTATATTATTCTCAGATTTTCGTGCCTCCATGCTTTGAGCTAGTTGGAGTGCTCGTTCAATAGTTAAATCCTTAGTTTCTAGCAACCTGTCTCTGGCCTTCTCGTCGCGTAAGCCGCACGTAAATTGATTTCGCAGAGCTGTATCTAAAAAACACCCAAAATTGCAGGATGAAGCCATCTTTCGCAGTGTAGCAATGTAATCCCGTATTGTTTCTCCTTCGAGCTGCTTCCTGTTATGAAACTTGTAGTACTCTGCTATCTCCAACGGTTCTGGCTCCAGGTGACGCATCAGCGTCAATTTCAAGGTTTCAAACTGCTTATCTTTAGGACTATCAGGGGACAGTAAATCGCAAATTGTATCGTACGTTTCCGCGCCAATATAATGGAGGAAGTAGTTCCTTTTTGCATGTTCTTCCGTAACCTTGTAGATGGAAAACGCACCTTCCAATCTTTCGACCCATCTTGAAAATTTTTGATTTTTGTCGAAAAATTCAATAAAATTTGTAGGCACCGTCATTCTTCCCTCTCGTCGCCATTTATTGGTTCGTTCCAGAAAGATGGTAGTGTAGGATTAATGAAATAAAAGTAGATTTCTTCAGTAACTCGAAATATGTATTTCTTTTTCTTCATTTGTATGACAACCGGAAACGGGGCCGCAGACAAGCTAGAGCTTTTTACCATAGATAAATGTTATGCAGATACACACTATTTATAATTAATTGTAAAGCTCATAACACGGTCTGTCTGTATTCTGGGGTGGGATGGATTGCTGCTCTCCTTTGGGCTGCTCTCTTAGCTTTTAGTAGGTTGGAGATTTCCAGGGGAAGCTGTTGGGGTGGCTTTGAGGAGATCTTTTCGTTCTCTTTGAGAGAGGAATTGATTAGATCCGTTAGCGAGTCTAATGTAGCATCAATTTTGTCTGTGCTATCAAAGTAGTCAGGTGGGAGGTTGAGGGGAGATTCGGGGGCATCTATGGCCGAAGCTAATGAGTTCTTGAAGCCTTCCCAATTTGTAAAGGTCTTAGGGGGAGGTAGATCGTCATTTGGGGGACCTAGTCTAAGGGAGACTGGGCGATGGTCAGAGCCAAGGTCATCTAGTGTTTCGATTGCCCTCAGGTTCAGGGACACGCCCTTCGTGAGTGCAAAGTCTAAAACGTCTGGGGAGTGATCCGTATTATCAGGATAATGAGTCGGGGCGTATGGAGATAAGACATTGATCTCGAGTGCATTTGTTATGCCGAGGAGTTTTCTACCATTAGTATTGGTTTTTAGGCAGGTCCAGTCAGTGTGTTTAGAGTTGAAATCTCCGAACATAATGACCGAATCACCCATAGAGAGGAGAGCTTCAAAGTCTCTTTTAACAGGTCTTTTGGTGGGGGGGATGTAGATAGATGCTATGATTAGCGTTGGATGGCCTGACATAGCTAGTCTACATATAGTGGCTTCCATTGTCTCGAGTGGAGGCGTGGGAAGGGAAGAGCAGTGGAGGGCTTTCCTATAGTATATGGCTGTCCCTCCGAGGGGATCTTCTTCTCTTCTATCATTTCGTAGAAGAGAGAATTTTGGGATCGAGAGCCCCTTAAGGTTCTTAGACTTAGAAGTAGATCTACTTCGTTTTTTTGAAGGTAGAGTTTTAGCTCAGGGAGGTTTGAGCGTAAACCTCTACAGTTATAGGAGGTGAGCGAGATGCCCTTGGGTTTTTGTCTAGCTGTACGGGCTTGAGACATTATAATGACGTGAGAAGGTGAGAGTGTTCAACGAGCGCAAGAAGGCGCTGTTGGGGGGTGCGTGAAGCGCGCAGCTTATTAGCTAATGACGAAATCTCGTGTACATTAATGTTCGAGATTACGTCGTGGATGAGTCTCATATCATCAGCCAGGGAGGGCGTTAAGCCGTCTGGTTGTGACTGAGACGTGACGGGGGAGGCGACGGGTGGTGTGTGTGGGGGGGTCTTCTTCGGGGCCCAGGCCTTGGTCGGGGGAGGGGCTGGCTGGGGGGTTGCCGCTAGTGGCTTTCCCGGAAGGCTGGGGAAATTATTGGAGTTAATTGGTGGGGGTAATAGGGGTGGAGGTTTGGTTACCCTGTGTTTAGGCTTGGGTAGGGTGGAGCGTGGGGCACGGGGGCAGCCTCTGTAATTGGCTTTATGTCCAACCTGGTTACAGAGAACGCAGGCTGGAGGGGTTAGGTCTTCTAGGGGCCTTGGGCACTCTTTGGTGCTGTGGGGGTCGAGGCACTTAACGCACCTTGGGGGGGCTGTGCAGTTTGCAGCTGCGTGGCCATAGAGTTGGCAGCGGCGGCATTGGGCGGGGTACCCGCGACGGTTTGGTTTTTCTACCTTGATGCAAGAGAGCCCGCAGATTGTGCGGTCCTCTTTAAAAAGTGCCTTAGCGGCCGGGGAGTTTGTCATAATGACCAGGGCCAGGGGGAATCTCTTCCCTGAGCTGCTGTGCATCTTGTGCACAGCTTCAACAGGGAACCCCTGATTTTTTAGATCATCCATGATCCAAACCGCGGGTTAGGCCCGCCTTATATACTTGCCGTTTTGCACACGGCACTAATCTTATATCTATTTCTTTCTTACATATATGTGCATCCTTGTCTAAGGGTTCTATCTAGAAAACTCGTCATAATTTATTTATTCTTATAACTAGACATAATGCAATATTTTTCCCTAATTTTATATGTTATTCCTAATCTATTTACATTTATTTATTTATTCTAAACTCATTATTTTTATGTTAAAAACGCGAAAAACATTTTGTTGTGTCTGTACGGTAACGCCGCGCTAGCATACCCTAACTCTTCGTTAGTTCCTTTTCGTTGCCTGCAGAGGGCGTGTGAAGTTGACCTTTGCTGCACCCGTCGCTAACAGTCTCCCCGCCGTGCGCAGCACCATCCTTCGGTCGCGACGATGCAGGAACCAGCACGATGATCCGTGACATCGGTCTCCTAAATGTTCCGCCAGCTGTTCGGACTTCGACAATTCTTGTTCTTCCGTCAGGTCCTGGTACCGTCTTCGTTACTTCTCCTCTAGGCCACAGGTTCCTTGGTAGCGTTCCGTCCGCGATGAGTACGATGTCTCCTTCGGCGACTGCTGTAGCTTGTCGGAGGCCTCCGCGACGTAGAAGTAGTTCTGGGAGGTACTCCTTCATCCATCTGTGCCAATAGCGGTCTGCAAGACGCTGCGCAGTTCTCCAGTCCGCCTTCCCAATCATTACTTTGTCGTCGAATGTTCCAATGACTGGTGCTCCGTTTGATCGTCCCAGGAGGAAGTGGTTTGGCGTTAGGCTTTCTTCATCTGCTGGATCGGTGCTCACGTTCGTCAATGGTCTGGAGTTAACCATGTGCTCTATCTCAGTGAGCAGTGTGTGCAGTGTTTCTTCAGATGGCGCCTTCTCTTTGAGCGTAGCGTAGAGTGCAGTCTTGACTGTTCTGACCATTCGCTCCCATGCTCCTGCCATGTTTGGTGCTCCTGGCGGTACGAATTTCCAGCGAATTCCTAGGCCTTGAATCTTCTGCTCTGGGTCTTCTTTCTTCATCTTCTCGAACTCTTCTTTCAGCTCACGTTCTGCTCCGACGAAATTAGTTCCATTGTCGCTGTAGAGAGTAGCTGGTGTTCCTCTTCTTGCTGCCATCCTCCTCAGTGCCATGATTTTTTTTTTCATTTCGTCGGCCTATGGTGATCTTCATTGGCCCAAAGTAGTCGACAGCGGCGTATGTAAATGGTCGTCGATGATGTTGTAGTCGTTCTCCTGGTAGGTCTCCCGTCGGTGGTCTCTGCGGTGTGTTTTTCTTCATACGGCACCACTGGCATTGATGAATCAGTTTTCTGATGCTGGATCTCATCCCTGTGATGTAGTATTGTTGCCGTAGTTCGTTCATCACCGTCGCATGGTTTCCGTGGTAACAGCGTTTATGATAATCTTCCATAATCAGGCGTGTGATTCTGTGTCTTCCTTCCAGCACTGCGGGTTTCTTCACAGTGTCTTGTACGCCAGTAACCTTTTCGATGCGGCCTTTGACTCGGAGTACTTCTTCCTCATCTAAATAGACTTCGAATCTGCTGAGTTTGCTTGATTTCTTCAATAGTTGGTTCTTCTTTAGGTTATTGATTTCTTCGCTAAAGCAGTCTTCTTGGCTCTTCTTTATTAAAAGTATTTCTGCTCGTCTTATGTATGACTCGTCTATTGGTAAAAATTTCTTTTCTTCTATCTTCTTGGGCTGCGTGATCCTCTTCTTCTTTTCTTTTTTGGAATAGGGTTTCCAGTTCTTGTCTTCATGTGCGGCCATTATGATATTCTTCTTTCTGCAGATGTCGATGAACATGAGAACTCTTGCCATGGTTTTCAGTAGTTTCTTCCATGTTGAGAAGCGCTCTTCATCTGGAGTGGACGGTTGTAGACAATTAATGGTTGCTACTCTTTCTATTTTCTCTTCTCCTGTTGGCTCCACCTTGTTCTGGAATCTGTTGATTGGCCAGTTCTCCTCTGTTGTCTGCAGGAAGGATGGTCCGGTAAACCACGCAGATTGTTCGGCGAAATGCGGTAAGTAGAATGTCCTCTTGTTCTCTGCCTTTAGTGGAGGGGCTTCTTCGGCGTATCCGCTGTCAATTAGATGTTGGATCTGCTGTCGATATTGAGTCTTCATTTCTTCGTCTTGGTTCAGCTTCTTTTCTATTGACTTCAGTCTTCTCAGGGCGTGGGTGTGATTGTTCGGTAGTGTTTCTTCTTCGCTGGCCCACAGCAGTCCCGTTTCAAATCTTCCATCTTGAAGTCTTCTTGTGGTTGTGTTCAGAATCGTCAGAGCTTTCTCTTCTGGGTCAGTGCTCAGTCGCTTCGGTTGTACTCCTAGTGCGTCGATGCTGAAGTGATGCCTTATCATTTTCTCTATCTCATCTTCGCTTCTCTCTTCTATGCAGTGATTGACAAAGTTAACTGGAACGGAGATGCCTGCGTGAACGCCATGGAGTACCCATCCGAGGTTTGTCTGTGAGGCGACAGGTTGAGATGGTCTTCCTTTGATTATCTTTCTGCTGACGATAAGACCCCAGTTATCTTGCCCAATGATCATCTTGGGTGCTTCAGGTGCGAAGGTGATCTGTTTCTCTATCTGCTTGAGATGTTTGCATGCTTCAATATCTTCTTTCTGGACTTGCTGGAGTGGCAGCTTCAAGTCTTCTATAGTTACTATGTCAGAAATAAATTTCTATGTTTGAACACTTGGCGATTTATCCATCGCAAGGAGATATAAATTAACATTATATCATTGCAGTATAGAAACGCAGAAATAAAAGTAAATCTGGATGTGAGGAGCTCTGAACCGGGAATCGAACCCGGGACCTCTCGCTTGCCGGGCGATTGCTCTAACCTCTGAGCTATCCAGGTCTCAACACAACTCGTGAATTTACCGATGTGCTTTCCCATACTGCAATGTTATTTATAGATACCCACTTTATAGTGAGCCACTTGGCGCCTAGAGGACGCTATAGTTCTATTCTTCTATAGTTCTCACGTTGGTGATGTTTCTCTTGTCGCTGCGATGAAGTCCTCTTATCTTCAAGTCGACTCGTAGGGAGCTGAGTGTGGTGACTTTACCGCCGCCCACGGTGCTGATGCTCAGCCTCTCCGGTTCACCCCTGACTCCTATCTTCCTGGCTACATCACTGTTTAGCATAGTGATGGTCGATCCCTCGTCCAAGAGTGCCAGTATCTTCTGAGAGCCCTCGGGTCCGTAAACTTCAACGGGAATGATCTTGAGATAGGCTGTGAGTGGCGCTGCGACGGACAGTACTGCAGTGTTGACGGTCTCCTCAGTTTTCTTTTCTTCTTTTGGTTTCTCCCTTTGTTCTCTGGGTTTCTCGACTTGTTCTTTCTTCTCTGGGTTATGCAAAGTAAGGTGATGGCTTCTCTTGCAGATCTTGCATGGTGGACTGCGGCAGCTTGTTCTTTGGTGACGCTTTCTCAGGCAACGGAAACAGAGTTTGTTTTCCATTGCCATCTTCCATCTTTTCTTGTTGTCTGCTGCTATGAATTTCTTGCATTCGTGTGACCAATGTTCTTCAGTGCAAAATATGCAGGTCTTCTTTTTCTCTTCTTGCACTGCAGCAGTGGTCTCTTCTTTCTCTTCCTCGACGTGATGTGCTTGTGCGAAGCGCGTGTTCGATCTGTTGAAGCTCTTGGTTTTCTCTACTTCCGCTGGTGTGTATGGTCCGCAGAGGTCTGCTTCCGTACTGAGGAACCGGTCGATCTTGAGGAGTTCTGGTTCTTCATGGTCGGTGCACCTCGCTCTGAAGTCGTACCATCGGTGCTTGGTGATAGGTGTGAGCTTCTCGATGATGCTTCTGCACATCTCAGGTGAGTGGAGATATTGCGGCATTGAAAGTGCCTTGATAGTCGCCACGACGTTGTTGACGCGACTAGCGAAGATGCATGTGTCTCGTGGGTTCTCGTTCAGTGCTGCATGTTTCTTGATCTTCTCCATCTCGGCCAATACTATCGCGTCGGGTTTCCCAAGGCGTCGTTCTAATGCTGTGATGACGTCCTCGGGTCGTGATGTTAGCATCAGCAAACTCTTCACAGCTTCTCTTGCCGGCCCAGTGATGCTCTTCCTCAGCCTTGCCATGTTCTGTGTTTCGGAGTACAGGGCTGTGGTCTCTCTGTATTGTTTCTTGAATATGAGCCATTCTTCAATGTTTCCGCTGAACGATGGTAGATCTTGCATGTATGCGTGGAGTGCGACTGGTTGACGTGATGCGTTGTTCTGTGTTGCTTCTAAAATTGCATCAGCCAGGATCTGTATGTCGCTCTTCTTGGTGTCGCTTCTCATTTCTTCAAACGGTGCTGTTGTCACGTGGTCACGTGGCTTCGGCTCCATAGAAGGTTGAGGTTCTTGCGGCATGTCGGGTTCTTGATTCTTCATAGTGTCGTCGATCCATCGCTCTACATTTATTGATTTCTCCAGCTCCAAGACTTCGTCGGGTTCTTCTTCTGAATCAAGAGCCAGCAGTTCTGCCTGTGCCCTTATCAGCTCCGTTCGAGCTTTTTCTTCTTCAAGCTTCTGCATGGCGAGTCTGTATTTGGCCTCAGCTTCAAGCTTTCTGCGACTACGGGATGACGTCGTCGACCTTGCCACGGTGGTATCTTTCCTCCCTAACGGTGCACGGTGGGCTCCAGCGGGCGGTAGGATTCGTTCTTCGTGTGTCGTGGTGTGCTTCGTAGCTTCGGCTTCCTTGACGGTGCTTGCAGTGGCTGAAGGCATCACGGAGCATGCGGGTGGCGCAGGGGGTGCGGGGTTCGCAATACCCTTGGTCGGGTGTGCGGGCCTCTCGGAGTCTGACGGCGACGCGGGATTCTCGAAGTGTAGTATGCCTGTAGCCTCGACGTCAGTAGTGCCACCGGTGGTCGTACTGTGGGTAGCCGTTGGCGGGTCGTGAGTCGTCCTCAAGGCAGCTCTTGCATCCCTGTCCCTCGACGTCGTGGAGCGTGTGACCGGCATTGTTCCCAGGATCTTGATTCTCGACGAAAATATTCTTCCTTCAGTGATCCGGCTTCCGAAGGTCCAAAAACTGTAGTGGACTGTATTAAAACTCTTGTAGATTTTTCTTCTTTTATTTTTCTTATTATTCTTCTTGTAATGCTCAGTACTGAATGACAAACCGCGGGTTAGGCCCGCCTTATATACTTGCCGTTTTGCACACGGCACTAATCTTATATCTATTTCTTTCTTACATATATGTGCATCCTTGTCTAAGGGTTCTATCTAGAAAACTCGTCATAATTTATTTATTCTTATAACTAGACATAATGCAATATTTTTCCCTAATTTTATATGTTATTCCTAATCTATTTACATTTATTTATTTATTCTAAACTCATTATTTTTATGTTAAAAACGCGAAAAACATTTTGTTGTGTCTGTACGGTAACGCCGCGCTAGCATACCCTAACTCTTCGTTAGTTCCTTTTCGTTGCCTGCAGAGGGCGTGTGAAGTTGACCAAAAAGTTGACCTTTGCTGCACCCGTCGCTAACAATAAATATATTTTATAGCACACCGTGCGTAAAATGACCACTTTACGCACGCTGCGCGTGCGTAAAGTCGGCATTTTCCGCACTTGTGCTATAAAAAATTATACGGAACTCGTGCGAGAAACTTTTTCTCGACTCGTGTGATTGCAGCTCGTCAGAAACTCACACTCGTCAGAAAACGTTTCATCGCTCTCGTATCGTAATGTACTATTAAATACTGTAACATTAAAAAACTAAACTAACTATAAATTAAAATTACCTATCAATATACAAGTATAAACAAAATAAAACTATACTATAAAGTTATAAATTAATTAGTGGCCCCTATTTTGTTTTGATTAGTATAGATGGCGCTAAGTTGACAACACTAACAGTGAATATTTCAACGCCATTTATTATCGAAGTAGGAATTATTTTTATGTAACGTAAAAGTTTTTAATGTAAAAGTTTCCCAGTACCACGTTAACAGGATGGCATACCCTAACAACTTTTTTTATTACCCGTCCAGTACAATAAGTCTAGTGGCAAAGCCCTTATTCGCTTTTCATAGAGGCGATTATATGTCGGCTTTTTGGCCTATTTTTCTTGGACGCGTATAGTGATCGCGTATAGCGTATTTTTAGCTAATACTGAAATATTTTGTAGGAAAAAAAATATTGGATTTAAGTAACATCCCTTCATATTTCTTTTGCCTATTTTATAAAAAAAATCAAGCTGGTCTCTTAACCACGTCTTTGAAACGAACGTTTGAAAACAAAAAAAAAGAGGGCGGAAAACTTTTTTTTTTTGACAATAGTATAAATCTTAATACATTGTTTATGGGTGGAATCTCTAGATAAAAGATCGATGAATTAAATATATTTTCTTCAATATGAGGAGAGACCTAGTTTCTTCCAATGAACCCTTGAAAACCTGGTGTTTTTGATGTTCTAGCATCAGGTGTCCCGTTAAGAAGGAGACACACAAACAACAATCAAGTTTCCCAGTATCCATTGACCTCACATGCCAGTATCACGCAGAGTTTCTTTGTAAAAATAAAATGCAACATTTAAGCTTGGCCACTCCCACGCCCAATAAACATATTTATTTATTTATTCAGGTTAATAAACAGAACAGTTACAACACAGATAAAGTAAATAAGTGTGAACACAAATAAACCTAAAGACCCATAAAAAAGAAACAAACATAAAATTAGTTTGTACTAAAACCTCTTGTAAAACCATTACTGCTCATACTGAACGAAATTCCAATAACAAACCACTTACAACCTACATAGCTTAAGGTGGTAAAAGAGGAAACCAATCTGAAATTGTTGAACTAGATGGCGCTACTGAAGCAAAGTGTACATAAATGTAAATAACTCATCCTATACCAACATTTTAATGGATTCGCTCCATTTGCCGAGACTTGTATTAAAACAGAACATGTAAAGATATGCAAAAGTTCTATTACCCCTTTCAACACGACATACATTACAAAATCTCTGTAAATGCTTGAGTGTGCAATACTTCATTGTAACTGTGTGCGTATTTGTCAACACGTCATGTCTCGTGTATTATTATTTTCACGAAAGAAGTTTCCTGTCTAAGACCGTATTTGCAATGAATAAATACGAAAATGCCTTAATCCGCAGAACTTCTTTCGTGAAAAAAATTTTAGATCAGCTGCGCTGCGTCGCGCGCTTTTTTTACAATTACTACGCGTCCAAGGACAAAAGGGCCAACCAATAATCGCCTCTGTTGTAAGGTAATAAAGTTTTCGTCATTTGTCTTGGACATGTACTTAGTTACCTAGTATGCAGGTTTCATTTCATTCATCCATGATTATGATAGATTCAGTCGCAAGTCGATCGTAAAAATATCTTTTTATAAAAATACTGATTTGAATGTTGAACAATACTGACAGAGGGAAAAGATAATATGCTTTCTTTATGCGATGGGTTAGCTAATATAACAACCTTTTTCTATACAAGGTGACTTTTTGATCATCGTCCAAATTCATACTGGAAGCTTGGTAAGTGATCAGCATCATAAATTGATAACAATAATTGTGAATTTTGTATAATGAAATTTCGACTTCCCATAGTAATTCACTCGCAGTCGTGGGTGAATCACTATGGGGAGTCGAAATTTCATTTTATGAATTTTACAAAAATCGTTATTGGTTCCTGATACTGATCACTTACCAAGGCTCAAATATGAATTTGGACGATGTTCACAAATTCACCTTGTATAGTTAACCATATCAATAAAATAATTGTCAATTTTGTCTCATTTGCATATATAAAATTCAAAGTCCTGACTGACTGACTGATATATCAACGCACAGCAAAACTGCTGGTCCTAGAGACTTGAAATTTTGCATATAGATACCTTATATAGTGTAGGCATCCACTAAGAAAGGTTTTCAGAATTCAACCCCTAAGAGGGGGAAATGGGGTGACAATGTCTGAAAATCGTTTGTATGGTTTATCGGGTCGCTGATTACGAAAACAACAACGATTTCTAAATCCAACATGGTGGACGTGAAATACCATCATCCCCTGTTGGGATGCGATGGGGTTGAAATGTGTAAATATCAATATGGGTTATGTTTATTTTGCGAAATCCATCGCTATGAATACTCTAAATATTATTAGAGTGCAATACAAACTAGAAAATATCAATCAGAAACAAACCCAAAGACAAGAATATGAAAAAATTCCCCGGGCCAGGATTCGAACCTGCGACCTCTTGTTATCAAGACAAGCGCGCTACCAATTGCGCCACCGAGGTTCCATCTGTTTCTAAGAACAAGGCGTGAAATCACATAACGCCCTCGTGAGCGTTCTATATGTGTTGTACAAGCTAGTATATCAAGCAGAAGCAAAAATAACAGTGGACAAGTATGATGGAAGAATTCACCGGTCCGGGTAGGAACCTCGGTGGCGCAATTGGTAGCGCGCTTGTCTTGATAACAAGAGGTCGCAGGTTCGAATCCTGGCCCGGGGAATTTTTTCATATTTTTTTCATATTCTTGTCTTTGGGTTTGTTTCTGATTGATATTTTCTAGTTTGTATTGCACTCTAATAATATTTAGAGTATTCATAGCGATGGATTTCGCAAAATAAACATAATCTTAGTTAATGAGAACTGTGAATTTCTTAACTGTCTGAAGCAACAATATTGTAGCGACGACAGCGCCATCTGTTTCTAAGAACAAGGCGTGAAATCACATAACGCCCTCGTGAGCGTTCTATATGTGTTGTACAAGCTAGTATATCAAGCAGAAGCAAAAATAACAGTGGACAAGTATGATGGAAGAATTCACCGGTCCGGGTAGGAACCTCGGTGGCGCAATTGGTAGCGCGCTTGTCTTGATAACAAGAGGTCGCAGGTTCGAATCCTGGCCCGGGGAATTTTTTCATATTCTAGTCTTTGGGTTTGTTTCTGATTGATATTTTCTAGTTTGTATTGCACTCTAATAATATTTAGAGTATTCATAGCGATGGATTTCGCAAAATAAACATAATCTTAGTTAATGAGAACTGTGAATTTCTTAACTGTCTGAAGCAACAATATTGTAGCGACGACAGCGCCATCTGTTTCTAAGAACAAGGCGTGAAATCACATAACGCCCTCGTGAGCGTTCTATATGTGTTGTACAAGCTATTATATCAAGCAGAAGCAAAAATAACAGTGGACAAGTATGATGGAAGAATTCACCGGTCCGGGTAGGAACCTCGGTGGCGCAATTGGTAGCGCGCTTGTCTTGATAACAAGAGGTCGCAGGTTCGAATCCTGGCCCGGGGAATTTTTTCATATTCTTGTCTTTGGGTTTGTTTCTGATTGATATTTTCTAGTTTGTATTGCACTCTAATAATATTTATCAATATGGGTGTCGTTTTTATGGTTTTTTGGGACGTTAATTGTGAAAATGGCATCGATTTTAAAATTTAATATAGTGGACATGAAAATTCTTGAAATTATGTGTGCCAGTGCCAGAGCAAATCGGCTGTAACAGACGGACAGAGAGACAGTCACACAAGTGATCCTATTAGGGTTCCATTTTTTCCTTTTGAGGTCTATCTATATATCCACAATCTATCTATCTATCTATCTATCTATCTATCTGTCTATCTATCTATCTATCTATCTATATATCTATTTATCTATATCCCAGCAAAATATCTTTGGAACGGAAGGTGGTACATCCCTAGAGGTTGGACCACGGGGTGCCAAAGAAAGATTTTTTTTAATATCAAATCTTTGACGGCCTGTATCTCCCGACCGGCTGGAGCTAGACCCATGTTGATGGGTGTCTTAGAAAAGGTCTCGATGAGATCTACCTGCCGAAAGTGTCAAAACTTTAAAGGCCTGTATCTCCCAAACAGCTGATGCTAGACCCAGTTCATGGTACTCTAAGAAAAAGGCTTGGTGAGATCTAGATGACGGTAAAAAAAGTCGAAAAGAAATGCCAAAATTTTGATCGGCCATATGTCCCGAACGGCTAATTGTAGGGAGTTCGGGTTTCAACTAAAGTGATCGGTCAAGCTGGGGCTACATGACCGAAAAAATTTTTGAATTTGACAGGTTTTGACAGTTTTTTGACAGATCCAAAAAAGTATTCATACTTGCATGAAACTCGGTATCAAGGGGCATTCGGGGTCGCCAATTACGCAGCCGTATTCAAATTTGACATTTTTTGACAACCGATATGGATTTTGACTGTTTTTCGGAAAAACTTTGATCGGTGAGTCACCGTGTTTGGCACTCTGGCGATGCCGAAGGCCGAGCCAAGTTCGGCCTCGAGGGCGCGTTCTTCGTCCGAACATGCGAGTTTTACGGCCAAGCACTACACCTTGACTTACAGAGGGAGTGAGAGCACATATAATGTTTGTTTTTGAAAAAAAAAAAAAATCCTGGCCCAGGCCACGCGGGCGAAGCAGCGGGCAGAAGCTGGTTTACTTATATATTCGCATATTATTTATACAAACACACATATGTATATAGGTACTCACGCCTGTCTCCCAGAGGGGTAGGCAGAGGCTACAGATTTCCATCTGCTACGATCCAGACAAACCTCTTGCGCCTCTTCCACATCCATCAATCTAGTCATACAAGCTCTTCCTTTTGGTCCCAACGAGTCACACCAAAACCAGTCACAGCGTAACTCATTGGGACAAAAAATAATAAAATGTCCCAACCAGTCACACTGTTACTCGATGGCACAACTTTTTATTTTATGTCCCAACGAGTCACACCCCCAAAACAAGAGTGTAACTCGTTGGGACTAAAATCTGTTACAGGTTGACAACTTTTTTCTTTCTTCCCTGTGGTCCCAACGAGTCACACCGAAAACAGTCACAGTGTAACTCGTTGGGACAAAAAATAATAAAATGTCCCAACCAGTCACACTGTTACTCGATGGCACAACTTTTAATATTTCGTCCCGACGAGTCACACCCCCAAAACAAGAGTGTAACTCGTTGGGACTAAAATATGTTAAAAATAAAAAGTTGTGCCATCGATTACAGTGTGACTGGTTGGGACATTTTATTATTTTTTGTTCCAAAGAGTTACACTGTGACTGGTTTCGGTGTGACTCGTTGGGACCAAAGGGAAGAGCTTGTATGAGTAGATTGATGGATGTGGAAGAGGCGAAAGAGGTTTGTCTGGATCGTAGCAGATGGAAATCTGTAGCCTCTGCCTACCCCTCTGGGAGACAGGCGTGAGTATATATGTGTGTTTGTATAAATAATATGCGAATATATGAGTAAACCAGCTTCTGCCCGCGGCTTCGCCCGCGTGGCCTACAGGAAACAATTTTTTTTTTTTTCAGAAACAAACATTATAAGTGCTCTCACTCCCTCTGTAAGTCAAAGTGTAGTGCTTGGCCGTAAAACTCGCATGTTCGGACGGAGAACGCGCCCGCGAGGCCGAACTTCGCTCGGCCTTCGGCATCGCCAGAGTGCCAAACACGGAGACTCACCGATCAAAGTTTTTTCGAAAAAGAGTCAAAATCCATATCGGTTGTCAAAAAATATCAAATTTGAATACGGCAGCGTAATTGGCGACCCCGAATGCCCCTTGATACCGAGTTGCATGCAAATCGGAATACTTTTTTTTGGATCTGTCAAAAAACTGTCAAAACCTGTCAAATTCAATTTTTTTTTTGGTTATGTAGCCCCAGCTTGACCAATCACTTTAGTTGAAACCCGAACTCCCTACAATTAGCCGTTCGGGAGATATGGCCGATCAAAATTTTGGCAATTTTTTTTTTCGACTTTTTTTTACCCTTATCTAGGTCTCACCAAACCCTTTTCTTAGAGTACCATGAACATGGGTCTAGCATCAGCTGTGTGGGAGATACAGGCCTGTAAAGTTTTGACACTTTCGGCAGGTAGATCTCGTCGAGGCCTTTTCTAAGACACCCATCAACATGGGAGATACAGGCCGTCAAAGTTTTGACATTAAAAAAAAATCTTTCTTTGGCACCCCGTGGTCCAACCCCTAGGGATATACCACCTTCCGTTCCAAAGATATTTTGCTGGGATATAGATATAGTTATAGATAGATAGATAGATAGATAGATAGATAGATAGATAGATGGATAGATTGTGGATATATAGATAGACCTCAAAAGGAAAAAATGGAACCGTAATAGGATCACTTGTGTGTCTGTCTGTCTGTCCATCTGTTACAGCCGATTTGCTCTGGCACACATACTTTCAAGAATTTTCGTGTCCACTATATTAAATTTCAAAATCGATGCCATTTTCATAATTAACGTCCCAAAAAACCATAAAAACGACACCCATATTGATATGTACACGTTTTCAACCCCATCGCACCCCAACAGGGGATAATGGTGTGGCGTGCTTCACACTCGCCACTATATATGTACTTGGGCCAGCCCCTTACAATTTGAAAGAAACCGTTCCGCTTATGCAGTTTGTACCACACACCAATTAGATCAGGTGATATGGAGCAGTGGGGTCTACCTCACCCCCGGGTTGGTCTATTCGCTGCTCCGGCACATCGCCGCGGGAGATGATTCATTGAGCTACCAGCTAATCTCGCTCGAATAACAGTGTGACTGGTTGGGACATTTTTTTTCCCAACGAGTTACACTGTGACTGGTTTCGGTGTGACTCGTTGGGACCAAAGGGAAGAGCTTGTATGAGTAGATTGATGGATGTGGAAGAGGCGAAAGAGGTTTGTCTGGATCGTAGCAGATGGAAATCTGTAGCCTCTGCCTACTCCTCTGGGAGACAGGCGTGAGTATATGTGTGTTTGTATAAATAATATGCGAAAATGAGACAAAATGGATTAAATTTATTGTGGATGTGGATTTAGTTATCCTAATAACAAAATAACTTCCAAACTACAAAGAATGTATGATTATCATCAATGAAAATATGAAATCGACAATCGACATTTGTTTGACAGACGGCTTACGATGAAGAATCGTTCAAAAATATAATATTTTTCGGGAATTAATACAAGTATATGAATAAAATCTAATAAAAATGAATGAAAAACATTCATTTTGCTTTATTTAGGTATTGGTCAACAATTATTATCTCATTACGACTTATTGTCTTATTTAAGTTTGATTAAAAATTACATTCAAAGATGGAATCATGTTGCTTTATATTTGAGAATGCACTCATGTTTACACAAGACTGCTGTGTTTGTGTTTGTAAGTGCCGTGTTCGTGAGCCGCACACCGACGCAAATCAGACGAAATGAGTTCATTTTTGAAAACCTGATATTCGAGTATCTAAGCAATAATTATACAATTTGAATAAGTTTGCGAAAAATATGTTAAATGTACATTGTTTATATTCCCAATTAAATTCATGAATTTATTGCGTCCTCATATATATTACTCAGAAAGTTTGTATGAAAAGGCATCCTCTGTTACCACCTTAACGCTTGGTGCTTAATAGAAATGATTTTAACAGATATATGGCCAAAGTGTGATCGTCAGATTAGAACCTTACGTCGCGCCTTAAGTAGAACCCAAGTTTTTTAAAAGTGATTCAGAGATAAAGTTAGCTAGACAAACCCTTATTAAAAGTTGTATTCCGTTATAATAATAACTACCTATTATCAATCATAAACAGACGTTAACTTGAAGCAATTTAAGAGCTGTGCTCTAACCAGGAGACTTCACTTTATTGAATGAGTAAACATTAACTTGAAATAATATTTAAGAGCTGTGCTCTCATCAGTAGTCCACATTATACTGAAAGAATAATTTAAGTGTTCAAACTTCAAAACTTATGAGCATGAATCCAAATAAAGAGTGTTTATCTGTCTGTCTTTTAAGTACAATATATGATTGCTTTCAGAAACAATTTTAGTCCCTAGCACTATTAACTTTTAGTGTCTTGAGAAGGTTAGATAACTAAAGAGTGATCTCTAGCTGAGGAATTAAAGTTAAAAGAACTTTGAGGTGACATAACAGCTGTAATTTATGAAAAATATTTGGTTGAATATATTTTAGGATAATTGGTGTTTTATTTAATCTCATTTAGACATTTCTCAGCAAATATAATGTACAGTAATTAATATTGGCTTTCCAAACTAGGGATGTAAAGTTCATAATATAGTACGAACAAAACCATAGTATCAAAGTTAGACGGTTGTTTGTTTTAAATGAAACTTAGTTCTTTGAATTAAGGTACATGTTTTATAAAATATTATAAACATAATTTATTAAAAATAAATTAGAAAAGATGTTGAATCCATCAGCACGTGTCTTAATCATACCAAAGACACAATTCATCATATGGACATCCTTTTATACCATTACCAGACTCAATACCAGTTACCTAATTACCGTACCTTCATTCATGTGTACATAGGTTTCATTTAATGAACCCCTTACATGAAAATTAGCCAATATAAATTACCTTATATAAATGAATTTAATAGGCAACTAGCTACTTTATACTAGTAGTTTGATCTTTATATAATTGTAAATGATGGGTAAGAATTCCTTTCAATCCTTCACAAATCACAGCCATTTATGTAGTCCATTTTATAACTACTGAATAGAATAATTTCAATATACATTTGAGAGAGATACCTGCTCTAGGTAAAGTAGTAATAATATTGCTAATAGAACTTAGTTTTTGTTCCATAGATGTATTTATTTATTTCCAATGACGAAGATACAACTTTTACTACCCCATATTTGGTGTATAGTAATAGTTAAGGCCTTGTTTGCCAGACAATGGAAAACTTTTATGCAAACAAATACATCATTTGTATTTTAAGTTTATTGAATATTGATAAAGATTGAAATTATTCTTATTTCTTGAATAAAATCTCCCAGAGCTATTTCCACAGTAAGTAAATAATTTAATAGTCAAATGGATATTAAAATCAAAGCCATTTCTTATTTCACCTAAGAACTTTCTTCTGGATAGTAAGTACTAACAAAACAATGCTGTCATGTCACTACACTCTATTTTTGGACTCCTACAATCAGATTATTTGATTTGATTCGTAAAAGGCTCATATTTCTTGATAAATATAAATTAAGATTATTTCAACTTAGTTTCACTAAGAACTGACCTTAAGAAGGGTTTGGTAGGTACTACAGTTATGACCTTTTATAGTCCAGAATCAATCTGAATTCAAAATCAAGATTTATTTATGCCTCCTCTATCACTTAGGCATATTCTTGTGCCAAACTCAAGCCTCCTTACTTGTCAAAAGAAATACCTAAGTAAGCACATCATATTTAGAGATCCCTAAGTGGTGAAACTCAAATGTTTTCCAATACTGATATCATTTCATATTTATTGCCAATATCGAAGCCTTATGCTTTAGTATTAAAAATTAGGGATCTGTGGGTTTATAAAACCATCTATAATAAATAATGAACCTAGTCAACAAACAACACTTATTCCTGAACCACTAAAATATAATTTTCAGAGATCCCTATGTACTTGGAACCTTATAACCTAAACCAACCTAAATTTACTGACCTATTTTTCCTAAACAATGATGAAGGTTACCTGATACCTCCCACTAAGTATAATTTCTCAAAAATAAATTATTAATACCCTAACAGTAGACTTTATTTTAGAATTTACCTGCCTAACATTTGGCCCTAAAATCAAGTATTCCTAGGCTTTCAAATGTGTGGATTTCAAGGCTAGAGGTCCGTCACCTCACATTTACAATTAAACGTGTGTGTGGTTGTATATTGTGCTAGCAAACACCATACAACCCCTCAACTAATCGACAGAAAGACGCGGGGCAAGTTGGAACCCCTGTGTGTGCCTAACACCCTAAAACTTTGCCCTACTCAGACAGGGGGTGATACAGTAGGTAAAAAGGACGTCACCCCGCTGGCTGGGATAGCCTATATGTTCATTTGTATATATAAATATATAGATATGAGACCATGACCAGCTCAGTCAGATGACAAAGGTTAGAACAAATCGCAACCTCTTCACGGCACGGACGCTTTGCCATAAACATCGCCTTTCATGGAGGATGTGTTTCCAGTATGTAAAACTGGCGCAAGGCCATCCCAGACGCTTGCTCCCTCCAGAGGAGGTTAAAACTAGGCTCTGTCGTTCACACCAGTAGGTGACCCGAGCCTTAGTTCCAGTGCGACATCCGCTCTGTAAGTCCCTGCCTGACTCTTCAAGATATCCCAGCGACTAGCCCTATGCCACATTGTCACCCTGGTACATCTTCCCGTTTCCACGTCCGGCAATACTAAGAAGAGACCATACTCCCTGCCCTCCCCATCAACCCCTGAATCGACCTATGCACTACTACATTATTTAAGTACGTACCTACTTTAAATTTCGGAACTTGAAAAGACGATTATCGGACCCTTTACACATCGCGGAATCTAGCTCGTTCCTCGTTCACCCTATACGAATTCAAACGCGTCTATGTCAATCTCCGAGTCGGAAAAGTCAAAAACTATTGACCATAACCGAATCTATTTACGATAAAAGGGCATACAGCCACCTAAAAGCTAACGCGAACGCGAAATGACCCCGTGATCAAACGAACAGATAGATTGACACATTCCGTATTTTAATCGCAAGTTCCGAAAACAAAATTATTATTGAAGCAAAGAAAACCCACCCCGTAACAGTACTCTGAACTTGGTATGAGACTTCACCTTGAGACTTCTTGACAGCACTTCGACGATGGTATAAAAATATCTGATCCCCAAACCGCTTTTCCATGACCTTATATACTCGGTTCCGTTCTCTCCGTTCTCACCGTTCTCACCGTTCTCACCGTTCTCTCCGTTCTCTACGTTCTCTCCGTTCTCTCCGTTCTCTCCGTTCTCACCGTTGTCTCCGTTCTCACCTTATTGGAGTCAACCTAATGCATATTGTTACAAGATTCATTTTCCTATGAAAACCTCGCCGTCCTTTTGACGCCAATAAGAAATCGACCAAAAGAGACAAAATTATTACAGATATAAGAGCGAGTGAGATGTGTATACAGCAACTGCCAGTGCCGCCGTCTCGTCTACATTGTAATAACTTACAGCTTGCTAGGGTTCACGCATAAATGGAAACCATCATGTTTGAAATTGAAAGTTTGTTTTTAATCTATTTAATATTGGTCCGATTGCTTGGCCGGAGGTTTAGTTTACTGTATTTATTATTTAAATCAGTAATTTGACGCGATCGATTTCAATTTGCTTTATTTATTTAAACGTAATTTAATTGATTACATACAACAATCTTCCTGTCCATTATAAGAACATTTATTTGTGAATTGAGACGTGGACAGATGAGGTCCGATCTGTCACAGCTCTTCCCCCAAAATTTACGCAGATTAGCATGCCTTAACCGAAGGAAATTTTCTCTCCCATCATTCACAAATATAAACAAAATATAAAATACAAAAATTTAAATAAGTTTAATATTTATTATCATCTTTCTCCCAGATCGTTCACGTGTGGTGTGTGTTTATACCAAGTAGTTAATCAAAACTTAACCGATCGAGACTCCAATCCATGGCTTAATTGTTCACGAATAATCTGTCCGTCAAACAAGGAGATCTGAAATTCCCAGAGAGATCGTTTGTGAGACGACCTTGTCCTAGTGACACCGCAAAGATTTTCTAGCCAAATTCTATTTTTTCAATTTAAGTAGACACACCTTTGCGCCTCTTTCATAAACCAAGATCACTTTAATAGCTATCCATCCAGATACCCAAATGAGCAATAGTTCAGCTCGGAATCTCTCCCAGCATTAAATTCTAACCAACTATTCGGAGAATGTATAGTGTTGCCGAAGATAGCATTAGCTGCGTGTAGAGTTAAACCTTTAAGTATCACAGTATATACTGTCTTTTAGTCTTTATGACTCTAACCTAACACCAATTCAACTTAAAAGTTTATGTGAAGTATATAGTCTCCAGGATATGATGACAATAAATTTAAGTCCACACCTTCGAACTGTTGTCTTGTTAGGGCCCTTTTTGTTGTCAACGTCATAGTCATATGTCAAAGTCATTTCATTCCATTCCTTCCACCGACACATTCTGACTTCCACATCCGCACTTACAATTTCCCTAACAAGCCACCAGCCCTACAAATATGAACCTATTTAATTGTAATTACTTCTATTTAACATGACTGTTAACATAACATCTTTTAAATACCACCATTACCTTTTAATACCTCCTTAACCTTTTTAATACCACCTTTACCTTTTTAACATTACCTTTATATACCTTTTAAAACTAACTTAAAGTATAACTTATTCTAAATTTACGCAAAGCCCTTTTAAACGCCAAAATACAAGTATTCGCTGGTTGTCAACTACGTTTACACTCATGAATGCATATCTACACAAAGTTAATTACGCAGAGTGCTAGACACATAAATTGTCATATACACCAAATGTCAACATTGGCAAATATGTCCATTCACAATTATATAAAGAATAACAAAAAATAAAACATAACTTATTTTAAATATACGCAAAGCCCTTTTAAACTTCAAAATGCAAGCATTCGCTGATTTTCAACTACACTTATATTCATGAGTGCATATCTACACAAAGTTAATTACGCAGAGTGCTAGACACATAAAATGTCATATACGCCAATTGTCAACATTGGCAAATATGCCCATTACAATTACATAAAGAATAACCATATCTAAATAAATTCGGTATTTATTATCATGTTCCTCCCAGAATGAATATGTGTGGTGTAATTTTTATACCAAGCGGTTAATCAAAAATTAAATCAGTTGAATTTCTAATCTATAGGTTTATTAATTACAAATAAATATCCATCAAACAAGGAGATCTCAATCCTTCAAAGAAGTTAGTTGTGAATTAACTCTACCCTAGTGGTAACACAATGACCTTCTAGCCAAATTCTATTTTTTCAATTTGAACAATAGTTGCGCCTTTGTGTCTCTTTCTTGAATCGAGATCACTTTAATAGCTCTCAAGATAAGTACCCAAATAACTAATTCTCCAGTCCAGAATCTCTTCCAATGTTAAATTCTAATCAACCATTCGGAGAATGTATAGTTGCCGAGGAAATATGCATTGGCTGCGTGTGTAGTGAAACTATTTAGAATCGCAGTTTACACCGCTGATTAGTCAAGATGACTCTAACCTAACTCCTTTTCAACTAAATAGTTTGTTGTGTAGTGTAATGTCTCCAGGATAACACAACAATAAATATGAGTCCACATTCCCGAAACTGTTGTCTCGCTAGAGCCCTTTTCTTTGCCAAAGACAAAGTTAATTGTCATGGTCGTATCTTTCTATCTCTTCCACTGACAACATACTTCCTTCCTCATTCTCTCTAACACTTTCTCTAACGAACCACCAGTTCAACAAATATGGACAAATCTAAATGATTTAAGTACCTCTTATTTAAATTTATTATCTTTTAATACCTCTTAAGCTAATACCTTTTGAGCTAACTTATAAGCTAACTTATAACATAACTAACTACCACTAACTAAAATAAAACCCAAATTAATTTTTGAATTTTTATTATTATTATTATTTTTTTTTTTTTTAATAAGACAACAAGAAATTGGACTAAACTGCTTTTATTAAACTTCCAAATATTTTCACATTTCATTTCTTCTTAATAAATTCATTTAGTAAAATACGACCTTGTACTTTTTTTTTTTTTATTTTTATTTTAATATCAATTAATAAAGCATTTACACAGTCAACATATTAAAATTTCATAAATTTTGAATTCTCTTCTCTACTTCCCCCCAATCTTACTTTTCTTTGTATTTAATAAGTAAATTCTTCCTCATCTACCTGTAAAATACAAAATTTCATCAGTGGCGTACTGTCTACTTCCTTCTCCATTTGTCCTTAAATATTTCTTTAAATAAAACAAGACATTTTCTAATTAAATAGATTTTATTTAATTCCTTAAAGTAAAAATCTAACTACCAATGAAAGTCATTAATAGTTATTTTTTTTCATTTAATTATCAAATTCTGTCTGATATCAATAACCGAAGGTATTCTTTCCCTGTAAGTAAACAAAAATAGTATAATACTAGAATTAATATTGACACCCCTACGAATTATAACCAGACAATTGCTAAATAATTTAGAATATTTTTAAGTTATTCTAGTCTTTACTAACAGCAGTAATAATTGTTTTAAAATAGCAATCTAATGATTTCAGTAGATATCATCAGGAAACCCTACTTTCATTGACTAAGTCTTTAAATTTTGCAATCGCTTAGTTCTAGCTATGTACTTAATCTAAAATGTAGGTTGTTCAGTTATATTTCGTTTACAAGATAGATATAATTTAATTGGACCCTCAGCCTTATAAAAGTTTAATAGTACATAGACACTGGTTGCATGTACAGCTCAAACTTAGTAAATAAATATTGACGTCATGCATTTATCCGCTTGTGAAATTAAATGTAAAATAAAAACTATCATACCAAACATTAATAAGGAATAACTTATTACCAACATAACATTGACATAAATAAAACAACCTTTACGAACAAGAAGACAGTATAAAACACAAAAGATTAATTCGGAATACGTAAACGTCATCAGATTCTCGAACTCCCGGCTTCCGACTTCCTATGTGAACATTCAACCACTCTGACACAATGCAATTGAATACACAACCCTGAAATTCAAGTCCAAAACTATAAATACACCAACACGCAATCTATAACCTTTTCTATACTACTACTAACACATCCCTTGTCATACTACTAATTTACTCCTCTCTCTTTTACATTTGAAAGATTACTTCCCCTTAATAAAATAAGGTTTTGACAGTATTATTTATTTTCTATTTGAAATAACATACTTACATATCTCACCTAACATTATATATATTTTTAAATTTTTATCAGAAATTATTATTTTAGACCATCAATAAATCAGCAAAACCTCTTAATCGGTTGACGCTCAATTTTCTACTATTAGCTTATTCCCATTTTAAATTTACTCTTTAGATTCTTATTTGATTTATAATTACTTTATACTTTTCATACTGGACCCCCTAATTGAAAATGAGACTTTACATACAGAACCCTAATTCCATTACCCATTACCAATTCATTCTTCATCCCGTATCTATTATTTGTAAAATCCAAAGTTCAAACATTATAGGTAAGTATTTACTTTGTGTACGATCACATCAATAGTACATTAATTAAATTTAAATATATTTTTTTTTTTTTTTTACTACTAAACCTACTATATTTAACCTTCCCCCATTCTCAACTAACTAAAATAAATACTATTTTCCATAATTGTTTGTTTGGTACTGACATAATATTAATTGTAACTCCTTTTCAAAACGTGATATGAAAACCTACTCAACTTACTCCTGCCCAATCTATATATATAAAAAGAGAAGTCCTGACTGACTTACTGATTCATTCACTGACTCATTCACTGACTCATCAACGCACAGCCCAAACCCTTCGACCTAGAAAGCTGAAATTTTGCACAAAGCTTCCCTTTGTAATGTAAACAAGGAATAAGAAAGGGTTTTTCGAAATTCTACCCCTAAGGGGGTGAAACGGGGGTCCAAAGTTTGTATGGGGAAACAAGATTAGTTAGACTATTTTATTCGAGACTTCACAGGAGTACTCCTATTCATAAATGAGTAAACACGTGTTTCAGGTTTTTTCAGAATTCAACCCCTAAAAGGGGGAAATGGGGTGACAAAGTCTGAAAATCAACATGGGTATCGTTTGTATGGTTTATCGCGTCGCTGATTACGAAAACAACAACGATTTCTAAATCCAACGTAGTGAACGTGAAATAACATCATTTCCTGTTGGGGTGCGATGGGGTTGAAATTTTGAAATGTGTAAATATCAATATGGGTGTCGTTTTTATGGTTTTCTTGGACATTAATTACGAAAATTGCATCGATTTTGACATATAATATAGTGGACATGAAAATGTATGTGTGCCAGAGCAAATGGGCTGTTGTTGACGGACAGACAGACAGCCACACAAGTGATCCTATTAGGGTTCCATTTTTTCCTTTTGAGGTCAATCTATATATCTATCTAATATCTATGTGTCTATCTATCTATCTACCTATCTGTCTATATCTATCTATATTCCAGCAAAATATCTTTGGAACGGAAGATGGTATATCCCTAGGGTTGGACTACGGTGTGCCAAAAAAGTTTTTCTTTTTTAATGTCAAAACTTTGACGGCCTGTATCTCTGGCCAGGTGTAAAAAAAGAGCATGCTCTGGGTAGGGTGTATACGATTCATCCAAATAACACCGAGTGCTACCACCTACGCCTGCTGCTCCATGAGGTTAGAGGGCCGACATCCTTTGAGGACTTGAAGACTGTGAATGGTTTCCTCCATCCAACTTTTCAGTCTGTGTGCAAGATCCTTGGATTGCTGGAAGACGACAAGCATTGGGACAAAACTTTGGAGGAAGCTGCATTGTGCGATTCTTCCTTAAAGCTACGAGAGCTATTTACAATAATGATAGTTTTCTGTCAACTCTCTGACCCTTTAAGCCTTTGGGAGAAACACAAAGACAGTCTCTCGGACGACATCAAACGACACCTTGAGAGAGAGTTGCAAGATAGTGCGCAGCTGCTCATAGACGAAGTGTACAACAGATGTTTGATGTTGATCGAGGATGCAGTGTAAGCTCAAGCAGGACAAAACTTAGCACAATACGGATTGCCTAAGCCAAAAAGATCTGCAGCAACATTGGGTAATCGAGAATATCTGAGGGAGACTAATTATGACCCCTGCGCCCTAGGAAAGGTGGTGTCATATAATGAGGAGTTACTGACAGATGAACAGCTTTACGTTTATCAGCAGATCCTTGGCAGTGTTGAGGAACGAATTGGGAAAATCTTTTTCCTGGATGCTCCTGGTGGCACTGGGAAAACCTTCCTTATCAATTTGCTATTGGCGAAGGTAAGGAGTAATCGTGGCATTGCCATAGCTGTCGCATCGTCAGAAATCGCAGCAACACTGTTGGAGGGAGGCAAGACTGCTCACGCTGCCTGCAAGCTACCGCTAAATCTCATTCATGTCGAAACTCCACTCTGCAACATTTCAAAGCAGAGTAATGCGGCCCAAGTGCTGCGTGATTGTAAACTTATAGTTTGGGATGAGAGCACAATGGCGCATGAAGGGGGTTTTGAAGCACTAAACAGAACTCTAAAAGACATCAGAGAAAATAACGACATGATGGGTAGAGTCACCGTGTTGTTAGCTGGAGATTTCCGTCAGACTCTGCCGGTAGTGCCGAGGGGAACTCGAGCTGACGAAGGTAAGGCTTGCATAAAGGCGTCAAATCTGTGGCCCTTAATAAAAAAACTCCACCTTGCGAAAAACATGCGGGTGCACTTGAAAGGCGATATTTGCGCTGGAAAATTCGCCGATCTCCTCCTTAAAATAAGAAATGGGGAATATCCAGAAACTAAGGGGAAGATTAAAATTTCATCAGATCTTGCCACAGTTGTGTCGACCGTTGACGACCTAATAGCCCGAATATATCCGGATGTCCACAACCTACACAGCAAATCCGTGGAGTGGCTGTGCGAACGTGCGATTCTCACGCCTAAGAACGATCAGGCTTCCGTCATTAACGACACTTTGTTGAAGTCGTTCGAAGGTACAGATTACCAATACAAGTCTGTAGATACTGTAGTGAATACAGATGTTGCTATACACTATCCTGTGGAGTTCCTAAATGCACTCAATCCACCTGGTTTGCCGTCTCACACACTAATCCTAAAAGTGGGTGCTCCAGTAATGCTACTGCGAAATCTCAATCCACCTAAGTTCTGCAATGGGACCAGGTTGCGTGTGAAAGCCTTACATAAAAATGTGGTAGAAGCCATTATATTTACTGGGTGTGCTCGAGGTGAATCTGTGTACATACCGCGGATACCTCTTATACCGTCGGAGTACCCATTCGAGTTTAAAAGGCTGCAGTTCCCCCTTAAGGTCTGTTTCGCAATGACCATTAATAAGTCTCAGGGTCAGTCACTGAAAACAGCAGGAATTGATCTCAGGGGGGACTGCTTTTCGCACGGCCAATTTTACGTAGCCTGCTCGAGAGTGAGCTCACCTAGCAGCCTGGTCGTGTTAACAGTTGAGGGCAGAACTTCTAATGTAGTATATAAAGAGGTACTTTAAATATGAATAAAAAAAACTAATAGGTAATAGGCCCCGTCAAAGAGACTTTACCTGGAGATCAAAGAATTGTACCAAAAAATATGTTGTGTAAAAAGTACTACACAAAAACTAAATCAACGCGGGCGAAGCCGCGGGCAAAAGCTAGTCTCAAATATATATACAATACACTCATGCTGTACAAAATGTCAAATACCTGTTTGTACAGACAACACCTTTATATTTACTTTGAGAATAACCAAAATGAAAACTATTATTTAAATAAGACAGCTTTAGTTTATTTACCCATATAACTGTCAACTTTACGTTGGAGAACCAATCGTCGGAACCCATGCATCTACTTATGTTTTCACAAAGGATCCCCAAAACTGCCTAAAGAAGGAGGTGGTCTACGCTTACAAAGCAAGACAATACATCTAAACCTCACGCACGGAACCCTGCCGAATGCGAATCGATAATTAATCATAAAACATATAAATACATTATATAGACATATCATACACTAATATGTATATTACGTACAATTAATTTCCAATCAATTATAGATAGCGTCGTCTATATTTTACACGTTGTCTATTTGTAACTCACACATCAACATTTGCACTAGATACCTACTGAACTAAATTCCATGTGGTTCTCACCATGGTTTATCCAGAATTCTAAATCAACAGATAAGATAAGATATGTAGTGTAAATAAATAACCTCCATCATAAATATAATTCTCTTGTTATATTGAAATTCGACATTTGACAGTCACCCTCCTCCCCTCTACTATCTCCCGACATCAAATTTTTCTAAACATTAAAGTAAAGTAAATTATACTTGAATATTATGTAATTTATTTCAGCGCAAATGAAACCATAAATAAAGTTTGTTTAAACTTAACTGTTTGGCAAGTAGCAAATCTCGCAATGACTTTACTTGCAAAGCTAACATAAATCTGTAGTAATAAGAACAAATGAATACAATAATTTGTTAAAAAGGAATTTGAAACATTTTAATCTCGTCATGAAACTTATTGTACGACCGCATTATTACCAGACTGAACTAACGCCATCTATCAATCTAATTCAGTAACTCCTCGTTACGCTTGTTCGTCAATACGAAGGTAACCTAATTTCTGACGACCCGATAGTTTATGCAACAGATGGTACTGCTAGTATTTAATGGAAAATAAACGTAAATAAACAACTGTAGATACCTAAGTATTTAATAATAACTCAACTCCATACTACAACCATCGACATAAAGAAGAGATATACTACACTCTTGTCATTCTTATATCGTCAACTGAATATCGAGCTTGTTGCTTGATCAAAACACCGGCGGCGAAAGACAGAGATAAAGCGACGAGTTTTGACAGTGGTGCAAACGAGACAAGCGCATAAAACAGGTCGGTTTTATTGTATGTACTAGGTTTTGCAGGATCACACACATGAAACGGGTAGGTACTGTATCTTCTTATTTTGTGTTTCTATCTAAGAACTAGGAATATGACAAATAATTTTACAGAAACCCATGTGACACATCAACACAGCGAACAATGTTACTAAGTTTTACTTACACACTGATTCAACTTACTCCGCTAATTTTCTTACTTCCCCCATTCCTTTTAAGCATTACGATCCTCTAGTACGCTCACTAGCCATTACTTTAAACGCTATCTGTCTAAACAATCAAACATTTGAAATTAATATAAAGTTGGGGTACACAATCATTAACTCTCTCATAATTTAAATTTAACTGACATAAGTGCAAATTGAATTAATTTATTTATTTGTTTTTGTTAATTATACAATAAACCTTTTAATAAATCCAGCTTTTAAATAATTTCTACCCACGTCCAAACGCAAACCCAGCGTACAATGATCATTGTCACCAAAACGGAACGAACCCTGTGGTTACATCCATCAATATACTCTATGGTTACATTCTACATTTCGGTTTAGCTCTTTATACAGAAACATAAATAGTATAAATAACATTATAAATTTTATATAATATTATAAATAACATGAAATACAACAAAAATAAATCCTTACAAATGTACTTATAAAACTAAAATGTCTCCTAAAGTAAAATAAAATTATGTAGAAAATGTTTGCTAGATATGAACAGCTTTCCTATATCTAGCGCTTTAAAGGGCTTGCTAAGTCGCTAACCTGTCACAAACTCTACATACCAAACAAAACAAATTAAAACTGAAGCTGACAAAACGCCATTTGCTCAGTGACGGACGCTTAAAAATAAAATAAAATTCCATGACGGACCTATGTACCGCTAAAGAAGCTATCTACACTTATAAGACACCAAAAATGATCCATGAGCATATCTACTGTAACTCGGACGCAAAATTATCTCACAAGAAAGGTATGTACCGCTTTTTCATACGTAAACATTTCCAGTTGGATTCTACTTCGAAATTATTAGATTTACACTTAATTATTACACGAAAACGAAGCTTTTCATGCGATAAGTAGTCGTTGTTTCTAAGAGCCAATAAGCATTAAAATTCTTGAATTATGTTCGTACAAATACAAACTTTCATCACCATAAACAAACATTTCATAAACCTTTTCATTTACTTACAGATGTCAGTCACACTGTCGATAAAAGGGCAAGACACCGGACTTGCCTTATGGAGTTCTCTACAACATAATTTCTGAAGAATTGTATAAAGTTGGAGCACTACCTATATTCTGAATGGACATGGATGGACAAAATCTCCCCACACTCTCATGTAAAAGTGATCTGTTACCATCTACTGTAAATGCCATAACACCACACAACGGCTCACAGAGATGAGTGCAAGGCTATTTCTAAACTAAACTCCAACAAGAAGGAAACTGCATGGCAGCACTTCCCCCTAAGTTCAAGACAAATGATGCAATCAATTCAATCCTCGAGAGTCAACTTTATTCTACCAAAGAAGTGAATGTTTAAAGTTTATTTTGTCTTTCCCCATAGCACTAAATTTACAATACACTATGTACTACCTATAACTAAACATATTTACCTAAAAAAGTAGTAAATCTCTAAATCACTTCTCCTATTTACACGAGCAACAAATTGTACCCAAAACTGGGTGACATTACTGTATCAAACCATTTCTATAAGCACCAAATCACTTGAAGTAAGACCAAATACCTATCCTTGTCACGGCTTAACCATATTGTACTAAAACCTCTTGTAAAACCATTACTGCTCATACTGAACGAAATTCCAATAACAAACCACTTACAACCTACATAGCTTAACGCTTGGTGCTTAATAGAAATGATTTTAACAGATATATGGCCAAAGTGTGATCGTCAGATTAGAACCTTACGTCGCGCCTTAAGTAGAACCCAAGTTTTTTAAAAGTGATTCAGAGATAAAGTTAGCTAGACAAACCCTTATTAAAAGTTGTATTCCGTTATAATAATAACTACCTATTATCAATCATAAACAGACGTTAACTTGAAGCAATTTAAGAGCTGTGCTCTAACCAGGAGACTTCACTTTATTGAATGAGTAAACATTAACTTGAAATAATATTTAAGAGCTGTGCTCTCATCAGTAGTCCACATTATACTGAAAGAATAATTTAAGTGTTCAAACTTCAAAACTTATGAGCATGAATCCAAATAAAGAGTGTTTATCTGTCTGTCTTTTAAGTACAATATATGATTGCTTTCAGAAACAATTTTAGTCCCTAGCACTATTAACTTTTAGTGTCTTGAGAAGGTTAGATAACTAAAGAGTGATCTCTAGCTGAGGAATTAAAGTTAAAAGAACTTTGAGGTGACATAACAGCTGTAATTTATGAAAAATATTTGGTTGAATATATTTTAGGATAATTGGTGTTTTATTTAATCTCATTTAGACATTTCTCAGCAAATATAATGTACAGTAATTAATATTGGCTTTCCAAACTAGGGATGTAAAGTTCATAATATAGTACGAACAAAACCATAGTATCAAAGTTAGACGGTTGTTTGTTTTAAATGAAACTTAGTTCTTTGAATTAAGGTACATGTTTTATAAAATATTATAAACATAATTTATTAAAAATAAATTAGAAAAGATGTTGAATCCATCAGCACGTGTCTTAATCATACCAAAGACACAATTCATCATATGGACATCCTTTTATACCATTACCAGACTCAATACCAGTTACCTAATTACCGTACCTTCATTCATGTGTACATAGGTTTCATTTAATGAACCCCTTACATGAAAATTAGCCAATATAAATTACCTTATATAAATGAATTTAATAGGCAACTAGCTACTTTATACTAGTAGTTTGATCTTTATATAATTGTAAATGATGGGTAAGAATTCCTTTCAATCCTTCACAAATCACAGCCATTTATGTAGTCCATTTTATAACTACTGAATAGAATAATTTCAATATACTTTTGAGAGAGATACCTGCTCTAGGTAAAGTAGTAATAATATTGCTAATAGAACTTAGTTTTTGTTCCATAGATGTATTTATTTATTTCCAATGACGAAGATACAACTTTTACTACCCCATATTTGGTGTATAGTAATAGTTAAGGCCTTGTTTGCCAGACAATGGAAAACTTTTATGCAAACAAATACATCATTTGTATTTTAAGTTTATTGAATATTGATAAAGATTGAAATTATTCTTATTTCTTGAATAAAATCTCCCAGAGCTATTTCCACAGTAAGTAAATAATTTAATAGTCAAATGGATATTAAAATCAAAGCCATTTCTTATTTCACCTAAGAACTTTCTTCTGGATAGTAAGTACTAACAAAACAATGCTGTCATGTCACTACACTCTATTTTTGGACTCCTACAATCAGATTATTTGATTTGATTCGTAAAAGGCTCATATTTCTTGATAAATATAAATTAAGATTATTTCAACTTAGTTTCACTAAGAACTGACCTTAAGAAGGGTTTGGTAGGTACTACAGTTATGACCTTTTATAGTCCAGAATCAATCTGAATTCAAAATCAAGATTTATTTATGCCTCCTCTATCACTTAGGCATATTCTTGTGCCAAACTCAAGCCTCCTTACTTGTCAAAAGAAATACCTAAGTAAGCACATCATATTTAGAGATCCCTAAGTGGTGAAACTCAAATGTTTTCCAATACTGATATCATTTCATATTTATTGCCAATATCGAAGCCTTATGCTTTAGTATTAAAAATTAGGGATCTGTGGGTTTATAAAACCATCTATAATAAATAATGAACCTAGTCAACAAACAACACTTATTCCTGAACCACTAAAATATAATTTTCAGAGATCCCTATGTACTTGGAACCTTATAACCTAAACCAACCTAAATTTACTGACCTATTTTTCCTAAACAATGATGAAGGTTACCTGATACCTCCCACTAAGTATAATTTCTCAAAAATAAATTATTAATACCCTAACAGTAGACTTTATTTTAGAATTTACCTGCCTAACATTTGGCCCTAAAATCAAGTATTCCTAGGCTTTCAAATGTGTGGATTTCAAGGCTAGAGGTCCGTCACCTCACATTTACAATTAAACGTGTGTGTGGTTGTATATTGTGCTAGCAAACACCATACAACCCCTCAACTAATCGACAGAAAGACGCGGGGCAAGTTGGAACCCCTGTGTGTGCCTAACACCCTAAAACTTTGCCCTACTCAGACAGGGGGTGATACAGTAGGTAAAAAGGACGTCACCCCGCTGGCTGGGATAGCCTATATGTTCATTTGTATATATAAATATATAGATATGAGACCATGACCAGCTCAGTCAGATGACAAAGGTTAGAACAAATCGCAACCTCTTCACGGCACGGACGCTTTGCCATAAACATCGCCTTTCATGGAGGATGTGTTTCCAGTATGTAAAACTGGCGCAAGGCCATCCCAGACGCTTGCTCCCTCCAGAGGAGGTTAAAACTAGGCTCTGTCGTTCACACCAGTAGGTGACCCGAGCCTTAGTTCCAGTGCGACATCCGCTCTGTAAGTCCCTGCCTGACTCTTCAAGATATCCCAGCGACTAGCCCTATGCCACATTGTCACCCTGGTACATCTTCCCGTTTCCACGTCCGGCAATACTAAGAAGAGACCATACTCCCTGCCCTCCCCATCAACCCCTGAATCGACCTATGCACTACTACATTATTTAAGTACGTACCTACTTTAAATTTCGGAACTTGAAAAGACGATTATCGGACCCTTTACACATCGCGGAATCTAGCTCGTTCCTCGTTCACCCTATACGAATTCAAACGCGTCTATGTCAATCTCCGAGTCGGAAAAGTCAAAAACTATTGACCATAACCGAATCTATTTACGATAAAAGGGCATACAGCCACCTAAAAGCTAACGCGAACGCGAAATGACCCCGTGATCAAACGAACAGATAGATTGACACATTCCGTATTTTAATCGCAAGTTCCGAAAACAAAATTACTATTGAAGCAAAGAAAACCCACCCCGTAACAGTACTCTGAACTTGGTATGAGACTTCACCTTGAGACTTCTTGACAGCACTTCGACGATGGTATAAAAATATCTGATCCCCAAACCGCTTTTCCATGACCTTATATACTCGGTTCCGTTCTCTCCGTTCTCACCGTTCTCACCGTTCTCACAGTTCTCTCCGTTCTCTACGTTCTCTCCGTTCTCACCGTTCTCTCCGTTCTCACCTTATTGGAGTCAACCTAATGCATATTGTTACAAGATTCATTTTCCTATGAAAACCTCGCCGTCCTTTTGACGCCAATAAGAAATCGACCAAAAGAGACAAAATTATTACAGATATAAGAGCGAGTGAGATGTGTATACAGCAACTGCCAGTGCCGCCGTCTCGTCTACATTGTAATAACTTACAGCTTGCTAGGGTTCACGCATAAATGGAAACCATCATGTTTGAAATTGAAAGTTTGTTTTTAATCTATTTAATATTGGTCCGATTGCTTGGCCGGAGGTTTAGTTTACTGTATTTATTATTTAAATCAGTAATTTGACGCGATCGATTTCAATTTGCTTTATTTATTTAAACGTAATTTAATTGATTACATACAACAATCTTCCTGTCCATTATAAGAACATTTATTTGTGAATTGAGACGTGGACAGATGAGGTCCGATCTGTCACAAGTTCAATCCCTTACAGTTACATCATAATAATAGTAATTTTGTATATAAAAACAAAATCTTTATTACGTAACTAGTAGCTTTAATACAAACATATATTTTGTTACTCCTTGGTCACAATAGATGAAACCTTATTCTTACAAGAACGCAAACTTTCTGAAAAAATATCAATGTCACTCAGTAATTTATTATACTTTTCTGGGGAACGAACCATGTATCGATTTTTAGAGTAATTGGTCCTCATTTAAACATTGAGAGTTTTTATAACAATAGGTAATTAGGCTGTAAAGATCTTCCTGGAGTTGAGCGCAGTCTTTGACATTATTTACGATGCAATAAATTTTCATATCGTCTGCGCATAATAAAAAGTGAATGGAGTTAAAGTATATTTCCAATATCATTAATGAACAGAACAAATAATAGTGGTCCTAGTCCATCGAAATAATAAGGAATGGAAGTATAAACGCGCTTGAAAATTGACGCCACTAAATAATTGCCATGGTGGGCATGTGCTTAGTTATAAGTGCCGAGTCAAGCGACGTAACGGGACTTTTTGGCGGGCTTTTGAAGTAATAGGCGGGAATTTTCAAAGAGCTTTTTCAAATAGTAATTTTGATATGAAAAACAACTTGTTTCTTCTTGTAAATAGTGTAAAAATCTTATAAATAGCATAAATAAGTGGTTAAAATGAAAGACCCTCCGGGGGCTGAGGCCCCTGGAAAAATAAGTGACTCATCTCCCCCATGCCTAAAAAGGGGGCGAGAAGACAACAGCGTTGATGAAAGAGTTATTCTCTTAGACAATACCGAGGACTCAATAATATATAAACCATATTTAAAACCCGGTTATACTAGAATTTTCCCGGAAAACCAGGTGAGTACGGAATATACAGTCTTTGTTGAAAGTACCAAGGATGATGAAAAGTTGGGAAACAAGAATCCTTTGATGACAACTAGCCTCTTCCAAAATGATATCAAGGGAGTCAAGGAAGTGAGAAGAATTACAGCGAAAAAAATTGGTGTAACATTTTCGCAGTGCAACAATGCCAACAACTTTTTAGTGAACAATGACTTTTTGAACAAATACTACATGAGGGCTTATATACCTGCCTCACAGGTAGAAGTGATAGGCGTATTGAGATTTGTCCCGACTAATATTAGTAATGAGGAACTTTTTAAAAAATTGACATCGGACTATGAGATTGTCGGAGTAAGGCGTTTTACAAGGAAGGTAAATGGAGCCATAGTGCCATATGGCTCTGTTAGTGTAACCTTTCTAAGCAATGTATTACCAGACTCAGTATACCTGGACATTTTCCGATTTAAAGTATTTGAATATAATGCACCGCTGATGCAATGCTTCAAATGCTTTAAGTTTAATCATGGCGCTAAATATTGTAAATCATAACAAACATGTTCCATTTGTGCAGGAGAGCATCATTTCACCTGTTGCTCAAAAGAAGCGACTGTAAAATGTATTAATTGTGGAGGAGCCCATTTAGCTGTCTCGAGGGATTGCCCTATAAAAATTACCAAAATCCAAGAAAAACGAAACAAAAATAACTATGCCCATGCTTTGGCCAGCCCAAAACCTGAGAATTTATTAAAAAATTACAAAAAAGACTTTCCACCACTAAAAAATGTCCACACACCACTAGAAAATAATTCACAGAAAAATATACAAAAAACAGTGTCGAAAATAGTACCCAAAAAAAATGACATCAAAATAAAAGAAAATACAATAGCAAAAGAAAAAATATCTACTAAGGAAAATGAACAAAAAGATGATTTCGTTACAAAAATTCTGGAAAATGAAACAATTCTGCAGGGATTGGTTGCAGCACTGGTCACAATTGGAAATAGCAATAGGCCAATCACTTTATCGGTGATAAAAGAAATTTTATCAGATACTTTAAAAAATGGATAAGTTATATATTAGAGTTGCACAATTCAATATCGAAAGTGTTATACGAAAAAAACCACTCCTCATACAATTTTTGCATGAAAATGACATAGACATTTGTTTACTCAATGAAACAAGGTTGAAAGAAAACAGCACTTTTTACATTTCAGGTTATAATTTAATCAATCAAAATGGTAGTAAAGGTCTTCATGGTGTAGCAATCCTGATAAAAGACTCTTTGAAATTTTCTGTTGTCCAAACACCATTTTATGAATATTTACAGTCTGTTGCAATAACTTTGTCTACAGATGTTGGTAATCTGTCCATTTTATGTGTTTATGCTCCTCCTGGACATGGTCGATTTAAATGCAGAAAACTAAGACAAATAATAAATAGTCTACCTAAACCTACATTATTGTCGGGTGACCTAAATGCACATCATGTTGCGTTTGGCTGTCAGACAACAAAATCGAGAGGTACTGATGTGTTTAACTTATTGGATGAAGTAGATCTATGCATATTAAACACTGGCTCTCCAAGAACAGTGGGGAGGCATAATCACAATCCTTCAGCTATAGACATAAGTTGTATTAGTCCATCTGTTGCTCCATTGTGTCAATGGAAAGTACACGATGACTGTATGGGAAGTTATCATTTTCCCACTATTGTAGACATACAGACTTCGATACAAAAGTACGAGACTGGGACGCCATCTGAACGCTACTGCTATAATAAAGCTGATTGGTCGTTATTTAAATCTGAATCAGAAAAAACTTTTAAAAATTTCACCATTAACTTTGAAAATCCCCTAAATACTTATGAAATTTTCTGTGAATCCCTTTCTAAAATCAAAGACATATGTATCCCAAAAACAAAACCATCTCTAGCTAAAAATGTTTATAGGAAAAAACCTGTTCCTTGGTGGGACAGTGATTGCTTAGAAGCTGTTAAAAAAAGTAAAGATGCTCTAAATCTATTTAAATCAGATTCAAGTCTTGAAAATTATATAGCATATAAACGAATTGATGCAATGAAAAAACGTCTTCTTTCGGAAAAAAAGAAAAGTGGATGGGTAAAGCTATGTGAATCGTTTAATAGATACACACCAGTCAGTACTATATGGAATTATATTAGAAAATTTAAACGGGTTGCTGCATTTAAATCTTCCAAAAATGATGATTGGATACCAGCCTTCTTGGACAAATATGCACCAACGTCCCCACCTGAAAAAGAAACAGATAAAATATTATTAGAACATTTTTTTAATAAACCCGGAAGCATAAGGAGCCGTTTTCTTTCTGAATCATTCACTTGGCAGGAATTTCTAGGAGCAATTAAATCTAGGAAAGATACTACTCCTGGCCTTGATGACATCTCGTATAAAGTGATCAGAAATCTCCACCCAGATGCACAAAAAACCCTTTTACAGATATTTAATTTACTATGGGACACCCAAACGATACCAACCAGTTGGAAAACTCAATGTGTTATTCCTATCCTAAAACAAGATAAACCTGTCAATGACTACAATTCCTACAGACCTATATCATTATCATCATGT
Source organism: Ypsolopha sequella (assembly GCA_934047225.1). Classification (NCBI taxonomy): domain Eukaryota; kingdom Metazoa; phylum Arthropoda; class Insecta; order Lepidoptera; family Ypsolophidae; genus Ypsolopha; species Ypsolopha sequella. Next base: position 24,963,793 of record OW203984.1, on the reverse strand, counting down.
GTAGGTAAGATTTTCGAATACATGTTGAAAGTCCGACTAGATTGGTATATAGAATCAAATAACTTATTACCTGAGCAACAATTTGGTTTTCGCAAAGGGAGGTGTGCCACAGAAAACTTCACATCACTTGTCTCAGACATAAAGAATTCTTTTTTCAGTCATTCTTCAACAATTTGTGCCTTTTTGGATGTGCAAGGTGCTTTTGACAATGTCAATCCAACTGTCCTCATTGAGATTTTGAGTGATCTGAAAATACCGGGTAAAGTCTGTAAATGGGTATTTAACTTTTTGTATGAAAGAAGCATTTATCTCAAATACAATGACATCATACATGGCCCTAGATTTGTATATAAAGGTACAATGCAGGGTGCTACTATCTCTCCCTTACTTTATAACTTATACACTTGTCAAATTAATAAGTATTTGACCGGAAAAGACATAAAATTTCTGCAATTTGCAGATGACTTATTAATATATACTGTAAATACAAATGTAAATGTAGCTGTAAATAATCTGAACAATGCGCTTGTACAGGTTCACAACTACTATTCTAATAAACTTAAACTTAATATCAATGCTGACAAAAGTGGTGCAATGATATTTTCTAAGAAATATAATGATGAAGACAAATATTCTTTAAAATATGATGGAAAACCTTTGCCATGGCTACATGAAAAGAAATTTTTAGGTGTTTGGCTGGACAAAAAATTGTCATTTCATGACCATGTAAACCACATTATACAAAATGCTTCAAAAGGCCTGAATATACTACGGTCATTGGCTGGGGTACATTGGGGTTCTGATCCAAAAATTTTATCAATGCTGTATAAGAGTATAGTACGTAGTCACTTTGATTATAGTTCACTGGCGTATATGAATGCAAATCTCTCACTGCTACGCAAATTAGAAATCATACAGAATAAAGCTTTAAGAATTATAACAGGTGCCATGTGTTCAACACCAATAAACGCCATGCAGTGTGAGACTTGCATTCCTGCTCTACATTTAAGACGCTTGCAGATAGCTGAGAGATTTTGTCTTAAATAATTATCCTCAGAATATAGATGTGTTTTAGATAGAATAATTCCACAACAGAATATATTAACAAACAACTTGGGTTCATATATAAATAGCACACAATGATTTACTGGAATTCTTATCAGAAAACCAATTATATTCACTGTATACTGATGGTTCAAAGTCGGTGATAGTGTAACTTTAACTTCAGCTTTTTATGACCCCCAACAAAAGCTAACTAAATGTTTTAAGATTGATAAGAATTGCAGTATATTTACAGCTGAAAGTTATGCCATCTACCAAGCACTTGTACATACTGAAAATATTGACCATTCCAATGTCATGATCTTTTCTGACTCTTTAAGTGTATTATTGGCATTAGAAAGTAACCCATTTCAATATAATCTCAATTATTTGATCTATAGCATAAGAAATGTAATATATAATTTAAAAATTAGTGGTACAGTGCGCGCCAATCTTTTAGTCGCCTCTGAAGCTAGCCCCAAGAATCGACGCATTAGCCGTTTTACGGTGTCAGGGGGACGTTACAGGAGCGAGGGCGCGGAGCACACCCGCCTGCATGCCGCACCACACCCCCCGCTCGCCGTTCGGCAGGTGTCAACACTATGCGTTAGTGTTAGTGCTACGTCCGTACACTACACACGCGCGCGTTGCATGAAAAGTACGTTCGTGGAAAAAATTATATGATTCGTTTAGTTAATCGTTGAATCTGTTTGTTTGTTGTTTATTTTTTGTTTTGTTGATTTAGTTTGTTAAAGTTTATTGTTGTTGTTATGCCTTGCCGTCGTTATAGCGTTTTTAGGCGACAATGTAGGAAAATGGTGTTTATATTAATTTGTTTTAATTAAACAGTTAAGATTGCACTAAAATAATAAATATATATTAAATAGGTAGGTACAACCAGTACACCTTCCCACTTATAGTAAACATTTAATAATCAACCGTTCATATTATTGTTTCCTTGACTGTACCTGCGCAAGCTTGCACTCGTAACTCAATCAGAGGCGACTAAAAGATTGGCGCGCACTATAAGAGTATAAGTCTCATGTGGGTACCTTCTCATAAGGGTATCACCGGAAACGAAATCGCTGATAAAACAGCTAAAAATCCTTGCGATGAAGACCACTGCATGGACCTTAAGATACCATTTACTGACTTCCACACTCAATTGACAGAGAACCTGAAATCATTATGGGTTAATTATTGGAAAGAAGTAAGCAAAGAAAAAGGGAAATGGTACGCTGAGATCCAAAAAAACCCGCCCGCCCAACCTTGGTACCACAGAAACAAGGCATTGAATTCCAGAAAATATGTCACGACTCTAAACAGAATGCGATTCGGTCATTGCCAAACCCGTACTCACCTATTCAGACTTAAACTGGTTGAAGACTCCAAATGCATTTACTGCGATGAGGAAAACGCTGATTTGAGCCACTTTCCCTGCGGTCCGTAATAGAATTACATAGATGAAAGCTATGAATGAATTAAAGTGTGAGCGATGACTGGTCCGTAATTTGTGAGCTAGCAAACGATGTGAAAGATAGCTTATGATTCGGACCGCATTAAAAAAGATACATCTTAACCATAACCTCTTATCACAGAATACAATACGATTATTTGATTTTATTTCGTCAAAGTGCCGTGATTCGTGATGGAACAAGAAGAGTTTGTAGCACTGTTCTTTAACGTAGACTCAGATAGCGACGAAAAAATATATATACATATAAATTCTTCCTTTTCGACGAAAAGTTCCACACGACTTTTTATTTGTTTCTCTCATGGCCGAATAAAACATATACTATGGTTTGTCTGATCTGAACTGCTGAAATAATAGAGCGAAAACAATTTTTGACATTCCATTCCGTTCAACGCTCACATCGCCTCACCTCCGTCGCATGAGCCATGAAAGTCATACGAATGAATGAACGCATTTGCTTCACTCATGGATTATTAGCCATTCACCTCATTCATTCGTAATCGATTTTAGCGAAATAATTCTATTTCGGAACGCGGGGTTAGTATTCAAATGTCAACAGTTTGGCATTCACAGACTAATTCTTGTGACAGAACTCGGTGATATTTGTGAATCTGCTACAACAAAGGAACTTTAAGTTCCTCGGCAACAACAACGCGCCTCCTACAAGATCTTTTGGCCGATCCAAAATACTTTACGCCCCTGTACAAATTTATTATTAACACTGTAAATAAACTTTTCTTTCTGCGTTTCTATACTGCGATTATATATAATGTTTTTTATACTAAGGCTACGTTCCTAAACGCCTGGGTAAATGTAGAAATTAACTGTCACCCGTTCCACAACTACCCGAGTGAAAACGAAGAGCTCCGAACAAGTCATTCCTAAACCTTGTCAGAAATGTAAAATTCACTTTTGACAGTTAAATTTTACATCCCGGCAAATTCACTCCCGGTTTCTGAAAGGCCAATCAATGTTAACAGTAGATAAAAAAATAATTATCTGCGGATTAAGCCAGTAAAAGTGGGAATTTTATATTGAAATCAAAAATTAACTAAGTTATTTATTGATTCATCACTATTCAGACTTCATATATGCTTTATTTTCACCGTTATTTGCGGTTAAAGTTTTTTAATCTACTGTTAACTTTGATTGGCCTTTCAGAAACCGGGGGTTAGGGTTTAATTTTCACTTTGACATTTGAATGACATGTAAAGCCATTTTATTTCGGTAATAATGATAGATTAACAAAAAAATGTCCTTGGCCACGTAAATGCACTGCCTTTAAAAAGTGACCGTTCCAAAACGATTAGTAAATAGATTCCCGTCTTAGTCTTATCTATTTCACTTTTATGAAGTAAACTTTACATTTACCCCGGGGTTTTAGAAACGCAACCTACCTAAGAACAAACATTATTACAATGGGTAAGAACAGGGCCATATTTCAGGTGGAAAGCGGCCGAAGCCGGTAATTGAACCTGTGATCTCTCCAATACCAAGAACTACGAAAGCAAAATCTAACAACCCTCAGAGCGTTTCCACATTATCCGATCCGATATCGGTGTCGGACGACAATAGCCGACACCATGTGCTATTTTCACATATTGCCGACAAAATCGTTCCGATACGGCCATTTGCTCGATAGCTTAGTGCGGGCAGGTTATCATGGCAGACTATAATAGAAAACTTTATTTGCTGTATCTATTAAGTATATTTGAGACGCAAAAAAAGATCTGTCCACAGACAGTATTGGATACATCCCATTGTGGAAGCTAGATATTCAGAGGGAGCATTTTATACTCTTTTTAGCAAGCTACAAAACGCACCTAGAAAGTTTTTTAATTACTTTCGTATGAGTGAATCCACATTCATCTCACAAACAGTATCAGAAACATCCACCGCGCATCGGGCTCTACGCACACAAAGACAATTTAGATACACGTATAGCACACATACAAACATTATCGTCCGACGGTTGACGGGTGACCGATGGTGCCGCCAACATATCGGTGTCGGCTCCGATATCCGATATCGGGCCGGACAATATGAAAGACAGGTACATGTTTCATACATTTTACTTGCCCCGATATCGTGTCGGCGTCCGATACCGATATCGGATCGGATAATGTGGAAACGCTCTCATGAGGGGTCAAGTGTTTTAAAAAAATATCAAACTCAATTTTATTTTCATTACGTATTTTTATTTTTACTGAAGAAGACTTCTTTTTAAAGACATCTTAATGGTCGGAATATCTTGACCTTGTGTTTTTTTACCTGCTATGTATATTGTACCTACGTATACAACGTGAAATTTAAGTCATTTTGTTAACGAAAACTGCTGATAGTACTTGTCCATATAAACAACTTTTACTATGGAGCCAACCCTGAAATCGTAAAAAAAATCCCATCAAAAACATAAAATGTCCAAAAATGTCAAGTCTCGCAACGCAATCCTTCCACCGTAAAAAGTTGTGAGATCTTATGTAAAGCCAAGTCTGTTATTTTAGTTTGTATGGAAGCACCTTTTCATTTTAGTTAGTATGGGAGCACCTATTTACCTTTCCTAATTAGTTACCTACCAACATTAAGTGACTATATTAATATTAGTCATCTTTATTTCTCTAATAAAATATAGTGACTTGGCAATCGCAGAGCACAAATAAAGCGCTGATGCGTAGAAATATCTTCTCAAATCGCTAATAAATTGGTATTAGGTAGATACGAGTATGTTGTATATGTTGCTGTGCGATTGCGAAGTCACTATATTTTATTAGAGAAATAAAGATGACTAATATTAATGCAGTCACTTAATGTTGGTAGGTAACTAATAAGGAAAGGTAAATAGGTGCTCCCATACTAACTAAAATGAAAAGGTGCTTCCATACAAACTAAAATAACAGACTTGGCTTTACATAAGATCTCACAACTTTTTACGGTGGAAGGATTGCGTTGCGAGACTTGACATTTTTGTACATTTTATGTTTTTGATGGGATTTTAAATTTTATCAAGAAATACCAAAACCAGGTGCAAACCAAATTAAGACTTTGTATATATTTGTAGATAGATATATATTAGTTTATTTTATATTTCATCATATTTAAGTATCAGTACATATAATATAGTAAGTAAGGAAACACTTAATAAATTATCTATTATAAATTTTTATGAAAACCGCCTTTAGGATTTATATCCTTGGCTTCATTTTCGCCTAAAGGTTGTATGGAAGGAATTTCTTTTAGCGATAAGACAGCCAATTGTAATGTATTGGTATATTGTTTTTCTACTTTATGTTTTCTTTTTATATGGTGCACATTAAAAAGTATTTATCTTGTCTTTAAGTGCAAAACAGATGGCGCCACGGGTTGTCTACATCGCGATGTCGTTTGTTCTTCAAGGTTGTTGATATACTTATTCTGAAGTACTCTCACTCATATTAGATTGCATTGACCACAAAAATTACTTCATTTTTTGCAGAGGCCTAGTAGTTTATTGTACTAGGCTCTATTTATTTAACGGGTGCGTGGAAAACTATAGGCACATGACATTTTCATAGATTATTTTTCAGTTAATTTCCGGCAAAAGCAAAAAATAATATTTATCTACTCCCATACTGCAATAAAGTAAATATAACATACTCGTATAACCTTAGATAACAAACTTTTTAATCCACGTCTCTGTTACAAGATTATGAAAAAGTCCAACTTGGGTTTGTTGTAAGTAATAATCCCATCAAAAACATAAAATGTACAAAAATGTCAAGTCTCGCAACGCAATCCTTCCACCTCTTACTGCTTTGTATTTACTACACAATACTTTGTCCTCTATCGCGGCAAATAATAATATGGCCCCTATCACAGCATAAAAAGTTCAATAAATGGAAATCCAAGGGGGGTCCAATTATTCGAAGTTATTTGTTTCAGCTCTATCTTTAAAATACAACAATTTTGGGCAGATAAATATTAGAGTTCCGTATTCAAAAGGTGCTGATTTGTTTGTCAGGCGCTACCATTTTAGCGCCTTGTCTTTTGTCGCCTTGATGTTGCTATGTCATCTTTATTGTTGGTATTTACAATAATGATTTGGGGTTTCGTACCCATATTGTGTGATCTGTGATGGTAGTAGGGAACCCTTCGTGAGCGAGTCCGACTTGCACTTAGCCGGTCTAATAGCGACATAATTACGAAATGTTGATATTCCTCTTCTTAAATAGACTAAATGTGATTTAGGGTTCCTTACCCAAGGCACAGATTATTATAACAAAGGCTCTATCGTTAGAACGGTTATACATACAAGTACCTACAAGTTGAAAATTTAGGCAGACTACTTTAAAGTAAAATAACAAATAATAAAAATTAGGATTCCTTCCTAAAAAGGTACCGAATTGTTTGTCAGGCGCTACCGTTTTATCGCTTTGTTTTTTGTCGCCTTTATGGTGCTATGGCATCTATGTTGTTGCAATTTACTTTTAGGGTTCCGTACCCGTATTGTGTACGGAACCCTTTTCGCACTTAACCGTTTTTTTAGTGACTTAATTACGAAATGTTGATATTCTCTTCTTAAATAGATAATTGTGAATGTGTCGAACATTATAAACCACCCTTTTTAGGGTTCCTTACCCAAGGAACAAATTATTATAACAAAGGCTCTATCTTTAGAACGGTAATACATACAAGTACAAGTTTTAACTTTGGGCAGTTTGTAGTAAATACTTTAAAGTAAATCAATGAAAATTAGGGTTCCGTACTAAAAAGGTACCGAATTGTTTGTCAGGCGCTACCGTTTTATCGCTGTTTTTTGTCACCTTAACGTTGCTACGGCATCTATATTGTAGTTATTTAATTTTAGGGTTCCATACCCGTATTGTGTAGTGTAGGGGTATGCGCGAGTCCGATTCGCTCTTTACCGGTTTCATTTTTTATTTTTAATAATTGCTCTATTTTCGGAGATAAAGGTATACTTACATTTTTTTACACTTTTTACCATTTAGAGTCACGAGGTAGAATTTTTCGTGGTAGATGTCTTTAATGCAAAGTAGCATACCACCAACGTCATCTAGTGTCATACAAATTTATAGATGCAGCTGAAACATACATTTTGTATAGACTTTGTATAGAAATATTAAATTACCAACCGCAAATAACATTTTTATATTTTTTTGTTGCTATATACACTTAACACTAACCGCATGCAAAATTTCAAGTTTGTAGGCCTGCTAGAACACCGTTAGACTTTTGATGATCAGTCAGTCAGTCAGTGACAAAATAAGGGAACTTTGAGATATTTCGTAATCAAATATAGGTACAAACTTTTAATTTGAGGGTAGAAGTAGGTTCAGTAAGTACTCTTGGTAACTGAAATTTCAGACTTCTAGCTTTACCCACAACGAAGATACAAGGGGGTTGAAAGTGCCGTGAGTTGCTCCGAGAAAAGGATGGTACGGACGTTCCGCGTTTTTTTTTTGCCACACTCGGCGGGGGCACTGCCGTGCCCCCAGATATCAGCTGTTCCATAGAAAAGTTAAATACCTGCTCGACCCAAATTTATGAAACAGCAGATTTTTTTTCACGATTTCGGTGTTGGCTTCATAGTAAAAGTTGTTTTCTCGACTTTTTTTTTCACGTTAAGTTTTTCGTATGGACGAGTACTATCGCCAGTTTTCGTTAACAAAATGACTTAAATTTCACGTTGTATAAGGTGAAATTTAATCAACCGCCCGAATTCGTAGTGGAGACTCGGTTAGTGATCAGAAACAATGTTTAAAGACCATTCAGGTGAACGCAATTTTTTTTTTATTATTTCAAAAATAAGTATCATTGAACCTGATCACTAACCGGGGCCTTATTGTCTAACTTCGACATCTATCACAATCACTTTCAATTGTATCGTGATTGGCTAGAAATGACGTTTGAAAGTGATAGCGATAGATGTTGAAGTTAGACAACAAGGCCTTGGGTCTCCAGTACGAATTCGGGCGATTGATTAAATTTCAGGTCGTATATATTATAATTTTTAAAATATAAAGAGCCGGAAACTGACTATAGTACTCGTCCATACGAACAAATTAACATGAAAAAAAAGTCGAGAAAACGGAAAAAAAAACAACAGATTAGGTACTTGTTCTTTTTCGCGAATGTTGTTTCCATAGTAAAAGTTGTCCGTATGGACGAGTACTATCGCAGTTTATGGCTTCCCCAACATCAATATTAACACCTGTATATAATTTTCTATATAGTATTTGGCTATAGTAATAGTTACCTCTGCCAGCAGTCCAGCGCCGCGGTCGGTGAGTCCAACGTTGACGAGACAAAGCACTTCGAGGTGAGTGTTAGTTTTCAGGCTTTCAAATAGTTTGTCGAATTTCTCGTCGCTTATGTTCTGGAACATACAAATTGTTTTTTATTGATTTGAATACAGTAGTAGAAGATTGAAGTGAGGAGTAACTTATCATGGATAACTGAACCAGTATTATTACATTGCCAAACAGGAATAAAAATGTCTGGTTGTGTATCTACTATAGGTTATATTAACTTTGAGGTGCTTTTACGGGGTGAGGTAGGACATTGGTCAAATTGGTCAAATTGGTGAACTAAACTATCACATCGGAGTACTGTCTCAAATATATACTTACAGAGACGGTCATTAAGATCAATGACGGTATATCTCAGCCGTTTGAACTTCTGAAGAAGGTTTGACAAGGAAGCATTCTGTCCCCTATACTCTTCAACATTTATTGCGAGTACGTACATCATGAGAATGGTGGGCAATGGATGAGGCTGGCGAGAGATCGACGAAAATGGCGTGGAGAAAATGAGGCCTATGCCCAATAGTGGGTGGATGTGAGCTGAATGGTGATGACATGATGAGAAGAGCCTTAGAAGGTTGGGATATTATTGAGCGGTAAAAATTCAGCAACTTGTCATGCACAAATGGTACCACACCTAAAGGGAGTCGAACAAGAGAGAAAATTAGTATGACTCGAAATCAACAGGTCCAAAACAAAGATTGTAAGAGAGATCGCACTGAGAAGCAGGCTTACTTGGAATTTGTGAACGAGTTTGAATACCTTGGATCACTATAATATGGTCGATTATAACCATATCTAAGACTTAGATGAGATTGGAAGAAACATTAATATTTTCTGATTGTATTCTTGGAGTATTTATAATTAATTATATGATAATAACAAATTTTGTATCATATAATTTATTTATTGACAATAATGTGAATATTCTTATAATTGATGTACGATTCCGAATTCTAGATAATACGCTCATCAGAGGGACAAAATCGACGTAATATAAATAATAATCACCTGTGAAAATTTCAACTGTCTAACTATCACGGTTCATGAGATACAGCCTGGTGACAGACGGACAGCGGAGTCTTAGTAATAGGGTCCCGTTGGTTACCCTTAGGGTACGGACGGAACCCTAAAAATTGGATATTGGTTGTTTTTCCAAAACACTCTTTAATTATATTTTAACGTCATTCTGTACCCAGGTGGCTCGTCTGGGCGGCAACCCACACCTGGAAGCGCTACTGGACGAGCTCCTCAGTTGGAGACGACTCGACAAGTCCAGCGAACAAGAAGTCAACGGCTCATAAACTTATACCCCCTGCGGTCCGTAATAGAATTACAATAGATCATAAGCCATTCACTTCATACTTTCGTAATCGATTTTAGCGATATAATTCTATTTCGGAACGCGGGGACCTTACGGACTTACACCAAAGATGTGCTGTTTTTTGATGGAGCTATAAGCACAGACCACTCACCCATTAGAAAGATTATCAACTATGGACAAGTGAGATTTTTTCCGCCATTGCCGGGGTGTTGCGGGGTAATGCGGGAGGGTACAGTGCCACCTAGCTTTTGGCATGTGGATGGCAGTGACAAGGGATAGGATAGCAGCGTTAGTTCCGATTTTGACCACGACCAATCCACGCGCCAAAAGAGCCTGTACTAAGCAAGGAAATAGAGAAGTGATAGTATTGATATATGACAATATGACATTTGCATACTAGTGCAATTTCATTGATGTGTTGGCGAAAAAGGTTTGCCTTCATTACAATAACGTCTAATGGCTTTGTGGTCTGAGCTATAGGTTCGATAGGAGATTCTAGAGGCTGCGTAGTGACAAGCCGAAGATAGCCGACTTTGATTAATATTTGCATATTAAGGTTAAACGTCAGTAGCTTAGCGCAAAGTGCATAAGTTTACTTTGTTTTTTTTTTATATTATTAGAGTGCATTACAAATTAGAAAAGATCAATCAGAAACAAACCCAAAGACAAGAATTTGAAAAAATTCCCCGGGCCAGGATTCGAACCTGCGACCTCTTGTTATCAAGACAAACGCGCTACCAATTGCGCCACTGAGGTTCCTACCTAAACCGGTGAATTTTTCCATCATACTTGTCCACTGTTATTTTTGCATCTGCTTGATATACTAGCTTGTACTGCACATATAGAACGCTCACGAGGGCGTTATGTGATTTCACACCTTATTCTTAAGGAACAGATGGCGCTGTCGTCGCTACAATATTGTTGCTTCAGACAGTTAAAAAAAATTCACAGTTCTCATTAACTAAGATTATCTTTATTTTGCGAAATCCATCGCTACTCTAATAATATTTAGAGTATTCATAGCGATGTATTTCGCAAAATAAACATAATCTTTGTTTTTCTTGTTTAGAAATTTAAATTTGAAAAAGCATTTTGGTATGTGGCATTTCACGCCAATAGTTCAGTATTAGTGAGGTTTATAAACCAAAAGTTTGAAATTGTACAAAAAGTTAGTCATGATCTTCTCAAAACCAACTTAAAATGCTGTTTTAACTTTGTTTGGACAAGATCATGACTAATTGTGCATTAAATTTCAAACTCATACTTTATAAACCTCACTATTACTGAACTATTGGCGTCAGCTGCCACATACCCAAATCTTTTTCAATTTTTAACTTCTAAACAAGAAATACCAAGTTAAGTTATGCACTTTGCACTGAGCGACTGACGTTTAACGTTAAACCAGTCAAAAGACAACCCAGTTCTGCTGGTTATATTTGCTTTGACTGCCAAAAAAAAAAGTGCTACCTGTGAGTATGTCATTTGTGTATTTATTGTGCTCTGCCTTGACTAATAAGCTTTTAACTCAAATGGCGCATAAGCCATTTAACATTCAAAAGTTCGCGATAATGTGAAATGGCTCATGCGACATAGGAGTTAAAAGCTCTTTTCCTACTATCACGAACTGTCAGTTTCCTCCTTCGTGTAAAAAATATACTTAAGTCAAGGCAGAGCAGCCTCCAGCCATTAGCCTTAAATGTCCTTCAAAAAGGAGATAAACATTTATTTCTGTCATGAGCATTTGGCGAATAATAACGTAGCCAAGTAGCAAATCAAAGACAATATAACCACTTCGTTTTTAGCAAATGAGATATTGTAGCGAACATTTTACAATTTATTAATCCATGTTGACTTCCTTTCTGACACAAGAAGACAAGGCAGCTTTTTATTCTAAAGACAACCATTGCAATACAAAGTTTGAATATGTATAAAAACTCTTTGAACAATTTGCTCTTTTCGTTTCTAGGAATTTTTTGTCACGGCAGGTGGCCAAAGTCGAAATTAATGTTTTGCTGATAATTTAAATTAAGATTAATCCAGGATTTTTAAGCATTTTACATCAGTTATTGACAAAATAACACTTTTGACATGTTAATTAACTATGCCTGACTCCATCCATACACGTGAAAAAAAAATATTTTGAGAGCTTTCCAAGCGAATGCTGGCACTAACAATGTTAAAAATAGTGAAAATTCTCAAAAAACACTAATTTGGCAATAACTTGAAAACCGTGCATCTTTTACTGGGGTCATGTTAGGCTGGTTCGATGCCACTTGAGCTGGTCTACCTCCAGTGTCACTGTGGCGTGTCACTTATGGGAGACCCTGTATAATCGGTGTTCATACAACAAAACACCTTTGGTAGCAGATCTTAACACTCATGGCTCCAAGATTTTTGTCAACTTTGCGTTTGCGCAGGCTCACCTTAAATAAAAAACAAGTGTTGTGGAAACAAGGCTAGATTACTGCTATTAGAATTTTATGAATTCCTTACATTTGAATCAATATAATCGATTTATTAATATGTAGGTACGTACAAACTTTGCATGATTTTATGTTAAATGTTAAAAATGTACTTATTCGATTTTACATTCGTAATGTGGCGTGGTAGCAGATTTGACGTTAAATTAAATTACACAACCAGTGTACGTAACAAGCAATTTTTGGATTTTGATAAAAACCGGTATCCTAGTCAGTGTTTTCTTAGGATTACTGCCAGTTTTTTTTAATAATCACATTTACTATAAGACTATATTCTACATGTTCGCCGTAGTAATGTAACAAATATTACAAAATGAAGTTTTCAAAAACCTAGATATTTAGATCGTCTGGATTTTTATTGAGATGTAAGAAAAAGTTTAAATTTTTTCTAATGATAATGTTTCATGTGCAATATTTTTTACTCTAGCTTTTGCTTATTATACCTCCGAAAGTAGTAGGTAGAATATCAGGGGCCTTATTTTGTAACTTTAAAACTATCGCGATACCTTTCAATTTGACATTTTATACGATACTTTAAATGTCAAATTCAAAGGTATCGTGATAGATTCAAAGTTAGACAATAAGGTCCCTAGTCATCTTATTTAACCTGTCGCATGTGTGCAATAGTATTTTGTGCAACTGTAACATATTCTCAATGTCTAATTATGTTTAGTTGCACATAATACTTTAATTACGACCATCAAAAATATCGTCTTTATTTATAATATTCTCAGCTAACAATTTCACGAAAAATGAGAAGACATTCGTTCATGAATCTCGGGTGCGTCGTTTCGGTAAAGCTGTATTGCAGGCCAATCAGGATAAAGGGGGCGTGGTTTAAGAAATAATGGTCCCTAGCGATTTTATAGTGAATTAGCCCAATCGCAGCGCAGAATCGCGGTGTTATAATGTAATATTATATCTTGATACTTATAAAACTGCTTTTGATATTACAATTGCCTCATTGCAGTATGGGAGTAGATAAAATTATATAACCATTAAATAAATTGTGACTATCTTCCGGATATTTGCTTACACATGCGAAAGGTTAAAGATTTATCGCCATAGTACACCTGTGGTAGATATTAGTCTTTACATATGAAATTGGCGTTTTCTATAGATAATTTGAAGGAAACTCAATTTTCAGTACTAACATTTTTGCTTTTTTTTTAGGAATGACAAACCCAAATTATGTTATTTCTTTTGTGTATGAATGAGACAACATCAAGCTAACAGCAACAATAATTAAATTTAATTAAAAGTGTCAGCTGTACAACAATATTACGAACTTTATCATGGAAATGGATGGCATTTAGGACGAACTGTTTTTGAAGATTTAATGTTTATAATCAAACTGAAAATAAAAACATTTGATACGTAGATGTAAAACCTTGAAATGAACTTTCAAACAAAAAATTAATAATTGAAATAGCTATTGAATTATAGCGATTATGAACCCATGAATCTGTAAGAAATTTTCGGCAATTTCATATGTAAACACCTATTATTTTTGTAGTACCTATACCATAGAGCTTTTTTTATCCCATTTTTATAGAATAGCGGCCACTAGACTCCAAAGTACAGTTCAGAAAAGCATGAAATGATCAAATAATTCGAAACGAAAAAAAAAAACGTCCTGAACTTTGTAATCTGGTGGCTACAAATAGTTTAGTTATTTTTATGTTTATGTAAAACCAAATTTACTAATTTAATGTGCGTTGTTATAAGAGCGTTTTTTGTTAATAGATGACTGAATTTTAATAATGTACTTAAGTACATCAATATAAATTATTTTAAAATATTGTGCCATAGATTTTATTTGTTTTTCACCGCTTTTTGCAGTAGTTTATTAAATTAAAACGAAAATGCACGGACGGATTTAAAAATAATGTTAAGTATTTCTTTTTTGTAATGCTTGCTAACTTATATAACATAAATGATCAGCATTTATATCCGGTGACCGTTTCGATCAAACTGCATTTTACAACTTCGTGGCATATCATTTCGTAATTTAACGAAATGTTACTTGGGATATATCAATTTATTAGATACACGTGTGTATTTAGCTTAGAAAGCATAATGTACTTATCGAATATTTAAAAATGTGAATCTGCAGGTTGGTGCGCTAGGATGGGAAAGTGTGAAGACAATCTAAAAATACAGTAAAAACATTAGAAAAATAACCAAACCAACCTTTAGGTTACTTTAGTAACAACTGAAATTGAAAGTAAAATTTTCGATAGGTACTAAAAGAATCCTGTCAAATAAGTTAAAGGGCTGCACAATGCTAAAATTCAGTCCTGCCCCCTTATTCTGTATCTTTGTTTGCCAACTGGACTGGGTGCCTATCATCAAAAACAAAGATAAAAACAGAACTTTCAAAATTGCCTTTGGTGAGTATTGAACTATTTACGAACTATGACGTCACTTCAAGTGCGAACATATCCTTACACAATTGGAGTTCGATAGTATGTCCATGTTTTTGATGATAGGCACTCAGTCCAGTTGGCAACTAAAGATACATAATAGGCCCTCTGCTCTAACGCTTTTTTTTTAACTGTCTATCCTGCTCTAATCAGATACCGCGCACGTGAAACTTTAGTTATTCTGAAATCGCGACTACATTAGGACATTAACTATAGTTTCTTTATGTAATAAATATGTTTTTTTCTAGTTAGAAAGAAAGAAAAGAAAAGAAAGAAAATATTTATTTGCTGTGATAAGGGTACATAGGTTATTAGGAGTATACAAAAGAACGCCTTAATCAGCTAGTGTTATAGCATGCAAATACTTAAATTAATTAGTGTCTGTGTGTGTTGGTTTCGTTTCAATCGGTTTTGAAATATGGAAACTAAATCGCTTTTTTCGTAAAATGCATGCTTTTTTAAACATATTATAATCAAAAGAACATTGATAGTATGTTTATTTATAAAGTGTAAATTTTCTTGAGTCAAAAAACACGCAAACTGAATCGAATGCAAAACTGATGTTTAGCATTGTGGAGCCCCTTAAGACACAAATATCTCCATTCTGTTGGGTTTAGAGCATTGTGGATTAGACGTGGCGAGATGGCGATCGCCTGGTCAACTTTTTTTCAAGGCATTCACTTAGAAGAGAACATAAGCCCATACTCGCATAGATCTATTCGTACTCATCCAAATGTGGCGAACATCACCACCCGATAGCCGTTCAATTAACACATTCGTCAGGTTCCAACACTGACAGCAGGATAGCGTATACATTTTTCAACGCGTGCGACAGAGATAGTATTAGAATTCGTGTCGCGATCCCTAACCCCTCGGCCACAGCTTCAGGCTTCGGGAGGCGCGCCAAGCGGTTCTTCTTGCGACGGCGCCGGCGGAGAGAATAAATATATGAACTCTCGAGTGACTTGCACTCTCGCAACGGGCGGTGTGCGGGGAGGCGGGCGGTTGAAACAGTGATCGAGCGCACAGGACGAACCTAGTGTCGAGCGCTTTGAGTGAGCGAGCGCGCTATACATGAAGGCGCTGACGGGTGTCGTGGCAGGGCAAAGTCCGTCGCAAAAACCACCTGGAAGCGCAGCAAGAAGCGCCGCCAGAAGCCTGAAGCTGTGGCCCTGGAAGTTATACTTTCGCAATGATCACGTCATTTAGAAGCGTTTTGCTTGTTTTTCAACGTTTAAACACCGAGGCCACGTAATACGTTTACGTGGCCAGTAAGCGACTAGCATGAAGGAGAGTGCTTTTCAAAGTTGCCATACTTTTGCTTGCATAAAATGTATGGGAGGAGCGCTTCTAGTACTTATAATTTCATGTAAAAAGGAGTTTTGATTCTAAAGTAACGATTGTAACCACTCATCTCCTCGCACCAGCCTGTATATTGACAATAAATAACCTTGTTATCTCTACAGCATTTCAGCAGCTATTTAAGTAGGTTGTAATTTCGAAGAATTATTCGTCTTCCATTTCACGACAATAAAATCGTTAGTAAAAAAAATATCATAGAAAACATAGTAGAAATTTAATGATCTCTATTATACCTAAATAGAAATTATCTAATAAATTATATAATATAATATAAATTATATACTATCTTTTATTTATTTGTCCATATTCCGGTTGATCTTTCCAGTCTATCGTTAAATAAAAAACAACTGTCTGTATTTTGTTTATGTAATGTTTATTTGTTTTTTACATTGTGTCACAAACTACAAAACTGTTTGACTCTAGCAGTCGAGGATTTTCGTTGAATTATAAATGTTCCTGGACCGTAATACCAAAACATATAAATCTATTCATTACAATAAAATTAAAAATCATAATAATTGTTTTTAAATTAAAATAGAATCATACACTTTAAAAATCTAAAATTCATATACAAATAATCTCTCTTATTTTGAAATTAAAAGACAAAAAATCAAAGCAGTTTTTCTTTATGGAACAGACTTGATGTTTTATCACAATATTATGGACACTTAGTTCCCCCAGTTACTAACAAATATACATAAAGTTACGTTTTAAAGTTAAGCAATTTATAGATTTTTCAAAAAAGCAGAAGGTAAAATTATTTTACAACTAGATTTGATTTCATAAAATTTCATATCGTTGACACAGAAAGCCTTCTTAAGCCGATTTCATTCACGACTTGAAGCTTTGTCATTTCTAGTTCATATACTTAACATGGAAAGCCTTTAGCCGATTCAATTCACATTTTGTAGCTTAGACATTTATTTGTGAAGAAGGCACATTCAAGCTTAGTGCTAATTTGAAAATTTAAATCCATTGACGCAGAACATGGCTTCTTTCATTTATTTTTCAAATGAACTAACCCTCTGTCGGTTGCACTAACATGCACACATCCAAAAAATAAACGATATAAAAACAAGCAGCTTTAGGAAACTACTTGTACATATAACTACAGTTCTAATATATAAGTTGTTAGTATGTATTATAGCTGGCAAGTAATTGAACACATTTAAGTCTACGACATCAGTCCACCTCAAAAGGGACGTAGATTGAAGATAGAAAAGAGAACCATGTTTCGCATTAATGGAATGTGCACATCTATGGTATAATAATATTACATTTTTTTATCGATATAAAAATTAATACGATTATTAGCACACTAGAATAATAATTAATATTAAATTTTATGCTAAAACATTATCATTCAGTCAAGAATTGTGATTTTACATTCCGTTTCTCGTGCAAAATGGGCCCGCCATTGTACTTTGATGTTAGAGGGAATAAAAACAACAATACTTATAAGATTTCGGGTTCACACTGTCACTATTCGTTGACTGCGGGTCTCGACATATTATGACAGATAAAACGGTAGAAATTTCGCAAAATTATAAAAAAAAACACGTTGAGGTTCATCCATTTATTTTTTAGCATTACGTTTCGTTTAGTAGCCTTTTTCGATAGTAAAAACGTCACCATGACATTCAGAAGACTCATTTTAGTATTAGTCGAATCAAAAGAGACCTTGGGAATAAAAATGGCGACCGTTCTATCCACCTCTTACACACTATATATCCGTCTATGTTTACACATGGAAATACAGATAGCATTAAAACAATCGCAGCTAATGTGTATATTGTCTATCGCTCAAATCTCATACTATGACATAAATATGTCAGGCATGTGTTTGGTCTATGACAGTACAGCAAGAGCGGGCGGCCATTTCTATTCCCAAGGTCGATTGATCCGCATTATATCAAGATTTTTTGTATCGTTAGAATGGAAGTGTAACCACAATTCTTGTTTCACTCAAGACATTCCATCGTCAATTATAAAGTTCCTGTTCCATTGGTCACGTTGTCATTGTGTCGAGAGTAGGTTTTCATATTAGAGTTATAAAATATGTACTTTTATTTGCATCGACAGCCTAAAAATAACAAATAAAATATCAATTCCAATGTTAAAATGCATTTACAGTGGATATCTCACAATTGAGTATGAATAGTCACTAAAAATATTTCATAGGCGGTCAGTTTTCTGCCTCAAACTTTATCTCTGAATAAATCCAAAATCAATACTCATCTAGAATTAGATATTTCGCACTTGGAAAAGGGGAATCAAGGGATTTGATAAACAGATTTTGTAATTATAAAAATATTCATTTTTGCAAATTTACTATAATATGTTGATATCTGAAAGCTCTGTAATGTTGGTGTCAATATTCTAGTCATCCCTCCAGAGCCAAGGGGCGTCTTCCATGGGGTCAAATCTACTGATCAGCCCCCCCAACCTTTCCCACTAGGGGCTATTATATTTTTAATACCACTGTTTACAGTAGAGATAATTTAATATTTTCCCGTTCTCCCACCATAATGACAACGGCCACAGGAGCTCAGGGCTAAGCACACACACGTAAGCGAGCTCTGACAATACAGCGGAGAGCAAGATCGCTAGATGGCGTTAGATCCAGCCGACGATGTAGCTGCGGCTGCGCGTGAACCGCGTCATGCGACGAATCCGCCCGCCTGAGGACCGAAGGGTTTGTTTAGCTTGCTGTGAGAAGAATCCGAGGTTGGGCTTTGGAAAGGTGTGGCAGTAAGATGAGTTGAAAGTCAAGTCAAATCGCATAAACTGAGTGTTGAATAAACAGATTCTCCATACTGAACAACTTTATACAAATTACTTAAAGACATTTCTGCGCAACTGGATTGGCTAATACAAATCATACACACGCAAATGTAATAGCCCATACAAAACATACCCACGCAAATGGACTTGCCCATATATAAAACATAACCGCGCAAATGGACTTGCCCATACGAAATTTACGGTGAGTATTTAAAATGTGAGGGTATAAAAATATAATAAAGTTTGGGTAAGATGATCAGCACATGTGGTTTTATTAAAGTTACTTGTCTGCTTGCTCTGTATAAGGTTTAGCTTTTAAATTTTAGCATTCAAACTTCAAATTCTTTCGCCACGCCTTTCCAAAGTCAAGAACTAACAACTTAAGAGCCACTAGAGATGACCTTCGTTAAAAAGCTGAAAAACAAGTGATCGAAAAAAGAGCTACTAGAGATGACCTTTAAAGAGCTGGAAAAGTTAATTCGTTAAATTGTTAAAAAACTAGAACCTAAAAAATTATAATCAATATTTATTATAGTAGGCAGACACCATAATAGCTTCTCTAATACTCGATATAAAACTAAATTTAAAAGAATGATAGTAAATATTTTCATATTCAATAAGCTTTTATTATTTTTTATTTTGTATAACGTTTAAACATTAAAATAGAAACAAAAATTATAAATACTTTTTTCGATAGTTATATAGGTATATTTTTACACACTTGGGGTCGTCGTCACTCTAAAATATAGGCCAAATATCAATCAATTTTTATTTCTGTTTTAACGTATATACATATATTTATAGAAAATTAAAAATAATAAACGCTAAATTAGGATAGAACAACATTTAAAAATCCAATTTTCGATTTTTTGATTAACACAGGGAAAGCGATTTTGAGCTTATAAAGTCTAGCTTTTTGTCACCAGCATAGTGACAACATTTTTATTAATTTGTTAAAATAAATATTAATAAAAGCTTTGTAAAAATGAACGCATTATTTTACATAAAATTAAATTAGTAAAATGTTACCTAAGATCTTTCAGAAAACCTGGTCTCATTCCTTAATATTTTGATTCTTTACGGTGATTAATTCTAAATTATTTGAAGACATTTTATTGCAAAATTAATTAAATAAAAAGCATGACAATGGTAAAATAAGAATATTTGCAAACGAAATACATGGATACATGAATAGTTACATAGAATACATAGGAATGATCGGAAACATGCCATACAATACAAGTTACATAAAAATACAAGAGAACCTGTAAAAAACAGTGTTAAAAATTGTGCGTTCTGGAAACTGATGTCTGCGGTGTAAAAACAAATCAGTCCTTTACATACTACATGTATGTTTTCAAATAATGTGGCGATAAATTTCAATAAAAAGTTACTGCAATGATCCTCTCTAGCGATATGAAGTAAAAGTATGAACAGTTCTGAGACTCACCGTTGAACAAACACTCAGAAGTCTACTGGCTGCTCTGGCTCCGCCGTTGGCGTACTGTAACATACAGGGGCACACGGGGTCAAGGGGAGTCTATTACACTACGCTGTGAACATTCACTAGTTAGGTTCCAGGTCATTATGGTCACTTGGAGTCCATGTCCTTGGTTAGCCTTAAGGATCGATTTGATTTGAAGCGCTCAAATTAATAGCAAAGAATTACGTGAACAAATATGAAGATTTGTATGGTTATAATTACAATAACAAACATATTACTGCAAAAATTTATTTTTAATGATTTTATAATATAAAATAATAGGATTTTTCTTAGTAGTGAATTTCGCTGCAAATTCCAAAAATATGGAAAATCTAATCATTTTTAAAATAATATTTCTAATTCTGTTAATGGATATGGCACATTATTTGAATAAACTGTTTTTAACTGAAAGTTGTGTTTTGGATTTTACAATGAATTATTTCTTACAATCGCGTTACAAAAATTAATAATCGACCCTTAAATAGGACTTTTTATGACAAGAACTGTTGCTTGAAGGAACTTTTTAGGAAAAGGCTAGTGAATGTCCATAAAAGGCGTAAGTATTTTAATCAAACTCTTTAGTAAGTGTCAAATAAAGGGTGATACAGACAAATATTATATCAAACACATAAGGTACATTATATTGGGTTTATATTTTAGTAGACATGCTTATTCAAATTAAGACTGATATTCACAAACAACTATAATTTAGTTCCACATAAGTCGATGAATATCGGTCTCAACGTTAGATCAAACAATAGTATTCTGTTATAATTATAGAAAACGCACACACATGCGTACGTTAGTAAGATTTGCTTATGAAAAACAATACGAAAGACCTATTTCAGATTGAGTTCTCATTTCTGTAATAAATGCAATGTTAAATTCATACTCATAAGTGCAGACAGAACGGACAATGACAAAATTACATAAATTCCTGTCCTATATGGTATTTCGTTCGACTCGGCGGACTAAGCAGTTCTGTAGATTAGCAGAAGCCTTGCTGTGAAAAAAAAGTTATTTCCCGAAGAAAAAAAATGTAGATAGCACGGGCCTTCTGATATACACAGCCGTTTAAACATTCGCGCTAAAAAGGGAGTCGATTTTTACCGATGCGTGTCTCTCAATCAATTACTATTCTTGACGTGTTCTTGACTCCCCTCGCGACTAAAATAAAATTGTTAACGGTTAATACATGAAAAAAAAAACAAATAGAAAATTAGTGAATTACAATTTTATAGTTGTTTCCATAAAAGAATGAGAACAGATTTTACTTTTGAAGATTTTAAGATATTAAACAATATTTATTCAAAAGATAGGTTTGGAATTTTAAGATAGATATTTTAAACCAGGATTCGTTGCTCTTTTTATCTGCGCTTCCAATCAGACAATGCCAAATAAAAATAAAATAAAAATAAACCAAAGGTCAATTTACAGATCAGAAACACAGACTCAAAAGAACAGTAAAAAAACTTGTAAGTTGTGTTCACATCAATCGTTAAGCTGTCTGTAAAGCGAAGTCATGTTATAAGCCTACTCAGCCGTGCTTAGATCACTTAAGTCCGGCTCAAACCTTATGTTTGTGTGTCTTATTGGCTACGAGCCCCCTTTTGCAGGTTCTTAAAGAATCTGTATTGGAGTCGCAGCGTTAGGTCTTTCCGTACTGGAATAGGAACATAGAAAGAATTTTCACTATTGTGCAACGTGTGTCGCTAATCTATTAGTATAAGAGATGATACGTTTTTGGTAACACACTTGTAGCGATTGAGCGATTATCTAGAAAAAAAAAACAACTATTTTAAAACGGCATAGATTCGCATAATAGGTGGTACCCCAACCCAAAGCAACAGCTTTTTATGCGATCCTGTCACCTTCAAATCATTTGCAACAACGATCGAAGTTACAAAAAATCTACCATCTCTTGTCTATGGTTTGTTGTTTATGCGTGTGAGAGTCTACGACAGGCAAAGGGGCTACTCAAAATGCCACAACATGTAACATGTGTGTGTGTGAGTCAATCCACCCGTATACTCACGAGTGGGGATTGGGGTTTATATCTGGGGCTGCCGCAAGCACAAATCTCTCTGGCATTGTAACCGGTGTATCGGTTATTTGTTTGTCTTCTTCTTTTATCGGTGTGACGGCTTCAGCGCTTGGCGGTGTCATCAGATTGAATATGGAACTGTCAACTCCTATCGCAGGCGGTCGTCCTCTTGGCAACCGAAGACTCAATGATGCACTAGCTCGTTTTTGTATTCGGCAATCTGATAATATTGATTTTCTCTTTGGTATCAGTCTCTTCTCTATGGTATTTACAGGTGATTTTGCTTGTGGTTTTTTGTGCTCGTGACGGTGACCAGAGTTTTTGTTAATAGAAGCGCAATCTAAAACTACGGGTACGAATCGGATGTTCGGGGTCGATTGTGTCATTTACAAATGAGGAGTTGTGTGAATAAATGATAGTAAATATTTGTACATAATGTCTATTAAAAGGGCTATTACCTAAAGCTACAAATGAAACAAACACGATCCTTAATGAAGCAAACATTGTTATTTTCTGCTTTGTTCTGATTTTATTGTAAATTGTATAACATACGAAAATAAAAATTGAGGATAACTTGATTGGGCATTTTGAGGTCACAAAATAAGGGTTTTTACGACCCGTTATATTGCATCAACAGGGAGAGGAAATGTGCACTTTATTATCCGTGTGATAGAGGTGAAAACTCAATAACATTTACATAGATGAGATATTATTACTAGCGGATTCGTTCGTGAAGCCACCATTTTGATCGACGATGTGGGGACGCGCCATCTGTTGATTGATTTTCGACTTATATGTTATGTTTGATTTCGATGTGACTTGATACTGTTATTGACAGTATGATCCAAGCATTGAATGTCAAAGACACATAATGATGCTGATTTCATTCAAAAGCAAGAAAGACTTAAAAGCTACTCTTACAGCTAATTATTAACATTATTGTTTAACTCAGCTACAAATATTAGGTCCTTACCATATGTATAATATGTAATCATATATATTGGCGTTTTGTGTGGAAAATTTGAAGAAAACTCAATTTTCAGTAGTAACATTTTTGCATTATTTTTAGGAATGACTAATCCAAATTTTATAATTTGTTTTGTGTATGAATGAGCTAACGGCAACATTCATTACATTTTTTTAAATTGTCAGCTGTAGAAAACTATTACGAATCTTATCATGGAAATGGATGGCAATTAGAACGAACTTTAAAACCTTTAAATCAACTTTCAAACAAAAAACAAACAATGGAAATAGCTATTGAATTACGGGAATTATGAACTCATGAATGTGTAAGAAAACTTCGCCAATTTCATAGGTAAGCAACCAATTATAAGCAAGGAGTAATTCGTACAATAAGAATCAGTTTTGACAACCCGAACAGTTTTTATCTAAAAAAACATTCACTTATAATTGCAGTTTGCAACTTCAGCAGATACCTCTCTTATTTATCTTGTGTCAAGAACACGGAAAAACTTATAAAAGATGAGGTGATCTAAAATTTCTGTCCCTCTTTGTCCACCAAACAATTATTCTTGAAGCAGTTGATATGTAGTAGTAACCATAAAAAGCTTTCCACTTTTTAATTTAATTTAGCTCAAGACCGTAAAACTACGCCATGGTCTGGCTAAATCGTGACTAGACTAACGCTACAGTCACAGACCACTTACCCATCAGACGTAGTAACGAGAACAAACCCTTTTCGCCAACACATCAGTGCAATTTCACTACTACACAAATGTAATTAAGGTGGATGGTCCAAGGCAATCTTCATACAAACTTGTGGGAACCAATAACGACGACAGAAGTATTATTATTTAATTCTGTTACCTTTTTCCATACGTTCCATCAACTTTACACCCGCGAATAATGAGTTTTTTTACCAACAAACTTTTTTAGAATCTAATTTTGTTATTTAAAACTTTTGTAATGTTTTAAATTGCAAAATTATACTGTTAAACCATTTTGTTTTTAAGAAAAACTGATTATTCGCGGGTGTAAAGTTCATAGAACGTGTGGAAAAAGGTAACATAATTAAATAATAATACTTCTGTCGTCGTTATTGGTTCTCACAAGTTTTTTTTAAAAACTACCTTGGACCATTCACCTTAAAATACTAATAGAGTTATTTCCATAGTTTGCACTCTTCCCGCATTACCACGCAACACACCGGCATTGGCGAAAAAAAATCTCACTTGTCCGTGGTTGATAAGCTGTCTAATGGGTAAGTAGTCTATGGGCACAGGTATGTAAATAATAATTATGATCGTCAGCATCCCACTTTGCATAAAATAACACTTACACCGCTACGCTGCACTTCTTATATCCTGGCAGAAAACAATACTGCCCTGCTTGAAACAGTCGCAGGGAGTTACCAAAAAAGCGTCCAACACGTATAGTTCACAATAGAGCGTCGACCTTGTACAGAAGGGACGGCATGACGTCATGAGAAGTCGTTCCGAGAGATTGGTTGCAGACAGTTGCGCTTGCGCAGCATCAGTCATCCGTCCGTTACCGACTTCCGTAGATTTTGCGGTAGTCTCTGGACAGACTTATAATCGCCTCATCTTCTTTTTGGGCAAGCGCGCTCCATCTTAATCTACGCTTTTCAGGGGGTCTAGCCCGCGCCGTCGATACAGTGTCTTTCCATCATACTTGCTCTCTCGCACAATAACAAACGCGTTTTGCGTGAGAGCGCAAGTAGGATACATCGACGGTGCGTCTCTGGCGCGTGCTAGCTAAAGCCTGACCAGGAAAATACAAAAACCCCACCTTGTTGCGGAAAAACAATAGAACTAATTTCATTTGTTGCGGAAAACCAAAAGAACTAATTTCATTAAAACTCGCGGCTTGATCACTCAATGCAGAAATTGTATCGGTGAAACGGTTGGCATATAGTCAACAACAATCACACGTGAGTGTTCAAGCCGTAATTTCTTCTACTGGCAACAGCAACTAATGAATAACTCATTATGTAAACTGCTTGTTATTTATTCGTGTGTGTGATGTTCTTTTTTGTATGTGTGTGTAAATATAGTGCTACAAGGATCTTATGACGCGTGGATTGGTTGTGTCCAAAATCGGAACTAACGCCGCTACCATACCCCTTATTTCACAGCTGCGCCCCCCTAAAGTGCGTTCATTAAATAACCCTAGGCTGGGTAGGAACACTCGGGTTGTAACGCTGAGTTTTTGAACGGGTTTCGTTGTGTAACAACACTCCAAACGTCAGTTGTCATTTTTGCATTATATTTAGTATAAAACGTTGAAAGGATCCCCTCTGTACGAAATTTAACGTAAATATGTCAAGGGCTCGACTGTGGAGGTACCACCATCTTACTTGGAGATTCCCTCGAAGTAATTCGGGGGAGAGTAAGAGGACAGCTCACAGACAAAAAACCAGGAGGCCCACCATGCCTGGGACCGATGGATGGCAGTATAGCCATAGCCATCCCTAATAGCCGGGCCTTATGTGGAACAGACTGGTGATGGGCAGCGGCGTCACTGGTGCGAGGGTTCCGGCACCGCGCTTACCAACCCGCCTGCCCAGCGTGTGTGAGTATGGGCAATTCTTCCAGGATGACCTAGGCTGATCGATGTATGTCAAGTAACGTTTGGAGCCTATGCGAACCCTGCTCAGGGTTGATGTTGAAAAAGTCGACACCAGTGTAACGACACTGTCATTTTTGAACGGTCGGTGTTGAGACGCGAGTTGATTTTAGTGTTGTGACCCGGGTAGGAAACCCAACACGGTGTGAGTTTATGAACGACTATCTGTCACTGTCATCCACGCGCCATCAGATCATAGACTAAGTATTACTACGTATAGACCGACAACCACCATACATCAAGGCGTAGCAAATTTTTTACGCGCCCTTACGACACTAGATGGCGCCAAGTGTTGCAAATAAGCATAATTTGTTTAATTGGCTGCACCTAAACTCTCATGGTTACCAAGTAAACATGTGGCTGTAATAGCTTTGCTTAGAAAGATGGCGCTAAGTTGGCAATACTAACAGTGAATATTTCAGCGCAATCTATTATCGAAGTGGGAAACATTTTTATGTTTCGTGACATCGCTGTGCCACTGGCGTCACCAATCGGTCTTTATTAGCATCGTGTTCGTTAGAGGATTTAGCAACGCCATCTAGATTTCGTTAGAATTTTACACCTTTTTTGTGGCTACAAACTGATGTATGGGAACTGCTGGTCTATACGTAGTAATACTTAGTCTATGATCAGATCCTTGTAGCAGTGTATAAGTGTTACAATCATAAAAGCAAATGTGGCGCTCCAAGAGCAGGTTTTTATTTTGCTGGTCAGGCTCTACACAGGAGGTAATGGCCAAGCGTATGCCCATTATGTATTTAAAAAAGGTCTGCAATTAGACCGCTAGACTCACTTCTGTCGATGTTGCGCTGCAGATGCGTAGCGACGCGGTGGCGCGCGTCGCTGTACTCGAGATGCAGGCCTAGTCGCAGCAGGGTGGGGTTCTGTTCCACCAGCCCGGTTATCTCCATCTCGATCTTGTTGCCGAGGACTTGCGACCGCTGGGGAAACAGACGACAAGACATATGTATACTTTATCTTCCTTGGGACCCGCGTTCGAATCAGAGCTGTCACGTGGACTGAATAAAAGTCCGAAATAAAACCGAAAATGTATAAAAAATCATCAAATATAACTTTTCAGATTTCAGGCTTACAAACTTATAAAATGTACTTGGAGAAGAAGTTCGCATATTGTGCAGAGCAACTACGGAACCTTACACTGCGCGAGGCCCGACACGCACTTGGCCGGTTTTATTAACTTTGTACACATTTGTTTGTAACAAATATTATGAAAAAAAGACATTATCTTGCTAAGTTTCTTGCCCTTCTTCTTAGCAAGACTAATCGAATGGCCGGAAGTAGGAATTAAATTTATAATATTATTTATTCTTTATTCATATAATTTTTATTTAATTCAAGAATCATTTTATTTTATTAAATTTAAGTAAACGTTTATTATTCTTTTGTGTATTTCCCCATGTTATTATTGATTATAAAAAACTAGTAGAAATTGATTATTTATTTATATTACATCAAAACCAAACTGTTATATTATGTGTATCTGATATACCTACATTACATAAATAAATATTGTATTTATTTATGTATTAAATACTATTTAATTATAGCCATTTCGTTGGCTACGGCTATCAACATCTGTAACTACTACAAATTTGCAGGTGTTCTCCAAGGGTCAATTTTGGCACCTAAACTACACAAGTATAAGAGGTCTGCGGAGCAATCCTAGTTCATAAAAACGAAATACCAAAACCATTTGTAAATCATAGATATTTTTAAGGTGGTGTGTATTTATTCCGATTGCATTACAGAATATCTAGGTTTCCAAACATATAATAAATAAGAACACTGATTTAAATATGAAATATAAAAAAATAAGCTTTCTATGGAAATTTTCAATTGCTTATATGTAGTCTTTAAATCCTTTCAAGATATATATTTGGGAACCTAGATATTTTGTAATCCAATCGGAATAAACACACAATATCTTAAGAATATCTATGATTTACAAATGGTTTTGGTATTTCGTTTGTATGAATTAGGGTTGCTCCTCCGCCGGCCTCTTAACAACTTATTCACTTTGGATCAGCAGGAGCTCTGGACATCACAGTTAAGCTGGCCCGGTAGCACAGTGTTAAATCGCGCGGGACGCGGCTTAGTTGAATCACAGGTGCGAGGAGCGTGACATACTGTTTAATCGCAAAAACATCGTGTCACGCTCCTCGCACCTTGTGATTCAACTAAGTGGCGTCGCACGCGATTAAACACTATGCTACGAGTGCTGGTATTTACTAGGTAGAAACGTCGCTACATATAGTGCCGACATATTCTGAATAATCCATACCAAAACTCTTTTATTATTAATCCTTACAGTTTAAATTTAAAAACCGTGTTACCTGGTTAGCAGCTCTGAATTCTTCCACAGTATTAGTGGCTAACAAGGACTTGACGAGTTGCACCACTCCCTGCGGACTGATGAAGTTGGTCTCCACATTCACTACCCGGAGACTGGTGTTCACTGACAGGGCCTGAAATATGACACATTATTTATACTAAAACTATGATAGAAATAAATTTCTATGTTTGAACACTTGGCGTTTCATCCGTCGCAAGGATATATAAATTAACATTATATCATTGCAGTATAGAAACGCAGAAAGAAAAGTTAATCTGGATGTGAGATCCCGGTTCAGAGCTCCTCACATCCAGATTTACTTTTCTTTCTGCGTTTCTATACTGCGATTATATATAATGTTTTTTATACTAAGGCTACGTTCCTAAACGCCTGGGTAAATGTAGAAATTAACTGTCACCCGTTCCACAACTACCCGAGTGAAAACGAAGAGCTCCGAACAAGTCATTCCTAAACCTTGTCAGAAATGTAAAATTCACTTTTGACAGTTAAATTTTACATCCCGGCAAATTCACCCCCGGTTTCTGAAAGGCCAATCAATGTTAACAGTAGATTAAAAAATAATTATCTGCGGATTAAGCCAGAAAAAGTGGGAATTTTACATTGAAATCAAAAAATAACTAAGTTAATTATTGATTCATCACTATTCTGACTTCATATATGCTTTATTTTCACCGTTATTTGCGGTTAAAGTTTTTTTAATCTACTGTTAACTTTGATTGGCCTTTCAGAAACCGGGAACTTTGACATTTGAATGACATGTAAAGCCATTTTATTTCGGTAATAATGATAGATTAACAAAAAAATGTCCTTTGCCACGTAAATAAACTGCCTTTAAAAGGTGACCGTTCCAAAACGATTAGTAAATAGATTCCCGTCTTAGTCTTATCTATTTCACTTTTACGAAGTAAACTTTACATTTACCCCGGCGTTTAGGAACGCAACCTACCTAAGAACAAACATTATTACAATGGGTAAGAACAGGGCCATTTTTCAGGTGGAAAGCGGCCGAAGCCAGTAATTGAACCTGTGATCTCTCCAATACCAAGAACTACGAAAGCAAAATCTAACAACCCTCAGAGCGTTTCCACATTATCCGATCCGATATCGGTGTCGGACGACGATAGCCGACATCCGATAGCCGACACCATGTGCTATTTTCACATATTGCCGACAAAATCGTTCCGATACGGCCATTTGCTCGATAGCTTAGTGCGGGCAGGTTATCATGGCAGACTATAATACAAAACTTTATTTGCTGTATCTATTAAGTATATTTGAGACGCAAAAAAACATCTGTCCACAGACAGTATTGGATACATCCCATTGTGGAAGCTAGATATTCAGAGGGAGCATTTTATACTCTTTTTAGCAAGCTACAAAACGCACCTAGAAAGTTTTTTAATTACTTTCGTATGAGTGAATCCACATTCATCTCACAAACAGTATCAGAAACATCCGCCGCGCATCGGGCTCTACGCACACAGAGACAATTTAGATACACGTATAGCACACATACAAACATTATCGTCCGACGGCTGACGGGTGACCGATGGTGCCGCCAACATATCGGTGTCGGCTCCGATATCCCGGACAATATGAAAGACAGGTACATGTGTCATACATTTTACTTGCCCCGATATCGTGTCGGCGTCCCATACCGATATCGGATCGGATAATGTGGAAACGCTCTCATGAGGGGTCAAGTGTTTTAAAAAAATATCAAACTCAATTTTATTTTCATTACGTGTTTTTATTTTTACTGGAGAAGACTTCTTTTTAAAGACATCTTAATGGTCGGAATATCTTGACCTTGTGTTTTTTTACCTGCTATGTATATTGTACCTACGTATACAACGTGAAATTTAAGTCATTTTGTTAACGAAAACTGCTGATAGTACTTATCCATATAAACAACTTTTACTATGGAGCCAACCCTGAAATCGTAAAAAAAATCCCATCAAAAACATAAAATGTCCAAAAGTGTCAAGTCTCGCAACACAATCCTTCCACCGTAAAAAGTTGTGAGATCTTATGTAAAGCCAAGTCTGTTATTTTAGTTTGTATGGAAGCACCTTTTCATTTTAGTTAGTATGGGAGCACCTATTTAACAAATGTATCATTAATTGTTTCCTAATTAGTTACCTACCAACATTAAGTGACTATATTAATATTAGTCATTTTTATTTCTCTAATAAAATATAGTGACTTGGCAATCGCAGAGCACAAATAAAGCGCTGATGCGTAGAAATACCTTCTCAAATCGCTAATAAATTGGTATTCGGTAGATATGTTGTATATGTTGCTGTTGCGATTGCGAAGTCACTACATTGTATTAGAGAAATAAAGATGACTAATATTAATGCAGTCACTTAATGTTGGTAGGTAACTAATTAGGAAAGGTAAATAGGTGCTCCCATACTAACTAAAATGAAAAGGTGCTTCCATACAAACTAAAATAACAGACTTGGCTTTACATAAGATCTCACAACTTTTTACTGTGGAAGGATTGCGTTGCGAGACTTGACATTTTTGTACATTTTATGTTTTTGATGGGATTTCAAATTTTATCAAGAAATACCAAAACCAGGTGCAAACCAAATTAAGACTTTGTAGATAGATATATATTAGTTTATTTTATATTTCATCATATTTAAGTATCAGTACATATAATATAGTAAGTAAGAAAACACTTAATAAATTATCTATTATAAATTTTTATGAACACCGCCTTTAGGATTTATATCCTTGGCTTCATTTCCGCCTAAAGGTTGTATGGAAGGAATTTCTTTTAGCGATAAGACCGCCAATTGTAATGTATTTGTATATTGTTTTTCTACTTTAAGTTTTCTTTTTATATGGTGCACATTAAAAAGTATTTATCTTGTCTTGTTAAGTTCAAAACAGATGGCGCCACGGGTTGTCTACATCGCGATGTCGTTTGTTCTTCAAGGTTGTTGATATACTTATTCTGAAGTACTCCCACTGTAATGCTTGCAAATAATCGGGGATACCAATACATTTTTTGCGGAGGCCTAGTAGTTTATTATACTAGGCTCTATTTATTTAACGGGTGCGTGGAAAACTATAGGCACATGACATGACATGTTCATAGGCAAATAATAATATGGCCCCTATCACAGCATAAAAAGTTCAATAAATGGAAATCCAAGGGGGGTCCAATTATTCGAAGTTATTTGTTTCAGCTCTATCTTTAAAATACAACAATTTTGGGCAGATAAATATTAGAGTTCCGTATTCAAAAGGTGCTGATTTGTTTGTCAGGCGCTACCATTTTAGCGCCTTGTCTTTTATCGCTATGTCATCTTTATTGTTGGTACTCGTATTTACCATAATGATTTGGGGTTTCGTACCCATATTGTGTGATGGTAGTAGGGAACCCTTCATGAGCGAGTCCGACTTGCACTTAGCCGGTCTAATAGCGACATAATTACGAAATGTTGATATTCCTCTTCTTAAATAGACTAAATGTGATTTAGGGTTCCTTACCCAAGGCACAGATTATTATAACAAAGGCTCTATCGTTAGAACGGTTATACATACAAGGACCTACAAGTTGAAAATTTAGGCAGACTACTTTAAAGTAAAATAACAAATAATAAAAATTAGGATTCCTTCCTAAAAAGGTACCGAATTGTTTGTCAGGCGCTACCGTTTTATCGCTTTGTTTTTTGTCGCCTTTATGGTGCTATGGCATCTATGTTGTTGCAATTTACTTTTAGGGTTCCGTACCCGTATTGTGTACGGAACCCTTTTCGCACTTAACCGTTTTTTTAGTGACTTAATTACGAAATGTTGATATTCTCTTCTTAAATAGATAATTGTGAATGTGTCGAACATTATAAACCACCCTTTTTAGGGTTCCTTACCCAAGGAACAAATTATTATAACAAAGGCTCTATCTTTAGAACGGTAATACATACAAGTACAAGTTTTAAATTTGGGCAGTTTGTAGTAAATACTTTAAAGTAAATCAATGAAAATTAGGGTTCCGTACTAAAAAGGTACCGAATTGTTTGTCAGGCGCTACCGTTTTATCGCTGTTTTTTGTCAGCTTAATGTTGCTACGGCATCTATATTGTAGTTATTTAATTTTAGGGTTCCATACCCGTATTGTGTAGGGGTACTACGGAACCCTTTATGCGCGAGTCCGATTCGCTCTTTACCGGTTTTATTTTTTATTTTTACTAATTGCTCTATTTTCGGAGATAAAGGTATACATTTATTTACACTTTTTACCATTTAGTGTCACGAGGTAGAATTTTTCGTGGTAGATGTCTTTAATGCAAAGCAGCATACCACCAACGTCATCTAGTGTCATACAAATTTATAGATGCAGCTGGAAACATACATTTTGTATAGACTTTGTATAGAAATATTAAATTACCAACCGCAAATAACATTTTTATATTTTTTTGTTGCTATATACACTTAACACTAACCGCATGCAAAATTTCAAGTTTGTAGGCCTGCTAGAACACCGTTAGACTTTTGATGATCAGTCAGTCAGTCAGTGACAAAATAAGGGAACTTTGAGATATTTCGTAATCAAATATAGGTACAAACTTTTAATTAGGGGGTAGAAGTAGGTTCAGTAAGTACTCTTGGTAACTGAAATTTCAGACTTCTAGCTTTACCCACAACGAAGATACAAGGGGGTTGAAAGTGCCGTGAGTTGCTTCGAGAAAAAGATGGTACGGACGTTCCGCGTTTTGTTTTTGCGAGACTCGGCGGGGGCACTACTGTGCCCCAGATATCAGCTGTTCCATAGAAAAGTTAAATACCTGCTCGACCCAAATGTATGAAACAGCAGATTTTTTTTCACGATTTCGGTGTTGGCTTCATAGTAAAAGTTGTTTTCTCGACTTTTTTTTTCACGTTAAGTTTTTCGTATGGACGAGTGCTATCGCCAGTTATCGTTAACAAAATGACTTAAATTTCACGTTGTATAAGGTGAAATTTAATCAACCGCCCGAATTCGTAGTGGAGACTCGGTTAGTGATCAGAAACAATGTTTAAAGACCATTCAGGTGAACGCAATTTTTTTTAATTATTTCAAAAATAAGTATCATTGAACCTTGTTCCTGATCACTAACCGGGGCCTTATTGTCTAACTTCGACATCTATTACAATCACTTTCAATTGTATCGTGATTGGCTAGAAATGACGTTTGAAAGTGATAGCGATAGATGTTGAAGTTAGACAACAAGGCCTCGGGTCTCCAGTACGAATTCGGGCGATTGATTAAATTTTAGGTCGTATATATTATAATTTTTAAAATATAAAGAGCCGGAAACTGACAATAGTACTCGTCCATACGAACAAATTAACATGAAAAAAAGTCGAGAAAACGGAAAAAAAAAACAACAGATTAGGTACTTGTTCTTTTTCGCGAATGTTGTTTCCATAGTAAAAGTTGTCCGTATGGACGAGTACTATCGCAGTTTCCGGATATAATTTTCTATATAGTATTTGGCTATAGTAATAGTTACCTCTGCCAGCAGTCCAGCGCCGCGGTCGGTGAGTCCAACGTTGACGAGACAAAGCACTTCGAGGTGAGTGTTAGTTTTTAGGCTTTCAAATAGTTTGTCGAATTTCTCGTCGCTTATGTTCTGGAACATACAAATTGTTTTTTTATTGATTTGAATACAGTAGTAGAACATTGATGTGAGGAGTAACTTATCATGGATAACTGAACCAGTATTATTACATTGCCAAACAGGAATAAAAATGTCTGGTTGTGTATCTACTATAGGTTAACTTTGAGGTGCTTCATTTATTAAGGGGTTTAGACGGGGTGAGGTCGGACAGAAATTGGTGAACTAAACTATCACATCGGAGTACTGTCTCAAATACAGAGACGGTCATTAAGATCAATGACGGT
Organism: Ypsolopha sequella; assembly: GCA_934047225.1. NCBI lineage: Eukaryota > Metazoa > Arthropoda > Insecta > Lepidoptera > Ypsolophidae > Ypsolopha > Ypsolopha sequella. Next base: position 24,929,191 of record OW203984.1, on the reverse strand, counting down.
ATATCTCAGCCGTTTGAACCTCTGAAGAAGGTTTGACAAGGATGCATACTGTCCCCTATACTTTTCAACATTTATTGCGAGTACGTACATCATGAGAATGGTGGACAATGAATGAGGCTGGCGAGAGATCGAAGAAAATGGCGTGGAGAAAATGAGGCCTATGCCCAATAGTGGGTGGATGTGAGCTGAATGGTGATGACATGATGAGAACAGCCTTGGAAGGTTGGGATATTATTCAGCGGTAAAAATTCAGCAACTCGCCATGCACAAATGGTACCACACTAAACGGAGTCCAACAAGAGAGTAAATAAGTAGGACTCGGAATCAACAGGTCCAAGACAAAGATTGTAAGAGAGATCGCACTGAGAAGCAGGCTTACTTGGAATTTGTGAACGAGTTTGAATACCTTGGATCAATATTGAGGATGAACTAAGAGAATTCGAAAAAGAACATAGTAACTAAACAAGCAATGAACAAGCTCACTATAATATGGTAGATTATAACCATATCTAAGACTAAGATGAGATTGATAGAAACATTAATATTTTCTGATTGTATTCTTGGAGTATTTATAATTGATTATATGATAATAACTAATTTTATATCATATATTATTAAGAGTACGGGACTCACCGTGTTTGGTTTTTATATTTTTCCGAATCTAATAATGTTTATAATGACCGTGTAAATTTAAAATCTCATCTTATATCGTATTATTGATTTATTCACAATAATGTAAATATTCTCTTAATTGATGTACGATTTCGAATTCTTTATAATACGCTCATCAGAGAGACAAAATAGACGTCATGGAAATGTGGTGTTGAAGACGTTTGCTCCGTATACCTTGGATAGCTAAAAAAACACATAAATCCGTCTTCAAAAACTTACTGTGAAGACAAGACTCTACAACTTGTTAATAGTCGCGCCATTAAGGTGGTAACAGAGGAGGCCTTTTCATACAAACTTTCTGAGTAATATATATGAGGACGCAATAAATTCATGAATTTAATTGGGAATATAAACAATGTACATTTAACATATTTTTCGCAAACTTATTCAAATTGTATAATTATTGCTTAGATACTCGAATATCAGGTTTTCAAAAATGAACTCATTTCGTCTGATTTGCGTCGGTGTGCGGCTCACGAACACGGCACTTACAAACACAAACACAGCAGTCTTGTGTAAACATGAGTGCATTCTCAAATATAAAGCAACATGATTCCATCTTTGAATGTAATTTTTAATCAAACTTAAATAAGACAATAAGTTGTAATGAGATAATAATTGTTGACCAATACCTAAATAAAGCAAAATGAATGTTTTTCATTCATTTTTATTAGATTTTATTCATATACTTGTATTAATTCCCGAAAAATATTATATTTTTGAACGATTCTTCATCGTAAGCCGTCTGTCAAACAAATGTCGATTGTCGATTTCATATTTTCATTGATGATAATCATACATTCTTTGTAGTTTGGAAGTTATTTTGTTATTAGGATAACTAAATCCACATCCACAATAAATTTAATCCATTTTGTCTCATTTTCGCATATTATTTATACAAACACACATATACTCACGCCTGTCTCCCAGAGGAGTAGGCAGAGGCTACAGATTTCCATCTGCTACGATCCAGACAAACCTCTTTCGCCTCTTCCACATCCATCAATCTACTCATACAAGCTCTTCCCTTTGGTCCCAACGAGTCACACCGAAACCAGTCACAGTGTAACTCGTTGGGAAAAAAAATGTCCCAACCAGTCACACTGTTATTCGAGCGAGATTAGCTGGTAGCTCAATGAATCATCTCCCGCGGCGATGTGCCGGAGCAGCGAATAGACCAACCCGGGGGTGAGGTAGACCCCACTGCTCCATATCACCTGATCTAATTGGTGTGTGGTACAAACTGCATAAGCGGAACGGTTTCTTTCAAATTGTAAGGGGCTGGCCCAAGTACATATATAGTGGCGAGTGTGAAGCACGCCACACCATTATCCCCTGTTGGGGTGCGATGGGGTTGAAAACGTGTACATATCAATATGGGTGTCGTTTTTATGGTTTTTTGGGACGTTAATTATGAAAATGGCATCGATTTTGAAATTTAATATAGTGGACACGAAAATTCTTGAAAGTATGTGTGCCAGAGCAAATCGGCTGTAACAGACGGACAGACAGACAGACACACAAGTGATCCTATTACGGTTCCATTTTTTCCTTTTGAGGTCTATCTATATATCCACAATCTATCCATCTATCTATCTATCTATCTATCTATCTATCTATCTATCTATCTATAACTATATCTATATCCCAGCAAAATATCTTTGGAACGGAAGGTGGTATATCCCTAGGGGTTGGACCACGGGGTGCCAAAGAAAGATTTTTTTTTAATGTCAAAACTTTGACGGCCTGTATCTCCCATGTTGATGGGTGTCTTAGAAAAGGCCTCGACGAGATCTACCTGCCGAAAGTGTCAAAACTTTACAGGCCTGTATCTCCCACACAGCTGATGCTAGACCCATGTTCATGGTACTCTAAGAAAAGGGTTTGGTGAGACCTAGATAAGGGTAAAAAAAAGTCGAAAAAAAAAATTGCCAAAATTTTGATCGGCCATATCTCCCGAACGGCTAATTGTAGGGAGTTCGGGTTTCAACTAAAGTGATTGGTCAAGCTGGGGCTACATAACCAAAAAAAAAATTGAATTTGACAGGTTTTGACAGTTTTTTGACAGATCCAAAAAAAAGTATTCCGATTTGCATGCAACTCGGTATCAAGGGGCATTCGGGGTCGCCAATTACGCTGCCGTATTCAAATTTGATATTTTTTGACAACCGATATGGATTTTGACTCTTTTTCGAAAAAACTTTGATCGGTGAGTCTCCGTGTTTGGCACTCTGGCGATGCCGAAGGCCGAGCGAAGTTCGGCCTCGCGGGCGCGTTCTCCGTCCGAACATGCGAGTTTTACGGCCAAGCACTACACTTTGACTTACAGAGGGAGTGAGAGCACTTATAATGTTTGTTTCTGAAAAAAAAAAAAATTGTTTCCTGTAGGCCACGCGGGCGAAGCCGCGGGCAGAAGCTGGTTTACTTATATATTCGCATATTATTTATACAAACACACATATATACTCACGCCTGTCTCCCAGAGGGGTAGGCAGAGGCTACAGATTTCCATCTGCTACGATCCAGACAAACCTCTTTCGCCTCTTCCACATCCATCAATCTAGTCATACAAGCTCTTCCCTTTGGTCCCAACGATTCACACCGAAACCAGTCACAGTGTAACTCTTTGGAACAAAAAATAATAAAATGTCCCAACCAGTCACACTGTAATCGATGGCACAACTTTTTATTTTTAACATATTTTAGTCCCAACGAGTTACACTCTTGTTTTGGGGGTGTGACTCGTCGGGACGAAAAATTAAAAGTTGTGCCATCGAGTAACAGTGTGACTGGTTGGGACATTTTATTATTTTTTGTCCCAACGAGTTACACTGTGACTGTTTTCGGTGTGACTCGTTGGGACCACAGGGAAGAAAGAAAAAAGTTGTCAACCTGTAACAGATTTTAGTCCCAACGAGTTACACTCTTGTTTTGGGGGTGTGACTCGTTGGGACATAAAATAAAAAGTTGTGCCATCGAGTAACAGTGTGACTGGTTGGGACATTTTATTATTTTTTGTCCCAATGAGTTACGCTGTGACTGGTTTTGGTGTGACTCGTTGGGACCAAAAGGAAGAGCTTGTATGACTAGATTGATGGATGTGGAAGAGGCGCAAGAGGTTTGTCTGGATCGTAGCAGATGGAAATCTGTAGCCTCTGCCTACCCCTCTGGGAGACAGGCGTGAGTACCTATATACATATGTGTGTTTGTATAAATAATATGCGAATATATAAGTAAACCAGCTTCTGCCCGCTGCTTCGCCCGCGTGGCCTGGGCCAGGATTTTTTTTTTTTTTTCAAAAACAAACATTATATGTGCTCTCACTCCCTCTGTAAGTCAAGGTGTAGTGCTTGGCCGTAAAACTCGCATGTTCGGACGAAGAACGCGCCCTCGAGGCCGAACTTGGCTCGGCCTTCGGCATCGCCAGAGTGCCAAACACGGTGACTCACCGATCAAAGTTTTTCCGAAAAACAGTCAAAATCCATATCGGTTGTCAAAAAATGTCAAATTTGAATACGGCTGCGTAATTGGCGACCCCGAATGCCCCTTGATACCGAGTTTCATGCAAGTATGAATACTTTTTTGGATCTGTCAAAAAACTGTCAAAACCTGTCAAATTCAAAAATTTTTTCGGTCATGTAGCCCCAGCTTGACCGATCACTTTAGTTGAAACCCGAACTCCCTACAATTAGCCGTTCGGGACATATGGCCGATCAAAATTTTGGCATTTCTTTTCGACTTTTTTTACCGTCATCTAGATCTCACCAAGCCTTTTTCTTAGAGTACCATGAACTGGGTCTAGCATCAGCTGTTTGGGAGATACAGGCCTTTAAAGTTTTGACACTTTCGGCAGGTAGATCTCATCGAGACCTTTTCTAAGACACCCATCAACATGGGTCTAGCTCCAGCCGGTCGGGAGATACAGGCCGTCAAAGATTTGATATTAAAAAAAATCTTTCTTTGGCACCCCGTGGTCCAACCTCTAGGGATGTACCACCTTCCGTTCCAAAGATATTTTGCTGGGATATAGATAAATAGATATATAGATAGATAGATAGATAGATAGACAGATAGATAGATAGATAGATAGATAGATAGATTGTGGATATATAGATAGACCTCAAAAGGAAAAAATGGAACCCTAATAGGATCACTTGTGTGACTGTCTCTCTGTCCGTCTGTTACAGCCGATTTGCTCTGGCACTGGCACACATAATTTCAAGAATTTTCATGTCCACTATATTAAATTTTAAAATCGATGCCATTTTCACAATTAACGTCCCAAAAAACCATAAAAACGACACCCATATTGATATTTACACATTTCAACCCCATCGCATCCCAACAGGGGATGATGGTATTTCACGTCCACCACGTTGGATTTAGAAATCGTTGTTGTTTTCGTAATCAGCGACCCGATAAACCATACAAACGATTTTCAGACATTGTCACCCCATTTCCCCCTCTTAGGGGTTGAATTCTGAAAACCTTTCTTAGTGGATGCCTACACTATATAAGGTATCTATATGCAAAATTTCAAGTCTCTAGGACCAGCAGTTTTGCTGTGCGTTGATATATCAGTCAGTCAGTCAGGACTTTGAATTTTATATATGCAAATGAGACAAAATTGACAATTATTTTATTGATATGGTTAACTATACAAGGTGAATTTGTGAACATCGTCCAAATTCATATTTGAGCCTTGGTAAGTGATCAGTATCAGGAACCAATAACGATTTTTGTAAAATTCATAAAATGAAATTTCGACTCCCCATAGTGATTCACCCACGACTGCGAGTGAATTACTATGGGAAGTCGAAATTTCATTATACAAAATTCACAATTATTGTTATCAATTTATGATGCTGATCACTTACCAAGCTTCCAGTATGAATTTGGACGATGATCAAAAAGTCACCTTGTATAGAAAAAGGTTGTTATATTAGCTAACCCATCGCATAAAGAAAGCATATTATCTTTTCCCTCTGTCAGTATTGTTCAACATTCAAATCAGTATTTTTATAAAAAGATATTTTTACGATCGACTTGCGACTGAATCTATCATAATCATGGATGAATGAAATGAAACCTGCATACTAGGTAACTAAGTACATGTCCAAGACAAATGACGAAAACTTTATTACCTTACAACAGAGGCGATTATTGGTTGGCCCTTTTGTCCTTGGACGCGTAGTAATTGTAAAAAAAGCGCGCGACGCAGCGCAGCTGATCTAAAATTTTTTTCACGAAAGAAGTTCTGCGGATTAAGGCATTTTCGTATTTATTCATTGCAAATACGGTCTTAGACAGGAAACTTCTTTCGTGAAAATAATAATACACGAGACATGACGTGTTGACAAATACGCACACAGTTACAATGAAGTATTGCACACTCAAGCATTTACAGAGATTTTGTAATGTATGTCGTGTTGAAAGGGGTAATAGAACTTTTGCATATCTTTACATGTTCTGTTTTAATACAAGTCTCGGCAAATGGAGCGAATCCATTAAAATTTTGGTATAGGATGAGTTATTTACATTTATGTACACTTTGCTTCAGTAGCGCCATCTAGTTCAACAATTTCAGATTGGTTTCCTCTTTTACCACCTTAAAGAAGCGTTTCATAAATGGCAGCCGATGTTTAAATTTCTGACTGTACTCTGACAGAAATGCATGCTTCAGCCGCCATTTATAAAATGCTGCTTTATGGGGCGACTTTTAAAAATAAATTCTTGGTGATTTCGGACGGTGAGGTATAGGGTTTGGTAAAAATGCACGTTGACAGAAGAAAGGCGGTCTTACCTTAATATTATTCCAGTTGAGATCAGTGAATTTCTCTTCGTCGTCGGCCACACGCTTGATGGTTTCTTCAGGGTCTGTGTCATTCGGCGGGTCCATAGGGAATATCTGTCAATTGCACCATAAACCATTAGCACTATAAACCGTGCATAATGTAAGGATCTGAGGGCGAGTGGATGACAGTGATAGAGGGGCGCAGCTGTGAAACAAAGAGTATGGTAGCGGCGTTAGTTCCGATTTTGGACACCACCAATCCACGCGTCATAAGATCCTTGCAGCACTGTAAATTAGTATCAATGAGAGCTAAGTGAAGTTAACACTTTAGTTTGACACTTACAACACACACATATCATGTCAAAAACAAAATGGTCGTTCTCAACTTTACCCATTGGCATTGAGCAAGAGCTGCATAACAAATCAAGTAACAGATAATGATAATTCAACAGATGAAGTTACAAAATGTTTATTTAATTAAAATCCGAGAAGCAAAAGAAAATTTTGTTTATGGACAGGTTAATGAATAAGTAGCTTGTAAAAATTTGTTATAATACAAGGTTTTCCATTTCCTTAACCAGTTTCGCAACCGTATATGTACAGTCGCCTGCAGTTCAAGTTCCCTATTTGTAAAAACGTTTTCAACAGCTACGACACCGCGATTAGAACTGCCAATAGGTAGCCTGATATGCTGGCGTCCGCTCCTAAATTTTAACCTCACCTTTTGTTTGCTCGCCTTCGTGATACCATCCCATCCGAGACCGACAGGCTGGCCCTTGTTCAGTAGAGAGGCGTGGTACTGGTCTTGGTTCATCATGGAGTGGAAGCCGAGGATAGCTGGAACATACAACACATATCGTCACGACATATATCACCGAGGGGGTGTCAGAGGTGTTTCCTAGTGTTGTCTGTCACTGGTACAGAACATTGTTTTTAGCCGCTTTATCTTGGCAAAAGGATATAAAAAGTTGAATCAAGGCAGTGCTGGTAATAATAACCTATTTCTTTTGTATTTATTAAAAAGGCAGTAGCTTAGTTGATAAGGACGCTGGCCTTTTGCAATTTTATTTTATATACCTTATTTGTCAATATTTTATTCCATTGGACTGATGACGAATCCATACCGTGGGCCGAAATATATCGAGTAAAAACGTATTTTTATTGTTTCAAGTTTACCCAAGAAATAAATAAAGCTTAAAAAAGCACAATATATATTTATTAACAATTTGAATAATGTTAGATAAATATGAAAAGGAAATTATAATACAAAATAGGTGCGACGACGTACAAAGCGTGTTAGATTGCCGGTGATCATGAATTCGGGAGCCGAGCGAAGCCGAGCGGAGCAAGGCGATCCCTTTATTGCGACAAAAATGACGCAACACCTAAATTGCTCAACCAGCGTTGAATACACCTAGGGTAAAGAGGTGAACGACGAATTTTCGGACTTTACCGAAGGAGCTTGGATAATTTCAAATTTACTCGAGTAAACCTAGTTCGCCCATTTTTCTAGCATTAACCGTTGTTACTATAAATACATTGTGGCTAGTTCATATCATAATATCTCGGGCAGGTGTGCACAAGAAAAACAGCTATAAAATACCACCTTTCAGTAATTGCAGAAGGACATTACTCGTGGAAATAATTATGACAACAACAGAAGACATTATTGCGTTGGATGCACGCCAGTTCTCACAGGAATCACAACATCTATTTGTCATCTCGATAAGGTTGAATATTTTATCAACGATATTTTTACATGTCATCGCTATTTTATTTATACTAATGAACTCGTCAAATATAAACTTTGAATTATTCCACAAAGGATTAAGATCAACCACGTTTACAGATAATATAAAAATATGTATAAAATGTCATATCCAAAAAAAAGATAGCAATATTTTTCGAGATTTTTATTCGTTGGTATGTTTTATTGCACTAAACTAAAAATGCCACGTTGGTGATTTTTCATAGGTTTATTCCATAAAATCCACGCTTTTAATCGCGACTCGTTCATTAAATTTGATTAAAAAAGGATTTATCACACAATATCATAAAATCTATTATATTTTTTAAATAGAAATGTAACGAAAAACTTGTTGAAACTGTGAAAACAAATTAATATCCTTTTTTAAAATACTCATGAGTACTCAGTGACTAAATTTCTAACACTAAAAATTAAAACATAATAACGTTCAGAAAATTTTTAGTTTGCACACATGTGTGGATGGCATATGAAATTGCCGAAATTTTCTTACAGATTCATGAGTTCATAATTCCTGTAATTCAATAGATATTTCAATTATTTATTTTTTGTTAGAAAGTCAATTTCAAGGTGTTACGTCTACGTATTAAATTTTGTTTTTATATTTAGTTTGATTATAAAAATTAAACCTTCAAAAACAGTTCGTTCTAAATGCCATCCATTTACATGATAAGATTCGTAATAATTTTTTACAGCTCACATTTTAAAAAAATCAAGTTATAGTTGCATTTAGCTCAATGTTGTCTCATTCATACACATAAGAAATTACATAATTTGAATTTGTCATTCCTAAAAAAATTGCAAAAATTTTAGTGCTGAAAATTTCGTTTCCTTCAAATTATCTATAGAAAACGGCAATTTCATATGTAAAGACCTAATGTTTTTATAAACACGAACGAATGATTGAAAAACCTCTCATGAATATACAAACTAAAACAGTTATTTGATAAGCTATCACCCACACAAGATCTCGAGTGCTGTCACTTATGTTATGACATCACTGATGGAATCACTTGGGTAAACGATCACTTCACACCCACAAAATTTGGACCAAATCTCGATGACAATAAGGACTGTTTTCGGTTGAATAAGATACATTTGTAAATCTAACAATTGGCCATGACCATGATATTGCTTACACATTCTGTATATTCCTTATTTGGGTTAAATTTGAAATAAGTGTTTGATCAAACTATCGGTTCAGTTCACGACAATTTGGCGACTACCGGAAGCGACCTACGCATTTCTATGACTTCTACTGTACCGTTTTAGCCAAATTACCATAAGAAAAACTTTATTTTTTATTAGAAGGCAAAACGAAGGCTGCGCTACTTAAGAGGAGGCCTTCGTTTATTCAACAGTTTTTGAACGATCGTACAGAATCTACCAACTATCACCTACCCAATCAATATGAAACTTATACAGTGTGTCCCTCGTAAAAGTGCACACCCGAAAGTGGGTGAAACTAGATCTAAATATATCGACAAAAACAAAGTTTTTTTTTTTTAACTTTTTTTTTTATCTTGAAAAAATTATACACCTGGGTATCTTTGTATGGGACGCGAGCGCAGTGCCTTTGGTTAACCGCTCGTAGAAAATATTGTATTTATGATAGAATGTTGTATTTTTTTTTGCTAGAAAGATAATGGAATAGGCAATGATAAATAGGAATAAAAGTATAGTGAAACGGAGACATTATTTTGAAAAAATTGACTATTATTGAAAAAAAAGACGGAAAAATGAAAGAAATAATCTTTTAGGATGTTATTTTTATGGTAATGGTAGTTGATTATGTTTTGTTTTTGATTTGGTATGGGACGTCTATTTTTTAAGGATTATAACAGTTTTATTTCATAGCATTACTCGCGGTAGATCAAAAGTTATGACATATTTTATACATAGTCTCCACGGTAGGCAAAAAAAATTTTAAAACGTAAATTTACAAAACAAAGATTTTCTAAAAAAAAAAAAAACATTTTTTTGTCGATAAAATAAGGTCTAGTTTCACCCCTTTTCGGGTGTGCACTTTTACGAGGGACACACTGTATATGTTTTTTGACACCTTTATCTTGCCTTTATATGTAGCGTTACCTAATTGGAAAACTTTCGCCTGATAGATTTTATTTTTGAAAATAGTCTCTTTTTGAGTGTCTTTTTTTTGTATTGAATCCTTTTGATCTTTGTGTCTCATATTTTACGATCAGTACGAAAATTTTAAAATTAGACTCGTTTTGAATCGTTTCACACGCATTTTGGCGCACGCGATTTTCAACTATATGGAAGTTAGTCTACGGGTTATAATTGCAAAGCCGCTGTGCGCCTAAGGAAGGCCTCGTCTTAAGATGGCCATTCATAGCGTAAAATTTGCTACCATTGGTTTAAGAGGCCCGCGGAGAAATCCTAGTTCGTACAAATGAAATACCAAATCCATTTGTAAATCATAGATATTCTTAGGATAGTGTGTGTTTATTCCGATTGGATTACAGAATATCTAGGTTCCCAAATATATATTTTGAAAGGACACTGATTCAAAGACGACATTATAAGCAATTTAAAATTTCAATAGAAAGCTTATTTTTCTCATATTTCATGTTCAGCGTTCTTATTTAATATATATTTGGGAACCTATACGGAATAAATACACGCTACCTTAGGAATATCATGATTTACAAATAGTTTTGGTATTTCAGGCCTCTTAATTTTACAAATTTAATGAAGAATGGTAAACCGTTGAGTAGTCACGGGCCAAGTAGTAAGTAATTTATTTTTTGACTTCGGCTCTAAGTGCGTATTTAGGGTAGGACTGTAAAATAATCCGCGCGCCGAATCAAAAGGCGCTCTGGCCGAAGATTGCCCATGCCTGGAGCCGTATTTTTGAATCGTTCGTTTTCAATTCACGTGCGAAAGTATATACCCATCTCACGTAGCACATCAGAACTTGTAATTTGCAAGATGAGACAGGTATATATTTTCGCACGTGAATTAAATACGAACGATTCAAAAATACGGCTCCTGGTCCAACACTATATTTCTACACCTTTAAAGCTCTAACAGCATCGCAATAAGATCGAATCTAGCTCGGCTAAACTGCCCAAACATTAGTCTCACCGTTCACAATTGGGAGTGACATAATCAATTACTAACTCGTTGGATCGATGACCTCAAAACCTTTGCTATGGCCTTTGACCAACATTACCTAGGAGTTATCAATAATAATGAAATTTTTCATTGCACAAAATACAATGGTTGTATAGAGGCGAGCTTAAAAACTTATTAATATTTAATACTCAAAGGTCGAGGGTAGTGCCATAACATTTAAAAGGTTTAATCATGAGAATAGAACTCAAATAGTTCAAATATTTTAAGCAAAGTTATAGTTTATTATAAAATACGTAAACTACTTAAATAGTTTACATAAATATTAATATGTACATATAGTGACGAGAATTCGTTAATTACTCCGATAACTAATATTCTTCAACTCTTTTTATTTTCTTTCTTCTTTTCTATTATTAACCTGTTACTAACATAGTTCATAAGTAATTTGTCGCTAACACAATACGGAGCTTTTTTTTAATCTTTAAAATAAGTTTTTTTAAACGTACGTACACAATGCACGGTTTTCCCGTAGACTTACAGTCATTCTCTAAGTCTTAATCGCTCAATCTATCCCCTATATATAAATATGGGATTTCACTTCTTGGGCTATTTTGCTATTTCAGCTTTGAATGAATGAACTATACGGCATGGCCAACTTAAAGGTTAATAACCGCAGATAGGCCGCAAATAAAACAGTTTGCCTCTACATACTCGTATAATGAAGACTCACCAGCCAAGTCAATAATTTCCTCCTGCGAGGCGGTGTTGAGAGCCTTCTCGTATTCATCGCCCAGGTCTATGGAGATCTGTTCCTCTACATATAATGAAGACTCACCAGCCAAGTCAATAATTTCCTCCTGCGAGGCGGTGTTGAGAGCCTTCTCGTATTCATCGCCCAGGTCTATGGAGATCTGTTCCTCTGCATCCCGCATCTGCGTTGGCTGCGGCGGCGGAATCCACTGCAATACAATGCATTAAGTTATTTGATTTTACGGCCATTTGCAATTTCTGTCGAAGTATACGTTTAATATACAATACAATACAGCTTTATTGTCACTCCACAAAAGAAAAATAATACAATTAATTGAACTTGAAAATACGAGTACAAAGGGTAAGTACAAATAGGCGGTCTTATCGCTTAAAGCGATCTCTTCCAGACAACCTTTAGGTGGAAAAAATACATTAAGATTGCTGAAGAGGCGTTGTACATGTAAAATAATGTATATAAAGTAGAAGCCAAATTATATAAATATGAGCTTTTTATTAATACTGTTATTAAAACAATTAAAAAAATTATTATTACTCGATATATTTCGGCTCTCTAGGGCCGAAATATATCGAGTAATAATAATTTTTTTAATTGTTTTAATAACAGTATTAATAAAAAGCTCATAAAGGTTAATTATATAAATAATAATACATACTAATACATACATATACCTACATTATATAAATAATTATTTCAAACATAATAAATACATTTTACAAATATACACTAAAAAAAATGAAATATAAAAGCTCTAAATACCAAAATATGGTGCAGAAGAGTTAGAGTGACAAGTAATAACCCTTGACTAATTTTCTGAAGACAGGCAGTGATGGAGCTCTCCTTATTGGCAAAGGAAGATCGTTCCACAACCGAACAGCTTGGACTAAAAAGGAATTTGTGAAGAAGGACGATGAATGAGATGGTGTTGCCAAAAGGAGATTGTGAGAGGAACGTAAGGAACAACCATGAGTATTACGAAGAAATTGAAAATTAATCTTAAGGTAGCAAGGAATTGCATGATTGTGCAACACGGAAAATAATAGAGACAGGAATATATTGGGTGTAATTGTAATTTTACTGGTATCTTTGAATGAAACCATATAACAAACTGGTCATACATAATAAACAACTTTCCCATCAAAGAAAAAAACGCGTAAATTAAAAAAAATATAGAACTGCCTACATTTACAATGTTTTCAAAATTAGAGTAAGAAACGTTAGCAAATTTTTTAATTTCCGCATGTTTGGAAAAGTTGTTCAGTAGGATCCGAACATTATGTAGTTTCATTTGAAGATACCTGTCTATTTACACTCGGTATGATGACAAGTGTCTCTCACAAGGCTAAATATCTCTAACGTACTGACAATCGAGTCACACAAGCTTTTTTTATTCCTTTTGGCTCGCCACTTCTGCTATATCTCGCCAATTCGGTCAGCATACGTCCTTCTGGGCAGCTTATTCGAAATCATCCACTTACACTGCTTGATTTCTTTAGTCATTCTTCTCACCAAAGCATTCCTTTCTCTATTCTACATCTTCTGTCAGGCCACCACTCGACTTTGGCGCTTCTCTTGCCATTCCCAACATTCAATAAGCTACATACATAATTACCGTTTTCACTGACCTTAGGAGATTCCTAAATATTTAAGAGATGCCTAGAGCAAAAACTAGTTTCACCAACCCTTAGGGCATAACACCTTTAGATGTTCCTTAGGCGTGAGGCGTCGTCTTGTTTGTTTCAATCGACATTTTTACCCACACTACTTTTTGGGTCATTGCCAGTATCCAACCACAGAATTTACAATTTGACTCTTTTCTTTCCGAAAATGGTTTTGTTTGTTACCTAGACAATATCGTACGTAACATTTCGAAATAAAAACATATTAAGAATTGTCTGTAATTCTTAACAAATTTATGGTAACTCAAGAGACGAGTTTGTCCCCGAGTTACTATGGAACAACGGTGTTGTCAACTGAGTTACTCCCTAGTTTTGCTGAAAATTACAATAATTATGAAATATTATTTGATTCTAAAGATATTCAAAAGTTACGCGTTAGACTTGCTTTTTTAAAGGAACAAGTAGCGTGGGTAAAAAGTTAATTGACCCGTTTATCGTAAGTGAAAAGTGTATTTTAGGAATCACCACCACTCCTTTATGCACCGTAATAGTTCCTTAGTAGCAGTCACACTGGCTGCCCATGAAGAAGTGTAGATTTCGGTTCCTTAATTAGTAGTTATTCTAGCTGATTTAACGTCTTTATGTCTATAGCAATAAGAGCCACGTACCTTCTTCCCTCGTACAACGCCCGCCACGAATGGCTTCACTTCCGGTCTGTCGGGCGTCTCAAGCGCCTGTTTGTTGATGTGTTCTATCAGCTTTTTCCGATTTAAGGGGCCAGTGGGGTCCTTCTCACAGTCGTAGTTATTTCTTTGAGAGGGCGGTAAGAAGTTGTCCTGAAATCAATTTGGGTTTACATTACGTATTATTCGAGGATAATAAAACCACACGAAAGGAGGATGATGGGCCAAAATACATGATGAGAACACTTCCTTGAGATTTTACGCCGTGACGTAATAATTTTACTGCGTTTCATAAATAATTCGTATCATAAAGTAAGTTTTCTATAATACATTAAAGTCTTTCTTAATTTTATACTTGCGATTGTCAGCACTTGGTGAAACTGGAAACACATCTTGAATAAATTCACTTGTAGTACTCTCACTGTTTATTTATAGATTTCTTTACCAACCGGTTTCGGATATCACACCGTTATTAAGGGATATTTAGGTGTTATGGATACATTTTAATTTTAGGTACTAGCCAATAAAGCCGATTCTGAAGGCTTTAATTTTAGTTTTAGTGCTGTCAAAAGGAAATTTTCTTCATTGCAAACTAATCCTTGATCGTTAGGAATAGAAGCTAAATTACTCTGGAAAATTTCAAGTTTTGACAGCACTAAAACTAAAATTAAAGCTTGAATCGTCTTTATTAACGACAAAAAATATTTTGCTTATTCCATAACACCTAGATAAATATCCCTTGAAAATGGACTGATATCCGAAACCGGTTGGGAAAGAAATATTGTGTTAATAAATAGTGAGACTAGTATTATTTACTAGTATTATACTAGTAGTATTTATTCAAGATGTGTTTCCAGTTTCACCAAGTGCCGACAATTGCAAGTATAAATTTAGAAAGGCATTAATTTATTATAGAAAACATATTTTATGATACGCAGTAAAATTATTACAACACGGTGTTCTCATCATGAATTTTGATTTTTCTTAGTGTCCTGCCTGTGAATTAGACAAGGTGAAATTTAATCAACTGCCCAAATCATATTGGAGACACGGTTATTAATCGAAAACAAGGTGCAATTACCCTTTTCCTCGAAATCAATTATAAAAAAAATTGTTTCCATACGAAGGAGTACGTATAGGCCGAACGGCAAAAAAATATATTTTTTATAATTTCTCCTAAGTGAAGTTGTAAAGTATAAAAAAAAGGTTCTCCCGGGAGAGGGGGTGTCAATAATATGAGAATACTATTATTTCGAAGTCATTGTGTATCTTTAACTTTAACCTCGAATCTTTCATTCACTGGACTATCAGAGGTGTTTCCAACTAAATAAGGTGAAATTTAAACAACCGCCTGGGTTAATACTGGAGACACGGTTAGTCATCAGGAACAATGTTTAATGAAGCGTCAGGTGATATTCGAAGAAAAAGATTTTTTTTCTTATATACCGCCTATACTAGCATTTGTATTTAAACTAGCCAAGTGTGAATGGGAGCAATTTTTTTTTTATTATTTCGGAAAAAGGTTTCATTGAACCTTGTTGCTGATCACTAACCGAGTCTCCCCGTATGAATGCAGGCGGTTGATTAAATTTCACCTTGAATACTGAGTGAAGGTACACCAAACCGTTTCATCGACGATTATTGTGTCCAAGCTTGATTTAGTGAGCTATATCCAAAGATTTCAAAAGTAAAGATAAGCCCTTACCGTGCTATAACAGCAACAAAATGTTTCCACCTTTAAATGCCACCACGCTCACACATTTGGAATCAGTGCTCATCTGAACACAGTGATAGCTGGACGCCTTAAGTGCACTTAATAAGTATCATTTTAACAGATGGTAGGTAGTAGGTAGACAGATTGCGCACTCATAAGTGTGCGCGCATCGGCATTATGTTAACGCACGCATTCAAAAACAATGCAATAGATTTTAGGTGCCAGGGCTCATCTAAACTTTTGAAATCTTTGGCTATATCGCCGTTCTTCGAGCGCAAATGAGGGTCCCATAACTTTACGTGCCTTTCGAAGCACGCAGAACGTAAGCTTTGTTTTTCTTCGTTGTAAAAACGACATAATCTAAGGTCAGGTCATCTGAAAATCTTCATTTAAGATTTCCAGTTCATACTACTTGTTTTTATGGTAACTCGTTTACTGTAGAAGCTATACGTCTATGGAATGCCCTTCCTCCTTGGACGAATCCTTCCTCTCGCAAAAAGACAAGTTCCACCCTTACAAGTTTTCAAAACCCTGGTTAAACAACATTATCTTTTACTTTGATCAAATTGTTTCTTTATTATTATTTTTATTTCTACCTGTTCCTTTTATATTTACACTGATTTATTTTTGTTTATATATATTATTTATGTATAGGTATGTTTATATATATATACAAGGTGACTTTTTGATCATCGTCCAAATTCATACTGGAGGCTTGATAAGTGATCAGTATCTTGGATCAGTAACAATTTTTGTGAAATTCGTAAAATGAAATTTCGGCTTCCCATAGAAATTCAGTTCCAGTCCCGAGTGAATCACTATGGGGAGTCGAAATTTCATTTTACGAATTTCACCAAAATTGTTATTGATCCATGATACTGATCACTTATCAAGCCTCCAGTATGAATTTGGACGATGTTCAAAAAGTCACCTTGTATATATATATATATATATATATATATATATATATATATATATATATATATATATATGTATAATTGTATCTATTTATTCTGTACACCGCCTCTACACATTTTTATTGTTTCTTTTAAGAGTTCCTCCATCCAAAGGTTTTCTGGAAGATATCGCTTTTTAGTGATAAAACCGCCAATTGTACCCTACTTTTACTTTTTAAATTGTCTATTTACTTTGTTTTGGGTGTGCAATAAAGAATATTGTATTGTACTGTTAAGTATACAAATGGCCCCTACGGGATTTGAAACCGCGGCCTGCGGATTTGTGGTCGAGACATTCTAATATTTAACAGTCTGATATCCCGTTAGATCTGACTATAAAGGCCAGATTCAAGTATTGTAAGATTTCTTTATATTTTCTCGCATCGCATGCCCAGTAAATCGCCCTTACCCCGTAAACTTAAGCCGTTAAGTTTTCGTCATCGCCAGACCAATATATGACATTGACAGTCCAGATCGTGGTGGATCGTCGTTATTTACAATTCAGATTCAATTCAAAAATATGCTAAATAAATTGAGAGGAGAAGCATTTCACAGTAGGTCAAGAATTTAAAGGGTCAAAGTTTAATAAAATCTTGTTGTCTTTTATGGCCAGGTATGCTGTCAACCCGTTAGCTTATAGCTGTGCCGATCGGCACAGGTAAGTCAAGGTCACGGCAAACGTTCAGTATGAGTAGTATTTATATTATATTATATACAATACAATATGGGTATCGTTGGAATGCTAGAAAGACAAACAACAATAAAAAAATAAAAAACTACAATAAAAAAAAAATTGTGGGTTGTTGTTTTTGACCTAACTTTTACGCCCCCCTTAATATTTTTTATTTATTTATGGTTATAGTTATATATTTTTTAAATACTTTAGGAGAAAGAGCCAAAAACAAAACTGGCGCGAGAAAATTGGCGGGGAAAAAAATTCGCCAATAAATCTACACGTTAAACGAAACAATGGTGTTGAATCTATGGAATATAACTGTAGAAATAAAAATCTCTTAATATAAAACTAAAAACGGAGTTTATTTAAATTTCGACAAGACAATTTAGCAATTAATGATAACATCACATGAAAGATAGGTGTAGAGCCGCTTTTCATTGAAAATAGATTAGTACTTATCGATAAAGATAATGGCGCCATTGATAGAAAGGTCTGATTGATAAGGTAGCTATTGTTAGTTTGTGCAATTTCGCCTTGAAACTGTTAGCAAAAGTTTGCAACATATTTCTTTCTCTACTTTAATTATTACACCCGGTGAACGCTAGATGACGCTAGTCCTTAACTACACCTCGAAAATGTCACGCCATGTTTTCGAACTTATGCCTCTTTTACTATTTAAATTTACAGATATCAATTTCAGTAAATCTTTTATTTTTTTATACCCTTTATATTAGATATCTTCATAGAATTATTTATGTATTATCGTATTTATCCAAAGTAATCATATTTATCTCATGTATGATATACTTATATAATATTTGTTAGTAGTTTAACTATATTATTTATTTTATTTTATTTATTATATATACGTTTAAATATCGAGCCATGTTTGTTTGTAATTAAATTAATTTAGTTTGTATACCTTCTCATGTAAAATTACTGTTCCCCAAAAGACAATGTATTAGTTTGGGGTTCAGAGTCAACCTTATTTTGTATTTGTATTTGTAATGAGCCTTGGAGGGAAAAGGGCTCCACAATGCTAAACATCAGCTTTGTATTGGACTCAGTTCTATCAATGTAGATGGTAAAAATTTGAAAAAAAATATGGCGTGTATTTTGACTAAAGAAAATTATTAATTACACTTTATAAATAGGTAATACTTTTTACTTTAAATCTTCTTTTCATTATAACATTTTTAAAAAAGCATGAATTTCACGAAAAAAGCGATTCAGTTTCCATATTTCAAAACCGATTGAAGCGAAACCGACACACGCAGATACTTACTAGAAAAAACCATCTTTATTACATCAAGAAATTATAGTTAATGTCCTAATGTAGCCGCGATTTCAAAATAACTGAAGTTTTGCGTGCGCGGCATCTGATTAGAGTAGGATAGACAGTTAAAAAAAATATTATTAATATATTATAGCATTGTACAGCCCCTTAAATATTGATCATAGAAAATTTCACTTAAAGGAGACATCATTTTATTTTTTTTAATCCTTCTGCATTCTTAGATTTTTGAAAAATGGCCTGCCTAAACCGGGAATCGAACCGGCTACATTTGTTAAAAAAAATAACCTTTGTTTTTATGTCATCGATCGAAAGGGTCAGTTATATGGACTAATTCTTTTTTAATAACACATAGTATCTTAAATTAAAGGAAAGCCATGAAACTTAACATTTTAATTACAAAACGAGTATATCACGGACGTTAAAATATCCCGGACAGAGTTTCGTTAACAAACAACTGAAGCACTCCTAGTAAGCGGACTTACTTTTTACTTTACTTTACTTAAAATAGGGTTAGTTCTGTCAAATAAGTTAAGTCGTGTTACGCCGAATCGACACAACTGTTTATCATTACGGCAACACATAACATATATGCAAATTATTGTAAATAACTAACACAAGGAAGCATTATTAACAAGCCAGAACCATTTCTATGTTAATATGTTTAGTGGAGTGTTAAAAGTAATATTGGAAAAGAAACAGTCTGTTATGTACATCAATGTACACTGACACTGATACCTACTTTTATTATTGTTGTTCTAACAAGTTATTGCAGTGACATAATTATAAATCAATTTGAAATAACTAAAAAAACTCGATTTTAACTTATGTAGGTAATATATAATATATTCAACACTGATTCGGTTTCCTGCTTGATATGAATAATAAATATTTCATTTAATTTACCTAATGCACTTTATTATTGGTTTATTTTGTAACTTACTGATGTAAGCCACAGTAATAAGTATGTTAAGTCTATTTAAATTTATTGGAAAGAAAAGTATATTATTTTTAAACTGATTACTTATTCCAGAACTCTCTTATTGAAAATGTTCAATTAAATATTTTTTTTATTTTGGCCGAGTCAGCCGGTGTCGACTATTCTGCCAATGGCACGTAATGGATTGCAAACATACATCGGTTATCTACTAGTTATTAAATGTCTGTGGTTATCCCATGAAAAAATAAGATCAAAAAGAATGACCTATAAATGCTGAAACAAACACAACATACCTACATGTTAGTAATTAAGTATAGAAACTATAACTTAATTTAAGCGTTCTGTCTTTTCTTTCTGTATCAAAAAGACAAAGACAGGATGCTTGAAATAAGGTTAGTCCTGTCGAATAAATTAAGTCGTGTTACACCGAATCTTATTATACATATTATATACTAATATAATCAATATTAGTATTTATAAAAAGGGTTATTAATACAAAAATAAACTAAAATCCACCACCTATAATTTAATTTGATTTTCCCTTACGAATCTAATTAGAGCCCCAATTAGCTCCTTCGAAAAGTGGTATATCATAGTACAGAAAAGTTCACAGGAAGTTCAATATTTAATTTTGGGATCACACATCAGTATGTGTTTAAATTTTGGGATCACACATCAGTATGTGTTTAAATTGCTTAATATGTTACATAAACATTATGCAGTGTGTGAACAGTTTCACATTGATCAATTTTATGACGTCTTGTCATTGTAGTTGATGGTCAACTGTTATTTTAAGCTATATTGGTATATAGGCCAATGTCTGTATTGTATAGTATCATATGTTTATGATGGTGTCCAAGAATTAACATTACAAATACAGTTTACGTGATACCTGAACTGGTTACTTTATCTCACAGTGGTGAGCGAGGCCACCAATCTCCAACTCCTAATACTAATATGTAATGAATGCCATCTAAAACATAAGTGCAGTAAATAGAGTAGTAGATCCTACATTTGGGGCCACAGAATCAATATCATCCACCAATCAAATCAAGTTTTAAAAAATATATCAAATGTTTTTTTTATAAATTTATTTGTTCATCAGTAGATTTGTTTCAAACTAAAACAAAAAACGGTCAAGTGCGAGTCAGACTCGCGTGCCTAAGGTTCCGTAATTCGATAATTTTGGGAAATTTATCATTTTGTTTTCGTGAATATACGTGAATAACTGTTATAGTTTTCCTGTAATCTTCATGTTTTTTTGTCTACCAGTTTTGGAGATAAGGGGGGGGGGGGGACTTAACATTTATAGTGGTTTTTCAGAAAATAGTTATTAATGGTTAAGATTTTTACAATCAGCTCTTTAATATCTACAGTTTGATACCCATAATGTATTTTTAGGATAATTTTTGTTATTTTTATCTCTTTTGTATTGGAAATATTTTAAACAATTTCGATTTTTTTTTACACCTTGATATGCGAGCAAAATTATTTGTAAAAATAGGAAAAATGTAACACCTGTAAAATTTGGAAAATACAAAAAGCTTTTTTATTATTATTAATCAAATCATATTTAAAATTCATAGTTGCACAACTGCTAATCTTAAATTTACATACAAGGTGACTTTTCGATCATCGTCCAAATTCATACTGGAGGCTTGGTAAGTGATCAACATCATGAATCGATAACAATTTTTGTGAAATTCGTATAATGAAATTTCGACTTCCCATAGTAATTCACTCCCAGTCCTGAGTGAATCACTATGGGGAGTCGAAATTTAGTATCATGAATTTTCCAAAAATCGTTATTGGTTCATGATGCTGATGAGTTACCAAGGCTCAAGTATGAATTTGGACGATGTTGACAAATTCACCATGTATAACTAACTGGTATGTGTCAGAATGGAACACACCAGTACTAGGGTATAATGTTCTTACATTCAATGTATATAATAGTTGGGACATCAGGTAGGTATCCTAGTTTCTACTGATAATGTCAAAACGAATTCTGTGTCGATTGTTCATATTCATACTATCTTTTTATAAATATACTTCTACGGTACGCAACCGAATATTATACTAAGTGCTTGTTTTTATTCTAAACAAGGAGAAGCACTGATGCATATATTACGGTTTTTACTATGTTAGACATCAGTAGCCATCTCATTAGTGCTAAGTAACCATGTCATCGAAAAGCATCAAAGTTTTCTTTTGTAAAGTTTTTGTATTGTGTATGTTCTATAGCCTAATGTTTTGTTCATATTGATGGTATCAATAAATGTTTTTGTATTGTGTATGTTATATAGCCTAATGTTTTGTTCATATTGATGGTATCAATAAATGTTTTTGTATTGTTTATGTCAGAGAAGGCGAAACTTTATGGATCAACGTGCCATTTTTTCTAAAGAAATGTTTAATGACGCCATTGAGGCTATAGACGTGCCATCAAATAATTTTGACTTAGTGATTATTGGAAAAGGCTAGAGTCGTGTCATATACCAAGAACTGAAGGAGTTGGCAATGAACAGAACTCAATGGACCGAGCTACACAGATAAGAGCCAAACTCTTAAATATATGACGATAATTATTGGAAAAATAATAAAACTATCAAAACTTCATAGTGAACTTTGTTCTTTGAACTAAAATGCAAACCGTTTCGATTGCTAGCGTGCACAAAATATTTTGTCTCGTGCCATCAATGGCACGCGTGCCATTGGTTCGCCATCCCTGGTGTATGTTACATAGCCTAATGTTTTTTTCATATTGATGGTATCAATAAATATTTTCATTTTCATCTATCTTCATTATTTTTAACTTATACTGGTGTCGATTCGACGCAACACAACTGACAAGACTAAACTTATTTTGAGCGTCCCATCTTTGTCTATTTGATACAGAAAGAAAAGGACGGAACACTTGAATTAAGTTAAGTCCTGTCAATTAAGTTAAGTTGTGTTGCGCCGAATCGGTGTTACTGTAGGTTTTTACAATGCCTATCTGTTAAAACTCTAACAACTTTGGTAATGGTCTGAACATCAAATACAAATTAGACTTTATGCTCCATTCCAACCTTCAAAGAAACTACTTCTCACAATGGCAGGCAATTGAAGTAGTAACAATGAGTCTCAAGGTTTTTAGTGCACATACCTATATTATCATTTGTGCTCAGGAATGACTTGTTAGTAGAAAATTATATAATGAGATTTTTTCACACAATATAATGTAGGCATTATTACAAATAAGTGATCTTGCATTGTAATAAGTAGGTATTTTTTATAAAAATAGCTATGTGGCCTGTTATGTAAGGCTTTGTGTTCTTTCATACTTGCATGTATATTGTTGCTGATCTAGGAGTGTTACCTGTCAGGAAGCACATTAACACACACATACTTCAAAGGCTCTCTCCCACAAATAGGATTCAATAACTGTGAAAGGAAGATTGGTGGCATTTATAAGACGCCTAACTCTACTGGTTCTAAATCTAAAGTATGCATTTCGAGTATGCAGAATCATGCCACTGTTATTTATCTGTATGGAACTTCCTGCATTGAAAAAACCGGCCAAGTGCGAGTCAGCCTCGCCATAGATAAATAAAGGAAGGATAGATTGCTATCTCCTTGTACTGTTCGCAATACTACGTTGCTAGATGGCGTTACTGTCTCGCTGGAAATAAAATTTGTCTGAAATCGACGAAATATAGCATTTTACTGTTCTGGTTCATCATATTTATTTATTTTATGAATAAAAACACAAAATTTTCATACCATCGCATCAGAAAATAGTGAATTCTTAATCAGGTGTTTTTAACATTTTTTTCATTAAACTTTCGGTGGTAAGCTGGCAATCTAACTAAGCGTGCAGATGGTTATTCTGAATTCCGGTAGATGGCGCACATATTGTCACATTTATTGTCGTATTCTAGCAAATTTTTGTTTTTGTGGGCGCAGTATAGTTGCTACACACACACATCGAATTTCGTTTCATCAACTGTTCGATACATGGCACTAGGTATGTCACAATTTATCTAGTATAGTAGCGACATCAAAAATAATAATTCGAACTACTAGGTACCGGCGAAAATAATAAGTTTTACGCGAGCTTTGTTCTAATGTATGGAGTGAGCAATCCATCCTTCCTTTATTTATCTATGGCCTCGCGTACCTACGGTTCCGTATTGTGGATGATAAATTTAATTTTGTCATTTTTTTCATAAATTTCTCAACTGCTTTATTTTTCCTACGAAAAACCGGCCACATGCGAGTCAGACTCGCGTACCTAGGGTTCCGGTTTGTGGATGATAAATTTAATTTTGTAATTTTTTTCATGAATTTCTCTACTGCTTTATTTTTGCTGTAATCTTCACGTAAACGCATATTACCATGATTTTTTCATATTTTTTGGTCGAACAGTTTTGGAGATAAGGGGGGGACATGCAATTTTTTATGGCTTTTCAAAGATTTCTCGAAACATTATGCTATTAAATATAACCAAACTATATATTTTTATTTTAATTAAATGTTATTTATTTTACTTCTTTTTTAATATTTTTCATTTGTGGTAAATTTTTTTTAATCGCTATAATTTTCCTGTAATTGGACAGTTATGATACCAGTTTCGGAGATAAGGGGGGGGACATACATATTTTTGTGGTGTTTTAAAGATCTCTCGAAACCACTGCCAGTAAATTATAGTAAAAGTATATATTTTTACAATCAGCTTTTTGATATTTTGATAATTTGATATCGGTATTGTATTTTTAAGATAATATTTTTTATTTTTCT
Organism: Ypsolopha sequella; assembly: GCA_934047225.1. Lineage (NCBI taxonomy): Eukaryota > Metazoa > Arthropoda > Insecta > Lepidoptera > Ypsolophidae > Ypsolopha > Ypsolopha sequella. The sequence continues at coordinate 24,904,428 of OW203984.1, read as the reverse complement.
CACTTTTGTTTTGGAAATATTTTGAACAATTTCAAATTGTTAATTGTTTTTTACACCGTGATATGTGGGCAAATTAAATGTTAAATTTCATGTGCTAAAATCATCTTTAATGGTGCTAAAGTTATGAGGCTGTGATGGATGGACAACCTTTTGTACCTTTTAGGTACTATGGAACCCTAAAAACACGAGCTCTTTAAAAGTAATCTTGCTTAGGCTTAGCATCCACCAAAAATGAAAGGAGCAAGATGCCATTAAAATGGTATACTTAAAACATTACTCTGTCTAAGTGGATGCTTGGGCTTAGGGTAAACGCCATGTATGCTGTGCAAAAATCCTGCAGATTAAGGATTTATAAATATAACGCACTTTTGTGGGAGTGGTACTAAAGGAGTAGCCCTCACCTCTGCTGCCTAAACCCGAAAAGGTGCAGCCTAACAGATCAAAGATTTTCGCAGAAGGGTCAAGTAAGTTTTATACTGAGTGTCATTAATGTTAAAATTACTTGATCTAATAATTAATATTAGAACTCGAAAACTCCATACAAACCCCTGACCAGTCTTTGCTTGGATCCAACCTCTCACTTTAGTTTGGGCTTTACGAATACTCTTAAATAAAATTCTTTTCAAGTGTTCTGAATTACTATCACTACTAAGAGTACGGTCATCAGGTCCTCTTTTGTATGAATCACATTATGATTCTGTTCTAATGCCGTCTCTTTTGCACGCTTGTAAAATCTCTGACTCCATCCTACTTTCAAATCATTTTATGTTTCACCTAAGTCGGCCTTTTTAGATCCCCTAGTCACAATAAACTACTATTTTCCACTATAAACACCGACGATTCGGTCATGACCCTTAACAAACATCAAAAATCGTGAGGAAAAATTTACTGTCAAACGTGATTGTGCAGCTAACTTCGGGCCACTATAAACCAATGGTACCTATATACTATGGTGGTTGGTTTATTTGGTTTATTCTGCTTATTTACATAACTGACTTACCAACGATAGCTGAGTGTGATTATTTTGTTTAATCTGATGACCACACCCTTAGTAGGATTATTTTTTATCACCTAAAAACACACCTAGTTTAGAATCAGAACTCTAATCAGAGTTTAGCCTTTAGCCACGTCTTGAAAGTGATGGGGTAAAGATAGTAGTAATATGTACAGGCCCAGACCAAATGACCTTATAGGCAAATGCCCCTGGTGGCGGGCTGCTTGGGCTGCTTTGGTAGAAATTTAATTTGTTAGTTACTGTGTGCGACGTTTGGTAACTATTATCGGAACCTGTGAATCCCTAGATTGGTCCTTCAATCAAAATAATATTTTACTAGTACAGTAGAGCCTCGATAATCCGTACTCAGGCTAATCCGAACGTCGCTATAATCCGAACTGCATACCCCACCCCACTTCCTCGCCTTCGCCTCGCTGCTATGTTGTTTATTAATTAGTCTGCAGTTACGACTGCCACGTTGCGCGTCCATTCCACGTTTTTCTGCTCTGTACTCGTGCGCGGCGTGTTTTTTGAGGTTATAAAGATGGTTCCAACACCAAAACGCAAACATAAAACTTTGACTATAGCCGAAAAGTGCACCATACTAGACAGTTTAAAGGACGGACGGACGGGCATACTATAATCCGAACGCTTCGTGAGTCCGAACAGGGGTTAGTTTTTGCTAGTTCGGATTATCGAGGCTCTACTGTAGTGGTTAAAACTGCATCAATGGCCCCTACCTGGACACTGAAGGATCTAGTAGACCAAGGGACGGGGGCTGGGCCCGAGGGCCTACAGTTATAGGATTATATCTACATATTTCACAATTTTAGAATTTTTAGGTCTCAGTGTGGGCCTTGAATACGTACAATTGTAAAAAGGCGGCAACTACTCACATCAGGGTCTACCTCCTTGGCGAGCATAGTCAACTCTTCCGTCGTCAACTTGGACAGCAGTTCGTCAACATCCACCTCATCTAACGAGGACATGTCGCGACCGAACAGCTTGGCCGGTGTCGTCATTGTCGTCGTTTTTGTGCTCGACGACTTCTGCGAGCAAAGAAAAAAGAACACTCAGATTGTGACCTCCTTCTGATAATACTCTTTAGTTATCTCTAAATAGCTCATTTATCTGTGGAATTGTGGTCCAAGAGGTGAATTTCACTGGAAGACACTAAGAATGCATTAGAAATTGATAAAAACACACAACTTGGCAATCCATGTTTCGGCGTTCACCACACCCAGACAGATAATTAATTGATAGCTTGAAACTGAGCAATGGCAACAACAAATAACACTGAACTTTACAATGTTATCACTACTAAAGTTGGAAATATAACCAAGAATATTTTCTTACATTTTATAACAAATCGGTTTTATTTTATTGTCAGCCCGAAACAGTTAGCGAACGACACAAAAAGCACGGGTACTTATTCTGACAAGTAAGCACAGACTAAAGTAGTCACAATGTAATAGGTCCGTTTTGACACATGTCATCGCAACGTATCTATGGATGTGAACCATGCAAATCGGTAACTATGTCAACCGATTCTCACGAGAAATCGATTCTTCTTGTCTTTTCGATTAAAGAAATTATATATATATATATATACGAAAACACAAAAAAATATAATTATATGTGAGCAGTAAAATATATTTCGACCACTAATTGTGGTCGGCATCAGTTACACAATTTAAATAAAACTTAAAAATTAATAATTATAAATTATAGATACTTATAGAATATATTAATTATAATTATAGATACTTATAGAGAAATCGATTCAAAATATTATGAGTTTGTTATCGTTTGAAATATTTTCAAGTTTATTGGTTATAATTTCTAGGAAGAATATTTAATTAACCATTGGATAGTTTGATATAAATTGTATGTATTGAAAATTATGAGCTGTTAATTTTTTTTCTCTACGAAAAGAATCTGAAATGGAAATTCTTACGTGCCAGTAATATTTTGTATTGTTGTACTTCACTGACCTCAAATAAGATATAGGTCAGTGCGTTGATAGATATAAAATACTGGCCAGTAAGAAAAATATGTAGGATGAAAAAATTGCTCCTTGCCTTGTAAAAATAAAATACTGCCATATTTCTTACCAGCCAATCTGTCTATTGATAGGATGTTTTATGGAAAACTTTGGTTGTAAACCAATTCATTAATAAAAAAATGAGACTTCAAGCAATAAATGCATGTTTTGTTTATGTATATTTTTTGTTTTTGTAAAAGCTAAGATGGTATGTTACATATTTAGCACAATTATTATAAAATATTTTTCGGTATACGCGACACCGCCACAAATACATGCAAATGTTCAAATCTAAAAAGTTCATATTTGCTACAAAAAAAAAGGAAATTTAAATTTGGCGTTATGTGTACTGGTCTCAAAAAAGCTAATTACAGATATTACAATTATTTTATCAATATTAAAACAAGTTAATTATTTTCACGTGGAATCGAATTGAGTCCGTGAAATTAGGCGATTATTTGGTTACAACACTATTATTAAGAAAAAATTGACTGAGAATGTAACTGTTTTTGAGACATTGTGTAGTAATTCAAAATTGCATTTTATTCTGGAATATGCGTGAAAATAATACTTGAAATATGTTCCGTGATAATTAAATAACGTTTATTTATTTTCTTTAAACCCAATAAGTTAATAATTATTTGTTAACTGTTTCATTTATTACATGTAAAGTTATATTCTATGGTCGCTCTTATCTGTCAAAACGGGCCTCTTATTTTGTGGCAACTGTAATAATTAATTGATAGAAGGAAGAGGGAAGGGGAGGGAGAGAGCGGATCAGTTTGACAGCAAACCAAAGATAATGGTGTCGATTCGGTGTAACACGTTTATGTTATTAATTTTGACCTTATTTTAAGCGTCCTGTCTTTTTCTTTTCGATACAAAAAGAAAAAGAAAGAACACTTTAATTAAGTTTAGTCCTGTCAAATAAGTCGTGTTACACCGAATCAATGCTGGTGTTCCAACACTGACAGCAAGAAAGCGTATATAATTTTCAACGCGTGCGAGAGAGATGGCATTAGAACCCGTGTCGCGACCCACAGAGCACATCGCGACCCTTAGTTTATGAACGCAGCCCTGTTGTGGCCACAAACAAGCGTTTCGTTCAGGTTGATCATCGGACGACGCACACTTATCATGCTATCTCTTTTGCATACGTAGAATTTGCATTTGCTTTCCTGCTGTCAGTGTTAGATGGGCATCGCCCGGCGATCAAACTTAATCGTTTGCAGTTTGCAGTCGATATAAAGGCATCTGAAAAAAATGCCCGAAAGAAAGTTTTTATTTTAAGTAGAAAAAATTTCATTAGACACACTCTAGGTACGGTTAAAAGTTTTGATTTTAACAGACTAATAAAATTATCAGCTGTAGGCGGCAAAGCATATGCCCTAGATTTGTTGATCGATAAAGTAGAAAAATCATTTTTACATTTGAAGTAAGTCAGGTCAGTACCATAAGATTTTCCATGACGGTGACTCATGTGAGAGAGCCCCTCGAGATTGTTTAGTTTGTTCAGTTCGTACCACGTGATCGGGTTTAAGTTGGTGGATAGTACTTCTAATAAACAAACCAAGGACGGCATGTTACGACAATGGTACCATGTAGCATTTCTGCAAATATGTTGTCCGGCTCCTCCTTTACACGTAGACGCCTTTTTTACGAACTTGTGAGGGATCAAATTAGGCGTTATTTTGCTCTCTGAACAATGTTTACGATTTTGAAATTTTTTTTCGTTACGTGACATTCACAAACACAACCACGAGATAAACACGTTTCTCAGAACATTTGAAACAAAGAAGAGCATTGCATGTTTTGACAACAATAACAGAAGCGTAACCACACCCACCTGGTCCCCAGGTAATTTTCGTGGTCACTCAAAACTGCAAAACATCCTCTGTCAAAATACGTCATAGCCGCAAACAAAAATGGGATTGCTTGTTTATAAAAAATAGTAAAACACTTAATGTAACAGTCAAACCAATAAAACGCTTCAGATAGCCGTTCATGTCAGGTTCCAACACTGACAGCAGGTCATGCGTATACAATTTTCAACGCGTGCGACAGAGATGGCATTAAAACCTGTGTCACAACCCCTAATTTATCAACGCAGCCAATTCTGCAATTTAATTCTCAAATTTCTAAATAATATAACCTCACATTTATAACGAGCGTGCACAGGAATTTAAAGCAGCAGAAAGCTGATAGAAAGAGGCCGCACATGAAAATGAGTGAAAGGGAATGATGTAAGGTTTTTATTTTGATGATAAAGTTTTTTTTGTGAACATCATAAATTTGTTAAAACTAGGGATTTTTTCATGTTTAGGGGATTTTTTGGGGTATAAAATTATTTAGGGTATTGTTTAGAGGAAATTTATTTGGACCGAATTTTGGGTTTAGGATGTATATGTGGCAGCAATTTATTTATTTAGGAAAGGAAGATTTAAAGTCTTATTTTCAATAACGAGAAACGAGAAGAAATTTTTATTAGTCAGATGTCACATGAATAGCAAGTTATTATTTATGAAATTATCTATGTTATCCGATGCATATACGACCTATATATATATCTGAACGTGGTGTGCAGTTTCTATCTTCTATTATGCAGTTCTATCGCTAGCGTCAACAATAGATAATTTTTTGTGAGACATTTTTCTGTTTTGACTTTGAATATTTAAAAATTGACGCTATTCATGACTGTTTTAAAGTTACTGAAATATTTGTAGTTAAATAAACTGATAAACTTTATAGTTAAATCAATAATAATTAACCTTAAATTGTGTTTTACTTTTAATTTAAATGCTTAGGGGAAAAAGTCTGGAAAGTGTCAAATTTAGAGGATTTTTACAAGGAGTTAGGGGAAAACCAAAATCCAAAGGTGACGGCACTGTTCATCTCTTTCTTTCTTCTGCCGCCGCCTGAAGTTATATTTTGCTCGTGATGTGTTTCGCAAATTACTTCCCTTTTTCCTAGTAAGACGACGGAAATTATTTCATTTAATAAGGTTTTGTTGAATTTTGAATTTATGTGTAAGTACCTACTGTTTTGATTAATTAGAAAAAGGCGCGTTTTTGACAATCCAGCTGCGAAACCACTTTTAAATGAAACAAAATATTCGGAAGAATACCCTTTACAATGCGGTTCTGTCGGCGGACGTTTAGCCACACCAATTATTTAATAACTGTTTGAAAATCCCATCCTTGATTTACCTTAGATTTATCAAAGATTTCAAAAGTTTAGAAGAGCCGTGGCACCTAAAATCCATTGCATTGTTTTTGAATGTGTGCGTTAACATAATGCCAACGCGCGCACACTTATGAGTGCGCAATCTGTCTACCTACGGTCGGCAAGCTGATCAGACTACTAAAGTCGTAAAACTATCACTGTTTTCAGATGAGCACTGATTCCAATCAAACGTGTGAGCGTCACACCTATTTAAAGGTGGTGCTATACTACGGTAAGGGCTTATCTTTACTTTTGAAATCTTTGAGATTTACAGAATTCCGATACAAACATTTTAGCATGATTTTCCAAAAACGCTGAAACACTTCATACCTAATTATAATATTTATGACAATTTATCCCGACTGTAGGATATTTCAAAAAATACCATCAAAATGTTTATGACGTACTTAAGGGTCGTTTCTTGGGATTTGTAACAAAATATTAAAAAATAATTATAATGGCCAAAATGCAACCTTTGCCAAAGACAACTTTTAACAATAGTTTGTTATGGCAATTATGCATATATGCATAAATATATTTTTAATGATATTTCAATATCTATAAAATAATTGGCTTTTCCATAGTTGTGATACCAGTTGTAAATTACAAAAGTAATCTAATGTCACGCTTATGGAAAATCCAATTATTTTGAAGCTACCATAATATCATTCAAAATATCATATATTCATAATATCATAATTATTGTCAAAAGTTGTCTTAGCTAAAAGTTATATTTTGGCCGTTATAATGATATTTTACAAATCCGGAGAAACGACCCAACATTGTACCTTCAGTCAAGTATTAGTATCATGTGGTCAGCGCTGGCAATAAGGTTGCGTGCTTTTATGTGCTCTGTGGTTGCGTGCAAAAGCTAACTAAAAACATATAAGTAGGCAGGGTCGGACTGGCCATAAGGTTAGGGTGGCGATTGCCATCCAGACCCTCGCCTGCACGGGCCCTCCCGGACTTACTATAATTAGACTTAGACGTTATATACGAAGAGAAATTTTCAAAGTTTTGAATTTCTTTCTATTTTCAATTTTGTCTAAAGATTTGCAAAACTACTTATCTAAATAGATGCACATCATATCAATAAATGTTTTTCTAGATATTAGAGTGACAAACTATAATTTTTTTTTGTAATAAATATTAATTGCAGAGTTGATGAAAATTTGCATATTATTGTCTAAGCTCGTCATTTTGCGTATTTAAAACAGAAAATGTTAGTCAAGACTCAAGATAGACAAGGAATTTTGAAAAACATAATTTTGCAATCCGGGCCCCTTAGGCTCAGTCTGACGCTGTGTGGGTGTACCTTGAGGCAAGTATCGTGGTCAGCGTTGGCAAGGTTGCGGGCAAAAGCTAACTAAAACCATATAAGTAGGTACTAGGCAGTTTACACAGGTAGAGTAGGAAGTCGAGTGCGAGGGTTAAAAATTACAATTACCACATGTAAACGATTGCAAGATAGTACTAATAATTGTAGCTGGGTATCGCGGTGAACATGGGTTCATAAAAAGAAGGCTAGTTGAATAAATAGTCAAGCCAAGCTAGTTAGTAGTAGAGTAACCTGCGTAACAATGAGACTTATTTTTCGCTTTTGACTTTTAACCATGTATATATTGTACATAACATACCCAGCTAAAATTTTTAGTAAGTATATTTAATTTATTTTTTTAGTAAGTGAGTATTTATTATTATATAACTTTAAACTCTCGCGTTTTGTACACATTATAATATATATAATCGGGTCTACCGCGATCAATTTTTACCTTTTTACGAAAAGGGGGACACGCGCCTCGCCATACTTGCCAGTTTCCCGTAGACCACGAGACATGCAACTGTCTCAAAACGTCGGGTGTCCCTCTTTTCGTAAAAAGGTAAAAATTGATCGCGGTAGACCCGATTATATATATTATAATATTTATTATTAGATATTTATTATTATATTTATTATTATATAAGTCGTCACGACATGAATCCCCGAGGGGGTGTCAGAGGTGTTCCGAGTGTGAACTGTAAAATATATGCACTCGGTACACCCGCGTTTCAACGACGATTATTACGTCCCACCGTGATAAGTGCTGAACACTATCGCCGTTCTTCGGGCACAAATACACGCTTTTTAGGGCATGCTTTTCTTACGATGTTTTTCTTCACAGTTCAGCAAGTGGTAAGTAAGGCAAATACTATGTACATAAATTCCGTAATACTCATTGGTGCATGCCCGATCGGGGATCGAACCTGGATCTTAACATTGAGAGGCCAGCGTTCTACCCCTGATCTACCGCTGCTATTATTATTATTATTATTATGTAGGTACACTTTTCAGTCACGGGCCATTCATGGTGTCAAAGCCAACATTGAAGAGGCCTTTGGTACCATTTAATCTAAATGTGAGATGGCTGCATCCATGGAGGCCTCTCCCTCAATGTATCATTGAGATACACTAACGGCTAACGGTCAGCCCCCCACAGTTGCCAAACTATTGCCAGGAAGGAAGCGACGTTTAGTGGGCTATGAGGATGGGATGCTAAATGGGCCGGATAACAGGGCTATGGAGTGAGATAACGGACATCTGCCTCGAAAATCTCTCACCAGATGGTGGGTGACTTGCTACTTGATAACTATCCAACAGGATAGTCGTTGTGGGCCCCCTATCTTGCCACCATGGGGCGGCCAGGGGGCAACACTATGTAAGCAGCTAAGGTTGTCGAGAGGTGAGTCTGCGGGGCGCAAGATCCTTATGCAGTCAAGTGCCCCCGGCGTTGACATTTTACACTTCCAACCTGGAGCATAGGTTCCGCTCTTGCATCTCCACTCTGGCCGGCTGGTTAAGGCAAGCGCAGCGGCAGGGGGTGTGTTGCTGTGTGTGTGTGTGTGTTAGCGCATGTGTGATAGTGTCCCCTGGAGATAGGGTCTGTGGTGTCGCCACTCACCATCGGCTCGCTACAAGCCGCCCTGCGGTGACTGATTGCACTGGACGTACTGGAAATACTAGAGGGCGATGGAGTCGTCACATCCCTACGCCTTTATTATTATTATTATTAATTATTCTTTTTAATGATGCAGTTCTTGAAAATATTAAATATGTTAGCAGAGGCGAACTTCCCGTAAGGGCGGCTAGGCTCAGGCATAGACCGGGCGGCCAAAAATTAGGGGCGGCTAATTTGCACCTACGGCCGCAGCGAGCGCGACCTAACTCAAGCAACTGTGGAGCGCATATTCTGTAAAAGTACTAGGTAAAAATAAGATCTCCAAATTCAGAAATAACACAATTCTAGTAGGTTCATTCGAACGCAATGCCAAATTTCATGCAACTTCTTGATTCCCTGAAAGGGACGGCTGGTACTCAACGCAGATGGCTATAGTCCGCTTTCTAAGAAAAGGTACGGTGGCACAGCTCTAAAAAATAGACATATTATTGTGTTTATGTATTGTATGGTACACTCGGCGTGTGAATACTACTCGCAGTTGACCGGTATGTTTTGTTTGGTGCAACAAAGTACTATAAATTAACAAAAGTGCAGTGATTGATCTGTATCGATAATCGATAAGTAGTACATTTTCACCACGCGGTTGCGCCGGAGTGTCGGCATATTATTGGCGGTTTGCCAGCTATCTATAATTGGTTGTCGCCGCAGAGACAGTGGTATTCTTAGCCAGCCACTCGGCCACTGGCCTTCCTACAGCACTGATGCGATTCCACCAAAAAATAAATACTAGTTGCAGTCTCTCACGCACTTGACCCAGTCAAGGCTAGGTTTGCTCTACACTCTCGATTCGGACCGTTTTCGATTCAATTGGCGAGATACGGAATAGGTAAATGACCTCTTTTTTATTATGAATAAAAATATTTTATATGTTGGAATATGTCAACCTCAGAGCAATAACTTATTCTATGAGTCAACAAATTGCGGACAAGATAGGTGCATTTCAGAGCAAAAATATTTTTTGTTTTATGTTTTACGACCAAGGACTCTTCTAGTCCCTGTTTACTGCATAAAAGAAACAGTAAGTACGAAAACTCAAGGAAAACGCATAATGACTCTGCCATATGGGCCACCCGTGCCGGTCTCTCCAGTCATTCGTGGTGCAAGATGGGCATTACTGATCGCCGGTATCATATACGGCCGCACTAAACAAGCCATTTATAGTAAACGGGAAGCTGAGTTCAGGAAGAAAGAAGCTGAGAAAAAAGTTATTCGTGACAAAAAGAAATGCGAAGAAAGAAAGAGACTTCAAGAAGAGGAAAATAAAATGTTTTCTGATCTTTAGACCAAGGGGAGTAGGTAGGTAAATACCTCAGACCTTTATTTGCTCTGAGGTATCTACTTAAATACTTATTAAAAAACATTTGGTTATATTATATAAACATAAACGAAAGTAGTACTTTATTTATGGCTGGCGAATATTATTGTAATATTTATTGAGCATGTTGTCTCTACAATATTGGAGAATCGCGATTACCTATGTATTGTGTATACTGCGTTCGCAAAGTTTCCACTGGTTTCTGGAAATTAGAATTTCAAAAATTTCGGCTGCGAGCGAAAAGGGACTTAAAGCAAATACATGTTTAAATAAAGCCCATATCAGGCAGCAAACTGCATCCGTCCGTAGAAAGTTCGACTTCACACACTCTCACTTGTGTCTGCAGAACCTTGTGAATTTATTAGGTAGCTTGGTATGTGTGTATCATACAAACAATGCTTACGTTGCGAGAGAAGTTAAGTGAAAAGCTGTGATACCTCAACTTTCGCCTAGTTATTGAGGGAAATCGCTTATAACGGCATGTTTATAGGCGAACAGCGGGCCTATTATGTATCTCTAGTTGCCAACTTAACTGGGTGCCTATCATCAAAAACATAGATATACTATCGAATTCCGATTGTCTAAGGATATGTTCGTACTTGAAGTGACGACACAGTTCGTAAATACTTCAATACCCACTAAAGACCATTTTGAAAGTTCAGTTTTTATCTATGTTTTTGATGATAGGCACCCATTCAAATTGGCAACCAAAGATACAGAATAGGGGGGCAGTACACAGTAGGTAGTTTACAATACATGCGCAATATTTAACATTATTCGTATCACGAATCACAATCCATACTAAATTGATTGTGACCATTCACGTTGCAACGGAACTTAGCAGAGTTCAGGTACATCAGGGGGTTTAGCATAGTAGATAGGGATCCCAACCCTCCCGGAATGTCCGGGAGTCTCCGGGAATATTGTTCAACCTTCCGAGCTCCCGGGATACAATACATTCTCCGGAATTTCTAAAATAAAATAATGAATAAATATAACCTTAGCTATATAAGCTTTTTATTTGTAGTTTTAAGCAATTATAATAGTTAAAAAAAGACAAACTTTATATTTTTTTGAAATATTTCGGCCTCATCAGTGAGGCCGTCATCAGTCGAGTTGACAGGTAAAAATTATAAAAAAAATTATAAAAAAATATATATGAAAACAAGTTGGTACAGTCTGAAAAATGATAGGAACTATTTACATAAAAAAAAAAAAAATGATGAAAGAAAGGTGGTAAAATAAAAAAAGAAAAGAAACAGTTTGGAGGGGAGTATTTGTTGATTGGGTCAGTTGGTCGAGTCTGTCAGTGCTGTCTGTTGAGTCCGGGTGCATATTTAATATTTATTAAATATTAAAATTACATAATAAATATTTCGAAAAAATATAAAGTTTGTCTTTTTTTAACTAAAATAAAATAATAAATGTCATTAACGAAATTGATAGCGCGTAAAATAAATAATTTAATTATGAAATAAATTTTGATTTTCCATGTATGTGATTCTTTTATGATTATGTGCCCAAAAACCGACAAATATTAGATGCTTCTACAAAAAATATTACCGTCTTTCTCCCGTCTTTCTTCCACAATCCGGCTGCGAAACCGCTCTTAACTATATTGTCTATTTAGAGATCTTAATTTTAAAACATAGTTATTGCTTGTTATTGTTGGCACTTGGTGGAATTTAAGGCGATATGTAAAAGTTTTAGCGTCCCTGTTACTCCATTTGCGAAAAAACCCTCAGTGCGAGAGGGACGGATTCGTGGAAAAGTAGCAAAAAGTCGGTTTTATATTAATATAAAATGTACTAAAGCTATCAAAATTTCGTTTAGCCAGGTCCTAGATACCGTTAAAACCCATCTAATAAAAGATAACTGCTGTCCATATGTCATTCTAAATTGTCAAACCAGGAGAATTGGTGTCGAAAAAGACCTCATTTCAATATGTAAATATTTCTATCGAGGCGAATTTCTCCAATCGCGTTTCTGTTTTAACAGATCCCTAGAAAAATAATCCAAAAATAATGTACTATTTTATCAAAATTTTATTTTATTTACTGAAGTAGATATGCAAGTTCTTAAAGTGTCGATTTTTTTTCCGTAGCGCCTTAATAAGTATAATTGTACTCTTACGTTCTATATATTATCTACTCTAACTTAACTGCTTCGAAAAATCAACGAAAAATTTTGTTTACACTTGACCCTTTTTAGGGTTCCGTACCTAAAGAACAAAACGAAGCCCTATTGTCACTCTGCTGTCTGTCTGTTTGTCAGTCCGTCCGGCCCACCCGCCCAGCCCATAGATAAATGGTCCGTCCGTACGTCACTGGTCCCTAGCTCGTAGAGTGATGAGTGAGTTAAATCATGCATGCATGAGAGGTGGGAGAGCTGATGCCGGGCTCGATTGTGGAGGTACCACCATCTTACTTGGAGACCCCCTCGAAGTAATACGGGGAGAGTAAGAGGACAGCTCACAGGCAAATAAACCAGGAGGCCCACCATGCCTGGGACCGATGGGTGGCGGTATATCCATCCCTAATAGCCGGGCCTTATATGGAACAGACTGGTGACGGGCAGTGGCGTCACTGGTGCGAGGGTTCCGTTGTGTGACTATGGTCAATTCTTCCAGGATGACCGCCGGGAGCGGCAAAGTCCTGGAAAGGCTTATGTCCAGCAGTGGACGAACTAGGCTGATGGATGGATGGATGGATGCATGAGAGAAGCAAATAATTCCATTCACTCCATGGAAGTAAGTATAAAATAATTACTCAATGATTCTATTATAACTGTTATCGCTCACGCGAATCATATAAATAAAAAATTCCAAATTGTTATACAAGTATGCAAACCAAGGGCGGATCCAGGATTTGATTTTGTGGGGGGGGGGGGGCATTCTGACAAAGTTTATCACTAAGTAAAAAAAACAAGTGCGAGTGAGACTCGTACCCTGGGGGTTCATATACTTAAATAATTACAAACTCATCACTACCTACAAATTGTATGAAACAAAACTGTAAAAATTAAGTTGGTATTAAGTTAGTATTCGGAGACGTTACCCAAAAACTACATCATAAATCGGCGTTTTCAGTATTTGTTGTTTCAATACAACATGTGGTAAATAATATACAGAAATTTCAAATTCCTAACTACGTTGGTCTTTGAGATAGACCCCGTAACAAACATGGTCTAAAAGCCTTTGTTTCTTTAATAGCCTCCCATTTCTTTATTTTCAAATATAATTGAAAAAAATACATTCACTCTACTTTAGGTGGATGCATGGTCCAAGGCAATCTTCATACAAACTTGTGGGAACCAATAACGACGACAGAAATATTATCATTTAATTCTATTACCTTTTTTCACACGTTCCATCAACTTTACACCCGCGAATAATCAGTTTTTTTACAAACTTTCTTAGAATCTAATTTTGTTATTTAAAACTTCTGTAATCCAATGGATGAAAGTTTCAAATTGCAAAATTAGACTGTTAAAACATTTTGTTTTTAAGAAAAACTGAATATTCGCGAGTGTAAAGTTGATGGAACGTGTGGAAAAAGGTAACATAATTAAATAATAATACTTCTGTCGTCGTTATTGGTTCTCACAAGTTTTTTTATAAAAACTACCTTGGACAACACCCGGCACTTTAAGGTAAGAAAAAAAGATTTTTTTTTCGCCTCCATTTTCTTGTATGAGGCCCCCCTGAAAAATAATTTAATTTAAATTTTAATTTAATATTCTTTTTTGGGTCAAAATTTTACACAACATATCAAAATTTCAGGTCTCTTTCTCATTCCGTCTAAGAGCAAGAAATCCGTGACATACGGACATACAGACGGACAGCGGAGTGACATTATTAGGGCTCCGTTTTGCCCATTGGGTACGGAACCCTAAAAAATTAAGTTTTTGGGTACCTTAAGGTGCTTTTGTCAAACCTAAATGACCTGTGTAAAAGTGCATCCAAATCTAATCGAAAAGTGGAGTCAAGTAGTCAAATATATGGAATTCCTAGGCATTTTGGGGGGGGCTATAGCCCCTTTAGCCCCCCCTATTTCCGCCAATGATGTAAACACACGAGGTATAGGAATTTTAACAACTAGAATAACCTTTAGAACTGTCTACTTATTTGTAAATAAAAACAATTGTTACTTTTTCTTTTTTCTAATCGTTTATTCATTCATCTTCATATGTTTACTAAGTAGTTATGCAGAAGTGTTTTAAAAACAAGGGCCTTATTGTCTAACTTCAACAACTCTCGCTATCACTTTCAAATGTATCGTGATTGCCTAGAAATGACGTGCATGATGAGTATGACACAAAAGCCGAATTAATCTTAAGATGTATGGCTTGAAAAATAAATAAGATTTTAAAAAAAAATTAGTATGACACTTGACCATTTTTTGACATCTGAAAATTCTGTAAACACGTCATAAGTACTCATACTTTCCATCGATTCAAAGCGCTGGAATTTCCACATGTCTAGACAGCAATTTTAGCCCATTATGTTCAATGCATTTCCGCCTTCACCTTATTGGTTGAGTTGACATCATAAAACGTTCTACGTATATCCGTTTAGAAACACTATCAGAAACACGTTGTAGGGGTAGTAACGTCGTTACGTTTCTACGTCACAACCACGAGGTATCTCTATAATTTGTGGTCGCAACGGTGTTCACAACAAGAAGCCTAAAACCTATAAACTTCTTGGTTTTCAACAAAGAGGAAACTCTATGGTTTTTAATAACTAATGTGACAGTAAGCTCAAAGATGCGATAATTTATACGACTAAAGTTTGATTTGTAATCGATCTTTTTAGGGAGCTAAAGTTAGTCGATTAATAAATTTATCTAGTTTTTGGTAAATCCTTTAGTTTCTGTGGCTATGGCTCATTGGTCTGAGGGCTATGGTTGATGAATCTGTCTTGTTCTGAGGTCTTGTTCTTAGATAAAAAACGCCTTGTCACTTGTAAACATAATCTTGATTGGTCCAAAAAGCTTATAAACATTTTGGATTAGTAATTTAGCGCATTGATGTTAGTTATACATTAAAATTATGTGTCAGATTATCTGACACAAAATTTTACAACTTCCTGTAATGTAATTCCATGTAATGTAGACAACTTCCTGTAATGGGTAAAATAAGTTAGGTAATATCTGTTTTTTTTTTTACTTTTTTTTTATTGTACCGTGCGGGATGCAAAGATTTCAAAAGTAAAGATAAGCCCTTACCGTACTATGAGAGCACCAAAATGTGACGCTCACACGTTTGGAATCAGTGCTCATCTGAACACAGTGATAGTTGGACGCCTTAAGTGCACTTAAAGTTAATCATTTTAACAACTTTAGTAGTCAGAGGTGCGATTGTGTAAGGAAATAGTCATGAAATCGTCTATCGCTCTCACCGTTTAATTTTTTGGGCAGTTACATTGTAAGCAAAAACGTAGCATATTGGCAGAAAATATGCGGCAAATAAAGAATTTTGGTGATAATTTCACAACCAAGATAAAAAGATCATGATTTTAGATTTTTTCCTTTCTTTTCTCCCTTCATACTAACTACATCCTAAATTTAAACTTTGTAGGTCTGCTAGCAATACTTTAGAATTTCGATGATCGGTGAGTATGTGACAAAATACGAAATTTTGGTAGCAGATAATTTTTATATTATAATAATTAGAAACTAGTAATTTTAGGATTTAGTGATGTACGTTAGGTACAATCTCTAACGTAATTTTCAGGTTTATGCTTGCATACATTATACGAGTATACAGTGTGAGTCTCGCTTAAGTGCACATATGAATTTTGGTAAAACTAGAAACAATTCTATCGATAAAAAAAAATCTAAAACAAAATATTGTTGTAATAGACCTTTTTATTTTGCTACCAGCAACTGAGGTGAATTTGTAAAGGAAAGGTTGTAATTTTTGAACCAAGTGCCCTATTGAGTTAAAACAAAACCTAAAAAAACTCAGCATCAATTTGAAAATAAGAAAGAATTTACGGAAAATGTATTTTTTTCAATAATAGCTAAAATTCTTAGAATAAGGCCCAGTTAGCCCCAAATTTTTATTACTTTAGGTTAAACTGTATTATATCAGCTTTCATAAAATAAAAATACCACGGTTCTACCCATACAGAACATTTTCTATCACTCTGCGCGCACAGATTCTATACCACTTGAAATTCTTTCTTTTTTTTAATAGATGGTGATTTTTTTTGGGATGAATTGTAATTAAATCGTCACTGCCCGTTGTTAACAATTATTACTGTTTTTGTTTTAACTCAATAGGGCACTCGGTTAAAAAATTAAAACCTTTCCTTTACAAAGGGTCCTCAGTTGCTGATAGCAAAATAAAAAGCTCTATTACAGCAATATTTTTAGATTTATTTTTATTTTATTTTTGTCGATAAAATTGGGTCTAGTTTTACCAAAATTCATATGTGCACTTAAGCGAGACTCACACTGTATACATATATGGATGAATAAAATACTTGTACTGTTTCCAACCTATTATTTCACTATTTCCCAACTAGTTTCGTCTTGTTGGCATTATCGAGGGATGGCTTATTTATATATTGCACAAACACTCCGTATGGATAGAGATAGATATGTATATCAGAGAGATATATATATATAGATTAAAAGTGCCTCGAGTTGTTTCCAGAAAAGGGTTCAAGTGGTGGCTGTTTGCGCTCAACTTGGCGGGGCCACTGCCGTGGCCCCAGATGCGACAAGCGTAACTATAATGTTTACTTACGTAGAGGTATATACAAATAATGTATACACAAATTAAATTTGAACTCATTATCTAACTGTGGTAATAAATAAAACTCTTGGCCATACGAATGGCGATAGTACTCATACATACGAACAATTTTTCGTGAAATGAAAATCAAGAAAAATTTTAAATGTAGTTGTTTTCACAGAACATATTAGTAAGATGTTTCATACATTTTGATTGAGTAAGATATGTAACGTTATTATGGAACAGCATATTTTTTTTCGTGATTTGAAGTTTGGTTCCATGATGAAAGTTGTTCGTATCGACACGATGAATAGACAAAATCGCCAGTTTTCACAATACCCCATAGTTTTAGTTCATATTATATGACTGGCAAATAGTAAAATTCGGCATTTTACAAACGGCGTCGTCTCAGTTTTTAAACGCTCGCTGGAGACTCGTCAAATTGCGAAATAGCGAGCGTTTAGAAACTGACGACGCCGTTTGTAAAATGCCGAATTTTACCATTTGCCTGCGACATGTGAGATGACTTTTGTTTATGTAGCCAAATTGCAAAAAAGTAATTGAACCTTGGTCCTGACCACTTACTAAGTCTACAGTATGAATATATTGGCTGTATAAACAAAAGTCACCATTTTCTACGTAAACGAAGTCGTGGCTAGGCGACAACGACGCGACGTATTTGGAAGACCAAGTATAAAATAAGTCCATTCTGTAATTTAAACTCTCCTCTATGGTTGGGGGATTCCGAAGTATGGATGGATGGATGGATGGATGGATGGATGGATGCCAAATAACAATGGCCAATTATAATGAAAATACTATAGGCTTGGTAAAGTATCGCACAACAAAACTTCCGAGTTGTGGGGTCATAATCACTTAAGGCGATATATAAAAGTTTTAGCGTCCCAGTTACTCCATATGTGAAAAAACCCTAAGGGACGGATTTGTGGAAAAGTAGCAAAAAGTCGGTTTTTTATTAATATAAAATGTACTAAAGTTGCTATAAAAATTTCGTTTAACCAGGTCCTAGATACCTTTAAAACTCATCTAATTAAATATAATTGAAGTCCATATGTCATTCTAAATTGTCAAACCAGGAGAATTGGTGTCGAAAAATACCTTATTTCAATAAATGTTTCTATCGAGCCGAATTTCTCCAATCGCGTTTATTTTTAACAGATCCCTAGAAAAAGATTCCAAAAATAATATACTATTTTATAAATAATACATAATTGTTTTAGTATTATTTCTTTTCTCATTGTGTTGTTTTTTTTTTAACCTTAATTTTAATTGGTTTTTAACAGTTTTACGTTTTGCGAAACATGTTTCACTTATGTAGCAAAAATACTATTATTGTTTAATTAAGTATGTTGTGTCTGCCTGTTATTGGGTATGCACTCTAATTTTAATTGTTATAGCTGTTTTTATACATATGTCATAGTGTAATATCTGTTGGCAAACCTAATAAATAAAATAAAATAAAATAAAATAAAATAATTTACTGAAGTAGTTATGCAAGTTCTAAAAGTGTCGATTTTTTTTCCGTAGCGCCTTAATTTTGTACTGAGATGATGTTTCTATTCAATAATAATTAGTTCTTTGCTCGTAACTGTATTTTTCATTATAATGACCATGATCCGTGACGGTAATTATTCTCGTATAGTCTTTAGTTGGTCATTAGCTACAATTGTAGCATGGTAATAAAAGCCATTACAGATTCTAAGTGCGTTTACGAACATTTAATACGCTGGAATTGTTCAAAGTATATACTAATTACCTTTTTTTTTATTGTTTTTGTTTGGTTTTTGTTTTTATTTTCTTTAATTTAGTTATAAGCCATTTCTGCCAATTGTTATTGATTTTTCAATTTAGTAAATAAAATTGTTAACGACTCGTTAATACCTTATCAGGCAATTGTAACGGAGGTAGCTGAAAACCAGCGCCAACCAAAGCATGTTTTGGATGGCACATAGCTGAGCTACATTCTTTTGTCGTGTTATTTTTATCTATAGATTACTCCCTACTTAAGCTTTTCTACTGTGTTAGCTACAAGTTCTTTTTATTCTTTTGTAAACGCGCCAATAAATTTATTTTCTTTCTTTCTTTCTTTCAAATATTTTTTTTACTTGATGTAAATTCCATTGCAATTTAAAGCTGGAGTTATCCTAAAAGCAAAAGTTTCGTTTCTCGAAGTAAATAAAATCTAGGAGGTTACATTTATGGACAGTACTTCTACTTGTTTCTGGGAAACCTGTTCGCAATCCTGCTTTTATAGCCCGTCGGAAACATCTAGGCACCCGAAGCCCCCCTCCCGCAAGGTCTCTACCTACCTGTGCGGGTAAACTGAGGTGCCAAGATAATTCCAGCGGGGTATACATACGTAACATACTATTGCGACTTTGCTGAGTGAATGGGCTATCGATTTCCCTTCGAATGCTTTTAATGTCATAGAACTCACTTTATTACATTTTTAGGGTTCCGTACCCGAAGGATGCCAAACGGGACCCTATTACTAGCTTCCGCTGTCTGTCCGTCTTTTACAGGGGTCTACAGCTTCAGCCGTTCTTGGTAGACAGACTAGACAGTTGAAATTTTTTACAGAATATGTGTTACTGTGGCATCTTTCACGGCAAATAATAAAAAAGAAAAAATATATATTAAACCCATTCAAAAACCTCGAAAAAATTGTATTTTAAAAATTATCGTGTCTCCTTATCTCCGAAACTGAAGGACCGAAAAATATGAAAAAAATCATGGTAATAGGTGATTATGTAAACATTACAGGAAAAATATAGTGGTTAAGATATTATGGTTCCGTACTTAGTTAGAGCCGCGGATGGTTAGCCAGGCACTACTATTTTAGCGGATTGTTTTTTTTGCCTCAATTATGCTATAGTATCTTACAGATTGTTGATATTTACTATCGAAAATATTTACCAATTTTACCAAGAAGTTTTTAGGGTTCCGTACCCGTATTGCGTGGTGGCACGAAAAAAGAAGTTTGCCAGCCAGCCCATTGAAATGCATAAATACCATAGAGAAAAAAAGCATTAGGTAAAATACTATTTATAGTCAGTGCGCCCCAGCCTCGTTTTTAGAACTATCGCACTGGCCAGCACAACGATAGCACTAAAAAAAAAGATTTGTTCATTTTTCTTGTACCACTGACCTCTAATAATACAAGTTCACTGGCATGGCTATTGACGACCTGATAATGAAGGAATTTGATTATCGACATTTATCGCTGGAATGATTGACGTGAGCGTACTCTGACTGTACTAATGGTAAAGATGAGAAAATGACGCTATCTACTATAAAAACATCTCAGTGTCTATGTCTAGCACTTAGCATTTTCTTCGCTGTAGTAAGCACGGACGTAGTGGTAGTGAGGTGAAAATTGTGTTTCGCTCGGCAGCAAAATTATTGTGCGTCTCGTACCTTTGAAACCTTCGCTACGGTCAGAATTGCGAGTGGTTCAATCCTAGAATCCTTCGCTTCCTTAAGTTTCAATATAAGTACTCGCGTCAAATAACAACTTTGCAGCCTTGCATAACAAATAACTATTTGTCCAAGCCACAGAACTATACAGTTCTGTGGTCCAAGCTAGTTTAAGTAATGGTAAATACATCCTGCAACATTTCTTTTATGAAAATCTCAAGACCTACCCCCAAGCAACGAACCACTCATCTGTTTACAAGTATTTTTCTAGCTATCACGTATATTTATCTGTTGTGCCAAAAATGAAAACAACAGTCCAGAGAAATTCCTTCCTTCCTATTAATACTCCGCGATTCTTCAACATTTAATAAATACGCGTATATAATTTGGAGTTTATGTGACATTCCGTTCTTGCCCGTGTTGTAATGCGAAGGTCACTGGACGCCCACATATGACAACAATAAATATTTGGACTCACCCTACTTCCTATATGTATTCAGGTCTAGGCTCCAATAACTACATGAAAAGTAATGGAGATGATGATGGTTTTATATTTTTGTATGCGAAAGATATGAATGCAATTCGCAAAATTGAAAGTAGAAAGCACTGAAGTAAGATATTTGCTAATTGGCAGGGAATTACGCGTGACTACGAATATATGTTTTCTTTTGCATAAAATAAAATTCATGTTCTGATTGTTTGTTTGTTTATTGGTGTTATTAAGGATTTCGAAATCTTCTTATGCTAGGAGCATAGAAAGTATGTTTTAAGATAAAACAGGGGGCTTATTGTCTATCTTCAACATCAATCCCTATCGCTCATAAAGGTAAAGATAAAAGCCTCTGGCCTGACAGTGCAAGAAAAGGTTTGCTTTGTTCTCTTGTATACGAGGTTCCTTATTATTTATTGCAATACGATTTGGAATGAATCGTCTTAATTTTTCTCAGTCGATCTCGTTCTCAAAAACACTTTAGCGTGATGAATCAATTATCATAAAAAGTACTTGAGCACCTACACACATATTCCTCATTTAAATCGGCAAATTATCTTTATCTGCCAACTTTCTAATTGATTGTGAAAAAGACCAGAACACAGAACTGTGACCAGAATTTCACTAATGTCTCGTCGTCATCTCCTGTCTCGGGTTCAGTGTTCCCATTCTATAAAATCTTCGTTTTATGTTTTGGTACATTACATTTTAACGCATTTCATATTTCTAGGGAAATTCATATTCAACCTAATCCTGTTTTAATCTGATGTCTGAGTTTCATCATTGGGAAAAATAATTTTAGCATAATTGCACTAGTGTAGTCGTATTAATTTACGTTTTTAGTTATACAAAATAAAGTCATCCAAATTTATATTTAACTAACATAATTCCTCTTCTTCTGTTACTATTGCTGGCAGCATGCTCTACATATCTCCAAGCTCCAAACCGTTTAGCGGACAGCCACCATGTTTCCTAAAGACAGCCAACTCTCACTGTCTTACTCGTCCCTCCCACATAGTTTAGGACCTTTTTGTACGTCCAAAATTTCCAATTACGGAAGTTGATTTTTGATACCAACAGAAACTTCTTTACAGCCCTTCCACAAGTTGACATTAGATATTGAATCTGGCCAGAAAATCTTCAGAACAGTATTCAGTAGCACCGGTTGATGGAAACTTGAGTTTGCTAATGGTAGACTTAGTGTATTTTAATGTTCTATTTTGCGCTACTTTTGAGGATTCACACGAAGCTAAACACTTTGTGCACCTCTTTAAATATTAATTAGGTTATAATAGGTATTATTTGCAGGTGGTAGAGCTGATGCCGGGCTCGACTGTGGAGGTACCACCATCTTACTTGGAGACCCCCTCGAAGTAATTCGAAGGAGAGTAAGAGGACAGTTCACAGGCAAAAAACCAGGAGACCCACCATGCCTGGGACCGATGGATGACGGCATATCCATCCCTAATAGCCGGGCCTTATATGGAACGGACTGGTGACGGGCAGCGGCGTCACTGGTGCGGGGGTTCCGGCACCGCGCTTACCAACCCGCCTGCCCAGTATGTGTGAGTATGGGCAATTCTTCCAGGATGACCGCCGGGAGTGTCCTGGAAAGGCTTATGTCCAGCAGTGGACGAACTAGGCTGATGGATGGAGGTATTATTGCTGCCTTCATAATGGAATTTTTAAAAGTAATTAATTGTTAGCACTGACTAAATATGCAGCGAATGCTTGAAGATTATAAATATGGTATGCAAAAATTAAATGAAATCAAGTAAAAATCCGATAACAAGATAAAAGTGAAGTATTACAATAAAACTCCATGAACTGTGTTAAAAATTAGAAAAGCGCGTGAAAAAATGGCCAAAAGAATGACGCACAAATAGATCGCAGTAAGTATAATATTATAAAAACATTTATATAAAAGTTGTATAAAAATAAGAAATAAAAAATCGGACTTTGAAGGAAATTTAAAAACAGGTTTTAATGCTTTCATTAAAATTATTTATTTCCCTTGAGCAATTCAGTAATTACAAAAACATACAAACATCCCAGACGGCGGCAGTAAATATAGAAATGTTTCAAAACAAATAGAAATCAGCTGTACGATTGTATATATCCAAACGTGTTTTTACGTACCTGGTCAAGAACTTAATAGATACCTACTTCATTAAAATTCTATACGATATCACCAGCACAAATATGTTTATGCTTTATATCGAGTAGTATAAATATAATATTTCTTGTTTTAATACTAATAACTTATACTAAATATGGTCAAAACCAAAGTTCAATTACCCTATATGCAGAAAACGAAATGTTTTATTTGTTTCCCTTTACCTGTTTCTGCTACCCAGAGTCAATTAGTATAGTAAGCCTATAAATTTCATGTTAAAGTTATACCTCCTACAGAAGTCAACGGCCCCATGATGCTGTTAAAGAAATTTCTTAACCGCTGTATTTTTACTGTGCAGATTGCAGGAAAAATTACGATTTTTAATACCATTTTCCTGACACTCCTCAAAAAGAACAAATTACGGAATTCCACTCGCACTTGACCGGTTTTTTAATTTTAACTTCCAAAATCATATTTGCATCCGCTATGGTTAATTCTACAGCTTTACCTACTAATTCATCTTTCGACACCACCTTGACGTCTTCGAATCCCGTCTTTGATGTTGGTATTTCTGTAGCAAGAAGTTATTGCTCTTGTATCCTACATTCGCACTACCTATCTATTTATACCCAACCTTGCCAATTTCCTTGCCTTTCTATTTTTAAATGCGCATCGATTTTACTTGATTTCCAAAAATGTACCTATCTCGTCGGAGCAGAGGGTTTGGATCTATTTTAGATTTGGCTGCACGCAATTCAATAATGTTCTATTTAGTGGACTGCGGCTCAACCAATTTCAACTCTGTTTTTATTATTAGAAGAAACTTTTTCCGTTGTGTCGTGGTGATTTAAACCCTGCATCTGGTTCCACGAATTTGTAGAAATCTTTTCTTCATAATTTTAGTCTGAACAACTAGCATTTAAGTCATACCAATTATCTTGAACTTTAAATAACTTAACATTCAATCAATTTATATCTTCCTTAAAAACAGATCGTCAAAATAAATCAACCAAAACATTTCCTACATCATCAGAATTAGATCCAACATGTAGATCCATCAGCCCATCTTGTTGAGCTGTTTGACTCGTGTTGTAGTCTTCAATAATGTCGTTTACTTGTCTTGGACAATTAGCACCTTGTGTCAGTTGTCATCAACACGTCTCGTAAAATTTCTTAACATTTGAGACGTCCCAGTACTCGTGTGTTTACAAGACCACCACTATATGGCATGTCTTTGTTTCATTATATTTATTATTTATTTTATATTTGTTATATTAGGTATGTATATGTGTTGTCGTTGGTTACTGTTAATTTATATTGCTATTTATTTCGTAATTTTCTAAAAATCTGAAATCGAAAGTCTTACCACAAAGTCAAAAATAGGTGCTACGACGAGCGGAGCGAGGAGGAGCGTGTTAGATTTACATGTAAATACATATTTTGAGCCGAGAGAAGCGAGGCGATGCTCTATAATGCCGAGGCAAATATAAAACGCCGAATTCTGCTATATGACGAAGGTTAATCAAATTGCAAAATAGCGAGCGTGTAGGACTTGACGACGCCGTTTGTAAATTGCTGAATTTTACTATTTGCCTACGACATTTAGAAGGACAGGTAATTTTTTCGAGATTTTGGGGTTGGCTCCATAGTAGAAGTTGTTCTATACCATTGACTGAACAAGCTCTTAAGATATGACCACACTTTTCTGTTACACGTTGGATATACACTTTTGATCCGTGTTTTCGAAGTAGAAGGTAAATGTCTGCATATGACTTGTGTCCATAAGCTCAACATCTGTTTTTAGATGACAGTTTTTTAAATCCATGCTTTCAAAAATATTTTTTTACCCTAGTGATAAACAGAACTAACTTTTATTTCTGTCTTCGTGTTTAAAATATTCCTATTTTTATAAAAATTTGCCATATATAATCCATCCTTGTGTTCAAGCTAACAAAGTAAAATAAATGTATTCCAACCAAAGATACAACAACCCACCTTAAAGCTCATCCTCAGTCATTTAAAAGTCGAATTCTGAGAAATGGGTTGGCTATTTAAAGAAGTGTTTCTACACCGATATAAACATTTACAACATTTGGAGGGGAAAGAACGATGACCTCAAAGGATTGAGGATTCTATAAATTATATAAATTATGAACAATATAAGAATTTTACTACTATGCACTACAGAGTTTTCAACGCGTCATAAAAATGTTAAGAACTTGAGAAAAAAATGTTTGTCATTGTTGTTATACGGCACGTAGATGTAAACGGAAAAATGTCATATTGTTTAAAAATAAGATGAATTTTAATCGCGTTTAGAATACCTACCTTCAGTGAATGCGTTTGACAAATGATGAAAGAAAATTTTGAAAAATGTGGAAACAAAATATGCTCCATCCATTGTTTTTTTTTAATAATAGCCATGAGAAAGTGATAAAAAAGAGTCTTCCAACAACCGCATGCTGTATTGACCGGTTTTCTGAGCGCAACACAATAAATCTGAATAAATTTAAGAGCACCCAAGTAAATAACTCATTGTTATAACATTGTCGCAAGGGGACCTATTTTTGTAAAGTGGGTCGACTATGGCCGGGTATATCAATGAATCATAGGAACGTGCGTTTACACAATTTACTGTTGTTTCCAAAAACAAAACGAGTATGTGGTACTTTTAGATACGAGACCAGCACTTGCGTAAGTAACTGTTGTTGTAGGTCGGGCTTAAATATAGCGACGCGGTACTTATTATGGATAGTGATTTTGCCAAGTAAGTATACATGAACAGGTATTTTAGCAGCTGGGTTGGGAAAAACCCGCCTTTTTCTAATTAATCGAAACAGAACACCCAATTCAAAATTTGCTCTACACGCGGCCTTCGGCCTCGCGGGCGCGTTCTCCGTCCTCGCAAGCTCGTTTTTCGGCCTCGCTAGATACTCCCGGCTTCCGCGACGTTGCGAAGAACTTTTTAAACTAAAGTCGCACAGTTACTGACTGAACGAATAGATTCAGATGTTAGTGTGTAAAGTATTATAGTAGGTATGTACCCGATTACCTTTTTACTTTTACTGTTCAATAAGTAATAAAAAATAGATAGTAGGTATAAGTATTTAAGGGGAACGAAAATACAAACAGAAATAAAATGTCAGCTTTCGGATGATTTTGTTGCAATAATTAGGTTACGTATAGCCATAAAAAAAATACATGTTTTTGGTTGAATTTTAAGGTATTCATTTTCCACAAACCACGTTAATCGATTCATATTTGTACTGTCAATGAATTTTTTTGTAACCCTCTATTGCACACTTCTTATCGATTTTGTTTCAGGTATCGCTTTCGCGATTTTGTTGGTTTTTTTTTATAAAATTAGTGTGAATGATATCTATTCATTTTCCAAATACCACGTTATTCGGGTCAAAAAAAGCACCCCCTTTTTCCAAAAATACGTAAATCCACTGATGCAGTCAGCGGCAGCAAGATATTGTCAGTCTACGCCTAGCGTTGGCGCCCGTAAGACGTGGAACCTGTGCCCTTTTTTGCAAGCTATAAATATCTCCCAAAACTACTTCAAAACACATTGAAATTAATTTTATAAAGTAATATTTTGAGGAGCATCATATTCCTGCCGTTAAAAACTCAACAAAATATGCGTATGAGTGATTTAGCTACATCGTGCCATAGTCATAACAACAAAACTGAATGAATTTGATTTGATTTTATGCGGGAAAATAATATATGTTACTCTAAAAGAATAATTTTGTGATCGTTATTGAAACCCAAATTAATTTACTTATACGTAGGGCGGCTGATATGTAATCTCCTTGGTCAGAAATATATACAAAAATAATGCTGGCTGGTATGGATTTATATTCGTTTGTTATTCTATTTTCAAAATGTATTACATTCATTTGTTTATTGCATCACGTTTATTTGTCTCCTACAATTGTTTCGAACATGTCGGTAGAAAAAGTGAAAATGGATAAAATCGAGCAGCGTGCGGTGATTAAGTTTTTGACTAAAGAAGGGAATACGCCTTCGGAGATCAGACAGCGTATGTCACGTGTGTTTGGCAGTTCGTGATCTTCCGAATTTGTTATAAAGTTTTGGTCAAGGCAGTTTAAATTAGGTCGTGAGAGCCTCGAAGATGATCCTCGTAGCGGAAGACCAGTTTCGGCCGTCACCGATGAAAATGTAGCCAGGGTGAAAAAAAAATATATTAGAGGACCGACGAGTGAAGCAGTGGGAGATAGCTAGAGATGTGGGCGTCAGTAAAGAGCGAGTCAATGAAATAATTCATGAGCATTTGAACATGTCCAAGGTTAGTGCACGTTGGGTCCCTAGAATGTTGACTGCATTTGACATGGAGAGGCGTGTCAAATGTTGCGAAGAGTTTTTGGACATGAGTCGAGGGAAAGAGGAAGAAATAATTTCTAGAATTGTAACATGTGATGAGACTTGGATTCGACAATGGGACCCGGAAAGTAAGCAAGAGTCGTTACAGTGGAAATTTAAGGATGAGAAGCCGCCTCGGAAATTTAAGGTCTGTCCATCGGCCGGTAAACTTATGGCTACAATCTTTTGGGACACAGAAGGGATTTTGCTCATAGATTATTTACCGAAAAAAACTACAATGAATGCTGATTATTACTCAAACTTATTATATCAACTAAGAGAGACAATAAAAGAAAAACGGCGAGGTAAACTAAGCAAAGGAATTCTGATTTTGCACGATAACGCACCAGTGCATACCGCACGCACAACAAAGCTAGCAATTAAAGAAAATGGCTGCGAAACCATTGACCACCCCCCTTATAGTCCAGATCTAGCCCCCTGTGACTATTTTCTGTTTAGACTTCTCAAGAAAGACCTCAGGCGACGAAGATTTATGACCGATGACGAAATGAAGGCAGCGGTTTCTGACTATTTTGACGACAAACCGTTTTTTTTTTTTTTAATGGCTTAAATTCAATATTTGAAAAATTTAATAAGTGCATTTTACTAGCAGAGGACTATATAGAAAAATAAAAAAAACTATCCAGTTACGTCTTTTCTTTCATAGTTAGGTAGGTTACTTTTCAGCCTCCCCTCGTACTTACTGAGATCTGTAACAAAAGTCAATGACCTTTTCGTGAAATTACCCTCTAGTATTGGCTCACCATTTCAGGAAGTTTTTTGCAAATTATATAGGTACACTTACTTGGGATAAATCGCCAAGCATTTAAAATATAGAAATTTATTTTGAAATATTTACAGTGCATGGCAAAATTATTAGATCGTAGATAATCCTGTCGGTACATGTTCAGGTTCTGTTACGCAAAATGAAAACAATGAAACTCTTTTAGGATTAATTTGTTATCCCTATGTTTGTCTGTCTGTCCGTTTGTCTAGACAATTTTTTCTGGGTAAAATTAATAAATACCAATATTAACGGCCCTCTATAGAGCTGTAAAAACATACTTTTGACGTTTTTATTTATATTACGTTTTAGGTTTTTACGTTTTTTTTTTACGTTTTTCATACAAATTTTCTCACTATGAAAATGTAGGGATGAACACTTGAGATAATATTTTGCATTTAAAAGTCAACACAGAAAGGAATTGTTGAACAAATAATGTAAAAGATATGAAAACCATGTTGTTCTATTCTAAAGGGATTAATTATCTACTGTTCAATGTGGCGATAGCTTTGTTTATTTTTTTCCTTGAATTATTTTGTACTAAGGTAACAAATAGTTTAATACAAGGTTTTCCTTAAGAGGTACCTTTACCCCTGTATTTTTCTTAAAATTCATACAATAGGTATAAACCGAATGTGAAGTCTACAGCTTATTTTCTTCATATCTTTTTTCATGAGTATATTCTAGTGACATCTAACTACGTCTCTATACAGCCCAAAAAGCAAAATTTGATAAAACACCACCATAATAGCTGTCAGGATATCGTCAATATTGCCTCATTTTTACACAAAGTTTAACAAGTTTGTATATTTTTACCTATACTGGAAATAAAAAAGAGAGAAATACAGGCGTCGTTCATGTTAAGATGACTAAGTTTACACACTACAATAGTAATAAAATAATTGGCTTATCCGTCGTCGTGATACCAGCCGTAAATTTCTTAAATAATCTGATATCACGCTTATGGAAAACCCAATTATTTTGAAGATACAATAATATCATTAAAATATGTTTATGCATTTAGCAAACTTTTAACAATAAATTGTCTTAGCTAAAACTTGTACTTTACCGTTATAATTATTTCTTAATATTTTGTTACAAATTCGGAGAAACAGTCCTTAAGGAAAACCTTGTATGAAAATATTTGTTATCTTTGTAACAAAGACAAAAAAATAATAAACAAAGCCACACAACAATCGCCACATTGAACAAACAGTAAATTATTAATCCCTTTAGAATAGAAAGATATGGTTTTATATTTTTTACATTATTTGTTCTACAGTTCCTTTCTGTGCTTTCTTTCAAATGCAAAATATTATGTGAAGTGTTGATCTCTTTATTTTCATAAGGAGAAAATTTCTATGAAAAAGTTAAACAAAAGGCCATAAAAACGTTATAATATGTATATTTTACAGGGCTGTAAATATTAGCATTTATTGATTTTACCCAGAAAAATTGCCTAGACAAACGGACAAACAGACAAACATAGGGACAACAAATTAATCCTAAAAGAGTTTTGTTTTTTCATTTTGCGTAAAGGGACCTGAAAATTTCAAACTATGATACAAATAAATTTCTATATTTTAAACACTTTGCGATTTATCCCAAGGGTAAACAGGTGTCCCAAAAGTCAACGCTTTCCCTTGGAAGGCTGGTAGGCCAGCTCATGACTGACCAGAATATCAAATTATGACCTCAGCAAAAAGTAGATAGTCTTCGAGTTGATGGTACTTTTATAAATTCGAATAGATTTTTGAGAGTCAAAGCTAACCAGTTCTAAATTCTAAGAATAAAATTTTTGTTGCGCAACTCTGAATAGTCATGCTATTGATAAAGTCAAAAATAAACCTTGAAATGCTGTTACATCAGGAAGAAAAATAAAAATCCAATTTATGAGCATTTTTTTGTAATTAGGTTAGTTCGATACCACACCCTGAAAAAAAATGTCCTATGTTAGTTTTGCAAATTGTCTTAAATAACGGCTCATCAAATATTGTTTTTCAAATGATCTGGCAATTTCTGTGTATTACTTTTGAAAAAAAAGTTATTGCTATTTTACTACCAAAGGAGCTGCGTATTTTTTTAAATAATTAGAATTTAGAATGAAAGAGTGGCGGGCAGTAAAAATATTTGACGTTCATTAGAAATGCCATTTAACACGCGTTAGAGTGAGATAAATAGTGACGCTATTTAAAATGAGTTGGAATGAGATAGTAACGCAGTTAAACGTGGTTGAATGAGAGAGGCATAATTGATATAGGCTACAGTGAGATAGATAGTGACGTGGTGCATTCCTATTGAGAATATTTGTTAGTTTCCACTTTTTGTAATAACAACTTTAGTAAAAATTTTTTGTAAAGAAATTTTTGGTCCAATTTATTTTCCCGCAAGTGTAAAACCAGCTTAACGGGCGAAAAATATTTAAAGAATGGGTAATGGTGACAATTAACCGTCACGATATTATTATGTATCTCTAAAGGAGTGTCTGAAATGTTCCGAGGGTCAACTGATAAATCAAACACTCAAAAAACCACTTTTAGCCGACCATAATAAATTTACGTCCCGACGTGATAGCAAGTAGGATCAATGCCGTGTGACGATGATCGAAATACACAAATAAATTAGATAAAATAAAATACGTATTACTTTTGACCCTGCCTTGTCCACTCTATTCGTATTTTTGCTATGGTGACGCGAGCTTAGAGACCGGGACGAATTTCCCCCCGCGCGCTATCGTAAAATAGAATAAACCACGCCCGGAACTGGTTTTTGTTTTGGCTATGTCATACTCTTAATGCGATCTCGTATCTACCTTCCAGTCCCATCATCAGACCCTGGGCCCCATGTTTTACCTAATAAAGGCCAATCAAATAAGCCCAAACTCCAAGGGTCTGCTGTTGTCCGTTGAGAAGATCCCGTATCCAACTTTCAGTCCCATCATCAGATCCTGGTCACCATATTTTACAAACACACTCATCAAGACCGACCAAATAAGCCCAAACGGAGAGGTCTGCTGTTGTCCATTGAGGAGTTACCGTATCCACCTTCCAAGCCCATCATCAGATCCTGGTCACCATGTTTTATCAAAGTACTAATAAAGACCAATCAAATAAGCTCAAACTCAAAGGGTCTGCTGTTGTCCGTTGAGGAGATCCCTTATTCACCTTCCAGTCCTATCATCAGACCTTGGTCAAAATGTTTTACAATAAGCTTTAGAACGGACGGTCGGACAGGACAGATAAATGTTACATATATTATGGTCTTTTGCCCGATTATTCATCTCTGCCCCGTTTTCGGTTTGGGCGTTATTTTATCAACACTCCTTTCTATTTTTATAACCTATATTTTGAACAGAGTCACTACAATGATAATAAAAAAAACCGCATCCAAGTCCGCTCAGTGGTTTCGGAGATGTGCGCGAACAAACAGACAGACAGGCAGACCGAAAAAAAAATGAAAAAATCGCTAATTTGTGTTCTATTACTCTTCTTTAGTCACCCTGCTTTCTATTTTTAGCAGTAACAGTTGCTGTGACCGGAAACGGCCTTGAAGAATTGATTGATTGACTTTTCTTCAATGTATAAACATACCGATTTCTACTGTTTTATTATAGGTATTGATGATATGATGTATTGATTGATTTTCTCAAAACGTACTTCATCAAAAGGAAACAAAAGCACAAATTGGAAAAAGGGGAAGTGAAACGTGCTAACAGCGTAATTTTTCATTGTTCTTGAATTTGAACAATACTGCCACTTGAATAGTGAAACAGGGCCCTTATTCTTAGATTAACTCCAATACGTATGAGTAAGATAGAATGTCAAGGGAATCAAGGAATTCAACAAGAAATCTGCTTGTACATAGCTTTTACGAAATAATCGGCAGATTTGTATGGAGAATGTGATTTCTCCATAGACGTGGTGCTTTATTCTAACATCTATAGCTATCATTTTCAAACGACGCATCGTGATTGGCTAGAAATGACGCCACACACCACACATGGGAGTACATGCTTCCTTTAATACTAAATGAAATACCTACCCATACATTGGATAGATTAAAAAACTTAAATAAGAATAAAAAGCAAAAAAGTGCCATAAAAATACAAAAAATACAAAAATATTTATTTCGGTAAAAAAACACATTTTAACAAAAACATTGTTGAGGCCTTCTTGTAAGTATAAAATACTTGTAACAGAAGACCCCACTCTTCCATAGCCATAAATTATTAAAATTTATACCAAAACAAATAATTGTAATAAACTTTATAACAAAAATAAAAATATTTTTACATGACAATTAAAGTTAAATGCACGGTCTTATTCGTGAGTGTGTGTAAATGTGTGCATATGTGTGAAATCTGAGAATATAAGGGTGTGTGTGAGTGTGTAGTGTGTGAGGGTGCGTGTGTAAGTAAGTAAAGGGTAGGTGAGTGAATGTGAATAGTTATTTTGTGCGTATTGTAGGTATATATATATATATATATTTTTTTTATTGTTTCGGTAAAAATATGATATTACCATGGTATACATATAATACTTAACACTATTGACATCTTTTGTTAAATTTTTAGCCATAAAGCTTTATTTTCTTCAACATCAGCAGCCTGTGGCTGCGTGATGTTATATAACATAATGTATGTTAGAATTAGTTTAGTTAGTTTAGCATAAAGTTTGCGATCTCGCCATACCGCGCATAAACCATGTGGTTTTAGTCGTATGGCTTTAAATTCCTAAATATGTAAGTAAATTTAACTATGAATAAATAAACTAAACTAAAAAAAAACACATCATTTCCAGCCAATCATGATACATTTGAAAGGGATAACAATAGATGTTTAAGTTAGACAATACGGGGCTGGACCACCTGATCAGAAGTTTATGTGTGCACAATCTCCAAAAGCGATAAATTTCATATTTTACTAGTTTGTTGTACTACAGTGACACCTACCGTTCGTTTAATGTAAAATAATTAAAAAAAAACACTATAACTAAATATAATAAGTGCTATCAAAACTAAATTTTATTCATAAACAGAAGCTAAATAACTTTGTAAAAATTAAAGTTTTGACAGCTCTAGAACTAAAATTAAAGCCTTCAGAATCGGCTGTAATGTATTGTATAGTTGTATTTTCCCTTATTATATTTAGTTGTTTTTTTTTTTATTATTTTACATTAAACCTGACCTGTTATAAGTGTATATAATGTAACCATATTACATAAATAAATACAGTAGGTAGTAGGATTAACATTGCATTGCTTTGGGTGGTCCGGGTGTATGGCATATCAAAACTTCAGTCAATTTAACTGAAACCACATTCTACATACAATTCCGCCGGGATACTTTGGTATTTACTTAAAAAGAAGATGTACAAATACCGCAGACAACGTTGTCCGTAACAAATACAATCACAGATATAATGAAGACATAATGTTAAATAGAAAAACCTAAAGATAGACTACGAATATTTTTCTAGGCGAGGAACTTCGTAAACACCATAGCAGTGTTTCCTCACGACTCTAGCCAGTCGTTGATCACGACTGTTGCTGCAATAGAATATTGAAAACGCCTTCTTGGTACTTTGTATACCTTGAATATTAAGTAACTCCATTGTCTTCCTCAGTAAGGGCTTTGTTATTCTTAATTTTAGGTCATGCTGATCTCTTTGAGTGATTATTGTTCTGCACGGAAAGGTTTCTAAGAATGAATTTAGAGACCCACGTAGGTCATCGTTTTAAAACAGTAGACATTTCAGTTCTTGTTTCTGGTTTGAAACTAAATCACAGATTTTCTATGAACGAGGTTAATAAATTTGCATTAAGGGTTTATAATAAAGGTAATTTAATAGGGATTACTCACAGTTTATTAGAATCAAACGAAAGCTCGCGGCTATTTTGTGGATGTTTTGACCTTAGATTACAGAAAAACAGATCAAAATCCGTCAAGTTACAACGGAACACACATAATAGTACTGCCGTGATTCGCAATTGCCATCATATTAAAAAAAAACACTGTTATCTTGGATTTGCCTCAGGAAGTGGTTGTTGAATCACACGAAAGTGCATTACCCTCAGTCGGATATGCTTGGGAAAGGCTTCACACAAAGGGACAAAGGCATAAATGATAACGGGCACCTAAAGGGCTGACATTTATTTAGGCATGACTAAAATAAAGAATCCAGCAGTTTCTGGTTTAGGTACAAAGAACGAAGACCATTTAGAGCTGATTTCACGTGTGTGGCGAGCGTTGTAGTTTTTTAGTCTTTGGTCTTGACTTGAGCGACTTTAAATATAAAAGAGGGTTCGCAATTCGTATAGGTATGTTTGTTCGTTAATGGTGTCAATTCGGTGTAACACGACTTAACTTATTTGACAGGACCATAGATAAATATTTATCTATGACAGGACTAACCTCATTTAAAGTTTCCAGTCTTTGTCTATTCGATACAGAAAGAAAAAGACAAAGCGCTTAAATTTAGTTAAGTCCTGTTAAATAAGTTAAAACTTGTTACACCGAATCGATACAAATATCTAGGAAAAAACAAGTCAATTATCGATAAAACTTTTTTTATTCAGCTGTTACAAGCTTAGGCCAGACAAGAATAATCAATTTCTTTTTTCAATTTCATGATGCCTCAAATAAAAACACGATCTTGTATTTCGTTATCTTATCATTGCATATATTGTGTTATCTCAGTAATCAATTATTCATCATGTTGCTATGCACTCTTACTGCAAAACACGTAATAAAATTGATTTGGTGTATATTTATTCACTTCAAGGGTAAGTACAAAGTCTTGTTTCTTTGGAAGAGAGACATTTTATCGAGCGTGAAGAAATAAAAGAATTTTTACAGAATCCGTAATGAGTAGCTGCTACCATTAGCTTTGGATCCAACGCCAAGATTTTGCACGGAAACGTAAGAAAATATATTTAAGAAGATCGTTCGAGATTGTCATCTTTGAGACAATAAATGTCATGTTCAGTCATTAACAACGTACTAGATAGTGCAACGGAGTAAAATTATCAATTTTAAAACTAACAGCTGTTTTGCAATGACAGCCATACGGGACCAGTCAATGAGCATTTCTTTGGATCAATGAGAATTGTGTTAACGGGTTACTATAATGAAGGTCTCTTTCTGGCCTTCAACATTTGAAATAAGATCTATAAAAATATTCGTGCAATTATTGTAGATTTTCGCGAGCAAAATTCAAGATCCAAGCTTTGGGTGAAGAAAAATGTTCCATATTTTTAGAATAATTTGGCCTGTGCGTCACGTTGATTTAGATAAAGACTTGACAGTTGACTTTCTTAGCTCGCCTTCACCTTGGCTGGTCTCTGGAGGCCTGTTTCATATCAGAGGCTTGAATTGACAACGTCCGTGACATCGCCCCGGTGTCAGTGCTTTCCAAAATAAACACACCTGACAAAGATATAGATCTCAGTATTTATCTCTCTTGGAGACTGAACAATAAATTGCGGGGAGCAACAATACTATAATCCTGTGGTTGAGTGAAGGTTAAAAAACGAGATTTTTAAAATTTAGAATCTGAAATTTCTAGAAGCTACACATCTTTGATATAGATGTTGGGGCTACAATAGATGACCATTTGTGCGTGTCATAAAATTTTGCATTAACTTGTAAACAATATAGGGATGCGGTTGTGTTGATGCATGCGTTGCTAAATAAGGAGCTGTTTAGCTGTGGGTAAATTCGCACCGCAAAAGTCACAATCAAGGCTGCAGTAAACAACGGAAACCGCAAAGACAAACGGTTTAGACAAAGCATTATCTCTTACTGTAGTTCTGGTTTTCTTCTGCCTCGTACTTGTTGTAGTCGTGGTGATCTCCTCCACGGTTTCTTCCATCTCCTCCTCTGAATCGGAGCCCTTTTTGTCGGGCCATGATCCGAAAAATTCCGTCATCTTGGCTAGTATTTGACACACCCACTTCACTGACCTCTCTGAGGCTTTTGACACACATTAACTGCACCGATTATATGCACTTTTAGGTATCGATTTTGTTTCGTCTTGTAATGTCGTTTGGCACATCCATTGCCATCTGAAACACTAGGGTTCTAGCAGCATGCAGGATTTGTTGATATTATTTATTCGTCACGGAGCACCGTGGAAGCGGCCTGTGCTGATGTTGCTCAAAATCCCACTGGAAAACTGAAATAACCGCGGCTAACAAAAAGCACCAGCCAAAACATTTCACGTGCACGATTATTATTAGTTGGACGATCTAGCCGAGAGCGCTAAGTGTCTCGTCGTGGCCTTTCACAAGATTGATACAGCTTTATTTCCAGCGGAATAAAATATCTTCATTTTAATGACCGATTGTGTTCTGAAGATGCAGTGTCTTGCCAATGATTTTTTGGATTGACGCGCCGTGCCGCGCTCGTTTCCTAGA
Organism: Ypsolopha sequella; assembly: GCA_934047225.1. Classification (NCBI taxonomy): domain Eukaryota; kingdom Metazoa; phylum Arthropoda; class Insecta; order Lepidoptera; family Ypsolophidae; genus Ypsolopha; species Ypsolopha sequella. Next base: position 24,867,482 of record OW203984.1, on the reverse strand, counting down.
TGTCTTGTTACTGTCTAGATAAATTTGTGTATCTTTGTTGCAATTTCTTTTCCATTGTCATCTTATTCTGATATTTACTTTCTGCGCATTCTTGGAACTTTTCTATTTTTGTGAATGTTCGTGGCATTTGAATGGTCAACGATATTGTATGGAACCGTCCATCCAGCTTCTTCGACGTTAGGTGTCGACAGCTCCTCCACTTAATATAAATACTCCTAACATGCCGCGATAAATCCAGCCCGTATGATTCTTATACCAAAGTATTAACAGTCAAATTCCTATTTTAATTGCCTATCGATAGAGTCCTTAATCCAATGCAGTGGTGAAGAAAATAGGGGATTTCTCGGAAACCGCGAGGCTTAGAGAAAATTGCGTCGTGTGGGTGTGGCGATAAAGTATGAAATTAAATGCTCAAATTATATATGCCACAGGGGTCAGTCCCAATGTTTAAGAATCTACCAGTATTCTATAACAGGAATGTCTTGAAATAGAACTCCGATAACAAGATGTTAACTTTGTGAAACTTAACCCTACATGAAAACTTGTATGGTTATAGGATTAGAAAAGTGATAATTAAATTAATCATCAGAGGTTTTTTAGTTCATACCTACTTACTTTTCAGTGATTCTAAACTCTCTCCCTATTTTGGCTCTTCTTATCAGCTTTAGCCTCCAGGTTCTTCTTCCATCATGTAACTCAACAACGTATTCTTTTTGCACCTCTTTACTTTTGGTCATGTTTGATTGATGCAACTTACCTGAAAAATAATATTAAGTATTTAGATTCTTATGACATTACTAAAAAAATGTCTTTTGTGTCATTGATTTTGGTGTGTTTTTTGAATTAAATAAATAAAAACGGGACCGCTGATAGGACAATGTACTGTAACGACAAGATAAGGCAATCAATTTTGAAAAAAAATGCCAAGAAGTTTGTACTACACGAGCCTATGAGCATGAACAACGCCAGACTTTCAAGGATTCGTTTGAAGAAATTTGGACTCTCCTTGTATTAAAAAAATTATATTTGTCTATTATTATATTTGTATATTAATCTAGGGATTCTAATTATAAAAACTAAGATTTATAAGTTTGTAAAAAAAAACGTTCGTTTCAAGAACGCGGTAAAGAGATCAACTTGTTTTTTTTTCTCATAAAATAGATAACAGAAATATGAAGGGATTCTACTTAAAAATAACAGTATTTGCCATTGGACTTATTGTGCTGGACAGGTTATAGAAAAAGTTACTAGGGTAGGCCATCCTCTTAATGAAGTTTTGAAAATGTGTCATATTGGTTTACAGGAGTACAGTTTTTAAATCCATGGTTTAGCTAGTGGAACTATTAATTCTCGATAACAAATGATTCGCCATAGATTTCCAGCACGATAGCGACTGAAGAAAGTTTTCCGCTTAAGGCGTATGACCACGCTAAATAAGCAACTCGATGTGTGTCGGTACAAATATCAACGGAAACGACATTGAAATAATGTTCATTTCAGCGTGCCTTGAAAAGTGGCTGTTACGACAACCACTGCGTCTCCGACTAGCCCAAAATAGGAGAAAATAATACTTTTCACATGAACGCCATTAACGAAAAAAAAATTTTGAACTTGAATTTTTTAGATCTAAAAATTTCCTATAATTTGTTGAAATAATGATTAAAATCGCTTTAGGCGTTTGGAAGGAGTAAGAGAATTCTTGTGTTAATCATGTGAAACTTTCGATGACTTCGATTTTTTTTGTCAAAACTTACAATAGAAGAACAGTTTATGAAACTTAAAATTTATTTTTGACTCTATAATGCCTATCATATATTTTTATCAAAATTTTTGGACCACCCGTGTGGGAGGAATAAGCTTTCAAAGACAGGTCCAAGTTGCAGTTGGCGTATCCATTCGCCTTAAGAAAGTAGGTGTTATCATTTCCACCGAAACCAGTTAAAGTCACCCTACACTACAATTGGTAGATTGTTCTGTAAACAACGACATAACACTGTAGGCAGAAATCTTTAGAATCACATAAAACTAACCCTACGGGCAAACTGCCAGGAAAACATACGCATGTAATACTACATACTCCATTATTTCTTAATTATTTACAGTGACTCGTCTTCATGATTCATCAATACGTTTCCTGTCTCTTTCTTTAAAGACAAAGTAATATTGTAATCCGAAATTATCTTGATCCCATTCCACCTCACTTCCCTCAAGTCATTGAAATATAAAATAGCCTATCACAAAAAAAAATTGTTCAATTCCTTAACCTTTATATTAAATATTTTCAAGTGCCTGTAGTTCCCAAAGCGCAGATTTCCGCAGTAATTGTAATGAAATAAAATGTTGGCTGTAACTTCCTCTATCACCTGCAGTAAGTTTCATTTAAATAAATAGTAATAGTAGTAAATGAAGTTTTCAATTAATTTACTGAAACATTATTTTCTCCATACAACAAATAATAAAAAAAAAATCTCAGAGAGTAATGCATATTTCAAAAAAAAAATATAGAAGAAAAAGATGTTTGTAGAGGCGTCAGCAGTCTACAAAAAAAAAACAGTTCGATTCCTTGACCTTCAACTTGCCTTAACCCTAAGTCCACAATTTCTTGATATGGAACCAGTGTGCGGCGGCGCGGCGCTAAATAACTGACCAGTATCATTCTGCCAACTACGAGGCTAGGAAATACTTTCGAGTGTAAACAGAAACTTGCATCAAAAAGAACCTAATTGACCAAATACGAAATTTTTCATATAATACATATCACTGCCTGAGAGTCATCGGGGTCCAGAAAGTTCGATTTTTGAAACTAATTTCGAGTATGTAATGGAACTTTTTATTAAAGGTAAAAATTTAATTTTGGGGGTGCTGCAGCTCTCTAGCCCCTCCTAGACCCGCCACAACCAATGTCATCAAAATTTTAACTAGACTTGTTTTGCTCTATATGTTACTCGTATTTTTTGGCGTTAGTACCTACGCTAAGACGTGTGCTACTTAGAATTAAATTCAGTCAATCATATCTATACATATATTCGTATTCTACTAACTGGGTCATCTCTTTTTTATGGTCTTTTTTCCTTTGATGTTACGTCATAAATAAATAGTCATAATGAATATTATATAAAAATTTGAGTTATTTAGAACGAAATACTCGTATATAGTGACAGTAGACACATTTTTCGTTACGATTACGTAAATTTCGTAATCATTAATGATTTACGATTTGAATTTTGATTTTCATTCTCACTTAAATCTATACTGTTAAGAGCGGTTTCGCAGCCGGATTGTGAAAAACCTGTCTTTTTATAATTAATCGAAATAGAGCACTTAAATTAAAAATTCCCTTAATAGTTATTAAAAAAATACTTATTATTTATGTATTGTGTATGCTGCCATCGCAAAGTTTCCATCATTTTCAAATTTATAATTTTTGAAATTCTGCTTTACAGAAGCCAATGGAAAATTTGCGATGGCAACATAACACACAATTCATAGGTAATAAGGTTTTGTTGAATAACTATTGAGGAATTTTTAATTTAAGTGTTCTATTTCGACTAATTAGAAAAACGCGGGTTTTTCACAATCCGGGTGCGAAACCGCTCTTAATAGATGTGATGCCATTAAACAAGTGCTAAGTCATTAAATTGTCTAATAAAAAACCTGTGTACAGACGCCAGACGATTAAGCTGACGACTTTCTCGAATAAATTAAGACAACTAAAGCTATTTAAAGGGTCGTTAAAATCGGATTGTGGAAAACGTTCGAGAAAAGGCTGTGAAGGGAAAATCGTGCGAAGGTAGTTTTTCATTGGCAACTTTCTTTCCGGTAGAATTAGCTAACACCAAGTACAACCATACTCTGATTATTATTAGAGTGCCTTACAAACTTGCAATCAATTTTTTCCGACGAATTTAAAAGCACAAATATTTTGAAAAAATTCCTCGGTCCAGGATTTGAACCTGCGACCTCCTGATTACATGACAGGTATGCTACCGACTGCGCTATCGAAGTTCGTATCTTGAAAGACGAATTTTCATCGTTTTTTTTTGTAACTACTCGATATGCCAGCTTGTAATGCACATACTGAACGGTCACGAGTGCGTTATGTGATTTCACGCCTTGCTCATTCTGAAAATTTGTAAGGCACTCTTAAATAACTCAAATTAGGCAACTAACTTAAATAAGGCTAATAATAATTAGAGTATTCAAAGCGATGGATTTCGCAATAAAACATATAATCTACTAGTATACTGTTTGTCTTGTTTCTTGTTTGTTTCATTTGCAATGAAAATTTTGTATTTACGCAAGAAGTATTTCCAAAATGAGGTCCTAAAAGAATTAGGTTAGGTAATTATCAACTTAATCGTTTAAACTTTCCTACCCGCTGTTATGTATAGATAGAGTAATATTTACAGATATATAAGAATATATTTAATATATATATTTTACTAGAAGTCTAATTCCCATAGCTTAATTTTTAAAAGATTTTCTTAATTTTTTTTTTCAGAAAATATTCGCCATTTTAGGACATAGTTTTCATTATTTTGGTGTATAAATTTACCATTATTTTTTAAGAATTTTCCGATGAACTTGTCACTTGAGAATTTTAGACATTATACTGATTGTGATGTGTGATTGCTTATAAAAAAAACGGCCTGTCTCTGTCTGTCTTATCTGTCATCTAGCTGTCAAATTAGTCTGAAGCAAAAATTATTATAAATTTATCTTAATAGCAAAGAACACATTTCGAAACAGCCATTACTTAAGTGACGTCACACGAGGGCAAATGGAAGTTGCAGCCTTTTCCTAAAAATATTTATCATCATGAGGTTTTTTAGACCAAAACTTCGAAATGGTTTTCGAAATAACACACTTTAACATAATTTAATCTATGCCAATGTGGATCCAAGGTGCATATATCGTCCGTGCAAAGCTCCTATGTTGCGAAGCTCCTATCCTATGGTGAAACGAGCAAAGTAAAGAAAACAAACGTTTCCCAATTATTAAAAAAAAAGTAAAACTAGTATTGCAACAGGTAAGTAAGTTAAGCTTGTAAAGTTGCTAGTATTGCAACAGCAGGCGTTATGTACCTACCCCAAATAATACCGCGTTCGTTACATAGAAATGACGGCGCGTGCGGTGCGTATTTGAACTAGAGATTGCTGGTCTATACTATACGAACGACAGTCAAATTACGACAAAAAATCAGTTGTTCCCTAGAAAAGATACATAATAGCAAATTTTTTATTCGCGAATTTGGGTTGGCTCCATGATGATCTCTAGTTTTCGGCTTTTCGACGACAAAAATTCGGCCTGTACAACCCGTCGCAAATATCTCTGCACCTCAGTTCACCCGCAAACGTAGGTAGAGACCTTGCGGGTGGGGGCTTTCGGGTGCCTAGATATTTCTGACAGGTTGTATGTAGGTTACAGCGGACAGCGACATCTGGCCCGCGGATATGAAGCCAGTTTTCCGTTGGGATCATATCAAGCGCTGATCGATTAAATGCCGTGTTTTGGCTGTTATTTTTAGCCCCATGCTGCAACTCTTGCAAATTGGTTGCACCGTAGTACTAGGTTGACTAGTCAAGCGAAACTGAAGATTTGTAAGTAATGCTGATTTGTAAGCTGAAAGAAAAAGGCAAGACAAAAGATGTTGCAATATTAACTGCCTACTCCTGCAACTAAATCCTAAACTCAACCCAAATAACAAAAGATAAGAACTGGTAGCTGTAAGTAAACCTAAAAATAAATGATCCTTGAATTAAAACTAAATAAATAAACCATTTCGAAGCGAAGTACACACGTCCCTTCAATGAAAATATACCGGAATAAATCACGCCTTGTCAAATCTCTTATGTTTGTACACGATGCCAATAACCTTAGTACTTGCCAATATATCAATCTTAAATTTAATTTGCTACACCTTGTCGTCCCGTCCCGTACAATGTGAAATCTCCACACTTGTTCTAAATTACACAATAATGAGTGATGTGGATACATAGGATTGTATTTTGGACTTGCAAGAAATGGGTCATCAATATTGTGTCATAGATACAGGGAAATCCCTTACACTTACACATCTATAGATACACATGCTATGTTGATGTTTCGTCGAACACGTCTTGATAAAGTGCGAAACGAATATGCAAGAGGCTCTTTTAAGGTTGCACCTATTACTGAGAAGTTAACGGAAAGCAGATTGAGATGGTATGGTAAAGAAAGCCATTAACATTCCAAATAAACCAAGAGGGAGAGGACGACCACCATCTGTAGTGTGTGTCAATAGATATGTGCATGTCTTTATATTCATTATTTTTCCGTGCTCGCGAGCAGTCAATAAACCACCTTCAAACCTACCACTCGTCTCATTTAACCGCCTACTCGACATGGCGACCGTGACATGTGACACGTGATAAACGCTACTAAAAACACCGCGACGCGATACTGACTTACGTGTGATTGGACATTAAGTGAACAGTTAAATATTCAGTTGTCGTTAAAATGGGAAAACCCCAATCAAAAGAAGAAGTTATTATTGCCCAAAACGCTGGGCCAGGCGGATCTAATGGGGCTTCGACGGATCAGATGCAAATGCATATCGGTGTAACTACTATATGCGTGGCAGTAATCATGCTGTGTATTTGCTGCGGATGTTGTGTTGGCCTTTCGCTTTTGTACAGAAGATGTCATACACAATGGATAAGGCGTGAAATAAATCATCATGGAATGCGGAGGTCTTTACATCGTCGTCGTGAGACTATGCAAAAGATGGAGAAGACGGAAAATGTTTAGCGTAAGTGTGAGTGAAAGCGGCTGTTAGACATTCTAGAAGGTAATTAAATTAAGTTGCCATTTAAGTATTATGTTATAAAAGTATTATGTGAAATCAGTTTCTTTTTGTGAAATGGTTTGCTATGTTTTGTTAATTGATTATGACCGATCAACTAACATTAATATTAAGTAAATTTAAATTTTTTAAAGAGAATTTGTTCAAATTAAGTATACCAAAAAGAAGTAGTAAGACATTACTTTCAAAACTTGACGAAGCAAATTCAATTTACGAAAAATATATTTCCTGTGCTGCATTAATTAACGAACAGATTGAAAAAGAACAAATTAAAAAATCCGATATTTTAGTTATTGAAGAATTGTATACTGAAATAGATAATATATACAAACAAATACAAATTTTTTGTAGTAAAATTGACCAAAAGCAAGTACAAATGGCGGAAAAATTTGATATTAGAGAGGCTAGCGCCCTAATTCCAATTTTAGACGGAAAAGAGGAAACGATAGATAGAATTATAGAAGGAATAGAAATGCTAGATAGCATCTTGACAGATGATAAAAATAAGAAATTGTTGATTTCTTTTGTTTTGAAAACCAGGTTGGATAAAAACTCAAAGTTAAAATTAAACCAAAACTATGACTCTGTAGAAACCTTAATTGAGGATATAAAAAAATTTCTTGTACCCAAGAAATCAGCAAATTCTTTATTAATACAATTAAATTCGATTAAACAAAATGATATGACTATTTTTGACTTCGGCAAAAAGATCGAAGAACTATTCACAAATCTAACAATAACACAAGCAGGAAACAATCAAAACGCATGTGGAGTGTTAAAACCTATAAACGAAAGTTTAGCTATAAAGAAATTTTCGGATGGGCTGCGCAATAGGCGCCTCAGTACAATTATTACCGCTAGAAACTACACCGAGTTACGAGAGGCGATACAGGCGGCAATTGACGAAGAAACTTCACAACCAGCCAATGATGGAACGTTAATGAATATGAGAGGTAGGTTCTATCCTAATTTCCGAGGAAATCGATATTTTCGTGGTCGAAATTATTATAGAAGTAATGATAGGGGTAGGCATAATTTTAACACACGAGGAAACAACCAAAATTATTACAACAATAACAATTATAGGGGAGGAAATCGTTCAGAGTTCAGAGGTCATCGTGGATGGCGTGGTGGATATCGTGGATATCGTGGATTAAGAGGTGATTTAAGAGGTAAAAATCATAGCATATATACGACGGAACCCACCCCCTCTGTGAACTTGACGGTACCAGTACCGGAACAACAGAAAAAGGATTTGTCAGAATTTTTTCGTTCATAAAATATTAACATGTGATGGACTAGATTATGTAATTTTCAGCGTAGGAAAACAAGAATGTACTTTCATCCTCGATACTGGCGCGACCTTAAGTATTTTGTTAAAGAATAAGGTTCCCACGAACGTAACATTACATGAAATTAACACCTCTATAAAAGGTATCGGAGGTCGAATTTGCTCTAACAGCACTGCATTAATACATTTAAAACATAACAATAACGTATTGTTTTGTCATGAGTTCCATGTATTGGATTATATTCCATGCCATGCTGACGGCATCATCGGATTAGATTTCTTGAGAAATCATTGTGCAAATATAAACTTGCAAACAAATTTGCTTACTTTACAAAATAATGAAGCAGGTTTACAATTTAAGACGCAAGTACAGATAAAAAGAAGTGATGACAGTAGAATTTATTTATCTTTACCAGCTAGAAGCGAATCAATTCATTATGTAAAAGTAAACTCTTCTGTAAATTCTGAAAATGACTATATTTTAGTTTCAAAACAAATTTGTGACAATATATTTTTAGCAGGTAGCCTAGTAAAACCCAAGGATAATAGAATACCAGTACGGATTTTGAATATCAGCGATAAAGAGCATAAATTATTACTTTTTGAACCGGAACTACTTTCAGCAGAAGATTACAATATTTGTAGTTTTACTAAAAACGATAAATCAGTACAAAGAGTTAAAAAATTATTAGACACTTTAAAATTAGATCATTTATCTTCAAACGAAAGAAAACAAATAGAGTGTATTTGTGTAAAGTATGCAGACATTTTTTATTTAGATGGTGACAAATTAGGTACCACATCCCTTATGGAACAGAGTATCAACATTAATCCAAATACGAAACCTGTCTATACCAAACCTTATCGACTACCACATTCGTTACAGTCAGAGATAAAACGACAAATAGACAAAATGTTAGATGAGGACATTATCGAAGAAACAAACAGTGATTGGAATAGCCCTGTACTTTTAGTACCAAAAAAGTCGGATGGTGAGAAAAAATGGAGACTAGTTATAGATTATAGGAAAATCAATAATATTATTGAAGACGATAAATTTCCTTTGCCGAATATCACAGAAATTCTGGATTCTTTATCTGGTGCTATTTTGTTTAGTCATTTAGATTTACAACAATCGTACTATCAGGCAAATTTAAATCAGAATCAGAACCTGATGGTCCAATATCAAGAGGGAAATTAAAGACCAGAATCTGCCCACCATAACAACCCGGGATAAAATATCCTGGCGCCGACATACGAGGAGGCCCGACCCCATGCTGAACTGGCAAGAGGGCTAAAGAAAGAAGAAAGAAGAAGTTGATGTTTCGACGAAGGTTTTACTTTGACCACACGATTTAAAAGTGACATTGTTATTGTTTATTAATTTACAGGCACCTATTTACTTAGCATTGTAGTGTTAGTAGCAATAGCAATGTTAATGTAGATTGGACCTTGAATTAAATTGCTCTTCTCAGCTTTTGTAAAAGGTAAATCATCTCTTCTAACATAAATAAATAATAACGTGACTCATACATAAATCGTATTAATTAATTATACCTTGTCCACAAACTGTACTTTATTCTTGGCCATAAAGCGTCAGAGCAATGATCAATTTCAATTCCTCATTAAACACGGTCAGTTCATATTTTAAGACCAAAGCATGGTCAGAAAAGGTATAAATATTCCTAATTATAACTTGTTATAATTTATACACGGGTCAGAAAAGGTTTGGATGAATAAAAAAATAGAAGGCAACCAGTATTCAAAGACCTAGTGAAAACTTCACTTATATTTTAGCAGTATAACCATTTCCTATGTATGTCTGTAATGTATATATTGTATCTGTGCGTTACTAGCCAAGGTTTAGTTTGCTGATTTTGATCAAGGAAATAAGGAATTCAAGCCAAAATTACAAGTGTGTATTACGTAGCGTATGCGTGAATATAATAGAAAATATAAGCTGGTGGAAGAAGTTGCAATGCTGAGTAAAACAATTTCGATTTGGTATGTGTCCATTCCATGTGCTATATGGTAAAAGAAGATTGTAAAGAAACCTGCAAGACCTAAAAAACCCTTGTAACCAAAGAATGGCAATATATCTAGTCACCTTTTAATGGAACAATCGTCGGTGAAAAGTATGTTTCTAATCTTCCAGGGATACATTATAATGAATGACTATCTGTATATATAAAATTCAAAGTCCTGACTGACTGACTGACTGACTGACTGACTGACTGACTGATATATCAACGCACAGCCTAAACCGCTGGTCCTAGAGACTTGAAATTTTGCATATAGATACCTTATATAGTGTAGGCATACACTAAGAAAGGATTTTTCAAAATTCACCCTCTAAGGGGGTGAAACGGGGTTCCAAAGTTTATATGGGGAAACAAGATTAGTTGGACTATTTTATTCGAGACTTCACAAGAGTACTCCTATCTATAAATGAGTAAACATGTGTTTCAGGTTTTTTCAGAATTCCACCCCTAAAAGGGGGAAATGGGGTGACAAATTCTGAAAATCAACATGGGTATCGTTTGTATGGTTTATCGGGTCGCTGATTACGAAAACAACAACTATTTCTAAATCCAACGAAGTGGACGTGAAATACCATCATCCCCTGTTGGGGTGCGATGGGGTTGATATGTTGAAATGTGTAAATATCAATATGGGTGTCGTTTTTATGGTTTTTTGGGACGTTAATCATGAAAATGGCATCGATTTTGAAATTTAATATAGTGGACATGAAAATTCTTGAAAGTATGTGTGCCAGAGCAAATCGGCTGTAACAGACGAACAGACAGACAGCCACACAAGTGATCCTATTAGGGTTCCATTTTTTCCTTTTGAGGTATCTATCTATCTATATATCCACAATATATCTATCTATCTATCTGTCCATCTATCTATCTATCTATCTATCTATCTATCTATCTATCTATCTATCTATCTATCTATCTATCTATCTATCTATCTATATCTTTCAATATCCCAGCAAAATATTTTTGGAATGGAAGGTTGAAGGGGTTGGACCACGGGTTACCAAAAAAAGTTCTTTTTTTATGTGAATACTTTGACGGACTGTTTCTCCCAAACGGCTAGACTTAGACCCATGTTGATGGGTGTCTAGGAAAAGGTTTCGACGAGATCTACCCGCCGAAAGTGTCAAAACTTTACAGGCCCGTATCTCCCAAACAGCTAATGCTATAGACCCATGTTCATGGTACTCTAAGAAAAGGGCTCGGCAAGATCTAAAGTCGAAAAAAAAAAATTGCCAAAAATTTAATCGGCCATATCTCCCGAACGGCTAATTGTAGGGAGTTCGGGTTTCAACTATTGTGATCGGTCAAGCTGGGGCTATATGACCAAAAAAAAAATTAAACAGTTTTGACAGGTCCAAAAAAAGTATCCCGATTTGCATAAAACTCAAGGGGCATTCGGGGTCGCCAATTACGCTGCTGTATTCAAATTTGAAATTTTTTGACAACTGATAGGGATTTTGACAAAAAAACGGAAAAACTTTGATCGGTAAGTCCCCGTGTTTGGCGTTCTGGTGAGGCCGAAAAACGAGCATGTGAGGACGGAGAACGCGCCCGCGAGGCCGAAGGCCGAGCAGGGCGCGTTCGTAGTCTGAGCATGCAAGTTTTTCGGCCGAGCACTACACCTTGACTCCCAGAGGGAGTGAGAGCACTTATAATGTTTGTTTCTGAAAAAAAATGTAATTTGTTTCCTGTAGGCCACGCGGGCGAAGCCGCGGGCAGAAGCTAGTTATTATATATTCATTTACTTATACTATTATTCATAACTTTAGTTTCAATTTACAGCTATGAGAGAAGTTTTAACAACAAGCTAAAATTATAAGTAGGATTTGCAAGTAGTTTGCCATGTCTTTAAAATAAAACTGTAATGGTATATATCAACAGGTTTCCAACAAACCTAGAATCCTGTTCCGATGAATACTATCCATGAAAATCATGGAAATAAATTGAGAATTATTTACAAGTACCCAGTTTCATGTCTGAGGTGGGTTTTGCAAGTGCTGACTCCACATAAATATTGGTTCTACCTATAGTATTGGTCAGGTTGCACACATTTATTTATATAGGATTGTTAACAATACCTATCCATACTACAAAAAGGTTTTAATTATTTGTAGCTGTTATGAAGCCTCAAAAAGTGGATGGCATAGTAATGAAATTTCTCTCAATCTATTGCTCAATCTGACTACGGGCTTTACTAATAATTAGTGATTATATTTATGATGTCAGCTGTATGCGCCCACGCACTGCACGTTTGTTTGTCTGTCTGTCACGTTTGATCGAGATCTCTAGTTACAAAATCTGGGAGAGATGTGCCGCAATCTAAATTTGTTATAATAACAATGATGATTCGTTTGATTTTGTATGAACATGTAAAATCCTCGTAATAGAAATTACTTACGTGTTACGAATATATGTATATGATTCTTGTATTTTCGGGTAAGTATTGTGGCGTTCTTTCTCCCAAATATAAGACTGCTTTCTTTTGAATGTACGATCATTTTAGCTGACCAACGAATTATCTCTATTCTCTAGTCATAATGTTGTATATACAGGTTTTCCTGTAAGTAGTGCTCCAAACGAAAACCATCGATAGCCGAGACCATGCCCTGTCAGAATAACCCAGTAGGTATATGTATTATGAATGTATCGAGATGAAGAATGAAGTCATCATAGTTTTTTATCCGTTGAGACTCAACTAGTCCTAGGTTTTTGTACACGTTTGTGTTTCTTAGCATTTGTGGTTGTAGATTTTGTATTATTGTTTCATTTTCTAATTTTATAATGCAGATGCTTACTAATCCAACCGTAGCATTTAATGTGTGTCTTATGCAATAATTTCTGGAAGAAGTTACGATAATCATCACAGTGATATACAGTTCATTTTGAGAAAGCGTGCTGGTCTACTTCTTAAACTCTAGAGATATCACGGAACACACGATCGGAGATACTAGTTTATTTTGACCTTTTCCGTAATCACTTCTGGAGCCATTTTGTTCTGAGAACTAGGTCTTGCAATGTTGGTCGTTTATACATTTTGTCGTCACTCGTCACGCCATTATATGAGCAGTATTCCGAGTTAAGTTCATTAATCTGTATATATAAAATTCAAAGTCCTGACTGACTGACTGACTGACTGACTGACTGACTGACTGACTGATATATCAACGCACAGCCTAAACCGCTGGTCCTAGAGACTTGAAATTTTGCATATAGATACCTTATATAGTGTAGGCATACACTAAGAAAGGATTTTTCAAAATTCACCCTCTAAGGGGGTGAAACGGGGTTCCAAAGTTTATATGGGGAAACAAGATTAGTTGGACTATTTTATTCGAGACTTCACAAGAGTAATCCTATCTATAAATGAGTAAACATGTGTTTCAGGTTTTTTCAGAATTCCACCCCTAAAAGGGGGAAATGGGGTGACAAATTCTGAAAATCAACATGGGTATCGTTTGTATGGTTTATCGGGTCGCTGATTACGAAAACAACAACTATTTCTAAATCCAACGAAGTGGACGTGAAATACCATCATCCCCTGTTGGGGTGCGATGGGGTTGATATGTTGAAATGTGTAAATATCAATATGGGTGTCGTTTTTATGGTTTTTTGGGACGTTAATCATGAAAATGGCATCGATTTTGAAATTTAATATAGTGGACATGAAAATTCTTGAAAGTATGTGTGCCAGAGCAAATCGGCTGTAACAGACGAACAGACAGACAGCCACACAAGTGATCCTATTAGGGTTCCATTTTTTCCTTTTGAGGTATCTATCTATCTATATATCCACAATATATCTATCTATCTATCTGTCCATCTATCTATCTATCTATCTATCTATCTATCTATCTATCTATCTATCTATCTATCTATCTATCTATCTATCTATCTATATCTTTCAATATCCCAGCAAAATATTTTTGGAATGGAAGGTTGAAGGGGTTGGACCACGGGTTACCAAAAAAAGTTCTTTTTTTATGTGAATACTTTGACGGACTGTTTCTCCCAAACGGCTAGACTTAGACCCATGTTGATGGGTGTCTAGGAAAAGGTTTCGACGAGATCTACCCGCCGAAAGTGTCAAAACTTTACAGGCCCGTATCTCCCAAACAGCTAATGCTATAGACCCATGTTCATGGTACTCTAAGAAAAGGGCTCGGCAAGATCTAAAGTCGAAAAAAAAAAATTGCCAAAAATTTAATCGGCCATATCTCCCGAACGGCTAATTGTAGGGAGTTCGGGTTTCAACTATTGTGATCGGTCAAGCTGGGGCTATATGACCAAAAAAAAAATTAAACAGTTTTGACAGGTCCAAAAAAAGTATCCCGATTTGCAGAAAACTCAAGGGGCATTCGGGGTCGCCAATTACGCTGCTGTATTCAAATTTGAAATTTTTTGACAACTGATAGGGATTTTGACAAAAAAACGGAAAAACTTTGATCGGTAAGTCCCCGTGTTTGGCGTTCTGGTGAGGCCGAAAAACGAGCATGTGAGGACGGAGAACGCGCCCGCGAGGCCGAAGGCCGAGCAGGGCGCGTTCGTAGTCTGAGCATGCAAGTTTTTCGGCCGAGCACTACACCTTGACTCCCAGAGGGAGTGAGAGCACTTATAATGTTTGTTTCTGAAAAAAATGTAATTTGTTTCCTGTAGGCCACGCGGGCGAAGCCGCGGGCAGAAGCTAGTCATGTATATGATTCAAATCATCGTTATGGTCTTGGTCTACTAATTTCCTCAGTATCAAAATCATCTTCTTTGTGTCCGATGTTTTGTTAGTGAAAAATAGTGAACCAAAAATAGTATCTCATTAGCTAGCTAAACATTCTGTTTAGTAACAAAATTTTGCTACTGTCTTCTCATCGCTAAACGCAAATTCTGGGATATTTTAGGAAAATACTAGTACATATACAAAATCTTCATTCCTCATAAATTCCATATTGAAAAGTAATTTAAGAAGTTATTTTCTAGTTAAAGTCCAACGACCTACGTCTGCTTGAGTCAGACAGATGCTACTTGCGTGCCCGCATCTAGGTCGGACGTAAAATTTTAAAAGCTGTAATGTAAACGCTGCTTATTTCCAAATGTATTGCGGTTTAGTAGCGGAGATTTGAACCTATAAAACGTTCAATATTTTCTTGATTAATTTCAAAGGGTACCTATATTGGTATTTTGGGAAAGGAACATGAATCTGATAACTGATAAATAGAGACCGGATTATAAGCAGCATAAAAAGTTCGAAATATGCATGAAAAATGCTTAAAATATGCATGAAAAGGATCAAAATGTGCAAAATTTTCAAGTAATTTTATTTAAAAAAACAAAATTATAGCAGTAATTTTTTTAAATAACATGTTATTAATATTATCGGACAAGATACTTTACTATTTATTTTACATTTTGCTACTATTGTGTATAGAATCAGGTACTGTTCCAAATGTTTGGTGGTAAGATTGTCTTCGATCGCTCTACACATAAGCAGAAAAAGCCATTGTTCATCCACTGAGGTAAATAACTGGGCAGTATTTGAATTTTGTTGCTATCTTGACACTTATTATTTCTAGCAAAATATAATAAAATAGCAAGAAAATATGCATCATTAATCATCAGTAGTTTTAATTAAAATATGCAATAACCGGTGAAAAGGGCCTAAATACGCAAATGCATATGCAACACTGAACATACAAATGCATATAATCCGGTCTGTACTGATAAGTATTCTCATTCAAAACGTTAGGTTACAAATTGTTTATGTTTATGTTATAATAAACATGGTATTTACAAAGGGATTATAAAGCCATAGATCCACTTTCAAATAGCACAAAAAGTAAAAAGTATTGCTAGAAAATTCGATTATAGACGCTTTAAAATTGTTCTTGATTTTATGTTTTAGCGCATATATAAATTTATCCCCAAGATTACCAGCTACATATGTTATTAAACGCATCTTTTAAAAATGATTGATCCTGTTTTTATGTTACGTATTTATAAGTATTCTGCTCCCAAAAGAAAGCCTAAGAATACCAATCCAGCTTCTAAAATAAGTCATTCATTAAGTGTCAATGAACTGAGAAACGGTGAAGTGTGTAAGAAATAAATTAACTCTACCTGAGAGGTGCAATGCCAGTCCGAATGATAAATTACGCATTGTTTTCTTTTTCGCATATTGGCTTTTACAATGATGATCTGCGACGTAAAATACGAAGCAACGTGAAAAGTAGCAAATAGTCGCAGTAGGAATAGAATAGGAAATAGGAGGAGAAAGAATGTTAAATGCTGAGGGAATATTACTTTTAAGAAGACCGAATGGCAAAAACCAGGAAATAAACGCAGAACAAGAATACAATCTGTACAAGTACGAGTCAGTCAACACTTAGTAACACCTCTAACACCAACTCGATATTTTAGTGGTTTCGTAAATTCAGCTGATCTATACATAGTGCTGGTCGATATTATTGCATCGTTTTGCACTATTTTGCGGAACAACTGATTTGCTATTCGCGTTTTCAAGGTTGGTTCCAATTGTTTCCTTCAAATAGTATTGTCAATGTTTTATTGTAATTCATTTATGATATTTTATTTACCCCTGCTCATTTATTTACTGTTGTCCAAAAATGTAAAAACCAATGATAATTGTTGCCTTCTCTCCTGTTTCAGTTGGCAAAAATAATGCAGTTTTTTAATTTTTAATTTGAGTTAGTACCTACCCGCCAAAGAAACCTGGATTTCTCTACCTTCTGGGTATGAAATTACCATACGTATATCATCAGAATGTATATTTCAATAAATCATTATGTAAGTGGAGACAATATGCAAGGAACGATTACCTCGACATTGGGTGCGCTCGCACCGTCGCGCCAGGCTATTTCTGACCACAGAGCTTCGCGGCTCGTTTTTCATTTTCGGACTACTTCTATTCCATTTCAGTTAGACTTCTAGTCAAACTCTATAACAATAGTAATAGAGCAGGTTATACTTTGGTTGGGAGATTGATTTATCATGGTAGGTAGGTTAGAGTAAAGGAAGTGTAGCACTGCTCAACAATTCGTGAATGAACGCTGGTGATAAGGAATTATCTTCACATTTTTCGGTTTTGAAAAAGTATTGTAGAAAGAATTATCTTAAATATATACAAAAATAGGAAGGGCAGTATGTTTCCAGTTCCGTCTGCTGGAGAATATTTATATTCTTCTAAATTGTCAATCTTTGTTTAATTTGAATCAGATTAAGTTGTTACTATTGTAGAAGAATGCATTCATATTGTTTTTTCGTAAAACTTTCAGGTCCTTGCCATTAGGTCGTTGTCTTTATGTGTTTAGGCGGTATGTATTCGCATTTTCATGGAGCTAGCGATGCTTTTTTTTCTAGCCTTAAATTTGCTTTTCCTGGATTAGAGCAGAGACAATATATGCTTTCAATTTATTTTTTGTAGAATTTACTCTGAACGTGCATTTTATTCCTTGCAATATGTGGTATGAGTTACGCAGTTTTGGCAGTCTTATTTGAGCTACATAAATATATTTATATATACATATATCATATGAAATAGATTTATGGTAAAACTAATTTCTACGTTGAGATTCAATACATCTTTTTGATGACCCTTTTCTGTGTGACATTGGTAAATTCTTGAAATTATTTCAGTGTCAAAGAACTGAAATTAAAACAGGTTTATGTCTTGTTTACAAGACATTAACATTGAAAGAAATTTTAAAGAGTTACGAAAATTTACTTTCACTTACTTCCATATTTCTTGGGTAATTTCAACCACCGTCGAATAAGTTAAATGTTTTGTTTTGTTATTGACGACTCACTCATTATCAGTCATTATATTATATATGATAATGATATCTAATCCTATATTTCTTACAAGGTTTTTAAGGGAGTGAAAAATGTTGAAATGTAAGTTGATAAATGTTTTTTCTTTTAGTTAAGACTTACCTACATAAAATGGAAACTAGGGATACCTAGTTCAGGGTAGAAAAAGGAAAGAAGCGAAAAAATGTAGGTATCAGAATCATGGCAAACTGGGATCTGCGGTCTTTGTCTACCTCTGTGCGAGACAGGTGTGTGTGGGTGGGGGTTGTATGTGTATAAGTCCGAGTATTATGTATGTATGACATGTGGAAAAGCCGTTTCCAGGGAGCGATAGCCGGCCGACCGAATTCGCGTGTTAATCACAAACACATCACAGCCACAGATTTGTCCGTCCCGTTTTAATTATATCCGCTGTGTTCCATTTTCACGCCGCGGCATAGCCAACGTTCCGTTTCACAAGTCTTCCGCGAAACGATGATGATGATGCGTCGATCACTCGATGGGTTGTCGAACGATCATTGATGATGCAGATTTACGGGAATTGGAACGTGGAAATTAAAAAGTCCGCCAGTCAATCCAAAAGAAACTAAATTGGGGTTATTCACTTTAGAAGTTATCATTTACTTTAGAGTTATCATGTTACCATGAAAAGAGAGATACCAAGAAATGATTAGTTCAACAACCTATTACAATAGCAATTATGTGTCCAGTTAAAGCCAATTTTATTTATTCGCGTTATTAGTCCTGGGTCATATGCAATTCCGTGGGATTTTGAATGGTGGTAATGGATAGGTAATGAGCTATAGAATCATCTAGTACCGGGTGTTTTGCCTCATGGTTTGTCTTAGCCGGTATATGATGTAATTTTTTTTTTCTGCATCATTTTGTGTCGTATCAAATAAAAGAGCTTTAGGAGCTGATTGTAAAAATGTACATTACATTTCTGTCACTCGTTTTCTAAAAAACAATTTTTTTTTTTAAAACATGTTTGGTCTCCTCTTGGTAGGAAATGGCTAAAGAAATTTTTGTGAAATATAGGTCATCTTATTTATATCCTCATGAATAACATAAACAACGCATTTTTTTCATCATAAACGTTAATATTTACAAAATCCCTTTCATTAAAATTCCTAACATTTTAGTTAAGTAGTAAACTGTATTGTGTATGCAAAACTTCGTGAAGTGCCCATAAATTGTTTATGTTATTACCTACGTGAATCCCACAGATTACTCTTTGCTATAATAAAAAGGGGCCCTGAAAATTGTTAATGCCCGAACAAAAAATTTTGCGTTCACAAAAATGCATTTTGCTGGGATAACAAAGGGTATTTCGCTGATTTCTCAAAGTAGATACTTTTGTTATTTCATCAAAAATTTGCTCGCAATATAAAACTGGATGCATTGTGACCGGGTTTTTTTAGAGTAAAACAAAAAAAATTACCTCGTTATAACACTCTATACAGATGCGTTCTTTTCGAGGCTCCTCAAATATTTCTTCTTCCAAAATTTTACTTTTGACTTTTACGACCAATATCTAAGCTTGATGTTTTTCATGTTACTAAAACGGGTACATACTAAAGCGCTTTATTAAATTTTCGTCCATCTGTTTTGTCCTGGTCTGCTCATGCTAATGAGGCATTTTAATGGCACACGAAAAAATTATTCATGAGAGCAACTAACCATGATGCCAGATTGAACCGCACGTTTAGTTTTTCGACATCTTTCGTGTTCTAAAGTAATTTCCTCGCCTGATGCCAGCAATATGACAGGTCGAAATATACCACATGTAAATGCAGGTTCTTAAATAAAATGAATGCACTAAATCTTCTTATTATTATATATTTTATCGGGTCTACCGCGGTCAAAGCTTTTTGCCTTTTTTGCGAAAAGGACACGCGACGTTTCGAGGCCGCTGCATGTCTCTTGGTCTACGGGAAACTGGCAAATATAGCGAGGCGCAGTGATGAAATGCAGGTGATGACACAAGTATTTTATTTCTACCCGCAAACATATTTTAATATTTAAAATTAATTGTTATCGCTCTCTTAGTGCAATTTTGGATACTGCTAGTGTTGTGTGCCGTGCATGAAACAAAGACTAAAATGTGTTTGCGGGTAGAAGGAAAGGTGTCATCATCAGCATCTCATCACTGTGCCTCGCTATACTTGCTATTTTCCCGCAGACCAGGAGACAAGAAACTACTGCCTCAAAACGTTGTGGGTCCTTCACAAAAAGATTTAAAAAAAAATTGATCGCGGTAGATTCAATTATGTATATTATAATGTGTACGACACGCGAGAGTTTAAAGTTACAAAATCTTCTAATCGTTCTGACCAACTGTCCAAAGAACAGTAGTTCTGTCACCCTGCGTGCCAGCAGCACAGAGTACCTCCTAGGAGAATGAGGGAGCCAGCTTCTCTGGCGGGTCTACGTAGCGTTTTGTGTTGTATGTGGCATACATGTGTCTGACGTATTTATTGGTATACATACGAGAAGCATTGCTTTGTACTGCTCAGATAGTCGTTCATAAACTCACACCGAGTTGGGTTTCCTACCCGGGTCGCAACACTAACCCATTCAAAAATGAACTCGCGTCTCAACACCGACCGTTCAAAAATGACAGTGTCGCTACATTTGTGTCGAATTTTTCAACACCAACTCTGAGCAGGGTTCGCAAGGTTCGTATAGGCTCCAAACGTCACCTGACATCCACGTTAATTTTCGTAAATGACATGACGTTAATTTTCGTATCGAGGGGGTCTTCTCAACGTTATAGTTGATAAATTTACGTTAAATTTCGTACAGAGGGGGTCCTCTCAACGTTATTATACTAAATATAATGCAAAAATGACAACTGACGTTTTGAGTGTCGCAACACGACGAAACCCGTTCAAAAACTCAGCGTTACAACCCCAGTGTTCCTACCCAGCCCTAGGTTATTTAATGAACGCACTTCAGGGGGTCTAAAAAGGCCGACTTGGGTGAATCATAAAATAATTGGAAAGTAAGATGGAGTCAAGAGTTTTTTCACGCGTGCAAAAGAGATTGCATTAAACGGAATCATAATTGATTCATCCAAAGCGGCCTTTTTAGAGGACCAGCGGGCCTATTGTGTATCTCTAGTTGCCTTCTGGACTGGGTGTCTATCATCAAAAACATAGATATACTATCGAATTCCGATGTCCTAAGGATATTTTCGCACTTGAAGTGACGACACAGATTGTTAATAGTTCAATACCCACTAAAGGCAATTTTGAAATTTCAGTTTTTAGCTATGTTTTTGATGATAGGCACCTCGTGCAGTTGGCAACTAAAGATACAGAATAGGGGGGCAGGTCTATCCTGATTTTGAACGTATTTTGAAAACCGGATATGAATGTTTATTTGGGAAAATGTTCAGTTTGTTAAGTAGATTATGTGTTTTCATCTTGGACGAATATTAGTGCAAGGTTTTCATTCAAAAATAGCGATCCATTTACATCCGGTATTTTGAATTAATCTATTTATTTTTCTTTATATGTTGTTGTCTAAAAGCCAGATAAGTATAATAATTATTTTGAGCCTCGCTGTAGTATGGAAATATACCTCTACAATATACAATAAAAGTATGCTAAATTTGAAATGAAACAAAACAATTTCATAAAAAAGACAATAAGTTTTACTTACATTTTATTTTGTGTGCTAGGCACATAAAACCCAACATCTATTATTGAGAGTAAGCAAGCCAAAATAATCACACGTGTTTAGTTATTTTAAAACACAATTTGTAGGTGAAGCTGTTGCGGACATATTTTTGTCACATACATTGGTTTCTTCAACAACATTTGTTATGAACTGCTTATGGATACATGTCCAAAAAAAACAATACAGTGAAACACGAGAAAATCCTGAAAGAGAAACCAGTAGGATTCTTATAGAGTTTACAGTACAGGGAGAATCTGGAAGAAACAGAAAATTTGCAAGAAAATCATGTCATCTCTCTCTACCTTGTGAAATAAAGTAAATCTTGTCTTAATACGACTCCTAATTATTATTTCGGTCCAATTAGTACTAACTTCTTTGTTGTTTCCTGTAAACATTCTTCAGTCATCCTGGAGCGTGATCAAACGGTCGAGATGTACCGAGTCCGTCAATTAGGGGAATCGCACATTTGGCAATGCTCCCGGACAGTCGTTCAGATAAGACATGTGCGCTGTATGTTTGTTATATGTGGCACAGACTGCATCCTCGCCTTAAAAGGTTTTGAGATACGATTGAAACAATTTGATTTAACTTAGCACAGCCCTAGGTTATGAGCAAAATGAGCGGTTGCTTTACGCCCCTGGTGGTAAGAGACGACGAAATATGAATGATTTTAGAAAAAAATGAGAAACTGAAATATGAATTCAGGCGCCGAAAGACAATCTCACGCTACCCTGATGAAGGCACTGATAATATACATATTATACATACTAGTAGAGTCTAGTAGAAGCCTGTATGCAAATCATCAGGTCGTGTTTGCGTCATCTGTCTTATTCAAGAAATTATTTCTGATAATTTGTTGAGCCCCCACCAGTAACAATTGAGTTGCAAGTACTACTATGAACAAAATTCAATGCAGATTATAATAAAGTATGTCTTTCAACGTACATAATGGGCAATGAAGAAAACATAATAAAATCAACAGTGCAAAAAGATGCTTGCCATTAAACTGACGAAAGAGATTTTTATGAACAGCTGAATTTAAAACGAGTGCGGTCATTGTAAAAAATGTGAAATAAAAATTATTTTGATGCAATAACGTAAAACTTAGCAAATATTTCAATGCAATCATTCACATAACCGAGTTTCAGCATTAGTTATCTAAACAGGTATAAGTAAGTAGGAATGTATGCCGATACAACTAAGTTAAGTATGTATTTGTGTCGATTCGGCGCAACACTACTTAACTAATTTGAAGTCCTGTCAATCGGTTATGTGAATGATTGCATTGAAATATTGTGTATGTTGGATCTATACGAGGAAACCAGCATGACAGTTCTTATTTCATCGTAGTTTTCTTTTTGAACTGCGCAGGCGTCTGTACAGTACTGTACCCCTATCACAGAAGTTGTAGCTAAATGTTGTTAATGATAAAATTGTTTGTTCCTATTGATTGTGTAAAGTAGGCTAACCCGTTGTGTTCTGGTATTATGTCATGACAAACCATACTAGGAGATTAGTTAAAAACAGTTGCATACTATCAATCATTTCTCCATTATCGAATTCTTATTAAGGCCTCGATTGCTTTCACGCTCCCACTTTTTGGCGCTCTTCATCCTAGATCCCATCAGCACTTTCATCTGGTAGTGGCCAAACGTAAATCAAATGTGTATAAACGTATGTTTCAGGGTAAACGCCCATCGATAATGCTTTCGTAACTCCCAAAATAGAGTTTTTTTATCAAGAAAATTTTAGCAATGTATCTTGCAAACAATAATGTAATGTATGAATGTTGAATAGGATTCCAAAAAATATTCTGAATAGAGACCTACCCCAATAGTGGATGACATTCGACAAATTTAGTCAACAATCGTCATCGTTATTCTTGAATTAATGAGCGGCGCTCTGATCGGTCGTAACCTCAGAACATAGGTCGTAACTTTATTTGTAACACCGTATTACGCAGTTGAAGCGTAGTTTGGTGGTTAATATTAATATTATTGAAAAATCTTTGATGTACACAAATAGATATTATCTGTGACACAAGTAATCTACAAGACAAGACAAGACAAATACTCTTTATTGTACACCAAAATGAATAAAACACTAGACCTACACCTAAAGTATGGACAAAGGCGAGATAAATAAGTGTTTTGTCCAGCTAACCATCAGCGATGTGAAACTGCTTCAATATTTAATAGAATAAACGAATTATTTTTGGAGTTACATACAACTTCTTTAAGTGCGTTGAGCGATTTTTGGTAGGGGAAAATCTTATGGGTTCTCTTCACCGCCTCCTTCACCATCACCGACATGCTATGTTTTCAGTGAAGTTCTGAAATGTTGGGCTGTGATTATTTTACCTGTTAGGTAATGTTAATAAACCTTGTTTTCAAAATTAGCTGACGGTGCCTCGTATAAATGAAGTGCAAAGCTATTCTAAAGACGTAATGCCGAAACAGATACATTTGTTTGGAATATTCAGGAGTACGGAGAAGCAATGCAGAATTATTAAGAGAAAAGAATAAGTAATTTTTAAGCAGAATAATAAATTTAAACTGCAATGAGTATCGTTCATTAAATTGCCGTTTTCTATGGAGAATTTGAAGGAAACTTAATTTTCAGTACTAACATTTTTTTTAGGAATGAATAAACCAAATTTTATAACTTCTTTTGTGTATAAATGAGACAACATTAAGCTAACAGCAACATTAATTTCATTTTTGTAAAGTTTGTGCTGTAAAAAATTATTACGAATTTTATCATGGAAACTGATGGCATTTAGGAGGAACTGTTTTTGAAAATCAACAAACAAAATTTAATATGTAGGTAGATGAAAAACCTTGAAATCAACTTACAAACAAAAAACAAACAATGGAAATATCTATTGAATTACAGGAATTATGAACCCATGGATCTGTAAGAAAATTAGGGCAATTTTATAGGTAATGAATCAAGATGAAATGAAATCAGTTAATCTTTCTGTTAGTAGATAAAAATCCACATAATTTCATTATGTCTATCTAATCCAATTAATAAGCGTAACCGATAGAAAGTGACACAAAGAACTTGAAGTCAGCAACTTGGCAAGTTTCCGCTCTAGTTAGTTTTGCTTCTATTTTGTGTTTACTTGTGTAAATGCAGGTCATTGGGTTAGTTTTTATACTTAAGGTGGATGGTCCAAGGTAGTTTTTATAAAAAAACTTGTAGGAACCAATAACGACGACAGAAGTATTATTATTTAATTCTGTTACCTTTTCCACACGTTCTATCAACTTTACACCCGCGAATATTCAGTTTCTCTAAACAAAATAGTTTAATTTTGTAATTTAAAACTTTCATACATTGGATTACAAAAGTTTTAAATACCAAAATTAGATTCTAAAAAAGTTTGTTTGTAAAAAAACTGATTATTCGCGGGTGTAAAGTTGCTGGAACGTATGGAAAAAGGTAACAGAATTAAATAATAATACTTCTGTCGTCGTTATTGGTTCCCACAAGTTTGTATGAAGATTGCCTTGGAACAAATGGACCAGCCATCCGCATCCCGCTCAGCTTGCATATAAATGTTTTAGGTGTTTGTGACGTCCTGACGGCTTTGATCTCAATGAAACTTTGCACACATCTTTGTATATGTTTACACCGCACTCAGACCCATCTTTCATCAAGAGGTGCAAGATGGCGAGATATTCAAAAAGGGCCGAATTTGTGAAATAGTTTCGGTTAAACTGTTTTCCATGAAACGGTAATTGTTTATTTATAGAAAAGTGTGTAAACTTTAATCTTCTTTATATGAACGAACATCGGTATTTCTCTCTTTTTTTATTTCCAGTATAGATCAAAATTATGCAACTTGCTAAACTTTGCGTAAAAACGAGGCAATTCTCACGATATTCCTTGCAGCTATTATATGATGGTGTTTCATACAATTTTGCTCTTTGGGCTGTGTAGAGACGCGGTTACATATCGCTAGTTAATATTTATGAAAAAAAATGACGAAAATAAGCAAATGACGTCACATTCAATTTTTACCTTTTGTATGAATCTTAAGAAAAATCCAGGCGTTAGCCGCGGAAATACTGGAAAAACAAAACTGTGTTTACAATAACACGATTGTTTACACTCAATTTTTTTGTAGCAAATTACTAGATGAAATTGTTGGGAATAAGAATATAGCTACATTGCGGTTGTTTTCGGTGGGTAAGATAGACCTAAGATTGATAAGGATAGTTACTGGAGCGCGTATTGCAATGGCAAATAATTAGTAGAATCCTACCAAGTATGTACACATTTGTGATGATATTTATTACTTATGTATGTATACTAATACAAATGCGTAGGTATCTATTTTCCTAATTCTTCCACAGTTCCGGCCAGTAACAGAGGGCGGGCAGATGGCAGTAGTGTGCAATTGCGCATTCTCGCGGGTTGATACTGCGCAGGTGACTCACTGCTAACTTCACGCGCGTTTTAATCCGAACTGTACTTTTGGATAATTTATTTTAAGGCTTTAGTGCACACAGTGGGAATTGAATTTTACAAGTGCATAAGTGTAGCAGCTTGTGCACTTGAATTTGGCATTACTTTTTAATGAAAATGTAACTTTCACGACACTTGCAGGTTTTTGCTTGATCAAAGGTAGTTTATAATTCCTTGTAAGTTTTTTTTTTCATTTCGCAAGTGGAGCGGCGTGGTACGGTCGCAAAGACAAGTGGCCCAGACGCACACATTAAAATGTTCGCATTAGCATTGTGAACAAACATCGTAATGTAGCAGATAAACTAGGATGGGAGCCAAGACGAAAATATGCCAGCGCGCGTTTTTCCATCGGATTTCACGCTTTGCTAGCGAATATAAAGAATGTCTCGCTCGATGAATTGCTTGTCTTATCATTTCCTAGATCGATTCCAATCTTTGATTAGAAACAAGATCTGATGCTTCTAATGTGGGTATAGAGGTTATGCTCATTCAGTGGGTAGTTAATAGTAAGTGGGTCTTAGTGCGGGTACATTACTACGTACGTTTAATTTTAAATGTTACATAAAGTGTTGGATGAAACGCCTGGATGTATTTAAATTGCTCAGACATCGCGAGTCGACAAACGATTTTAAATTTGAAAGAGAATCATTACATTACACAGAATGTTCTTGATGTTTAGTTGAGGTCATCACTGCGTTTTAAAAGTTTGTTATTTCACTGTTATGTAGTCAGTTGTGTTGTGTTCGAATGTGCTGTGCCAAGGTGCCAAAATAAAGTGGATGAATTCTTTTGAAGGATGTTTTGTTGTTCGTACATTAAACAACACAGGTCGATGCACACACGCCAAGGTGGGTAGGTAGGAACGGAAAATTTCATTCAACCGCGCGGTCTATTTACATCCCCACAAATCATAAGTGCCGCCTGACGCGCGCACTTCCTCGCCGCTGACGTAGGCACCAAATGGACCTTCGCATACACAGCATACTCCTAAACTGAACGCTCCGAAATCGCCGATTATAACACCCGGAATACATGGGCTTCGAAGCATCCGCGTTGTCTCTCGCCACGGGACAAAGAAAAAAGTAGGAACTAATTTGACTGACGACTAGCGTCTGCGCTCCCGAAAGTGGACCGTTTGGATGCTCACGCGCAAGTGACGTAAGCGCCCATGAGAGTGCAGGATAACTGTGTTGTTTACGTTCGTGTTCACTGTCAAGCGTGTCATGTGAGCAGGTGTGTGTGCGCCGGCTATTCGCGGCTTCGTTACATAATCGCTCCTCACCTCCTCGATCTTTAGGCTGGTGCGGACCACCTTGCGGGTGACCGCGCTCTCGTAAGATTCTTCTATCGTCTCCGCCATGGCTGCGGTTGCGCGGACAAGCTTCGCGCGCGGTGTCTACGGCGGTACTGAGCCGGTACGCGGTTATTTTTAGACTTTCAGTCAGATTCGTTCACGGGACGCCAGGGATACGGAGCCAGCGAGCCGAGGCGGTGACTGCTGCGGTACTAACACAGGGTGCGATTTAACACTTGTTTGTTGTGGCGCCGCCGGGTGAAGGGGCGCGATGGACGCGTGACGTCATCGGCAGCCTGCCCTCTCGGCTTCGGTTTAATGCGTTTTAATCCGACTGCGCTTTGTCAGAAGCTATTTAAATGGCAATCGGCCACATTTATAGAGCGTCAGACAAAAGCTTTGGGGATAGAAACAACAGGTGATTTGATTATAAAACCTTATATCTCATTATGCCTTTTTACTACGCTATAGAGTACCTTGGCTTTTGTTCACATCGAATTTTTATTCGTTCATTAATATTCATTAGTTATCTTCTTGATGGATTATAAAAGCTTCTACAAATCAGGACGTTTTGTTGGCACAGATTTCAACTAGTTATGCATAGTACAGTCGCCTGCAGTTCAAGCTACCTATTTTTAAATAGGTACTAAAGCCGATTCTGAAGGCTTTAATTTTAGTTATAGTGCTGTCAAAACTTTTTCTTAAATCTAAGGACCATTTTGCAATGAAGAAAATTTAGTTTTGACAGCACTAAAACTAAAATTAAAGCCTTCAGAATCGGCTTTAATGCCACCATTGGGCGTGTTGGTGTTGATTTGCGAGCGATCGTACAGTGGAGATCACATCAAGCTATACACATACTTTGCACCTATCTTATATGCTTTACTTTAGGGGCTAATTTCGTACTGTAAGTGTATAGCTAATGATTATGATCTCCACTGTACAATAAGATAACTGATCTTTATATTTAGTTTATGAGTTTAGGACAATCTGATTCTATTGTGTTTAGGATGAAACAAATGCTCGTACTTATAATAAAAATACTACTTATTGTTAATTAAGATCTTTATTTTTGCGATATCACAAACATGCAACGGTTCTCAACAATACACCTGGTATCGTTAACAAATACACATTTAAATAAATACATAAATCCTATGACTAAATGTAAAATTTCAAGAAACATTTACATAAATATTATAGATTTTATATATCACTGGATAATATATTATACATCTAGATCTTGTTGTAGTACGGGCAAGTACAGATGGCGCGCCTGAAGTTATCCCCTTCACAACCCTCCTTCCTCATTAAAGCTCCGACGTCATCTGTAGCTAACTTCACGCCAGCCCTCTGTATTCGCCCGAACTGTACATCACTGCACGTAGCTTTTACTAATACTTAACAAAAATAATTGTTCTTGTAACTCCTATGTGTTGTTATTCGACTTGGCTGAAAGAAAACAGAACATAAAATTAGTTACTATGCATGTTTTGTCTCAGTACTACTGTCGCCACCTGTCGACCAACTAAACAAACTCAAACACTAAAATACTCTAGCAAAGAGCGTCGTCTGACGGTGAGCTCATTTGGAACTAAAATAAATTGTTAGCTCTGAGCGGCATCTCTACTTAAATTTCGGAAACTTTTGCCAATATAAGACGTCTTGGTTTTCTTTGTGGCGAAATTGTCGAGATGAATTGAAATGTAATGTGAAAGCTAGTCACTTAGCGTTCCTAAACGCCGGGGTAAAGGTAAAAATTAAATTTCACCCGTTCCACTACCACCCGAGTGAAAACGAAGAGCTCGAAAAATTGTCGAAGTCGTTCCTAAACCTTGTCAGAAATGTGAAATTCACTTTTGACAGTTAAATTTTACACGCCGTAAATTCAGGGGTAAATTTTTCTGGGTTACAGAATTCTTCGGAATGACTTGTACAGCTATTTTATTTCGGTAATAATGATACATTACACAAAAAAATATCCTTTGCCACGTAAATAAACTGCCTTTACAAAGTGGTCGTTCCAGAAAAAAAGTATTTATTAAATTAGTAAATAGATTCCGTGTCAGTCTCATCTCTTTTACTTTTACAAAGTAAACTTTACTTTTACCCCGGCGGCGGTTAGGAACGCAACCTCAATTTAAGTCGTCGAAATCCAAATTTTGTTTCAGACATGGTTTCTGTTATTTACTTTAGGTTACCACAGGGTAGTGTTTTGGGGTCTATGTTATTCCTATATAAATTAAAACACTATTAAAACTCGTGTGAGGTGAAATACTAAAATATTTTGGAAACGGATATAACACTCTCATAAATTATTGTTGTTGACTGCATGCCAACCGATTAACGACAGTGGACGCCACGTCATCTTAAGAACGACACTCGCCTTGAAAATGCCAAAATTGTATCGCTGAAACAGTTTACAAGTGACCAACAACAATAATAGGCCAATTAACTAAAAAAAGGATTCATAAGGGAAGATACATACATGATACGCATGGTGTTGGTGTACCCAGAGCCCTGTTTCCACCCAGTGACCAGTACAACTTGGTCCCCGGTCTTCACAAAGCCTCGTGCTTGTCCGAACTTGAGTCCGTACTGCACGCGGTTGTCCACGTCCTTCAGCCAGTCGCTGACTGGGGCCTCTGGAGATAACAAATTATTTTTCAATGCATGTGCTCGTAACCGAACAAAAAGTCGATTATTTTGCCCTAGGGCATTATTATTTTTTTTTTTTAAATTTATTTACAATGGTTGGCTGCCTTTCCTGTGTACCATAGACGTTATACTTTTTCTTCCACTGTTTAACGGCTCTGGGTACAGTCCCTTTGAGCCAATTATAATTTAAAGTTCACAAGATTATATTTGTTTTCATTTCCTCACACTATGCATTGAAAAATGTAGTATGATACACGGGCGTAAAAGCAATAAATTACTCGGTTACGTTTAAAACACTCGCTACGCTCATGTTTTAAATCGTCCTCGTAATTTATTCCTTTGCGCCCTTGTAGCATAAACTACTATAATTACTTTCTGGTGTAGTCTAGAGGCCTCGCTAGACAGGAAGCGGGCCGTTTTTTTGGCGGGCAACTTAGCTGTGGAAATACCTACAGTCATCACGAAATTTCAGGAAATAAAGAGATTACAGACTTGAAATTTAGCAGAGAGGTTCATTATACCCGCTAAGAATGGATTTTGTAATACAAGGTGTTTGAAATACATACGGGGGTTTGTTTGAATTGGCGCGCAACTTAGCTATGGAAATACCTACAGTCATCACGAAATTTCAGGAAATAAAGAGATTACAGACTTGAAATTTAGCAGAGGTTCATTATACCCGCTAAGAATGGATTTTGTAATACAGGGTGTTTGAAATACATACGGGGGTTTGTTTGAATTGGCGGGCAACTTAGCTATGGAAATACCTACAGTCATCACGATATTTCAGGAAATAAAGAGATTACAGACTTGAAATTTAGCAGAGAGGTTCATTATACCCGCTAAGAATGGATTTTGTAATACAGGTTGTTTGAAATACATACGGGGGTTTGTTTGAATTGCGTGTCAAATTATATAAAACTTGGGAGGTATATTCATAATTTACAATGCACAAAGGCGAACTTAATGCTAATTAGCATTCTCTGGCAGTTAACCTTTGGTGATGTGGAAAGTTTTTAAGGAATCATCACCATAGCTAAGGCAAAGCACTCGGTGGAAAAGCTAAACATACCAGAGTATACAATAGGCAGCACGCCGCGGTACAGATGCGCCTGCCTGGCGGTCTGGGGTTGCCTGGTGACCGCGATGATGGGGCAGCGCGGGCGGTACTTGCTCAGCAGATGCGACGAGCGGCCGCTGGTTGTGATCACCACGATGGCTGAGGCGAGGCACTTAGTGGACGCTTCCACGGCGGCGATCGCGACTGAGTGGGCTGGCTCGGTGGGGATTTGCACCTGTTAATGAAGAGATGTTGAGAAAATGTTACTCCAAACGTCTGGTACACTCTACACAGTTAGAACAAGATCCAACTAGATGACAACTCTTGAAATTTTAGTGTTCCGTACAACAAAATGAAAAAAAAAACGGAACCCTTATAGGATCACTTTGTTTTCCGTCTGACTGTCTGTCTTTCAAGACCTCCTGAATACTGATACCTTCTACAAAAGCGTACGGCCTCATGACAGTGGCGTGCATAGAACTTTTTTCCGGAAAAGCAACCTTGGTCAAGTATGACAATAAAAAAAATAAATTAGATAACACTGAAAAAAAAAAGTTGGTATGAAAATGTTCACTCTAGGGTAGGCAGTGCCTTACCTGGCGTCATACAAACTTTTTTTTTCAAAGTATTATTTATCGTAAAACTTGACCTTCTGATTGCTTTTCCGAAAAAAAGTTGTATGCACGCCACTGCCTCAAGATACTGTAAAAAAACGCCACCAAAAAAATTATTGCACTTTATACAAAATGTTTGACACTTGCGAGGGAATCAAAACATTATAGGGCACTTCCGGTTGACTTAAAAGCTTTCGTTTTTTTTCGTTAGGTCTTAATGCACACATATAGGAAAAAAAATGAAAATTACAAATATTTAATTATTTAGGAAGCTATCTAATACCAACTTAATGAGACCTTTAGATTCATAGTGTTATAATATAAGTGTCAAGTTAAGTTGGTCCTCTATAACTGCAAATGGAATTAGGTATTTACCATGTTTTTACGGTTCCGAAATCAGAGTCCGACTAGCACTTGGCCGGTTTTTAAACTGGTGGTAAACTTCGGCCGTCATTTGTCATGTCCATGTCATGAGAAGCGGTACCGGGAGGCGTATCTCCTCAACCGTATTGAATTCATCCCCTCGTCACGACCAATTCAGTACGTTTTTGGAAATCAAAATATGTCGCACTTTTGGGCACAGTGAGATAGTAGTTATTTGTGCAACAAGAGAGAAAACAATTTTTTTGTTGCGAGTGCCGAGTTTGAATCCCGAGCAAGCGAAGGATTCTATAATTGAATCCCGTGATTCTAAGTTAGAATCCTGAGCGTGGTGAGGGATTCAAAGGCACAAGAAACAGAATAAATTTGCTCTCGTGTGTCACATACAACTTTTCTCCTCACTAGCCAGAAAACACAGATGTTAAGACACCATCTTTTCGAACGAACTTATAAGAATTCAATGTTTTTTTTTTCTTTAAGCAATATACACCATATAAAAATATTGCACATAAAAAAAATGGTAAGGAGTGTTAATTGAATTCCAAAAGCCGTAAAAAATCGGAAAATCTTTTATAAACCGATCGAAAACGCAAAACATAACCATCACGCGGTTGTTTTACTCTGGCGAAAACTAAATATAAGATCCCATAGAACGGAGATATTCTAGTATGGGATTAAATTAAATGTGTATATTATTTATGTGCTTAGTTAGTTTTGACTTTTGTTTTTTTTTTCTTGTATTTAACACTAGGTTTAAGTAAATGTAAAACTAACACTTTTAAGGAAATGAATTATGTCTTATGTCTTATCTATCCGTTTTCGGATTCCATACACATTGGGAGGCCATACACAGGATTTCTAGAAGTTTACCTTGTCTAAGGTATCCGACAAGCTGTGGGGCTGTGTATAGCCTCCCAAAGTGTGTGGAATACATATAGAGTGAAAGAGGTAGCCGTCGTGCTGATGTTTGCTGTATCTCTTTCTCTTGAGCAAAAGATATGGAGTTTTTGAACAATTTGCAGTGTTCTTAACTTGAAACACTTTTCTTCACTGTTTAAAACCAGTGAGCAAAAATCGATTTTGCTCACTGTTTTTAAGCAACAAAGGCGCGCTATTCGAGCTAGTGAGGTGAAAAGTTAATATTCCTACAAGAAGCCTAATCAAGCTAGGAGGCGACGAAATCGATATCTTCATGGCATAGCAAAACTGCATGATGAACCTACACATAAGCGTATTGACTTCGTCCCCTCGTTGACGAAGCCGTTACGGGTTTGGGGAATGATATATCGACGACAAAATTTACAGCAAAACCGTGTTGATTAGGGCATGTACTGTACAGGGACAGGCCGAAAACTAGCGCTATGTTGCTGCTCGACAGCTCACAGCAGATGCTAAGTCTGCCCCTTTTCGTCACATTTTGTAGTATGTTATATAATTGTTTTCTTGTAAGTTTAGTTTTTTACGTTATTTTTATTCTAAGAATTTTCAGTGTTTTGATTTGTGACGAATACATTTCATTTTCTTTCTTTGTTACTGATGAGGCAGAAATCGATGCGTGTCGCGACATATTTTGATTTCCAAAAACGCACAGACTTGGTCGCGACTAGGGGACGAATTCAACACGGTTGAGGAATATACGCTACCGGGAGAGTGTTTACAGCCAGTAGTGTAGTTACTGACTTTTTTTGGACGACTGATTAACACGTTGAAGGACAGAGACGCTGGACAACGTCCTACAGCATACTATTTGATATACCATTTTGAACACGACGCCGTATGACATCATCGATTCCCTGTAGAATTGTGCCAGAACGGCTAGTAGCGTCGAGATTTCTCTACAAACCAGTACAAGTGTTGTTAATTCTGTCACAAAGTGAACATTCAAACGAGATTTACTGTCAATCCAATGGGCCTAAATGTCCGATTCCCCTTTCGCCTTCCTCTCTACAACCATGTGTCACAACACAACTTGTATGAAGGCAATCTCTGTCCTTCAACGTGTTAACGTCTCGCCTTCTGTGCTGTCAATCTCCCAGTTTCTAGTCTGGGTATTGTGCTGACCTGCTGACTGAGGTCATTGAATAGTTGCTTGTGCCAGATGGCGGCCTCGGCTTCCTTGCAGATGTTGGCCATCGTCAGTACACACTCCAGCGGGTAGTCGCCCTTAGCCGTCTCGCCAGACAACATCACGCAGTCAGCGCCATCTGGAATACGGAAAATAAATCTGTTACAAATACTCCGCTGAGAACTTCCAGTACTGGTGTAACATAGATTCACATTTACGCCCACTTGCGCCAAGCAACATAGCTTTCTATGCTAGGTCCTTATCTCTATGGTTTGTTGTAACCAGCACTCGTAGCACAGTGTTTAATCGCGCGCGACGCTACTTAGTTGAATCACAAGTGCGAGGAGAATGACACAATGTTTTTTGCGATTAAACAGTATGTCACGCTCCTCGCACTTGTGATTCAACTAAGTGGCATCTCACGCGATTAAACACTGTGCTACGAGGCAAGGACTTTGTATAACAAAGTAAATTAATCTGGATTAAGGTTAACATATACCTTAACTTTGTTTTCCTCGTTTAGAAGTTAAAAATTGAACAACATTTTGGTCTGTGGCAATTGACGCCAATAGTTAAGTATAAGTGAGGTTTATAAAGTGAAATTTAATGCACAATTAGTCATGATCTTGTCCAAACAAAGTTAAAACAGCATTTTAAGTTGGTTTTGAAAAGACCTTGGTTAACTGTGTATACAATTTCAAACTCTTGCTTTATAAAGCTCAGTAATACTAAACTATTGGCGACAATTGCCACAGATCAGAATGCTTTTCAATTTTTTTTCTTTACAAGAAAAGCAATGTTAAGTTAAGCACTTTGCGCTAAGCGTCTCACGTTTAACCTTAAAAGGCCTTCGGAGCAATGCTTGTTCATACAAAAACGAAATACTAAAAACATATTTTTAAGGTAATGTGTATTTATTCCGATTGCATTACAGAAAATCTAGGTTCCCAAATATATATTAAAAAAGAACACTGATTTAATAATAATAATAAAAATATAATTTTATTTCAGACACGGTCCATATTTTGTTAGAAACAGAATTGCTTAAAAAACTAAACATGAAATATGAGAAAAATAAGCTTTCTATGGAAATTTCAAGTTGCTTATATGTCGTCTTTAAATCAGAATCCCCTCAAAATATATATTTGGGAACCTAGATATTTTGTAATCTAATCGGAATAAACACACTATCCTAAGAATATCTATGATTTAAAAATGGTTTTGGTATTTCGTTTGTATGAAATACAAATGCTCCGCAGGCCTCTTAAGGGCGCACCGAGCGTTTGCCTTTGTCTCTGTCTTTTTCTTTACGTGTAAAGAGTAAAGATAATAACCAAACTTTTGCACTTTTTCAATGTTTTTCGTTGTTATTTTCATTATATTGTTCTTAAATAAAAAACTATCGTGTATAAACGCTCCAGTCATCTATGAATTTTATTTTAGGGAATGAAACATAATATTAAATTACTTATTTATATAAAAAAGTAGGGAAATAGAGAAAAAAATTACCCGAAACGAGGTAACTTTGCGAATTTATTCTATCGAGCCAACTTTATCAGATTGTGTTTCCATCGTGTATACAGTCTACTATATATACCGAATAGTACCAATATATTTCCCTAGATTTTAATTTAATTGTTTACTACTTCAAACAAGGATTATAAAAGTGTGTTTGACTATGTAAAAAACTCGGTGCGCTCTTAAGTTACTTGGCGCTAGTGGGTCTTAGATTAATTAAATAATGACAACAATAAGGAGCGTGCGATTGCCAGTCGAAGCCCTGTGTCAGTCAACCAGACTCCTGTAGGCGTCACTAAGGGCAGTGGACGGAACTTGACGGTAATTTTGCACTGCAATCCGAAAATAAGGCACTGAGGTAAATTTTTCAAGGCTTGTTCAAGATAAAAATATAACAATGGAAGTAAGTCTAATTTGTTAGAGTGGACGAATGCATTAGTTTGTTTCAAAATATTTAGCTTGGTTAATAGTTACGGATGATTTAAGGTTGATGCGAGGGATTGCGTTCCCAAACACAAAACTCATGATTGTTTTTTTTTTTTTTTTGTTTAATAGTATTAAGCTTAAACGTCAGGAACTTAGCAAAAAGTGGATAACTTAACTTTGTATTCCTTGTTTAGAAGTTAAAAGTTGAAAAACATTTTGGTATGTGACAGTTGACCACAATAGTAGTTTAATATGAGTGAGGTTTATAAAACATGAGTTTGTAAGTTAATGCATAATTAGTCATGATCTGGTCAAAACCAACTTAAAATGCAGTTTTAACTTTGTTTGGACCAGATCATGACTAATTGTGCATTAAATTTCAAAATCATGCTTTATAAACTTTATTAATACTGAACTATTGGTGTTAACTGCCACATACTAAAATGTTTTTCAATTTTTAACTTCTAAACAAGAAATACAACGTTAAGTTATGCACTTTTTGCTAAGGGACTGACGTTTAACCTTAAATAAATCTTATTTATGGCATTTGGCGACCATAGTTATGTTAATTAGACTTTTCTAGCATATTTTTGTTATTTTATACTTCACGTTTTAACCATAAACACGTTCTAAAGTTGTGTGCAGGATCATTTACAAAGTAATGCAATAAATAACACAACGTTGTAGCCTAGTTATTATTAAACTATGGTCGCCTAATCCCATAAATCACATTTAATTAATACTTTTTAGTCAAAAAAGAAAAACAAAGTCGTGCGTTTGGGAACGCGTTCCGTCGCATCAATCTCAACTGAAGTTAACACCTGCTGGACATTCGGTGTCGGACATTTCGGACAGCAAACGCTCGGTGCGCCCTTAACCTAAATTCTAAAATGTAACTGATGTTAACACCTGCTGCACATTATATAAAGACTTACCGGGGTTACTGGGAGATCGCGTCAGAGGTCTCAGCACGGAAAGGGCGGGGCCTACCTAACCTAAATTCTAAAATTTAACTGAAGTTAACACCTGCTGGACATTATATCAAGACTTACCGGGGTTACTAGGAGATCGCGTCAGAGGTCTCAGCACGGGAAGGGCGGGGCCTACTTAACCTAAATTCTAAAATTTAACTGAAGTTAACGCCTGCTGGACATTATATCAAGACTTACCAAGGATCGCGTTGGCAACGTCAGAGGTCTCAGCGCGAGTAGGGCGGGGCTTCTTAACCATCGATTCTAACATTTGGGTGGCGCAGATCACGGGCTTGCCGACCTGCAATTATTATTGTAAAAAATTAAATATTGTAAAAAAAAATATTGTTCATAACGATGAGAAGGAAAGAGCGGTCTCCCCTAACACAGGTTCTGCGAACTTAACAGGGGTGTCCAACTTCATACCTAATAAAGAAATTTTCTTATTTTTTTTTGAAATTCATTATATGTCAGCCTATGAAAAAACTAGAATTTGTGACAATAACTTAGTCGCCTATTTTAATATTAATGACATATAATATTTAATGACAAATTTGAATTAAATGACAATAACTTAGTCGCCTATTTTAATTCCAAAGAAAATCATGGGCCTTATTTTCTAACCTCAACATCTATCGATATCGCTTTCAAATGTATCGTGATTAGTCAGAAATTATATCACACGTCAGCGATAGCGACAGATGTTGAACTCAGACAATAAGGCCCCTTGATTGGCAAAGGTTTAGCAAAATAAATACGTGGATATATTTTGATGTTTTTTTTGTACATGAACGTACCTGGTTGCAGCGAGCAATCATGGTCTTCTGGGCCAAGAACACCTTTTCTGGAGGGATTTCGATACCGAGGTCACCACGGGCGACCATGATACCGTCTGAGGCCTGGAAAAATGTATAAATAATTTGAATACAAAAAAGAACAACGACACGATCATAAGTAATTAAGAGCAATTTCCACTTTTTAATACGAAACAATGGTGTCCATTTGGCGCAACATAACTTATTTGACAGGACTAACCTTATTTTTAGTGTTCTGTCTTTATTTTTTCGACACAGAAAGAAAAAGACAGAATGCTCATTCTAATTTTGTGCTTTCAAAACTATAAACAAATAAATTTTGCTTCTTAAGGACTATTTTGCAATGAAAAAAATTTAGTTTTGACAGCACTAAAACTAAAATTAAAGCCTTCAGAATCGGCTTTACTATTTGCCTTGTTTTATGCAATCTGCAAAAATAGCTTTTCTTTGGTGTTCATCCCTACCAGGTGGTACACACTACCTACCCCCTATTTCCCTCTATATTCTCTTATTTTAACTATACGGTCCGATTGAATATCGTAATTAAAAAGGAGCAAGTCCGTTACAATTAGCCGCAAACACCCTACCCCCTATTTCCCTCTATATTCTCTTATTTTAACTATACGGTCCGGTTGAATATCGTAATTAAAAAGGAGCAAGTCCGTTACAATTAGCCGCAAACACCCTACCCCCTATTTCCCTCTATATTCCCCTATTTTAACTATGCGGTCCGGTTGTAGATCGCTCTTAAAAAGGAGCAAGTCCGTTACAATTAGCCGCAAACACCATTTTTTTTCTTTAATATAGGATCTAAGTTTTAAACTGATGTGGTGGATTATCAGCGGTTACGATATTATTTTTTATCTTATGTTATGATTCCTCAAGAAAATTCCTCTAGAAATTAAAAGATGACATATCTGTAAAAGCAGTTTTATTCTGCCTTCATGACATGATTTTCTCCTGTCTTGTATTTTTTATCTCTTTATTCAATTAAAGTATAGCCTTACTTTTTTACATTTATTTGTTTGTAACCAATATTATGAAAAAAAAGACATGTACTTGCTAATTTCGTTGCTCTTCTTCTTAGCAAGACTAATCGAATGAGTGGAGTTAGGCATATATTTATTACATGTATTTATAATATTATTTTCAATGCATGTGCTCGTAAAGGCCCACTTTTTATG
The DNA here is from genome assembly GCA_934047225.1 of Ypsolopha sequella. Lineage (NCBI taxonomy): Eukaryota > Metazoa > Arthropoda > Insecta > Lepidoptera > Ypsolophidae > Ypsolopha > Ypsolopha sequella. Next base: position 24,828,341 of record OW203984.1, on the reverse strand, counting down.
CATCAAAACCGAACAAAAAGTCGATTATTTTGCCCTAGGGCTTTATTATTATTATTTTTTTTAATTTATTTACAATGGTTGGCTAACCTGCAGCCTTTCCTGTGTACCATAGACGTTATACTTTTTTTACACCGTTTAACGGCTATGGATACAGTCCATTTGAGCCAATTATAATTTAAAGTTCACAAGATTATATTTGTTTTCATTTCCTCACACTATGCATTGAAAAATGTAGTATGATACACGGGCGTAAAAGCAATAAATTACTCGGTTACGTTTAAAACACTCGCTACGCTCGTGTTTTAAATCGTCCTCGTAATTTATTTCTTTTCGCCCTAGTAGCATAAACTACTATTATTTTATTCAAGTGTATTTTTTTATAAAATTTCAGTAAACGTAATCGTTATTTTTTCTTTGTGTTTATTATATAAAACTATTACCTATATACATAGATTATTTAATTATATTACATTAGAACAGACCTGTAATAAGTGTATCTGATATACCTACATTTCATAAATAAATATATTTCATTTCTGATTTCTGATTTGTGTTCTATTACTCTTCTTTAGTCACCCCCTTACCATTTTTATTACTTTTTTTCAATGTACAGACACACCAACGGGTTCTACTGTTTTATTATACACATTAGATATAATTTGTTTCGGCAGAAAACATCAGCTCAAAACACTTACAGCAATAATTTCATCCAAGTTGACCATGCCCTGGTGGTTCTCAATCTTCGAGATGATCTTGATGTTCCTGCCCTTCTCGCCGAGGATGCCGCGGATTTCTGATAATGCTGCGCCATTTCGGATGAAAGATGCGAAGATCATGTCCACCTGGTTAAATGTTTTTGCAATTATGTAGGTTTCAGTAATCTGTATTTCTTTATTCAAGTACGGACGCCAGCATGACAGGCTCCCCTATTGGCAATTCTTAAAGCGGCGTCATAGCCGTTGAATCGTTTACAAACGGGGACCTTGAAATGCGTGTGACTGTATATAATATCTACGAACAGATTCAGCTCTTAAAATGTCATTAAAAATAAGTTACACTACTACATGTACTGCATAAAAAATGGCACGCCCCATTTCGTTTTTGCAAAATTAATAATAATTAAACAATCGATTATTTTACATAATAAAAACGGCTTCATTACCGTTTAAAACTAACACGAGTACAATTGCGTTTTACTACAAAAAATATCCCTGTAGGCCGTGTTTACATTTACAAAAAGGGCGGGAGAGATAGGGTGCGGTCATCAGATTAAACAAAATAAACACACTCAGCTATCGTGAGTAAGTCGGTTATGTAAATAAGCAGAATAAACCAACCACCATAGTACATAACACATACGACGGTAGTTTATAGTGGCCTGAAGTTAGCTTCACAATCACATTTGACAGCCAATTTTCCCCCACGATTTTTTACGTTTGTTGAGGGTCATGAACATAGACATAGGATTCGCTGAATCTATGGTCATGACCGAATCGGGGGTGTTTTATAGTGGAAAACAGTAGTTTATTGTAATCTGATGACCGTACCCATAATATCGTGATATTAAGAAAACGTCGTCCACCATCTTGAATATTGATCTTGCGGTTAAAATTTCAGCCTACCAACATCGAAATTCGTGTTTAGCAGCGGGTCTACCGCGTAATTCTGATTTTCATCAACATCAACTTGAGATTGAAATTTGTCGTGCGTGCGACGACGCCCGCCTAACATGCCATCTCTTTTGCACGCGTTGAATTTCGCATGCATTTGCTTGAACTTGATACAAATCAGAATTACGCGGTAGACCCGCAGGTCTTAATTCAAAAAAGCTTCTAGAATTCATGAAATGGTCATTATAGAGGAAAGTGAACCAGTAAATTTGAAAAGTTAGAGACGTTTAAAAAGGAAAAAATTACGACAAAAATCTTCTGTTCATGAATTTAAGGTTATGTCTTGGACCATTAATATCACATTAGGGCTGTCACCTATCAATATAAGTGCAGTTTATGTCGATAGTCGCAGTAATTTCAGACATACAAAACAGACGACAAAGTTAGAATCTTGTCTCTTAAATAACGTCAGCAAATATTAGTCAGAATTTCTTTTGTGCATGTAAAGAGAAAACTTGCATAACTACTCTTTATTGTGCACTGAAATGAAAGGAGTTATAATTTTTTTTTTAATAGAGAGGGTACAATGGGCGTTCTTATCGCTTAAGCTATTTCCTCCAGACTTTTAAAAATTTTGTATATTATATCATATTGATAAAAAATATTCATATCAGTATCAGATTTATCGTCATTCATCATCACACAGCGTGTTATTCGTATCATTATTATATAATATCATTGCTCATATCTATCATAAACATTGAACGTGCTTTTTATCACCGAAATAAATTGACAATCGGTCATAATAAAATAAGTAACATTGGGATTCGGTGATTACTAGGAGCAAAGATTTCAAAAAGTAAAGATAAGCCCTTACCGTAGTATGACAGCACCAAAATGTTTTCACCTTTAAATGGGTGACGCTCACACGTTTGGAATCAGTGCTCATCTGAACACAGTGATAGTTGGACACTTTAATGAATTTTTACGAGAAAAGGATCTCAATATGTCTTGTATTTTCTTATCCCTTGGTTAAAGTAGATATAAGTAATTTGATGTATAGTATAAGTTTATGTTAAAAAAAGACATGATTTTGCCAAGTTTCTTGCCCGTTCTTTTTAGCAAGACTAATCGAATGGGCGGAGGTAGGCATGTACGAGGGTGAATCCAAAAGTTCTAAGCCCGAGCGTGAAAATGAAAGAAAAGTGGGTTCAAAATTATTTTTATTTTTCGACATAGTCTCCATCTAGATCAACACACTTCTTCCACCTGACCTGCAACTTGTTTATACCCTCGAAAAAAAATGATTCCGGAAGGTCGTCAAAATAGTCATTAACTGCGACTATCACTTCTTCTCTAGTCGAATATTTAGATCCCCCCAAGTGTTTTTTAAATTTGGAAAGAGATGATAGTCAGAGGGGGCTAAATCAGGCGAATAAGGTGGGTGGGGCAGCAACTCGTAACCACATTCATGGATCACAGCCATCGTTTCAACCGAAGTGTGAACTCGTGCATTGTCTTGATGAAACAAAACTCTCTTACGCAACATCCCCGGCCATTTCTCTTTTATTTCTTCGCGAAGTTTTCGTAATAGGTTACAATAATAGCGTGAATTTATAGTTTCACCTTTAGGTAAATAATCCAATAAGATAACTCCCTTCGAATCCCAAAAAACAGATGCCATGACTTTGTTGGCTGACAAAACGCACTTGGCCTTTTTCGGCGTGGGTGAGCCAGATCTTTTCCACTGTTTGGATTGCTGTTTTGGTTCAGGAGTATGGTGATGAACCCAGCTTTCATCCATGGTAAGAAAACGGGACATAAAATCCTCAGCATCTGCCTCAAAAAGTTCCAAACAGTCACGCGAAATTGTGAATCGAACTCGTTTTTGGTCAGCTGAAAGCAATCTTGGGACCCAGCGAGCAGAAACCTTACGGAACCCCAATTCTACAGTTATAATGTTTTGCACTCGGCCATAACTGATGCCTGTGATCTCAGCTATCCTACTAATGGTCAATCGTCGGTCTCCTAGGATGAGATCACAAATTTTGTCAGTGTTTTCTTTAGTGGTAGACGTTGAAGGCCTTCCGCTCCTTGGGTCATCTTCAATGGCCTCCCGACCGCGTTTAAATTCAGCTACCCACTTTTTGACAGTGGAATACGATGGAGCAGATTCCCCTAATGTTGTTTCCATATCTTCATGAATCTCTTTAGGTGAAAGACCTTTTTTATTGAGGTACTTAATCACAGCACGGTGTTCAATTTTCTCCATTGTGAAAAATCCCGTCAGACTGCGTTAAACAAAATATCACAAAAAAATAATCGCTTGCAGTATCGAACTTCAACTTCACACAATCAATCACGAAAAAACATACTAACAAATGACGGTAGATTTACAAAGATTTGATACCTCTTTGTAGGTCGGGCTTAGAACTTTTGGATTCACCCTCGTATTTATATATGTAACCTATTACTATGTAGTATATAGGATGGGATTTGGTCGGCCGCCTGGATTCGTGCTGGGGGCTCGGTTGGTGATCATTGAACCTTGTTCCTGGTCCCTGGCCGGGTCTCCGGTATGGGTTCGGGCGGTTGATTGGATTTCACCTTGTATAATAATATTTTACCTATAATTTTAATCGTATATATATTGCTACATATAAACAAATAAACATTTAATCTAAGTAGTTCATGTACATTTATTATTTTATTACATATATTTTTATAAGATTTAAATTTGACTTGTGAAACGTGTATTATATATACCTACTTTGCAAAATAAACTTTTTGAATTTTGAATATGCCGTCGTGTGCATTTTTAAAGTGCACTAACATTTCAAGAAATACGAATAAAGCCAAAAGTGTGACATTTCACATTCAAAACATATTCAAAAACAATGCAATAGATTTTAGGTGCCAGGGCTCATCTAACCTTTTGAAATCCCTGACTAGGAGACGATGTGAATCACGTTGTGCATAGACACAACTCGTGATAATGGACGCTATCTTTTGTTTACTAACGTGGTTTTATGATAGTCAATTACGAGTTTAAAACAGTGTATAATAAAAGGGGTTTTAAGCAATGTTTTCTAATTAGAACATTATTATCTGTGACAGTTACGAAACTGTAACACAATGAAAGTATTATCATTTAACAAGTGTTAATAACTCAACTACCTAATACGGTTTTCTTCAACATTTTCTTTAGGGTTGTGCGTCAGCTACGTCAAATTTTAATTTTCGATTGGGTTATCAACGGTAAACGCTGGTTATCAAATCAACGTGTAACACTAATGATTATGTAACATTTATGAGGGTGTTTTTGAGTCCTTAGTTTAAAATAGGTACTTCAAGTTCGACCTTTATTTCTTTTTGAATTTTTATGGAGTTCGAGTAATAAAATCAATGGCTCTTATGTATACTCACACCCTGCTCAACACCGAACAACAAGTCTGACTTGTCTTTTTCTGAAACAGCCGGCAGGTCAACGGGCAATCCTGGCAGATTGACACCCTTGCGGGATCCCAGCATGCCTCCGTTTTCAATCTGACAGACCAGAGCATCAGCAGTGACACTTTGACAGATGACCGAGATCAAGCCGTCATCGATGAAGATGCGGTTGCCTGGTTTGACGACGTTGGTAATGTTCTTGTAGTCCACGAAGACGATGGACGCGTTGCCCTTTTCGCCGTAAGCGGCGTCCGTGGTTAGCTTGATAGTTTCACCCTTCTTGAGTTCTACTTCGGCTGAGCCACCCTGAGAAGGAGAGTAACAATGAAATTTACAAGCTGTGGGGTTAAATATTAATAGAAACTTCACGATTTTAATTAAAAGAACTACATCGCAGTTGTTCAATGTTGGTATATACCGTATATCGTAGGATATTTAGAAAAAACGGATTATCACGAAAATCCTAGGATTTTTGCATAGGTCCACATAATTTGGAAACTTCCTGTTAAGGCGATATGCGAAAAAAATACGGGTGTTTCTTTTCTGTGTATTTCATGAAATACACAGAAAATTTAATAAATTTCTGGTTTATGCATTTTGACTATATAATCTAGGGTTTTGAAATTGGAAAACATGTTTGGATAAATTTTCCTCGATGGAAATAATTGTTGAAATGAGGTCTTCAAACACACTTTTTCTCCTCGTTTGACAAATAGGAACCGTATACAGAACTCAAACATATTTTATTAGGTGTGTTTCAACAATATCTAGAGATTTGATATTTGAAATTTTGCTAGCTATCTTAGTTTTTTTAATAAAAATATAAAACAACTGCGCAATTTTTCGCTTGGAGTGACAGTGACAAAAATTAAATTCGCATAGCTCGGCTCCCCAAATTTATTTACATGTGTGTAATAACCTAACTCGTTCCGTTCGGCGCAACTATTTTTGAAATTTTGTTGAAAAGCTAACAAATCATGCTAGAATGTTTACGAAGTTTTTTCCTTTGCACTCATCTTAGGATTTTCGCGTTGATCCGTTTTTTCTGATTGTCCTGCGACATAACAATCTTTTAGAGTATTACGAAAAAAAGTTATTCGCTCGAGTTTTATTAGGTTTTGTTTATGCCTATGGAGCTGCCTGATTGGTCGCGGTAAAATTAAGTTACATATATGTACTTATTTGTATTGGCTCAAACCATTAACAAATAGGAATTCCAATATCATTAGAGAAGCCAAGAGGACTGGGGTTGGTGGATCTCATTCTGTCTCTCAAAAATCTTTGTAAAAACAGAAGAGTTGCTTATTGTTGCTGAATAACTACAGATTGCAATGGTGCACAAAAAACAAAAAGTGAAAAAAAAAACATCTCTATGATATGCTGTTTGTAAATGGACTATATCAGAAAAACTTCCCCAATTTTTTTTTTTAACTCTCGGTATTACTGCACTATGGAAGTGCCATGAACGGTGGACTGAAGACAACTTCAAGAAATAAAAAAGTGCTAGTAATACTTACGCCCTCTAACAATCCAGTCCTGATTTCAGGACCTTTGGTATCCAGCGCGATAGCCAGCGAGAAGGGCATGCCAAGTTTAGCACTGTAGTTCTTCTCTGCTACCCGGCAGTTGGCGATAGTCTCAGCATGGTACTCGTGGGAGCCGTGGGAGAAGTTCATGCGGGCTACGTTCATGCCAGTTTCCATCATCTGTTCCAGTGTACCCACATCGCGGGACACGGGGCCTGGAAAATAATATTTTTTTTGTAAGTATTCATTTAGCGAGTAGGCCAGAGTGCAACAAACAGCGGGGTCAAAAACCACGCTACAACCAAAATGGTCAAACAAACAAAAAAGGGCCGGACGTAGGAATATTTTCTTCTCAGAAAAACTGGTACTGATCACCCAGAATTCACAACAGAATAGATAGGGCATGTGCATGACCTCTTGAGCCCTAAGAAAAAAATTGCTTTACTACGTTTAGCGAGACGATGCAAAGCGAGTCATTCCCTCGACTGACACCCGTCTCGACTCTAGACACGAAAGAAAGCCGGCCTCTGACTGCTCGTGACTTGACCCTTGTACCATGATAATCATGTGTACAGTTCTCCTAAAGTAATGATGCACATACAAATCTTCGCCACTGTTCGTATTTCCTTACGATTTCTATACACTCAATAAGGTCACGTGGTACGTCCGGTCGCTTGGCTATAGATTTGTATGCACATTATTACTTTGGGAGTACGGTAGTTGAATTTTATAACATATCGAAAGCATCGTATTAAAAATTAATGAATGGACCGCTTTGCATCGTCTCGCTGAATACAGTATAGCGCATGGGTACTACCGGACGGTTGGCGGTATGCAGAAGTGAGCGGGAGGTAGTGGCAAACATGAAATTGTTGCAGTATATTTTGTAGATTCCTTATCAAATCTTTGCAGTTACAAGGTGAAGGTGATTCTTGATATCTTGTCTCTTCTTGTTAGAGATAAGCTAAGAATATTCCAACCACCTTTAGGTAACTGTGTAATTGTACGTAGTGGGTAATATCTAAAGATATAATGAGATGTACGAGTATGTAACTGCTTTAGTATATAAGTACAAAATGTTCTATCTCACGAAGTCCGTTTGGTTATGGTTGTAGTAGTGCGTGCTCACACATTTTTAGGGTTCCGTAGCCAAAGGGTAACCAACGGGACCCCAATCTTGGACTTTCAAGGTCACCTGTGTATAAGCCCCACTGCGGTCGGAGCCCAAAATCCGTGTCCTATCTCACAAAAGGCTAGGGGATCTAAAAAGGCCGACTTGGGTGAATCATAAAATTATTTGAAAGTAGGATAGAGTCAAGAGTTTTTTCACGCGTGCAAAAGAGACGGCATTAAAACAGAATCATAATGTGATTCATCGAAAGCGGCCTTTTCAGAGGACCAGGGATCAGGAAAACATTTAGAGATGGAAAAAGTATTTTAGGCCGCTGCACACCAAATGCGTGTGCTTGGCGTTGTGCGTGGCAGCATCAGTAAAGACGCATTGTGCACGCAATATAACTTCAACTGCCACACACATGACGTACAACGCCACGTGCACGCATTTGGTATGTATCGGCCCTTACCAATAGTACAAACAGACGCTAACTACAGTACTCCCAAAGTAATAATGCGCATACAAATCTTCACCACTGTTCGGCAAAGTTCGTATTTCCTTAAACTTTCTATACAAGCAATAAGGTCACGTGGTACGTTCGATCGCTCGGCTATAGATTTGTATGCGCATTATTACTTTGGGAGCAGTGTACCTAACTATAAAAAAAAAAAAACATATATACTCAGTTTAAGTTATAGAGGACCACCGATACCAACTGCAGGGTTATGAAAGGAGGTCCTCTGTGACCAAAGAGTACATTATATTATATTCTGTAACCGAACCCGAACTCGAATAAAACCGAGTTCGAGTAATCACTTCCCCACTGAAGGGCGGCTTACCAATAGTACAGATGATGCCGGATAAACGCACATAAGAAGCCTTGGAGTCGATGTCCAGGGCACAGATGTGCTGCAGATGGGAAGCTGCGTCGGCGGCCGCCATTTGCTGCCCGGGTTTGTTTGCTGAACCGGCCTAGAATGAAAGAATGTTATAATATAAGAATAATCTCAGGTACAATAAATGTCGCTGCAACTTTCAATTAGTTTAAAGTTTTGCACAATTTGGTCTGATTATTTGAGGCTAGTTTCTTCGAACAAGATCAAAGGCACATTTCATTATAAGTTCGAGCTAGCGTCCTATACTAATTGACTCGGAGTTGAGTGGCACTAACATCTTTTTTCAAAAAAGATCATTGAACCTTGGTCCTGAACACTTGCTGAGTCTCCAGTATGAATTTGACTATATATATCAATCAAAGACACTTATAGCAAAATCAAGTAGAAAGGAACCTACGGTAAAAAATCCAAATTTAAAAGTTTTGATAGGTTTTCGGGCTTTGGGCACATTTTTTGTAACGAATATTAACAGACTCTTGCTCAAAGAAAACATTTCGGCGAATGACTGAACATAGTTTTCAGGAAGTTTGAGGTGAGTAATGTTTGCCAAAATAATTATGTAAGCCACATACTAACACAAGACTCAAAAAATTCGTTTGACCTTCTTCTAGTTAGTCTAGTTTGATTTTATTGTTAAAACGATCATATTTAATCGCAATACACTTGAAGTACGATATTTGTGAACGGAGAAAATTGCAAAAATAATACGACTGGTATTTTAGTTTAGAATGATAAGTTTGTGTGACACATTTTGGTCGAAGGGACGTTCAGGGAAATAGACCTAACTGACCGACTGGAAATTCCGGTAAAAGGACGTAACGCCCCGAGAGGGAGTAGCTATGTAACTTTTCTATGGAACAGCTGATTTTTTTTTCACGCTTTTAGGCTTGGTTCCATGGTAAAAGTTGTTCGTATGGACCTGTTTCCGGCTTTCGCAACTTCATCTTTACACCCAGTATACAGTGACGTATTTCCAAACTTTGCGCTCAGGGCAAATACATTTGGTCGACCCTTTTATTGGTTCAAATAAAAGTTACATCAAAAATTAAACGATCTAAATATGAATTATCAATATTTCTAACTCACTAAAAAAATAATCAACATCATTATTATTTCAACTATTGGTAATTTTGGATTCAATGTTCAAAACTGCCAAATGATTGTCACCTTTCTGAGATATTTGATCGCAAGTGATTCTTAATCCTTGCGTGTACTGAGAAAGATCGCTCTCTGCACTACAGTTAGTAAAAGCAGTGCACTGGAAGATTCACAGTATTATGTTAGTGTACTATTTTGTTTCCGAATCATAACAAACAAAATTTCAAGATCTTTAGGAGCTTTACTGAGACTTTGAATGCAATGTTTAGGAAGAATACACTCGTCTACGAAATCGCATGTAATGTCTTGAGCTCATTAGTGTCATTGCGTTAGCGTTTAATTGTCTACATCCATGCTTTAAATACAAAATTCGTAACATAAGTTATTTTTCTTATTTTAACTTCTACTAAAAGGCGATCACAAATTACCAAAAATCTGTTTACTGGCCGGGCGGTGCACTTTTTCACAAGTGTATTAGGTATCTTTATAAAGCGTAGTGAGTACGTAAACTTATTCGATGGAAAAGCGATTCGCGGGCCGCCCCGGGCACTTGCCCTTTTAGCCCTTAAGGTTTCTACCAACGCCAACGACCTTGAATTAAGGAACTTTGTAACCATTTTATACGGTAACTATAGCATTTTTCAACAGAAGAAAAATACATAGTAATCTGCATGATACAAATAGTGATGTGGTTTTTCCTGAATTTCATTATAATATACAGAAGTGAAGCAAGAAAATTCTAAGTTTACCCTTATTTCTCGATTTTTTGTTCACTTGTAACAACATAACTGCTGCAGTTTTTATCGAAACAGTATGAAAATTTATAAACTTCTAGACAAAATAATACAAAATGATTTGGTTTTCTCAGTTTTTGGAAATTAATTTTATTTTGATTCAAAATAAATGAAAAACACACAATTTTCGCACTTGTCAGCCGCAGGGACTGACGTAACAGCCGTGTTGCAGTGCGAGCTGATAAGGACTTTATTTTAATATGGTTGCTAATTATTCCGACGGAGCCACCTTAAGAAGAAACGCCCCTGCCAGTATACATATATATCGTCACGACATGAATCCCAAGGGGGTGTCAGAGGTGTTCCGAGTGTGAAATGCAAGTAACAGTCCACACTCGATGCACTCGCGTTTTACCGACGATTATTACGTCTCAACCTGATGGGTGGTGACTGTGGTGAGCCCTATCGCCGTACTTCGGACACAAATACATGCTCAATTTTGTTGTTCTAAAAAGGTTATTAACACAAACTAAGCGCACAAACCCTACCGTGGCTGATTCACCCTACGCCTTTCCACAAAATGGGACTTTTAGCGGGGATTCGTTTGGATACTTTTTAAAACAAACTATCTGTTGTAGTTAACTCTTATAATTTTTAATTTTTATGCATCAAAACCGAACAAAAAGTCGATTATTTTGCCCTAGGGCTTTATTATTATTATTTTTTTAAATTTATTTATAATGGTTGGCTAACCTGCAGCCTTTCCTGTGTACCATAGATGTTATACTTTTTTTTCCACCGTTTAACGGCTCTGGATACAGTCCTTTTGAGCCAATTATAATTTAAAGTTCACAAGATTATATTTATTTTCATTTCCTCACACTATGCATTGAAAAACGTAGTATGATACACGGGCGTAAAAGCAATAAATTACTCGGTTACTTTTAAAACACTCGCTACGCTCGTGTTTTAAATCGTCCTCGTAATTTATTCCTTTTCGCCCTAGTAACATAAACTACTATTAAGATGGTTACAAAAACAATAATATTATTAAATTTGTTAGCTAGCGCAAAAGTCTATGATCTGTATCTCGTCGGCAGAATGCCTCTCGTTGCCCGTAGGGGGCGCGCGTGTCTCGCACAGTGTTACCCGCTACAGACTATTTAAAATTGTAAGGAAAATCACCAACGCTAGTTATACTACCAACAAATTCTAGTTGAAGTAACGAGATCGTGTAGGTTCAAACTAGGTGATTGTGATACTTGGATGTAAGTACATATTTCCGCTATGTCCAGCTTGCCTGCTGATCTATGCAATATACAAGGTGACTTTTTGATCATCGTCCAAATTCATACTGGTGGCTTGGTAAGTGATCAGTATCATTGATCAATAACAATTTTTGTAAAATTCGTAAAATGAAATTTCGACTTCCCATAGTGATTTACTCGGAACTGGAAGTGAATTTCTATGGGAAGCTGAAATTTCATTTTACAAATTTCACAAAAATTGTTATTGATCCAAGATACTGATCACTTATCAAGCCTCCAGTATGAATTTGGACGATGATCAAAAAGTCCCTTGTATAATCTGCACAGGTCCTCTAAAAAGGCAGTTTTGCATGAATCACATTTTGATTCTTTTCTAATGCCATCTCTTTTGCACACGTGAACAAACTCTCACTCCATCCTACTTTCAAATCATTTTATGATTAACCCAAGTCGGCCTTTTTAGATCCCCAGGTATTATGCTCGCCAAATAACTTTGCGGCTGAGAATACAAATTTGATTGTACATTCATACGTACATATACCCACGTCTGTCTCCCAGAGGGGTAGGCAGAGACAACAGATTTAAATCTGCTACGATCCTGACATACCTCTTTCGCCTCTTCCACATCCATCAATCTAGTCATACAAGCTCTTCTATTCCTTGTACTTTTGACATTGTCCTTCCTCAATATCTCGCCAATTGGTCAGCATACGTCCTTCTAGGGCGGCCTGTGGGTCTACCGCGTAATTCTCTTTTTCATCAACATCAACTTGAGATTGAAATTTGACGTGCGTGCGACGACGCCCGCCTAACATGCCATCTCTTTTGCACACGTTGAATTTCGCATGCATTTGCTTGAAGTTGATACAAATGAGAATTACGCGGTAGAGCCCCTGGTCGAGCTGTACCTTCGACTTGCGCACCATAGTTTCTTTCGTCACTTTACATGTCCAAACCACCGAAGCATTGCTTTTTCTATTCCTTCTTTCATCCTCTTTCAGACCGCGACGATATTTCTTATACAACGTGTAACAAACAGGTGTAACCATATTTGAAGAGCTTATTCAGTCAATGGTATAGAACAACTTTTACTATGAAGCCAACCCTGAAATCTCAAAAAAAATCTGCCCTTCCATACATTTCGGCCGAGCGGCATTGCATTTTTCTATGAAACAGTTAATTTTTTTTCGAGATTCAGGTTTTGTTCCATAGTAAAGGCTGTTCTATACCATTGACTGAATAAGCTCTTCTAATATGGTAACACCTTTCTGTTACACGATGTATATACATAAAAAATACTTAATAACACATATTACCTACCTACCTAATATGGTAAAAGTTGTTCTAATACCATTGACTGAATAAGCTCTTCTAATATGTTAACACCTTTCTGTTACACGTTATATATACATATAAAATACTTAATAACACATATTACCTACCTATCTAATATGGGTATCAAATTGTAGATATTAAAGAGCTGATTGTAAAAACATGTATTTTTACCATTTACTTGCACTGGTATCTTACCGGTTCTTATCTCGGAAACTGGAGGACTGAAAAATATGTTGATGATAGATCATAACTGGCCAATTACAGGAAAACTATAGCTATTTAAAGAAAGCTGAGCACAAATTAGAACTATGGGTATCAAATTGTAGGTAATAAAGAGCTGATTGTAAAAATATTATACAGTTTGACTATATTTACTTGCATTTCGAGAAATCCACGAAAAGCCCCCTTATCTCCAAAACTGGTGGGCCGAAAAATATGATAAAATTCATGGTAATATGTGTTTACGTAAAGATTACAGGAAAAATATAGCGGTTGAGAAATTCACGAAAAAAAATGACCTAATTAAATTTTTCATCCACGATACGGAACCCTAGGTACGCGAGTCTGACCTCCCTTGTCTTCAAATTTTTTTTTACTTGTATTGTTTGCCATGAAAGATGCCACAGTAACACGTATCGTGTGAAAATTTCAACTGGCTACCTATAACGGCTGAAGCTGTAGACCCCTGTGACAGACGGACGAACAGACAGACAGCAGAGGCTTAGTAATAGGGTCCCGTTTGGCACCCATCGGGTACAGAACCCTAAAAAGATGTTCTCCTTCGATAGGTAATACCAACACCTACTGTCACCCATCCACTGTAAATTCCTGGAAAGTCCAATTTTATTTTCATTTGCAACTCCATGAAAGTATTTGTTCTGCTGACGGTGTTACGCCGAATTATGTTTATTTTATTTTTCAATGTAAAATATAAAAAAATAAAAAAAAAAGTAACCAAATAACTCTAGTTAGTACCTACGACGAAATCGCTTTCACGTGACAAACAATTATGCATGTAACAAACAGACAGTCACGTATGTGTCAGATATTTATGTCACAGATATTATTCTCGTATCATACTAAATACATAACCTAACAAACTAAGTACCTATAGATATAATGTTGGCACTTTCATGTCATGCATGATATAACTTTGTGATTTGAAGTGTCTATTTACCTATCGACTGATATGATTTATAAACGAGGAATAAAATATAAAGATAAAAATTATTTATAAAGATGAGTGATTTCTATCGAGCAATAGGTATCACACCACGCTAGTTTGTATTAATTACAATTTACTATAATACTCAGGGAACGATGGAATATACTTCACCTACAAGAACTAAACTCTTAAATAATTTGATGATGATAATATTCACTATTGATTGCAGAAATGCAGCGTGTAAGTGCATATTTATTTTATTTTTCTCAAATTCTCATTTTCTCTCAACAAATTAACGGGTTTGTGTTTTCCGGTTTTTGCTTTCAATTGTCGATCTAATGAACAGTCACAGACTTGTGTTGTGACCTTTTGGAGGTCATACGATCAGGTGTTTTATCCATACGTATAGTCAGTAAGATTTCTATAATATAACTGCAGTTATAATAGTACAAACATCAGTAACAGTACAAGCAAATCAGTTTCGACATAAATTAAATGTTGATGCGAGTTATTTAAATAACAAATTTAAACAAAATACCGGCATGGAAAGACCCATCTTCAAGGTAACGATCAGTTTATTCCTGAATACTAGACTGCTAATATGTCACGTAACATGCTATTAACACGAAAAAATATCTCGGAATATCTACCTCAGTTTTGCCATCGTAGATCGTCGACCAGACCATGCTTATGGCGTTATTATGGAATAGTTTAGTGAAAAACTGAATAAACGCCGCCGTGCGTGATCTTGAGCTGCCCTTCCGTATTGAAAAGAGCTCCCCACTGCGACTTTCCGAGTTGCGTATTGGACGGCAAGGAAACGCACTGCGCAGTCGCGGAATAAACGCGACGCGGGGGGTGGAAAAATCCGAACAAACTACAGAAAAGCGAAAAATTCTCGGTCTTTGGTGTGTGAGCTTCTGACACTGTTCTTTTGTTTTTATAAGACAATCAATAGATTCTGAACAGCCAGTAGTAGACGAGTTTAATATTCTAAATTTAAACCTTTGAAAAGGTGCCAGTATTTTGCTTTGGCGCGATGCATTTAGTTGTTCTAGCTATGGCAGTTATATCGGCGTAGCGAGCGACTGGCGAATCTACTATTTAACATTAAAATATTTTTAGTTTTTCGATCTACCGCGGGGCAACACTTGGCAGTAACGTAAAAGGTGAATTTTGATTTTATTCTGGTGTTTGTAATTTCCAGGCCTTCCGTTTCCTCTAAGCAGCGTTTCAGCCAGCCACAGAAATAGGTGATATGACAAGGTTTGGCTATTGTTTCAATTTATACATTAAGGCCCAGTACCAAGCTAAACTTCAGTCCTGTTCTAACTCTTCTGTTTTCTAATTGTCTTTCCTGCTCTAATCAATGCGATATTAGGATATGTAATTAATACCTTTTTTCTAATGACTTAGAAAATATATGTAATTCTTACGAGCTTAGAGATTTAGAAATACATGACATTAACGTCATTTTAAGATATTATTGTGCTGACTATATTTTTTTTTAAGCGAACATGATGATATTACATTTTTAATTTAATATTTTTTTAAATATTTTAAATGTGATAATTAATTGACAATATGAGTTAAATAAATTGTTCATTAATCTTTATATGGGGCCTTAAACTGCATATTATTAATCATACTTTAAGACTTGAAGTTTTTTAATAAAACAATGAATATTGAACAACACAATGAACATTTTTCAGTCGTCATAAAGTGAAATAACGAACAGATGTAGTGTGTATAGTGTAATAATAATAAAAATGTATACAACGTGTAACAGAAAGGTGTAACCATATTTGAAGAGCTTATTCAGTCAATGGTATAGAACAACTTTTACTATGGAACAAACCCTGTATCTCGAAAAAATTAATTAACTCTTTCATAGAAAAATGCAATGCCGTTCGGCTGAAATGTATGGAAGGGAGGATTTTTTTTGAGATTTCAGGGTTGACTCTATAGTAAAAGTTGTTCTATACCATTGACTGAATAAGCTCTTCAAATATGGTTACACCTTTCTGTTACACCTTGTATATAAAAATTACTTTTATTAATATAGCCATATTTATACTGTAGACTCGGTAAGTGGTCAGGACCAAGGTTCAAAAGCCTTTTTTCCAGAATACGAAAAAAAAAACTTTGTGACACAACGTAAAGAACAGGAAGCCTAAATTTTATTGGCTGTGGATACAGTGCCGCTAGCGGTGTTTTATTACAATGTGTTAAAATGCCACAAGGCTTGTGGGCCACAAGTTGTGGCATTTTAGCGCATCCTCTTAGACTGCCGCTAAGATACGTCACGTGTCACGTGACTTCTTTGTATACCTTCGCTTAATTTGTCACTTCAGTCAGATATCGAATCATTGATGCAGTGGGTAAAGGCACTACAGAAACCAGGTTTTAGGGGTCGAATCCTTGTCGGAAGCTTTTCTTTTTTTGTTTTTTTTATTACTCGGCATTTTAGCCCATTGTAATAAAATATCGCTAGCGGCACTGTATACTTCCAATTTTATTTTACGTTTTTCACAAAAAGTCACTGAACCTTGGTCCCGATTACTTACCGAGTCTACAGTATGAATTAGGCTATATAAACAAAAGTCACCTTACATAATAGCTAGTATTCTTTGCCCACTCTCACAATAAATATATTGAGTGGAGGACGCCATTGAAATCAGACGGCCACCAGCGTTACGCAAAAGGGTACCTGTCACAATATGATGAAAATTAACATGGAATTTTTTTTTATAAGAAAGAAGAATTTGAATTTTATATGCAAGCACTACCTATATAAGTCAGTTGCGATTTCCGCTAAACTATACCGAAATTCGTAATTAAGGTACTTATAGGTATATTAAAATATTTAAAACAGACAATAATTATTTACTGTTTACATTTACTAAGTTAAATATTAGAAATCAGTTTGGCTACCACTCTGAGAAGAATGGCAAGAAAATCGCTGTGGACACTGAAAGATTTTGTGTCCTATACATTAAGAGGAGGCCTTCCTTTTTCAACAGTTTTTGAACGATTGTACTGAATCTACCATAGACGCAATCAATATAAAATTATATATATGTTTTTTCAAACCTTTATCTTTACGTTTCACGTAGCGTTACCTAATTGGAAAACTTTCGCTCGATAGATTTTATTTTTGAAATTAGTCTTTATAGTAGTTTATGTGTCATATTTTACTATCAATACGAAAATATTGATTATTAACCAATTTATTATTATTGTTTAATAACCAATGTAAGTTGAAAAATGTCATAAATGCAATATTGTAATTTTAGTAGATTTTAATCTTGAAATTAGACTCGTTCTGCATCGTTTCGTGTGCATTTTGGCGCACGCGATTTTCAACTTTATGAAAGTTAGTCTACGGGTTATAACTGCAAAGTCGCTGAGCGCCTAAGGAAGGCCTCGTCTTAATCATAAGAAATGTTTCATTTTTACAAATATATATAAGCACGACATACGACCGGTTCAGTCAGTACATCATTTTATGTTAAAAAATGACCTGTCTACAAGAGAAAATATATAAATCACTTCATCAAACTTAGTTTTTGTAATTCAAGTAGGCCTTGTTTTACTAAACTACTTACTAAAAGATACTCTGTGCAT
The DNA here is from genome assembly GCA_934047225.1 of Ypsolopha sequella. NCBI lineage: Eukaryota > Metazoa > Arthropoda > Insecta > Lepidoptera > Ypsolophidae > Ypsolopha > Ypsolopha sequella. Next base: position 24,810,518 of record OW203984.1, on the reverse strand, counting down.
CAAATATGTTCATTACGAGCAGCTTCGCCGCCAAATTGTGAAAACCCCACCTTTTTCTAATTAATCGAACCCAAACACCTAAATTCATATAAACTAATAAGATAATTAGAATTTCAAAAATGTTGAAATTCTAATTTACAAAAACCAATGGAAACTTTGAGATGGCAGTATACATAATACATACACGTAATAAGGTTTTGTTGAATAACTATTGAGTCAATCTTGAATTTAACTGTTCTGTTTCGATTGATTAGAAAAAGGCAGGTTTTTCACAATCCGGCTGCAAGACCGTTCTTAAGTACAAAGAACATATTTTATCGTTTTTTTTACTTGGTTGAAAATCTGTGCATTCATTATATGACGTGTTACAATTATATTATTGGAAACTTTAAGGTATTTGTTGTATTTGAAAAGTATTATTTGGTACACAGTGAAGATTATAATTTTGATTAGTTAAAATTTTGTGGGTCTGCTGTTGAACTTGTGTATTTTTCAACCTTTATTTTTACTTTTAGTACCTTTCTTATTAATCATATTTTTTTTTTAGATTTTGCATTCACAGCCATCAACTTTGATATCACCAAAAAGTTACAAACAGAAAAAAAAAACCTACTGTTAACAGCACCAAAAGTTGGTTTATGTCACCACCACTGTATTATTTTGGTAACAATAATGATGTGTTTCATTCACCAAATTATTGCCTGTAATTTTTAGGTTGAAGCTTTTTTTTAAAATAAATAATGACTTTTCTAAGGGAAAACAGTTTAACCATATCTTGGAGCTAATTCAAGATATAAGTAGGATAAGTACAGCTAAGTAATAAAAAAAATTGTAATGCACACAGGCTAAAATCTCAGCGAAATCACACAGATTAAAATCGTTGCTAAATCTTCTTCCAAAAAGGTGGAATGTATATTAGTGAGCCTTTTAACATACCTACCAAAAAAACTACTCACTTAAATTTACTAGCAGAAGAAAAAGTGTGAGATCATGTGTAACTATGACTATTTATTAACCTATCTGTTGTCCAAGCATGCAAAATTATACCATGTAAAATTATATAGTAGACTTTCCCCAACAAATCGTGTCACAACTTTACCCTGACACAGGGGTATGGAAAAATGAAATTATTTCATACCCATGTCAGGGTAAAGTTGTGACATGATTTGCTGGCCAAACTTTACATACCTAATTAGGAATAAAAAAATTAATTCTACACACATGACCAAGCCAATTAGACAAATGATTGTCTAATAATCGTCTTTAACAAAAGATAGTCTGTCTAATGTAAGCGGAATTTAACTTTACCTGCCTCAGGTAGGTAGCTATGGTTTTTTTTTAAATATTTTTTTTCATACCTGTGTCAGGTAAAGTTATTCTCAGCTTTCATTACACAGATTCTTATAAATATTTAACCATTCTTCTAATTGACTCGGTTGTGTAGTAGGAACTTTAAAGCTATCTAGGCAGGATAATGTAGCAGAGCAATTACTCTTCAAGTCAGTCAGTAATTTTCAACAATGGTCTGTGTGGTTGAATGAGCGTCTGAGTCATGAATAGGTACCTACCAACAAACTAAAATTGTAGTAGGTACCTACCCAGTCATCTTTTTTTATAGGTTATCTTTCAGTATCAATAAGTAATTCAGTTAACTTTTACTATAGACGTGAGAAGATAACATAATCTATATTTAGATATTAGGTATTAGGTAGTAGGAACCTTAATGTAGGTACATAATACCTAAAATGCATAAAAAGTATGTAGGTAGGTATTGCCAAATACTTTTGGGATAAAATACATTGCACAAAGTTAGAAGATTTTAGGTTAGAATATATTAATAAAGTAGAAATATAACAAATAAACGAGAGTAAGTAAATATTAAAAACAATTCAAATAAATAATATTTTAAATTTAACACCGGTGAATTTGGTTAGTACCTACCCTGAAAACACTCTAATTTGTGTTTCGATTTAAAATGACGATCATGAATTATGTAAAATATCTACTGAATCGTTATCATAATTATACGGAATTAGTAAAAACTTACAAATGCCATGTTTGGAGTTAACTTTTCCGAAAAATAGTTAATTCACGCACAGGATCTCGGATCACTTTGACAGTTCAGTTGTTAAAAACTTTTAGAGGTCATTACAATGTCAAATGCAGGTAGGTACCGGATTTTTACGCCTTGCCACATTGCTTTAGACCGCATTCATTTTTACAACTTCGATTCAATATTACTGTATGGTATTGAAATAAAAACAATGATTTTGTGAAATAGGTATTTAGTTGGACCTATTAGTATGTAAACTGATGAAGTTTCTCATTTGCATGAAATTATAATTTATAAAATTTACAAGTAAGTACCTAACTCAATTTACTAATAAAAGTGTGTTATCCGCGCCCTACACAAAACTATGTAGGTAAGTACCTAGGTAACTTGCTTGTTTTCGAATTCTAAATCTTATATACTTACGCGAATTTGTCTCCCTGTCACAGCCTTCATATTTCCTAAGTAATTCACTAGCACAAGTTGCCGGGAAGAGCGCCGATACCCTTATGAAAGTATTTATCTAGATTATTTATCAGAACTAACCGGTACCTATTACAAAGCTGTTATCTTTATCGACTGTCAATAAGTCGTTCTATAAAAGGTGTAGGTCAAATGTAGAAACAAGTGTTCTTTGAGGTCATATTAATTTGCTTTGTATTTTGCGTTTCGATTCAGATTTGCCAGACCAGAATATAATTATTTGTTACTGATGCGCTCTTCTTTAAAATTTCGATGCGTGTCTGACTGAAGATTAAATTTTAGTAACTTCGGTATTTTCTTTAAAAAAAAAGTCGTAGAAATTAATAAACTTATTTTTATTAAAACTTCAATTTACAATCAAACTCATAACAATATGGACCGACCAAATAAAAATCGTAAGTAATAGCTACTGACAAGAATTTTCACCTTTTTTAAAGGTATGGAATGACAACGGCAACAACTAAATACTACAGGATTTATATACAGCCATCGTTTCACCAATCAGAGCAGCTGAAGAGTATACGATAAATTTATGCAATAATGTCACAATAAGGCTACGTTCAAAACGTGTGATCTTCGTGCGAAATTTCACTCGTTTTTAAGGAGACAAGAGTTATATACTAGAAAGAGAAAGAAAGATCTGGTTTTGAAACGCTTGCGAGTGATTCCCGTGAGAAAAGCGTTTTGGAATGGTCTGGAGTAACACACGTCAAGTAAATACATAACCTCAAATCAAAATAAATAAATAAAGTAAAGTACCTAATAAAGAAGGAATTCAACCGATACCTATTGCTTTTAATCTGGATGGCATTGCAACCTTTGCATTAGCAAGCCATTATCCTGTCGAAGCAGTTTCGAAAAATTTTTATCGAATTCGTATCGAAATGTTGAATTCTATTTTCAAAATTCGTCTAAATCCCGAGAAAACTCCGAAATGACAAATGTCAGGCGAATTTTATCGGTGCCCAGACAGAGTTAGAAATTGCACTCGTCAGTGCGATATTTACATTTCTCGAAAGCGTTTCAAAACACTTAGCGCAACTGTCAGGTAACAGTTCGTTTACCCTCGGTTTCACTCGGGTCGATTTTTGAACGATGCAGGGTAAAATTCGCATCGCTCCGAGTGATAATCACACGTTACGAAACGTACCCTAACAGTATAGTGCGTTTCATAGAATAGTACCTATGCTGTTATGTTGGTAGCAGCAATTTCATCCAATCCATAGACATACAATTTTGTTTTATCCAATCATCTCGTTTAGAAGTCGTTGGTGCCAACATTACGGCATAGGTATTATTTTATGAAACGCACTTCTAGCGAGATGTCGAACACATTTTTGTCCGTGAACATAAATCTTTTTCTAATGAACACTTTATGACAGATTGGTAAAACAGGCCTTGCTTTTTGTTCCCGTTGAGCGTTATTCTTAGCAATAAAGTAAAGAAAGATACAATACAACATAATACCACAAAATCATTACGAATAAGGTTCGGCTAGGCTTTTATTACATTTGTAGTTGAAAAAATTAAAAAAGCAGTCGTTTTAGCAAGCAACAGTTTCTCATGTCAATATTGAACAAAAAGTTAAATTGTGTAAAAAATATTGAAATTTTAGCATTAATTTAAAATACTCCATCATTCATTTAACATTTCTGTAATTTGTATATCAACGATTCGTTATAATTTTTCTAGTGAACTTCGTTATTTTAAACGATTATTTTAGTAAATCGAAGCATAAACATTTAGGCCAATAGTTCTGTGTTATTTCAGTGGCAAATACAATTTTCTACACTTAAGTATTTATGCAGACAAATAGTTTAATGTTAATCGATAAACATTCGTTATACAAAGAAGGTACTTTCGAAATGTAACATTTGGAGCACATTGTCATTATTAACAAGTGAAAATAGCGTGAAACACTATACTATACTTACATTTTACTATATTTTTGATCCATTTCTATTAAATCTTACGACTTATAAATTTTAACTACTCTCGTAATATCACTTCGGGCGACACATTTTAATATTTTGCGTCTGCAACTTACTTAAAATTATTCATAACTTAAAGCCAAGTCCAGCTTTTGATATACATCCATCATTGTGCTTAAAAGATACTTTTCGATATATCATTTAAAACTAGTTTTAGACAAATCATTTCTTTTTGAACTTGTAGTTTTATTACAGTAAAACAACCTTCATGTGGTACTGAAATGTTAACAGTAGGCTAATGTTGGTAATATACCAAAAATAAAATTTATCAAGCAAACATTGCAAAGCTTCTGAAAAAAATAGTGTAGCCCATTAAAGGGTTATTTTTGCATTAATTAGTAATTTTTGCAAAAATATACAAAAACTCACTATACATTGGGTCATTTAATTCAGATTTTAAGGTTAAACGTCAGTCGCTTAGTGCAAAGTGCATAACTTAACTTTGTTTTTCTAGTTTAGAAGCTAAAAATTGGAAAACCTTTTTGGTACGTGGCAATTGACGCCAATAGTTCAGTATTAGTGAGGTTTATAAATCATTCATGATCTTGTCCAAACAATGTTAAAACAGCATTTTAAGTTGAAAAGATCATGAATTCATGACTAATCGTGTATACAATTTCAGACTCATGCTTTATAACCCTCACTAATACTGAACTATTGGCATCAATTGCCACATACCAAAATTATTTTAATTTTTTATTTCTTAACAAGAAAAACAAAGTTAAGTTATGCACGTTTTTAACCTTAACACAAAAAATATGTCATTCATTACCGGTGCCAGAGGTTTTTAGAGAGTTAACTGAATCGTCAAGCACTTTCAGAAAGTAATATAGGATGAGTTTATAGTTAGGGCACAAATACATACAGGGTAACGACTCCGAAGTGAAATATAAGGTAACAAAATGTATACTTGCGATTGTCGGCACTTGGTGAAACTTGGAACACAGCAACGTAAACAATGATAATTATTATCATTGATATGATAATATCATTGTTTACGTTGCTCAGAGCTAGTGCCTGGAGTCAGTGACATATTTTAATTAACATCTTCCCTTGAAAATGGAGTTGAATCCGAAACCGGTTGGGAGTTAAGATAAATAAAATGAAGTAAAACTATAAGTACAAGTGTTTTTAATTCAAGAAATATAAGGTCTTTCAGTTTAAATGGAAAGTAATTTAAGAGGTGATTCAGTATCGTTAATACATCACATTCCACTGCAAAGTACTTTTTTTTGCGCGAACTTTTTCTTCACTTGTCCATACAAACTGAGTCAGCTGATCGAACCATTTTGTACTGAGAAGCGAAAAAAAAGTTCGCGCAAAAACAAGTGCTTTGCAGTGGAATGTGATGTATTAACGATACTGAATCACCTCCTGAATTACTTTCAGTTTAAATTGAAAGACCTTATATACAAGGTGAATTTATCATCATCGTCCAAATTCATACTTGAGCCTTGGTAACTCATTAGCATCATGAACCAATAACGATTTTTGCAAAATTCATGAAACTAAATTTCGACTCCTCATAGTGATTCACTCAGGACTGGGAGTGAATTACTATGGGAAGTCAAAATTTCACTATACGAATTTCACAAAAATTGTTATCGATTTATGATGGTGATCACTTACCAAGCCTCCAGTATGAATTTGGACGATGACCAAAAAGTCACCTTGTATAGATTGATTTATAGCTCGGTCGTATGTCCATATCTATGGCATGATTAATGCGTAATATTAGAGACGATGGAATCTTTTTGGGAGTCCCGGGCCAGGAGCCTTATTACCTAACTTTAACATCTATCGCTATCGCCGTCAAAGGTATCGTGATTGGCTAGAAATGATGTGACATCAATTCTACCCAATCATGATACCTTTGACGGCGATAGCGATAAATGTGAAGTTAGATATTTGGTGTCAAATCGGTGTAACACGACTTATCTCATTTGACAGGACATTATATTATCTGTGACAGGACTAACCTTATTTTTAAAATCCTGTCTTTGTCTTTTCGATACAGAAAGAAAAAGACAGAACGCTTAAATTAAGTTTAGTTCTGTCAAATAAGTTAAGTCGTGTAATACCGAATCGACACTAATAAGGATTTCCTACACGGATCAGCAATTTGCAAGTATAATTCTAACTTATACATGTGACATTTAAACTTACAGAAGTGACAAAAAAGTCTAAAATAACAACAAAATGTTCAACAGTTGCAAGGCATACACTGATTTCGTCGTTATTTATATCTAATTCTATACCTACGTGAAAGATATTTGTTCAATTAACCCATAGAATTTTGGGTTGCGCATCGGGCAAACAGACATCCAAGTTTCGATATAGGACTTTCAATCAGACAACAGAAAATTTAACAAAACAAAATATCATAAAATTAATCACATAAATAAAACGCACGGCTTTACTTTGCTACATTAGTTATTCTCGCGTCCACACCAAAGGGAAGAAATCTGGCGTTCCAGCCTCTTTAGACCCGAAATCTGTTTTGCAATAATACTGCGGCCCAATTACCGTGTTCTATGCCTTCTGTCACTTCACAGTAGATTGATTCGAGCCTCGACTTGGCCTGTGATTTTTGATGTTTCAGAGATCATGAGAATTAAGAGGGTTAAGTACAGCTTAGCGAGATTTTCTCTCTATCTAACTTATTTGTGCCAACCGCATAGAGAAAAACTCGCTTAGCTGTACTTAACCCTCTTAATCTCTGAAACAATAGATCACAGTCCAAGTCAAGGCTCGGATCAATCGAACCTGTGAAGTGGCAGGAGACACGATCGTGCCGCAGTCTATTTTTAATCAATTGTTATCGAGAATCATCAACTGAGTTAAGCCGCAATTAGCCAATCACAGCGCTGCATTTCATACTTACAGTAGAGCCATCGAGTGATGGCGCCTATGACGTTTAAATGCCTACAAAGTATCGTAATTATTTATAAGCAAGTGTGAATTAAAAAATGTAATACTTCATTGTTGATAGTGATGTACTACTTGTTTCGGTTATTTTATTTCAATTTGAATGTTGCTTTACTGTGCAATAGAATTCGTATAGAAACAAAGATTTTTTTTTAAAGTTTCTCATGTTTTATAGGTCGTGTTTGAGTTCGCCAAGTTACGCAATAATATTTAATTAAAAACAAAACAATGACGAAGTTAAACTAAACAAAAATAAATGATAGTAAAATACTTTTTTCGATTTAGATATTTAAACATCTCTTGGGGGCCCCAGGGCACTACATCGCATAGCCTTCCGATAGCTACGCCACTGGTTTTGGCACATTTTCCTTTTGTATTATTATGTTGAATGTTGAATGACGTGTCTAATGTTGAGTAAACTCACACTTGATTTTTATTTTTAACCGAAATTTGAAATGTACCTCATCACTAAATGCAGCTGTCATAAGTGCCATCACTCAGTGGCTCTTCTTTAACACTAAATTATTGATTCTCGATAACAATTGATTAGCAATAGACTTCCGGCATGATCCTCCTGCCATTTTACAGGTTATTTTCGCTCATGTTGTAATTCTCAAATGTGAAATCGGGGTTTAAGTTAAAAAAGAGGGCAATTCAGGTTGCCCTTGAAAGACGTATGCCAACCAAATAGGTAAAAAATTGGAAAATGACTAAGACAAAAGCACCCGAATTGGAAGAGCTGGTGAAAGAAACGTGTTAGGGTCGCAGTAGGATAAGATCTGTAATCTCTGGAAAGCAGGCGAATGTACTGAAGTGACTGTCGTGTTTAAGCCATTCAAATTCGTGTTGCCAGAAGTTGGTCATAGCATACCCAAGTCCATAATTTTATTAGTTTATTCACACAAATTGAATAACATATTAAATGTTTTGTGCAACTGGTTCTTTCAAATATACATTCTAATAATTTACAAAGTGGTCAGTACCACAATCTCCTTGTTCATTAAGAGCAATTTCCCTTTCGATTCTTAAAAGCGACAGTTTGGCAAACCTAGATGTAGCTTGCCTCGCTCGCTCGCATGAGTTTTTCCCATTTTCAGAACTGTCAGTTTTAAGTATCGAATGGTGCGCTTTAGCCGACCTCACTCTTGACATAGAACAGTAGGTAAGGGGTGGCTGCTGATCTCAGCTTGGGTTCCGCAGACAGTAAGTCTTCGAACTCTTCGTTGGAGATGGGTTTGACAAGGTCGTCGTCACAGGCCAACCAGCACTCTTCTTGTCTAGGGCGGGGAACGCAGCACTCCTGGAAGGAAGGAAAGATATCAATTTGATAGTAAAAAAATAGTATATTTCGGTATATTATAAAAAATAGTAAAAATAGTATATTATTATAAAATGGCGGATTTTCTTACGTCGAAAGCTTACATTCCGAGGGTAAGAAAACCCATTTTTACTCGTTGCGAACGATACTTTTTCTACTACCTGATTTATGTATTTAAATATTTAATTTTTCCTTTCTAATTTAATGTATTTAAAGACTTTGCAAAGCGCGGCGCGGTTTTTACCTTTTTTTTTCAGACTTCTGCCGGCGGCTTTTATTTGTGGCCAGTATCATTTTGCAAAAAAAGAATGTCAGACGCGATATAATCGATTATGTCGTGAATCGGAACGCAGGGAATTTCGATTGTAAAGACAAACTAAGGACGTCAAAAATAACCTAATTTAGCACGAAATGAAGACAAACGTCAAAAAGAACCTAATTTTGCAATAAATGAAATTTCAATACGATATTTCAAACTGACCTGATAGTCCATTCCGCAACGGGGCCCGGAAAGTTCGATTTTCAAAACTAATTTCGAGTATTAAATGGAACTTTTTCATAAAGGTAGTAGAAAAATAAACTTTCCCTGATTACGTATCTCTCACCGAAATTTCTACATCACGTCGACTTAGTTTCACGTCAGTTTTATTAAAATATAAATATATATATATAGTCACGACTTGAATCCCCGAGGTGGTGTCAAAGGTGTTCCGAGTGTTCCGAGGTACATTTGCGTTTCGCCGACCATTACTACGTCCCAATGTGATGGGTTATCGCCTATCACCGTAATTCGGATACGCTTTTTAGGGCGTGCAGATGTTTTCCTTCACCGTTCAGCAAGTGGTAAGTATTATGTTATACAAATACATTTTCAATGCAAGTGCTCGTAAAGGCCTACTTTTTATGCATCAAAACCGAACAGAAAGTCGATTATTTTGCCCTAGGGCTTTATTATTACTTTTTTTTTATTTATTTACCAGAAGTTAGCTAACCACCTTTCCTGTGTACCATAAATATTATACTTTTCCACTGTTTAACGGCTCTGGATACAGTCTTTTTGAGCCAATCATAATTTAAAGTTCACAAGATTACATTTGTTTTATTTCCTCACACTATGCATTGAAAAACGTAGTATGATACACGGGCGTAAGAGCAATAAATTACTCGGTTTAATTTATTCCTTTTCGCCCTTGCAGCATAAACTGCTATTATAGCAGGAATCGAACCTCTAACTTCAACAACCTATCTACTATCTACTGTAACATATAGCCAGGCAATATGTTAGGTTTAGGTAAGGCTAGGTTTTATAGGTAGGTTAAAGGACTATATTGCCTGGCTATATGTTACACTACTTATATATGTTGTTGGTGTTATTAGCTTATTTACCTACTTAATAGAACAGTTGATATATACAAACTTATATAATTTATGTTGAGAGCTCTGGTCTGCCAACAAACTGTTGTAGAGTTTGACGGACATTATTAATGTTTGTATTGTGTAAATTTTTATGAAATAAATGTCTTAAATTTTTTTTATTATAAATATTTATAAACGAAGCATACTTTAGCCTGACATCTATTGCTCTGCTTGCTGGTCCTATTGAACAGCGCACGCATGAAGCTCGAACTAGAGTTGCCGGTGTTGCTGGCAGTATCGCCGGTGTCGCGGCAACACTTGTGCTCGTTGGGCGTAGAACGGGCGTACGCGACGTAATGGCCGCCCGACAGGGACTGCCCAAGGTGCATAATTACCGCCCATAGAATGTACCTGAAAGTGGTAATGGCGGGAATCTAATAAACAGGTTTAATTCAGAATTTTCGTTCTTAATAGGTATTTTGATAGTTGAAATATTGAACCTTAAAAAAGAGTTGCCAGCGTTCCAAATTAAGGAAATTGACGGCAAATTGAGTTTTTATTTTAAAGCACTATACGTTAAATTTCTCGACTTTTGTTATTGCTTTAAGGGTCGGAGTTCGGAAATCGGGTAAAACAGGGTTCGGCATAATCACTTTAGATCATAGAAAATATAAACATTTCTAAACTAAATACATACTCTACAAAATGAAGAATAAGATATTTAAAAATAATTGCTGTAAATTTTTATAGTAACTTCAGAAAAAATCAGGAATTTGAAGAAAAACTCTCGAACATTATAAAAAAACTGGCAAAGTGCGTGTCGGGCCACGCGCAGTGTAGGGTTCCGTAGTCACCTTGCACAATATGTGGACTTCTTCTCCTAAGTTTGTCGACTAATACAGATCGCGCCAAACTTTTAGTACGCTCGGAAGTTGCTCTTCCCAAGAACGGCCCATACATTTTGTTCATGCTGATGCGAATCACCCCGTATTTAGAGGGTAATATAAATAAATAGTCGAGTTTAATAATAATGGTAGAAGGAAGAATAAAATCAGTTATTATTATTAGTTATTAAAAGAAAACAGTTCCTCGCAGCCTCAAACACATAATTCACAATTAAATAATAATCTGCGTCATCACTTCGTGACGTCATCTCATACGTCACTACTTATCTTTACTGAAATCCATTGACGTACTAACAAGTAGACATCGGATCTGCGGTCAAAAGTGTCCGAACCAAAAGAGTGTCAAAACCATTGAAAACTAAAAAAGCGTGTCAATCGCACGTCAATCAAAATTGAGCCATGCGCTAATGACATACGATTCAAATTAAAATGATTTGTTTCTTAATATTTTGACACTTCACTAAGGATACTTTTTTCGTAAATCTTGTACTAGACCCGAGGTCCATGGTTTGTATGTCAATGCTGAAATCCAATGAACGATTACGACGAGCTGTTAATAAATATTATATTTATACTACACCTGCTCGGAAAGTACCTTCTTACTTTTTTGAAAACGATGCAGAAAATACGTCATTACTGTCATACAAATATGCGGGCGGAAAAAGTGTATGAAAATTCATTGTTAACGTGCTTGAGCGGGCAAAAAAAGTATATGCAAATCCATTGTTAACGTGCTGTTTTTTTTTTTAAATAACATAAAGAATGAGCAAGTGGCCAAGTAGCCAGTATTATTTTGCGAACTCGTACATAAAACTCGAAAAATGATACTGGCCACTTGCTTTTCCTGTACATAATGAAAAATAAGAAGGAAATAAAAAGTGACAATCGCACGCGAGTCGGTCGGTTTTTTTTATTGTATCTTGATTAAAAGTAAAATTATACTATTTCCTCGCAGGTGTAGTATAAAGCACTATGTATCACTCGGGAGAAAGTGCGATTCCCAACCCGTGTGTATTGAGGCCCTTGGCTTCGCCTCGGGCCTCAAACTACACCCTCGTTGGTAATCTTCCCCTTTCTTCCCTCGGTGAACAATGAACTATTCTCCGTGCAAGAACAATGAAGTATTGCATTGTTTTATTGTCACTTCATAAATAATTACGAAACTTGGAAGGCATTTAAACGTCAGTGGAAGGGTCGTGCCTTGCGTGAGTGAGACGGAAAAGAGTTATTATGTGTGTACAATAAAGAATAGAATAGAGAAGTAACCTGTGCTGCGGGCTATCTTTATCTTTGGCGCACGGCTCGCACCAGCACGGCATCGATTCTGGCGTCGGGGCGTGCCGCGTGATCTTCGTCATACCGCCGCTGAACCTGCAGTGACGTCACAAATATTAGGTTTTTTGCATATGAAAATGCCGTTTTCTGTAGAGAATTTGAAGGTAACTCAATTTTCAGTACTAACATTTTTGCATTTTTTTTAGGAATGACAAATCCAAATTATGTAATTTCTTTTGTGTATGAATGAGACAAGATTAATTTTGTTTTTTTATTACGAATCTTATCATGGAAATGGATGGCATTTAGGACGAATTGTTTTAGAAGATTTAATTTTTATAATCAAACTGAAAATAAAAACAAATATAAAATCTTGAAATCAATTTTCAAACCAAAAACAAATCATTGAAATAACTATTGAATTACAGGAATTATGAACTCATGAATCTGTAAGAAAATTTCAGCAATTTCATAGGTAGACCTATTATTTACATTACACAATCACAGTGTCGCACACACAAGGTGACATTTATTTATGCAGCCAAATTCATACCAGAAGCATGGTAAGTAATCAGTACCACGGATCAATAATGCTATTTGCGAAATTTAAAAAAGGAATTTTTGTCTCTTAGCTCCTCTTACGGCTCGGGGCTGAGCTTGCAAAAATAGAGAATAGGAAAAAAAAAACGAATTTCCCAAAGAGTACCTGTACCCTGGTACCGACTATTTGCAAAGTCTTCAGTATAAATTTGGCTGCATAAATAAATATCAACTTATATTTACATGTGTAAGACAAGGATAGAAGGTAAGACCTTGTAATCGCGTTATTTTATAATTATTGTAGTCAAAGGGTATCTATATCGATATGAAATAACCTAAATACCTTTTTCTATTCGACTGATGACGGCCCCATACCGTGGGCCGAAATATATCGAGATTAAAAATGTTTTATTGTTTTTTTTCTATAATAATGAACTACTCCTAATAAATAACTTAATTTTTTGAGAAAGTGGTAGAGCTGATGCCGGGCTCGACTGTGGAGGTACCACCATCTTACTTGGAGACCCCCTCGAAGTAATTCGGGGGAGAGTAAGGGCACAGCTCACAGGCAAAAAACCAGGAGGCCCACCATGCCTGGGACCGATGGATGGCGCTATATCCATCCCTGATAGCCAAGCCTCATATGGAACAGACTGGTGACGGGCAGCGGCGTCACTGGTGCGAGGGTTCCGGCACCGCGCTCACCAACCCGCCTGCCCAGCGTGTGTGAGTATGGGCAATTCTTCCAGGATGACCGCCGGTAGTGGCAAAGTCCTGGAAAGGCTTATGTCCAGCAGTGGACGAACTACGCTGATGGATGAACGTAATTTTAAGTTATATAACTATAGTTTTTCAACTAATGACGCCTCACAAAAGGACAAATATATACAAGGTGACTTTTTGGTCATCGTCCAAATTCATACTGGAGGCTTGATAAGTGATCAGTGTCTTGGATCAATAACAATTTTTGTGAAATTCCTAAAATGAAATTTCGGCTTCCCATAGAAATTCACTTCCAGTCCCGAGTGAATCCCTATGGGGAGTCGAAATTTCATTTTACGAATTTCACCAAAACTGTTATTGATCCATGATACTGATCACTTACCAAGCCACTAGTATGAATTTGGACGATGATCAAAAAGTCACCTTGTATATAGAATTAAAAAATAATAATTTTAACAATTCTTAACATTATTATTACCGAAACGAATCTATCCAAACGCCATAAAACACTTACGCCGGTAAATCGACAAGAGGGTAGCTCTTAATTTTGGCATGAGCACAAACCTTTTGAGTTGCAGTACCAATAGCCGCGGTAGTCTCGTATACCCGACACATCTCCGCGCCTCTACGTAGCGGAGACACACGCTGCACCAGTACTGGGGATCACAAGAATATACAAGGTGACTTTTTGATCATCGTCCAAATTCATACTGGAAGCTTAATAAGTGATCAGTATCTTGGATCAGTCACAATTTTTGTGAAATTCGTAAATTGAAATTTCGGCTTCCCATAGAAATTCAGTTCCACTCCCGAGTGAATCACTATGGGGAGTCGAAATTTCATTTTACGAATTTCACCAAAATTATTATTGATCCATGATACTGATCACTTACCAAGTATGAATTTGGACGATGATCAAAAATTCACCTTGTATATTTATTAACGGCAGAACTTAATGTATTTAAAATTATAATCATTTTAATAAAACTAACCAATCTACCTGCCTATCTAAATTGTAAAACATAAAATTGTATCAAAAATTGTATAATTGTTAAAACCTACTTTATTGTAACCCTAACAAAACATAACCTACTATAATAGCTACTTTTATTAAGCTTTTAATTTAAAAAGTAATAGGCATGATAGACAACTAATTTTCAAAGCAGATGATTGTTTAATTCACAACTGAAATTGTCATCATCCCAATTGGTTAATGTTAATTCAAAATAGTAACTAAATGTAAACTTACAAATGTTAAAGTAAATATTTTTGTTTCTAACTACTTAGTAAATAAAATTCAACAGTGTCTGAAGTGAAGCTATGAAGGAGTGGGGTCACCTGGCACAGGCAATATTTTGCTTCAAAGGTGACTCAAGTTTAAAACTACTGTTAAACCTGAATATACTTTTTGATTTTATTATGTTTATAGCGAGACCCATCGCTTTCTATACTCGAATAGTATTTTGTACAACTGTGATATAATGTAAGACATTGGGACACAAGTGATTTGCACGAGTGTTCCAATGTCTAATTATGTCCAGTTGCACACAATACTTTATTTCACGAAAAATGAATAATGAATGAATTAGTATGTAGATGCCTGAGACCAATCATAAGCGAGAAAAGGAAAAGGGCGTGGCTTAAGAAATTAAGACAGACCGTTATTGCTTTTGATTGGTTTTCTAGCGGTGTTCCGTCACTAGCCACGATCTCACCTTGTTCTGATCTCTCAGCAGCTCCGTAGTGTTGGCGGCGGCTCTGAACGGTTCCCTCGGGTCGGGCGGCGCTTCTCCCTCGTCTGCTACAGGCACGCACACGTCACACATCGCTTGAGACCGTTCCGTCACAGTCTCACACTCGAGGCATGTCGTCCGCATCACCATTGTTCCTGGGAAATTTATAAAATATGCAACTACATTTCGTCTTTCACACATTTATCATACACACATACAGTTAAGAGCACAAATGAACCAACCAGTACCGATTTTGTAGAAACGAAGTGCATTGGTTGATAAAAGATAAGAAACTCTATAAAATGCCATTCATAATATAAACTTATGACTCAGCTTCGTCATTCTATGGGAGAGTGAGTAAAAATTTAAGACCCAAAAACAGACTAGACAGACCCTTCTCTAAATTACAGATGATACATTCAGGTCCATTCGCGATGTCTGTAAAATATATATAATAAAATCCCAGATAGAATAAAATGTATTGATAACCAATAGAAATTTAAAAATATATTAAAAAGCATCTTAATTAAGAAATGCTATTATTCTCTGCAAGAGTTTTTACAGGATGAGTTTTTAGACGTTAAATGATAAATAATAAGTTCTTAAGGAAACATTTAATTTAATTTTATATAAATATTAACATGATTAATATTATGTTAAATTATATTTAAGTTAGTTAAACCATAGACTATTAGTCTATGCTTAAACTAAAATTTGCAATGCCCTAACTGGGCCATGTTTGAAACTCTGTGATTAATACAACATCTATCTCCATACAACAACATGAACAATAAAGATTTGAGATTTGAGTGTGCAGGAGCAACGGTACAAAATACCAACAGCAAAGTGCGAGAGACTCTCAAAAAGCGTGCCCAAACGTCTGAAAGCTGTAGCTTGTGCCAAAGGTTTATGGACCAAGTAGTGGTGCAAATCTGAACCAATAATTTAGGTTATTTAAACTATGAAGCCTGTAAGAAAAAGTGATATTTTTGTTGTTAATGGTATGACTATTTTTGTTTTTACTGTAATAAAACGAAATTAAACGAATATGTAAATTGTAAGGCATTTTATTTACACTGCGATTTGAGGATTTTTCCATTAGGTTGGTTCATTTGTGCTCTTAGCTGTATGGTTACAGCGAAAGAGGTGTGTCTGGATCGTAGCAGATGGAAATATGTAGCCTCTGCCTACCCCTCTGGGAGACAGAAGTGAGTATACGTAATACATTATCGTCATAAAATATAACCCCAAGCGAGTGCCAGAGGTATTTCCGAGTGTGGACTATTAATATAATAATAGTCAACATACGTACACTCTCTTTTCACCGGCGAATTTTGCGTCCCAATGTGATAGGGCAGGGGCGGCCAACCGGTCGATCGCGATCGGCTGGTTGATCGCGGCTTTCAGTCTAGTCGGGTGGGTCTCATTATTTCCACTGAGAATAAAACCATTGACGGTTATTCTGATACTACATGTATCACTATTTCCATTGCGTTTTTAAAATCGCGACGCCGATTTCACGGTCGCTTATCAGACGCCGCAATTTCCTCTACCAATAGAGAGGTACTGGCCACTGAGAATGTTTTTGATGGATTAATTGTCAATAAGTCGACAGTGATACGTAAACATTTTTTATTTATTTATAAGCAACGGAACTACCACTACCAGTAGTAGTACTGTCGTTGCCACTACCAAGCCTAATTATGAATTAAAATTACACGGTCAACACATACATTTTGAACTGTCTTAAACGGGCTTGGTATTTTTTTTTGCGTCGAAGAGATTTTTTGACAATTCTATGCGTTTTCATAAATCGCTTATAATGGTAATACTGAGACGGTTCGTAAGAGAAATCGGGTATCACTATTTCCATTCGATGTTTTTCACGTCAATGGCTATTGTGAGACGGATTTGCATAAATCAGAATTTCCATTCCAATGGAAAATGGAAATAATGAGACCCACCCGTCTAGTCAATAGTGGCAAGGCAAAACAATATTTTTGCCTCATAATAAAATAAAAAGTACTACATAATTTCCTACTGTTTCATTTAAAATTTCAAGAAGTATGTAATTGGTAGATCGCACAGGGTTTCGTCATTAAACAGTATATCTTGGGTCTAATCAAGTTTTTTTTTTTTTTTTTTTAGTTTATTTATTCATAGTTAAATTTATTTACATATTTAAGAGTTTAAAGCCATCCGACTAAAACCACATGGTTTATGCGCGGTATGGCGAGATCGCAAACTTTATGCTTAACTAACTAAACTAATTCTAACTTATATTATGTTAAATAACATCACGCAGCCACAGGCTGCTGATGTTGAAGAAAATAAAGCTTTATGGCACTTTTTCGCTTTTTATTATTATTTAAGTTTTTTAGTCTATCTAATGTATGGGTAGGTATTTCATTTAGTATTAAAGGAAGCATGTACTCCCATGTTCTCATACCATATATATTATTATAGTTAGGTAGTTTATAAGTAGGTAGGTAAGTTAGGTTTCGTAAGTTCTTAGGCCTAGTTTTCTTAATAAGTTTATCTTCATTATCATATTCTTCACAAATAATAGCCATTTTTATTTTACTATAGATATTAATAATTTTACAGAAGTCAAATAAGCCTTTTTCGTCGACCACCCCTGTGATAGGGGGTTATCGCCGTACATCGGGCACATTTGTCGTTCATTTCATGATGCGTTGTGGGGTCCTACAGAATGCACTGAAAACAGGTGTGGGTGTAGATAGCTCCCTTACCTTCAAAGTCATCAGCTACAAAGTCCCTGCCAGGCCTCGTAGTTTCATCCTCCTCTTTACTGGGAGAGGGAGGCCGCTCCAAGGGGGGTTCGACCACGTCTTTGCGTTTCTTCCAGGATTTTCGCAAGTTGCCCAAAGTGGGCTTGCTGCTGTCCCCATCTAACGAGGGTTGCCGGCCCAAGCCGTTGCTAGAGGACAAATTAGGAGAGGTCAAATAGGAAAAACATAAAGGTAAATTTAAGAAGTAATACTTAATACTAAGGCTCAAAAGCAGGAAGCATGTCTTTAGGAGATAAGTTGTCAAATAAAGAAAATACGTCGCCAGTCTTTCAAATTCAAATACTTATTTAAGTTATTTAATATAAGATACCTTGTTATTTTGGCTGCCCGTAAAGGAGCCCTACACTCCTTTATGGGTAGCCAAAATGTGACTGCAAAGGCACGATTGGCGGTTCTGAATGGAGTGTTGGCTCCTACACTTATGTATGGTAGTGAATGCTGGGTATGGCAAGATAAAGATCAAAGTAGAGTGAATGCAATGGAAATAGTAGTTCGTTCGTTCACATTGCTGCGAAACATCGGGGGGAGTGGTGAGGAAATAACGAACACACCCCTTTCCCTGAATTTGTCTTTTTTTTGTATCTTTATTCCTATTTTTTTTATTTTAATTTTTTACTAACATTTTTTATTTTATAAGTTGTACTAACAAAGTTTGAGCCTTTGATGCTTGTAATAAATAATTATTCTATATTCCATTCTATTAGTTCCATAAAGTACCATTACCTTGTCCCAGTGCTGCCAGATCAGCGCATTTCACGCCAGATCTAGCGCTTTTTTTGACCACTTAGCGCTCAAAATTCATTTTTAGCGCCTAGCGGAAAATCTAGCGCTATTTTGAAATGAACTTTGTTTCATTATTTTTGGCGCTTTTTCGAAATAATTTTGGGAAATCTAGCGCTTTTTTGGAATGAATTTTGTTTTAGTGATGATAATTCTACTTGCTTGATTTAATTTGGTATGAAATTTCATTATCTTCTTTTAATAATTCTTTACGGTTCTATAAATGACGTATTTTTCTAAAAAGTCAATCAAATGCAACAAGCTAATCAATGAGGCCACTAATATACTACATATAAATAGCGCTTCTTCTGGCTCTTTTTATAAAAATTCATGTATAGCGGAATCTAGCGCTTTTTTACATCGTAGTTAGCGCGCAACACTCGATTGGAGGTGGCAGCCCTGCCTTGTCCCATGATAGAACTAGTGCCAATTACTTAATATAAATTATCCTTGAAGACCCCATGACCTCATATGAGAACATAATTAATATTGTACTTCAAACCCAAGCAAAATAATGAAATTATTAGGTTACCACCAAATGTCCTAGTCCAATCACATATTTGAAGGCGTGACGGACGTGAATAGTGTCATCAGACGAGGTCATTGGGAGGTAATCTCACTATTTCAACGATGTGATCAGACGAAGGCATTAGGCCCGAGTTAAGTAGTAAATTATGTGCTCAAGGGGATACCGGGTGGTTATTATGATTCTATGAGTTTTAAAGCTGGAGTTATTATAATATATTTATTAATATTCATTATATTAATTATTCATAATTATAATTGGAACTCTATTGTACGCCTGTCTCATGCTGTTGCGCTCGTGTATGGATAAACAAAATAGCACCCATGTTACGACGTGTGTGGAGAAATTAATTATCACAAACGCATGCTAAAAACATTTCATGTTTTGTGTTTAGGATATCATCCTACTTAGCATGCTGTGAAGTTTGCGGAGTCAAAATTTATTACCATGGGTAAAAATATCTAAAATTGTATGAAAGAATTTGATATTCATGGTCAGGTCATGTGCAAGGTAAAATCAACTTGAAGAACGAAACTTAAAACAAAACTAATACATTTATGAATAGAATTTCTCCTGCTTTTTGGACAAATACTGAATGAAAACGGGTAAGAACTCACTATTTACTCACTGGTGAGTATTTACTCGGATAAATACCATCGTGACTCACGACAAGAGGTAATTTCAAATTTTTTATTATTCCGATTGACTTGAAAGGATTAAAAAACGTAATAATCTGTAATAAGAAATCAACTATCTGTCAAAAATGCGCACATCAAGTCAATAAGCTCTTTCTTAAGTTCTTTGTACAAAAGAACTCTCCTGTCAAAGTACTTATTGTCAAGTACTAAATACGAAAATGCCTTGATCTGGGTTCTTTTGTGAAGTCGATCACGGAATTTTATTACTTTTTATTTTATTGGGGGCTCGGTTGGTGATCATTGAACCTTGTTCCTGGTCCCTGGCCGGGTCTCCGGTATGGGTTCGGGCGGTTGATTGGATTTCACCTTGTATAATAATATTTTACCTATAATTTCAATCGTATATATATTGCTACATAAATTAAATAAACATTTAATCTAAGTAGTTCATGTACATTTATTATTTTATTACATATATTTTTATAAGATTAAAATTTGACTTGTGAAACGTATATTATTATATACCTACCTACTTTGCAAAATAAACTTTTGAATTTTGAATTTTGGACGTGACATGCAAGTTCGGAACTGGCCCCCCTATACGAGATACGAACATAGATCCACTTCAATAGTTAGATACAACATGTATGCTATCGGGAACATAGCGTCTATGGTTGAAATTCTTAGCCTCATTTTCGTTACTCAGTTTACTCGCAACTCGATACAAGCAACTAGACACCCTCCATGGTTTATGCAAGCATAATTGTATGTGTACAAGGTTTAAATTCAAAGCGCAATATTCCGATCGGTAAAATTATAATAGGTACTCGCAAACCGATACTAGTCGAGGCGGATTATTTATTTCGCACTACCTTTTGCCCGCGGCTTCGCCCACATTGATTAAGTTTTTAATCAATATATTATTATTTTTCTGTCAATATTTTTCGGACCATTAATTTTCCGAAAAATTTTCACGTCTAATAATTTACTTTCGTATTTAATTATATTATATGCATATATTATATAGATATATATGTAAGTATTTTTTTTTTTTTTTTTTATTTTTTTTTTTTTTTTATTTTTTTTTTTTAAAAACAAAGATTGGCGTTCTCTAGTCCCCACAGTAGGATTCCCTGGGTGGTGGGGACTAGCTTCCTTTACTCGTCTCATAAATTTGGTGTGGTGCATTATACAAAATCAAAAACACAGATCTAAGCTATAATAAATTACTCAGTTACCATTAATTACATTAAATTTAAAATTATAATAAATTGATTAAAATATGAATTTACATATAATATGAATTATGTTACTGAATTAAAATTAAATAAAAATTAAGTTAAAAATGTCAATCAAATTATAAATTAATCACAGAATTGAGATAAAAAAAAAAAGAAATTATTAACATACAAAATTAGGATTACAAAATAAAAATAAAAATAAAGTAATAATTAAAATAAAATAAAATTACAATTTGAAAATTTAAAATTAAGATTTTGAAGCTCACCCTGATACAATTTATTTGGAATAGGATAGGTATTGAAAGAGGGTGTATGTGTGTGTGTAAGGGTGTATGTGGGTGTGTAATAGTGTAAGGGTGTGTGTGTGTGTGTAATTTGTGATCGAGATCAATTTCAAAACTAATACATTTATTTCAATAATAATAGGTAGGATTATCAAGAAAAGGTAAAAATGCGAAGAATGTAAAGTATTATTTTACTGCTTCTAGAAGGTTCTCAATCTCTTTATAGTCCATTGACCGGAGCCATTCTTGCGTTTTTTTTTTGAAGATGAAGTGACTATCTCCAAGTGTACTAAGAGCCCTGTTACACTTATTGTATTGTAAGTATATTTTATATATATTCATATATACTTATTCGTAACATTTTTTTTGAGCCTTACATACTTTTTATGTTCCAATCCAATCCATCAGCCAATATCGGTCCACTGTTGGACATAGGCCTCTCCAAGGGCACACCACATTTTTCTATCCTCGGCCATCCTCATCCAGCCACTACCGGCAATGTTTTTTAGATCGTCAGTCCAGCGAGCTGGCGGGCGTCCTACACTGCATCTGCCAGTTCGCGGTCTCCACTCGAGAACCTTTCTCCCCCATCGGTTGTCGGTTCTTCGTCTGATGTGGCCAGCCACATCTTATATTTTTATATTAAAGCCGATTCTGGAGGCTTTCATTTTAGTTTTAGTGCTGTCAAGACTTAGATTTTTCCGAAGTAATTTAGCTTCTGTTCTTAACGCTTATGAACTATTTTGCAATGATGAAAATTTAGTTTTGACAGCACTAAAACTAAAATTAAAGCCTTCAGAATCGGCTACAATGTTAGTGTTTAATTACAAAACCTATTTATGACTAGACGTCAAGAACCGTGCCGCTACCTGTACCAATAAATATGCTGTATGTCCTCGCTTTACGGTTACTGACCTCTCTCCGTTCTCGTTGACATGGAGACGCGATGCTCGCGCCGCCAGCGCCCGGCACGTCTCGCGGATGTTGTTTAGGATGCAGATCAGCAACTCGTGCGCATCTTGCTGCCGGTTACCTGCAGGTAGCTTTTTAGTTTACATGTTGCCTCGTGCTACAATGTTTAATTAGGTATCCACTATTTCATGAGATTCATACGTAATCTAGTTTTTTTTTTAATATTTGTAGGTTTGTTTTTCTAGTTTGTAGATCTGATAATGATAAGTTGCACTAACTGGACCAGCTATAATCAACCTTATTTTTACAGGAGCCACAAAGACGTTTTAGTTATCGTGCCGCGGGCCGCAACATAAATGACAGTGGGCAAACTTGTATGGGAATTGAAACAAGCGCCGCCAAGATTAGGATGTATGTTAATGGAGGGACAAAAAATAAAAAGTATTCGTTAAGATTTTTACATTTGCAAAAAAAATTACGGGTGGTTGTAAAACATAATTAGTCATATCACGAAATCTCTCAGATAGATTTTGATGGTGTTCTGCTTGCTTAAGGATTGCATTTATGTCTTTTCATATACAATATGTCTTGATCTTGGCGGCGCACAGTGGGCTGAAATCGAATTTTCGTGGAATTAGCGATGAATGAAAACCAACTTTACTTTTCAGATTTTTTGTTGATACCAGCGTATTCTACTAATTACGACGATGATTTATTTCTAATGATTTTTCTTCCTAATACGTATACTTTTGCCAATAAACTTCTGTGTTTATTTTTTTGTATGGAGAAAAATACATTTGGTCATTTTACTCAAAAGTCTCAAAAAGTCTCAACATGTGGGTTAAGGATTTTAATAGTCTGTATGATTAGCTATGATTATACATACAGGGGTGACCTCGCAAATGCTCGCAACCGTGCCAATTTACTGACCAACTTAATAGTGTAGCTGAGTCCATACATTTTGTTTAGAAACGTAAGTTTGTTAATTATATTTTCAAGAATTTCTTATATACTCTCTAAGAATTTTCTTCGGAGATTCAGAAAAGCAATGATGACGAATTTCACACTAATTTTCGCACACTAATGACGAGGCGGTTGAATACTGCAGCTGCGTGGCATTCCACGAAAAATCGATTTCAGCCCACCGTGCGACGGCGCTTGGACCGAATTCGCCCACTGTCATTTATTTAGGCGATAATAAAAAATAAATTTTAAATTATCTATCCAACGACACCCCACACTAGGGGATAGACGAGAAAAAAAATAACCGTCCCCACTTCCTAAAAAAAATCTTTTTCAAAATTTTACTGTACCACTTTATCGGCGTGATAAATACGTATACCCATGCCAAATTACAGCTTTCTAGTACTAATAGTCTCTAAGCTAAGCCGCGGACAGACAGACAGACGGACATGACGAAACTATAAGGGTTCCTTGTTGTTGACTACGGAACCCTAAAAAGGGTTCACAGCTAATCTGGCTGGATGATCATGTAAGTTTATCATGCAACCACAGGGGATCCCGACAAAATAAAATAAAAAGTTTGATTTGAATTTGTTTGAATTTGAAATTGTGAAACTTTTTCAAAACTTCGTCAAGATCTGGCTTGTTGCTGCATGCAAACCTTATTAATTTTGCTTTACTCACAAGTTCTGTAGATCCGCGCGAAAGGAGATCAATCTTTGTTCATACAAAATTTAATAAAAGTGTTTTTTAACGAAAGTTTGTTAGGCTCAATCGATCTCTTTAAAAATGATTGACAATTTATGCAACAATGCCAAGTGGGCCACTTACAAAAGCTCGGCGGGCCGCAGGTTGAGCATATCTGTACTGGACGCTCATCTTTTCTAGTTTGTAGTGCACCATATTTCACTCTAATAACATTTAGAATATCTTGGTTTTCGCAAATCGGGGAGGCTCTTTTCCACCACCACTTCTTTTCCCAACATGTCTAACCAAAAAAATTATTTTCACTAGCCGTAAGATCATTTTGAATGTACTAATCTTAAGTTCTCTTTACGAAAATTAACAATATTATTATTATTTCGAGAATTTTTGATCTCGTCTCTCCCTCTTGGCCAAAAGAATTTAAAGAGAGAGAGACGGTACATCCCTCGGCAGAAGTACAGTCGACCGAGGTTCAGAGCCCCATGGAAAGAAACCGGCGAACGATCCGAGCAGTATCGAGCAGAACCGCCTTCTGCATCCGCGCTGGAAGCGAGCTGCCACGGAATCCCAACCGTCTCAGGTTGGTTTCGAGGCTGGTTGGTATTATTATTATTATTATTGTAAATGAGACAAACACACTATCAACGTAAACACTGCAAAGCGTAGATATATGAAAATATTAAATCACAATAAAATTATCTTTTTGTAAAGTGATTTAACGGAACACCTGACGCTAGAACATCAACAACACCAGGTTTTCAAGGGTTCATTGCAAGAAACTAGGTCTCTCCTCATATAGAAGAAAATATATTTGATTTATCGATCTTTTATCTAGGGATTCCACCTGTAAACAATGTTTTAAGATTTATACTCTTGTCAAAAAAAAAAAAACGATTCCACCCTCTTTTTTTTGTTTTCAAACGTTCGTTTCAAAAACACGGTTAAGAGATCAACTTGTTTTTTTTTTTTTATAAAATAGGCAATATAAATGTGAAGGGATGTTACCTAAATCCAATATTTTTTTTCCCTACAAAATATTTCAGTATTAGCTAAAAACACAGCAATTTGTTGTTTCGCTGCGTGATCACTAGTATTACGCGTCCAAGAACAAGAGGCCAAAGAGCCAACATTATAATCGCCTCTATGAAAAGCAAATAAGGTCTTTGCCATTAGACTTATTTTGCTGGACGGGTAATAAAAAAGTTGCTAGGGTATGCTATCCTCTTAATAAAAACACGGGTACTAGTTAGCAGGACCGACTGCAGTCTTTTCCTCACAAAGGTTTGTTCCTAACCGAAACGGATGTACATATATTATATATGTAGTCCGGACCTAATTTTTTCATGAACGGTTCCCCTTGTTAAGTGTTTTATTGAGTGCTGCCAATCAAAATCATCAAAATTTGCAAAGTTATTATGTTTTTTATGTAGAAGAAGTAAGCCGTCGGAAGTTTCTGTTTAAAATACTATTGCCAAATGGGTACTTTCTAAAGCCTACTTCTCGTTTACGGCCAAACCAAAAAATAATGAAAAAAAATATTATGAATAACCAACTCTTAGACAACATATGCAACATTTTTCTATTTCATACCATCAAAACTTCTACATGAAAAAATGTATTAACTAAATAGTGTTTTTTGGCTTGAATTTCTTACTGCTCCTATATAAGTGGCTTGGCCGATTGAATTCATTTATGCTTTGATAAATAAATAAATTTGATAGCTATAAACATAACATAGGATTATTCAATCGAACAATCACGTCCAAGTGGAAAGTGTAATTTTCTCCTATTTCGCCCTTTCATGGACGCAGTGAGCGTCGTAACAGCCACTATGCATTGCGCGCTGATATAAACGTTATTTCAATGTCGTTTCCGTTGATATTCGTACTGACAAATATCGAGCTGCTAATTTGGCGATTGTAATCGCCTTAAATACTTGGCCACCGCCGCTCGGAAACACGCGTAAGTTTTATACAGCTTCTAATAGTTGCTTTTATATCACAATGCTTATCTAAAAATCACCTTCAAAAGTAGAGTTGACCTCTCTGAGAGCGCAAAGGAAGGCGTCAGCAGCGTACGGCTCAGGTGAGGCGTCGGCTGAGTTGCTGTTGAGACACTTGGTCTCTGCCGCTCGCAGCGAGGCGTAGGTCTCATGGAGTCGCTCTGTTGCTATCTATAATGTTGGGAATGAATAGTTAGTGCTTGAAAGAATTAAACGATTATGCTCCGACATAAATTTACACAAGTTTAGTCGATCAAAATAGAAATTTTTCGAGGTATAAAAAAAAAAAAAGGTTATACCTATATTAGTATGTCTGTTTCAAGGGCCGTTGGAAAAACTGCACGCGTCAAAAGCGATACGTCAATCTCGCCATACAATCTTTATCGCTGAACGCAAATTACTGCGCTTCGTGGTACGGGGTCCAGTACAAAATGCGCAAGTCGTGACCGATTTTCCAGCTGCCCTAGAAATAGACTTTATGTGTCTAATGCGAATGTTGTTCTAAAATACCTAGGGCGTAACTAGTTGGAGCGATGTGGAGCATGGAATCAGCGATAGAGATAAATAGAGAGGAATTGTGTCTGCTCTCCGCCCAAAAGTGAGGTCTTAGAACCGACACTAAGTTAATTAATAAGTACAGATGCAAAAAAAAAAAAAAACGGTTTGTTGTTTGGTAGTTTGCATCATTTCGCTTACAAAAATTCTGATTAAATAAATATGAGTTGGATCAGTCAGGGACCAGCGGGTCTACCACGTAATTCTGATTTTCATCAACATCAACTTCAGATTGAAATTTGGCGTGCGTGCGACGACGCCCGCCTAACATGCCATCTCTTTTGCACGCACGTCAAATTTCAATCTCAAGTTGATGTTGATGAAAATTAGAATTACGCGGTAGACCCGCGTATCGCAGCCTAACCCATTTTTTTTTTTGTATCGTTTAGGAAATCGCTGAAAATGCAACAAAACAGATAAATATTTTTTTGGGTCCGTATAATCAAACAAAAGATTTGACGCCTTAATTACCTATATATCCTACAACAAAGTTTGTTTAAATTTGGTTGTGAATGTTTGTATTTTTGATCCAAGATGTGTTTGTAAATTACCTAAATTTTACTTTCGTCCTACTTTTAGAAGTCAGTAGGATTATTTTAGTAAGTAGATACGTAATAAATAGGTAAGAAGGTCGCTATCTGATAAGAATTTGATAAGATTTTGATTTGAAAATGGAGGTTATTTTTCTTAAACATATTCTTTTTTCTTATCAATGTTTATCAATAGGTAACTGTTACTTTCCATTTCAAGAACTGTGCCGATGAATTTTATTTGAAACTCTTAACTGATAAAAGTTCAACAAAATGTATGGTTCTGTCAATGTTTAAAAATAAGCTATTTATTTAATTGTATACACACTTTTTTTTATTTCTGTTTATTACACTTTTGTACATTTTTATCGATATTTAAAACACATTTTTACATAGAGAACAGACATTGTGTACAAAGGCGGCACTTACTGCTTATAGCGATATCTCCCAGGGCCGTCATTTGAAATAAGGGGGGGTCTACCCTGCGCATGACGGTAATATCATGAGCATAGACTGCAATATCATGACCATAGACGGCAATAATGGAGGGTTTTGCCAAAAGAAAAAAAAAACTATTGTTAAAACAACAATACTGATTTTGTAATTTGTAATTTATGTCATGATATTAATAATTTTTTTATTATAATATATTATTTATATTTTATTTTTATATTTAGGTAAACTTTATTTTTGTGCACATGTATACTCTTGAAATTTCAATTGTTTCCTCAATGGTTTGCTGTAAGAAATCTCCTATTAGAGATAAGCCAACCAATATGTACATAACTTTTACTGTAACTGTTTGTGTTCGTGTTTTATGTACAATAAAGAATACATAAACGTACTTAAACTTAAAATATATATAACATTAACATTTTCAACACAGATGTCTTAGCTCAGTCAACTAAGTAGGTTTTAATTATACTGTGGACAACAGAGACCTGGGGGGGAGGATTATTATCAGGGGGTATATAATGTACCCATATTACATATATAAATGAAAGTGTCGAGCCTGCCACCAGCGGCCGTTTAGCAAAATAATATATTCCGCCACTAGCGGCAGAATAGCAAAAATAATAATTCTACCACAAGTTTATGATTATTGAAATGTAAATATATGCCTAACTCCGCCCATTAGTCTTGCTAAAAAGAACGGCAAGACCGACTCAGCACACCCCGACTCTATACAGTCTTTTGGCTACTATCCCTAGAGTGTATATAAAAAGCAGAAGGCGCGAAGGGAGGGCAGCCCTCCCCCGCCGTATCTTCGGCGACCAGCCTCAGCCGCTACGGCTCACGCGGGTGCCTGACCTTTGTTACGCAAGGGCAAAGGGGCTGCACTTCCCGCAGCGCCGTAGCCGATGCAGAAATGAATTTGTATGATAAAATACTTCAGTATTGATAGTTTCAAATGGCCCATAAATTAATTTGCGGCAGGATAGCCGTTTCTGCTATTCAGCCACCAGTAGCTATACTAACTACTTTCAACCAACGTGTATTGAATATTGTACCTTATCTAATTGACGTTAGGAAGTACATTTCAATAATCATAAACTTGTGGTAGAATAATTATTTTTGTTATTCTGCCGCTAGTGGCAGAAAATATTATTTTGCTAAACGGCCGCTGGTGGCAGGCTAGACACTTCCTAAATAAATATATTTCTTTTAAGTTCATACTCAGGAACACGTTCCAAACCGAGAGGATTCATATCATGATGATGTATTTTTTAGCATACCTGTATTTTACTCTTCCCGGTGCTGGTTTCAGACTGTCCAAGTGACAGTAAGTCTTTGCTGCTCCAACTGCGGGTGCCGGACGAGGCCAGACCGGTGCCACTGCGGCCCAGCGATGAGCTTTTCAGTCGGATGCTACCAAGCTTCTGCTCTACTGTGGATAAGTCGGTGACCAGATGGTGCAGGTTGTGAAGAAAACGTGGGGCATATCTGAAAAATGTCATAAAATTGTCTTAATTCTTTCCATCAAATATCAGCTTGATCATTTTCTGCTGGCAACGATAGTTTTCAAATTCACTACTGACTTACCACAATATTTTAATATCATTGTAATATTACGTATAGAAACACAAAGTAAACATTGTGATGGATAAATCACAGTGACAAAATAATTAAATTTATTCCTATCTTAGTTTACATACTTGGGTTCTTGACTGTTCAATTAAATTTAATTAGAATTTCTATCTGTAAATGACTAAATAACAAGGACTATTTGTTACAAAATCGCTCCACGACAATGACATGCAAGCATCCACAGGTGATGGGTTGCAAAAGGCCCTTTGACAAGTAAGTATTCATTTAGTTTCCAGATTGCAGCATAACAGACAGGCTTGTCACTGGATTGCAATATGTATTACATGTTTTAAATATTGCATATCAAGTATAAAGTACAGACAGCAAAAGAGATAAGTAACCAGGCCTAGCGCAAGCACTTTGATCCTAAGACCCACAGGTGAGTGATTGACGATATAATAAAACCGGCCAAGTGCGAGTCGGACTCGCACACGAAGGGTTCCGAACCATTATCTATAAAAACGGCAAAAAAAACATGTATGTTGTATGGGAGCCCTCTTAAATATTTATTTTATTCTGTTTTTTAGTATTTGTTGTTATAGTGGCAACAGAAATACATCATCTGTCAAAATTTCAACTGTCTAACTATCACGGTTCATGAGATACAGCCTGGTGACAGACGGACAGATGGACAGACATACAGACAGACAGACAGACAGACAGACAGACAGACAGACGGACAGACATGACGGACAGATGGACAGCGGAGTCTTACCTTTGGGTACAGAACCCTAAAAACTACTTAATGAATAGTGTATGTGTGTATGTATTGACAAAGTATTTCACATCTCATCTATCGCTCACCTGTGGATCTTAGAATCAAAGTGTTTGCGTTGGGCCTGCGGGTCTACCGCGTAATTCTGATTTTCATCAACATCAACTTGAGATTGAAATTTGACGTGCGTGCAAAAGAGATGGCATGTAAGGCGGGCGTCATCGCACGCACGTCAAATTTCAATCTCAAGTTGATGTTGATGAAAATCAGAATTACGTGGTAGACCCGCAGGTTACTTATCTCCTGTGCTGTCTGTACATTCCATAGTGTTATGGTTTTAATGTGACTCACCTTAGAGTATACAAGACACTATTGAGAAAGCAGGTATTTCCAAGGTTGGAGAGAGTAGCTATAGGAGTTTTCTTAGCCGGTGCACTGTTTCCGCCATACTGATTCTCCGACTGGTGATGGCCATTCAACATTGCAATGCTGGGCAATGTCTTACTTATTATAACCAGTTCTGCGTCTTGAGTTATTTCTGTACAAATTTAAACACATTAATATAGTACTGCAAAAAAAAATACACTAATGAAAATTGGCACACTGGTCAATTCATCAATGTACATGCGGCAATGTTTTGTTTTACTCCTTCTATATTGAAGAGGTTGGAACGAGGTATTTAATTTAGCTCAGCGTGGGTTTGACAGAGTATGCCACATTTGCCATAATTAACTCACCTTAAATTTTAATAAGACCAAATTTCTTACTATCTTAAAGTGCTCGCGGCCACCCTGCTATAAACATAATATCATTTGTCATTCAACTGAATGTCTTGTGACACAATTTGCTTACGTACTAACATAACATTCAACAAGTAAACATCATTAAGTATCTAGGAATAATAATTGACAATCTTCACCTTCACATTAAACTTTTCACTCAACGTAATAGAAGTTTAGAAGGCTAATATCACTCTTTAAAATACAAGACATGTTGCTAATGCGAGGGTAATAAAGAATTACGTATTTTTCTCTGTGCCAATCTTTACTGTCATACTGCATTTCTTCATGGTGAAGAGGGGCTTGCAAATCAATCAATTGATAAACTTAGAAAGGGCTCAAGAGCTGTCCTAAAGGTTCATCCATATCGCTATGAGTATTCTACAGATCAACTTTATAAATATTGTAAAGTGCTCATTGTGAGACAGATTTTTGTGTTACAATTGATTTGCAATAATTATCGGAAAATATCACATGACACTATTGTGGCAGTAAACCAAAACCATCGAAAGGATTGAGTTTGTACAAAATATAAATTTAATACATTATTTTTCCATTATATTTTATATACATTATATTTCAAACTAGTCACCTTTATAATAAAGCAAGAAATTTTTCAATCTTGTTCTTTTTGAATTCTCGTCAACTAAAGTCCTTCACCTTCATCACCAAATGGCTCATGGATCATAATTATGATCAAGCTGAAGGTCTGCTGAAGATTGATAGCGCGTGATACAATGATCTCTCTCACTCTGTTGATCTACCCCTGAGAGGGATAGACAAGTTGTATTGAGCTGTTAAAGCTTGATATGGTCTGCTATGTTTTTATCCCCTGGTGTCTGTAAGCACCAATGTTTCTTAGCTTGACCTGTCAAGATGATAATGTACAGTGCACTCAGGATCAAAATGAATGTGGCCAAAAGCAGAACTAACACTGCCATCATGAGAGATAGTCGTGATTTGACAGTTCGTCTATCAGTGACCCCGCTCACATTCTTTTAGATTCTGTTTGAATTGTATACATGTTATTATGTCACATCGTTTTTACAGGTTAACCTGTAACCTTTTGCCTTTTGAATATTCAATTTCTACCAGTTTTTGCAATACCCAATCAACCATTTGAATACTCACACCTATATTTCAGCTTGTTTCCCATTTTTGATGTACATACTCTAGGTTTTGTGACAATCTGTTCTTTAATTTTTAAGCAATCGAACTTTTCTAACAGCCAATTTAGTTTGATTTTGAATTTATCATATATCTAAAAAGAGAAGTCCTGACTGACTCACTCATTCACTGACTCATCAACGCACAGCCCATACCCTTGGACATAGAAAGCTGAAATTTTGCACAAAGCTTTCCTTTGTAATGTAGACAAGGAATAACAAAGTATTTTTCGAAATTCTACCTCTAAGGGGAGAAACGGGGGTCCAGAGTTTGTATGGGGAAACAAGATTAGTTAGACTATTTTATTCGAGACTTCACAGGAGTACTGCTATCCATAAATGAGTAAACATGTGTTTCAGGTTTTTTCAGAATTCAACCCCTAAAAAGGGAAAATGGGGTGACAAAGTCTGAAAATCAACATGGGTATCGTTTGTATGGTTTATTGGGTCGCTGATTACGAAAACAACAACGATTTCAAAATCCAACGTGGTGGACATGAAAAAGGCTTTTCCAGAATTCAACCCCTAAAAGGGAGAAATGGGGTGACCAAGTCTGAAAACCGACATGGGTATCGTTTGTATGGTTTATCGGGTCGCTGATTACGAAAATTACAACGATTTCTAAATCCAATGTTGTGGACGTGAAATACCATCATCCCCTGTTGGGTTGCAATGGGGTTGAAATGTTGAAATGTGTAAATATCAATGACAGCAATATGGGTGTCGTTTTCATGGTTCTTTTGGACGTTAATTACGAAAATGGCATCGATTTTGATATTTAATATAGTGGACATGAAAATTCTTGAAAGTATGTGTGTCAGAGCAAATCGGCTGTAACAGACGGACAGACAGACAGCTACACAAGTGCTACTATTAAGGTTCTATTTTTTTCCTTTTCGCAATGACGATTAATAAGTCTCAGGGTCAGTCACTGAAGACAGCAGGAATTGATCTATGGGGGGACTGCTTTTCGCACGGCCAGCTTTACGTAGCCTGCTCGAGAGTGAGCTGACCTAGCAGCCTGGTCGTGTTAACAGCTGAGGGCAGAACTTCTAATGTAGTATATAAAGAGGTACTATAAGTATGAATTAAAAAATATATATATACCTAATATAAAAAATAATATAAAAAAATAAATAGGCCCAAAGAGACTTAACTGGAGATCAAATAATTGCACCAAAAACACTCCAAACCAGATTTAAATACGTTCTATAAAAAGTACTACACAAAAACTAAATCAATGCGGGCGAAGCCGCGGGCAAAAGCTAGTGTAAAATAAATAAGTGAATTGAATATACTTAGGGTAGCTGGGGTAAAGGTAAAAATTTGCTGTCACTTGTTTCTCAACCACCCAAGTGAAAACAAACAGCTCAGTCTTTCAATAAACCTTGTCAGAAATGTAAAACTTACTTTAATAGTTAAATTTTACATTTACCTTGGCGTTTAAGAACACAACATAAATCTATTGGCAGTGCTCTGTACCAAGGTCTTTATTAAGAAGTAGGTATACCAAAATATAACGATCAAAATGAGCCTAGCTGATGTTTTGAATGTCCAGGTGGGCTGGTATTGCTGTCTTTTTCCGCATAATTAGAAGCATATAGAAGAAAAATTGATTTGTCTGAGACCACTCTAAAATTGAGGTGGGTGGAACCAGCTCCTCACTCAAGCTCAGGCTCCACACTAATGCTCGAGGAAATAACAAATCTCCTTCTGCTTGGTATAAAAATCTAGGATTTTTACCACAGTACAGGCATACATACCTGCAATCTTAGGAATTCCACTGATGGTTTTGAGTCTTTTACTGTTGTTGAGAGTATTTAAGTATGTGCTTTTAAAAGGCCTTTTTACAGGTTTGTTCTCTTTATTCTCAATACTCAATACTTCCCCAAGACCGTTCGGTTTCGAGTCTTCCTTTGACTTCAGAATTATGTTTTCGTTGCTAAGATATGGTGCATTATTTCTCTTAAGAGAAAAGGGAAATTTAACCTTCACGACTTCTTTTTTCGTTTCCGACACAGACTTAAATGGCATCTTCAGTATACCTAAAAAATAAAAGCCGATATTATACAAGAATCGTAGCAAAATACCGGAGGCCACGACCACTGAGCAACTGTCCAACTTTCGATGGAAGTCAAGGATAACGTGATAATCGAAGTATTCAATAGGAAACTACTTACAGATACGATTTTATAAGGAACATTGACTTACATTATATAGTAAGACAATGTAATAATAACGCAAACAACTATCTATTCCTCATTTATCACTAATTTCAGAAAAGATAATCGCGGACAAACTCTTCCGTAACAATCGGCCATATTGAAATTTTGTTGAGTTGAGTGAGTGAGTGAAGTGAGTGACAGTGAACTGAACGCTGTGTTTCAAAATCAACTGTCAGCTTTTCACTCGCAACGAAAAGACGAAGACAAAGAATAAACTTTTAACAAAAATATAGCAACCGACTTCAATAGTAACAGCAGTCATTCACTAAAAAGTTAATAATAATTCTATAAAGACCGATGGTACCGAAGCAACACTTTTGCCGAGTTCTTTCTTCCTGAAACAATATGTTATCTAGAAGTCGGCGTTCTTATATTGGTTTTTATGTTGCTATATCGTAGGAAATACGCCGACTTCTAGATAACATATTGTTTCAGGAAGAAAGAAGTCGGCAAAAGTGTTGCTTCGGTACCATCGGTCTTTATAGAATTATTATTAACTTTTTAGTGAATGACTGCCGTTACTATTGAAGTCGGTTGCTATTTTTTTGTTAAAAGTTTATTTTATTTCACATTTTTTAGTGTTGCTGGGTTAAATTGTGAAGTATGGGTAGTTCTTGCAAACGTGGTGTTAATATGAAACGAAGTTCAAGTGAGTATAAGTAGCTATGTTTGAGTAGCTTCCTGCTATCAGCACCCTAACACAACATGATTACCGCAATCTCGAGTTATGTGCTGTCATTCGTTAAAGAGTTCTAGGGTGATGAAGCCAAGATCGAAGGTCAGGTGGGTACACTGGCAATTTTCAAGCAATGCCCTGCAATGAGCACCCTAACACAAACTGATTGCCGCAATCCAAAGTTATGTGCTGTCATCCGTTGAGGAGTTCTATGGTGATGAAGCCAGGATCGAAGGTGAGGTGGGTATTCTGATAATAATACCCTTGAATTAGCACCCTAACGCAGTGATTGCCGCATTCTCGAGTTATGTGCTCTGATCCGTTGAGGAGTTCTATGGTGAATATGGTGATGAAGCTAGGATCGAAGGTCAGGTGGAAGAATGTCGATTTTCAAGTGATACCTTGTAATCAGCACCCAGGTACAAAGCGATTACCTCAATTTTGAGAGGTATGCTGTCATTTTCTGAGGAGTTCCACTGCCTATCTCTGAAGACCTTCATCAGATCATGATCAAACCCAAAATGGGACCTACCTGGAAGTACACTCTTTCAAACAAAAAAAGAATTGTTCAAATCGGTGCAGAAATGACGGAGTTATGGAGTAACAACGCCAAAAAAAAAAAAAACATACAGTCGAATTGAGAACCGCATCCTTTTTGAAGTCGGTTAAAAAGTCTCTTGCTTTGCTCTGGCATATTATGCGGTTGTCTAGATTGTATGGATATTATTTATTACAAGGGTCCCATGATTCTTGGGACATCCTTAGATAGACCCGTAAAAATTATTCTAAAAAAAATTGAGAAATCGAGAAAAAAAAAACAGTTGTCTCATATATTTCGGTCGGGTAGTTTTGTAGCTTTTCTATGGAACAGCTGATTTTTTTTGCGATTAGAGGGTTGGCTCCATAGTATAAGTTGTTCATATGGACAAGTACTATCGCCAGTTTCCGGCTTTCGCAATAGAAGATGTCAGCGCCATCCGCTGGTCTGGCAATGAACTGTTATGTGGTAGATTAAATTAGCAGGGAGCGCATGCGACACTCTTTTAGTTCTATAGAGAAAAGGTACCAGACATATGAGGTAGATGGCGCTGTTAACAACAACCTTCAATTTGTGTCGATTTAACTTATTTGACAGGACTAAACTTAATTTAAGCGTTCTGCCTTTTTCATTCCGTATCCAAAAGACAAAGACAGGACACTTAAAATAAGGTTAGTCCTGTGAAATAAGTTATGTCGTGCTACACCGAATCGACACCGATGAAACCTTCAATTTAACTCCTTTAATTTATTAATAAAAACTTCTTTTACTGACCACGTACCGAGTCTCCAATATGACCAAGATTAAAAAAAAAAATTACATAGATAAATAGGTACTTAATGATAATTATTTCTGTATTTTTATTTATCAAATGTTTCACATTTCAATGCAAGTTTGCACCAGATGAGCTTCTTCTTCTTCAAATGCTCACGTCGTCGTCGCTTCGGTAAGTATTAAATAACTTTATTTTTTCTGTTTCTAAATTTGCATTAAACATAAAACTTTTCAAGCTGAGGCACCTTTGCGATACTTTATTTTTCACATCACAGGAAAAAAAAGTGATGTAGGTAACATACGAAAACAGATCAAAAAGTAAATAATAAAAATAAAAGTTTGCTTCAGTTTTACAAATTACATAAAAAAGAGAACTGAGAGTAGCAAGTACTAGCAATTTCATAAAGGTTCTAAAATCTCAAAAGCCCTACATTCACAAGACCTATGTTGGTTTATTCTGACAGGATATGCATGGGTTCCTATATCGATGGTTTTTGTTTGGAACACAAGCTGATAGTGACGATACGATGGGATGGTAGAAAGATGGTTTTTGAATGCCTGTACAGTTGCCTATCGTGAAAACAATCTAATAAAATCTATAACAAATAATTTTTGGGTAGGTACAGATCGTTTTAACATATTAATTTTCTTTATCTTAGAACAAGGGGCGTTATCTAATAACTTTAAATCTATCGCGATACCTTTGATTTTGACATTTGAAGTATGGTACGAATGTCAAAGTCAAAGGTATCGCGATTGATTTAAAGTTACACAATAAGGCCCGAGATTCATACTTCAAGGCGTGAAAAGAGCGAAGGTGACAAAAAGAAGCAAGTATAGGTCACGGATATAGGAATTTCTACGTCCGTGGTAGCTACTTAAATCATAAAAGTTTTGCAAACATAAAAGTTTTGCAAACATAAAAGTTTTGCAAATTGGATCGTTGTGAAAGCTCAGAAAGCTCATCGAAAAATGGAAATAGAACAAGTAGATATACGTAGTCGTGTTACATATCCAATTGAGCTTAAATTTGACGTTGGAAAACTATTATATAAAATATATTTTGGGGTAACAAAGTTTGCTTAACATTTTTGAATTATGCCGCAATTAGAAACTGTAAATAAATGGATCAAGGGATATTCGGAGCTGTTCTTATCAACATCTAATGAAGATACTTGTGAAAATTTTTGTTTAATTATATTCGCAAAAAAGTTATAAGTAGACAGTACTATCAGAAACATTGGACGATGATTTTTGCTTACATTTCGTTGTATAAATTATTATATATTTTTTTGTACCTAAAATTAATATGTAGCACTACTCCATTATTTCTTGTGTTTTCAGGGTTCCATACCTAAAAGGTACAAAAGGAACCTTTATGGTAAGACTCCGTTGTCCGTCCGTCCGTATGTCACAGCCTCTTTAGCACCGTTAAGATAAAGAGCTGAAATTTGGCACATATCATGGTGTAAAAAAATATATGAAAACTTTGAAATTATTCAAAATATTTCCAAAACAAAACTGAAAAAATAAAACATTATTATCCTAAAAATACAATATGGATATCGAATTAAAAAAGATAATTGTAATACTTTTACTATATTTACTGGCACTAGTTTCGAGAAATCTTTAAAAAACCACAAAAATATATGTATGTCCCCCCCTTATCTCCAAAACTGGTGGACCAAAAATATGAAAAAAAATCATGGTAATATTATGGGTTTACGTAAATATTACAGAAAAATAAAGCGGTTGAGAAATTCACGAAAAAAAATGATAAAATTAAATTTATCATCTACAATACGGAACCCTAGGTACGCGAGTCTGACCCGCACTTGGCCGGTTTTTTTCTGTTTTGCGATGACCTATCCGAGAAGCGAGTTTCATAGGGGTCTCATAAAAACTAAATTGAAGACGTTGTTTCGTCTATGGTTGTACTTTAATTTGTTAGCACTTTTTATCTTTTCGTTATTCTTGTACTTTTGCAACATTTGATACATTACATATAGACCGAAGGTTTATTGTGGGTGCCTATATGTCATCGAGTACCAGCATGACACAGTTACTGTGAGAAGAAGGATAATTTAGTTACTCCTAAAAAAGCCGGCAGATGTCGGCGAAACTTGGGTGGTTGCGTACAGTCATTAAAAAAAGAGGGGCTTTTTTCATGTCAAAATATTGCACGTAACACCAGCGTTAAGCTTTATTCATACGATAACACTCGATAAGTATAGTCCTAATCGCACTTGGCCGGTTTTATTATGTTATGTATGTCTTAT
Source organism: Ypsolopha sequella (assembly GCA_934047225.1). Taxonomy (NCBI): domain Eukaryota; kingdom Metazoa; phylum Arthropoda; class Insecta; order Lepidoptera; family Ypsolophidae; genus Ypsolopha; species Ypsolopha sequella. Next base: position 24,772,027 of record OW203984.1, on the reverse strand, counting down.
GCCTGAAATATCACGTACCATCAGCCTCGCTGGCTCCCGAACTCCCAAACAACCAGTTAGGCATGGCAAGTTGCCACGCGTACAAAGCTGCAACTTGTTTATTTGTCCCGCACTTCCCCTTTAATGGGCAAATCCATTAGAGTTTCACAATAGGCAAGCAAAGGCCGGGCACGTTTCTGGGAAACGTTTTGTTTTAGAGCCGAGATCACGTTTATAGAACCAATTGTATTGTTAATAAATTACTAGTTTGTGTACATTAATAAACTTAAAAATACACATGAATTTAAATAGTAAGAAAGATTTCAAGCATCGCATTCCCTGCGTTTCTGTTTTCCATTTACAGTACGCGCATCCTCTATGGTACAGTCATAAACCCGTCACTTGGTGATGTAGAGACGACTTGACGCAGAAACGCTAGGACGATTGCCTGTCCAGGCGAGAATCTGCCCATCGCGTTGGAATATCAAAAATCATCTTCTGGACACAGCATCCAGCGTCACAGACCGTGCTCGTCTTCTGGCAACTGGTGAGCGAGAAGCTGGTTTCTGGCTGCATGCGCATCTATCTGCACACATTGGAACACTTTTAGACAGGAGTACGTTTAGCCTCTCTATCTGTCTGCGACTCGGAGTTAGAACTAACGAAAGTCGTCGCTGCCACTGTGGCACAAGCGTCAACCAGCTGGGACATCACGGACATCACACGTCTAGCCACGCCAGCCTAAATGACGTCATTCGGAGGGTCTTTGCACAAAATTGTGGCCTTTGTAACCGTCAACGTGCCGGCAATCTTAGAGCCAAACGAGAATTTGCGTGACGATGGCAAAGGGCCTGAGTGTTATACTCATTCCGTGGCAGAACGGTCACTCGCTTAATGTGTAGGACGTCGACACTCTTGCTGCGTCCTCACGTGCGGTCGACCGCTGTAACAGATGGCGCGGCGGCAGCAGCGGCAGAGGGCAATAAGCGGCGCGAATATGCGGGTCTAGGAGGGTTGCATGTTTGTGCCGTATGGCGTAGAGACGTTCGGACCGTGGTGGTGGGGGCCCGATGCGTGACGGCTCTCTAAAGTCTAACTAAGGACATAGCGCCGCGCCTGATCGATTTTTCGGTAAGGGCTGGGCTGGGGCTTACTTCAGACAAAGAATCAGCCTCGCTCTACATCTACAGCGAGGTAATGCCGCTAGTGTCTTGGGTACTCTGCCCCGTGGCAGCGAAAATATTTTATTTAGTTTAGTGGTTATTTAAATAGTGTGCGACATATTTTGGGCCATTCGGGCCCGGTGGCGTCACAAAAGCCACATCAATTGATACTGTCTAATGAAATGTAATGATAGAGTATATTTTTACTATCAGCTCATGAATCATATTTTGATACCACACAGAAAAATGTGAAAAAATTCCGTTCAAAAGGTTGAGGGGTCATAGACTCCGAGAGATTTTTTTTAAGAACTGCGGTCTAAAATTAATATTTTGGGCCTCAAGTACGTGACTTGCTTGTTAACCAATTTGCGTTTTTTTTCCAAATATACTTGATTACTCCATCCACTAGCGGGAATCCGGCCTTATTCCTTGTCTCCAATGGAGACTCTCCATGTTTACATTATAAAGTATAAAGCTAGGGAACCTTTATGCAAAATTTCAGCTTTCCGAGTCCAAGGGTTTGGGTGGTCATTCAGTGAGAGAGTCAGGACTTCTTATACTTATTATGATGATTATGATGATTATAATCTTAATACGTAGAAAATGATAATGACACACCACAACGTTAGAAATAGAAATATAAAAATATTTATTTATGTAATTTAGGTATATCAGATACACTTATTACATTAAATAATCAATGTCTAGTTTTATATAATAAATAATAATATGGAGAATACACAAAGAAATAATAAAGGTTAGGTTTACTTAAATTTAATAAAAAATATAGGAAAAAGGAATAAATAATATTATAAATAGGTATGTATATGCAATACATATTATAATAAATATTTGCCTAACTCCGCCCATTAGATTAGTCTTGCTAAGGAGAAGGGCAAGAAACTTAGCAAGATCATGTCTTATCGACAGCAAAATTAGAAGAAACGATCGTCATTTTCGATCAATACTGTCAACTAAGTTATAAAGCAATTTACCATTTAGGAAAGTACTAATTAGCTCGTTCAGCCCTTAATTAACAAAAGAGCCTTTCTAACCCAATTTGTAACTTTATGAAACCTTTTCTGTTTTATTAGAGCGAATCTTTGACTAAAGCATACCTTTAGTCAAAGGAGCGAATAAAGAAATGAACGTAGACTGAAAGAATAACGCGTCACTTTCCTTACGCTCCGATTTACTCGCTTTACCAGCACAATAATAAGAGGTACGGAATTTTCGCAAATAAAAAACACGAGTTTCGCATTAATTTTTTTAATGATAAGGAAATTTCGCAACAATTTCGCATTTTTTTAAGTACCTATCGTGGTAACAAAAAATAACGTATATTTTCGAAAGAAACACTATATTAACATTAATTAAATGCTATCGTTGCAATTTCAACATTTCTTCGGTCTGTCTGTTCTGCGTCTACACTGTTGGTTGGACTCCAGATGCTCTGTGATGCTGCTTTAGCAAAGGATGAAAAGCATTGTGCAGCGAGCAAAATGTCGTTCACTTTTGGATCTTCGTTTCTGTATAGATTGAAGGATTAACCTATGAAAGTGAGTATATCCATTTATTTGCTAATTTTTTGCGAGAGTTCTGAAAAAAGGAATTTTAGAAAAAAAATCTAAAAGTACATTCGAGTTTAAAGTCAAACTTGCAGCTACAGATGGGTAAAATATAAAATTTGCCCAATCTGAAAGAAAGCCTCGTTTGTCTCGTTTAATGTCATGTGGAGAGCAATAAGTTTATTGTAATTTCGCGGAAAATACTCAAATTTGTATATTCGCATTTATATCAAAATTTTCGCATAAAATCGCATCTATTTCGTAAATACGAAAATTCTGTAGTTCTAATAATAACCTATCTCTCATTCATATATTTGTGAGGAAGTGTCGTGAGCTTTTTTCCGGATGTGTGGGTGGAGGAGAGTAAAATACTGGTAAATGTAACAAAATTCGTGTTCTTACGGAGTAACGTGCCTTGCTTGACATATTTATTTGTGATTCCTAACTGATCTATCTCTTTTGTTAGTTATTTTCGCTCGTTCTAACAAATTACAGGATAGTAGTCCTAAATTCTTGTACTTATTGATTTTCATTTTATATCCAAGGTCTCCTCAAAACGAGCTCGAGCAACATCACGCGAAACTGGAAAAGCCCAAAACATGGACGTCTTTTTGTTTGGCATCCCAATGGTTTTATTAATATAGTGTAAAAAAATTAAAAATCTTTAAACACTTATTCATAGCAAAAAAAAATTCAAGTACTTATTTATATAGATAGGTAGATGAGATAACGGATACAAACCATGTCACAAGGTTCTAGATAAATTAACCGTATATTTATAAAAAATACCGTCTTATCGAAAAAAAAAATCTTTTTTACTTTCTTATCGCGGTGGGCTCGTTATGGCGTATGATATCAGATAGGAACAACAACATTTCTTTGTCGACAACGTAAATATTATTGTAACTTTGTAGGTTCAAGAGTTGAAAGCCTTCTTATCTATTAGATCAATATGGTTTCAGTTGATATATTTGCAATGTGATAGGAAAGAAAATATTTGTGGCTCTATTGGATCGCAAGAGCAGGGGCTTTCTCAAGCAAACACAAAAACTGAAATAATACACCCGATATTGTGGTGGCACAGCAGTCGAAATTTTGTCAAACTTAGTTTCGGGGAAAATATTGATTAGGTATATACGAGTAGCGAACAATCGATATTGGTTAGGTATACACGAATAGGGAACAATTGATATTGGTTAGGTATATACGAGTAAGGAACAATTGATATTGGTTAGGTATATACGAGTAGGGAACTATTGATATTGGTTAGGTATATACGAGTAGGGAACTGTTGATATTGGTTAGGTATATACGAGTAGGGAACTATTGATATTGGTTAGGTTAGGTTAGGTTGGGAACTATTGATATTGGTTAGTTATATACGAGTAGGGAATTTTTTGCGATGTCGTCGTAATGCAGTGCGCGCTGATATGACCATTATTTCAATATACCTATAGTTTCGCAAATACGATCACGTGTCTCACTTCAGCTCAGAGTTAAAATGGCTTCCTATTCGTCTTCGTCGGAATTTTCATATTTACATCATCCATCCATCCATCAGCCCGTATTCGTCCGCCGCTGGACATAGGCCTCCCCAATATTACGCCACTCTTGGCGGTTCTCAGTCATCCTCATCCAGATGCCACCCACAACGTTTTTCAGATCGTCGAATTGTATCGTGATATTGTAGAAATAAAATTCCCATTTGTAGCCTCGGAAATGAGTCCTGCAGATGCAATTCAAAAGGGATTGATCACATTTTATAAGGTGACGACACAAGGCATAGAACTGAAAACTGGATAATAAATAATTTTTGTTCTATTTGTCTTCGAGCGAATCTAGATTTTTAGAGAATTTTTGAAAATTGCTCTAACGAAATCAATGTACATTTTTTTTTTTTTTATAAAACAATAACTTTATTGGAACCAAATTACAATGTAAGTAATAAACTGAAAGATTACAACATCAATCAGCTCATTGTTACCTACTATTACACTTGTTGATAAAAATAATACTTGAACAACTCTTTGATATTGTTCGCGCCACTTCTTGTGGCTCTCATACTGCGAGGTAGTTGTGAATTAATATTTGCAACTGTCATTTTCGCTGCATCTCCACCCGCTTAGTTTTGGACGCAAATCAATCAGTCGTCAATCAGAAGCCTTTCACGCCGGAGGTCTACGCTGATTGCCATTCGACTAGGTCCTACCTAGACCCTACCGCCCGCCATTTTGAGATCGCACCCGCTGTGCGCCTCATTTTCATCTATTACTATTACGAAGAAGATTAGCCGAGAAAAGCGCAACCAGGCACGAAGAGGAAGAAGAAAACCATCTTGGAGAACACCAGAGACTTGGTGGCTCAGGCGAAGCGTGGTTTGTGGTGCATGCAGCTCCTTCCCAAGGTCAGATCTTTCATCTTCACCAATTTTCTCTTCACTTCCCGCTATTTTTAAAACCTATGGTGATACAAAGCACTGCCGTCATATCGCGTGCTCATTTTTTGGCCATTCGAGCCGGATCTAGATCCATTTTAGGCCCTTTGATCTGCGATCTATAACCATTTTTTGGTATTTCCAACCGCTATCTTCATGTTCTTTGTCTAAAGAACACGTGAATTCCGCTCTAATTTTCATTCTGCCCGCAGTATTACCCCGCATTCCCGCTCTTATTTGCATTATCTATGCATTAAAACCCCGCATTCGTCAAAACATTAGTGATTCCATTTCCTATATACTGGAAATTGTAAATTATCTACAGTGAAATACGCCATTCTGTTAATTTATCCGCTGCGATTATACCATTTGATCATTTCACAGAAAATATTATCTGCCTACCTGCTAATTCTTAATATTTTCGAGAGGTACTCGTACACAGGTTCGTCCGCCGCCCGTGTTATCTCTTACTCATTAGCATTATTCTATGTTGTAGTCAGTATAAAACTTTCGATAGTTCTGATACTTGCCTAACTTTGTACTATATAACATGCCAAATTCCGCAGAAGCTGCAAAATTAAAGATGTCGTATAGTTTAAAGAAGCTTAAAAATAAAAGGCAAGAATTGTTTAATCGCCTTCAGAGAGTTTATGACTTTTCTAAAACCGCTTTAGAGGATGTTTCTTCGGCAGAATTGTTTATGGCCAATGTCGAAACATTGGATACTGTACGCTCAGAAATTCATGTAATCATAGATGAAATTAATGACACAGAGGTATTGATAAATCCTAATTTTGAACCAAATTATCAAAGTTGGTCAGCTTTTGAGGATCTTTACTCCCATTGCAAATACATCAACCGGAAGTTATCACATTCTTCGAAATCGGCTGACTCTAAGGTTAAAGCTCCACGTGACATGGAATGTCCCAAAAAACCTACTATCAAGCTTCCAAAACTGGAACTCGTTGGTTTTTCTGGTGAAGCTACTATGTGGCCAACATTCTATGAAACATTTAAAACCACGATTCACGATAATCCGGACTTGACCGACAACGAACGAGTACAATACCTGATGGGTAAACTTTCTGGCCGGGCACTTTCGATTTGTTCTGGAATCACACCGAACGCAACTAACTACGACATAATCTGGAAAACACTCGTTTCTACTTTTCAAGACTCGCGTAGTTTAGCCACTACTTATTTGGATCAAATGTTTGAATTTCGCCCTTTAACTACCGCTAGTTCAAAAAACTTGGACTTGTTTTTAGACAAGTTCTGTTCCGCTGTTTCGTGTTTAAAATCGCTGAATATTAAAGATCTTTCGGATTTTATCCTTATGTATTTGGCCCTTAAAAAACTTGATGTTGAAACCGCTCGTTCATTTGAAATGTTTAAACGTGGTTCCGATTTACCCCATTATGATGAATTAATATCATTTTTACGTGAACAAACTAAGATACTGAACCGCACTGCACCCGCAATTACCGCTCCCGCTCCGAACCGCTCCGCTAATAATAATAACAACAAAACCGGGTACAGTACCAAGTCAACCCATGCTTTTGTCTCCGCTTCGACCAATAATAATTGTTGTCCGCTATGTAAACAATTAAAACACTATAATTTATATAAGTGTCCCGAATTTGTGAAACTAGATATCGAGAAAAGATTTCAGTTCATCAAATCTAATAACGGTTGCACCAATTGTTTAAGTATTACGCATAACAATTCCGCTTGTAAATCGTCTTATAATTGCCGCCATTGTAATTGTAAACACCATTCGATGTTGTGCCGCAAACAAAATGTGATGAATACTCACACCGCGCTTGGTCAAAATATTACCGTGTCTCCACGCACACATACGCAATCTTCGAGGTTGGTGGATCCTGCCGTATCGGCGACTAACACAGAACATATGACTAATGATTCTCAATCCGTACCAACTGCGAGTAATAATATTTCTTTATGTAACTTACAGCCTAACTCGCAGCGTAATGAAACATGCCTTTTAGGTACAATTCAAGTGATCGTGAAAGATTCTAACGGTATGTCTGTCCGTCTACGTGCGCTCTGCGACCCTGCGTCACAATCCAGTTTTTCGACGGTTTCCTGTTGTGAGAAGCTTAACTTAAAATATGAGAAAATTCCCCGCGCTTTTGTTAAGGGCATCGGCTCTTCATCAAACCCAATTAAGGGTGCGACAAACCTTAAATTGTTTTCACGATTTGATGATTCGGTTTCAATTTCGCTTGACACTTATGTAATCGACCGTATTACCGACAACTTACCATCGGTGCAGGTCGATTTGTCTACGCTTTCATATTTAAAAGGTATCACACTTGCTGATGAAACCTTTTACTTACCGGGCGAGATTGATATTCTTATCGGTGCATCTTTATTCGCGGATATCTTGTTATCAGGCCGCGTCTCTGGTCCCCCGGGTACGCCGACGGGATTTCAGACCATCTTCGGTTTTACGCTAATTGGTAATACGCCTGTTTACCAAAATACCGCATGTTCAATTTCGTTATGCTCTTATATGGAGATTGAACCGCCAATAGATTTTATTTTACAAAAATTTTGGCAATTAGAAGAGGTGCATTGTGAACCTGCTTCTAGTCCCGCAAATGATGAATGTGAAAAATTATTTATCAACAATGTGTCACGTGACCTCGCTGGTCGCTATTCGGTTTCTTTACCGTTCGCACGGAATCCTAACATACTAGGAAACTCGTACCATCACGCAAAAAAGTGTTTTATGTCTCTTGAGCGTAGGTTTGTTTCTAACGCAGATTTACGTTCCGAGTATAACAATATAATAAATGAATACTAAAGGTTACATATCCCCGCTTCATAATGATGACCAATTATCTCTTGGTTATTATATTCCGCATCATCCCGTAGTGCGTGTTGATAAATCAACGACAAAGGTGCGTATTTGTATGAATGCCAGTACTAAGACTGACTCCGCTGATGGTACTCGTGTCTCTTTAAATGACACGCTGCACACAGGTGCTAATTTGCAAAACGATTTGTTTTTAATTTTACTTGACTTCCGCTTGTATGAAATCGCTTTTACCTCGGATATCAAACAAATGTTCTTACAAGTTTTGGTTAACGCCGATGATCGCAAATTTCAAAAGTTTTTATACCGCTTTGACACGTGTTCACCGCTTATCGCTTATCAGTTCAATCGCGTCTGCTTTGGACTACGTAGTAGCCCTTTCCTTGCGATGAGAGTAGTCAGGAAACTCTGTGAGGATGGGAGTTCAGCGTACCCGCTCGCCGCTACTGTAGCCGCACGAAACTGTTACATGGACGACATCTGCTATAGCACGCCCACCGTGCAGGGCTCCTTACAGCTCAGAGATGAGCTGGTAGGATTGCTTAAGGCCGGTGGCTTTGAGCTCGTCAAGTGGTCTAGTAACTGTCAACAGTTACTTGATACACTGCCTGATACTCACCGCTTAAATTCTAGTAAGAATTTTGAAGAACAAACTCAAACTCTTAAAGTTCTTGGCTTACAGTGGTCGCCTGATTCTGACGAGTTCTCTTTTACTGTATCGCTAGATAGTCGCCCATGTACTAAACGCAATGTTTTGTCCGTGATAGCACGTCAGTACGACGTCCTCGGCTTTACCGCTCCTGTGATCTTGTACGCAAAATTACTCTTGCAGAAAATCTGTATTTTAAAATTAGACTGGGATGAAACACTACCCTCTGATATTGCGCAGATTTGGCAAAACTATTTGAAGGAGCTACCTGTTTTGCGGGATTTACGTATTAAACGCCACTTAGACGTCTTCCAAAATTCGAAAATTTCGATAATATCATTTGCGGATGCAAGTGAACGTGGATACGGATGTGTCGTATATATTAGGGTACAAGATGACTCAGACACTTGCACTAGCATTCGGCTGGTATGCGCAAAGTCAAAAGTCTGTCCGCTCAAGACCGTCAGTGTCGCCCGCCTTGAGCTTTGTGCCTCGTTACTCATGTCGAAATTAACTCGTCGTGAAGTTGACGCTTATAAAATACGTCACAATATTGAACGTATTTACTGTTTTACCGATTCTATGGTAACTTTACACTGGATACATTCCTCACCACACAGGTTTAAAACCTTTGTCGCGACGCGTATAACAAAAATAATATCCGCTGTTCCCGCTGAATGTTTTTACCATACAGCTGGTTCTCAAAACCCGAGCGACTGTCTTTCCCGTGGTCTCACTCCCATGCAGTTGATGAGTCACCCGCTCTGGTTCACTGGACCTGCTTGGCTTTATCTGGACGCTAAAGAGTGGCCAATCAAAACAATAGAATCAGCTTCTATTGAAGAAAACTTGCCGGAATCAAAAACAATTTCTCTTCCCGCTTTTAGTAATGAAGAACCGCATCCTCTTCTTTCTCTTTCGGAAAGAATTTCGTCATGGCTTGTGCTTTTACACACAATCATTTACATATACCGATTTTTGCGTATTTTACCGCGCTCTAATATTTTTACCGCTACCGATATTGATTTCGCTGAAGTTGCATTGATTAAAGCTCTTCAAGCATTTTATTTTCTTGATGAATTAAAAAGATTAAAGTCAAATAAACTTTGTTCTCCCGCTTTAAATCGACTATCGCCATTTTTAGATAAAAATGGATTGTTACGCGTTGGTGGTCGACTTCGCAACACAGACATGACGTTCGATCAACAACACCCTGTGTTGTTACCTCGTAAAAATCATATTGTCGAATTGATTATCATTCATTATCATCGCAAAAATTGTCACACTGGACCAGTGGCTTTAATGTCAATAATCCGCCAAAAATTTTGGATACTTTCCTGTCGAAATATTGTTCGTCGCGTAATACATAGCTGCAATTATTGTTTTAAGGCGAAGCCGAGACAAACCTTCCCTTTCATGGCAGATTTACCATCATGCCGCGTTAATGAGGCTAAAGCTTTTGTCCACTGCGCTGTGGATTATTGTGGTCCTATCAATATCACTCCGTATCGAAAACGTGGAGTCCGTCCCGTCAAATGTTACCTCTGCATATTTGTATGCCTGGTGACTCGTGCAGTTCACGTTGAATTGGCAACTGATCTTAGCACGAACACTTTTCTTTCCGCGTTCAAACGATTTTTATCTAGACGTGGAGCAGTGTCTTTCGTATATTCTGATAATGCTACGAACTTTGTAGGCGCTAGAAATGCCCTCTCAGAAATTTACAATTTGACAAATTCCGAAGAATTTAAAACGTCTTTCGCGAATGAACTTGCCGATCATAGAATTCAATGGAAATTTAATATTCCACGTAGCCCACATTTTGGGGGACATTATGAGATATATGTCAAAGGATTTAAGACGCATTTGCATAGAGTAGTAGGTACTCAACTGTTGACCTACGAAGAATTATTAACTGTAGTTACGCAAATAGAATGTGTCATAAATTCTCGTCCGCTTACGCTGCTGAGTGAAGATCCATCTGAACTTAGCGCGTTAACTCCTGCACATTTTCTGATGTCAACTCCTTTAAAAGAATTACCCGCTTGTAAGGTGGCTGATGAGCCAGTTAATTTATTACGTCGCTACGCGTTGCTTGATCAAATGGTAGAATCGTTCGCGAGGCGATGGAAGAATGATTATCTCCATCTTCTCCAGTCTAGAGGAAAATGGAATACACCTTCCAACCCAATCAAAATTGGATCTGTTGTCGTTGTAGTTACCGACAATACTCCACCGCTTCAATGGCCGCTCGGTGTCATTGTAGCTGTATACCCTGGCAAAGATAATGTCATTAGGGTAGCTTCTGTCAAAACGACGACAGGTGTTTACAAACGACCTGTCGTGCGTCTTTGCCCTCTCCCATCTCAATAACTCCTTTCTTTGCCCCCGCTTCAAAATTTCGTTATTCTCTGTCTTATTTTTACTTTTCTATTCTTATTTTAAAACCAATGGTTTTAACGCCGGGGGCAAATGTTCGCGCCACTTCTTGTGGCTCTCATACTGCGAGGTAGTTGTGAATTAATATTTGCAACTGTCATTTTCGCTGCATCTCCACCCGCTTAGTTTTGGACGCAAATCAATCAGTCGTCAATCAGAAGCCTTTCACGCCGGAGGTCTACGCTGATTGCCATTCGACTAGGTCCTACCTAGACCCTACCGCCCGCCATTTTGAGATCGCACCCGCTGTGCGCCTCATTTTCATCTATTACTATTACGAAGAAGATTAGCCGAGAAAAGCGCAACCAGGCACGAAGAGGAAGAAGAAAACCATCTTGGAGAACACCAGAGACTTGGTGGCTCAGGCGAAGCGTGGTTTGTGGTGCATGCAGCTCCTTCCCAAGGTCAGATCTTTCATCTTCACCAATTTTCTCTTCACTTCCCGCTATTTTTAAAACCTATGGTGATACAAAGCACTGCCGTCATATCGCGTGCTCAGATATCTTGATGATTGTTACAATTCAAAAAAACCGACCAAGTGCGAGTCAGACTCGCGTAAAAATTTAATTTTGTCATTTTTTTTCGTGAATTTCACAACAGCTTTATTTTTCCTGTAATCTTTACGTAAACACATATTACCATGATTCTTTTTTTTTTTGGTCCACCGGTTTTGGAGATACATTTTTTATGGTTTTTCAAGGATATCTCGAAATAGATACAATTAAATATAGCCAAACTGTATACTTTTACAATCAGCTTTTTAATACCTACAATTTGATACCCATATTGTATTTTAATAATTTTTTTATTTTGTTTTTTTTTTTTTAATCTCTCATTTGTGGTCAACTTTTTTTAAATCGCTATAGTTTTCCTGTAATTGGCCAGTTTTGATCTGTAATCGACATTTTTTTCATATTTTACGGAGATAACGGGGGGGACATACATATTTTTGTGGTTTGTAAAGATTTTTCGAAACCATTGCGCGTAAATATAGTAAAAGTATATATTTACAATTTGATACCCATATTGTATTTTTAGGATAACATTTTTCATTTTCTCACTTTATTTTGGAAATATTTGGAACAATTTCAAATATTTTCATATATTTTTTTAAGTTGCGATATGTGAGAAAGTAATGCTATTTTTGTACCAAATTTCATGTCTTTATCTTGAACGGTGCTAAAGTTATGAGGCTGTGACATACGGACGGACGGACAACGTAGTCTCACCATAAAGGTTACTTTAGGTTACTACCTTTTAGGTACGGAACCCTAAAAATGTATACCGGTGGTAGTACTTGTTATGTAGTATATGCTCTACGTTTAAAAAAATATATACCTATGTACTTTACATAAATCTTTTTCAATTAACTTCACTTTTCCTTCAGTCAAAACACATTTTGGGAAGAACATAATTAAGTCTAGATAAGAAGAGCACAAAATAAAGCGTAAAAATTATTCGTTAGACGAGTATTACCACCAGTTTTCGTTTCCAAAACCAATTGAATTTCACAGTAAATATCCATTTAGTTACTCATATAACCACACAATAATCCTCCAAAATATTTTACATACTCGTACTATTATAGCATCCTACATTCGTTCGTTTGATACTATTATATTGTGACAAATAGGAACAGGAGATCATCCAGTTTTTATTTTGCATGTCGTTTCTTTTGAATTAGATAACCAAAAGCACTAAAAACGAAAGTACGAAAGGATGTTCTGATCTGGATCTAAGAGTAAGCTGTGAATACAAGGTGTAGGGAGCGGGGCGCGCGGGGAGGGCGCGCTCGTGCCGGCCGCGAATGACCGAAACAGCTATAACAATTTTGTAAGAATCCAAATCTCGCGCGCGTAAGTTTTACCGTCTAGCCGTATTTTAGAAATTGTGGCCTAAAAATCCTCATGCTGATGAATATTTTTACGGAAAATCTGCAACTTCCATTTGCATTCGTGTGACGTGACTTGAGAAATGGCTGTTTAGAAATGTGTCCTTTGCTATCAAGATAAATTCATAATAATTTGCTTCCGATTGATTTGACAGCTGGATGGCGGAGTAGACGGACAGAGACAGACCACTTTTTTATAAGCAATTACACATCACGATCATTATTATGCCGAAAATTCTCAAGTGACGTCATATCTACAATTATTCAAAAAAAAATAATGGTTTGTGTATATACCAAAGTAATGAAAAATATGTCCTAAAATGACGTAATTCTCAGAAAAAAAATCTTTTAGAAATTAAGATATGGGAATTGACTTTGAACTATTATCGCGTAATCACATTAATTTAAAACTTTTTATTCCAAATCACATCCACCTTAAATACCAAGAAAAGTAATTATTTCATTAATTTATGCACCACCTGTTACCAGAGAGAACAACTAACTTTATTCTCAAAGATTTATTGCTGAATCCTGAATATTAATTACGGAAAGGCAGGATGGAGTCAGGAGTCAGCAACTGGAAAGCTTTTTGATGATCCTGTAAAAGCACCCTCAGTTTTGCTAATGCCTGCTCCCGCTACAGTTACTTTTCTGGATTCTTTAAGTCGTATGACCACGCTAACTAAGTAACTCGATGTGTGTCGGTACAAATATCAACGGAAACGACATTGAAATAATGTTCATTTCAGCGTGCCTTGAAAAGTGGCTGTTACGACAACCACTGCGTCTCCGGCTAGCGCAAAATAGGAGAAAATAATACTTTAAAAATGGACGCCATAGACGAAAAAAAAAATATGAACTAAAACTTTTTAGATCTAAACATTTCCTATAATTTGGTGATTAAAATCGCTTTAGGCGTTTGGAAGGAGTAAGAGAATTCTTGTAATAATCATGTGAAACTTTCGATGACTTTCGATTTTTTTTGTCAAAACTTACTATAGAAAAACAGTTTATGAAACTTGAAATTTATTTTTGACTCTATAATGCCTATCATACATTTTTATGAAAGTTTTTGGATCACCCGTGTGGGAGGAGTAGGCCTTCAAAGTCAGGTCCAAATTGCAGTTTGCGTATACTATCAGCACACTAATTGGAAGCAAAATAGTATTTTTCATTACGAGTGCGGAAAGCCTGTCATTGCAAAGAGTTCCGACAAATGTCTACCCGAGCCGAGGCGCAGCCGAAGGTGAGGGTTGACAGTCGGAACAAGTTGCAATGACGGTTCCGCACGTGTACTGAACAACTATTTTTAATACAGTTGCGAAAAAATGAAGCAATTTAATAAAATAATAAAAACACAATAAACTCAACTAACTAATACTCCACGCAATAAATTCTTCGTATGTAGATATGTAGCGACTTTTTGACTTTTCCGGTAAAATGTTCTCCGAAGCATTTTGTGCAATTATACTGAGTTCCGGTGGTGTTAATTCAAATAAAATATCGTCGAAATTTCTCATTTTGTGCAACAACAACTAAACCCGCAAAGAAAATTTTTGGAAAATGGCGCCAACCGTAAAAGAATATAAGCAGAGATTTTTTTTGTTTTCTTCACCCATTCCGGGTAGGCAAAGGGAACTTTGCCCATACAGCCAAGTCTTCAGTAGAATTTTTTTATTGATATGAAATGAAAATGAAATTTAATGAGACGAAATGAAATGAAACCTAACCTAACTCATTAAATCAAATCATTAAATCTGATATTGAAACAAATTAGTACCTTCTTTTTCGAAATTTTTGCATGAATCATAAAAACTTCTATGAATTTTTTTTTTGTAAAAACTTCGTGGGTGGTTTTTTCTTTTTAATAGACATTATTTTGACAGTTGGGAAAGAGAACGCACGAGTTCGGAAAAGGTAAAGAAAAAGCTCAAGTATGTAATAGCCTACATCCCGAACGCTATACGTCCCTGCAATACGCCACTTTTTGAGCAACTGTATTAAAAAGATCTTTTACCATACCACTAGATTTTGCTTGCGGCTTTCAATCAATGTAATATATAAATCGACATTATTATCGACAGTTTTCTGCTTGGTGGTTATTTTACTAACATCCCTTATATCCTAACTATATGTTGACCAGCTCCTTTACTATGTATCTTTGGTTGCCAACTAAACTGGGTGCCTTTCATCAAAAACATAGATGAAAACGGAACTTCTTTCTAAATTGCGTTTAGGCGGGTATGGAACTATTTACAAACTGTGTCGTCACTTTAAGTGCGAACATATCCTGAGACAATCGGAGTTCGATAGTATACCTATGTTTTTGATGATAGGCACCCAGTCCAGTGGGCAACTAAAGATACATAATACGCCCGTAGGACGACGCTAATACAGAAAAACGCAATCAAATCCTTTCAGTGGTTCTCGAGTTGAAACGGAACATACAAACGACAGACTGATACGAAAAATGTAAAAAAATTAGTTTTGCCCTCAGTATTAACTAATACTAATAACTTTTGTTTATTTAGTAGTACTAAAACAATGAAAAAATTATTACTCGATATATTTAGGCTCTCGGTATGGGGCCGTCATCAGTCAAATGGAAAAAATATTGGCAGATAAGTTAGGTATGTTAATAAAAAAGTAAAAGTGACACTTGTTATCAATTTTAGTAACCTTTTTCGAAAAAAGGTGTATTTTTGTTGTTATAAAGAAAAAAACATTTTTAAAACACCATTTGGGCTTCTCGAAGTAGAAAAGGGCCGAAGGAATTTTGTGAAAGTCAAATTACTCGTTATATTGTCTAACGTCAAAAAAGAAAAAAAAAAGTAAAATATAAACGATATTATTTTCAAAATTCCTTTAATCAGCTTTTACGTCATCAAAGGAATGTTTTACGTCAAACCAAACAACTATTATAAGTTAAATGTGTAGCCATGGTAACATCTTAACCTAAATTTCATTAATTGTATAAAAATAAAGAAATAATAGGTTGACTATTTAAAAAATACTAGATGAGCATCTAAATCACTAACTTGGCATCAACTAGGTTAGGTTAGGTTATAAAAATATAATTTTTAAAATTAAAATTCATGTATTTTTGATGGTCTGGTAATTAAGACCCTAAGTTAAACACCCGGTCGGTAGTACAGGCTTAAAAGTATCTTGTAGCTATAATAAAGAGATAACACATTGTTGCAACCATAGATTTAGAATTTACAAGATAAACAATGTAGTAGAGAAAATGATACCAAAAAATAAATGCACATTACTATGACATCACATTACATTTACTACTTTACTTAATATTTTGGACAATCCTGCATATGACTAATAAATATAACAAAGGAAATCAATACGTTATTGTAAAAACTTTTCTTTGGGCCGATTAATGTGAGAAATTGGGCAAAATGTGGTTAAAACATTCTAATGACAAAATCATATTTACCTGTGAAATATGTAATTATTTGGGTTATTTCTCCTTATCACATCACATTACTCACTGCACAAGAAACCATATCTAAACCAATCACTATTTATCAATTTAGTTACGTATTATTTAAATACTATTATAAAATCCGCGATCACACCCAAGCAAGCGGGACGCTATGGCCTCTTACTCGAAAGAACATTGACATAGCTGTTCTTTGTTGTGCATCTCTTTCTCTCTTGCAAGGTGTTTAAAGGTAGGACATATGTCTATGGTTGCAACTTCCCTAAAATTTCCACAGCATGCAGGATTCTTCACGCGAGCAGTCTTCGATAATTGGCTTGAAAATTTTCAAAACCAATAATTATTGTAAGCTAAATGTTGAAGGACACATACATATACTCACATACGGACACATACTCACGCCTGTCTCCCAGAGGGGTAGATAGGGAGAGACTACAGCTTTCCATCTGCTACAATCCTGACACACCTATTTTGCTTCTTCCACATCCATAAATCTAGTCATACAAGCTCTTCTATTCCGGGTACTTTTGATATTGTTCTTCTTCAGTATGTCGCCAGTTTGGTCGGCAATGTTGGCATACATCCTTCTAGAGCGGCCCGGTCGAGTTTTACCTTCTACTTGTGCACCATAGATTTTTTTCGTCACTCTACTTTCATTCCTCCTCTCTATAATTCCAAACCACCGAAGCATTCCTTTTTCTACTTTAGCTACTACATCTTCTTCAAGCAAGCAAGCTGAAAGACGTATATCTGAATGTCCCATCATACAGAAGAGTTTTAAACTTTGTCTGTTCTCGATTAATTTTAACAAGATACTCGTAACAAAATTATTTTACAGCAACTTTCAATCAAGTTTCGGCCTTACGCTGAAAGCGCTTAAATTCGTCGTGACATTGTTGAAATGGGTTTCAAATTGAATTTACGATGTTTTGTCACATGAATGAAAATCTTTCATTACAGACAAAGGCCTGGAATAATTTTTAAAAGGTTCCTTTTTTGTTAATATAGTGAATAGTAGTTTATGCTACGAGGGCGAAAAGGAATAAATTACGAGGACGATTTAACGTTTTAAACGTTACCGAGTAATTTATTGCTCTTACGCCCGTGTATCATACTACGTTTTTCAATGCATAGTGTAAGGAAATAGTGTAAGGAAATAAAATATAATTCTATAAAGACCGATTGTACCGAAGCAACACTTTTGCCGACTTCTTTCTTCCTGAAACATTATGTTATCTAGAAAACGGCGTATTTCCTACGATATAGCAACATAAAAACCAATATAAGAACGCTGACTTCTGGATAACATAACGTTTCAGGAAAAAAGAAGTCGGCAAAAGTGTTGCTTCGGTACAATCGGTCTTTATAGAATTATTATTAACTTTTTAGTGAATAACTGCTGTTACTATTGAAGTCGGTTACTATTTTTTTGTTATGTAACAAAATTTGTTGATTTAATATGAAGGAAGCGCACCGTGTCGTCGTCATCTCGACCGCGCCGCGCCCCTTGTGTATGTCTAGCGCCTAAAAAATAATCTATCTATCTATCTATCTATCTATCTATATATAAATAAAAATGAATTGCTGTTCGTTAGTCTCGCTAAAACTCGAGAACGGCTGAACCGATTTGGCTAATTTTAGTCTTGAAATATTCGTGGAAGTCCAGGGAAGGTTTAAGCGATGAGAAAATGTGGAAAAATTGCGAGGAAAATACTAAAAA
The DNA here is from genome assembly GCA_934047225.1 of Ypsolopha sequella. Classification (NCBI taxonomy): domain Eukaryota; kingdom Metazoa; phylum Arthropoda; class Insecta; order Lepidoptera; family Ypsolophidae; genus Ypsolopha; species Ypsolopha sequella. The sequence continues at coordinate 24,753,885 of OW203984.1, read as the reverse complement.
CGACAATTTTATTTTCCCATACAAACTGTTCTTACCTGTCAAACATTTGATGTTCGCCCCGTAGCGTCGGTTCGGTATTTTAGGAATACAAACATGTAGATCTAGATTAAATAAGGGTTTGGAATCGACAACATATATCCATAATAGTCTGATTATCGCGTATTTAGATTTAAAACATGTAAAATAATGACACTATAATGACACTTGGTTGTTGTGTTGGGTGCGTTCAGAAATATACTTTAAATATACTAAAACGCCCCGATACTATGAAATTTGTATGAGGTTTTACATTATGACGTCACAGTTTTCTGTGATCAAACTGCTCCCTTTTTTCTTAGTTTTTAGCAATTATAAAATTGTCAAACCCTCAAAAATATCCGTAAAAATGTTTTAACGATTATTTTAGAAGATCACATTGGATTGTGTCAGTTATTTTACTTTAACAGCAGGCAAGTTTCAGAATGCACGGAATTGCATACAATTTATCTATTACCCGCACACATTATGTTTTTAACACCTGACAAAAGATTCAAAACTTGATTTGTCATTCTGATACTGCTTACAATGCCGAGGAGAAAACGACCTAACATAGGTCGTCGAAGTCGATCGAATGTGCGACGAGATACCTCACGCGCTAATCGCACTGATGACCAGCGAGAGACTGATAATGAAAACAGTCGTATTGGTATGGCAGATTTGCATTCTAGAGTGAATTACAATGAAGTGGATAATAGGCATAGAATGGAACGAGTTCGGGCACATCGATCACAACAGCAGCGAGCACGGGAAAATGAAATTGATCGATTCCGTAGACGCAAGCAAAAAGACGCGAGGAGCATTCTCCTACGATCCGGAAATAGATTATAGGGGTTGGATCTTATATCTAGTATCCTCGTTTTGGGAAAACTGACGCTATGGGGGAGTTCAGGGGGTTTTACTGAACCTCCTGATATCAATTTTGGTTGCCGGAGAGGTACCTACGTATTTTATTTTATTATTTCATTTTTATTATTTTTTAGTGAAACAAAACGCAATTTTTCATTTTGAGTGAAACGAAACGAAAGTAGTGAGGAAAAAGTACAACGACACGCAAAAAGTAATCAAAACAACGTAAAATGAAACGTTTTCTGTCAAAAATTACATTTGAGAAACGTCATGTGGCGCCATTTCGAGATGGTTCATTCCGTTGCTTTCGAGTGTACGCGAATGTTCTGTGCTCTGTTTTGTGTGCTTATATAACAAAGATAGAGCAGGAGCGAGCGAAGCGAGCTCAAACTTTCAGAGCACCCCGACTCGGTCAGGTTAGGTTAGAAGGCCATGGCGGTAGCGAGCGTAGCGAGCCTACCGCCATGGCCTTCTGGTTAGGTTGAACATGAATTCTTTGGAGCGAGCGACAGGAGCCAGAAAACTAAGTATTTACTGTTTTTAAGTGCTCTGTTTTGTGTGCTTATATAACAAAGATAGAGCAGGAGCGAGCGAAGCGAGCTCAAACTTTCAGAGCACCCCGACTCGGTCAGGTTAGGTTAGAAGGCCATGGCGGTAGCGAGCGTAGCGAGCCTACCGCCATGGCCTTCTGGTTAGGTTGAACATGAATTCTTTGGAGCGAGCGAAGCGAGCGACAGGAGCCAGAAAACTAAGTATTTACGGAACCTAGGTTTTTGACATGTAGCTCATGTTTGACAAGTAGCTCAAAAACGACTTCGGGGCACCATCGCATACGAAAATAGGCACTTCGTGGTACTCCGACACGGGTAGTAAGTTACCCCGACACGGATATTTTATTTTGAGGTTATGTTTTTATTTTATTTTTTTCTTAAAAACTACGCATCTCCGGCAGGCGGGGGTTGAAGAGGGGGGCTCCCCCCCTCCCCCCTCCCCCCCCCCCTCCCCCCGCAAACCCCTATCGAGGATACTTGATATAAGATCTTTACCGATTATAGTGCTGACAAATCTGTAACAATTGGGAAAATGTCAATCATTTGTCAATATTGTAAAACTTTAAAATACAGCGGTGAATTTGCAGGATTATGTTGTGCTGGTGGTAAAGTAAAATTGCCACAATTAGTCGCACCACCTGATCCATTAGACTCATTAGTTTTTGGGATGGTTGATTAATTGATTACAGGTGCTAAAACCAACAAAAAAGTCAGTGCTATGAATTTTTATTCAAACAGAATCCGTGAAGGTGAAGTAAATCACATTTTGATGTGTCAACGGCTTTTTCATCAGTTTGCAGTTGACATGTATGTCAAAATTGAGACTGAACGATTGACGTACCTATACAATATACATCCGTCTAAACCAACAGCAGCTTCGATCTGAAGAGTACGTTCATCTTCGCGATGCTATTAATGCCGATGGCAATGCAAACAATGTGGGAAAAATGTCAATTTTGCCGGCCACTTACATTGGAAGGCCGCACCACCACGGTGTCGTGCATTTGGGTATATTTGTTGTTACTAATACATATATGTCTGAAATAATATTCAAATATTTTTTTATTAAACGGTAGGAACAATATTTTTAAAATTTCCGCGATTGACACCTGAATCGGCAACATATCAATTAATCTAACAGCAAATGCGAACCAGGCTTGCTAAAGATATCTTGACTTGCCTCGCCAGACTTGACGGCGTGGCGGAAGGCCTCGGTGACTCGGACAAATCTGGTAGAACCAGAATATTGCCGATGTTGTGCTCATGACTTTCTTAAATCTCATCCAAATCCTTTAGTTCATCGGCAGTAAAATTAAGCTCTGAAAATGTTACCTATTCCTTCAGATGATGATGATGGCATTGTTGAGACGAACTTCGGTTTTAATAACAGTTGTTGTTTCACTCGATTTTTTTGTTCCTTAGCCCTATTAATTCGTATTATTCGGCTCAAATTGTGACCGCACTTTATACAAAACTTGAAGGTATAAGCGGTTATTGTGAAACATTCGTCGCATCTTAACAATTTCTTTGTGCAACTAGGACAGGTACTTCTGTGGTTCTGCCGTTCTATCCACTTTTTACAAAAGGGACAATGCAATGCAATGAGTTTCAATGATGCAATGTTAAAAGTTAACTATAACTTCTGAAAAATAGTTTTGAAACATCAATTGTATTTTTTTGGAAAGTTCGGTGACAGTGACACTGACAGTCAGTGTTGGCAGGTTACTATTACGTTTAGTAATGTGGGTATCCCTCTATAATTTGTGGTAATGTGGCGTAATCGATACAGACAAAAAAATAGGCTGGTACCTTATTTGTTAATATAAGTGTCTATAATCTAATAAAATGTCTCATGCAAAATAATTATGAACATAAAGCTGGACATGTGTGCGTGATTTTCCCACTCTTTCCGCCCACTATGGAGCCGATACTTAGACTATCTAATGATGCCTTTATAAAGCTGCCGGCTCTGAAATACATACATATGGTTTAAATTAATATGGTTTATATTAAGAGGTAAGTGATACGAAGTTCACCGGGTCAGCTAGTCAAGAATAAATTAGGTTTTTGTGGGACTGCATTTTCCGCGATAGTATCTAGATTTGACATTATAATTTCCGACATAGCTTATTTGGAATTAAGTGAGCTTTCATTACACATGGCGTCCCAGGCTAATTGCATGTTAAATGTGTTAGTGCAAACTTAGTAACTAACTGCTACCAATGGCTGGTTCTGTAATATGAAAGCGTTTTGATTAAGCTGCTATAATATTTGTACATATTTTGTGGTACAAAACATAAACTACGTGGGTAACTGATCAGACAACTTTTGTTTCACTAATGTATCGTCGGGTTAAAAATAAAACTCATTAAGGGGCAGGTAGCCGCCAAGAACTTGAGTCCACTTGTGTCGGTACAATTATCGACAGAAACCATTATTTATTCTTTATTGTAGACATAGAATTATTTACAACAAAAAACATGTACAGAGGCGAGCTTGTCTCTGAAAAGAGATGTCTTCCAGCAAACCTTAGTGGGAGAGGATACTATAATAATAAAAATAAGTAATCATACATATGTGTACTACAAATAAAGTCATAAGATAATTGAATATATAACAAAAAGTTAACATACAAATAAAATAACAATATATACATTTAAATATACTGGACTAAATATATATGTCTACCATTAGATATATAAGAGTCTATACATAAAATCTAATATAAATAAATAACTTACGTTAAGGCGCTCTTATCCCAAAAGAGTGACTCTCTGTCTTTTTCTTTACGTGTAAGGAGTAAAGAAAATAACCACACTTTTGTACTTTTCCGTTGTATTTATCGGTTTTTAAATTGTTTAAAAATAAGGGATATGTTTATTAAAACCCACTTACGTGGTCGACCTAGAAAATTTAAAGAGCAATATTACCAAATATGTTTCGTTAATAAAAGAGTGGAATTATGGAAATAGCATGATTTTAAAGGTCTTATTACATGCTGTGTTCGTGAATTATTTCTATCGAGCAAAGTTTATCTGATCGTGTAACACATGCGTGGAAGACCTAGATAAAGGTTCGAACTATATTGCGTATTTTTTTTGGAAGTTTTAGACGATATTTGAAAGTTCTATTTGACTTTGAAATTACTGATTTTGGGATAAGAGCGCCTTAAGGCGATTAGTGTCGCCAAATAAGCAGCTCGATGTTTGGCGCTACGAATATCGACGGAAACGATATTGAAATAATAACATTCAATGAGCGCATAATACATAATAGTGGCTATTACGACGACGCTCGCTGCGTCCTTGATAGAGCGAAATAAGTTTTTTTTTTTAATATGGGCATGATTGTTCGATTGAATAATCCTATGTTATGTTTATAGCTATTAAATTTGTCTATTACTCAAAGGATAAATACATAAAATCGACCAAGTCACTTAGGGGCAGTAGGGAATTCAATACAAAAACAGCATTCGGTTGAAATTTTTTTTTCATGTAGAAGCTTTAATGGTATGAAAAAGAAAAATGTTGCATATGTTGTCTTAGAGTTGACAATTCATGCACATTTTTTTCAACATTTTCGATTTTGCCATATACGAGGAGTAGGAAAAGTATTTGGCGATACTACCCCTTAAAGGGCTGCAAATTGCTAAAATTCAGTCCTGCTCAAACGCTTTTGTTTTTTAACTGTCTATCCTGCTCTAATCAGATGCCGCGCTTGCAAAACTTCAGTTATTTTGAAATCACGACTACATTAGGACTTCTTTATGTAATAAATATATTTTTTTTCTAGTCAGTATCAGCGTGTATTAGTTTCGTTTCAATTGGTTTTGAAATACGGAAACTGAATCACTTTTTTCGTGAAATTCATACTTTATTAAAAGTATTATAATTAAAAGAAGATTGAAAGTATGTTAATTTATGAAGTGTAATTTATAATTGTCGTGAGTCAAAAAACACGCTCTATTTTTTTTTTTTTTTTACCATCTACATTGACGGAACTGAATCTAATGCAAAACTGATGTTTAGGATTGTGGAGCCCCTTAAGACAGCGAGAGGTAGTGCTCTTTTAGCTTTAACTTAAAACTACCAATAGTGGGACAGTCACGAATACATATATAATACATAATAATAATTCCAGAGTTCAATAGCTCTAAAACATAAGCTCCAGAGTTGTGCTCGGGAGTTTTTAATGAACGCAATGGTATAATTTGAGGAAATAAAAATTTAAAACCCTCACGTAGATACGGAGGTGAAAGAGGGTTTTTAATAATATTGTAAATAGAAACAAGACTGATACGCCTTGAGCGCGGCGTGAGACAGGGGGATGTTATTTCCCCAAAACTGTTTACCGCCGCGCTGGAGGACGTCTTTAAAACACTGGACTGGCATGGTCAAGGTTTAAATATGAACGGGGAGTACATTTCACATCTTCGCTTTGCCGATGACATCGTTATAATGGCGGAGTCGCTGCAATAACTGGAGGAAATGATGCGCAGCCTAAGTGATTCTTCCAGACGAGTGGGCCTGCGGATGAACTTGGATAAGGCCATATTTGTCGCCGACCTGATAACCGTTGGGGCCGTAAGGCATTGGAATGGAGACCACGTATAGCAAAGCGCAGCGTAGGCCACCCTCGTGTCCGCTGGACTGACGATCTGAAAAACGTTGCGGGTGGCATCTGGATGAGGATGACTGAGGACCGCCAAGAGTGGCGTAATATTTGTTATTATATTTGTTATTTATATTATATTTGTTTGTAAATAATAATTTTATTAGTGGAGGCCTATGTCCAGCGGCGGGCGAATACGGGCTGATGGATGGATGGATGATGTAAATATGAAAGAGAATATGAAAATTCCGACGAAGACGAATAGGAAGCCATTTTAACTTTGAGCGGAAGTGAGACACGTGATCGTATTTACGAAACTATAGGTATATTGAAATAATGGTCATATCAGCGCGCACTGCATTACGACGACATCGCAAAATAACACTTTTCACAAGGACACGATTGACAGAAAGAAATTCCATAAACGGTTTTTCTAAGCAATATTTTCCTTGTATTTTAGTGCACGAACCATACAAATACCGTTAGTGGTTTCAAAGAAATAACCAATTTTACTTAATTTTAGTCTAAAAACAGCTTGACCTTGAACAATATTTTCATGCTGTTTCTTATATATACCTATAATAAAGTTATCGTAAAATATTAATAAAGTAATATATCATAAATAATATAATAATATCGTATAATAAATAATACACAAGGTGACTTTTTGATCATCGTCCAAATTCATACTGGAGGCTTGGTAAGTGATCAGCATCATGTATCAATAACACTTTTTGTGAAATTCGTAAATTGAAATTTCCACTTCCCATAGTAATTCACTCCCAGTCCTGAGTGAATCACTATGGGGAGTCGAAATTTCATTATGTGAATTTTACAAAAATTGTTATTGGTTCATGATGCTGATCGCTTACCAAGGCTCAAGTATGAATTTGGACGATGTTCACAAATTCACCTTGTATAGTAAACGTAATAAATATATCGTATAATAAATAATAATATCGTAAAAAGTTAATCATATTTTTTAGAGATATCGTTTAGTTAGAATATTTAAAAATAGAGTAATTTTCGGATGGCGCTGGGAAGAGGCGCTTTGAGTATAATTTTGGAGACTTTTGCAGTTTGTGATGAAAACTAATTTTTACCTAATGAATTTTACCTTTAAGGCGATATGTAAATGTTTTACCGTCCCTGTTACTCTATTTGCGAAAAAACCCTCAGTGCGAGAGGGACGGATTCGAGGAAAAGTATTTTTGTTAGTATAAAATGTACTTAAGTTTCGTTTTAATTTCGTTTAACCAGGTTCTAGATGGTCAAACAGGTGGTAGAGCTGATGCCGAGCTCGACTGTGGAGGTACCACCATCTTACTTGGAGACCCCCTCGAAGTAATTCGGGGGAGAGTAAGAGGACAGCTCACAGGCAAAAAACCAGGAGGCCCACCATGCCTGGGACCGATGGATGGCGGTATATCCATCCCTAATAGCCAGGCCTTATATGGAATAGACTGGTGACGGGCAGCGGCGTCACTGGTGCGAGAGTTCCGGCACCGCACTCACCAACCCGCCTGCCCAGTGTGTGTGAGTATGGGCAATTCTCCCAGGATGACCGCCGGGAGTGGCAAAGTCCTGGAAAGTGGACGAACTAGGCTGGTGGATGGATGGAGGTTCTAGATACTGTTAGGACCCATCTAATACCGTATAATCGTAGTCCATATGTCATTCAGAATTGTCAAAACAGGAAAAACAGTGTTGAAATGGATCTCATTTCAATAAATATTTTTATCAAGCCGAATTTCTCCAATTGCGTTTCCGTTTAGCAGATCCCTAGAAAAAAACTCCAAAAATAATATTCTACTTTATCAAATTAATACCTTCTTTACTGAACTAGATAATATATGCAAGTTCTAAAAGTGTAGATTTTTTTCCGTAGCGCCTTAAGCCGACGGTATACTATATTTGATGGTTTCGATTGATGGTTCTTGTTCGAATATCATGTTCAAAGTTATACAAAGTTTGTTGTACTTTTATTATGTATGTACACAAATACACATTTTAAATTGTAATCTGTAAACAGTGTATTTTTTGGTTATTAGTCTGAAAGTTTGAAAAATAATACAAAAACTTTCGTAACTCGGTGACCATTCATTTTCGACAACTAGTTGACAGGACTTAATTCGTTGGAAATGATCTCTAGTATAACCCCTTTCAAGGAATAGGTCGAATTACCAATCACCCTGTATAAATTAACCATTATTTTTAACCGACTTCAAAAAAGGAGGAGGTTCTCAATTCGACTGTATTTTTTTTTTTTGGCGTTGTTACTCCATAACTCCGTCATTTCTGAACTGATTTGAATAATTTTTTATTTGTTTGAAAGAGTGTACTTACAGGTAGGTCCCATTTTGGGTTTGGTCATGATCTGATGAAGGTCTTCAGAGATAGGCAGTGGAACTTCTCAGAAAATGACAGCATACCTGTTGAAGTTGAGGTAATAACTTTGTACCTGGGTGTTGATTACAAGGTATTACTTGAAAATTGACATTATTCCACCTGACCTTCGATCCTGGCTTCATCACCATATTCACCATAGAACTCCTCAACGGATCAGAGCACATAACTAAAAATTGCGGCCATCACTGCGTTAGGGTGCTGTTCAAGGGTATTACTTGGAGATTATCTGAATACCCACCTGACCTTCAATCCTGGCTTCATCACCATAGGACTCCTCAATGGATGACAGCACATAACTTTGGATTGCGGCAATCAGTTTGTGTTAGGGTGCTCATTGCAGGGCATTGCTTGAAAATTGCCAGTGTACCCACCTGACCTTCGATCTTGGCTTCATCACCGTAGAACTCTTCAACGGATGACAGCACATAACTCGAGATTGCGGTAATCATGTTGTGTTAGGGTGCTGATAGCAGGAAGCTACTCAAACATAGCTACTTATACTCACTTGAACTTCGTTTCATTTTAACATTTTAACATTTTTTCATACCCACACCTTACAATTTAACCCAGAAACACAAAAAAATGTGAAATAAAATAAACTTTTAACAAAAAAATAGTAACCGACTTCAATAGTAACAGCAGTCATTCACTAAAAAGTTAATAACAATTCTATAAAGACCGATGGTACCGAAGCAACACTTTTACCGACTATATATAAGATTATAAGAACGCCGACTTCTAGATAACATAACGTTTCAGGAAGAAAGAAGTCGGCAAAAGTGTTGCTTCGGTACCATCGGTCTTTATAGAATTACTATTATTTTTTTAGTGAATGACTGCTGTTACTATTGAAGTCGGTTACTATTTTTTTGTTAAAAGTTCATTTTATTTATGATTTTTTTTAAATTGTCCAACGACATTGGTATAGAATGTCGTTAAAATTGTCCGATGACCTTGTCACTTGAGAATTTTAGACATTATACTGATTGTGATGTGTGATTGCTTATAAAAAAAAGTGGTCTGTCTCTGTCTGGCTACTCATCTGTCATCTAGCTGTCAAATTAGTCTGAAGCAAATTATTATAAATTTATCTTTATAGCAAAGGACACATTTCTAAACAATCATTACTCAAGTGACGTCACACGAGGGCAAATGGAATTTGCAGCCTTTTCGTAAAAATATTCATCATCATGAGGTTTTTTAGACCAAAACTTCGAAAATACGGCTTATTAAACCTAAATCTCGAAATGGTTATCGAATAATCTATGCCTATTGTGTCGATTCGGTGTTGCACATCTTACAGTGCTTCCAAAGTAATAATGCGCATACAAGTCTATAGCCGAGCGACCGGACGTACCACGTGACCGTATTTATTGTATAGAAAGTGCAAGGAAATACGAACTTTGCCGAACAGTGGCGAAGATTTATATGCGCATTATTACTTCGGGAGCACTGTAACTTATTTGACAGGACTTAAATTAATTTAAGCGTTCTGTCCTTGTCTTTTCGATATACAAAGAAAAAGACAGGACGCTTAAAATAAGGTTAGTCCCGTCAAATAAGTTAAGTTGTGTTACGCCGAATGGACACTATTGTGTACTTACTAACAAATAAAAAATTTCGTAATAATAAAACACCACAGTGGAACTCGACTTAACTTATTTGACAGGACTTAACTTATTTAAAGCGTCCTGCCTTTGTCTTTTCGATACAGAAAGAAAAGGACAGAACGTTTAAATTAAGTTAGTCTTAAATACATTAAAACGTGTTACATCGAATCGACACAATTCGCTTAGATTAAATTATGTTAAGGTGTGTTAATTTCAAAACCTTTTCGAGATTTAGGTTTAATAAGCCGTATATTAGAAATTGTGGTCTAAAAACCTCATGATGAATATTTTTACGAAAAAGCTGCAAATATATGAAATGCATATTAAACTATTCATTTTCCAACTACCAACTTTTCTTAAGATTTGGAGCATGCGCATCATCTCATATCATAGGATCAATTAGGATGTAAAGAAGACGTGGTACTTAAAGCCAAAGTTTTCAAAAGTTTAGATGAGCCCTGGCACCTAAAATCTATTGCATTGTTTTTGAATGTGTTTTGAATGTGAAATGTCACACTTTTGGCTTTATTCGTATTTCTTGAAAAGTTAGTGCACTTTAAAAATGCACACGACGGCATATTGAGACCCTTTTCTCGTAAAAAATAATTCGGGCGTCCAACTATCACTGTGTTCAGATGAGCACTGATTCCAAACGTGTGAGCGTCACCCATTTAAAGGTGAAAACATTTTGGTGCTGTCATACTACGGTAAGGGCTTATCTTTACTTTTGAAATCTTTGCTTATATCAGAATCATGGGCTCTGAGTTCTGATACAAAATGTTCAAAGCTTCGTGCTAAAACTCAATTATATTTTAGATTGAATGTAGCGTTCGACGTAGATGGAATTAAATAAAGCAATACCCACGGGCCCTGAATTATCAGAAAATTGTACCTCCGTCATATGAAACGTTTTTTGACAATGTTGGCATATAAATACACTGCGCTGGTAAAATACTGATAAATTCGATTCCAGTTCAGTAAGGGTCTATAAACAAGGTTTTCTCTCAATATCCTTGAATTGCGTTCGTACACTCTATGTAGGTAGCGATGAAGGTTCTATGGCAATAGATCAATCTTTTGCACAGAATGCAAATTCTGCTGTAAAGTTTTGAATATTTCTCTGAGTTACTATTTACTAGTTACGATTAGTATCTAAAGTTTCTAAAGCCTACTCCTCGTTTATGGCCAAATCAAAAATATCGAAAAAATGTATTATGTATTATCAACTCTCAGACAACATATGCAATATTTTTATTTCTCATACCACCAAAATATCTACATGAAAAAAAATTTAACCGAATGTTTTTTTGGCTTGAATTCCCTACTGCTCATAAGCGGCTTGGTTGATTTAATTCATTTATGCTTTGATAGATAGATAAACTTGAAAGCTATAAATGTAACAAAGGATTATTCAATCAAACAATCACGTCAATATGAACAGTATTATTTTCTCCCATTTCGCCCTATCAAGGACGCAGCGAGCGTCGTAACAGCCACTACGCATTGTGCGCTGATATGAACGTTATTTCAATGTCGTTTCCGTCTATTTTCGTACCGACAAACATCGAGCTGTTAATTTGGCGACGGTAATCGTCTTAAGAGGCCGGCGGAGCATGCCTAGTTCATATAAACGAAATACCAAAACCATTTGTAAATCATAAATATTCTTAAGGTAGTGTGTATTTATTTTGATTGGATTACAGAATATCTAGGTTCCCAAATATATATTTTGAAAGGACATTAAAGCAATTTAAAATTTCTATAGAAAGCTCATTTTTCTCGTATTTCATATTATTTCTTCATCACCCAGCGCGATGGGTGGTAAGTGAGCCCTATCACCTTACTTCGAGCACACATACATGCTTTTTAGGGCATGCAGGTTTCCTCAGTTGGTTTTTCCTTCAACGTTTAGCAAGTGGTAATCATAAGGTAAGAATTAAGGGGCTCCACAATGCTAAACACCAGTTTTGCATTGGATTCAGTTCCGTCAATGTAGATGGTAAAAATTTGAGAAAAATATGGCGTGTTTTTTGACCCAAGAGAATTATTAATTACACTTTATAAATAAACATACTTTCAATATTCTTTTAATTGCAATACTTTTAAAAAAGCATGAATTTCATGAGAAAAACGATTCAGTTTCCATATTTCAAAACCGATTGAAATGAAACCAACACACGCAGGTACTTACTAGAAAAATACATCTTTATTACATAAATAAACATTCATACACATAATAAATTAAATAACATGGATTTGTCATTCCTAAAAAAAATGCAAAAATGTTAGCACTGAAAATTGAGTTTCCTTCAAATTCTCTAATATAGAAAACGGCAATTTTATATGTATGTATATGTATGATCGAAGGTAAAGACCTAACTAATAATATACAAGGTGAATTTGTGAACATCGTCCAAATTTATACTTGTGCCTTGGTAAGTGATCAGCGTCATGAACCAATAACGATTTTTGTAAACTTCATAAATTTAATTTTGACTCCCCATAGTAATTCACTCAGGACCTAGAGTGAATTATTAGGTATTTACATATGAAATTGCCGTTTTCTATAGAGAATTCGAAGGGAACTCAATTTTCAGTACTTACTTACATTTTTGCATTTTTTTAGGAATGACAAATCCATATTATGTAATTTCTTTTGTATATGAATGAGACAACATTAAGCTAACAGCAATATTAATTTAATATTTGAAAAGTGACAGCTGTAAAAAATTATTACGAATATCATGGAAATGGATGGCATTTAGGACGAACTGTTTTTGAAGATTTAATTTTTATAATCAAACTGAAAATAAAAACAAATTTTAATACCTAGATATAAAACCTTGAAATCAACTTTCAAACAAAAAACAAAATCATCGAAATAGCTATTGAATTATAGGAATTATGAACTCATGAATCTGTTGGAAAATTTCAGCAATTTCATAGGTAAAGACCTATTATATATTATAATAATAAACTGAATTGAATAAGCCTGATTAATATTTTGTGTTGAAAACAATTTCAAAGAACTAAAAATAATTTCTTGAGTTTTTAGGGTTTTTATTATAACTGAACCCTGTCACTTATCTGGTAATGTGAGCACATTGCTAGACAGACATCACTAAACTATTGTTTATGGTAAGAGTTTCTTAGGATCTAGACCATCAGATATGTTTATATCTGATCCCTACACCCGTCTACTGTTACCCCTTTGTCACCTTGATTATGCTGTGATGAGGGGGGCAGGGTAGTATGTCCAGTGATGGTTGTTTTTTCACAGAGTGTTAGGAATGCATGTGTAAATTACCTATGCATCTTAGCTTAGATACAGTATATTTCTACTGTGGCTTAGAGGAAGCGCCTAATGCATTATGCGAGCGAGCAAATGAAGATAATCAGTTGATTTTTGACTTGTGACTAGGTAGCTTTGGAAATTCATGTGGCAGTTTTAAAAACTTTTCTGGAAGCTTAAAAATTGGTTGTTGTCATGTGCTGGTATTTAAAAATATAATATTCTAATATATAATAATTATACAAAATGTAACAGAAAAGTTTGGTCACACTTGAACAGCTTATTCAGTCAATAAACAACTTTTACTATGGAACCAACACTGACCATATAATATATGGAATATGACCACAACTTTTTTATAATTATATACAAGGTGACTTTTTGATCATCGTCCAAATACATACTGGAGGCTTGGTAAGTGATCAGCATCATGATTCGATAACAATTTTTGTATAATGAAATTTACATAAATCGTTATTGGTTCATGATGGTGATCACTTATTAAGCCTCCAGTATGAATTAGGTCTATATTCACAAATTCACCTTGTATATTATAACACATTTCTAAAAACAAAATCTCATGAAGGTATAACAAATAATATTTGTTTAATTAAGTATATACAATAATAATATACGTACCTATATTAAATATATAATATTTTTAAATAAGGTTTTGGGTGCAACTCAATCAACAACAGGTATGCAAGTACTTTGTTTTATTTCGTATGTGCAGTTTACTTCATTTGTGGTGGGATTAAAGGTGAGTTATTTTTGTTTTTTAGTTATAGGCCTTTTACTATTTCGTTATTAATTAAAACCATACATGCACGTATAACGAAAAGTTGCTATTTAGAAGGGATTTTTTTTTATTTTTATTTATTGGTTTGCCCACAGACATACCTTAACTAGTAACTTATCTAAGGACATAATAAGAGGGTTTGAGATGTAGCCCAATTACAGGCAGGACAGTATCGCTCGAAAGTCGATAGAAAGACTACCTACTATCTAACTTGATAAAACTATCTATCGAGTGTTAGTAAGCACTCAGAAAATATAATATTTTCGGAAATAAAATCCGGAAAATAAAAGTTTAGTCAAAATCGCTTTTTGCCCGCAGCTGCAGAGGGTAGGCCCTTGACCCCTTTTAAGAGTTCCGTAATTAAAAAAAGAAAAAGGAACCCTTATGGTATGACTTATGTGTAGAGTCCGTCTGTCACATTAATCTCTGTCCAGCCACTTTTCTCAGTTTTCAAGCTTACTTGTTCACACCCTGTTCTTTAGACATCTATTGCTACATCTCAACCGACTAGTTTTTGGGGTTCTGTACCCAACGGATAGAAAAGAACCCTTTGTGATGAGATTCCAACCGTCCGTCTGTCCGTGCGTCCGCTCATGACAGAGATTATACAATGCTAAGATATTTGTGTCAAAAATCTACTAGAAGCTCACAAAGCCAACTTTTCACGAAGCCAAGCCAATTTTGACGCATCGAGGAAACGGTTTCATAAGAACAGTTTTTAGGGTTCCGTACGCAATGGGCAAAAAAGAGCCCTATTTATGTCACTCCGCTGTCCGTCTGTCTGTCTGTATATCACGGGTGTCTAGCTCTTAGTCGGAAGGAGATAGAAATCTGACGTTTTGATGTGTTGTGTAAAATTTAGACCTAAAACCAAATATTAAATTAAAAATAAAATCAAATTATTTTCTGGGGGGCCTTATACATAAAATGGAGCCGTTTTTTTTTTCATCTTACCCCAAAATGTTGGGTGTCATTGTCTAGAGCTCATTAAGTAGATTGTACATGAATTAACATTATATCATTGCAGTATTAGAGTGTAAATGTATTTTTATTTTTTTTATCTTCTTAAATAAAGATACGAGGCTATCAAATTTGTGATTTTAGACCATTTTTGTTATGGGGTCTATCTCAAAGACCAAATTTCAACAAATACCTACTGAAAACGCCGATTTATGATGTAGTTTTAGGGTTACATCCCCGAATACTCAACCAACTTAATTTTGCTCTTATGTTTCATACCATACCTATAAAGATCTTGCTTTTAAAAACGTTTTTATTAAATTCTTTGCTTTTTTGTTAGTAGTCTAAATCAGTGATATGGTAGCGCATCATTATTACAAGACTTTATTACATTTAACTAGACTGACAAAATGTATTTTGCTCGTCAGCACCCTCTTTGTACCCATGTCAAGGAGGTGGTTATGGAAATAATAAATACCGGTCAAGTGCGAGTCAGACTCGCGTATCTAGGGTTCGTGGATGAAAAATTTAATTTTGCAATTTTTTTTTCGTGGTTTTCTCAACCGCTATATTTTTCTTGTAATCTTTACGTAAATATATATTACCATGGTATTTTTCATATTTTTCTGTCCACCAGTTTTGGAGATAAAGGAGAGAAACATAAATTTTTTTGTGGTTTTTCAAGGTTTTCTCGAAATATATGCAAGTAAATATAGCCAAACTATATATTTTTACAATTAACTCTTTATCACCTACAAATTTATACCCATATTGTATCTTATTAAAAAAAAAAAAATTTTTTTATATTTCACATTTGTGTTCAACTTTTCTTAAATCGCTATAGTTTTCCTGTAATTAGCCAGTTATGATGTATAATATTTTTTCATATTTTCGGTCTACCAGTTTCGGAGATAAGAGGGTGCAAGTAAATATAGCTCTTTAATATCTAGAATTTGATACCCATATTGTATTTTTAGGATAATATTTTTCATTTTTCTCTTTTGTCTTGAAAATATCTGGAACAATTTCATTTTTTTTTTACATCTTGTTATGTGGGCGTATTAATGCTATTTTTGTGCCAAATTTCAAGTCTTTACCTTTGACAGATGGACGGACAACGGAGTCTCACCATAAAGGTTCCTTTTGTACCTTTTAGGTACTACGGAATCCAAATAAATCACCATCTTGTCGCGTCTGCCATATTGGATTCACCAAAACTAAACGTGTGTGTTTTTGACTCAATCGGTTGGAGGTAACGGGCTACAGAAAGTACGAAGTATATAGGATGGGATTTGGTCGGCAGCCTGGATTCGTGCTGGGCTCGGTTGGTGATCATTGAACCTTGTTCCTGGTCCCTGGCCGGGTCTCCGGTATGGGTTCGGGCGGTTGATTAGATTTCAACTTGTATAATTATAGATTTTACCTATCATTTTAATCGTATATATATTGCTGTATAAATTAAATAAACCATTAATTTAGTTCATGTACATTTATTATTTTACTACATATATTTTTACAAGATTTTTGTCTCGTAAAAAGTGTATAAAAAAATAAACCATTTGAATTTGAATTTGAAAAGGTAAAATTTATTGGGTAAAATTTCAGTTGCAATATTTGAACCGAACATATAGTAACTTACTGACATGTGAAGTTAAAAGTTCAAAGATTCCTTTTGGCAACAGCCTGGGAACAACCCCTCCGCAAACAAAGTTACGAATTTTGTTAACAAAATTGTTTGTTGTGAAGCAGGTTGTACGCGGGGTTTTCATTCTTGAAATCAAGGTTTGAAACCTGCGGTGGTCTAGCAATGCAACGTATGAGTTAACGGGGATTGATTTTTCTTGAAGTATTTTGCAAAATGAGTTCTTGTCAGGCGCGCACGCAGCCTAAGATAATGGGGTCATCCTGGCTCAAGTACTCAAAAGACCAACTCTAGCCAGGTTTACGTTAAGGCTAGTTATTAGTAGAGTAACTTGAGTGTTTATTCAACTAGTCTTCTTTTATCGCTTATGTTATGACTTAAGAGCGATTTCGCAGCCGGATTGTGAAAAACCCGCCTTTTTCTAATTAATCGAAACAGAACAAGTAAATTCAAAATTCATGCAATAAACTTACAAAGTTTAAAATTTTTGAAATTCTAATTTACAGAACCCAATAGAAACTTTGCGATGGCAACATACACAATACATAGGTAATAAGGTTTTGTTGAATAACTATTGAGTGAATTTTGATTTTCGAAACCGCTCTTAGCGGTCTTCCAAGTACAATTTTTAGTACCATCTTGCAATCGTTTATGTTTGGCTAGTAATGTAAATTATACTTTTAAACCCTCGCACTCGACTTCCTTAATCTACCCTTGTAAACCAGATATTATGCCTAGTTCTTTTTAATATTCGACTGCTTTTAATTTAATGCTTAAACTTATACAGTTATAAATCTAGTTATTGTAAAACGGCTCACCTCAATAAGTATTTTTTGATCAGGATAGCCGACCAGTTTCAGCAGATTCAGACTGCCTTCTTCAAGGCGAGTGAAGACGCTTCCGCGACGACGTTGTGTCTCGCACACGGATATCCAGATCAAAAATACATATTGAGGTGAGCCGTTTTGCAATAATCATGTTGTATCCTCAAGTTTCATTCAATTCCCATGACTTTTTTAATGTTTTTTTTTATAGTTTCCATTAAGTTGTGGTATATAAATTAACCATTACCTTTTTTTAAAGAATTGTCCGATATGACGTCACTTGAGAATTTTGGACATTGTACGGATTTTGATAGGTGATTGATTATAAAGAAAGTGTTCAATATAATGTTGTCTACTCATCTGTCATCCATCTGTCAAATCAGTCAGAAGCTAATTATTATAAATTTATGTTGATAGCAAAGGACACATTTCTAAACAGTCATTTCTCAAGTGACGTCACACGAAGGAAAATGGAAGTTGCAGCTTTTTCGTAAAAATATTCATCAGCAAGAGGTTTTTTATACAAAGAGTTTGAAAATACGGTTTATTAAACCTAAATCTCGAAATGGTTTTAATAATTTAAAACATAATTTAATCTATGCTAATTCGATAGTTATTAATCTGCGGGTCTACCGCGTAATTCTCATTTTCATCAACATCAACTTGAGATTGAAATTTGACGTGCGTGCGACGACGCCCGCCTAACATGCCATCTCTTTTGCACGCGTTGAACTTCGCATGCATTTGCTTGAAGTTGATACAAATGAGAATTACGCGGTAGAGCCCCTGTTTAAAATATTGGACAGCCGACAAGTTTAAGCAGGTTTTTGAATCAGTGTAGATGATTTTACGGAGAAGTATGACCCGTGTGATCTGTAGCCCCTCTGATTCTTACAATTACATAACTTTTCTTCCAACTTTGCGATTTTCAGGAGTTATATCATACTCAGCACAAAAGCTTCAAACAAAAGTTTTCCCCGAATATCAGCTCTACAAGATAAAGCTAACCTCAGCACAAAAGTGGAGACAAGATAAACAAGACCCCTGTTGCACAGCTGTGTAAGTAATATTCTTGTTTACGTTGTTTATGTTGAAAACTGGCAATTTTATGGCTCTTATTATGCAAAGTTAAATTTGATACCTTGGAGTAAACACTAGCCAACTTACGAGTTGCAGTTTCGCTCCCTCATGTTTCCAGGTAATGTAAAGCATTTTCATTTTAATTCAAGAGCGTTGAGCGGTGAAGTCCTCTCCATTCACTTCCTTTTCTTTAACTTCTTGATACGACACGCCATTTACTTTCTCTTTCACCTGATCTATGGATGTTCCCCGAAGCCTTCTAGTACGGTAAAATTAATATTTTGAAAAGAACTAGTGTGCGTTCATGAATTTTTGAGAATATATCGTTTTAGACCTAGAAATAAAGATCTGATGAGTCCCTAAACATAAAAGTTATTTTACCATGTTTTTGGGGGAGGAGGGGGGGGGCAAAGGGTTATTTTGAAAATTCAGCTTTATTATCCAAGTCGAGTGGGGTATTATTATTTTGACATAGTTTTTAATGCTGAATCGAATGACACCAAATATATTTGTTATAAAGGTACAACAAGTTTAATCAAATTTACACTTCATGAAAAATATGTTTTACTTGTTTTAGAATAAATACATTTATATGAAAATAAAAATAATACATAAATGTTTGGAATAAATAAATATTCATTATCCCTCAAGATTATGTCTTAACTGTACACAAACAACTTGCCAATTCCATTTACACAATTAAATATCAGTAGGTAATGTAGGTACGTTTATTCATAAAATCCGGCTAAGCAATTACGTCCGCGAGTGTACGTGCGCAAACGTACCTCCACTACTATTGTTCCCGCATCTGACTTAAGGCGATACGTAAAAGTTTTAGCGTCCCTGTTACTCCATATGCGAAAAAACCCTCAGTGCGAGTGGGACGGATTCGTGGAAAAGTAGAAAAAAGTTGGTTTTTTATTAATATGAAATGTACTAGGCAATTTTGTCAAAAAAATTTTCAAGGAGAGTTTACAAATACACAATATCCACATTTTGAATTCAATTTCACAATGAAATTAGTTAGGATTTCAGAATTACAGGAAAAAATAAAACAATTCAGAGGTCTTTTCGGAATAAAATTCTGTCAAGAAAATTTCATCTAATCGCGTTTTCCTTCAGTGAGAATCTTAATCAAATACTCAATAAACATTTATCCAAAAAGGAAATACGTAGATGACGTATTAGTGGAGTAAATGGATTCGAAAAAACCCCATTTTTTTGGTATTGCCTTAATAAAATAATACGCTTTACTCAAAATGTTTGTTTCCGTGACTGTACTCAAGCGCCCGGAGGCATGCAGTGAAAACGCGGCAAACAGAGCGACTAACAAACCAATCACAGCCGCGCGGCGCGGCGCCTGCCCTTGCCCTCCCGTCACACGCCCTTCTGTCCTCTAAACAGTCCTTATAAATATATACAACGTGTAACAGAAAGGTGTAACCATATTTGAAGAGCTTATTCAGTCAATGGTATAGAACAACTTTTACTATGGAACAAGCCCTGTATCTAGAATTTTTTTTTTAACTTTTTCGTAGAAAAATGCAATGCCGCTCGGCCGAAATGTATGGAAGGGCAGATTTTTTTTTTTGAGATTTTGAGTTTGGCTCCATAGTAAAAGTTGTTCTATACCATTGACTGAATAAACTCTTCAAATATGGTTACACCTTTCTGTTACACATTGTATAATGACTTCTGCGCATGCTCCCGCAAATTTTGCTGGCGACTCTACCATGCCAGTACTTGTACTGTAGGACTTGTTAGTAGACCCTTAATGAATGTTGAGCAGCACTAAACTGCTGCCGTTAATTCGAGAGAATGATGACAGATGGAGTGTGGCGATATCTCGAAAAAATACTACAAGTCAACAAGAGCTTCTTCACGACAAAAATAAGTAAAGGCACGTTAAAAAAATATCAACGGTACAACAAATGGGACGAAATAAATCCAAAGCATGATTATTTAAACTTTTTTTATGAATAAAAACCCTGGAATAGAATATATATACGATCTTATTATTTGGTAAGGTATATCAGTTTTATGATACGACAACACTGCCTTACACCGCAGATATTATAAACCTTTTTCTGAAATGTCGATTCAAAAAGTCGAGGATTCATACTGCAGGCATTATGATTGCTGATGTGACAGAAATAACTTGACACATATTATTGATTAAACAAATAACTTCATTCGGCTTCTATCTTTGTATAATAATAAAATAAATAAATAAAATGACAACCTCTATATAAGGTTCTTAAATTCAAGTGAACACAGTATCGCTAATAGACAACTTTTCACCAAAAATAGTATTTTTTGCGTTTTTTTTTTAACTTTTACGTAGAAATTGAGTCAGCTGATTCATTAAGTTTTGTACTAGGAAGTGGAAAATATATACGACAAAAATACTTTTTATTAACAAATGGGACCTTTTAACGATATACAATCTACCCTAAAATCATCATGATAAATATAAAATATTGAAATGCAAAACAGTAAAAAAAAGGTTTTATCCCCTGACATTTGCAAACGTCACCATTCTCTCGAATGAACGGCCGGAGTTTAGCAGAAGTAGGGGAAGGGATTCTAATTTCGATATGTTCCTTTTCAATTACTTCTGAAACTGAATGCAGAGAAAAGTAACAAGAGTGAATGCAGAGAAAAGTAACAAGGTTTTCTGCGTTCGTTCCATAGATATGAAGAAACAGGCTTTCACCTGTTTTCTTACTTCGTATAAGTATAATATCCAGTTGAAATTTTCACAGGATACGTGCTACTATGGCCGCTATCACGGCAAATAATAATAATAATAATAAAAAGACGCCTCCATACAAAAAACCTCTAATAATAACAATTTATTAAAAATTTTGATTTAAAAAAAAATTTGAAATTAAAAAAATGGATACACGATAAATAGGTAATGAGGTTTTGTTGAATAAACATGAAGTGAATTTTGAATTTAAGTGTTCTGTTTCGATTAATTAGAAAAAGGCGGGTTTTTCACAATCCAGCTGCGAAACCGCTCTTAATGTTATTTAATGACGGATCTATCTATATGACGGTAATACCTAAAAGTTTAAAACTTAGTCAGATTGTCGAACATAATTTACGGTAAAACAATAAATAACAAAAATTAGGGTTCCGTAACCAGAGGGTGCCGAATTAATTGTAAGGCCCCACCATTTTAGCGCCTTGTTTTTGTAGCTTTGGAATCTGTTTTGTTGTTACGAGTATTTATAGTTAAGGGGAACGAAAATACAAACAGAAATAAAATGTCAGCTTTCGGATGATTTTGTTGCAATAATTAGGTTACGTATAGCCATAAAAAAATACATGTTTTTGGTTGAACTTTAAGGTATTCATTTTCCACAAACCACGTTAATCGATTCATATTTGTACTGTCAATGAATTTTTTTGTAACCCTCTATTGCACACTTCTTATCGATTTTGTTTCAGGTATCGCTTTCGCGATTTTGTTGGTTTTTTTTAAATAAAATTAGTGTGAATGATATCTATTCATTTTCCAAATTCCACGTTATTCGGGTCAAAAAAAGCACCCCCTTTTTCCAAAAATACGTAAATCCACTGATGCAGTCAGCGGCAGCAAGATATTGTCAGTCTACGCCTAGCGTTGGCGCCCGTAAGACGTGGAGCCTGTGCCCTTTTTTGCAAGCTATAAATATCTCCCAAAACTACTTCTAAACACATTGAAATTAATTTTATAAAGTAATATTTCGAGGAGCATCATATTCCTGCCGTTGAAAACTCAACAAAATATGCGTATTGAGTGATTTAGCTACATCGTGCCATAGTCATAACAACAAAACTGAATGAATTTGGAATGAATTCATACTTTTATGCGGGAAAATAATATATGTTACTCTAAAAGAATAATTTTGTGATCGTTATTGAAACCCAAATTAATTTACTTATACTTACTGAGATCTGTGACAAAGGTCAATGACCTTTTCGTGAAATTACCCTCTAGTATTGGCTCACCATTTCAGGTCCAATAAGTGAAGTTTTTTTGCAAATTATATAGGTACACTTACTTGGGATAAATCGCCAAGCATTTAAAATATAGAAATTTATTTTGAAATATTTACAGTGCATGGCAAAATTATTAGATCGTAGATAATCCTGTCGGTACATGTACAGGTTCTGTTACGCAAAATGAAAACAATGAAACTCTTTTAGGATTAAATTGTTATCCCTATGTTTGTCTGTCTGTCCGCTTGTCTAGACAATTTTTTCTGGGTAAAATTAATAAATACCAATATAAACGGCCCTCTATAGAGCTGTAAAAACATACTTTTGACGTTTTTATTTATATTACGTTTTAGGCTTTTACGTTTTTTTTTTTTACGTTTTTCATACAAATTTTCTCACTATGAAAATGTAGGGATGAACACTTGAGATAATATTTTGCATTTAAAAGTCAACACAGAAAGGAATTGTTGAACAAATAATGTAAAAAATATGAAAACCATGTTGTTCTATTCTAAAGGGATTAATTATCTACTGTTCAATGTGGCGATAGCTTTGTTTATTTTTTTCCTTGAATTATTTTTTACTAAGGTAACAAATAGTTTAATACAAGGTTTTCATTAAGAGGTCCCTTTACCCCTGTATTTTTCTTAAAATTCATACAATAGGTATAAACCGAATGTGAAGTCTACAGCTTATTTTCTTCATATCTTTTTTCATGAGTATATTCTAGTGACATCTAACTACGTCTCTATACAGCCCAAAAAGCAAAATTTGATAAAACACCATCATAATAGCTGTCAGGATATCGTCAATATTGCCTCGTTTTTACACAAAGTTTAACAAGTTTGTATATTTTTATCTATACTGGAAATAAAAAAGAGAGAAATACAGGCGTCGTTCAAGTTAAGATGACTAAGTTTACACACTTTGCTAAGTATAAACAATTACCGTTTCATGGAAAACTGTTTTGACCTGAAACCATTTCACAAATTCAATTAACTTATTTTGAATATCTTGTCATCTTCTTGATGAGAAATACAATGTCAATAAGTAAAAATACAACTTTTAGTAAAGAAAACTTATAGTTAAAAGTCTGCTGTATGCATTTACATATTTTTAATTATATTACAATAGTAATAAAATAATTGGCTTATCCGTCGTCGTGATACCAGCCGTAAATTTCTTAAATAATCTGATATCACGCTTATGGAAAACCCAATTATTTTGAAGATACCATAATATCATTAAAATATGTTTATGTATATAGCAAACTTTTAACAATAAATCGTCTTAGCTAAAAGTTGTACTTTACCGTTATAATTATTTCTTAATATTTTGTTACCAATTCGGAGAAATAGCCCTTAAGGAAAACCTTGTATGAAAATATTTGTTATCTTTGTAACAAAGAAAAAAAAAATAATAAACAAAGCTATCGCCACATTGAAAAAACAGTAAATTATTAATCCCTTTAGAATAGATAGATATGGTTTTATATTTTTTACATTATTTGTTCTACAGTTCCTTTCTGTGCTTTCTTTCAAATGCAAAATATCATGTGAAGTGTTGATCTCTATATTTTCATAAGGAGAAAATTTGTATGAAAAAGTTAAACAAAAGGCCATAAAAACGTTATAATATGTATATTTTACAGGGCTGTAAATATTAGCATTTATTGATTTTACCCAGAAAAATTGCCTAGACAAACGGACAAACAGACAAACATAGGGACAACAAATTAATCCTAAAAGAGTTTTGTTTTTTCATTTTGCGTAAAGGGAGCTGAACTATGAAAGGGGAACTATGATACAAATAAATTTCTATATTTTAAACACTTGGCGATTTATCCCAAGGGTAAACAGGTGTCGCAAAAGTCAACGCTTTCCCTTGGAAGGCTGGTAGGCCAGCTCATGACTGACCAGAATATCAAATTATGACCTCAGCAAAAAGTAGATAGTCTTCTAGTTGATGGTACTTTTATAAATTCGAATAGATTTTTGAGAGTCAAAGCTAACCAGTTCTAAATTCTAAGAATAAAATTTTTGTTGCGCAACTCTGAATAGTCATGCTATTGATAAAGTCAAAAATAAACCTTGAAATGCTGTTACATCAGGAAGAAAAATAAAAACCCAATTTATGAGCAATTTTTTGTAATTAGGTTAGTTCGATACCACACCCTGAAAAAAAATGTCCTATGTTAGTTTTGCAAATTGTCTTAAATAACGGCTCATCAAATATTGTTTTTCAAATGATCTGAAAATTTCTGTGTATTACTTTTGAAAAAAAAGTTATTGCTATTTTACTACCAAAGGAGCTGCGTATTTTTTAAAATAATTAGAATTTAGAATGAAAGAGTGGCGGGCAGTAAAAATATTTGACGTTTATTAGAAATGCCATTTGACACGCGTTAGAGTGAGATAAATAGTGACGCTATTTAAAATGAGTTGGAATGAGATAGTAACGCAGTTAAACGTGGTTGAATGAGAGAGGCATAATTGATATAGGCTACAGTGAGATAGATAGTGACGTGGTGCATTCCTTCTGAGAATATTTGTTAGTTTCCACTTTTTGTAATAACAACTTTAGTAAAAATTTTTTGTAAAGAAATTTTTGGTCCAATTTATTTTCCCGCAAGTGTAAAACCAGCTCAACGGGCGAAAAATATTTAAAGAATGGGTAATGGTGACAATTAACCGTCACAATATTATTATGTATGTCTAAAGGAGTGTCTGAAATGTTCCGAGGGTCAACTGATAAATCAAACACTCAAAAAACCACTTTTAGCCGACCATAATAAATTTACGTCCCGACGTGATAGCAAGTAGGATCAATGCCGTGTGACGATGATCGAAATACACTAATAAATTAGATAAAATAAAATACGTATTACTTTTGACCCTGCCTCGTCCACTCTATTCGTATTTTTGCTATGGTGACGCGAGCTTAGAGACCGGGACGAATTTCCCCCCGCGCGCTATCGTAAAATAGAATAAGCCACGCCCGGAACTGGTTTTTGTTTTGGCTATGTCATACTCTTAAGGAAATATTTTGAGGGTCCAGTGCACGGTGCACTTAGAACTTTCCGGAAAAGCAATCAGTAGGTCAAGTTTGACAATAAAGCACGTAAACTCCAGCCGTTCATTCCAGAGAATGGTGACGTTTGCAAATGTCAGGGGATAAAACCTTTTTTTTATTGTTTTGCATTTCATTATTTTATATTTATCATGAAGATTTTAGGGTAGATTGTATATCGTTAAAAGGTCCCATTTGTTATAAAAAGTATTTTTGTCGTATATATTTTCCACTTCCTAGTACAAAACTTAATGAATCAGCTGACTCAATTTCCACGTAAAAGTTAAAAAAAAGCGCAAATATTATTATTTTTAGCGAAAAGTTGTCTATTAGCGATACTGTCAAGTTATTTCTGTCAAATCAGCAATCATAATGCCTGCAGTATGAATCCTCGACTTTTTGAATCGATATTTCAGAAAAAGGTTTATAATATCTGCGGTGTAAGGCAGTGTTGTCGTATTATAAAACTGATATACCTTACCAAATAATAAGATCGTATATATATTCTATTCCAGGGATTTTATTTATAAAAAAAAGTTTAAATAATCATGATTTGGATTTATTTCGTCCCATTTGTTGTACCGTTGATATTTTTTTAACGTGCCTTTATTTATTTTTGTCGTGAAGAAGCTCTTGTTGACTTGAAGTATTTTTTCGAGATATCGCCACACTCCATCTGTCATCATTCTCTCGAATTAACGGCAGCAGTTTAGTGTGTATTGGTACAAAACCCTTTGTGCGCAAGTCCTATTATTAGGTATAAGTTTGACAAAATGCGAAATGCAATATACAATGTTTATTAGAAAAATTGTTTGTTTACAATATGATAACTTGTGAAGTTATTTTGAATTCCTGGATTTCAGCCCCTGTCGGAAACCACGTCTTTTTATTAAAGACTCCAAACTTTATGAAAAAAAAAAAAAAACATGATCTTGCTAAGATTCTTGTCCTTCTTCTAAGCAAGATTAATCAAATGAACAGAGTTAGGTATATATTTATTCAGTTTATATTATATATTTATATAAAAACACTTATTAAAATAATAGTTTCCAGATATATTTCGACAAATAGTCGGCTTCAGTGGAATTTGATACAATTTATATATTATTTTAAAATGTCATAAAATGAAGTGAACGATTGACAGACAAATGAGAGACAAAAGAAAAAAAAAATTATAATCATGAAAAATAAAAAGTATATATATATATATAAATAAATAAATATAAAAATTAATAATCAATCAATAACAAAGATAAATAATCATCCACCCATCTCCACACTCCAATTCAAAAACCTACCCACTCAACACATCATAATATACATTATATATATAATTATATATATATACAAGGTGACCCCCTGATCATCGTCCAAATTCACACTGGTGGCCTGGTAAGTGATCAGTATCATGCATCAATAACAATTTTGGTGAAATTCGTAAAATTAAATTTCGACTCCCCATAGTGATTCAGTGATTCACTCGGGACTGGAACTGAATTTATATGTGAAGCCAAAACTTATTATACGAGTATGTATTGCATATACAGTGTGTTTGGGACATCGATGTAAAAATTTTGAGAGATGATAAAGGAAGCGATTTTGAACATTTATGACTAATTTTACTATTACACAAAAATTTTTAGTTTACGAGATATAGACATTTTTCAGTTTTGTATACTTAAATTAGAATTAAACACTATTTACGGATAAAATTTACATATTATTCTAAATTATTTCTTAAAACAATTGAGTTAAACAAAATAACAAGATAGGTGTGTTCAAAAAGAAGTGAAAATAAACAGAATACCGGCCTAATTTTAAGTTGACAAAACTGAAAAATGTCTATCTCAGAAACTATAAAACTTTGCATAATAGTAAATTCAGTCAGAAATGTTCGGAATCACTTCCTTTATCATCCATGCCTCAAAAATCGATGTCCCAAACAGCCTGTATTTATAATATTATTTATTCCTTATTCCTATATTTTTATTTTATTCAAGTGTATTATTTTATTAAAGTTAAGTAAACCTTACCTTTATTATTTTTTCGTGTATTTTTCGATATTATTATTTATTATATAAAACTTTTACACATAGATTATTTAATTACATTACATTAAAATCGACCTATAGTAACTGTATCTGATATACCTACATAACATAAATAAATATATTTCATTTCATTTTATGGTTCTACTACCTACCGATAATATTGCTGGAACTCTAAAAATATGTATGTTCCTTAGGGTTGCCAACTTTTTTTAGAAGAAATAAAGTATATCTGATTTCAGGGAAGGTAAATAAAAAGTACGGTCCTTCAGAAAAAAGTATTCTTTATTCAAGGGAGTTCAAAGATTTTTTTAAAAAAATGTCACGGTAGTTGCGGGCGATAGGAATTAGGAAGGCCAGACTACATACTAACATCTTCAAATCCTTTTGTGAAACTGTATTTTTTGTGCTATTTGCATAAACACAAACGCACAACATAAAAATATCATCCACAATGAAGGAAGTCGTACATTTTCCTTCGGATTTCTTTACGGCTCTGTTTTTGTTTTCAGTTTACGTCTAATTTTATGTAATGATTGAAATAAAGTATTTTCACGTACTTTATTGGTATTCAAAAGTATAAAGTACAGGGACCCAAAATAACGTAAGATACTTTATTTTAAAGTACGGTTGGCAACCCTAATGTTCCTTCCTCACGAAATAGTCATCAATCTTTGAACTAATACCAACGTGTGCGAACCAGTTCCAGGTGGACCGAGTCGGAACGAGCTGAAGAAGGTCGTCACAGAGATTGCTGCAAGTAGGTGCTTCATCAAGGAGGTTTCTGCAAAGTCTCTAAGTCAAGCTACTGGCAGTTTAGAAGTGGCGGAGGCGAATGCTAAGGATTCTAAGGTATGTAAGAATAAGTTTTTGTTCATAGATATGTGTTTATTAACGCTATGATTTCGCTACGAGTTGTAGAGACTTCGTCATACTTAACCTGTTTCGACAAGCTTATTAAAAAAAAAATATATATGTAGGTAAGGATTTTGTTGTAAATTATAAATAATACTCTCTTTTCATTTGTAAAGTACATTGGGAGTTTTGTTTTTCATCAATAGATCAGAAAATCATAACAGGGTCAAATTATTCGTTTTTTCAAAGGGGTAAATAAGTTTTTTGCGGTAGACTTTTTTGTGGTATCTAATGAGGTGACTTTTTGATCATCGTCCAAATTTATAATGGAGGCTTGGTAAGTGATCGGCATCATGAATCGATAACAATTTTTGTGAAATTTCATTTAATGATTCCTATAATAAAAATGTCATTAACACTTTTTACATGCTGAATATATACAAGGTGACTTTTTGATCATCGTCCAAATTCATACTAGTGACTTGGTAAGTGATCAGTATCATGCGTCAATAACAATCACTTACTCACTTATCAAGCCTCCAGTATGAATTTGGACGATGATCAAAAAGTCACCTTGTATATTATTAATTTCAAAGGTTATGTATTATCTTTAATTTAACTATGAACTCTTACATTTTGATGCCGAAGGAAAATAAAATTTATATTTTCATTATACATATAGCAATAATAATTCTGTCTAAAAATACCAAATGTTTCGGCACTTTTATAGGTAAAGGCCTATTATCATTTATCCTATAATATCATTTATTAAAGTAAAAAAATAATGTAAAAAGGACCTATAAGAACTTCCGGTCTAAACCTACACTACTCAGAGACACCCTAGACAGACAGACAACCTACATTTATAAAAAAAAAAAACGTACAGGAGGAATTCAAATTATAACATTAATAAGAAAATACATTATATTTCAATTAATATAAAGTGAGAATACAAATAAGTAATGACATAATATATACAACTACCATCATAATATCTATCGACAAATTTATTTGACATTGTTATAAGAAAAGTAAAACTTATTAGTAGGATCTGTATTTAAGAAATTTTCAATGTTCTTGGGGCAGCGCATTGTTTCGACGTCTTCTTTTCTGCAACAAAGTAAAAATAAATGTTACAATCTTTCATGCATGCTGTAATAGTTCTAGAAGTATTTTTGATTTTAATTTATCTAGCAATACTAGATTGTTATACGAGTGCATGAAACGAACCATATTACCCGAGATATTTAGCTGCCCGAGCTTTAGCGAAGGCAGCTATAGTTCGAGGTGATATGGCTGTATGGGCTCTTGCCATAGTCTTAGAAGAAGTAAACACTTTATGCACTAGACTCTAGTGACTAGAGCATAAAACGTTGTTTTAGTCTGCTTGTGGCAAGCATAAACCTTTTAGAGCATGAGAAGTGAAAAATATTTAAATATGTAAACGCGCGATGGAAAGTGTGATGGTGAAATTGAAAGAAGATTGAATTCAGGAAATAAAGTTGATGGATCCCTGGGGATCTAAAAAGGCCGACTTGGGTGAATCACAAAATGATTTGAAAGTAGGATGGAGTCAGAGTTTGTTCACGCGTGCAAAAGAGACGGTATTAGAACGGAATTATAATAGTATTCATCCAAAGTGATCTTTTTAGAGGACCTGCACTCCTTTATGGGTAGGTAGCCAAAATGTGACTGCAAATACACGATTGGTGGTTAATAATGGAGTGTTGGCTCCTACACTTTTGCATGTTAGTGAATGTTGGGTATGGCAAGATAAAGATCAAAGTAGAGTGAATGCAGTGGAAATGCGTTCCTTACGGAGTATGTGTGGTTTAACATTGAAGGATGGAGTGAAAAATATCGACATAAGGGATAGTTGCGGCCTGAAAGATGTAGTGACTGAAATAGAAAAAGGAATGCTTGGTGGTTTGGACATGTAGAGTGACGAAAGAAATTAATGGTGTGCAAGTTGAAGGTAGAGCTCGACCAGGCTGCCCTAGAAGGACGAGATATTGAAGAAGGGCAATGTCAAAAGTACCCGGAATAGAAGAGCTTGTATGACTAGATTGATGGATGTGCAAGAGCCGAAAGAGGTATGGCAAGATCATAGCAGATGGAAATTTGTAGTCTCTGCCTACCCCTCTGGGAGACAGGCGTTAATATATGTAAGTATGTGCGTACTTGGATTAAACATTCTAAATAACAATTGCGCTTCAAAGCTGCGGATACTGGGATTCAAATTGCCAAGCGAAATAAGAATTGGTCGACCGACACACGTTGCCACATGTTGGCTAATGTCTGTAAGACCATCTCGTGACTTTCGTGCCATTCTAGGCTAAAACATATAAGAGAAGTGAAGCATGGCTATTGCCCAGATTTGAAAAAATACTTTAAAGTTCTCATACATACCTAGTAGATTAAATTTCGACGACGTCGCCAACCCTAAACTCGGATGTGAATTCTTCTGAAAGAAGGAGTCACATACGAGTTTAGTGTCAGAGGTACCATGTGCCTATCTTCAGGAACGTCTATGGTATCCCCATTCTCCATCTTCGGGTACATGTAGCTTTCATCTGGAACATTAATTTTTGCGTCTGCTTCTTTAGATATGCTGTCTTTGCTAGTTCGGCGATCCATTTTCTATGTCTTTGCCAACTTTATCTTTCATTTTCTTGGGGTTTGTGTCGATGATATTATGATCGTATTTGGGAGGAACATTGACTCAACTTGGATCATATTTGTTGTAGTTCTGAAGATCTTTTTAATTGTTGGTGAACCTGAAAAAATAATACGGAATGTTACAAGTAAGAACAAAACGTGTTTCCAATCATTCATTTTCATTCAGAGCCTCGTTTGATACTTTATTTTATCTTTAGACACTAGTAAACCTATAAAGTATTCTTTATAACTGGAAACTGGGAAATTTTCAATGCAATCTTGTGATATGTACATAGTTATTGATTAGAAACTTAGGAAAAAATTAACTTGGGTATAAAAAATTTGGATTTCTATATCTGATGTGTTCGTTGATAAAATTAAAAGTATGGAGTATGCAAGAATTAAGCCTTCGGTCGAGACGACATAAAATTTTCAAGCTTTGGGCTGTCTTTATCAGACTTCGCTTTGTTACTATTAACTAAAGTTATATACGTTATGACTACCATTTAATGATCTTTAATAATCTTTAAAAAAATTAGGAAATCAGACAAATCTTGAGAATCATGCAAAACATTTGTATATTTTAAGTTTGGCTTACTTAAATTTAATAAAACAATAAAGCCAATTCTGAAGGCTTTAATTTTAGTGTTAGTGCTGCCAATACTTAAAATTTTTAAAAGAAATTTAGCTTCTAATATTTACTGTTACGGACTATTTTGTATCGAAGAAAATTTAGTTTTGACAGCACTAAAACTAAAATTAAAGCCTTCAGAATCGGCTTTAACATACTTACAAAAATAAAAATATAGGAGTAAATAATTAATAAAATGTAATAAAATAAATACAAATACATACATTAAATAAATAAATATTATTTATTTATTTATTAATACACATGGATACATTACAGACACAAGTCCAATGCGTATACATGGAAAACAGAAACAAATTTTAATACACTAAAAAACAAAATATACATACACTTAGAATAAAAATGGTTACTGCTCCAAGTATTTCACCACACATGAACACAAATGAACACATTATGTCTATCTCCACCCATTCGATTAGTCTTGATAAGAAGAAGGGCAAGAAACTTAACAAAGTCATGTCTTTTTTTTCTGTCGTTTCTGTTACAAACATTACTTATACTATAAAAAGTACTTGTACCTAAAACAGGAGGAATTTATGTCATAAGGAAAATCTGCTGTAATCTGCTTGCTGCGGCAAGCTGCTGTAGTTGTGACGCAGATTGTGCAAGCTTTAGTGTTTTTATTTTATGTTGACATTAAATTTCATTTTTAGTTTTTATTATTGCATTAATTATAATTCTAATTAGATTTTTTGTGTGGCATTGTTTACTGAGTTAATAATTTTTCATTTTATGTTTGGTACGTAATCAAAAATTTTAATTTTTGAATACCTATATACATTTAATGATTCTTTATAATAATCCAATGTTATTTTTAACCGACTTCAAAAAGGAGGTGGTTCTCATTAACCGACTTCAAAAAGGAGGACTTTCTTTCTTCCTGAAACATTATGTTATCTAGAAGTCGGCGTATTTCCTACGATATAGCAACAAAGAAACCAATATTAGAACGCCGACTTCTAGATAACATAACGTTTCAGGAAGAAAGAAGTCGGCAAAAGTGTTGCTTCGGTACCATCGGTCTTTATAGAATTATTATTAACTTTTTAGTGAATGACTGCTGTTACTATTGAAGTCGGTTGCTATTTTTTTGTTAAAAGTTTATTTTAATGAAATTATTCATGCTTTTATATTGTTTCATATTGTTTATCTAGCCAGGACTGAAAATCAGAAACTACTTCTGTATTCACAAGCAGGACCCTGCTGAGCCCTGACCATTTTGTTTTCCACCTAGTTTTTGATTAAAATACATATTTTGTAGATATGTGTTTAAATTTGATTATATATAAATTATTCTTATTCACTGAGCAGGATATAAAGGTTAAAATGAAAGCGTAGGAGCGGGACAGATTTCTCTGAATTACCATCCAAATAAGTTATACGAATATAACTTATTTGGATGCTACAGAACCCTCAGGGCGCGAGTCCTCTTGTACTTGACTAGTTTTTTAATTTTGGCAAAGAATTATATTAATTTTTCATTTTTACTCAACTTTATTTCATTATTACTACGAATACGATTTCTCGTAAGATAGTAAACATTTAATCACCAGACAGTGTCTGGCAACTCTCAAGGCTCAAGGTGTCAAATTTGTACCTCCAAAATTGATAAATGAGACCAAACTCGAGATGCCCATAGAGACAGCTATTAATATTACAGTGAACGCATTTCTGGTCATAATAATTCTGTGGGTCCGGTGAATAACTGTTTAACTCGACTTAGGTCCAAAACTAGCTTTTTTTTCACAACATTACCGCCTTTTTTTAGAGTTCCGTACCCAAAGGGCAAATCGGAGCCCTATTAATGTTACTCCGCTGTCCGTATGTCATGGTTCTCTAGCTCTTAGACGGAATGAGATAGAAAGCTGAAATTTTTGTATGTTGTGTAAAATGTTGACACGGAATCGAAATTTGAATGAAAAAATTTGAAATTGAATTGGAAAAAATTATATCTCAGGGGGCTCATACATGAAAATGGAGCCGGAAAAAATATTTTTTCTTACCCTAGCATGTGGGGTGTCATTGTTTAGAACTCATGAGGTAGAGTATAAATATATTATTTATTTATTTTATCTTAAAAAATAACGAAGGGGGGGGGGGGGCTATCAAAGTTGCCATGTTTAGACCATTTTTGTTACGGGGTCTATCTCAAAGGCCAAAGCAGTTAGGATTTTGAAATGTCTGTCTATTAATAACTATATGCTGTATTTAAACAACAAATACTATAAAAACTCCGATTTATAGTGTATTTTTAGAGTTACGTCCCCAAATGCTCAATCAACTTAATTTTGCAGTTTTTATGTGTGACAACATTACCTAAAATTAAATAAATATCTAGTTTGAAAAAATTGGTCTTATGTACGGAACCCTAAAAGAGCGAGGCCCGACTAGCAATTAGCCGGTTTACAGGTCTAACTGGAATTTTGATATCATTCTGATTATTTATTTGATGTCAACACCGGAGATAGGCATAGTGACAAAATGGTTTAATTTAGTTTTTTAGGTACACAATGGTTTAAGTAATGTTAGATAGCATACCGAAATATTACATTTTGTGACATTAACTTTAATTAGATCGATTTTCACGTTTTTATTTTTACACATGTACTACATTCTGTAAAAAGCATAAACTTATTAACTATGCAAAATTTTTGCATGCGAAATGGTTTAATTCATTTTCTGAACGGTAAGTTTTCTACAGGCTGAACCGATACATTGTAATATAACTTAAGACTGTACCTGAGCCTAAAGCATGACCAACTCCAGTCTATCTAAGATTCGTTTGAAGAAATTCGGACTCTCCTTGTATTGAAAAAAATATATTTGGTTTATTAATCTTTTCTCTAGGGATGTTACGTATAAACAATGTACTAAGATTTATACTTTTGTTAAAAAAAAATGTTTTGCACCCTCTCTTTTTTTAGTTATCAAACGTTCGCTTCAAGAACGCGGTTAAGAGATCAACTTGATTTTTTTTTCATAAAATAGGTAATAGAAATATGAAGGTATATCACCTAAATTCATGGAGTACTAGTGGAGAGCGTATGCGGGGGTAACGCGACTCGCCAAACAGCCGCTTCCCAAAGCGTTTAGGCGCTTGAAGCGAAGCCATTGGTTTTAGTCAGAGTTTGGCTGTGTCCGTGAAAACATAGCGTGTTTCTGTAGAAAAAATCCGAAATTTACAGTAAATATGCCTACTTGTGCAATAAAATGGTGTGGAAAGAATACTTCTACTTCAAGTACCACAAAAGATGGAGTAACGTTTCATAAGTAAGTGTTTTCGTATACTTTTAATCTTCAAAATATAACAATTAAATATTTCAATTGAACTTGCGCTTTGCGTTGATGTCTTCACGTCCTCTCTTTCTGTCGCACGGTGAAATGCACAACAGTTGTCTCGTTTTTTTTCGATAGTGCTGTCCTACTACGTGTTTAATAATTTATCGAACAATGTATTGTTGCTTACATACATTGTATGCATGTAAGTATATGTAATGTATGTAAGGTAAGTACTTAATGTAGGGATATTTTTATACGCGTTTGTTTAGCGTCAGAAGTGCCTATGTTTATCAGTAGTGTCTGTCAGTGCATCTGATACCATTTTTAGGGTTCCATACCCAAAAAGTGCCTAACGGGACCCTATTACTAACACTCCGCTGTCCGTCCATCCGTCCGTCCGTCTGTCTTGAGGCTGTATCTCATGAACCGTGATAGCTAGACAGTTGAAATCACACAGATGATGTGTTCCTGTTGCCGCTATAACAACAAATACTAATAATTACAAATATTTAGTTATGAAGGTAGTTATTATTACTAACTTAATTAGACTCTTTAGATGTATGGAGTTTAAAAGATTGTAAGTGTCAAGTTAAGTTGGTCATTCACATTCACAAGACTTTATCTTCGAAATATAATTCCGATTATTTCATAAAGATTGTGTTGAAATCTTTCTTGGGATACGATCTGTTCTCAGACATAAATTTTCACCAATTTGATACAGAATCCACAAATCACTTGATTGACTTAGCTTCATGTGTAATAAAAAAATATGTGGATGCCCGGCTAACCTTCATTACAAAAAATAATCAAAACCCGAAGGATTATATAAGAAAAATATACTCCAAATTAATTCATTTCAAAAATCAGTGAGTAGCTACTTTGTCAAATAAATAATTTTGTTTTATTTATTACCCAACAATACTTTCATTGGTATATCTTTGACAAACTCGAAAATTCCAAATTAATTTTTTCGATTTTATCGATATCGATAATTTTTCGTTTCACTTGTATGACATCCCTACACAAATTACGCATCAAATTTTTACCTTGAGCTGTCCAATCACAGCTCGCTAAGCTGTCACGTCCCCCGCCGTATATTGGTGACTTGTGTTTTGAAGGAGAATGTGTCTCTACGCTCTCCACTGGCTTGTTGCTTCATGCCTAAATTAGATATTTTTTTCCCTACAAAATTTTTCAGTATTAGCTAAAAACACACCAATTTGTTGTTTCGCTGCGTGATCACTAGTATTACGCGTTCAAGAAAAAGAGGCCAAAGAGCCAACATATAATCGCTTCTATGACAAGCAAATAAAGTCTTTGCCGTAGGACTAATTGTGCTGGACGGGTAATAAAAAAAGTTGCTAGGGTATGCCATCTTCTTAAGAGCATACATCAGGACGCGTCCAACTCAGTTGTGGGCGCAGTCAAAATGTCATGCTGTTTCATTTCGCTATAATATGCACGCTTCGTGAAACTTGCGAAGACAATACAATCCCCAAGTAGCAATGCAAAAATATTTTTTACATACGTAATAGTAGTTTATGCTACAAGGGCGCAAAGGAATAAATTACAAGGACGATTTAAAACACGAGCATAGCGAGTGTTTTAAACGTAACCGAGTAATTTATTGCTTTTACGCCCGTGTATCATACTACGTTTTTCAATGGATAGTGTGAGGAAATGAAAACAAATATAATCTTGTGAACTTTAAATTATGATTGGCTCTAAAGGACTGTATCCAGAGCCGTTAAATAGTGGAAAAAAAGTAGTTATACCATTTATGGTACACAGGAAAGGCTGCAGGTTAGCCAACCATTGTAAATAAATTGAAAAAAAAAATTATAAAGCCCTAGGGCAAAATAATCGACTTTCTGTTCGGTTTTGATGCATAAAAAGTGGGCCTTTACGAGCACTTGCATTGAAAAAGTATTTAGTTAAGGTTTTTAGTTAAGGCTATACAGCCTTAACTAAAAACCCTCCAATTTGTTGTTTCGCTGCATGATTATTAGTATTACACCAGTCCAAGAAAAAGGAGCCATTGAGCCAATATATAATCGTCTCTATCAAAAGCAAATAAACTCTGCCGTTAGACTTATTGTGCTGGAAGAGTAATAAAAAAACCGGCCGAGTCCGAGTCGGACTCACACACGAAGGGTTCCGTACCATTAACTATAAAAACGGCAAAAAAAAACATGTCTGTTGTATGGGAGCCCCCTTAAATATTTGTTTTATTCTGTATTTTAGTATTTGTTGTTATAGCGGCAACAGAAATATATCATCTGTGAAAATTCCAACTGTCTAACTACCACGGTTAATGAGATACAGCCTGGTGACAGCCTGGGACAGACAGACGGACAGACAGACGGACAGACGGACAGCGGAGTCTTAGTAATGGTCCCTTTGGGTACGGAACCCAGTTAGTACTAGTTGCTAGGGTATGCCAACTCGCTATTTACTCGACACTTTATTTTCGGCACAAAATGTGAATTAATCTACGAAAAAAAATATTTTTTATGCATGGAATAGATTTTTGTCTCTTCTGTAAAGTTGGGGTTTTTAATTTTATAATTTTTCACCTGAGGCACATAATTATAATTAGACTCTCAAAGACTCTCAACTACGTTTTAGCTGACTTTTTATTTCATATAACATTATAATTACACCACAATGCAGAACATATTTTTGTCAAAGAAGTACATATTTTATGAAAATTAAAATTTTCAACAAGTTACCTGATTCCCTTAAAGAACTACCTACTCGCTTATTTAAGAAAAAGCTGTTTAGTTGGTTGTCTGTAAAAATGTTTTATTCTATTACAGAGTTATCTTATACCCAATCTATATATTTTAGACCCAACGAGATTGTTATGTAAAATAATATAAACTTTCGTTCAATAAGTGATTAATTAATTCCATGGAAGAACGGCAGAGCTTTGGTGTGGGATGCAACGTGTGTCGACACACTAGCACCGTCCCACACCAGGGTTACTGCCGTCAGGGCTAGTGCGGCTGCGGCAGCGGCTGAGGGAAATAAGAGACTCAAGTATGCAGCCCTTAGATGGGACTGCATATTTGTGCCATTTGGGGTCGAGACACTCGGGCCGTGGGTTCCTGATGCTAAACTCTTTTTTAAAGAGTTATCTGCACGGCTGATCGACGCTTGTGGGGACCCGAAGGCTGGCGCGTATCTTGGCCAGAGAATCAGTCTGGCCATTCAAAGAGGAAACGCTGCCAGCCTTCTAGGTACCCTTCCACATGACGGTGGCGATCTAGATAGGATTTTTCATTTAGTTTATTTTATTTTTATAAGGTATAGGGTTTATAAGGGTTTTATTTAGGTTAGTGTTTTGTTTTAGGTAAGTTTTATTTTAAAGTGTTTGACTGTTATTTAAGTTTTATTTTATTAATGGCAATTATATATAAGTAATAATATTAAGAATACCTATACTGAATGTTACCTGCTCTAATATTATATAGACTTAAAATTTAATTAAGACCGTTTTAATTTCGATGCCTATTTGGGCAAATTGTGCTGAATACCTTTATATACCTGAGTACCTTTATATAACAACTTATGTACCATAATTTAAGCAAATAATTATCTTTATCTTTAATAACTTTAATGCAAACACGATAAGCTCTATAGATTCGTCAGATCATAGTACAGTCAACAAATAAATAAATAACCAAACCCAGCGCAAATACTTTGATCCCCAATAACGAGTTATACTGATGGACGAGATGAGGAATTCTTGTTCAATGTTCGTTGTTATTATTGTTATTTACAAAATTCAAATATTTATTTTACAATTGTTCACGATTTTCTGAAAGGGTATGCTTGATTTGGAATATCCTTGTAAAATTTTGCGTTATTTTTTAGGATTTATTGTTATCCCAATACTATAAATTAATCAATTTAAGATTTATTAAATTGCACTATTAGTGATTAAATATAATATTGCGTACAATTTACGACTTACTCTACCTCTATAAATAATACTATTTTATTAAAAGTATATGTTGGCTATTTGGCCTCTTTTTCTTGGACGCATAATACTAGTGATCACGCAGCGAAACAACAAATTGGTGTGTTTTTAGCTAATACTGAAATATTTTGTAGGGAAAAAAATATTGGATTAAGGTAAAATCCCTTCATATTTCTATTGCCCATTTTATAAAAAAAAACAAGTTGACCTCTTAACCGTGTTTTTGAAACGAACGTTTGAAAACCAAAAAAAAAGAGAGTGGAAAACATTTTTTTTGACAAAAGCATAAATCTTAATACATTGTTTATAGGTGGAATCCTTAGATAAAAAATCGATAAATCAAATATATTTTCTTCAATATGAGGAGAGACCTAGTTTCTTCCAATAAACCCTTGAAAACCTGGTGTTGTTGGTGTTCTAGCTTCAGGTGTCCACTTAAGAGCGGTTTCGCAGCCGGATTGTGAAAAACCCGCCTTTTTCTAAATAATCGAAACAGAACACTTAAATTCAAAATTTGCTCAATAGTTATTCGACAAAACCTTAATTGACTCAATTGAGTGAATTTTGAATTTTAGGCTGTTTCGGTTAATTAGAAAAAGGCGAATTTTTCACAATACGCCTGCGAATCCGAATGCGAAAAATATGTTTTTTTTATTCGATTCCCTGTGTGGTTTATTTGAGGTCTACTAAACTAGGGGTTAAGAGAAAGAAGGCACGGCCATTGACTTACATTTTATGAAAAATTTGTACTTAAATTAACCCCAAATATTTTGCTAACAACTAAATTTACTTATTTATAGTATCACTATAGTTTTTAATAATTTTAAATAAATGAAAACAAATTATAACTACATAAGTCAAACTCCGTAAATGTAACACATAAGCATAATACATAACTAACGCCAAGTGTTATTTATAGTTTTCGTTTCGGGTTCTCTACATTTTGTTGCAATCATCTATATAATTAAAATGTTATTGATAAAAACTATATTATTTACGCTATGTATGAACTGGAATTCTTTATAATCGATGTTTTTGTTAAATTGAAAATATACCCAGGTTGGTTGGCAATTGAGACTTTGAAAAGATAGGTCAATCAATACCATCAAAAAGTAAATTAAGTACCGACCAAATATTATCTAGATCAAAGGGGCTTTCTTTTGTCTCGGAACCCTAAAATTAAACCTATCAAATTTTATGCCTCCGTTGAACTGAAATAAATATCAAATGGCTCGACCTACCGCAGTGCGTCACTCTTCTTCTAACTTTGAATTTGAGAGTTCCAAATAAGTAGTCCTAAATTGGAAGCCGTCATCCGCGGTCGAGTCTCCAGAGTGAACGGTTATTTCTGAATGTCTACCACTGGTGGCCAAGTTTTTCATATTTATCTTCACTATATTTGTAACAAGCAGTCACTAAATAGCAGTACTACTAATCTGACTATGGTGCATATTGAACA
The DNA here is from genome assembly GCA_934047225.1 of Ypsolopha sequella. NCBI lineage: Eukaryota > Metazoa > Arthropoda > Insecta > Lepidoptera > Ypsolophidae > Ypsolopha > Ypsolopha sequella. Next base: position 24,713,227 of record OW203984.1, on the reverse strand, counting down.
GCTGATACATTTAAGAATGAAGGGAAGTCAACCGCAAACAAAGCTACAAAATTTGAATTCAATATCCGATCAGATGCAGATAACAAAGAGATGAAAGAGAGATTACAAGATGAGAACGATCAAGAGAGTTTATGTTCGCACACACAATAAAATTAAACCATGAAAGTAAAATTCACAAGCGATATGTCTTGACACGACCATTGGAATAATATCAACAAAAAAACTTTAAGCCTTACAAGATAGATGGAAGTTGTTCCAACGTCTATTGTTTTACTATTATTATTTCTTTCAGGTCTGTAAGGGTTAAAGAATAAAAGTAGAGGAAAAGCATGTTACAAAACCTGCAGGTTTTGAAGTAGACCGGCTCACTTATCTTCTTCATCGGAATGGCAAGGTGAATACTGAAACAATGTATAATTTTCATAAATTTAAAACAAATTAATTTCAACGATTATTTGACAAGTTGCCTAATGATTTGAAAAAAATAATAGATTCATTCAATACTCCACATATAGATACATACCAACATAATAATATACAAAGCGCGCGCAAGAGACTAAATTTTAAAATTAAAGAATATTTAATGAACATGCTGTATAACGATTTTAATGACTTTTATAATAGCATTATAATAAGTATACAACACTGACCAACAGACAAACATAACACACATATTCCCTCATAACATACATAGTATACACTCGTCATCTCTAACAACCCCTCACAAATCCTATCTCCCCCTCCTCACAAACATTCTCTCTCGCAACTTATCTTACTGTTATTCTCCCACCCCTTTCCAATAGTTTAGAATTAAGTATTTTCAAAAAAGTTTTTCATTGTGTAAATGTCACAAATCTGCCTTTATATATTATTATGTCAAATATCCTTTCTTATAATTCGACTGACGACGACCACAAGTTGGTCGAAATATATATCGATAGTATTTAATAGTTTTTCATTTATATTTATAATCTGTTTTTTTAAATAATTGATAGCAAAAAAGGCTTTAAAATAATATTTATTCAATTATATAAGTAAACTATACATAACTATTTATAACTGTTTATTATTACTTAAAGAATAATTTATACCAAATTATTATATGTATATATTTAATACTTAGTTATTTAGATTATCCCTATTAGTAGATAAGTTTTTAGTGTCGCAAAACCGCTCTCTTAGACGATTTTATAATGTGAATGTAACTAGCCCTACCACAGACCCTGGTATTTTTGGGCCGTTACAGCACACCATGATGAGCAGACGTATATGCTTGCCTGGTTTTTGAGCCAATTGTATTTTAAAATGGTGAAATGTATTCTTTTAATTCTGCATGTACTGAATAAATAAATAAATGAAATAATTAATGGATACCTTTAAAACAATATCTTTATATTCTATACCGATTCAGATTTATTGTTCACATGATGATACTGATTGCAGTTATTACTGATTACTAATTGTGAGGTACATATTTATTATTTTAAATAATATTAGATTATTACAAGTCCATCCATCAATCAGCCTGTGTTTGTTTACTGCTGGACATAGCCCTTTCTAATATTTTGCCACTCTTGGCAGTCCTCCGTCAACCTCAACCAGCCACTACCCGCAACATCCTTGAGGTCGTTGGTCCAGTGGACATGAAGTCGTCCTCCATTCCAACGCCTTTCGGTACCAACGGCCATCATGTCAGCGACAAGTATGGCCAGCCCACTGCCACTTCAACTTACTGATTCGGCAGGCTATTTCGGTCAGTTTCGATCTCTGACAGTTCTCCTTGTTTTGGATTTTATCTGTTGTTCCCCGCTCCATAGCTCGTTGGGCGACCTTAAATCGGTGGATCAAGCCCTTGGTAAGAGACTACGTCTCAACACCGTGATGATGATAATGATGTTCTCCTCATCGTAGTCCAACGACGGCAACCTCATGGTTTGTTGGACTTCTACGGCGATGAGTCCGAGTGTAAAAGTCCGATTACAGCGACCGCAGAGTAGTTCACCGCGACCGTTGTACGTGTAGGTATATATACTTCACTGTAGGTATATATACGGTCACGGTGAACTATATGAGGGCTTCGGACAAATCTTGCGCTGCTGCCGGTTGGAGTCAAGGGTCTCGAGTCTGGTTTCCTCGGAATCCTTTACACGGTCATGGATGATCGAGCGCCACCGATTGCGCTCGCGAGCAGCTTCCCCCCAACTGCCAGGCGGAATGCCACAGGTGGTTAGATGCCTTTTCAGGACATCTTTGTAACGAAGATTATGTCATCACTGGAAGGACGCACTGGTTAAATGACTTAGACTTCACAAGCACTGCGGTATTGGAGACGTAAATATGTGACGCAACCTCCCAAATGCTGCCCACCCCAACCATACTCTTCTGTCAGTTTCAGCGTTGAAGTTGTTTTTAGCCAGCTGGATAACTTAACTGAGGTGAAATTATTTTTAAACAACTTCGATGCTGTTATTATCGACGGTTACTGGCCTTTGGATGACATAACAATTGAACATGAACTTCATCCAAATTCATCCGCAGGGCTCACGCATCTGGAAGAATCGCTTAGGCTGCTGTCTCCAGTTTTTGCAGCAATTCCGCCATTCAAAGATGTGAAATGTATATGATATGATAATGCCTCGTCCATTCAAGTCAAGTGTTATAAAGACGTCCATACGAGTAACTTTTACAAATGTAGGAGCATATTTACCCCCACACTTAGAAGATTCTAAGCTTCCACATGTAAGTTTTACAGTAAAGGCTGTTGTTATAAGGTGTAAAGAAATTGGTGAATCAAAGAATGCTAATTTGATACGTAACTTCCTAGAAATTTACAATCATCGGTAAAGATTTCTTTATAATCTTGGCTAGTAGAATGTGTCAGAATCAGAAAAATTTCAAAAAATTGTTTTGGTCAAAATTATTACTGTGAATTTATCATCCAAGTTTCTTGAATATTATGTCTTACTGGTGCTTTCGTTACAAGGCTTCACATTTTACATTTAAAATCGTACTTTTTTATATCATGCTTACTCTTTATCAAATTTTACGGAAGTAAACACAAAAAATTAATGCATAATTAAAATAATATATCTATGGTTCTTTCTGAGCACAATAACACATTGCACCCATGCCTGTTGGCTTAATCGAATACTCCATTTGTAGCACGCAGAATCCTACCAATGCTTCTCATCTTACTTGTAAACAACACAAACTGCATTATAAATCTTGACCTACGTAACATGCATGGCATTTATGTAAGGACCAAAACTTGTAGAATACTTTTATTTTACTAAAGACTACAGATAAACATAAAGGTGTATACACTATCCAGTAGTTTTTATCGTGTAAATATTCTTCTTCATCTAGTTCTCATCTATTAACGAGCATGCAAAATACATTCAGGTTTAATTTAATAAGTTTAAGGCACTCGTTCATTCATTAATCAGCTCATATCAGCCCCCTAATGAGTTTATGCCTTTTCTTTTCTACGCCATCTTCTTCGGTCTTTTTCCAGACTCATATATTGCCCTCTAGTAGCTTCTTTACCAAATTCAAAAATCAGTAGCCTATATTTATCATTTTTGATTTTCACTTTCAACCCATGCCTTCTTTTCATTACACCTTTCACCATGAAAGTTACAGCCTTTGACATTTATATAGTTATATAAAAGTATTTAACTCACCTTTGATAATTCCTCGTTCGATAAGTTAGAGGATTTTTATGGCAGCATTTCGTTGAGATAAGAGCTAATATTGTTCCAGACAACAACTTGTCATCATCTGTAATAAACGAAAAAATACATAAACTATCGTTATTTATAAATGCATCAAAAGGAAATTTGAAAGAGACTTATCCATAAAGTAAATGAAGAAATGTAATGAAGGGTTGATTATTAGCCTTAATAATTTTGATGGTTGTAATTAACAAAATATATGTATGCCTTTTAAAGTGTTACTTATAGGCGGTTCAACTGATAAAGATGAAAACATTAAGACGTTGTCATATACTATGGGGAAAATAAAAGCATTATTTGGGTGAGGTAGTTAGCAAGCCACTTCTAAGTTATATTATTGATCAAAAACATAATGTAACGAAACATTATTTCTTTTAACTTCTATTCATCTTCTAGAAAATAATCTACATATAACGAGACATCTGCGTAGGTATTAGAAATGTCGGCTTCAGTTTCGATCAAAACTGTGGAAAGAAAATTTTGTGAAAGACACTTGACATGCCGAATTTGTGTTAAGATTATCAGCTGTCAAATATTATTATCTTGATGAGACATGCAACAGTGGACTTGAATTTACTGGCATTTATTCACATTGACAAAAGACCTACCTCACCAAACATAACCACTTGAGTTTTTAGATTTGCCGATGAAGGCCGGTATTTGGCCATAGTTGGTGCTTCACTAAGTATTGACACTTGTCGCAACTTACAGTTCCTTAATAAAAGTGATATTTGGTGATGAGTATTAAGCCTCTGATTAAGACCGAAAATCTAGGATTGAATATAATTTATGGGTATTATTTATTTAAACATCAGAAAAACAACATAAGAAGCTATTATTTAAACTGTTGATAAAAGTGGACCATTACAAATAATTTCTGTCCTAATCGTGAAAACTGCAAGAGAAATGTTATCAAAACACTACAATTCCCTAGAATTTCTTTCATAACTAGAGTCATACCAAGGGATGAAGATAATAGGTTGGCATGTTGGTGTAGATGACTCAGGCTGAACGTCACAGAGTGCAGAACCAGGAATGCGTAAAATGAGATCGGAAAGAAAACGTTCAAGGTAGAAGTTAGTGCCAAAGGCACAAACCAAATTGCAGAGGAGGTATCATGATGAAGATTAGTTTGATATGCACAGAGATGACTTCCCAGGGGTAAAACGAGGTTAAGCAGCCATTATACAAAATAGGCACTCGTTCTCTATCAGCAACTTGAAAAACACATTTTGACTTATGGAATTGCCTATACTAATGCAGCTGCAATGGTCGCTGGAGCCCGACCTTTGACAGATTCTGGCTACCTTGGTGGAGCACTCCGGAACACTCGAGAGCGGCGCAGCTCGGACACGCGCACTCCGTTTCATAGCCCGACGTAAACTGAACCCCACGGGGCGCGCGGGCAACATCGCGATCGACCGGTGGCGCGATGCGATAGCCGCGCTTCACAAAAGCTGATTGGTCAATCGCCAACGGTCAAAGTTTCTGTGCTTTCTTGGCCGTTCCCCCTCAGGCGCCCTTGCGGTAGCCATATATGGTAATGCAAATATTCATGGGCTGGGAGGGGAACAAGGACCACATGCGATGCTACTTGAAGCCATAAAAGTATTGCATGAAGAGTTAAAGTCATCACAATTTCATTATGATTTTAATTTGATTAGTGTATTATATGACGTTTTAACGACTTCATCAGAAAGAGTATGGAAAACTATCGATGCTTCTTTTCCTAACACTTAAAGTGTTACAATCTTGGTTTTAAATAGTAGGTAAAATTTAAGACAAAAGGCATAAAAGATATCTAAGAAAAAAAAGTATAGGTATTGAAAATACTATCACGTTATTTCATAAACTCTTATTGTGTACCCATAACGTGAATGAAAAGTTACTGAAAATTATTTAATTAAATTTAATTAAATAATTTTCAGTAGTTTTTCATGCACGTTATGGGTACATATCAAGTTTATATATAGGAGTACATACAGATCAAGTTTACCATTTCATTTAAATTGCATTTTATAGTTGTTCGCAGTCGATAAGTGACGAATGTTCAAGGTGTAATTATATTTTTGTTTGCATAATTAAATATTGATGTATGTAGACATGCGTAAATCTAGAGCATTGTACGCTTAGACCGTTAGAGTAATACCACATTTAATACAAATTACAAGGGACTTCTGCAAGAACAAAGATATAAAGAGAAATGTATGCTTAAATGTATGCTCAAACGTAATAATGTCATCCAAAAGGCAAAAATCTTAATAAAAATCTACTTCAAGTGCAAAGTCAGATATAAAATGCAATCATTTGGTCCAAAGTGCGAGCCTTGTATGATATCTTATATTTCTTGAAAGTATCACATTTTGTGGTAAACACAAATAGAAACATTTAATGTTATGTGATATGCATACGTGAAATCTGTTTCTCATTCAATTCAGAAATTTTTAATAACATAGCATTCTTATTAAAAAATCATGGTCTACTGTTTCAAAAGCTTTACTCTACTTCTCATGACAAATTTATTTTATTCAAAAGTTTTAGGTGTATTATTTGGTGTTTTTATTAGATTTCATACTTTAAAGATATAAAATTATATTCACAGAAATAAAAAGTTCTCAATGTAATCAAAAAAAACTTCTTGACATTCAGTTACTGTTACTCATGGTTGCATAGTAGTAAAATTATTCATACAGGCTTTCCTAATTTCTACCAATTCTGAAATTTTCTCCTCGTGCCATTCAGTTAAGATACTTGGTCTCACCGAAACAGCGTTTTGCTCCAAATAAATTTAATAAGTAAGTTATGCATGACTTTCTCCATTGCTCCAAATGCAAGTAATAATTTTAAAGAAAATATTTTTGTAGCTTGCCATCACGAATTCTTTTATGTTTCCTGAAACTTGGCTCGTTTCATCAATTTTAAATATTTTAATTCCATCTATTTCAATTGCAGACCCAGCAATTTACAGATCTACAATTTCTACTGGTACATCGTGAATTTTGTTTATCAAGGTTGATGAGAATGATTTTTGTGTATTTATCGTTCTTAACAAGGCCAACTTTGCCAGATCAACTTTATGTTCTCCTTTAGCTTTTGAATACAATTTTTAATAATTTTAATTTAAGTTACGTACATCAATTGGGTACTCCAAAGAAAGAATAGAACAAAAAAACAGAACGAAAACTGCACTGCGTAAGGATATAAAACCGAAGAGGTGTTAAAGTAATGGTGAGTTGCTATCTGGGTACTAAAATGGGAAGAACTTGAACAGAAGCGTTGTGTTGCTAACAGTAACAAGTTCGTTGAAATAATAATATTATGCAATAACTTTTAATCTTGGAACAGTGCTTCGGTGGCTTTAAACAGCAACATCGGTGGTCCTTGCTCCCCTCTAAGCCAAAGAACAGTTGCGTTACCATATATGGCCACTAGAACGGCGTCTGAGGGGGTGCGGTAAAAAAAGCGTAGAGACTTTAACCGTTTCAAATTGGCCAATCAGCTTTTATGAAGCGTGGCTATCGCATCGCGCCACCGGTCGATCGCGATGTTGCCCGCGCGCCCCGGGTGGTTCAGTCTGCGTCGGGCTATGAAACGGAGTGCGCGCGTCCGAGCTGCGCCGCTCCTGAGTGTTCCGGAGTGCTCCACCAAGGTAGCCAGTAGAGCCACGAGCAGCCACTTCGATTCGATGGGAATCTCAAAAGTTACTGCTCATCAGGCTAAGGAGGATTCATTATGTAACTTAAGAAAAATCTCATGTTTACAGGCTTGCCATATCTGAATTTGTTACATGACAGGGTCTGCAGCAAGTCTTGACCACCACCTTACATTCTTCATCTTCGTATTCTTCATCCGATAGCATCTTCTCTTGAAGTCCTAAAAATTTCCAAGTTTGGATATCCTAGACCCGTGCTTTGTTTGAATCTACTCAAGTATTGGCACTACGATTACCTTTTTAGTCATCAACAGTTTTTATGAGCACCATGAAGAAAATATGTGTGCGACTTATTTGTCTACTCACCAACAACTTCTTTCTGCGCTCCAGAATGCAGTGGCTAACTAAATCCGTGTGAAGGTAAACATCTCAATGCAACTTCCATATCTCTTTTCTATAAACCAAAGATGTTTGCATTTCGACGAGCGTTATCCAATCGACAGAGTGCAGCACATTATACAAGTGGCATTGCAGTCATTTTGACTTCTGGTGTAAGTCTGTTTGATTGGGCTCTCTCCTGGATTCCTGTGTGACAATTTACTTCTTCTTAAGTTTCTGAATTTTTTATAGACTTGACTGAATGTTTTACTTCGTTTCGCAAAATATTGGCTTTATGTTTTCTAGAAACAAAGTGTTGTGGTCATTGATATGATCAAGTTATTTCAAGTTAAACGAGAGAACCAATGTTCCTAAACCCATCTATATGTCCTCTTTAAAATGTTGATGTAATAGTCTAAATTCCACACATTTCCTTTATAAAATTAATGTATATTTATTCGAAATAATGAAGAGATGAGAAGATATTTAAAATATTTTAAGAACTCACTAATGCTTATATTGACACAGTTTTAGTCTAGCAGTAAATACACAACGACACCTCAGAAGAACTTTTCAAATCCTCTAAGACACAGTTTGGCGATGAGACAACATTAGTATTATTAACTTTTAAGCCATATTTTATAAAGTCTTCTTTATTTGGGTTGAAATATCATTGAAATCCTAAAATACCTATGGTTCCTAGGTTAACCAACAAAATCATAAATATTCAAGTAAATTGTAAGAGGGGCTTTAACAAAACCTACTATATTTTTACTTGGGGGCCTAACGTCCACATAAATTAAAAAGGGGATAGAAACCTGACATGATGAACTATCCAAGAAAAAAATACAAATACAATTTCTTCTTAAGACCATTGATAATTTTTATGCTCGCTACATCTGATATCGTGTCCTCTATTATTGGTGTTTCAGATTAACACTCAAACTGATGTGAAAATGCCAAAACTGAAATATTTCTCACCACTTATCCCATGAAGTGGTGCCATCATGTCAACGCCTGCTCTCTGTGTAATTAGAAGTCACAAGGCCTCATCTTCCAGAGCTCCATCCTTCATGTCGTCATAGCATCAAACCAAGAAAACTTCTTCATCGACATCAGAAGTACTGCAATTTTCAGTGTCCTGCCAGCAATTGTAAGATGTTTCAGTTAGTTATTTTCAATGTAAGCTTTCTTTTCCTTTCCCAGAAGTATTTCATTAATGATGCAACACTTACCTTTTATGTAAAAATAATGATGTGTGCGATAGCGAATTCCAATGTGGTAGCTCTGCGAATTGCAGTCTCCAGTAACAGAGAAACGATTAAAATGCATTCATAATATAGCGTCGTCTCATGGCAATATGAGGTAGGGTTTAATTGAAGAACTAAATTTATGAAATGTTTTTATCTGCTTTGGATAAAAGGAAACTGTTTGTGCGAATTTTAACTTTGTAATTTTACTATAAGTTGACGAAACAACAAAAAAGTAGAATGAAGTTCACGGAAGATTTGAAGAGCACAAGAAAAGAAGATGGTCATTGACATGAAGCCCAATTTGAGGTAAACGTTATTTAGTTAAACAGTCTGCTCTTTTTTTTCCTATTACACTTTTTAATCAAGGATTGCAACAAAATGAGCACGTCGTCCACTGTTTTGATTTTGTTACCCTATTGGTTAGAAACCAAACATACCTTGCTTTATATTTTCAATATGTGTTTCATTAAAGTTTGTCTCAATGATGTTACCTTATATTTGTTCTATTTTCTTACTAGTCGAGATTCTAGGAGACGTTGAACATAAAAATTTAAACTTGAATGAATTTCAAATTCGAAATAAGTTTGAAGAATATCCGGGACGTAGAAATAGATAAAATATTAAAATTTTATTTACTTAGCAATTTCTCATATTTAGTAGATCTGTTTAATAATTTATGTGTAAACATTGTTTCAAAATTATGCAAATTTGTAGTTAACAGTTAAATTAGTGACGGTTTTAATTATGATGATTTTACATCGCTTCTTGTGATAGTATTTAATTTTCCTTTTTAGTTAAATTGGACAAGATGCTTTAACGATGTTGTAACGATTTTAGACGTCATAATTTAAATCATAGAACACTTCGATTTAAATTCAATTGAATCTATCTTAGAACTTATTATTAAAAAGATAAGTTCGTTTTGTTTTGTAACATTGGAAACAGTCTCAGCCTGACAGACAGTGTTCAGACTTTGCACAAAAACGTTTCTTGTGTATGTAATGTCCGTTTGTAATTTTGTCATTATTTCTTGACATTTTCACAGATGTTTTAAAAAAACGTCGTTTGATACACGTGCGAATGTCGATATTTCTCGTCTCGATTGTTTTTTGCCCTGACTATCAGTCGTGACTTGAAATATCGACCATCTCGCACTAAAATCAACATCTACTACATTTACCTAAAAGTGTAAGGACTTGGCAAACGAAGCGAGAAAATGACGCCAGTTCATAGGTGCTAAAATGCCAATTTAGCACCAGCGTGACTCAGTGTTCCGCGCACGTTCCGCGAGAGATTGTGCAGTGTGTTTTTGTGTGAAGTTCTATTAAAAATGCCTTGTTTCACAGTAAAAGGCTGCAAAAACTATGACAAAAAAACGCAAAAAGCCAGATGGGATATCGTATCATCGATAAGTAACCGTACATCATGTCTTTTGCTTGTTTAACAACTAAATAAACCATTTTCAAAGCGATAATTTTATTATCGAAGTCCATTATGGCGGCCATGATGTTCGCTACCACTTTGTACGGGCGTAATTTTTTTAAACCTGTATTTTATTTTTGTCTTAGAAACTTATGTAGGAAATTTAAAATTTCGATAAGGGGAACTTAATATACGATACTAGGAAAATATAATAATAATAGGAAACTAAAGATTGGATGAAAAAAATAATGAAATGAAATAATGAACTTTATTTTCAGAAGTAAAATACCACGTAAACATTTTTCTGATGTCAATAAATCTAATCATGACTTCGGCCTGGATAATACTAGAGAGCTTTTTTTTTAGGATAATATTTGGTTAGCAGACTAATGAAATAAACTTAGTTTCATTTGTCTAGCTTTTTATCCGACTACGGCGAAGCCAAAAGGAGGGTTCCCGGTTGGGATGTAGATATATAAAATATTTACACAAAGAGCGAAAGTGATTATTGTAAATTGTAAGTAACATAATTGAAACTGTATAGGAATATCGGTGTGGAACTGACTTATTACTTTATTACCATAAAAAAGAAATTAAGAATTCCTATACGCACGTACAAGGTTACATCGCACACCAACGCAACGCGGCATTCATGTTCGCGCCAAACCCGAGTGAAGTAAGCACCGCGAGACAGAGAGAAAAATATGACATAGATATATGAAAGAGAGAGATAGACTAACTTCCGAGGCGTCATAAAGTGTGGCGCTCGTTGTAGTTTGGAAAAATGTTTAGATGGGCATCTCTTTCCTTTTTGAACTCATTGACTATAATAATATAAATACTTTAAAATATTTTGTAATCTGGAAAAAAATTACGACATTGAGTTTTCGATAAAAACGACAAAGTAATAAAGTAACAAACAAATAAAAAGTAAAGGATTCTTTCGTACCAGTAATTGGCCGATGTGTCAACCCGTTAGTCTTGGACCTGTCTGCAATCCTCTATGAAAAGCCAAGTATGGAGAATTTTTTTCAGGAATGTTTAGTCGGTGTCTTAGTTAGTCTTTTGATATCCGTCAACTGACGTCAGCATTTTTGAAAGGATTTTTTTTCTGAAACCTTTTGTTTGTTGTATCAAATGAAAGGGCTTTCTGGGTTGATTATAAAAAAGTAGTTCCTCCAGGTCAGGCAGAAAACAGCTGAAGGACTTGTTGTGAAACGTACATCAAATGTCTTGTAATATCTAAAGAATGGGGTTATGATAGTGATCTTTGTCATAATAGTAGTTAGTATCATTTCCTAAGTTATATTATGATTGCTCTAGAATTAACGTTAATTAGATTAATTAGTTAATAGATGAAATGACTGTAAAAGATGGACTATATGGAATAGGGAGACAGGTAATATTGTATTTTTTATAAATATTTTTTCATTTATTTTACTTAATTTTTTATAGTTCTCATTTGTCCTCAACTTTTTTTAAATCGCTTTAGTTTTCCTGTTATTTGCCAGTTATTATCTATGCCAGTTATTATATATTTTTTTCATATTTTTCTGTCTACCAGTTTCGAAGATGAGGGGGGGAGACATACATATTTTTGTGTTTTTTTAAAGATTTCTCGAAACTAGTGCCAGTAAATATAGTAAATGTGTATATTTTTGGAATCACCTTTTTAGTATATACAATTTGATACCCATATTGTATTTTTGGGATAATATTTTTGTCACTTTTGATTTTTTGAACGATTTCAAATTTTTCATATTTTTTACACCGTTATATGGGGGAAATTAATGCTATTTTTGTGCCAAATTTCATGTCTTTATGTTTAACGGTGCTAAAGTTATGAGGCATATATAAGGTCTTTCAATTTAAATGGAAAGTAATTTAGGAGGTGATTCAGTATCGTTAATACATCACATTCCACTGCAAAGTACTTTTTTTCCGCGAACTTTTTCTTCACTTGTCCATACAAACTGAGTCAGCTGATCGGACCACTTTGTACTGAGAAGTGAAAAAAAAGTTCGCGCAAAAAAAACTGCTTTACAGTGGAATGTGATGTATTAACGATACCGAATCACCTCCTAAATTACTTTCCATTTAAATTGAAAGACCTTATACATATATACATACGGACGGACGGACGGACGGACGGACAACGGAGTCTCACCATAAAGGTTCGTTTTGTACCTTTTAGGTACTACGGAACCCTAATAAATAAACTTTTATTTACCTTGAACGTAAGACCGTTGCTAAGTACCTTGACGACAGCTCACTTTCAGGAATCACTTCAATTATATAACGAGCGAAGCGTGTCAGTTGCTGAGATTCGTATAAAGGTCCACGCGTAACGTTAAAAGACCTCAAAGCTTCATGACTGTTTAATAGCCTAATTTGCACCTTATTGGAATATGGTTAAGGAATTTGGTATCCATAATTCGCTTAGATTAAATAATGTTAAGGTATGTTAATTTACAATATTTTTGGTGTAAAAAACCTCATGATGATAAATATTTTTACGAAAAGGCTGCAACTTCCTTTTGCCTTCGTGTGACGTCACTTGAGAAATGGCTGTCTAGAAATGTGTCCCATATTATCAAAATAAATTTATAATAACTTACTTCCGACTAATTTGAAAACTGGATGACAGATGAGTAGACAGACAGAGACAGACCACTTTTTTTATAAGCAATCACACATCACAATCAGTATAATGTCTAAAATTCTCAAGTGACGTCATATCGGACAATTCTTTAAAAAAATCATGATAAAATAATGGTAAATTAATATACCAAAATAATGGAAACTATGTCCAAAAATGGCGTATATACCCTGAAGAAAAAAAAAAAAACATCATTTAAAAGTTAAGCTATGGAAATTATGCCGTTCATACAAATGCGATGGAACGCACATTTAGAATATCATTACCATTATTCTCAGTCTTCGCATGCTCGTTTTTCAGCCTCCCTAGATACTCCCGACTTCCGCGACGCTGCGAAGAACTTTATATGTGTATGGTCTAAAGACTCTAAAGTATTATAGTAGGTATGTGCCTCACCCGCAACCCCACCCGCGATTATTCAACTCTAACCCGTTTTTGGATTGGGAATTATTTTATTAACACTTCTTTTAGCCTTTATATTGAACAGGGTCACTACAATGATAATGAAAAAAACTGCATCCAAATCCGTTCAGTGGTTTCGGAGATGTGTGTGAACAAATAGACAGACCGACAGAAAAGAATTCTAAAAATCGCTGATTTGTGTTCTATTACTGGTCCTCTAAAAAGGCCGCTTTGGATGAATCATATTATGATTCTGTTGTAATGCCGTCTCTTTTGCACGCGTGAAAAAACTCCGACTCCATCCTACTTTCAAATCATTCTATGATTCACCCAAGTCGGCCTTTTTAGATCCACTGTTCTTTAATCACCCCCAGTATATTTTTATTACCTTTATTCAGTGTACAGACTACAGACACACCGAGTTCTATGCATTGATAAGAACACTTCACAAGAGTAATACGTAATATTTGACGATTAGATTACCCGGAAAAATATATTCAGGGTAGCAAAAACATTAAATGTAAATTTAAAATGTGATAACAAAATTTAATTTATTTTGAGTTTCAGTCAAAGTCGTCGACACGAATAAAACAATTAGTTAATCGGCCACACCATGTGATGCTATATATACCATGACTGGAGATAACTGGTTACGAGTAGTATATTTGGGTAACTGTAAAGATTATTAATTTAAAGGTGCACGAAAGGAGCCTCAGTAATAAATAGCACAGTTAATATAATAATAATAAGCACTACAATTTTAATTTAGGAATGTACAGTTGATATATTATAAAATGGGGTAGAACCCGTCTAATCACCTCTTGTAATATCAAATAACTACACTACCCAGATATGATACGATGAGGGCCGAGCGCCACTTTGTAAAAAAAAAACAAAATTTAATAGTGATGTTCTATTGATATATAAATAATTGGTGCTGTGCCTTGGAACTGATAATTCTAGTACTAAATAGTTTTCTTGCTCTCATCGACTTCTGTCTTCTGAACTTCATCTCTTATTTCCTCTGTTTCCTTTCGGAGTTCGTCTTCATGCTCTTTGGTAATTTTATCAAGTTCTTTCTCAGCGTTTTGAAGATCTTCTTCAGTAATGTTCAGGTCAGGAAACCGCTTCTGAAACAGACCAAAGGATATCTCTAAAGTTTCTATTCTTGAGTACGTTAATCACTCATAGTTTAGCCGCTATTGAAAAGTTTCATGACAATTATGCACATTGAGGTGCTCCTAAACTCAATTTATCATTTTTAACATACCTATACTCACGCCTGCCTCCCAGAAGGGTAGGTAGATACTACAGATTTCTATCTAATACGATCCTGCCACATCTCTTCCGCCTGTGTGGAATCCATCTACATATATAGCCATACAAGCTCTTTTATCCCGCGAACTTTTGACAATGTCCTTCTTTAATATGTTGCCAATTTGGTCAGAGCTTTTAGAGCAGTGTGGTCGAGCTTTACCTTTGACTTGCGTACCATAAATTTCTTTCGTGACTTTGCTTTCTTTCATCCTCTCTACATTTCAAAACCACCGAATTTTTAAATAGAAATAAATTGAATCAATAACTCCAATGCAGGGGTAGAGCTCAGTCGGTAGGACAGCAGACTCTCAATATTGAGACCCGAGTTTAAGTCCTGGAGCAGGACTCCTGACTTATTTGTATGTTTTGTTTACCAGTTGCGGAATGGTGAAGTGAACCTGTAAAGTAAACCTGCATGTTTTAAAAAGCGTACTTTAGTATCCGAATCAAAGTACCGCAAAAAAATCATCCTCAAGATATTCACCGTTTATGGTCAGCTAAAGTGTGACAGCTAAAGTATGATTGGAAATTCATGTTGGAGTTTTAGTACCTACATTTTTGTTTGGTACAACGTTGTTGGGTATGGTAAGAGAAGTGTGAAAGAAAATTTAGTGCAGTAGAATTGCGTAGGAAAAACTAGGAAATCTAGGAAAATGTAGTGACTAGAATAGAAAATGGAATGCTTTAGTGGATTAGACATTATAAAGGGTCAAATAATTTGACGAAAGACTGAGCAAAAGACATGAACACAAGTTTAAGGCCTCAAATAAGGTAATGTATTAATGAACAATTTTGTCCAAAGCACCTGAAATAGAAAAGCTTGTACATATAACTGAATTGGTGAATGTTGGAGAAGCGAAAGAGTCTATATAGATCTTCATTTGCTACTATCAAGTCTCTGTTTACTCCTCTAGAAGACGGGCTTGAATATACATGGGCTTTTGTACAAAAAGTTTAAATAACCAGCCCAGCGCAAATGATTTGATCCTAATAACGAGTTATTGATATGTTACATGGATGTATGCTATAGGTATGGACTGACATGCAAGAATAACAAAATCCTGTTTATGATGACCATTAATCATTGTTGACTGCCTGTGTCGTCAAGTGGTTAGTTCGCCTCGACATCTAATCTGGTTATCGCGGGTTCAAATTCTGTAGTGACAGATTTGTGTTATACATTATGCTGTGCGTACATATTTGTGCCCGTAGTAAGCAGGATTACCAGTCTTGCATGTTTTTTGTTTAATTTATTGAAGAACCCACTGTATTTATACAACAAATTAAAACTGTCGACTAGCGCACGAAGGTCTACGCTTTTTATCCCAAAAAATTCATTCAAATGTACCAAGATCGCAGCATCTAAACGCTGAAACGTCATACCACCAGTACTTGCCTCTAAGTCTCTCGTTACCTTCCAAACGAAATATTATAAAAGATGGCTGCTCTCAAAGCAATCCTTGGCTCTTGGGTTCCCTTCCTAATTCTGTATTTTTTGTTTTTGATCTCAAATAATTATCTTATCGTGATAGTGTCTAACATGTGACTATGTAACGATTTTCAACGTTTTTGTGATAACATTTTTCAACTGTTATAGAATTAAATGAGACTTGAGGATAATTCATGATTTATATAAAAACGGCTCACCTCAATACGTGTTATGATCGAAAAGCCGACCAGTGTGAGGCGTAACGTCGTCGCGTAAACGTCTTCACCCGCCCAGATGAAGGCAGTCTAAATATGCTGAAACTGGTCGGCTTTCCCGATTATAACACGTATTGAGGTGAGCCGTTTTTATATAAATATTTTTTTAATTGTATTCCAATTAACATTATTCCGATGTTTGGCTTAGACTGAAAATCGGCTGCTATTAATCTGCATTCTCAATAGCTACATGCTGAGTCTTTGACTATTTTGTTTTCAATTTTGATCTATTTTAAATTGAATGAATAATTTATTTTGAAAACAAATAAACTCCTATTCTATTCTGCTCTTCATCACGCTGGGACCTAATAATCGTTGGTGAAACGTTGGACTACTGTGGATTGCGATTTGCACTTCTCAGTCAAAACTCAAAAACACTTCTGACACCACCTCAGGGATTCATTTCGTGACGATGTTTTTTTTCATTTTCATTAAGTAACAACTATACTTGAGTAAGTAGTGCAGCCTCATAACGATAGTACATGTTCATCTGTCAATAATGAAGGTACAGGAGGATCCCTCGTGTGTACAGTGTGCACTGCGGCGAGGAGGAAACGAGTAAACATTAATTAAGAGAATGCTTCATATATTTTAGCCTAAGATGGGAGATATTTGGTGATGACAACGGAAGAAGCGGAAGATTTGAAGAGGGAACGCACCTGGGACATTAGGATACCAAAGCTCAAGCAATGGGAATGGGATGGAATAGCTTCAAATAGAGAGCCGACCATCCACCTGAGCAAAGCAGGCATCCCATCTCAACATCATCATCATCATCATCAACGATAGTACACGGCATAAAAAAAACGCCACTGCGTACCTGAAGTTCCTTTAAAGAGTTTTGTATCTGATCCTGCTGGGCCCGCAATCGCCTCGGGAGGGTGAAGACGGTGTTGAAGAGTCTCAGCATCACCCAGCACACGACGGTCAGAGCACCGTACAGCAGCATTGCCTTGCCCATCGCCCAGAAGTCTACGCTCACTTGCTGGTGCTTCATCTTGCCGCTTTTTGTGGACTTTGCTCTAGGATTGTTTCCCTGTTTCATGTAAAAATAATTTATCTTTAACTAGCCTGCAAGATTTTTTTGGTTACAGCGTGATGAATGATCTAGTATGATTTTTTTTTAGCTTTCGTCTATTATTGTATTTTTTCAAGTATGGTTATATCGCTGCAGACTTTTCAGGAAATATTATTGATTCGACATTAATATCTTTTATTGGATTTTTGTTAAGCTTCGCTACTTTTGAGCTGCGTT
The DNA here is from genome assembly GCA_934047225.1 of Ypsolopha sequella. NCBI lineage: Eukaryota > Metazoa > Arthropoda > Insecta > Lepidoptera > Ypsolophidae > Ypsolopha > Ypsolopha sequella. Next base: position 24,695,451 of record OW203984.1, on the reverse strand, counting down.
TTACTTTTATAGAACATTTATATATTTTTTTATTTTATTGTTGGCTTTATTGTAAAAGTTTTCCGTGCGGACGAGTAAGTAATTTTTAAAACCACTTAAAAAGTTAAAAATTCACCTGTGTTGTCAATTTATAGATAAGATATATATGTTTTTCTTTTTTCATTAACCTGAATTCCTGCTGTCTTGTATTTTCTTATCCCTTGGTTAAAGTAGATATAAGTAATTTGATGTATAGTATAAGTTTATGTTAAAAAAAAAAGACATGATCTTGCCAAGTTTCTTGCCCGTTCTTCTTAGCAAGACTAATCGAATGGGCGGAGGTAGGCATGTGTTTATATATGTAACCTATTACTATGTAGTATATAGGATGGGATTTGGTCGGCTGCCTGGATTCGTGCTGGGGGCTCGGTTGGTGATCATTGAACCTGTTCCTGGTCCCTGGCCGGGTCTCCGGTATGGGTTCGGGCGGTTGATTGGATTTCATCTTGTATAATAATATTTTACCTATAATTTTAATCGTATATATATTGCTACATAAATTAAAAAAAACATTTAATCTAAGTAGTTCATGTACATTTATTATTTTATTACATATATTTTTATAAGATTAAAATTTTGACTTGTGAAACGTGTATTATATATACCTACTTTGCAAAATAAACTTTTTGAATTTTGAATTTTGAATTTTATGGAATATATATGTATAAACTAAAAAAACAAATAGATACGATATATTTCCACTCTTTCTTTAGTTAGAATATAGTAGAAATTAATATGACAGATAAAGAATATATAATAATAAAAAAAAAGTAAGCTCTGTCGAAGACCTGTATTTTGCGTGATTCAGTTTATTATGTATTTAATGCGTACGGTCGCCCGCAAGTCAACCAACCCAATGCATGCAGTGGCGGTGGCAGATATAGAAAAAAATCAAATGGGGGCGTTGATAGACATCTTGAGTAATCTAGGGCGTGTAATTAAAACTAGCAATGTTATTCACGTTTTATTAAAATCAGAGACTTCTTTCTAATCCATTTATGTATCCAACCGTATTTGTTATAGGTATGGTTGGATATAAAAAGTTGGAATTAGAATGACGCCACTAATTTATCTTTTTAAAGTTTGCGAAGTATATTCAATCCGTGGTTGCTAGCGTCCTTGGAGCTGTTTGTGCCGGATAACTATCTTCGCGCGAGAAATCACAAGTTGTTTTGCGTGCAGCATGCGCGAACTAATGTTCTTAAGGCGTATGACCACGCTAATAAGCAACTCGATGTGTGTCGGTACAAATATCAACGGAAACGGCATTGAAATAATGTTCATTTCAGCGTGCCCCGAAAAGTGGCTGTTACGACAACCACTGCGTCTCCGGCTAGCGCAAAATAGGAGAAAATAATACTTTTCACATGGCCGCCATGAACGGAAAAAAAATTTTGAACTTAAATTTTTTAGATGTAAAAATTTCCTATAATTTGGTGAAATAATAATTAAAATCGCTTTAGGTGTTTGGAAGGAGTAAGAGAATTCTTGTGTTAATCATGTGAAACTTTCGATGACTTTCGATTTTTTTTTGTCAAAACTTACAATAGAAAAACAGTTTATGAAACTTAAAATTTATTTTTGACAATATAATGCCTATCATATATTTTTATGGAAGTTTTTGGACCACCCGTGTGGGAGGAGTAGGCCTTCAAAGACAGGTCCAAATTGCAGTTGGCGTATCCATTCGCCTTATTATCATCGAGGAAGTCCCCTTGCACCCCCCCATACTATCCACTTATGCATCCAACCTTATTTGTTTTAGGTATGGTTAGATATAATAAGTTGGAATTGGAATGGCGCTACTAATTTATCTTATTAAAGTTTTGCGAGGTATATTATTCAATCCGCAGTTGCTAGCGTCCTTGCAGCTGTTTGTGCCGGATAACTATCTTCGCGCGAGAAATCATAAGTTGTTTTGCGTGCAGCATGCGCGCACTAATGTTCTTAAAGAGTCTCCATATTTTCAACAGAATCGACAACCTTACGGATTTAGTTGTTCTTTGCTAGAGTTCGCAAATACGGCAATTTTCAAAAACCTGCAGTAAAACTTATCAAAACGTGTTCCGCTTCTAAATGAGGTATTATTATCAGGGACAATGTTCGCCCGGCAGCTCAGCATCGAATGTTGCATGAACAAAGCTTTACAGCTTTTCCATTTTATCTGTTGGTGACGGTGGAGCAGTTGAAATGACATTATAACCAGGAAAATAGGAAATTTAATTTATGTAAGACAAGTCACGAGCAATAGGAAGTATTTTTCTAGTTTTTTGATGTACTTAGTGTTACTTAGTGCTTCTCTGTCTTGTAGAAAAAGATATGACCGTATAACCTGAAACGTTAAGACCAGGGTATTCAGAGAAATCAGTCCTGCTCCAACGCTTTCAGTTTACACTAGTCTATCCTGCTCAGTGGAAGCGGGCCGGTCAATAAACTCGCGTTTTTGAGGTGTTTAAAATTAAGTACCTAACATAAAAATATTATATCATAAAACCTATAAATATAAATACTGTAAATTTAATCTTAAAATTATTAAAATAAATAAAAAATGCTGGCCAGATCACCACCGTCGTTCGGTAGTGTACCCAGAAGGCTGGCAGCATTGCCTCGCTGAATAGTTTCTGAGGTGTTTTAATTTATTATTTTGGAATAAGAGAGACGGATTTTTATTAGAAATAGAAATAAATGATTAAATATTTAATTTGCCCCAACATGGATACAAACAATATAACAAAATATTAAAACGAATGTATGTGACAAAATGGGAAATACTCAGCATTTGCTGAAAGTTGCAGGTAATTTTACAACGCTGGTTTTCAGTTTGCCCCATCTCATAGGTACTTAAATTTATCCACTGATTATGCAGGTAGATACGTACTTAAGATTATAAAAAATAATATGTTTGCCGTTTTTTATCATATTTCTTCTGACGTTTATTTTGGTATAAATTTTATTGTACAAAACCTAAAACTTATGACATAATTGAAATGATATTTGTATCATAGTTTAGGCCTATGTTTGCAATTTTATTGTACGCAAAAAATGCAAGGGTGAAACGACACATATATTTTTTTCAACATTTCTATTCTTGTTTTTTTATAAAAAAACACAAAAGAATACGACGTTTATCCGGGAAAACACGAATACGCCAGCCTTAAGTTGGTGGCACAGTACGTTATTCTCGTGGCGAAGGGAGGGTGGTGCTTGAGTCTGCATTTTTAATAAGTTAAGCAATTTTCCGAAGAACACAAAGAATTTTCAACTATCTGTAATGTTTAAAATTGTTTAGGAAAGTTTTCAAGCGTTTGCAAGCACATTACAAACATATGATTTATACTTGCGATTGTCGGCACTTGGTGAAACTTGGATAACAACATGATTTAAAACTACTTGGAAGTTATTCTGTGCAAAAAATTTTAATAAATTTTATTGCACGTAATAACTTCCAAGTAGTTCAACTAAACGCTTGATGATGGTTAAAACCGAAACCGGAATTGCACGAATTAAATTAGTTTTTTAAACTGTGAAACGAGTGCAAGTGCATCTATACATTATGACATTACAAACAGGTTGACGAGTTCTAAAATCCTAACCATGTTAATTATGTGACTCTGAGTTACTTTTTCAGGCCTGTAATGCAAGTACGTGACCTTCGATTCAATAAATTCTAAACGATAACCTTTATTGGAATAAAATAAGAGTAACATTTTTATTTATCGAATCGATGGGGTAATACATACATACTTGGATATAAAAAAAGGACTCGTAGACCCAGAAGTTGTCTATGTCTTTTGTCAACAAATTAGTAAAGCACTAAGCACTTAATTCCGCCAGCATCCTTCGGGTTTTCGTACTCAAAAAATATAATAACTTTCACTTTTTAATATTAGGTGCGTATCACAGCCATAATAGAGCAAGTATAACTTTGAAACTGATGCTTTCTGTGATGATAGTGTAGTAAAGGTAACCGTGGTGACCCATATACCACCAACACATGCCGTGACGTGGCCACACGTAATTATTGATGGATGCCAGTTGCGCCAGGTGTTAAACAACTTTGTTTTTGAAATCATCTAGCTTTATGACGTCCAAGCAGACAGAGAAATATATTTTAATTTAGTTTATTTTGTAATATAATATTTATTTTTAGGAGTTTAGTTTAAGTTTTAATATTTTATAGGATAATTTAGTTTTAAATTCAAGTTACTTTTTTGTTGAAACTATGACAGAAATAAATTTCTATGTTTGAACACTTGGCGATTTATCTATCGCAAGGAGATATAAATTAACATTAGATCATTGCAGTATAGAAACGCAGAAAGAAAAGTAAATCTGGATGTGAAGAGCTCTGAACCGGGATTTGAGCCCGGTTTAGAGCTCCTCACATCCATATTTACTTTTCTTTCTGTGTTTCTATACTGCAATGATATAATGTTTATTTACTTTTTTGCTATTTTCACTATATCATAGACATATATTATACATTTATAGATATCATTGAATATTCACCGGCTTAGATTTTCTTTTTAGATTTTTTTTAGATTAGATTCAGATTTTTTACCGCTTTAGATTTTTTAGAATTTAGATCTTTCGGCATATGTCACAAAGACGTAAAATAAAAAAAACTGGCCAAGTGCGAGTCAGACTCGCGTACTTAGGATTCCGTAATGTGGATGATAAATATAATTTTGTCATTTTACCAGCCAAGTGCGAGTCAGACTCGCGTACTTAGGGTTCCGTATTGTGGATGATAAATTTAATTTTGTCATTTTTTTTCGTGAATTACTCAACCGATTTATTTTTCCTGTAATCTTTACTTGAACACATATTTATTACCATGATTTTTTCCTATTTTTCAGTCCACGAGTTTTTGAGATAAGGGGGGAATACATTTTTTTATGGTTTTTCAAAGATTTCTCGAAATAGATGCAATTAAAGATAGTTAAACTATATATTTTTACAGCCAACTTTTAAATACCTACAATTTGTTACCCATATTGTATATATTTTTTTGTACTTCTCATTTGTGCTCAACTTATTTTTAATCGCTATAGTTTCCTGTGATTGGCCAGTTATCTATAATCGTCATTTTTTTCATATTTTTCGGTGACCAGTGAATGACACTCGTTAGTTACGGAAAGAAATTGATTTCAAAAGGCTGCAATGCAAACAAAGGACTATAGTATTTTCTTATTGTAAAATAATATGTCTTTACAAATGAAATTGCCGTTTTCTATAGAGAATTTGAAGGAAACTCAATTTTCAGTACAAAAATATTTGCATTTTTTTAAGGAATGACAAATCTAAATTATGTAATTTCTTTTGTGTATATTACATTAATATAACAGCAACATTAATTTAATTTTTGAAAACTGTCAGCTGTAAAAAAATATTACGAATCTTACCATGGAAATGGATAGCATTTAGGACGAACTGTTTTTGAAATTTAAATTTTGGCTATCAAACTGACAATAAAAACAAAACAAACCTAGAAACCAACTTTCAAACAAAAAAGAAATAATGGAAGTAGCTATTGAATTACGGAAATTATGAACTCATGAATCTGTAAGAAAATTTCCGCAATATTTTCATACGTAAAGACCTATTATTTAAATAATTTTGTGCTGACCTCTCAATGTTGAGATCCAAATTGAGAGGCCATTGAAACGGGGGTATTCCGAGCGTGGACTGTGACTTGCATTTCATAGTTCACACTCGGAACACCTCTGAAACCTCCTCGGGAATTCATGTCGTGACGATACATATATTTCTTTTTTTGCACAATAAAACCCATTAAAAAATATATGAGGAGTCATGCTTGATTTACTGAACTTTGAATAGCTGAAATCATCTTTAATGAATGATTATACTTTACAACTTTCGCTATAAAATAAATAAATTCCAAAAAAAAAACTTACTGTTTTATACATTCGACTGACGACGGCCCCATACTGTGGGCATAAAAAATATTGAGTGAAAACGAATTTTTATTGATATCCATAAATCAACCAAAGAAGAAATATTTCTGTATGATTCGTGTATCCAAGTCGTCACAAAATTGCCAGTCCAAAACTTCACTTTTATTTTTACGAATCTAGCTTATAATATTTATAACCCAAATTAAGTTTGTGACGTTACATTAATGAATGTCATATCGTTACCAAATTCCAGTCCGATAGAGAAACTACATCTAAAGAGGTGCAATGACACTTGGTTTGTGGATTCGTGCTGGGGGCTCGGTTGGTGATCATTGAACCTTGTTCCTGGTCCCTGGCCGGGTCTCCGGTATGGGTTCGGGCGGCTGATTGGATTTTACCTTGTATAATATATATTTTACCTATCATTTTAATCGTAAATATATTGCTACATAAATTAAATAAACCTTTAATTTAGTTCATGTACATTTATTATTCTATTACATATATTTTCTTTATTAGATTAAATTTGACGTGTAAAAAGTGTATATATCTATACCTGCTTTGCAAAATAAACTATTTGAATTTGAATTTGAATTTGAATTTGGTTTGTTCGAAATAAATTTCGCCAACTTTAAGGCGATACAAAAAAAAATCGGGTTTTTTCGAACCCATTTATTCCACTATAACATCATCTACGTATTTTATTTTTTGGTAAATGTTTATTGAGTATACGATTAAGATTCTCACTGAAGGAAAACGCGATTGGATGAAATTTTCTCGATAGAATTCTATTCCGAAGAGACCTCTAAACTGTTTTATTTTTTCCTGTTAGTCTGAAACTACAATTAATTTAATTTTGTGTGGATATTATGTATTTGTAATGTCTCCTTGAAAATATTTTTGACAAAATAGCTAAGTACATTTTATATTAATAAAAAACCGACTTTTTGCTACTTTTCCACGAATCCGTCCCTTTCGCACTGAGGGTTTTTTCGCATATGGAGTAACAGGGACCCTAAAACTTTTACGTGTCACCTTAAGAGGCTATTCAAAATTTATTTTTGTCACTGTCACTCCGAAAAATCGCGCAGTGCGAGAGGGGCGGATTCAGAGCGAAAGCGAAAAATGTTAGTTTTAATAATTTTTAAAAAAGAACTAAAATAGCTAGCAAAATTTCAAATATCAAATATCTAGATATTGCTGAAACCCACCTAATCAAATATATTTGAGTTCTGTATATGGTTCCTATTCGTCAAACGAGGAGAAAAAGTGTGTTTGAAGACCTCATTTCAACAATTATTCCTACTGAGGAAAATTTATCCAAACATGTTTTCCAATTTCACATCCCTAGATTATATAGTTAAGATGCATATACCAGAAACTGATTATAATTTTTCGTGTATTTCATGAAATACACAGAAAAGAAACACCCGTATTTTTTTCGCATATCGCCTTAATGCGCTTCCACGCGCTTTGATAGGCCAAGGAAACACCTCGCAGTGATAGAAATAGAGAATCCCCGGTACGTGGGAGTGAAATGTATATAGTCAAAATAAAGGGCTATGCAAAAACACTGATTAGTTGGCGAAATCGGACGGTTAAGCTTTTGTTGAGGTGAATAATAAAGTGTCCAGTAAATGAAATGTACAATGAAGTATTATAATAAAACACCTTAAGTATTGTTGACGAGCCCTGGTGGCAATCTATAAATCGATCGTGGCGTCGACAATTTCACCGCTCAGTAATCAATAACTGCCCAAGTTCTTGTACAGATGTTATTCTATCCCATAGAGAAACTGCACCTAAAGAGGTGCGATGACACTTTGTTTGTTCTTTTTTTTGAACTTTCAATGCAGTTTCACGCGCTCTGATTGACTTAGCCAACACCACGTATAGTAAGTAGAACGCGGCTATGAAGTCAATCCTGACACATTGCGCAACTATGAAGTTTCTGAATAATGACAATGTCAACCATAGGAAAAAATTACATATTTACTTATTGCGTGTGACAGAATAGTGAGTGGCAATAATATCACAGACAATATATCGATACACGTTAAGAAGTTCGTATAGCCAAAAATATTGTTTATGTGTTATGATGATGTGCATTAATGTAAATAAAACGTATTACTTAATTGTAAAATTTGTTATATTAGTAATATTCTCTTCTAAATATTAATAAATAAATGAGTTTGTTTCTTTATTACCAACCTCTGGGAGTATAGTAAACATTTGAGTTAGTTATTAATACAAACGATTCCAGTAGTGATAATGGTGATGGTGCTTCGGAAAGTGATACATAATAAAGTAAAGAATATAAATATTATCACTACCTAGACGTTTATTTTTTTTCACCTTCCTTCATATACATCTGATAACTGCATTCGACTTAACTCACACTTGACGAATTTTATCGATACAATGATCGAACGTGTAACAACCCTAGAGGCATGTCTCAGGATTGACTTCATAGCCGCGTTCTACTGTAGTGAAAGAAATATAAAGTTCCCGGTAAGTGGGATTGAGATATGAGATGCATATAAACAAGTATATGCAAAAACACTGATTAGCTGGCGAAAGCGAACGGTACGGCATTTCCCTTCGTGGGGCAGAGTTGTTCGATGTTCTATCCTATGAAGTCCACTTGGTTATGGTTGTGGTAGTGACGTGTATATGCGTGTTTTGTGTGTGTTGCGCGTTTTTTAAGCGCTCCCGAGGTTACGCACATAAGAGAAAATGTGTGTGAACACTGTGAACGCACTATAACCATAGGCAAGGACTTCATAGCATAAAAAAATTACTAATACAAAATACCTATGTTCATAAATGTTTTATTTAAATTATAATTAGGTTGTGTTACATTAATTCAAATTCAAATTAAAATATTTACTGCATTCATGTTGTACAATATAGGGTGTTACAATATACATACGTGGTATCTGTAAAGGCAAAGCAAATTAATTCTTAAATAATATGACAACATAATATATCTTATCGTATAACTAAATTTAAGTAAGATTAATTAACAATTATTATTTTAGTATTAAATGATAATTATTATGGTTTATGAACTCTATGTTCTACCGCAAAGGTAAATGTAAAGGGGCTCCACAATGCTAAACATCTGTTTTGTATTGGATACAGTTCCGTCAATGTAGACCGTAAAAATTTGAAAAATATATGGCATGTTTTTTGACTCAAGACAATTATTAATTACACTTTATAAATGAACGTACTTTCAATCTTCCATCAATTACATTAATTAAAAAAAAGCATGACTTTCACGAAAGAAGCGATTCAGTTTCCATGTTTCAAAACTGATTGATACGAAACCAACACACGCAGATACTAACTAGAAAAAAACATTTTTATTACATTAAGAAATTATGGTTAATGTCCTATTGGAGCCGCGATTTCTAAATAACTGAAGTTTTGCGTGCGCGGCATCTGATTAGAGCAGGATAGAGAGTCAAAAAACAGACGCGTTAGAGCAGGACTGAATTTAGCATTGTGCAGCCCCTTAAAGTAAATATGCACATGCAGCATTTGAATTAAAACAGATTGACCTCACAACGTCAAGAAAAATCAAATAAGAAAATTAAGAAGTCAAACTTCACAACGATTATGTTTATTACAAATATTAAATAGTATTATCATTTAAAAATATCTCAACATTGTAGCAGCATTTTTTTTTAATTGCGTCAAATTCAGATTCTTAATATTATTAGGAATCTTGTTGCATATTCTTGGCGCCATACAAAATATACTCTTTTGTATTAGAGCAGTTTTAGAACTTTTCAGACATAAATGGTGCTTGTATTGTTTCCTAACCTCTGTACATCGGAGACATTAACAAAAAATTTAGGATTAGTTTTTACAAAAACCACGACTTCATAAATATAAAAAGAAGGCACGGTGAGAATTTTGAGTGACTTAAACATTGGCTCACGCATTCATTTTAAGATTTGGCGCCCCGGGCCTGTAAGGTTTGTCGCCCCATAAATTAACAAGAAAAAACCAAAAATATTTCAATTATAAAATAAAATCCAGCTCTGTGTTAATGTGGGTTGTGATGATAATGAATGAAAAAACTAAACATACCTTACAAAGAAATAAAATCATATATTCAATACCTATTTACATATTTTCCAACAAATATATTTTTTTAATGATAGTTTAAAGTCAAAAAGCAATGTAAATTAAAATACCTTGGATGAATAAACCAGATAGGTACGTAACGATTGATAATGAAAGGCGTCCAAAGCTGAGCGCGAAGTGCAAGTTGCGCCGCCCCTCGCAGCTTGCCGCCCCAGGCCATGGCCCTTTTGGGCCTAGGGTAAATTGTACTACACACATTGACCGTATGTACCATTTTTGGGCTTTGAAGACGGTTTATTTGTCTGTGGAATTGCCCCAGAACATAATTCCGTACCGTAAATTTGATGCCACGAGTCCATGGTAAGCCGACATCTTTTCTTATGATATAAGAAAGTTTATACAGAAGAAATGCTCCAATCCAATCTGTTACATTCTTCTTTTGCCTGAACTTTCCATGTAAGGTTGTTGTCAATTATTAATCCTAAAAATCGTGTAAATAACAATATTATTGTAATGTCCATTCGTCAAAGGTATTAAGAAACAGAAACTATAACTTATGTATAAAATTAAAACTACTTGAGAACCTCGTGTGATTTTAAAATGATAATGAATTTTCTTTACCCTTGCTTCAGCAAGCTGAAGCTAAACAATGCGAGGTAAACCTAGCGCGTATTTTTGCCCAAGTACGGCGATAAGTCCTATGTCAAAATCGTAGGTGAAAAGAAGGTGTTAGAGAAGTTACTGAGTGTTAACTGTTGTAGTCCACACTCGGTATGTGTTCTGACAAATCCTCTCGCTTGGGGATACGTTAAGGGGGTATATCGTCAAAATGGACACTTTTGAAGTTATTTTATCTGCTGTTCAAAAGAAGTCTCAAGTTGAACAAATTACTCGTAGTATGACAATTTTGAAATCTTTTTCTAGATTTTGGTCTATCAGAAACGCGATTGGAGGAATTTTACTAGATAGAAATAATTATTGAAATGAAGTCTAAGTTTACACTTTTTTTGATATTTTGACAAATTGGGATAGCATACAGACTTCAAAAATATTTATTTAGATGGGTTTTAACAATACCTAAATCAATGGTTATGGAAATTTTCATAGCTATTTAAGTTAATTATGTATTAATTTAAAACTGACTTTTTGAAAATTTTCCTCGAATCCGTCCCTCTCGCACTGCGCCTGGAGTAACGGGGACCTTTACGGACGGACCATATATCACCTTAAGTAAGATATGTGTTTTAATTTTGGTGCAAATGCTCGCGTACCCATTATGGGTCTTTTGCGCGGTCGCTTAGCGCAAAGTGCATAACTTAACTTTGTTTTTCTTATTTATGAATTTAAAATGTAAAAGCATTTTGGTCTGTGACATTTGACGCTAATAGTTCAGTATTAGTGAGAATTATAAAGCAAGAGTTTGAAATTGTGTCTTAATTGTGTACACAAATTAGTCATGATCTCCTCAAAACCAACGTAAAATGCTGTTTTGACTTTGTTTGGACAAGATCATGACTAATTCGCATAGATTAAAATATGTTAAGGTGTGTTAATTCGAAAACCATTTCGAGATTTAGGTTTAATAAGCCGTATTTTAGAACTTTTGTTCTGAAAAACCTTATGATGATGAATATTTTTACGAAAAAGCTTGCAACTTTCATTTGACCTTCGTGTGACGTCACTTGACTGAAGGCTGTATAGAAATGTGTCGCTTGCCATCAAGTTAAAAAATATTACTGTCAGAGTCACAGAACAGAACATGAAGTCCATGTCTGGGTCACAGTATAAATATAACTGAACGCAGTAAGTGTTGCTGTCTTGTTACGAAATCCCAGATTGATCGGTTAATTTTATTTGTTATGTAGTAACGCATTATTAAAATAAATATAATTTTTGATGACAACAATTTCTGTGATGGATTAATATTGACAATCATACATGAGAGATACCAAATATAATTATGTATGTATGTATGAATTGTTGTGTGTATGTCCGAGAGTATCGTTGATCGGAACGACATGAAATTTGAATTTTTAAGTTCGAGCCAAATCGGTCAAGATCGAATCGCGAGTTCATATTTCGTGGCGAACGACTAGTTTATTTGCGTTTTAAAATTTAATAACCGAGATGGTAGGGCGTTAAATTTCAGCCAAATATACGTCACGTGATTAATAGGCACCAGTTTAGGGTTTTTTTTGCAGGCGTTGGTAACACGCAACATAGTTCCGTTGTTGTTGTTGTTTGATTTTTTATTGCCAGCTGTAGCAATATAGTACTCTGTGGATGACAGATTTTTTTTTTACAAGCAAGGCAAAAGTCCGCATTCAGTATCAGGCCTAAAATGAGTCATGTGACGTAACATCCGGAAATTCTTTAAAAAATCATAAATAAATAATGACTAATTTAAATACCATAATATTGAAAACTTTGATCTAAAAGCGCGTAAATTCTCTAAAAAAAAATAAAAAAAAAAATACTTTTTTTAATTAAGCTACGCGAATTGTGCATTAAATTTCAAACTCATGCTTTATAAACCTCACTTATATTGAAATATTGGCGTCAACTGCCACATACCAAAATGTTTTTCAATTTTAAACTTCTAAATTTCAAATTCAAATTCAAATAGTTTATTTTACAAAAAGGTTTATTTAATTTATGTAGCAATATATATATATATATAAATTATTTATAATGATAGGTAAAATATATATTATACAAGGTGAAATCCAATCAACCACCCGAACCCATACCGGAGACCCGGCCAGGGACCAGGAACAAGGTTCAATGATCACCAACCGAGCCCCCTGCACGAATCCAGGCGGCCGACCAAATCCCATCTTTTATACAACATACTAATATGTTACATATATAAATACATGCCTACCTCCGCCCATTCGATTAGTCTTGCTAAGAAGAAGAGCAAGAAACTTAGCAAGATCATGGCTTTTTTTTAACATAAAACTTATACTATACAAGTATATAGAAATGACTTATATCTACTTTAACTAAGGGATAAGAAAATACAAGACAGTAGGAATTCAGGTTAGTGAAAAAAAGAAAAACATACTCGTATATATCTTTGTCTACCTGTCTCAGATAGTCTATTTCCTTTAACAGTCTGTAATTAATTAATGTTTACAGCTTAGAGGAATCATAAGTTAGAAAATTATACTATTAGAGTGCAATACAAACTAGAAAATATCAATCAGAAACAAACCCAAAGACAAGAATATGAAAAAATTCCCCGGGCCAGGATTCGAACCTGCGACCTCTTGTTATCAAGACAAGCGCGCTACCAATTGCGCCACCGAGGTTCCTACCCGGACCGGTGAATTCTTCCATCATACTTGTCCACTGTTATTTTTGCTTCTGCTTGATATACTAGCTTGTACAACACATATAGAACGCTCACGAGGGCGTTATGTGATTTCACGCCTTGTTCTTAGAAACAGATGGCGCTGTCGTCGCTACAATATTGTTGCTTCAGACAGTTAAGAAATTCACAGTTCTCATTAACTAAGATTATGTTTATTTTTGCGAAATCCATCGCTATGAATACTCTAAATATTATTAGAGTGCAATACAAACTAGAAAATATCAATCAGAAACAAACCCAAAGACAAGAATATGAAAAAATTCCCCGGGCCAGGATTCGAACCTGCGACCTCTTGTTATCAAGACAAGCGCGCTACCAATTGCGCCACCGAGGTTCCTACCCGGACCGGTGAATTCTTCCATCATACTTGTCCACTGTTATTTTTGCTTCTGCTTGATATACTAGCTTGTACAACACATATAGAACGCTCACGAGGGCGTTATGTGATTTCACGCCTTGTTCTTAGAAACAGATGGCGCTGTCGTCGCTACAATATTGTAATATTTACGGGGAATTTTTTCATATTCTTGTCTTTGGGTTTGTTTCTGATTGATATTTTCTAGTTTGTATTGCACTCTAATAATATTTAGAGTATTCATAGCGATGGATTTCGCAAAAATAAACATAAAATTATACTACTTAATTAAATTATAACCTAGTATCTATCTATCTACTATAAACAAGAAATACAAAGTTAAGCAATGCAGTTTGCGCTAAGCGACTGACGTTTAACGTTAAATCTACGTTTATGGGACGACGGAAAAAGTTTAGCCGCGAGGAAACCCGCCGAAAAAGATCAAGTATATCTTAATAAAAGGCAATGAGGTGTAATAGAACCGGATTCCGAATCCGATAGCCGGGAAATTGCCCTGTCCGGATGTCTGTTCAGGATGTCAGGCACATTAGTCCGCATTTCGTTGGCTGGAGAGGGTTAAGAAAACATATCGAATATCGATGGTTTTAGGGTTCAATGCCCAAAAAAGATATAATATGGTACTCGGATTTTTTTAGGGTTCCATAGTACCTAAAAGGTAAAAAAGGAACCTTTATGGTGAGACTCCGTTGTCCGTTCGTCCATCCGTATGTCACAGCCTCGTAACTTTAGCACCGTTAAAGATAAAGACATGAAATTTGGCACAAAAATAGCATTAATTTGCCATCATATCACGGAGTGAAAAAAATGAAAAATTTGAAATTGTTCAAAATATTTCCAAAACAAAAGTGAGATAAAATAACAAAAAATATTATTCTTAAAATACAATATGGATATCAAATTGCAGATATTAAAAAGCTGATTGTAAAAACATACTTCTACTATATTTACTGTCACTGGTTTAAAAAAATCCTTAAAAAACTACAAAAATACATATGACCCTTGTAAAAACATACTTCTACTATATTTACTGTCACTGGTTTAAAAAAATCCTTAAAAAACTACAAAAATACATATGACCCCCTTATCCTCGAAACCGGCAGACTGAATTTTTTTTAATTTTTTTTTGTTTCCAATCCCCTATCATCTATCTTTACAGGATGCATAATAACCGGATCATTATAGATCAATCACAGAAAAACTATAGCGATTTAAAAAAAGTTTAGCACACATAAGAAATATAAAAAAAGTTAAATAAATAAAATAAAATATTTTATAAAAATACAAAATGGAAATCATATTGTAGGTATTAAAGAGTTGATTGTAAATATGTAATAAAATATTTTATTTTATAAAATATTGGCTATATTTAAATGCATCTATTTCGAGAAATCCTTGAAAAACCATAAAAAAATCGCCCCTTATCTCCAAAACTGATGAACCGAAAAGTATGAAAAAAATCATGGTAATATGTGTTTGCGTAAAAATTACAGGAAAAATAAAGCGGTTGAGAAATTTACAAGAAAAAATGACAAAATAAAATTTATCATCCACACTACGGAACCTTAGTTACGCGAGTCCGACTCGCACTTGGCCGGTTTTTTTTTGGGTTTCGTAGCCTAGTCGTAGCCAAAGTCGGAAACACTTATACTTTCATCATGTCGGTATTGCAAAACGTTTCATATATGTATCTAAGGCAGTGTTTTTCAATCTGTTTCATGACGTGACTCCCTTAGTATGGAAATATATTTCACGATTTTCACGACCCTCTACCTTCCGCTGTTTCTAGCTTGTGCTTTTTATGTTACAAATATCGAATCCAGACATCACATTAGGTGCGCTAAAATATAACATTTTGAACTAGAATGGTAACTACGACCGCCTTAAAGAGGCTTCGCGAGCCCCTGGGGGTTGCGAGCCACAGTTTGAAAAACACTGATCTAAGGTATTACAAAAAAGGTCTTTCTAAAATATGAGGTCCTCAAAACACACCTTTTGGGCAAAATAAACGATGTGATTTATAAATCTGAAAAATCCATGCATAGTGAAATAACTACAAGGAAAAATTGTTTCGAAAAAACTTTTAACAAAAATATAGTAACCGACTTCAATAGTAACAGAGGCATTCACTAAAAAGTTAATAATAATTCTGTGAAGTTCAATGATACCGAAAAGTGGCAAAAGTGTTGCTTCGGTATCATCGGTCTTTATAGAATTACTACTAACTTTTTAGTGAATGCCTGCTGTTACTATTGAAGTCGGTTACTATTTTTTTGTTAAAAGTTCATTTTATTTCACATTTTTTAGTGTTGCTGGGTTAAATTGTGAAGTATGGGTAGTTCTTGCAAACGTGGTGTTAAAATGAAACGAAGTTCAAGTGAGTTTAAGTAGCTATGTTTGAGTAGCTTCCTGCTATCAGCACCCTAACACAACATGATTACCGCAATCTCGAGTTATGTGCTGTTATCCGTTTAGGAGTTCTATGGTGATGAAGCCAGGATCGAAGGTCAGGTGGGTGTTCTGATAACCTCCAAGTAAGACCCTTGAGTCAGCACCCTAGTGATTGTCGCAATCTCGAGTTATGTGCTCTGATCCGTTGAAGAGTTCTATGGTGATGAAGCCAGGATCGAAGATCAGGTGGAAGAATATCCTTCATCAGATCATAATCAAACCCAAAATGGAACCTACCTAAAAGTACATTGTTTCAAACAAAAAAAGAATCATTCAAATCGGTTCAGAAATGATGGAGTTATGGAGTATCAACGCCAAAAAAAAAAAACAGTCGAATTGAGAACCTCCTCCTTTTTTGAAGTCGGTTAAAATGCGGATGAATATTTGTGCTTTTAAATTTGTTTCTGATAAGTTTCAAGTTTGTAATCCACCCATCCATCCATCAGCCTAGTTCGTCCACTGCTGGACATAAGCCTTTCCAGGACTTTGCTATACCCGGTGGTCATCCTGGAAGAATTACCCATACTCACACACGCTGGGCATGCGGGTTAGTGAGCGCGGTGCTGGAACCCTCGCACCAGTGACGCCGCTGCCCGTCACCAGTCTGTTCCATATAAGGCCCGGCTATTAGGGATGGATATACTGCCATCCATCAGTCCCAGGCATGGTGGGCCTCCTGGTTTTTTGCCTGTGAGCTGTCCTCTTACTCTCCCCCGAATTACTTCGAGGAGGTCTCCAAGTAAGATGGTGGTACCTCCACAGTCGAGCCCGGCATCAGCTCTACCACCTGTGTAAGTTTATGCTCTCTTATAATAATTAAAGTATTCAACGCGATGGATTTTGCTATAAAAACATATAACCTTAGTTAATGAGAGCTGGGAATTTCTTAGACAGTTTTCTTCGGGTCAGGATAACTGGTGTTGTAGCGAAGACAGTACCGTCTGTTTAGAATAAGCAAGGCGTAAAATCACATAACGCCCTCGTGAGCATTCAGTATGTGCATTACAAGCTGGTATATCAAGTAGTTACAAAAAATTCGTTGTTCCAGATAAGCAGCGCAGGTGTTTATCCTGGCCCGTAATTTTTTTTCATTAATAGTAGTTTATGAAACTGGCACATAAAGAGGTTATTAAAATACGAGTGTGAGTTCAAAAAACGAGCCGTAGCCGAGTTATTTAATAGTATACACGAGTGTTTTAATACCCATTTATATGTAGTTTCAAACACTACTTTATCTACACTTATGCAATAGGTAGATACCTAATTAATATATTTCATTGATCTTGATGGAACTCCAATACAAGGTGACTTTTTGATCATCGTCCAAATTCATACTGGACGCTTGGTAAGTGACCAGAATCATGAATCGATAACAATGACTGTATAATTCGTACAATGAAATTTCGACTTCCCGAAGTAATTTACTCCCAGTCCTGAGTGAATTACTATGGGGAGTCGAAATTTCATTTTATGAATTTTACAAAAATCGTTATTGGTTCATGACGCTGATCACCTACCAAGACTCAAATATGAATTTGGACGATGTTCACAAATTCACCTTGTATAGCAATGAAAAATCGGTCATGTGAAGTATCATAAAAAACGTCTTTCAAAAACGCATTAATGTTTTAGTTCGTTGATTGGAGGTTACCCGAAACATTTTTTTATTTTTTATTTTAATACTCTTAATCCAGAATGTTTGTAAGCGTTTCTGTTGTGAAATGTAAAACGCAACAGACTTATCCATTGAAAACTAAATACCCACGGTATTTGTAAAAAAAGAACAGCCAAGTGCGAGTTGGACTCGCGCACGAAGGGTTCCGTACCATTATCTATAAAAACGGCAAAAAAAAACATGCCTGTTGTATGGGAGCCCCCTTAAATTATATACTTTATTCTGTTTTTTAGTATTTGTTGTTATAGCGGCAACAGAAATACATCATCTGTGAAAATTTCAACTGTCTAACTATCACGGTTCATGAGATACAGCCTGGTGACAGACGGACGGACAGCGGAGTCTTAGTAATGGGGTCCCATCGGTTGCCCTTTGAGTACGGAACCCTAAAACAGCGTAGTTGACCCCTGAGAAGTTTACTCCTTCCAAATCTAAGTCAGGCAGTATAGTGGGTTCAGTATTAACTGACGCGTTTCTATTTGAACATAAAGTATAGGGGTGATTAACCAAACATAGAGCCTATTACTTTTTAAAGGAGCCGTTTCGTCCTTATCTGTTTTGTCGCAAACCAACCAGTGTTGATACTTTTGAATATTTGAATATTTAAAAAACAACTGAGTAGTATTTCTATTTGCTTATATTATTAAAGAGAAGATAACATAAGGAAAGTATCAAAAACGTTTGAAACACCGCCTGCCGCACGTGTTTTACAGTGTTTATTGTTTCATTCAGGCGAATTCACCATGCGAATTTTGTTTTTGTCACTGTCACTCCAAGCGAAAAATCGCGCAGTGCAAAAGGGAAAAAAGTTGGTTTTATATTTTTATTAAAAAAACTAAAATAGCTAGCAAAATTTCAAATACCAAATCTCTGGATATTGTTGAAACACACCTAATAAAATATGTTTGAGTTCTGTATAACGGTTCCTATTCGTCAAACGAGGAGAAAAGGTGTGTTTGAAGACCTCATTTCAACAATTATTTCTATCGAGGAAAATTTATCTAAATATGTTTTCCAATTTCAAAACCCTAGATATATAATCAAAAATACACAGAAAAGAAACGCTCGTATTTTTTCGCATATCGCCTTAATCCTATTGTTATTGCTAAAGACGGTCTCAAGTGGAAACGCGTCAGTTAATACTGAATCCACTTTACTAAAGCCTGCTTCAAAACGTTATAGAATTGGGATGTCAGTCACTTGGTATATTTTGTATAAAATGTCACAGACGGCTTGTGGCGGCAGTCCTTTCGACGCATTTTATCAAATTAAACTCAGAATATTGGCTTTATCCGTAAGACAATGAAAACCATACGACAATTTAGCACTTAGCACCTTAGAAAACTACCAAAAACGCAACTTGGCTACATCCATATAGAAGATAAATGTAAAAATCTCGGGATCTCAGTAAATTCCCTTCAAAAAATTATAAGTTTTTGTTTTTGTACAAGTTAGTCGAGGGCCACGACTCGTGGCGTGAAAACATCTGTGAAATTGATTTGGTTGGTAAAAAAACACACAGAGGAAAAATTGTTCAATTCAATTCAAAATCCTTTATTGCACACAAGAATAAAACGAATAACAAGTATCAGTAATCTTACAGTTTAAGCAAAAGGCAAGCTTATCTCTGAAATAGATTTCTACCAGCAAACTCTTGGTGATAGAATCGATTAAAGAAAAAGTGAGTAATTCATAAGTGCACACAAAGACAAAAAACTGTTAAAAACCCATGAGTTAAAAAAATACTAACAATAAAATACTAATCTACATGAATTAACTGTAATACATATTAAATAAATAAATACTTTTAAAAAAATATATAAAAATTTTAATATTCACACTGAAAATTAATAAAAATAATAAATATTATTACAAAATAAAATAATTATGAATACATGTACTAATATTAGTAAAAAGAAATAATAAAAAAAATGCTATTTAATTCTCTTCTTGAAAATGACAATAATTGGACTATTACGATTTGTGAATGGTTAACGATGTTACGAATTTTTATTATTTTCATACTTTTCATAACGGAATAATTCCGTGAGTAACGAAGTGATAGCAAGGAGCTTTGATAGTGTTGCTTTCTGGTTAAGGCGATATGTAAAAGTTTTAGCTTCCCTTTTACTCCATATGCGAAAAAATCCTCAGTGCGAGATGGATGGATTCGAGGAAAAGTAGCAAAAATTCGGTTTTTTATTAATATAAAATGTACTAAAGTTGCTATCAAAATTTCGTTTACGCAGGTTCTAGATACTGTTACAACTCATCTAATAAAACATAAAAATTGTAAAACCAGGAGAATTGGTGTCGAGAAAGACATAATTTCAATGAATATTTGTATCGAGTCGAATTACTCTAATCGCGTTTCTGTTTTAGCGATTCCTTAGAAAAAGATTCCAAAAATAATATACAATTTTATTAAAATAATACCTTCTTCACTGAGGTACATATGCAAGTTCTAAAAGTATCGATTCTTTTTCCATAGTGCCTTACATTAGGCAAAGAATATAAAGTATTACATAAGGCATGTTTTATTTAAGTATACTTTTGATAGCCATAAACGTTCATTTTATTTATTTACCTATACTAGAGGATGCCCCTCAGCGTTGATCGCGTGGATCCCAATTCTCCCGATCCCGTAGGAATTTTCTAAAATCCCGTCTTAGTAGATGTGTACGTCATAAAAGGAACCTACAGTTAAAATATGGGCTTAATTTTTACATTTACTTGTAACTAATATTATGAAAAAAAAAGACACGATCTTGCTAAGTTTCTTGCCCTTCTTCTTAGCAAGACTAATGGAATGGGCGGAGTTAGGCACGTATTTATTATATGTATTGCATACATTTATAATATTATTTATTCCTTATTCCTATATTTTTAATTTATTCAAGTGTATTTTTTTTATTAAATTTAAGGAAACTCAACCTTTATTATTCCCCTGCATATTTCCCCATATTATTATTTATGACATAAAACTATTACCTATACACATAGATTATTTAATTAGGTACTTATATTACATTAAAACTGACCTGTAATAAGTGTATCTGTTATTCTCACATTACATAAATAAATATATTTCATTTCATTTCATTTCACTTCAGTCCTAATTTCATGTTCTTAGGTCCAGCCTGGACGTTGATAGATCAGCCAGGCAAGGTATTCGGTTATACCGATGGGTTATACGTAATCTGTTCCGATAATAAAAAGCCTACAAAAGAAACGTTTTATGTAAATGAAAAGTGTACACAAAGGCTTAGGTATAAATTAAAGTGACTTATGTAAATCACCAGCGCAACTCGTTTTTTTGTCGACGCTGTTATTTTCGACAGGCATGTTAATGAGATTTTGAAGATCCTTTGGCTACAAATATTTCGTATATTTTTTTTCTTTATCATTTAATTGAAGAAGTTCTAGAAGGACGCATTTCGATCTAATTGGTGACATACTAAAGAAGGGCAAACTCAAAAGTACTCGGCATGACTAGATTCATGGAAGAAGCGGAAGAAGTATGTTAAGATCGTAGCAGATTGAAATCTGTAGTTTCCGCCTAACCGTCTGCGGGTGACAGGCGTGAGTATAATGGTATATATTATGTAGAATTGAAGAGGATGGAAAAATATAATGATGAAAGAATGTGGAAGGATAGCTCGTCTGAACCGCTCTGTTCTAAATCCGTGGATGTATCCGGGCCTAAGGATGTATCCGGGCTCGGTTGGTGATCATTGAACCTTGTTCCAGCGGGTCTACCGCGTAATTCTGATTTTCATCAACATCAACTTGAGATTGAAATTTGACGTGCGTGCGAAAGAGATGGCATGTTAGGCGGGCGTCGTCGCGTCGCACGCACGTAAAATTTCAATCTCAAGTTGATGTTGATGAAAATCAGAATTGCGCGGTAGACCCGCTGGTCCCTGGCCAGTTCTCCGGTATGGGTTCGGGTGGTTGATTGGATTTCACCTTGTATAATATACATTTTACCTATCATTTTAATCGGATATATATTGATACATAAATTAAATACACATTTAATTTAGTTCATGTACATTTATTATTTTAACACATATATTTTTATAAGATTAAATTTTTACTTGTGAAACGTGTATTATACCTATATATACCTTCTTTGTAAAATAAACTATTTCAATTTGAATTTGTAGAAGAGTCAGTCAAAAGCACCGGAATGGAAGAACTTGTATGAAACATAAAAAATATGTGTCAGTTCTGTGGTCTCTCCTAACATCTCTGGAAGACAGGTATCTAGATATACTTATAATAAAGATGAAAAGGATATTGTCCATACAATAAATAAATGTTAAAATGGTATTTTTTGATTGGCCCCCAAAAACCCGTAAAAATAATTATTGAAAAAGTATCAAATATGTTTGTTTAACTTTATGCCCCGGTTTCACATAAAAACCGCTGAACAGATTTGTATGAGGTTTTCTGTTGCGAAAAAGATTAATATTTTGGCAGTATCTTATGGATGTTTTGGAAACTATTAAAATTACATGACACTATATTTACATCTTTCCCAGTAGATGGCGCTACGTGTATCTACATCAGGATATGTTTTACAATGCGATAATAAGTTAATGGGGTACACAACTAGAGGGCGCTCTGCACTGAGTCAAGGATTAGGAGATCAGCAGACGCAAAGAGGGTCTCAGAGGTGGTTCCGAGTGTGGACTGTCACTGAACAGTCATCAGCATCACTCGGTACACCCTCTTTCTACCGACGATTTTTACTTCCCAACGTTATAGACGTTGAACCTTATTGCCGTACATCATATTAGGCATTCAGGTTTTCATTTACCGTTTAGCAAACGGTAATATACTTATAAATAATGCAAATCTCTGCTCGACCGGGCAGGTTTCGAACCCGGGTCTCAACACTGATAGGCATGTGTCCTACCGAGAGAGCTATCATGGTAAGAAAAAATGAATAAAAAAAACTTCGTAAAAAACGGCTAATTATTGTATATTATTACACATTGGATGTTATTGTATTATTGTATATTTTTTTTTCCACCGAAAACAATGGATGTATTTGTTTTTGTCTAAAGCTATCTTTAATTTTGTTGTTTTTTTCCTTCTATAAAATTAGGAAATCAATGATATTATTAGAACCTCATGGTTAAGGCGCTACGGAAAAAAATTTACACTTTAAGATCTAGCATATCTACTTCAATAAATAATGTATTATTTTGATAAAATAGTACATTATTTTTGGAATATTTTTCTAGGGACCTGTTAAAACAGAAACGCGATTGGAGAAATTCGGCTGGATAGAAATAACTGAAATGAAGTCTTTTTCGACACGAATTCTCCTGGTTTGATAATATAGAATGACATATGGAATGCAATGATATTTGATTAGATGGGTTTTAACGGTATCTAGGACCTGGTTAAACGAAATTTTGATAGCAACTTTAGTACATTTTATATTAATAAAAAACCGACTTTTTGCTACTTTTTTTCGAATCCGTCCCTCTTGCACTGAGGGTTTTTTCGCATATGGAGTAACAGGGATGCTAAAACTTTTACATATCGCCTTAAATTTAATTTTTTACCACCCACAGGTAGGCTCGAAGAAATTGCTTATAGTACTAAAGCCCGCCTCCGTACAATATTTTGTATTCGTTACTTTGTGTTCTGTTTTAATTCGCGTTTGTGAATATTATTCAAGTGACTATTATTATTTTTTTCTGTATCCACCTTTCATATTCCGTTAAGTTAAGGGGAGTTATGTATCTCCTTTCCAATTAATCCTCGATTTTATGATACGTCTGGAAAAATATGTATTTTAGCCCGTCCAATGAAAGAAAAATAGGAAAAGTAACTCGTGTAAAAGATAGTCATGTATTTGAACGTACACAACAGAAAATAAATACTAAAAGTAAAAACAATATAAATAAAATACAGAGTCAGACTAAGGGTGGTATTAGGATCATCAAACAAAGAGATCCTTACAAAAATTCACGAAATGTAAGTACTACATCTTCGCACGATGTTTTAAATTTATATATTTCAACAAAGATCTAACGATATCGCGATGTAAGATACAAGCAGCGCCATAGTTTTCCGTAGCTAAGGCTTTTCAGATGACATTACAAAATGTTCAGTTGGTCATGTTGGTCAATTTTTAGGGTTCCGTAGTACCTAAAAGGTACAAAAGGAACCTTTATGGTCAGACTCCGCTGTCCGTCTGTCCATCCGTATGTCACAGCCTCATATAACTTTAGTAGTAAATCAAAATATACTGATTAGCACACTAAAATACTAACTGTGTTCTTACAGGATTTCTGGGTTGTCATAAAAAAAATAACCACAAAGGTTAGGTATGGCGGTCGCGGAACTATGTATATAAAGCTGACGGATTTCTGGTGACAAATTTAGTGAGCAAAATAGTATTTTTGATGTGCAAATAAAAATATCTCTTTTAGATAGGTATGTACTTGAAGTTTTTCTTTGTTTTGGTGAAATAAAGTGTTTTGTTATTGTATTTGTATTATATTTTACTGATATTTTAAAATACCTATTTAAACAAGACTCTATCTTACGTACACCTATATTCTTATAGGTGACCAACACCACGACAGCATACAGAAGCATCAAAACGGCGATTAGTGTCGCCTAATAAATAATTCGACGTTTGTCGGTACGAATATCGACGGAAACAACATTGAAATAACGTTCATACTCGTATCAGCGCGCAATGCATAGTGACTCACGCTATGTCCTTGATAGGGCGAAATACTAGAAAATAATACTTTTCACATGGACGTCATTGCTCGATTGGATATTATGTTTATAACTATCAAGTTTATCTATTACACAAAGCAAAAATGAATTAAATCGACCGAGCCGCTTAGGAGCAGTAGGGAATTCAAGCCAAAAACACCATTCAGTTGAATTTTTTTTTATATAGTTTTGGAGTTATGAAAAATAAAAATATGGCATACGTTGTGTTAGAGTTGATAATTCAAATACATTTTTTTCAATATTTTAGCTAAGTCTATAACCGAGAAAAAGGCTTTAGAAAGTACCTATTTGGCGATACTAAGCCCTTTAAGGCGATTACCGTCGCCAAATTAGCAGCTCGATGTTTGTCTGTATGAATATCGACGGAAACGACATTGAAATAACGTTCAAATCAGTGCACAATGCGTGGTGGCTGTTACGACGCTCGCTGCGTCCTTGAAAGGGCAAAATAGGAGAAAATAATACTTTTCACATGGGCGTCATTGTTCGATTGAATAATTTTATGTTATATTTATAGCTATCAAGTTTATCTATTTATCAAAACATAAATGAATTAAATCACCTAAGCCGCTTAGGAGCAGTAGGAAATTCAAGCTAAAAAACACCATTCAGTTGAAACAATTTTTCATATAGAATTTTTGGTGGTACGAAAAAGAAAAATGTTGCATATGTTGTCCTAGAGTTGATAATCCATAATACATTTTTTCAATATTTTTGGTTTGGCCATAAAAGAGGAGTAGGCTTTAGAAAGTACCCATTTGGCGGTATTAAGGGCCTTAAGTTTTATGTTTATAAAGACGCGAAAGTTTAAAGTTTACTGTTATCAAACAATACTAAACTACGGAACCTTTTCCAAATACAAAGGCTTTTTCCTATGTGTTTTTTCGCGAAGATGAAGTTTCTATTTTAGCGACAGAAGAAGGACGCCGTGAATAATGAATGGAACAAATTCCATTTATTAGAAAAAAAACTGCTCTATGTCGTTCGAAATAGAGGTCATTTTTGGAAAACTACCTCTCTGCTGTTACAGGTTTAAAGTTTTATCCAGTTTGGAACAGGAAAAAACGAACCGAAAATGTATGATAATTCGCGGATTTGGTTTCCGCTAGAGGTGCATGCAACCCCGCATATTCGGAATTGAAATTCGTGTCGGACAAACAAGGTTCTGAGGGGGCGTCCACAAATCACGTGACACTAATTAGATAAGAGGGGATAGCCAATGTCACGTGGCTTTTATCTGTACATAAAACCTAAAGTTTCGCTTAGATTAAATTATGTTAATTCGAAAATCATTTCGAGATTTAGGTTTAATAAGCCGTATTTTAGAATTTGTGGTCTAAAAAACCTCATGATGGTGAATATTTTTACGAAAAAGCTGAAACTTCCATTTACCTTCGTGTGACTGTTTAGAAATGTATCCTTCGCTATCAAGATAAATTTATAATAATTTTCTTCCGACTGATTTGACAGATGGATGACAGATGAGTAGAGAGTCAGAGATAGAACACTTTTTTTTATAAGCAATCACGTCACAGTCAGTATAATGTCTAAAATTCTCAATATCATGTCATATCGGACAATTCTTTAATAAAATCATAAAAAAAGTAATGGTTAATTTGTATACCAAAATAATGAAAATTATATCCTAAAATGACGTAAATTTTCTGAAAAAAAAAAAAAACGTGTTTTAGAAATTAAGGTGTAGTACAATATTAAATAATTTGGACTCCTTGTACTTTTAAAATATTCAAGAATCTCACCAAGACACTAGGGGAGGTCGGGGGTCAAAATCTCGGCAAATATGCGTCACGTGATTCATGAACGCTCCCTGATGAAAAATTGCACAATTAATTTTGGAAATAATAAAAAAAATTAAAAAAAATATTTATTGGTAATTTTATGAGAAACTAAGACTATCGATCGATTGACTACTCCAAATACACACCACGGCGCACCCTGGACAGTTAGACCAAGAGCCAACTTACCGTGAAATCCTTTTACTTCAAAGGCCTGATTAGTCAGCACTTATTCAGCTTTCAATAGTCAGCACTCTCATGAAGAAACCATGCCGTCAAGTGACTCATCGTGTTCCGGCATGACGTCATGAGTGGATGTCGTATATGGTATGAAATTTTGCATATATGATTTCTTGGTTTAGGCACAAAATAGTTATTTTGTGGTTAAGGGGAGACTTGGTAGTCTTGGTACCAGACCTTTACACGTACAGTTGCCGTCACGGATTTTTCAATTCGCTTAGATTAAATTATGTTAAGGTGTGTTAATTCGAAAACCGTTTCGGGATTTAGATTTCGAGATTAAGCCCTATTTTCGAACTTGTGGTCTAAAAAACCTCACGATGATGAATATTTTCACGAAAAAGCTGCAACTTCCTTCCTTGCCTTCGTGCCACGTCACTTGAGAAATGGCTGTTTAGAAATGTGTCCTTTGCTATCAAGATAAATTTATAATAATTTGCTCCCGACTGATTTGACAAATCGATCACAGATGGATAGACTGACAGAGACAAACCACTTTTTTATAACCAAAATTATAACCATTCATTCATGTCATAAGGTTGTATATATATTTTTTATTCATACTCAAATGTCATTCATTTAAAATCATTAGTTATAAGGTTGTATATATTTTATGTCATTTACCGTTTTTAATTCGACTGACGCCGGCCCCAAAGTGGGCCGAAATATATTTCGAAAATACTTTTTATATACTTAATGTTTTAATTAAACAAAAAATAAAATAAAATTTTTTATAACCAATCACACATCACAATCAGTATAATGTCTAAGTGACGTCATAACCGACAATTCTTTAAAAAATCATAAAAAGATAATGGTTAATTTATATACAAAATTAATGAAAATTTTGTCCAAAAATGGCATATATCCTCTTAAAAAAATGAAGAAAAATCTTTTTGAAATTAAGCTAAGGGAATTCACTATACTGCGCTTCCCCTCTCCATCGAACCAACCTACAAAAATCAAGTACTGCCACAGATGTTAAAGAGATCAGATGTATTTCAATCATAGAAGCTTTGCTCTATAATTTTATAGATGGTAAACATTTTGTGTGACAATCTTTCCGTTGTTCAAACAAGGGTCATGGGGAGAAAGGGGAGTCATACTGCAGAAATGCTACGCAGTAAACTTTCTTGGATGGTCCTTTGTGATCCGACCTTTGACTAATGAGGATTACCTGATTCTGTCAGTTAAGGTGGATGCAATAGGTATCGTTCCCAATCGTACAATTTATGGGAGTTTTTCTTATTTTTTGATAAAAAGTTTTTAAATTAATGTGTTTATGGCATGAGGCGGCAGTAGTTTAATGTGAATTAGGCTTTTTTAGCAAAAAAAGCTTAAAACCCTTTCGTTATAAACAGAAAGTTAACAGTGTTCGCCTCGCTCTGCTGCGCTTCGCTCGGCTTCCGAATTTATGATCACAAGCAATCTAACACTCGCGTAAAATTCGGTAAATGCCTCATGGGCCAGCCAAAGCCCGAAGCTTATATTTTTTATTTCACTGTTTGACTAATAAGTTTAGTCCATTCTAGGTTTGCGCAAAAATACGTCAGTCAAACTTAAAGGCTGAAACTAAAATTTATTTCGATGGTCAAACTTTAAATAACCTAGTTATTTCGCGGAGAGACAACACATCATGCTTTGACTGTAACATCTTTACACAACTCCATACAGCCTAAAAGGATATTAAAAACAATAGGTATACAAGGTAAATGTACATTTGGTTTTTATACTATATTAGCAGTTTATTATCAATTTATCAAATTTAAATAACAAAAATAATATACCTTAAGATGCCGGCGGAGCAAGCCTAGTTTGTATAAACGAAATAGGTACCAAATCCATTTGTAAATCATAGATATTCTTAGGATAGTGTGTGTTTATTCCGATTAGATTGTTAGAATATCTAGGTTCCCAAATCTATATTTTTAAAGGACACTGATTTAAAGACGACATATTATAAGAAATTTGAAATTGCCATAGAAAGCTTATTTTTCTCATATTTCATGGTTAAATCAGTGTTATTATTTAATATATATTTGGGAACCTAGATATTCTGTAATGCAATCGGAATAAATACAATACACACTACCCTAAGAATATCTATGATTAACAAATGGTATGAACTAGGATTGCTCCGTGGGCCTCTAAAGACATATTATTAATATTATTATGTAGATCTGAAAACGTCATTTTATTAACTTCACTGTGATATAAATTAATTACACAAACTGTAAATGCAAATCCAAGAATTCTTTTAAGGTATTAAAGTATACACGATACAAATAACATTACAATAAAATAGTATCCTGAATTTTCACCAAAAATATATATGAAACATGTGTACGCGGAACAATTTCATCCCATCTAAAATTCAAGAGCTACTCATGTCGAGTAACTGCTAATCCTATTTCCCTTCCACAATCAATTTTACCTCTTGGCATGAAACGACATCAACATTTTCCTTCACTTGGTCAAAGTAAATTTTTCCTTGGGGAACATTTACTAAGGGGTATTCAAGTTTTATGTAAGGTATAAGAATGCTATATAGCAACATTTTTGCAAAGTAAGCATTCTTAAACAAATTTGTATGAAAATAGTTACATTATTGTTATTGAGAAATAGTTACTATTACTTAGAATTTTGATTTAACCTAAGGAAATAACAGAAATATACAGGTTATGAATGCAGTTTTCTTAAAATTTCGCTTTGACGCATAATTTTGAGGCTTAGTTCTCGGAAATGTGTAAAAAAAAAAATACCGTTTGATAATATAATGCCATTGAATAACTATTTACTATTTTTTGTATTTAGGATACATTAAAAAAAATATGAATTAAATTCGATCATCGCTAAACACTGCCCAAGAATAACCCCATTTAGTCGTGAAAATAATCGAAAATAGTCATAAACTTAAATAAATGTAGTTGACTGATGTATTGAACTACAGTATTTCGTCTCTTGATTTATTTTACATGTTTTGGACCTGTCTTTGAAGGCCTACTCCTCCCACACGGGTGGTCCAAAATCTTTCATAAAAATATATAATAGGCATTATAGAGTCAAAAATAAATTTTCAGTTTCATAAACAGTTTTTCTATTGTTAGTTTTGACAAAAAAAATCGAAAGTCATCGAAAGTTTGACATGATTAACACCAGAATTTTCTTACTCCTTCCAAACGCCTAAAGCGATTTTAATCATTATTTCACCAAATTATAGGAAACTTTTAGATCTAAAAAATTCAAGTAAAATTTTTTTTTCGTTCATGGCGTCCTTGTGAAAAGTATTATTTTCTCCTAGTCTAAGCGGCCACAAGAAAATTGAAAACGATCAAGGATACGAGTAGTTTTGTTTTAATGGGTTGTAGAGTGATCCCCTGATGTGAATTATGTCGGTCTGTCTGCTCTCAGCGGTTGCGTCTTCGGGATATAGCACATGAAAGGGGCTTCATTGTTGAGAAAAAAAAACGATAATGGAAATGGTCAGTTTTAGTGTGTATTTGTAGTATGACATCTACAGTGTTGAAATAAATTGGTCTGCCGGCTCTCAGTGGTTGCATCTTCGAGAAAAAGCGTTTGAAAGAGGCTTTATTGTTGAAAAAAAAAAACGATTAAGGAAATGGTCAAATATATATTGAAGCCGGTACTCTTGCAAAACGACGTATTGTAGACGTCAACAAAATTTACTTCAGCATTGGTGCTACCTTCGCCAAGTGTATGCCAGCGTTTCATGCACTGACAGGATGTGATTATACCCCTGCGTTTTACAGGAAAGGCAAACAAAAATCTTTTAATGTCCTAAGCAAAAACACAGATTATCAACAAGCTCTAATAGAGTTAAGTTACGATACCCCAATAACAAATGAAAACAAAACAAAGATTGAACAATTCATTTGCGAGTTATAGGGCGTGAAGTGCAGCTCTGTTAACGAAGCCCGCCATAGGATTTTCCTATATATATATTTGAAAATTCAAGCCGAACAATGAAAATGAAAAGTTCAATAAGTCCCTTATGAATTTCGATGCTGATTTTGATAAATTTGGCCAATCACCGCGCAGAATTACAGTTTCTAATGTAATGTTATAAAATTGCTTTTTATGTTATAGTTACTTTATTACTTGCAGTATGAGAGGTAGATAAATATTGTTTTTTTTTTCCTTTTGTTTGCCGCAAATTAATTGAACCCTGAACTTATGAACTTATCGTGTCCCTATCGATTTCCTTTCCACCACTCACTCGTTTAAATAAATAAAGCCTAGTACCTAAAAGAAAATACTAGACCTGTTCAAAAAGTAATATGAATAAAAACAATGTTTGCAGTATTTGTTATTTCAACACTGTAGATGTCATACTACAAATACACACTAAAACTGACCATTTCCATTATCGTTTTTTTTTTCTCAACAATGAAGCCCCTTTCATGTGCTATATCCCGAAGACGCAACCGCTGAGAGCAGACAGACCGACATAATTCACATCAGGGGATCACTCTACAACCCATTAAAACAAAACTACTCGTATCCTTGATCGTTTTCAATTTTCTTGTGGCCGCTTGACTATCCTATTTTGCGCTAGCCGGAGACGCAGTGGTTGACAACAGCCACTTTTCAAGGCACACTGAAATGAACATTATTTCAATGTAGTTTCCGTTGACATTTATACCGACACACATCGAGTTTAGCATGGTCATACGCCTTAAAAAAAAAGATATTAGTTGCGCGGCTGCAAGCGACTACAGTCTACGGTACACTCTACAGTCAGACGTATTCAGCGCTTCTTGAAGGGAGGACATTATCGAAAAAATTTCCCACGCCTTTTTCGTTGCTTACAATTTACGACATCCCTGATAAATTTTCGACTTACCTACTTAATTCTATTTCCTGTCAACATTATCATTGTTTACGTTGCTCAGAGCTAGTGCCTGGAGTCAATGAAATGTATTTTAATTAACATCTTCCCTTGAAAATGGAGTAAAATCCGAAACCGGTTGGGAGAAAACATAAATAAAGTGAAACTACTGTACAAGTGCTTTTAACTCAAGATTTGTTTTATTAATTGCCTGACATTAATTATTAATTCCCATATTTTCATTTTGTTAAGTAAATAATATAAACTTTAATATTTTTATTGTATTTGCCTTTATTAGGTATATTTAGTCAAATTTTTTTTTTCTATTATTTTACATTAAACCTGACCTGTAATAAGTCAAAAAAAATCAAAATCAAAAATGTTTATTGTGTTAACCAAATAATTACATAATTACATAATTACAATTACAGCTGGAGCCTTCTTTTAAGTAAAAATACCTGTATCAGAAGACTCCGCTCCTTCAGTCCGCAGCTTTGGTTTTACAAAACAGTTTCAAAAATTTGCTTAAAATTTAAAATTTACAAAAATTAATTAAAGTAATAATAAGAACACAATTAAAGTAATAATACGAACACAAAAGAGATATGTATATAATAAAAGAAAGATAACATCCTGCATGCGTCCATATTATGGAAGTAGCTAAATATGAGGGGGTGCATGTGTGTGTGAGAGGGTGCATGTGTGTGTGTGAGAGGGTGTGTGAGAGGGTGAGGGTGAGGGTGTGTGTGTGAAGGTGAGGGAGGGTGTATGCGTATGTTTATTTGTATGCTCTATATTTATTTATCTACATACTAGTTTAGTTTCTTTCTAAGTAATTTGGTAAATTAGGTTTTCAGCCTCAGTGTAACTATATAACGTATATAGTACCCATATTACATACAAAATATGTTTTATTTAATATTTATTCTTTCCCACTGTAAAAAGACAGAGGTAGGGTTGGTAACATTTTTGGTAAAAATTTTATTTTTGATATTTTATTAATTTTACAGCAAAATACAACTATAACATTCAATTATTGTATAGGATAAAATTTCAAGTAGGTATATGGCAATAACAAAACTAAAAATAAATAACACGTCAAAAGAATCAAGATCGTTGTACGCGCCAAAGATTTCAAACGTAAAGATAAGCCCTTACCGTAGTATGACAGCACCAAAATGTTTCCACCTTTAAATGAGTGACGCTCACACGTGTAAAATCAGTGCTCATTTGAACACAGTGATAGTTGGACGCCTTAAGTGTACTTAAAACTTTGAATTTTTACCACTTCAGTAGTTTGATCAGTTTGCTGACCGTAGGTACAGTGCGCCAATATTTTAGTCGCCTCTGAATGAGTAACGAGTGCAAGCTTGCGCAGGTACAGTCAAGGAAACAATAATATCAACGGTTGATTGTTAAATCTTTACTATAAGTGGGAAGGTGTACTTGTTGTACCTACCTATTTAATTATTTATTTATTATTTTAGTGCAATCTTTACTATATAAATAAAACGCATTAATATAAACACCATTTTCTTACATTGTCGCCTTAAAACGATATAACGTCCGCGAGTCATTACAATAACAATAAACTTTAACACTAAATCAACAAAACTTTAACAAACTAAATCAACAAAACAACAAATAAAGGCAACAAGAACAATAAACAATAAAAAACAGATTCAACGATAAACTTAACGAATCATGGAATTTTTTTCTCAAAGGTACTTTTCATGCAACGCGCGCGAGTGTAGTGTACGGACGTACGCATAGTATTGACGCCTGCTAAACGGTGAGCGGGGGGTGTGGTGCGGCACGCAGGCGGGTGTGCTCCACGCCTCCGCTCCTGGAACGTCCCCCGAACACCGTAAAACGGCTATTGCGTCGCCTCTTGGGGCTTCAGAGGCGACTAAAATATTGGCGCGCACTGTAGACAGATTGCGCACTCATATGTGCGCGCGTCGGCATTATGTCAACGCACACATTCAAAAACAATGCAATAGATTTTAGGTGCCAGGGCTCATCTCAACTTTTGAAATCTTTGGTACGCGCTTCACTTTTGCACCGGCTCTGGAGCCACCTGGAGCTCAGCTTAGACTGGCCAGTTGCTGGCCGTAAATACCTAATGTTGAATCGAGCGCGAACTCGCTCTTAAACTGAACTGCAACTTAGCATAAATAGCTTAGAATTAATTGGCTTATTTTGTACATTGAGCATTACAAAAAACATACATGTAATTTATAATGAAATATCTACTGATCATCCTGAAAAACCTTTGTTCTATGACGTGAAAAATACCACTTGCCCATAACAAAAGATATTTAGTCACGAGAAGGAAATATTTTTCATTTTTAATTGACACCCATTTTTAAATTCAAAGCACGTCATAGATAAACCTTAAAATTATCAATAAATACCTACGAAACAAAAACATCATTGAAGTCAGAATCTGAACAAATTCCCATGAAACACTAGTCCATATCATCAAACTTGTAAACGGTAATAAAGCGTTTTATTAGCCAATTCCGAGCCGGTCTCTTGAGTAAATCTGGGGTTTCATTTGACCCTTGATTCTTCCTGTAATTGATGATGGCCACAGAACATGATGGCAGATAACACGAAAAAAAGTTGCAAGTGTTTCTTATTAAAGGTTCCGCCAACGAAATGTTGATGTGTATTGGTTATTTTGATTACAGGAATTTCCTTATAAGACCGATAAATGCCTCGGCTGCTTTCACTCTCCCATTTTTTGGTTGAGCGCATTTCATCCAAGGTTAAGGACAGAGTTCAATATGGTAATTATATTTATATAGCAGTGAATCTTAGTAAAACCACAAAATAGATACTACCAGAAGGCCGACTCCATACAAAAGAGCGAAAACAGACGCAATATGCATAGACGCGTGCGTATGATGATCTCGGCAGAATTTCGTATTGGCATTCGACCGACTTTGACCGAGATCGTCGGACGTACGCGTCTGTGTGTGCGTGCGCCTGTTTTCGCTACTTAGTTATGCAGAGTAAACCTTCTGTAAGTAGTTATTTTGTGGTAAAACGCTCTGATTCAAACTCACGCAGCCAAATGCGTGCTTTACACGCCGCCGCCACACGTCTACACGTCTCCACTCCGGCGCCCCGGCCACAGTATACCTGTGCCCCGGCGCGGCGGCGTGTAGAGCACGCGCTTAAGGCGATATGTAAAAGTTTCAGCGTCCCTGTTACTCCATATGCGAAAAAACCCTCAATGCGAAAGGGATGGATTCGTAGAGAAATAGCAAAAAGTCGGTTTTTTATTAATATAAAATGTACTAAAGATGCTATCAAAATTTCGTTTAACCAGCCCCCCTATTCTGTATCTTAAGTTGCCAACTGCACAGGGTGCCTATCGTCAAAAACATAGATAAAAACTAAACTTTCAAAATTGCTTTTAGTGGGTATTGAACTATTTACGAACTGTGTCGTCACTTCAAGTGCTAACATGCCCTTAGACAATCGGAATTCGATAGTATATGTTTTTGATGATAGACACCCAGTCCAGAAGGCAACTAGAGATACATAATAGGCCCGCTGGTCCTAGAAACCGTTAAAACCCATCTAATAAAATATAATTGCAGTCCTTATGTCATTCTTAATTGTCAGACCAGGAGAATTGGTGTCGAAAAGGACCTCATTTCAATAAATATTTCTATCGAGCCGAATTTCTCCAATTGCGTTTCTGTTTTAACAGGTCCCTAGGAAAAGAATCCAAAAATAATGTACTATTTTATCAAAATAATACATTATTTACTGAAGTAGATGCAAGTTCTTAAAGTGTCGATTTTTTTTCGTAGCGCCTTTGTGTGAGTTTTAATCTTAGCATTTGTGCTAAGATTGATAACTCTATAAATATATTTAGTCTGGTAGTGGCTAAGTAAAGAGTAAGTCTATTGTACTGAGAAAAATAATATATTATTACTAGGCGTAAAGATGGAGTTGCGGAAGCTATAAACTGGTGATAACTAGTACTCGTCCATAAGAACAACTTTTACTATGGAACCAACCGGCGAATCGCGGAAAAAAAATCAGCTGTTCCATAGTAAAGTTACCCGACCAGAATGTATGGGACAACTGTTTCTTTTTCTCAGCTTTTTACATTTTTTTTCACGAAAAGTAAGTCGTGTGGGCGAGTACTATCGCCAGTTTTCGGCTTCTGCAATTTCATCTTAACAGCCTGTAGTATACATATTAATGTGACTTTTATTTATATATAGCCAAATTCATACTGGAGACTTGGTCAGGACCAAGGTTTAATGATCCTTCTTGTGAAAAACTAAAAATAAAATTTAGGCTTCCTATACTAATTGACTCTCGATTGATTGAGTTGCTCGTAAATTAGTATAGGGGACATAATTTTTTTTCGTATTCTGCAAAAAAGGTTAATTGAACCTTGGTCACATTGAACATTGAACCAAGTCTCCAGTATGAATTTTCCTCCTTCTATGGAGGAGGAGTCGAAATATATCGTATTATACTCTCCATGACTGTCTATCTGACTGACTGTCTTTATACTATATTTGACTGTCGATCCGCAGAGTCGAAATATATCGTATTATACTCTCCATGACTGTCTATCAGTCTATCTTCATGACTAACTGACTGTCTTTATACTATATTTGACTGTCGATCCGCAGGGTCGAAATATATTGTATTATACTCTCCATGACTGTCTATCTGTCTATCTTCATGACTAACTGACTGTCTTTATACTATATTTGACTGTCGATCCGCAGAGTCGAAATATATCGTATTATACTCTCCATGACTCTCTATCTGTCTATCTTCATGACTGACTGACTGTCTTGATACTATATTTGACTGTCGATCCGCAGAGTCGAAATATATCGTATTATACTCTCCATGACTGTCTATCTGTCTGTCTTCATGACTGACTGACTGTCTTTATACTATATTTGACTGTCGATCCGCAGAGTCGAAATATATCGTATTATCTGTTTTTTTGTTTACTATGTAAATAAATGCCACCTTGTTTATCAATTATGTTCTGTTTTTTCCTGTTATCCCAATGTAAATAGACGACAGTCCTGTGACTTTCAAGTCCCGCTGCAGATGTTTACACCAAAGGATGAAACAACAAGTATAAGGGTTTTTGTTTACTTCAATGGAGGAACCTTAAGGCGGGGGTACATAAAAGGTTTCGTGTAACTTTGTTCGTGAAACGAAAAGAGAACAAATGTTTACTCGGATCAATTTTACTTAGTTAGGGGCTCTAGCGATGCGTATATACGTATATACGAGTTATTGTATACAACGTGTAACAGAAAGGTGTAACCATATTTGAAGAGCTTATTCAGTCAATGGTATAGAACAACTTTTACTATGGAGTCAACCCCGAAATCTCAAAAAAAAATCTGCCCTTCCATACATTTCGGCCAAGCGGCATTGGATTTGCCTATGAAGCGAGTAATTTTTTTTTTTCGATATACAGGATTTGTTCCGTAGTAAAAGTTGTTCTAAACCATTGGCTGGATAAGCTCTTCAAATATGGTTACACCTTTCTATTACACCTTGTATATGTAGGTAGTGGGAAAAACGTAGATAAAGTATGAAAACGAAAATCTTCCACCAAAAGTCAAAAAATAGGAGCGAAGACGAGCGGAGCGAGGAGGAGCGTGTTAGGTTTACATAATAATACATTTTTACATATTTACACCCTTAAGGCGCTCTTATCCCAAAATCAGTATTTTCAAAGTCAAATAGAACTTTCAAATATCGTCGAAAACTTCCAAAAAAAAAATACGGAATATAGTTCGAATCTTTATCTTTATCTTTAAACTTTGCTCGATAGAAATAATTCATGAACACAGCATGTAAAAGACCTTTCAAATCATGCCATTTCCATAATTGCACTCTTTTATTAACGAAACATATCTGGTAATATTGCTCTTTAAATTTTCTAGGTTGACCACGTAAGTGGGTTTTAATAAACATATCCCTTATTTTTAAACAATTTAAAAACCGATAAAAACAACGAAAAAGTACAAAAGTGTGGTTATTTTCTTTACTCCTTACACGTAAAGAAAAAGACAGAGAGTCACTCTTCTGGGATAAGAGCGCCTTAATTCTTACAGAAATATGAAATGCCTAGGAAGATCATGGTATGCCCAATTCTACGATGTTCCGACAACCTATACATATACGGTGAAATTTATTCAACCACCCGATTTTCTATGGGAAGTTTGGTAGGTGATAGACACTACATATCTGAAGTTTGAGGTGGATTAGACAAGGTAACGATGGTCACGTGAGATCGAGAATCGTATTAATATGTGAGTAAAATTTTTAATCTGTTGTGTGCGTGGACTTTACACGATGAATCCGAAGCTATAATAAAAATAAGTATATTTAAATCAAATTATCATATAACAGTGTTTGTTGTACACGAATACTTAAAAACAAATTACATAAACAAGTTGCCTAAGTATGTCTGTGCCCAAACTAGGTGCTAGAGTACTCTAGACCGGTGTGTCAGGCAGCAGCGCTCTTCCAATATTCAGAATCTTATGCTAGTTTTATTGAGTGAGACAAGTAAAATTATATAGTGTAAATAAACTAAAAAAAAATTGTGAGGGGTATACCTCTCTGTGTGTGTAGGTGTAGAGTGTATATGTGTGAGTGGGAGAGGGTATATACACATATGGTGTCCACCCACATAACTGAATCGAAATTTTAATCACACATTAAACGATTCTCGATGTCACGAGCCATTACCTTATCTGCGGGCCTATTATGTATCTCTAGTTGCGAACTGGACTGGGTGCCTATCATCAAAAACATAGATATACTATCGAATTTCGATTGTCTAAGGATATGTTCGCATTTGAAGTGACGTCACAGTTCGTAAATAGTTCAATACCCTCCAAAGGCAATTGTGAAAGTTCAGTTTTTATCTATGTTTTTGACGATAGGCACCCTGTCCAGTTGGCAACCTAAGATACAGAAAAGGGAGGCTGGTCCACATGTGTAGTTTCTATCACCTAAAGAACCTCCAATAGAAATTCGGGTGGTTGAATAAATGTCGCCTTATATGGTACACATTTTGAACGCCTTTGAACGCAGCAGGTCATAAATATAATATTATATTGTTTAGGGGTCATCATTAAAATTAAATTAAAATCATTATTATTGACTAACTATCAAAAAACCTTTTCATATGCATATTTTTAAACATAGCTTGTAGAGGTAATAGGTATTTCCTTATAATCGTTAACATTATTATGTTTTCCAGGTAATGGAAGCCTTAAGTAAATGAACTGAGAAAATTAATTGTAATGCTAAGTTATTAAAGGCAGACTTCCCCCTTATTAACCCAAAAGGTTTCAGATCCAATTGTTTAAAAATGAAAACCAAGCCAACCGCAAGAACAAAAACTTATTCCACAGTACAAAAGGTCCTACAAAAAGCTTTGTCATCTTTAACATCTCGAAAGGCAAAGCATTCCTTTCCTGAAATTTCCACCAGAAAATTGCTTCCATTAAATTTGAAGCCAATAATAAATTTAATTAATTGAAGAATTTCGTCGCTAAATTTATCATAAATGAGATTTAAGGTAATATTTGTATATTGCATCAAAGAATAACGGAAAAGTATAATTGGCAGAATAATAATTTAAGGGAAAATAAAAACCAGCCAGGTGCGAGTCGGACTCGCGCACGAAGGGTTCCTTACCATTATCTATAAAATAATACAGATCGCGCCAAACTTCAAGTCCGCTCGGAAGTTGCACTTCCCAAGAACGTCCCATACATTTTGTTCCTGCTGATGCGAATCGCCCCGTGTTTAGAGGGGACTAAAAGTTTGGCGCAATCTGTACTCGTTAAGTCGTTAACTTGTAAAGCCTACTTAGCTGTGATAGTTTTCCTTTTAATTTCGTTATGTTTACTACTGCCGTGATTTTTTTCACGTCTCCAAATACAACCGTTTCGTCTAATATTTCGCAAACGGAACTCTAAATCGAAAAATAGTCTTCTTACGCCCCCAATATTTTTAAATTACCTATCCTACAACACCCCACACTAGGGCATAGAGGAGAAAAAAAAAATCATCCCCACTTTACATGTAGCGGAGGTACCTTAAAAAAAAATCTTTATTAAAATTTGACTGTAACACTTTATCGACGTGAAAAACATGTATACCCATACCAAATTACAGCTTTCTAGTACTAATAGTATCTAAGCTAAGAGCGGACAGACAGACAGACAGACAGACGGACATGGCGAAACTATAAGGGTTCCTTGTTATTGACTACGGAACTCTTATAAAACTGTAACCCCACACATTACTGTAAACACATTTATAGGTATTGCACGACAATTTTAGAGTATGACATAGCCAAAACAAAAACCAGTTCCGGGCGTGGCTTATTCTATTTTACGATAGCGCGCGGGGGGAAATTCGTCCCGGTCTCTAAGCTCGCGTCACCATAGCAAAAATACAAATAGAGTGGACGAGGCAGGGTCAAAAGTAATACGTATTTTATTTTATCTAATTTATTAGTGTATTTCGATCATCGTCACACGGCATTGATCCTACTTGCTATCACGTCGGGACGTAAATTTATTATGGTCGGCTAAAAGTGGTTTTTTGAGTGTTTGATTTATCAGTTGACCCTCGGAACATTTCAGACACTCCTTTAGAGATACATAATAATATTGTGACGGTTAATTGTCACCTTTACCCATTCTTTAAATATTTTTCGCCCGTTGAGCTGGTTTTACACTTGCGGGAAAATAAATTGGACCAACAATTTCTTAACAAAAAATTTTTACTAAAGTTGTTATTACAAAAAGTGGAAACTAACAAATATTCTCAGAAGGAATGCACCACGTCACTATCTATCTCACTGTAGCTTATATCAATTATGCCTCTCTCATTCAACCACGTTTAACTGCGTTACTATCTCATTCCAACTCATTTTAAATAGCGTCACTATTTATCTCACTCTAACGCGTGTTAAATGGCATTTCTAATAAATGACTGTTTATTTTCAGATTAAAAATCCATAGGTAGGTTAGTGATAGGCTGAAAACTAGGTTAGTAAAAGAAAGGGAACATGTATATAATTGATTATTTAAATAACCCAATGGATCTTTCCATCCAGAATTTCTGGATGGGACAATCCATTTGGTCCGCAATCGTCTTCAGGATGCCGTTGCCACATCGTTCTAATGAACGTCAAATATTTTTACTGCCCACCACTCTTTCATTCTAAATTCTAATTATTTAAAAAAATACGCAGCTCCTTTGGTAGTAAAATAGCAATAACTTTTTTTTCAAAAGTAATACACAGAAATTGCCAGATCATTTGAAAAACAATATTTGATGAGCCGTTATTTAAGACAATTTGCAAAACTAACGTAGGACATTTTTTTTCAGGGTGTGGTATCGAACTAACGTAATTACAAAAAATTGCTCATAAATCGGGTTTTTATTTTTCTTCCTGATGTAACAGCATTTCAAGGTTTATTTTTGACTTTATCAATAGCATGACTATTCAGAGTTGCGCAACAAAAATTTTATTCTTAGAATTTAGAACTGGTTAGCTTTGACTCTCAAAAATCTATTCGAATTTATAAAAGTACCATCAACTCGAAGACTATCTACTTTTTGCTGAGGTCATAATTTGATATTCTGGTCAGTCATGAGCTGGCCTACCAGCCTTCCAAGGGAAAGCGTTGACTTTGGGACACCTGTTTACCCTTGGGATAAATCGCCAAGTGTTTAAAATATAGAAATTTATTTGTATCATAGTTTGAAATGTTCAGGTCCCTTTACGCAAAATGAAAAAACAAAACTCTTTTAGGATTAATTTGTTGTCCCTATGTTTGTCTGTTTGTCCGTTTGTCTAGGCAATTTTTCTGGGTAAAATCAATAAATGCTAATATTTACAGCCCTGTAAAATATACATATTATAACGTTTTTATGGCCTTTTGTTTAACTTTTTCATACAAATTTTCTCCTTATGAAAATATAGAGATCAACACTTCACATAATATTTTGCATTTGAAAGAAAGCACAGAAAGGAACTGTAGAACAAATAATGTAAAAATATAAAACCATATCTTTCTATTCTAAAGGGATTAATAATTTACTGTTTGTTCAATGTGGCGATAGCTTTGTTTATTTTTTTTTTCTTTGTTACAAATATAACAAATATTTTCATACAAGGTTTTCCTTAAGGGCTATTTCTCCGAATTTGTAATAAAATATTAAGAAATAATTATAACGGTAAAGTACAACTTTTAGCTAACACAATTTATTGTTAAAAGTTTGCTATATGCATAAACATATTTTAATGATATTATGGTATCTTCAAAATAATTGGGTTTTCCATAAGCGTGATATCAGATTATTTAAAAAAATTACGGCTGGTATCACGACGACGGATAAGCCAATTATTTTATTACTATTGTAATATAATTAAAAATATGTTAATGCATACAGCAGACTTTTAACTATAAGTTTTCTTAACTAAAAGTTGTATTTTTACTTATTGAAATTGTATTTCTCATCAAGAAGTGTAAGATGACAAGATATTCAAAATAAGTTAATTGAATTTGTGAAATGGTTTCAGGTCAAAACAGTTTTCCATGAAACGGTAATTGTTTATACTTAGCAAAGTGTGTAAACTTAGTCATCTTAACATGAACGACGCCTGTATTTCTCTCTTTTTTATTTCCAGTATAGATAAAAATATACAAACTTGTTAAACTTTGCGTAAAAACGAGGCAATATTGACGATACCCTGACAGCTATTATGATGGTGTTTTATCAAATTTTGCTTTTTGGGCTGTATAGAGACGTAGTTAGATGTCACTAGAATATACTCATGAAAAAAGATATGAAGAAAATAAGCTGTAGACTTCACATTCGGTTTATACCTATTGTATGAATTTTAAGAAAAATACAGGGGTAAAGGGACCTCTTAAGGAAAACCTTGTATTAAACTATTTGTTATCTTAGTAAAAAATAATTCAAGGAAAAAAATAAACAAAAAATATACTCATGAAAAAAGATATGAAGAAAATAAGCTGTAGACTTCACATTCGGTTTATACTTATTGTATGAATTTTAAGAAAAATACAGGGGTAAAGGGACCTCTTAAGGAAAACCTTGTATTAAACTATTTGTTATCTTAGTAAAAAATAATTCAAGGAAAAAAATAAACAAAGCTATCGCCACATTGAACAGTAGATAATTAATCCTTTTAGAATAGAACAACATGGTTTTCATATTTTTTACATTATTTGTTCAACAATTCCTTTCTGTGTTGACTTTTAAATGCAAAATATTATCTCAAGTGTTCATCCCTACATTTTCATAGTGAGAAAATTTGTATGAAAAACGTAAAAAAAAAAAACGTAAAAACCTAAAACGTAATATAAATAAAAACGTCAAAAGTATGTTTTTACAGCTCTATAGAGGGCCGTTTATATTGGTATTTATTAATTTTACCCAGAAAAAATTGTCTAGACAAACGGACAGACAGACAAACATAGGGATAACAAATTAATCCTAAAAGAGTTTCATTGTTTTCATTTTGCGTAACAGAACCTGAACATGTACCGACAGGATTATCTACGATCTAATAATTTTGCCATGCACTGTAAATATTTCAAAATAAATTTCTATATTTTAAATGCTTGGCGATTTATCCCAAGTAAGTGTACTTATATAATTTGCAAAAAACTTCACTTATTGGACCAGAAATGGTGAGCCAATACTAGAGGGTAATTTCACGAAAAGGTCATTGACCTTTGTTACAGATCTCAGTAAGTATAAGTAAATTAATTTGGGTTTCAATAACGATCACAAAATTATTCTTTTAGAGTAACATACTCGTATATTATTTTCCCGCATAAAAGT
Source organism: Ypsolopha sequella (assembly GCA_934047225.1). Taxonomy (NCBI): domain Eukaryota; kingdom Metazoa; phylum Arthropoda; class Insecta; order Lepidoptera; family Ypsolophidae; genus Ypsolopha; species Ypsolopha sequella. Next base: position 24,651,940 of record OW203984.1, on the reverse strand, counting down.
ATGAACTCATTCCAAATTCATTCGTTTTGTTGTTATGACTATGGCACGATGTAGCTAAATCACTCATACGCATATTTTGTTGAGTTTTTAACGGCAGGAATATGATGCTCCTCGAAATATTACTTTATAAAATTAATTTCAATGTGTTTTGAAGTAGTTTTGGGAGATATTTATAGCTTGCAAAAAAGGGCACAGGTTCCACGTCTTACGGGCGCCAACGCTAGGCGTAGACTGACAATATCTTGCTGCCGCTGACTGCATCAGTGGATTTACGTATTTTTGGAAAAAGGGGGTGCTTTTTTTGACCCGAATAACGTGGTATTTGGAAAATGAATAGATATCATTCACACTAATTTTATTAAAAAAAACACAACAAAATCGCGAAAGCGATACCTGAAACAAAATCGATAAGAAGTGTGCAATAGAGGGTTACAAAAAAATTCATTGACAGTACAAATATGAATCGATTAACGTGGTTTGTGGAAAATGAATACCCTAAAGTTCAACCAAAAACATGTATTTTTTTTATGGCTATACGTAACCTAATTATTGCAACAAAATCATCCGAAAGCTGACATTTTATTTCTGTTTGTATTTTCGTTCCCCTTAAACATGAGTTAACAAAAATGGCTGGTAATATTATGAAAAGTTATAAATATAGGCCGTCAGCATTAGGGCATAATGTAATGAATGAAGCACATTTTACATTATCGCTACGACATGAATCCCCTAGAGAGTGTCGAGAAGTGTTCCCAAGTGTGAACTATGAAATGCAAATCAAAGTCCACACTTGGTACATCCGCTTTTGCACCGACAATTTATTATTACGCCCCAAACATGATGGATGGTTAGCCCTATCGCCGTACTTTGAACAGAAAATGGACCAATTAACTTTTTACCGCTATTTCTTATCCTATAATACGTGTCGATTCGGTGTAACACGACTTGACTTATTTGACAGGACTAACCTTATTTTTAACATCCCGTCTTTGTCTTTTCGATACAAAAAGAAAAAGATATAATGCTTAAATAAAATTTAGTCTTGCCAAATAAGTTAAATCGTACAAAACCGAATCGACATCTATAACGTGTAACAGAAAGGTCTAACCATATTCGAAGAGCTTATTCAGTCAATGGTATAGAACAACTCTAACTATGGAGCCAAACCTGAAACCTCAAAAAAAAATCTGCCCTTCCATACATTTCAGCCGAGCGGCATTGCATTTTTCTATGAAACAGTTAATTTATATATCTTCAAATATGTGTTACACGTTGTATATATTATAATAGATTTTTCAAATATTTATAACTACTAAGGGGTTAACAAGTTTTCAAATTAAAAAAAAGTCGTTATATAAGAAAAATCTATGTGAAAATGAAACGTTCCGGAGCTTAAAATCCAAGACATCTGATTACTAAATTGTATTTTTTAAACATGTTGGTAACCCGAAATTATAAATACAACGGATAGAATTTATAGGTTTTTCGGTAGATAAAGTTATTTTAATATTTATTAGATTTTTCGCATTCACTTACAAATGAGACGATAAATCTTTTTCTATGGTTTCAAAATCTGACCCTCTTCCCTCCGAAGCGCGTGCTTGCGACGCGAAGTCTGCGTAGATCTATGGACTGAACACAAATTTATGTGCACCACAGGGATTGTACCCACGACCTCAGAAGTGCGTTCATTAAATAACCCTGGGCTGGGTAGGAACACTGGGGTTGTAACGCTGAGTTTTTGAACGGGTTTCGTCGTGTAGCGACACTCCAAACGTTAGTTGTAATTTTTGCATTATATTTAGTATAATAACGTTGAGAGGACCCCCTATGTAGGAAATTTAACGTAAATATATCAACTATAACGTTGAGAAGACCCCCTCGATAGGAAAATTAACGTCATGTCATTTACGAAAATTAACGTGGATGTCAGGTGACGTTTGGAGCCTATACGAACCTTGCGAACCCTGCTTAGAGTTGATGTTGAAAAATTCGACACCAGTGTAGCGACACTGTCATTTTTGAACGTTCGGTGTTGAGACGCGAGTTTATTTTTGAACGGGTTAGTGTTGCAACCCGGGTAGGAAACCCAACTCGTTGTGAGTTTATGAACGACTATCTGAGTTAGCAGGCGAGCGCTCTACCACTCTTCCATAGAGCAGATAACCATTTTCTCCCATGGGCTAGTAGTTCCTAATAGCTACTTTCTTCAACGACACGGGAGGCTGTTTGAGCTGCCATGAACAAGGACGAACCTCTTTGGGGAAGCTCCACTTCAGCGCGCAACCCGAACTGTCAACGAGGTTGGACATCACATTGATATTTTTTCGTGTTCATTGAGTGAGTTCACAAGGGCAATATTATATTTAATAAAATTTGTGTGGATTTTAGATTTTTTGTGTTTTTAGATATCTGTGTTTTTTTTTAGATTCTTCGTGTATTTTTTAGATTGTTGGTGATTTTTGTTAGATGTAATTGTGCCTGCACTCTTGTATTAGGTTTCCAACCTGTTATAATAGTGTTAGTTGCTAAAATAAATAAATAAAAAATAAATGTACAGAGGCGATCTTATCTCTGAAAGAGATTACTTCCAGCAAATCTTAGTGGGAGAGAACACTATAATAATAAAAATAAGTAATCATACACACGTGTACTACAACTAAAGTCATAAAATTATATGTATGACAAAATATTTACATACAAATAAAATAACAATATGTAAATTTAAATATACTGGACTATATATAAATGTCTACTATTCTTCTATAGATAAAAACGAATATAAATAAATACATACATAAACTTACCTACTTTCAGACAATAAATGCGGCAATGAATTCCAGAGCTCAATAGCTCTAATAAGCTCCAGAGTTGTGTTCGGGAGTTTTTAATAAGGAAAAAGTATTTGAACGTATAGTTTTATCTCGAGAAAATAAGAATTTAAGAGGTGAAAGAGGGTTTTCAATAATATTGTAAAAATGAGAGAGAACATGAAAATTCTGACGAAGACGATTATGAATGAATGAATATGTTTATTTATTTATCCCACAAAACCAAGTAGACATTTGGTTTGTCTGTGGGGAGGGAGTCGCACTTCTTTTTCTATAAATTAGATAGTTATGTACTAAATTATAAGTAGTTAGGTACATTAATAGTAAATAATAAAATGCTATTTTAAACTGTCAATGTTTTCATGTTTTGTAAAAGGTAAGTTTTATATAACTTCGCGAATTTATTTTTATTTTGTTCAGATCTTATATGAATAGGCATTTCATTAACATTGGAATTTTGCGCTTGAACATTCTGCCGCCAAAATAGTTATTCACTTTTACAGTTTCATATTGCTCTTGCGCAGCAGCTCTCGTGTTGAGCCCATGCTGTTTAGGTATCTTATGATCTGGGGTGCTATGGCTATTTACTGCTATTATGTATTTATATTTTAATGATGCCGGTAGTATTTTACAGATTGAGTACAATATTTTGATATTATATTTGTGTTTTTTTATAACATTTTTACTGACTAGAAATTTTAAAAATTTTATTTGTATATTTTCAATCTTATCCATGTATGTTTTGAATATAGATCCATAGCAGCCCAGATCATAAGATATAATTGAATCAACCAAAGACATATATATAGTTTTTAGCACGGAAATTGGTACTTAGTAACTGATATGTTTGAATTTAAATAACAATATGCGTAGTTTATTTAATATTTTTTCTATATGTTTAGTCCAGCCCATATTTTCATCGATGCACATTCCTAGGTATGTAACACATGGAACTTGCTTTATTATTTTACATTTACAATTAGATTACTTATTATGGAAACAGTTAAAGTCGTGTGCAACAAGTTTGCATGAATAGTCCGGGGTGCAAGAGTACGGACGGAGACCGGATAACAAGGAGGTTAGTTTTTCGGCATTGAGTACGATTCTATTATCGTGCGACCATCGCACTACGTTGTCGATATCCTCCTGCACGAGACGCGAGACCTCGTCCATTTCAGGAATAGGAATAGGGGAAGCCATATTTTAACTCTGAATGGAAGTGAGACACGTGATCGTATTTGCGAAGATAGATAAACCGGATACCTTAGTTTTGAAGACGTTCGAGTTTGTTAAGTAGTTCCTCAGTGATATCGACGAAACAAACATCGGCATAATCAATCAGGGAGAGGTGCAGAGATTGCGCAGGGATAATTTTAGTTTTAAAGGGTAGAAAATTCTGGAGTTGCTTTAGGGAGTGGAATGCTCCATGTACCCTACGGCTGATCTGATTAACAAGAGCCGTCCAGAAAAAGTTGCTATTGAATATTACCCCCACGTGGACGAAGTCGCGAGCAACAGCTAATTTATATTTTATAATATATATATATACAAAAACACAAAATATAATTATAGGTAGTAAAATATATTTCGACCACTAGTTGTGGTCGGCATCAGTTACACAATTATATAGATTATAAATTATTATATTATATATATTTATAATTTATATTTATTTTAATTTTAATATCATACCTATCATTTAAAATTATTAATTTTTAGCTTTTATATCTATATAATTGTGTAACTGATGCCGACCACAACTATAGTGGTCCAAATATATTTTACTACCTTTAATTATATTTTGTGTTTTGTAATATATATTATATATTTAATCAAATATAACCAACACAAGAAAAGTCAATTATCATTTTATGTTATATTTTATAATTAATTTTGTCAAATTTTGTAAAAAAAAATTGTAATGAATGAACATTAATTAGTAATGGATAAGTTAAGCTCACTAAAGAAGTGACCTTTTTGGATGTGTTTAAAGCACGACAGATTGGAACAGATTCAAGTAGGCGATTCCATAATCGAGCAGCATGCACAGTAAAAGAGTCGGAGTAAAAATCCGTTTTATTTATGGTATACACAAGTTTTTCTGGTTGACTGGGCGTTGCAGTCTGCCTCGTTCAGAATATAAGCTAAAACGTTCCCGTAGATAGTCGGGTGCTGAAGCATTGTTGGGAACTATGAATAGAAGTGAGAGGATATGAGTATTCCTACAAAAACGAATGGGCAGCCATTTTAGCTGTGTGCGAAATCTAGAGTCAGGGTCATATTTACGAAGCCCAAAGATGAAATGATGAAAAAGGATGAAATATATTAACAAAATTAAACTATAAAGAATGTATCGAGTCCGTATAAGTAGTTAATTCCACGACGTAAAATATGTGATTAATATTTAAATTCTTGCTCCAATGAAACAGTTGCTGTTTCTAAAAAACTTTACAACACAGGACCAGCTATGCAAATCGACAAAAGTTCGGCTCATAGGAGTAAACCCAATTGAACCAAGTTTGTTGTTTTCGAACGTTACATCAACATCGCTCGAGCACTTTGTCTTTCATTTTACAATACAACTACGATCCTTAGCAGCAAGAGTTTTATAAAATCATCTCTATTGCTGGCCCTTAAAGAGCTAGGCCATTTTCTTAAAACACGTGGTCCAAAAGGGTTTACGTATGCCCAAAGCCTGACTGGGTCAACAATGAGACGGAATTTAAAAAGGATACACATGGGATGACAAGCGAAGGCCTTGACTCTGAATGCTAACCTTTCTTAGAAATGTACAAAAAATTCAAGAGATACTATTTCGACAATAATATGTTTACGCTTTTACATTAGAATCAAGTAGGTACGAGCAGGTAAGTGAACATTATTGAAAGTTAGGTACGGTCTTAGATTAAACAAAGGGGAAGATGAGGTACGTTCTTATATCTCCAAGCGAAAAATTGGTCCGGTTCACAAAAGCATGAACCATGGACAAGCAATGCTGAAAGACAAAGATAGAGCAACGAGATGGCAACGAGCTTCGACAGTAGCACGGACGAGACAAGCGCGCTCAATCGACTTTGTACACAATTTTGTGTTTATGTGTGTTTTGTATGTGTGTTTATGTGTTTACAAGCGTATATCGCTACTTATATATAGATATTTTAGTGCAGTATAGTGCTGCATATATGCGGCGTGAGCGTCTGTAGCGAGCGAAAGTTACTTCGTTCCACCCGGGCATCCCACGACACAACTGGATACTTTCGTTGACAGCTAAAGGGAATAATAATATTTAGTTAAAATGATAAGTTCAGTTCATCACAACTAAAATTGAAAAGGAATATAAGTTTCCATTTGTCTCAAGTTATTTATAGAGGATGTATCGCGTTCAGAGATTATGTATACAACCCTCTGGAAATGTCAATCTACAATTTACATCCCTACATAAATAAAATTTAAATAATCTTTATTATTTATTAGTTAATTAACGACCTAGCCAGACGAGTGTCTACACTGTCTTTGAACGCAATAATACCTACCTACGTAACAAATGTAGAAATATTTCGAAACACTGACAAATCAGAAAATATATTAGAAAAATATAAGTAAAACAGGAAAACAACCGCTGTTCCTAGTAAAATTTAAAGAGGCATGATTATTAATATGGACATATACGGAACCTTCAAGGCGTAGTCCACAGGCTCTTTGAATAAACAATATGCTATTAGTTCCGAATAGGAAAAACCTGCAAACGAATATGTTTGCCCGGGATGGCGATTCTGGCAAGTGCGAAAAAATCTGCTACGGTAGATTTCGAGTGATTTTTTTTCTACAGAAATTATTGATTTTTCTGCTTTCACAATTTTTGTGCACGCGCCAGATTTTTATGCACGCGCCAGAATCGCCGTCCTGCCGGCTTCCCACGGTGCGTAATATTGCGGACGGACGCGGACCAGTCCGCACCGAGACGCACCACGGGAATAGTATCGTCAGTAATAGCGCAGACACGTCCGTCGCGGTGCGTTCGATCCGGGGCGAGTCGGTAACTTCAAAGGTTACTTGAGTGCTACAAGAGCCGCAGCTTTATACTGTGCCGCAGCTGTTTAAGTGCGCGCCAATCTTTTAGTCGCCTCTGAGTGAGTTATGAGATAACAAAAGGCAAACATTATGAGCCCCATTGTTAAGTTTCAAGTGGAATCGGGCCATGGTATTTGAAATGTACTATACGAGTGCAAGCTTGCGCAGGTACAGTCAAGGAAACAATAATATCAACGGTTGATTATTAAATATTTACTATAAGTGGGAAGGTGTACTTGTTGTACCTAGCTATTTAATTATTTATTAAGTATATAAATAAAACGTATTAATATTAAAAATAAGTAAATTTATAATGTACAAATATAGGCAAATACGTTGTTACTTTATTTAGAGAGGTGAGACACCATCTATAAAAACTGGTTCCTTACTTGAAGAAGGAAGATTTTCGTCCGAATCACTATCGTCTGTAGAATTTTGGTCCTCCTCAGTGTCGTCGTCGGGTCCATTGTCATTGTCACTGACTTCAATAATTATTTTAATACACCATTTTCCTACATTGTCACCTTAAAACGCTATAACGTCCGCGAGGCATAACAACAACAATAAACTTTAACAAACTAAATCAACAAAACTTTAACAAAAATAAATCAACAAAAAAACAAATAAAGGCAACAGAAACAAAAAACTATAACAAACAGATTCAACGATTAACTTAACGAATCATAGAACTTTTTCCTCGTAGGTACTTTTCACGCAACGCGCGCGTGTGTAGTGTACGGACGTAGCACTAACACTAACGCATAGTGTTGACACCTGCTGAATGGCGAGCGGGGGGTGTGGTGCGGCATGCAGGCGGGTGTGCTCCGCGCCCTCGCTCCTGTAACGTCCCCCTGACACCGTAAAACGGCTAATGCGTCGATTCTTGGGGCTAGCTTCAGAGGCGACTAAAAGATTGGCGCGCACTTGTAATGTAACTAGCGATACGTTCTCTTTCACTTTGCATCTGTGGCATTGTGGCTTCGAATCTCAGACCCACACAGACTGAAACGCCTTGTGTGCGGTGCGTGGCTGTACCACAAAATAACCACTTACAGAAGGTTTAATCCGCATAACTAGCGAAAAAAAGGTGCACGCACACATAGGCGCGTACGACCGGCCGTACGTACGACGATCTCGGAGATAGTCGGGTGAATGCCAATACGAAATTCTGCCGATATCATCATACGTACGCGTCTATGCATGTGTGCGTCTGTTTTCGCTCCGTCGTCGAGTCGGCCTTCTGGTAGTATCTATTTTGTGGCTGTACATAGCCGTCGCGTCGGTCCGCAGAATCATGCACCGTGGGAAGCCAGCTTCATGTATCTTTGGTTGCCAACTGGACTGGGTGCATATCATCAAAAACATAAACAAAAACTGAACTTTCAAAATTGCCTTCAGTGGGTGTTGAACTATTTACGAACTGTGTCGTCTCTTCAAGTGCGAACATATCCTTAGACAATCGGAATTTGATAGTATATCTATGTTTTTGATGATATGCACCCAGTCCAGTTGGCAAACGTTTTCTTTAGCCGTGAGTGTCCGGATCGGCGCCAGGACAAATGAACCTCACCGCTGTCGATGTGGTGTCAACGTTGACCAGCTTGGACACCATGGTCTATCCTGCAAAAGGAGCGATGGACGTCTGTCGCGGCATGCCAGTCTGAATGATGTCATCCGTCGGGCTCTTGCCACCATTGGCGTGCCGGCTATTTTGGAGCCGAAAGGCATTGTACGCAGCGACGGTAAGAGGCCCGATGGAATGACACTCATTCCGTGGAAAAATGGCAGGTCGCTGGTGTGTGACACCACTTGTGTCGACACATTAGCGGCGTCCCACATCCAAGCGACTTCCGCTAAAGCTGGTGCTGCGGCAGTCTCAGCAGAGGACTCCAAAAGGCGGAAGTATATAGATCTAAGTTCACTATATATTTGCGCCTTTTGGAGTAGAAACCTTAGGGCCGTGGGGTCCAGCCGCGAAGCAGATGTTCAAGGAAATATCTTCGCGACTGGTCGACGTTTCAGGGGACCGGAGGGCTGGGGCATACCTCGGACAGCGTCTTAGCTTAGCTATCCAACGAGGAAATGCTTCCAGCCAGCCGGGACCCTACCGATCGACGGCGGTGATTTGGAAAAAATATTTATAGGTAAGTTTTTCTCAATTTTTTTTTTAATTTAGTTAGGTATAATTTTATCGTTTATATTTATATTAATTAATATATAATTAATTGGCCAGAGAATCAGTCTGGCCATTCAAAGAGGAAACGCTGCCAGCCTTCTAGGTACCCTTCCACATGACGGTGGCGATCTAGATAGGATTTTTTATTTAGTTTAGTTTATTTTTATAAGGTATAGGTTTTATAAGGGTTTTATTTAGGTAAGTGTTTTGTTTTAGTTAAGTTTTATTTTGTGGGTAGATTTTTAAGTGTTTGATTGTTATGACATGTATATTTAATAAAATATTAATTTATAAGTAGTCTAGTTTTTTAATGTTATTTAAGTTTTATATTGTCAAAATAAAATAATGTTGGGTACTAAAGATACATAATAGGCCCTCTGATCGCAAATGTCCTACTGCACCTTCTTTTTGTGTCCATGTACACATAAAAAACATCGTTATTTTTGTTGTAATTGACATACATATATACATATAATATACACACGCTTGGCTCCCAGAGTTGTAGGCAGACTTCCATCTGCTACGTTCCAGACACCTCTCTTTCGCCTCTACCCACATTCATCATACAAGCTCTATTCTAATCCGGGTACTTTTGAAATTGCCCTTCTTCAGTATGTCGTTAATTTGATCAGCATACGTCATTCTAGTCGAGCTATACGTTCCACTTGCGCCATAAATTTCTTTCGTCACTCTACTTTCATTCATTCTTTCAAATCACCGAAGCGTTCCTTTTTCTATTGTAGTCACTAAATCTTCGTTCAATAAAATACAATACGTTTATTTGTGCTTTAAAATTAAGGTTTACTGGTGTTCATCCATTTAGGTCCAAGCACATATTTTAATTAAATAATTGTATTCATGCAGTCAATATAAGTATTTCAGTTTATTATATGTTTCATTATTATAGTAAGGAAGGAGAATGATAAAAAATCATCTTTGTAAAGGAGGCTGTCTTTGGAGGCGAGTGTAAACAATTTAGATTTTCATTACGACCACACATATTGTAACCAATATATGTTATGATATTATCCACGCAATGAATTTATAAGGCGATATGTAAAAGTTTTAGCGTCCCTGTTACTCCATATGCGAAAAAATCCTCAGTGCGAGAGGGACGGATTCGTGGAAAAGTAGCAAAAAGTCGGTTTTTTATTAATATAAAATGTACTAAAGTTGCTATCAAAATTTCGTTTAACCTGCCCCCCTATTCTGTATCTTTAGTTGCCAACTGAACAAGGTACCTATCATCAAAAACATAGATAAAAACTGAAATTTCAAAATAGCCTTTAGTGGGTATTGAACTATTAACAATCTGTGTCGTCACTTCAAGTGCGAAAATATCCTTAGGACATCGGAATTCGATAGTATATCTATGTTTTTGATGATAGACACCCAGTCCAGAAGGCAACTAGAGATACATAATAGGCCCGCAGGTCCTAGATACCGTTAAAACCCATCTAATAAAATATAGCTGCAGTCTATATGCCATTCTAAATTGTCAAACCAGGAGAATTGGTGTCGAAAAAGACTTCAATTCAATAAATATTTCTATCAAGCCGAATTTCTCCAATCGCGTTTCTGTTTTAACATATCCCTAGAAAAAGAATCCAAAAATAATATACAATTTTATCAAAATAATACATTAATTACTGAAGTAGATATGCAAGTCTTTAAAGTGTCGTTTTTTTCCGTAGTTTTGAAGTCAATTAATGGATCTCATTCCCTTCAGACAAAACATATTGAAACTATCTACATGTATGACTGAATAGACAAAGTAATTATAAATCATAATTAGGATAGAGCTGTCTGTAAGTTTTGATAGCAATTACCTCCTATTGTATAGGTTTCGCCGGTATAAAACGCGTTCGACAATTTCGAAACATAAATATTCACGAAATTACAGGCAGTTTATCAGCGAACGCATAATAGTAGTTTATGCTACAAGGGCGCAAAGGAATAAATTACGAGGACGATTTAAAACACGAGCGTAGCGAGTGTTTTAAACGTAACCGAGTAATTTATTGCTCTTACGCCCGTGTATCATACTACGTTTTTCAATGCATAGTGTGAGGAAATAAAACAAATATAATCTTGTGAACTTTAAATTATAATTGGCTCAAAAGGACTGTATCCAGAGCCGTTAAACAGTGGAAAAAAAAGTTTAACATTTATGGTTCACAGGAAACGCTGCAGGTTAGCCAACCATTGTGAATAAAAAAATAATAATAATAACGTCACCTCCTACGTATACTGGTGTAACCCTCATTTTAATGATTTTTAATTTTTTACATTTTTAGAATAAATTAGTACAAAATTTTTTATACCACTGATTTTTTTTTCAAAATATTAAGTCGTTCCGAAGTTAAAGTGACGTATATAGGTGCAAGTTGCATTATTTTTCACACTTTGACAAAGTATACTGGTGTAATCTATGCTTAAACGGTTTGCACTCATATACGCGGGACGATTTGGCCACGCGCTCGCTCAAGTTCGGATACAAACGCCTGATGCATCAGTGTACGGGGTGACGACCATAGCGTCGACTTTCGGAGCGGACACGTTATACTGGTATGTTTTTTATTTTAGTGAAATCACAACAAATTTCTTATTCCTTTTATTTTTCTCAAATATATTTATCAATGGGATTATATTTGTAGGTATGTTGATAGAACCTCAGTTGGAAATCCTGCTGTTAAAATTCAAAAAGAACTTGTGCGCTTAAATATAAGAATATTTAGAAAATTAGAAAATAAATTTTAGATTTAGAAAATAAATACGAGAAAAATTAAATGTAAGTGTGCAAAAAAATTTTTACACACGTTTTCCATTAGCTACAACTTTGTGAAAACAGCTTTAAATAAAAAAGATGCAGGTGCGGGAACCATTGAGCCTGATTGCCGAGGAACTCATGACGAACATCCTAAAATCATCATGGATGATTTGGTAAAGACTGTGTGTGACTATGTTAGAACATTTAAACCGGTGGAGTCCCATTACACAAAAAAAAATCGATTAAACTTTATATGGACAGTTCTTGAAATTTTAGTAAAATGTTTAAATATTGCAATGAATGGTGTAATGACGAGAAAATAGAAAAAGAGAATAGAGTAAAAAACAAAAGGTAGTACACGGATATTATTAACAAAAACTTTAACCTAGCTTTTCAAATTCCAAAGAAAAATAAATGCGATTCATGTCACATTTTTGAAAATTTGGAAGATCCAACTGATGAAGTCAGAGCAAAACATGCATGACATCTAGAAGAAAAAGGCAGGGCAAGAGATTTAAAAGAAAAATATAAAATACAAGCTGCAAAAGACAAAACAGTTGTAGCTGTGACATATGATTTACAAAAGACTTTGAGTGTTCCGCTTGGAGATGTTGGAATTTTTTACTATAAACGAAAGATAAACTAATAACTTTACCCCATTTGACTTAGCGGAATTACAGGGTTATTGTTACTGCTGGGACCAATTAACGGCTAAAAAGGGTTCAAATGAAATAGTTAGTTGTTTCTTTCACTTCATTCAAATGAGGTTAGGGGAAGGCAAAAGTGACTTTAGGTTTTGGTCCGATAACTGCGGCGAACAAAACAGGAGTAGAATTGTTTTTTCCATGTACATGTATGTGGAAATTATGACTTGGAAATTAAACATTAACATTATAAAACATCGGTTTTTGGTAGTCGGGCATACACAAAATGAAGGCGACTCGATGCACTCTGTTAGTGAAAAGAAAACTAGGAAGACTTTGATTTATACGCCTGATCAGTGGAGTGTGCCTTTTCGTCTAGCCACAACAGATGCTAAACCGCACATCGTAACTGATGCCACTCAAGATTTAGTGTTAGATTTCAAATCTTGCATCAAATATGAAATATATTTCAAATTGGAGAAATTATTTTAATGGAATGGTGGTAATGTGGAACAAATTGTGTGAAATAAAAGTAGAAAAAAGCTAACATTTTAAATATTACATTTTAAATACAATTTGAACAGTCAGGCTATGATTGTATTGACTGCTTTAAGATGACAAGAAGCAGCATCAATTATTTAAAAATAAACTTGAAACCAAACCCCATGCTTATAAAAAACCAATCCCATTAGACAAAAATAAAATAAAAGACTTGAAGAGTTTAGGCCAAAGTAACATTATTCCGAAAAAATATCATAATTTCTATGATAACCTTTGTTCATCAGAAGTTGCCACATTGGACTCTGAATCGGATAAAGCTTTTAAGTATGCGTAGTTCATACATGACATGTGTGCTTGCATATTTTTGACTGGTATAAAAAATCTAAAAAAGTAAACCTAAAATAATTATAATAAATAGAAAATACTGACCAGATCGCTGCCATCATTAGGAAGGGTGCCCAAAAGCCTGGCGGCGGCGTTGCCAGTTTATTTATTATTTTCAACAGATTTTTGATCTCTTTAAGTTATTAAAGCTTTATCTAATAATTATATTATTGAAATAATATTTTAATAATGATATTAATGACTGAGATTTAAAGATTATTTAGTTTTTAAAGTACTTAGTACCTAATTTAAACACAAAGTTGACTGTCAATACCTAAAAATTAAGAATGTATTTATGTGATTTTTAGTAACTTTGTGAAAATGCTACGGTTATTGGTTCTTGTTTATTGATAGGTACAGTAATACAAGGATCTGATGGCGAGTGGATGACAGTGAAGAGGGGCGCAGCTGTGAAACGAGGAGTATGGTAGCGGCGTTAGTTCCGATTTTGAACACAATCAAACCACGCGCCATTGTAGCACTGTACTACAGTCTTATCATGTTTTTAATCCTGTGAAACATTTCTAAATAAAAATGGTTGGATCGAGTTTTTTTTTATTTCAGGGTCGTGTTTAGAGTAGTAAGGAGGTAAATATACTCAAAGTCCTGTGACCTACGGTTTGCCCTGGAGGGGAGGTTAAGAAGGTCCCGATTTTTGGTTTTTGGGTTCTATCTCAAAAGCGGTGCGTTGTTGCTAAAAAGTGGCTGAGAATAAGTTAAAGTATATAAAATTTCCTACAAGACTGTTCTAACTACCGATGGTATTTATCCGAGTAAAAAGTCACCAGTGGATTAATGTTTTTGTGTGCGCATGACCTGACCATGAGAACTGAAGATCAGAAAGATATCAAATTCTTTCATACAATTTTAAATATTTTGTACCCATGATAGTACATTTTGACTACGGAAACTTCACATCATGCTAAGTAGGTGTTATCTTAAACATAAAACATAAAAGGTTTATGGCATGTGTTTGTGATAATTAATTTCTCCCCACAAATTGCGTATGTAACATGGTTGCGATTTTGTTTATCCATACACAAGCGCAACAGCGCGAGACGGGAGTACAATATAGAGTTCCATTTTTAATTAAGTATAATTATTTATATAATTAACTCCTCGTAAGGCCCAGACTGATGACGGGAAGTGGCGTCACTAGTGCGAGGGTTTCGGCACCTGCCCAGCGTGTGTGAGTATGGCCATTTCTTCCAGGATGACTGCCAAAAATTGCGAAATCTTTGAAAGGCTTATGTCCAGCAGTGGACGAAGACAGGCTGATGGATGGATGGATGGATGGAAGGCCCAGCTTTAAAACTCATAGAATCATAATAACCACCCGGTGTCCCCACTTGAGCATACAATTTATTACTTAACTCAATCCGAATGCCCTCGTCTGATCACATCGTTGAAATTGTGAGGTTACCGCCCAATGACCTCATCTGATGACACTATCCACGTCCGTCACGTTTTCAAATATGTGATTGGACGACGCAACGAACTAAAATTTTAGTTCTTCGGGACGAGGACATTGGGTGGTAACCTAATAATTTCATTATTTTGCTTGGCCTTGAAGCACAATGTTAATTATGTTCTTATATGAGGTCATGGGGTCTTTGAGGATAATTTAAATACAGTAATACGCACTAGTTCTATCAAGGGACAAGGTAATGGAACTTTATGGAACTAATGCGAACGAAGCGTAACTTTTCACTGATTATATTTATGTTGACAATTTGACGTCACTATTCCGAAATATAACGCAAGAAGGGGTCAGTTTAAAAAGTGACATCTGTTAATGCGGTCACATCATATTGGAGGCTTGGTAAGCGATTAGTGTCAATAACGTTTTTTGCGAATTTTGTTAAGGAAAATTTTGACTCCGTGGTTATGACGATTCAATGACGATAATGACAAGGGCTGCGAGCTTGACTTTGGAATTTCCCCTTGATACCTACCCATAATTTGGCTGGATAAAATAACACCACTGGTGACGTAACATTTTTCGAAAAGTTCATTTGGATTGTCAAAGGAAGCATATTTACAATTAGAAGGATGTAACACATTACGCGCGAAAGACAGATTACAGAAATAACTTTGTTAAGAGTAAGTACCGTATTAGTTCGAAGTCTCATACTGGCTTAGTCCGAAATCTCATACTAGCTCAGAAATAACTTTGTTAAGAGCACCGTATTGGTTTTAAATCTCATACTAGCTCAGAAATAACTTAGTTATGAGCACCGTATTGGTTAGAAATCTCATACTACCTCAGAATAAACTTTGTAAAGAGCACCGTATTAGCTCGAAATCTCATACTAGCTCAGAAACAACTTTGTTAAGAGCACCGTATTAGCTTGAAATCTCATGCTAGCTCAGATATATATATATATATATATATTTTTAAAGCACCGTATTAGCTCGAAATCTCGTACTAGCTCAGAAATAACTTTGTTAAGAGCACCGTATTAGCTTGGAATCTCATCCATTCATCCATCCATCCATCAGCCTAGTTCGTCCACTGCTGGACAGAAGCCTTTCCAGGACTTTGCCACTCCCAGCGGCGGTCATCCTGGAAGAATTGCCCATACTCACACACGCTGGGCAGGCGGTTTGTTGACCGCGGTGCCGGAACCCTTACCGGTCTGTTCCATATTAAGGCCCAGCTATTAGGGATGGAAATACCGCCATCCATCGGTCCCAGGCATGGTGGGCCTCCTGGTTTTTACGTGTGAGCTGTCCTCTTACTCTACCCCGAATTACTTCAAGGGGGTCTCCAAGTAAGATGGTTGTACCTCCACAGTTGAGCCCGGCATCAGCTCTACCACCTGAAATCTCATGCTAGCTCAGAAATAACGTTATTAGATCGAAATTTTATACTAGCTCGGCTCGCTGCTGGTAATATCCTATGGAATTTCTCTAAATTATATACTAGCTCGGCTCGCTGCTGGTAATATCCTATGGAATTTCTCTAAATTTTATACTAGCTCGGCTCGCTGCTGGTAATATCCTATGGAATTTCTCTAAATTGTATACTAGCTCGGCTCGCTGCTGGTAATATCCTATGGAATTTCTCTAAATTTTATACTAGCTCGGCTCGCTGCTGCTAATATCCTATGGAATTTCTCTAAATTGTATACTAGCTCGGCTCGCTGCTGGTAATATCCTATGGAATTTCTCTAAATTTTATACTAGCTCGGCTCGGTGCTGGTAATATCCTATGGAATTTCTCTAAATTTTATACTAGCTCGGCTCGCTGCTGGTAATATCCTATGGAATTTCTCTAAATTTTATACTAGCTCGGCTCGCTGCTGGTAATATCCTATGGAATTTCTCTAAATTTTATACTAGCTCGGCTCGCTGCTGGTAATATCCTATGGAATTTCTCTAAATTTTATACTAGCTCGGCTCGCTGCTGGTAATATCCTATGGAATTTCTCTAAATTTTATACTAGCTCGGCTCGCTGCTGGTAATATCCTATGGAATTTCTCTAAATTGTATACTAGCTCGGCTCGCTGCTGGTAATATCCTATGGAATTTCTCTAAATTTTATACTAGCTCGGCTCGCTGCTGGTAATATCCTATGGAATTTCTCTAAATTTTATACTAGCTCGGCTCGCTGCTGGTAATATCCTATGGAATTTCTCTAAATTTTATACTAGCTCGGCTCGCTGCTGGTAATATCCTATGAAATTTCTCAATTTTTTTTTATTGTGTAACCTATTCCGTACAATATTCATAACTTGAACCTAAATTTACAAGCTTACAATCGTATAAATGTCCTGGATTTTACACCTGTTTTTATGAATGTATGAGTACCAAAATGTCATAAAAGCGTTACAAAAAATAACATTATGTTAAGTTCACAGCATAGTATATTTTATGCGAATCCGAAATACGTTTTCTTTCATTTCGATTTTTTGCGAGATTTCTAACCAACGATAGTCTTAAGACTTTAAGGCGCTATATGCTGCGAAAGTGCTGCCACTTCAGAAAAAAAACTTGTTTACTTACTATAACAGTTATTGGAAATCTGCTTAAGAGGATGGCATACCCAAGTAACTTTTTTTATTACCCGTCCAGCACAATAAGTCTAGAGGCGATTATATGTTGGCTCTTTGGCCTCTTTTTCTTGGACGCGTAATACTAGTGATCACGCAGCGAAACAACAAATTGGTGTGTTTTTAGCTAATACTGAAATATTATGTAGGGAAAAAAATATTGAATTTAGGTGATATACCTTCATATTTCTTTAACCTATTTATGAAAAAAAATCAAGTTGATCTCTTAACCGCGTTCTTGAAGCGAACTTTTGAAAACCAAAAAAAAAGAGGATGCAAAACATTTTTTTTTTGTCAAAAGTATAAATCTTAGTACATTGTTTATACGTAAGATCCATAGAGAAAAGATTAATAAACCAAATATATTTTTTTCAATACAAGGAGAGTCCGAATTTCTTCAAACGAATCATCATATTTTTTATTGTTTTAACTGCGAGTTGCTTTTAAGCATTATTATTATATAATTGTTAATCTAAAGTATCGAAATTTAAATAAATTTCTCCTTTTGATGTGTCAAACGAGACCTTATTATTTAATCTGGGGCTCTCTCTACCGCGTAATTCTCTTTTGTATCAACTTCAAGCAAATGCATGCGAAATTCAACGCGTGCAAAAGAGATGGCATGTTAGGCGGGCGTCGTCGCACGCACGTCAAATTCCAATCTCAAGTTGATGTTGATGAAAATGAGAATCACGCGGTAGACCCGCTGTGCTGCCTGTCCGCCTGTCTGTCCGTCCGTCTGTCACGCCATAGTAGGGAACCAGTTGAATTTTTTTACAGAATAAGTGCTATGGTTCCTGTTTCGATCCATTTAGAGAATAGTCTCCCAAGTGATTCTGCGGTTAACGACGACGGCATATGAACAAAGCGGCTCGACGCGAAATAGCTGAATTTTCATAGCCCGCACATTTTCTTTATGGTTCAAGTTTCTAGCGTTCTCCTTTTGTAACGATATGCCTGTATAATGAGGGGCCCAGAAGTATGCTTGGAAATACTTAGCACCTTCAAATAATGACAAAGCTTATTCGGTTTCCGCTGAAAGAAGAATCTTTAAAGCAAAAGTGTATTTCTTTCCGTCGTAAGCAAATTTTATAAAGAAAAACCAACAAAATCGATATTAGAGAGAAAATTAATAAGAAGTCTCAAATTGAGGGTTACAAAAGATTTTATTGACGGTGAATAAATAAATCAATTTACGTGATTGGTTCAAAATTACTTTATAAACATTAGAAGAACATAGGTATATAGGTATTTTTTTTCGACAACCATGGGTATCTCGATTATTGCAAAAAATTATCCAAAGTCTGTCAATTTAGTTCTGTTTGCGTCGTTCCCCCTTAAAATTCAGTCCAGTGGGTCTACCGCGTAATTCTCATTTTCATCAACATCAACTTGAGATTGAAATTTGACGTGCGTGCGACGACGCCCGCCTAACATGCCATCTCTTTTGCACGCGTTGAATTTCGCATGCATTTGCTTGAAGTTGATACAAATGAGAATTACGCGGTAGAGCCCCTGATCTAACGCGTTTGTTTTTTAACTCTAGAGAGTATAGATTTATATCGGGATAGATCCTGCTCCAACCAGATGCCGCACACGCAAAAGTTCAGTTATTTTTAAATCGTGGCTTCATTAGGACAATAATCATAATTTCTTTTTAATACAGTTGCTCAAAAAGAGTCGTATTGCAGGGACGTATAGCGTTCGGGATGTGGGCTATTACATACTCGAGCTTTTTCTTTACCTTTTCCGAACTCGTGCGTTCTCTTTCCCAACTGTCAAAATAATGTCTATTAAAAAGAAAAAACCAACCACGAAGTTTTTACAAAAAAAAATTCATACAAGTTTTTATGATTCATGCAAATATTTCTAAAAAGAAGGTACTAATTTGTTTCAATATCAGATTCAATGATTTGATTCAATGAGTTAGGTTAGGTTTCATTTCATTTCACCTCATTAAATTTCATTTTCATTTCATATCAATAAAAAAATTCTACTGAAGACTTGGCTGTATGGGCAAAGTTCCCTTTGCCTACCCAGAATGGTTAAAGAAAACAAAAAAAAATCTCTGCTTATATTCTTTTACGGTTGGCGCCATTTTCCAAAAATTTTCTTTGCGGGTTTAGTTGTTTGTTGCACAAAATGAGAAATTTCGACGACATTTTATTTGAATTAACACCACCGGAACTCAGTATAATTGCACAAAATGCTTCGGAGAACATTTTACCGGAAAAGTCAAAAAGTCGCTACATATCTACATACCTACGAAGAATTTATTGGGTGGAGTATTAGTTAGTTGAGTTTATTGTGTTTTTATTATTTTATTAAATTGCTTCAGTTTTTCGCAACTGTATTAAAAATAGTTGTTCAGTACACGTGCGGAACCGTCATTGCAACTTGTTCCGACTGTCAACCCTCACCTTCGGCTGCGCCTCGGCTCGGGTAGACATTTGTCGGAACTCTTTGCAATGACAGGCTTTCCGCACTCGTAATGAAAAATACTATTATGTAATAAAGATGGTTTTTTCTAGTTAGTATCTGCGTGTGTTGGTTTCGTTTCAATCGGTTTTGAAACATGGAAACTGAATCGCTTTTTTCGTGAAATTAATTCTTTTTTAAAAGTTATATAATTAATAGAAGATTGAAAGTATGTTTATTTATAAAGCGTAATTAATAATTGCCTTGAGTCACAAAACACGCCATATTTTTTTCAAATTTTTACCCTCTTATTGACGGAACTGAATCCAATACAAAACTGATGTTTAGCATTGTGGAGCCCCTTAACTGAATTACTTAGTACTCTCCGATATTAGGACGCGTCAATGCCGGACCGTGATCCCAATCCCGAGGGTTTCAATAATACATTTATTATGATCATCTCTAACGGTCGGTCGGCAAAAGGACGATAAACTGCGCGTCGACTTCTTTCGACGCTCCAGTGATGGACGGTGTCAAACCATGCTGAAAGATGCTGTAGTCTGACCGAAAGTATTACATGAAACTGCCGGTATGTGTCGCTGTTGATGCTCTGAGTGAGATAAAGATAATACGTTCATACAAATTGACACAACATAAAGTATTCCAAATAAAACTACAAACTTAACTACATGAATGAATCAATCGACACTTTATTGATACTTAAATGATATAATATAAAAAAAATAGTTTTAAAAATACGATTGCAAAAGAGCGGACTTGTCACTTGAAGCGATTTCTTCCAGCCAACACATACATTAATAACAAGAAAATACAAAATTGTGAATAAACAAAAACAAACAAACAATACCGGGTGTATTGACACCGTTTATCGTATCTCTAGTGTGGTATTTCTGGTCGTGGTCTAGTGTGGTATTTCTGGTCGTAGTCTGTTTTTTAAGTTCTAATATACTGAAGACTTGAAGAACTGACAGTTATGGATGATTCTCTTGAAAGGAATATAATAAAAATCAATGGTAACGGTGAGAGATGAAGTCACATTCAGTCACCGCAGTATTAATATTGGAGATGAGGAAATAGAACAGATTTGTCTCGTCTTGGTTGTCACGTACAGCAAAGCGTAGCGTAGGCCGTCCTCGTACCCACTGGACTGACGATCTGAAGGACGTTGCGGGTGGCGGCTGGATGAGGATTACTGAGGACCGCCAAGAATGGCGTAATTATGGGGGAGGCATGTCCAGCAATGGACGAATACGGGCTGATGGATGAGGACCGCCAAGAGTGGCGTAATATGGGGGAGGCCTATGTCCAGCAGTGGACGAATACTTGCTGATGGATGAGCACCGCCAAGAGTGGCGTAATATGGGGGAGGCCTATGTCCAGCAGTGGACGAATACGGGCTGATGGATGAGGACCGCCAAAAGTTGCGTAATATGGGGGAGGCCTGTCCAGCAGTGGACGAATACGGGCTGATAGATGAGGACCGCCAAGAGTGGCGTAATATGTGGGAGGCCTATGTCCAGCAGTGGACGAATACGGGCTGATGGATGGATAGATGGTTCTCTATTTATGCGCGATGGTTAGTGTGACAGTGACATTGAAAGAAGAGTAACTGTGTTCCCACAAAGAAAATAAAGTGAACAGAGCCCTGCGCTCCTGTATGGATAGTCAAAATGCAACTGCAAAGACACGATTGGTGGGGCATAATGGAGTATTGACATCTGCACTTACTCCTTTGATATGGTAGTGAATGTTGGGTGTGGTAAGATAAAAAGAGTAAATGCAGTGGAAATGCGTTCCTTATAGATTATTTGTGGTTTGAATGATAGATAATTGTTGCTACCTGAAAGAAGATGTAGTGACTATATAGAATTAAAAAAGTTATGCTGTGTTGGTTTGTGAATATATGAATCACTAAATGCAGAAAGGAGACAATATATGAATCACTAAATGCAGAAAGGAGACAATATATGAATCACTAAATGCAGAAAGGAGACAGAGTTTGAAGAGTTTTCAGGAGAGACAACAAACTGATTTTTTGCCATAAAAAAAACATAATAGCTTATGTAAAATTGGAGCATATGTATTATACAAACTGAAACATTTTCAAAAACTGTAAAATATTGAAGGGGTTTTGAAAAAAAATGTGCCCTTTGTGCAAAGAATGTATGTTTCATGATAAACATAATTGTAAGTAAAAGTCATTAAATACCAGAAAAAAAGCTTTATTAACCCCAGCACTAATATTTTCTGTAGGCCAGACAAAAATTTCATTCCAGAATGCATCTAAAATTTATGAATTATTTGCAGAAAGGGCTCAAGTAACATATCATAATAACATATCTGTGCTCTTTCTGCACAAAACGTATAATCAACCGGCAATAAAATCATACATAGAACTATGCCACTTGTGCCGTTTTTGCTCTTAACATGCAAATATGTACAAGTATTTAATTTCTGCAAATAAGTGAATTTCAAGAAAAAGTGCTGACGTGCCCTTTCAGCATTTAAAAGAGCGCCGAGCAAAATAATCTAAAACGACAGTCACTGTTACATTGATTTATTGAATAATATTTCAATGATAAATAATAAAATATATATTTATTATCACAGAGAATGTATCTACACTTCCGCCGCAGCGATATTAAAAATAGCTTATGGGGTAAGAAACAAATCTATCTAAAATAGGACCAAAATCTAAAAAAGGTATTGGGGTTTTAGTCATTTCAATAACTTAATTGTCGAATTTTGTCTCAACCACAGTTAAAGACAATCACAAACGTTATAAAATACAATTGGGCCGTTTCACATTTTTAAAATTTTGTCCGGTAAATTAAATATTATTGTTTCTGTTAAATCCAATAAATACAACCACGATAACTAACGACTACGAGAGAACAAGCGAGGTGTCTAATCGTTCTACGCTCAGCGCAGCCTTAAGGTTAAACGTCAGTCGCTTAGTGCGAAGTGCATAACTCAACTTTGTTTTTCTTGTTTAGAAGTAAAAGTTGTATATATTATACTCATACAATAGTGGAACATAGCAACAGTATTTTTCAATTTTCTATCGATGTGAGACGAGATTGATAAATGTGGAAGAGGCGATAGATGTGCCAGGATCGATCGTTCTCTCTCTCTCTGGGAGACTTGAGTAACATGTATGTATTTAATATTTTGCCTAAACTGTTGGAAAAATAACAAGAAGGCAAAGTTTCAATGGTCCATATTGGTATCTATCGGTCGACGATCATCAATCAAACTAACGACAACATCGCTTCACTTGGAACCGGTCGGTAGAAAAAGTCTCGGTCAGTTTGCCGCCTAAACACCCTAAACACCCAAAAAAGTGATCACTAATAGGAAAAAAATATGCAACAGAAATACATATTGTAAATAAGGGATTAGATATATGAATTGTTTGTTATGGCTAGCTAGACCAACCTTTGAGTACCTTAGAGTAGATCATGTTACCATGAATTAAGAACTAAATTAAATCAGATAAACATTGGTTACGGGCAGGTTGGTCAGTCGGCTGTGAGCTATATACACCTACCTTTATCATCCATCACACACAAACCGTGTTGGTTTAAGTGATGTGAACTATGTTTAATTAAATTAATGTAATAATGTGCTAAATAAATTAAAAAAAAAAAGAAAATCAGTACATGTACTCGCACTGTACGAGTAAATGCACACTTGTGCATTGTTTTCAAACACCTAATTAAGGGGCAGATAGCCACCAACGACGTTGAGTAGACCTGTGTCGGTACAAATATCGGCAGAAACTATACAAGGTGAATTTGTGAATATCGTCCAAATTCATACTTGAGCCTTGTTAAGTTGTCTGTATCATAAACCAATAATGGTTTTTGTAAAATTCATAAAACGTAATTTCGACTCCCCATAGTGATTCACTCAGGACCGGGAGTGAATTACTATGGGAAGTCGAAATTTCATTGTACGAATTTCACAAAAATTATTATCAATTCATGATGCTGATCACTTACCAAGTCTACAATATGAATTTGGACGATGATCAAAAAGTCACCTTGTATATTGAAATAACGTTGATATCAGCGCGCACTTCATTACGTACGCCGCGACCGTCGCGTCGCTGGGTCTCCGGATAGCGCAAAATAGGAGAAAATAATACTTTTCACATGGACGCAATGGTTTGAAAAAAATTGAGGGCGAAAGTTAGAGGTTTTCTTTGTGTGCAAATCCTAAACTGCATACCAAATTTCTAGTACTTTTGGAAGTTTGGAATAGTGTTATATAAAATGAGACCGGACCACCCTGTATATTTATATAAAAATCAATGTCAAATGTATATCTCTTTTTTTGTACCCATGCAAAGAACATCTTGGTTTTTATGTCTGAACAAAGCAAATGACTATTTAAAACTATTGACTGCATAAAACTGAAATTCATCCAAGTTAAAATTATACTTAAAGAAAAAAAAATAAAACAAGTTTAATTTTCCTGGTGATATCACAATCCGGACTCACGCACAAAAGGTTCCGTACCACAACACAATGGGTACAGAATAGGGTTGCCAACCCTCCGGGTTGGACCCGGAGTCGACGGGTTTGAGTGGTGCTTGTCCGGGCTACGGGTTAAGGCGCAACGAAAAAAAAACCGACTAGATTACTATAGACTTAGAATTTGCATATCTACTTCAGTAAAAAATGTATTATTTTGATAAAATAGTATATTATTTTTAGAAAATTTTTTCTAGGGACCAGTTAAACAGAAACACGATTGGAGAAATTCGGCTCAATAGAAACATTTTTTAAAATAAGGTATTTTTCGACACCAATTCAACCAGGAGGTTTGACAATTTGGAATGACATATGGACTGCAATTATAATTTATTAGATGGGTTTTAACAGTTCTAGGACTTGGTTAAACGAAATTTTGATAGCAACTTTATTTTATACAACCCGACTTTTTGCTACTTTTCCTCGAATCCGTCCCTCTGGCACTGAGGGTTTTTTCGCATATGGAGTAACAGGGATGCTAAAACTTTTACATATTGCCTAAACGCTGTTCATCTCCGGGTCGGACAGGGTGGTGAGAGTGAGACTAACCGGGCGTTACTAACAGCCCGTCATGTGAGTATCAGTCAATATGGTGAAGATTTTATAACTTCCAAGAAATTTTTAGTGTTATTTTAAAGACCAGTGCAAGAAAAGATCGCAAATTGTTGAAAAAATCATAAACTAACAAAAAATATGATTTAAAAATCAAGCAGTTCCGAGCAACGCTTTTTTATTTGTATTGTATTGTAATTAATTATATTTATTTAAAGACACATATTTTTCTATTTCATATATATTTTATTTTCGTAAAATAACGACTTTTCCAAAATCTCCGGGCCTAAACATTTTGAAAGGTGGCAGCCCTAGTACAGAACCCTAAAACGTGATAAATTACAACAATATAGATATCATAGCAACATTAAAGCCATATAAACAAGCCTCTAAAATGGTAGTGCCTGTTAAACATTTCGCGGCTCCCATTGAACACGGAACCCAAATTTTTCCAGTAATCGTAGCGCGATGTTTTTTTAATAGTTTTAAGTTCTCTTGTTTCGGAGATGCAAATAATCCTTTATTTTTACTGTTTTCTTTTATGGTTTATTATGTTCATATATTCGCCGTGATAGCGGCCGTAGTAATGCATATTGTGTAAAAATTTCAACCTATAACGTGACTGAAGCCGACAGACGGAGGCTTAGTAATAGGGTCCCGTTTGGCGCCCTACAAGGGAAAGTTCCAAAGCTAAATAACAATCGGCCAAACATAGAATAGAAACTCGAGTTTTGTTTGTGGCGTAGTTGACTTCAAAACTTTCAGTTTAACGACCGTCTATTTGTTACTAGGACAAATTGCTGCTATTTTATTTTTGTTACTAGGACAAATTACTGCTATTTTATTTTTAAATTGAATGCGATTTTTTGGGCTACACGAGCACGATTTTTAAGGCTTTACATATAACGTCAGCTCAGAACGGATTTTTTCATTTAAACGGGTAACTTTATTTAGGGAAAGTATACAGGGTGGAAAAATTTTAAGGGCCCTGGAGGGAAACTACCTTAAGTACTTTAGTAAGCTCATTTTACTGAAAGGAAATATTCCTTTACTTTTTAAAAGAAACAAAGATCTTCTTAACCCTTAATCAAATGGATATTTTTTTTCGAGAAAAATTAAAATCAGGTATGGTTTTTAAGAAAGTTGGGTCCGTAGATTTCGAAAAAAATGTTTATA
Source organism: Ypsolopha sequella (assembly GCA_934047225.1). Taxonomy (NCBI): domain Eukaryota; kingdom Metazoa; phylum Arthropoda; class Insecta; order Lepidoptera; family Ypsolophidae; genus Ypsolopha; species Ypsolopha sequella. Next base: position 24,625,802 of record OW203984.1, on the reverse strand, counting down.
TTTTTATAAAGTGGGTGGAAATGGGTTTTTTTCGGTGGGAAATTATTTCCTACTATTCGTTATTGCAAAGCAAATTATTATCAAATGGGAAAATATTTCCTTGTTTTTATTTTTTTGTATTAGAGATCAAAGTTATATAATGATACAATAGTGTTAGGAACAATGTTTTAATAAAAAAAAGTACACTTTCATGTCTAAATACTAAAGATTAATCATTGAGGTGGAACCGTGTGAAAGTTTTTGAAGCAGTTCTTAGCACACAGAGCTACTTCACAGGTGAAACATTGTATTTTAGTCCTCTGTTCTTTCTGTTTTGTGCTGCAAAATCTACACCTTTTGTAAGTGTTAATTTCTTGTGGCAAGTGTATGCCCACATTGAGTAGGCGAATTCCATCCGGTACGCCAAAGTTTCTTTTTGTTCATTTTTCCAAAATGCTGAAAGTAAATAAAAAGAATTAGGGGTCATAAACCTCTTATACTTATCAATAACTTTACAGGTAAATATGTCGTTAAATAAACAAACATAATTCTTTTGTATAAAGATAATATAATTTTTGTTTGCTGCAGGAACAAACAGTGGGAAATTATTTCCCACATATTTTAACCTAAAAAAATCCCACAAATACATTCTACAATGTCAGTCACCATAAAATGCATTCAGAAAACAAGTGTTATTTACAAAAATACTGTGTTTAGGCACTTACCAGATTTTTTTCGTTGCAAAAAATCTCGAATTGTGATTTTGAAATTGACGAACGATGACAGCTCGCGCTTTTTTAAAAAGTGTTGCCATTAATAAAATTTGAAATTTAATCAAGATATTCTTGTTCCTAATGTTGGTATTGGTCAGAGCTACCAAAAAAAAAAAAAAAAAAAAATTATCCGGGCTAAGTGGGTAATAATTTGCTTGTCTCACCCGGGAACAGAACCAACTAAACATCAAAAAAATAAACCCTCGCTATTTTATTATACGAATCGGTAGGATTATTGTTCAGTATAAAACTTGTCTAAAAAACATTTAGTCTTACATTCATCTGTTGTACGAGATAACCATGAAATTGAATATTTTATTACAAGTTCTTTATTAACAATACCTAGTACTGTTCACTTGTAACAAGTAAATGACACGTTATAATTCATCTATCTATCGTTATATCTATCTATTTCTAAGCAGAAGTTTTTAATTTATATGATCTGTCTTTTTGCATGCGATATTTTCGCATTTGCTCGACTTCTGACTTTTTTTCTCGAAAATTTGTTTGTGTGGACGAGTTTAGCCGGTGTCCACTTTCCGCAACACCCTGTCTGTCATAAACATAAAGCAGGTAGAAATAGACAAATAATTTATGCTCTAATTATTATTAGAACACCTTCAGAATGCTGATGGGGCTGCCGCGCCACTGTAGCGCATCTCAAATGTTTGCGGACGCGCGAACCGATGAATTCCACGCAATAATATGCAAGAAAGTGTCACTCTTCCATCGGACGGGTGGCAGGTGGCAGCCTCAACAGCATCCTGAGGACGACTGCTGCACGGATTGACTCTCCCTGCCTGAAGCATTGGGTGGGGATAGTCACCGGTGCGATAAAATAATAATAAGTAATGATGATGTATTTTAATTTCCTACTAATATAGTCTAAGTTACTTTGTTACTAACAACATTTATGGATTTTTGATCTGAAATAAACATTATATTATTATCATTACAAACTAGAAATTAATCAGAAACAAATTTAAAAGCACAAATATTTTTGAAAAAATCCTTAAGCCAGAATTTGAACCTGCGACCTCCTGCTTACATGGCAGGCGCGCTACCGACTGCTACCGAGGTTCGTATCTGGAACAACGAATTTTTTCCATCATATCTGTGAATTTTTGTAACTACTTGATATACCAGCTTGTTATGCACATACTGAACGCTCACGAGGTCGTTCGCTTTGCTCATTCTAAACAGAAGGCGCTGTCGTCGCTACAATACATGTTGCATCAGACAGTTAAGAAATTCACAGTTCTCACTAACCAAGAATTTTTTCAAAAATATTTGTGCTTTTAAATTTGTTTCTGATTGATTTCTCTAGTTTGTAATGCATTCTAATAATAATTAGAGTATTCAAAGCGATGGATTTCGCAATAAAAACATATAATCTTAATTTATGCTCATTTTATTACAAGTGTTTTCCCTTAAAATTAAATAGGCGTAACTTTTCATTAATGCGATGACATTTGAACTTTACATAAATAAAGAAGACAGTTGTTGTAAAAAGTTGGTAGTAAATCTGATAAAAATTTGAAAAGAAAACGTGTAAAAAGTGTTTTTAGTCAAAATTTTATGTTCCCTATTTTTGCCATCGCAGTCGCAGGCAGTTTATTCAGTTTTTTCATCGAGATTCACTAAATTTTAGAGTTCCGTAACTAAACGGAAAAATAAAAAAGAAACCATTATGTGAGGCAAATGTATGTGCTGTTGCACTGGCACTTGAAAAACATAATGAACAGAAGACCACTTGTACTATTCCACAAATTCGTGTCAACCTGTTTTCATTATATTGAGGACCTTTTTTGTCCAATAGTTCAGGTTTAAAAAATTTGAAACATAAATATAATTAAATGAATACTTAGTACATTACTGCCGCGGTTTGTAAAGACTGCGTTGCTGGCAACGCTAATGATGACCGAAAGCGCAGCTCCAGGCCTACACAGCGCGGAATAAAGGCCAAGACCGAAGGTCGAGGCTTTTATAGCTTGGATAGCAAGGGCTGCAATGATGACCAAGCCCGAAGGCCGAGAGCGTAGCTAAGCTGAGCTCGAGGCCATCACAGTGTAGCCAGCAACGCAGTCATTGCGGACCAAGGCTTGTATAGTACTTTACTCAAAATGCTTGTATGTGGTCATATGTATACCTATACCTATATATGCTATGCATAGTATTTCTATACTATATTATAACTAATTGCTGAACGGTAAAGGTAAATTCTATCACGTTGGAATAATTTTATTAATAATAAATAATTTTCTTTTGCTTTGCAACAGTAGATGGCGCTACTTGTATGTTACATATCGTTTTACTTTCTCAAAAATGTTTGTGCACCTGAGTAAATTTGAAACAAGAGATTTCCAAATAAAACTGCTGGTGACTAAAACTCACCAGCAATGAAATTCCATGCAACTTTGCTGGCGCCTGCCTATTCAAGTGGCGCGGAAAGGTCGACTTTACTCAAAAAAGGCTATCAAAACAATGACCTACACATTATTAGCATTTTCGAGTATAAACTAATATTGAATACACAATTTTAAAAACAAAAAACATAAAATAAACATCATGACATGAATTGACATTTTCAATGAGTCCCTCACGATAAACGACGACGAAAAAAAAAACGTTCTGAAAAATATACTTTTATTTAGTTTGTAGACTAATTGGATTTTGGAATTCAAAAGTGTGGCAGATAAACAAGACAAAATGAAAGGGTTTCTTATCTTGTCTAAGCTTGGGCTACGGTACCCTAGAAAACGAATACTTAAGAGTGGTTTCGCAGCCAGATTGTGAAAAACCCGCCTTTTCCTAATTAGTCGCAACAGAACACTTAAATTCAAAATTCGCTCAATAGTTATTCTACAAAACCTTATTATTACCTATGTATTGTGTATGTTGCCATCGCAAAGTTTCCACTGGTTTCTGGAAATGTCTGTAAATTCTGTCAGAAGACAAGACAAGACAAATACTCTTTATTGTACACCAAAGTTAATAAAATAAGGTAAAAGAACAAACTTATGAGAGAAGGTAACAAATGGCGGCCTTATCACTTATAGCGATTTCTTCCAGACAACCTTTAAGAACAACCAGACAACCAGAAGCAGTATTTTCTAACCGTTCTGTGTACTTCAGAAGGCACGTTAAGGCGCTACGTAAAAGTCTTAGTGTCCCTGTTACTCCATATGCGAAAAAGTCGGTTTTTTATTCATAAAAAATGTACTTACTAGCTATTTTGTCAAAAAGATTTTCAAGGAGACTTTACAAATACATAATTATCCACATTTTGAATGCAATTTCACAATGAAATTAGTTAGGATTTCTGAATTACAGGAAAAAATAAAACAATTTAGAGGTCTTTTCGGAATTAAATTTTATCGAGAAAATTTCATCCAATCGCGTTTTCCTTCAGTAAAAATCTTAATCAAATACTCAATAAACATATACCCAAAGATGAAACACGTAGATGACGTTATAGTGGAGCAAATGGATTCGAAAAACCCCTTTTCTTTTGGTATCGCTTTAAGCTGTGGGTACATATTTGGTGCCCGAAGTGGGCTGAGCGCCCATCACGCTGGGATGTAATAATCATCAGTTAAATATGGGTGTACGAGTAAGGACTGTGACTTGCATTTCACATAGTCGGAAATACCGCATCGGGGATTCATGTCGTGACGATGTTATTAAACATTCGTGACATTGCAAAATCCGATAATTTATTATTTCACTGGGTTAGGTTAAGTTATAACGAAATAGAAATTAAGGGTCCTTGTAAGGTCAGATGCACATCTTCAAATGACCATTTCACATTGTGCTATTTGGTCAATCGATTTAATAAAAATAATATAGATAGTAGAATGTAGGGCTGATCTAAAAATTTTAGAAAGAACGAAAAAGCTTTATGTTGGCTTGATAGAAAAAAAATTACGAAGTTACATTTCAATTTCATGTTTTTCGAGTGGTAAAGGGCCTTCCTTAAATTTTACAGCCTTGAAATTTGTCTTAAATATGATCAATAACCTCGTCTGAACATTCTGGAATATTTTAATAATTTCATCGAGTGATTAAATATAAACGCAGTTTTTTTAGAGCGCGTGTTTCTTTGTGGTTCTTACAGCCACGGCTATATATTTTAAACTAAAAGGAAACGTTGAAGAGTTTAGTTCTGATTGATGCAAAATGAAGTGCTCAGTCTGACCTTATATATTTATTTAATATAAACAACAATACAAACAACAATACAATACACAAAACAGAGCAAAATATAAAACAAAGGAACAAACAAAGTATATAATAAGACATTACAATGGCCCCTTCACTAAGCAAGCTTGTCCTGGGAGACCAGCCAGTAGTTTGACAAAAACAAAACATTTCCTCAAAATTACAGAAAAATATGGTTATTTATACAAGTACCATACAAATACATTTACTTAAAACAAATTTTGATGTGAGTGTAACATTTCAAAAATTAAATTTTTATTTTTAAATTGTATATTTATAATTTAATTAAAAAGAACATGCACATAAAAAAAAGTTTTAAAATAAGTTAAATTTACTATTGGGAAATTTTCAGCAAGTCCTCAGTTTCTTCATAGTTTAGGGACATAAGCCAATTTTTTAGGTAAGATTTATATGCACCGTTAAGGGGGTATAACGTCAATTGACACTTTTTGAAGTTATTTATCTGCTGTTCAAAAGTAGTCCCAAGTTAAATAAATTAGTATAACAATTTTGGGATGTTTTTCTAGATCTTGGATTATCAGAAACGCGATTGGAAGAATTTCATTCCATATAAATAATGATTGAAATAAGGTCTAAATTTACACTTTTTTTGATATTCTGACAAATTGGGACAGTATACAGACTTGAAAAATATTTATTTAGATTGGTTTTAACAATACCTAAATTACTAGTAATGGAAATTTTCATAGCTATTTTAGTTAATTTTGTAATAATTCAAAACCAACATTTTGTCAATTTTCCCCGATTCCGTTCTTCTCGCACAGCGGGTCTTTAATAAAATATAATTGCAGTCCATATGTCATTCTTAATTGTCAGACCAGGAGAATTGGTGTCGAAAAGGACCTCATTTCAATAAATATTTCTATCGAGCCGAATTTCTCCAATTGCGTGTCTGTTTTAACAGGTCCCTAGAAAAAGAATCCAAAAATAATGTACTATTTTATCAAAATAATACATTATTTACTGAAGTAGATATGCAAGTTCGTAAAGTGTCGTTTTTTTTTCGTAGCGCCTTAAGTTGACCGAAATGTCGAGCTTTTCTCGCAAAAATCAAAATGAGTCCTCGCTGTTAATACCTTTCTCGTTATGATGCACATTTACCTTAATTTTTGTGGTATAGGTTAGGTTAGTTTATAAATAAACTTACATAAACCTACCGTTAAATTATAATATATCTGGTGAAACTATTAACTATCAGATTGAACAATCTTACGATGACATAATAAGTGTCGTGGAAGGTCGTGGAATGGGGCAGATCGTAAAGCATAAAAATGGAAATCTTTCACCAATCAGTGTCAAAAACAAAGTCAGAAATAGGTGCGACGACGAACGGAGTGAAGAGGAGCGAGTTAGGTTTACATGTAAAAACAATTGAGGAGCCGAGCGAACCAAGTTTTAACAGAAATATGATATGCCTAGGTATTAGTATGTAACTGATAAGTAAAAAAAAAGGAAATATGCTAAAAAAAAGACATGATCTTGCTAAGTTTCTTGCCCTTCTTCTTCTTGCAAGACTAATCGAATGGGCGGAGGTAGGCATGTATTTATATATGTAACCTATTAGTATATGTAGTATATAGGGTGGTGTTTGGTCAGCCGCCTGGATTCGTGCTGGGGGTTTGGTTGGTGATCATTGAACCTTGTTCCTGGTCCCCTCCCTGGCCGGGTCTCCGGTATGGGTTCGGGCGGTTGATTGGATTTCACCTTGTATAATTATAGATTGTACCTATCATTTTAATCGTATGCATATCGGCTCATAAATTAAACAAACCTTTAATTTAGTTCATGTACATTGATTATTTTATTACATAATATACTTTTATAAGATTCAATTTTACTTGTAAAATGTGTATTATGTATACCTACTTTACAAAATAAAGTATTTGAATTTGATCACGATATGCCCAATTCTAGGATGTGCATACTAATAATAATAATAATAATAATAATGTGCCCATCCGGTTGTTCCGCTCTTGCCAACACTGAGTATCTGCACAGACACAACCAAGTGGCCAAAATCCTTCATCAAGAACTCGCCCACAAGTACGACCTCGTAAATCAGAAGGTGCCATGTTACAAGTACTCATCGGTTCCAGTACTAGAAAACGACCGCGCCAAGCTCTACTGGGATCGGTCTGTCATCACGGATAGGACTATTCTCACGAATAAACCTGATATCGTGTTGATGGACCGGGCGCAGTCTCGGGTGTTTTGGTGGATATCACAATCCCACACGATGAGAACCTCGTGAAAGCCGAAACCGAGACGAGGAGGAAGTATCTCGACCTGGCTCACGAGGTTACCGACATGTGGGGCGTGGCATCCACCGAAATAATCCTAGTTGTTTTATCCGCGAACGGGTTAATACCAACCAGCCTCGAAACCAACCTGAGACGGTTGGGATTCCGCGGCAGTTCGCTTCCAGCGCGGATGCAGAAGGCGGTTCTGCTCGATACTGCTCGCATCGTTCGCCGGTTTCTCTCCCTGGGGCTCTGAACCTCGGTCGACTGTGCTTCTGCCGAGGGATGTACCGTCTCTCTCTCTTTAAATTCTTTTGGCCAAGAGGGAGAGACGAGATCAAAAATTCTCTAAAGAATAATGATGACATAATAATATAGGTACAGAAAATGAATTAACATTATATCATTGCAGTATAGAAACGCAACCCGGGACCACTCGCTTACCGGGCGATTACCGGGGAGCGGTTCGAACCCCGGTTCAGAGCTCCTCACATCCAGATTTACTTTTCTTTCTGCGTTTATATACTAAAATGATATAATGTTAATTTATATCTCCTTGCGATGAATATATCGCCAAGTGTTCAAACATAGAAATTTATTTCTGTCTAAGTTACAAAAAACGAGCCGCTTTGAACAACGACATACTCAGAAACTAATGCAAAAAGGAAACCCTTTTCAGCAAAAGCGCGATGTCATACGATGACTCGTGTTTGCTTTTATTATGACAAAGTAAAAACTTGCTTTGTCACGACGTATAACAAGTTGTCAGACTCTCGATACATTTTGTTGCATGTTCATGTTTTGACTTCATATTTACGAAGTAACGAAATAATGGTTGAAAACCATGAAAGAGTAAGGAGATTTTCGTTTTGATCATAAAATGTGAGACGTAAAGCTCAAGAGATCCAAAAGCAAATAAAAACAATTACATTAAAAAAAGACCATTTTCAAAAATTGTGCAAAACTAATCAGATAGCGCTCTACTTACAGACGAAAGATAAAGGTGTGAAAAACATAATATCATATAGAAGTTTCACATTGATTGGTTATATGATAGACTCAGTACAATAATTCAAAAAGAAGGCCTCCTCTTAAATGAAATGACTGAAAAGAGGATAACACCCACTGCTGATTATCCCGGGCAAAGTTAGGAAGTACATTTTGCTGTTTAATGTTGGCAAATGTCGGTATTTAATGAAAAAAATGCGGAGCTCATTCAGCGAAATGAGTTCATCTCAAAACTGTGGCGGAGGAATGTTTTATGTGTAATGTAGAGATAGCCAATCTAGACTGAGATTTTAATTACGTTTTGTAACAAAAATAGCACAGTAATAAAATCTTAAATACCGCAGTAATAAAGTAACAGTCTTAAATTTGACGTTGTGGTGTGTGGCACCATCATCTAAAAAGAATATCCGTGTCTTCTCGTGGATATCGTAAAAGGCGGCTAAGGGAATTTTTCATGGGTCGGAGTTCAGAAATAGGGTAAAAACAGTTGTTGGCATTATCACTTTAGATGATAGTAAATATTAAAATTTCTAATTAAAACAAATACCACTTTCTACTTTATAAAATGAAGAATAAGATCATTAAAAACTATTGCTGTAAATTTTCATAGCGACTTCAGAAAAAGATCACAGAAACAACTCTCGGATAACATAGCCTCATTATCACTATTGTGATTTAATTAGAGACATAACAATGACAAAATGTATTTCAGAACCATAATAACACATCAAACAATATTATATAAAAAAAACAGTTCTCCGGTGCGATTTATGGTTTTTCTACACTACGCAAAAATGTTGTAAAAATGACAAAATGTCTGAGGTTTTCCGGAGCAGGATTTATTGTCAACGAGCGTCGACCCACAATCTATGTCTCTGCAGTATCGACGGTCACAAGGTCATCGGATCTTGGCCCCGTCTGCAGAGACGACGACATAGACACGTATTTACTGATGGTATTAGCCTTGGGCCGTTTATTGTCACCACCCTCACGGCCAAGGAACCGGTATAAGGCAATACGTGTAGCCGTACCGGGGCAGTTGTTACAGGCAGTTTCGTTTTAACTATCAGTCATTCGTCAGTCATCAGTCATTCGTCAGTCATCAGTCATTGCAGTCAGTCCATTTGGTCTGTGCGTTGATAAATTAGTCAGTCAGTCAGTCAGTCAGGGTATTCGTTTGTATATAGATAAGCAAAAGCAAAAGCAAGTGTTCAGTTACAAATGATATCCTGGAAATTCAACACGGCTTCGAATAATAATTAACTAACAGAAATTGGACCCGAGTTTAATTTCGACGTCTTGAATTTGCTACAATTCGTACTCGAGTAGGTTTATATACAAATTGATTGAAATATAATATTATTTGTCGTTAAATCTGATCTCTCTTCAGATTAAACATTGTCTCTTTGATGATAAAACAAAGCTTCTAGTCTGTTTCTTGGAGATGTACAAGTAAATTTTCAATTTTATGAAGCACTAGCTTTGGCCCGTGGCTTCGCAGTTTGTATATTCCCAGGATAAAAAGTAGCTACTTATGTCACTCTCTGGCCCATAAACTATGCAAAAAATCACGTCGATCCGTCGCTCGTTGCTGCGTGAAAGAAGGACAAACTAATAAATACACTTTTGCATTTATAATAGGGGTACGGATTCTGTCAAGCGAGACATAAGGTAGTGTGTAAGCCAAGTTAATCGGAGAACAAAAAGATGATCTATTTATTATTAGAGTACATTACAAACTAGAGTGCTCTGGCCCATCTCTAAGCAAACAATAACGTCGATTTGTTGCTCCGTTGCTGCGTGAAAGAAGGACAAACCAACAAACACATTTTCGCATTCATAAATAGGTAGTATTATACATAATACGCAGTGGCGGCGTTAGGGTAGGGCGTGGTTGGGCGACCGCCCAGGGCGCCAGACATCAAGGGGCGCCAGCGCCCCCTCGTCAGTATGGATCACGGGATGGTGCGGTAAAATTTTGTTAAATTATGTTAAAATAATTCATTAAAATAATTCATTCATAATTCATTAATTCATTAAGGTCATGATTGAAGATTGAAATAATCTTTCCCATGTTTTTTTTTCCTTTTTTGCACATGAATAACTTAGGAAACAGATAGGGGGCGCCGTAGAATTCTCGCTCAGGGCGCCGTTAAGGGGGTATATCGTCAAAATAGACATTTATCGAAGTTATTTATCTGCTGTTCAAAAGAAGTCTTAAGTTAAATAAATTAGTCTAACAATTATGGGACCTTTTTCTAGATTTTGGACTATCAGAAACGCGATTGTAGGAATTTCACTCGATAGAAATAGTTATTGAAATGAGGTCTAAATTTACACTTTTTTTGATATTCTGACAAATTGGGATATCATACAGACTTGAAAAATATTTATTTAGATAGGTTTTAACAATACCTAAATTACTGGTGATTGAAATTTTCATTGTTATTTTAGTTAATTTTGTATTAATTTAAAACCAACGTTTTGTAAATTATCCCCGATTCCATCCCTCTCGCACTGCGGGTCTTTCCGCCTGGAGAAACGGGGACCTTAGCACGGACGATATATCACCTTAATGCTAAAACCGGCACTGAATACGGATTTTGTCAAGCGAGACATAAGGTAGTGTGTAAGCCAAGTTAATTGAAGAACAAAGAGATGATCTGTTAAAATATTATAACAAACTAGAAAATACAAGTTGGAAACTAGTTTTAAGTGAACAAATATTTTGAATAAATTCCTCGGGCCAGGATTCTAACCTGCGACCTCTTGCTTACATGACGTGTGCGCTACCGATTACGCCACCAAGGTACTCGTTTGAGATTCTCCACCATACCCGTTCACCGATTTTCGTAACCACTTGATACACTAGCTAGTAATGCACACATTGGACGCTCACGAGGGCGTTAGTGATTTACCGCCTTGTTAATTGCGAATACAATATCTGTTGCTTGAGTCAGTTAATAAATTAACAGTTCTCATTATTTAAGATAACAGATTAGTTTTTTTAGCTAAGTCTATGGCATTGCTTACTCTGTAGTATAATATTAGAGTGCACTACAAAATAGAAAAGATCAATCAATACCAGGGCACTGACATTTTTTTTTTTAAATCGCATTGTCCTGAGTCAGACCTTTTTCGCTGCCTCAACACAACATCTCTTGTTTTTATTGTTATTGTGTTACTGATCATTGTGTATGTTAGTGTTGTGTTTGTTAATTTTTTAATCTACTTTATTTTATTTTTTACTTGTTATTGCAGCGAATAAATGCCTTCTTATTCTTATTCTTATTCTTATTCTAATCAGAAACAAATTTCAAGTAAAAAGAATATTACGAAAAACTTCCTCGGCCCATGATTCAAATCTCTGCGACCTCTTGCTCACATGACAAGTGCGCAGGCGCTACCGATTACGCTACCGAGGTACTCATCCTAGCCCGAGGGCTTTTTCAAAATATTCACTTATTTCAAATGTGTTTCTGATCTGGGGGCAAGGCAGTACTTCCCTGTACTTTTTATCTCTGTACTGCTGAAACAAATTTAATTTAATTCAAATCTAGCTAACATTCTTGCCCTGCTTCTCAACGATACTAATCGATGTGGTTGAGTTAGGCACGTATATAGATAGAATTTTTGCTGGAGAAACAATGAGAAGGTAAACTTAAAAAAAAAACGAAAAAATTTTACTTTGAAAAAACAAAGTTTGTATGAAAAGTGTCATTTTTTTTATAGTCTTACTCGACCTTCTTATTGCTTTTCCAGCAAAAAGTTCTGTGCACGCCACTGTTATATTGAGTAGGTACAGTGGAGACCGCATCAAGTAAGACACATTGGAGTTTGTACCTATCTTATATTCTTCTCTGTAGGGGCTTATGTCGTACTGCAAGTGTATTGATGCGGTCTCCACTGTACATTAGGACAGTTAAGAAAATTTGACAATGGGTTCAAGGCAGTTTTTATAAAAAACTCGTGGGAACCAATAGCAACTATAGTACATTTCAAATACCATGGCCCTATTGCACTTGAAACTTAACAATGGGGCTCATAATGTTTGCCTTTTGTTATCTAATTTGGAGCACTTCAAATTGGCACGCGTCGGTGCAATCTGTATGTAACTAAAGCGTGACTAAGAAATGTTGGTACTTGAAAATAAAAATACGTATGATTAGTTATTTACATTAATGTTTAATTATAATACTATGGTATCTTTATATTTATTACATGTAACGTCTAATAATTAACAAGTACAGACATTCAGATAACTTAAGTTACGACTAGCTTAATTGATTTACGTTTAACATATAGGTACATTAATTATAAAAAATATAAGATTCATTCGCTTTCTGACATATTTTCTTCCGAACTTGAGGTTTCGCAGGTGTTTATGATGAATGGATACACAGGGTGGGTTAAAAAGTCGTTCTCCACTTTGATGACATGCTCACAAGCATTTTTCCAAAGCGTGGGGTTCGTATTGTCTACCACAGTTCTTAAATTTTGAATTACGGTATCACCCACTGTTGGTGTAATGTTCGTCTTACGAATTTGTTTTTTCACATGACTCCACATAAGCTCGATTGGGTTTAACACACAATAATAGGGGGGAAGCCTTAAAATTTCATGCCCAGCCTCAGCCGCTATTTTGTCGATGACGTATTTCTTTTCAAACTTTTGATTTTCTACAATTTCCAACAACTTCTTAATAGTTATTTTCTCAGGTATAGTAACATGACGCCTTCTTAAAAAAGCTATTATATCCGCTTTTCTTGTATTTGTGTTGGGAATTTTTTCGTTTTGCCGGCTATGATAAGACGCATTATCCATAACGATAACGCTGTTGGCAGGGATATTGGGTAAAAGCTGCTCTATGAACCATCTTTCGAACAATTCCGAACACATGTCTTCGTGATAGTCTGCACTTGAGTTTTTCAAATGTTTGCTCGAGACAAGAAGAGCCCTTGGAATCCAACCATTTTCAGTGCCTGCGTGCAATATAATTAAACGTTTGCCTCTTGAACATGGAGTATTTGTCGAACAATTTTGAGAATTGTCCCTGTATCCTTTTTTCAATGTATCGTGGGTGTCAAACCAAGTCTCGTCCAAATATACAATACTTTTTCCTGAAGACCTCTTTAGTCTTATACTGGTAATAAATTCTTCTCTTAATTTTTTAAGCCGTGAAGTTTCCATTATGATTCTTCTTTCATTTAACTTTCCATATTTAAAACCAAGTTTTCGTAAAAGTCTCCATAGTGTCGTTTCTGAATATGGAAAGCCCACATCGCTTGCTAATAATGTTTGATGAATCTCTGTGAGCGTTGGAACTTCATTTTTTCGATAAAAGTCGTACACAGTTCTCTTCACAAATTCTTCTGTAAAATTATCAATTTTTGTAAAAGAAGCTTTTATTCGTGTTCGGGGAAGATATCTTGGTCCTGATGAGGGTGATGAGACAATCCTTTTAACTGTCCTTTCCGGAACATTGGTGAATATCGATGTTTCTTTAATTACACCTTTTTCGCCCATTCGATTTAACAAAGTTTTATAAACACTTATCACCACATCTTGAGCGTCCTTGCTTAAAAATCTTTTCTTACGTTGCTGCGAACTAACTTCACCACTAGACAGGTCACTTATGGATGTTACCCAAGGTCGAAACATTGTTATTGACAGTATACGTGTAATCACTAACGTAGTCAGATGACAACTAACATGAAAATGAAATATTGTTTACATTCATAAAGATTACTTGGTTAAACGATCAAGATCATTAGGTTGCGTGTAAAATACCACACCGCAAAAGGGTCTGGCCAGGTATCTTTTGTTATCACTAATCCTATTGTTAACACCTAATGACCGTCTTAAGTGGAATCGGGCCATGGTATTTAAATGTACTATACAAAAATAGTATAGTTTCGTTCTGTTACTTTTTTCTACACGTTCAAATAATTAGTAAAAAAACCGATTATTCCCGGGTGCAAATTTGATGGAAAGTTTGGGAAACAGAATTAAATAATAATCCTTTTGTCGTCGTTATTTGTTCCCACAAGTTTGTAAAAAACTTTGGACATTACGACACTCGTTCATGTCTATTATGTCATTTGGCCAGCCTAATAGCAAAACCGGTGTTCCCAAACGCACAGCTTATAATTGTTTTTCTTAATTTCGAATAAAAAGTATTAAATAGATAGTTTAAAATCAATTCGCAAAGATTAAATTATGTTAAGGTGTGTTAATTCGGATTTCGGAAACCATTTCGGGATTTACGTTTAATAAGCCGTATTTTCGAAGTTTTGGTCTGAAAGACCTAATGATAATGAATATTTTTACGAAAAGGCTGCAACTTCCATTTGCCCTCGTGTGACGTCACTTGAGTAATGGCTGTTTAGAAATGTGTCCTTTGCTATCAAGATCAATTTATAATAATTTGCTTCAGACTAATTTGACAGTTAGATGGCAGATGAGTAGACAGACAGAGAGACCACTTTTTTTTGTAAGCAATCACACATCACAATCTAATGTGTAAAATTCTCAAGTGACGTCATATCGGACAATTCTTTATATACCAAAATAATGAAAACTATTTCCTAAAATGACGTTAACTCTCTGAAAAAAAAAAAATTTAAAAATCTTTTAAGAATTAAGCAAAGGCAATTGGGCTTTTCTAGCAAAATTGTGTTAATTTATACATAACGTAGTAAAATGATCCTGCGCAACAACTATAAAGTATATATATAAATTTACGAATAACATGACTTGGCAAGAAAAGCATAAACCGACTTTATACTAATTGTCGCGTAATGCTATAATAGTTATTTAAGATACACGTGCGGAAAGTAAGGTTTTATACGAATAAGCATTCGGATAAAAACCTTTTACGCTCAAGTATCTTAAAACATTTTTCAATGCATTTTGCGAGGAAATACAACAAAAAAATAAGTATAATAAAGAATGGTGTTTATCATCATTCAATTATTGCTAGAGCGCGCATACTTATAAATAATTGTTTTTTTTTGGACAACAAAACCTCCTTGCATCTTTGTAATTTTTTAAATTTTATGACTTGCACCATGCACCACAGAGTCAAAAACTTAAAAAAATTACTTTATTTCACGCGTGAAATAAAGGATTTCAGTACTGTTTTATTTCACGTGTGAAATAAAGAGTCGGTTTCCGCATAATTTTGTTACACAAAAAAGAAAACTTTACGAGCAACTGCATTGAAAATTACATTTATTTAATACCTACTTTTTATCAAAAATAGGAAAAAAATCATAACTTGTGTCGCAACTACCTTAAAAATTGGTATTAGACGCTATATTATTTACATAGACGTAGGAGGAAAGTACTGTGAAACAAATTAATACATACGCAGAGACTACAGATATTTTCTGCTTCTATCTTTACACACCTAGTCTAGTCATTACAAGCTCTTCTAATCTTGGTGCTTTGGACTTGGCCCGTCTCCAGTATGTCGCCAATTTGGGTGGCATACGTCCTTCTAGAGCGGCTCGGTAAGAAATTAATTAATTTTGAGCAATTAAAGTGATTAATTTTGAGTCGGCAATTATTTCTTTAACCTTCGTTGATTGTTTGTTTGACGCTGACTCGAAATTAGGAGCTTATTAAAACTGAAAAGGTTTTTATATATAATTTTATGCTTTTCAGTTTAATTTTTCGTCAGCTTAATTATTTACTTATAAAAAGTTATTTTTGAGGCTAAGATCTACTAAGACCTCGGTCAGAGGATCAGCTTAGCGATCCAACGAGGTAACGTTGCCAGCGTCTTGGGTACCCTCCCCAACGGCAACGATTTAAAAAACAATTTTATTTAATATAGGCATTATATTTGTTAATAATTTTAATTTAGATTAAGTTTAGTTTTTAATTTAATTTATTGCAAATACATTTAGCTTCTGTTCATAATAAAAAAGAACAGATCTACTGGATAAGACGACTGTTTACTTTATTATTTATTGCACGGAATAACATCCAAGCAGTTTAATTAAACACTTGATGATGATGTAAAACCGAAACCGGTCGGGTTAAATAAGCTGTGAAAGGAGTGCAAGTGTATTTATTCATCATGTTGTTATCCAAATTTCACCAAGTGCCGACAATCGCAAGTATTAATCATATGAGATCTACTGATTACCACTTTCTTAATTTCTGATTACTTTTAAAATATCTATTTACCTAACTTTTTTAAACATTAATTCAGTGGATGGTCAATCAATCACCCCTATTTTTCTACCGTTAAGGGTGGTTCTTTTTTAAAATTTAAATGGAACCTATTTTGAATTATACCATATCCAATAAAGAAAATCATCAAAAACGGCCTACTCTCTAAAAAGTGATGTGTGGTCAACACGAAAACATAGGTTTAGGGTTCCTTACCCAAAAGGTAATCAACGGGAACCTATTACTAAGACTCCGTTGTCTGTTTGTCTGTCCGTCTGTCTGTCCGTCAGTCCGTCTGTCACCAGGTTGTATCTAATGAACCGTGATAGTTAGACAGTTGAAATTTTCACAGATGATGTATTTCTGTTGCCGCTATAACAACAAATACTAAAAAACAGAATGAAATAAATATTTAAGTGAGCTCCCATACAACAAACGTGATTTTTTTGCCGTTTTTATTGATAATGGTACGGAATCCTTCATGCGCTAGTCCGACGCGCACTTGGCCGGTTTTTTCTTTCGTCGGTTAAATTTACCAGAACATTCAAGCATGCCAGTGTATTCGTACGTTATAATAATAATAAATTATACCGTACTGTCGTCTAAGGTTTCAAAAGTAAAGATAAGCCCTTACCGTAGTATGACAGCACCGAAGTGTTTTCACCTTCAAATGGGTGACGCTCACACGTTTGGAATGAGTGCTCATCTGAACACAGTGATAGTTGGACGCCTTAATGAATTTTTACGAGAAAAGCGTCTCAATATGCCATCGTGTGCATTTTTTAAGTGCACTTACATTTGAAGAAATACGAATAAAGCCAAAAGTGTGACATTTCACATTGAAAACACATTCAAAAACAATGCAATAGATTTTAGGTACCAGAGCTCATATAAACTTTTGAAATATTTGACTACCGTGTGGTTTACTACCGCATGTAAACGGTATTCAGATTGCGAATGTTTGAATTGAAACTTCTTAGTTCAATGACAGGGACTGAGTCATCGGATATTGGACTTGTCGATTCTCTCGCAGTCAATATTGTCCCGTATCCATTTGCATATAATTTAGAGTTACATCTACTATTGATTCCTATTTAGGTTCGGTCGCAAAAACTACCCTATTGGAGAAACTTGTCAAATTGATGAGTGATAATTCGCTTAGATTAAATTATGTTAAGGTGTGTTAATTCAAAAATCATTTCAAGAATTAGGTTTAATAAGCCGTATTCGTCAGAGATCGAAGGTGACCGACATAGCTTGCCGAATCAGTAAGTTGAAGTGGCAGTGGACTGGCCATATTTGTCGCCGACGTGATAACCGTTGGAGCCGTAAGGAGTTGGAATGGAGACCATGTACAGCAAAGCGCAGCGTAGGCCGCCCTCGTGCCCGCTGGACTGACGGCTGGCGGTGGCGGCTGGATGAGGATGACTGAGGACCGCCAAGAGTGGCGTAATATTGGGGAGGCCTATGTCCAGCAATGGACGAATACGGGCTGATGGATGAAGCCGTATTTTAGAATTTGTGGTCTAAAAACTGATATATCATATCATCATATATAAAATTCAAAGTCCTGACTGACTGACTGACTGACTGACTGACTGATATATCAACGCACAGCCTAAACCGCTGGTTCTATATAATTGAAATTTTGCATATAGATACCTTATATAGTGTAGGCATCCACTAAGAAAGGATTTTTCAAAATTCAACCCTTAAGGGGGTGAAATGGGGGTCTAAAGTTTGCATGGGGAAACAAGATTAGTTAGACTAATTTATTTGAGACTTCACAGGAGTACTCCTATCTATAAATGAGTAAACATGTGTTTCAGGTTTTTTCAGAATTTAACCCCTAAAAGGGAGAAATGGGGTGACAAATTCTGAAAATCAATATGAGTATCGTTTGTATGGTTTATCGGGTCGCTGATTACGAAAACAACAACGATTTTAAAATCCTGCGTGGTGGACGTAAAAAAGGCTTTTCAAAATAATAAAACCTAGTTTCCACATTTTTAAAGAACTATTTAAACACAGCTTAGTAGTATTAACAGGAACAATGTAGTTATACTGTGAGCACTTTCAGATGATGTAGTAGTAATGTAGAAGCATACTGAGACCTAGTTTACTACTATTAAACACCGTTTAGTAATATTAACAGTAACCATGTTGTTATACTGTGAACACTTTCAGATAGTTTTGTTCTTGTTATTACGATGTAGTAGCAATTTATAGAAGCATAGTGTGAACTAGTTAACACATTTTTAAAGAACTATTAAACACCGTTTAGTAATATTAACAGTAACCATGTTGTTATACTGTGAACACTTTCGGATAGTTTTGTTCTTGTTATTACGATGTAGTAGTGTAGCATTGCAAATTTTGTAGGGTTGGTTATCACAAAAAGTTACGCGTCGTAAAAGTTTTGCTTGATGTTAAATTTCGGTTTACCCTCTTAATTAGACATAAGTTACTCGCGTGACTGCTGCATTGCTCGAGTTTGGTTCTCGTTCATTTGTCGGCCGGAGTTGTTACAGTAAACTTGTGTTGAGTGTTTCTTCATTTGTTGGCGTTCAACGGCGAATGAAAATGGCGGATGTGCCAACAGGAGTTGTGTTTTTGTTATATTAGGTGGGTTTTGTGTTTAAATTTGGGTTATTCATTTGTGTGGAATGGTTCTTTAATATTGTTTTTGTATTTCAGATAAATTTTAGATATGCGTTTGGATTGATTTTGAAAAGGAATTTTTTCGTCGGGTTGGAGGGAGTTCTGACTATCGTCAGAGCATGGTATGTATTGCTTTCTTTGTATTTTGAGTCACCGGAATTTTGTTCTCATTGTTCCGTGTGGTAAAGGTTTTAATATTGTCTTTTCTCTTCTAATTCCAGGGTGTTTTTTTCAAGATCTTCGTGTTTTTCAAGATCTTCTTGTTTCCAAGATTTACCAGTTTTCGAGATCTACCAGCTGGCAGAGTTATGATCGCCGCGTGGTGTACGCAGTAGCAGTTCCTTTGTCTGCGCGGTCGAGGATCGTTGACCTTGAAGGGGGCAGCGGACGGCGGGTCATTTCCGTGGTGGTTATTGGAAAAATTCAAGTAGGTGTTGGAATTTTTTTACTTTTATCCACACACAATGAAGATATCTAGGACGGTATGTTTTCTGGACACATAGTTATGTGTCCTATTAGTATTCAAGGGTAAATTCTTCTTCCTGTTTCACCGAATAACCCAAACTGTAAAATTTAATGTTCCGTAATATTTTTTTTCCCTGGTAGAACTGAATGGTGTACCAGACGATTTGGTTTAAAGAGTATGTACGACAAATATTTATTGTTTGTAGGATCTACGGCTCCCCTGAGCTAGATTTATTTTTGGAAATTAATTCCCTTGTATGTTTTCAAGTTTTGTTACCCTTAAAGTTTTTTTTTAATGTAATTCCACAAGTTTCCATGTAATCTAGTTACCTGTGGTTAAGGCGGTAACAAACACATCTAGTTATCACTTAAATGTTTATTTTTTTTGTCTTGGCAATACTAATTCCAATGTAATATTACTACCTGATGTTAAGGCGGTCCCTGACACAACTATTTAAAGGTATTTAAGGATTAGTAATGTCTTGGCAAGATATATGTCAAATGAAGGTCTTGGCCAAAAGCTTGTAACTAAGTATTATTTTTTTCTGTAACACCTTTGGCTTGTGGAATTGACGTTTTGTTTTGTAATAAAGTTAAATACACTTAATTGTAAAGTACCTCGAAGTTTTCTTCAGAACCTTTTACCAACGATTAGGTTACAATTAGGTCACTGTATAATTTTATTTTGTTCAGTGGTACGACTGGTGGAAAGACCGGGTACTCGCTGGTCGTGCTACCTGACAGTAGCAATGTAGAAGCATAGTGTGAACTAGTTTACACATATTTAAAGAACTATTAAACACCGTTTAGTAATATTTACAGTAACCATGTTGTTATACTGTGAACACTTTCGGATAGTTTTTTTCTTGTTATTACGATGTAATAGCAATATAGAAGCATAGTGTGAACTAGTTTACACATATTTAAAGAACTATTAAACACCGTTTAGTAATATTCACAGTAACCATGTTGTTATACTGTGAACACTTTCGGATAGTTTTGTTCTTGTTAATACGATGCATAAACAATGTACAATATTTACGGAACATCGCATCCAAAATTTGTCTCACACAATTTTAGATGCATATTTAAGACTATACTTCTACATCTTTCTACTACTATACTTCTACTTCTTATCTTTCACACAGCCGCAAAGAGTATTAACTATTGCGACTCTACGACCATATTTCAAGTGCAGATTTCTATGTTACCGAAATTTCAGCCGCCGCGGCCGAATTTGGTTGTATGGGTGAGATAGATTTCTATAACATTTTAATTTTAGATGCATATTTAAGACTATACTTCTACATTTTGCGGCTAAAACTTCACATAGCCGCAAAGAGTATTAACTATTGCGACTCTACGACCATATTTCAAGTGCAGATTTCTATGTTACCGAAATTTCAGCCGCCGCGGCCGAATTTGGTTGTATGGGTGAGATAGATTTCTATAACGTTTTAATTTTAGATGCATATCTAAGACTATATTTCTACATTTTGCGGCTAAAACTTCACACAGCCGCAAAGAATATTAACTATTGCGACTCTACGACCATATTTCAAGTGCAGATTTCTATGTTACCGAAATTTCAGCCGCCGCGGCCGAATTTGGTTGTATGGGTGAGATAGATTTCTATAACATTTTTGTTCGTTGCTTTATTACTTCTTTAGTAAACACGAAGGGTTCCATACCATTATCCATAATAATACAGATCGCGCCAAACATGGATCGGTCCATACATTTTGTTCCTGTCCTGTTGATGCGAATCGTCGCCCCGTGTTTAGAGGGGACTAAAAGTGTGGCGCGATCTGTACTCGTTAACTTATAAAGCCTTCTTAGCTGTGATAGTTTTGCTTTTAATTTCGTTATATATACTACTGCTGTGATTTTTTTCAAGTCTGCAAATATAACCGTTTCGCCAGCAGGGGGTGGGGGGGACACTTGACTCTGACAAAAATTAACACTTTTAAGTTTAATATTTCGCAAACGGAACCCTGGATCGAAAAATGTTCTTTTCACACCCCCAATATTTTTAATTTACCTATCCAATGACATCGCACACTAGGAGATAGACGAGAAAAAAAAAACATCCCCACTTTACGTGTAGGGGAGGCACCCTAAAAAAAATCTTTTTCAAAATTTTACTATACCACTTTATCGGCGTGATAAATATGTATACCCATGCCAAATTAGAGCTTTCTAGTACTAGTAGAACTACTATATAATCTGTGCTATTAGTCTCTAAGCTAAGCCGCGGACAGACAGACAGACGGACATGGCGAAACTATAAGGGTTCGTTGTTGTTGACTACGGAACCCAAAAAAAGCGTCCAATTTTAATATTGAAGTGAATTTCATAAAAAACGAGATATGAGACAGGAAGTCTGAGTTCTGAGTAATGTCGAAAATCGTTTAAACACCGAAAATATTAGGTCCACATTTGAAATTGAAAATCAGCGTCATGGCGCTAGCCATGTTCATGACACTTGCTGAGTGGAGACCTATTTGGTATTATTATTAGTCTCTAGTTGTTAGTTTTAAGAAAAAATGTGGAAATACCAAATAAAGCTACTCTATTCTATTCTACTCTAAATTGGCTTTTTGTATAGAGAATTTGAAGGAAACTCAATTTTCAGTACTAACATTTGTGGATTTTTTTCAGGAATGACAAAGCCTAATTTTATAATTACTTTTGTGTATTGATGAATAAGAATAAGAATATCTTTATTTGCTTTAACAAGGGTAGATAGTACTAGGTGTATAGTAGGTACATGCAAAAGAGCTCCTTATTAGCTAGTTTTAATGTAGCATGCAAATTTTGGTACAAAAAAAAAAAAAAAGATAATATAAGAGACAACAAATAATATAAGAAATAATATAAGAGACAACATTAAGCTAACAGCAACATTAATTTAATTTTTGAAAAGTAGCAGCTGTAAAAAATTATTACGAATCTTATCATGGAAATTGGAAGCATTTAGGGCGAACTGCTTTTGAAGATTTAATTTTAGTTATCAAACGGAAAATAAAAAAATAATACGTAGGTATATAACCTTGAAATAAACTTTCCAAAAAAAAAACAAACAATGGATATAGCTATTGAATTACAGAAATCATCCCATGAATCTTTAAGAAAATTTCGCCTATTTCATAGGTAAGCACCCAATATTTGTTTTCAGTGTATGGTATCTGTTAACAGTGGCGAGAACAGAACTTTTTTCCGGAAAAACAACCAGAAGGTCAATAAAAAATAAAAAATAAAAAAATACTTTGAAAAATGAAAGTTTGTATGACGCCAGGGCACTGCCTAACCTACAGTGAACATTTTCATATAACTTTTTTTTTTCAAAGTGTTATTTAAATATCACTACTGACATCGACAGACTACCTGATGGGACGAGCAGGTATGGAGTTTTCAGGCGGTTCAGACAAGACATGACAAAAAATTAATTGAATAATGAACTATGAACTTGTCGTGCGCCTAGTGTTTTCCACGCACCCGTTAAATATTTAAGCCTAGTATTATAATCTACTAGACCTTTGCAAAAATAGGATGTTAGTTTTACAGTTGACTCCTGGATAGTGCGGAGTACTTCATAATAAGTGTATCAACTATTTTGAAGAACAAACGACATCGCGATGTAGACAACCCGTGGCGCCATCTGTTTTGCACTTAACAAGACAAGACATATACTTTTTCTACTACACCTGCTCGGAAAGTACCTTCTGACTATTTTGAAAACGATGCACAAAATACGTCATTACTGTCATACAAATATGCGGGCGGAAAAAGTGTATGAAAATCCATTGTTAACGTGCTTGAGCGGGCAGAAAAATTATATGCCAATCTATTGTTGACGTGTTGTTTATTTTTTAATATAGGATTAGCAAGTGGCCAGTATCATTTTGCGAACTCGGGCATAAAAACTTTTTGTCTTTTGGCATAATATGATTAAATTAGGTTACTTACCAAGAAGTTTATAACAATGTCAAAATTGTTACCTACTGATGTTATCAAAAGAAATCAAAACGTTAAAATCACGCGCGAATCGCTTTTTTTGTTTTATCTGAATTTTAAATTTGTAAAATTACTAGCTAGCTTCTGTCTTACGAAAGTTGAGAGTAACTTTACCTGAAACGGGCATGGAAAGGAAAGTAGGTACCATATTATACGTGGATTCAAACAAGTGTTTTCAAACATAATTTGTCTTTTATTTTCCTCGCAGGTGAAGTATAAAGCACTATGTATCACTCAGGAGAAAGTGCGATTCCCAACTCGTGTGTATTGACGCCCTTGGCTTCGCCTCGGGCCTCAAACTACACCCTCGTTGGTAATCGTCCCCTTTCTTCCCTCGGTGAATAATGTACTATTAATGTGTGCCATATGAAAGAAAAGTTAAAGTAGAAAAACAAGATACAGATGGATTACAATTGGCGGTCTTATCGCTAAAAGCGATGTCTTCCAGACAACCTCTGGCTGGAAATGAAGCCAAGGATATAAATCGTAAAGGTGGTGTACATCAAAATAAATAAATAGACAATTTAATAAGTGTTTACTTACTATGTTATATGTGCTAATACTTAAATATGATGAAACATAAAATAAACTAATATACAAGGTGTAACCATAATTGGAACATTAAAAAAATACGGGTGTTTCTTTTCTGTGTATTTCATGAAATATACGGACAATTATAATCAGTTTCTGGTATATGCATTTGGATTATATAAGGTCTTTCAATTTAAATGGAAAGTAATTTAGGAGGTGATTCAGTATCGTTAATACATCACAATCCACTGCAAAGCTCTTTTTTTGCGCGATCTTTTTTTTCACTTCTCAGTACAAAGTGGTCCGATCAGCTGACACAGTTTGTATGGACAAGTGAAAAAAAAGTTGCGCAAAAAAAGTACTTTGCAGTGGAATGTAATGTATTAACGATACTGAATCACCTCCTAAATTACTTTCTATTTAAATTGAAAGACCTTATATAATCTAGAGATTTGATTTTGGAAAACATGTTTGTATAAATTTTCCTCGATAGAAATAATTATTGAAATCTGCATAGCTAGCATGGCAGGAAGAAAACCTAAGAAAAAGCCCGATAAAACGTTGTATTTCTTCATTTTGACAAGTAAACCAAGATGGAAGTTTTATTCTTCTTTAACTAACATGGTGTCAAGATAAAAAAGCAGGTCTTCTAATACACTTTTTCTCCTCGTTTAACGAGTAGCAGCCATGTACAGAACTCAAACATATTTTATTAGATGGGTTTCAACAATGTCTAGATATTCAATTTTGGATATTTTGCTTAACTTAATTTAAGCGTTTTATCTTCTTCTATCTGTATCGAAAGGACAAAGACAAGACGCTTAAAATAAGGTTAGTCCTGTCAAATAAGTTAAGTTGTGCTACACCGAATCGACACCATTATCCTTGTCCACAACGGCATAGTAAGAAAGCGAAAAATAAGAAATTTCGTAACTCTGAAAAATCTTGAAAAATTAATATTGTTCATTAATAATGGAATATTCCATCAATCTGTGAAAAGCCTCTGAGAATTTTGACGGATAAATCCCGTGATAAAACAGGGACCCATGAATATTAAAATTAGAAATGTTTTACCAAGGTATTTTTCTACTGTCTTGATTTATTCCGGACTAGCTTTTGCCCGTGGCTTCGCCCGCGTTGAATTAGTTTTTTCTGTAGTTTTTTCTGTATATTACGTTACAGTCTTTTTCTTTGGTTTAAGATGTTTTTGGTTCTTAGAGTACAACATTTTCTGTCACCTAAATTTAGATTTGTCACTTATCTGCAATACCCTAATTATAATATTTATTGCCAAGAAACATGTCATCTTAATAATAAAAACGGTCTCTAAGTATGAATCATCAAATTAATGTAAATATTTATGTTAAATCATAGTTTGTTGATTTGATTGATTTGATTTCTCTTTAGCCTCAATATAAGGTATGTCCTCAAAAAACATCAAAATGATAGATAGATCTGTCACCAAATAAATAGATCCGTTCCTTAATTCTATTGGGCAGGTCGTAAAGTATGAAATCGAAAATCTTACACCAAAAGTCAAAAAATAGATGCGACAACGAGCGGAGCGAGAAGGAGCGTGTTAGGTTTATATATTTTAAATACATTTGGGGAGCCGAGCGAAGCGGAGCGTAGCGAGGCGACCGTCATAATTTTTACATAGTTATTTTACGTAAACGTTTTTTGTTGATTAAATTTTGGTAACACTTCTATTACTTTGAAACCTAATACAGGTATTTGATGATTGATATTATTTCAAAGTGATTCGTAATTAATATTAAGGTAAGCGTTTGGATATTATTTGGTGATTCACTTTAGGTGAGAGGTCTACTATTTTAGGAACAAATATTATTTGTTAGGTCATTGAAAATTCTTTAACTAGGTAATTGATAAAATCATACCCTTATAAAAATTAGGTATAAATGACCGGGGTGGATCTTTTAAGTACGTTAATGTTGTTTAAAAACTACACGTAGATAGAAGAGCAAATTCAAATGACAAAAATAAAGGTACGTTGCCAGAGTTTGGTAGATTTTATAGACTCTTACATATTCATTCTGACTTTGGTTAAGAGTGTTTTTCGTTCTCAGGATCTATTATTTGATCCCCAGGTAAAGTGTGTTGGGAATTGTTTATGGGAAAAAAGTAGACTTTGTTTTATTGTAGGTCTAGAACTGCACTTTTGCAAAGTTTCAACCTATCGACTGAGTAGGTACGTAGTACTACTTTTTCTTCTGTGGTACGACGTTAAGGAGTAAAACTTACATCCATCCATACATCGAGGAACATGCGCATGAATAATACAGTGGGTGTAAAAATAATGCTATAAAACTAATGGTAACTAATGCTGTATTACAACGAACTAAAATCAATGGAAGCGTAAACTCGCATAAAACTTGACGCTATCATTTATGTGCCCAGGCGGGCAGGGCTTATATTTAAGTGTATTGCGTTGATCAGTCTTGCGTTGCGCGGTACGCTGTCCGCAATAGTAAGCACAACAAAATAATTAAAGAAGGAGGAACAAAATGCCGGGTTGCAACGTGAAATGGTGCATAAGTAACTCGTGCAAACACTGCAAGAGTCAAAACGGTCAGTTTTTATGCGTAAAAATTCGAAATTTTCATAAATTTAAAACCAAAAACTCTAAAAACGAAATAACCTTATAAACGAATAACACATTACAACGTATAGTGCTTTTTACATTTTCGTCTTTAATGTTCTTTTCAATGCATGTGCTCATAAAGGCCCACTTTTTATGCATCAAAACCGAACAAAAAGTCGATTATTTTGCCCTAGGGCTTTATTATTATTATTATTTTTTTATTTGTTTACAATGGTTGGCTAACCTGCAGCCTTTCCTGTGTACCATAGACGTTATACTTTTTTTTTCCATTGTTAACGGCTCTGGATACAGTCCTTTTGAGCCAATTATAATCTAAAGTTCACAAGATTACATTTGTTTTCATTTCCTCACACTATGCATTGAACAATGTAGTATGATACACGGGCGTAAAAGCAATAAATTACTCGGTTACGTTTAAAACACTCGCTACGCTCGTGTTTTAAATCGTCCTCGTAATTTATTGCTTTGCGCCCTTGTAGCATAAACTACTATTAATTTAGTCTATGGTTGGCTATAATCAGAATGGCGTGATTACTACTAGCCAATCATATTGCGATTATCGTAATGACCTAAGCACGTGTAGTATGCTCAAAATCACACACAACCTCCGTGTCGTGAGGCCATAATCCTAGGAAGGGATGTACTGAGATAGATTTCTGTAACATTTTTGTTCGTCGCTTTATTACTTCAAAAGTAATAATAAAACCGGCCAAGTGCAAGTCGGACTCGAGCACGAAGGGTTCCATACCATTATCTATAATAATACAGATCGCACCAAACTTCTAGTCCGCTCGGATGTTGCTCTTCCCAAGAAGCCTTCTTAGCTGTGATAGTTTTCCTTGTAATTTCGTTATGTATACTACTGCCGTGATTTTTTTCAAGTCTCCAAATATAACCGTTTTGCCAGCAAGGGGCACGCACTTGTCTCTAAAAAAAATTAACACTTTTAAGTTTAATATTTCGCAAACGGAACCCTGGATCGAAAAATGTTCTTCTCACACCCCCAGTATTTTTAAATTACCTATAGAACGACATACCACACTAGGGGATAGACGAGAAAAAAAAATCATCCCCACTTTACGTGTAGGGGAGGTACCCTAAAAAAAATCTTTTTCAAAATTTTACTATACCACTTTTACTATACCACAAATTAGAGCTTTCTAATACTATTAGTCTATAAGCTAAGCCGCGGACAGACAGACAGACAGACAGACGGACTTGGCGAAAATATAAGGGTCCGTTGTTGTTGACTACGGAACCCTAAAAAGGCGTAAAATTTTAATATTTAAAGTGAATTTCATAAAAAACGAGATATGAGACAGAAAGTCTGAGTTCTGAGTAATGTTGAAAATCGAAAATAATTGAATTAATTCAATTGTCCTATTGAATTGTCATGATATCAATTGAGATGAAAGAACGGATATACAATATTCATTCCTTTTTCATAGAGTGTCGTCGTTATTGGTACCGCCGTTATTTTTTTTCAACATGTTGATGTGCATGTTTTTTAGGATTGGCATTAAGTAAACTTCATCTGAGTATTTTTTTTTTATTGCTTTTCATATGGGTACAAAAAGTTATGTACCTTGGAAGAAAAAATATATGGGTGACATTTTGATTTTTTTGCCAATTTACGAAAAATTTCTAAAAAAACTACAGAAAAAAATACCAGAAATGACATCTACAACATTGATTTACACGAAAATGATACCAAACTCAATATCGTAACCACACAGCAGCAAATGGATTTTTTTAAAGATGACGAGTGGCAGCCATCTTTAATCTCCTCCCCCGTGCAAAAGCCCCCTATCTGGAACTTATCATATATATTTTCAGTAATCTCTCAATAGCCTCCATCTCCATCTGATTTTTCGCCCTGATTATGATATTTTATTAGCCCGCTGGGCTCCGCTACCACGAACTGCTTTTGAAGATTTAATTTTAGTTATCAAACGGAAAATAAAAATAAAAAA
The DNA here is from genome assembly GCA_934047225.1 of Ypsolopha sequella. Classification (NCBI taxonomy): domain Eukaryota; kingdom Metazoa; phylum Arthropoda; class Insecta; order Lepidoptera; family Ypsolophidae; genus Ypsolopha; species Ypsolopha sequella. The sequence continues at coordinate 24,597,109 of OW203984.1, read as the reverse complement.
ATAATACGTAGGTATATAACCTTGAAATAAACTTTCCAAAAAAAAAAAAAAAAACACTGGAAATAGCTATTGAATGACAGAAGTTACCCCATGAATCTGTAAGAAAATTTCGCCTATTTCATAGGTAAGCACCCAATATTTGTTTTCCGTCTATGGTATCTGTTAACAGTGGCGAGCACGAACTTTTTTCCGGAAAAACAACCAGAAAGTCAATAAAAAAATATAAAAAAAAAATACTTTGAAAAATGAAAGTTTGTATGACGCCAGGGCACTGCCTACCCTAGAGTGAACATTTTCATATAACCATTTTTTTTTTCAAAAGCTGATGCCGGGCTCGACTGTGGAAGTACCACCATCTTACTTGGAGACCCCCTCGAAGTAATTCGGGGGAAAGTAAGAGGACAGCTCACAGGCAAAAAACCAGGAGGCCCACCATGCCTGGGACCGATGGATGACGGCATATCCATCACTAATAGCCGGGCCTTATATGGAACAGACTGGTGACGGGCAGCGGCGTCACTGGTGCGAGGGTTCCGTCACCGCGCTTACCAACCCGCCTGCCCAGTGTGTGTGAGTATGGGCAATTCTTCCAGGATGACCGCCGGGAGTGGCAAAGTACTGGAAAGGCTTATGTCCAGCAGTGGACAAACTAGACTGGTGGATGGATGGTTATTTAAATTTTTTCATATTTTTTATTGTTAAAAAAAGTTATATGCACGCCACTGCCTGTTAATCTATGTACATTCTGTGTTCACCTAATTGAAACATCTCAATGTACCTCTCCTCCCAGGTACGTGGCCATCATCAGCCCGCTGCGGCCCAGACTGGGCAAGCGAGCGACCCTCACCATCGCGGCAGGCATCTGGGCCAGCAGCTCCATCATCAGCAGCCCCAACTTAATATACTTCGACAGACTACCTGATGGGACCAGCAGGTATGAAGTTTTCAGGCGGTTGAGACAATACATGACAAAAAATTAATTGAATAATGAACTATGAACTTGGCGTGTGCCTAGTGTTTTCCACGCACCCGTTAAATATATAAAGCCTAGTATTATAATCTACTAGACCTCTGCAAAAATATATATATTGATTTATAACGTAAATTGTAGCACCGCGGAGTACTTCAGAATGAGTGTATCAACAATTTTGAAGAACAAACGATATCGCGATTTAGACAACCCGTGGCGCCATCTGTTTTGCACTTTACAAGACAAGATAAATACTTTTTAACGTGTGCCATATAAAAGAAAACTTAAAGTAGAAAAACAAGATACAGATGGATTACAGTTGGCGGTCTTATAGCTAAAAGCGATGTCTTCCAGACAACCTCTGGATATAAATAAGCCAAGGATATAAATCGTATAGGTGGTGTACATCAAAATAAATAAATAGACAATTTAATAAGTGTTTACTTACTATGTTAGATGTACTAATACTTAAATATGATGAAACATAAAATAAACTAATATACAAGGTGTAACAGAAAGGTGTAACCATATTTGAAAAGCTTATTCAGTCAAAGGTATAGAACAACTTTTCTATGAAGCTAAACCTGAAATCTTAAAAAAAAAACTGTCCTTCCATACATTTCGGCCGAGCGGCATTGTATTTTCCTATGAAACAGTTTTTTTTATTTTCCGAGGTACAGTGTTTGTTCCATAGTAAAAGTTGTTCTATACCATTGACTGAATAAGTTCTTCAAATATGGTTACACCTTTCTGTTACACGTTGTATATCTTCATATATATATATCTACGTTGTACATCTATATTATAAATATTTCGTTTTTATATATATTTATAATATTTTTTATTATTATTTATATATTTATATTTATATATATATTAAAGACTGTTGCCGAACAATGGTTCGAAATATATCTCTTTATATGGGTTTTTTAATATATATAAATATAAATATAAATATATAAATAATAATAAAAAATATTATAAATATATATAAAAACGAAATATATATAAATATTATAATCTTAATAACGACAAATACGTCTTTACTCCATCATTTTTATTATATTATAAATACAAAAATATTGTAGAGAACCAGTAAATAAATAATAATAATAGCAGCATAGGTATATAGATTATAAAAAGATTACAAAGAAAGAAAATTATCCTTTACCACCTAATCTTTTGAACACAGGTAACGAGGGAGCACGCCTGATGGCTATGGGCTGGTCATCGACTCAACAGCAAAGGGGTTACCTACCATAAAATATTTAAAGAGTGAGCTGGAGTTGCTAATGGCAAATTTTCAGAAGAACGTAGAGTTATATCGTGAGTGGCGTGGAGGAATTTGAAAGAATAATTAAGATAATTTGGAGTCGATGGATTGAACATTGGTAACGGCAGCTCAGTCGGTAGGACCTTGAGACTAAGTTTGAAAGCAGGGTTTGAACGTGTCGGGCGAGCATGCAATAATTAGTTTTTCGGAATGGACAAGTTTCCTGAAGTGAAATATCACTTTATTTTTTATAGAAACTGATTAATTAGTAATAGCAAAGCACAAAAGATTTTGAATTTTTGATTTTGAAGATAGCGACATCTATTATTACTTTTAGTATGAAATCGCATCAGAGGCTAAGGGGTCATCTCGGTCACATAAAACTGGGCCGCATGGCCGAGTTGATAACTTTCGATTAAATCAATTTTATTGGGGTTAAACTCGGCCTCACATACAAAGCACAGTCAATCTAAGAAAGGATTGGATCCAAATACCTACTATAAAACTTCGAATAAAACTATTAAAAAAAAATTAAAAGCAATCTCGTTACCAGGAAAGAACATGTTTTGTTGAAATCATGATAAGTTTTTACCTGTCTCTTCCTTTCCATACAGTATTGTTTTTGTCTAACGTGTTTTCTTTAAATATATTTAAATAACTCAACAACTTGGCCGACACTGAAAATTTGATCAAAATTGATTTAATCGAAAGGTGTCAACTCGGCCACGCGGCCGAGTTTTATGTGGCCGAGATGACCCCTTAGCCGCATCAGATAAGACTTGCCGTTAGGTTCAGTTTGATTGCCAATAACTTCGTCATTTTTTGAGATATCGAAAAAATGATTCTACTACTGTTTTAACCTTTTTAAACGCAATTGATTTTCATAAAAATCTTCATATAGGAGACGGGCTCATTGTACCAACGTAATTGTTTACTTACCACTTGCTGGCGGTAAAGGAAAACACTTTGAGGTAAAACTGCGATGCATAAGATTCACCCACTATCACTTTGGGACGTTAAAATCGTCGGTGATAAGAGGTTGTACGAATGTTGACTGTATACACGGAAAAGCCTGCAAACCCTGTGATCGGGGAGCCTACTTATTTATATTAAATAAAGGGGAACAAAAATACAAACAGAAATAAAATGTCAGATTTCGGATGATTTTGTTGCAAAAATTAAGTTACGTATAGCCATAAAAAAAAATATGTTCTTGGTTAAATTTTAAGGAATTCATTTTCCACAAACCACAATAATCGATTCATATTTGTACTGTCAGTGAATTTTTTTGTAACCCTCTATTTTACACTTCTTATCGATTTTGTCTCAGGTATCGCTTTCGCGATTTTGTTGTTTTTTTTTAATAAAATTAGTATGAAGGATATCTATTCAATTTGCAAATACCGCGTTATTCGGGTCAAGAAAGGCACCCCATTTTTTTGAAAATACGTAAATCCACTGCTGCAGTCGGCGGCAGCAAGATATTGTCAGTCTACGCTACGCCTAGCGTTGGCGCCCGTAAGACGTGAAACCTGTGCCTTTTTTGCAAGCTATAAATATCTCCCAAAACGAATCCAAAAGAAATTGAAATTAATTTCATAAAGTAATATATCAAAGAGCATCATATTCCTGCCGTTAAAAACGCAACAAAATATGCGTATGAGTCATTTTGCTACATCGTGCCATAGTCATGACAACAAAACTAAATGAATTTGAAATTAATTCATAATTTTATGCGGGAAAATATTATGTTACTCTAAAAAAATAATTTTCTGATTGCTATTGAAACTCAAATTAATTAATTTATACTTACTGAGATGTGTATCAAAGATCAATGATCTTTTCGTGAAATTACCCTCTAGTATTGGCTCACCATTTCAGCTCTAATAAGTTAAGTTTTTTGCAAATTATATAGGTACACTTACTTGGGATAAATCGCCAAGTATTTAAAATATAGAAATTTATTATGATATATTTACAGTGCATGGCAAAATTATAAGATCGTAGATAATCCTGTCGGTACATGTTCAGGTCCCGTTACACATAATGAAAAAAAGGAAACTCTTTTATGATTCATTTATTGTCCCTCTGTTTGTCTGTCTGTCCGTTTGTCTAGACAATTTTTCGGGGTGAAATTAATAAATACCAATATTTACGGCCCTGTACAGAGCTGTAAAAACATACTTTTGACGTTTTGATGGCCTTTTATTTAACTTTTGCATACAAATTTTCTCACAATGAAAATATAAGGATGAACACTTGAGATAATATTTTGCATTTAAAAGTCAACACAGAAAGGAATTGTAGAACAAATAATTTCAAAAATATGAAAACCATGTTGTTCTATTCTAAAGGGATTAAAAATGCAACTTTTAGCTAAGAAAACTTATAGTTAAAAGTGTGTTGTATGCATAAACATCTTTTGAATGATATTACAATAGTAATAAAATAATTAACTTTTCCGTAGTCATGATACCAGCCGTAAATTCCTATAATAATCTGATATCACGCTTATGGAAAACCCAATTATTTTGAAGCTACCATAATATCATTTAAATATGTTTATGCATATAGCAAACTTTAACGACAATTTGTCTAAGCTAAAAGTTGTATTTTGGCCGTTATAATTATTTTTTAATATTTTGTTAAAAATCCGGAGAAATGACCCGTAAGGAAAACCTTTAATGAAAATATTTGTTATCTTAGTAACAAAGAAAAAAATAATAATAAACAAAGCTATCGCCACATTGAACAAACAGTAAATAATTAATCCCTTTAGAATAGAACAATATGGTTTTTAAAATTTTTATATTATTTGTTCTACAGTTTCTTTCTGTGTTTTCTTTCAAATGCAAAATATTATGTCAAGTTTTAATCTTTATATTTTCATAAAGAGAAAAATTGTATGAAAAAGCTCAATAAAAGGCCATAAAACGTAATAAGCATGTTTTTACAGGGCCGTAAATATTGGCATTTATTCACTTTACCCAGAAAAATTGCCTAGACCAACGGACAGACAGACAAACAGAGGTACAACAAATTAATCCTAAAAGGGTTTTTTTTTCATTTTGCGTAAAGGGACCTGAACATTTCAAACTATCATAGAAAAAAAAACTATAATTTAAACACTTGGCGATTTATCCCAAGTGTATACAGGTGTTCCAAAAGTCAATGCTATCCCTTGGAAGGCCGATAGGTCAGCTCATGACTGACCAGAATATCAAAATATGACCTCAGCAAAAAGTAGATAGTCTTCAAGTTTATACTTTTATAAATTTCAAATCTGACAACTCCGAATAGATTTTTGAGAGCCAAAGCTAACAAGTTCTAAATTCTAAGGAAACAATTTTTGTTGCGCAGCTCTGAATAGTCCTGCTATTGATAAAGTCAAAAATAAACCTAGAAATCCTATAACATCAGGAAGAAAAAAATAATACCCGATTTATGAGCAATTTTTTGTACTTAGGTTAGTTCAATACAACACCCTGAAAAAAAATTTACTATGTTAGTTTGGCCAATTGTCTAAAATAACGGCTCATCAAATCTTGTTTTTAAAATGATCTGAAAATTTCTGTGTACCTATTACTTTTGAAAAAAAAGTTATTGCTATTTTACTACCAAAGGAGCTGCGTATTTTTTTCAATAATTAGATTTTAGAATGACGTGCGTTAGAAATGCCATTTGATACGCGTTAGAGTGAGCTAAATAGTGACGCAATTCAAAATGAGTTGGAATGAGATAGTAACGCAGTTAAACGTAGTTAAATGAGAGAGATAGCGACATAATTGAGATAGGCTACAGTGAGATAGATAGTGACGTGGTGCATTCTTTCTGAAAGTATTTGATAGATTGAAAGAAGAAGCGTCTGAGCAAGCATGATTTTGGTTTTAAAGGGCAGAAAGTTCTGGAGTTGCTTTAGGGAGTGAAATGCGCCATAAACTCTTCTGCTGGTTTCATTCACATGGGCGACCCAAACTTACAAAATAAAAGATCAAAAACATGTAAAACACGAATACAGAAATCAATATGAACTATTACTATTTATATGTACATGAACCCAGTGTTTTATGCATGGCTGTCCAGTCTATTGGCTAAAGTATTCAAAACGGAGTTAGACCTACCGCGCACTCTACAGAGCTTGGACGCGCATATCTTACGGATGATGGTAAAGAAACAATCAGTGAACATTCCAAAAATTCAATTCAAAATTCAAAAAGTTTATTTTGCAAAGTAGGTATATATAATACACGTTTCACAAGTCAAATTTTAATCTTATAAAAATATATGTAATAAAATAATAAATGTACATGAACTACTCAGATTAAATGTTTATTTAATTTATGTAGCAATATATATACGATTAAAATTATAGGTAAAATATCAATCAAACGCCTGAACCCATACCGGAGACCCGGCCAGGGACCAGGAACAAGGTTCAATGATCACCAACCCAGCCCCAAGCACGAATCCAGGCGGCCGACCAAATCCCATCCTATATACTACATAGTAATAGGTTACATATATAAATACATTCCTTTGGCACTGCATGCGCGCGGCAGCCCAAACAATGCTCTGAATGCGTTGTTATACAGAACGTGAAGGGCATTATACGATTTCTTTGTATATTTAGTCCATAAACTACATGTGTAAAAAGAAGTGCAGTATGCTCGGAATAGTGTCAATTTGACCTCTGCTGTGCAGCGACTAAATCTGCGCGCTATCATATTGGCCCTGACTGATAATGCCCTTCGCTCCCTTTCAATATCCGCATCATCACGTAGATCCTTGTTACCAGGTGTCCTAAATATTTGAACATTTTAACTCTATTGATGCTATTGTAATATGTGCTTACGTAAAGATTACAGGAAAAATATAGCGGTTGAGAAATTCACGAAAACAAAATGACAAATTTAAATTTTCTGTTCCCAAAACGGTCCAATTACGGAACCCTAGGTACGCGAGTCTCACTCACAATTGACCGGTTTTTTATATAAAAATTAATACAGTTTTGTTTTTTTCAATTCTTTATACAAAGTTACGGAATCTTAAGTCCAATTTTCATATTAACTAGGTAGAATAAAAATGAATAAAGGAAGCAAAATTTTGTTTTCATTTCTCAAAGCCCTTTTCTTCTGAAAAAGTTTCGTTCCATTAAACAAAAATAACATAACATTTTCGCAGTAACCAGTTGGAAACGAAATTTTCCTTTTCTTGCTATATTTCAAAAGAAGTTTGCTATATTGTTACGTTTTAGTTTGTCATTTTGGCCATCCACCGCTTCTGAAGGGTCGGTTGCGCCAAACATGCTCTCGCGTTTGGACAATTTAGCATATTAAAACAAACTATTTTTAACAAATAAAATTTGTGTAGGTAGCTAAGGAGTTGAACTACTTTATAATTTTTCAGATTTGACACAAGTATAACAAGCATCGGGAAAAAAAAATCGGAATGATCACTAAAATCACGAAAAACGTAATTTGGCGCAGCAATCAAAAAAAAAATTTTTATTTGTTCCTAATTTCAATATATTTTTTTTTTGTAAAGAGTTAAATGTTCTTTATTCATATAATATTTTAATATTTTTTTCCTTTGTGATTTAAAAAGAGATACACAAACTTCCAAATTCTTTTTGCGTAATTTTTCTGTAGAGGAAAAATGTAGAATGTTTGAGTATTTCTTTTAAAATAACGAAAGGAAATAAAAAATATTTAAAAATCTGTAGCCTACTTTCATTTCTTTGCTCTATAAAAAAATATTTTATTTTGTAGTTAGATCAGTAGACTGATCATACTAGTTCCAAAGTCAAATTACGTTTTCCGTGATTTTACTCATCTTTCCGATCTTTTTTCCCGATGCTTGTGATACTTGTGTCAAATCTGAAAAAATATAATGTAGTTCAACTCCTTAACTACGTACACAAATTTTATTTGTTAAAATATTTGTTTTAATATGCTAAATTGTCCAAACACGAGAGCATGTTTGGCGAAAGTTTCAATTAAAGACCAATATACTTGTTTAATTTTAAATATTTCGGGAGGAATATTACCAAATAAATTTATCTTTAGGTACTAAGAATTAAATCGTAAGGTATTTTCCGTAGAAGGCAAAAAAAATTAATATATTTCTAGGAGCACCAGAGCACTGTTCTGAGATTCAGGTAGATCGTCCATAAGACGCAATGGAAGATCCCTGAGCGACACCCATGTCCAGCCTCTTCGGCTACGATGTAAGTGCACCCGTGGAAGCCACGATAGTCTGCTGTCTGTCCCTCATGAAGTCAGCCATGAGCGCCAGGGCCGGCCCGCGCATCCCTTAGTACTATAATAACATAGAGATTTTTTTTTTTTCAATCTGGATTTTTTTCCATCCATCCATCCATCAGCCTAGTTAGTCCACTGCTGGACATAAGCTTTTCCAGGACTTTGCCACTCCCGGCGGTCATCCTGGAAGAATTGGCCATACTCACACACGCTGGGCAGGTGGGTTGATGAGCGCGGTGCTGGAACCCTCGCACCAGTGACACCGCTGCCCGTCACCAGTCTGTTCCATATAAGTCCTGGCTATTAGGGATGAAATCCATCGGTCCCAGGCATGGTGGGCCTCCTGGTTTTTTGCCTGTGAGCTGTCTTCTTACTCCCCCGAATTACTTCGAGGGGGTCTCCTAGAAAGATGGTGGTACCTCCACCAATACTTTATATTCTCTGCCTTCACAGTCGAGCCCGGCATCAGCTCTACCACCTGTTTCTCTATAATAACATATATACTAAATTTAAATTTAATTTTTTAATCCGGATTTTTATCCGGATTATTATTTTACTATATTGGGCACAATAGTAGTTTATGCTACAAGGGTGAAAAGGAATAAATCGAGTGTTTTAAACGTCACTGAGTAATTTATTGCTCTTACGCCCGTGTATCATACTACGTTTTTCAATGCATAGTGTGAGGAAATAAAACAAATATAATCTTGTGAACTTTAAATTATAATTGGCTCAAAAGGACTGTATCCAGAGCCTTCAAACAGTGGAAAAAAAGTATAACGTTTATGGTAAACAGGAAAGGCTGCAGGTTAGCCAACCATTGTAAATAAATAAAAAAATAAGTAATAATAAAGCCCTAGGGCAAAATAATCGACTTTCTGTTCAGTTTTGATGCATAAAAAGTGGGCCTTTACGACCACTTGCATTGAAAATATAATTAAAAACTACGAAATAGGCCCGGTAGTTCCGTCGTTGCGTCAACCGCCATTTTAATTTTAAATGGGTGTTGTTTTTACTCAATAACTCCGTTGTTTTAACGCTATTTTTCAATCTTATTTTGCATCTGTTTTGCATTTTCCTTAAAAATGAAAAATTTAATGATAAATATTTGCATATAACCCAAAATATGTCTGACAAGTAAAACATGTCAAAAATGTATGCTAAATATATAAAAACAATAAGAAAACTTAATATTGATTAATTAAACCCTGATTAAACCGAATAATAATGTTAAGGAGTTTGTTGTTTCAACGTGTGAAACATCAACATTGAACTTGTAGCTTCACTGACCTGTGTAGAAAAGCAGGCTGGCGCTAATCTAACCTAAAACATGTTCAATCAAAATGTTCAACCAACATGTTCAATAAACATGTTCAATCAAAATGTTCAACCAACATGTTCAATAAACATGTTCAATCAAAATGTTCAACCAACATGTTCAATAAACATGTTCAATCAACATGAGTTCTGGAATGTCCCTCAGAATTTGATCTTAACTTAGTATGGGCACAAAATAATGTGGTATGGGCTCGTCTGTTGACAATTTGTTGTATAAAATATGCAAATAATAATGCCATGACAAATGAAGATTTCAAACAAGTCTACCTGAAGTAAACAACATGGATTTCAAGTAAAACGTAGTTATTGTAGTTGGTAGCCCTTATATACTTTATATCTAGGATTGATTGAATGAATGAATGAATGAATACTTTTATTTATCAAAAGGTAGATTATCTTATAGCTAAATATGACCCACAAAACTGCATGTACAGTTTGACTGTGGGATCCGTGAGTCTCTGATACAATTTTAATAAAATTAGTACCTACTTAAATAAAAGTATGATTGGCATTTACTACGACAGAAAATTTTTGATTACAAGCTAGCTACATCATTACATAGTCAAAAAACTACTGAAACAGCATTACCTTTCACCGCCTATACCTACACATTTTTTTTTAGGATTTATTCCTTCTAAACGTTGTCTGGAAGAGATCGCTTTTAGTAATAAAACCGCCAATTGTACCCCACTGCTTATTATAAAGTTGTTTCATTATTTCAGTTTTTTATTTGGTGTGCAATAAAGTATTATTGTATTGTATTGTATTGTATTGTATTCCAGTAAAACATAAAAGTCTTATCAAAACTATTTCAAATAAGTTGGCAAAGCAGTTTTGCTTGTTCCTTATTACCTCAATATTGGCCTGGCGACGTTACCTGTCTAAGAACTTTTCCTATTTCACCAACAATGCCTTTTCCCTGACCTGAAACCTGTTAATTTCAGCCAAGAGTATTTTGTAGATAGATATGTAGGTAGTCGTAGTTAGGTGATTATTGTACTAAAACGGGTGTACATGGAATGGTAAGTTTAAGTAAGACCGAATAATACTCAACACTTTTCTCAAAGAAACCTATAGAAATTTAATATATAGCAGGATTTTGATGAAACCAGTAAGTATTTTGATCAACATTCTAGGATAACAGATAAAAGGTGCGACGACGCGACGAGCAAACCGAGAATGAGCGTATTAGATTGCTTGTGATCATAAATTCTGAAGCCGAGCGAAGCGAAGTGATGCGAGTCCACACTGTAGTTCTTAACAGAAGTAATGAATGTTTGATTAAAATACTGGTTCACCAAAATTTTGCAACATATAACATTACGTTTCGTTACTCATTTTAAAAACTTGCTGTTGATTTTGCATGATCCATTTTATTTTTTATTTTTACGATTATGTTTCGTAGAGCAAACTGTTTGTTAATTTTTTGATATCGTCTATCTGATTTATGTGATGAGAGTGGGGGGTAGAGGGGAGGGGGAGGGTACCCGCTGTGTCATTTTTTCTTGCCGGAAGTGCACAGTTTTTTTTACCGAATTTTAAAAATCGTATGGTGATAACTTCGAAATGTAAGATTGTTACTGATTTATGGGGGAGGGAAGTGGGAGAGAGAAGCGGGGGGAGGAGGAGAATAAGAATAAGAATATCTTTATTTGCTTTAACAAGGGTAGATAGTGCTAGGTAGGTACATACAAAAGAGCTCCATATTAGCTAGTTACTCGTATTATGTAGCATGCAAATTTTGGTACAAAAGAAATATTGGACATCAGTAAAATAAACATTCACAAAAAAAGAACATAATAGTCAAACAATCATTCATGCATTATATTATATAGCATCAATAAATATTTTCAAAATTCAAATTTAAAATTCAAAATTCGTTAATTGATTACAATTCACACTTTACATGTTTTGGGACTCCCCAAGTTTAGTAACCTGTAATAGGAGAGGCTCGCTCTTTCTATGGATATAAATTTAAACATTTGTAAACTAAGCAAAAAAGATGAAAAATATAATTTAGAAGAAATTAAGACGAATGGTATATACTTAACTAATTGTTGTATATAAATAACTATATAATGTAATTTCATTTACTTTTTCTTACACGCTAAATTTTGAAAAAGATATGTAATATTAATAATAAATGATTATGGTTATAAAGGGCAGACAGATGACAAAGGAGTTATATTAGAAAGTGCATGACTCCCTAGCACTACGACCAAGGTCTTGGGATCAGTAGTAAATTACTTCTAGGGAGTGAATACAAAATTATATTTATATATACATGAGTAAAGGCGTAAATGCATGTGTAAGAGGGTTTGTGAGCGTGTGTGTGTGTAGGGGAGAAATGAGAAAGGGTGTGATTGTATTATGACAGAGGGATTACAAGTAATCTAGATATTTAGCTAGGAGCGGTGTCTTGCAATTAAATCGTTTATCTGTTCGTACGTCAACGTCTTTAGCCATAACATAATACAAGGGTTTTCTTGCATTTATGGTAAGTCATGGTGTAGATTTTCAACACTGTTAATCTTTTTGTATAAATGAGTTGATTGATTAGAGAATTGTTTTGAGGCAAAGTCAGTTACTATCTAATATGTCAACTTATACACATCTATTTACCAACCGTTAAAAATGTTTGTGTAAAGAAATTCTTTAATACTATAAAATTGTTGATCTACCATTTTCTTAATTTAGATTTCAACAAGGTGAGAGGAAGATCTTTTAGACTCTGTGAAAGTTTATTATAAATCTTTATGCACATTGGATAGCATGATGTAATATACGTTTGTGTTTTAGGTTGGTGATCTAGTACTGACGTGTTAGAATTTCTTGTATTTTTGGATAAAAATCTTTAGCTGTTTTGAATAGATGAAGGTGTTGTCTTATAAATAAAGCCAGTTCAAAAATATACAAGCACGGAAAAGTTTAAATTCTTAGTTTAGTAAATAATGGTTTGCATGATCATTTTGAGGGATGCCACAAATCGCACGAACACATTTCTTTTGTGCTATAAAAACTTTTACATTATAGGGACAGTTTCCCCATACCAACAAGCCATACCGCAATACCGACTCTACATAGCCATAGTATGCTGCTAACGCAGTTTTTTGAGAAGCTATTGCGCTGAGTCTTCTCAATACGTAGCAAAATAGGTGTAGTACATTGCATACTTTATTTATTTGACCGCTCCAATTTAATTTGTTATCAATTACTATACCTAAAAATGTTGTTTCATTTATTTGCTGAAGCAGTTTTTTATTGTGCATGATGATAAGTTTTCACTGTGCTACTTTTTATTCACGGAGGTGCGTGGTTTTTATTTTTTGTTCAAAAATCGTACGAAAATAACTTGAAAATAACTAAGACACAGATATTGATTTTGTTTTCACAGTAATTTAAGTTGGGTTTGCAGAGTCGGTCTTTGAACCATTTAAACTTACCAGTACAGATGTCGATTTTCGGACCATTTGCATCTCTTAGTACAGAAGTTTCTTTTTTGACACAAATTCACTTCTGCATCAGCTCCCGCGCTTCGAGATGTGCAGCCCCTTCGCCCTTGCGTAACAAAGTGCAAGCACCCATGCTTACCTCCGCAGCTTCGGCTTGCTAGTCACCGTAGGCGACCAGCCTTAGCCGCTATGGCTGACACGGTTGGCTGCACTTTATAACCGCGGGCGGGGCTGCCCCCCTCCGCGCCTCCGGCTTTTTATATACACTCTAGGGGTAGTAACCACAAGACTGTATATAGTCGGGGTGCACTGAGTCGGTTTTTGAATATTATTTACCTACCAGTACAGAAGTCAGCTTTTAGACCGTTTGAACTTACCATTTATGATCCACAAAACACGACTTTCAGTGCGTGTTCGAAAATTTACAAAAGCGTGTCCGGCAATAAAAATGTTACTGTGGATTCACAGTTTGGGCCCCAAGACCCAAATACATTGTTACATACTTCAAGTTACGGTGGATGATATTAAAAGCCAACCCGAATTGTTCAAAATTCACCATCTTCAATGTAAACAACAACTACGCATTCCTTTGTTTATTTATTATTTTAACAGCTCCTTGATAATGCCGTAAGGCGAAACCGGTTGGACTAATAAAACAGTGATATTGTGAAGTACAAGTACAAGTGTTTTTATCAAAATTATGGTGCACATTATGGCGACGGCCTAAACAAACAATATTAAAATCATCATCATCGTCGTCATCATCATCATCATCATCATCATGATCATCATAATCATAATCATAATCATCATCATCACCATCATCATCATCATCATCATCATCATCATCATCCCCATCATCGTCATCATCATCATCATCATCATCATCATCATCATCATGATTATTATGATTATTATTAATGTAATGATAATTATAATGAATTAATAATAAGATACATTGTAAATAGGTACGAGTAGTCTAGGTTTTATATGTTTTTATGTCATGACCGGTCATGTCATCTACTTTTATATTATATATGTCAATGTCTATTTATTTTAATTAAGATACTCAACTGATGCCGGGTCCAGGTCGGACCCGAAATATATCTTGAGATTTCCTTATAAAATATTTGTATATCCTATTTATCAGTATAATTATATATTTTTTTTAAATATCAAAATTATGCTGATGTTTCACCAAGTGCCGACAATCGCAAGTATTAATCGAATTGTTCAATATGATCAGTAGATTATGTGATTTTATTCAACACGATAAATGCCAATGTGAAAATAAGAAAAAGCTGCCGTAAATGTATGTACGATTTGATGAACCAATTCTGAAGGCTTTAATTTTAGTTTTTATCAGAATAAAAAATAGCACTAAGGGATAATGTAGCTTTCTACTAACGAAATACTTTTTAGTATCGGATCAGTTCAGGATATCATATCCTACATCAAAACTCAGAAAATTTGAAGAATATACAAAAACTTTTTTGACGTAGGTACATGAAAAACATGTGAAAAAATGCTCCACTTCGATGAGTTCCTAATAAAGTACCAAATCTATAGAAATCGTGACCTCTCTGGGCATCTTATAAGATCCGGTCACCGGTGACCTACATGGGGTTTAACGTGTTAAATATACCTGTCCATTGACACCCTGTATATGGTAGGTAAAAGAAAATTTCCGCAGAAATTTATTTAGTTCTCTCCGAAATAAATGGAAGATTTGCACAACTAGAAAGAACTTTTAATTAAGGGTGATCTCACTAAGACGCTTATTTCTCCGCCTCAGAGGTCAGTTTTAGTGAGACCAAGGGGCTAAAAGTAATGAGACAAGAAAATGTGCCCATTTAGAACACAGTAACTTTCAAGTTACTGAATAGCAGGTAGAGTTCCCTTCAAATATTTACCAAAAATGGATCGATGTAAAGCATTTGTCAAATAAAAGATATTTATTTCAAGCGCTGCACTGTTTGCACCACCGACCACCAACTTTTTGCTATAGGATCCAACAAGAAGTCACTTTAGGTGCTTGATATTTAAGTAGCCACTTGAAGGGCTTTGCTGAAGCGAAGCTTTTGACACTTAAGTGATCAATTGATCATTTTATACGTAAATAAATACATCGTCACGACATAATTTCCCGAGGGTGTGTCGGAGGTGTTCCGAGTGTTAACTTTCATGCAAGTCACTGTCCACACTCGGTACACACACGCGGGTGTGCGTGCGTTTCACCGACGATTATTACGTCCCAGCTCTATCACCATACTTCGGGCACAAATACACGCTTTTTGGGCATGCAGGTTTCCTTACGATGTCTTCCTTCACCGTTCAGCAAGTGGTAAGTATTAGGTAATAAAAAATTCAAAAAGGTGATTGGTGCATGACCGACATGACCGTCCGAGATTTGAACCTGGATCTCAAGATTGAGAAGCCAGCGTTCCACTGAGCTATCGCCGGTTTTAACTGATCTGTTCAATCATAAATTTTCTAATTTGTGAATATAGCTGTAAGAAAAATTACGTAAGATGGACAAAATGTTTGAAGCTTAGAGTATTAAATGTAAGCATGTATATACTCCAAGGCGACAACACTCATGTTTACGAAACCGGCCTCACGCCATTGTTGACAGCGCTACGTCTTGAATTTTTATTTGGTCTGAGGCTGCACCTATAAAATGCCAAATAACAACTTAATCCAATCTGCATCTTATCAGACGAATAAATATGCAAGGTTTAAAATTTCCGTGATTTTTGAAACCCCAAAACGAGAAAATGTTTTCTGGATGCCACCTTCCCTTAAGAAAAACCCACTTTCCGTATCGGGATGTGGACAAGAAATGTTCCTCACAATTTCTTTTCGTCTCGAGTTAATTAGGTCCGAAGTTCTTAGAGGTTTTCAACAATTCCATTTAGGTGTGAGTGTGTGCTCAGTACATTGTACAATTCTGTGGCAATTATAACTTTATGGTCCCTAGAAGTTTATTGTAAGAGTTTAACAGTTAGAGTTAGTTATACAAGTAAGTTACTTGACACACTCACATTATTTATTTTATTTATTTTTAGTTACAAGTACAATATTACAAGTGCCCTTCCACATGACGGTGGCGATCTAGATAGGATTTTTTATTTAGTTTAGTTTATTTTTATGAGGTATAGGTTTTATAAGGGTTTTTGGTTAGTGTTTTGTTTTAGGTAAGTTTTATTTTGTAGGTAGATTTTTAAGTATTTAAAAAAAGTATTATTTTGTTTGAATATGAATAAAAAGTACAAAATTTTAACATTGTTCAGTACTATGAAACCATGTTTGGGTGGTCTTGGTCCTTGAGTCTGCGTTACATCAAAAGATATATAATTTATAATGGAGGTAACGAGTTAAAAGCTAACTTACAAAAATAAAAAGATTTTCTAGGTACGACAAAGATACCTTAGTAACAAAAGTAGACATTAATAAAAATATAAGTTTTTAATTTTTCTTCGAAAAGGTGTCTTGTTGACATGTTCAGAAGGTTTATATAAGTCTGCATCATCATGTACATCTCTTTGTTTTGCAGTACTTTTGATTTTTGGCAGGAACTCTAAATAAATATTTCGGTGATCAGTTTGGTTTGTGGCACTGTGTTCGGCAAAACCCTGGATTTCTTCAGGAATATGAGGAATTTTAGTCTTTATTTTAGTATTTTTTGCGATTTTACCACAGGAATTAATGGTACATGTTGTCACTTCGTGATGGAACCTTTTAACAATGATATAAAATTGAAAAATACGTGTTCCACCGGTTAAACCGGTAGCACAATCGTGCTTAAGAAGATGGCATACTCTAGCAACTTTTTTTATTACCCGTCCAGTACAATAAGTCTAATGGCAAAGACTTTATTTGCTTTTCATAGAGGCGATTATATGTTGGCTCTTTGGCCTCTTTTTCTTAGACGCGTAATACTAGTGATCACGCAGCGAAACAACAAATTGGTGTGTTTTTAGCTAATACTGAAATATTTTGTAGGGAAAAAAATATTGAATTTAGGTGATATACCTTCATATTTCTACTACCTATTTTATGAAAAAATAATCAAGTTGATCTCTTAACCGCGTTCTTCAAGCGAACGTTTGAAAACCACAAAAAAAGAGGGTGCAAAACATTTTTTTTTGACAAAAGTATAAATCTTAGTACATTGTTTATACGTAAGATCCCTAAAGAAAAGATTAATAAACCAAATATATTTTTTTCAATACAAGGAGAGTCCGAATTTCTTCAAACGAATCCTAGATAGACTGGAGTTGGTCATGCTCTAGGCTCAGGTACAGTCTTAAATATAAATATTAGAGGAACATAGTACACGTATTTTTCAATTTTCTATCATTGATTTTACCCAGCCTGCATGTCATCATAAGCCTTTCGATACATAATTACTTATACACTTTACATAACGACTTATACATAACTAAAGTTTCATTCCTCATAATATACTGCGTCACATACATTATGAACTTATGAGGATTACAAGTTCCTTTGAAGAAACTGAATCATGAAACCTTCCTTTATGTTTTAAGAAACGGCAAGCGCTATTCATAACGCATTTCAAAGGGCAAAACAGGTTACATACTAATATCAATTACGTTTTAAGGTTCCGTACTCATGGCACAGAATACAATACTACGTCTAGAAGAATAGCATTGCAAAGACATTTAAATAAATATCACCCTACCCCGTACTATGAAACGCGGGAAGAAGCGTTAGCGATAAAGAAATATATGGAAAGCGATACAGCAAAATGTTACACGTATACTGTTACACTTTTTCCGCCTAACTTTCATTCGCCAGTCGTTCCAAAAACAACAGCTGGTGGAACGTAGTGGAATGACTGCCTTACATCTGTCGCTATTTTTTCATGACAATCCACAAAGTGCCCCCAAAATACACAAAACCTTTCATGTTTTTTTCATTAGAGTTTATAGTACCTTTATATGTACATTTTAAAAAGTGGCGGTGGCTAAGGCGGTAGAACACTGGCCTCTCAATCTTGAGATCCATGCCCAGTCGGGGCATGCACCAATGAGCTTTTCGGAATTTAAGTGTGTTTGTATCACCTAATTCTTACCACTTGCTAAACGATGAAGAAAAACACAGTTAGGAAGCTTGCATACCCTAAAAAGCATGTACTTGTGCCCGAAAAATGGTGATAGGGCTCACCGCCCATCACGTTGGGACGTATTAATCGTCGGTGAAACGCGGGTGTACCAAGTGTGGACTGTGACTTGCATTTCAGTTTACACACGGGAACACCTGTGTCACCCCCTCGTCACGATATCTATTGGTACCTAATATACATTTTATTGTACATTTTAAATAAAGTATTTCCTACAGTTGCACACATTTAATTTTTCAAGTGACAAACAAACAACCGCCCTATTACTTTCATACTAATTTAGTACATCAGACAAAAGTTTCGAAGCTCGTTTTGTGTCTGAAATTTAATTTGCTCAACCGCCTCAAAATTAACTTTACTCCCTGACACCTAGAACCGAGTGGTAAATTGTGTTACAAATGGCGTGTAATAGAGTTAATTAACAATTTTAATACGAATTTATGGCCTACTTCTTTCCCGTATACCATATTTACATTAGAGTATTGGGGTAAGTTTATTCTCTGTTACACATAACATATCGTGACGACATAAATCCCCGAGGGTAGTTTTAGAGATATTCCCAAGTGTGAACTTAAGGTCGCTCATCGCATCAGTTGCTCGGTACAAAGTGATAAAGAAAAACAAAGATCTTTGTACCAAAGGACTGATGGTCACAGTCCACACTTGGTCTTCTTCTTTCTCTAGCCCTCTTCCCAGTTCAGCTGGGGTCAGGCCTCCTCGTATGTTGGCTCCAGGATATTCTATCCCGGGTTGTTATTGTGGGCAGGTTCTGGTCTTTAATTTCTCTCTCGATATTGGACTTCCAGGTTGATGGTGGTCGTCCTCTCCCTTTTGGTTTATTTGGAATGTTAATGACTTTCTTCACGACGTAATTTTCCTCTCGCCTCATCACATGTCCATACCATCTCAATCTGCTTTCCGTTAACTTCTCAGTAATAGGTGCAACCTTAAAAGAGCCTCTCACATATTCGTTTCGCACTTTATCAAGACGCGTGACACCGCCAGCCCAGCGTAGCATTTTCATTTCAGCTACGTGCAGTTGTTGTTCGTGGGTTTTCTTTGTGGTCCAGCATTCTGAACTATACATAAGTACGGGTCTAATTACATTCTTGTATATCCTGCCTTTAGTTTTAATTGGCATTCTGGAATCTACACTTGGTACAACTACCTTTTTAAATCTACGTCTCAAACGTGATGTATAGTGACTGTGAGCCCTATTGCCGAAATTTGGGAAAAAATGGACCACTTGCCTTTAAGAGGCTATGCGAATTTTATTTTTGTCACTGTCAATCATGTCAAATTGAGAGGGGTGGATTCAGGGCAAAAGGGAAAAAAGGTGGTTTTACATTTTTATTAAGAAAACTAATATAGCTAGCAAAATTTCAAATATCTAATCTCTAGATATTGTTTAGACACACCTAATAAAATATGTTTGAGTTCTGTATATGGTTCCTATTCGTCAAACGAGGAGTAAAAGTGTGTTTGAAGACCTCATTTCAACAATTATTTCTATCGAGAAAAATTTATCCAAACACGTTTTCCAATTTCAAAACCCTAGATTATATAGTCAAAATGCATGTCCCAGAAATTTATTCAAATTTTCCGTGTATTTCATGACATACACAGAAAAGAAACACCCATTTTTTTTTCGCATATCGTCTTAAAAGCACGCAGACTGAATACAAATTAATGTGCACCAACTTACGACTTCTGGGCTAGCAAGCGAGCACTTCGAGCACTCAAGCTCCGGCCATAGTGGCGATAGTTTCATTTGGCAATGTAATAGCAACTGAACAATATGGCGTAGGATTATGATAAAAGACGGATTTGGGTGAATTCCACATGAGTTTGATCTAAAAACAAGAGTAATATTTATAAAAGCAAGATTGTTAAATGGTCTAAGCCTTCACCGGTAATTTTCTTTGCTTTGCGAAACAATTTTTATATTTAAACCATTAGATAAATTAGAACAGCCATAGCTCTGTGGCCCTGTGTTCCGCAAAGCCCTGGATTTCCCCAAGGATATGATGTAATCGAGAATTTCTTTTGATGTACCACGGAATTTGGAATTTTTGAGTTATCTGTTTAATTTTATATAACTTTATTATTTTATGTAACTTGTTGTATGTGTGTATATTATATAAATATATTTGTATATATATAGATATATTTGTATTTATTATAACTTTAAATATATATATATATATTCCTTTTATAGTTATATGTATTTTTATATAATTATATATTATAATATTCATTTAGAAAGGAGAATGCTCACGAAGTATGGAGAAAAAACCCAGGTCCGGCGCAAACGAAATTTATCTTAGATTGTTCATAGTAATGGGTGATAAAATAATGTATAGGGGGCATCATCAAAATCGATGGCTAATTGTAAGAAATTGCTAATTGTTTATTGGCAGGGGTAATATTGAGATATCTCAAATAGTAGTTTATGCTACAAGGGCGAAAAGGAATAAATTACGAGGACGATTTACGCTCGGTACGCTCGTGTTTTAAACGTAACCGAGTAATTTATAATAGTGTGAGAAAATAAAACAAATATAATCAAAGAAAACAATTTAATTATTAAAGTTGAAAGTTACATTGTTACAATTTTGCAAGTTAATGATTAGCTCAAAAGGACTGTATACAGAGCCGTTAAACAATTGAAAAAAAAGTATAACATTTATGGTACACAGGAAAGGTTGCGGGTTAGCCAACTTCTCGTAAATAAATTTAAAAAAATAATATTAATAAAGCCCTAGGGCAAAATAATCGACTTTCTGTTCGGTTTTGATGCATAAAAAGTGGGCCTTTACGAGCACTTGCATTGAAAAAATATTTACAATCAGCATTTTAGATAACAAAAGCAAACGCTTTACATTGAAACTGATGGGTGAATGTAAAAAATTGCTATTTGTTTTATGGTAGGGGTAACTTTAAGGTGCCTAAATATAGTTACAACTGGCATAAAGACCTTGACATTGACTATGCAAACATCTGCTATCCCCCTTACTCTTTACAGTGAACCTACTAAAATCTAGTATCCAGTAAGTAAAGGTAGACCACTTGTATAATGCACATAGGAATCTTCGCCACTGTTCATGTCACGTCACGTCAAGGTCACGTGGTACGTCCGGTTGTAACTATTTTAGGTACCTTAAGTTACCCCTGCCATAAAAAATAACAATTTTTTACATTCACCCATCAGTTTCAATGTAAAGCGCTTCATTTTATTATCTAACATGCTGATTGTAAACATTTTTAATACTATTTGAGATACTACCCCAATACAATATTACCCCTGCCATTAAACAAATAGCAATTTCTTACATTTAGCTATCGATATCGATGATGCCAAATATGTGGTATTTCATTACACGACTATACTTAAAATCTGAGATATGTAATTAGCGCTGGGCTTTGGTTTCTTTTGTATTACCCCTGCCATTAAACAAATAGCAATTTATTTCATTTAGCCATCGATATCGATGATAAAAAATATGTGGTATTTCATTACATATTTATACTAAAAATATGAGATATATTTCATTGGCGCCGGGCCTGGGTTTATTTTGGGCATTCACCTTTAGTAGATAGTCTAGTTTATTTTGTTGTAAAATTTATCAATTTATTTTTCCTTAAAAAATTTCATGTTATTTTGTTGCCTACCTTTTCATATTTTTGTATTTCACCACACCTACAGGTTGGCTGGAAGAAATTTCAGTAGAAATAAGCTCGCCTTTGTCCAGTTTTTTTTTTGTATTTTTTTTCTGTTATATGTTTAACGTTTCGTGTGCAATAAAGAATAAAAAATTTAATCATAACCCTGATTTCATGCAATAATATAAATTAATGGTCTTATAATTCCGGCTTATTTTTCATACTAAAATGTGTCGTATTTATTATGTGACTAGTATTTTCAAGTATTACATGGTTCCTTTGATGAAACTAAATCATAAAACCTTCCTCCATGTCTCAAGAAACGGCAGTCGCTATTCAAAATGCATTTCAATGGGCTCTATTACAGCTAACGTGATATCAAACACGTTTTAGAGTTCCGTAGCCGTTAGGTAAAAAAAAACCTACGTAGATTGATTGAGGTTAAAACTTTCGAAAAGTTGAAGTATGAACAAAATTGAATTCTATGTTATCATATCAAAAATATTATAATTAATACAGTTTAAGGGTTTTTTTGAAAAGGACTTGGTACAGAGTCATGACCATGTCGTCCTCATAAAACCAACTTAAAGTACAACAATCAACTTAACATCTAACGCTCAAACCGAGGTTAACTAGTTTGTAAAGCATTCTGGCCTCATTAGAACAAGGATGGGCCAAAGTGCTATTACATCCACCGACGTTACAAAACCTTTAATACTTTTTACTAAGTAATAAATGTATCCTCATCAGATTTTAAGTCTTTGCGTCTGTAGAATTTTAGCGTGCCCGTATCCGTGAACTACCTATCCGTTGACCTCTAAATAAGGGAGAAAAGCGAGAATTCACTAGCCGCGCAAATGTTGCAGAAGATAAAAAGGCGACGGAGTCGACAAATTATGAAAAAAGTATTCTAACCACACGTCAAAATTACTCACAAATAAAGTAAAACTTACGATTGTAGATAATAATGAGATCTTATTTTGTGTGAAGGATTAATTTTAAACGAATATTCTAAATCCGAGCGAAATTAGTCCAAAGAAATAGTACATACATCTGAGACCAAGTAAGTGAGCTATCGAAGCCAGGGAGGCCAGGGGGGCTAATTACCGTCAAAGCATGTATACTGCTTTTCTCAAAAATAAAACGAGACAATAGGGATGCCTACTGTCAAATTAATTAATTAAATAATTAGCTTGTTAGTTCACATACAAATAATTAAAAAATTTCTTATATTCATTGAAAAGTTAAAGCAATTGGTTTTTGTGTGGCTTTTGGATGTAAAGGAAAGGGAACTTGAACAACAAGGTCTCCTTTTTTTCCTCGCAGCGAAAAACCTTTTTTCTTTAGCTACTCCTTCAACTGAGCAATACGACATGACGAATACACAAACAAAAGAAGGCACAAGTCTTTAGAAATATGGAATGGAAAAATAACATCTATAAGCGTCTTTTACAAGAGCGTGATAAGACACAAACACTCAGCGCCATCTACCGTAAAAGCTTTTGGTTTTCATTCCCATTTATAGTTGATCTATAGGATAAGGAGTTAAATTTAATTTAATGAACTCATTATTATTGAAAGTCACGTTTCTCATATTGGGGCAAAATTTCGTGAAGGGGTATGAAAAAGCCCTCACAAAGTTATTTACAAAAAAAGATTCGTTTCGAGTCGAGCACTTGTAGGCGGAAAATTCGATTCACGATGCAAACTACAAATTTTTTTTTACAACATACTTGGATAGTTTAAAAAAATATTTAATACGAATTTACTGGACACTATTGGGACTTGAAATAAATGAATGAAGTACTTACTGGCTTATACACCGTGTAATGATGACCTGCTCAGAAAATGAAACCACGTATAGGGGATGTTATGAGGGTTCTTTGTAATAAATTTCATTTCGACATTCCTGTTAATACATCTACAAATTAATAATTAATTTAGTTTCGCTCACAAGTGCAACGTACTAACCACGTTTTTTAACAGGCTTAAAAAATGCGATGTTGCCGCTTCGTGCAGGTTACTGACATGTAGTAATACGGAAGGGAAGGTGCACACTTGGAACACGGTTTATTTTGTTCGAGAAAACAAATTTCTGTAAACAGAAATATTTTGTTTTTTTGAAATTGTTTTTTTTATGGCTTTGTAGAGGTATTCCCTACATGTGGTTTCATTTTCTGAGCAGGTCATCATTACACCCAGTATATGAAAATGAAAATGAAAAGTTTATTTGTATAAATATGGGTACCGATACAGATCTTAAAAATATATCTACAGTTTGGCCTCTTCATATTTTACTGTCCTATACAGTATACAAATATTAAAATATACATGCAAAAAAAGTAAATTTACGTTATCTATGTACATTATTATATTATGAAACTAAAATATTCTAAATTGTTATTTATTATATTGTTTCAAATGATTATGTATGTTATATTATTATTAATATTTCATGTCATCAGGTCGTAGGATTTAAATACTCTTTAATGTCATAAAAACATTTGTTTAGTAGCAATATATTTTTATAAGATTAATTTTGACTTGTGAAACGTGTATTATATATACCCTACTTTGCAAAATAAACTATTTGAATTTGAATTAAAATTTGGTATGAACTTAGAATAAAAGAGTATGAAATAATAACATTAAGAGGATGGCATACCCTAGCAAGTTTTCTTATTACCCGTTCAGCACAATAAGTCTAATGGCAAAGACTTTATTTGCTTTTCAGAGGCGATTATATGTTGGCTCTTTGGCCTCTTTTTCTTGGACGCGTATTACTAGTGATCACGCAGCGAAACAACAAATTGGTGTGTTTTTAGCTAATACTGAAATATTTTTGTATCAATATTTTTTCCCTACAAAATATTTCAGTATTAGCTAAAAACGCACCAATTTGTTGTTTCGCTGCGTGATCACTAGTATTACGCGTCCAAGAAAAAGAGGCTAAAGAGCCAACATATAATCGCCTCTATGAAAAGCAAATAAAGTCTTTGCCATTAGACTTATTGTGTTGGACGGGTAATAAAAAAATATGCTAGGGTATGCCATCCTCTTAAAATATATTTTTGAGAAAATTCAATTTTTTGGACAATGTGCGGACGTGTGCTGAGAACACCCTAGTGTCGGAATATCGAAGGTATGTATGAAGATATTTTATTTTTGTTTATGGCCAATGTGTATGTTTTACGGACTATAGAATGGAGTTCGTATTAATTCCTAGATCCTGTACAAAATGTTCAAGAGGAAATAATAAGCCAGAGACAAAGAAGCGAAGCAAGAACATTTGGAGGAACGCTTCCAAAATGATTTATTTTGAAGCTACCATAATATCATTAAAATACTGAAAATCAGCGCTGAGGGATTACACCTTCAGCACATCGCTGAGTCAGTTGCCTTTTTCAGCAACGGCCTACCGTATAGTTCTAATGTAATTTTAATTAAAATAGATGTAAGTAGAAATATTGTATGTATTGTATTGTAAGTGTGGCTGTTGCAGAAATAAATGTGTTTCTTTCTTTCTTTCTTAAATACGTTTATGGTATTATACATTGATCTTAGATAAAAGTTGTATTTTGGCCGTTATTTATTTAAGGGTCGTTTCACCGGATTTGTAAAAAATATTAAGAAATAATTATAACGGCTAAAATACAACTTTTAGCTAAGAGAAGTCATTGTTAAAAGTTTGCTATAGGAATAAACATATTTTTAATGATATAAAAATTGCTATTAAACAACTGGCTTTTCCATGGTCGAGATATCAGCCATAAATTCTTAAAAAAATCTAATATCACGTTTATGGAAATTCCAATTATTTTGAAGCTATCATAATATCATTCAAAATATGTTTTTGCATAATATCGCTATATTATAGTGAACTTTGAACAATAAGTTGTCTTAAATAAAAGTTGTTTTTTGGTCATTGTAATTATTTCTTTATATTTTGTTACAAATCCGGAGAAACGACCCTTAAATAATTATAACGGCCAAAATACAACTTTTATCTAAAAGCAATATCAGAAAAATACGTTTTCAATGCATGTGCTCGTAAAGGCCCACTTTTTATGCATCAAAACCGAACAGAAAGTCGATTATTTTGCCCTAGGGCTTTATTATTAATTTTTTTTAGAAAAATAAAACCCTCACTCAGCGTACGACTGATACTCGGACCAAAACCCAAGTTTTATTAAAATGTGTTTGTAACTAAAAGAAGCAAATGGAAAGCTCATATTGAATGAAAATGACTTTAGATCCTAGAAGAAAAATCTTTTAAAAGTTTTGATTTTACTGTCTTTTCAGTCTGTATGTAACCATCGAATGATAACATGTTCGTTGAATATAACCCAATTCACTAAGCTGATAAAGCAAAAGGGCATGTCATTGTATTGGTTATATAATATAGGAGCAGAAATTATAAATGTCGTCGGGACATCGTAGAATTGGGTATATAAAGATCTGCTTGGGAGGGGCACCTCGCTCCTATTTTTGGCTTTTTGTGAAAGATTTTCGATTTCATACTTTAATATTTGCCCAATTCTACGATCTGCCTACGACATTTATATGAAGTCCAAATACACGCATTATTTTAGTGTGACGTAGCGTTTTTTATAAACAGGAATACTCGTAGATGCATCTTATTACTTTCGAGCAGAAATTATTGCGGTCATCCCACCCAAGCCCTAGCGAGCACGTATCCAGACTTTTGTTTCAGGGGGGAGGAGGGGACATTGAAAGAAATCGTTGTAATTGAACTGTACAATATTTTTATGCTATATATAGGGTGGAAAAAATTTAAGGGTCCTGGAGGGGAACTACCTTAAATCCTTTAGTTAGCTCATTTTACTGAAAGGAAACATTCCTTTATTTTTTAAAAGAAACAAAACTGCATTCAAAGATCTTCTTAAATTTGCTTGTCACACCCGGGAATCGAACCAACTAAAAATTAAAAAATAAACCCTCGCTATTTTATCATACGAATCGGTAGGATTATTGTTCAGAATAAAATTTGTCTAATAAACATTTGGTCTTACACTCATCTGTTGTACGAGAACCTCATGAAATTAAATATTTATTACAATTTCTTTGTTAACAATACCTAGTACTGTTCACTTGTAACAAGTAAATGACACGTAATAATTTTCTTATCTCTCTAACATCCAAAGACATCGTATGAAGTCAGGTTTATTCGTCCAAGTGTTATAATACTGTATAAGAACTAAGGGTAGAAAATGTTATTAGGAACATTACACTACAACACTTTGCAGAAGGCTACACGAAATGAATTTCAATGTAGACTAAATTTGTGTAACCGGAACGAGGGGGGGTCATTTCGAGCAACTTATCATTTAAATTATTAAGAATCTATTCTCTTCTCAATATCCGTCTTCGTTAACAAAATATTTTATGTTTATGTGTGCTTCGTATTGATGATAAAATAAAATAAATATTAGTTTTCACTTATTTTTATTTCAAAGACTAAATGTTTATTAGACAAATTTTATCCTGAACAATAATCCTACCGATTCGTATAATAAAATAGCGACGTTTAATTTTGTTTTATTTTTAGTTAGTTCGATTCCCGTATGAGACAAGTGAATTTTAGAAGATCTTTGAATGCAGTTTTGTTTCTTTTAAACAATAAAGGAATGTTTCCTTTCAGTAAAATGAGCTAACTAAATGATTTAAGGTATTTCCAGGGCCCTTAATTTTTTTCCAACCTGTATATGTAGACAACATTATTCTGTTCCCCCTGGCAGCCATTGCTGTATTGCAAGCTTGCATTACAAGTATGGCTTTAGGATCTGGTGTCCGTGCTGAATGATTAGAACAAGTCCACCTAGTCAGCCGTTCACTCCTCATTTTGTTCCCCAGGAAAGATTTTATTTTATTTTATTTTAAGTATTCTCCCACTTGGCATACCACAGACTGTATATTCCGCCTTTATTAATGTTTCTAAATTTGAATCTCTCCCATCCCGTGTATGTTACGCTAGATTTTGGAGGAAGGGATAGTCTCAACTATCTCACCCTTAGATACGTGCTTAGGCCCTAAATATGTAGAAGGAACCATGCATCGGTCCATAAAAGCTGTTCATATCGAATACTTGTAGATAGTCTCACCAGATAGTCTCTCATAAAAGGTGGTAGAGCTGATGACATGCTCGACTGTGGAGGTACCACCAGCTTACTTGGAGATCCCCTCGAAGTAATTTGGGGGAGAGTAAGAGGACAGCTCTCAGGCAAAAAACCAGGAGGGCCACCATGCCTGGGACCGATGGATGGCGGTATATCCATCCCTTATAGCCGGGCCTTATATGGAACAGACTGGTGACGGGCAGCGGCGTCACTGGTGCGAGGGTTAAGGCACCGCGCTCACCAACCCGTCTGCCCAGCGTGTGTGAGTATGTGCAATTCTTTCAGGATGACCGCTGGAAGTGGCAAAGTCCTGGAAAGGCTTATGTCCAGCAGTGGACGAACTAGGCTGATGGATGATGGATGAGTCTCACCTAAACCATGTTCTTGTTATTGGTAACACTTGCTATCAGGGGTAGATTGCCTGTGCCTATCTACCGGCTATACTTTTTCTGTTTTTTATTGCACACACACAGAAACAAGTTAACTTTGGCATGATTTCTTCCAACAAACCGAAACAAGATGACCGAAAAATTTAAAAAAGTCATGGAAATAGGTGATTGCATGAAGATGAAAGAAAAAATATACTAGTAGCGGTGAAGATATCAGTTCCGTACTCAGCGAGAGCCACGAATTGTTTTATAGGTTCTACCATTTTAGCGGCTTGTATGCGTCGCCTTAATGTTGCTATGAGATACATATTGTTGTAATTTACCATCCGTACTTTATGGTGGAACGGAACCCTTTGTGCGCGAGTCCAACTCGCACTTTGCCAAATTATTCTACTGTGCTAATACAATGCCGGCGCATTCGCTAAGAAACTATTTTTCGAAATTATAATTTTAAACGAGGTACTTAAGGCCAAGTAACAATTACAATTTTAAATCAATAATGTTACGTAAGTCGTTCTTTTTTGTTATTAAGGCGCTCTTATCCCAAAATCAGTAATTTCAAAGTCAAATAGAACTTTCAAATATCGTCTAAAACTTCCAAAAAAAATACGCAATATAGTTCGAACCTTTATCTAGGTCTTCCACGCATGTGTTACACGATCAGATAAACTTTGCTCGATAGAAATAATTCACGAACACAGCATGTAATAAGACCTTTCAAATCATGCCATTTCCATAATTCCACTCTTTTGTTAACGAAACATATCTGGTAATATTCCTCTTTAAATTTTCTAGGTCGACCACGTAAGTGGGTTTTAATAAACATATCCCTTATTTTTAAACAATTTAAAAACCGATAAAAACAACGAGAAAGTACAAAAGTGTGGTTATTTTCTTTACTCCTTACACGTAAAGAAAAAGACAGAGAGTCACTCTTCTGGGATAAGAGCGCCTTAATAAATTTTCAATATGTATGATACAGTATGGTCAGGTTTGTTACTTTTTCAGCGTGGTCGAAACCGTGTACAAAAGGCTAGTACGTAAAATAACTCTACCTCTATCATCTCTCTGTCTACCAGTAGGTAGATAATTACAATTAGTTTACGAGCTATATTGTGAAGAAGCCTAAGTAGGTTTAACTCTAATGTCTAGCTCTCTGGGTAATTAGAATACCTTTATAATGTGAACTATGTAGCTACTTAATGTTAAATAATTGCTTTTGAATTCCGAATGTGTAATGCCAAGGAATCTGTAATTGTTTTAATGAATTTTCTGACGATTAAGAAAAATATCGAGTGTTTCGGTCATGAGAAATCTAATAAAAAGAGCGTTTCAACTTACAACGAGTTTAATTCATTAGGTCCGGTCCTTAAGGGGGTATATCGTCAAAATCGACACTTTTTTAAGTTATTTGGCTACTGTTCAAAAGAAGTCCCAAGTTAAATAAATTAGTATAACAACAACAACAACAATTTTGGCACCATTTTCTAGATTTTGGAGTATCAGAAACGCGAATGGAGGAATTTCACTCGTTAGAAATAATTATTGAAATGAGGTCTAAATTTACACTTTTTTTGGTATTTTGACAAATTGCGATATCTTACAGACTTCAAAAATATTTATTTAGATGGGTTTTAACAATACCTAAATTATTGGCCAAAGAAATTTTCATAGCTGTTTTAGTTATTTTTTTATTAATTTAAAACGAACTTTTTGTCAATTTTCCCCCATTCCGTCCCTCTCGCACCGCCTTTACACGGACGGTATATCACCCTAACCCCTTATCTCATCCATCATCAGCCTAGTTCGTCCACTGCTGGACATAAGCCTTTCCAGGACTTTGCCACTCCCGTCGGTCATCCTGGAAGAATTGCCCATACTCACACACGCTGGGCAGGCGGGTTAGCGCGGTGCCGGAACCCTCGCACCAGTGACGCCGCTGCCCGTCACCAGTCTGTTCCATATAAGGCCCGGCTATTAGGGATGGATATGCCGCCATTCATCGGTCCCAGGCATGGTGGGCCTCCTGGTTTTTTGCCTGTGAGCTGTCCTCTTACTCTCCCCCGCATCACTTCGATGGGGGTCTCCAAGTAAGATGATGGTACCTCCACAGTCGAGCCCAGCATCAGCTCTACCACCTGTTGTACCCACCTACCCCTTATCTAACACCAAGGAAAGTGAAAGTGCTGATCTCAACAGTCATGTCTTCCGCATCCCACTATGTGTTCTCTGGAGACCGGAGGGCATTGATACACACAATTCCCATAGCTTAATTTCTAAAAGAATTTAATTTTTTTCAAATAATATACGCCATTTTAGGACATAGTTTTCATTATTTTGGTATATAAATTAACCATTATCTTTTTATCATTTTGTACAGAATTGTCCAATATGACGTCAAATTTTAGACATTGTACGGATTGTGATGGGTGATCGCTTATAAAAAAAAAATAGTTTGTCTCTGTCTGTCTACTCATCTGTCATCCATCTGTCAAATTAGCAGGAAGCAAATTATTATAAATTTATCTTGAGCAAAGGACACATTTCTTAACAGAAACATCTCAAGTGACGTCACACTAGGGCAAATGGAAGTTACAGCTTTTTCGTAAAAATATTCATCACCATGAATTTTTTTAAGACCAAAATTTCCAAAATACGGCTTGGTAAACCTAAATCTCGAAATGGTTTTCGAATTAACACACCTTAACATAATTTAATCTATACTAATTCCTTGCACTCAAGAGAGCTTAAATTTCGAATGCCATCCGATTTAAACAACTTTAACTGTTTCTTTTCGATTTCGTTTAAATAATTCGAAAAAAAAGGGTTTTTGGCGACTTTGAAGAGTTGTTGCTCAGAAACTGCCCAGCAAAATCAGATGGCATTTTTAGGGTTCCGTAGTACCTAAAAGGTACAAAAGGAACCTTATGGTGAGACTCCGTTGTCCGTCCGTCCGTCCGTATGTCACAGCCTCATAACTTTAGTACCGATAAAGATAAATATATGAAATTTGGCACAAAAATAGCATTAAATTATTAGGATGTAAAAAAAATATTAAAAATTTGAAATTGTTCAAAATATTTCCAAAACAAAAGTGAGAAAAATAAAAAATATTAGCCTAAACATACAACATCAAATTGTAGGTATTAAAAAGTTAATTCTAAAAATATATACTTTTAATATATTTACTGACACTGGTTTCGAGAAATCTTTAAAAAACCCCAAAAATATGTATGTCCCCCCCTTTATCTCCGAAACTAGTAGACTGAAAAATATGAAAAAAATTTCAATTATAGACCATAGCTAGCCAATTACAGGAAAACTATGGCGATTAAAAAAAAATTTGCACTAATGAGAAATTCAAAAAAAGAAGTAAAATAAGTCAGTTATAGATCATAACTGACCAATTACAGGAAAACTATAGCGATAAAAAAAAATTCGGCACTAATACAAAAAAAGAAGTAAAAAAATTACAAATATATTTTTTTTTAATAAAATATGGGTATCAAATTGTAGGTATTAAAAAGCTGATATAAAAAAGAAACAAAATAAATAAAAAAGATATTTTATAAAAATACAATATGGATATCAAATTGTAGGTATTAAGAAGCTGATTGTAAAAATATATACTTTTACTATACTTACTGGCACTGGTTTCGAGAAAAATTTTAAAAACCACAAAAATATGTATGTCCCCCCTCTCCAAAACTGGTAAACAAAAAATATTAAAAAAATCATGGTAATATGTGTTTACGTAAAGATTACAGGAAAAATAAAGCGGTCGAGAAATTCACGAAAAAAAAATTACAAAATTAAAATTATCCACAATACGGAACCCTAGGTACGCGAGTCTGACTCGCACTTGGCCGGTTTTTTTACAATATATCGTTGTACCAATAAGCTCACCAATTTTGGAGCGGCTCCCACATAACTTTTTTTTCTGAGTTCGCTTGTGTTTTCGATGGCAAAAAAATAATTGTAGAAATAGGGTATAAACTACAAAGCAACCGCATTTTCATCTGGTTCCTTCGTCAAAAATTTCACGTTTTCCTCCCCCATATCTCCGTTCTCGTTAATTTGGGGTTCATTCGGCCGTTACAAGGGGGTTTGGTATCACTTCAAGACCCAGATTACCACTCGCCATCCGTTTGCCTCTCCGGCTCGAATTTGACGTACCATTGCTTTTACTATTATTTCTATTTATACTTTGCAAAAACTGTGACATAGGGACACTGAATCAGAATTTTGTATTGTTTTTAGTTTATGCAAATAAATCAAGGTCATTATTACAGTGTTTTGTAAATGTTCTTGCTTCTGGCTAAAATTACACTGATTAAGTAATATTCGATGTTACCATGCATATTTCGAATCGTGACGAAGGTGCAAAAGGGATAACGCTTTTCTGATTAAATAGGAAACAGAAACGAAAATTTCTTGTATTCCTATTGTTATTTCAGATTATCTCATCAATATCTTGCTATCATTATCTCATCCAACTCTACCATTATCTAGCTATCCTTATCTCATGTAAAACTACCATTATCTAGCTATCATTATCTCTTGTAACTCTACTATTATCTAGCTATCTTTATCTCATCTAACTCTACCATTATCTAGCTATTATTATCTCATGTAACTCTACCATTATCTAGCTATTATTATCTCATGGAACTCTACCATTATCTAGCTATTATTATCTCATGGAACTCTACCATTATCTAGCTATTATTATCTCATGGAACTCTACCATTATCTAGCTCTCATTATCTCATAGAACTCTACCATTATCTAACTATCATTCTCTCATGTAACTCTACCATTATCTAACTATTATTATTTCATGTAACTCTATCATTATCTAGCTATCATTATCTCATGGAACTCGACTCTTTTAAATTATTCGAAACATAATGTGAATGCTAAGAAAACAGGTCGCGAATCCTACTCGCCCTTGATCGGTTCTAACACATAAATGTCTTATTATTAGCAATTATACCTGTAATTATGTTTTATCAGAAATTAACACCCATTTCACAGTTGGGAATACTTAGTTACATAAATTCTGGGTGAGGTAGCTGATAGCCCACGGTCAACAAACTGTGTCAACAAGACGCACCTCTGGATTTCATAGACCTAGCGTTTCAACTACAAACGGCGCAAATTTCCTAACGCATGGTATTGCTTCGGTTGTTATTCTCGGCAGACTGTCCCCCAAACATAGAACATTTTTTATGTTATCTGTTATGTTCTGTTATTTCTATTACTAGCTTGAAGCTAGGCTAGGGGGCTTGAGTCAGGCCGCTTTCAAAACAGGGATGGGTCTTCGGGGGAATATTTTATTTAATTACCTATCTGGGAATGTGTTTTAATTTAATAAATTGTTGTTAATTTTTCTTTTCAGCTTTTTGGCAGGCTTCCTGACCAGTGGTCAGTAACAACCTTGACCTCCCCGTCCTCCTGGGCACGCGCCTGGCTCAAGGCTCAAAGGGAGGGCCCCCTTTCGCCACCAATGCTCTGCCGCCGGACCTGCAGCACTGCTCGTGGGAGACACTATTATAGTTACAACGATAGCAACCACCTATCTATCACACTATTAATCGTTGGTGAAACGTGTGTAGATTGTGACAACACCCCCTTTGGGATTCAGTCGTTTTATGGTTAGCACATTCACTTTCTGATTACAACCAGTTAATCAGTTTCATGTCGTTTAGAATCGTGTTTAAAAATGTTCTGTTGGCTGGAAGTCAACATCATTAGCTCTTTTATAAAAATACCTTCGAGTATACCAGGCTATATAAAGGCTGCTGTCTATTTACCGTATTCTCTATAGCAGTGCTAATTTGGTGCTCAAATCCTGCTATTGTTTACGTAATAGTTGTCATTTTTGTAGGCTATGTATAGTATGTATGCATCCTTACGTGCAAAATGTCACAAATTAAGTAGAAGTTACCTCAATTTTTTGATAATTTAGCACGTAGAGAGTGCTTTTACTGTGGTAATTCATATAAAAAAAGATATGATTAATAGTAGATTGTTGTACGAGTGCATAAAAGAAGCCATATAACTAGAGATATAGCTGCTTGAGCCTTGGCGAAAGCAGTTATAGTTTGAGGTAATAATTCAGTGGCGTGCACAGAAATTTTTGCTGGAAAAGCAAACAATTGGTCAAGAACAACAAAAACAAATATGAAAAAATATAAATATCACTTTGAAAAAAAAAAATTTGTATGACGCCAGGGTAGACAATGTCTACCCTAGAGTGAAAATTTCCTATACACACTTTTTTTTTTCAAAGTGATATTAAACTTTTTTTTTTTATTGTTGTTCTTGACCATTTGTTTGCTTTTCCAGCAAAAAGTTCTGTGCACGCCACTGGGTAATATGGCTCGGTTGTAGCAGAGTTCAACACTCTCCTTTGCACTTCGATTGCGAGGAAATGAAATAGTACTATTTCATCACCACTGGATGGCATAATTTAACTTTCAGTAATACTTAATGCAAATTTAAATAATCAAAAAACTAAATATGTACTGCTGACTGAGAAAAAACCACAGCTCTTTCCCGCCATTGTTTTTTTTTTATCCTATCTGGTGAATTATACTCGTGCTTCGTCCTCGAGATTAGATATAAGTACACATGTAGTATCACACATCGTGTGGCCATTCCTGCACTATAGTTGAAAGAAAAAAACAATCTACCTACATTTTTTTTTTTTTGTCTGTAGGTAGTTACTGTCCCGACCGCCGATCATCATTCACATTTTAGTGCTCGGCTGTTCCGCACGTTTTTTAAGTCCCGGGTATTTGAAACCGTAAAGATTGTGAAATGCTTAAAAGAAAGCATTCTGATCATAGTGGGTAAGAATATATTTCACATAAACTGAAGAAATTGCAGAGAAAAATTAAGAAAGGTCGTCGCAAACACCGAACAGAAGAATCCACTTTGCCTTCACCCGCAGGTTCACGGAATTGTGCGCCTTCGCTGATACACCTATCAGGTGAACATTTTTTGAGTGTAAAAGTAGTGAACCTTTACAGTTTTATCAACAAAATAATTAAAACAACAGATACTCGGACAGTACTTGGGTCTGTACCATCTCTGTTATCGATCAATAGACAAGTCTATACAGGTTTGCGTGTTTTTTCTTTGGAATTGCACTACCTGGAAATAGTATTGCGAACAGTACTTTGGGCTGTTTCTTTACTATCGGTGTGGGCACTAGCCTACCGACTAGTCTTTTTTCGCTGAAGAAAAATCGTTTACAGTTTTATCAACAACATAATTAATACAACAGATACTCGGACAGTACTTTGGTCTGTACCATCTCTGTTATCAAGCAATAGACAAGTTTATACAGGTTTGCGTGTTTTTTCTTTGGAATTGCACTACCTGGAAATAGTATTGCAAACAGTACTTTGGGCTGTTTCTTTACTATCGGTGTGGGCACTAGCCTACCGACTAGTCTTTTTTCGCTGAAGAAAAATCGTTTATTTTTCGACTACTGGCAGCGAAAATTTACAATCACGAGAATCTTGTGATGGAGGATCAAGCGGACGAGATTATCGTAATACAAGATGGAAATGGTTCTGCCGTCAATGTTGCTACCGCATCAGTGGCACAAAATAGTGACGTCACGCGACGACGGGGTGGCGGCGCATCACCTACGCACGGAGATGCGAATATCGGCTCAAACGATGAAACCGTCGCTGCGGTCGAGACACCTGGTCTTGATACTAAACTATTAGAAATAATAGGCGAGGATCTGTCTTTGCGGATCCGAAAAACGATATTGCGGTACGTTTTGATTATATATCTACGAATGGGATAACGAAAGAAATCCGAAAACAGTTACTTAGTAAGTATCTAGTACCAGGCAACTGCTCTCTTATTGATGCTCCAAAGTTGAATCCGGAGATGGCGGCCGCTTTTACAGAACTAAACTCTAACAGAGACAGAATAATAGCTAGTGCGATTGCCTGCTTAGGAGAAGTAATCACCCTAGTGCTTTCTATGGAAGAAAGAAATACCGCCCTTTTGCAGTTACTGATGGATGTCGGTCGGATTTTGTGTGACGGACAACACACGGATTCAATAAACAGACGCAGTTTTGTCCTTTCTACTTTAAAGAAGGATTTGAAAGATCAAGTCCAAAAGACTAGCATTGGCAATCTCCTTTTTGGGAAGGCCCTTGCTGATACCTTGAAAACTGCAAAGGCAATAAATAAATCCGGAGCTGATTTAACCGCCACTTCGTAAAATTACGTTGCGAAGCCTCCACCATCAAAGATGAAGCCCTTTCAACCTGACAGGTCTTTAAACTGGAAACCGCCTCCCCGAGTCGCAGGCAGGCAGTCGAGCATAGTACTATGACGCGACCATCTATGACGCAAGCTTGCACCGCCGCCCCACCCCCCGCCGCCACCGCCCCCGCGGCCGGCCCAGTTCTCGAGGAGCCAGCCGCAGCGCGCGGGCACATCGAGGCCCTCGCAGCCGACCTACCCTCGAGCCGTCGCTAAACATGGTAAAGTACGCCGGCAGATTGTTTTTACTTCTATGATCAATGGTCAAAAATCACAGATGACCCAACTATCCTTTCATGGAAAAAATGATATGAGATCCTTTTTACACAGGCCGTGGTACGGTACCAGACGCCTTTAGAGCCATCTTATTCTAAAGCTGAAAAAACACTTTATAAAGAAGTTATCAGTATCAGTAATTTAATTTCTATTGGTGCCGTTTCTAAATGCCAACCCTGCGAGGGCCAATACATATCAAGTATTTTTCTAACCCCAAAACCAAACGGTAGTTATAGATTTATTCGAAACCTAAAAAATGACAATAAATTCATTATAGCTATGTGTACTGGAAAATATGTGTATATAGGATATGTGTAGTGTTAAAACTCATTACAAAAAACTGTTTCATGAGTACATTTGATTTTAAAGACGCATATTTTTTAATTAAAATATGTAATAAATCAAAAAAGTACTTAAAATTCATATGGGACCAAGAAATATATGAATTTAACGTTCTTGATGACCTGTCTTATAGAATCTATTTATAAAGCATGCTTAAATAATCTAAATGATACAAAATACTTGTTGCAAGCTTTAGGTTTCATTATAAATTATGACAAAAGTACCTTAAAGCCAAGTACTAATCATAAGTTCTTAGGCTTCATTATACATTCCGAAAATTTTCAAGTGACGTTGTCTCTCGAAAAAATTTGTAAGGTACGTAAACAGATACAAAAATTCCGCAAGCTAAAAAGATGTAAAGTTTGCGAATTTGCAAAATTGTTGGGTCTGCTTACATCGGTTTGCCCAGCTATCGAATACAGCTGGCTTTACTGAATATCTTTCTAGTGATTTTAATTGGTGGTCTGCAGCTGTCAATAGACCATTCTACTCCTTGTAAATCTTTAGCGATGCCTCAACTAAGGGGGGATGGAGGGCCGCGTGCGATGGAGAGATTGCTAGTGGATTGTGGAGTGTGGAAGAGCAATTGAAACATATTAATGAATTAGAGATCTTGGCAGTTTATTTTGGGTTAAATGTTTTCGCCATAACTGTCACAATTGTCAGATTATATTACTTATCGATAGTACAACCGCGATTGCATACGTTAATCGTATAGGCGGTGTACAGTTTCCCCACCCGACGCAGGCGTCGAGACTTATGCCAGTGGTATGAAGCTCGACAGATAAATGTATATGCATCGTATATAAGTTCGGCTGATAATGCTGTTGCGGATGCTGAGTCGAGACTTATACATCCAGATATCGAGTGGGAATTCTCCGATAGAGCCTTAGAAGGATACCATCTAAATTTGGATATCCCAAAATAGGTACCTTCGATAGTCGAATAAAAAAAAAAATGCGAGAAATATATATCATGGCACAAAGATCCAGATGTTTTTTCTATTCGCTTTCACAGTGCCATGGTCGCATTTTTTACTTTTATGGATTTCCACCATTTTCTCTCATTCTAAAAATAAAAATTTGCAAACGACAAAGCTAAAGGTATTCTTGTTATCCCATATTGGCCGACGCAGCCATGGTACCCATATTTAATCAACTTAAAATTTCTGAACTCGACGTTCACCGACAGCTTACCTTGGTTGCCGGAGTATTGTCAGGAGCTTGATGTTTGGAAAAGGGTTCTCACAAGAGTCAACACATGTAATGTTAGCCTCTCTTTAACTCAATAACTCTTGACTTTGATAACTCAATAAAACAGTACGATGTTTGCTTGAAGAAGTGGTTCACATTTTGTAATGAACAAAATTTAGTTTTTTATGAGGCGTCAATACCAAATAATATATATCATTAAATTTTTGACTTATCTTTTTCAAGAAGGTGCTCAGTATAATAGCACTTTGAATAGTTGCAGATCTGCACTATCCCTTATTTTTTGAACAAGTTTTTGGAAGAGATAAAAAATTAAAACATTTTTTCAAGGGCATATTTCGGCTACGTGCAACAAAGCCCAAGTACAACGTAATGTGGTACAAATCTCAGGTCTTACTTTTCTTAGCTGGATGATACCTTAACGAAATTCTAGGCTTAGAAAAGCTTACTAAAAAACTAGTCACTTTTTTGGCACTGGTTACTGCTCATCGAGCACAAACAATTACACAAATAAACATTAAAAACATAACAATACATTCAGATAAAATCACTATTATGATTCCTGATTTAGAGAGTAGGATCTTTCCAACTATATCTAAATTTACCTTTTTTATTTTTGAAGAAAATCTTAAAATACGCCAGGAAAAACGTTATTAGCATACTTAAAAATTACTGAAGGTGTACGTCATTCCGAAAATTTGTTTATCAGTTTCCGGAAACCTCACAATACGGTAACTGTACAAACCATCAGTCGATGGATTAAGCGGACATTAGAGGAGAGTGATATTGACGTCTCGATCTTTACGGCGCCCAGCACAAGGCATGCGGCCACCTCAGAAGCTAACAAGGCGTAAATATTGAAACAATTCGTAAAACTGCGGGATGAAGCAGTAGCTCCACCGCATTTTCCAAATTTTATAATAGAGATATTCATAGCAATATTTCAACAAACGCATTTGCCAGAAGTATTATTAATGATTCCTTCAATTAATAAATAATAAGTCAGTATGACTTGTTTATTTTCAATTTTAAATTTTTACCGTATTACAAATGCTTCTCACCAAATGTTTGTAATAAGGAATAAACATGAATGTAATCTAAATTTTTTTAGTTAATTACACATATTAATTACATATATATGTGTTATGGAATTAAGAACTTAAAGTAAATATTTTGTTTAAATAATAAATGAGACATGGGATTATGAGGGAGTCACCCTTAAAGTAGCTGCTTCTTTTTTCACGACTACAAATCTCTAAATATCTACATGTGTACTTATATCTAATCTCGAGGACGAAGCACGAGTATAATTAATGATTAAACGAACTTACCTGTACGTGAAGTTCAATCATAATTATACGAAGTGCTTCGTCCGAAGAGATTAGATCCCTCCCCCCCTAAATTTTCAATTAATCCCAAAAGACGTCGTGAAAATAACATGATATGGTAGCTCTAAACTAAATGATGATCGGCGGTCGGGACAGTAACTACCTACAGACAAAAAAAAAAAAAGTAGGTAGATTGTTTTTTTCTTTCAACTATAGTGCAGGAATGGCCACACGATGTGTGATACTACATGTGTACTTATATCTAATCTCTTCGGACGAAGCACTTCGTATAATTATGATTGAACTTCACGTACAGGTAAGTTCGTTTAATCATTAATTATATAGAAAGATTAAATTAAAAAAAATTAACTTCACTCTTGTGGAAAATCCAATTATTTTGAAGTTTATGATTATTTCTTTAAACCAATTTTTTTACTAATCCCGAGAATCGATGCTAGGTTATGAAGTAGAAAAAACATTTAAAGTATTTTATATATATTTATTTATTTTAGGATTTAGACACTTATTAGTAGCAAGCGTAACAACTAAATAAATGTTCATTTCAATCATATAAAACATCATATTTACACAATAAATATAAAATTACTTACAACTTAAGAAGCCTGCGGAGCAATCCCAGTTCATACAAACGAAATACCACAACTATTTGTAAATCATAGATATTCTTAAGGTATTGTGTATTTATTCCGATTGCATTATAGAATATCTAAGTTTCCAAATTTATTAAAAATAAGAACACTGATTCAAACATGAGATATGAGAGAAATGAGCTTTCTATGGAAATGTTAAATATTTCGGAACCTAGATATTCTGCAATTCAATCGGAATAAACACACACTATCCTAAGAATATCTATGATTTACTGGTTTAGATATTTTGTTTGTATGAACTAGGACTGCTCCGTCGGCCTCTTATTTATTTCATAAATAAATAGTTAAATTATTATTACATACGGCTTGAACACTCACGTGTGATTGTTGTTGACTATATGCCAACCGTTTCACCGATACAATTTCGGCATTATCAAGGCGAGTGTCGTTCTTAGGACGACGACGCGGCGTTCACCGTCGTTGTCAAACGGGCACTGGCAGCCGCCGATCGGCGAGCTGTATGTAATAATAATTTAGTATGTCAGCTCACGCGAGTTTTAATAATATTATAAATAAGTTCTTAATACTTGTTGAGAACGAACACAGAACATTCATTCCATTTACCATAACAATTTCTTAAGACTACAGTATTCTTACCACGGTTTTGTTAACGGAGTAGCAATCTCCACGAACGTGGGAGATTGGCGGTTTCAGAATTCATAATTTAACTAAACCGGGGTAATCACCTACTAAAAACATTCATGTGTTTTTTAATAACCAAAACAGTTTTAATAATCATATTCCTAATTTTTTTATTTAATAAATTGCTTATTTTCTATGATTATATTAGATTAGTGACATTACACACATAGGTACTTAAATAACTATCTTTGTTTCTGAAAAGGTATAAAGGTACTTGTAAATTTAAATAAAATCACAGTTATGTTACGTGGGTAACTAGTTATGGTTAGACCATACCTCGATTGTTACACATTATTTTAAATACACATACACTTATTATAATAACCTATGAAATTGCTGAAATTTTCTTACATATTCATGAGTTCATAATTCCTGTAATTCAATAGCTATTTTAATGATTTGTTTTTTGTTTGAAAGTTGATTTCAAGGATTTATATCTACGTATTGAATTTAATTTTTATTTTCAGTTTGATTATAAAAATTAAATCTTCAAAAACAGTTCTTCCTAAATGCCATCCATTTCCATGATAAGATTCGTAATAATTTTTTACAGGAAACACTATAAAAAAAATTCAATTATTGTTGCTGTTAGCTTAATGTTGTCTCATTCATACACAAAAAAATTACATAATTTATATATATCATTTAGATTTGTCATTCCTAAAAAAAATGCAAAAAGTACTGAAAATTGAGTTTCCTTCAAATTCTCTATAGAATATATATATATATATATATATATATATATATATATATATATATATAAAGGTACCTACCTTTCCAAATAAATAAATCTTACGATATTATATGTTGTAATAAACAGTCAAATTTCGTACGAATTATGTAAAATGAAAATTGCAATAAGATCCGTCAAGAGAAACTGTGTAAGCGAAAATAAACACAGTTTAAATGATCACTACTGAGACTCTCGTTTGTTAGAGTGAGCTTAATAATAGCTGGGGTTTGCGCTCGGATTTGGTGCGACAAGGCGCGTTGTCTCGGAATTTCTATCAGTTTGAGACATCTCTTGTAAGTTGCCTGTGCTCTCTTCTTTATGGCTCGCCATCCAAATGATTTATATTTTCCTGATCAACAGGTTGGCCAGCACAATGTTTGGAAACACCAAAAGTTCAGCTACCCACTTCACTTACATAGCTTACGATGAGAACTACACTCATAGACAAAATTAGAGCAACGCAAAAAAAATTGTGAAGTTTCTATAATTTTTAAAGTTTCTTTTCGTTATATATAGAATAGAATAGAATATAATAGAAATAGAATAGAAAAATCTTTATTGGTGTCACACAATTAAAACACAATACCTATATAATCAATAACAAACAAAACAGAAGTGACACCCAAAAGGCCTCCACTCAGCATGTGTCATGGCACCATTCTGTACCACGACGCTGGTCTTCCGTGGACACCTCGCAGGGTAACATTATTTAGCATACAACATAAGTAGCACCTAATATCTTAACCCGTAGAATTATTGAATTGAGATGACAATTGAATACAATAGACTCGCGGTACGATCCTACCTTATATAAGCAGACGGGCTAATTACAAAAATCTAAATATACATCAATGCAATTAACGCTAATTAAGTTAATAAATGAAATGACTGTAAAAGCAGATGGACTAGATGGGAGAGTATTTTTTTTTTCTGCCTTCATGACATAATTTTCTCCTGTCTTGTATGTTTTATCTTTTTGTTCAATTAAAGTACAGGACTACTTTTTACATTTATTTGTTTTTAACCAATATTATGAAAAAAAAGACACGATCTTGCTAAGTACCTTACCCTTCTTCTTAGCAAGACTAATCGAATGGGCGGGGTTAGGCATATATTTATTATATGTATTTCATACATTTATAATATTATTTTTTAATTTACAATCACGAGAATCTTGTGATGGAGGATCAAGCGGACGAGATTATCGTAATACAAGATGGAAATGGTTCTGCCGTCAATGTTGCTACCGCATCAGTGGCACAAAATAGTGACGTCACGCGACGACGGGGTGGCGGCGCATCACCTACGCACGGAGATGCGAATATCGGCTCAAACGATGAAACCGTCGCTGCGGTCGAGACACCTGGTCTTGATACTAAACTATTAGAAATAATAGGCGAGGATCTGTCTTTGCGGATCCGAAAAACGATATTGCGGTACGTTTTGATTATATATCTACGAATGGGATAACGAAAGAAATCCGAAAACAGTTACTTAGTAAGTATCTAGTACCAGGCAACTGCTCTCTTATTGATGCTCCAAAGTTGAATCCGGAGATGGCGGCCGCTTTTACAGAACTAAACTCTAACAGAGACAGAATAATAGCTAGTGCGATT
Source organism: Ypsolopha sequella (assembly GCA_934047225.1). Classification (NCBI taxonomy): domain Eukaryota; kingdom Metazoa; phylum Arthropoda; class Insecta; order Lepidoptera; family Ypsolophidae; genus Ypsolopha; species Ypsolopha sequella. The sequence continues at coordinate 24,553,359 of OW203984.1, read as the reverse complement.
GCCTGCTTAGGAGAAGTAATCACCCTAGTGCTTTCTATGGAAGAAAGAAATACCGCCCTTTTGCAGTTACTGATGGATGTCGGTCGGATTTTGTGTGACGGACAACACACGGATTCAATAAACAGACGCAGTTTTGTCCTTTCTACTTTAAAGAAGGATTTGAAAGATCAAGTCCAAAAGACTAGCATTGGCAATCTCCTTTTTGGGAAGGCCCTTGCTGATACCTTGAAAACTGCAAAGGCAATAAATAAATCCGGAGCTGATTTAACCGCCACTTCGTAAAATTACGTTGCGAAGCCTCCACCATCAAAGATGAAGCCCTTTCAACCTGACAGGTCTTTAAACTGGAAACCGCCTCCCCGAGTCGCAGGCAGGCAGTCGAGCATAGTACTATGACGCGACCATCTATGACGCAAGCTTGCACCGCCGCCCCACCCCCCGCCGCCACCGCCCCCGCGGCCGGCCCAGTTCTCGAGGAGCCAGCCGCAGCGCGCGGGCACATCGAGGCCCTCGCAGCCGACCTACCCTCGAGCCGTCGCTAAACATGGTAAAGTACGCCGGCAGATTGTTTTTACTTCTATGATCAATGGTCAAAAATCACAGATGACCCAACTATCCTTTCATGGAAAAAATGATATGAGATCCTTTTTACACAGGCCGTGGTACGGTACCAGACGCCTTTAGAGCCATCTTATTCTAAAGCTGAAAAAACACTTTATAAAGAAGTTATCAGTATCAGTAATTTAATTTCTATTGGTGCCGTTTCTAAATGCCAACCCTGCGAGGGCCAATACATATCAAGTATTTTTCTAACCCCAAAACCAAACGGTAGTTATAGATTTATTCGAAACCTAAAAAATGACAATAAATTCATTATAGCTATGTGTACTGGAAAATATGTGTATATAGGATATGTGTAGTGTTAAAACTCATTACAAAAAACTGTTTCATGAGTACATTTGATTTTAAAGACGCATATTTTTTAATTAAAATATGTAATAAATCAAAAAAGTACTTAAAATTCATATGGGACCAAGAAATATATGAATTTAACGTTCTTGATGACCTGTCTTATAGAATCTATTTATAAAGCATGCTTAAATAATCTAAATGATACAAAATACTTGTTGCAAGCTTTAGGTTTCATTATAAATTATGACAAAAGTACCTTAAAGCCAAGTACTAATCATAAGTTCTTAGGCTTCATTATACATTCCGAAAATTTTCAAGTGACGTTGTCTCTCGAAAAAATTTGTAAGGTACGTAAACAGATACAAAAATTCCGCAAGCTAAAAAGATGTAAAGTTTGCGAATTTGCAAAATTGTTGGGTCTGCTTACATCGGTTTGCCCAGCTATCGAATACAGCTGGCTTTACTGAATATCTTTCTAGTGATTTTAATTGGTGGTCTGCAGCTGTCAATAGACCATTCTACTCCTTGTAAATCTTTAGCGATGCCTCAACTAAGGGGGGATGGAGGGCCGCGTGCGATGGAGAGATTGCTAGTGGATTGTGGAGTGTGGAAGAGCAATTGAAACATATTAATGAATTAGAGATCTTGGCAGTTTATTTTGGGTTAAATGTTTTCGCCATAACTGTCACAATTGTCAGATTATATTACTTATCGATAGTACAACCGCGATTGCATACGTTAATCGTATAGGCGGTGTACAGTTTCCCCACCCGACGCAGGCGTCGAGACTTATGCCAGTGGTATGAAGCTCGACAGATAAATGTATATGCATCGTATATAAGTTCGGCTGATAATGCTGTTGCGGATGCTGAGTCGAGACTTATACATCCAGATATCGAGTGGGAATTCTCCGATAGAGCCTTAGAAGGATACCATCTAAATTTGGATATCCCAAAATAGGTACCTTCGATAGTCGAATAAAAAAAAAAATGCGAGAAATATATATCATGGCACAAAGATCCAGATGTTTTTTCTATTCGCTTTCACAGTGCCATGGTCGCATTTTTTACTTTTATGGATTTCCACCATTTTCTCTCATTCTAAAAATAAAAATTTGCAAACGACAAAGCTAAAGGTATTCTTGTTATCCCATATTGGCCGACGCAGCCATGGTACCCATATTTAATCAACTTAAAATTTCTGAACTCGACGTTCACCGACAGCTTACCTTGGTTGCCGGAGTATTGTCAGGAGCTTGATGTTTGGAAAAGGGTTCTCACAAGAGTCAACACATGTAATGTTAGCCTCTCTTTAACTCAATAACTCTTGACTTTGATAACTCAATAAAACAGTACGATGTTTGCTTGAAGAAGTGGTTCACATTTTGTAATGAACAAAATTTAGTTTTTTATGAGGCGTCAATACCAAATAATATATATCATTAAATTTTTGACTTATCTTTTTCAAGAAGGTGCTCAGTATAATAGCACTTTGAATAGTTGCAGATCTGCACTATCCCTTATTTTTTGAACAAGTTTTTGGAAGAGATAAAAAATTAAAACATTTTTTCAAGGGCATATTTCGGCTACGTGCAACAAAGCCCAAGTACAACGTAATGTGGTACAAATCTCAGGTCTTACTTTTCTTAGCTGGATGATACCTTAACGAAATTCTAGGCTTAGAAAAGCTTACTAAAAAACTAGTCACTTTTTTGGCACTGGTTACTGCTCATCGAGCACAAACAATTACACAAATAAACATTAAAAACATAACAATACATTCAGATAAAATCACTATTATGATTCCTGATTTAGAGAGTAGGATCTTTCCAACTATATCTAAATTTACCTTTTTTATTTTTGAAGAAAATCTTAAAATACGCCAGGAAAAACGTTATTAGCATACTTAAAAATTACTGAAGGTGTACGTCATTCCGAAAATTTGTTTATCAGTTTCCGGAAACCTCACAATACGGTAACTGTACAAACCATCAGTCGATGGATTAAGCGGACATTAGAGGAGAGTGATATTGACGTCTCGATCTTTACGGCGCCCAGCACAAGGCATGCGGCCACCTCAGAAGCTAACAAGGCGTAAATATTGAAACAATTCGTAAAACTGCGGGATGAAGCAGTAGCTCCACCGCATTTTCCAAATTTTATAATAGAGATATTCATAGCAATATTTCAACAAACGCATTTGCCAGAAGTATTATTAATGATTCCTTCAATTAATAAATAATAAGTCAGTATGACTTGTTTATTTTCAATTTTAAATTTTTACCGTATTACAAATGCTTCTCACCAAATGTTTGTAATAAGGAATAAACATGAATGTAATCTAAATTTTTTTAGTTAATTACACATATTAATTACATATATATGTGTTATGGAATTAAGAACTTAAAGTAAATATTTTGTTTAAATAATAAATGAGACATGGGATTATGAGGGAGTCACCCTTAAAGTAGCTGCTTCTTTTTTCACGACTACAAATCTCTAAATATCTACATGTGTACTTATATCTAATCTCGAGGACGAAGCACGAGTATAATTAATGATTAAACGAACTTACCTGTACGTGAAGTTCAATCATAATTATACGAAGTGCTTCGTCCGAAGAGATTAGATCCCTCCCCCCCTAAATTTTCAATTAATCCCAAAAGACGTCGTGAAAATAACATGATATGGTAGCTCTAAACTAAATGATGATCGGCGGTCGGGACAGTAACTACCTACAGACAAAAAAAAAAAAAGTAGGTAGATTGTTTTTTTCTTTCAACTATAGTGCAGGAATGGCCACACGATGTGTGATACTACATGTGTACTTATATCTAATCTCTTCGGACGAAGCACTTCGTATAATTATGATTGAACTTCACGTACAGGTAAGTTCGTTTAATCATTAATTATATAGAAAGATTAAATTAAAAAAAATTAACTTCACTCTTGTGGAAAATCCAATTATTTTGAAGTTTATGATTATTTCTTTAAACCAATTTTTTTACTAATCCCGAGAATCGATGCTAGGTTATGAAGTAGAAAAAACATTTAAAGTATTTTATATATATTTATTTATTTTAGGATTTAGACACTTATTAGTAGCAAGCGTAACAACTAAATAAATGTTCATTTCAATCATATAAAACATCATATTTACACAATAAATATAAAATTACTTACAACTTAAGAAGCCTGCGGAGCAATCCCAGTTCATACAAACGAAATACCACAACTATTTGTAAATCATAGATATTCTTAAGGTATTGTGTATTTATTCCGATTGCATTATAGAATATCTAAGTTTCCAAATTTATTAAAAATAAGAACACTGATTCAAACATGAGATATGAGAGAAATGAGCTTTCTATGGAAATGTTAAATATTTCGGAACCTAGATATTCTGCAATTCAATCGGAATAAACACACACTATCCTAAGAATATCTATGATTTACTGGTTTAGATATTTTGTTTGTATGAACTAGGACTGCTCCGTCGGCCTCTTATTTATTTCATAAATAAATAGTTAAATTATTATTACATACGGCTTGAACACTCACGTGTGATTGTTGTTGACTATATGCCAACCGTTTCACCGATACAATTTCGGCATTATCAAGGCGAGTGTCGTTCTTAGGACGACGACGCGGCGTTCACCGTCGTTGTCAAACGGGCACTGGCAGCCGCCGATCGGCGAGCTGTATGTAATAATAATTTAGTATGTCAGCTCACGCGAGTTTTAATAATATTATAAATAAGTTCTTAATACTTGTTGAGAACGAACACAGAACATTCATTCCATTTACCATAACAATTTCTTAAGACTACAGTATTCTTACCACGGTTTTGTTAACGGAGTAGCAATCTCCACGAACGTGGGAGATTGGCGGTTTCAGAATTCATAATTTAACTAAACCGGGGTAATCACCTACTAAAAACATTCATGTGTTTTTTAATAACCAAAACAGTTTTAATAATCATATTCCTAATTTTTTTATTTAATAAATTGCTTATTTTCTATGATTATATTAGATTAGTGACATTACACACATAGGTACTTAAATAACTATCTTTGTTTCTGAAAAGGTATAAAGGTACTTGTAAATTTAAATAAAATCACAGTTATGTTACGTGGGTAACTAGTTATGGTTAGACCATACCTCGATTGTTACACATTATTTTAAATACACATACACTTATTATAATAACCTATGAAATTGCTGAAATTTTCTTACATATTCATGAGTTCATAATTCCTGTAATTCAATAGCTATTTTAATGATTTGTTTTTTGTTTGAAAGTTGATTTCAAGGATTTATATCTACGTATTGAATTTAATTTTTATTTTCAGTTTGATTATAAAAATTAAATCTTCAAAAACAGTTCTTCCTAAATGCCATCCATTTCCATGATAAGATTCGTAATAATTTTTTACAGGAAACACTATAAAAAAAATTCAATTATTGTTGCTGTTAGCTTAATGTTGTCTCATTCATACACAAAAAAATTACATAATTTATATATATCATTTAGATTTGTCATTCCTAAAAAAAATGCAAAAAGTACTGAAAATTGAGTTTCCTTCAAATTCTCTATAGAATATATATATATATATATATATATATATATATATATATATATATATATAAAGGTACCTACCTTTCCAAATAAATAAATCTTACGATATTATATGTTGTAATAAACAGTCAAATTTCGTACGAATTATGTAAAATGAAAATTGCAATAAGATCCGTCAAGAGAAACTGTGTAAGCGAAAATAAACACAGTTTAAATGATCACTACTGAGACTCTCGTTTGTTAGAGTGAGCTTAATAATAGCTGGGGTTTGCGCTCGGATTTGGTGCGACAAGGCGCGTTGTCTCGGAATTTCTATCAGTTTGAGACATCTCTTGTAAGTTGCCTGTGCTCTCTTCTTTATGGCTCGCCATCCAAATGATTTATATTTTCCTGATCAACAGGTTGGCCAGCACAATGTTTGGAAACACCAAAAGTTCAGCTACCCACTTCACTTACATAGCTTACGATGAGAACTACACTCATAGACAAAATTAGAGCAACGCAAAAAAAATTGTGAAGTTTCTATAATTTTTAAAGTTTCTTTTCGTTATATATAGAATAGAATAGAATATAATAGAAATAGAATAGAAAAATCTTTATTGGTGTCACACAATTAAAACACAATACCTATATAATCAATAACAAACAAAACAGAAGTGACACCCAAAAGGCCTCCACTCAGCATGTGTCATGGCACCATTCTGTACCACGACGCTGGTCTTCCGTGGACACCTCGCAGGGTAACATTATTTAGCATACAACATAAGTAGCACCTAATATCTTAACCCGTAGAATTATTGAATTGAGATGACAATTGAATACAATAGACTCGCGGTACGATCCTACCTTATATAAGCAGACGGGCTAATTACAAAAATCTAAATATACATCAATGCAATTAACGCTAATTAAGTTAATAAATGAAATGACTGTAAAAGCAGATGGACTAGATGGGAGAGTATTTTTTTTTTCTGCCTTCATGACATAATTTTCTCCTGTCTTGTATGTTTTATCTTTTTGTTCAATTAAAGTACAGGACTACTTTTTACATTTATTTGTTTTTAACCAATATTATGAAAAAAAAGACACGATCTTGCTAAGTACCTTACCCTTCTTCTTAGCAAGACTAATCGAATGGGCGGGGTTAGGCATATATTTATTATATGTATTTCATACATTTATAATATTATTTTTTCCTTATTTCTAAATTTTTATTTTATTCATGTGTATTTTTTTATTAAATTTAAGTAAACCTGACCTTTATAATTTTTTCTGTATTTCCCCATATTATTATTTACTATATAAAACTATTACCTATAGACATAGATGATTTAATTAAATAACATTAAAACCGACCTGTAATAAGTGTATTTGATATACCTACATTACATAAATACATATATTTCATTTCATATACAACGTGTAACAGAAAGGTGTAACCATATTTGAAGAGCTTACTCAGTGAATGGTATAGAACAACTTTTAGTATGGAACAAACCCTGTATCTCGAAAAAAAAATTAACTTTTACATAGAAAAATGCAATGCCGCTCGGCTGAAATGTATGGAAGGGCAGATTTTTTTTTTTGAGATTTGAGGGTTAGCTCCATAGTAAAATTTGTTCTATACAATTAACTGAATAAGCTCTTCAAATATGGTTACACCTTTCTGTTACACCTTGTATTTTCCTGTTCACAAATTACTTACAATTAATTGAGAAGTAATGGACAACATTTCCTCAATATTTTCTGAAGTTTCAATTCTCTCGTGGGACAATCCAGAGTTTAAGTTGAGTTAAATTTTAAATTATATTCTTGAAGTTTTTGCTAAGGAATTAACTTTGTCTGTCCTACCTACAAGTAATTCTGGTGCAATTTCGTAATCGTGTTTTCACTCGTACGTCTTTGTTACACAAGCATTTCTTTGTTACACAAGCATTTCTTTGTTACACAAGCATTTCTTTGTTACACAAGCATTTCTTTTTACCTGATGCGCTAATTCAACCCAAATGTTGCATAAAGGATTGCTTTTCGAAAGGAAATCACAAAAGATCCCAATGAAAAAATAAGTCACTAAAAATCTTAAATCGACCCTTCCCTTGCGATCCCCTAAATATGTTCAACACTCGTAGCACAGTGTTTAATCGCTCGCGACGCCACTTAGTTGAATCACAAGTGCGAGGAGCGTGACATTTTTTCTATCGAGGATAATTTATCCAAACATGTTTTCCAATTTCAAAACTCTAGGTTATATAGTCAAAATGCATATATATAAGAAATGTATTAAAATTTTCCGTGTATTTCATGAAGTACCCAGAAAAGAAACACCCGTATTTTTTTCGCATATCGCCTTAAACACTATGCTACCTGGCCTGAGTGTATTTTGGAATCAGACATAAGCTCCAGTGTTGCTGATTTAGCGGCTTTGTCGCTAAATCTAGCGGAATTTCAGTCGATTTAGCGACTTGATAAAACAGACGTTTCATACATTTTAGCGACTTTTTCCAAACTGGTATTCTGGTGACTTTTATATAAAAATGTAACGACAAGAAAAAAATTCAACGGCAACACTGAGAAGCTCCATTTCATGCCCATGGAGGATTAGTACTAGAGCTACAAAGACGATGATAATATACCGAGGTTTGGTACAAAATCAGGTTCAGGTTCAGGTTCACAATTAATATAAGTAATAAGGAAGTTAGTTTTATTTTTATTGGGCTAGTTCTGATTTTATAATCCCCACCAGCCTTTTATTATATGAAACCTCATCATATAGTGCACAAATGTTGGTTAACACGTCTGTGGTTGTATAAAATACAGCAAACCTAGACTTTTACCTTAGAGCATATACCAGGGGAGTCGGCTTACACAGGCGTTCCCCTCTGCCAAAGGTATGAGATTCACATCTAACGCGTTATATAAAACTAGTTCAGCTGCCATTTTTGTTATACGATTCCCGAACGTCTTTGCATAAAGAGCTCCAAGAAAAATGCCGTTTTGTGCTGTTTATGGGTGCAAGAAAAAGTCTAACACATCAAATCTACAAAAGGATGGTGTTACATTTCACTTGTAAGTGTATTTTTGATTATTTTACTCGTAATTTACTCATTATCTAACATTTTTGAAAATTAATAAAATTCATATTTGGCGCTATAACTTCCTCACGATGACGTAGGCGTACTCCCTACGAGACTAAGTTTCAGGAATGCGCGCAGCGAGACTATATTTGGTGTTGCCAACTACTACAAAAATTACCTTGAAATTCATCAATTACTCACCTTAACTTCATTTTTGTGTTGACAAATATGCTACTCTTTCATAAAGTGTACATCAAAATTTTATTAGTTAAATTGTTCTTTTACCAAATACACTTTTATTTTTATTTTTCTGAAACTAATTTCAATTTATTCATCGTAGGCAGCAATATAAGCAATAGTTAATTAATATATTTACTGAATATATTACTAAATCTATTATAGATCTACTTGTTCGAAAATCTCGACAACTATTATTTTTTTCTAAAACGTAATAATTTACCTAAAAATCGGAACTTTAAAAACAACGGCAAGAATAGTCTCGCTAAATAGTCTCGCTGCTCCAAAATGGCCGCCATGTCTCCTCGTCAGGAGTAGGCTAGGGGTGTATCAGGTATTATCTATGGTAGTTATCGATAAAACACAATCAGTTTTAAAATTTTAATAATTTCTTTTTTTTTTAATGAATGTCTAATTAATAATAACAATATTTTAGGTTCCCGAAAAACCCAGCATTATCCGAAATTTGGACTAAAGCCTGTAATAGGCATGTATCATGGGTGCCTAAACGTACAAGCTCTGAATGCTGATGAATTTATATTCTGACGTCATAAGTCGTAACAACACTGTCAAACGAGTAAATATACTGGAAAGTCCTCGTTTTACAGGCTTTTTGGGATTTTTAGTCTGTATTGAAAGCGCAAAATTAATTTTTCAAGATCTAGTATTGAATTCTCAAACCGGCATGAGTTTTCTTCCTTTACACAAGGTGAGTCAAGACCATATAGAGATTTTTTTCTCTAATATTCGAAGTCACGGTGGATTTTCAGATAATCCAACTGCACAGCAATTAGAAGCTATTTATAAAAAACTTATAGTGCACACAGAATTAATAAGAACCGAAAGAGGCACAAACTGTATCCCTTTAGAACAAATTAGTATTTTGAATTGCTCATCAGTTGAAAAAATTAATATAACCACAAGTGCAAAAGAAGAAAACCATGCTGAATCAAATAATCAATTTACTGAAGCTGATATTACGGATGATATTGAGTGTCAAATATATCTTTCACCTTTAGGAGAAAAGGTAATTGAATACATAGCGGGATTTGTAGCTTTTTCTTCAATAAAAAAATCAAATGTCAATCGTGTATTAAAGGACTTTTAGGAGAGTTTAACGATAAAAGCTTAACGTACCAAAAAAGCAGAGGTTACCTTATATACGCATCTGTAGATGTCATATCATTATGTCGCCGGTGTGAAACTATTATAAGACAAGGTTTGAATCAGGAAAAGAGGCTTAAAAAAACATATACCACGAAATTTATCGTGACCAAAGCCTTAAATGCACTATCAGGCCAAAATATTTTTTCAAATATCCCTCTTCATGATCCAGATAGATTTGTAAACCACAACATTGAATTAGCCAAGTCTGTTATGGAAAAGTATACAGCTAGTATCTGTATACTTTTCCATAACAGACTTAAGACAAGGTTTGAATCAGGAAAAGAGGCTTAAAAAAACATATACCACGAAATTTATCGTGACCAAAGCCTTAAATGCACTATCAGGCCAAAATATTTTTTCAAATATCCCTCTTCATGATCCAGATAGATTTGTAAACCACAACATTGAATTAGCCAAGTCTGTTATGGAAAAGTATACAGATACTAGATTGTCATATCTCTCCAAAAAATTAAATCCACAAAAATGCATAAGACATATTTATACTAAATTAATACATTTTAAAAATCAGTAGGTAGGTAGGTAGGCCTGCTTACATATTGTAACAATTATTAATACGCTTAAAGTAAGAACTTCAATGGCGGCTCTTAAATATTAACAATAATTATAAAAATTTGCCTGATAACGATATTGTTTTATGAAATAGAATGTTTCTAGTTGAAACTTGAATAGAAACATTCTATTTCATAAAATGATATCGTTATCAGGCAAATTTTAATAAATATTATAAATATTTAAGAGCTGCCATTTAAGTTCCTACTTTAAGTACATTAATAATTGTTACAATATGTAAGCAGGCGGTAAGTAATAATAACCCTAACAATTTGTGTATTTATTAACAATACTGACTGTCTTAAGTACTAATCGATAATTTATCTGTATGTTATTAAATGTTTTTTTAAAACGGCCGTAATTGAAAATGTTCCTCTGGTTATTATAAGTATTTTATGGAGCCGATTTTATAAAATATATTACCTCTATAATATATGTTCGTCACCGACTGAAATTTTAGTATAATTTGGCTCTGTTTACTGTGAATAAAAAATATATTTATATTTATTCTTGTTGCACACAGAAAACTTAATTCTAAATTATATAATAAAAGTTATGTACAATGGCGTGCTTATCTCAATAATGAGATTTCTTCCAGCAAACCAAGGGTGATAAGGATATTTGAAATAAATAAGATATTCATATTGTGCACGATAATATTTGTACAGAAACAAGATTAAATTAATAGTAGATACCTAATTAGTTAAAAATAATAACAAACTACATAAAATTTACATATATACATCTAAAGCAGTGTTTATTACAAAACTTTTTACCCATAACATAAGTGACAACTAATATGACAAGTAATAGGAACTATATTTTCTGTCACCAGTTTATAATGTCATCGACTTGTATCCTCTAATTAATAATAATAATAGATCTATCCCCACGAAATGTTTTCAATCTCAGATAAATTGAAGTTATCTGAAGTAAATAAATGTTAATTTGTGTCTCATAATATAATATATTATATTTCATATCGTGATGATACATAGCCTAACACCTTCCTCAAGAAATGTTCTACCTTACATTGAAAATTTCATCAAAATCCATTGAGTGGTTTCCAAGTTTTAAGTAAGCGTACATACAGACAGACAGATAGACGTTGCATTTTATATGTAGATATAGAGAATATTTTGTCCACCTGAACAGATTCTGATGGAATGGTAGCAGTAATGTATTTATCGATAAACGTGTTCCCAACTCTATCAAATTTAACGCACACATTCAAAGACCGTACGTATTTACGTAAATTTGTGTTGCAGGTGTGCGAATCGCATGTGGGTGCGTTTGTAGGAACATGATTCGGTTATGTAAGGGTGGTTACCTCGTCCCCCACCAAACGTGGCAGAACCGACTGTATGTGGAAATAGGCCTAAAACTAGTCCAGTGTTATCTTGTTTAAGACTTTTACAGATTATTTAATAATTTTACGTATTGGTCCACTTACGTTTACGTAATTATTTACATGGTCACACTGATATAACACAAAATATTTAGGAATTCTAGACATGATGAAAATTTAACCAATCAAGATATTTGAGCTGAAAACAACATTTCGAGAATAGGTTTAATCTGATTGTCTATCCGCTCAAGCGTAGAGGTCCTGCGGAGTGAGAGCAGGTTGCGGCAGGCGGGACGCGCGTCATATCCAAGTGCGCTCGACTTGCGCGTGCGCGTGGTCACTCGCGATGTGACTGTCGGCGGCGGCGCGCGCGCCGGCCGTGCCGCGCCGCTGTCAGGCCGTGCTCAACATGGTATTATTGTACGTGCTGTGCAAAGACATCCTCATCGTACCTATTTGGGTAGAAACATGTTATATTAGTTACATCTTAAATTAGTTTTTAGTTTTTTATACGAATACACATGTATAAAAAATCAGGGAAATACTTGTTTTCAAAATCAACTATTTCAATATCATAACTATGTATAGTATAGCCCAAATAAGCAGTTTAGTACGGTTTAAAAGTTTCCTAATAAAAATAATAAATAATAAATTAAAAGAAAATAAGAAAGAAAATTATTTATTTGTCACACATCCAAACAATCTATATCGATTACTAACACAAGATTTATATATTTGTGACAAAATGGAACCATCTCAGCATTTACTGTAGATTGCAACTTATTAATATGTTCTGTGATTGCAAACAATTCTACTTTATTATCTACACGTACTATCAAATCAGTAGAAATATGCCACTAAATAAATTGGTTTGCCCTGAGGTCGTTAGGACAAGCTAACAAGTTTAACCCAGGATAATCAACTTATCCGGATACAAGTTTTTCGGAAATCCGTCAGAGCACAAGAGAGCCGGTTAGTAATGTTCATTTCAGCGTGCCTTGAAAAGTGGCTGTTACGACAACCACTGCGTCTCCGGCTAGCGCAAAATAGGAGAAAATAATACTTTTCACATGGCCGCCAAGAACGGAAAAAAACTTTGAACTTGAATTTTTTAGATCCGAAAATTTGCTTTAATTTGGTGAAGTAATAAGTAAAATCGCTTTAGGCGTTTGGAAGGAGTAAGAGAATTCTTGTGTTAATCACGTGAAACTTTCGATGACTTTCGTTTTTTTTTGTCAAAACTTACAATAGAAAAACAGTTTATGAAACTTAAAATTAATTTTTGACTATATAATGCCTATCATATATTTTTATGAAAGTTTTTGGACCACCCGTGTGGGAGGAGTAGGCCTTCAAAGACAGGTCCAAACTGCAGTTGGCGTATCCATTGTGTAAGACGCCACCCGATTCCCGCGCATTTATGTGGGCAGCCCTAATGCGTGCGTCTACCGAGCGTTGTTTCAAGGACACTGCCCCAGATGTAATACTGCAACCGCCATAATAACCTTCGTGGTTATTTATTTATGACAACTCAGAACCACTTTGGCTTAGGCTAAACTGGTTTGTCCTAAAATAGGGGTATGCCAGTAAAGAGAACCATTTTTTGAGCCTAGTTTATGCAGAAAACTAGGTTTTGCATGACTAAAATGAATCCGTTACCTTGTAATGAGACAAAAAAAAGTATTATACTTGACTGGGCGTCACTTGAAAGTGTAACTGTGTCAGTAAAACTGATCTGATCGTACCATTCTTCCTGTTGGGTGATAATGAGCGGGCAGAGCGGTCTGGTCCAAAAGCGCGATGTCTGCTGAGTCCTTCATCTCCCAACACTCCGCAGCACCAGAAAAACTGCTTGAAGCCTCGACGGAACCTAAAGTGACACATCGTCAAGTGAAATAAACATAAAAATCCACATGTACTCCCCAACCAGCAAATCTACGTGCTATAAAAGTCGAGAGCACGCCCCTATTTTTGCTTTTATTTAATGCTATAAAACTGCTATTAACACTCAAATAAAAGTGCTGTAAATGTTTATTAAAATGTAAATGAATTAGGTTCAATGAATTTTACAGAACTTTTTATCTTATGTAATATTTCATTCACTTTTTTGTCTACGAAAAGCACCACTTCTTATAAGGTTTTTCCATTTATTTTTATCCATTTTGTGAACAAAAAGCAACAAGAACTGTCGTCGAACAATCAACATAAAATGGACGTACTTGTGCTGTAAATGTTGTTCAGAACTCTGTAAGAGTACTTTAAGCTGAGTAAAAGTCGACTAAAAGCACTTAATACAATCCAAATCCTATAATAGCATGTTGAAACCCATTACTCGAGTTATCATATAAGTATGCAATAATAGCAACGATGTTGCTAAATAGTAAATAGATTGCTGTTACTCGACTTTTATGGAAACATAACAGAGTTTCGAGTAATAGCCGAATGAAAGTGCTCAATTCAGCGGAATAGCAGTTCTATTGCTGTTACAGAACCATTATACAAGGTGACTTTTTGATCATCGTCCAAATTTATACTGGAGGCTTGGGAAGTGATCGGCATCATGAATCGATAACAATTTTTGTAAAATTCGTCTAACGAAATTTCGACTTCCCATAGTAATTCACTCCCAGTCCTGAGTGAATCACTATGGGGAGTCGAAATTTCATCTTGTGAATTTTACAAAAATCGTTATTGGTTCATGATGCTGTTCACTTACCAAGGCTCAAGTATGAACTTGGACGATGTTTGCAAATTCACCTTGTAGAACAAAGATGCTGAGTGAAAGTGATTTGGTTACTTTAACTCAGCATTTTTCGAAAGTGTGAAAGAGTAAAAGTGTTGTAACATAGTGCTGTAAACGTTTATTCAATATGATTATAGCACAATTTAGTGAAAATTGCCAAATAGTCGAGATGACCACTATTATACAATAAGTTTGTGTTTTGGCAACGTTAACTCGGCTATTATTCGACTACAAGCTGCGTAAATCAATTCTTATTCGAATGTTTTGTTGTTTGGGTCATACATGACTAAAACTTATATTAGTAAATAGGTATATTGTTTTGCTAATAATATTATATCAATGTTTTTATTACATCGTCACGTTATAGAAATAACGTGATTTGTATAATATCGTATTACGAGTATGTCATTGTACTCCGCAGGACATGCGCGATTCAAACATTGTCACACTGTACAAGAGCAAAAGAGACAGAGGAGCGCGTAACAACTATAGGGGTATTTATTTGCTGAGTGTTGCTAGAAAAGCATTTGCGAAGGTTTTCTAAAGAGATTGGAAACATTAGCTTCAAGAATATATCCTGAAACCCAATTTGGATTCCGTCCTGGCTGTTCACGCCACAGCGTGACGCGTGATCCGCGCGCGCATGCGCCGGATGACTAATTTTGCAACACAGCCCCTGGCGCCAACACGACTCGCGCGCCAGTGCTCGCTCTGTTCCGCCGCAGACATCGTCCGAACGACACGTGTGCACACACTCGCGCCGCCAACACGCCGAAATCTCGCGTATCCTGTGTTCATACCAGTGCTGTGTTTATTACTCCACGAACCAAGACATTCTGCACATCCCTGCCCAAGGCGCCAGCTCCATCAGCCCAACAAGGAGTACACCACGCGGCACATTGTCGGCCCATCCACAGACATCAAAACAGGTCAGTGCACCCACAATTCTCCAGTGTCAATCCTCAAATCCCATCAGCTCTGCATTCCTGTAACCTCGCGGTTACATTTTGGACCTTCGAGCCGTTAGTGAAAAATTTTGGTCCGTCGAGCGGAAAATTTTTGGTTTATACCACCCCCCGCCTCCCCCCCGCCGGCCCGTAACTTCGTTTGAACCAGCCTCCGTCGATTTACTACAGTCCATTTTCACCCGGTTACATATTTCAGCCCATTAGAGCCCGGCCCTTTTTTCCGGCAAACAATATTTTGTGGTCTCGAATACCTATTGCGGGTAGGTAATTACCGCGCCCGCGCCGCCTAGAACATTCCATTTATCTGTATAGAACCGGCCCCCCCCGCCCCCGGCACACAATAAACTCACTTTCATCCCTTTTATTATTATTATTCAGCTCAGATAATATAATTATATCCATTCAGCCCAATTGTTTATTACAGTCCACTATATTTCGTTATTAAACCCCTCGACCCGACCCGACCCAATTTACCCAATTTTTACCCGTATTTTTTTTTCGTATCTTGCGAGTATTTTTTTTGGTGCGAGTATAAATTTGCTTTATTTCGTGCATTTACGTACGTTACGCACATACGTAAAACCCACGTATACATACATTATTACGTTACGTATTACCAAAGCTTGATTTGCATCATTGGATTGTCCACTCATTTAGAACCGATTTCGGCCAGGTAAATACATTCTTTGTTTGTTTACGCACTCAAAGAAGTAGGTAGGTATTTTGTTCTATAAATAGAATTTGTTTTTGTTGTAAATGTACCATCGTGTAAGCAAGAACTAACGCGTATTGTCGGCACATGATTTCAAGGCAAATAACATAAAAGTGAACAAGCTCATCAGCCCTTTTCGATATTTTGTGTTGCGGTAATCTCGTGTCGCAGTAATAGTTTGCCGGACAGTTTTATCGTGTTATTGCCTGCTTTTGAACCGGGTGCATATAGCAGAAATATAGTAAAATTATTATTTTTTTTTTTCTTCTCTTCTCTGCTCTTATTGTTTATGGTACACATATAGGGTGTTCCACGTTGGTTTATCAGCTCATATACAGGTTGTTTAAAAAAAAAAATTTTTTTTTTCTCTGTCGTGTTTATTTAAGTGTTCCGTGTTCCGTTTGAACATAGTCATTGTTACTTCATCCGCGCAAGTATCTCAGCTCTATTCATCTATCTCATCAATTATTTCAGTTGTACGCTCGCTTTTATAGTTCAGCTCAAACTCGTTGCGTATTTTATCTTAGTAATCAACCACCTAGTTTAACAAGATTAAGATGCCTTCGAAATCACAAGCCGCGATTTTTCGTGAGGCCGTAAAGGCGATAGTTCTGTTAAAGGAGATCGGTGCGGCGGTCGAGGCAGGCGACAGAAAAACATATTCTGTGGCGGACTTCACCGCTCGTTACGCAAACATACAACGCGTTAAAGCTAAGTTAGAGGACGTGTTTTATGAAATCCTTGACGATGAGAATCTGTCCGACGAAACTGAGGCAACCTACACGGAAAATTTTCAGTCGGCACTTAGCGACTATGATGCTATACTAGTGGCATTCGAAAAATTAAAAGAAAAATCAGCTCTTCCGGACAAGACGCCACCCCTCAGCTCAGGTACACCCGTTGGTGTTCTACCAAAAATACCCATTCCAGAGTTTCACTCAAACGTGGAAGAATGGCCCTCATTTATTGCCGTTTTTAGGAGCCTCATCAGTGAGATGGCTACAGTCTCGGATGCTGTCAAGCTGCATTATTTGTTAGGTGCCCTAAAGGGTGAGGCACATGAAATGGTGAAACACCTCTACCCTACCAACGAGAATTATCCCATAGCCATGGAAATTCTCACCAAGCGTTACGACAATCGTCGCGTACTCATTGACCGATTTGTGGACATTATAATGAACCTTCCGCACATCCACATGCGCTCGGATATCCGCACATCGTTCTTAATTCCGCTTATCTCAGCGCAAAGCGCTCTCCGCAATCTTGATCTGCCCATGAAGGATTCTGACTATGTTTTCGTGTCCATGGTGGTGCGAAAACTACAAGGCGAGCTCCGCACTCTTTTCGAGCGGAAGTACGGATCTCGCGCAACTCTGCCCACGCTCAAGAACCTCATTGAGTTTTTGGAAGAGCACGCACGCTGCAAGGAGAATGAGTCATCGTCCCTTGCGTCACAGGATGCTCCTTCTTCAGCACGGCTCGGCCCGTCAGAAAGGCTCGCTCAGCTCAATCAGCTGGTTCAGCCCACTCGAGGTTCCCGTCAGCCCTACCAGGCTCATCAAGAGTTCCGCCCCATGGCTCCTCGGCAGGACAATCGCTCCCCCCGTCCTATTCGTCAACCATTTTTGGCATTTGCGACAGCGCCAGTTTACTCGGCCCAATCATCCCCATCACCCACTCGCCAACAGAATTATTCGGCTCAACCTTCTTCCCCTACTGGTGGTATGCCATGCCCATACTGCAGGAATAGGGGACACAAACTCATCGCCTGCCCACAATTTAATAACCAACCGGTTCAAGGTCGGTGGGATTTTGTGAACTCACGCAACCGGTGCCGACGCTGTTTGGGTCCTCATTATGAGAACGAGTGCAGGTCTACACGGGCATGCAAGGAGTGTGGGCGGACTGACCACCACACTTCATTGCATCGCCATGGGGCCATGTCTCCGACACGCTCATCTGCTCATTTGCTGCCTCCGTCTCTACGTGAGCAGCCCAGACAGCGCTCGGCGCATGAGCCTCAATACCATTCGGCACATGCAACACAGGCACACACGTCCCATCCCAACTCGCCCACTCAATCGCGATCGCCAAGTAGGTCTCGGGTAGGTAGGCAACAGTGACTACCTACAATAACAGAGCACTATGAAGGCGAGGACGACCAGCACTCAGCACACTCAGCACACTCATCACACATTCACTCATCACATACACACTCAGCTCATTTTCACTCAATGACTTCAACTCCAACAGAGAATTCCTGTAACTCCGCACAACGTGTAGTGAACGTCACTAACACACCAATTTTGTTGCCAACCGTCTCACTTAAAATAGCAGACGTACATGGTCAATTTCACTCAGCACGAGCCCTGTTAGACTGTGGAAGTATGCTGACTCTTTGTTCTCAGCGCATGGCCAGAATTTTAAATTTACCATTAAAACATACATCTCTAAAAATCGCAGGAGTTGGAAATCAGCACACACAAAACTCAAAGGCATCAATCACAATTGTATGCCGACCTACACACCGTGACACACCTACGATCACGGCCACAGCCCATATATTGAAGAACGTAACTGGGTACCTACCGTTAGAAAAGGTTCCAGATCTCGCTCAGTTAACAGGTCACCCACCGATTCCTCTTGCTGATCGAGAATATCACACACCAGCTCCGGTTGATCTAATACTAGGATCTGACGTTCTTGGTCAAGTGTTAGACGGAACCAAGGTTTCGCTCGGCCCTGGCAAGCCCATAGCCTTCGGCACGATATTCGATTTTACATTGATAGGACCTTTCGAAAGTTTACATACCTCACCCACGAATCAGGTCAATTCAGTTCACATTGTCGGCTCTCACACGGACTCAGAGCGTTCCACTCATGACATTCACAAAAGTCTTGAGAGGTTTTGGGAATCCGAGGAACCCCAAACCTACAAGCATACCAGCCCATTAGAGGAACAGTGTGAGGACATTTTCCGCACCACAACTACTCGTGAACCATCAGGTCAATATATGGTTACACTGCCCTTTCTGCACAACGCGCCGACATTAGGTTCCACTCATGCTATTGCGCTACGCAGGTTTCTCAATTTAGAGAAGAAGCTGCTAGCGAACCCGCCCTTCCGCTCGAAATACGTAGAGTTCATGTCAGATTACATAAAATTGGGACATATGTCGCCGTGTCACCCCAATAGCTTTGCTCATAAATCCCATTTCTATATCCCACATCATGGCATATTTAAGCCAGGATTAGAAAAGTTACGCTGCGTCTTTGACGTAAGTTGTAAAAGCTCAAACGGCGTCAATTTAAATGATTGTCTTCATACAGGTCCAGCTCTTCAACAAGATATTGTTGACATTATCATGTCCTTCAGGATCCACTCACAAGTTTTCAGCACTGACATCCGAATGATGTTCAGAAATATCCTCATTCACCCAGAGCAAAGACCTTTTCAACTCATTCTCTGGCGGTCTTCACCCGACCAGCCCCTGCTCACGTATGCCCTTAATACCGTCACATATGGATTAAGGTCCAGCCCATACCATGCCATCCGCACTTTACTCCAATTGGCTGATGACGAAGGTCATCGCTACCCCCACGCTGCTCAGGTCCTCCGCAAATCAATATTTGTGGACGACATTCTCTCAGGTGCAGATTCTGTGGAATCTGCTCAGTCGCTCCAAAGCGACCTGATCGAGTTACTCGCCCTAGGTGGCTTCCAGCTCAGTAAATGGACCTCCAACTCGCCCCAGCTCCTTGAACGGTTCCCAGATGACCAGTGCGACATGCCCAAGGACTTTGACTTCAGTCCCGACTCTAATTCCATTAAGGTTCTGGGAATACAGTGGATTCCTCAAACTGATGAGTTCACTTATCGCATTTCTCTGCCCACTCATGCTCAAGTCACAAAGCGCTCCATTCTCAGTACAGTAGCGTCTCTCTATGACCCCAATGGCTGGGTTACTCCAGTCATCTTCCGCGCAAAGATTCTTCTGCAGAAGCTTTGGCTTCTGAAAATAGGATGGGATGAGCCTATCTCTGAAGAAGTCCACACAGAGTGGCAACACATCTCAGAGGATCTTCCTCAGCTCTCAAACCTCCGTTTACCTCGACACATTTGTAAGTATAAGCCCACGTCTACTTACTCACTTCACGGGTTCGCGGACGCATCAGAGGCTGGCTTTGGTGCCGTTATCTATCTTAATGAGCGCAATACCACTGGACATGTCAATGTACACCTAATCATTGGCAAGTCCAAGGTCGCACCCATTAAGACTCGCCTCTCAATCCCGAAATTGGAGTTGTCAGCCGCGACTCTTTTATCTCAGCTCATGACTCGAGTGTCAGCCCAACTTTCAGCTCATATAGCCATTCAAACACACACATGCTGGTCAGATAGCACAATAGTGTTGGCATGGCTCAATACCCCACCTCACCGATTACAGACTTTCGAGGCCAATCGAGTGGCTAAGATCATAGCTACTTCAACTAGCAATACGTGGAGGCATGTGCCCACGAACCTTAACCCTGCTGACTGTGCAAGCAGAGGTATGTCTGCCCAGTCTCTCTCACTTCATGACCTTTGGTGGTCACCCAGTTGGCTCAAAGAACCTACCTGCACTTGGCCCAAGATGCCACCCGCTCTAGGCCATCATGCTCTCCCAGGCCTTAAGCCCAAAAAGGTACCAGCACACAAAGCAGTCCCAGATATCGATCTGGACTTGCTCACTCGCTACAGCTCACTTGACAAGCTCGTCGGAGTGACGGCTTGTATTCAAAGGTTCATATTCAATTGTCGGCACAGCTCAGATGCACGGCGCTCTGGTCCGTTGACAGCTAATGAACGCAGGGACGCTCTGTTGAACTGGGTCCGCTCTGTTCAGCACAATGAGTTTGCTGAAGACATTAATCGTATTCAGACTGATAAAGTTTGTCCCGTTCGGCTCCAGCGCCTCTCGCCCTTCATAAAGGACGGCCTCTTGAGAGTCGGTGGTCGTCTCTCTCACGCGTCAATTAGGTATGACGCTCAACACCCACTCATTCTACCCAGCTCAAGTCCGCTCGTAGATCTCATCATAGACCATTATCACAAAATACACTGCCACCCTGGAGCTGACACATTACACGCCATATTACGCCAGCAGTACTGGATTCTGTCCGCTCGTCGTATTATTAGACACCGCGTGTTTAAATGTATTAGATGTTTCCGGTGCCGCGCTCAGCCTAAGGCTCCGCTCATGGCTGATCTCTCAGTAGACAGAGTTACTCCTCAGCCAGTTTTTAGTCACGTCACGACGGACTTTGCTGGCCACTTCTTCGTTAAATCCAGCACGTTGCGGAACGCGAAACTCATAAAGGCGTATTTTTGTATTTTCGTTTGCCTCGCAACAAAGGCGGTTCATTTGGAACCAGTCTCTGCACTCTCAACGGAAGCGTTCTTTGCGGCATTGCAACGTTTTATTTCACGTCGCGGTACTCCAGTTCTCATTCGCTCAGACTGCGGCACAAACTATGTAGGTGCTAGGAATCAGCTCATTGAAGTTCAGAACTTCCTCAGGTCAAACAATGATGCAATCACTCACAAGCTCGCGAATCAGCACATTACTTGGTTACTGAACCCGCCTAAAGGGCCTTGGTTCGGCGCTCTGCACGAAATAAACGTAAAATCCACCAAGCAACTACTTTATCGCGTGATAGGTGAACAGCACCTCACTTTTGAGGAATTCTCTACCCTTTTGGCTCGAATTGAGGCTGTACTCAACTCAAGACCCCTCTGCCCAATTTCATCCGACCCTACGGACTTTGAACCTCTCACGGCCGGACATTTCATTATTGGTCGTCCGCTCACCGCTCTACCTGAGCAGTCTTTTGACGACAGACCCATATCTGCTCTTAAACGCTTTCAACTCATTCAAGCGCTCTCTCAGCGCTTTTGGACTCTTTGGTCCAGATCCTACCTCCATACCCTGCAAACCCGCTCCAAATGGCTCTCCCCTTCTTCCCCTCCTCAAGTGGGTGAACTGGTCCTCATCAAAGAGGATGACCTGCTTCCGCTCCAATGGAAGTTGGGGAGAATTCTCCGCACGATACCTGGCAAGGATGGAGTGATCCGAGTTGTGGATCTGGACACAGCCCATGGAAATCTGCGACGACCTGTGTTCAAGATAGCCAGGCTGCCGTTGGATTCAGCTCAAGAGGAGTCGCAGCCCCGGCCCCCCCAGGATATTCACGCCACAGCGTGACGCGTGATCCGCGCGCGCATGCGCCGGATGACTAATTTTGCAACACAGCCCCTGGCGCCAACACGACTCGCGCGCCAGTGCTCGCTCTGTTCCGCCGCAGACATCGTCCCGAACGACACGTGTGCACACACTCGCGCCGCCAACACGCCGAAATCTCGCGTATCCTGTGTTCATACCAGTGCTGTGTTTATTACTCCACGAACCAAGACATTCTGCACATCCCTGCCCAAGGCGCCAGCTCCATCAGCCCAACAAGGAGTACACCACGCGGCACATTGTCGGCCCATCCACAGACATCAAAACAGGTCAGTGCACCCACAATTCTCCAGTGTCAATCCTCAAATCCCATCAGCTCTGCATTCCTGTAACCTCGCGGTTACACTGGCCATTCCACAAAACCATATGATATTTACTCTTAGACTACTCCAAGAAAAGTGCCGCGAACACCGAGTGTCTTTGACCATGGCCTTTGTCGACTTGAATAAGGCCTTTGACACTGTAAGTAGGGGGTTATTATACGATGAGTTTTGCATTATTGGATGCCCGCCAAAGTTCCTCTTACGACATGCGCGACATGAGACCTCTTCCGAGTTTTGGACTTTGGAGTGAATCGCGGAATTCGACAAGGCTGTGTGTTGGCGCCCACACTTTTCGAAATATTCTTCTCTGCACTACTCTTGGCTGCTTTTGAAAACTGTGACGCCAGAGTGCATCTGGATTCTAGAATGGATGGCAATCTATCTATCTATATATCTAAAGCTTAATGAATGACATACCACAGAAACACTAAATGTGCTAACTAATAGTGAATCATGATTATTATCAACTAACTGACATCAAAAACTATATAACTAACTATTCATCAAAAGGTCAGAGTGTTCACAATTGGGTACGAGTTATTATTTTTGATGTGTAATCAGGTATAAATTCCCCAATTTAACTCCACCATTTATTTTTCGAGTTCTTAGCAAATATAAATCGAGGCTAAAATGGTCACTGTTCTATTCCTGTTAGTAATTGTATTAAATATATTTAAACCTTCTTAAAAGATCCTTCCAGAAAATAACCCTAATCTAACAATCAAAACAGAATTAAAATCTATCGATTGGCTGCCGAGTTATATTATAAGGGAACATACGTAAAGACAGACACTGCATTTTAAATCTATAGAGATAACAGCCGAGAAAATATATTTTGGCAAAGTTTTCTGTCAAAATCTATAAGTGAGAGCTCAAAGTAATCTATATCGCTGAATGTTATGAATTATTGAAAGCTAAGTCTAGACTTTTAGGGATCAAAAGTTCAGAGTACAGTTTACAGATCCTATTTTGGGTTAATTTCAAAAATATTCAATTTTAATGTCTTTAGATTTCAAGTAACTACAAGCTGCATTTGGATTCAGGAGTTTTCTATAACGTACGAGATGTACAAATAACCAGTTTATTTTGGTTACAAGAATAAAGGGTAGCGCGTTGAGAAAATAAGTAATTTTAGAACATGTGGAAACAATCGAAACCGCGGAAGCAATTGATGAGCTCCTGAACAAAAACTGATAAATCCACTTCTACGAGTATTAACACTAGATATTATCTATTTTATTTATCTAATATAGACGTATATATTTTGTATTTTAGTTTATCAAAAACATTAATTGTAGAACCAAGGTGTATTTGTACACATCCACAAGTATTAGTTATTTTACACCAAAAATTAATGCACCGGAACAAAAACCGATTTTTGAGTATTTTACGAGTATTACGAGTATTAACACTATTTGTATTTTAGTTTGTCAAAACATTTATTTAAATTTATGTTTTATGTTTTCTGTAAAAATACGAAAGTGGTCTTATTGGTTTTTGTTCTGGAGCTCCTTATTATTTAACCTTATTATAAAAGCATATTATTATAAAAGCATATTATTTAACCGACTCCCTAAAAACAGACTGGAAGTGCACTATCAGTCATAGAATTGTATGGAGTTGTTTTTACACATCTTTTTTGATTAATTGAGTATAAATGGGCGTTTTTCTCGTTGTTTTTTTTTCTTAGTTCTTAGCTTTCCTCCAGATGCCGCTGTCCATGTCACCATAGATAAAACATGTTTCGTAGCAATCAATGTCAAAGTAATTTTTAGTTTGTTTGGAATGTGTGCAAATTTTGTCTTTGATTCTGTTGCTAAAGTACGACAGTGCCATCTAGGAATCTTATTTCACACTAAATTTGACACAAGGAAAAACTCTCATTGGTACAAAATATAATCATTGTCACTCTATGTAAATACTCGTAATATATATCGTCTACTGAGCGCTCGGGAATACTACCTTTGCCAAATGGATGGTGAAGACCCTACGTGCATTATACAGTGCCACAAGTAGGTATGACAGTGACAGGGGGGGCGCTGCTGTGAAACAAGGAGTATGGTAGCAGCGTTAGTTCCGATTTTGGACACAACCAATCCACGCGCCATAATATCCATGTAGCACTGTATGTTTGGCCCTACTGTAATATAAGAAAATAGGTAAAAAATCTCTGGAGAACTTTTGTTTTATAATTTCAGGAAGTAGAACATACACAACATTTTTTACAGCATGGTCTCAATTTTAACGATAACCTTGCTGACACGCGACAACCGGAATCGCAAATTTTGAAATTTACAAACCCATTAAAATAACAACAGAAACATTGATTTTATAATAATGTCATTAGCAAAAGAATATAACCTTTCTCTTTGGTTAATATTACGGGGCACCTATTGAAAAATTCATGTTTTACAATTTTGTCAACTTACTTGGAGTTCATCCAGCAGTAAATTATAGGATTGTACATGGAGTTGCTCATGGCCAACCAGTAGATGGCCAGGTAGATCTCTTGGATGTGAGGGTGGTTGACCACGTCTGGGTAGTATGACGTCACCACGAAGTACACGTGGAACGGCAGCCAGCACACCGCGAAAATCACCACTACTACGATCATCATCTTAACCACCTTGAACAAAAAAAACCAAAGGCAATCATGGAGACTGCTGACAGAAATGAAAACTTTTCACTGCTGGCCAAGCGCAACACGTCATAGCATGTCGGTGACGCGAACGCATAAGATTTTCCTCTACCAAAAATCGTCAGTCGCTTAGGCGCAAAGTACATGACTTAACTTTGTTTTTCTTGTTTAGAAGTTAACATTGAAAAACATTTTAGTATGTGGCAGTTGACGCCAATAGTTCAGTATTAGTGAGGTTTATAAAGTATGGGTTTGCAATTTAATGCACAATTAGTCATGATCTTGTCCAAACAAAGTTAAAACAGCATTTTAAGTTGGTTTTGAGAAGATCATGACTAATTGTGTATACAACTTCAAACTCTTGCTTTATAAACCTCACTAATACTAAACTATTGGTTTCAAATGCCAAAGAACCAAAATGTTTTTCAATTTTTAATTTCTAAATAAGAAAAGCAAAGTTAAGTTATGCACTTTGCGCTAAGCTACGGACGTTTAACTTTAAACAAGTTTTCACTTCACTAATACAAGTAATAAATGGGGTCTTTGGGCACTTCAGTGGTATGTATTTAAAGTGACCTCAAAGAAGAAGTCATTAGAAGGCAAGAAAAATAAGGACGATGATGGGGTGATGATGATGATGATGATTGGCTCCGACCGTTTTCGGTCATGGCGACCACTTCGGCCCTAGTCGGTACGACGCTGGTGAGATGTAGCCATCCTTCCTAGTAAACCATAGACAATTCAAGAAAAAACATGTCTGATACACGAGATAACTTTTGTCACAAACATAATCCAATACTAGAGGTTCTCTTGACATGGACCCTTCGGCAAGTGACCGAAGCATGAAACTTGGTACAGATGTAGCCTAGGTCAAAATGAGCAGATTTAGGCCTGGCCCCATCAGTCCCGGACTTAATGTGGGGGGGGGGGGGCAGAGGGGGGAAGTAAGCTCCCGCCGCTTTGTAAACAAATAATGCTAACGCGTCGCAATTTCCTATTAGGGCGTATTTGGTATCATTTTCGTATAAATTAACGATGAGGAATTCAAATATAATTTTTTCGTAATGCCTTTCCATACAAAAAAAACGAAATTTTAGCAAAAAACTGTAAATGCCGGAAAACTATTTTCTCTTCAAGCAGACGTTATGCAAAGAATAGTTACTTTTTAAGATTAAAAAAAATAGCTATAGAGAGCCTCGTTATTGTAGTTTATTAAAATATATATATCATATATACTTACTACACAATAAGAACTAAAAAAAAATAAGGCGATGCCTCGCGTTTCTCACTCTGTTACGAACGGCAGTGAGCGAGCAATCCGCTCCGTAGACAAAAGATACTAACGCGTCGTGATTTCACACAAACGCGTATTTGCTATCATATTCGTATAAATTAAGGATGCCGAATTCAAATTTTGTTATTTTGTATTGCGTTTCTATACAAAAAAAGATTTTGGTGATAAAATGAAAAATACGGTAAACTATTTTCTCTTCAAGCAGATGTTATGTAAACAATAGTTACTATTTTAAGTTAAAATACTTATAGAAAGCCTAGTTATTGTAGTTTATGAAAATAAAGATATCATAAGATATACTTACTTCAAAAAAATAACCAGAAAAAAACAATAAAACGCCTCGCGTTTCTCATTTTACTACGACCGGCAGGGAGCTAGCAAACCGCTCCGTAAACAAAAAATACTAACGCATCTCACACAAGGGCGTATTTGTTACCATTTTCGTCTAAATTAATGATGTGAAATTCATATTTGAGGTTTTCGTAATACCTTTTGATACAAAAAAAATTACAAAACAAGCTAGTGTTGTCCACTGCACAAACACAACTCAGTGCAGTTCAGCCCTTGTTTTTTACAATTACATCTGTAACCGCATTGCTGTTTGCACTTGCATCGTACTAACTCTAAACAAGCTCTCGCAGCAACAAGTACAGTTGTCCAGTGTGGCATCCAGACATTTCCATGTTTCCTCCATCCCCAGTCTTCAAGACTGGGTAGATTTTGTTGAGCTGCTGTTTGCCCTCACACAAACACTCCTTGGTATACAGCTCTTTTCAAGTGCTGGTGGAGTGCATCTTCGGTTGGTGGGATGTACTCCAACTGACGATCTTTTTTGGTAAACAAATGTTTTCTACATTCGTTTACCTTTTCAGATTGGCTGGATCTAAAATTAAAGATGTGAGCGCTTGTAATTGTATATTTATGCACACACAAGTGCTAATTACTAAAAATTCTGAAAGATCAAAATTATATTTACCTATCGTACAAAGTCACCACATACTTTTGTATAATAGAATCAGCATGATCATCTATTTCTCCAGTCAACATCAGCGCTTGAAAAGTACTTGTCACCTCCGGGTAAGCTTTCCAAGCGTCGAAAGCAGTCTTTTTGCCTCTCTCATGGAACGCAGAAACAGTATCGCATCCGGAAAATGCGTGGAACAAGGGGAGCGCTTGTTCTACAAAGCTTGTTGGCTGGGCCTACAAAAAATACTTAATAAAATATAACCTAATGCGGATGCGTTCGCGTGACAAGAGAGAAACTGATGTTTTTTTCCAGTTCCAAGGTGTACATAAAGCTTCTCCAGCTGAGGATATTTGGACACACAGGATACCACCAACACCAATACATCAGTGTCGAACGATCTGATTAATATACAGGTGTGTCCCTGTGCTACAGCATCGGCGACGTGAACCATAATCAGCGTGTCAGCTTCTTCGTGGTTACACGGCTGCAAAATAGGTTTAGCTCGGTCTTTGTTGCTAAGCACAATGTCACCATCTGTTATGTTCAGTTCTTTGGTCTCTGGTATTTCCATGTTGTGGTAACGAACGCTGAGCAAATGGAACAGCTCTTCTTTATTAGCTCCATCTCGAAGAAAGTTAGCCCAACTCTTGGGAATTTTGGTGCTTGGGGTCACCCGTGTACGATTGCCAGTGCCACGTTTTTGTCGTGTTATATTTTTTAAGGCTGTTGTCGTCATATTTATCCCAAACGACGTCGAGCCGTGTTGAGTTAGACAGCTCTCTCTATAAAAAGGGAACAAAAACAGTGTCTGCATATTCACCGAAGGTTTTTGATTGACCAGGGTTTAACATGTGAACAATAGCAGATCCATCCAAAATGTTTGTCGAAACCTGTGAATCATTCATAATTAACATTTTACTGTATCGTATTGTAATAGTACATTATTTTAAGAGGATCTCGCGTTTAAAAAAATAAACTTTTACCTGAGGAGTATTTGCTTCTATAGTTTCGTCCAAACGATTTGTAAGGCACTTACTAAGGTCTGATTTGGTAGTAGATCGCAAAGAACCAAGAAGTGATAGTGTTGGCGGATAATTCTGATTTTCATGAGCCAAAAAATTGTCGAGGTCGACAGTTCTGTGTTCACATTTGGCGATATATAATTAACTGAAAAGGTTACAGTCATTTTTAAGACCAGTCATTTTGGCTTGCGTTTCCTTTCCTGGTTTTACATTTGTATTAAATCATTTACATTTATTTAGTTTAATTGGACCGTGAATGCTTTTAATGCCCGACTTCAACCTTTCTTCCCAAAAAGTAAGGGTTTCCCATTTCTTCAATTGCGTTTACTAATGATCTTACATCTTGGCTGAACCTTTGCTGATAAGCGGGTGTGTCGGAATGGTGAGTGCTGTATTCTTCGTAGTGTGTATCTTCGATTTCATTTATTTGGTTAATTTTGAGGATTTCACTTTCGTACTGATCTACCATTGCTGCTAACTCTGGTCCAGCAATGAACCATTTGCGCAGAGCGTCTGGGTTTTCAGTCAGTCCTATCATTCCTGTAAAATACGTAATCATAATTATGTTTAGTAGTAGATAGGTAACAGTTACCACATGAATATTTGAAAAAAGAAACTGACCACCATCTCCTTTCATGAGGGCATTCATTTGCTCGTGAGCTTGATCAACTGACATCCCAGAAAATAAATTACCAGTTTTTCTTGCAACAAATGCACCTCCTTTAAACTTATGTAATATATGTGGATGCATTTCTTTTAAATTTGTGAGGTCTTTGATATGCACAGAAAACCATCTGGCATAATGTACATGGTCTAGAGAAAAAAACCAGGGCACAAGTGTTCTCAACGAGTCCAAATATGTGCTGAAGTTTCTTATTCTGGTAGACTTCACGAACTGCAACATTTGTAATTCAAGCTGTAGGATCATGTCCCAAAACTTGAATTGTGGTATTTCTTTCAGTTTATTTTCACGCCACTCCTCGAATGCAGTTTCGACTGTTTCATACTTTTAAAATGCTGTTTTTTGCAATAAATGCAATGCAACAGCAGTAACCTAGAACATATATGTATGTTATAAGATAAGAAAACATAAATCTTAATTATAGATCTAGTCATTCAATCGATGGTTGTAGTAGTTATAATTTTATAACTCAGTCCCAGTTAGATTCTTACTTGATGCGCGTGCCTTGTGCGCGTAACATGAGAAGCCGACAACATAGCTTCTGATCTTCCTTGTGTAGTAACACTGGCTTGTACCAATGCCTCCGTCCAACCACTCCCAGACAACAACTGACCAAGAACTTTTAGCACCGCTATTTCAATATTTAAACCACCCATCATGACAGAAATATTATTTTTTCCGTATCTTTCCGGAAACAAATATTGTAACTGCTTTAAAAGAGCAAAAAGAGGTTGATCTGCCACAATTATTGGGTTTTGGTCCGGATTCGAAAATTGTATGGCTTTATCGACGACATTCATTGTATGCACCATTATTGCTGCATTGTAAGATTGTTCTTCAAAGATCGTAAGAAGAGCTACGTTAGTAAGTTTCTGTCACTCGCGCTGTGAAATGCTGCCCAAGGTTTACAGTTGTTATCAGACGTTGTACATTCCAACCATTCCCGCTCTTCCGCATAAGGTGAAGCTTCAGGCGATACACTATGCGTACAAATTTCGGTTAGTGGGCACACGGACTTTTTAACGTCGACAAAACTGCCGGTCGTAATAAAATGAAAAACGCGAGGCGTTTTATTGTTCTTTTCTGGTTATTTTTGTGAAGTTAGTATATATTATGATGTCTATATTCTCATAAACTACAATAACTAGGCTTTCTATAAGTATTTTAGCTTAAAATAGTAACTATTATTTGCATAACATCTGCTTGAAGAGAAAATAGTTTACCTTATTTTTCATTTTATCCCCAAAATCTTTTTTTGTATAGAAACGCACTACAAAATAACAAATTTAGAATTTTGCATCCTTAGTTTATACGAATATGATAGCAAATACGCGTTTGTGTGAAATCACGACGCGTTAGTATCTTTTGTCTACGGATCGGATTGCTCGCTCACTGCCGTTCGTAACAGAGTGAGAAAGGCGAGGTATCGCCTTATTTTTTTTTAGTTCTTATTGTGTAGTAAGTATATATGATATATATATTTTAATAAACTACAATAACGAGGCTCTCTAAAGCTATTTTTTTTAATCTTAAAAAGTAACTATTCTTTGCATAACGTCTGCTTGAAGAGAAAATAGTTTTCCGGCATTTACAGTTTTTTGCTAAAATTTCGTTTTTTTTGTATGGAAAGGCATTACGAAAAAATTATATTTGAATTCCTCATCGTTAATTTATACGAAAATGATACCAAATACGCCCTAATAGGAAATTGCGACGCGTTAGCATTATTTGTTTACAAAGCGGCGGGAGCTTACTTCCTCCCTCTGCCCCCCCCCACATTAAGTCCGGGACTGATGGGGCCAGGCCTAAATCTGCTCATTTTGACCTAGGCTACATCTGTACCAAGTTTCATGCTTCGGTCACTTGCCGAAGGGTCCCCATACAAGAGTTGGCAAGAGAACCTCGGGTACAAGTAAAAATTAAAGGGATAGGAGAACAAAGGGGAAGAAATTCGATAAATAGAGTCTATTTAATAGACCAACTAAAAAAAGAGAGCACGTAAGTTGTGTAATGAGAACTGAAAGAATAGGCATAACCGGTCGGCCACAGCTTCAGGCTTTGAGAGGCGCGCCAAGCGGAGAGAACAAATGTATGAAGTTGTATAGAGCCGGCCATGGGTCGCCACTCATGCATCTTCGAGTGACTTCTGCTTTCGGGACGGCGGTGTGCGCGGAGGCGGGTGGTTGAAACAGTGATCGAGAGCACAGGAAGAACCCAATGTCGAGCGCTTTGAGCGAGCGAGCGTTCTATACATCCGATGCGGTGGAAGGCGCCGACGGGTGTCGTGGCAGGGCAAAGCCCGTCGCAAAAACCACCTGGAAGCGCAGCAAGAAGCGCCGCCAGAAGCCTGAAGCTATGGCCGAGGGGTAACAGAGGAAGTCTATTAGTAAAGGTACACCGACAAGGTACAGCATAACTAATAGAAATCCTGTGTTATGCCCATACAAATTCATAGAAGTTCAAAATTAGTAAGAAAAGGTGAAATATCTATTTTTTAGATGTAATGGCTTTAGTACCTTTGCCAGTAACTTTTTTATTTGTATTAAGAGCGGTTTTGCAGCTGGATTGTGAAAACCCCACCTTTTTTAATTAATCGAAACAGAACACTTAAATTCAAAATTCACTCAATAGTTATTCAACAAAAACTTATTACATATTTATTGTGTATGCTGCCATCGCAGAGTGCCCATTGGTTTCTGTAAATAACAATTTCAGTTCAGCATTTTTGAATTTCTAATTTACAGAAACCGATGGAAACTTTGCGATGACAACATGTATACACAATACATAAGTAATAAGGTTTTGTTGAATATCTATTGAGTGAATTTTGAATTTAAGGGTTCTACTGTTTCGAATAGTTGGAAAAAGGCGGGCTTTTCACAATCCAGCTGCTAAACTACTCTTAAAAAAAAACGAAATGGCGTGCCAATATAGGAGCAATAGGGCATGATATATCAATAAAGATATCTCAATGGATTATTTATTATCTTACCTAACACGAAATTCCGAATAAAAATAAGGTAAGTATGTACTATATACTAGTAGTTCACCTCGAACTCAACTCGCGATTCGATCTTGACCGATTTGGCTCATGTTCTAACTTTAAAATTCCTTTTGTCTCATTTACCTACTCGCTAACCAAATTTCATGACGTTCTGATCAACGATACTCCAGCTATCGTTGGCCAAACATTCACATACATACAAACGCTGGGTTGTTCAAATAGACTTGGACAAATTCGTTCGCTTCGCTCACAATTTTAATTTTTTTTTAGTGCAAGTGCTCGTAAAGGCCCACTTTTAATGGATCAAAACCGAACAGAAAGTCGATTATTTTGCCCTAGGGCTTCATTTTTAATATTTTTTATATGTATTTACGAGAAGTAGGCTAACCTGCAACCTTTCCTGTGTACCATAATATTATACTTTTTTTCCCACTGTTTAACGGCTCTGGCTGGATACAGTTCTTTTGAGCCAATCATTAACTTGCAAAATTGTAACAATGTAACTTTCAACTTTAATATTTTAATTGTTTTCTTTGATTTTATTTGTTTTATTTCCTCACACTATGCATTGAAAAACGTAGTATGATACACGGGCGTAAGAGCAATAAATTACTCGGTTACGTTTAAAACTCTCACTCCTCGTAATTTATTCCTTTTCGACCTTGTAGCATAAACTACTATTACGAGCATTTATTGATGTACCAAGTCTTGGCTGAGTAAAAAATAAAACACTCGCGCGATTTATGTACCCTTATCGACATTTTGAATCCACCGCAAAAAAGTTAAATTAAATCTTCCGTGTAGTTTCAAGTCATTTTCAATTTGTTCCCTTCACACAAGAAAAAGATAAATTGCTTCTTGCTCATTTAGAAAATGCTGTGTAAAACTGTTTTCTTGTGTACAGTAGAGTAGACAAGTAAGAGAGTAGTGTTCTATGTACTCTATATACTATATAGTATGTTTCTCTGTTGTAAAACAGCAAGAGAAAATTACAATAAAGCTGGAACATTTTGTATTATTTTTATGGAGTCCGAAGCCAAACAATGTTCTCTTATTGAAAACAAACATTTTGCTCAACTTATTTTTTTACCATCAACTTTTTGTATTCTGAACAAAATACAGAAAAAAAACCGGTTAAGTGCGAGTAGGAATCGAGCACTGAGGGTTCCGTACCTTTGTAATAAGTTAAGAGTTAATTAATTTGACACAAAAAATAAGTTATATTTTATCTACTCCCATACTGCAATAAGGTAATTACAACATAAAAAACGGTTTTATAAGTACCTAAATTATTTGACCGATGTTATAATATCACATTATAGCACCGTAATTCTGCGCTGTGATTGGCCAAATTTATTATAATACGGTTTTATAAGTACCTAAATTATTTGACCGATGTTACAATATCACATTATAGCACCGTAATTCTGCGCTTTGATTGGCCAAATTTATTATAATACCGCTAGAGAACCAATCACAAGCGATAACAGTCTGTCTTTATTTCTTAAGCCGCGCCCTCTTTACCTTCTTGCTTCTGATTTGTCACTGCATCTACATAATTCCATAGGTTCAGGTATCGTAGCATAGTGTTTAATCGCACGCGACGCCACTAGTTGAATCACAAGTGCGAGGAGCGTGACGTACTGTTTAATCGCAAAAACATCGTGTTGCGCTTCTCGCACTTGTGATTCAACTAAGTTGCACGATTAAACACTATGCTACGCCCGCTGTTCCTTTTCTAATTTTTCGTGAAATTGTTTTTGACGGTCGCAGATAAAGTATTGTGTGCAAGAACATAATTAGACATTGGAACACTCAGGCAAAACTATTACGAAACAAGCACTCGTGTCCCAATGTCTCACATTATGTTACATTTGCACAAAATACTGCTATTTTGAACAAAATATACAAACTTATAATACGTAAAATAAAAAATGTATTAAAGCTGTATGATACCTCACTTCGCATGATCCTGCTTTACCAACAAATACTGCAACAATCAATTTGAAATAAATATATGGTAAAAACCTTAAAAAAATATATGTCCCTCCCTTATCTCCAAAACTGATGGACCGAAAAATATGAAAAAAATCATGGTTATACTTGTTTATGTTAAGATTACAGGAAAAATAAAGCGGTTGAGACATTCACGACTAAAAATGTACAAAATCCTTATCATCCACAATACCGAACCCTAGGTACGCGAGTTTGACTCGCACTTGGCTGGTTTTTTAATCAGTTTGCCCGCCACTTTAAGACAAACTCTTCATTTTCTTGTTACGTGAATTTCCCATAATAACGTTTAGTCCCAAAAAACTACTAGGAAATAATCAGATGTAAAATGCTGCCGTTTGTTGCATAAAATCGAGAGCGCAAGCGACGCAGTCATCCTATTACGAAAGCCGAAGCGGGACTGAGTCGGGGGCCGGGCGGGCGGTCGGTCCAGGTTAGGCTGACTACAGCGCGCGATCATTTAGGTATACGCTTTCAAAGGCATACTAAAGGAGACGGCCAGAATCGGCCTTAACCGCGTACATGAAATAAATGTATACTATAATTTTTGTTAGATTTTTTCGTAGCTAGTTTCACTTTCATAATAACAAGGACACAGATATTAAAATAAATAAGTACTTAATGTCGCAGCCGGTCATGAGAGCGAACACCGAACGAAACGAAAGCGCGCGCCATCTACCATGTAATCCACAAACTACGCTTCCAGCGTGCTTTGATAGACTCATGCGTGACGCAATCGGCAGTCCCAGCTTTTTATTTCACGATTCATGCTTTTCTTCTGGATTTTGATAGAGATTACATTACGTCTGACATTCGAGCATGACCCTTTTAAATACATCAGAATCATCGTGAAACATTGTTACAACTGTGAACGTTTCAAACGCGCTTAAGTTTATTTTCGCAATGCCATATGAAAATAACCTCAAAATAAAAACAATTTATCATAAAAAGTTATTAAAAGATGGTGTCTGTTTTAAATGGATAGTCAAACCGTGTTATTTTGAATTTGTTCTTTATCATAGACCATAATATATTTGTGTACTCTCTTGAGGCATTTTGCTTACGGGGAACTGACCGTCTCCTTTAAAACTTGAATTTTTTACAGAATTATGAGTGATAGCGTATGAGGCTACAGTAGACAAAAAAATTCGATATGAATTCAGCTTGATATCTACACTCGAGCTTTCAATGTACAGGAAACGTCTTTCATTACGTCACGTCTGTCTGTCATACTCTTAGATCTCAAAATCAAATTGACGTACGTAGATGTATATCTTCTCTAGAGATCAATACGTCATATCCTCAACGAGTAATGAGTAGAATTGGTATAGACTAAATTATGTTAAGGTGTGTTAATTAGAAAACCATTTCGAGATTTAGGTTTAATTAGCCGTATTTCCGAAGTTTTGGTTATGAAAAATTATGAAAAATTATGAAAAACCTCATAATGATGAATATTTTTACGAAAAGGCTGCAACTTCCATTTGCCTTCGTGTGACGTCACTTGAATAATGGCTGTTTAGAAATGTGTCCTTTGCTATCAAGATAAATTTACAATAATTTGCTTCAGACTAATTTGACAACTAGATGACAGATGAGTAGACAAACAGAGACAGACCACTTTTTTATAAGCAATCACACATCACAATCAGTATAGGTAATGTCTAAAATTCTCAAGTGACAAGGTCATCGGAAAATTCTTAAAAAATCATTAAAAAAATAATGGTTAATTGATATACCAAAATAATGAAAACTTTGTCCTAAAATGGCGCATATTCTCTGAAAAAAAAAAATCTTTTAAAAATTAAGCTATGTGATTTTTTTTTATTCATTAACAAAAATATATTGCATTTGAATATGTAAATTATACTTAATACTACGTACTTATGAGCTACATTACAACTTATTCTTAATTACATTTACAGATATAAAATATGTTAAATAAAACAACAATCTTAGAGTTATTATTCAAGTTATTATTATTATTATTAACAATATTAAGTTACAAGTTACAGTCACTCACTGTATAAAAACGTTTCTCCAACAAGAACTGTTTTAGCTTATTCTTAGACAGGGAATGACTGGTTATTAGAACTGACCCTCCGTTTACTCTTGACGTTATCCAGCTGCCGCTGCGTGCACTCTCCGATAGACTGGGAGCCCCACAGCTCGACGCCGACGCGTGCGTACGTGTACGTCATGGAGGCGATCGGCAGGAAGTACGTTAGGACCATGAACGTTACGTTGTACCTGCGGGCAGAACAGGTCCTCTAAAAAGGCCGCTTTGGATGAATCATATAATGATTCTGTTCTAATGCCGTCTCTTTTGCATGCGTGAAAATACTCTGACTCCATCCTACTTTCAAATCATTTTATGATTCACCCAAGTCGGCCTTTTTAGATCCCCAGGTCCTCTAAAAAGGTAGATTTGGATGAATCAGAAAATGATTTAAAGGAAGATAGACTGAGAGATTTTCACCCGTGCAAGAGAGACAGTATTAGAACAGAATCATATTATGATTCTGTTGTAATGCCATCTCTTTTGCACGCATGAAGAAACTCTGACTCTATCCTACTTTCAAATCATTTTATGATTCACCTAAGTTGGCCTTTTTAGGTCCCCAGGTCCTCTAAAAAGGCCGCTTTGGATAAATCATATTATGATTCCGTTCTAATGCCATCTCTTTTGCACGCGTGAAAAAGCTCTGACTCCATCTTACTTTCAAATCATTTTATGATTCATCCAAGTCGGCCTTTTTGGATCCCCAGAACGCTGACGTCACGGCCAGACCTTGAAATAATGTTATAAATAACGATATTTTAACGTTATTTTTAGACGAATTTGCCTAAATATAAGAAGACCAAATTCATCTTCGAGACTCGGTAAGTGGTTAGGATAGGACCAAGGTTCAATGAAAACTTTTGCGAAAAACGAAAAAAAAGTTTGTGCCCCTATAAAATGGATCATTGTTATTAGAAAATAAATAAATAAATGAATCATGAATAGAATAGAATAGAATAATAGAATAGAATAAGTTTATTTACCAAAAAAAAAAATTACATTAGATCTTTAACTTAATTAAAGTTCAGTACATTAACAGTGGTCCCCAAAACTAGGTCAAGCCTGAACTACAATTAATTGAGCCTAATTGAACTACTATAGATCAGTTTAACAGATTGTTATGGTTACAGTGATTTTAATAATAAATAAATACATTATTATTATTATTATTATGTTGGTACATTTTTCAGTCACGGGCCCATAGGGACCCGGGCAGTGTATGGGTCAACGCTGGCAGGTGCTAAATGGTACATATACATTGTCCTGCACTCTTTAAGAAAACAATTATACAAACCTGTTTTGAGTTAGCACCATTAATATGAGCGATTTACGCAACAGATTTTGTTCTTCATTAATGAAAGAGACAAATAGCGCAATTATGTTCACAGTCAACGCATTTCTGGAGATACGCGTTGAACCGCGACATCTTAGGGCTAGCCACAATCTGTGCCCAATTTTGGCGCGAATTAGAAAGAGATGGAAGTATTGTATCATTGTTTACACTCGTTGTTGATATTTCGGTCAGTTGAACGGACACTTACTATACTCTTTGGTTGAACTATGACATTGACTTCGGTGCTAGCGGAATTAATTACTTCGTGAAAAATCAGTGTTTGTTTCGATTATTACGTGAAAAGAAGATAAAATTAACAGAGGAACTTAGGAGGACTTTAAAGACTTTTTAAGTGTAATAATTATCGTATTATACGAATCAACGAATATCGATGGTTTTGGCGCGGAAATTCTGTGCAAATGGAAAGAAAGCAAAAGATCGCCGTCGCGTGATTGCAAGTACTTCACTCAATATTTGTCTTCGGTTACTTGTACCAATTGGATTGTTAAGAGTAGACCGCTGACTGAATTTAGGAAAACGTACTTATGTCAGCTGTCCTCTTAAGGAAACACAAACACACCTAGACATTTGGGGTGCAAGGCTTACGTTGATTTCACGTATAAAAAAGTAAATAAAGATACAATTCGAAACGACGAGAATTTAAAAAATGGTCTGAATGTAATCGTAAAAATATTTTTTTAAACATTGTGCCACAAAACTGAAGTAGCCAAAGCAAAAATAATGGACATTCTAATAAAAAAAGAGGCCATAGTTTATCGGAAAGTGTTAAATATATATTTATGCTAAACTTGATTTAAGATTAGAAAAAATTCAAGCCCGTGTGCTACGTGACATCTGTGCAAAAATTGGCAAAATGCGGAAATTAAGTACATATGAAGAACGATTAGATTATTTTAAGTTACTTACGCTCAATCAACGAAGAAAGGTTTCTGATCTTGTCATGTTGCATAAAATTGTAAACACAACCGCTGATACAGACCTGTTGTCACGTGTAACCGAAGATCTGTTAGACATCCTAAGCCATTTCACATACCTAATACAAATAACAATGTTTCTCATAATAACCCACTGTATCGAATGTGTCGTGAGTACAACAACATTGCAGAGGATTGTGACATTTTCTTTGACAGTCCTGGCTGCTTTAAACATACATTATTTTTGTTATCAGCCTAAGCTTGTATGTTTTGTAAATGTTAAAATTTATATAATTATATATATTTAGTTATATTTTATATTTATGTATATATTCCTAGTCTTTTTTATAGTAATTTTATTCATGCTCTTTGTGTTCTAAATTGTCAATTGTTTTATTTCCAATGTTGTGTACGGTTATTATCTAATTATGAACATTAACGGCCTTACAAATAAAAATATACTATGCAACGGTTATTCCATGCTTACTCTTAGTATAGTTACGCTTAGAATAAGCTAAGAATAACGAGCTATTATTTTCTAACAAATAAACTCGGTGTAGCGTCGTTGTAACTATTCCACAGTTATTCCTAATGCACAATGCGGCAACATCGCAATGCATAGACAAAGTTCTAAATTTCGTCTATGATCAATGCGTTTCTGTCACTTTGACGTTTCTACTCATCGTATTTTGCGACATTTGCGACAAGGGAAAGAAAATAAAACTCAAAGCTGTCAATATTTGGAGAGTAGAAGATATTCCATCTCCGCGTTTGTCCATAGCTGAAGAGTTATTCGTCAATTGGTCTATGAACATGACATCACTTTTAGAAAACCTATATTTTGCACGAAACTCTTGATGACTATATAATTCAAAGGGGTTTTCTCTTTTTTTGAATGCTCTAACTTTCCTTTCATACTGTATTTGATTTATTAAATTATTAACTTACTCTACTTCTTCTACTTGTCTAAATGCCTCCATTTTGTATGTATTTCGCTAATTATACCTAATTTAAAACGATCAATAAATGCACAAACTAACCAAATGAAATGCAACTTTTAGGTTATTCCGAACTTAAACTAGGGTAGGGGCTGGAATAACGCCAGTGGGAATAGTTATACCGAAGTTATACTAGGCTTAGGTTAGTCGTATTGTTCGTCTATGGTCCGAGTTTATAAGTAGACATTTTGCTTATTCTTAGTTTATTCTCAGTATAACTTCTTAAACCACGTTTATTATTGTCAAAGTGTTCTGTGAATGTTTTGTTTGTAATTTGTTACTGTACCATTTAAATAAAATAAAATAAAATAAGAAATAAATTAAATAGACCCAACGCAAAAAAGCACTGAATAATTTTACTGACTACTTACAAGCTACTTAGTTATTCCTTGGTAATTTTTAACGTTTTAATAAAACAAATAATATTCATAATTGTAGTCCCTTTTTTATCTGTTTTAATGATTTATACATAATATATTAGAAAGGAAATACAACTACACACGCGTCGAAACACTATAAATAATATCATCAGTAACCATGAGTTAATTCGTAACAGCTTTGTCCATTACAAAATTCATAACATCCTTAATAACGGGGACAATATCGTTGACGGGGACGCGTAAATATTGCGACTCAACGCCTATAGAGCGCTGGTTCATACACAGATATTGGCTTTACGCACCTGGGCATTTGAAAGGCATTCATGGGGCCGAAGCCAACATTGAAGAGGCCTTTGGTACCATTTAATCTAAATGGCTGCATCCATGGAGGCCTCTCCCTCAATGTATCATTGTGATACACTAACGGACAATCCCCCACAGTTGCCAAACTATTGCCGGGAAGGAAGCGACTTGGAGTGGGCTATGAGGATGGGATGCTAAATGGGCCGGATAACAGGGCTATGGAGTGATATAACAGACATCTGCCTCGACAATCTCTCACAAATTTAAGTATGGCAGATGGTGACTTGCTGCTTGATAACTATCTAACAGGATAGCCGTTGTGGGCCCCAGTGGCGGCGTTAGGGTAGGGCGTGGTTGGGCGACCGCCCAGGGCGCCAGACATCAAGGGGCGCCAGCGCCCCCTCGTCAGTATGGATCACGGGATGGCGCGGTAAAATTTTGTTAAATTATGTTAAAATAATTGGTCATGATTGAAGATTGAAATAATCTTTCCCGTGTTTCTTTTTTCCTTTTTTGCACATGAATAATTTAGGAAACAGATAGGGAGCGCCGTAGAGTTCTCGCCCACGGCGCCATTAATGCTAAAACCGGCACTGGTGGGCCCCCTATCTAGCCAAAATGGGGCGACCAGGGGGCAACACTATATAAGCAGCAAATTATTATTATTATTATACTCATTTCCGAACAACTCCCTTGTACTTTTGCCCAGACCACTTACCGAGTCTCCGGTATGAATTTGGGTGTAGAAAAAAACACTTTATATATTGCTATCAATAACGGTAGTATATCGTTTTGATACATTTTAAAGTTTTTATTAAAATTATTAAAAAAATATATAAGTAAATAAAAGCAGTTTAAATAACAGAGTACATTAAAAAATTAAAATGCTACTATACAAATATGCTATTTAAAAACAAACTAAATGAGTAATATTATAATCATAAAAAAAATTAAAAAAGGGAAATCAACTTAACTACCTACAGAGACTGAACTTGAAGAGACTGAAGTACGTTACACTTATTTATACGAGCCGAGACTATCATAAAATGGATGTTAATAATTGAATTGTTTTCATGTAATTTTTCATTAAGGGGCAGGTAGCTGCCAACGACCTTGAGTCGACCTGTGTCGGTACTAATCTATACAGAAACTATATTGAAATAACGTTCAATATCAGCGCGCACTTCATAACGACGTCGCTGGGTCTCCGGATAGCGTGAAATAGGAGAAAATAATACTTTTCACATGGAAGCGATTGACGGAAAAAGAATTTCCATAAATAATTTTCCTTGTATTTTAGTGCAAGCACCATACAAATACCATTACAGGTTTCAAAGAAATAACCAATTTTACTTGATATTTTGTCTAAAAACAGTTTGACTTTGAACAATATTTTTATGCTGTTCCAGGAAACGCGAAAATAATTTCCTTAAATGAAGATGTTCTTTGTAATTTAAATAACAACACATATTTTTTCCACACTTTTTAATTTTAAGGTGATACGTAAAAGTTTTAGCGTCCCTGTTACTCCATATGCGAAAAAACCCTCAGTGCGAGTGGAACGGATTCGTGGAAAAGTAGCAAAAAGTCGGTTTTTTATTAATATAAAATGTACTAAGCTATTTGGTCAGAAAGATTTTCAAGGAGACTTCACAAATATTAATATCGGAATTAAATTCTATCAAGAAAATTTCATCCAATCGCGTTTTCCTTCAGTGAGAATCTTAATCAAATACTCAATAAACATTTACCAAAAAATGAAATACGTAGATGACGTTATAGTGGAGTAAATGGATTCGAAAAAACTCCATTTTTTTTTGTATCGCCTTAAGAGAAATATTTTTATCCATAGAGTCATTTTGGATGTCGCTGAGAAGAGGCGCCATAATACTGTTGTATTCCAACCACATTCTGTACACAGGTGTGTTTCTTGCAAGTATATGGAAAGTTCTAGTATGAGAGAGGCGACGATTCGAACCAGGACAGACATAGCTGCTCCATTGAGTGCTTTAGCACAACACACTTGTCCGTTGACAAGCTTATACAGAAAAGTTAAGGGGCTTAGTATCGCCAAATGGGTACATTCTAAAGCCTACTCCTCGTTTATGGCCAAACAAAAAAAAAAAAACATTATGAAATTATTAACTATGCAACATTTTTTCTTTTCATACCACCACAACATCAATATGAAAAAAAAATTCAACCGAATGGTGTTTTTTTGCTTGAATTCCTTACTGCTCCTAAGTGGCTTAGTCGATTTAATTCATTTATGCTTTGATAAATAGATTAACTTGGTAGCTATAGATATAGCATAGGATTATTCAATTGAAAAATCACGTCCAATAACCTTTAATTAGCCGTAAGATGTTATCTTGAATGTACTACTCTTAAGTTCCTTTTACTGAAATAAATATTATTATTATTATATGAAAAGTATTATTTTTTCCTGTTTCGCTCTATCAAGGACGGAGCGAGCGTCGCGTCGTATCAACCATAATGCATTGCGCGCTGATATGAACGTTATTTCAATGTCGTTTCCGTCAATATTCGTACCGACAAACATCGACCTGCTAATTTGCCGAAGGTAATCGCCTTAAGGCCCTTACTATTGCCAAATGGGTACTTTCTAAAGCCTACTCCTCGTTTATGGCCAAACCAAAAATAATGAAAAAATGTATTATGAATAATCAACTCTTAGACAACATATGCAACAGTTTTCTTTTTCATACCACCAAAACTTCTACATGATTTTTTTTTTTTACTGAATGGTGTTTTTTTACCTCAAATTCC
This sequence comes from Ypsolopha sequella, assembly GCA_934047225.1. Taxonomy (NCBI): domain Eukaryota; kingdom Metazoa; phylum Arthropoda; class Insecta; order Lepidoptera; family Ypsolophidae; genus Ypsolopha; species Ypsolopha sequella. The sequence goes on along the minus strand of OW203984.1, from coordinate 24,510,025 downwards.
CTACTGCTCCTGAGTGGCTTGGCCGATTGAATTCATCTATGCTTTGATAAATAGATAAACTTTATAGCTATAAACATAACATAAGATTATTCAATCGAGTAATCACGTCCAAGTGAAAAGTATAATTTTCCCCTATTTCGCTCTTTCAAGGACGCAGCGGGCGTCGTAACAGCCACTATGCCTTGCGCGCTGATATGAACGTTATTTCAATGTCGTTTCCGTTGATATTTGTAGTGACAAATATCGAGCTGCTAATTTGGCGATGGTAACCGCCTTAAGTCTTTGAGCTGACGGCAAAACCTTGAAGTATTCGAGACGAGCATCGTAAGCATTCATATGGCTTAAACTCCTTTCATGATACGCTAGATGTTTTGCAAACTTTGGGTGCTCTTTGGATACGTTCAATCCAGTCCTTGTGGAAATTATACTGGGTTCCAAACAAAGAGTTAAGTAATGTTCCAATGACACTAGAATATTGATGCACGAGCCTCAGCTACCTCAGCAACGTCTATTTATTTGTGCAAGGCGGCGCGGCGAGTCTATCTTCCTTAAACGATACATAATATACGATACATATTATATAGGCAATGTATCCTCTAAGCTACTCTAACCTTCAGCTATTTACTTACGCGTATTCCACATTCGACTGTGTTGTTATACCATCAGGCCATTCAGCAAAGCACACCCTCCTGTAAAAAATATATATGCTTAGAAAAAATATGTTATTTGCTCTCATACTGCAATAAGGTAATTGCAACATCAAAAGCAGTTTTATAAGTGCCTACATTGTTTGTCCGATGTTATAATATTACATTACGACATCGTAATTCTGCACTGCGTTTGGCCCAATTTATTATAACACCGCTAGAGAGCTAATCAACAACAGAGACGAGAAATAAGTCCCGACCTTATTTCTTAAGCCAACCCCCGTTTATGCTGATTGGCCTTCAAGGCGGCATTACCAAGACGATGCAACTGAGGTTCATGAACGAGTTTTTTTGTTTTAATTATTTTTGAAATTTTTAGTTATCTACCCTTTAGCTACAGCGACGAGAAAATACATTTATTTATGAACATTATATTTTATCATATCATGCGTTAATAATATTCTTACATGAACAAAGACGTGTATTGTTAATTTAATATAAATAAGAAGGCTCTCCGATCATAGCGTTTGCAGGCTTTCCGTGTATTCACTATTACTGAAACAGTCAACATTCGTACAACCTCTTTTCACCGACGATTTTAACGTCCCAAAGTGATAGTGGGTGAATCTTATGCATTGTACACAGTGTTTTCCTTTACCGCCAGCAAGTGGTAAGTAAACAATTACATTGGTATAAAGAGCCCGTCTCCTAAATGAAGATTTTTATGAAAATCAATTGCGTTTAAAAAGGTAAAACAGTAGTAGAATAATTTTTTCGATATCTCAAAAAATTACGAAGTTATTGGCAATCAAAGTGAGCCTAACGGCAAGTCTTATCTGATGCGGCTAAGGGGTCATCTCGGCCACGTGGCCGAGTTGACACCTTTCGATTAAATAAATTTTGATCAAATTTTTACTGTCGGCCAAGTTGTGGAGTTATTTGAAAATATTTAAAGAAAACACGTTAGACAAAAACAATAAAGTGATATTTCACTTCAGGAAACTTGTCCATTCCGATAAACTAATAATTACATGCTCGCTCGGCACGTTCAAACCCTGCTTTCAAACTTAGTCTTAAGGTCCTACCGACTGAGCTGCCGTTACCAATGTTCAATCCTTCGACTCCAAATTATCTTAATTATTCTTTCAAATTCCTCCACGCCACTCACGATAGTACTCTACGTTCCCCTACCCCTTTGCTGTTGAATCGATGACCTGCCCATAGCCATCAGCAGGCGTGCTCCCTCGTTACCTGTCTTCAAAAGATTAGGTGGTAAAGGATAATTTTCCTTCTTTGTAATCTTTTTTATAATCTACATACCTATGCTGCTATTATTATTATTTATTTACTGGTTCTCTACAATATTTTTGTATTTATAATATATTTGTAGATATATATTAGTTTATTTTATGTTTCATCATATTTAAGTATTAGGACATCTAACATAGTAAGTAAACACTTATTAAATTGTCTATTTATTTATTCATATTCATATTCAATCGTTTATTGCTTTCATATACAGTGTTGGATCTTAAATATTAATGTACAGTTCACATATGACAATAAACAAGGAAGGGCAGCTGTGGCAGACCGAAGTTATTTAAAATCTTTGAAAAATTCGTCTAATGTGTAGTAGGTTTTATCTAATAGCATGTGCTTTAGGTTTTTTAAAAACGTGTTGTCTTTATCTTCATTATTTATCGTGTCTGGTAGGTGGTTATAGATTTTTATAGACATTTATTTTGATGTACACCACCTTTACGATTTATATCCTTGGCTTCATTTCTACCCAGAGGTTGTCTGGAAGACATTGCTTTTAGCGATAAGACCGCCAATTGTAATCCATCTGTATCTTGTTTTTTTACTTTAAGTTTTCTTTTATATGGTACACGTTAAAAAGTATTTGTCTTGTCTTGTTAAGTGCAAAACAGATGGCGCCACGGGTTGTCTACATCGCGATGTCGTTTGTTCTTCAAAATTGTTGATACACTTATTCTGAATTTAAGTACTTCCTATTGCTCATGATTTCTCAGTATACATCATGTTATTTTTGTAGAGGTCTAGTAGTTTATAATACTAGGCTTTATATATTTTTCAATGCATGTGCTCGTAAAGGCCCACTTTTTATGCATCAAAACCGAACAAAAAGTCGATTATTTTGCCCTAGGGCTTTATTATTATTATTTTTTTTTAATTTATTTATAATGGTTGGCTAACCTGCAGCCTTTCCTTTGTACCATAGATGTTATACTTTTTTTTCCACTGTTTAACGGCTCTGGATACAGTCCTTTTGAGCCAATTATAATTTAAAGTTCACAAGATTATATTTTATTTCATTTCCTCACACTATGCATTGAAAAACGTAGTATGATACACGGGCGTAAAAGCAATAAATTACTCGGTTACGTTTAAAACACTCGCTACGCTCGTGTTTTAAATCGTCCTCGTAATTTATTCCTTTTCGCCCTAGTAGCATAAACTACTATAACGGTTGCGTGGAAAACACTAGGCACACGACAAGTTCATAGTTCATTATTCAATTAATTTTTTGTCATGTCTTGTCTGAACCGCCTGAAAACTTCATACCTGCTGGTCCCATCAGGTAGTCTGTCGATGTCAGTAGTGAAGTATATTAAGTTGGGGCTGCTGATGATGGAGCTGCTGGCCCAGATGCCTGCCGCGATGGTGAGGGTCGCTCGCTTGCCCAGTCTGGGCCGCAGCGGGCTGATGATGGCCACGTACCTGGGAGGAGAGGTACATTGAGATGTTTCAATTAGGTGAACACAGAATGTACATAGATTAACAGGCAGTGGCGTGCATAGAACTTTTTTAACAATAAAAAATATGAACAAATTTAAATAACCATCCATCCATCAGTCTAGTTCGTCCACTGCTCGACATAAGCCTTTCCAGGACTTTGCCACTCCCGGCGGTCATCCTGGAAGAATTGCCCATACTCACACACGCTGGGCAGCCGGGTTGGTGAGCGCGGTGCCGGAACCCTCGCACCAGTAACGCCGCTGCCCGTCACCAGTCTGTTCCATATAAGGCCCGGCTATTAGGGATGGATATAGCGCCATCCATCGGTCCTAGGTATGGCGGGCGTCCTGGTTTTTTGCATGTGAGCTGTCCTCTTACTTTCCCCCGAATTACTTCGAGGGAGTCTCCAAGTAAGATGGTGGTACCTCCACAGTCAAGCCCGGCATCAGCTCTACCACTTCTAAATAACTCTTTGAAAAAAAAAGTTGGTTTTAAAATGTTCACTCTAGCGTAGGCTGTGCTCTAGCGTCATACAAACTTTAATTTTCCAAAATGTAATTTTTTTTATTGACCTTCGGGTTGTTTTTCCGGAAAAAGTTCAGTGCACGCCACTGTTAACAGGTACCATACACTGAAACCAAATATTGGGTGCTTACCTATGAAATTGGCGAAATTTTCTTACCGATTCATAAGGTGATTTCTGTAATTCAAGCTATATTTCCATTGTTTGGTTTTTGATGGAAAGTTGATTTCAAGGTTTTTATTATGATAACTAAAATTAAATCTTTAGAAGCAGTTCGTCTTAAATGCCATCAATTTCCATGATAAGATTCGTAATAATTTTTTACACCTGATACTTTTCAAAATTAAATTAATGTTGCTGTTAACTTAATGTTGTCCCATCAATACACAAAAGTAATTATAAAATTAGGATTTGTCATTCCTGAAAAAAATCCACAAATGTTAGTACTGAAAATTGAGTTTCCTTCAAATTCTCCATACGATTCGCCAATTTCAAATGTGGACCTAAAATTTTCGGTGTTTGAACGATTTTCGACATTACTCAGAACTTAGACTTTCTGTCTCATATCTCGTTTTTTATGAAATTCACCTTCAATGTTAAAATTTGACGCCTTTTTATTACTTCTGAAGTAATTAAGCATTATTGGTTTTAAAGCATTATTTTTACAGCTACATTTATTTATTTATTTATCACCAACAATATAACACTATACTTACAGCAGTGGCGTGCATAGAACTTTTTTTCCGGAAAAGCAATCAGAAGGTCAAGTGCGACAATAAAAAAAATATGAAAAATTTTTAATAACACTTTGAAAAAAAAAGTTTGTATGACGCCACTGCCTTTCCTAGAGTGAACATTTTCATACAAACTTTTTTTTTTTCAAATTGTTATTTAAATTTTTTCATATTTTTTTTATTGTCGTACTTGACCTTCTGATTGCTTTTCCGGAAAAAAGTTCTGTGCACGCCACTGACTTACAGCTAGGCCAATGTGATAGTGAACATTCATCAAACTTATTATCTATACTTACAAATAATCATATAATATAATCATATATATATCATACATCCTCCTATCCCACTAAGTATATTATTCATGCAAAAGTTCATGTATGTATGGATGGATGTAAGTTTTATTCCTACTTGAAAACGTATCTACTCAAACAATAGGCTGAAACTTTGCAAAAGTGCAGTTCCAGACCTACAATAAGAGAAAGGCAATTTTTTACTACGAATCAATTCCCAACACACTTTACCTGGGGATCAAATAAGAGATCCTGCCCCCCTATTCTGTATCTTTAGTTGCCAACTGCACGAAGTGCCTATCATCAAAAACATAGCTAAAAACTGAAATTTCAAAATTGCCTTTAGTGGCTATTGAACTATTAACAATCTGTGTCGTCACTTCAAGTGCGAAAATATCCTTAGGACATCGGAATTCGATAGTATATCTATGTTTTTGATGATAGACACCCAGTCCAGAAGGCAACTAGAGATACACAATAGGCCCGCTGAGTGCTAAAAACACTCTGGACAAATATGAACGAGTACTATAAAATTTATTATTAATTAAGAGCGGTTACGCAGACGGATTGTGAAAAACCCGCCTTTTTCTACTTAATCGAAACAGAACACTTAAATTCAAAATTCACTCAATAGTTATTCAACAAAAACTTATATATTACCTATCGTATTGTATATGCTGTCATCGCAAAGTTTTCATTGGTTAAATTTGTTTCTGTAAATTACAATTTCAAAGTTTAATTAATAGTTGTTGAAATTCTCATGAAAACTTTGCGATGGTAACATACACATTACATAGGTGGAATCAGGTTTTGTTGAATAACTATTGAGTGAATTTTGAATTTAAGTATTCTGTTTTTAATTACCAGTAAAAAGCGGGTTTGTCACAATCTAGCTGCGAAACCGCTCTTAAGTCGTGACTACAAAACTCTGGCAGAGTAGCTTTATTTTTGTCATGTTAATTTGCTCTTCTATCTACTTGTATTTTTTCAATGCATGTGCTCGTAAAGGCCCACTTTTTATGCATCAAAACCGAACAAAAAGTCGATTATTTTGCCGTAGGGCTTTATTATTATTATTTTTTTATTTATTTGCAATGGTTGGCTAACCTGCAGCCTTTCCTGTGTACCATAGATGTTATACTTTTTTTTCCACTGTTTAACGGCTCTGGATACAGTCCTTTTGAGCCAATTATAATTTAAAGTTCACAAGATTATATTTGTTTTCATTTCCTCGTACTATGCATTGAAAAATGTAGTATGATACACGGGCGTAAAAGCAATAAATTACTCGGTTACGTTTAAAACACTCGCTACGCTCGTGTTTTAAATCGTCCTCGTAATTTATTTCTTTTAGCCCTAGTAGCATAAACTACTATTTAAACAACTATAACGTAGTTAAAAGATCCACCCCGGTAATTTTTACATACTTTTTATAAGGGTACTTATGATTTTATCAATTACCTAATTAAAGAATTTTCAATGACCTAACAAATAATATTTGTTCCTAAAATAGTAGACTTCTCACCTAAAGTGAATCACCAAATAATATCCAAACGCTTACTTTAATATTAATTTAGAATTACTTGGAAATAATATCAATCATCAAATACCTGTATTAGGTTTCAAAGTAATAGAAGTGTTACCGAAATTTAATCACCAAAACAACGTAAAAATGTTTACTTAAAAATTAATTTATGCCCAGGCATATTATAATTTTTTTAAAATTAGGGATTCATCACCAACTCGACACAAGAGACCGGACACACGTGTGTCCAGTTGGTGAAACTCAAAATTAGTATCACTTATTTTGTCGTCATCTGGACACGCGAAGATTTTTACGCGTGTCCACATAGTGAAAATTAAATTAAATCATTTTTATGTTTTCGCCAACTGGACACATTGAGCTTTTTTGCAATTTGATTTCATCAAAAAGCTGCCTCACTTTTTTGCTTGAAAAACCCTATCAGCTTCTATTTAAAGCATTTTGAAATAAAACTAATATATAACAATCAAATATAATCATCTTTTATAAATATGAATACTTAGCTACGCTCTGCTTCGCTTGGGTCCCCAAATGTATTAACATAATTGCTCCGCTCGTCGTCGCATGTATTTTTTGACTTTTGGTGAAAGATTTTCGATTTTATACCTTACGACCTGCCCAATTCTACAAATTTTGTACGCATTTTTATAGAATTAAGGAACGGATCTATTTATTTGGTGACAGATCTATCATTTTGATGTTTTTTGAGGACATACCTTATATTGAGGCTAAAGAAAAAAGTGATCAAATCAACAAACTATGATTTAACATAAATATTTACATTAATTTGATGATTCATACTTAGAGACCGTTTTTATTATTAAGATGACTAACATATTTCTTGGCAATAAATATTGTAATTAGGGTATTGCAGATAAGTGACAAATCTAAATTTAGGTGACAGAAAATATTATTCTCTTTTTATATGAACCAAAAACATCTTAAACCATAGGAAAAGACTGTAACGTAATATATTCTTAACTACAGAAAAAACTAATTCATCGCGTGCGAAGCCACGGGCAAAAGCTAGTCTAGAATAAATCAAGACAGTAGAAAAATACCTTGGTAAAACATTTCTAATTTTAATATTCATGGGTCCCTGTTTTATCACGGGATTTGTCCGTCAAAATTCTCAGAGGCTTTTCACAGATTGATGGAATATTCCATTATTAATGAACAATATTAATTCTTCAAGATTTTTCAGAGTTACGAAATTTCTTATTTTTCGCTTTCTTACTATGCCGTTGTGGACAAGGATAATGGTGTCGATTCTGTGTAGCACAACTTAACTTATTTGACAGGACTAACCTTATTTTAAGCGTCCTGTCTTTGTCCTTTCGATACAGATAGAAAAAGATAAAACGCTTAAATTAAGTTTAGCAAAATTTCCAAAATTGAATATCTAGACATTGTTGAAACCCATCTAATAAAATATGTTTGAGTTCTGTACATGGCTGCTACTCGTTAAACGAGGAGAAAAAGTGTGTTAGAAGACCTCATTTCAACAATTATTTCTATCGAGGAAAGTTTATCCAAAACATATTTTCCAAAATCAAATCAAACTTGTCCATACAAACTGAGTTGAGGCACCGCTGACGCGCGCGTGTACCATTCTCAATTCTATCGCGGAACTTTTAGACCTCTTTAATTGTGCTCTAAGTGAATTCACTAAAATAGCGTTATATACACTGTGTTACAAAGGTTAGTAAGTTTGATGGAATATGTAGTTAATAGTGTTATTTTGTAGATTTATATGATAAAATAAGTCAAACACATCCTATCGCATTAGGTTGTATTCCTGTAATGGTAGGTGTAAGTTGGGAAATAAATAAATAAAAAAATGTTTTCGGGGTCTCAATTTCCCAATTTTTGCTGCTTTTGTAGTGAGACTTCATTCATCAGTAGCGAAAGGAACTTCGTTCCAACCGGGTGTCCCAAGACACCACTCGTCGGGTTTTGCTTTTTTAAGCCTATTGACTCATACATACCGGTCAATACTAATAGCCATGAGTGTGAAGACAGATGCTGATATGCTGAGCACGGCGACAAACTGGCAAAACTTGCAGTACAGGTGACCGAATGGCCAGTCTGAGTACAGCATGTACGTGAAGTTGAAGGTCACGTTCAACGTCGACACCATAGCGTCGGCCACTGACAGGTTCACTGGAAACAAACGGACTCTTTCAAGGGTCTCTTTAAGGCGATTACTGTCGCCAAATTAGCAGCTCGATGGTTGTCGGTACGAATACATTAAAATAATCAGCGCGTATTGCATAGCGGCTGTTACGACGCTCGCTGCGTCCGTGATAGGGCGAAATTTGAGAAAATAATACATTTCAAATGTACGTGATTGTTCGATTAAATATTCCTATGTTATTTTTATAGCTATCAAGTTTATCTATTTATCAAAGCATATATGGATTAGATCGGTCAAGCCGCTTAGGAGCAGCAGGGAAGACAAGCCAAAAAACAACATTCAGTAGATTTTTATTTTCATATAGAAATTTTCGTGATATGAAACATAAAAATGTTGTATAATATGTTGACTTAGAGTTGATAGTTCATAATACATTTTTTTCAATATTTTTGGTTTGGCCATGAACGAGGAGTAGGCTTTAGAAAGTACCCATTTAGCGATACTAAGCCCCTTGAATAAAAATACATTGTCACGACGTGAATCCCTAAGAATCCCTGACTTTTCTATTAATATCGGTTGTGAGTTTTGATAAATCATAAATAGTTAATAGCATTACGTTATTATTATAAGTTTGCGAATTTTAAATAAACTATAGCGGGCTAGAAACAGGGCATGTCCGGGTTGGTGGTCCTCGCTGGCCTGTCTTGGCCCGCGGGCCGTAGTTTGGAGACCCCTGGTCTAGAAAATACCATAGAACCCAAATTTCCAGTTTAATTTATACAGGGTGGAAAAAATTTAAGGGCCCTGGAGAGGGAGCTACCTTAAATCGTTTAGTTAGCTCATTTTACTGAAAGGAAACATTCCTTTATTTTTTAATAGAAACAAAACTGCATTCAAAGATATTCTGAAATTCGCTTGTCTCACCCGGGAATCGAACCAACTAAAAATTAAAAACATAAACCCTCGCTATTTTATCATACGAATCGGTAGGATTATTGTTCAGAATAAAATTTGTCTAATAAACATTTGGTCTTACACTCCTCTGTTGTACGAGATACTCATGAAATTAAATATTTATTACAAGTTCTTTGTTAACAATACCTAGTACTGTTCACTTGTAACAAGTAAATGAAACGTTCTAATTTTCTTATCTCTCTTACATCCAAAGACATCGTATGAAGTACAAGCTTGCTAATGTTATTTATCTTAAGTATCTTGTTGAAGACCTCAATAAGAAAATCGTTAAATGGTAATAATAAATGTATGCAGAGCACAATTACATACTTCTTGCACTAGGCGTACTGACGAAAAGTTTAAAAAAGGAACGTGTTTTTTTTGCAACGCGGAGCAACAAATTTGAAGTTCGAACCATAAAGTTCGAAATTAAAATTTTGTTTTGTTTTGCTTTCATTCCGTGCTGTCATTGTGTAATAATGGCGTATAATAATTACTTTAAAAGTGAACAGTACTAGGTATTGTTAATAAAGAACTTGTAATAAATATTCAATTTCATGGGTATCTCGTACAACAGATGAGTGTAAGACTTTAGTTTAGTAGACAAATTTTATCCTGAACAATAATCCTACCGATTCGTATAATAAAATAGCGAGGGTTTATTTTTTTAATTTTTAGTTGGTTCAGTTCCCGGGTGAGACAAGCAAATTTTAGAAGATCTTTGAATGCAGTTTTGTTTCTTTTAAAAAATAAAGGAATGTTTCCTTTCAGTAAAATGAGCTAACTAAAGGATTTAAGGTAGTTCCCCTCCAGGGCCCTTTCATTTTTTCCATCCTGTATAGCTTTTACTTTACTTTGGATATTTTAAATATCTTCAATAATTATTCTATCAAGTAAAACATGATTTTTTTCTAAAGTATCAGCACTTTTGCACGGGCAGAGTGGGCAACAATACCTAAAAATATTATTTTAAAATCACAACACTTTTAATAAGTTTAATTTTCTTTCTCATATTTTTAGGTACTGGACAAAATATGTGTATTTTCAATGCATGTGCTCGTAAAGGCCCACTGTTTATGCATCAAAACCGAACAGAAAGTCGATTATTTTGCCCTAGGGCTTTATTATTTTTTTTTATTTGTTTGCAATGGTTGGCTAACCTGCAGCCTTTCCTGTGTACCATAGATGTTATACTTTTTTTCCACTGTTTAACGGCTCTGGATACAATCCTTTTGAGCCAATCATAATTTGAAGTTCACAAGATTATATTTGTTTTCATTCCCTCACACTATGCATTGAAAAACGTACTACGCTCGTGTTTTAAATCGTCCTCGTAATTTATTCCTTTGCACCCTTGTAGCATAAACTAATATTACGTGTTAAAGAGTATGAGAATTTTTATTTGACGTGATTAAAACCCGAGCCTAATGTTCATAATGTGTGAAAATCGCGAAAGATTAAAGTTTACTAATGCCCTCATTTTCAGCCCAGATTTAGGGTTGGACTTTGAGCGGCTTATCATTATTATGGAAAATTTTGGTCTCGTCTCTCTCACTTGGCCGGAAGAATTTAAAAAGACTGAGAGACAGTATACCACCGGCAGAAGCAACAGTCGATTCGGGTTTAAATTCCCAAGGAAGGAAAGCCTTATTATGATAAAGTAGGGGCAACAAGAGATGGAACCTATGACGTTGAAGTGCCTACCAAGTTTCGTAATTATTTAGGAGTTAGAGTCAATAAAACAAATACTTCATTGTTGCTGGCGACGAAGAAATTCAAAATTCAAATAGTTTATTTTGCAAAGTAGGTATATAAAATACACGTTTCACAAGTCAAAATTTAATCTTATAAAAAATGTATGTGTAATAAAATAATAAATGTACATGAACTAGATTAAAGGTTTATTTAATTTATGCACCAATATATATACGATTAAAATTATAGGTAAAATATTTAATATACAAGGTGAAATCCAATCAAAAGTGATGTAAGTACTGCTCGTTTTGATTATTATTTTTCGGTTTTCATGTTGCTGTTATTTTGCAATAGATTTGTGGTAGGTATAGGGACTTTATAGCAAAAGTTTTTTTTTAAACTCAAGTGTTTGAAAATTTCAGACAATTCAACTGAAAGTGATAATGGCTGAATCGTAATCAATAAATAAAGGGTTCTACTTTCTTTAATAATACTGCTCCATTTCTTTCCAACCATAATATTTGTTTGTGTTCAAATAATGCCTACCTAAAGGCCCTTTTCTAGACTTTGTAAGCAGATTTGGCACATTTGCTTTTTGAATTACTCTTATTTGATTGTTCACGCTTGATTTTTATTTTTACCTTAAGGCGTTCTTATCCCAAAATCAGTAATTTCAAAGTCAAATAAAACTTTCAAATATCGTCTAAAACTTCTAAAAAAAAAAATACGCAATATAGTTCGAACCTTTATCTAGGTCTTGCACGAATGTGTTACACGATCAGATAAACTTTGCTCGATAGAAATAATTCACGAACACAGCATGTTACAAGACCTTCAAATCATGCCATTTCCATAATTCCACTCTTTTATTAACGAAACATATCTGGTAATATTGCTCTTTAAATTTTCTAGGTCGATCACGTAAGCGGGTTTTAATAAACATATCCCTTATTTTTAAACAATTTAAAACCCGACGAAAACAACGAAAAAGTACAAAAGTGTGGTTATTTTATTTACTCCTTACACGTAAAGAAAAAGACAGAGAGTCACTCTTTTGGGATAAGAGCGCCTTGAATTTTAAATGTACCCCATCACTAAACGGGGCTGTTATAGGTGCCAAAACGCGGTGTATAAAACGCGGGCAAAGCAAAAAGCCAGTTACAAAAATAAGATTCGGAAATTTCAGTCACGGACTTATCGATTAATTTTTTATAGCAAAGTTATATTTTATATTAATTTCTTAAAAACGATAAGACTTCAAAGAACAATGGTTCATAATGAATATTTCAGAAATCAAAGTTAAATAATAACAATCTGCGTAATGAACGAGTTCAAATTTCAATGGAAATCAGGTTGAAAGAAAACTTTCTTTTTGAATTTTGAATAGGTAATTATTATATTTTCTTGAATAATATTAAATACAACCCGTTCTGACTTTGGTTAAAGTTAAGGAGTTAACCTCTCGTCGGTATTGTCAGGGATGTAACAATTTGATTGCATTGTTATATTTTTAATAAGCTCACTTATAATGTCCCCTTGTATACAAACTCTCCTATATTTAGGTTTTTCTTTTTCATTTGGCCCAACACGATGCCATAAAACAGACGAAACTGTTTGTGAATACGAGTAAACATGGTGAAACTTGTACAGGAAGATTTTTACTACTTTTATTATTACAGTGAAACCTGGTTAATTGGGATCTCAAGGGACCAAGGATTTTGTGCCATATAAAGCAAAGATTTCAAAAGTAAAGAAAAGCCCTTACCGTACTACGACAGCAGCAAAATGTTTCCACCTTTAAATGGGTGACGCTGACACGTTTGGAATCAGAGCTCATCTGAACACAGTGATAGGTGGACGCCTTAAGTGCGCTTAACGTTAATCGTTTTAACAACTTTAGTAGTCTGATCAGCGGGTCTACCGGGTTTGAAAAGTCCCATTAAAAATGCCGGGACCTCATTGGAATTCTCAATAATAGAGGTTTCTAACTTATCCAGGGGCTCTACCGCGTAATTCTCATTTGTATCAACTTCAAGCAAATGCATGCGACTTTCAACGCGTGCAAAAGAGATGGCATGTTAGGCGGGCGTCGTCGCACGCACGTCAAATTTCAATCTCAAGTTGATGTTGATGAAAATGAGAATTACGCGGTAGACCCACAGGTCCCAATAAACCAGTTTTCACTATACAACGTTTAACAGAAAGGTGTAACCACATTTGAAGAGCTTATTCAGTCAATGGTATAGAACAACTTTTACTATGGAGTTTTTGATAAATATATATTTGTCTCTTTTTTATAAGATTTTTAATGTAGTTTTGGTTTATTAAAAACTAATAATAAAAAGGTAAAAATAATAATTTTACTCAAGATATATTTCGGGCCCCACTGGGCCCGGCATCAGTTGAGAATCTCATTTTACTTTGACTCCAATTACTATGGAGTCAACACTGAAATCTAAAAAAAAAATCTGCCCTTCCATACATTTCGGCCGAGCGGCATTACATTTTCCTATGAAGCGAGTATTTTTTTTTTCGATATACTTACAGAATTTGTTCCATAGTAAAAGTTGTTCTAAGCCATTGACTGAATAAGCTCTTCAAATATTGTTAGACCTTCTGTTACACCTTGTATAGTGTGAGAATGAAGTTCCATCAAGTATACAGAGTAGGGAAAAAGCTCTGATTCAAACTCACGCACACCGATGCGTGCTCTGCACGCCGTCGAAGCAAAGTTCGGGGGAGACTCCATACAAATCTCGTTACGGCGGCGGCGTGTAGAGCATATAAATGTCTAGAAATAGCAATGAACCATTTCTACATAGCATTGTTTTCATAGACATGTCTTCAATGAGCTAAAATTTTAACTTTTGCTAAAAACGGCCGCTTTTGGCATTAGTTTAAATTCTAGCTATAAGAAGACTTTATTACTGAAAAATTTGCTATGTAAATTCATTCCTATTTCAGACATTTACTTGAGCAGATTTTTAATTATTATTCTAGCAAGTAAAAAAAATATTTTTCTTTATTAGCAGCACTTTCGCATGTTGCGTAACGCCTTAAAGTTAATCCATTTCATAAGACATGCTTATAAGTCTCATCTCATCACAGTGCGACAAGGTTCTATTGGCGCGTGGGTGACATTGATAGGGGGGCACAGCTGTAAAACAAGAGTTACGTTTTCTTATGATAGCAGATAGTTCCGACTTTAACCACGACCAATTCATGTGCTAAAAGAACCTTGTCACACTGTATCTTTATTATTTTTAGGGTTCCGTAGTACCTGAAAGGTACAAAAGGAACTTTTATGGTGAGACTCCGTTGTCCGTCCGTCCGTTCGTATGTCACAGTCTCATAATTTTAGCACCGTAAAAGATAAAGACATGAAATTTGACCCAAAAATAGCATTAATTTGCCCACATATCACGATGTAAAATAAATATGAAAAATTTGAAGTTATTTCCAAAACAAAAGTGAGAAAAATAAAAAATATTATACTAAAAATAAAATATGGATATCAAATTGTAGATATAAAAAAGTTGATTGAAACAATTTATACTTTTACTATATTTACTAGCACTGGTTTCGAGAAATCTTTAAAAAACCACAACAATATGTATGTCTCCCCCCCTTATCTCTGAAACCCGAAAAATACAAAAAAACTTGGATTATACGTCATTACTGCCCAATTATAGGAAAATTATAGCGATTTAAAAAAAGTTGAGCACAAATGAGAATTATAAAAAAGGAAGTAAAATATACTGAAAAATATACAGGATGGCCCAAAATAACGTTGACAAGAGTTTTTACAAAAAATTTTGACAACTTTATACGTGCATTAAATAAGGTTATAAATTATAAAAACACACTTTATTTGATACAAGAATTCCTATTTGTCTTCAAAATAACCTCCTTTAGCGCGGATACAAAGAGAAAAACGCTTGGTAAAATTTTCTACAATTTTCCGCACTTCCTCTACAGATATTTTGTCCCACTCCCGCGTAAGTGCTGCTTTTAGCTCATCAACACTTCTATAACGCGTAGCACAAGACCTAGCTTCTAAGATAGACCATAAACTGTAATCCGTAAGATTTAGATCAGGCGAGTAGGGGGGCCATTCTTTGGAGCTGATAAAACCAGGAAAATTGTCTTTGCACCACTGTTGAACACTTAAGGCCCTCCCTGTAGTGTGAGCTGGAGCGGAGTCTTGCTGAAATATCCATGGACGATTACCAAAGTGCTGTTGACTCCAAGGAAGGAGCACATTTTCAAGAATTTCTCGTCGGTAGTTTTCTTGGTTGATTTTGATACCCTTTTCTACAAAAATTAGGGGAGTTTTGCCAGTGGCGCAAATCGCACCCCAAACCATAACTGTTTCAACGTTTTGGCGATGTGGAACACATGCAGCAGCTCCAGGACGAGTGGAAGACCAGATCCTGTCATTTTGGTGATTATGGGCTTGTTCTATCGTAAATAATTTTTCGTCAGAGAATACGATATTTTCGCAATTTGACGCTGCGGAGCGTTGTTTAAGCAAACGACATCTCTCAAGTCGAACTTTTTTGTCTTTTTCCGTAAGCAATTGCGCTTTTCTCAGTTTGTATGGTACCAATTGCAGATCATGTTTCACTATACGCTGTATGGTGGAGCGACTAATCACCAAGTCTCGAACATTTTCCTCACATTGGTCTATGGATTACGCACTAATCTTTGTTTGATAATGTGTCGGTTCCTACAAGTTCTAACAGTCCTCTTGCGTCCTCTTCCAGGACGGTCTCCGGTGTTGCCAAGCTCGTTATAGCGTTTAATTGCTGTAGAAACTAACTGACGATTAACATCAAGAATCTTCACTATCTCACACTGCCTTTTTCCACAGTCATGCAATGAGATTATGGCTCCACGTTGCACTGACATAGCGAAATAAATATTTTTTTTTCACTTTTTAGTAAACGAACTATGTTCAAAATGACGCCGATGAATGAGTATACATCAACCAAAAAAAAAAAGATAATGCAAACTATTACATTTTTGAAATTTTAACTTTTTAATTTTGTCAAGTTTATTTTGGGCCACGGTGTATAATATATAATAAAATCTTCAAAACAAGTAAACAATCATGGTAACATATGTATTTACGTAAAGATTACAGGAAAAATAAAGCGGTTGAAAAATGACAAAATTAAATTAAAAACAGACGCTATGTGAAATTGTCATTTGAAGTTGTACAGTTAATATTATAAAGACCATGCTTATTGACCGTTTAGAAAATGGTAAGTTTTATAAAAATCCCGAGGATTCGAATGCAGGTCTCAAGCTCTCGGTCCGTTGTTCTACCGAGGTTCTACTCTACTCACCTAGGAAGTAATTAGTAACAGTCCTCATCCTCTTGTTGGCGAGTACGATCCACACGACGACGAGGTTACCCACGGTGGCCACGACCACCATGCAGCCGAACAGCGCCGTCCACAGCAACTGCCGCCACCACGGCAGGATGAACGACTGGTACTCCTGCCGAACATATACAGAATGACATACAAACATAAACTCACGCCTGTCTCCAAGAGGAGTAGGCAGATACTATAGATTTCGATCTGGTACGATCCTGACTCACCTCTTTCGCCTCTTCCACATCCGTCAATCTAGTCATACAAGCTCTTCTATTTCGGGTACTTTTGACATTGCCTTTCTTCAATATCTCGCCAATTTGGTCAGCATACGTCCTTCTAGTTGAGCTGCTACCTTCCACTTGCGCACCATAAATTTCTTTCGTCACCCTACTTTAATTCATCTTCGCTACATGTCCAAACCACTGAAGCATTCCTTTTTCTATTCTAATCACTCTACATCTTTTCTTTCAGGGGATCTAAAAAGGCTGACTTGGGTGAATCATAAAATTATTTGAAAGTAGGATAGAGTCAGAGTTTTTTCACGCGTGCAAAAAAGACTGCATTAGAATCTAAGATTTACAAATTGTTTTGGGATTTCGTTTGTATGAACTCGGATTGCTCCGCCAGCCTCTTAAGTGCTACGCTTTTTGCGATGGAGTAACCGCCATTCTTCTCTTTCTTCTGCTTCTTCTACTAATGATTTGACCTGATATAGAGACGAATACAGCCTACAGACTCCTCATAACAGGCGACCGATTTCTGTCAACACATCTGACTGAACCAGCAAATACAATTCGCCACTCCAAAATTTTATGTTTCATTAGGCCAAACCAAAATGGCTTCTGTATTCATGACGTTAGAGTCTTCGTCTTCGGGAAAGATAAGTTTGTGGCGCTATACGTAAGTTTGGAAGAGCCAATAGGATTGCAGTATCCCGTTTCGATTGTTGACAGAATTATTTGTACGCAAGATGTTGAACAATATACGTCTTTCTGGGCTGTATTGTCTATGACCTGATACGACAATTACCTACACCTACTACCGACTAATTTTAATGCAATAGTTAAACTCAATAAATTGAAAACGAGAAAATACAACAAATATAAATAACATTTATATTTAACTTTAATAAATAACATTATAGCAAACCCATAGCTCAAAGTATTTCAGTATTGAGAACCATAGTAAATATAATCTAACTAAGGATTGTGAGTTCTTGTTGGAACTTCGAAAGGATCTTGATACTTATACACTATTTCCACTGATTTATTCCACAATAATATCAAAAACAGTTTGTGTTCACACCATGGTTATTTATAACTATGAACGATGCACGTAAATATCGCGTATCTTTGCGACGACACGCGGCGGCTAATAACGGCTTGGATCTTTACTACAGTGCGCGCCAATCTTTTAGTCGCCTCTGAATGAGTTACGAATGCAAGCTTGCGCAGGTACAGTCAAGGAAACAATAATATCAACGGTTGATTATTAAATGTTTACTATAAGTGGGAAGGTGTACTTGTTGTACCTACATATTTAATTATTTATTTATTATTTTATTGCAATCCTAACTATATCAATAAAACGCATTAATATTACCACCATTTTCCTACATTGTCGCCTTAAAACGCTATAACGTCCGGGAGGCGTAACAACAACAATAAACGTTAATAAACTAAATCAACAAAACTTAAACAAACTATAAATCAACAAAACAACAAATAAAGGCAACAAAAACAATAAACTATAATAAACAGATTCAACGATGAACTTAACGAATCATAGAATTTTTTCCTCGAATGTACTTTTCATGCAACGCGCGCGTGTGTAGTGTACGGATGTAGCACTAACACTAACGCATAGTGTTGACACCTGCTAAATGGCGAGCAGGGGGTGTGGTGCGGCACGCAGGCGGGTGTGCTCCGCGCCTTCGCTCCTGTAACGTCCCCCTGACACCGTAAAACGGCTATTGCGTCGCCTCTTGCGGCTATCTTCAGAGGCGAATAAAAGATTGGCGCGCACTGTAGGAGTCGGTCGTTGCAGGTTTTTTCCGCTACGAGACGATACTGTTTTTGCAGCGATACAAACTAGTTCTAACTAGTTTTCAGTAGTACAGCGTTTCCTTTAGTGGATCCGTTTATGCATCAAACCATCGGGACGAAGGGATAATTTATTACTATTTCTAGTTGATAATTAAGTACAATAAACTTTGCTTTATCTCCATTGTAATGGATATACAGGGTGGAAAAAATTAAAGGGCCCTGGAGGGGAACTACCTTAAATCCTTTAGTTAGCTCATTTTACTGAAAGGAAACATTCCTTTATTTTTTAAAAGAAACAAAACTGCATTCAAAGATCTTCTAAAATTTGCTTGTCTCACCCGGGAACTGAACCAACTAAAAAATTAAAAATAAACCCTCGCTATTTTATTATACGAATCGGTAGGATTATTGTTCAGGATAAAATTTGTCTACTAAACTAAAGTCTTACACTCATCTGTTGTACGAGATACCCATGAAATTATATATTTATTACAAGTTCTTTATTAACAAAACCTAGTACTGTTCACTTGTAAAGTAATAATTATACGCCATTATTACACAATGACAGCACGGAATGAAAGCAAAACAAAACAAAATTTGAATTTCGAACGAATACTTTTATCGATTTTAAAAATGTTGAAATTATGGTTCGAACTTCAAATTTGTTAATCCGCGTTGCAAAAAATTCCTTTTTTTAAACTTTTCGTCAGTACGCCTAGTGCAAAAAGTAATTGTGCTCTGCATACATTTATTATTACCATTTAACAAATTTCTTATTGAAGTATTCAACAAGGTACTTAAGATAAACAACATTAGCAAGCTTGTACTTCATACGATGTCTTTGGATGTAAGAGAGATAAGAAAATTATAACGTGTCATTTACTTATTACAAGTGAACAGTACTAGGTATTGTTAACAAAGAACTTGTAATAAATATTTAATTTCATGAGTATCTCGTACAACAGATGAGTGTAAGACCAAATGTTTATTAGACAAATTTTATTCTGAACAATAATCCTACCGATTCGTATGATAAAATAGCGAGGGTTTTTTTTTAATTTTTAGTTGGTTCGATTCCCGGGTGAGACAAGCGAATTTCAGAATATCTTTGAATGCAGTTTTGTTTCTTTTAAAAAATAAAGGAATGTTTCCTTTCAGTAAAATGAGCTAACTAAAGGATTTAAGGTAGTTCCACTCCAGGGCCCTTAAATTTTTTCCACCTGTATAAGGAGTTTAATTGACTTCTTAATACTTTTGACATATCGTCAGAAATTAGTGTCATTTTCATGCGACGATGAAAAACGGTTGCAACGTTGCCGTCAGAAAAACCGTTGAAATAGTATTATAGTCCGTTGCAAGAACGCCCACTCATTTACACACGGAACGCGGCAGTCAAGGAGAACGGGCGTTCTGATTATTTGGACCGCAAAACGCAAAACGCAGAAACTATAAATATTATTTTTATTTTATATTAATTTTTACCAGAAACGGTCGGAGTGGATCTTTTGTCGGTCGTCAATCATCATCATCATCATCATATATACGAGGGGCATGCCAAAAGAAATTAGATACTCGAAAATTATAAAATTTATTCTTTATTACAAGTATCGATCTTTTCGAAGTATTCACCCTGAGCACGTATACACTTTTCCATACGTCTGAACTAATTGGAAAATACCAATGACCACTCTTCTTTAGACACCTCAGAAATCTCGAAAATATAGGCAGCCAGTGCATCTTCTTTGCTTTCAAACTTCTTCCCCTTTATTTTTTTTTTTGATTTTTGGAAACAGGTAAAATCACAAAGTGCTAGGTCAGGGGAATTTGGTGAGTGAGGGAGGATTGACGCATTTTTTGAGTCGAAAAAATCAAGTGTTTTGGCAGACGTGTGCGACGCCGCATTGTCGTGGTGCCCGAGAAGGCGTCGGATTCCTGACTTCGGTCGCTTGTCACACCAAGCTGATATTACTGTTGGAGCACAAACTGTCACATACCATTCGGAGTTCATCGTTCTTTGATTTTCTAGCACTACAGTAGCAATATGATCCGTTTTGCTGAAAAACGAGGCGACCATTTGTTTCTGTGTGCTTCGTGCACGGCGACATTTCGTTGGAGTTGGCTCATCTTCAAAGCACCATACAGTCGAATGTCACTTTGTTTCGGGATCATAGTTATAAAGCCATGTTTCATCACAAGTCAGTATAACATACACATTTTTTTTCTCGCCACCGTCGAATTTATCTATCATGAACAGGCACCAATCCAACCGACGGTCTTTCTGTTCATCGGTAAGTTTGTGCGGCACCCATCTCAAACAACATTTACGGAGAGAAAGGTGGTCGTGAATTATGGTTTGCATTGCTGCTGATCCAATTCCCTGTTCTCGCTCCAGCTCTACATACATAATTCGTTGGTTTTCGCGAATAAGTATTCGACTGCACGAACGTTTTCTTCTGTGACCGCGGTTGGCAGCCGAACTGTCTTCTCTTCATCTTTGAGACATCCCCGTCCTCTTTTAAATTCAGCGAACCAATTAAATACTGTTGTTCGCGAGCAACCAGACTCACCAGAAGTAGTAGCCAAAAGTTCAAAACATTCTTGAGGCTTAAAACTTTTTTATAGTCATAATAAATCATAGCGCAACAATCACTTCGACTGAGCTCCATTGCTGCAAGCGAATTCCCGCCAGATTCTCGGAAAAATGATGCTCATCCAAATAAAAAAAAAAGAAATGATGTGCATTCTATTTTCAGATATATCAACAAACAACCAGCCTATAAGATGATGTATAACTTGCCAGTGTCAATCAAAGGAGTAAAGAGTATCTAACTTCTTTTGGCATGCCCCTCGTATACAGGGTGGAAAAAATTTAAGGGCCCTGGATGGGAACTACCTTAAATGCTTTAGTTAGCTCATTTTACTGAAAAGAAACATTCCTTTATTTTTTAAAAGAAAAAAAACTCCATTCACAGATTTTCTAAAATTCGCTTGTCTTACCCGGAAATCGAACCAACTTAAAATTTAAAAAATACACCCTCGCTATTTTATTATACTAATCGGTAGGATTATTTTTCAGAATAAAATTTGTCTAATAAACATTTGGTCTTTGAAATAAAAAAAAGTGAAAACTAATATTAATTTTATTTTATCAACAATACGAAGAACACATAAACATGAAACATTTTTTTAACGAAGATGGATATTAAGAAGAAGAAAGAATCCTGGGTATCTAAAAAGGCCGACTTGGGTGATTCATAAAATGATTTGAAAGTAGGATGGAGTTTTTTCACGCGTGCAAAAGAGACGGCATTAGAACATAACCATAATTATGATTCATCCAAAGCGGCCTTTTTAGAGGACCTGATAAGTTAAAGCAAAACAAAACAAAATTTGAAATTGGAACGAATACTTTTATCGACTTTAAACATTTTAAAAGTTATCGTTCGAATTTCAAATTAGTAAGCTTGTACTTCATACGATGAGAGAGATAAGAAAATTATAGCGTGTAATTTACTTGTTACAAGTGAACAGTACTTGGTATTGTTAATAAAGAAATTGTAATAAATATTCAATTTCATGGGTATCTCGTACAACAGATGAGTGTAACACCAAATGTTTATTAGACAAATTTTGTCCTGAACAATAATCCTACCGATTCGTATAATAAAGTAGCGAGTGTTTATTTTTTTAAATTTTAATTGTTTCGATTCCCAGGTGAGACAAGCGAAATTTAGAAGATCTTTGAATGCAATTTTGTTACTTTTAATAAATAAAGGAATGTTTCCTTTCAGTAAAATAAGCTAACTAAAGGATTTAAGGTAGCTCCCTTAAATTTTTCCCAACCTGTAAATAATTTAAGGTCGAATTTAGGTATAGCTTTTATTTTATTTTATTTACACTGTAAGGTGTGACTACTTATAGGAACTTCATTTTAATTATTAATAAAAGTCTCCTTGTACGAGTTCTACTATTTTATTTATTTAATTATTGCGACTAGTTTCGTCTATTTGACATCGTCGGGCTAATTGGAAGACGTAAACAAACAGTCAAAAAGGATAGCTTACTAAGTCTTAGGTAGATTAATATTGTAACATTTACTGTAATAATTATTATAATAATTAATGTACTATTTATTGTAATAAAGGTAGATGAAATGTGTTTGTTGCGATTTGATAAAAATATTTGCGATAATAAAATAGTGGAACTCTTACAGGAAGACTTTTTTTATTTATTTATAACACTTTTGCACATTTACACAAATAAATTAAAAGAAAAAAGAAACAATTAAACATGGTGTACAAGGCCGGAACTTATTGCTTATAGCAATATCTTCTAGGCAACCCTTGGTAGCTAACAGAAATATGAACAAATTAACATGTGGAGGTGTAAAATACTAATCAGAAAATAATAGGGAGATCAAGATTAAAATATCAACCTATATATCTAAGACATAAACTTACATATAAAATACATGAATCTACTTAAATAAATGAATACATACCTATAAAATATACACATACATATATAAATACATAATAAACATACAAAAATTATAATAATATTGGATAATTGAGTTCTAAGATGGGTACTCTGTTGAGAAAAATTGCTTCACTTTTATTTTAAAGTGATTTGTATTTTTCAATGCCTGAATTGACACTGGTAAGCGACTCCAGAGTCTTGTAGCGTGTACCGAGAATGAGTCACTGTAAAATCCTGTTCTGTTTTCTGGAATAGCTATCCTTTGACTGTTGTAGGAATTTTATTAATTAACATTATATACTTTTAATAATAATTGTTTTTATTATTTTATCACATCAATTTAAAAGCTGATAATTTAAAATAGTATTTCATAGTCACTCAAATTGTGGAAACCGATGGAAAAATTATTTATTTATATCTCATCTGTCAAAGCAAATGTTTAATTAAAAGTGCCTTTTGAAACGGGTTATTTATTTAACCATCTCAATCAACACGGTCAGACTAATTAGCAATCTAGCAATTAGTACGAAAAATTTAGTATTTTAGTCAACAAAGTTAATTAATCGTTGAAAATGTGTTAAGTTAACTAAAAATCAAAATAGGCTCGCACCCTCTGATAAATAAACCGGTACATAAACCCAGTGGCGTATTTTAAGATTTGTCGCCCTGGGCCTATAAGGTTTGCTGCTCCATAATAGAACGAGAAAAAAGCAAAAATATTTCAATAATTAAAAGAAATTAAACCTAGCAGTGTTGATTTAGGCTGAGAATGATGATAATGAAAAACTCAAAAGGCCATACAAAGATACAAACACAATTTATTATATTTTTTTTTCGACGGACAGTTTTTATTAAATACAGGTATAAAGTCAGAAAGCAATATAAATTTAAAGATAGGTAACGATTGATTATGAAAGGCACCCAAAGCTGAGCGCAAGATGCGGCTTGCGCCGCCCCTCGCAGCCTGCCGCCCCGGGCCATGGCCCTTTTGGCCCTAGAGTAAATACGTCACTGCAAACCGTAAAAAAAATTACGTCCATGGTTTTATTTATGATATTGCAGAAACGGTTTCTCCAAGGACGAATACATCTTGTATTTTGTTTTAGATTTTAGGTAAAAAATTAGGAAAGTTATAATAATATGAAGTAGGTATGAAGCTTTGTTCGCAAAAAAAAACATGAAAAATACGATCATCATCACTTATTCAAATTCAAATTTTAATTTATTTGTGATTATAAGTTTACAAATGGTTTTTAAAATAGATAACATGTCCCTTATAATCTGTCATTTGACTTACAAATATAAAACAACAAACATGGATTTAAATGTCATGAATAATTTCATTACAGACGAAACAAATTAAGTGCACACCAAAAAATATATACTTAAATATTTCAACGTATATCCAACCTAAAAATAATTGATCTACAATAAGTATATTTGTTTTGTATGCAAAGACGATTATGGCTTTACTCGCGTGAAACCACGACCAAAAAAATCGTAGTCACTGCTAAATGCTAAAAAGAAATCGTAGACATGTCATAAGATTTTCTTTTTTCAATATTTTAATAATATATTATTTTATTATTATTAATTTTATTATTTTCTATTATTTTTACAGCCATTGACCATTGAGCTAAAATTCAAATTCAAATTTATTTATTTATCATAAGTGGGTACAAGATGAAGGATATGTACATGTTTATGCTTAGTTTAGAACAATGTGGTACCATAACAAAGGTGTTGCTGTTTCCTAGCTAGGGTTTTAGGCCTGTTAGTAAGGAGTAACAGCGCCTTTCTTTTTTGGATATGAGCAGTTAAATTGTGAAGTTAAAAGTAACTTAAAATTAAAGGTTAAACAAACTTACCTGTAAGTGAAGTTTGACCATAATTATACGAGACGTTGGATCCGAAGAGATTTATTCACCAGGTAGCACACTCTTTAATGTACTAGGCATTGCACACATTTTAGAGTAATTAGAACAATAAAATAAAAAATCATTTTGGTACATGATACACTACTTCCCATCCCCAAGCGCCCACGCATACCCGTGCGCGTCGTTCAACCGTCATTCTTTTCAGAGCTTCCATTTCGCCTTAATTTGGGACATATGAACTATCATAGAGGGTGGGGCGGGTAATAAATCTCTTCGGATCCAACGTCTCGTATAATTATGGTCAAACTTCACTTACAGGTAAGTTTGTTTAACCTTTAATTATACTTCGACGTTGGATCCTCAAGATTTATTCACCAGGTAGATGTTTAGAGTTATTGCGAAATAGACTAAGAATGGAAAAAACACGAATTTTTCTTTTTTTTAAATAAAGTTTTATATATTCTTTTAATCAACAAACAAACATAAAATATTTATTTTTCTAGATTACAAAACAATAAACAACTACTTAAGTAATTACATAACTTATTAAATCTTCATTACAATTATGCATATTCTCAGAATCAAATACTGCTTCAGCGAAAGCACTTTCATTAATAACTATAACAGGCCTATTATAAAAACGGCCAAAAACATTGGAATCACTAGTCCAGCCAGCAGCTTTTCTAATGACATCAACTGACAAACCCCTACGATCAGCCGCCGATGTCGCGGCGTGTCGGGTGCTGTGCGCCGAGAATATAGACGTGCCTACTCCGCTATCGGCCATCACGCGCTTGATCCAACGACTGATCGTCGAAGCTGGCATTATGTATTGGCTTTTTAATAGTAATTTTAGTAGCCTATCAGTCTGAGAGTGAGTTCTTGTGGCCTCCATGTTACATATCAATGCAACAGCGGGACAATTTTGTTCTTTATCCGGAAAAAAAAAGGTATTATTAATCGCAGCATGGGTAGTCCTGGTGCTGAAGTCAAAATTAAATCATTTATAGTAATTTCCATATGTGAAGCGTTAACTTTAACATTCGACAACCGAATTAATGATAGCGTCTGTATGCGTTGTGCACTCGATAACGATACAAAAGCTACCAACTTCTTTATAAGCGAGTCCAATGACAAACTCTCATTGTCATAATTTCGGAAGATATAATTTAAAACTAAATCGGGATTCCATGTAGCTTGATATTTAGGAAAACAAGACTTATTTTTATAAACACCTTTTAAAAACCGTAATACACGATCATGGTCACTAAACGTTTTACCCATAACTAAGGCCAATGCTGAACGGTCCCATACAACCAAACTCGGCCGCGGCGGCTGAAATTTCGGTAACATAGAAATCTGCACTTGGAATATGGTCGTAGAGTCGCAATAGTTAATACTCTTTGCGGCTGTGTGAAGTTTTAGCCGCAAAATGTAGAAGTATAGTCTTAACTATGCATCTAAAATTGTGTGAGACAAATTTTGGATGCGATGTTCCGTAAATATTATCACATTGTTTCTACATTCTATTAACAAGAACAAAACTATCCGAAAGTGTTTACAGTATAACTACATGTTGACTGTTACTGTGACTGATCGGTGTTTAATAGTTCTTTAAAAATGTGTAAACTAGTTCACATTATGCTTCTACATTGCTACTACATCGTAATAACAAGAACAAAACTATCCGAAAGTGTTCACAGTATAACAACATGGTTACTGTTAATATTACTAAACGGTGTTTAATAGTTCCTTAAAAATGTGTAAACTAGTTCACACTATGCTTCTACATTGCTACTACATCGTAATAACAAGAACAAAACTATCCGAAAGTGTTCACAGTATAACAACATGGTTACTGTTAATATTACTAAACGGTGTTTAATAGTTCCTTAAAAATGTGTAAACTAGTTCACACTATGCTTCTACATTGCTACTACATCGTAATAACAAGAACAAAACTATCCGAAAGTGTTCACAGTATAACAACATGGTTACTGTTAATATTACTAAACGGTGTTTAATAGTTCCTTAAAAATGTGTAAACTAGTTCACACTATGCTTCTACATTGCTACTACATCGTAATAACAAGAACAAAACTATCCGAAAGTGTTCACAGTATAACTACATTGTTCCTGTTTATACTACTAAGCTGTGTTTAAATAGTTCTTTAAAAATGTGGAAACTAGGTTTTGTTATCGAAACTGAGTCGTAACCGTTAGGTGATCAAAGAATATTCGATTTCTTTTACAAAAAAGTAAGTTCTTGCCAACCTTTTGTTCTGAACTCATTTGAAATCTTTGATTGAATTACGTTTGGATTTACCATGAGGAAATTTTGTGAGCATTCAACGATTTATTACCGATTTACCTATATTATAAACACAACAGTAGTTTCAAAATGAATTTTTCCTTCCTACCACATGATTGTCACTTTATGTATCAAAAGTAAATCAAAGTTGGTTAAAATTAAAAATCCCTTTTAATTTGTGTAAGTAGGAGTATTTTTAACCGACATCAAAAAAAGCAGGAGGTTCTCAATTCGACTGTATTTCTTTTTTGGCTTTGTGACTCTATAACTCCGTCATTTCTGAACCGATTTGAATAATTCTTTTTTTGTTTGAAAGAATGTACTTTCAGGTAGGTCCCATTTTGGGTTTAGTCATGATCTGATGAAGGTCTTCAGAGATAAGCAGTAAAACTCCTCAGAAAATGACAGCATACCTCTCAAAATTGAAGTAATTGCTTTGTGCCTGGGTGCTGATTACAAGCTTTTACTTGAAAATCGACATTCTTCCACCTGACCTTCGATCCTGGCTTCATCACCATATTCACCATAGAACTCTTCAACGGATCAGAGCACATAACTCGAGATTGCGGCAATCACTGCGTTAGGGTGCTGATTCAAGGGTATTACTTGGAGATTATCAGAGTACCCACCTGACCTACGATCCTGGCTTCATCACCATAGAACTCCTCAACGGATGATAGCACATAACTTTGGATTGCGGCAACCAGTTTGTGTTAGGGTGCTCATTGCAGGGCATTACTGAAAATTGCCAGTGTACCCACCTGACCTTCGATCTTAGCTTCATCACCGTAGAACTCTTCAACGGATGACAGCACATAACTCGAGATTGTGGTAATCATGTTGTGTTAGGGTGCTGATAGCAGGAAGCTACTCAAACATGGCTACTTGTACTCACTTGAACTTCATTTCATATTAACACCACGTTTGCAAGAACTACCCATACCTCACAATTTAACCCAGCAACACTAAAAAATGTGAAATAAAATAAACTTTTAACAAAAAATTCGTAACCGACTTTAATAGTAACAGCATTCATTCACTAAAAAGTTAATAATAATTCTATAAAGACCGATGGTACCAAAGCAACACTTTTGCCGACTTCTTTCTTCCTGAAACATTATGTTATCTAGAAGTCAGCGTATTTCCTACGATATAGCAACATAAAAACCAATATAAGAACGCCGACTTCTAGATAAAATAACGTTTCAGGAAGAAAAAAGTCGGCAAAGGTGTTGCTTCGGTACCATCGGTCTTTATAGAATTATTATTAACTTTTTAGTGAATGACTGCTGTTACTATTGAAGTCTCAAAAATACAAAAAATACAAATTTGTTACTATTTTTTTGTTAAAAGTTCATTTTTAGTGCACCTGCTCAAAATATGCTAGATTTTGTGCCTGTATCACATGCGCAGTGTTTTATTTTTCAATTACTAGCACCATCTAGAGGATAACATTAGCATCGTTTAAGTAAGCACTCTGTGGACTGGTTTTGCATATCGTTTTGTTGGTATTTCTGGAAGTAACCGGATTAATTTAAAACGGGTTATGACTGAAAGAACAAACTGAAACAACGTCCACGTCTAAACCGTCTTATAATTGTTGTAGAGCAGGGGTCGGCAACCGGCGGCCCGCGGGCCGCATGCGGCCCGTAGACTATCTCGGTGCGGCCCGCAAGCCTGAGGTCCGTAAGAAAAAAATACCGAAGCAAAAGGCCATATAAATTCACTAGAATTTATACGGCCATGCTGCTGGGCCATGAGAGTATTCTTGAAAGCTCGCTCCCACGCGGGGTGATAAAAATGTACCTCTATTTCATTTCTTAAGAACTGTTTATCAAGACTGTGATGTTATGTATTGTTTCTACCGAAAATAAATATTTGCTGTACTTATTCAATTCTTGGCAATTTCTTTTGCGTTTATCCGCCGCACGTGCTGCGGCGGGCGGCTCCTTTGAGACAATAGGCGGGGCGGCAGTCTTTGATTAGACGCAGGTGTGCGGCGGCGAAAAAATTCAAAGCGACCGGTTTTAGTTAAAATCACAGCCGCGCGAGGCTCTCGCCACATTCGGTTGTGGAAATTCGCCGGAAACTCACGTCTCATCTGGTTGCTAGCTACGCGTTTCGTTTCACCTTTCTTCCCTTCGCTGATAGCTTCTCACACACGACGTATGAGGTAAGTTGTATGCACTCGCGAGCATTTTGTTTTATTTTATTTACTGCTTGTTAATGTGAACCTTCAGATTGATGGGTAAATGTTATAAGGACGGGGATAGTAGTTACATGACATGAAGTTAGTTACGAGTGTGTCATGTTTTAATTATTATTTGAATGTGGAGTTGAATTTGTAGGTGCTAACTGGAACATATAATTTTACAACGAATTTAATTTTTTTCATTATTGTTACAGAATAATTATATAAACATGGCTTCAAGAAAAAGGAAGATAGAAGAAGAAAAAAGAGTTTTTAACGAATTATGGACAGAATTATACTTTTTTATCGAGTTTAAAGGAAAACCGTTATGCTTGATTTGTCAAAAGAGTATTTATGTAGTAAAGGAATATAACCTGAAGCGACATTACGACACTGAGCACAAAGCTAAATTTGACTGTCTTGAAGGAGAAATACGGAAAAGGAAAATTTCCACTTTGAAATCGTCATTATAAAATCAACAAAACATATTTAAGGTTGTGGCAGACAACAGCGAATCGAATGTTCGGGCCAGTTACAGGGTAGCAGAGATTCTTGCAAAAAGTGGACGTCCGTTTACCGATAGTGAATTAGTAAAAGAGTGTGTCTTAGCTATCGCAGAAGAAATATGCCCAGAGCAGAAAAAAATGTTTGAAAGTCTTAGTCTCTCTGCAAGAACTTGCACCCGACGTACTGAAGACTTGGGTGCTAATTTGTGTGAACAACTCAGGGATAAGGCGCAGTCTTTCGACTGCTTCTCTTTAGCGATGGATGAAAGTACGGACGTGTCGGATACAGCACAGCTACTCATATTTGTACGCGGCATTGACGAAAACTTTACTGTTTACGAAGAGCTTGTGAAACTTTGCAGTTTGAAAGGTACAACTACGGGAGAAGATTTATTTCACCATGTGGAACAAGCTCTGGATTCATTGCAATTAAGCTGGGAAAAGTTAACAAGTGTCACTACCGATGGAGGCAAGAACATGAGCGGTCAAAACAAAGGTGTTGTTGGGAGAATCATCAGCAAAGTGAAAGATTCTGGATCTACTGTGCCATTGATTTTTCACTGTATTGTCCATCAAGAGGCATTGTGCTCCAAAGTTATATCCTGGAAAGAAATAATGGATACTGTAACATCCACTGTTAATTTTATAAGAAGAAATGGGCTCACACACCGTCAGTTCCAAAAGTTTTTGGAAGATCTGGAAGCTGAACATGGTGACGTGGTTTACTACTGTGAAGTGAGGTGGCTCAGTCGAGGTGCCGTTTTGGAACGGTTTTTTGATTTGAGGAAAGAAATTGGCAACTTCATGGAGATGAAAGGAAAGCCAGTAGAAGAGCTTACTAACAAACAGTGGATTATCGATCTTGGTTTTTTGACTGATTTGACTAAGGAACTGAATCAGCTCAACAAACGCTTGCAGGGAAAAAATAAATTGATTTGCGATATGTATACAGATGTAAAGTCATTTGAAATGAAACTGAAACTGTTTATCAAGCATATTGATGAAAAAAAGCTTGACCATTTTCCTAATTGCAAGAAAGCCGTGGAAGAAGCTGGAGATAATTTTGTGTGGCAAAATATTACAATGAGAAACGTGTTAACACACAACTACAAACTGAGTTTGTAAATCGATTCACCGACTTTAAAAAGAGCTCCCTTAACATGGAAATATTCCAAAACCCTTTTGCAATTGATATTAGTGAGGTACCAAGCAATTTGCAAATGAACATAGTAGATTTGCAAAGTAATAGCACACTTAAAACGGCATTTAAGGAAAGCACTGACTTGATACAGTTCTACGGAGGTTTGAGTTCTGAAAACTTCAAAGAATTGAAAAAGTTTGCTCAGCAGATAATAACTATGTTTGGTAGTACATATTTGTGTGAGCAGACTTTTTCAATTCTCAACTACCGCAAAAATAAGAATTGTTCGCGGTTAACGGATGAACATTTAGACGCGATACTGCGCGTGTCTACTACTAAAATGAAAGCAGACGTTAAAAAACTTGCAAGTCAAATGCAGCCGCAAAAATCTCACTAGTTCTTACTTTTATGTTAGTATAGTAGTTCAATTAAAAAAGACATAATTGTATGAATATATATGCTTTTTATTTCAAATATTAAAAATACATGCCCGAACATATAAATATAAGTGCGGCCCGCACTGATACTCTGGCAACATATGTGGCCCGGCTATAGCATAAGGTTGCCGACCCCTGTTGTAGAGTATAAATTAAATATATCGTAGAATTTATTATTATTATGTCATTTTCGCAGATGTATTAAAAAACGTCGTTTGATACACGTGCGAGTGTAGATATCTTTTGTCCTATTTTTTGCCTCGACTTGAAACATCGACCATCTCGCACTAGCATCAAAATATATTATTACCTATTTAGACTGATTTAAGAAAGTGGAAAATAAAAGACTTATTCTTTCAAATACAGTTTTATTTGAAACAAAATACAATTTACCGAAAACTTGTGACTGTTAAATCACCGTAAAATCAATCCCGTTTGTGACCCCTAATTATGGGAAACTAATTTTCTTTTACGTTTCTAAAAACACTTTTGAAATAATTATACTAATATTTCCTTCATTCATCAAGTTTTTTAAGTAAGCACGTTTTGTTTGCGAAACAATCAATTTTGTGAATCATATGTCGAACACTTGAAAAAAATTAGGAAAGGTTTTGTGGCCTCTAATTCTGGGGAACTTCTCCTGTGTGTGCCTTTGGCTGAACTTCGTGGCTGATGTGGATCTGAAAAAATATCAAGAAAATATTTTAATTACTTGAGCCCCAAAAATCAAAAGCCCCAAATGCTAACCTCACTTGCACGTGGAGCATCCTGATAGCTAGGGCTTGCATTTGAATATTCTAATAATGAAATGGTTCAAATATTCGAATATGAAATTACTGTGTAAAAAAAAACGTGCCGTTACCGTGCCAAATTGTAAAAGCACCCTATTGCGTGACCTCCGGCAGCTGTCCCAAATGCCGGCTCCGGCACCCGCCCCAAGTGCTGGATCCGGCAGCCGGAGCACTTCCAACTTATAAACGATAAATTGTAATCAACGTACGTATATTGCAATTCTTAAAGGGCCTATTAATGAATATATTATAATGAAACAAGAGCTTTTTTTTCAAAAATACAAACAACAAAGAAGATAAAAGTTAATGGTCTTCTTGATGTAATCAATCAAGTAGTGTAATCAACTTACTATCAACAGACAGTAATACATTTAACCACAGATGTAAATATTGGGGCAAATAAAATGTTTGGAGCCACTGACATCGGATTAGCACGGCAGCCATAGTAGAATTTGTTACTGAAATACACTTTGGTGTGCACTATGTTACTAAGGCATGCAACTCCCTTATGAAATCAAAATAAACCAAATTTACAGCTATATACTTTATAATATAATGAAATTAGATCCAAACACATCATACTGAACGATTTGCTAGCAACATACATATTTATTGCATGTTTTTATTTATGCAAAATAATGAAAAATAACTAAAGATTTGGCTTACCTCTCATTATTTCACGGGTGCTCCTGTTTTTT
Source organism: Ypsolopha sequella (assembly GCA_934047225.1). Lineage (NCBI taxonomy): Eukaryota > Metazoa > Arthropoda > Insecta > Lepidoptera > Ypsolophidae > Ypsolopha > Ypsolopha sequella. Next base: position 24,476,882 of record OW203984.1, on the reverse strand, counting down.
GGGATTTTCTTTCCAAATTAGGCGATGAACTAGATTGCGCACTTTGTCAAACGCATAAATAACTTAAAAACAGGCATAGGTATATAACAATGAAAATAACAAATGGCTGCGGTAAAGTTGACATGACAGTTAGTAAATAAAACATTGGCACACAATTCGATTTTTCGTTTCTCGTTGTCATTCAATCATGCGAGCATAATTTTGTAACAATCTGGTAAAAAGTTTCTACAACTTTACAACATATTCACCAAAATTTCGTAACAACCTGGTAACCAAGCTTCTACAACTTTACAACATGGTGTATATACCACAACCAAATGTATGTTTCGGAACTTCCCCACTTGTTGACGTAACGACGAAACTAAGCGGTCAGAGCGGCGAAATTTGTTACTTGGGTTGTAACACAGAAATGTAGCAGTTACGACGTTGCAACCAAAATGGTTGTATGGGGTGATTATTCAAAGTAGAATAAGAAGCGCCTGATCCATACTGTATAGTTAAAAATCTAAGTATGTGAGGTATATCAACATCATAACAGTTGAAATTATTTTCAGTACAGAATTGCCACCATTTTTTATATACACAATCATACTGTTTCATAGAGGAATCAGCTAGAGATGAAATCATGATTTTAACCGTTTTTCGAGTGAGTGACTGCCGCGTAAACGCTTGCCTGACAATACCACCAGGGTAAGCTGCCTCCAAAGTGGGTGTTCCGTTCTGAAAGGTGATAGCAGAAGAACACGCTCAGATGTCAAACAAATAATGTTTGAACAAGACAATGATACGAAGAGAGGATACCATGGCTGACTAGGCCAATGAGAAACCACCGTGATACCATCTGCTTTGTCTTCAATTATCTTTCGAATACTTTTCAAAATGAATGAGAAGGGAGGAAACGCGTAAAAGAAATCCGTTCCCCAATCTACACTATGTACGACAAGAGCGTGACCGGCAAAATTTATATAAGGAATCGACTTAGGCAGTTGAAAATCATAATACAATTAGTTCATTATGCTTACTTTGACGCTTTATTGATTAATACGGTGTCCAGTCCCCCCCGTTGTGTGTAATCGCCTGGCATCTTTGAGACATACTTTGCACTAATTTTTCGGCGTAGTTGCGGGACAGTGACCTCCATACACATTTTATATTGCGAGTCAGTTCGGCAACTGTTTGTGTGTTTTTTCCCCGCATCTTGAGCTTCATCAACGCTCAAACATTTTCAATCGGGTTGGCATCAGGCGACTGCGAGGGCCAGTCCAAGACCTCGATGATTTTTTCTGCCTTTCAGGCGGTGCACAGACGATTTCGGTGTTTGGGGTCGTTGTCTTCTTGCAAAATCCATTTATCGGTTTTGTTTGGGTACAACCTCTTAGCGGAAGGTAACAAAGCTTTTTCGTATATTTTCGTCATCCTGGCAGCATTCAGTGTCCCAGTGAATAAGTGCAAGTTGCCAAAACCTCTTTTTGAGAAGCATCCCCAAACATGCACCTTCACGGGGTGTTTCACGGTTCGGATCACAAGTTTGTTATCGGCCGTTGACCAAGCACGAGACGTTATGTTTGATGCCCAAAACGATACTTCGTCAGAAAATATTACGTTACCCCAGTCACGGTCTTTGTTTTCCTGTGCCCAGGCCATTCTTTTTTGAATGTGTCTTACGGAAAGAAGCGGTTTCTTGGTAGTACTTCTATATTTTATCTTGTTTTTTTCTAACCGTCTCGTGATAGCATCTAGGGACATCTAGGGTCCTTTTTTCTTTAATATTTCCTGGGCAGAACGGAGAGGCAAGCGTGGATTTTTGACAAAAAGTTGAACAATGCACTTTTCTTCTGCGGGCGACGTCTTTCTAACTTTACCACGCTGTGGCAGGTCATCAACGGTTTTAGTTGTTGCATATTGTCTTACCCATTTCGTCACGAAAGCCCTCGACTTTTTCAAATACTTCGCAGCCTGATCGCGCGACATTTTAGGTCCTTTAGGATGCGAGCACAGGAACACTGCTTCGTAGCGCGAATCGTACGCGGCACTCATGGCGGGAAACGTGCTCTAACTGCAAAGATTGCGAGCGTATTGAATTTGTCGTCGCGATGCGTTTTAGGCAAAGAGTCCCTCTACTTGCTACAATATTTTTTTTTTCGCTAATAATGTTAAAAATTCAAATTATGCCGGTTACGCTCTTGTCGAACAGAAAAAGCATCTATATTATAGGCTTGGGGGTCTCATTTCTATGAAATATACTGATGAAATTTAGCGTTTATCCTGGAAGAAGGAGGTCAATGTTGGGTTGACCGAGAGAGTCGGTAATCTTTCTGATAGCAGCAAAAGACAGGCTCCACTCAGTATCAATATTGGAGCGCCTCGATTCCTCGTCAGTTTCAACATTATCCTTTGACTTTTATATGATCCAAACACTTAAAGCCGCCGCTCTTCACATCATTGCCAAATTTCTCTAGAGATACCATTGAGATGCTTATCTTGCACTCCACCCATTCTGTTTATATACGATATTGCAGTCGTGTTGTTGATTCGCAATAAAATATCTACATTAATAAGGTCGCAAGAAAAACATTTTAAACCCATAAGAGCTGCTTTAAATTCCAAAAAGTTAATGTGGCTATTCTGCTCTTCTGCGCAAGAGAAACCGTTTGAACGCTCACCGTTACATGAGATGCCCCAGCGTGACAATGAAGCATCCGAAAATATTTCCAAAACATATTGCCTGTTACAAATCGAGGTAGTACAAGATATTATTTTTCCACCAAGTAAAATCCGCTTCTAAATAGTGACTATCTATTGACATCATTGTATCATAATCATCATTTGCATTTTTTCAAAGCCAGAAACTTCTCTCTTTCAAATCTCTTAGTGTAAACTCAACCATAACAGATGGCTGGACATGCGCAGGTAAGTAATCCTAAGAACTGTGCAAACTTGCGAATCGACAGTATTTTCTTCCTGGAAATCTTTTCAACTAAATTTAAAAATATTCTACGTTTTTAGAGCGGCAATTTTAAACGCATTTCATGAGAGTTAAATTCAAAACCTAGAATGGTTTGTATCCGATCTAGGACCAGATTACTCTTTGAGTAATTAATGATAAAGCCTAACCTTTATAATAATTCCACAGTTTCTGAAACACACTTTGCACATTCATTTGATGTATGACCTATACATAAAATATAATCTAAGTAAGATACTAATAAAAGACCTTTATTCACAACTGGTTTAAGCAATTTCGTAAATACAAAGGGCGCCAAAGATAAACCGAACGGAAGACATTGAAATTCATATGTCTTAGCCCTTTGTTCATGTCCCTGAAATTTAAAACTCAAATATTTTTTACTAGCACCGTCGAAAGCCAATAAAAAATATGTGTCTTTGATTTTAATAGAAGCCATGTAACTATCTTTCAAAATTAATTTTGTGGCGGTACGATAATCCTCCATTTTAAAATGTTGAGGATCAATGAAAATATTCAGTTGTTTCAAATTCAAGATAAATCAACATTACCGTCACTTTTAGGGGTTAGGAAATAACTCAATAAGAACTGATTTGGAGTATCAGTACATTCTCGCACTGCTCCTAATTTACATAAATTTGAAATTGTTGAAGATAAACATTCGAGATTGGCCGTATTAAACCTTCGTTGAATAGGTTCTTTATATTGAACAACTGGGGAATTAAACGGAATCTTAAGTCCTGTTACATAGCCCAACACTATACGGTGATTCGTGATTTTTCTCCAAGTAGATAAAAAATGGCGAAGTCTACCAGCTGGGGACTCACCTCGTTTCTGAGACCCTGGCCTCGCCTTCGACGATGATTGTTGAAAACGATCCGTTGTCGCGGCTGGTCTCCTGAACGACTGAGGTCGTTTGTGCCTACCCTGTCTGGGACCCCTCTGGCCGTGCTGTTTAGGTGGGCCCTTCCAGTTTTCCTGGTCTATAGTATACTTCTTGAAATCACTCTTCTTCTTTTATCTTTTCGCCTTAATTCTCAACAAACAGCATAGAATCTCTTAACATCTATGACAACAGTGGTAATTTTTTTTTTCTAGACTTGTCATCAACAATTTTCTCCTTGTTTTTGTGTTTTCGAAATGCAAGTCTAAGAAAATCTTTATTTCGGAAACTTTCTTAATAACATAAATTTTGTTCAAGTCACTTGATAAAAATCAAAGACGCACTAAGGTGGGTTAGACCTGCAATTCACAAACCAAGAGTATTTTGGTCCTTATCAAGTACTTTGTCTCGACTTTTAACAGAATCACTTAAAATAGCCGAGATTTCCGGGTTCAGAATTGGCGCTTTTACCAGACGGAAGTTGTAAGGGACAAGGGTTTTCTGTCTAATTTCTAATCTCTGCTCCTTAGTTAAGCCATCCAGCAGAATACGACCCCAACGTTGAGAGATCTTTTCTGGAATGTTCGATCCAAAACACTTCATTCTTTCTTTTTGGATCCCCTAGGGCCTCCAAAATGACAGCATTTAATGAAACTACAGTGACATCCCGAGACACTGCTATGTCAGACAGCGAAGGCGCCTCTGCACCACACGGAATCGCCAACATCGCGCTAGTATTGGGGGCCGCTACTGTACTGTCGTTACTAGAACCCAGCAGCGGATCATTTGTACTTGGTCCAGATAGCACTGGTACCTCATGGACGGCAGGTCGAACATTTTGAGTATTTCCCGTCGAGTGTGTGTCTGATAAATTAACCGCTGGTTTGTCTGATGCAGGTAACAAAACCCTGGTATCTTCATAATAGCGACGGCGGTACTCTAAAAAGAGTATTGCCCAAACATGTCATAAAATCCTCATGAAATGAGATATTTTTAGATTTTAACGTCACTGCATATAATCGCGTTATACGGCGGGACTGATTTGTTATCAACCAACGTGAGCGCGTCACGGGGAATAACAATAGGGCACTAGGTATAGTTTTCCTGGAAAAAAAAAATGCAATAACAAAAGTGGGTAGAAAATTATATTAAAGACTAACCTTCTTCGCTACTTGTACTTGTAGATTCATCAAGACGTTCCTGAAAACGTCTAATCTTTCTTTTTATTTCCCTTTCTTTACGTTTTCTTTTCTCCATGGTGCCTAACATACTTTTAAAACACTTTAAATTTAATACAACCGATGTGATGTGACAATGCCTGCACACAAAAAGTGAATGACGGTTGAACGACGCGCACGGGTATGCGTGGGCGCTTAGGAATGGGAAGTAGTGTATCATGTACCAAATTGATTTTTTATTTTATTGTTCTAATTACTCTTAAATTTGTGCAATGCCTAGTACATTAAAGAGTGTACTACCTGGTGAATACATCTTGAGGATCCAACGTCAAAGTATAATTTAAAATAAATTTAAACAAAAACGAAAGGAGTGAGTGTCAGGGTGGTAGGGTGGGTGCGTGTGTGTTTGTAAGGGTGTGTGTTGAAATATAGGAGGCAAAATGTATACGCCTGCTGGATTACGATTAGCAAGACAAATAATGACGTTCCACTTTGATAACTTGTCAAGGCGCTACCCTCTCTCCTTTTGTGTGTTCCAAGTATAAGTTTCAAGCTCTGTACATTTTATATAATATTAAAAGTAAAAGGTCTATTTACTCGAAAGTCTCGTGTTATTTCATCAGTATGTTATTGTTTGAGGATGTGTTAGTAATAAGCGTATTCCTAGCCCTACGACTGTGGTCTTGGGATCAGTTTATATTTACTAAAAGACATTATCAAATATCAATTTTGCGCCAGTCTGGTAAATTATGTATTCATATGCAGGCTTTTAATCGAAACTTCCTGAATATGCATGAATATGTAATGAAAATATAAATACATTCCTAATAGAATTCCGATTAATGGACGCTTTATGATACGAGCTTGCATCTTCACAAATGGCGCGTGTTGGGACAAAATATGAAATATGAAATGAAATATATTTATTTATGTAGTGTAAAGATACACTTATTACAGGTCAGTTTTAATGTAATTAAATAGTCTATGTGTATAGATAATAGTTTTATGTCATAAATAATAATATGGAGAAATATGCAGGGGATTAATAATGGTTGGGTTTACTTAAATTTAATAAAAAGATACACATCATAAAAATAAAAATATAGGAATAGGCTGAAAATCCACTTTTTTCGAATATAATGTGTGAATTACTTTGAAACAATTTATGTAAAGCAATAAAAAAATTAAAATATTGAACCATCATTTTTACCTGTGATTGGACCTAGACTACATATGTCGCAGGGAAATGAGGAAATCAGGTATTACGCGTAATCCCTAGAGATACCACAAAATCCCGGAAGATGTCGAATATTCCAATTTCCAATCGATTACTTGGGAGCCCGCGGTTCAGACTTATCTCTCATGCCCATGTATTAAGTTTTATATATTGTAATTTTCCTTTTTCTGGCAATAAATAAATTATTTTTATATTTCATGTTTTATTATCTCTTCTCACAGCAGAGATATAGTGAAATATCATGTCACTAAATTAATCTAGGTAGTTAGAAGTACCATGAAATCACACATTTTCTTGTGAAATATAAGTAGGTATACCTTGTCGGCTATCCCGATCATAACTCGTATTAAGGTGAGCCGTTTATATAAATCATAGGTATACCTTGTTATTATTACATACGGCTTGGACACTCAAGTGTGATTAAGCAGTATTTACAGTGCGCGCCAATCTTTTAGTCGCCTCTGAAGATAGCCGCACGAGGCGACGCAATAGCCGTTTTACGGTGTCAGGGGGACGTTACAGGAGCGAGAGCGCGGAGCACACCCGCCTGCGTGCCGCACCCACCACACCCCCCGCTCGCCATTTAGCAGGTGTCAACACTATGCGTTAGCGTTAGTGCTACGTCCGTACACTATATACGCGCGCTTTGCATGAAAAGTACATTCGAGGAAAAAAATCCATGATTCGTTAAGTTTATCGTTGAATCTGTATGTTATTGTTTTTGTTGCCTTTATTTGTTGTTTTGTTAAAGTTTATAGCTGTTGTTATGCCTCGCGGACGTTGTAGCGTTTTAAGGCGACAATGTAGGAAAATGGTGTTTATATTAATGCGTTTTATTTATATGGTTAAGATCGCACTAAAATAATAAATAAATAATGAAATAGGTAGGTACAACAAGTACACCTTCCCACTTATAGTAAACATTTAATAATCAACCGTTGATATTATTGTTTCCTTGACTGTACCTGCGCAAGCTTGCACTCGTAACTCAATCAGAGGCGACTAAAAGATTGGCGCGCACTATAATAATAATTTAGTATGTCAGCTCACGCGAGTTTTAACAATATTGTAGTATACCTCGTGTTGATGTAATGAACTATGTAAATATTACAGTCCCCTTAAGGCAATACGTAAAAGTTTCAGCGTCCTTGTTACTCCATATGCAAAAAAACCCTCAGTGCGAGAGGGACGGATTCGTGGAAAGTCGATTCTTTATTAATATAAAAGGTACTAAAGTTGCAATCAAAATTTCGTTTGACCAGGACCGTTACGTCAGATACCGTTAAAAGTTCAAAACCCATCTAATAAAATATAATTGCAGTCCATATATTATTTTAAATTGTCAAACTAGTAGAATTGGTGTCGACAAAGACCTCATTTCAATAAATATTTCTATCGAGGCGAATTTCTCCAATCGCGTTTCTGTTTAACAGATCCCTAGACAAAGATTCCAAAAGTAATATATTATTTTATCAAAATAATACATTATTTACTGAAGTTGATATACAAGTTCTAAAAGTGTAAATTGTTTTCCCGTAGCGCCTTAGTGAGGTATGCCAATTAGTGGTTTTGATCCGTGATACTGACCACTTACTAAGCCTGCTAAAAAGGCATAGACATATTAATTTATACCTAATTGAGCTAACCTTACATTTAAAACATATAACAGGTCCCGGCAGTAAATAATGCACATCGTATCGTAGCGTCATCTCTGTCGCACGAAGCACTAACAGTCCATTGACAGAGACGGCGCTCTACTAAGCCGAAGATAGCCGATGTGCATTATTTACTGCCAGGTACTCTACGGTTCTTATTTAAAAATAAAACGCTACTAAAAAACGGAGCAGGTTATGTTGGAGATACAAAATTCTTGCCATGTGGTACTTTTTGCGTGCTTTTGCCACCATGTTCATCTTTGGGACAGCGAGAAAAGTTCTTGGTATTTGTTTTACTATTTCTAGTATTTCGGTTCCAGACGCACTGAATGTTGTGACATTTCAAATAACAGGATTAGTCAAGGGTCTGTAGTGTAGAAGTCTGGAGTGGTGATTGAAACACAGATGTTACGTTGACATGTTTAATGGTCAACTGCCAAAATAGAGTGAACCCGTAAAGTGTACAATATTCTTTAATATAATTACTTATTGCTAAATAAGCAGCATGCGTCACAATGTTGCAGTCAGTAGCGGCATGTCGCAGTAATGCTATAAAACAATGTGTATACTTTGTTACTATACTTCACATTTTGATTGCAATGACAGAGAAAAGCATAAAGAATAAACTTCCAAACTTCCTGATTCCTGATGGCGGCGCGCGCATCAACCTTGGATTCATTTAATTTTTTTTTATTATTTTGATGTAATTAAGCATTAATTTACCATGGATGATAGGGGATAGGATAATCGAATCGATATATACCTAAAGTTGGAAAAACTGAGATTTTTTTTAGGTGTGGAGTCGGCTTTTTATAATATTATTTTGATAGTAAAAATTCCGGAATTATTGAATTACTTATAACGTTACAATAATAAAATATATTGAAAAAGGCGTTACTTTGTGGAAGTCCATCATGAATTTGTAGATATATTTATAATTTGCAATACTCCGCTTTATGTAATGTTAAACTGTTACCCAAATATAAATATAAATAAATAAATAATCTAAAATTATCAAGTCAACACAATCGAGTCAAATTCTTTTCATATAAGAACTTCCCTGTCAAGTACTAAATACGAAAATACCTTAATCTACGGAATTCTTTCCCGAAGTCGATCACGGAAATGACGTAAAAGGTCTGAATTCGATCCCCATACGAGGCGCGAACAAAGAAGCATCCACTTCAAAAATTCGATATCAATATTCTGAATTGGATGCTAACCAATGTAAGTCAACATCTTCCAAATATTATTTTATGGAATAATATAAGCTCTTTAGTGCAGAATAACCCGCAGTTATTGTACGTAAGCTAGCGGGCAGTCTATTAAATTTCCTTGGGAGACATACATGGTATTTTTTTTTTCAAGGAGTTTTGATATCGTCTACAGTAGGATAAGACTCTTGTGGCGTTTAGATTTGTTATGTCCAAAATCGGAACTAACGCCGCTACCAGACTCCTTGTTTCACAGCTGTCACTGTCATCCACGCGCCATCAGATCCTTGTAGCAGTTGGATGACAGATGGATGACAGATGAGTAGACAGACCACATTTTTTTAAAAACAATCACACATCACAATCATTATAATGTCTAAAATTCTCAAGTGACGTCATATCGGACAATTCTTTAAGAAGTCATAAAACAATAATGGAATTTATACCTATACCAAAGTGATGAAAACTGTGCCATAAAATGGCGTATATTCCCCAAAAAAAAAATCTCTTCGAAATTAAGCTATATAGGATCCCTACAAAATCTTAATGAATGAATTTTCAAAATATTTCAATGTTTATAATAATCTTTCTGCATCAACTTACATACTAAAGCAACTTCTACTTGCCATTCCTAAGTTATACCGCAATATTTTGTTTTGTAAAGTTTCTTTCCAACGGATCCCCAAAACCTATATGAACCTTGTTCGCTGCCGGACTTGCTGGAACAAAACCTCATTGGAACAAGCTTTATAAATTCAAAATTTTGGAAATTTTAATTTACGGAAACGAATGGATACCTTACGATGGCAACATACATAATACATAGGTAAAAAGGTTTTGTTGAATAACTTTTTTTTTTTTTTTTATTTATTTATCTAATTATCATGTTTTGTACATATTGTCTTATAAAAAAGAAAATCACGTAAACCCTTAGTAGGTTTAAATGTGATTTCTGAGCCACTTCTTAGTTACAGTACATAACAAAAAAAAAATACAAGTAAATAATAAAAAACATTTAACTGAGATAATTAATTGTTCAAGACAATAGATGTCTCTTCATGATTTTTCTTACTTTTTTAGGTTCGACATCTATGTCTTGCAACACTTTACTTGGTATACTATTTAAGATTTCAGGTAGCATGTAGTTCCAAGTGCGCTTTCCATAAATATTGTTGCATTTGGGCAGAACATAAGGAGGTAGATAAGAAAGGTTACGAGTGATTGAAATATTGAGTGAATTTCGAAATTAAGTGTTCTGTTTTGATTCATTAGAAAAAGGCGGGTTTTTCACAATCCGGCTGCGAAACCGCTCTTAATCGGGCTGAACTGTTCTTGAGCTCAGTCAATCATGAAAAAGAAATGCCAGACATGTCTACTTCGACTATTAATTGATCAACATAGACGAAGCTTTTAATAAATAAGCGAGTAAAATAGATAAACTTTAATCATTTAGAAAATAAAATAGTTTAGAAAAGGGCTTTGGTATTTGTGATGTAGTGAATAATTTGAATTTGCACACATCTTTAAATAGGATACATGCATTTGTATTCTGTGTCCCTATGGACCTGAATTTTCCAATAATACAACACAGACAAACATAAGACTTATCTTTATGATACCCACAAAAAAAAAATATAAATTCAATTCAATTCAATTCAAAATCCTTTATTAATAAAACGTACTACAAATATCAGTAATCTAACAGTTTAAGCAAAAGGCGAGCTTATCTCTGAAAGAGATTTCTACCAGCAAACCCTTGCTGATTGAATCGATTAAACAAAAAGTGAGTATTTCATAAGTGCACACAAAAGATAAGAAACACAAATTAACTGTCATACATATCAAATAAAATAAATAAATTAGTACTTATAAAAAATATACATAAAAATAACAAACTAAAAATTAAAAAAATAATAAATATTATTACAAAACAAAATAATTATGAATAGTATATATCCTTGTTATAGCAGAAATTTTAGACATAAAACTCAAGCCGCTTAGAAAAAAACGTATTTAAGACTTAAGGCGATATGTAAAAGTTTTAGCGTCCCTGTTACTCCATATCCGAAAAAACACTCAGTGCGAGAGGGATAGATTCGTGGAAAAGCACCAAAAAGTCGGTTTTTTATTAATATAAAATGTAATAAAGTTGCTATTAAAAATTCGTTTAACCAGGTGCTAGATACCGTTGAAACCCATTTAATAAAATATAATTGCAATCCATATGTCATTCTAAATTGTCAAACCAGGAGAATTGGTGTCGAAAACGACTTCATTTCAATAAATATTTCTATGGAGCCGAATTTCTCCAATCGCGTTTCTGTTTAACAGATCCCTAAAAAGTGATTCCAAAAATAATATAATATTTTATCAAAATAATACATTATTTACTGAAGTAGATATACAAGTTCTAAAAGCTTCGATTTTTTTTACGTAGCACCTTAAAAAGGTGAAATTTTCAAATATAAAATCTATCGTGCGAAATGTGTGATTCTCCGGCTGCCATAGAAATAGTGCCGTAGAATAAAAGCCTGCCTTACCTCAGTCTCATTACGGCTTCCATTGGTGTACTTCTTATTGATGTCGTCATAGAACGTGACATAGAAGTTGTTGAACTCATTGGGATAGTCTGTAGACTGGTTGCCCGACGGTGTGGGGTTCAACTCGTTCAGCATCGTGGCATTGGGCCCTGTGGACGAAAACCGAGGGTCAATTATAGAGTCCTTCAAGTTTTTCAACTACTTACATAAACTGGGATTTGGTACAGTATTGGCTTCAACGGCTACACGCCCATTTAACTGACTTTCAAAAAAATAGACATGATCTTGCTAGTTTCTTGTCCTTCTTCTTGGCAAGAGTAATCGAAGGGGCGGAGTTAGGCATATATTTATTATATGAATTGTATATTGCTTTCTTTTTATTTTATTCAAGTGTATTTTTTTATTCAATTTAAGTAAACCTAACCTTTATTATTTCGTTTTGTATTTCACCATATTATTATTTATTATATTGGAGTATTACCTGTAGACATAGATTTATTGATTATATTACATTAAAACCGACCTGTTATAAGTGTATCTGATATACCTACATTCTTTGACAACTTTAATTAAACATGTATAATACAGAAATTGTATTCAGATCAATGAAATGAAATGAAATGAAATAGAAAACAAATTTATTTATGTAATGTTAATATTGCTATATTTTTATTTTATTCAAATGTATTTTTTTTTTTAATTTAAGTAAACCAAACTTTAGTAATTTTTTTACAGGTTTTCTCAAATAATCTGCCCATTAGCTTGGGTCGTTCACGGCTGGACATAGGTCTTTCCAAGGTTTTGCCATTCTTAGCGGTCCTCCTGGAAGAAATGCCCGTTCATATCCCCCATTGTTTTATTTTACATCTATGGTAAGTTCTTTGCTGTTAAATCGGTCAGGCTGTGGAATGATTGGCCCATAACCATCAGGCGTGCTCGAGCATTGGTTAACATTAGAATATGAACTAAAATTTTAAACGTGTATGTATTAACGTCTTTCAGATAGAGCTGAAAGAAATAACTCAAAAAAAAAACAACTTTTTCGATGTATCTTGGGGACAACCTATGGGGTTCAATACTTTTTAATTCTAATTATTTTCTCTGCTTGAAGTCGTAAGTATACGAATTCTGTGAAAATTTCAACTGGCTATCTATAACGGTTAAAGCTGTAGACCCCTGTGACAGACGGACAGACAGACTTAGTATTATCAAGAGAGAGTTCTTTTATCAATAACGTTTCGCTTGACATAGATTTGTTTTGTTCAAGCACATCATCAGTCAAAAGAGCTTTAACACTTTAACAAGTACACTTTGAAAATGAGTAGATAAATCCTTTCAATTTATCTTTTCTTGAATGTTATATGTTTATTTCTAATTAAACTAAAAATTTTATATTATATGTAGTATTTGTAAGCTAAAACTGTAAGTTAACCTGTTATGCCTCTACGGCTCACTTCTTTTTAATGTTGTTATCCAATTGGTGAAGATTTTTTATCGGCATTTAGTTATTTATTCTAAATTTTTACTGTACCCCTATTTGTCTGTTGTACTCGTACTTCAAAATAGTGTCCCGTGTAACATCCTTCGGGTACGGAACCCTAAAAAGATACTATTTTGAAGAATTAATCTTCCAAATTTGACTCTACTCATGCATTAGTTGTTAGCTAAAGGTGTTATACACAATTGACTCTAAACTGCCGATCTACTAACACTGCCTATGTGGGGTATTTGCCCACGGTGGCCGCCGCTCCTTAATTTAATGAGGCGCGCGGTAGCCCCGTGTCAAATTTGCACTATATTGGTGGTGACACAATCGTTTGCAAATACTTATACATTTACACCCATCTAACAGCCCGTGATCTGTTCAAAACTTACAATAAGATCGCTATAAAGTTATAAAAATACCGATTTGAAGCGTTTATAGCGTTTTGATACTTTTGGAAACGTTGATAATTATCTTGAGTTATAGCACTTGTACAGTAGTTTCACTTTAATTATGTTTTCTCCCAGGGACGTGCTCAGAACTAGTGCCTGGAGTCAACGAAATGTATTTTAATTAACATCTTCCCTTGAAAATGGTGTAAAATCCGAAACCGGTTGGGAGAAAACATAAATAAAGTGAAACTACTGTACAAGTGCTTTTAACTCGAATGTGTTTCAAGTTTCACCAAGTGCCGACAATCGCAAGTATAAGTTTTGTTGATTTTATGTTAAAGATGGTGAGAACCTGCTTTATCGACCTACGCAATTTTCAAAATTTATAAATTAGTTAATTAAATTAGACAAGGATTTTATTTTTAAACTACATAATTTATGTTACTTTAACTACATAGTTAGAAACTGACCAAGATAAGTTAAAAAAGTGTACAATTCGTAAATATCGAAAAAGGCTTCTTTCTTAGAAATGAATCTACGCTCATTGTGAATTATGCTACGTAGCTAGTTGTATATGATACGTAGCTTTGTAGTTAGTTGTGTCTGCTACGCTTAGTAGCCAGTTATACAGGGTGGAAAAAATGAAAGGGCCCTGGAGGGGAACTACCTTAAATCCTTTAGTTAGCTGATTTTACTGAAAGGAAACATTCCTTTATTTTTTAAAAGAAACAAAACTGTATTCAAAGATCTTCTAAAATTTGCTTGTCTCACCCGGGAACTGAACAAACTAAAAATTAAAAAAATAAACCCTCGCTATTTTACTATACGAATCGGTAGGATTATTGTTCAGGATAAAATTTGTCTACTAAACTAAAGTCATACACTCATCTGTTGTACGAGATACCCATGAAATTGAATATTTATTACAAGTTCTTTATTAACAATACCTAGTACTGTTCACTTGTAAAGTAATAATTATACGCCATTATTACACAATGACAGCACGGAATGAAAGCAAAACAAAACAAAATTTGAATTTCGAACGAAATTTATGGTTCGACATCAAATTTGTTGCTCCGCGTTGCAAAAAAAATACGTTCCTTTTTTAAACTTTTCGTCAGTACGCCTAGTGCAAGAAGTAATTGTGCTCTGCATTCATTTATTATTACCATTTAACGATTTTCTTATTGAAGTCTTTAACAAGGTACTTAATATAAATAACATTAGCAAGCTTGTACTTCATACGATATCTTTGGATGTAAGAGAGATAAGAAAATTATAACGTGTCATTTACTTGTTATAAGTGAACAGTACTAGGTATTGTTAACAAAGAACTTGTAATAAATATTTAATTTCATGAGTATCTCGTACAACAGATGAGTGTAAGACCAAATGTTTATTAGACAAATTTTATTCTGAACAATAATCCTACCGATTCGTATGATAAAATAGCGAGGGTTTATTTTTTTAAGTTTTAGTTGGTTCATTTCCCGGGTGAGACAAGCGAATTTCAGAATATCTTTGAATGCAGTTTTGTTTCTTTTAAAAAATAAAGGAATGTTTCCTTTCAGTAAAATGAGCAAACTAAAGGATTTAAGGTAGTTCCCCTCCAGGGCCCTTTCATTTTTTCCAACCTGTATATGCTGCTCTCAGTAGCGATTTGAATATGCTACGTAGCTTGTTACATTCGCTACGCTCAGTAGCCAGTAGTTACGTATGCTACGTGGCTAGTTGTATATGCTACGTAGCTAGTTGTATCTGCTACGCTCAGGAGCTAGTTATATCTGCTACGCTCAGTAGCCAGTTATATATGCTGCGCTCAGTAGCGAGTTGTATATGTCACGTAGCTAGTTGCATCTGCTAAGATCAGTAGCGAGTTGTATATGCCACGTAGCTAGTTGCATCTGCTACGCTCAGGAGCTAGTTATGTCTGCTACGCTCAGTAGCCAGTTATATATGCTGCGCTCAGTAGCGAGTTGTATATATATACCACGTAGCTAGTTGCATCTGCTAAGATCAGTAGCGAGTTGTTTATGCCACGTAGCTAGTTGCATCTGCTACGCTCAGTAGCCAGTTATATATGCTGCGCTCAGTAGCGAGTTGTATATATATACCACGTAGCTAGTTGCATCTGCTAAGATCAGTAGCGAGTTGTATATGCCACGTAGCTAGTTGCATCTGCTACGCTCAGTAGCTAGTTGTATATGCTACGTAGCTAGTTGTATCTGCTACGCTCCGTAGCTAGTTGAGTCTGCTATGCTCAGTAGACAGTTACGTCTGCTACGCTATGTAGCTAGTTGTATCTGCTACGCTAAGTAGCTAGTTATTTCTGCTACGCTTCGTAGCTAGTTGTATAATATTGTATCTGTTAAGTAGCTAGGTTGTATCTGCTAAACTAGTTTTACCTGCTACACTATGTAGCTAGTTATATTTACTAGAAAACTGTATTTTCTTACAAGAAGCAGGTATGTATATTACTGTACAGAAAAAAACGGCTTCCATTTTGTTAAATATACGAAGGCTTGATAAATTGACTCCTGTCAGGGGACGGGGCGTTGACATTTATTGGACTTCAAAATTATTTACTAGCTCCTTCTAAAAGCTGTATTGTGAAAAGGATAGAAGCTAAATTGTTTTTTCTTGACTTATAAAATTCTAAGTGCGAATACTAACCTAATTTTTAAAGCTTTCCAATTTACTGAGACATCTTGAATTATGTAAGAAAGGAGAAAAGGTTTTGCAAGTAACAAGTTAAAACAATTTTGAGCGTTTCCAATGGTTATATAAATAAATTTTTCTTTCTTTCTTTCTTTCTTTCTATGTAACTCTAAGGTTAGGCAAGGGCATAACTAATCTTATTTGCAAATAAAGATGTCTTTTGAACGACGTTAGATGTATGGTTATTATCTCAGAAGAAACTCGTTATAAACTTAAGAGGATGGCATACCCTAGCAACTTTTTTTTACCCGTCCACTCCAATAACTCTAATGGCATAGACCTTATTTGCTTTTCATAGAGGCGATTATATGTTGGATCTTTGGCCTCTTGTTCTTGGACGCGTAATACTAGTGATCACGCAGCGAAACAACAAATTGGTGTTTATTTAGCTGATACTGAAAAACTTTGTTGGTAAAAATATTGGATTTAGGTAACATCCCTTCATATTTCTATTGCCTCTTTTTTAAAAAAAAAAATCAAGTTGATCCTAAAACCGCGTTTTTGAAACGAACGTTTGAAAACCAAAAAAAGAGGGTGGAAAACATTTATATTTTGCCAAAAATATAAGTCTTAAAACATAGCTGAAATCCCTAGATAAAAAATTGATAAATCAAATATATTTTCTTCAATATGAGGAGAGACCTAGTTTCTTCCAATGAACCGTTGAAAACCTGGTGGTGTTGATGTTCTAGCGTCAGGTGTCCCGTTAAGCACAATAAATTAACTTACAGATGTAATATCAACATTCAATAGATGCATGACGAAGTTCATAAATCTATACACTCATTAATGAAAACATTGTAGCCGTTTTATAGTTATTATGAATCTAAACCACAAATCTTTAAGTCATAAGATAACATTATTTAGTTGTTTAAAAATCCCGAATCAATCAGTTTTGTATTTTAAGTAAATAAAAAAAATATTATTTAGAGAATAAAACCATTATAGTCTTGTCAATTTTTAACCTCATTGAGGATATAATGCCTCCAATTTTCAGGTTCTTATATCTCGGAAAATATAGAAATGAATTTGTGGAGAAATATTTTGATTAAGCTAAGCAATTAGAGATTAAAAAAGTTTAAGGGAAAATATTTCCTCTGCCTTAAAAAGGGTAATCCCAACAAAAACATTTCATTTAATGTAGGTGGCCAACTCGTAAGCTCATAACGCTTTCACTGTAAAAAAGTTATCAGGATATGAGTTGAAGTTTTCGTTTACCGTTTCTATAGTGTGTATAATTGTATAACCAGTGTGTATATTCGTATTTTTATTTTTATACATATACAAGGTGCCTTTTTGATCATCGTCCAAATTGATACTGGTGGCTTGGTAAGTGATGAGTACCATGGATCAATAACAATTTTTGTGAAATTCGTAAAATGAAATTTCGCTTCCCCGTAGTGATTCACTCGGGACTGGAAGTGAATTTCTATGGGAAGCCGAAATTTCATTTTACGAATTTCACAAAAAGTTTTATTGATCCAAGATACTGACCACTTATCAAGCCTCTAGTATGAATTTGGACAATGATCAAAAAGTCACCTTGTATATATACCTATATACAGCCCCGCATGGAATGACAGCAACGTACGGGGAGCAAAAACCCCCGTAACGCAGGGAACGTGATAAACGAGGCCGATGAACGAACATACGAGGCCGAAGGCTGAGTATGTGAGTTCATGAGGTCGAGTTATTTAACCCCGGGGGCATTACAAGACTGTTTCTTTTGGACGTATCTTCCAAACGTTTGAGCTTGGGCTTAGCGGGATTCTATACTCCGTTGAACGTTGGTTCAAGCACATTTCGACCGTTGGCAGTTTGGACATTTGACAACTCATGACCGATGACATTTCGTGATACAATTGACTTCTGCCCATTACTTGAATGTCGTTTGATAATTTGTGTCAATTCAATTTCAGCTTCCAAACGTGTTTTAAACTTGAAACCTCCTCAGTCCTGTCACGTAAACGAAAAAGTTTAAACAACAACTATGTACAAGCAACAACAAATAACAATAACAACCAAGAACAAATACAACTCATGCGGGCTGCTTGCAGCCCGCGCACCACGCAAAACACTAGTAAAACAACAACTATGTACAACCAACAACAAATAACAATAACAACCAAGAACAAATACAACTCACGCGGGCTGCTTGCAGCCCGCGCACCACGCAAAACACTAGTAAAACAACAACTATGTACAACCAACAACAAATAACAATAACAACCAAGAACAAATACAACTCACGCGGGCTGCTTGCAGCCCGCGCACCACGCAAAACACTAGTAAAACAACAACTATGTATAACCAACAACAAATAACAATAACCACCAAGAACAAATACAACGCACGCACCACGCAAAACACTAGTAAAAGTATATATTTTTACAATCAGGTCTTCAATACCTACAAATAAATAACCATATTGTATTTTATAAAATATTTGTTTTTTATTTATTTTAAATGTTTTTTAAAATTTTTTTCTTTTTCTTAAAATTTTTTAATTGCTATAGTTTTCCTGTAATTGGCCAGCTATGATCTATAATCGAAATTTTTTTCATATTTTACGGTCTACCAGTTTCGGAGATAAGGGGGGGGACATACATATTATTGTGGTTTTCTTTAAGATTTCTCCAAACCAGTGCCGGTAAATATATATTTTTATTATAAACTTTTTAATATCCACCATTTGATACCCATATTGTATTTTTATTTTTCTCTTTTTTGTTTTGGAAATATTTTGAACAATTTCAAATTTTTAATTTTTTTTTAACACCGTGATATGTTGGCAAATTAATGCTATTTTTGTGCCTAATTTCATGTTTTTATCTTTAACGGTGCTAAAGTTATGAGGCTGTGACATACGGACGGACGGACGGACAACGGAGTCTCACCATAAAGGTTCCTTATGTACCTTTTAGGTACGGTACCCTAAAAAGTGACCAATATACCCCGTCTAAACATTTTGGAACATATTATAATGTTATCTGAAAATCCTCTTGCTACGGAAAGCTAGATGGCACTACTTGTATGTTACATCGCGATATCGTTTGATCTTTGTTAAAATATAAAAATCTGTTGTAGGAAAAGACAAGTATCCACCACTACAATAACAGTACGTAATACACTCTTTCAACATTAGAATTTTTTAAGGATCTTTCGTTGGATCTTAATTCCACCTATAATTCAACTCAGTAGGAGTAAATATTAACAATATTCAAACTTTTTAAGTCAACTGGAAGTGCCCTATATGGTGTATTGGGACAATCGTATTACGATATATGCCTATGTTTTTATTATGTACAATTTTTTGTGCCCAATAATTATCTCCGTATCCGCTCACACAGGCTCTTGGCAACGTCCTCTTCATGCTCCCCGACGCGGAGGGAGTCCCCACTAGTGCGCGCACCCATGAAACTCAACGCACTGTTGGTATCAGAACCACTGTGTGATCTTTTCTCTGACATAATGACGGATGTGGTGCAGGAATGCTTGAAATTCTGAGAGAGTGAAGCCTAAATGACGATGTCCTTAGATTCTAAGCCTTAGACCAAAATATTTGTTTTTATCTTGGTTACTTTTGTGGATTTTATGTTTCTGTAAATATTTTATCAATGCAAGTGCTCGTAAAGGCCCACTTTTTATGCATCAAAACCGAACAGAAAGTCGATTATTTTGCCCTAGGGCTTTATTATTATTATTTTTTTAATTTATTTACAATGGTTGGCTAACCTGCAACATTTTCTGTGTACCATAAATTTTCTACTTTTTTTTCTACTGTTGAACGGCTCTGGATACAGTCCTTTTGAGCTAATCATAATTTAAAGTTCACAAGATTATATTTGTTTTATTTCCTCACACTATGCATTGAAAAACGTAGTATGATACACGGGCGTAAGAGCAATAAATTACTCGGTTACGTTAAAAACACTCGCTACGCTCGTGTTTTAAATCGTCCTCGATATTTATTCCTTTTCGCCCTTGTAGCATAAACTACTATTATGTTTATTATTATTATTTATTATTATTGCCATTTTAATTTTACAGTGAATTGGATTAGTATAATTGATATCACATCATCAGAAATGGTTCGAAAGGTAAAGGCTAGAATTGAACGAAATCCACGACAAAGCGCAGTTAAATTGGCGAAAAGTCTTAATGTATCTGCCCGGAGCATAGGACGCTTATTAAAAAATAAACTAAAACTGAAGCCTTACAAAATACAAAAAGTGCAAGACTTGACACTTGCACAAAAGGCAGTTCGCCTAGAAAGAGCTAAGGAGTTAAAACACTTGCACGTTGATAGCAAGCTTGAAAATTTGGTATTTTCCGATGAAAAATTTTTTACGGTTCAGCAATATGTGAACAAACAAAATGATCGCGTATAGTTAAAGTGTAAATCAAACGACAATTTAGACCAACGAATTGCCCTGCGAAACCAAGTACCAGCATCAGTGATGGTTTGGGCCGCGGTAACCGCTACGGGACGTTCACCTCTCGTTTTTATTGAGCAGGGTGCAAAGATAAACCAGCAAATCTACCGAGAAAAGATTTTAAACGATGCTTTGTTACCTTGGGGCACGTAAGAAATTCGGTAGAAACCATTGGACTTTTCAGCAAGACTCGGCACCATCCCACAAAGCCCGTGAAACCCAAATTTTTTTGCAAGAAAAAATTCAGAGCTTCATTTCTTTGCAACAATGGCCACCATATTCGCCGGACTTAAACTCAATGGATTTTTCCATATGGTCAATTCTAGAGGCCAAAGTGTCAGCAAAAAAATATGAGATAGTCGACGCCTTAAAGATTGCTCTTCGCCGAGAGTGGAACAAAATATCAGCAGACCACATACGTGCAGCGTGTGAAGCCTTATCGGACAGACTCGATGCTGTTATCCACACTAAAGGTGGCCACATCGAACAATAACTTTTTTTTTTAATTTTAAATGTTTTTTTTTCTATATATTGAAGTTTATAAATAAAAAGAAACAAAATTGTCAAAATTACAGCATTTTGAATTGGTAACACTTCGAGTGCTGACCCCTGTATAATCATATAGTTTAGTTTTAATCACCTGATGCTTAGTTAAGTACGCAGTAGATAGTATTAGTGAGAAACGGTGGTTGGCAGATCCATGTCGTCACGGGAGCCGACCCGGCTGGTCCCGGCTTCTCGCAGGTGTTTGTAAATTGCATGCAGTGTTTGCCTGTCGTTGGATTTGAACTCTATTATGTATCTTATGATATTAAGAGTAGACGTCACAAAGTTTAATATCTGTTTGTGAACCTAGTAAATAAATAAATATTGATCAAACATTTATAAAAAAAAAATGCTATTCATTAAACATAGTACCGAATGAATAATATAATGACAGCTATATAGCAAAAGAAAATATTAAATATCAAAGGCAATGAAATCTTGTACTTAATGTAAATTTTACTCTATACCTATGAATAAAAAGATACTCTAACTTTGCAGTGCGAGTATAAAGTAAAATAGGGTATAAAATAATTCAAGCTCCCAAGCTTACGTCATAAGCCTTACGTAACATCTATGGGTAATAACTCGTAGAAGGTTAGGCCTTTGAGGCATCGGCTGGGTTTCTACCCTTGAAACATCTGTTCAACGTTGAAATTGTTATAATAAGGCGCTATGTAAATTAGGACTGCTTATTTTCTGTGTATTTTATGAAATGCAGAAAAAATTGTGATAAATTTTTGGTATGTGCATTTTGACTATACATACATACATACATATACTCACGCCTGAGTAGGCAGAGACTACAGATTACCATCTGCTACGATCCAAACACACTTCTTTTGCTTCTTCCACATCCATCAATCTAGTCATACAAGCTCTTCTATTCCGGGTACTCTTAACATTCAGTACTCTTCAGTATGTCGCCAATTTGGTCAGCTTATGTTCTTCTAGGGCGGTCTGGTGGAGCTGTACCTTCCACTGGCGCACCATACATTTCTTACGTCACTCTACAATTTGACTATTCAAGAAATTTAATCAACCGCTCGAATTCCTACTGGACTCGCTTAGTGATAGGAACAAGATTCAATAGTCCTTGTTACTGAAACAAAAAAAAAATTGTTCCCATACGAACTGGACTAGTTCAAATACATTTCCTAGTATAGGTAGTACAGAAGCAAAATTTTTTTTTCCGGTTTGCACCTTCGGGGTCATTAAGTATTCCTCCTAATCACTAACCGAGTCTGCAGTATGAATTCGGGGGTTTCATCAAATTTTATCTTAGGGTTTTGATTTTGGAAATTTTGCCAATTATATTAGCTTTTACTTTAAAAATAAAAACAAACTTTTTTTCTCCACTACCCTGAGTCAGCCCCTCTTACACTGCGCGTTTTTTCGCTTAGAGTGACAGCGACAAAAATAAAATTTACATAGCCTCTTAATAACTTATGTAAGGATTCAAGGACCGTACCACATTCATGAAAGAACCAATAAATTCTCAAGTGGCCAATTCTCCGAGTTGTTCGATTGGAGCTCCATAAAGCCCACTGTATATGAAATAAGGCGCGGCGAGACTTACGAATACTAATAAATATAGATTTTGAACCCCAATCGGTTCAGTAGTCTCGAGTTGAACAATTATATATGTCGTAAAAAAAGACGCTTTACCTTAAACTTTATGTGTAGATACACAGCAAAACATACACATAAAAATATATACAAAAACAGGCAAGTTCATTTGGCAAGCTAAATTCTAAAGAGATTTCTTGCAGCAAACCAATATTAGAAAATATAAAAAACAGCATTTAAGGAGTTTAATCAAACAAACGTGAACAAATAAAAATTTATTGTAATTAACTGACCGGCAAAAAGTACAAAAATCGGCATGAAAATTACTAAATTGTCATCAAAAATAATATGTTGAAACCTAACCTAACCTAGTTGATGTCACCTTAGTAATTTAGTTGCTCATCTAGTATTTTTTAGATGGTCAACCTGTTATTATCCAATAAAATACATACCTACTAATCAATACCTTATACGTACTACATATATGCTTAAATAGGTACGTATATAGGGTGTTAATGGACTGCTATTTTTAAATAAAGTACAAACTCTACGAATTAAACTGAACAACTATCCAAAAGAAAGAAAAAATCCTCCATAACAACGTTTCGTTTGGGCGAGTGAACTTTTTTTTTCATTTGCGCATTTTTCATTTATGTTTATTTGGGAAAGTTATTCAGTATGATCAGTAGAGTAAGGGGTTTCATTTAAAGATAGCAGCGTGTAATTATAACGTGCTCAAAAATTTAAACGAGATGCTCTATTGATTACACTGAACCACATCCAAAGCAAAATATTCGAAAAAAAAACTAAATCAAATTCACTTCTCCATAGAAAATGTCAAATGAAACTATCAAACTTGACCTTCTGCTTTTTGCGGAAAAAAGTTCCATGCACGCCACTGCGGGCGAAGCCGCGGGCAAAAGCTAGTTTTCTATAATTTCACAATTTTTGTCCTGTGGTTCAGTTTTCTGCCAAAATGACTATTACGAAAGACACACTGAAGGTCATAAAAATTAAAACCTAAACGAGTAACCTTTTTTGTTGAAGAAGAATACCTAAAAAGGTTTACTAAAATGGAAAAAATTTGATTTTTGATTTACATTAACTTGAATAATTTTTCGCTCGCTACGAATAAAGTAGAAAAGATAACTAATTAATTTTATCTTTGGACGCACTGCAGACAAAATGCCTAGTATGACAGCCTTACTTTTATTACCAGGATTCCTTCGACTATAGTTTTCCAGAAATTCCAATTATATACGGGCCATTCCGGTGGTCTGCATAACTGTGGGCCGGAATACAATCTCTATTATTACATTTCAGGGTTCGTATGTCAGAACCGAACCGTCTGCCTATCAAACATTTTTGTTGGGACCATCCAAAGGTATCAACTTAAAATTAATCCCAACCTTATGGCCCTAAATGCCTAAAAAAATCAGGTTCTTAAGGCTCCATACCAAGCTAAATGCACATTTTATTTATAAAATATATTGGCAGCTTATTAACATATTTAAAATAAAAATAAATATATAAGTTTTCTTTATTCTCATGTCCATTTTGACATCTATCAAAAAATCTATGAAAAAGTTTTCATCTGTCAAAATGTCTATGAATAACGAATCACATGTCAATTTTGACATCTGTCAAAAATCTGTGAAAAAGGTTTCATCAGTCAAAAAATCAATGAAAGAAGAATCACATGTCAATTTTGATAGCTGTCAAAAAATCTGCTGCTATGCAAAAATTTTACACCAATAATGAGCTACAAATGTGCACAAACGTATATGTCATTTCACGTATATGACATTTCACGTATGTGTCATTTCACGTATATGTTATTTCACGTATGTGTCATTTCACATATGTGTCATTTCACGTATATGTTATTTCACTATGTTTCATTTCACGTATGTGTCATTTCACGTATGTGTCATTTCACGTATGTGTCATTTCACGTATGTGTTATTTCGCGTATGTGTCATATCACGGATGCGTCATTTCGCGTTACAAAAAAGTGTCATTACGCGTCGAACACTTTATTAAGTGTGTTTCGTTTTCCGAAGTTTGTCTTTTTTGTCTCTTTATTCAATTAATACTTTACTTTTTAAGTTTGTACACATTTGTCTATAACAAAAATTATGGAAAAGAAAGACATGATCTTGCTAAGTTTATTTCCCTTCTTCTTCGCAAGATTAATTGAATGGGCAGAGTTGGGCATATATTTATAATATGTATTGTATTAATTTATAATATTAGTTATTCCTGTATTTATTAATTATTAAATTTAAGTAAACCTAACCTTTATTATATTTTTTGTGTATTTCCCCACATTATTATTATTTATTTTATTATAAACCTATTACATTAAATATATTACATTAAAACTGACTAGTAATAAGTGTATCTGCACCCGTAGCATAGTTAATCGCGCGCGACGCGACTTAGTTGAATCACAAGTGCGGGGAGCGTGACACGATGTTTTTGCGATTAAACAGTATGTCATGCTTCTCGCACATTTGATTCAACTAAGTCGCTTCGCGCGCGATTATACACTGTGCTACGGGTGCTGATGTATACCTATATAACATAATAAATATATTTCAGTTTATTTCGTAATTTCATTTCATTTCAAGCTTTAAAAATTTATTAAAATGTACGAGTTTAATTGGCACTACCTATGGCAAACCAAACTTTTGCGTCCGCAATCGCATATCACTCCCAACCTGGCTGTAACAGAATACCAGCGTTGTGGCGTACGAGTAAGCATACATTATGTTTGAATAAGTATGTATTATTGCGTCACAGCACCATGCTGAGTTATGGCCAATTTGGTGACGTTGAATGCATGGGATAGCTTCATCCTAATCTTTGACTAGTGTGTTTAATATGTTAATTATAAGTACTAGTTTTAAGTTAATAGTTATTATGTACCTTTATTTTGCTTTTCCATATATTCTTTTTGTCCCCAAATAAATTTCTTTCTTTCTTTCTTTCTTCTTTCTTTAACACACAGAAATGTCGAAAGTTGAGCTTCTTCTAGCGAAGTTTAATAGCGTTAAGTAAAGTGAAATCCAATAGCAGTCCTTGGTATAAAATCACTTCAGAGTCGCGCCTGCAATCTAGTTAGTGCTTGTTTCTATCGCTTCCTTAATTGATACAAAAACGTGCTAAAGATAGATCGGTTCTCTTATTTATATTTACTTATGAATTTCTTTGTTCTTTGAACAGGTTCAGATGATCAAAAAGTATATTTAAGCCATATACCATCCATCCATTCATCAGCCCGTATTCGTCCACTGCTGGACAAAGGCCTCCCCAATATTACGCCACTCTTGGCGGTCCTCAGTCATCTTCATCCAGCCGCCACCCGCAACGTCCTTCAGATCGTCAGTCCAGCGGGCACGAGGGTGGCCTACGCTGCGCTTTGCTGTACGTGGTCTCCATTCCAATGCCTTCCAACCCCAACGGTTATCACGTCGGCGACAAATATGGCCAGTCCACTGCCACTTCAACTTACTGATTCGGTAGGCTATGTCGGTCACCTTCGATCTCTGACGGATATCTTCGTTTCGGATTGTATCTATCAAAGATATTCCAAGCCCAATTGTTACAACTTTGTTGAAAAAATACGACTACATAACATATTTCGTTCTCCAGATTTTAAAATAAATAATAATAGTTAAAACACTCTTGAGGTATATTTCTCTATAAGAGGACTTATAAAAAAATAAATACAATTTTGAATGGATTTCTGAATACTAAATTCAGTTCAAAATTGTAAAAAAATATGCATAGATAAGATAAGATAAGATAAGACAGGACACTGTGATTTTATTTTCCAACAGCTTAAGTCTGTTTGGCGAGAGTTGATAAAAACAAACTAAAAGCAGGGTTTCTAAACTCATTATGAATTTCTAATTTGAATTTGCGGCTGAACGACACATACGAACCATGTCCATCGCCTCTCACATGACATTATCTGCGAGCCTCGTACCTCGCAACTCTGTGCGCGGCAATAAGAGACACCCGTCATACTGATTGCGATACTCAAGTGACAGTCGCTATTGCGTGACGTGAATTTTGGGAAATTCGTATAATGAAATTTCGACTTCGCATAGTAAAACACTCCCAGTCCTGAGTGGATCACTATGGGGAGTCAAAATTTAATTTTATCAATTTTACAAAAATCTTTATTGGTTCATGATGCTGAATACTTACCAAGGCTCAAGTATGAATTTGGACGATGTTCACAAATTCACGTTATATACAATATAGGTATACAGTAGAATTGTTTGTATATACATGTACATAAATAAAGACATTTCTATTTACGAACATTTCAAATTATTTGGTACATATAATATGATATGCTAAACTTATTAGTTTAGAAGCTTAATACATATTTCTTAATGCTTAGATTGTTTTCAATCCATCTATCAGCCCGTATTCGTCAACTGCTGAACATAGGCCTCCCCAATATTACGCCACTCTTGGCGGTCCTCAGTCATCCTCATCCAGCCGCCACCCGCAACTTCCTTCAGATCGTCAGTCCAGCGGGCACTTTAAAACACTGGACTGGCATGGTCGAGGCATAAATGTGAACGGAGAGTACATTTCACATCTTCGCTTTGCCGACGACATCGTAATAATGGCGGAGTCGCTGCAAGAACTGGAGGAAACGATGCGCAGCCTAAGTTATTCTTCCAGACGAGTGGGCCTGCGGATGAACTTGGATAAGACTAAGGTCATGTTCAATTGCCATTTCATCCAAAGGCCAGTAACCGTCGAAAATGTCAGCATCAAAGTTGTTCAAAAATATGTTTACCTGGGGCAAGCTATCTAGCTGTGTAAAAACAACTTCGACTCCGAAGCTGACAGATGAATATACTTGTGGTGGGCAGCATTCGGGAGGTTGCGTCACATATTTACGTCGCCAATACCGCAGTGCTTCAACCAGTTCGTCCTTCCAGTAATGACGTACGGCGCTGAGACGTGGTCTCTTACCAAAGGCTTGATCCGCCGATTTAAGGTCGCTCAACGAGCTATGGAGCGGGCTATGCTTGGGATATCTCTGATGGATAAAATCCGAAACGAAGATATCCGTCAGAGATTGAAGGTGACCGACATAGCCTGCCGAATCAGTAAGTTGAAGTGGTAATGGACTGGCCATATCTGACGCCGACGACGTGATAACCGTTGGGGCCGTAAGGCATTGTAATGGAGACCACGTACAGCAAAGCGCAGCGTAGGCCGCCCTTGTGACCGCTGGAGATTGTTTTATAATACACTTAATTGAAGACTAATTTTACATAAAATAAGAGAAAATAACTTATTTAGTAAAATTACTATAAATATATACTGCTTGTGTTTGATGTTTATCTTTGCGAAACGGCGGCGTTTGATGTGATTTTTACGATAAACAGTAAATCTGTGGTTTAAGCAACCACGCCTGTACGTTTTATTATCTAGTAAAAACGTTAATATTCCGATAAATGGTGCCATAAATTATTTTTTATAACGTAAAAAGCGTTAAGAACTATTAACTTTTAGTAGAGCAGTCTGGTAAACACAAACATGCAAAAGAGTTGGAAATATTTCATGTTGTTTTTAACTATGTAATTACTTATTATACTTAGGTTCAGTGCATTTACTAAATACTATTATTTATTTTTTACCTCACTAGCGCGTCTTTGTTGCTTAAAATCAGTGAGCAAAAGTAAATTTTGCTCACTCAGTGATGAAAAGTGTTTTGAATTAAGAACTTTCATTAACTCACTTAACGTTCAGCAACTCCATTTTGAACTGCTCAACGGACAAAAGGAATAGCAAAACGTTAATATTCCGGTAAATGGTGACATAAATTATTTTTTATAACGTAAAAAGCATTAAGAACTATTAACTTTTGGTAGAGCAGTCTGGTAAACACAAACGTGCAAAGAGTTGGAAAAATTGTATGTTGTTTTTACCTCTGTAATTACTTATAATACTTAAGTTCAGTGCTTTTAGTAAATACTATTATTTATTTTTCACCTCACTAGCGCGCCTTTGTTGCTTAAAATCAGTGAGCAAAAGTCAATTTTGCTCACTCAGTGAACAAAAATTATTTGAATTAAGAACTTTCATTGACTCACTAAACGTTCAGCAACTCCATAATTAATTGCTCAAAGGAAAAAGGAATAGCAAACATCAGCATAGCAGCTATCTCTTTCACTCTATAAGGATTCTAGAGTTTGGCTAGTCAAATAATTATGAACCTGACAAAGCACGGCAAATCTAAATTATCTTACGCCGGTAATACAGTGTATACTAGGAATTTTAGTTTTGATACTTTTAATATTTTGGAACTGGCATTCGGAAAATTACAAAAACTGGATCTTTAATTACTGTGTAAGTATCATATACATGCATGTATATACAACGTGTAACAGAAAGGGGTAACCACATTTGAAGAGCTTATTCAGTCAATGATATAGAACAACTTTAACTAAATCTACCCTTCCATACATTTCAGCCGAGCGGCATTGAATTTTTCCATGAAACAGTAAATTTTTTTTTCGAGGTACAGGGTTTGTTCCATAGTAAAAGTTGTTCCATATCAAGCTCTTCAAATATGGTTACACCTTTCTGTTACACGTTGTATATATCAAATACATGGTATATGAAAGAAAATAAAAATCCATAAAGTCAATGTGGGAACTATGGTGTGTACTAGCACTAGGAATTAACAATTTTTCTATTATTCATTTTTTGGGATGATATGATGGGAATACTCAAAACAAAACACGACCATAATTAATATATATAATTTATTTTAAAATAACAAAAAATTAACTTTGTATTAATACAAACTTTTAAGTAAAAATAATTTAGATCTAAACTAAGTAAAAATAAATAAATTACCTAAAACAAATTAAATTAAATAAAAAACTTTTTCCAAATCGCTGCCAGATGGGAGGGCACCCAAGACATTATTTTTAATTTTTTGTTATTTAAATAAATTATAAAAATAAAAAAAATATATGTAATAAAATCATGAATTTATTTTTCGCTTTAGTCAATGTTGATTCCAGATATCCAACTCCTAAATATAAAAAAAAAAACTTCTGAACCTTTAGGATACCATAGACAAGGTAAACTTCTCGAAGTTCTGTGTAATTTCTTTTAAAACTGTTTGTTTCCCTAAGAATAAATAAATAAATAAATAGCCTCCCAGCGTGTATGGAATCTGTACCATAGACTATGGACTCCGCATATAAACTAATAAACTTCTACCGGAAACGGATAGACGCCCGCGTGATGATTGTGTTGATTTGTGTTTTCGATCGGTTTATCAGAGATTTTCCGATTTTTGACGGCTTTTGGGATTCAATTATCATTCCTTACATTTTTTTTACATGCAATATTTTTATATTGTGATTATATATTTGATATGTGTGATTTTATATTTAAAGAAAAAAAAAAAAACATTGAATTCTTATCAGTTCGTTCGAAAATGGAGTGTCTTTACATCTTTTATTTTCTCGCTAGTGAGGTGAAAAGTTGTAAGTGTCACACGAGAGCAAATTTATTTTGTTTTTTGTGCCTTTGAATTCCTCACCACGCTCAGGATTCTAACTAAGAATCATCCTTCGCTTGCTCGGGATCCAAACTCGGCACTCGCAACAAATAACAACTTTGCTCTCTTGTTGCACAAATAACCATTTAAAGTTAGGTTTTTATTTTGAATTTTTATAATATGATATGTCTAAGAAATAATTGAATAAATATTATTTTACAGCCTTTTCTAGCTTTTAATTATTTTAAACAGATAACAAATATAAATGAAAAAGTATTAATTATTTTCGAGATATATTTCAACCAAGTTGTGGTCGTCGTCAGTCGAATTACAAAAATAGATTTTTGACATATAATATAAAATAATATCTGTCAGTTAAAACCTGTTTTTACTAAACGCATACCAGTACCTAAATTCGAACTGAAAAGCGGCTACGTATTTTATAACAGGTTTTACATGAAGTTCCTCAAAATGCATTGCACGAAAAAATGCATAAGCAACATTCTCAACTCAAAATGTCACAATAGTGGACCATGCAATGATGGACAATTTATGTGCTTAGTATTTTTTCTTACCTCTTGTTAACGGTGAAAGAAAATATCGTAAGGAAACCTGCATGCCCTAAAAAACGTGTATTTGTGCCCGAAGTACGGCGGGGGTTCACCTCACCACCCATCACGTTAGGACGTAATAATCGTCGGTGAAACACGCGTGTACCGAGTGCGGACTGTGACTTACATTTCGCAGTTCACATTCAAAACACCTCTGACACCCTTTCGAGAATTCATGTAGTGACGGTATATTTATTTTACATTTTATTTTTATGATGTAAAAGTTTTACATTGCAAAGAAAAGCCAGATACAAAATTTATGTAATATTCTTGAAACTTGAAATTCAAAGTGATACTCGATAAAACTAAGGAGTATCCTAAGGCACTTTCGTTGTAACATAACTCTAACACGTTTCCATAATGTTCAATCGAGTAGAAAATCAAGTTTGTGGACGCTGAAAGGGTCCCGAATACCATCTCTTGAGATCATTTTCTGGTTTTGGGCAAATAAATCATTTTAATATTCATAGATATCATCGCAGGCCTCTGCCTTCTGCCTCTAACAGGGGTTACACCGATAAATTGAAAAGGGTTCGTGTAAAAGAGTGAATTTTTAGGAGTCTAAATTGTTGGGTTCGATGGGACCCTTGGTGGCTATCGTGGACAATCTATTAGAATTCGCAAGCATTATTTTCTCAGGTTATAGTCCGTATAATATAGCTTGAGCCCTTTGACAGCTGTCAGCGCTATACATATTTGAACATGAGAAAAAGCGATAGAAATACAAATTGTATAGCGCTGTCCTGCTGTCACAGGGCTCAAGCTATATTATACGGACTATAGTGTTATGATATCCTTGGATGAATGTTTAGTTCACCACATACCGATACTAAATGTTATAGTAATAAATCTTTTAATTTGGCTTTTAGTATTGAGAGATTAATGATACACGTGGTTTATCTATTACAATAAACAAATTGGCGTGTTTACGTAGAGCAGAAATTTCGCATAAACCAAATGCAGACCGTGGTAGACCTTTCCCTAGAAAATCCAAATTGTTGACTCTGAAAAAGTTTGTTTGAGTATTGTTTTGCCGAGAGCACAATATTCTGACCTACAATGGTGTCGTTCAGTGTAACACGACTTAACTTATTTTAGTTACAGGACTAAACTTAATTTAAGCGCTGTCTTTTTCTGTAGTCCTCTGAAATAAGTTAAGTTGCGTTGCGCCGAATCCACACCATTGGCACACAGCTGTATTCCGATCTAACACGATTTAACTTATTTTACTGGACTAAACTTAATTTTAGCGCTGTCTTTTTCTTTAGTCCTGTCAAATAAGTTAAGTTGCGTTGCGCCGAATCGACACCATTGTCACACAGTTGCATTTCGCTGTAACAAGATTTAACTTATTTGGCAGGACTTAACTTAATTTAAGCGCTGTCTTTTTCTTTAGTCCTGTCAAATAAGTAAAGTTACGTTGCGCCGAATCGACACCATTGTCACACAGTTGCATTTCGCTGTAACAAGATTTAACTTATTTGACAGGACTTAACTTAATTTAAGCGCTGTCTTTTTTTTTAGTCCTGTCAAATAAGTAAAGTTACGTTGCGCCGAATCCACACCATTGGCACACAGTTGTATTCCGATGTAACACGATTTCACTTATTTTACTGGACTAAACTTAATTTAAGCGCTGTCTTTTTCTTTAGTTCTGTCAAATAAGTTAAGTTGCGTTGCGCCGAATCGACACCATTGTCACACAGTTTTGCATAAAAATACAAAATATGTTTTATGAAACGTTTTACACTTAGAGTTTACATAAGTTACTTATCGCATAAGTTATATAGCGCTTACGTGGCTTATGTTTACTTTAAGGTATTACATCTACTCGTAATAAACGTCATCTACATGGGAGTCTTTAAACCTTCCTTTTAATGTTGTTTTTTATATGGGTATTTATCAAAAACTTCTTACCCGGTTTAAAATATTTCTCTAATATTAAAATACAAAGTGCAAATTTTATCTACCTACCTACGATTTATACCTAAATTGTGCTTTAGAAGTATATAACCACTTTTAGCAACTTTCTTATACCTCTCAAGACTCTAGCTTGGATTAAAAATTATGTTTTGAAGCTGTGGGATACATACTGACAGATATACGGACGGACAACGGAACCTTGCTATAATGATTCCTCTATTACCCGTTCGGTAAGGAACGCAAACAATTTCAATTTATATTTCAATACAAAAATGATATTAAAGGTTTTTTTTTCTGTATCCACACCGTCGACACGGGTCAACGGCTTTTTCCAGGGCGGCTTTTATTCTGTAGCGTAGAAAATTTTCCTCCAACACATTTCTAACTATTTTTCAATACAAAAGTTAAGATTCAATTTACAATCATATTCAAACGTGATTTAATATATTTTTGTTTATAATTTAAATAAAATATAGGTAATTAACACTGATTATTAATTTTTATCTTTGACACGCTTCGCTATATCTTCATCATAAACATGAAAAAAAAGTCATTAGATTTTTTGTCACCAACAATTTCATGGAGATTCTCGCGTGTGATATCTTTGTCTGTCTTTACAGATAAGTCTAGCCTTAACATCCCGTACATCGAAATTAGACAGGATTAAGAATGATGTCAATTAGCATAGCGTACATTATTACTAAAACCAAACGTGTTCGCAAAATTGTAGCTCAATCGGATGGGGGAATTAAAAGTCAGTTGCAATATTTGACTCGAAGATACTAACTAACTAAATAACATACTAGAACTAACTAACACTCAAGCGAAGTTGTAAAGTACACATTGTAAAGTCGATTAAGTTTTCTGAGAAGCTCTTCTGTAAGGTCTAGGTAACAAAAATCTGCGTAATCTTAAATGGGAAGCAGAAAATATTGTGCTAGGATAATCTTGCTTGTAATTGGCAGAAAGCTCCTGCAAGCGTTTTAATTCGTGGAAGGTGCCATTCATCAAATTTATGTGCGCGCAAAGAGAGTTCTATCGAATGTTACTCCGTATCAGATCAGAACCCAAATAGCATAAAAACAAAATTAAATATTTATTTCAATTAAATCAAGAAAAGTTATGTAGTACACTAGTAACACTCGAGAGTAACAATTGATTTACAAATAGACTTCAGCACGATCTTGCAACCCGCCGATTTTTTTTTGTTTTACTGTATATTATTGTTGGCCTTAACAACTTTGCCTCAATAAAAGGGGGACAGAGAGTACCCGACCTCATTTAAATAGTTTCATATATTTTTTTAAGTTTTTGAGAGTTTATGAATGTTCAATCTATGAGTTTTTGTTCTTCAAAAGTTTATGAGTCTATGGTTTATTTAGCTTTTATTCATGCCTGCTGACAGTGGCGTGCATTGAACTTTTTTCCGGAAAAGCAATCAGAAGGTCAAGTTTGACAATAACAAAAATATGAAAAAAAAAAAAATCACTTTGAAAAAAAAAAATTGTATGACGCCAGGGTAGGGACTGCCTATCCTAGAGTGAATATTTTCATACAAACTTATTTTTTTCAGTGTTATTTTAATTTTTTCATATTATTTTATTGTCAAACTTGACCTTCTGGTTGCTTTTCCGGAAAAAAGTTCAATACACGCCACTGCCTCCTGCCTGACACATACACGTAAATCAATAAAAAAAAAAACATTCGCCTCAATATCACGAAGGGCAAAATCTCCAGTATAAAACAAGAGATTTATATTTAAATCTAAAATGGATTCAAAAACTTCGAAGCTGTGTTTAAATTACTTGTTATATCGTTACTTTTAGCCTTTGATCGTACCTAAATAAACATGTCAAAGTTCCCGCAAATATTATAATTCCCAGTAATACAGGGCAGGATTTCCTAGAATTTGCGATTATGTGTTTACGGATGTTGATCGATAAGATTGGATCTCGATTCACTAGAACGGTCGTAAAATTTTCAAAATTTCCATTAATATGTAAAAATTAAATACACTACAACAGCTTTTAATGTTTTTTTGTTTAAATATAAATTTACTGATAGATACGATAATTTCAAGATATATTTATATGTTATTATGTCATGACCTGTGCTTTTATATTATATGTATATGTCAATGTTATCTGATGCCGGTTCCAGATCGGACCCGAAGTATATCTTGAAATTACTTTATATTTGTATTATCGTACGTATCAGTATATAATATATTAATATTTAAAAAAAAACATTAATATGTAATATTATGTAAGTGGTTTATTCGTCCAAATATGTAAGCCTTGACTGAGCGCGTTAGACGTAGGGAGGTGATAAGGATAAACACGGTGAATTAAAAAAACCGGCCAAGTGCGAGTCGGACTCGCGCACAAACGGTATCTATAAACACGGCAAAAAAAACATGTCTGTCGTATGGGAGCCCCATTAAATATTTATTTTATTCTGTTTTTTAGTATTTGTTGATATAGCGGCAACAAAAATACATCATCTGTGAAAATTTCAACTGTCTAACTATCACAGTTCATGAGATACAGCCTGGTGGTAGACGGACAGACGGACAGACAGACGGGCAAGCGGAGTCTTAGTAATAGGGTCCCGTTGGTTACCCTTTGGGTACGGAACCCTAAAAACAGCATAAATCGGCGTATATAATATTGTTTAATACGATTTCGAAGATTTTACTAGGAAAGAAACAAATACTTAGTTATCTTAAGATAATTTCTTTAGTTAATAGACCAATCTGTGGTCAGATGGGAAAAACGCTTTAGACGCAAAATATTTCAAATAGTTTTAGTAGAGACGATAGCAAATGGTGGTACAAGTGTAAAATTTGGCATTGTCATTATGATTGTGTTAAATGTAAAAATTTAACTGGATGAAAGTATTTGTTTCAACTGAGAAACAACAATTAATTAGTCCAAATACGCCCGGTGCACCCTGGGCATTCTGGGCAATTAAAACAAGACCCAATTAACTGACAGATCCTTTCCCTTCAACCGTTGCTTGTCACCGCCCTCTTGACGAAACAATGCCGAAACGACTCGACCAGTGGCGTATTTACCCTAGGGCCAAAAGGGCCATGGCCCGGGGCGGCAGGCTGCGAGGGGTGGCGCAAGCTGCACCTCGCGCTCGCGCTTTCATTTTCAATCGTTTGGTATCTATCTGGTTTATTCCTCCAAGGTTTAATAGTAGTTTATGCTACAAGGGTAAAAAGGAATAAATTACGAGGACGATTTAAAACACGAGCGTAGCGAGTGTTTTAAACGTAACCGAGTAATTTATTGCTCTTACGCCCATGTATCATACTACGTTTTTCAATGCATAGTGTGAGGAAATAAAACAAATATAATCTTGTGAACTTTAAATTATGGTTGGCTCAAAAGGACTGTATCCAGAGCCGTTAAACAGTGGAAAAAAAAGTATTACATTTATGGTACACAGGAAAGGTTGCAGGTTACCCAACCATTGTAAATAAATTAAAAAAAATAATAATAATAAAGCCCTAGGGCAAAATTGTGTTCGGTTTTGACGCATGAAAAGTGGGCCTTTACGAGCACTTGCATTGACAAGTTTATTGCGTTTTGACTTTATTTTATACTTTTAATTAAATTGTTCATCGGAAAATATGTCAATATTGACTAAATGGTGTTAATTTGTTTAGTTTTTTCATTTTTATCATCACAATTCACAAGCCACATCAACACACTGCTGGATTTTATTTTATAATTGAAATATTTTTGCTTTTTTCTCTTAAATTTATGGGGCGACAAACCTTACAGGCCCAGGGCGCCAAACCTTCAAATACGCCACTGGACTCGACCCGTACCGGGACAGTGGTTACTGACAGATGAGTAGTATAAATCATTTATACACAAAGGTACAGCAGCAAACTGGCTACCCCCTATATATTGTCCCCTAATCTAAATCTTATGCCTCTTAGGTATCGCCAAACTAAAAGTAAGTATAATTAGAGAAGAAAACGATATCGTGATATTGGATACAAATGCTGCCATCTGTTGATTGGTCAGACAACGTCGTTTTTTAGGGTTCCGTACCGTACCCAAAGGGTAACCAACGGGGCCCTATTACTAAGACTCCGCTGTCCGTCTGTCTGTCCGTCTGTCACCAGGCCGCATCTCATGAACCGTGATAGTTAGACAGTTGAAATTTTCACAGATGATGTATTTCTGTTGCTGTTATAACAACAAATACAAAAAAACAGAATAAAATAAATATTTAAGGGGGCTCCCATACAACAAACGTGATTTTTTGCCGTTTTTATAGATAATGGTACGGAATCCTACGTGCGCGAGTCCGACTCACACTTGGCCGTTTTTTTTATCAATTTTCGGCCAGTATGAAACTGTCCTCACCCAATTTAATATTTTGCGGAAGTCCCTGGACATATCTACTGATAACGCCGCCCTAAGTCAATTGAGCTGATTTCTTCGTTACTATTTCCCATCATGTTGTCAGCACAGGACTGTACAAACTACAAACATCTACTGATACCGCCGCCCCTAAGTCAATTGAGCTGATTTCTTCGTTACTATTTCCCATCATGTTGTCAGCACAGGACTGTACAAACTACAAACATCTACTGATAACGCCGCCCCTAAGTCAATTGAGCTGATTTCTTCGTTACTATTTCCCATCATGTTGTCAGCACAGGACTGTACAAACTACAAACATCTACTGATAACGCCGCCCCTAAGTCAATTGAGCTGATTTCTTCGTTACTATTTCCCATCATGTTGTCAGCACAGGACTGTACAAACTACAAACATCTACTGATAACGCCGCCCCTAAGTCAATTGAGCTGATTTCTTCGTTACTATTTCCCATCATGTTGTCAGCACAGGACTGTACAAACTACAAACATCTACTGATAACGCCGCCCCTAAGTCAATTGAGCTGATTTCTTCGTTACTTTTTACCATCATGTTGTCAGCACAGGACTGTACAAACTACAAACATCTACTGATAACGCCGCCCCTAAGTCAATTGAGCTGATTTCTTCGTTACTATTTACCATCATGTTGTCAGCACAGGACTGTACAAACTACAAACATCTACTGATAACGCCGCCCCTAAGTCAATTGAGCTGATTTCTTCGTTACTATTTCCCATCATTTTGTCAGCACAGGCCTGTACAAACTACAAACATCTACTGATAACGCCGCCCCTAAGTTAATTGAGCTGATTTCTTCGTTACTATTTCCCATCATGTTGTCAGCACAGGACTGTACAAACTACAAAACATCTACTGATAACGCCGCCCCTAAGTCAATTGAGCTGATTTCTTCGTTACTATTTACCATCATGTTGTCAGCACAGGACTGTACAAACTACAAACATCTACTGATAACGCCGCCCCTAAGTCAATTGAGCTGATTTCTTCGTTACTATTTACCATCATGTTGTCAGCACAGGACTGTACAAACTACAAACATCTACTGATAACGCCGCCCCTAAGTCAATTGAGCTGATTTCTTCGTTACTATTTACCATCATGTTGTCAGCACAGGACTGTACAAACTACAAACAAAGAAGGAAATCCTGCAGGCGTATTGCTTACAGTATCCTGTGTACCCACAAACAACAAGCTTTTTGTTTGGCAAATTCGTTGTGGTTGACAGAAATAGCCGGAAACTTTAATTTATTTTGGAGTCGGATTCCTTACTTCCAAAAGTTAGCACAAAGTTGTAGGGCGACTTTTTACAGATGTCTGTTTTTAGAATTCTATTGCTTTCGGAAACTCAAGATAATAATAATTTATTTCATTTACTTCAACCAACAAAAGTCATTACACACACTGTACCTACACAATAATGTGAGTAATAAAAATATACACTTGAACCTACTTATAGTAACATAAACCAATATTTACATATGTCCATTTTCCAGTATGAACCAATTTGGTCCAATACGTTTTTGTATTATCAAAATTTACTAAAAGATAGAAATTTACATCTTTATATGAATAAAATTTATTGAAAAAGGCGTTATTTTGCGGAAGTCCATCATGAATTTGTGGATATATTAATAATTTGCAAAAATTTATTTTGCTGTCGAGCGGTCGGGCGGACAACACATCCCGAGGATGTCTCGTTTAGAGGCGAAACACGTGTCGATACGTTTTCTTGCTTGTTATTTAAGATTGCTTTATTTTGTGCTCGTAATGCTTGCTTTGCTTGTGCATTTTTATGCGGGCGGGCGGTGCTTGAGTCTACATTTTGAATACCTGGTAAGAGTGTTTAGCGGAATATTGCAAATTATTAATATATCCGCAAATTTATTTGAATAGTTTAACAGTTCTAGTGTACTGAAGTGTTCAACTATCTGTAACCCCTCGGCCACAGCTTCAGGCTTCAAGAGGCGCGCCAAGCGATTCTTCTTGCGACGGCGCGGCGCCGGCAGAAAGAACAAATGTATGAAGTTGTATAGAGTCGGCCACGGGTCGCCGCTCACGCGTCTTTTCCAGCTTCGAGTGACTTGCGCTCTCGCGACGGCGATGTGCGGGGAGACGGGCGGTTGAAACAGTGATCGAGCGCACAGCACGAACTTAGTGTCGAGCGCTTTGAGTGAGCGAGCGCGCTACACAAGGCGCCGACGGGTGTCGTGGCAGGGCAAAGCCCGTCGCAAAAACCGCCTGGAAGCGCAGAAAGAAGCGCTGCCAGAAGCCTAAAGTACGTATGCGTTGAGTTCTACTAAAATATGGATAAATATGAAATATGGACCTGATTTTAGAACATGAACAACGCCAGACTTTCGAGGGTTCTTTGGAAGAAATTAGGCGTCTATATATATTTAAAAAAAACTGTCTTTTGCGAGTCAGAGTCGCGTACCTAGGGTACCATAATTCGACAGTTTTCGGAATTTTTTCAGTTTGTTTTCGTGAATTTCTCAACAGCTAT
The DNA here is from genome assembly GCA_934047225.1 of Ypsolopha sequella. Taxonomy (NCBI): domain Eukaryota; kingdom Metazoa; phylum Arthropoda; class Insecta; order Lepidoptera; family Ypsolophidae; genus Ypsolopha; species Ypsolopha sequella. The sequence continues at coordinate 24,437,048 of OW203984.1, read as the reverse complement.
ATTTTTTCTGTAATCTTTACGATAGCATATACATACAACCATGACTTTTTCCATATTTTTCGGTCCACCAGTTATAGAGATAAGTTTGTTTCGTTTTGTTTCTACATCGATGAACTGCTTGATAATGTTGTGTAAAAAATTTATCAGCTTTTCAATTATGATACACACTTGCTGGAAAACGTTGGATTGGTGACAGCCATGGCTCGCTGCAACTCGAACTATTGAACGTTTCAGTCCTGCGGGCCTATTGTGTATCTCTAGTTGCCTTCTGGACTGGGTGTCTATCATCAAAAACATAGATATACTATCGAATTCCGATGTCCTAAGGATATTTTCGCACTTGAAGTGACGACACAGATTGTTAATAGTTCAATACCCACTAAAGGCAATTTTGAAATTTCAGTTTTTAGCTATGTTTTTGATGATAGGCACCTCGTGCAGTTGGCAACTAAAGATACAGAATAGGGGGGCTGACCATGGCTCGAGGTTATAAAATATCAAAGCTCATCCCTAGTATCAGGAGCATCTCTACAAACTCCTGTGATCTTCTACAAAGGAGGTCAGTTAGTTATTGAGAAATTGGCTAAAAGGTGACAGTCACTTTTGATGACGATGATACTTGCACCCGTAGCACATAGCGTTCGACGTGACTTCGTTGAATCACAAGTGCGAGGAGCGTGACAAACTGTTTAATCTCAAAAACATCGTATCACGCTCCTCGCACCTTTAATCTCTTTTTTATCTATTTATTTAATTTAATTATGTTTAGCTGTCACTAATAATATGAAAAAAAAACGTGATCTTGCTAAGTTTCTTGCCCTTCTTCTAAGCGAGACTAATCGAATGGGTGAAGTTAGGCATATATTTATTATACGTATTGCATAAACATAACATTATTTATTCCTTATTCCTATATTTTCATTTTATTCAAGTGTATTTTTTAAATTAAATTTAAGTAAACCCAACCTTTATTATTCCCCAGCATGTTTCCCCATATTATTATTTATGCCATAAAACTATTACCTATACACACAGATTATTTAATTGGGTACTTATATTACATTAAAACTGACCTGTAATAAGTGTATCTGTTATAGCTACATTACATAAATAAATATATATCATTTCTTATTTCATTCAACTAAGTCACGTTGCGCACGATTAAACACTGTGCTACGGGTGCAAGTCAAGACAAACAGACGAGTGATAGATGAAATAAAGAATACTTGATAAATAGCGCGTATAGCTTTGATCAATAATATATTGTTGATCGAAGGCGTGTATTTATGTATTGACCAAATATTGCTCATCTCAATTATTACACTCCTGTGGGTCGTACGATCAAAGTGTTTGCGCTGGACCTGATAACTTTTATCCATAGACGAATACAGCCTACAGACTCCTCATAACAGGTGACCGATTTTTCTCAACACATCTGACTGAACCAGCAGATACAATTCGCCACCCCAAAATTATATGTTTCGGTAGGCCAAACCAAAATGGCTGCTATATTCATTACATTAGAGTTTAGTGTCTTCGTCTTGGGGAAATTCGTAAGATTGGAAAAGCCAATAGGATTGCAGTATCCCGTTTCGATTGCTGACAGAATGTAAGCAAGATGTTGAACAATAGAAGTCTTTCTGGGCTGTATTGCCTATGCTTTTATCTTTTGTTGACTGTTCATATTCGAATAGCAAATATCTACCAATTATAGCCTTACTTTTTGTTCTGGTTATGAAGAGAAACCTTTAAGGCTCCAGTCCCCTAAAAATCAGTATTCTTGCAGAATTATCAGAAAAGAAAGATTTTACATATTTTAGTTAGTAAGAAAGCAATAAAGAAAATACATTTTACGTTAATTTATAGTGTGGAAGTTGAAAATTTCAAAACTTATTTTTCATTTACTTTAATGCTACTTTTAATAGGTTTTTTAGGCTTTAAACATACCTTTATTTATGTTCTACGCGTTGAGAGTCTCATTCATGCACACGTCACGTAAAAATTATGATAAAAACAAGAAATTTATTCCGGTAACATTTATTCCCATATCTTCAACAATAATCTTACCTGGTTACTTTTTTGGATAATACTTTAGTTTTCTTATTTCGAGTGCTTTAAGTAGTTGTGATTTTATGAATTCAACCACTGATAAAATATTTTTTTTCTACTAGAAAACTATCGTTTAGCGTAGTCAAATTTAAAACACGTAGAATAGAACTATTAATAAGTGAAATAACAAAAAACGGTATTTAAAAAATTATGTTATCGAAACTTATCGAGAGTTTAAAACACAAAACGCGTCGATATTTCCCTCAGTTTCGCTGGGACATCGCAGCGTTCAGACGTGTGTTGTGTAGCTCGACGTCATTTTACCTCCCGCTCGCACGGTTGCTCCCTTTCCCTCACGTAGATTCTTATGGCAGAGAATATAAAGTATTACTACGTAAAGAAGCGACACTCACCTCCCCGCGCGAATTTAACGTCCCCCGCGGTCCCCCGCAAGTTAGTGGAAATCTGGAGTCAGGCAGAGCTCGATTACCACTCGTTTGCTGCGCGCGTGTTTTGTTACAAAGTTTTATCACGATACTGATTTTTAATCAGTATGGTGCGTTATTGCAGTGTTTATGGATGCCTGGAAAACTTTTTTTCAAAAATTAGAATTGCGTGATCAAACCTTACAATTTCGTTCAGTTACGCATTTGGAACAATAAAATCAGTATTTATAACTTTCCATGTTTTGACAAGTTTTCATTTTTTTTCCAAAATTTATGTTTGAGTAGTTGTTAATTATATGATGATCATTTATGCATACGAAACTATATAGGTACTTACTAAGCTTAGGCATACTATATATATATATATATATATATATATATATATATATTATATATATATATATTTACTTTTAAAGTAACGAAAAAGCAGCGGTGACTCAGGGATAGAACGCTGGCCTCTTAATCTTGAGATTAAGGTTCGATTAAGGCTCACCACCCATCACGTTGGGACGTAATATTTGCAGGTGAAACGCGGGTTTACCGAGTGTGGGTGGACTGTGACTTGCATTTCAAAGTTCACACACATCCGACACCCCCCGGGGCATTCAGGTCGTAACGATTTATATACATATATAAGGTTAAATAACATTATTTGGCGAAACTCAAAACAAAGGTAGTACTAGTCTATACGGACAACTGTTTGCATGGGAGCTAAGCGAAATTCTTAACATTTTTTCACTTCCTCCTATACAAATTGCTCCGATCAGCTGACTAGTCCAGTATGGAAAGGTGAAAACGAATTTTAAGAATTTTTCACTATCCTATTAAAAAAAGTTATTCATACGGACATGTTCTACATACGTTTCAAATTTCGCCAACTAATTGAATTTAACCTTGTATATATATATATATATATATATACATATATTTTTTTAATACTGATTAATCCACGGGGAACCAGAAATTGGACTACGCTAAAATTTAGGAAGAGAATCACATAAGTTGCTGACGATTGCTGCCAGCCCTAGACTAGCTCACGCACACACACAAGCGTGTGCGGACAAGCCAGATGCGCGCGTGAGAGTGTAGGTAAATAACTTGAGCCTTGACTATGAAGTGACGGGGGTGTGCTTATGGAGAGGCGAACTGTATCATGAAAGTTGCTCTACTTGAATATTGCACTTATCATTTAATAAGTAAACAACTATGGATAAAATATTTTTTGAATATTTTAAGAAATCCCTGTTTGGATAAAATAAAGTCTAATCTACGTCCGTCCGTATTTCACAGCATCATAACTTTAGCACCGTAAAGATAAAGACATGAAATTTGGCACAAAAATAGCATTAATTTGCCTTCATATTATATTGTAAAAAAAATATGAAAAATTTGAAATTGTTTAAAATATTTTCAAAACAAAAGTGAGAAAAATAAAAAATATCCTAAAAATACAATATGGGTATCAAACTGTAGACACTAAAAAGGTGATTGTAAAAATATATACGAGTACTTTTACTATATTTACTGCCACTGGTTTTGTGAAATCTTTAAAAAAACTACAATAATGTGTATGTCCGAAACTGGTAGACCGAAAAATATGAAAAAAAATTTCATTATAGATCATAACTGACCAATAACCGGGAAAACTAATGATTTAAAAATATAAAAAAAAAGTAAAATAAATGAAAAAAATATTTATAAAAATACAATATGGGTATCACATTGTAGGTATTAAAAAGCTTATTGTAATAATATATAGTTTGGCTATATTTAATTGCATCTATTTCGAGAAATCCTTGAAAATATATAAAAAAATGTATGTCCCCCCTCTTATCTCCAAAACTGGTGGACCGAAAAATCATGGTAATATGCGTTTACGTAAGAATTACAGAAAAAATAAAGCGGTTGAGAAATTCACGAAAAAAAATTATAAAACTAAATTTATCATCCACAATACGGAACCCTAGGTTCTGACTAGAGTCTGACTCGCACTTGGCCGGTTTTTTTTCAAGATGTTTGCGGTAGGCCGTTTTTTTGGGCGGTTTTAATTTGTTTTCGGAGCTTTTATTACTACCCTTAATTTTTACCATAAGTATCCGGTTATCCGGATAATACATTATCCGTTATCCAGATAGTAAAAATCTGCAAATAATTGAATGCCCTAATTCGCTTAGATTAAGTTATGTTAATGTGTGTTAATTCGAAAACCCGTAAAGCCGTATTTTAGAAGTTGTGGTCTATAAAACCCACGGGTATGGCGTGACACAAATTTTATACCAGCACCGCTGTCGCCACTTTTTGGAATAACTAAAGCCGAAGCTACATCCTTTTTATTACTTTACTTACTTTTATTTAAAATATCTTAAAAAATCTTGATGAATAAAGAAATTTTCGGGCACAACTACGCCCTTTTTAGGGCATGCAGGTTTCCTTAGAGCGATGGAGCTCATCACGTTGAGACGTAATAATCGTCAGAGAAACGCGGGTGTACTTATAGGTACGCGTATGGGTGGACTTATGACTTGCATCTCACAGTTCACACTCGGAACACCTCTTGACACCCCTTCGGTAAAAATCTGCAAATTATTGCATGACCTATAAAATGTACTGTGTCTAAATACTAATCACTCTTACTGCTACCAATTAGCCATCTATTCCAGGTAGATTTACTTTTGTTTATTTTGCTTTTGCAAATTCATTTTGTTTGTTCCGATAAACAAACCAAACTTGAATACCGTTACTTGAATAATTAAAAATCTTCACATGTCAAATTTTAAGTAATCGTACACTCATTTAACGAAGTAGAGCAACATTCAGGTGCCGTCTTTAACATCTTAATGCAGCGGGGGGACGCCACTCCTAAAGCCTCAGGAAAGATGAAAGCGAAATGTTGCGAAGAGAGTCTGGGGCCTTAAGGCTGCGTATAAACCTGGACAAATTAGTGATTTTGCCCCCGCATCCCCGCACCTCAACTGTTTGCGCGACCGGCCGTCACCGGCCGCGAGCGCTATTTCTTAGCTCCCACGAGCGGTGTGGATCCGCGGTCATTAACCCGTGCACGTGCTAGTTTTCAATAATAAGTATAATGCATCTACGATGTATAAAATTCAACCCAGTTGACAAAATGGTTTGTTCGCAATGGCATTTTTTTGCGTAATTGTGTTTGCATCTAATTTTTATATTTCAAAATTTTATTTTTCGAAAGTCGTACTTGCAAAGATAATGATAACGATGATGATACAACGATACGTCGATACGACGATACGTTGATACGACGATACGTCGATACAACGATACGTCGATACGCCGATACTTCGATACGTCGATACGACGATACGTCGATACGGGGATACGTCGATACAACGATACGTCGATACGGGGATACGTCGATACAACGATACGTCGATACGCCGATACGTCGATACGCCGATACGTCGATACGACGATACGTCGATACGCCGATACGTCGATACAACGATACGTCGATACGCCGATACGTCGATACGACGATACGTCGATACAACGATACGTCGATACAACGGTACGTCGATACGTCGATACGTCGATACGACGATACGTCGATACAACGATACGTCGATACGCCGATACGTCGATACGCCGATACGTCGATACGACGATACGTCGATACGGGGATACGACGATACGACGATACGGCAATACGTCGATACGACGATACGTCGATACGAGGATACGTCGATACGCCGATACGTCGATACGTCGATACGAGGATACGACGATACGAGGATACGACGATACAACGATACGTCGATACAACGATACGTCGATACGCCGATACGCCGATACGTCGATACGCCGATACGTCGATACGACGATACGTCGATACGGGGATACGTCGATACAACGATACGTCGATACGCCGATACGTTGATACGCCGATACGTCGATACGACGATACGTCGATACGGGGATACGTCGATACAACGATACGTCAATACGTCGATACGTCGATACGGGGATACGTCGATACGTCGATACGACGATACGTCGATACGAGGATACGACGATACGAGGATACGACGATACAACGATACGTCGATACAACGATACGTCGATACGCCGATACGTCGATACAACGATACGTCGATACGCCGATACGTCGATACGCCGATACGTCGATACGACGATACTTCGATACGGGGATACGTCGATACAACGATACGTCAATACGCCGATACGTCGATACGTCGATACGGGGATACGTCGATACAACGATACGTCAATACGCCGATACGTCGATACGTCGATACGGGGATACGTCGATACGTCGATACGGGGATACGTCGATACAACGATACGTCAATACGTCGATACGTCGATACGGGGATACGTCGATACGCCGATACGTCGATACGACGATACGTCGATACGAGGATACGACGATACGAGGATACGACGATACAACGATACGTCGATACAACGATACGTCGATACGCCGATACGTCGATACAACGATACGTCGATACGCCGATACGTCGATACGCCGATACGTCGATACGACGATACGTCGATACGGGGATACGTCGATACAACGATACGTCAATACGCCGATACGTCGATACGTCGATACGGGGATACGTCGATACGCCGATACGTCGATATGTCGATACGGGGATACGTCGATACAACGATACGTCGATACGGGGATACGTCGATACAACGATACGTCGATACGCCGATACGTCGATACGCCGATACGAGAATACGTCGATACGCCGATGGTGATGGTGAGATAAGGTTTTGTTAGTCTCCCAGAGGGGTAGGCAGCTAGGCAGAGACTACAGATTTCCATCTGCTACGATCCAGACACAACTCTTTCGCCTCTTCCACATCCATCAACCATATTTATTGTGATATTAAATTGTAAGCTAAAAAAAATACCTCAGACGAAAAACATAGCGATATTCATTAGTCCATTGAGACAACCTTTAGTTCAACATCTTTAATAAAACATGACCTATCTACTTATTTTGTTAAGTAATGGCGTACCTTTGCATTACTTTCATCCACTGCTTTATTTTCACTCGTAAAACATTTTTATTCCATTTTTTACATTGGTTGCATTTATTTCCCATGTTTCAAATTACGAGATTTATTTAAATTACGAAACCGGGACGTCGAGAGCGCAAAAACGTAGCCCTCCCGTCTCAACGGAGCGATCACAACTGACCGACGGGTGAGTGACGAAACAAAGCATGGAACAAAAAGCGCGTGCGACCGAGATATCTTGTCGCCGCCTTGTCTCAGAATAAATCGACGTAAGCGCCAATTCTTAGATGTTAAATTAAATGAAAACGAAACACAATTATTCAAAATCCCCGTGCAATTATACGGGGTCATTTGTTTTCTTATTTTTAATACAAATTTCAAGGCAAACTGTTTTAAGAAAGGTCCTTTAACACTCGAAAAACATGAAATATAGAGGTAACTTCATAATTTTTTTCTATCGAGCGAACTTAAAGCTTTTGCGTTTTTGCTTCTGCACGAATATCAGCCCTATAGTCTATTATCTATATTATTTTTATTAAACCGATTGACCAAGTTACACAATGTTTTATGCTCATTTGAAATTGTGCATCTGACATTATACCGACCCTTAAGTTTGATCAAAGCTCTACATACTTTAAAAGTATTAAATAGCTAGAAGTGGGAGCTTTTCATTCGCACATAGAAAACCTTTATTTACAAGCCTGGTTTAAACTTTGTCAGAAATAAATACAAAAAGAAACAAATTAACAAAATCTTTAAATAAATGTTAATAACGGATAAACTAACTTTAAATTTTGTATTTAAGGTACGGGATTATCACCCATCATTAAGTGGTTCAGTATGTGGTTTACAGGTGGTAGATCTGATGCCGGTCTCGACTGTGGAGGTACCAACGTCTTACTTGGATACACCCTCGAAGTAATTCGGAGGAGAGTACGAGGACAGCTCACAGGCAAAAAACCAAGAGGCCCACCATGCCTAGGACCGATGGATGACGGTATATCCATTATCCATCCCTAATAGCCGGGTCTTATCGGGAACAGACTGGCGACGGGCAGCGGCGTCACTGGTGCGAGGGTTCCGGTACCGCGATCACCAACCCGCCTGCCCAGCGTGTGTGAGTATGGGCAATTCTTCCAGGATGACCGCCGGGAGTGGCAAAGTCCTGCCCCTCTATTCTGTATCTTTAGTTGCCAACTGGACTAGGTGCCTACCATCAAAAACATAGCTAAAAACGGAACTTTCTAAATTGCCATTAGTGGGTATTTAACTATTTAAGAACTGTGTCGTCACTTCAAGTGCGAACATATCTTTAGACTATTGGAATTCGATAGTATATCTATGTGTTTGATGATAGACACCAAGTCCAGATGGAAACTAAAGATACATAATAGGCCCTCTGGAAAGGCTTATGTCCAGCAGTGGACGATGTAGGCTGATGGGTGGAATGGATGTATGTGGTTTAATTTGGCGTCACTATTAAGATCCAGGGCGGTGATTCTGGCGAGTGCGGATAAATTGCGAAGGCAGATTTCGTGGGATTTTAAAACAGTTTTTCTACGAATGTGTACAGATTTTCTCTATTAAAACATTTAGCGTACAGTGCTCCCAAAGTGATAATGCGCATACAAATCTTCGCCACTGTTCGGCAAAGTTCCTTACACTTTCTATACAAGCAATACGGTCACGTGGTACGTCCGGTCGTTCGGCTATAGATTTGTATGCGCATTATTACTATGGAAGTACTGTGTACATACTATATTGCTGGCATTGTGTAGTCCTTATTTGGAAAGGTTTAGTCATATTGTCTTTATATGGCATGATATTTATCACGCCATAAGCAAAAGTCGAATGACTGATATTGCGAGTGAAATCAATGTCAGAGTAGCCGTCTTGTACGGAGATTCTGGCTAGTGCGAAACAAATTTCAACGGCAGATTTCAATTGATTTTACAAGGGATTTTCTACAGAAATGATTGTTTTTCTGCTTTCGCTATTTTTACGCATGCGCCAGAATCGCCGCCCTGTATAGCAAAAGTTGTTGGCAGAGCGCATTACAAATTGGAAATAAAATGTTATTTATAGTACCACAAAGTGCTCTGGTATTTTTATTTCATAGAATTTTCTGTGTTTATTTGTTTTATAAATCTCATTTTCTCTCTTCCTTTTAAAAAAAGTGTAACTTTTGTACGTTGTATTTTACTGTCACGAAAAAGCTGAAAAGTTAGAAATAATTGTACTCGTCTAGACACGAACAAATTTTACTTTGAAGCCAACCCTGAAATCAGTAAAAAGAGCTGTTCCTTAAAAAGCTATTTCCACGTAACCAAAATGTATCAAATAATGTTTTTTTTTTTGTGATTTCGGGGTTGGCTCCGTAGGTGAATCCATGTGTGTCGTATGTGTATGTGAGGTATTTAGCTGTAAGACTCCCAAATATCAAATAAGTAAATAAATAAATGTCGTGGCCAGATCGTAGAATTGGACAGATCGTAAAGTATGAAATCGAAAATCTTTCATCAGGAATTAAAAAAATAGACGAGTGGAGCGAAGCGAGGCGTTAGGTTTACATTTAATAGTAGTTTATGCTACTAGGGCGCAAAGGAATAAATTACGAGGACGATTTAAAACACGAGCGTAGCGAGTGTTTTAAACGTAACCGAGTAATTTATTGCTTTTACGCCCGTGTATCATACTACTTTTTTCAATGCATAGTGTGAGGAAATGAAAACAAATATAATCTTGTGAACTTTAAATTATAATTGGCTCAAAAGGACTGTATCCAGAGCCGTTAAACAGTGGAAAAAAAAGTATAATATCTATGGTACACAGGAAAGTCTGCAGGTTAGCCAACCATTGTAAATAAATAAAAAAAAAATAATAATAAAGCCCTAGGGCAAAATAATCGACTTTTTGTTCGGTTTTGATGCATAAAAAGTGGGCCTTTACGAGCACATGCATTGAAAACAAATATACATTTGGGGAGCTGAGCGAAGCGTAGTGGAGCAAGGCGACCCTTCTTATTTTACAGATATATGATATCCCTGGGCAGATCATGGTGTGCCCAATTCTACGATATGTCGACGACATATAAGAAATTCGGCTTTTGAGCGAATAAATATTCATCCATACAACACACGTCACGGAACTCAATTTTAGTCGAAAATAAAAATAAATCAAACTCTAGATACAATAAATAATTTAATAAGTATCCCATCTCGTTCGATCAAAATTGCTAGCTGGGCCCTAGAGACGCGTCTGCCAGTATCTCATCATGACAACGTCGGACCACCCTAGGGTATTGCAGGGTTTCTAATCAAATGATTAAACTTAAAAGTAAATATCAGTGTAATGGAAATTCCCGAGAGTTATTAGAGTTAGCTTCAAGGTAATTCCATCCATCCGATATTAAATTCAAGAAAAGAGGATTATTAAAAGTCAATCCAGCATAAAAAGTGTGCTGAAACTACGGTAAGTATCTTCAGAGCGAATATATTTATAGAGTAGTTAATCTTAGTACAAACGCTCAGATTCGAACTCACACAAACAGACGCGTGCTCTACACGCCCGCGCCCGCCGCGCCGAGATTTTTATGGAGACTCCCCCGAGCTTCGCTTAGACGACGTGTAGAGCACGTATCTGTGTGTGTAAGTTTGAATCAAGCGTCTTACTAAGATTCACTACTCTGTAAATATATTTACTCTGGTATCACAATCTCGTTACATTTTTACGTAGAGCCAGGCTCGGACTAGCCTCAGTGTGGTCAGGGCATGTCAGGAGAAATCCCGAGGGGATGGGATGGGTTGCTTGTTGGGCTATTAGAGCAGATTTTTTTTAAACCTGTGGTTGAAAGCGCCCATAAGACTTAGGATGTAGAGCGCTCGCCTAGTAACAGATCAAAATTGCGTGAATTTTGAATTTCAGTGTTCTGTTTCGATTAATTAGAAAAAGGCGGGTTTTTTATTTGACTTTGTTTTTATTGTGAAGAAGTTAAAAGTGAAAAAAAATTAACTAAACAAAAAGCGACCAAGTGCGTGTGAAGCTCACGAGTTGATAGTATCGTGCTATATTAAAAAATGTATCTGGGTATATTTTACAATTGGCGCCATCTAAATAAGAGTTTAGAAACCATTAAATTTTACATGTTCGTTCATAATATTCTTTTAAGAATATGACATAGCCAAAACAAAAACCAGTTCCGGGCGTGGCTTATTCTATTTTACGATAGCGCGTGGGGGGAAATTCGTCCCGGTCTCTAAGTTCGCGTCACCATAGCAAAAATACGAATAGAGTGGACGAGGCAGGGTCAAAAGTAATACGTATTTTATTTTATCTAATTTATTACTGTATTTCGATCATCGTCACACGGCATTGATCCTACTTGCTATCACGTCGGGACGTAAATTTATTATGGTCGGCTAAAAGTGGTTTTTTGAGTGTTTGATTTATCAGTTGACCCTCGGAACATTTCAGACACTCCTTTAGAGATACATAATAATATTGTGGCGGTTAATTGTCACCATTACCCATTCTTTAAATATTTTTCGCCCGTTGAGCTGGTTTTACACTTGCGGGAAAATAAATTGGACCAAAAATTTCTTTACAAAAAATTTTTACTAAAGTTGTTATTACAAAAAGTGGAAACTAACAAACATTCTCGGAAGGAATGCACCACGTCACTACCTATCTCACTGTAGCCTATATCAATTATGCCTCTCTCATTCAACCACGTTTAACTGCGTTCCTATCTCATTCCAACTCATTTTAAATAGCGTCACTATTTATCTCACTCTAACGCGTGTTAAATGGCATTTCTAATGAACGTCAAATATTTTTACTGCCCGCCACTCTTTCATTCTAAATTCTAATTATTTTAAAAAATACGCAGCTCCTTTGGTAGTAAAATAGCAATAACTTTTTTTTCAAAAGTAATACACAGAAATTGCCAGATCATTTGAAAAACAATATTTGATGAGCCGTTATTTAAGACAATTTGCAAAACTAACATAGGACATTTTTTTTCAGGGTGTGGTATCGAACTAACCTAATTACAAAAAATTGCTCATAAATTGGGTTTTTATTTTTCTTCCTGATGTAACAGCATTTCAAGGTTTATTTTTGACTTTATCAATAGCATGACTATTCAGAGTTGCGCAACAAAAATTTTATTCTTAGAATTTAGAACTGGTTAGCATTGACTCTCAAAAATCTATTCGAATTTATAAAAGTACCATCAACTCGAAGACTATCTACTTTTTGCTGAGGTCATAATTTGATATTCTGGTCAGTCATGAGCTGGCCTACCAGCCTTCCAAGGGAAAGAGTTGACTTTTGGGACACCTGTTTACCCTTGCGATAAATCGCCAAGTGTTTGAAATGTTCAGGTCTCTTTACGCAAAATGAAAAAACAAAACTCTTTTAGGATTAATTTGTTGTCCCTATGTTTGTCTGTTTGTCCGTTTGTCTAGGCAATTTTTCTGGGTAAAATCAATAAATGCTAATATTTACAGCCCTGTAAAATATACATATTATAACGTTTTTATGGCCTTTTGTTTAACTTTTTCATACAAATTTTCTCCTTATGAAAATATAGAGATCAACACTTAACATAATATTTTGCGTTTGAAAGAAAGCACAGAAAGGAACTCTAGAACAAATAATGTAAAAAATATTAAACCATATCTTTCTATTCTAAAGGGATTAATAATTTACTGTTTGTTCAATGTGGCGATAGCTTTGTTTATTATTTTTTTCTTTCTTTGTTACAAAGATAACAAATATTTTCATACAACGTTTTCCTTAAGGGCTATTTCTCCGAATTTGTAACAAAATATTAAGAAATAATTATAACGGTAAAGTACAACTTTTAGCTAAGACAATTTATTGTTAAAAGTTTGCTATATGCATAAACATATTTTAATGATATTATGGTATCTTCAAAATAATTGGGTTTTCCATAAGCGTGATATCAGATTATTTAAGAAATTTACGGCTGGTATCACGACGACGGATAAGCCAATTATTTTATTACTATTGTAATATAATTAAAAATATGTTAATGCATACAGCAGACTTTTAACTATAAGTTTTCTTAACTAAAAGTTGTATTTTTACTTATTGAAATTGTATTTCTCATCAAGAAGTGCAAAATGACAAGATATTCAAAATAAGTTAATTGAATTTGTGAAATGGTTTCAGGTCAAAACAGTTTTCCATGAAACGGTAATTGTTTATACTTAGCAAAGTGTGTAAACTTAGTCATCTTAACATGAACGACGCCTGTATTTCTGTCTTTTTTATTTCCGGTATAGATAAAAATATACAAACTTGTTAAACTTTGCGTAAAAACGAGGCAATATTGACGATATCCTGACAGCTATTATGATGGTGTTTTACCAAATTTTGCTTTTTGGGCTGTATAGAGACGTAGTTAGATGTCACTAGAATATACTCATGAAAAAAGATATGAAAAAAATAAGCTGTAGACTTCACATTCGGTTTATAACTATTGTATGAATTTTAAGAAAAATACAGGGGTAAAGGGACCTCTTAAGGAAAACCTTGTATTAAACTATTTGTTATCTTAGTAAAAAATATTTCAAGGAAAAAAATAAACAAAGCTATCGCCACATTGAACAGTAGATAATTAATCCCTTTAGAATAGAACAACATGGTTTTCATATTTTTTACATTATTTGTTCAACAATTCCTTTCTGTGTTGACTTTTAAATGCAAAATATTATCTCAAGTGTTCATCCCTACATTTTCATAGTGAGAAAATTTGTATGAAAAACGTAAAAAAAAAACGTAAAAACCTAAAACGTAATATAAATAAAAACGTCAAAAGTATGTTTTTACAGCTCTATAGAGGGCCGTTTATATTGGTATTTATTAATTTTACCCAGAAAAAATTGTCTAGACAAACGGACAGACAGACAAACATAGGGATAACAAATTAATCCTAAAAGAGTTTCATTGTTTTCATTTTGCGTAACAGAACCTGAACATGTACCGACAGGATTATCTACGATCTAGTAATTTTGCCATGCACTGTAAATATTTCAAAATAAATTTCTATATTTTAAATGCTTGGCGATTTATCCCAAGTAAGTGTACCTATATAATTTGCAAAAAACTTCACTTATTTGGACCTGAAATGGTGAGCCAATACTACAGGGTAATTTCACGAAAAGGTCATTGACCTTTGTTACAGATCTCAGTAAGTATAAGTAAATTAATTTGGGTTTCAATAACGATTACAAAATTATTCTTTTAGAGTAACATATATTATTTTCCCGCATAAAAGTATGAATTCATTCCAAATTCATTCAGTTTTGTTGTTATGACTATGGCACGATGTAGCTAAATCACTCATACGCATATTTTGTTGAGTTTTTAACGGCAGGAATATGATGCTCCTCGAAATATTACTTTATAAAATTAATTTCAATGTGTTTTGAAGTAGTTTTGGGAGATATTTATAGCTTGCAAAAAAGGGCACAGGTTCCACGTCTTACGGGCGCCAACGCTAGGCGTAGACTGACAATATCTTGCTGCCGCTGACTGCATCAGTGGATTTACGTATTTTTGGAAAAAGGGGGTGCTTTTTTTGACCCGAATAACGTGGTATTTGGAAAATGAATAGATATCATTCACACTAATTTTATTAAAAAAAAACCAACAAAATCGCGAAAGCGATACCTGAAACAAAATCGATAAAAAGTGTGCAATAGAGGGTTACAAAAAAATTCATTGACAGTACAAATATGAATCGATTAACGTGGTTTGTGGAAAATGAATACCTTAAAGTTCAACCAAAAACATGTATTTTTTTTATGGCTATACGTAACCTAATTATTGCAACAAAATCATCCGAAAGCTGACATTTTATTTCTGTTTGTATTTTCGATCCCCTTAATAAAATTTTTCCTCTTGGTATGATTTTGGTCTATTAGTTTTGTAACTAAGAGAGGGCATACATTTTTTGTATCATATCGTATAATTTTCATATTGATTTCTCGAAATCTCTGCATTTAAATATAGCATAATTGTATATATTTATATTACGACTAATTCGAGACCATCGGGCCGTGGGGTCTAGATGCTGAGCTCCTTTTTAAAGAGTTATCTTTGTGGGGACCTGAAAGCTGGCGCTTATCTTAGCCAGACAATCAGTCTGGCCATTTAAAGAGGAAACACTGGCAGCCACCCATTCATGTCAACTTCTTTTAATACAGGGACCTGTTACACTTATATCTAATTAAGAGCAACATTTTTACGACGACTACCTCAGTAAAAGTTTAACTAAAGATGAAGAAACGTTGAATAATTAACGAACCAAAGTATTCAAGAATACAGCTGCGGTCAGTCCACCCTGTCTCATTTCACATTCCAGTCTATACAGTTTCTGAAAACTTGCCAAACCATCCTACCATATTGTTTTGGTTAGAAGATCAGTACTTTAGTATCTCTACAAGCTCGCCGATAAACTCAACGCATATATAATAGGCCATAATTTTGTGTATGAAACCAGATCAAATGCCTTGGATAGATCTAAGAACACAGCCATCCGATGAATGCGGCATAGACTAGGGTTTTCCTGTTAATGTAGTAACTCTGCAAAAAGCGTTGGATTATTTAAAATTCACAACTCACTTGTAATGGGTGGCGCAAAAGTAATGTCATAGTTTGAATTGGCTGCCATTTTGTTATTAATGAAAAAATAAGAGCTCTGCTATCATAAAAAGTTTATTTGAAAGTGTAAAATTGATGACATGAATTGGAAAAAATTATATCGCTCAAATAGCCACCTTCCGAGTTGATGCATAATTGCACTCGTTTTACGGCATTTTGAATTGTTGCTCCCTAAACATCTGGCTACTGGCACCAAATTGGCGATTTCTTCTTCAACGTTATCTTTAAAGACTTTTAAAGACAAGGTTCGTGGTTCATTGTGGTAAACGCGAGATTTTAAAAAGCCTCAAATGAAGATAAGTCTGGTGCTGTTAGATTTGGCGATCTAGACGGCTAGTTCAAATCTCCAAAACGAGAGATCAAAATTTGTCAAATAAGCAGTAACAATAATTGCACGTTCTTGAGGTGTGTATCGCTCCATGGCTTGTTAACAACTAATTCTCTATTATATCTACATTATAATTGTCAAAGCACAGTGACATTTGGCGCCATCTGCAAAAATGGCAGCCAATTCACATTATGACATTACTTTTGCGCCACCTTGTATAATAAGGTAAGTGACTTGTAAATGAGAAAAAGACATCTAGATTATATTTGATATATAAACATACTCAATTTTAATTAAACAAACAATAATGAAATCAACGTAATAAATAAATTGTACAAAACGTTAAAGACAAAAAAAAAAAAACATTTCAAAATTAAAACTAACTGTTTCAATTGAACAGTCATGAAACTAAGAAATTTCCGTTGCGTATCTTGACGTTTTGATAAAATGAACAACTCTAACCATACAAATTTTAGTTCTGCCGAATTCCCTATAAAAAAATTCCTTCCTTTAAATCAAAACACCGCCACAAATGGCCCTGGAGACTAAGTCTTTTATGAAATGACTAGACGAAGTGTGTTGCTAAATGAAAAGTTAAAAAAGCACAACATTCTCCGATAGATGCTCAAAAAAGTAAAAACCGGCCAAGTGCGAGTCAGACTCGCGTACCTGGGATTCCGTATTGTGGATGATAAGTTTAATTTTGTCATTTTTTTCGTGAATTTCTCAACCGCTTTATTTTTCGTGTAATCTTTATGTGAATACATATTACCATGATTTATTTCATATTTTCGGTTTACAAATTTTGGAGATAAGGGGGGGGGGGCATACATTATTTAATGGTTTTTCAAGGATTTCTCGAAATATATATGCAATTTAATATAGCCAAACTATAGATTTTTACAATCAAATTTCTAATACCTACAATTTGGTAACCATATTGTATTTTTATTAAAAAAAAAAAAAAAATTACTTCTTTTTTTATGTTTCTCATTTGTGCTCAACTTTTTTGAAGCCGCTAGAGTTTTACTGTAATTAGCCAGTTATGATCTATATTGGATTTTTTTTTCCTATTTTTCGGTCTACCAGTTTTGGAGATAAGGGAGGGACATACATATTTTTGTGGTTTTTTAAAGATTTCTTAAAACCGGTGCCAATAAATACCGTAAAAGTATATATTTTTGCAATGAACTGTTCAATATCTATAATTTGATATCCATATTGTATTTTTAGGATATTTTTCATTTTTTTCCATTTTGTTTTGGAAATATTTTGAACAATTTAAAATTTTTCATAAATTTTTGGCACCGTAATATGTAGGCAAATTAATGCAATTTTTGTGCCAAATTTCATGTCCGTTTCTTCAACGGTGCTAAAATTATGAGGCTGTGACACACGGACGGACAGACGGACGGACAACGGACTATCACCATAAAGGTTCCTTTTGTACCTTTTAGGTACTACGGAACCCTTAAAATGGCAGCAATGCTTGCAATGCGCTCCGCCTATGTAGATAAAAGTATTAGCTGCGAAATAAACACATGCCCATTACTATGATCGGTACGAAAATCAACCAGACCCCCGTTCATTAATTAACACTTTCGACAGGTACCAACACTGACAGCAGGATAGCGTATACAATTTTCGACGCGTGCGACAAAGATGGCAATAGAACCCGTGTCGCGAACCCTCGTTTACGTGTTCTGTGATTTTCAATTCATAGTTCACACTCGGGAATACCTCTGACACCCACTCGGGGATTCGTGTCGTGACGACATGTTTAAATGAAATGGGTTATTTATTACTTTTGTATTGTATTGAGGCCAAACTACAATTTTTAGAATTTTTGTCTGTCTGTCTGTATGTATGTACTGTACCCATGTATGTTCCGTTTTAACTCGATAACCACTCAAAGGATTTGAATGCGGTTTTCTTCATTATCATCGTAGTAGAACATACGCTTTGCGATACAATAACCGCCAAGCTGCAAATGGGCCAAACTTTATCCGTTATATGGTGACAGACAGTCTTATTACAATAGTATTAAGTCTTAAATTAGTCATTGCGAGATAGCAAATAAATTCACGTAACGGCCAAAAAAATTATGGGCACTATAATATACCTAAATGTATCATGCTGCCAGCATATTCAGTCAGAAATTGGCTGGGTTTCCTCATATCGTTGTGCGCCATCTACCGCAATTCAGAATAACCATCTGCACGCTTAGTTAGATTGCCAGCTTACCACCGAAAGTTTAATGAAAAAAATGTTAAAAACACCTGATTAAGAATTCACTATTTTCTGATGCGATGTTATGAAAATTTCGTGTTTTTATTCATAAAATAAATAAATATGACGAACCAGAACAGTAAAATGCAATATTTCGTCGATTTCAGACAAATTTTATTTCCAGCGAGACAAGTAACGCCATCTAGCAACGTTATTTTTAGTATTGCGAACAGTACAAGGAGATAGCAATCTATCCTTCCTTTATTTATCTATGGCCCGGGTGACCGTTGCAGTTCCCCAAAATCTACACCCCGTTTCCACTCTACAAGTTTTCCAATGAAATGTCGTAACAGACAGTGTCTGTATCTAACAGAACTAGTTTACTACCACTCTGGTCTATATAGCTGGCTTTTGATATAACTAGCGGAATAGAGAAGTAGAGCTAGCTATAAAGGTGCTTTGAGAAACTAGTCTATACTGGAAATGAACACTGTGCATTTTGCAGCGCATTTATTCGACTGTGAAATTGATGTCTTTGTCAATTACGTGACATGAGATTCAAGTTTAATCAAAGTAGCTGTTGAAGTTTCGTGTCAAGCAGTTAATTTATAACAAAGAATATAAAACTGATTAAGGGCAATTATTATTCTGCTTGTACAGATTTTCTGTCGGTATTTCATGAATCACGCAAAACCTACTGAACGGGTTTTGATGCGGTTACCCTGTGCGATCCTCAGCAATGAGACATGGATAACAAAGAAAGAAGGAAGGAAGATAACTGCTCGATGAATTATTATCCAAATTAAAAACTGGGTTAATTTTTATTGCGGGATTCCCAAGGGATTACACTGTGGCCGCATTATCTTCTTCCACGCGGACGAAGTCGCGGGCAACAGCTAGTTTATAATAAATACAAGAAAAATAATAAAAAATTAAAAACAACACTCGTTCATAAAGTTCAGGTGATGCGTCTGTTCGGTACTGCCGCCTGACCATGTTCGGTACTGCCGCCTGCCCATGTTCGGTACTGCCGCCTGACCATGTTCGGTACTGCCGCCTGACCAGTTTCGGTACTGCGGCCTGACCATGTTCGGTACTGCCGCCTGACCATGTTCGGTACTGCCGCCTGACCATGTTCGGTACTGCCGCCTGACCATGTTCAGCCCTGCCGCCTGACGTTTTGTGTTCTGTTCTCAGGAGTAAACTACAAGCATAGCAGAATATCTCCCCGCGGGTCATCACCTCCGCAGGGAGATATGTCCGCAACACGACGATCGCCACGGACCTGGGGCACAAAATAGCCACTTACAGAATATTTACTCCGCATAACTAGCGAAAACAGGCGCACGCACACATAGACGCGTACATACGACGATCTTGGAGATACTCGGGTGAATGCCAATACGAAAGTCTGCCGAGATCATCATACGTACGCGTCTATGCATGTGTGCGTCTGTTTTTTGCTCCGTGGTCGAGTCGGCCTTCTGGTAGTATCTATTTTGTTCCTGGGGGCTGAGAGCGTAGAGGAGTTCGTGCGCCGACTGGCGCGGTCGCTCTTCTACCGCGCCGACCACAACCCGCACGAACTCCTACGTGAGCTCGCCCCTTCTTACGACCGTTCACTGACGGGACGACCTTACCCAAGGGAGCAGCTGCGCGACTCATCCGCCAGCAGCTCAGATGACGAAAACAACGAAGACTGAAGATGGACTGCGCTGTCGGTGACGTTACCACCGGCGGTCATGAAGATGGACTGGACTGCCGGTGACATTACCACTGGCGGGCCTGACGGCGAAGTCTCCGTATCCGCCAACCTCCATACTGGGGGCACCCGCCGAACCCGCGGAGAAGAAGCTCGGGTAAAAGTTTGATAAACTGAGGCCCGTACCTGCGCCCGCCCTACGAAGACGATTACACTAGTACCCTGCCCCTTTCTCCCGTCATTGCTGCTTTTGATTTCTTCCGGCGCGGCGCGGCGTGCGAAGATGACTCAGTAGCTGTTTTTAATGTTATATTTACCTTATTCGAACAGTCCAACGGTGAAACATCGCAGTTAGCGCTGTTTAAAGATTATGTGATATCTATGGGCTATCATCTCGACCATATTTTATTTAAGTAAGCCATTAGACATCGTAAGTTCTCGATAAAATTAATTTGTCAATGCAAGTGCTCGTAAAGGCCCACTTTTTATGCATCAAAACCGAACAGAAAGTCGATTATTTTGCCCTAGGGCTTTATTATTATTATTATTTTTAATTTATTTACAATGGTTGGCTAACCTGCAATCTTTCCTGTGTACCATGAATTTTATACTTTTTTTTCCACTGTTTAACGGCTCTGGATACAGTTCTTTTGAGCCAATCACAATTTAAAGTTCATAAGATTACATTTGTTTCATTTCCTCACACTATGCATTGAAAAACGTATGTAGTATGATACACGGGCGTAAGAGCAATAAATTACTCGGTTACGTTTACACGAGCGTAGCGAGTGTTTTTAATCGTCCTCGTAATTTATTCCTTTTCACCCTTGTAGCAAACCCTTCGGCCGCGTACGCAACCAGAGGTTCGTAACCAGATGCGATGGAATACTTTTTCGGTCTTGTACGAAACCGGTTGCGATCAAAAACTAATTCCGTCTTACCCGTAACCAGTTACGATCGAACACTTCTCGTTCTTATACGAAACCAATGTCTGGGCCATCTAGCTAGTCTAGCTATAGGTTTTTTCAAAACTCAATATAACATATTTAGATTTTATATGAAACCTTTACAGTAGGTAATATAACAAATCACTGGCCACTTAAACAGTACTTCAGGTGAGTTCTAATCTGATTACTCTAGACAATGTCATTCATTATATTGTTAGCTGTCATTAGTTATTATTCGCATATCTGCAAATAATGTATGTACGTAATAAAAATGAATGATATAAACGCTGCAATTGATTTTATTACGACAAGAAGAGGAGGGCGTTCGATGTTGTTAGCAGGACGAAGATATCATCGCAAGAAATTTTATCGTAAAGGTTCGTTCTGGTTGTGCTACTACAACAATGAAAATGGATGCAAGGGAAGTGTAACATTAAACGATAGAAATGAAATAGTAAAAGAGAGAGAACATCATAGTGAATGTAAGCCTAATTTTGTTCAAAACAGAATTTGGAAGGAATTGGATAATCTTAAGGAAAGGTCAAGCACAAATTTTGATTCGATTCAGAAACAGTACGAGGCTATGGTTTTTAATCTTGAAAATGAAGGGTTGGATTTGATAGAAAATATGCCAACATACGAGGGAGTTAAAACAGGACTGAATAATGCAAGAAACAAAGTCCTGGGTGTCAAAAAAATTAGATTTTCTGCAGGAAGTGAAGTGATAATACCGAAAAAATTCCTAAACTTTCTATTAAGAGATTATGATAATGTGGAAGAGAATAAAAGAATTATTTTATTTTGTGGGGCAAAAGCTAGAACATCGATCGAAGAAGGAGGTTTTAAGCATATTTTAGCTGATGGAACATTTAAGTCGTGCCCAGTGGGGTTTAAGCAACTGTACACCATACATGGTCTAGACGAAGAAACCCGTTCTATAAAACCTTTAATTTTTTGTTTCCTTCCTGACAAAAAGGTAGAAACATATGAAACTATGTTGTATCTGATTAAATCAAGCTTTCCTGACTGGAAGCCGACAAAGGTTACAGTGGATTTTGAGATAGCAGCTATGCATGCATTGAGAAAAGTTTATCCAAAGATAGAGATCAAGGGATGCTTTTTCCATTTCAATAGATGCTTATTCCGAAAAGCCAAAAAGTTGAATATCTCATCACGAGTTAAAAAAAGACATGTGTCTAGATGTGCTGGACTGGCACGGCTGCCAAAGCACTTCATACAAACCGGTATGCAGTATGTAATGCGTAAGAGCCCTAAGGGCGAAGATATTAAGAAATTTAATAATTATTATAAAAAACAGTGGTTCACAAAAACAGCCTTTTCTAAAATTTGCTGTTGTGAACAGGAGGAAATAAGAACCACCAACAATATAGAAGGGTGGCATAGCCGCATCAACAGGTTTATTGGCAAGAAATATCCGACGATGGCTCACTTATTGGACGTATTATTAAAAGAGAGCAAATCTACACGGACATTCAAATGCAACAACAAAAAGGCAAAAACTTATTTAGAAATTGATGAAGAAATTGCTAACGCTGTTAAAGATTTGAAGGCCGGATGTATGTGTGTGGGCCACTGTTTAGAAATTATATGTCCGTATGCTTTTACGTTTTAATAAGGAACAATGTACAGTCAGCATCAAAATATGTACTTATACATTTCATAACTTATGTCTGTCATATTTGACAGTCAAAATTGTAAATGTACATATTTTTGGTGCTGACCGTACCTACATATTAAAAGAAAATATAAGCGATTTTGATTTTTACTGTGTGATGAAAAGCTGTTTAGTTTATTTCAAACAAAATTACTACAAACTTTTTTATTTTTAAATAAATATTTTTTTGAACTTTAAATAGTTTTTCTTTAGCAACCTTCTATTTTGATGCTGTCGATATCGTTGTATTGTTCCATTGTTGATCATAAATTAACTACAGCAAAAGAAACGCTTAATAAATATATATGTAATTTAATTATAACAGGGTGCACCTAGTACATTAGATACTGTCGAATGAATTACAATTAATGCTTGTCGCATAACATTGACAATTTCTTGCGTATGAGCTGGACTAAACTCATCGCAAAGAGGTGCCTCCATCAAGTCCTCCCAGTTATCAGCTGATAAATGGTCGGCACATACACGAGTGTTACCTGGTATAAAAAAGTTTAAGTCACACAACATCCGTACCCTTACCATGTTGGGTATCAATAATAAATCAGTATTTGGACATCCAATAAATATGCAACTATTTATGTTCTCGTATGCTCGTACCAGACTCATGGCTAATTAATACTTTGTTTATATTGACGAGTAACAAGGTGTATAAAATATAATCTTAGCTTACTTTATCAAGTTTATAGTTTATCAACGGTCGAAAGGTTTCGTACAACAATGAAAAGTGTTCGTTCGTAACTGGTTACGAAAAAGAACAAAATAGTTTTTGATCGCAACCAGTTACGTACAAGACCGAAAAAGTATTCGATCGCAACTGGTTACGAACCTCTGGTTGCGTACGCGGCCGAAATGGTAGCAAAAACTACTATTATACTATAACCTATATTTGCTTTATGTGCTTATTTGACCAAAATTAGCAGCTAGATGTGTGTCGGTACAAATATCGACGGCAACGACATTAAAATAACTTTAAAAATACGGGTGCTTTTTTTTCCGTGTATGTCATGAAATACACGGAAAATGTTATTACATTTTTGGTATATGCATTTTGACTATATAATCTAGGGGTTTTGAAATTGGAAAACATGTTTGGATAAATTTTCCTCGATAGAAATAATTGTTGAAATGAGGTCTTCAAACACACTTTTTCTCCTCGTTTGACGAATAGGAACCATATACAGAACTCAAACATATTTTATTAGGTGTGTTTCAACAATATCTAATGTTTTTATTTGAAATTTTGCCATCTGTTTTAGTTTTTTTAATAAAAATATAAAACCAACTTTTTTCCCTTTTGCCCTGAATCCGCCCCTCTCGCACTGCGCGATTTTTTGCTTGGAGTGACAGTGACAAAAAAAATTCGCATAGCCTCTTAATAACAGTGCGCATTGCAAAGTCGGTCGCTGCGTCGCGTCGCCGGACAGCGCAACATAGGAGAACAGAGAAAACTATACTTTTCGCATCGACGCGATTTTCATTTTCGTTTTTCAATTGAAAAATTCTACGCAAAAGTTTACCTTTTAATTAAAGTATAAACGAATAAAATCGACCGAGTGATTTAAAAGTTAATTGACAATTTGTCCTCATAAAATTGAAAAGTTAATTGTTTTCAATATTTATTTTTCCGGAAGCTTTAGTATAACAAATGAACGGATCATTTGAGCTTTAGTAGAATGCTTTTAAAGGAGATTATTATTTTACATTTGTGTCTTATTGCGCCTTAAGGCGCTACGGAAAAAAAATCGACACTTTAAGGACTTGCATATCTACTTCGGTAAATAATGTATTACTTTGATAAAATAGTATATTATTTTTGGGTTCTTTTTCTAGGGATCTGTTAAAACAGAAACGCGATTGGTAAAATTCGGCTCGATAGAAATATTTATTGAAATGAGGTCCTTTTCGACACCAATTCTCCTGGTTTGACAATTTAGAATGACATATGGACAGCAGTTATATTTTATTAGATGGGTTTTAACGGTATCTAAGACCTGGTTAAACGAAATTTTGATAGCAACTTTAGTACATTTTATATTAATAAAAACCGACCTTTTGCTACTTTTCCACGAATCCGTCCCTCTCGCACTAAAGATTTTTTCGCATATGGAGTAACAGGGACGCTAAAACTTTTACATATCGCCTTAAGAGGTGTCGTTACGCGCAAACCTCCATACAAACGCAATCACCACATTGTGGGGTGTCTATAGAATGTTATTTTAATATTTTAAGCTGAGTCCATTAACATTATCTAGATCTATGCTTAATTTTTTGATATTATCT
Organism: Ypsolopha sequella; assembly: GCA_934047225.1. Classification (NCBI taxonomy): domain Eukaryota; kingdom Metazoa; phylum Arthropoda; class Insecta; order Lepidoptera; family Ypsolophidae; genus Ypsolopha; species Ypsolopha sequella. Next base: position 24,411,652 of record OW203984.1, on the reverse strand, counting down.
TAAACAATAAAAGTAAATTCAGCTATATTTTTGGTAAAAAACCAAAATTATGTTATTTTAAGGGTTTGTTGTTAAGATATTACTCTCACAACTTTTAATTCAACTTAAGGCGCTACGGAAAAAATTTACACTTTGAGCACTTGCATATCTACTTCAGTAAATAATGTATTATTTTGATAAATTAGTATATTATTTTTGGAATCTTTTTTTAGGGATCTGTTAAAACAGAAACGCAATTGGAGAAATTCAGCTCGATAGAAATATTTAGTGAAATGAGGTCTATTTTGATACCAATTCTCCTGGTTTGACAATTTAGATTGACATATGGACTGCAATTATATTTTATTAAATGGGTTTTAACGGTATGTAGGACCTGGTTGAACGAAATTTTGATACTTACTTTAGTACATTTTATATGAATAAAAACTGACTTTTTGCTACTTTTCCACGAATCCGTCCCTCTCGCACTGAGGGTTTTTTCGCATATGGAGTAACAGGGAAGCTAAAACTTTTACATATCGCCTTAAACATAGATCTAGAAAATGTTAATAGACTCAGCCTAAAATATTATAATAACATTCCATAGACACCTCACAATGTTTTTTATTTTTTTTTTGTATTTGTATTTTATAGTGTGTATTTATAGTAAGTATTTGAATACTATATTATTGCTATTTTTATGTTTTATATATTTATATTTTTAATTTGCACCAATCTCCTTGTGCACTTGTATGATTACTCGTTTAAATTATTTATTTTTTTTGTTTTTTTATTTCCTGTCGGTTTTGCTGGAAGAAATCTCTTCTTAGAGATAAGCACGCCAATGTGCATATTGTTTAAATTTAAATATTATATGTATCCCTGTTTCTGTATATGTGGGTACAATAAAGAATAATTTGTTAGCAGCGTTTGTATGGAGTTTGTATGGAGTTTGTATGGAGTTTGTATGGAGTTTGCGTGTGATGAGTTGATGACATCTCTCGGCGTGCAAATCAAATTCTTTTGCAAATTAAGCATGTTTTACATTTGATCGCAATACAATCATGAAATTATTATTATAATGTCTTTAATAATAATGAAATTCTTAAAAATTTCGTTACAGGTGAGCTTAATACTATTTAGTATTCTCTACCAGCTAACCCTTGGTAATGGGGAATTTGTTGAGGGTAGTGCCATGATAATCATCCAGAAATAAGGAACATATCACCGGAAGTGTTGCGACAAGTTACGGAAAATGTCATAAATAGGGCTCAAATGTGCATCAACTCAGGAGGTCACTATTTAATAGAAATCATATTTAAATCTTGATGGGACGAAATTTGATAGCCAAATATAATATAGTATTGAAAAAACTAATGACAGTTTTTTATTGTAGAAAAGTAGTTGTAGCTAAACGAAATGGGGTCATTACTTTTCCGCCACCCAGTATATTACTCAAATACTTAGTAAATTATATTATACTACATGCTAATAAACATAAACAGTAATTAATAGGAGAAAACAACATTAAATTATAAATTACATATACCACTTGAAAAAATGTACATACATGCATAAATAAATAAGTATAATGTATATTTACTGAAGAGAATTTGACTACAATATATTTATGATATTTTTATGATATTCGAACAAAACTAACTCAATCACCTCGCCGGCCCTGTTCAATCTTTACGTCAATAATTTTGATAAAGGAACTCAGTGTCACACGAGTCGGCGTAAATGTGGCTGGAGAACGTGTTAACAACCTTAGTTACGTTAACCCTTAACCACTGACGTGTCATTTTGTTACACTACCGCTGACGTACGTACGGGATACGTATTTAATTTTGAAACCCTCCCTGATGCAAGAATGGAGGGTACCTATGGTGATTATTGCAGTGAGTTTATAAACACATATTTAAATGATACAAGGATGATGAAATCACAGTTATAATATTCATAGGAAAATATAAATTAATTAACAACCTTAGAGGCAATGAAAGTAACATAGACATTTTTTCAAAATCAAAACAAAAATATTTTGTCACAATAGGAACTTCTTTTTTGAGTTGTATTAATTATTAAGGATGGCTTTAATTAGAAAATAATCACAATCGCCATAAATCTTACTAAAAGGCACTTTTTAACAGCAGTTGTTGCAGGTTGCCTTAGAGCACTGCAAACTGACCGGTTTACGGCAAGCTTTACAGCTTTATCGGGTATTTATCCACTATATATATATATATATACAAGCAAGAGCCTGTTCACTTTCAAAATATTCTGAATCACGAGCAGGAGCCACTTCATCCTTAAAATTTTCGTCCTCGGAAGACACATCGCGATCCGACTGAATGAATCATTTTCATCTGCCGATGATTCGTCAGGCTCACGAAGATAAGGTTCGATAACTTCTTCGTTATTGGCATTATTCACTTGAACTCGTAATTTTTTGATGTAGATGGCCCAGAAGAAAAATTTGACCACTTACGATGCATTTCGTCTGCTGACAAACATAAATAAGTATTTTCAAAAAAGTCACATTAACACTGACGTACGTACCTCATACGTCGAGGGGTTAAATTTACCTGCTTAGGAGCATGCTACGCGTACACTCTCCCCCGCCGCACACACGTTGCTGGCAACTATGAAGCTACCAAAAAGGATACGCCGAAATTCCTACGTAAAATTAAGTATTGAACGAAAAACTATTACGATGACGTACCACATACGTACGTCAGTGGTTAAGGGTGTGGCTGGAGAACGTGTTAACAACCTTAGTTACGTTAATGTGGCTGGAGAACGTGTTAACAACCTTAGTTACGCCGATGACATGGCAGTACTGTGTCCATCGGTAAAGGGCTTACGAAAGTTAATAAAAATATGCGAAACTTATGCTCAACGCCATGGACTTCAATAATATAATGTTAAGGCGGTACGAAAAAAAATCGACACTTTAAGAACTTGCATATCTACTTCAAAAAATAATGTATTATTTTGATAAAATAGGAAATTATTTTTGGATTATTTTTTTAGGGACCTGGGGCTCTACCGCGTAATTCTCATTTGTATCAACTTCAAGCAAATGCATGCGAAATTCAACGCGTGCAAAAGAGATGGCATGTTAGGCGGGCGTCGTCGCACGCACGTCAAATTTCAATCTCAAGTTGATGTTGATGAAAATGAGAATTACGCGGTAGACCCGCTGTTAAAACAGAAACGCAATTGAAGAATTTCGGCTCGATAGAAATATTTATGGAAATGAGGTCCTTTTCGACACCAATTCTCCTGGTCTGACAATTTAGAATGACATATGGACTGCAAGTATATTTTATAGGATGGCTTTTAACGGTATCTAGGACCTGGTTAAACAAAATTTTGATTGCATCTTTAGCACATTTTATATGAATAAAAAACCGACTTTTTGCTATTTTTCCTCTCGCACTGAGGATTTTTTTGCATATGGAGTAACAGGGACGCTAAAACTTTTACATATCGCCTTAAGAAGACGGAGGTCATGGTATTTAAAGCTGGTAAGGGGCCGGAAAATTTTCCACCTATAAAATAATAATGGTACGTTGTTTGGAAACTTCCAAAAACTAGACTCATTAACATAAATTCTCATGGTATAAGAAGTTCAGACTATAAATGAGACATTTAGCACCAAAACCTTTAAAGGAAAAAGCTTTCTATAAAAAAACGCAAAATTACGTTACTTTCTTTAGCTACTTAAGGATCAATTCTTTTGATTTTGTAAGAAATCACAAGAAATTTATAAAGTGAAAAACAAAACAACTTCCAGCTTAAAACGATTTTAACAATTTTTTGTAATGTATAGGTACAATAGTATTTTGTGCAACTGTAATATAATTTGAGACATTGGGACACCACGAGCATAAAATAACCACTTACAGAATGTTTACTCCGAATAACTAGCGAAAACAGGCGCACGCACACATAGACGCGGACGTACGACGATCTCGGAGATACTCGGGTGAATGCCGACATGAAATTCTGCCAAGATCATCATACATACGTACGCATGTATGCATGTATGCATCTGTTTTCGCTCCGTCGTCGAGTCGGCCTTCTGGTAGTATCTATTTTGTGCCACGAGTGTCCCAATGTCTAATTATGTTCAGTTGCACACAATACTTTATCCGCGACTATCAAACATATCGTCTTTATTTATAATATTTTCAACTACCAATTTTACGAAAAATGAGGAGAAGAATACTCGTTCATGAACCTCTGGTGCGTAGTCCGGTAATGCTGCCTTGAAGGCCAATCGGGATAAAGGGGGCGTGGCGTAAGAAATAAGGTCGGGACAAATTTTTCGCCTCTATTGTTTATGGGCTCTCTCGTGGTGTTATAATATATTAGGCCAATCGCAGCGCAGAATCGCGGTGTTATAATATAATATTATAACATCGGATAAACGACAAATATAGGTACTTAAAAAACTGCTTTTGATGTTGCAAATATACCTTATTGCAGTATGGGAGTAGATAAAATCAGTTTTTATTAATGATATTATATTAGGAAGTGCTTTGTTCCATAGTCGAGAATTAACAACTTAAGCAAATTAATATTTTAGAACTTATTTTTCATTCATCAAATTTTGTGGAATTTTCAACATAATGTATGAATTATAGAATTAAATGAGACATGAGGATAATTCATGATTTATATAAAAACGGCTCACCTCAATACGTGTTATGATCGGGAAAGCCGACCAGTTTCAGCAGATTTAGACTGCCTTCATCTGGGCGAGTAAAGACGTTTACGCGACGACGACGTTACGCGGGCCGCAGCCCGCAGTGTGAGGCGTAACGTCGTCGCGTAAACGTCTTTACTCGCCCAGATGAAGGCAGTCTAAATCTGCTGAAACTGGTCGGCTTTCCCGATCATAACACGTATTGAGGTGAGCCGTTTTTATATAAATCATAATGTATGAACATTGAAGCTATGAAAATTAAGTGCATTGTTTAAGCTCAAGAGTTGTATTTTAGACGGTAACAATTGTTTTTCACGATTTTGTTACTAAACTTGAATCGACCTTTAAGCAGTCCCCAACTAGCAAAACTTAAGTCGTATAAAAGTCAAGATCACGTTCTGGTCCCAAATATAGTTAGTTATGGCTAATTACTTAAAGTTTCAAGGGTTCCAAAATTTATTTAATGAATTCCAAATGTCCGTTTTCCTATAACCTTGCCTTAATTAGTTTTAGTGGCGTAGACTTGTAGGAAAGGCTTTAGTGTTTAATTTTGTTTACAATTACCTAATATTTTTATTTCAAGTCAACATTTTCAAGTATTTTGTAGGATTATTTGGTCTTAATATTAAGTAATAATGCATGTGAAAGACAATAATTAATACAAAAATAATCCTAAAGAAATAATTATAAAAAGAAAATTGCCTCTAGATCACTGCCCTGCGGGAGAGTGCCCAAAATACTTGCCACATTACCTCTCTGTATGGCAAGACTTATACGCTGGCCTAGATAAGAGCCAGCTCGCCGGTCACCGCTAGTATCCACAAGCTTTACAGAGAGGTCCGTGACAAGCTGACGCGCCTCCGGACCCCATGTCCCCATTGTCTCGACCCCAAAAGGAGCAAACATGTAGCTTGAACCTATTGCCACATATCTACGCCTCTTGGAAAGCTCAGCAGCGGCTGCCGCCGAATCAGCAGCCCTACTGCTTTGGGAAACATGAGAGGGCGCCAGCGTATCCACTTTACCTACTTTAATTTTGCTCAAGTACTGTTTGAGGATACTTTAGGCAAAAAACGGAACCCTTTTAGAGAACTTGTTCAACAAATAGAACAGTCATTAATTTAAAATTAAAATTCATGTTTTAAATAAAACATTATTAGATTATTATTGTCTGATAAACAGCGTTCCCTGATTATTTGAAATCATCATCATCGTAGGGCCTTTGTGTCCTGTATTGTTTATTCTATGAAGCTGTAATTCTAAGTCCAGGTTTGATAGCCATGTTTTTGTATCAGGTCCTCTAAAAAGGCCGCTTTGAATCAATAATATTATGATTCTGTTGTAATGCCGTCTCTTTTGCACGCATTAAGAAAGTCTGACTCTATCCTACTTTCAAATCATTTCATGATTCACCCAAGTCGGCCTTTTTAGATCCCTATGTGTTAGTTGGTGTAGCTGCTCCAATCCACCAGAAAACTTTCTGATGAGGCACTCCTCTACGATGTGACGGATAGTCTGTTCTAAGGCTCCACAGACGCAGAGAGGTGAGTCAGTGATATCCCATCGGTGCAGTGGCGTATTTTAAGATTTAGCACCATGGGCCTGTAAGGTTTGTTACCCCATAAATCACCGAGCAAAAAGCAAAAATATTTCAATTTTAAAATAAAATCCAGCAGTGTGTTGATGTGGGCTGTAATGGTAATTAAAATGGTAATGAAAAAGTGGAAAAAACTAAAAATACATAACAAACAATTAAACACCATTTATTAAATATTTACATATTTTCCGATGAACACTTTTTTTAATGACAGTGTAAATTCAAAAAGTAATATAAATTAAAAGATAGATATTTTACCTTGCACCTAACGATTGATAAATAATGAAAGGCGCCAAAGCTGAGCGAGGTGCAGCTTGCGCCGCCCCTCGTAGCCTGCCGCCCCGGGCCATGACTCTTTTGGCCCTAGGGTAAATATGCCACTGCATTGGTGCAGGTTGTAGTTGCACCTTGCCACACTAGTACGGTTTCTGGTCCTCTAAAAATTCCGTTTTGCATCAATCATATTATGATCCTCTTCTAATGCCGTCTCTTTTGCACACGTGAAAAAGCTCTGACTCTATCCTACTTTTAAATCATTTTATGATTCACCCAAGTCGGCCTTTTTAGATCCCCTGTTCAACGTAGTCCACAGCTTACGGTGTCTCTAAAGCCTGGTTGTGTGGCAGAGGGATCAGATATGATCTTAGCCTATGAACATATTTCTTCTTGCCATTTTACGAATTCTTAATAAATATCCGGCATAGGTGTCCATTTCTTCGAAGCCCACTCTGACCAAACCTATGTAAAAAATACGGCAAAAAGAACACGGAAGCGTATGTACTCTCTGTCCCTTTACTATAATAAATGGCGGTCAGATCCGTTATTGAGAACTTATGTCTAAAATGCGGTCTCAACGAGCTCAGTTCTTTATGTGAGAACGATTTACATTTCTTTTCCTTGACCCGATTTTTCTTCAAATAATTCCATTTAGTTATATTGGTCCAGGAGTTTCAAGGTTTTGTATCAAAAATGTTATCGTTTCATATAAGATGATTTTGGTTGATACAGCCAAATTCGTATTAGAGGATTTATAAGTGATCAGTAACAAGGTTCAATGATCCTTTGTGTGAAAATCGCAAAATTAATTTGTGCTTCTTATAAATAATTGATTCAGGGTCACAAATAATATGTTTCGTATTTTGCAAAAAGAGCTATTGAACATTGGTCAGGACCAAGCCTCCGTATGAATTTGACTACATCAACCAAAATCACATAAAAAAGGTTTTTAAAATTACTTATCTAAACGAAACCGAAATGCAGATATTATTAAAACCCATCGTTTTTTTTTTTTTTTTTTTTTTTAATTTATTTACCGTTTACAAAATATTATAACATAAAATAATAATAGCAGCTAAAAACCACAAAGGTTTAAACTTGTGCTATCGTGAGTCACGTTACACTTAGCTACGAGAGCAAAATAATAATTTGACACTTTGCTTACATAAACAGCTAAAATTATAATGTATACATAGTAATTTGTTTTCTTTTACTGGAGCTAGGTAAGCGAAAAAATTAGAATAGATAGTTATGATGAATTATTTGGATCAAGAAAAAGTTTTTTTAATTTAGCCTTAATATTAATTAAATTAATAAATTTATAATAATATATAATAAAATTAATAAATTAAACTATTGATAAGCCGAGGCACCATAAAACCGGTTGTTCGCTCGCCATACACATTGTTAGCGCGCTGTGTGAGAAGCCGTTTTTTAGCAACAGCCCGAGTGTATACAGAGTGGTCAACAGTATTTCGTAAAGATTCATAAAAGAATTGATCTCTAAGTAGTAAAAAGTTCACTTGAGTATGGACTGGTAAAACTTTACAGTGGTTAAAAAGACCGTTATCATTGTTATAAAACTGATTTTTTATTTGGGGTGAGACTAAGGTTTTGAGGATTTTCAATTGTAATTTATAAATATCGTCCAGATACGTCCTATATGTGCGACCATAACTGCTGAGACCGTACTGTATGTATGATTCTGCCAGTGCGTTATATAGCATAAGCTTTACCTTGAACGGAATGCGCCTTTTGAGGATTGTGATATTTGCGAGAAATCTCCTTAGTTTATTGCAAACTCGTTCAATGTGATGGCTCCAGTTAAGCTTATCATCTATTATCAAACCAAGATACGTTTGTTGGTTGACAATGTCTATGGATGGGCAGTTACAATCTGTCACACCTACGGCATGTATGCAGTAATGGTCATGGGCTACTAGATTCTGTATGGGTGATTGCTTAGTGTATGGGGATTTAATAATTAATAATTTTGTTTTACTTGAGTTAAGTACCAGGCCTGCATCATGACACCACCTTGTAAGAGTATTTAAGTCTGATTGCAAACGTTCACATGCGGTCCGTGGATTTTTGTCAGCAATTACGAGGCAAGTGTCGTCTGCGAACTGATAACATGTGCTGTTAGTAATACAGTTACTCATGTCATTCACGTAGGACAAAAAGTGCAAAGGACCTAGGACAGAACCCTGAGCTGTTCCTTCAGTCACCAATATGGGTTCACTACATGTGTCATCAATTTTAACAGAAAACGTTCGGTTTTTTAAATAATTTGCACACCAAGTTAGTAAAGGGCCGCGTACTCCACAGTCATCTAATCTTTCAACTAACAGCTTATGCTCTAATGTGTCAAAGGCACGTGAGAAGTCAATGAAAAGAGCAAGGACATGTTTTCTTTCATTTAGATGCTTATTTACTTCATCGGTGAAAAGTGACAAGAGGTCTGAGGTATTTTTACCGGATTGAAATCCAAATTGGTAGGGGTTAATTACCTCATGTTTCTTATAGAACGCATGTATTTGTTCACAGACATATTTTTCAACAATTTTATCTATCGAGGAGAGCAGAGTTATTGGCCTATACTTAGAATAGTCATTTCGTTTCCCCTTTTTATGTATCGGTCTTACACAACCTACCTTTAAATTGTCCGGGTACATACCAGTTTTAACACTACAATTAATGAGATCAGCGATAGATGTCGAAATATTCTCTCCTATCATTTTGATATCTGAAACCTTAACGTGGTCAGAACCTGGTGCTTTTTTAGAGTTTAATTTTCTTATAATGTTATGTATGCTTCGTGATGAAGCTTTTTGAAAGTGAATACTTGCTTCTAGGGGTTTACGGGTACTATTTGGATCCAATAGTTTTATACTACAGTTAGGAATTATATCTTTTACCGCTCTATCAAAGCTATGCGCAAAGTTATTAGCAATTTGTTTAGTGTTAATTCCTTGCGCGTCAAAAGCCCTGTGTATAGCCGTGTCTATTGACAGTGTCACTCTTCCTAGCATTTGGTTAACAATTTGATATATTTTCCTAGTATTTTTAAAGTTATCATTAATGTGTTTTATATAGTATGTATTTCGTTTATTTTCAATAATTTTATGAACTTTATTTCTAGTTTTATTATATTCTAATTTTAGTTTAGGATCATTTAAACTTTTTTTCCAATCGGAAAATAGTTTGTCCCTTTTGTTACATAGCTGGTTAACATTACTATCGATCCAGGGTACGCTAAATTGATTAGAACGTTTACATAGCAGTTTAGTAGCTTTTTCACTTTCTGCGGACTTAGTTGCATCGTGAAAAGAGTTACAAATAAAGCTTAAAATAAATATATGTTTGCATTTTATACATGATTTTCATTCGTCAAACTATGAGAAAGCATGTGTTTGAAGATCTCATTTTAATAATTATATATCCAGTGAAAGATTTTCAATCGCGATTCTGTACTACATAAATCTAGACCAAAATGTATGAAACAACTGATTTTGTTTTTCTCGATTTCTCTTTTTTTTTATCGGCAAGTTATTAGTGTGAACAGGTACTATCGCCAGTTTTCGTCTTCCGCAACTTCATTTTAACAGCCTGTAGATATACCTAGTGGAGACCGCATCAAGTAAGACACATTGGACTTTGTACCTATTGTATATTCTTCTCCGTAGGGGCTAATTTCGTACTGCAAGTGTATAGCTTGATGTGGTCTCCGCTGTACATATGAGTACATCACATGCAACCTTGAAATTCATGCTATTTTAATTTTACAAACTTTATTTATCAGAGTGATCTAAGTATTACTTTATTAATTGAAAAAAAGAGGTTATATTTATTTGTCGAAACCCCTTTTAGAGTTAAACTCAGTTCCTTTTTTCAACTTATTGTAATTTTGTCATCACGCTGTTTTTTTTTTTAAATTAGAATACTAGCTTTTCGCCCGCGGCTTCGCCCGCGTTTATTAAATCTTTGCCCTGTTGTTGACTTGGCGGTTATTTTATCAACATCACTTATACTATATATGATGGCTAGAGTCCCTACGATGACAATAAAGATAACCGCATCCAAATCCGTTTGAGTGGTTCTCGAGTTAAAACGGAACATACATATGACATACATATAGAAACATACAAACAAAAATTCTAAAAATTTTAGTTTTTGGCCTAAGTACATAATAAAATAATAACCCATTTCATTTTATTTTTATAAATTTTACAAAATTATTCACTATGCAGATAGTTGCACTATGTTGGTTTCGTTTCAATTGGTTTTGAAATATGGAAACTGAATCGCTTTTTTTGTGAAATTCATGCTATATTTATAGTAATATAATTAAAATAAGATTAAAAGTATGTTAATTTATAAAGTGTAATTAATAATTGTATTGAGTCAATAAAACACGCCATGTTTTTTTCTAATTTTTACCCTCTACATTGACGGCGGAGCTGAATCAAATGCAAAACTGATGTTTAGCATTGTGGAGTCCCTTAAGAATAAAATTTGTCTAATAAACATTTGGTCTTTGAAATAAAAAAAAGTCAATACTAATATTAATTTTATTTTATCATCAATATGAAGAACACATAAACATGAAATAGTTTTTTAACGAAGACGGATATTAGATTAAAAAAGGATCCTGATAAGTTAAATCAAAACAAAACAAAATTTAAAATTGGAATGAATACTTTTATCGATTTTAAAAATTTTGAAAGTTATCGTTCGAATTTCAAATTAGCAAGCTTGTACTTCATACAAATTAACATTATATTATATGATGTCTTTGGATGCTAGAGAGATAAGAAAATTATAACGTGTCATTTACTTGTTACAAGTGAAAAGTACTAGGTATTGTTAATAAAGAACTTTTAATAAATATTCAATTTCATGGGTATCTCGTACAACAGATGAGTGTAAGACCAAATGTTTATTTGACAAATTTAATCCTGAACAATAATCCTACCGATTCGTATAATAAAGTAGCGAGGGTTTATTTTTTTTATTTTTAGTTGGTTCTATTACCGGGTGAGACAAGCGAATTTTAGAAGATCTTTGAACGCAGTTTTGTTTCTTTTAAAAAATAAAGGAATGTTTCCTTTCAGTAAAATAAGCTAACTAAAGGATTTAAGGTAGCTCCCCTCCAGGGCCCTTAAATTTTTTCCACCCTGTATAAAAAAAAGGGATAAAACAAGAACCCAAAGCGAAATAAGGTCGTATTATTCAAGAAAGGTCCATAAAGAAAGATCCTGTCAGATCCCGCGACAAGCAATCGGCTTGTCACATTACAGTTTGCAACTAGAGATACATAATACACCCGCTGTATAAGTAATATAGAATATTTGTACTCAAGTCGTCAATATCATATAATTATCCTTAGAAAATGGTTAACTGCGTATGACACGTGCTCAATGCTCATAACAGAAACTCATCATGAGGCTAAAGTGTAAACGTGTGTGTGTTTGTATGAAAGAGGATACGATCAAGGTGTATAACGCGTCCAAGACAATTAGACAACCGGGCTAACCAATAATGGCCTCTGTCAAAATGTAATAAGTGTTCGCCATTTGTTTAATACGTAGTCTTGGTCGCATAGTATATCAGTGGGCATAAGTTATTACTCAGGATTCAAACACACGATTCAGGAACCGAATGAGGAATGTTTCATATAAGTAAGGTAAGGAACGTTTATTATGTTTGCAAGAACTCAAAACGATTTCTAATACTTATGTATTTATATTCAATAACCATCTTAGTGTCACTTTGTTAGCCACCTGTACGAACACTGTATATCATGAATATTGTAATCTGTTTACCGGCACCCATGGTACAGACTCTCCATGGTCTAGTCTGGGAACCACTGAATGCTGCTTCAATTGTAAAACTGTTTATGTGAAATAAAATATTTGCAATGCAAGTGCTCGTAAGATCCACTTTTTGTGCATAAAAACCGAACAGAAAGTCGATTATTTTTCCCTAGGCCTTTATTTTTTTTTTTATTTATTTACGAAAAGTTGGCTAACCTGCAAACTTTCCTGTGTACCATAAATGTTATACTTTTTTTTCCACTGTTTATCGGCTCTGGATACAGTCCTTTTGAGCCAATCATAATTTAAAGTTCACAAGATTTGTTTTATTTCCTCACACTATGCATTGAAAAACGTAGTATGAAACACGGGCCTAAGAGCAATAAATTACTCGGTTACATTTAAAACACTCGCAATGCTTGTGTTTTAAATCGTCCTCGTAATTTATTCCTTTTTGCCCTAGTAGCATAAACTACTAGGTATTTCAATGCAAGTGCTCGTAAGACCCACTTTTTATGCATCAAAACCGAAAAGAAAGTCGATTATTTTGCCCTAGGGCTTTATTATTACTTTTTTATTTATTTACGAAAATTTGGCTAACCTGCAATCTTTCCTATGTACCATAAATGTTATACTTTTTTTTTCCACTGTTTAACGGCTCTCTGGATACAGTCCTTTTGAGCCAATCATAATTTAAAGTTTACAAGATTATATTTGTTTTATTTTCTCACACTATGCATTGAAAAACGTAGTATGATATACGGGCGTAAGAGCACTAAATTACTCGGGAATTGACGTAAAATAATTGTAATTTGATATGCAACGTCACCAAAATTTTTGCGTGAAAATTTGAAAGTGTTCAATCTCTAAAACTTACACAAAACGCGGTGAAAGCGCACGAAATCACTAATTAATTTGATATTGGTACATATTCTCAGAATCACTTGTTTTTTTTTTAAGTAAATTAAAGAATTAGATAAACTAAGGTAAATTTTTTCGCGCAGATCTATTAAATTAATAATAATTAGTAAAAAACACAAAAATAAGTGCACCATTATAATAAGTTAATAAATGCATAAATACACCATTGAAAACACAATTTAAAAAACATACAAATATTTTAACTAACTTATTAATTTTGAAAACCTAGTGTGAATTTTGTTTGGCCAAGTCCAACTTTGGAAAGTTGTTCGGCGTACTATCTGAAGAAACCAGTTTAATAACAGCCGGTTTATAAAATAACAATGCGTTTTGACTTGTAATGTTTTACATCTCCTCAGCATGGCAAGCAGCACTTAAAATTGACAGCTATCTGAGTATTATTTCGTCATGTTTTTACCACGTCCCTGTACTTTTGTACATAAGGGCTCTCAAACCTTCGAGTGTGTGAGATGTGAAACGTAATCCCCCAAAGTGTCATTCCGTTTCGCGGTCTCCACAACTACTTATTGTGTTCATGAACGACATTGACTGAGTACGTACTCAGATATGTAACACCCTTTTGTAAATTGGACCTCCTACTTAGTTACACAACACCTCTTAATCATATTCCAAAACAACAAAGTTCAATTAATCTTGTAATTTGGTGTCAGTGTCGGTGTTTTTGCGGTACTGGAGCTGTATTTTTGAATCACTCGCCGTGAATCATATATTCACGCACGAAAAAAAATCACGTGGGAAATTCAATTCGATTGGTCACGATTTTACGTATTAAAACTTGAAAGCAATATTTCTTTGATTTTAAAAACCGGTAAAGAATGGAGGTGAACGGAACGTAAATTAAAAAGTTATAATGTCATGTCAGTCTCATCGATGCATCGACATCGACATTTTCTTCTTGTCATTCTTGCATAGTTTCTATTAGTAGAAATCGGAAAAAGAGTGGGTCAGACCACTCGTTGCAGAATTCACGGAAAGAATTTTCAAAAATACTGATTTCAAGTTTTCGTATGCGAATCATGCGGATTCATATGCGAATTGAAATTCAGCTCCTGGTTTTATTTTGGACGTGAATTAATAAGAGGAATATTACGTTCTACCGCTAGGAAAGCTCTCGATCTGCCACCGTTCTAGCTACTTCATAAATAAAACTATAAATCATGGACTTTTGGTGTGGTGTTCGGTCACAAAATATGATGTGATAATATTACCAATTTTCCTTGATTTTATTCTAAATTAGTGTATTTCAAAGTGTGGGCTTTGTTGCGAAATAATAATTGCTTTAAATTAAAGGATCGCAGTTTGAATAAGTTTGAAAAACACTGTTCTAAATAAATGTTTGGTTAAAACCAACCTAACAAAGGTTTCTTTAAACATAAATTGTAGCCAAGATTTTGTGAGAAAATAATATTTACCGATTTCGATTCTACTAGAACGCCATCTTTCTGTTTCATCATCACTGCTCGGCTTTCTTTTATGCTAGCGTAATGTTATCATATATCTTAGAACCATATCAGATATGTACTCTGTCATGTGAAAAACACTATGATCCGACACTTAATTAATGTCTCAGATAAACATACAAATATTTTATTTATTTATTTATAGCTTATTTCTAGGTTAAAGATTTTAACAATAATATTGTTCATACTACACCTGCTCGGAAAGTACCTTCTTTCTTTGTTCAAAACGATGCAGAAAATACGTCATTACTGTCATACAAATATGCGGGCGGCAAAAGTGTATGAAAATTCATTGTTAACGTGCTTGAGCGGGCAGAAAAAGTATATGCAAATCCATTGTTAACGTGCTGTTTTTCCTGCACCTAATAAAAAATAAGAAGGAAATAAAAAGTGACAATCACACGCGAGTCAGTCGGTTTCTTTTATTGTATCTTGATTAAAAGTAAAATTATACTATTTCCTCGCAGGTGTAGTATAAAGCACTATGTATCACTCGGGAGAAAGTGCGATTCCCAACTCGTGTGTATTGAGGCCCTTGGCTTCGCCTCGGGCCTCAAACTACACCCTCGTTGGTAATCTTCCCCTTTCTTCCCTCGGTGAACAATGTACTATTGTTTTATTCGTTTTCTTCTCCTAGATTGCCCTTGACATAAGCCTCTTACAGGAACCTCCATCTCTCTCTATCTTTTGCCTCTCTAGTCCACGTCTTTCCTGCTACTTCTCTTATCTCGTCTTCCCATCTCCTTATTTGTCTCCCTCTTTTTCTTTTTCCTTCTCTCGAGTACCATGGTGTTATTCTTTCTGTCCATTTATCTTTGCCTTCTCTGATCATATGTCCTGTCCATTTCCATTTCATTTTTCTTATAGTGCGAGTAATCCCTTCTACTTTAGTTCTTTTTATAAGTTTTGTTAGTTTTACTCTGTCTTTAAGTTTTAGGTGCAGCATACTTCTCTCCATTAATTAATTAAATTAATAATTATAAATTATAGATACTTATGATACTGAATATTTCTTTTTTTTTTTTATTTAATATAAAATATTCAGTATCATAAGCATCTATAATTTATAATTATTAATTTTTAACTTTTATATATAATTGTGTAACTGATGCCGACCACAATTAGTGGTCGAAATATATTTTACTACTTACCTATAATTATATTTTTTGTGTTTTCGTATATATATATATATATATAATTTCTTTAGTAATAAATTAGTGATAATACTTTTGGAAGTGCTGATTTAATATAATAATTTCTAAAATTAAAATTACAAAATATGTGACGTCACAACAGGGGTGACGCGGGTCACACAAACGTGTCCACCTGTGACAAGAACGGGTTGGACTCCAAAAATCATGAAATTTGTGTGACATAATTTATGGACGGCCCCTAACTCACTTTATTTAAAATTTCGCAAAAATATTCAATGTACCTACGGAAACGACACTACTTTGTAGCATACTAGCGACCCGCCCCGGCTTTGCACGGGTGCAATGCTGATACTAAATATACTACAGAATGTCTTTAACCCCTAAAACTATCAGTGTTTCTCTACTATATTATGCATGTAGAATAGAATAGAAAAAACTTTATTGGTGTCACACAATTAAAATACAATATAATCAATAACAAACAAAACAGAAGTGACACCCCAAAAGCATGACCACCTCAGCATGTGTCATGGCACTATTCTGTACCACGACGCTGGTCTTCCGTGGACACCTAGCAGGGTAACATTATTTAGCATGCAACATAAGTAGCACCTAATATCTTAACCCGTAGAATTATTGAATTGAGATGACAATTGAATACAATAGACTCGCGGTACGATCCTACCTTATATAAGAAGACGTGTTAATAAAACGTGTTGGTAAAACCTTCCTCTTGAATCACTCTATCTATTAAAAAAAAAACATCAAAATCCGTTGCGTAGTTTTAAAGATCTAAGCATACATAGGGACAGACAGACAGGAAGCGACTTTGTTTTAACTATGTAGTGAAGTATAAATTTATTATAGTAGTAAATTTACGCGAGCAATTCCGTGTTATTTATATACATAGCTATATTATGACAATTATTTTTGACAGATATCCAATTGCAGTAGCGCGTAGATCTGATAAATGGCAAACACCCCCTCAATTTCGAGGCGAGATAAAAAAGTCCATTCATTTATTTTTTGTCGGTTCGAAGAAATAAAACTTTTTCATTTGTATTTTTCTTTGTACGGATAAAACCTGTGTACGTACGATTTTATTTCTCTGAGCTCTTTTCGCTCTTTTATAGAATCGTTATAAGATAATATTAGGTCTTTACATATGAAATTGCCGTTTTCTATAGTGAATTTGAAGGAAACTCAATTTTCAGTACTAACATTTTTGCATTTTTTTTTTAAGAATAGCAAATTCAAATTATGTTATTTCTTATGTGTATGAATGAGACAACATTAAGCTAACAGAAACATGAATTTTATTTTTGAAAAGTGTCAGCCATAAAAAGTTATTACGATAATTGGATGGCATTTATAAAATAAATGATTACTTAGACGATAATAAAACTGAGGGTTATGATAGTGATCTTTTTCATAATAGTAGTTAGTATAATTTCCTAACTTATATTATGTTTCCTCTACAATTAACGTTAATTAGTTAATATATGAAATGACTGTAAAAGCAGATGGACTATATGGGACAGGTAAACAAAGGTATTATATATATTTTTTGCCTTCATGACATAATTTTCTCCTGTCTTGTATTTTTTATCTCTTTATTCCATTAAACTATAGACTTACTTTTTACATTTAGTTGTTTGTAAATAATATTATGGAAAAAAAAACATGATCTTGCTAAATTTCTACCCATTCTTCTTAGCAAGACTGGGCGGAGGTAGGCACATATTTATTATACGTGTTGCATATATTTCTTATATTATTTCTTATATTATTAATTCGTTATTCCTATATATTTTTCATTCTAACCTTGATTATTTCTTTGTTTATTTAACCATATGATTATTTATAATATAAAACTATTACCTATAGACATAGATTATTTAATTATATTACAATAAAACCAACCTGTAATAAGTGTATCTGATATACCTACATTACGTAAATAAATATATTTCAATTTCTATTTTTTAGAATAACAGTAGGATAGGATTTCGGCTCACTTCACTAGCTGCCCATACATAAGCTTGCGGCAGCAAAATGGCGCACGGTCGATTATATTTTTATTCAAATACGCATAGTACATGAACAAATTTCTGATTTTTTCCGTGTTAAATGTTTAGTTCGCATCTTACCTACTTATAAGCAATATCTGAATGATTTGTTCTATAATTAACATATTTATGCCAACATTATTTAAATTTAAATTATAATTGTTTTAAATATTTTCTTTCTGCTGTGGACCTGTTTTTGAAGATTTAATTTTTATAATCAAACTGAAAATTAAAACAAAATTGTACACGTAGACAAAAAACCTTGAAATCAACTTTCAAACAAAAAACAAGGCATTGAAATAGCTACTGAATTACAGGAATTATGAACTCATGAATCTGTAAGAAAATAGAAAATTTCAGCAATTTCATAGGTAAAGACACAGCCTCCAAAATATAGACGTTGTTTTCTTTTTTCAATGATCACTGATCACTGATTCGATCAGTTACATAATTTTTAAGCTTGGTTTTGTATAGGTTGCCACAATAGTCTGGTGCAGGGGTCGGCAACCGGCAGCCCGTGGGCCGGCGGGCCGTATACCACTTCAGTGCGGCTGCAAGGTTCCCAACCGCTGCATGATAACTATGTTTGGTAGTACATATTTGTGTGAGCAGACATTTTCCATTCTAAACTATCGAAAAAACAAGCATTGTTCTCGGGTAACGGATGCACATTTCGTATTTCCTTATCTAATATGCAAGCGAACATACAAAAACTTGCAAGATAAATGCAGCCGCAAAGTAGCATTCGTTTTTCACTAATCAATATTAAAAATGTTTTAAACTACAATAAATATGATACGAAATCGACTAATATGCGTTATTTTTTAAATTCAGCCCCCGCTGAGCCCCTGGTAACGGTTGTGGCCCTCCTATATCATAAGGTTGCCAACCCCTGGCCTGGTGGTTTGAATGAATCGAACGTATTTGAATATTCTGTAATCAAAACCTAAACGGAACAGCATGTTAAGGGGCTCCACCAGTTCCGTCAATGTAGATGATAAAAACTGAAAAAAATATAGCGTGTTTTTTGACTCAACATAATTATTAATAACACTTTATAAATAAATATACTTTCAATCTTCTTTTAATTATATTATTTTTAAAAAAGGATAAATATCACGAAAAAAGCGATTCAGTTTTCATATTTCAAAACCCAATGAAAAGAAACCAACACACGCAGATACTTACTAGAAAAAAACATATTTATTTACATAAAGAAATTACAGTTGGTCCTAATTTGGCCGCAATTTCAAAATAACCGAAGTTTTGCGTGCGCGGCATCTTATTGGAGCAAGATATACAGTTACAACACAAAAGCGTTAGAGCAGGACTGAATTGTAGTATTTTGGAGCCCCTTAATATGTACAGATTGTACAGTCTTAAGGCTCCGGACCAAGCTAAAATTTTATTTTTATGCTATTGGCAGTTTATCATCATATTTGGAATACAAAAAAAAAATGTTATAAAAGAGGACATATTTAAGACATTTGTAGATCTGAAAACGAGATTTTATTAATTTAGCTTGATAGAAAAAATCGCAAAGTCAGGTCTTAAAAAATCTTAAAATTCATTAGATGAACAGATTTTTAATGGGAAGTATTTAGACGAGCGATTATAAATTCAAATTTAAGGTGTCAAAAATACTGAATATAGCGTACTAAAATACTAAGTGGGCGAAAAACTGTGGGCAAATAAAAATGTTGAAAACGGTGACTTGAAAATACAAATTTGAGTTGAGTTGAATAATTCTCAGGCGAACAAATTTCTATTTTAGCGACAATTTAATTTTAAGTAATAAAACTAGGGACGTCACCTCGCTCCGCTCCGCTTCGCTCGGCTCCTTATTTTATTTTAACTGTAAAACTAACATGCTCCTCCTTGCTTTGCTCGTTGTCACACCAATTTTTTGACTGTTGGTGAAATATTTTTGATTACATACTTTAAATTCGCCCACTCAGTATTTTTAGTTGCACACTTTGGTATTTATTCCGGACACTTGAAGTCGCTAATAATATTTTTATTCGCCCGATTATTTATTTCCCATTTTTAATAATAAATTCTTTAGTAGCCACAAACTCCAAATAACTGAAGTTTTGCGTGCGCGGAAGTTAATTAGAGCAAGATAGATAATAAAAAAAAAAGCGTTGGTGCTGGACGGATGTTTAGCTTGACACTGGACCTTATGGCCCTCGCAAATTATAACGCATCGGCACCGGACCAACTCAAAGTGTGCATCAAAATGTGAGCTTTAAATCGTATTGCGTACGTAACATTTTGCAAGTGTACGCCACGCGAGCAACGCGCCGAACACTAGTACAAAAAGAATTGTAATTAACTGACCATCAAAAAATACAAAAATCAGCAAAATTACTAAATTGGCATCAAAAATAATTTGTTGAAACCTAACCTAGTTGATGCTAACTTAGTAATTTGGATGCTTATTTAGTATTCTTAGGTGTTCAATCTATTATTACCGTACAAAAATATCACGTACTTAAAACGATTTAAATTGATTATTCAATGTTTTACTTTGAAGTAGTTTGTATGTAAAATGTACAATAAGTAATAAATAACTTTACCGAAAACTATTTTTGAAAGTAGGAAATATAGTAGATTGTTACTCGTATAAAACGTGTAACAGAAAGGTGTAACCATATTTGAAGGGCTTGAACCACTTTTACTATGGAACAAATTCTGTACCTCGAAAAAAAAATGTTTGCTGTTTCATGGAAAAATGGAATGCCGCTCGGCCGAAATGTATGGAAGGGTAGATTTTTTTTTGAGTTTTCGGGGTTAGCTCCTTAGTAAAAGTTGTTCTATATCATTGACTGAATAAGCTCTTCAAATATGGTTACACCTTTTTGTTACACGTTGTATAAGGGAAGTTAGTGTTCAGTTACACCCGAGATATTTATTGTTAGCCTTATATCATTATTAGATATTAGATCATGTACCATTCTTAGCTTATAGTTCGAGAGTTTAATTGATCACTAACACCCGTGTTGAACACTCTACCTTTCATCACTAATGCGTGGAAATAAAAAAATACGCACAAAAACTGCCAAATTTATTTTTTATTCTGCATTTTCTTTTTTCGTGCAATCCTTGTGCTGGCCAAAGCGATTTTTTTAAAAATAAAATCTATTTATTATGTAACTTTTAAGCGGAGCCTTAAAAAGTGGCGTGCTATTTTTTAGTTCCCCAAAATATAGTAAAATTACTATTTTTGGGATTAAAGTTAAAAATTTGTGTAATTTTGTGTACATATTGTAATCAAAGAGTGTCTGTACATTGGAGAAAATTAATAGAAATAGAAAGGGGGTGACCAAAAAAGAGTATTAGAACACAAATCAGCGATTTTTGAATTTATTTCTGTCTGTCTGTCTCTTTGTTTGTTCGCGCACATCTCTGTAACTACCGAACGGATTTTCATGTAGTTTTCACGGGTGGACAGAACTTAATTTGGTTTAGAATTTATATAAGCTTTGTTTAATTAAATTTGTATAAGTTTTAACTGTTTACGAAAGTGTTGTATAGTTGAAATAATATGAAGTCTTTCATAAAACGTTGACATAATTAAACTTACAGAGTTCTAAAAACTTAGACAAAAGATGTTTTGTGCTGTACGCGCAGACGTAACTTACCTTAAAAAGTAATTCAAAGTTCAACAAATCACGTTTATTGTTATTAATTGCGCAAGCGCAAAGTTAGTCATTACATTACCAACTTTAAAACTTTGGCCATGTTGAGAGTTGGAAGTTAGCACCATCAATCTAATTTAGGGTTTTCCGGCAGAACCCGACTCAACTTGAGAAAGGTACATACTTAATTGAGATTTTCAAACTGAACGTCAACATTTCTGGATACAAATGTAATTTTTTTACATAACCATATGGGACGGAACATGGGCAACTGGGCGGTCTCTTTTAAACACTCGTTTTTCAGGTTGAGAGGCTATGCGAATTTTATTTTTGTCACTGTCACTCCAAGCGAAAAATCGCGCAGTGCGAGAGGGGCGGATTCAGGGCAAAAGGGAAAAAAGTTGGTTTTGTATTTTTACTAAAAATACTAAAATAGCTAGCAAAATTTCAAATATCAAATCTCTAGATATTGTTGAAACACACCTATATATATAAAATATGTTTGAGTTCTGTATATGGTTCCTATTCGTCAAACGTGTAGAAAAAGTGTGTTTGAAGACCTCATTTCAACAATTATTTCTATCGAGGAAAATTTATCCAAACATGTTTTCAAATTTCAAAACGCTAGATTAAATAGTCAAAATGCATATACCAGAAATTTATTGAAATTATCCTTTATTTCATGAAATACACAGAAAAGAAACACCCGTATTTTTTTCGCATATCGCCTTAAATTACTCTTAAATGGCAATAATTTACCGTAAAATTCTTTTGACACCGCATTAAATATATCTTAATATTGAAAGTGAACAGAAGAAAATAAATAAAATTATATAATTTACAAAAATACGACCTTATTTTGAACTTGTGTTATTGAGAT
Organism: Ypsolopha sequella; assembly: GCA_934047225.1. NCBI lineage: Eukaryota > Metazoa > Arthropoda > Insecta > Lepidoptera > Ypsolophidae > Ypsolopha > Ypsolopha sequella. The sequence continues at coordinate 24,389,121 of OW203984.1, read as the reverse complement.
TTTATGGGTAGACTGAACTTTGGGAGTTAAGGAAAAATTGTATGCTTTATATTTAATTTTGATATCAAGAGCTCTTTAAGAATTTCATAAGATGTTAAATTAAATTGGGTCTCGAAGAATTTCATATATAAAAAATCTGCCAAGTGTGAGCCGGACTCGCACACAAAGGGTTCCATCCACCACACAATACGGGTACGGAACCCTAAAAACATGGTAAATAATTTCACTTGCAGTTATTAAGGACCAACTTAACTTGACACTTACAATCATTAAAACTTTATGTATCGAAAGTGGTCTTGTATAACTTCCTAAATAATTTAATATTTGTAATTTTCAGATTTTTTTCAGATGCGCCACACCTACAAGCTGTTATCGAGAGTTATCACGATTATTGTCTCGCCCATCGATTCGACGACTTCCAACCTTGAGAGCAGACTGGTTTTCATAAAGGCTACAGCACCGTAGACCACATCCATACGATAAGGCAGATTATACAAAAAACCCAAGAGTATCCGTCCTTATGTCTAGCTTTTGTGAACTACGAGAAAGCCTTCGACTCCATCGAATCTTGGTCTGTTCTGAAGTCCTTGCAGCGATGCAAAGTTAACTGGCATTACGTGGAGATGCTGAAGTGTCTACATTGACTCCGCTACGATGACCACAAGTGTATAGGTACAATCAAGACCGATACACCATCAGCGCGGCGTGATACAGGATGACGTTATTTCCCCAAAACTGTTTACCGCCGCGCTGGAGGACGTCTTTAAAACACTAGACTGGAATGGACGAGGCGTAAACGTGAACGGGGAGTACATTTCACATCTTCGCTTTGCCGATAACATCGTCATAATGGCTGAATCGATGCAAGAACTGGAGGAAATGCTGCGCAGCCTAAGCAATTCTTCCAGATGAATGGGCCCGTGGACGAATTTGGATAAGACTAATTTTATATCCAGCTGTCATGTCGTCAAAAGGCCAATAACCATCGACAATGTCAGCATCAAAGTTGTTCAAAATATTTTTACCTGGGTCAAGTTATCCAGTTGGGTAAAAACAACTTTGACGCCCAGGCTGACAGAAGAATGCTTGGGATGGGCAGCATTCGGGAAGTTGCGTCACATATTTACGTCGCCAATACCGCAGTGCTTAAAGGTTCAAGTTTACAACCAGTGCGTTCTTCCAGTGATAACAAACGGTGCTGAAACGTTGTCCCTTATTACCAAGGGCTTGAACTGGGCGCTCTGTGAGCTACGGAGCGGGCTATGCTTTTGATATATCTGATGGATAAAATTCGATACGAGGAAATCCCTCAGAGATCTAAAGTGACCGACATAGCCTGCCGAATTAGTAAGTTGAAGTGGCAGTGGGCTGCCGTTGGGGCCAAAAGGCATTAAAATGAAGACCACGTACAGCAAAGCGCAGCGTAGGCCAACCTCGTGCCCGCTGGACCGATTACTTGAAGGACGTTGCGGGTAGCGGCTGGATAAGGAAGACGCAGGACCACCAAGAGTGGCGAAATATTGGTGAGTTCTATGCCCAGCAGTGGACGAACGCAGGCTGAGGGTTGGATGGATTGATGGAATTTTTATATATTTTCTACTTGTGTGCTATAAGTGGAAGTGCCCTATATAGTCCCTTCTCTTAGCTTCCCAAAAGGCCGAAATAGTTCGGTTGGTGATACCAGCACCAACTTTTACTATGTTATAAAACATGTTATTTTATACAAAAAAAAGTCGGGACACAACTTCTAAAGTGTTTGGATCCGCAGGTATGACGTCATCAAAATGGCCTCCAAATCTCTCAAATCTGAACCGTGATAGACAGTTGAAATTTTCACAGATGATGTATTTCTGTTGCCGCTATAACAACAAATACTAAAAAACAGAATAAAATAAATATTTAAGGGGGCTCTTATACTTCAGACATGTGTTTTTGCCGCTTTTATAGATAATGGTACGGAACCCTTTGTGCGCGAGTTCGACTCGCACTTGACCGGTTTTTTTCTAAGGTACAGAGATGGCGCGACGACAGCAAATCATTAATTGCTTACATCGTTCAACGTTCGTAATAATAACTTTAACATCCCTGAATGCCTTGAAAATGGTGAAAAAATCGAAACCGGTCGGGTTTTAAAAGAAATCTTTGGCACAAGTTAGTATAAGAGAATTTGAATCAAGAGTACTTGTTATTTTTAGTCATAAAAATAAATGCTTGTAATTACAATCGTATTATCACAACCATAGATTCAATAAAAATCAGCATTAAAACATCGAAACATTAAATTCCGAACACGTATTGAAATCTTTACCAAACTTTTTCACTCAACTGTTTGTTCAAAAATATCCTTTACTACAACAATCATAAAGATTATCGAGACTTTTCCCTACAATTTGGTGAACCTTCGACTAAATGACGTCATTAATTTAACGCCTGAAAGGCATGTCTCGTGGACATTAATTAATTACCACTGACGTGATTGTAAGACGTCGTCGTTCCGTTCTACATGAATAAGGCTCTTAAAAGCACTTAAATGTTGGATCTTAATATGCTTCGGTATGGGTTAGGATCAAGTCCTTATTATAAGAAAGCTTCATTTTATGCTCCTACGTATGATTTCATAGTTGTAATTGTTGTGATGAAAACACTTTTTTACAAATTTTCTATACAATTTACTTTACCTAACCGGTTTCACTATAGAGACGTTATCAAGCCTTAAGACTGTACCTGAGCCTAGAGCATGGCCAACTCCAGGCTATCTAGGATTCGTTTGAAGAAATTCGGACTCTCCTTGTATTGAAAAAAATATATTTGGTTTATTTATCTTTTCTCTAGGGATCTTACGTATAAACAATGTTCTAAGATTTATACTTTTATCAAAAAAAAAATATGTATTGCACCCTCTTTTTTTTTCTTATCAAACGTTCGCTTTAAGAACGCGGTTAAGAGATCAACTTGATTTTTTTTTTCATAAAATAGGTAATAGAAATATAAAGGTTTCCCTACAAAATATTTCAGTATTAGCTAAAAACATATGAATTTTTGTTTCGCTGCGTGATCACTAGTATTACGCGTCAAAAAACAAGAGGCCAAAGAGCCAACATATAATCGCCTCTATGAAAAGCAAATAAAGACTTTGCCATTAGACTTATTGTGCTGGACGTGTAATAAAAAAAGTTGCTAGAGTATGTCATCTTCTTAAGAGCCGTTTAGCAGCTGGATTGTGAAAAAGCCGCCTTTTTCTAATTTAGCGAAACAGAACACTTAATTTCAAAATTTACTCAATAGTTATTCAAGAAAACCTTATTACCTATGTATTGTGTCTGTCAAATGTCATCGCAAAATGTACACTGGGTCATGTAAATTAGAATTTTAACATTTAAAGCTTTAAATTTCTAATTAACAGAAAGCAAAGGAAACTTTACGATGGCAGCATACACAAAATATAGGTAATAAGGGTTTGTTGAATGACAAATTTAATTTTGTTTCGATTAATTAGAAAAATGCGTGTTTTTCACAATCCAGCTGCTAAACGGCTATTTATAAATAATGTTGTATGAGAACGTGCAATTAATTTTAATAGCGAAACCGTAAGGCAGAATAAATTGTAAATTAAATTGGTGGTAAATTAAAATCATTACAATAATGTATGATACCTCTGTATAAGTGCTGAAAATCACAACCAACAAACAAATTTTAGTTTTGCCGCGCTATAAAACAAGAAAATATATATTTTTTTTTTCAATAAGTAATCATATTAGAATTTGACATGGTGATATAAAATAGCGAGACTGAACTAATTTTAAACCTTCTTAAATTAATTCACAAGACAAATATTTTTTTAATATAAAAACCAATAAATAAATTTTACCAATTTTTTTCCATCAAAATCTTAAAATCCCTAATCAAAATTTTGGTGTAGGTATGTCTGTCTGTTAGTCCACCCGCTACATAACTCATAAAGATAATTGAACTAAAATATATCTGATAACCTCAACATTGAAAAATATTTTCTGTAAATGCGCGTGGAATCCGTACATTTTATGTGTGATTGTGAGGCCAGCGTTCTACCGCCTGACTTGAGTACCCGCGCCGCGCCGCCACGCCATAAAAATATATTATATTTCTATTGTTATACATTTTTTTGTTAGTAAGAGGCTTTGATCAACAATTGTTGAGGTAAGTAAGAGGGTTCAAATATTTTACTGGAATATAGGACTATGTAAGGTTAGGTGTTTTAGTTAAGTTGATTGATCACCTATTTGGCTCGGTTTAACTTGGCAATCGATAACCGATCGATATACGTCGGCTTCGTATTAACTACCTATATTTCGAATATTTCAAAAAATTAATAACAAGTCAATATAAAAGTTCTAGCAAACAAAATACGAGAGGACAGTTCTTCCATTGCTCGGATACCGTCGCGATTCTGAGCTGAATTTATATTCTGCTGATTCTCAAGTTGATCCAATTCTTAGATCATCGCGTGGTTTGTTCTCCTGATACCGTTCCAGGCCTCGTAGCACAGTGTTTAATCGCGCGCGATGCCACTTAGTTGAATCACAGGTACGAGGAGCGTGACACGATGTTTTTGCGATTAAACCGTACGTCATGCTCCTTGCACTTGTGATTCAATTAGTGGCGTCGCGCTCGATTAAACATTATGCTATGCCCGCTGGCTTCGTAGCACAGTGTTTAATCGCCCGCACATGTGCAAGGAGCGTGACGTACTGTTTAATCGCAAAAACATCGTGTCACGCTCCTCGCACTTGTGATTCAACTAAGTGGCGGCACGCGCGATTAAACACTGTGCTACGAATGCAGGATTTGTGATGTGAATAAGCATACATGTGCCCCTTTTAATGTTGAGTGTGTTGGCTTAGGTGTGAACTTAAATAGAAAAAAATTGTCAATTAATATATAAAACTTTTTTGTGAAAAAAGAATTAGGAGGACTAAAGATCCTGGGAGAAGTAAAGCCCTTTTCACAGTACCTAATCCATTAATTTGTTGTTTTTCCAGATGAACACACAGGGACTTAGCTCGCAGTGTTTCGCAGGTTTGTAGGAGGGGCTGATTTCGTTCCAACGACATTATCGCTGGTTTCAATTGATATTGTCCCCGACACAAAAAATGTTCCCTTAGGACTACACTCACATTTCTTTTTTCGGTTTTTTCCCGTACTTTGCCTTTAGAAAAGTTTTGTACACGTTTCATTGTATATAATTTTCGTAAACTTAGTTGAATCGTGAAAAAAAACTTTCAAATTGGTATAGATTGTGACCTAGACCGACATTTTGATCTTTTACATCCGGGATACTTTATATCTCGAAAGACGATACGTAAAAAAATATAGGTGCTTCTTTTCTGTGTATTTCATGAAAAACACGGAACAATTGTAATCAACTTCTGGTATAATGTCGTGACCATATCGTAAAATTGACCATTTCATGATCTGGTTGGGCAGATCGTAAAGTATGAAATCAAAAATCTTTCACCAAAAGTAAAAAATAGGTGCGACGACGAGCGAAGCGAAGCAGAGCTAGGAGGAGCGTGTTAGGTTTACCATGTAAGATGAAATAAGAAGCCGAGCGAAGCGGAGCGGAGCGAGGCGACCCTCCCAATTTTAACAGAAAAACAATATGGCCATCAACCAGATCATGAAATGGTCAATTCTACGATATGGCCACGACATATACATTTCGACTATACAATCTAGTGTTTTGTAATTGGAAAACATGTTTGAATAAATTTTCCTAGGTAGAAATAATTGTTGAAATGAGGTCATCAAACACACTTTTTCTCCTAGTTTGACGAATAGGGAAAAAGGGTTATAAGGGTTGAATATGATCTAAAGACAACAATCTCAAGTTTTAAATTTAGAGTTATAAGTGTTCCGTTATTTCATTTTAAAGTACGGAACCCTAAAAATCATTTTTTACGGTGAAACTAATGGTATTTTTAATTAAAAACATTTTGGGTACGCTTTATGTTGAGATCAACTATTATGCAAACTACTTTAAAGTATTCACTGAATATTGGCGGTTTATTTTAGGGTTTAGAGATAACTTTGCAATCATTTTCTATCGAGAAAATTCAATAGAATTCTCAACTTTACCATATATTTCAGAGTAGTTGGTGTAGTATTTGTTGATATAACAGAGGATAACGGGAAGCAATAGGTCGTAAAAACGGAGTTTTAGAAATAGTATTATTCCCTAATTGCAATAGAAAGGGTTGTGAAAATAAAAAAAAAAAATGTCATAAAGAAACCTTTTTCCAAGACAATGAAAGAGCTCAAAACGTAAAAGAGAAAAGTTTGCTACATCGAAAAAAAATGCCAAATGAAGTTTGTTTTTGTTTACAGTTCAAAGCAGTACCCATCTAAAGCAATAAATATCAATAACAATTTTAAACATATAAACCAATAATCTAAAACATTAGACATTTTTTTTTCCAAAACGCTCTTGTGTGAATTTATGTCAATTTTAATTCATTAAAAACAGTGATATCCATGCATTGATGTATTATTGTTCTGAGTATCCATGTCTTCATGATTCACCGCATTACTCGGCCACGTACTACATCATGTTTATCTCTTTCGACATGTGATAGCTACAAGAAAAAAGAAAAATACCTAAGGTGTCAAACATCGGACAGACTGACAAATATTACACTTACGTTTTTCTCTATTTTAGACTAAAGTCGAGTCCAGAATTAGGCGAACTAACTTGACAGCCGAAAATGTTGCCAGAAATAGGAAAAAATAAATAGTGATAGGTTTATGTCGACACAAATATGTCGATATAACCTTGTGCCTTTTATAAATCTGATTCTATTTATATTTTATCAAGTAATTGTCGTCGAAACTTTCACAGTCATACATACTTGCCAAATAGCGACGAACTACAGCAATTTATATGATATAATATGATCTGAAAGATGTACTGTTTAAAGCGGATATTTACGATACTTACTCCTCCAATTAGGAATAAAATACAAAAATTGTGATGTTATTACAACAGGCCATTGTGATCCTTTTAGGTGGTTTCTGTCGGGCTACTATAATACATTACATTTCATACACATAGCTTCCATGCTAGTACATTTCATGTACCATACATATAGCATTCATCCCTTTCTTTCTGGCAAATATGAAAGTGCGATAGAGGCAAACGCTATTATATCGTCGATGATAATTCCAAATCCGTTATGTGTTCGATTTTAATTAATTTAATCAATTTTTATTATTATTATTTTGATTAGTAAAATTATTAGTTTGATTCCAAACACAATAATAATGATTAACTAGACTTTTTAAACATCGATATTAACAGCACTAGCCAAACTGTGGCAACATTAGTGTACAATGAACTGTCAAGTTAGTTCGCCTAATTCTGGACTCGACTTTAATTAGGTACTAGAGAGACGATTTTCATCAACATTTTTATAAAGATTTTTTTCACTTTTACAATTCTGCATATACTCCTTCTCCTATCACCACAGATGAGAACGCTCGAAAGCTAAAAATCTTATAAATATATACGATATAAACAAACATACAATTTATTTTTATTTATGGTTTCGGTGAGATCTATCTTACAAAACTACTTTCAGATACTGCGTTTTATTGTTTCAAGTAGCAAAGTCATTTATAATTCATGATACTCTCAGTGCTAGCAGTGGTTCTGAGATTAATGGTTCCGTACTTTGATAAATAATTGCAAGCCATGTTGGAGACAGACTGTATTCGTGCAGTAATGAAATATTATACGATGATCCCTAATCCGTCACTGGCTTGGTAACATTTGAGGGCAACGGTTTGCCCTGAAAATGGTAGCTGCAGATAATAATAATGAAATGAAATAATGAACTTTATTATCAGAAGTAAGAATACCAAGCAAACATTTTTGTGGCATCAAAAATTTATTAACAATTTTCGTCCGAAAATTATCCACCCGTGAACACCGAAATCCAGAAATAAGTTTGACTATACAATCTCACAAAAACAAAACGGCCAAGTGCGAGTCCGACTCGTATACCTAGGGTTCCGTATTGTGGATGATAAATTTAATGTTGTCATTTTTTTCGTGAATTTCTCACCCGCTATATTTTTTGCCTGTCATCTTAACGTCAACACATATTACCATGATGTTTTTAATATTTTTTGGTCCACCAGTTTTGGAGATAAAGGATGGGGACATAAAATTTTGTAAGATTTTTCAAGGATTTCTCGAAATCGATGCAATTAAATATAGCCAAACTATATATTTTTACAATCAACTTTTGAAAACATACAATTTGATACCCATATTGTATTTTTATAAAGTATTTTATTTATTTATTTTACTTCTTTTTGTATATTTTTCATTTATGCTCAATTTTTTTTAAATTGTTATACCTATAGAGTTTCTTTAATTGGCCACTTATGATCTATAGCTGTATTTTTTTTTTATATTTTTCGGTCTACCAGTTTCGGAGATAAGGGGCCCATACGTAATAATACATAATTTTTGGGTTTTTAAAGATTTCTTGAGACCGGTGCCAGTAAATATAGTAAAAGAATATATTTTTACAAAAAAAAAAATTTATCCACAATTTGATACCCATATTGCATTTTTAGGATAATATTTCTTATTTTTCTCACTTTTGTTTTGGAAATATTTTCATATTTGTTTTGTGAGCAAATCAATGCTATTTTTATGCCAAATTTCATGTCTTTATCTTTAACGGTGCTAAAGCTATGAGGCTGTGACATACGGACGGACGGACAACGGATTCTCACCATAAAAAAATCCTTTTGTACCTTTTAGGTACGGAATCCTAAAAATTGAGAGCAGAACGCCATGACAATCGGACGGGCACCATCATAACGCAAAATAATGGCGGACAACGGTAAAAAAAAATACTATACGGATGTTAAAAAGATATAGAGACTACTTTTTATTCTTTATTCTATCCAAATTCCTGCGGAAAGATATTCCGCAAGCTTGTTAATGTAAATAGAAAATAAGAGCCGATTTCTTGATCTGTTGGAAAGCTTTTAGCAAATCAACAAACGTCCGCTTCTGATTTCATGTTTATTTGGATTTAAAGCTACTTGAGTTTATTACCCAAATTGCGACCTTGTTCCTGATAAAACACGCGTAGTGTTACCATGCACGATATTGGGGAAAGATTCGCTGAACTAACTTCATTCGTAGTATACTACTAGTATACCATTAAAATTAGTTCAGCGGATCTTTCCCCAATATCGTACATAGTAAATATACTACGACTAAAGTTAGTTTTGCGGATCCTTCCCCAATATCGTTCTTGGTAAATATCCTTCGACTAAAGTTAGTTCAGCGGATCTTTCCCTAATATCGTACATGGTAAATATACTACGACTAAAGTTAGTTTCGCGGATCCTTCCCCAATATCGTACATGGTAAATATACTACGACTTAAGTTAGTTTAGCAGATCCTTCCCCAATATCGTACTTGGTAAATATACTACGACTTAAGTTAGTTTAGCAGATCCTTCCCCAACATCGTACTTGGTAAATATACTACGACTAAAGTTAGTTCTGCGGATCCTTCCCCAATATCGTTCTTGGTAAATATCCTTCGACTAAAGTTAGTTCAGCGGATCTTTCCCTAATATCGTACATGGTAAATATACTACGACTAAAGTTAGTTTAGCGGATCCTTCCCCAATATCGTACATGGTAAATATACTACGACTTAAGTTAGTTTAGCAGATCCTTCCCCAATATCGTACTTGGTAAATATACTACGACTAAAGTTAGTTTAGGGGATCCTTCCCCAATATCGTACATGGTAAATATACTACGACTAAAGTTAGTTTAGGGGATCCTTCCCCAATATCGTACTTGGTAAATATACTACGACTTAAGTTAGTTTAGCAGATCCTTCCCCAATATCGTACTTGGTAAATATACTACGACTAAAGTTAGTTTAGGGGATCCTTCCCCAATATCGTACATGGTAAATATACTACGACTAAAGTTAGTTTAGGGGATCCTTCCCCAATATCGTACTTGGTAAATATACTACGACTTAAGTTAGTTTAGCAGATCCTTCCCCAATATCGTACTTGGTAAATATACTACGACTTAAGTTAGTTTAGCAGATCCTTCCCCAACATCGTACTTGGTAAATATACTACGACTAAAGTTAGTTCTGCGGATCCTTCCCCAATATCGTTCTTGGTAAATATCCTTCGACTAAAGTTAGTTCAGCGGATCTTTCCCTAATATCGTACATGGTAAATATACTACGACTAAAGTTAGTTTAGCGGATCCTTCCCCAATATCGTACATGGTAAATATACTACGACTTAAGTTAGTTTAGCAGATCCTTCCCCAATATCGTACTTGGTAAATATACTACGACTAAAGTTAGTTTAGGGGATCCTTCCCCAATATCGTACATGGTAAATATACTACGACTAAAGTTAGTTTAGGGGATCCTTCCCCAATATCGTACTTGGTAAATATACTACGACTTAAGTTAGTTTAGCAGATCCTTCCCCAATATCGTACTTGGTAAATATACTACGACTAAAGTTAGTTTAGGGGATCCTTCCCCAATATCGTACATGGTAAATATACTACGACTTAAGTTAGTTTAGCAGATCCTTCCCCAATATCGTACTTGGTAAATATCCTTCGACTAAAGTTAGTTTAGCAGATCCTTCCCCAATATCGTACATGGTAAATATACTACGACTAAAGTTAGTTTAGCAGATCCTTCCCCAATATCGTACTTGGTAAATATACTACGACTAAAGTAAGTTCAGCGGATCTTTCCCTAATATCGTACATGGTAAATATACTACGACTAAAGTTAGTTTTGCGGATCCTTACCCAATATCGTTCTTGGTAAATATCCTTCGACTAAAGTAGTTCAGCGGATCTTTCCCTAATATCGTACATGGTAAATATACTACGACTAAAGTTAGTTTAGCAGATCCTTCCCCAATATCGTACATGGTAAATATACTACGACTTAAGTTAGTTTAGCAGATCCTTCCCCAATATCGTACTTGGTAAATATACTACGACTAAAGTTAGTTTAGGGGATCCTTCCCCAATATCGTACATGGTAAATATACTACGACTTAAGTTAGTTTAGCAGATCCTTCCCCAATATCGTACTTGGTAAATATACTACGACTAAAGTTAGTTTAGGGGATCCTTCCCCAATATCGTACTTGGTAAATATACTACGACTTAAGTTAGTTTAGCAGATCCTTCCCCAATATCGTACTTGGTAAATATACTACGACTAAAGTTAGTTTAGGGGATCCTTCCCCAATATCGTACATGGTAAATATACTACGACTTAAGTTAGTTTAGCAGATCCTTCCCCAATATCGTACTTGGTAAATATCCTTCGACTAAAGTTAGTTTAGCAGATCCTTCCCCAATATCGTACATGGTAAATATACTACGACTAAAGTTAGTTTAGCAGATCCTTCCCCAATATCGTACTTGGTAAATATACTACGACTAAAGTAAGTTCAGCGGATCTTTCCCTAATATCGTACATGGTAAATATACTACGACTAAAGTTAGTTTTGCGGATCCTTACCCAATATCGTTCTTGGTAAATATCCTTCGACTAAAGTAGTTCAGCGGATCTTTCCCTAATATCGTACATGGTAAATATACTACGACTAAAGTTAGTTTAGCAGATCCTTCCCCAATATCGTACATGGTAAATATACTACGACTTAAGTTAGTTTAGCAGATCCTTCCCCAATATCGTACTTGGTAAATATACTACGACTAAAGTTAGTTTAGGGGATCCTTCCCCAATATCGTACATGGTAAATATACTACGACTTAAGTTAGTTTAGCAGATCCTTCCCCAATATCGTACTTGGTAAATATACTACGACTAAAGTTAGTTTAGGGGATCCTTCCCCAATATCGTACTTGGTAAATATACTACGACTTAAGTTAGTTTAGCAGATCCTTCCCCAATATCGTACTTGGTAAATATACTACGACTAAAGTTAGTTTAGGGGATCCTTCCCCAATATCGTACTTGGTAAATATACTACGACTTAAGTTAGTTTAGCAGATCCTTCCCCAATATCGTACTTGGTAAATATACTACGACTAAAGTTAGTTTAGGGGATCCTTCCCCAATATCGTACTTGGTGAATATACTACGACTAAAGTTAGTTTAGGGGATCCTTCCCCAATATCGTACTTGGTAAATATACTACGACTTAAGTTAGTTTAGCAGATCCTTCCCCAATATCGTACTTGGTAAATATACTACGACTAAAGTTAGTTTAGCAGATCCTTCCCCAATATCGTACATGGTAAATATACTACGACTTAAGTTAGTTTAGCAGATCCTTCCCCAATGTCGTACTTGGTAAATATACTACGACTAAAGTTAGTTTAGGGGATCCTGCCCCAATATCGTACTTGGTAAATATACTACGACTTAAGTTAGTTTAGGGGATCCTTCCCCAATATCGTACTTGGTAAATATACTACGACTTAAGTTAGTTTAGCAGATCCTTCCCCAATATCGTACTTGGTAAATATACTACGACTAAAGTTAGTTTAGGGGATCCTTCCCCAATATCGTACTTGGTAAATATACTACGACTTAAGTTAGTTTAGCAGATCCTTCCCCAATATCGTACTTGGTAAATATACTACGACTAAAGTTAGTTTAGGGGATCCTTCCCCAATATCGTACTTGGTAAATATACTACGACTTAAGTTAGTTTAGCAGATCCTTCCCCAATATCGTACTTGGTAAATATACTACGACTAAAGTTAGTTTAGGGGATCCTTCCCCAATATCGTACTTGGTAAATATACTACGACTTAAGTTAGTTTAGCAGATCCTTCCCCAATATCGTACTTGGTAAATATACTACGACTAAAGTTAGTTTAGGGGATCCTTCCCCAATATCGTACTTGGTAAATATACTACGACTTAAGTTAGTTTAGCAGATCCTTCCCCAATATCGTATTTGGTAAATATACTACGACTAAAGTTAGTTTAGGGGATCCTTCCCCAATATCGTACTTGGTAAATATACTACGACTAAAGTTAGTTTAGGGGATCCTTCCCCAATATCGTACATGGTAAATATACTACGACTAAAGTTAGTTTAGCAGATCCTTCCCCAATATCGTACTTGGTAAATATACTACGACTAAAGTAAGTTCAGCGGATCTTTCCCTAATATCGTACATGGTAACACTACGCATGTTTTATCAGGAACAAGGTCGTAATTAAGGTAATAAACTCAAGCAGCTTTATATACACGACAAAAACAGCAGAGTTTGAGTGGGACTCGTGCATACAGTGTTCTGCACCACCACACAATGTCGGTACGGAACCCTAAAATATTATGGTTAAGGCGATATGTAAAAGTTTTAGCGTCCCTGTTACTCGGATTCGTGGAAAAATAGCAAAAAGTTGTATTTTTATTAATATACAATGTTTTAAAGATGCTATCAAAATTTCGTTTAACTGTTAAAACCCATCTAATAAAATATAATTGCAGTCCATATGTCATTCTAAATTGTCAGACCAGGAGAATTGGTGTCGAAAAGGACCTCATTTCAATAAATATTTCTATCGAGCCGAATTTCTCCAATTGCGTTTCTGTTTTAACAGGTCCCTAGAAAAAGAATCCAAAAATAATGTAAATTTTATTAAAATAATACATTATTCCCTGAAATAGATATGCAAGTTCTTAAAGTGTCGATTTTTTTTCGTAGCGCCTTAATAACAAAAACATACAATGTGTAACAGAAAGGTGAAATCATATTTGAAGAGCTTATTCAGTCAATGGTATAAAACAACGTTTACTATGGAACCAACCCTGAAGTCCCATATTGTACTTTTAAGATTTTTAATTTCTTTTTCACTCTTTCGTACTGGAAATATTTTGAACAATTTAGAATTTTGAAATTTAATTTACGCTGTCTTATGTGGGCAAATTAATACTATTTTTGTGCCAAATTTCAAGTCTTTATCTTTAACAGTGCTAAAGTTATAAGACTGTAACTTACGGACGGACGGACGGACAACGGAGTCTCACCATAAAGCTTCGTTTTGTATCTTTTAGGTACTACGGAACCCTAAAAATGCAAGTGAAGGCTGTATTTTTGAAACTCAAATCAGCAGTCCGTCCAAACTAATAAAGTAAAAATAACAAATGGTGTCGATTCGGTGCAACACAACTTAACTTGTTTGACAGGACTAACCTTATTTTGAGCCTTCTGTCTTTGTCTTTTCAATACAGAAAGAAAAAGATGGTACGCTTAAATTAAGTTTAGTCCTGTCAAATATTTTAAGCTGTGTTGCGCCGAATCGACACAAATAATGATTGTTTATATGTTTTCAATGCATGTGCTCGTAAAGGCCCACTTTTTATGCATCAAAACCGAACAGAAAGTCGATTATTTTGCCCTAGGGCTTTATTATTATTATTTTTTTATTTTTTATTTACAATGGTTGGCCAACCTGCAGCCTTTCCTGTGTACCATAGACGTTATACTTTTTCTTCCACTGTTTAGTGGCTCTGGATACAGTCCTTTTGAGCCAATTATAATTTAAAGTTCACAAGATTATATTTGTTTTCATTTCCTCACACTATGCATTGAAAAATGTAGTATGATACACGGGCGTAAAAGCAATAAATTACTCGGTTACGTTTAAAACACTCGCTACGCTCGTGTTTTAAATCGTCCTCGTGACTTATTCCTTTGCGCCCTTGTAGCATAAACTACTATTATGGTTACAATAATGTATTTATTATCTTAAATCTAATACATACTTTCTTGTACTTTTATACATATTAATTTTATTTAATCTTTTCTTGAATTCACCGCACTGCTCGGACACGAAATTTTCAGATAATGTTATCTCTTTTATAATGAAATGTACCCACTGCACATGAACGTTTCTAAAATAACATACGGTCTGTGATTGATGTTTTCATTATTTTTTCCAAGTTCCACCAAGTGACAAAAATAAACAGCATCAACATTCGGCATAGTGATTGTTTCGGATAAAATGTATGTTTTTGAACGTATCCGATAGTGGTCTATGGTATTTTGTCTATGGACACTTGGAGCTGTCAAAAAAGCCTCGGAAAGGACTAATTTGGAAAAGGATCGCGGTCGATCACAATATTTAATATATTAATGGTTTAATACGTAGAAAATTGATGTGAATATCATAAAAAACATTAGTGAGTCAGGGTCTGACAATATTTTGGCGAGAAGGCCACTTTTAGTGTAATTCCTTTATGTGTGACATAACCTGCATACATGCGGTTTGCAGCAAATGCGGAACATTGTCCGGTTACCATATCTTCTGGGTTTGGATGCATCCAGGTGTAGGTGGGTTGTGTTTAGGTTCTCCGTGGAGGTGAGCAACGTGTCACAACACCGGCACACTTTGGACTCCGGGTACGGAAGGAATTCGTGCTGCGGACATCATCTAAGTACCATTTTCTGGTAGGAAATTTTGTACTTATTTTTTGTAGAATATAAGCAGATTCAATTTACATGGACGTAGATTAGGGACAGCTTATGGGCCCCTGTTCCAGCTGCTAATATCACTTTTTACCATACAGTGATAGTTAAAATGGAATATTTCGGCAAAATTCACAAAAGTTGGTCACACATGAGGTAAACAAGAATTAAATTAACACCATATGTGCGAACATGCAGCGGAAGTCAGGCGGGCGGAGTGGGGGGAGGGCCAAGTATCGGATTCCAAATAAATTGCTTCACTCTTGTATGATGGATATCAACATGACGTAAATAGAAGTAATTTTTCGGGCTTTCGTCCTTTTATTACGTACCTAACGACGACCCAGAGTTTTCGTTAATATTTTTAATTAAACATAATTGGCTTAGTTTATTATTTCTTACGTAATTGTTATCCAACTACCTTGTTTTTGCTTCATGGTGTTTGTCTTCGATTTTACTTTTGGAAATTTTTTGTACATCTATAAACATTTAAGTAATCTTTTTTCAATGCAAGTGCTCGTAAAGGCCCACTTTTTATGCATCAAAACCGAACAGAAAGACAATTATTTTGCCCTAGGGCTTTATTATTATTATTATTTTTAATTTTTACAATGGTTGGCTAACCTGCAGCCTTTCCTGTGTACCATAAATGTTATCCATTTTTTTCACTGTTTAAGAAGATGGCATACTCTAGCAACTTTTTTTATTACCCGTCCAGCACAATAAGTCTAATGGCAAAGACCTTATTTAATTTTGCTTTTCATAGAGGCGATTATTTTGGCTCTTTGGCCTCTTTTTCTTGGACGCGTAATACTAGTGATCACGCAGCGAAACAACAAATTTGTGTGTTTTTAGCTAATACTGAAATATTTTGTAGAGAAAAAAATATTGAATTTAGGTGATATACTTTCATATTTCTATTGCTTATTTTATGAAAAAAAAATCAAGTTGATCTCTTAACCGCGTTCTTGAAGCGAACGTTTGAAAACCAAAAAAAAAAAAGGGTGCAAAACATTTTTTTTGACAAAAGTATAAACCTTAGTACATTGTTTATACGTAAGATCCCTAGAGAAAAGATTAATAAACCAAATATATTTTTTTCAATACAAGGAGAGTCCGAATTTCTTCAAACGAATCCTAGATAGCCTGGAGTTGGTCATGCTCTAGGCTCAGGTACAGTCTTAACGGCTCTGGATACAGTCGTTTTGAGCCAATCATAATTTAAAGTTCACAAGATTATATTTGTTTTATTTCCTCACACTATGCATTGAAAAACGTAGTATGATACACGGGCGTAAGAGCAAAAAAATCCTCGGTTACGTTTAAAATACTCGCTACGATCGTGTTCTAAATCGTCCTCGTAATTTATTCCTTTTCAAGGGTTGTAGCATAAACTACTATTATTTTAAATGGCCTATACCCATACAACATATATTTTCGTAGAAATATTTATGTATTATCGTATTAATCTAAATTAATCATGTTTATCTCATGTATTTGATCATCATATCATCAATATACTAATGTAATATTTATAAGTAGTTTAATTATATTATATTTTTAATTTATTATCAATAGATAAATATGTTCAAATAATGTTTTATCTATTTGTTGCCATGTTTGTTTGTAATTGTTGAGTATGAACAGGGGGGGGGGGAGGTCAAGTGTCGTAACACAACCGTCAAACGCGCTAGCACACTGATTTATTTCATCAAAAAACAGAAGTGACGGGGGCGCAGCCCCGCAGTAATCTACCCGTAACTAGAAATCTATTCACATACACAACAATCCCGTCCCTTTATAGTATACAACCCCCAGATGACTTATAAATAACTATACTAAAAAGCTATTAAAAAGATTACTCTTGGATTGGCTCTTCTGGCTCATCCCCGTCGAGGCTGGAAGCGCTCAGGAATATCGGCGACACCTTACAACGCCAAGCATTGGGCTCAGCGGGTGCGTCAGGTGAGCACCCGACGCTCGTCTCCATCGGCTCCTCCTGCCCCGCGGGCTCGCCGGCGCGGCGTCCGCTATCACGTCCGGGTCCCACTCGTGTGACACTGAGTCGATTGGCTTATCAGATCGAGACAGGGTTGGATTCAGACCCTCGGAAAATTATTGTCTATGGGAATTAAAAATATACTACTTGGCTAAAATTATACTACGTTTCGTTTTTCGTTGATTTTTGTTTTGAAATGAAATAAAAATAGCCTATTTGTTATTGAAATTTTTTAAAAATTTACTAAAAGTATTCATAACGCACAGAACTTTCCTATATTCTGGGGTAAATGTTAAAAAGCAAAACGTTTCAACCAATAAAACAAGTCGGTCGGCCTGAAGATAAAATTATGGTATTTTTACGTAGTATAGTTCCATTACGATACTACATACTACATGTCATGAAAATATGGTACAAATTGTATAATTATACTACGAAATCCAACCCTGGATCGAGATCTTGTCTGGTCTATGTGTCTTTTGACTTCGCCGTTTGTTTCAGGAATGTGTATTAGATATAAATATATATAAATAAATAAAAATAAATAAATAAAACAGAGCCAATTCTCTTCGTTATTACGCCTTCTATCAAACAGAACCTCTGATTATTATAATATTTCAATGTCCACACCAAGTCATTTTCTTTGAATTCTGGTCTCATTTTACCCTTGAACTGTTTAGCATGTAAAGACTGATTTCGTACTACTGTCAAAGCGAGATTAGTGGATGGGGAGGTGGAAATTTTTGACGGTAACATAACATCTAATCTAGACCGAAGTGGTCTGCCGGAATTTTCTTATTTGAATTACTTAAAAATATTCCCTTTAACCCCTTTTTAACAATTTTAACAAAGCTTTTAGCTTGCCCATTGCTCGATGGGTGATACACAGGAGAAAGTACGTGATTTATTCCATTACGCAAACAAAATTGCTTAAATTCCTGTGACGTAAAGGAACTACCATTGTCACTTACCAAGGTATGGCTTACTCCGTAACGACCCATAAAATCGTACATTTTATTAATAACTGCCCTACTATTGTAAGTTGAATTCATAGAATAACATTCGACCCATTTGGTGTACGCATCTACGATAATCAAAAACATTTGATTATTAAATGGACCTAAAAAATCCAAGTGAATCCGGTAAAAGGGATGTGGTGGATGCGGCCAGGACGCGAGCGGCGCGTGCGGGGGCGCGGGGCGCAGCTGCGCACACACCCCGCACGCCGCCGCTAGCCGCTCCAGCGCTGCGTCCACACCGGGAAACCACAGCCGACCCCGCGCCTCCGCTTTCATTTAGATTATGCCAAAATGTGAACTATGTAATTCTTTACAAATCGCTTCTCGTAAGGATTCAGGGATAACTATTTTATGTCCGCGCATTACAACTCCGTTTTCATACGATAACTGTGACCTACAATAATGATACGGTTTCATTTTAGGATCGTTAACCTTCGTCGGCCAACCTTTTAGAATGTATTTTATGACAGTATTTCAAACTGGGTCGCATTCTATTTCCACACGCAGCTGGTATGACGTCACTGGTAAATCTCCCTCTAACACAAAATTAATTTACGCCGCGGTGTCCGTACCGAGCTCGGCGCAGACATGGCTATTACCATTATGCTATTACTGATGCCTCCGCACCCCCCGCCGCTCGAGCCCCCCTCATTCGCCTTCAGAACCCGAATTGCCACTAGGGATAGGTAATCAGCGCTATTTTTATCACTACGTACAAATTCCATTTCATAATTTATAAGCTGATAAGAATATCGCATAGCGTTGTAACCGGTTCGAGACACCTCCGGAATTCCTTTGTGTGGCCCGAAGATTGTCAACAACGGCTTATGATCGGTTCATAAAATAAAGGGGCTAGACCGGGCATATAGGTATTGGTGAAAACGCCTTACTCCGAATATGATTGCGATCGCCTCCTTTTGAATTTGCGCGTATTTCTTTTCGGCCGCGGTCAGAGTTCGAGACGCATACGCCAGGGGCCGCTCGATACCGTCTGCACTTATCTGCGACATAATACTACTATATTAATTTGGCGTCTTGATCAAATGTGCCAAATATCTATCAGATGCCTATTCACTCATTTTCCGGAATACTTCATCATATTCCTTAGTCTATTCCCACTTAACCCCTTTATGTAATAAATAATATAACGGACTTAAAATCGATGAAGCATCAGAAACAAAACTACGATAGTAATTTGTCATTTCCAAAAATTACTGTAAGTGCGACACGTTCCGTGGCTTTGAAGCCTCAACTAAAGCCTTGACCTTATCCGTAGATTTCCTAATTCCGTTCCTATCAATGATATGACCCAAATATGTCAGCTCATCTTTAAAAACTTCGCACTTACTGAGTTGTACCGTAAGACCTGCGTCTTCCAGGCGTTGCAAAACCGATATTAACCACTGCTTATGTTGGTCTTTGTTTTTGCCGGTGTTTAGAATGTCATCCAATAGGAATATGATTCCATCTAAACCCGCCAGCACGAACTCCATGACGCCCTGGAATATAGCGGGTGCCGATGAGAGGCCAAACACCAGTCTCGTGAACGCAAACAGACCGCGATGCGTGTTTATGCAGGTAAGGTTTTGAGGGTCTACTAAAATGCACTGGTAATACGCCATTGAGAGGTCAATTTTACTAAATTGTACTCGACCGTTCAGTTTAGTGAATAAATCATTTACTGTCGGCAAAGGATATTTATCTACCATTAATTGTTTGTTTAACGTGACTGAATAGTCGGAACAGATCCTTATGTCTCCGTTGCTTTTTAAAACAGGCCCAGTTGGAGAGGCATACTCTGAGTAATCCACCGGCCTAATTATACCTAACTTGACGAGACGATCGAGTTCTTTGTCTATTTTATCCCTCAATGAATAAGGAACTGATCTGGCTTTGAAAAATATCGGTTTGGATCCAGGTTTTAAACGCAATTCGGCAGAATATTTATTAAATGTACCTAAATTACCAGAAAAAGTGTTTGGAAATTTCATGACTGATTCTTTGATAATCGCTTCATCTCCATTTTGTAAATAGACAGCTTTTATCGCAGGCGCTAATTCTAATTTGAATTTGAGAATAAAATCTCTTCCTAAGAGAGGTAGTCCCCCGTTCATGACTACATAAATGTCGAGTATGTGTTACTGCCGTTATAAGAAACCGGCATTTGAACAATTCAATTTAAGAATTTAAGAATTTCGCTTAGCTCCCATACAAACAATTGTTCATATAGACTAGTACCACCTATGTTTTGAGTTTCGCTAATTAATATTATTTAACCTTATATATATATATAGGTATATATATATATATCTATAGTTATTACTAAAATATTCGTGGTCAGTGGTTAACGGGGAACCGTCGCGTAATGCCTCTGAAGAAACTGTAAGTTTTCAGTGAAGCTAGACAGGCAAAATCTGGCAAATATATCGTGAGTAGTTGTTATTATATATTATAGTTATATTATATATAGGTTATGTTATGAAAAAGCTTTTAAGTTATGCCCTCCCCAAATCCTTTTGCTGATTTATTCAAAAGGCTTCCTCGAATGTTTATTAATTTGCTAAAAACATTGCAAAACGTAGTTCTCAAAGTAGACAGAGATAGTGGCTGCCGGTTATTTAGTAACACCCTCAGTGACAAGGCTATTTTTACATACTATTTGACAGGCCACGATCGATTTTTTTGTTATAAAATATAAACTTTTCATTTGATATCCATTCCAAACACCCACAAAAAACATTGTCTGGGCAACATTTTTTTCTCGCATACAAAATGTATCGAATCGTGTGCCAATAACAATACAGAACGGCAAAGGGAAATTCTCTATAGTATATGAAGGGTAAGCGGGAAGAGGGATCATAGTCAACAGAAGCTAGTTTTGAAATAAGTAGAAAAAACTTGCTGACGTTATTATTTAAGAACTCTTAGTGGGCTATTATTGTTATCGCAGTTAATTATTGTATTCACCGTTTTTCTTTTCTTCAAAAGCAAACTTTACTTTCAGCCCATAGCTCCATATTCATAGACAATTTTTCATTTTTTTTTTGCTTTTGTTCTAATTATGACCCTTTTTTTAAGTTCGGTTTTTAAGCTTCTTGAGTCGGAATATTTTTAAAAGCGAATATTCTATGGTCTGTTTTAATTTTTTCTAGTTTTTTTTTGCTCAGTCATTGTTCTCCAGATATTTAAAAAAATGGCGCTATTAACTCAATTTGTGAAAAAACTGACAATGACCTTTCTTCCCACTTACCCTTCATATGCAGTTCATTCATGGCGGTGAGGGTGTATTATGAACCCCTAAAATTCTTTCACCGACTCATTAAAAAAAGTTCCTAGAATGTTTATGAAGTTATTAAAGGCATTGCATTATAAAAGTAGAGACATATAGACTTTCTTTCTCGAAATAGAGCAAGATGGCGACTATGAATAGCTCGTTAGCTGACAGACGCATGAAAAAGAATTATTATTCGTCAAGTCTTTCTGTAATAAGGACCCAGAAAATAACGCATATTTTCTGTAACTTAATTCTTTGTAAATTTTCAATTTCGGAAAAAACATTAGCGTGTTGGTGAGCGTCGTGCCGAAACCCTTGCACCAGTGACGCCGCTGGTCTTCACCAGTCTGTTTGGGTAAAGGTCGGCAACTTGGGGATAGTTATACCGCCATCAATCGGTCCCAGGCAAGTTGGGCCACCTGGTTATGCCTGTTCGAGGCACTCCCCCAAAATAACTTCGAGGGGCTTGTAATAAAATTAAAGCTGTATTTAAGTTTTGTTTTGTAAACTCATTGTGCATTGTGCATTGTGTTATGATGCTCACCTCAATAAATACTATGACTGCCTCCATCTGGGCCACTGAAAATGCTTACGCGACGACGCTTAAGCCTCACACAGCGGGCACAAAATAACCACTTACAAAATGTTTACTCCGCATGACTAGCAAAAACAGGCGCACGCACACATAGATGCGTACTTACGACAATCTCGGAGATACAGTGCACGCCAATCTTTTAGTCGCCTCTGAAGATAGCCGCAAGAGGCGACGCAATAGCTGTTTTACGGTGTCAGGGGGACGTTACAGGAGCGAGGGCGCGGAGCCCGCTCGCCATTCAGCAGGTGTCAACAATATGCGTTAGTGTTAGTGCTACGTCCGTACTCTACACACGCGCGCTTTGCATGAAAAGTACTTTCGAGGAAAAATTTCTATGATTAGTTTAGTTTATCGAATCTGTTTGTTATAGTTTATTGTTTTTGGAATCCTTATTAATAATCCCCAAATATTAACTACGAATATTCAAATTTGGAGACTAACCTTCTCTAGGTAGATTAACAGGGTGAGAGAGAGCACTGTACCACGCGCTATCGAGCTCGATATAATTTGCTATGCTAGACTAGCAGTTGCACACAATTCTATCTACTTGCGATCGTCAAAAATATCGTCTTTGCGTGAAATTATTCAAATTATTTAAACAATTTCACGAAAAGAACAGTCGTCATGATATTGTCATGATACTCGTCATGATACTGTATTGACCATGGAATGGTCCTAACTAAAGTCGAGTCCAGAATTAGGCGAACTAACTTGACAGTTCATTGTACACTAATGTTGCCACAGTTTGGCTAGTGCTGTTTATATCGATGTTTAAAAAGTCTAGTTAATCATTATTATTGTGTTTGGAATCAAACTAATAATTTTAGTAAGCAAAATAATAATAATAAAAATTTATTAAATTAATTAAAATCGAACACATAACGGATTTGGATTTATCAGCGACGATATAATAGCGTTTGTCTCTATTGCACTTTCATATTTGCCAGAAAGAAAGGGATGAATGCTATATGTATGGAACATGAAATGTACCGTACTAGCCCGACAGAAACCACCTAAAATGATCACAATGGCCTGTTGTAATAACATAATTATTTTTGTATTTTATTCCTAATTTGAGGAGTAAGTATCGTAAATATCCGCTTTAAACCATACATCCTTCAGATCATATTATATCATATAAATTGCTGTAGTTCGTCCCTATTTGGCAAGTATGTATGACTGTGAAAGTTTCGACGACAATTACTTGATAAAATATAAATAGAATCAGATTTATAGAAGGCACAAGGTTATATCGACATATTTGTGTCGCCATAAACCTATCACTATTTATTTTTTTCTATGTCTGGCAACATTTTCGGCTGTCAAGTTAGTTCGCCTAATTCTGGACTCGACTATAGGCCCTCTTACTGGCTTTGCATCAAATTTTTCTTTTTGCCCACAGAGTACATTATTATATACAGAATTTTTTGCCCCTCAGCTACATTCTCTTTCTTTCTAACAAATCAGCGGGGAGTACCCAGGACATGCATGCATACTTAAGTTAGAAAAACAAAATCAAAAAATATTACCCGTACTCCTGTACACGAAAATATATCGTTTGGCAGATCACTTTTAAACATAAAGTTAAGACCCGGTTTGTTTAAGCATAGTCTACATAGCTCGTAGAACATAGTTATGCCCCGATTTTCCATTTTAGCGATTCCTTGCCTAGTCTAAATACATAAAAGTTGTATACTTTTAGTTTTCGATATAACAACTAAAGTCGAGTCCAGAATTAGGCGAACTAACTTGACAGTTCATTGTACACTAATGTTGCCACAGTTTGGTTAGTGCTGTAAATATCGATGTTTAAAAAGTCTAGTTAATCATTATTATTGTGTTTGGAATCAAACTAATAATTTTACTAAGCAAAATAATAATAATGAAAATTAATTAAATTAATTAAAATCGAACACATAACGGATTTGGAATTATCATCGACGATATAATAGCGTTTGTCTCTATCGCACTTTCATATTTGCCAGAAAGAAAGGGATGAATGCTATATGTATGGTACATGAAATGTATTTTTGTATTTTATTCCTAATTTGAGGAGTAAGTATCGTAAATATCCGCTTTAAACAGTACATCCTTCAGATCATATTATATCATATAAATTGCTGTAGTTCGTCCCTATTTGGCAAGTATGTATGACTGTGAAAGTTTCGACGACAATTACTTGATAAAATATAAATAGAATCAGATTTATAGAAGGCACAAGGTTATATCGACATATTTTTGTCGACATAACCCTATCACTATTTATTTTTTCCTATGTCTGGCAACATTTTCGGCTGTCAAGTTAGTTCGCCTAATTCTGGACTCGACTATAGCAACACTATCAAATTATGCCATAATACAGGATGTCTTTTTGTTGCAAACCTGCTCAGGTTCAATTTCCAGCTAAGGAAAATCATGTTTTAAAACGTATTAGAATAGAATAGAATGACATTTATTTCGACCAACTTATGGATCATAATTATAACATACACAATACTCATACAGATTGAATGCAGTTTTTATTTTCTCTAAAATCGATGACGAAAGTCGTTTGAGCAAAATTCTCTATCCCCTATAGTTTAGATTTTCCCTGTACCGACATATCTCAACACGCTACCTGCGTGTTTTTTTTTTTGTATTTTTTAACCTGGTTACTAAGACCTTTAGGCCACTTTTGGGAAAGTTGTTCAGTACGATCAGCAAAGTATGTAGCTTCGATTCGAATCCGATATAAAAATATCTATGGTTCTAAGCAAATCGTTAAAAAAAGATCATCCTTTTAGTGAAGCTTCAGTGTCTGTCTACGGCATAACTCACAAATGGCTTAGCCACTAGGAATCCACAGGCAAAGCTTATTACAGATGGCGCTGGCATAGGTCCCGCCAATAAGTACTACGATCCGGCTATGTCAAACTTTATTGTTGTGTGTGTTCCGGTTTCGCTACTGTTTTTCTCCAATATTTCGCATTTTTTTTTACTTTCTCTTATCACCTGTTTTCCAATTTCCAATAAGTTATATATTTGATATTTTTATTATCTTAATTAATTATTTAATACGGGGTTTTTCGGGAACAAATTAACACCATTATTAAAGCAACCTGGTACGGCACACAAACGGATAATCCAAGAAATTATTCGAAAATCACAAAAATCTACGCAAAAGCAATAACAATGTACTGAAATAACAGATTTTCATGGCCGGATCGACGATGCGCCATCTACAGGGATAATTTGGCAGTGTGGATCCCCATTGATATAAAAAAGTACGAAAAATATGTAACGATATAACGTATTTTTAAACAGATTACTCATAAAATTTATTGAAAAAGGCGTTTTAGGCGATTACTCATAGTCTAAGAGCTAGCGACCAAATCGGTCATGTGGATTCACCTCTATTGAAACTCCGTTAGCTACTTCCCTGAATAAACTTTTCCGATAATCGTCATGCTGGCGGGCCGCGAGCGGTGGGTGCGGGTGTAGTGGGGTGGGGAAAAAAATGAAAAAACACCCTACTACACCCGCACCTACCACCCGCGGCCTGCCAGCACGAAGATTATCGGAAAAGGTTGTTCAGGGAAGTAGCTAACGGGTTTTCAATACAGCTGAAGCCACATGACGGATTTGGTCGCTAGCTCTCCGTCTATCATACTTCTACGTTGAAGGACCGTATTGACGTTGCAACGACGACGTTGACTTATTACTTGTGGCTACACTTCACAGGTTTTGCGTTTTATTCCCGGAAAAGTTGATGGAAGGTGTAAAATATAATGCAAAATCTTTATCTCTAAATACCTACCTAGGTATTTCAAACAAAAGTAGCATTCCGTGGTTGTTTGTGTATTCGCGATTCAAACGCGATTTACTCGAAATCTATTATTTTCCCTTGAAGTCCCTTTTTGGTCAACCACTCACATATGTATTACACACCAGCTTTTGCCCGTGACTTGTATATTTCAACAAAAGTGACAGATGTCAAAAGTGACAGGCGTCAAAAATAATAAACGTCAAAAGTGATAGATGTCAAAATTTTCCAGGTTGTTGACGCAACGGACGCCATCTTATCGCGTACAGATAAAAGACACTGTGTGTGAATGTGATTGTGTGCGTATAGTTTAAGCTAGTGTTTGATTATAGTTTCGTGTGCGTGCATAGCGATGTAATCGAAAAATGCATTAGCAATGAATATGTGTTTGCGTGCGCTGTCTCGCCCAGACTCGCCCAGAAGGCCAGAATGCGGCAGACTTTTTTGCTTAGAATTTTATACTCGTGAATACTCCTTTGGTTTAATACTCAAAGACACAGCTCTGCAGCTTGTCGGACACCATAGACAAGGTAAAATAGCCTCCCAGCGTGTATGGAATATGTACCATAGACTATGGACTCCGTATAAACTAATGAACTTCTCCCGGAAACGGATAGAGTAAAACGCCCGCGTGATGATTGTGTTGATTTGCGTTTTCGATCGGTTTGTCAGAGATTTTACTTTTTACGACTGCTTTTGGGATTCAATTAACATTCCTTACACTTTTTTTCATGGGCAATAATTTTACATGGTGTACCATTCAAAGAAAAAAAAACCGTTCTAAAATAAAGTGTCTTTACATCTTGTATTTTCTCGCTAGTTAGTTGAAAAGTTGTATGTGTCACACTAGAGCAAATTTATTTTGTTTCTTGTGCCTTTGATTCCCTCACTATGCTCAGGTATCTAACCCAGCACGCATCACTCGCTACGCATGTGATTCAATTATAGAATCCTTGGCTTGCACGGGATTAAAACTCGGCACTCGCAACGAAAAAAAAAAACTTTGCTCTCCGGGGCGGGTCGCTTTGATAGTAAATATGAATACAATGAACTTCATAAACCGTTTATAGCCATAGCCCTCTTTGTAGCAGGCTTAGAGTCGTTTTAATGCACTTTCATTAAGGCACATCTTTCAGCATCATCCAAAAATTAATAACTGATAACGATATTTTTCTTAAATGAGATGTTTAAAAATTAAGTGTTATTTAAATTTTAAAGTATAAAGAAAAAAATTGATATCTGAAAATTATTCTAATTAAAGTAAAGCTGTTATCAAAGTAAAGCTGTTTCTAGACTAAAATTAAGTAAAATTGGTTATTTCTTTGAAACCACTAATGGTTTTTGCACTAAGATACAGGGGAAAATATTGCTGGAATATTTTTCCGGTCATCGCGTCCATATGAAAAGTATTATTTTCTCCTATTTTGCGGTATCCGGAGACCCAGCGACGTCATAATGCAGTGCGCATTGATATGAACGTTATTTCTATATAGTTTCTGTTGATATTTGTACCAACACAAGTCTACTCAAGGTCGTTGGCAACTACCTGCCCCTTAAGGCGCCAGTTCTCTTATCCAAGATCGCAATATCCGGGTTGTTTTTGCCGTGTGTCGTTTAAGTGTGGTGCTAAAAATAACCAAGCTCTAAATGTATGATGTATGTGTATGACCACGGAACGATTTCAGAATAACTTAACGAACAAACGAATACAGTGATATCTTGGTCGGTATATAGAACTTATTAAAACTCGCGTGAGCTGACATACTACATTATTATTACATACGGCTTGAACACTCACGTGTGATTGTTTTTGACTATATGCCAACCATTTCACCAATACACCGATTCACCGTCTTGATAATGCCGAAATTGTATCGATGAAACGGTTGGCATATAGTCAACAACAATCACACGTGAGTGTTCAAGCCGTATGTAATAATAATTTGGTGTATAAGGTTAAATAATATTAGTTGGCGAAATTCAAAACATAGGTATTACTAGTCTATATGAACAACTGTTTGTATGGGAGCTAAGCGAAATTCGCAACTTTTTTTCTCTTCCTCCCATACAAATTGCCCCGATCAGCTGACTGGTCCAGTATGGAAACGTGAAAACAAATTTTAAGAATTTCGCTTAGCTCCCATACAAAAAGTTGTTCATATAAACTAGTACTACCTATTGTTTTGAGTTTCGCCAACTAATATTATTTACACTTATATAGAATGCTGAGAAACAAGTTTAATGTCACCACAGCAGAAATACGAAAAAAAATTGTTTTGTTCCTGTTCTGCCTATACTAGGTATTTGAACTAGTCCGGTTTGTATAAGAGAAACATTTTTTTTATCTGATTTTGATCCTGATTACTAACCGAGTCTCCAGTATGAATTCGGGCGGTCGATTAAATTTCACCTTGCATAATTGTAATTACTACTTGCTGATGGTGGAAAAGGTGGAAGTCTCATTATTATTGCATTACAAACTAGAAATCAATCAGGAACAAATTACAAGTTACAAAATATGTTGAAAAAATTAATTGCAAACAGATCGCGCTTCAATACCTGTTGCTTCAGACTGTTAAGAGGCTATGCGAATTTTATTTTTGTCACTGTCACTACAAGCGAAAACACGCTCAGTGCGAGAGGGGCGGATTCAGGGCGAAAGCGAAAAATTTTAGTTTTAAAATTTTTATAAAAAAACTAAAATTGTGGGCCCCTTCGCTGACCCACAACTAATTACTGGGCAAATGTTGGTTTAGGGATTGAATAGAAAGTCAGATTTCCTTGGAAAGCCAGTTGAGGTCTGCTAGTATTGCTGATGTTGCTTGTTAGAAGATCAGAACGGGTATAAGTTCCGCTCGGAACCACGCTTATATTTATACTGAGCGATTCCTAAGGAATCCGCAGATATTTATAGTGTGCGAGAGAAAGGGAAGATGTGCGAGCGAGCAGCAGTCGGGGTGTAGTGAAAGAGAAGATGTGCGAGCGAGATAGACTGCTTTTGAACCCACTAACAGAGCAACACCGCGCAGAGCTCACCTGAGCTATTATTTATTATCAAAACATATTTTATTTACAATAACTGCAAAACGTCATCGTCAAAGTCATCGTCAACGTCATCGGCAACGTCATCGTCAACGTCATCGTCAACGTCAACGTCATCGTCACCGTTATCGTCATCGACATCGTCATCATCATCAAAAATAAATCGTAATCGGTGAAACAATGATGTCCGCAAAATGGCGGATTATTATGTAACTAGGTGATTATTAAACCTCTTGTATAGGCTTAGCAGCGTAAGTTGTGATAAAGAATAGATTACAAACTTTTTTACCCGTACAAGATATCTATAGCGTGCCTAATCCTGTTTGTAGTCATATATTTGAGTTACATTTCTCAATCAAACAGTTTTAGGTGCTAATGTTGAGCTACAATACTCTAATACGGTAAAGGTGCTACAAAAGATCTTTACAGATCGATTCTAACGCTATAGACTAGATACAACTACCATGTAACTGCTTGAGTGTTATATGTGATATTTTTAACTCTTTTGAAGCGCTTTTACCTTACTAATTGCTACTTTAGATCTCATAGTGCTATTTAGTATATTTATAACTCTGCATTGTATCTAAAGCCTGTACAAGAACTTAATAACACACCTCTGTTTCTCCAAAGCCGTAATCGTCGCTACTCTACTTCTTCAATACCACCCTTCTCTTAAAGAGATATTACAATCTCTTATATATAGTCTAAGGAATATACAAACTCTCTTTAACCGCTGTTATACAACAAAGAAGCGGTACAGTGCCTTCTTATACTGCTTGTGTGCTACTTGGGCAGTAACTAAGACTTTTTATTCTTATAGCTAACACTATTTATTATTATCGCTTAGAGTATCTAAAATTATTGGAGTGAATTACAAATCAGCGATCATTTAAAAATAAAGAACCATGAGTAATATTTGACCAATTACTCAACAGTGATAAATCCTACGCCATATGAAAGCTTTCAGGGTATAATTAATTTCTTATTATGGCAGCTACATAGAATTCGAGCGCGAAATGGTGTTTTAGAACGATTTCAATACTGAGAAAGCATCAAAATCATAGTATCAAAACTGTAAACAAAATATTTTTTCCCGACATTTTGTCGATTTCGACTTGGCTCCCATAGTAATAATTAAATAATACCCCAAAAATCTTTCATTTAGAGTAGGTTTCATCAATGTTGAGGATTTGGTCCAGTCTCCATACAAATTTGCCCATGGTCCTTTCAAGTTAACAAACATTTTGAAAATAGTCCTCGGGTCAGGTTTCGAACCAACGACCTCCTGCTTACATAACAGGTGCACTACTGACTGCGTTAATTTGTAATGCACTCTAATAATACTTTGAGTATAAATAAAATATATATTTTTTTATATTTTTTTTTATATTTGTGATAAATGTGCCCCAAATGTGCCGTTTTATCTTCAAATAAATGGATTTTCGTCGTTGTTGTGCCTTAACGGCTTTGTCGCCACACATTAAGGAAAATATAGCTTATCATTCTAACACGCCCTAGGTAATAGCCATTAAAAACCCATTGATAGAGATCAATCACCATAAATCATCTTTACCTATAATAGATAGCAGTGGCGTGCACAGAACTTTTTTCCGGAAAAGCAATCAGAAGGTCAAGTACGACAATAAAAAAAATATGAAAAAATTTAAATTAAACTTTGAAAAAAAAAGTTTGTATGAAAATTTTCACTCTAGGGTAGGCAGTGCCTACCCTGGCGTCATACAAACTTATTTTTTTCAAAGTGTTATTAAAAAAATTTCATATTTTTTTTATTGTCTGATTTATTGTCTGATTTATCTTCTGATTGCTTTTCCGGAAAAAAGTTCTGTGCACGCCACTGATAGATTACCTACTTGTAAATCATATTTACTATGTTATCCGTATAAGGTAGCAAAATTATATAAATATATTATGGTATGTAAACCTATAATACCAAAGGCTTGATCCGCCGATTTAAGGTCGCTCAACGGGCTATGGAGCGGGCTATGCTTGGAATATCATTGATGGATAAAATCCGAAACGAAGATATCCGTCAGAGATCGAAGGTGACCGACATAGCCTGCCGAATCAGTAAGTTGAAGTGGCAGTGGACTGGCCATATTTGTCGCCGACGTGATAACCGTTGGGGCCGTAAGGCTTTCGAATGGAGACCACGTACAACAAAGCGCAGCGTAGGCCGCCCTCGTGCCCGATGGACTGGCGATCTGAAGGACGTTGCGGGTGGATGAGGATGACTGAGGACCGCCAAGAGTGGCGTAATATTGTGGAGGCCTTTGTCCAGCAGTGGACGAATACGGGCTGATAGATGGATGGATGGAAACCTATAAAACATTTAACTTTAAAAGAGAGAAAATAATGACAATGAAAAAATTATATGAGAAACTTGTATCTGTTTGAGTAAGGAAAAAAACTAAAGAATTTGGATATGGATAAGGTTTTCATAATGTCTTAGACTTTTAATTCTCACAATACGGTATCCTGAATTAAAGGTATGGCTTGGACTAGATGTTCAAATAAACCTCTTGTGGACCCTTGCTATAATAGTTGATTTACTTGAATATTTTAGGGGTTCATGAATGTAGTAGTCTAGAGTAAAGTATGATTATTACGATAATACTACTTGCGATTGTCGGCACTTGGTGAAACATCATCATAATCTTGATAAAAACACTTGTACTGTTTCACAATATCACTTTTTATTACTCCAACTGGTTTCGCCTTACGATATTATCAAGAAACACTGTTAAATATAATAAATAAGCAATAAATAAATGTGTTGTGGTTGTTTACATTGCAGATGGTGAGTAAAGTAAATTGAGATACAACCACTGATCACTCCAAATACGCCCCTGGCGGATCCTGAACAGTACCACAGAATAAAATACTACGTACAGAAGAATCACCTTGCAAAAACATTGAAATAAATAGCTACTCTCGCTAAGCAGCAATAAAGTACAAACTAGCTCGCACCCGCCCTTCGGCAACATTTTATAATTACCTACAGTCAGGTACCACACGTGTGTGCAAGCGAAAATGTATGGAATTACTACGCGCTAGAGCTTCTTTTACTGTGACGGTCGCAAGGTCATAAATCACTGTTCACTCGGTAGGGTTGTTTAAACTGTTGCACGCGTGAAAGAGGTATTTTATAAGGTGTTTATGCAGCTAAATTCATACTGGCTGCTTGGTAAATGATTAGTATCACGGATCGATAACAAGTATTGTTAATTTCACAAAATAATATGTTGACCTACCTACCATAGTAATTGACTCGGCGCTAGGCTTGCGTTTGTAGGGAACAGGGTTTTTAAAAAAAGGAAATAATTTTCGAATTTCCCAAAAAAGGTCATCTTTCCATCAAAGGTCTTCAGTATGAATTTGGCTGCATAAATTAATGTCACCGTATATTTTAGTTTGTAAAATTATTTATAAATTAATGATGTAATATTTTGTTTTATTACTCATACATTATATACGACAACTGTATTGTATATTGATAAATAGACCTGACATGCATCTTGACTGAGAGTAAATTATTTGTATTTATATTTTGAGGACCTAATAGAAGTAGTATCAAGTATAATTATGTAAGCTTTCTTTGACTATCCATAGCCAGAACAGAGCATGAAAAGTCGAGACGCGTAGGTACAAGTGAGAACGTGTATCACAGAGCGTGCGTAACACTCGACTGACTCTAGTGCCGACGACGGGTTGCGTCGCGGTAGGTATTTATCGCGGGTCACGTGGTCAAGTGAGACCCCCCTGACAGTACATTCAATACCGAACTAACTGACATTACAACCACGGACGTAGAGATTACCACCTCCGTGCTAGGTTTACCAACTCTCCCGGAATGCCCGTGAGACTCTGGGAATATTGTTCAACCTCCCGAGCTACCGGGATGCAATAAAATCTCCAGATTTTCTACAATAAAATAATTGTCATTAACGAAATAGATAAATCGCGCGAAATAAATAATTTAATGACGAAATAAATTTTGATTTTTCATATCAAATATGAATGATGCTTCTACAAAACCAAGCAAATTAAAAATAACAAATATAACCGACTTTCATTCAATTGCCCACCGATTTGTTCAAATCGCCCGGGTTGGTTCCTGCGAGAGTTGGCAACCCTATCCGTGCACCTCGACCAGACCGAAATCAGACGCACACATGCATAGACGCGTAGGTATGATGATATCGGCAGAATTTCGTATTGGCATTCGACCGACTACATCCGAGATCGTCGTACGCACGCGTCTATGTGTGCGTGCGTCTGTTTTTTCTGTAAGTGGTTATTTTGTGCCCGCGTCACCGGCTCGTCCCCGACCGTCTATAGTTCAGGAAATATAATTTGAGCTGATGAATGGGATGGCTCATCTATCATGTTATAATAGGGGCATTAAATCAGAACACGTGTTTACATAAAAATGTAAACGTAGAAAAGGTGTTGATACATTTTAATGAGTGCTGACTGGTGTTCATCACACCTAACCCATTAGTGAATGTTTTCAAAATTTAATATTCTTTTACTATTTCGTACATAACTCTGTGTGGGTAGTTGTGAATAAAAATGTCGAATTAAAATGAGGGCCTTTTTCTTACAATTCTCTTAGTTTAAATAAAGAATTAGAAGTCTCAACATTTGTTGTTTACAGTTTAATGATAGCCTTAAACGTGAGTCGTGATTTACCGGTACATTTTTTTCAATAAATTTATAATAAACGTCATCAGTGAACAATAAAACCTGGGAATGTGGGACAGTCTTAGATAGCCAACCATTATTTTCGGTTTATCCATGGTATCGATCTTAGAGCATTGAAGGTATCGATAGTACTCCTTGTGTGCATGTACATGTACATGTAAAAGTGCATGTGCATGCAATACTACAACCATATCCAAGTGGACTTCATAGAATAGAACGGGGGTCTCCAAACTTTTAAGCCTAAGGGCCACACTGATTCTTCCACTTACCCTCGGTTTCTGAAAGACCAATCAATGTTAACAGTAGACTAAAAAATAATTATCTGCGGATTAAGCCAGAAAAAGTGGGAATTTTACATTGAAATCAAAAATTAACTAAGTTAATTATTGATTCATCACTATTCAGACTTCATATATGCTTTATTTTCACCGTTATTTGCGCTTAAAGTTTTTTTAATCTACTGTTAAGTTTGGCCTTTCAGAAACCGGGGGTTAGTCCCGAGGGCCAAGACTTAGAAAGCTCATCATACCAATATACTGTAGTTTTGACGCGCAAATTTTTGTATTAGGACTAGCTGGTCAGTGAGATATTTTTTGTGTACTTCGCAATTTTGCTTGCGATTTCCGGCAAAACGGATTTAGCCGAAGCGCGTGCTGTGCATGCACCTTGAAATAGGTTTATAAAATAAC
Source organism: Ypsolopha sequella (assembly GCA_934047225.1). Classification (NCBI taxonomy): domain Eukaryota; kingdom Metazoa; phylum Arthropoda; class Insecta; order Lepidoptera; family Ypsolophidae; genus Ypsolopha; species Ypsolopha sequella. The sequence goes on along the minus strand of OW203984.1, from coordinate 24,354,450 downwards.
ATTCTTATAATAACGCCGCTTTTAGACAAAAGCGCATGCTAACTATTCTATTGATTTCGGTTGTGAGTTTTGATATATCATAAATAACATTACGTTGTTATTATAATTTTGTGAATTATAAATAAAATAATAGCGGTCTAGAAACCGCACATGTCCGGCCAAAGACCGCGGGCCGGATTGGTGTTGCTCGCGAGTCGGTCTTGACCCGCGAGCCGTAGTTTGGAGATCCCTGGAATAGAACATCTGTATCAGCGTGCTCCATCCGAAAATCGTTTCAGTGAAACAGTTGGCACGTAGTCAACAACAATAAAACGTGAGTTTCCGTATCTCTTTTCAAAATAATAAATATTTTCTGAGTACCAAGTATTTCGCCCCTTTTTTCCGAATTCTAACTGACAGATAAGAAAATTTACGTTGATATAGATTCCAATACATATTTATCTTAAAAGATATTTTCTAACTTTGATAGCACCATTATATCAAAGCGTCTTCTTTCAAACTTACGAGTATCCAGTCAATTGATTCAAACTTCCAAACAAGAAAGAAATAAGTTCCTGAAGAATCATTTTTCAAGGCATCTTCCCGTGTTCCGGATCCTTTATTTACGGTAAAAAGTTTACAATGTTCTTAGTTTTGGGGTACCGCGAATTTTGCATTTTGCAAATCTGTAAACAATAGGCTGTTGAGAAAAAGTCAACAAGAAATATATAAGGTCTTTCAATTTAAATGGAAAGTAATTTAGGAGGTGATTCAGTATCGTTAATACATCACATTCCACTGCAAAGTACTTTTTTTTGCGCGAACTTTTTCTTTACTTGTCCATACAAACTGAGTCAGCTGATCGGACCACTTTGTACTGAGAAGTGAAAAAAAAGTTCGCGCAAAAAAAAGTGCTTTGCAGTGGATTGTGATGTATTAACGATACTGAATCACCGCCTAAATTACTTTTCATTTAAATTGAAAGACCTTATATAAGAATAAAATAAACTTTTAACAAAAAAATAGCAACCGACTTCAATAGTAACAGCAGTCATTCACTAAAAAGTTAATAATAATTCTATAAAGACCGATGGTACCGAAGCAACACTTTTGCCGACTTCTTTCTTCCTGAAACGTTATGTTATCTAGAAGTCGGCGTTCTTATATTGGTTTCTATGTTGCTATATCGTAGGAAATACGCCGACTTCTAGATAACATAATGTTTCAGGAAGAAAGAAGTCGGCAAAAGTGTTGCTTCGGTACCATCGGTCTTTATAGAATTATTATTAACTTTTTAGTGAATGACTGCTGTTACTATTGAAGTCGGTTGCTATTTTTTTGTTAAAAGTTTATTTTATTTCACATTTTTTAGTGTTGCTGGGTTAAATTGTGAGGTATAGGTAGTTCTTGCAAACGTGGTGTTAATATGAAACGAAGTTCAAGTGAGTATAAGTAGCCATGTTTGAGTAGCTTCCTGCTATCAGCACCCTAACACAACATGATTACCGCAATCTCAAGTTATGTGCTGTCATCCGTTGAAGAGTTCTACGGTGATGAAGCCAAGATCGAAATTCAGGTGGGTACACTGGCAATTTTCAGCAATGCCCTGCAATGAGCACCCTAACACAAACTGGTTGCCGCAATCTAAAGTTATGTGCTGTCATCGGTTGAGGAGTTCTATGGTGATGAAGCCAGGATCGAAGGTCAGGTGGGTATTCTGATAATCTCCAAGTAATACCCTTGAATCAGCACCCTAACGCAGTGATTGCCGCAATCTCGAGTTATGTGCTCTGATCCGTTGAAGAGTTCTATGGTGAATATATTGATGAAGCCAGGATCGAAGGTCAGGTGGAAGAATGTCGATTTTCAAGTAATACCTTGTAATCAGCACCCAAGTACATAGCGATTGCCTCAATTTTGAGAGATATGCTGTCATTTTCTGAGGAGTTCCACCGCCTATCTCTGAAGACCTTCATCAGATTATGACCAAACCCAAAATGGGACCTACCTGGAAGTATACTCTTTCAAACAAAAAAAGAATTGTTCAAATCGGTTGGGAAATGACGGAGTTATGGAGTAACAACGCCAAAAAAAAAAAAAAAAAAAAAAAAAATACAGTCGAATTGAGAACCGCCTCCTTTTTGAAGTCGGTTAAAAAGAAGAATAATCTTCATCTTCAGGCAAACGTACAAAATAGTAAAACACTTGTCTGTGCCACACATTTCGCTATTGCCCAACTAGTTTTGCCTTATCGGCATTCTCAAAGGATTAGATACTAAATTACCTATGAAATTGCCGTTTTCTATAGGAAATTTGAAGGAAACTCAATTTTCAGTACAAACATTTTTTCTTTTTTTAGGAATGACAAATCCAAATTATGTAATTTCTTTCGTGTATGAATGGACAACATTAAGCTAACAGCAACAATAATTTAATTTTTGAAAAGTTACAGCTGTAAAAAATTATTACGAATCTTATCATGGACACGGATGGCATGTAGGACGAACTGGGGATCTAAAAAGGCCGACTTGGGTGAATTATAAAATGATTTGAAAGTAGGATAGAGTCAGAGTTTTTTCACGCGTGCAAAAGAGACTGCATTAGATCAGAATCATAATGTCATTCATGCAAAGCGGCCTTTTTAGAGAACCTGGTCCTGTAAAAAGGCCGCTTTGGATGAATCATGTTATGATTCTGTTCTAATGCCGTCTCTTTTGCACGCGTGAAAAAACTCTGACTCTATCCTACTTTCAAATCATTTTATGATTCACCCAAGTCAGCCTTTTTAGAGACCCTGTTTTTGAAAATTCAATTTTGGTTATCAAATTGACAATAAAAATAAAATTTAATACGTAGATGTAAAACCTTAAAATCAACTTTCAAACAAAAAGCAAACAATTGAAATAGTTATTGAATTACAGGAATTATGAACTCATGAATCTGTAAGAAAATTTCGGCAATTTCATAGGTAAAGATCTATTTGTATGCACATATAAAATAAATAATAAATACATTATATTTAATATAACAATACATAAAGTGTTCGTTTCCGTGGCTTGCTTACGTTATGTTTAGAAATAGGGCTACCGAGGTCTCAGCATTATCTAAAAGCTGGACTTATTAATAGAAAATTTGCCTCCATTAAAAAAGGACATACCCCAACTGTATATATATTACACGTTTCACAAGTCAAAATTTAATCTTATAAAAAAAATATATGTAATAAAATAATAAATGTACATTTCTGTCAATAATATTCCTTAACCCTTAAATGCATGAGATTTTATTTTGGTATGAAATTGAAAACAGTGTTAGAAAAGTACCAAAAAAATATGAAAAAAATAATAAAAAGAAATATTTTTTGATTGGAAGGGGGATTTTACAAATAAAAACAAGAAAAAGAAAACCAATTGAATTTGTTATAAAAATTCACTTTTTGTTTTTTTTTGATTAGGTACTTGTATCTAAAGCTGAGCTCAAAAAACTATAAAAATATATGCAAACAGAATATTTATTAGATATTTTTTTCCAAAAGCTCTCTTTTACAATTTTCCCGCCAAAATGCGAAAAAATACAAAAAAAAAACAAAGAAAAATAAATGTACAACAAACCTATATAGAATCATAATCATATAATTATATGATTGTATTATATATACTTTTATCAAGAAATTATGGAAATAATAAACAAAAAAATATTTGTTTTCAACCCAAGATGCATTAAAGGGTTAAAAAGGTTAATAAAACAAAAAGAAATGTATTTTTATGAAAGCCAAATTAAAAAAATAGATAGAATAGCCGTATTAACGTAAATAAATGTGGATGATAACGAAATAAAGCTTATAACGACCAAATTGCAGCTTTAAAAGAAGCCGATATTTCTTATAAAGGTGGTATTATGGCTATAGCAATGAATATAGTTTCCTCGTAAATGCCAAAAGCTATTATGTTTGAAATATTATGTTATAATCCTTAAAATTGCAATATCTGAAGCGTTTAACAATTTTGGTTAACTTTTAATAGCTTTATTAACTCCAGTGTACTGTTGTATGGTTGTATCCAAACCGTATGCAAAGGTAATCTATTTATAACCGTCTCGTCGCAACAATCCTGCAAAAGTTATTATTTTGCTGAAAATGTAGCGTTTCTCTATGGCATTTTATTTTTGTCAACCATTTATTTTCCTTTTTCCTGTTCGGTCATTTTTTGAACTTCAATGTGAAATTTTTGTGTTTTCTTTACCTAATTTAGGTATGTACATTCAATGAAAACATCCGAAAAGGGGTGAAACTAGACCTTATTTTATCGACAAAAAAATGTTTTCTTTTTTTTTAGAAAATCTTTGTTTTATAACGTTTTAAATTGATTTTTGCCTACCATGGAGCAGTGGCGTGCACAGAATTTTTTTCCGGAAAAGCAATCAGAAGGTCAAGTACGACAATAAAAAAAATATGAAAATTTTTTAATAGCACTTTGAAAAAAAAAAGTTTGTATGACGCCAGGGTAGGCACTGCCTTTCCCAGAGTGAATATTTTCATACAAACTTTTTTTTTTCAAAGTGTGATTTAAATTTTTTCATATTTTTTTTATTGTCGTACTTGACCTTCTGATTGCTTTTCCGGAAAAAATTCTGTGCACGCCACTGCCATGGAGACTATGTATAAAATATGTCATAACTTTTGATCTATCGCGAGTAATGCAATGAAATAAAATTGTTATAATCCTTAAGAATAGACGTTGCATACCAAATCAAAAACAAAACATAATCAAGTACCATTACCATAAAAATAATATTGTAAAAGATTATTTCTTTGATTTTTCCGTCTTTTTTTTCAGTAATAGTAAATTTTTTCAAAATAATGTCCCCGTTTTACTATACTTTTATTCCTATTTATCATTGCCTATTCCGTTATCTTTCTAACAAAAAAAAAATGCAACGTTCTATCATAAATAAAATATTCTCTACGAGCGTTTAACCAAAGGCACTGCGCTCGCGTCCCATACAAAGATACCCAGGTGGAGTAATTTTTCAAGATAAAAAAAAACAAAACGAAAATTTTTCTTTGTTTTTGTCGATATATTTAGATATAGTTTCACCCACTTTCGGATGTGCACTTGTACGAGGGACACACTTTATATTATTAGATGGGTTTTAACGGTATCTACTGTTTACTGTAAATAATTTAGTTTTAAACGCAAAAAAGACAAAATGTATAAAATTTACGTTACCAAATGTACCAAATGTACGAGGGACACACTGTATACGTAGTATTAAATGTCTGTGTAAAAATGTTACTTATGGTGTGCCGTGGGTACAATAACTGTTACTTATGGTGTGCAGTGAGTACAAAAACTGTTACTTATGGTGTGCAGTGAGTACAAAAACTGTTACTCATGGTGTGCAGTGAGTACAAAAACTGTTACTTATGGTGTGCAGTGAGTACAAAAACTGTTACTCATGGTGTGCAGTGAGTACAAAAACTGTTACTCATGGTGTGCAGTGAGTACAAAAACTGTTACTTATGGTGTGCAGTGAGTACAAAAACTGTTACTCATGGTGTGCAGTGAGTACAAAAACTGTTACTCATGGTGTGCAGTGAGTACAAAAACTGTTACTTATGGTGTGCAGTGAGTACAAAAACTGTTACTCATGGTGTGCAGTGAGTACAAAAACTGTTACTCATGGTGTGCAGTGAGTACAAAAACTGTTACTCATGGTGTGCAGTGAGTACAAAAACTGTTACTCATGGTGTGCAGTGAGTACAAAAACTGTTACTTATGGTGTGCAGTGAGTACAAAAACTGTTACTTATGGTGTGCAGTGAGTACAAAAACTGTTACTTATGGTGTGTAGTGAGTACAAAAATAAATTTGGAATGTTCATTGTCCATTAGGTAATTGAATTTCTTCTCAGTTCTAAAAGGTGTTATCCTAAAAAAGTTTGTGTCGAATAATACCTGTTGATAATTTTCAGCAACGCTGACTGAATATATACTGTTCACCCTTAAAACACCTCCGACGCCCCGGGGGATATATGTCACAGATTCGTGACGAAATATTCATGTACATACTCGTATTTCCTAACTGACGCTCGTTGTAATTCGCTTGGGATGTATTGATTCGTGATGTCAATTTGTACGTCCGATTTTAACTAGATTACCGCCACTCTCGCAATGGTTTGGTACGGATTAATTTGCGGAGGGTATTCGAAATTTGGCTTTTTAGTTCATCGACAGCGTCGCAACCTGTTGATTTGGAAAAGTTAAAGTCTAAATAAATATCCTTCAATCCTTAGTGGAAGTCAACATCTAACAATAATAATAAGAAACATTTATTGCCAAATACACACAAAAAAGAAAAATGAGTACGATCAAATATTAAAACATGAAAAAAGTTAAAAACACAAACAGTTGGTACACAAAATATAAACATTTAAACAAAGCATTTATTTGGACAAATGGGAATAACTCAGCATTTGCTGACGCTTTCATACAGTGTGCTGCGCTGGTTTTCAGTTATCCCCAGCTCTTAGGGTAGTGTTCAGAGCAAAAAGTAATAAGGGTAAGGACACAATAAGAGAAGGGCTGTACATAAGTGTGTAAGGTTTATGTTGTAGTGTCTGATGTGTAGTGTTATGATGATGAAATAGTAAATTTTTTTTAAATACAAAATATGTTGAATGTAATGTAGTGAATGTTGAGTTTTAGATGAGGGCATTTTATCTATACAAGGTGACTTTTTGATCATCGTCCAAATTCATACTGGTGACTTGGTAAGTGATCAGTATCATGCATCAATAACAATTTTGTTGAAATTTGTAAAATGAAATTTCGACTCCCCATAGTGATTCACTCGGGACTGGAACTGAATTTATATGGGAAGCCGAAATTTCAGTATACGAATTTCAGAAAAATTGTTAGTGATCCAAGATACTGATCAGTTATCAAGCCTCCAGTATGAATTTGGACGATGATCAAAAAGTCACCTTGTATATTATGTTTTTTGGTATAGAGATAAAATGTTTTAATCAATAATATGTATTCAAAAGAAAATTAACCTTATCAGGATGCTTCAAATTTTCACCCTGTTTTTGTTTCTGACCAGTTTGTACATATGCTGCATCAAAGATGACCGACTACCTAAAGCAGTCTTCTCTTTCAGATGTCGCTTGGAGTTTGGATAGTTCGCGGGCCATATCTTCGCTATAAAGATGCTCTGAAAATGAAATGGAATCTGACTGTAAATTACTTCTTTGGGAGGAAGTTGCCCAAAAGTGCAGTTAGTGGCGCTCCACCATCCACGAGCAAGTGAAGAAGATGGAGAAAGACCAGCTCGAGAGCCTCGAGTCCAACCGGCAGCAGCACAAGGCTCATCCAAAGCCCACTTACCACGTACTCTTATTACAACGCGTTGAACTAAACTACATTATCTGTAATCGGTCAAAAAGAGAAAATTTACGATTCTGGAAAGAATATATTCAAGTGCCCCGGTAAAATTATTTCAATTAGTCCGTAACTAGAATTTTTTAAAGTTCTGATTACGATTTTGATATTATTTTTCGGTTAGATCCTGGTCTCTTACCGAGGTTTATACGGAATACAAGTTTGTTCGAGACCAAAAGCCGAGCTAATTTGGGCAAGGCCGCAAGCCATCATAATCAAGCCTGACAATGGGCTAGGAATGAAACTACAAAAGGAAGCGAAAGTGCTGTATATTATTTTACACTACGCCGGAAAACATTTGGATATGGTACTAAATAAATCACTGAAAAATGTTGGTTGCACGGCTTGTCATCATGTGCAAAATACTCACTAAATGATGACTTGGTGATCATTTAATCTTGTTCCTGGTCCCTGGCCAGGTCTCTGGTATGGGTTCGGGCGGTTGATTGGATTTCACCTTGTATAATATATATTTTACCTAAAATTTTAATCGTATATATATTGCTACATAAATTAAATAAACCTTTAATCTAGTTCATGTAGATTTATTATTTTATTACATATAATTTTATAAGATTAAAATTTGACTTTTGAAACTTGTATTATATATACCTACTTTGCAAAATAAACTATTTGAATTTGAACTTGAAATATGAGCCTAGTGAGCGGTGGTCAAACCAGTTATTTGGCACTTTTGCAGTTGGTCGATAGCTCAAGATGTAAAAATTCAATTTATAATTGGCAGTAGTCAGAATATAATTACAGAAATTAAGTACACATAAACTTTACCATATCCATCTTTTGACGTTACGTTTGATTTTAGGAGGATTTTAATTTAATTCCCTGCTAAAACGAAATTTTATAATAATTTAGGGATGTGTAAACTTGGAGGACAGTTTGCAGAACGAGGGTTTTGAAATATAAAAGTTTTATTAATTTCGCACGGACAGCTGAATTACAAATTAAATACCCGTGGCATGTAAAAAACATGTTCTGTTGTACAACGCATTTCATATAATAATAGGATTGTCAGTGGGCCTATTAGTATCTTTGAATCGACTACCAACTGATTGCCAACCATCAAAAACATAGATTAAGGTGGCTCCGTCGGAATAATTAGCAACTTGATTCGTGGTGGTTGAAATTTCAAACAAAACCATATTAAAATAAAGTTCTTATCAGCTCGCACTGCAATATGGCTGTTACGTCAGTCGCTGCGGCTGACAAGTGCAAAAATAGTGTGTTTTTAATTTATTTTATCTAAAATAAAATTAATTTCCAAGAACTGAGAAAACTAAATCATTTAATATTATTTTTTATAGAAGTTTATACATTTTCATACTGTTTCGATAAAAACTGCAGCAGTTATGTTGTTACAAGTGAACAAAAAATCGAGAAATAAGGGTAAACTTGGAATTTTTTTGCTTCACTTCTGTATGTTAAAATGAAATTCAGGAAAAACCACATCACTATTTGTATCATGTAGATGTACTATGTATTTTTCTTCTGTTGAAAAATGCTATAGTTACTGTATAAAATGGTTACAAAGTTACTTAGTTCAAGGTCGTTGGCGTTGGTAGAAGCCTTTAAATCTAAAGTTTCAAAATTGCCTTCAGTAGGCTGTGACATCACTTCAAGTACGAACTTATCCTTAGACGATCGGAATTCGATAGTTTACCGTTGCAACTAAAATATGTTTTTGATGGTGGGCGGTTGCAACCGAATTAAAGATACATAGGGATGGTCATGAAATCACTACAAACCATTATTTTCCACCAAGACCACCCACGATTTGGTCACGATCAACAACAATTGTCAAAAATCATTAGGAAAACTTGGCTGTCAACGTGATTGTGCAGCTAACTTCAGGCCCTACGGACGCCCTTGGTTTGGACTATGGTGGTTGGTGGTGGTTTTTCGTAATCTGTCACAAAGCACGAAAAGAGAGTAGGAATGAAAATATCGAAACAGTATGGGAATGGCAGCTAATAATAATTCCTTCAGCTGAGGTCATTGTATATTCCGATGTTCTAAAACACGTGTTCTGTTCAGGTCTTCCACCAAAAGAACAAAATTATCAATTTGACACATCTGTGGTCGGTCACGATGTCAAGTCCGGTTAGAGATAAAAAAAAATTGCGTCTTAATTATTTATTGTATTTTTTTTTGTTTTATCCTTATGCATGTCATGAAAATTGTGTTGCTTTTTGAGGAAGTACAAAAAAAAAACTGGTAAATTGCCTCAAATGGGAAATTCTGTGAATTTACAGTTTTTATTTTATCCGAGGCATGTTAAGAGACGAATATTTTTATAACAAAGGCAAATACAATAAATAAAACAAATATTAAAAAATATTAGAGACGAAAAAATGTTTTTCTTCTTCCATAAATTTTGTAATCAAATGAGCGAGCAGAGAATGTCGTCCAATAACGTTGCATAAATATATTTTTTTATTTAAGCTTTTTATAGATCCTTTCAAAATAATTTCACTATTACAATATTAATTACGAAAGAAGTGGAAAATTGACACACCCTAATTGTGTCGATTCGGTGTAACACGTTTTAACTTATTTGACAGGACTAAACTTAATTTAAGTGATCTGACTTTTTCTTTCTGTATCGCAAAGACAAAGACAGGACGCTCAAAATAAGGTTAATCCTGTAATACTCGTATAAGTTAAGTTGTGTTGCGACGAATTTGACACCAATGTCTATCCAGTACCAGTGAATGAATGAATGAATGAATAGTGAGTATAATATTATCTGTCTCTGTACAAAGTTAATGGATTCCTCATATCTTTTCCATAATCACATCTTTTTAGTTACAATATTCATAAAACACAATCCTTTGGGAAATTCATTTAAAACAAATTTCACGTCCTAGTCTCGTTTCGAAATGAGAATTATTTTAAATCCATGTGAGTGCTTGGCAACCCAATTCCTCGGGATTTTCATTTAACAAGTTTTGTAACGTTTGTAGAAATAGATATGTCATCGGCACATCGTAGAATTGGGCATACCACGATCTGCCTAGACATATCATATTTCTGTTTAAACTAGGGGGGTTGCCTCGCTCCGCTCCGCTTCGCTGAGCTCTCTAAATTTATTTATATGTACACCTAGCGCACCTCTCTTCAACTCGCTTCGCTCCGCTCGTCATCATACCTATTCCTCCTCAATATTCTACGATCTGCCTACGACATAGATACATTTCGTCACCTCGTTCCTCTTCCTATAAATGTAAATTGTACCTACCTCTCCACATTTTGTACTCGATATCATGTCATATATCATATCAATTATTTATTGCCAAGTCACAACTATAAAAGATGTTACATGAAGGAAAAGTACAAGTGACGACCTGTAGCCGCTGTAGGTGCGCAGCAAAAACATGATATGTGGAGTAGAATTACTTTATATTCTCTGGTAGAATATAGAGTACGTAAATTCTATGTAAAGATTTGACGTACATTACAAGTGACCACCTTTGTGGTCCGTGGTTTGAGCGTGTCGACCGCTAATCCAGAGGTCAAAGGTTCAAATCCCATAGAGGCATATTTGAATTCGGTCTGCGTACTTCAAAATATTGTTCACCAATCATCAAGCTGAAACGTAAGAATCATATATGAAACGTGGGTGTACGAGTGTGGACTGTGGCTTGCATGAGGTCGCAAACACATGTGAGATTCACAATGTTATTTTTTTAATATTTAAAAAATATTGAAAAAAATACTTTTTTTATAACAAAAAAATGAGTCTCAATATGAGCTAGCTGTTTTTAATTGCAGAATTAGTTGTAATAATTTAATTAACGTTTCTCTAATTAAATCATATACTTTTACATTTTTTTAACTAGAACATTTTTACTTGAGTTACACTCTTAAAACACTTTGTTATCAGCAAAGTTAATGACATAATATTTTACCTGGACTTGGCACATTTGTGATAATGGCTGAAACTTTGTCTCTGCGACGAGACGAAGGAAATGGAGTAAAGGAAGAACCTTAAAATACAAAAATTACACAACAAGATTCTTATCTGGGTTCCATTTTAATATCGTTTGGTTCGAAAAGTTTCAAAATTTTAAATATAGGTATATTCCTACTTTTAAAAATCCTAGTAATAATTATTTCTATCGAGTGAAATTCCTCCAATCGCGTTTCTGATAGTCCAAAATCTAGAAAAACGTCCCAAATTTATTTAACTTGGGACTTCTTTCAAACAGCAGATGAATCACTATAAAAAGTGTCGATTTTGACGATATACCCCCTTAAAGCACTATTTATGGCTAAAAATAACATTTTATTTTAAGTTATTTCTTAATACACTTCAATTAAACAAAATAAAAAGATAGGTGTGTTCAAAAAGAAGTGAAAATAAGCATAAAAGTACAAAGAAACGGTTTTTTTTTTTGTAAATTTTAGTAACATCTTAAATGGTATTATTTTTAGCCATAAATAGTGTTTTATTATTTGTTAATAGCAGTTAGTTATTTTAAGTAGACAAAACTAAAAATTGTCCATAACTCGAAAACTACAAAGCTTTTTATAATAGTGAATTCAGTCAGAAATTATCAAAATCACTTCCTTTATCAGCCCTTAAAAATATTTACATCGATGTCCCAAACACCCTGTATAGGCATTGTTCTTGGACTGCGCGCCTGACGATTGTGATTGTGCCCTGATTAAGGCGATTACCGTCGCCAAATTAGCAGCTCCATGTTTGTCTGTATGAATATCGACGGAAACGACATTGAAATAACGTTCAAATCAGTGCACAATGCGTGGTGGCTGTTACGACGCTCGCTGCGTCCTTGAAAGGGCAAAATAGGAGAAAATAATACTTTACACATGAGCGTCATTGTTCGATTGAATAATTCTATGTTATATTTATAGCTATCAAATTTGTCTATTTATCAAAGCATAAATGAATTAAATCACCTAAGCCGCTTAGGAGCAGTAGGAAATTTCAAGCCAAAAAACACCATTTAGTTGAAACAATTTTTCATATAGAAGTTTTGGTGGTACGAAAAATGAAAATGTTGCATATGTTGTCCTAGAGTTGATAATCCATAATAAATTTTTTCAATATTTTTGGTTTGGCCATAAAAGAGGAGTAGGCTTTAGAAAGTACCCATTTGGCGGTATTAAGGGCCTTAAGGTTTCCGAACAAACGCCCTGCCGCCTGTGACAATGTAGGCTTCATCTGACGGATGTTGAATGAAAAGCAAACAGGGCTATGTTGAAGGTTTATTTAAGACGGAAAAATAAACACGCACAGAGATGAAAAAGCTAGTAATTGTTAAGAAACAATTGTAAATTGTATTTTTTTTGTTCCTCTTATTCTTTATATTGATTGAACTATATTCACATGTTTACGTAAAATAAACTCGCTCTGCCGCCTTATATAGCTCTATCTCTATCCAACGATACCCATATTGTATATAATTTAATATAAATACTGCTCATACTGAACGTGCCGTGACGTTGACTTACCTGTGCCGGGCGGCACAGCTATAAGCCAACGGGTAAGCGACCTGTCTTTTTCTTTCTTTATCGACAAGACAAGAGCAGAACGCTTAAATTAAGTTTAGTCCTGTCAAATAAGTTAAATCGGGTTACACCGAATCGACATCATTATCTTATTACAATAAAAAAAAAAAAAAATATATTTGAAATTTAAAATTTGAAAATACAAATAATACCGATTGCAACACTTTACAAAATTAGATTTTTTTTGTTGTTGCATGGAATTTTATGGGGCTGTTGTTCACTAATTCGAGGTCGGTGATTTCAAATCTACCCTCGACTTTTCTCTAACTGCTCTAGTTTTTGAGATACAGCTATGACTTGACTAGTTACACATAACTCTTACATAACCGAGCTGTTTTTTTTAAGTCTTTTTTTTACAATGTCTACGTCGATAAATATTTCAACTAACTATTTCTGTAACATTTATGGTGAATATATTTTCAAAAATTGTAGATTAAGTGTGTCGGAGTTCGTAAACGGGTGTATTTTGATAACTTTGGATTTTCAGGCAAGCTATGTTTCCGGGAAAACTGCATGTGATAAATGCATTTCTAGTGCCTAGGGATCGCATAATACTGCCACCTTTAAGGTACAGTTCCATGGGTCGCGGCCGATACGACAGACGGAAGCGCCGCGGCTGACGCGACAATACTACACACTATGAAAAGTATGGCGCCACTTCCGAGGCCCAGTGTTGCCACATAGTAGAAACAAAAATCCGTACAGCCAACAACAAAATCCGTACAAAGTCCGTACGTAGAGTATCTAAAATTCCGTACGAAATCCGTACATGAAAGTTAAAAATAAAAATACGTACATTATTTATAAATGTCTTTATTCATTTTTTTTAACATGTCTGGGTTTATCCCCAAGGCAAAACAGGGTGAATTTCCTAGTAATTGCTTGGTATAAAGGAGTCCTTCGATTGTCTCTGTTGAGAGTTGATTTCTCTGTTTTGTTTTAATTATATTTATTGCGGAGAAAATTCGTTCAACCGCTGCGCTTGAATGAGGTAAGCACATCAGTTTAGAAACAAATCTGCTTAAAGTCGGGTACAAGATATTTCCGTCGGCTGAATTGGTAGCTGTCATAATTTTTTCCCAGTACTCTTCTAGTGCAGTCGAATTTGTTGAGTGCAGTGATGGGTTATTCCTCAAATTTCTCCATTCTGTATCCAAGGACTGCACATCTTCGATATTTAATAAGTTTGGGAACAAAAGAGCTGTTTCGGCTAAAGACGATAATTTGCGAGATCGTACGACATCTGGGTCTAAAAACTCTAGTTTCATGGCAATTCTGTTATCAAATTTGTAGCGATTTTTTATTTGCTTTGCTCCTTCGATATAAAATTCAAGGCAGCGCAATTTAAAGGCTTGAATATCATTGGGAGTAATATTCGCATTTGATGCTAATGAAATTGCTACTTTTGCTCCAAGGTAAATTTCTTCTATAGACTTGAAATTTCGTGGATTGACGAAATCAACATTCTGTAGGTCAGTACGAGACAAATAGGAGTCATTTATGAAACAATCCAAAAGGCTTTTGTATGCAATACATACATTTTCATGAAGTTTGTGAATCTGAGGGCGTTCAGATTGCATCATTTTGTTCAAGTCGGTAAATATTTGAAGTGCAAACTCCAAAAACTCCAAGTAGAGTTTGTTAAACGGATTTCGTAACATATGTAATATGTTATCTGCTGCTCTTAGCCGTTCCGTGAATGCAGCGTCAGTGAAGAATAGAATGAGTGCCTCATACTGCTCTAATAGACGTGAAACTGAAGCACGTAATGATAGCCATCTCGTTTGGCATGGATGTAACATCTTGTGAGGTTTGATGTTTATAAATTCTTGAAAATCTTTTAAAAGTCTACTACTCTTCGGGCTGCTGTTAAAATAGTTATAGATATCTCGAATTAAATCTTCTGGTTCCCTTGGTAATTTCAAGCAAGCATAGGAAGCACATAGATGAAATGAGTGGCAAATGCATTTGACTATATACAAGTCCGGAATATCTGTTTTGAACCGTGTTGACAAAGAGTTATGATGGCCCATCATGGCATTTGCACCATCTGCGGCAAATCCAATCATGTTTTCTTTGTAGGTAATTCCATTGTCGCCAAAAAACTTTATTATGTGTTCGTAGAGTACTTGAGCTGTAGCATCTTGAAGTGGGATCAGACCCAAAAACGCGTCAACAACTTTGTTATTTTGATATATTCTTGCTGCCATACAAAGGTGTTTGACACATCCTCTATCAGTGCTCTCATCAACAATAAGCGAAAACGTGTGATTTCGGCAATGCTCCAAAACGTTGTTTTTACCGGTTTCTCCAGTAACAGACTTAAGTATTGCAGTGGCTTTAGTCCGACCACAGGTTATGTCTTTTGCAATTTGCGAGTCAGTACATATGTTTTTTATTAATTGTGGCAAATGATCCATCACATTCATTGCTAAATTGTGCTCGGCTATAAAAGCGGAGAGCAGGATTTCACCTTTCTTTGCACCGTCATATGTTCTTTTAGGCAACATTTCTATTAGAGATCTTTGGCTGCTGCTAGGAACGGAGTTTTGATGTTTTGTGGACTTCATATGTTTATAAAGATCTTTCTTTCCGCCACATCCGATAGAAAGATCAGTCAAGCAGTATTTACAGAATGCAAAATGTTCACCCTTTTTACTACATGTGACCCAGGCTTTAAAAGGCGTTTCTACTAACCAATCTTCGTTAAATCGTTGCATTCTACGCGCCTTTTTCGCGTCCTCACTCATATTTTATAATTTTAAATACACAAAACGACACAAATCCTCAAAAACACAAACAAACTCACAAGCGGCAACAAAACAACTGCAATGAATGCGTATCCGGAATCGATTAATCGATTGTATTGCGCAAGGCGCAAACAAGCAAACAATTATTATTAAAAGTTGTCATTGATGTCATTCATTAATTTCAAACGAAACAATTATCATTTTATTTCCCACTCTCACTCATTCTCTAACTACATACAACGTCAAACCGTAATATCATGCTATCTCTCTCAGTGGTAAGCACAAATGAAAGATATATCGGTAATTCCCCACTCCGGTGTGGCTAGCACAAAGTTAAAATGTAATAATTACTTATAAAATTAAACTGAAAGAATTAAATTAAATTGATACATGCATGATCATATTGTGCATTAGTAAAATCCGTACACATTTCCGTACGCAGGTTTTTTCCGTACGGAATGCTGAAATTCCGTACGCGTACGGACAAATCCGTACATATGGCAACGCTGCCGAGGCCCCTGCGACTGACGCGTGCGGCTTCCGACTAGACGCGAGCGGCTGTGACTGTCGAGTGTCGTAGGCCGCGCGCGATCGGGCGCTTCTTCATTGCACGACACGGCCACGGCCCGGCAACGACAACGACAGTAATCAACGACACGACACCGGCAGCTACATTCTTCATTAAAACGAAACGACGCCAGCATGCCGGCCCGACACGGTGCGCGCCGATGATTTTATAACAGTCAGTACGTGAGACGTAGGCAAGATGGCAGCGTATAATAACAGATTGTATTTATTATATTTCAGACGAAAAAAAAGGAGTATTACAAAACGGTTTTCAAAGACTTCAGTCAAAAATTTGTCCCTTAAAATTTTATTTTAACTCTCTTCTTTAGTTCTGTCCCAAATACAGGGTTTTATCTCCACTATTTCAAATAACGAAACGACGTCATATTTAAAATTGGCCATGATAACAGCGATATTCTTTTCGCACGAACGTGCCGCTACTAATAATTCATTAATTTATGTTTGAAATTCGCGGTGTAGCAGGCGGGGGTGCGGGCGCGGTCATTGAATCACGCCACTCGCACGAACACATGGAAGCTTGCATGCGTACATAACACATTCATAACAATGCCGGCACGACACCAGTGGGAGCTTTGCCACTGACGACATGTCGTTGTCGGGCCGTCGCAGTGAGACAGCGTGCAGTACAATTTCATACAAAAATGCTCCCACTGGTGTCGTCGGCCGTGTCGTGCTGTGGCCGTGCCGTGGCCGTGTCGTGCAATGAAGAAGCGCTCATTGTGTCTCGACCTGTTTAGTATCGTCGCGCGCCGCGCGAAGAAAATTATGTTTTTCTTTACAGGAAGATGAATATTCGATTAACTTAGTCGCCCACGCACCCTTTTTTATATGATCTTTGTTAACCAGTCTAGAAACATTCGTTACAGCGGGATAAATTGTGGGAACTAAAAGCGCAAGATTCACTAGTAAGTATAAAGTTTTTTTCACGTTACTTATCTGAAAAATATATTTAACGTTTAAACTCTATTCTATCTTTAAAACGTACTTGCAAGGTTTCTATTTCAACGGAACTCGCTTTAGAAACTTTACCTGAATGCTGGCTGGTAAAA
Organism: Ypsolopha sequella; assembly: GCA_934047225.1. NCBI lineage: Eukaryota > Metazoa > Arthropoda > Insecta > Lepidoptera > Ypsolophidae > Ypsolopha > Ypsolopha sequella. The sequence goes on along the minus strand of OW203984.1, from coordinate 24,337,091 downwards.
CTCTAACCTTTGCGTGAAGCCCGGTTTCCTGTCGATACTTTACTTGGTTCCGTATTTATGAAGAAACTTTTCTCCTCTCTCTATTCATGAAGAAAATGAAGGAAAGGCTTTTTTAATTTTACTTCCATATTTCACGTTCAACAAGACTAGCTCACGTGCAGTGGCCTGCACAGAACTTTTCTCCGGAAAAGCAATCAAAAGGTCAAGATTGACAATAAAAAAAAATGAAAAAATTTAAATAACACTGAAAAAAAAAAAATTGTATGACGCCAGGGTAGACACTGCCTACCCTATACCCCAAGCCACAAATCGAGAGTATCGTTTGACGTTTACTGTGATACCAGATGACGACGAAAAATAAATAGAGATGTCCTAAAGGTATTAATTAAATTCATTAACTTAGTAAACGAATGAATTATTTTTGTTTCATAAAATAATTAATTAACTTAGCGAATGAATCGATTGCATATTATTGGTTTTTGTTGTTTCTACATTTAATAACAATATGATAAATAAAACAATCGAGCTTTTAAGTGTCTAAATTTATTAATCTGAAAAATCTGTGTCACTGTCAGTACTGGTTTCATCATTAACATTGATTATAAAACTATCCACAACGCCATCAATTAGGTGGTCGAGACGGCACATTTTGTCCTCTTCTTTAATAACATGAATCACGTAGTCACTCCATTTTTGGGGTGTTACTTTTTTTATCCCTTTTTCTAACAGGCCTTTTACTTCCGCCATTTTAAAAGTTTTGTTATTCATGGCAACGTGACCTTTTACCTGCGCCCATACCAGCTCAATGGAATTGAGTTCGCAATGGTACGGAGGCAGGCGTAAGATTGTGACTCCGTGCTCCGCTGCCATCTCGTCCACAACATACTTGTTTACACATTGGTCTTTGTTCTGCCGTATGATATCCATTAGAGTGGCTTTTGGAGGTAAAGGTAGGAGGTAAGTAGGTTGCGTTTATGCTGGTAATGTATGAGGATGATGTCTACTGTAGTGTAGATGTCCGTCTATTTTGTATTATTTTAAAAATAGGTTTAAAATATGGAATTCCATGACAGCGAACCTTACTCATTAAGTAGGAGTGAAACAAATATAAACTTGACACTTCGTTTTCTGAAACCTACTAGCGCCTTCTTGTTCATTTTGATGAAACTCAACTGACAGCTGTCAAGGAAAACGGCTCATTGACGCTCTCTCAATGTTTGATTTTTTTCTAAAAACAAATATCAAACCCTTTCATTTGATATCCATATTGAGGAAGTAGTCAAAAAATATTTAATCCGCCATTTTGTAGGGCCGGCCATCTTGGATTTACAATGACAACGAATGTTTTAAATTATATTGTCATCAGAACTAAAGGTGCGTACCAAAATTTCAACAGGAAGGGGGTTAAATTTCAATTACTAGATTTGACCCAAATAAATAAACACACAGGGCAAGCTAAATAAAATCTTTTAATAAAACCATTCCAAGGAGAACGTATGCTAAGCATGTTGATTAATCACAAATATTATATTAGTCAACATATTATATTTCTGGAATCACGTCGCTATTAGTAAAATTTGTCTCTTGACTTAATGAATTTAGTCATTCTTCTATACTATTGAACGACTTGAACGAATTAATTAATAGAACCCATCACTTCATGCAAACACTAGTGAAATAAATCTGGCCACATTATTCAGGGAAATGACAGTAGTGTCTGTCAAACGATACTCTCGATTTGTGGCTTGGGGTATAGAGTGGACATTTTCGTACAAACAATTTTTTTTTTTCAAAGTATATTTAAATTTTTTTTATATTTTTTTTATTGTCGTACTTGACTTTGTACGTACTTGTACTTTTACTTTTCCGGAAAAAAGTTCTGTGCACGCCACTGCCACGTGCGAGGTACTGAATCATCATCATCATAATCATTATTAAGAGGCTATGCGAATTTAATTTTTTTCACTGTCACTCCAAGCGAAAAATCGCGCAGTGCGAGAGGGGCGGATTCAGGGCAAAATAAAAAAAAAGTTAGTTTTATATTTTTATTAAAAAGACTAAAATAGCTAGCAAACTTTCAAATCTCTAGATATTGTTGAAACACACCTATAAAATATGTTTGAGTTCTGTATATGGTTCCTATTCGTCAAACGAGGAGAAAAAGTGTGTTTGAAGAACTCATTTCAACAATTATTTCTATCGAGGAAAATTTATCCAATTTCAAAACCCTAGATTATATAGTCAAAATGCATATACCAGAAATGTATTAAAATTTTCCGTGTATTTCATGAAATACACAGAAAAGAAACACCTCTATTTTTTTCGCATATCGCCTTAATGTACGAGTTTATATGTATGTAAGTAAATGTTTTATTGCACAATAAAGGCGAACTTAATACTAATTAGCATTCTCTACCAGTTAACCATTAGTGATCTGGAGAGTTCAAGGGTAGTGCCAAATAAGTTAAATACTTTATTTATAAATATCAACTTTTAATAACAGTTATAGTACATTTCAAATACCATGGCCCGATTCCACTTAAGACGGTCATTAGGTGTTAACAATAGGATTAGTGATAACAAAAGATACCTGGCCAGACCCTTTTGCGGTGTTGCTTTTAGTTACATACAGATTGCACCGACGCGTGCCAATTTGAAGTGCTCCAAATTAGATAACAAAAGGCAAACATTATGAGCCCCATTGTTAAGTTTCAAGTGGAATCGGGCCATGGTATTTGAAATGTACTATACCTAAAATTAAGTACTTATATAAAGATATCTGCATGAAAATAACAATACTTTGGTAGTTACAAGAAGGAAATAACAAGTGAGTGACTGATTCTGTAACTGGGCCAATCCAATGGTATAGTACATTTCAAATACCATGGCCCGATTCCACTTGAAACTTAACAATGGGGCTCATAATGTTTGCCTTTTGTTATCTAATTTGGAGCACTTCAAATTGGCACGCGTCGGTGCAATCTGTATGTAACTAAATACCACACCGCAAAAGGGTCTGGCCAGGTATCTTTTGTTATCACTAATCCTATTGTTAACACCTAATGACCGTCTTAAATGGAATCGGGCCATGGTATTTGAAATGTACTATAACTCGTGTTACTTTATAATATTTGTTTAACAATGAAATGAAATGAAATAAATGAAATGAAATCCGTATCCGTACCCCTATTATAAATGCGAAACTGTATTTGTTGTTTGTTGGTTTGTTGGTTTATGCTTCTTTCACGCAAAAACTGAGCAACTGATCGACGTGATTTTTTGCACAAAGATAGTTATGGGCCGGAGAGGGACAAAGATAGTTATGGGCCGGAGAGGCACAAAGATGCTACCTTTTATCCCAGGAAAATACAATAGTACATTGTTCACCGAGGGAAGAAAGGGGAAGATTACCAACGAGGGTGTAGTTTGAGGCCTTAATTTTACTTTTAATCAAGATATAATAAAAGAAACCGACTGACTCGCGTGCGATTGTCACTTTTTGATTTCCTTCTTATTTTTTTATTACGTACAGGAAAAGCAAGTGGCCAGTATCATTTTTCGAGTTTTATGTACGAGTTCGCAAAATAATACTGGCCACTTGGCCACCTGCTCATTCTTTATGTTATTTAAAAAAAAAGCACGTTAACAATGGATTTGCATAAGTATACTTTTTCTGCCCGCTGAAGCACGTTAACAATGGATTTTCATACACTTTTTCCGCCCGCATATTTGTATGACAGTAATGACGTATTTTCTGCATCGTTTTCAACAAAGAAAGAAGGTACTTTCCGAGCAGGTGTAGTATAAACAAATAAGCGCGGGCGAAGCCGCAGACAAAAGCTAGACAGTGAAATATATTTATTAATGCTTCTTTATTTGTATGTACGTATTTATGTATTAGTATGTAGTGTATTATATTAAAATATTAGGCTTGAAGAAGATTATTTTTCTTTTTGCACAAATATGATTACTTCACTTGTTAATTTTTTTTTCTTTCTCCACACCATCGGTTGACTGGAAGAAATTTCTTTAAGGAATAAGTCCGTCCTTGCCTTTTGTTATTCTGTACTCTGTGTTTTATTTTAATTTTTGTGTGCAATAAAGTGTTTATTCATTCATTCATTCATTCATTCATTAATACTATGACTGAAAGAAATTTCTATGTTTGAACACTTAATTGGCGATTTATCCATCGCAAGGATATATAAATTAACGTTATATCATTGCAGTATAGAAACGCAGAAAGAAAAGTAAATCTGGATGTGAGGAGCTCTGATCCCAGTTCAGAGCTCCTCACATCCAGATTTACTTTTCTTTCTGCGTTTCTATACTGCAATGATATAATGTTAATTTATGATTATTAATGTTATATAGGTACATTATGTACACTTATTACAGGTCAGGTTTAATTTAAAATAATAAAAAAGCAACTTTAATAAAATTAAATAAGTAGAAATACAATTCAATAATAGTTATTTAAGATACACGTGCGGAAAGTAAGGTTTTATACGAACAAGTGCCAAATTGAAAACACGAGCGCAGCGAGTGTTTTCATTGGCACGCATTCGGATAAAAACCTTTTACGCTCAAGTATCTTACAACATTTTTCAATGCATTTTGCGAGGAAATACAACAAAAAAATAAGTATAATAAAGAATGGTGTTTATCATCATTCAATTATTGCTAAAGCGCGCATACTTATAAATAATTGTTTTTTTTTTGGACAGCAAAACCTCCTTGCACCTTTGTAATTTTTTAAATTTTATGACTTGCACCATGCACCACAGAGTCAAAAACTTAAAAAAAATTACTTTATTTCACGCGTGAAATAAAGGATTTCAGTACTGTTTTATTTCACGCGTGAAATAAAGTCGGTTTCCGTATAATTTTGTATTAAAACTATACGAGCAACTGCATTGAAAAATAAGTTAATCTTGATTAGATTTAATTATAGGAATTACCAACATAAAAATATAGGAATCATCCATCATCCATCCATCAGCCTAGTTCGTCTACACGGAAAACGGACAACGTTTGAGCCTTGAAATTAAAAGCGGTTTTGCAGCCGGATTGTGAAATACCCGTTCTGCGTTCTGCGTTTAAGCGTTTTGTTTCGATTAATTAGAAAAAGGCGGGTATTTCACAATCCGGCTGCAAAACCGTTCTTAATGAAATGAAATATTTTTATGTATGTAATATGGACACACTATATACTCTTATTATAGGTCAGGTTTAATTTAAAATAATAAAAAAGATAAATTTAAATTTATATAATAAAGGTAAATACAATTAAAAAAAAATTGTTTGGCTTACTTAGATTTAACAATATTATATACTTACTTAACAAATAAAAAAAATGTGTATAACCAATCGATATGAGGCAATAAAAAGAATAGAGTAGATTTAAAAATAAATAAATAAAAATACGTTAAATTAGGAAATAACTCCGCAAGGGCAAAAACTTAACAAGTTCATGTGTTTTCTTATTTAATACATTTTTATTTTACAAAGGTACAACTTATACTTAAATTATATAAAGTGATAAAAAATACAAATTATTATTATTAATTTATTAAATTATATCTATATATACTCTCAGTCTCATATATCAGTCTCATATACTAAATATCTCATCAGCCTGTAGAGGAATCATACATCAGGAAAATACACATACTAATCACCATTTCACTGAATTAATATTACTCAAAGCTTCTTTATCGTCCAAATAATAATAGTTTTTTTAATAAGCTTTATTCAAGGGTCCCTACAGTTTAAACTTATTTTCTGCCAAACTATAAGAACCTCCTTTGGAAGTTTAACAAAAGAGTATGTACTTACTTTGGCAAGTCTGATTTTTTTTACTTCTTTTTATACTAGTCTTGTATACTTTTATATTCTTCATGAAGCTATAACGTTCCACGAATTGAGAATAAAGAAAAAACTGGCCAAGTGCAAGTCGGACTCGCGCACGAAGGGTTCCGTACCATTATTTATAAAAACGGCAAAAAAAAATGTCTGTTGTATGGGAGCCCCCTTAAATATTTATTTTATTCTGTTTTTTAGTATTTGGTGTTATAGCGGCAACAGAAATACATCATCTGTGAAAATTTCAACTTTCTAACTATCCCGGTTCTTGTGATACAGCCTGGTGACAGACGGACAGACAGACGGACGGACAGACGGACAGGTACACAGGAGTCTTAGTAATAGGGTCCCGTTGGTTACCCTTTGGGTACGGAACTCTAAAAAGTAGAACAATAATGTCAAAATGTTTAATCCCAAGGCTGGTACATTACTCAGAAAGCGATTAAGATTAGCGATTCAGCGTGAGAATGTCGCCAGCATACTTAGCATTTTGCCGCGGGGCAGCGATTTGGATTAAGCTTTTTACTTGTAAGATTTTTTATTTATTATATAATTTAGGATTATTTTAAAATAATTATATATGGGCTGGTGTGGCTGCGGAGTCAGCAGAAAACCTAAAGCGGCGCAAATATGCTTTTCTCGGAGAGGGCTACATATTTGCGCCGTTTGGTGTTGAAACCCTGGGGCCGTGGGGTCCGAGCGCACGTCTTCTTTTCAAAGAACTTTCGATACGTTTGATCGACGCCTCTGGTAACCCAAAGGCTGGGGAATACCTCAGCCAGACGATTAGTCTGGCGATCCAGCGGGGTAATGCTGCCAGCATCTTGGGCACCGCACCCGACAGCAATGGTTTAGAGAATATTTTTTATTTAGTATTATGTTTTATTATAGGTTTTAGGGCTTTTTATTTTATTTTATTTTATTTTAGGATTATTTAATTTTAAATTAAAGTACTTTTTTGTTATGTGTTGTTAAATATGTAAATAAAAAAACTTTATGACTAATTTAAAAAATATATATATATGCTTATTTATGTTATTTATTCAATAATGCACCCAAGTGAAGGTGACACTGAATAAAAGGCAAAAAAAACTTTATTTTATTGATTTAAGTTAAGGTAATAATAAAATATGTTATAAAAATTCGGCTTTTCCTCGTAAGCTCAATAGATATATTATAGGCATGTTTATTTATTGAAATACGCTCTCAAAATACGGCGTTATTTATAATTTCATATTACTTAAGAGCGGTTTCGCAGCTGGTTTGTGAAATACCCGCCTTTTTCTAAATAAGCGAAAAAGAACACTTAAATTCAAAATTCGCGCAATAGTTAAACAAAACAAAACCTTATTAACATATGTATTGTGTATGCTGCTATCATAAAGTTTCCATTGGTTTCCATAAATTAGAATTTCAAAAAAGTTGAATTGAAAAAATGTTGTTATTGTAATTTACAGAAACCAATGGAAACTTTGCGATAGCAACTTACATTCTACATAGGTATATGTAAAAATAAGTTTAATTCTACTACTCATATTCTACATTGAGTAAATTTTGAATTTGATTTTCAATTAATTAGAAAAAGGCGGATATTTCACAATCCGGCTGCGAAACCGTTAACGTTAATATACGTACCAAGTATTGTAGTTGTATAAATTATTCTTCTTTTCGCTTACCTGGAAAAATGTAAAAAGCTTAATTAGTGTTATATAAACAAACATATTTTTTATAATTAATTATTTATGGATTATGTACATATATAAACAACAAAAACAAATAGATACGATATATTTCGACCCCTTCTATGATTCGACTGATGACGGCTCCATCAATAAGTGTCAACATTTTAATTAAGACATTGTAGCTTGAGTATTTTAGGTTGTATGGGAGACCATACATGATAATTATTTACATATAAGTTTCCCAAACTTGGCCAATAAACATTAATTACACTCTAAAGTCTGTTCGGCGAGAATTGATAAAAGAAAACAAAAAGCAGGGTTTCTAAACTAAATGAAATTTGAATATTAATTTGCGGCCGAATGACACATTCGGAGCGCTTGCGCTTAACAACAGCTGCGAGCCTCGTACCACAAAACTCTGTGCTTGCGGCAATAAGCGACGCCCGTCAAACAGATAGCTATATTGCGAGAAATTTTCATAATATTAGGTCTTTACATATGAAATTGCCGTTTTCTATAGAGAATTTGAAGGAAACTCAATTTTCAGTACTAATATTTTTGCATTTTTTTTAGGTATGACAAATGCATATTATTTAACTTCTTTTGTGTATGAATGAGACAACATTAAGCTGACAGCAACATTAATTTAATTTTTGAAAAGTGTCATCTGTAAAAAATTATTACGAATCTTATCATACAAATTTTTGAAGATTTCAATTTTATAATCAAACTGAAAATAAAAACGAAATTTAATAAGTAGATGTAAAACGTTGAAATCAAGTTTTAAACAAATAATTGAAATAGCTATTAAATTACAGGAATTATGAACTCATGAATCTGTAAGAAAATGTCGGCAATTTTATATGTAAAGGCCCATTATTTATCAACTCTCCTCCTAAACAGACAGTACGCGTGTGAAGACAACACATATGACCGTTATTTCTTATTTTCAAAAACAATAAAATAGAAACGCTACAACGAATCCCGGAAATAAAGAAGCATGTTGACCATTCGCATATTAGATTACATAAATCCCGGAACAGTCCGGATCGGAATAAAGTCTTTATTTTATTGAGAAAGAAACAAGCAAAGTGCAATAAAATCTGCAAACATATATTTAATATTTACAGTCGATAGCAGTTTGAACTTTCTATTTGTAAACGGTTATAACGCTGCAATAAAAACTGCCAATAGATAGCCTGTCGTGCTGGCGTCTCTGTAGGATGTTGATTTTGTTCGCAACTTACGTTCAAATTCAAATTCAAATTCAAATTTATTTGCACCATAATGATATAGAATAGCTTTATTTGGTATTTCCACATTTTTGCTTAAAACCAACAACTAGAGACTAAAAATAATACCAAATAGGTCTCCACTCAGCGTGTGTCATGAGCATGGCTAGCGCCATGACGCTGATTTTCAGTGGATGCCTATATATGTGTCATAAGTATACCTATATTAAAAATAAAATAATAAGTAAAAAGTGAAATATTTAATTATAAGTGTGACAGAACACAATAACATCTAGACTATTTGACAATTAAATTAATAAGCTTCTTTGCTACCCATAAAAATACAGATAATTTCAGTATCCCTAAATGCCCTAAACCAACAAACACACAAATGTTCGAAAGGTCATAAATAACATTTATCCATCAATCAGCCTAGTTCGTCCACTGCTGGACATAAGCCTTTCCAGGACTTTGCCACTCCCGGCGGTCATCCTGGAAAAATTGCCCATACTCACACACGCTGGGCAGGCGGGTTGGTGAGCGCGGTGCCGGAATCCTCGCACCAGTGACCAGTCTGTTCCATATAAGGCCCAGCTATTACGGATGGATATACCGCCATCCATCGGTGCCAGGCATGGTGGGCCGCCTGGATTTTTGCCTGTGAGCTGTCCTCTTACTCTCCCCCGAATTACTTCGAGGGGGTCTCCAGGTAAGATGGTGGTATCTCCACAGTCGAGCCCGGCATCAGCTCTACCACCTGTATACCATTTAGTATAACATTTGATATAGTATTAACTACGGATTATAGTGTCAATCACTACTTGTGAGCTTGTACTTAAACTTAAGTAACATATTATAAAACATCAAAACTCAAATCATCTAAATTAAAACTACCTACCGATAAATATGTTAAAATAAAATAATAAAATGCGAAACCCTACAAGAAAAACTTGTCTATAAATTAAACTATATTATAAAATATTTTTTCCAAAACACCCGCGTCGATCGGCAGGGTCCCCAAAAGCAGAGAATATGTTCCCTCGTTGGATACCAGAAATTGTAAATAGAATACCATATGTATAATTTTCAGAAACTTTGAGAGGTGTCAACAGCTTGATAAAGTATCATTTATGATTATGTCGTATATGTATAGCTAAATTAAGTTATACATAAGGTTACAGTGAAATTTTATATAATAAAGAATTTTGAAAAGTATAGTAAAAATTACGGACCCTGTCGGGCACAGCTAAGTAACTTAAAGCTAGTAACACAATTATTCTTATTCAATTACCTAAATACTTATGGCATATAAAGGAACATACCCATCTTATATTTAAGTAAGTATCATAAACAAGGCATGCATTTGTGCTTAAAATCTAGGTAAATACAAGTTCTCTCTTTTATAAATCTTAATATTCTAGTTATTTAAGTATTCTTCAATTGTGTAAGGACATTTTTGTATTTAATAAGTTTTTAGTTTGTTATTTATAAGTTCTGAGTTTTGGTTCATTTTTTATATCATTTGGTAATTTGTTAAATATTCTTATTGCCAAATAAATATAGGTAGGCTACGGTTTAGCATTTGAATTATAGATTGCGGTAAATTTAATCTTTCCTTTTGACGTGTATTGATATTACGTCACAGCAGGGTGTGAAATAGGGTTGCCATATTTCCCGGGACACACCGTATTTCAGGGATAATTTTAAACGTCTCGCCGGGACAGACACTGTGTAAATATTCATGAAAGTATGCCAAAGTAAAGTACCTTTATTTTTAAAAATAAAATCCGTTTTGATTGTTTATTGTAGCATGATTTCCTCCACAGCGCGTTCGACTTTCAACGAGAGTGCAGGGTGGCAGTAACGCGGGGGGGGGGGACGTAACGCCGCGCTGTCACTGATTAATAAGAGCTTCGAGGAAATTTGTCCTTACTTCTAGAAAATACCCTATAATTTTCAGGGTTTCGTACCTCAAAATGAATAAACGGAAAGTCTTATAGAATCGCTTTGTTGTCCGTCTGTCGTCTAACTGGACAAATTGCTCAACATGAAAATATTTATTTATCAAAAATATTGCACAGCTATCTATTATACTAATCCAATTCACTGTACAATTAAAATGGTAATAATAATATTAAACATAATAGTAGTTTATGCTGCAAGGGCGAAAAGGAATAAATTTCGAGGACGAATTAAAACACGGGCGTAGCAAGTGTTTTCAACGTAACCGAGTAATTTATTGCTCTTACGCCCGTGTATCATACTACGTTTTTCAATGCATAGTGTAAGGAAATAAAACAAATATAATCTTGTGAACTTTAAATTATGATTGGCTCAAAAGGACTGTATCCAGAGCCGTTCAACAGTGGAAAAAAAAAGTATAAAATTTATGGTACACAGGAAAGGTTGCAGGTTAGCCAACCATTATAATAAATTTAAAAAAAAGAATGATAATAAAGCCCTAGGGCAAAATAATCGACTTTCTGTTCGGTTTTGATGCATAAAAAGTGGGCCTTTACGAGCAATTGCATTGAAAAAATATTTACAGAAACATAAAATCAACAAAAGTAACCAAGATAAAAATACATATTTTGGTCTTAGGCTTAGAATCTAAGGACATCGTCATTTAAGCTTCACTCTCTCAGAATTTCAAGCATTCCCGCACCACATCCGTCATTATGTCAGAGAAAAGATCACACACTGATTCTGATACCAACAGTGCGTTGAGTTTCATGGGTGCGCGCACTAGTGGGGACTCCCTCCGCGTCACGGAGCATGAAGAGGACGTTGCCAAGAGCCTGTGTGAGCGGATACGGAGATAATTATTTGGCACAAAAAATTTTACATAATAAAAACATAGGCATATATATCATAATACGATTGTCCCAATACACCATATAGGGCACTTCCAGTTGACTTAAAAAGTTTAAATATTGTTAATATTTACTCCGACTGAGTTGAATTATAGGTGAAATTAGGATCCAACGAAGTTGAGAGATCCTTAAAAAATTCTAAGAGTGTATTACGTACTACTACTGCAGGCGTGGATACTTGTCTTTTACTACAACAAATTTTTATATTTTAACAAAGATCAAACGATATCGCCATGTAAAATACAAGCAGTGCCATCTAGTTTTCCGTAGCAAGAGGCTTTTCAGATAACATTATAATTATGTTAACATTATAATTATTTCTATAGAGTGAAATACCTACAATCGCGTTTCTGATAGTTTAAAATCTAGAAAAACGTCCCAAAATTGTTGTACTAATTTATTTAACTTAGGACTTGTTGATAAAAAGTGTCGATTCTGACGATATACCCCCTTAAAGCACTATTTATGGCCAAAACCATAGACGAACAATACGAGAAGACTGACAACCCCATACAAAAAAACGTACTCTGCTAGAAAGCCAAAATCCTGTATTATTCCTAGATGTCACTACTATCTCGCCCGCTAGCTGTACATACAATGGATGCTTGATACTTAGGCAGAAGGCATAGTATAATTCATCGTAATATCCACGAGTAATCAGAGATGGCGCTTTTGTTGTTTACGAGCGAAACATCGCACACACATAAGTGTAGTACACAATACAAATGCATGTGCACGTCAAGTGTCGCATCGCAGCATAGACATAATCGCAGGTATAAATGCGCGCGCAAAGAGAATGGGATAAAGATAAGATAAAAGAAAAGCTAGGTTACGTTCCAAAACTAGTTAATATAAATTTACCTCACAAGAGTCTGTCCCTTTCATACTTTATACATTTACCATACGCTATCTTGTTGTCAGGGTAAAATTACTCTCCCGGATGTCTTTTGGAACGGCTTCGAAATTGAAAATTACAGTACTAGAGCAAAGTGGGTTACTAAGAGCAGTTTCGCAGCCGGATTGTGAACAACCCGCCCTTTTCTAATTAGTCGAAACAAAACACGTAAATTCAAAATTCACTCAATAGTATGTATTGTGTATGTTGCCATTGCAAAGTTTCCATTTGTAATCAGAATATTTCAAGTCATAAGTAAGGACTTAAATCAGAATTTTAGAATTTCAAAAATTTCAAGAGTGCCAATTTATAGAAACCAATGGAAACTTTGCGACGGGAACATACACAATACATAGGTAATAAGGTCTTTTTGAATAAGTGTTGAGTGAGTTTTGAATTTAAGTGTTCTGTTTTGATTAATTAGAAAAGGCCGGGTTTTTCACAGTCTGGCTGCGAAACTGCTCTTAAAGAAGTTATAATTATTAACATTTATTTATTTGTACCATATTTACTCCTACTCATATAGGTATGAAATTGTTCAAAATATTTTCAAAACATAAGTGAGTAAAAAAATCTAAATAGCTATTATCTAAATATCTATATAAATAGCTTTTTATTATATTAAAAAGCTTATTGTAAAAATATATACTTTTACTATATTTACTGGCACTTGTTTCGAGAAATCTTTAAAAAACCACAAAAATATGTATGTTGTCCCCTTATCTCCGAAACTGGTAATATGGAAAAAATGACAATTATAGCTCATAACTGACCAATTACAGGAAAACTATAGCACTTAAAAAAAGTTGAGCACAAATGAGAAATATAAAAAAAGAAGAAAAATATATTAACAAGAAATATTTTACCTATAAAATACAATAGGGTATCAAATTATAGGTATTAAAATGCTAATTGTAAAAATATATCGTCACCTTAAAGGGAAAATTAAATAAGTAACATTTTTCCTAAACACGTTTTATTGCATTTTCTAAACGCCCGATTTTTTCTCCAGCTTTTGGTCTGGGAATCGTTTTCCTACTCCCTTTATTTCCTGCGATAGCTGTTTGTGGCCAAATGGTTAATCCGAAAAACTACTAGAAAACTGATTGGTAAAACTATATTAAAATCACTTATACAAAAAGGATTAAAGAGATTGACTCTACCTGTAGTTTTTTTCATTAGGATAAAAAAAATAACTCACCTTATTGAATTTTGGCAATAAAAATATTTCGAACTGATGATAATAACCGAAAGGCAAAAATACATGTTATTGAAATGGTGTAAACGAATATTTAAATCGATGTTAACCGTACCTTAAGGAAAAAACGAATAATAGTCTTTTTATTTATTTTTCGCTTGTAAAGGTTATCTGGATAGATGCAATTGAGCTTTTTTTGTGTGTTTATTTAATTTTAGTAAGCAGATTATATTTGAGCTTAAGTAATTAATATTTTTTTATTGGAATTTCGCAAAAATATTTAAATTTTATAAAACAAAGCTGCAATACTAAGTTGGTCAAGTTTTTGGGCAGGGAACCCTGAAATCACATTATTAATTGGAGCTGTTGCGCTTAAAAAAAAATTGCGTCCGAACTAAATCGATGAAGTGATATCAGCCCGACCCCAACTTGAGCAAACAGCTGAGGCAATGGGACTTTTGGAAGATGACGGCCACTGAAACTCTACGATGGAGGACGCCGTATTGTGTAGATCAGCGGCCAAGTTGAGAGAGCTTTTTGCTATCATGTTGAGCACCTGCAGATTCTCAAACCCCCTGCAACTTTGGGACAAGTATAAACTGCTATATCGGAAGATATCGCACACAAGTACCAAGGGACAGCACAGGCCAACGACGATATATATTTTAACAAAGCGCTAAAATTGATTGAAGACAAAGTTTTCTCAATGGAGGGTAAACGGCTGCCTAATTTCGGCATGGCTACCCCACAACAAACAGGAAAGTAGTCCACTGATTTGCTCAGAGAGCTCAGATACGACACCGCAGCCTTGGGGGCTCAAGTCGCTCAAACTGAACCCCAGCTATTACAAGAGTAAAGGCAAATTTTCAATAAAATTGTGAGCCGGGTGAAGAGCGGAGAAGGAGTCTTTATTTCTTAGACGCAGGCAAGACATTCCTGCTAAATTTGCTGCTGGCGCAGTTGCGCAAGAATAGGAATGTCGCGCTAGCTGTTGCGTCTTCTTAAATAAAACTATAAAAAGTCTTTATACATGTTAATTAGCTCCCTAGTGATAGATTAAAATTTTAGAACAGCTCTTATTAAAATATTTGCTTTGAAGTTAATTTTAAAATCATTCTAAGTACCAGAAAAGGTCCATTGGCAAATTCAATAACCATGAAAAATGGCGAACTATAAAATGGCAAACATAAATAAGGCTACTTACAAGTCACAATTTTTTCTTTATTGTACGGCAAAATTCAATAACAAACATGTAAAACTAAACAACTGGGCATAATTTTAGAAAAGTATTTTGGTTCAAATGAATATACGGTAAATCATGGATATAGGAAATTATTTCCCAATATTATAAAATGTACAACTTAAGAACTTTCTAAAGCCCATAACATATAAAAAAATTAGAATTTTAGCTTTCTGAATAACGGAGATATAAATTTTCTACCGAAAAAAAACACAAAATTGCGATTATCTCGGAACTTTTTTTTGTTGGTTATTTAATTTTCCCTTTAAGATATAGTATGGCTATATTTTATTGCACCTTTTTCGAGAAATCCTTGAAAATCCATAAAAATATTATGTTCCCCCTCATCTTATCTCCAAAACTGGTGGACCGAAAAATATGAAAAAAGTCATGGTAATATGTGTTTACGTAAAGATTACAGGAAAATAAAATGGTTGAGAAATTCACGAAAAAAAATTACAAAATTAAATGTATGATCCACAATACGGAACCCTAGCTAGGTACGCGAGTCTGACTTGCACTTGACCGGTTTTTTTAAACTGTGATCTTCCTTCACCCAGTTGAGGTACATGGGATTACTTCGGGAATAAAGTAAACTACCAAATTGGTTGAGCCGCATCGAACTTAGTACCTGCCAACATCTGTTTTTGAATTCTGACAAAAATTACGTACTTATCCGAGTTCCGAATCCAAAGGTGGTAGGTGGCCGTCGTCGTTAAGAGGCTATGTGAATTTTATTTTTGTCACTGTCACTCCAAGCGAAAAATCGCGCAGTGCGAGAGGGGCGGATTCAGGGCAAAAGGGAAAAAGTCAGTTTTATATTTTTATTAAAAAAACTAAAATAGCTAGCTAAATTTCAAATATAAAATCTCTAGATATTGTAAAAACACACCTTATAAAATATGTTTGATTTCTGTATATGGTTCCTATTCGTCAAACGAGGAGAAAAAGTGTGTTTGAAGACCTCATTTCAACAATTATTTCTATCGAGGAAAATTTATCCAAACATGTTTTCCAATTTCAAAACTCTGGATTATATAGTCAAAATGCATATACCAGAAATTTATTAAAATTTTCCATGTATTTCATGAAATACACAGAAAAGAAACACTCGTATTTTTTTTCGTATATCGCCTTAACAGGAAAGCGAAACATCGATACTTCTCTACTTGTTTTATTACATTTACAGTAGGCGCACTTTGCGTAACTCATTTTACACGGTCGGAAATTAAGAGGATAGGTTCCGCTTGCATACTTCCCTGTTACTCCGTGCGGAAAGACCCGCAGTGCGAGAAGGACGGATTCTGGAAAAAAGTCAAAATGACAACTTTTTTCACTAGTTTTATTATTTAAAAAAAAAGCAAAGTTGCTATAAAATATCTGTCCCGTTAAGAGTTTAATAAACTTTATACAGAATTTAATCCATAAATAATATGAACGAGTTTTTACTTTAATAAATTTAAAATTCGACATGAAAACTTTTTTTAGAGCCATCTTTGGCACTTTATTTCTCAATATTGAAATGACTTCTGAGGATTCTGTTTCGATATGAGTGTGTATTATATTCCTGAAAGAAATATATATTTTTTCTTTTTTATGTAGTATTGCTAGATTCTTCAAACCAGGAAGAATAAATTATGGTTTTGCAGAAACTATCTTCTTAACTATGAATCAAAAGTTCGAGCACAAACACAAGCACCTGACCTCTCATAAACAACTAGAAAAACACACGGTTAATCGCTTGTAGCAAAGAAAAGTTCATCAGGCCGGAACCATCCGAAAACAGTGATGTTCGTTGGTGTATTATTACATTACATTATCATAGGTATATAGATAGCAAAAATGCATTCAATCAAATTAAGACGTTATTTCGTCGAAATAACATTCAATTTCAGTTGTATACAATCGTTATTACATCCAATTGGAAATGAGCACTGACCTCATAAACAAAGACAGTGTGATCAGATCTAGTATTATATTACCTTTTTAGATGTTCCGAACTAAACAGTACGCGCCATTTCTTATAGCTATGCCTATCGCCATTGAGTAGGCGCGTGCGAGCGATGTTAGTTTCATTTCATTCACTCTCAAGTATTTGATTACCGAAAGAGAGGTATGATAAAACGGGCACTGTCGCGGTGAGCAAGTTGTTTGTTCTTAGGAAATCAAATTGATTTAAACAAAATCTTGATTGTCAAAAGTGGTAGATACATTACATTTAGGGCCTGTTTCACCACTTCCAGATAAGTGATATCCAGAAGATAAGTTTAAAAATGGAACACATTTTGTATGCGTTATAGTGGTGAAACAGGCCATTAGTAATTTTGAAAGAATAGGCAGCGGCTCAGAATAAGGATATTCTGAGCTGAGCGTGAACCGAAGGGCGCGCGCGCTTACACCGCCATCTTTCCGAAATTAAGCGGAACCACTACGAACCTACCTTTACTAGGAAAGAAAGTAATCTCCACTTGAGCCGTGAATCCGATTGACTTAGATTGTTTTGAACCAGTAGCTCTATCTAGCTACAAATTTGAAACTAAAAATCGAATTACGCTTCAAAGTAGGGCGGTTGTCAGTCCTCTAGTATTTCGTCCATGCCAAAACTAACATTTTATTTTAAGTTATTTCTTAACACACTTCAATTTTAAAAAATAACAAGATAGGTGTGTTCAAAGAGAAGTGAAAATAAGCATAAAAGTACAAAGAAATGGTTTTTTTTTTTGTAAAATTTAGTAAAATCTTAAATAGTATAATATAAGGTAATAGTATAATATAATAAAATCTTAAAACTTAGGTATAAATAGTGTTTTATTATTTGTTAATTACAGTTAGTTATTTGAAGTAGACAAAACTAAAAATTGTCTATAACTCGAAAACTACAAAACTTTTTATAATAGTGAATTCAGTCAGAAATTATCAAAATCACTTCCTTTATCAGCCCTTAAGAATTATGGTGGATATTAAAAAGTTTATAATAAAAATGTATATTTACTGGCACTGGGTTGGAGAATTCTTAAAATGTTGATTATAGATCATAGCTGGCCAATTAAAATAAAATATTTTATAAAAATACAATATGAATAATAAATTGTAGGTATAAAGAGTTGATTGCAAAAATATATCCTAAATATATCCTATATTTACTGGCACTGTTTTCGAGAAATGTTTAAAAAACCACAATAATATGTATCCCCCCCCTTATCTCCGAAACTGGTAGACCGAAAAATATCAAAAAAATGTCGATTATACGTCACAGCTGGCCAATTACAGAAAGATTATAGCAATAAAAAAAAATTTAAGAAAATAAAAAATATAAAAAAATATTTAAAATAAATTAAAAAAAATATTTTATAAAAATACAATATGGATATTTAATTGTAGGTATTGTAGAGCTGATTGTAAACAGTATAGTTCATTACGAGTGCGGAAAGCCTGTCATTGCAAAGTGTTCCGACAAAATGTCTACCCGAGCCGAGGCGCAGCCGAAGGTGAGGGTTGACATTCGGAACAAGTTGCAATGACGGTTCCGCACTGGTACTGAACAACTATTTTTAATACAGTTGCGAAAAAATGAAGCAATTTAATAAAATAATAAAAACACAATAAACTCAACTAATCGTATATGTCGTATAGTATAAGTTTATGTTAAAAAAAAAAGACATGATCTTGCCAAGTTTCTTGCCCGTTCTTCTTAGCAAGACTAATCGAATGGGCGGAGGTAGGCATGTATTTATATATGTAACCTATTACTATGTAGTATATAGGATGGGATTTGGTCGGCCGCCTGGATTCGTGCTGGGGGCTCGGTTGGTGATCATTGAACCTTGTTCCTGGTCCCTGGCCGGGTCTCCGGTATGGGTTCGGGCGGTTGATTGGATTTCACCTTGTATAATAATATTTTACCTATAATTTTAATCGTATATATATTGCTACATAAATTAAATAAACATTTAATCTAAGTATTTCATGTACATTTATTATTTTATTACATATATTTTTATCAGATTAAAATTTGACTTGTGAAACGTGTATTATATATACCTACTTTGCAAAATAAACTTTTTGAATTTGAATAATCATTTATTTCTTATAAAAGTTATAATTCACATATACATTGAAATTGGTAGTTTTTTAAACTAACTGGGGAAGTTTTAGGTTGCATATATACTGTTTGACAGGGGCGTAGCTACCGCCGTATTTGCCGTATCAATTATACGGGGCCCCCGGGCCACGGGGGCCCCCAAAGTGTGTAAGGAAAAAGAATAAAAACTTTCTAATTTATTTTATTTTACAAATGACAAAATTCTATAAAGCAATTCCTTTTTTTCCCGCCTTAAGCGTGCGTTCAAAAGTTGGCAACACTACATCGTTATGGCGGAGTGCAGTGCACTGTTTATTTACGCGCTTTATATAAATGTGCATTACATTGTAATTCAGTACAAACAATATTGTTCTTCTGGTTTAGCAGTATTAGTAACGATTTGTAAAAGAAATGAGTGAAAGGAAAAGAGATTATCCCAGCGGCGCTGAGAAAAGAAAAATTAAACAGAAAAGGGACGAGGTTATAAAAAAAGTGCCCAAAATTTCTTCATTTTTTCAGAGACAAGATACTGTGAGTGATTTAGATTGGAAAGGTAAGTACTACACTACTACCCAACCCATTTATTAGGGGCCCGTAGTGATAAACAAGGAAATCTTTTAATTTCGGTCTGTCCATCTGTCCGTCACAAAAAGTTGTCTCCCCCCTCGATTTTCACAATTATACTGTTTTTAGGGTTCCGTGCCTTGATTAAAAAAAACAAAATTCTAACTTATCTATAGGATCGATTTGTTTTGTTGTTTGTTTATCAGTCCGTATCGTATCGTTAATTGCGTGTTGAGAACTTCAGATGTGCAGACTCGCTTTCGGGTTCTCGTTTTGTATGGCCACTACACTACGCGCTGCGTTTAAATAGCACGCAGGTGTATAGTAATGCACGGACGGGCTGCAGGTGATTTTGTATCTACTAATAGGTACGAGCACAATCCGCGTAGAATCTGTGTGCGTCTGAACTGAACACTCTCTAACTGTGACCCTTAGTAACGTTATTTATTTATATATAACTCTTTTTAGTTTAGTATCAAAGCATTCGTATTTATTTTTTAACAATTACTCGTTTATTTTTAGATTCTTCTGAAGCATGTTCTTCGTCACATATCCATCCGGAAATAGAAGAAAGCCAAGCACATACTTTATCGGATGTCCATCCAGAAATCGAGGAACCCCAAGTCAACGATTCTGATATATCTGCAGATAATGCAGATTGTAATATAATTTCATCAGATAGAGGAAATTTTGGTGACAATTTAACTGAATGCGAACGAAAAATAATTTTTAAATTGGGTTCATTTAAACCACAAGGACCATTTCCAAAAGTTTCAGAAAATAACCGACCTTTTTCAGCTTATTATTATTCATATTTCAATCAGGCAGGCATAAAAATTATAAGACCATGGTTATGTTATTCTAACGTTTTAAACAAACCGTACTGTCACTTCTGTTGGTTATTAGCAGATCGTCAAAACAAATCGTACTCCTCTGCTTGGGTTAACGGTGTTTCGGTTAGAAGCAATTTCACACAAACTATTCTTGACCATGAAAAGTCACAGCAGCATATTAGTGCCTCACTCTCTTATAATAATTGGTTGCAAGGAAATACCATCGATACTCTATTGAAAAGTGAAATCGATAGTAAAATTACATTCTGGAGAGATGTACTGCATCGTATAATTAATGTTATAATTACTTTAGTATCTTGTAATCTACCTTTGAGGGGGCATGATTCTGATTCTGGCAATTTTATGGCAATTTCACGTCTGCTATCTAACTATGATGCAACTTTAAAAGAACTTTTTTTAAAACCGAAAGGTGAAATAAATTATTTAAGCCCTACGATTCAAAACGAAATTATTAGTTTGCTTGGTACTAACGTTAGGAACAGTATTATCTCAGAAATTAAAAAAGCTCCATTTCTGACAATAATTCTGGATACAACACAAGACTTGTCAAAAATTGACCAACTATCTGTAGTTTTTCGATATATCTCGGTTACAGAAAATAATGATAATGTGCCTAAAGAAATAAAAATCTGTGAGTCCTTTTTAGGATTCATAGCAGTAACCGATTGCAGTGCTGCAGGTCTGAAAACTGTCATTTTAAATTTGACTAAAGAATATGGAATTGATTTGACTAAATGTAGAGGACAGGGATACGATGGAGCAAATGTTATGTCGGGTGTGTATGGAGGATTACAAACCCTAATAAAAGAGCATGCTCCAAATGCCGATTATGTTCATTGTGCTGCGCACGCTTTAAACTTGGTTTTGAACGATGCTGCGAGACATGTTCGTGAAGTATCGACTTTTTTCGATAATTTAGAAAAAATATATACTTTTTTTGGCAATAGTATAAAACGCTGGGCTATGCTAAGTGACGATTCATCTGAAAAATATTTGATTACCCTTAAAAAGGTATGTCCTACCAGATGGTCTTCTAGGAACGACGCTTTATTAGCAGTAAAGAAAAATTTTTTACTAATCATGAAAACTTTGTACCAACTAAATTTAATTTCAAATAAAAAAGATGAACGTGAAGAATGTAAAAGTATAATTAATATTTTAGAGAGTTTTGATTTCTTAGTGCTCGTTACATTTTTTTCTTCACTATTTGAAATTATTAATCCTGTTTCTAAAGCTCTACAGCATGAAAATAATGACTTACAGAAATCTAGTATTTTATTAAGTAATCTTTTAAATAGACTGTGCCAATTAAGAAATCAGAATTCATTTAATAGTTTGCTAAATGAATCCAAAGATTTAGCAAAAAAGTGGGGGGTAACAACTGTTTTTAAAAACAGTAGGCGAAAGATAACAAAGCGTTTTTTTGATGAGTTATCACAAGATGAGAGAATTTCCGACCCGGAATCCTATTTCAAAGTCAATGTATACTATTGCTGTTTAGATATATTAATTTCTCAAACTAAAGAAAGATTTCAGAGCCTTTGCAACCTGAGTAGTATATTCGAAATATTACAACCGGAGAAACTCCTATCTTCTTCAAGCGAAGAGATATTAAACGCTTCCGGAAAACTGTCTGCTAAATACAGTAAAGACATCTCACTTAATCTTTGTGACCAATTAAAGGCTCTAAAAACATGCTTAAATTCTGAAATTAAAAAAATTTATTCCATTAAAGAACTCATTGAATTATTGCTAGTAAAATTCAATAGTCTTGCATCCAGTTTTCCCGAGGTAATCACAGCATGCTTTTTATTCTTGACCCTTCCAGTTACAACCGCAACGGCAGAAAGAAGTTTTTCAAAATTAAAACTAATAAAAAATTACTTAAGAACTTCGATGGGACAAGAACGGCTGTCAGACATCTCACTATTGTCCATAGAGGCAGAAACTTTAGAAAAACTAAAATCATCATCAGCCATAAATGATTTAATAAATCAGTTTGCCGATAAAAAGGCAAGGAGAGTGAATATTTAAAATTCGATTTTTATTTGTAAAATGGGTAAATTATGTGATAAATAAATATTACTTCTCACAATATTTTTTTTCTTTTGTGAAAAATCTTTACCTCCATATAAGGGCCTCCAAAAAAATTTTTATACGGGGCCCCGACAAGGCACGCTACGCCACTGTGTTTGAGACAAACTATTATTAATTTCGTATGATTGTTCATGTATATTTGTCAAAGGTGTTATACAATGGCGTTTGCTAGTTGATGGAATTGGATCTGATGAAATATCATTATCAACGAAGGTAGATGGACGAACGTTCTCTTTAGTATTGTCGTGTGAAGGAGACGGACTGGACTTTAAATTAATGGATTGTGTGATTTTTTTCCCAGTTTCTAGTTTGTTGTTTAATGAATCAGCAATATAGCCTTCTGCAACTTCGTCTGACTTCCAACCTCCTCTCCACGCAATAAATTCGTCGTATGCAGCGGCTTTTTGACTTTTCCGGTAAAATGTTCTCCGAAGCATTTTGTGCAATTATACTGAGTTCCGGTGGTGTTAATTAAAATAAAATATCGTCAAAATTACTCATTTTGTGCAACAAACAACTAAACTCGCAAAGAAAATTTTTGGAAAATGGCGCCAACCGTAAAAGAATATAAGCAGAGATTTTTTTTTGTTTTCTTCACCCATTCTGGGTAGGCAAAGGGAACTATGCCCATACAGCCAAGTCTTTAATATAATTTTTTTATTGATATGAAATGAAAATGAAATTTAATGAGATGAAATAAAATGAAACCTAACCTAACTCATTGAATCAAATAATTAAATCTGATATTGAAACAAATTAGTAGGTTCTTTTTAGAAATATTTGCATGACTCATAAAAACTTCTATGAATTTTTTTTAGTAAAAATATCGTGGTTGGTTTTTTCTTTTTAATAGACATTATTTTGACAGTTGGGAAAGAGAACGCACGAGTTCGGAAAAGGTAAAGAAAAAGCTCGAGTATGTAATAGCCCACATCCCGAACGCTATACGTCCCTGCAATACGCCACTTTTTGAGCAACTGTATTAAACTAGTGTTTTGCGTGGTGCGCGGTTTTTTCTTGGTTGTTATTGTTATTTGTTGTTGGTTGTACATAGTTGTTGTTTAAACTTTTTCGTTTACGTGACAGGACTGAGGAGGTTTCGAGTTTGAAACACGTTTGGAAGCTGAAATTGAATTGACACAAATTATCGAACGACATTCAAGTAATGGGCAGAAGTATTCTGAGGGCAGAAGCTCAGAATAAGGCAGAAGTCAATTGTATCATGAAATGTCATCGGTCATGAGTTGTCAAATGTCCAAACTGTCAACGGTCGAAATGTGCTTGAACCAACGTTCAACGGAGTATAGAATCCCGCTAAGTCCAAGCTCAAACGTGTTGGAAGATACGTCCAAAATAAACAGTCTTGTAATGCCCCCGGGGTTAAATGAACTCGGCCTCATGAACTCACATACTCGGCCTTCGGCCTCGTATGTTCGTTCATCGGCCTCGCTTGTCACGTTCACTGTGTTACGGGGGTTTTTGCTCCCCGTACGTTGCCTTCATTTCGTGCGGGGCTGAAAAAATAGTGTCTACTCGCTGGTGCGGAATGTGTATCTATGTTGTTTTTGTGTGTATGATAAAGATAGCTATATACTTGTGTTTCTGACTTTAAATCCAATCAGGTGACGTAAAAATATTATACGGGGGTTTATACACCCCGTACCGACCAGGGTGCAAAAATTGCTCTTAAGTGCGTTTCGGGGTCCATGAAACCCCGTATAAATTTTTGCCTGCCCGTACGGGGTCCGGAGCTCATTAGCATTAGTGCTTTCAACAATGCTATGTGTGACATCGATTATCTACGATGAAGCGTTCGCGACGTTTGTTAGAATTATCCTAACATAAAAACAAAAATTTCATTCCCACTATCCATCATAATATTATATAATTATTATCTATCCATCCATCCATCCATCCATCTACTCATTTGTCCCCCAACAAACATTTAGGCGCTACTGCGAGGGCTATAAAAGATATATTAAAGCGCTCCTGAAGTCTTTCAGATGTAAATAAGCGATTAAACTAGAGTTAGAGCGTGCTCTAACCCCGATATACCCCCGGATTAGGCATAGATTACATACAACGACACGTCTCACGAAAATGTCAAAAAACCGTGTCAAATATCAAATGTCAAGGTTTTTATCCACTCAGTATTACACAGAGAATATTTCATACATACATCACTACCATATCAAAAGACTCTTTCAAACTAAACAACCATGTCAGTCAGTTACCGTTTTGTAGCTTTATACAAATATAATACATACTATATTTACTGGCACTGGTTTCGAGAAATCTTTAAAAAAACTAAAAAATATGTTTGCCCCCTCTTATCTCCGAAACTGGTGGACCAAAAAATATAAAAAAAAACATGGTAATATGTGTTTACGTAAAGATTACAGGAAAAATAAAGTGGTTGAGAAATTCACGAAAAAAACTTGAAAAATTAAATTTATCATCCACAGTACGGAACCCTAGGTACGCGAGTCTGACTCGCACGTGGCCGGTTTTTTTCAGCCCTATAGTCTACCATCTATAATTGTTATTAAACCGATTAACCAATTTACACAATGTGAAATGGTCATTTGAAGTTGTGCATCTGATCTACAAACACTTAAATAGTTCAATTTTCATTTTTCTAATGTTGACTGAAAGTTTTTTTTAAAGGAATGAGTCCACCCTTGCCTTCTGTTTTTTGTAGTCCACAGACCTCATTTTATTTTGATTTTTAAGTGTTTTTATTTGATTTATTCAACTCTGCTTTAACTAGGCTTTATTCAACTCTGCCCCATTTTCGGCTTGGACGTTATTTTGTTTACAACTTTTATAACCGATATGTTGACCAGGGTCATTACTATGATGATAAAGAAAACCGCATCCAAATCTGTTCAGTGGTTTCGAAGATTTGCGCGAACAAACAGACAGACCGACAAATGCTACTACAGTGTCTTATCGAATATGCAAATAATATTTACCAGAGAATATAAAGTTTTACTACGTAAAGGAGCGACACTCACCTCCCCGCGCGAGTTTATCGTCCCCCGCGGTCCCCCGCAAGTTAGTGGCAAATCTGGTGGCACGTAGAGCTCGAGTACCACTCGTTCACTGCGCGCGTATTTTGTTTTTTGTTTTATTACGATACTGATTTTTAATGAATATGGTTCGTTTTTGTGGAGTTTAGGATGCATTGAAAACGGAGCAAAAAATAAACTAAGTAGAATCAGCTTCTACTGAGTTGAATTATAAGTGGAATTAGGATCCAACGAAAAAGAGAGATCCCTAAAAAAATTAAAAGTTCCTAGTGTTTTAATAATTGCCTGTCTTTTACTACAACACATTTTTATATTTTAACAAAGTTCAAATGATATCGCGATGTAACATACAAGCAGTGCCATCTAGTTTTCCGTAGCAAGAGGCTTTTCAGATAACATTATAATATGTTCCAAAATATTTAGACGGGGTTATTTGTCCCTTTTTAGGGTTCCGTAGTACCTAAAAGGTACAGAAGGAACCTTTATGGTGGGACTCCGTTGTCCGTCCGTCCGTCCGTATGTCACAGCCTCATAACTTTAGTAGTACAACAAAAAAATACTGATTTGCACACTAAAATAATGCGTAAAATACAGGATTTCTGGGTTGTCATAAATAAAAATAACCACGAAAGTTAGGTATGGCGGTCGTAGAACTATGTATATAACCTAAGCTACCGGCTCTCTTCTGCACTAACGGATTTCTGGTGACAAATTTAGTGAGCAAAGTAGTAATTTTGATGTGGAAATAAAAATACCTCTTTTACGTTTTTGTTAATTTTTTTATGGTTCAGTGAGTGATACCTTATACCACAGTTTAACACACAATCTGCATTGCAAGATAAAAAAACCGGCCAAGTGCGAGTCAGATTCGCGTACGTACGTACGTACGTCAGATTCGGTTCCGTACTGTGGATGATGAATTTAATTTAATTTAATTTCTGAACCGCCTTATTTTTCCTGTAATCTTTACGTAAACACATATTATCATGATTTTTTTAATATCTTTTGGTCCACAGTTTTGGAGATAAGGGCATACATATTTTTGGGGTTTTTAAAGGATTTCTCGAAACCAGTGCCAGTAATAAATATAGTAAAAGTATATATTTTTACAATTACCTTTTTAATACCTACAATTTTATACCCATATTGTATTTTTATAAAATATTTTTTATTTGTTTTACTTCTTTTTTTACATTTCTCATTTGTAATAAATTATTTTTTAATCGCTTTAGTTTTCCTGTAATTGGCCAGTTATAATCTATAATTGATATTTGTTTTCATATTTTTCGCTCTCCAGTTTCTGAGATAAGGGGGGGCATACATATTTTTCGGGGTTTTTTAAAGATTTCTCAAAACCAGTCCCAGTCAATATATTATATTTACTGGCACTGATGTGTAAACACATATTATCATGATTTCATATTTTTTGGTCCACAAGTTTTGGAGATAAGGGGGGGGGGGGGACATGCATATTTTTGGGGTTTTCAAAAGATTTCTCGAAACCAGTAATATAGTAAAAGCATAAATTTTTACAATCATTTTTTAACACCTCCAATTTGATACCCATATTTTATTTTTATAATATATTTTATTTTTATAAAATATATTTTTTATTTTATAAGAAGTGTCATCGAGACGATTCCCTGTGTGAAAAACAAATATAGACCTGTAACACTACTCCAAAAGCCAATCGAATTTTGTGTGAAAAGCCTTGGTCAAATACGCAACGGTACATATATGTAGACAGTTCTATGGCAAACAGCGAACAAATGGATAAATTCAATCCCCTCGAAACATTTTTTCATATTCACTAGTAACTTGCTATTATGCTAGAGAACTAGAAATCTCATTGAAAGATCAAAATTTCGAGATAATACATAAAGGAAGGCTTACGGTATTTGTGCACTGTTCCGATCTGACAAGGGATTGGCTTATGATTCATAGCTTGTATCATTATCAGGGATAAAATATTATTTATTTTGAAAGTTAAAATTACGGAAATTACGGCATTGCTTAAAACGTTACGATGATGTACGTACCTCATACTTAAAAGATGTTAGAGTAAATTTATATTATGTAGAAATTGTATACGATTCCAAGGAAATTTATATATTGCCAAGCTGATTAATCTAATTGTTTATTTTATTTTATTTTTGAACGGCCTTCTGTTTTGCCTTTTGCTCTGTTCGGCCTAAATAAGCTTGGCATTTTATAAATTTCCTAGCAATTGTATTAAATTCCTATTTTTTTCAATTCCATTTATTCATTTATTTAGATTGCCGGTAACATATCTATTAAGTAAAAAATTATCGTAATGTTTTAAGTAATTCCTTAATTCCGGGATTTAACTATCATAATAATATTATAAGAAGCCGACTCCACACCTACAAACTATCATAATAATATTATAAGAAGCCGACTCCACACCTACAAACTATCATAATAATATTATAAGAAGCCGACTCCACACCTACAAACTATCATAATAATATTATAAGAAGCCGACTCCACACCTACAAACTTTCTCAATTTTTCCAACTTTAGGTACATATCGATCCGATGATCCTATCTCTGATTATTATATATTAAAACAGACATTTGACATACAATCGGATCAGTACTTTCACACTCAAAGTGTAATTGAAAATATTTTATAACATCAAGCATATCGTTGGCTCACTATTATGAGGTTCTATGTAATTAACAAAAAAATAGCAACCGACTTCAATAG
The DNA here is from genome assembly GCA_934047225.1 of Ypsolopha sequella. NCBI lineage: Eukaryota > Metazoa > Arthropoda > Insecta > Lepidoptera > Ypsolophidae > Ypsolopha > Ypsolopha sequella. The sequence continues at coordinate 24,308,747 of OW203984.1, read as the reverse complement.
TAACAGCAGTCATTCACTAAAAAGTTAATAATAATTCTATAAAGACCGATGGTACCGAAGCAACACTTTTGCCGACTTCTTTCTTCCTGAAACAATATGTTATCTAGAAGTCGGCGCTTTTATATTGGTTTTTATGTTGCTATATCGTAGGAAATACGCCGACTTCTAGATAACACATTGTTTCAGGAAGAAAGAAGTCAGCAAAAGTGTTGTTTCGGTACCATCGGTCTTTATAGAATTATTATTAACTTTTTAGTGAATGACTGCTGTTACTATTGAAGTCGGTTGCTATTTTTTTGTTAAAAGTTTATTTTATTTCACATTTTTTAGTGTTGCTGGGTTAAATTGTGAAGTGTGGGTAGTTTTTGCAAACGTGGTGTTAATATGAAACGAAGTTCAATTGAGTATAAGTAGCTATGTTTGAGTAGCTTCCTGCTATCAGCACCCTAACACAACATGATTACCGCAATCTCGAGTTATGTGCTGTCATTCGTTGAAGAGTTCTACGGTGATGAAGCCAAGATCGAAGGCCAGGTGGGTACACTGGCAATTTTCAAGCAATGCCCTGCAATGAGCACCCTAACACAAACTGATTGCCGCAATCCAAAGTTATGTGCTGTCATCCGTTGAGGAGTTATATGGTGATGAAGCCAGGATCGAAGGTCAGGTGGGTATTCTGATAATCTCCAAGTAATACCCTTGAATTAGCACCCTAACGCAGTGATTGCCGCAATCTCGAGCTATGTGCTTTGATCCGTTGAGGAGTTCTATGGTGAATATGGTGATGAAGCCAGGATCGAAGGTCAGACGGAAGAATGTCGATTTTCAAGTAATACCTTGTAATCAGCACCCAGGTACAAAGCGATTACCTCAATTTCGAGAGGTATGCTGTTATTTTCTGAGGAAATCCACTGCCTATCTCTGAAGACCTTCATCAGATCATAACCAAACCCAAAATGGGACCAACCTTGAAGTACACTCTTACAAACAAAAAAAGAATTGTTCAAATCGGTTCAGAAATGACGGAATTATGGAGTAACAACGCCACAAAAAAAAAAAAAAACATACAGTCGAATTGAGAACCGCCTCCTAATTGAAGTTGGTTAAAAAGAATAGGAATAATACAAGGTTCTTTGTAACAATAGCTAATGAATGACACATAGAACCTTGTGTTGTTCCAATTTTTTTTGCATAGAACTTTGTAATAGTGAGCCAACGATATATCAAATATACTTCACAGCTGGAACTCGCTTTGATTTATACTTGCAAGAGTCGAGATATTTTGGTCAACCTACATTAGGCTTCTTGGGATGCTCCGGCGCGTGCGCCACTCTAACCGAAACGTCTAGATTTTTCTAGCAAAGTGAGTCTTGGCTTTCGTTCACCACTAATGCTAATGAGTTATCTTTACTCTCTCTCATCCTATTATATATGTATATATATAATATAAATCTATATTTTTATATGGTTATATAGGTAAAAATCACAATAAAATCCAAGATATATTTCGGCCCCAACTGGGCCCGGCATCAGTTGGAGTAATAAGTAATGATGACAGGATGACAGATAATATTTACAAGATGACAATGAGAATAATAAAATAAAAAATATTAAAAAAGGCGAACTTGATTGAAGTGACGATGTGTATGTAGGTGAGATAGAGATAGAAGGTGTTTGTGTGCGTGGGGGAGGATTTGTGTAGTAGATTGAGAGAGAAAGTCAAAGACACTCGAATCCTAGTGATATGACTGATCTATCAACGCCCGTCCAAAGGGTTGATCCTAGGAACATGAAATAAGGACGGTAGGTTCCTTGTATGACGTACACATCCGTTAAGTAGGTATTTTAGGAAATTCTAACGGGACCGGCAAAACCGGGATTCACGCGAGCAACATCCGATGGTATATAATAAATGCTATGGACTAACATTCAAAACAAATATAGATAAATTAGAGAAACTTCAAATTAGGTTCCTAAAGCTCCTTGTGTCTAATAAAACCAAAAGTAAATGCAAAGATGATTACAGAAAATTATTTAATATAAAATATGCAAAATTCTTCCAGTCAGCTTAAAACATAAATTATTAATATTAGTAAATCAGCATGGTAGACAAGAGCATAACTTATCTCTTGTAAGCCATACTTGTGATACTAGGTCAATAAGCGCGGGTAAATACAATGTACCAAGAGTGTGTAGTTATTATGGAGATAGAACTTTAAAAAAGCGTATCCCATATATTCTAAATAGCCTGCCCATTAATATTAGGCAGGAGTCCAATAAACAAACGTTTAAGGCGATTACCGTCGCCAAATTAGCATCTCGATGTTTGTCTGTATGAATATCGACGGAAACGACATTGAAATAACGTTCAAATCAGTGCACAATGCGTGGTGGCTGTTACGACGCTCGCTGCGTCGTTGAAAGGGTAAAATAGGAGAAAATAATACTTTTCACATGGGCGTCATTGTTCGATTGAATAATTCTATATTATATTTATTGCTATCAAGTTTATCTATTTACCAAAGCATAAATGAATTAAATCACCTAAGCCGCTTAGGAGCAGTAGGAAATTCAAGCCAAAAAACACCATTCAGTTGAAACAATTTTGGTGGTACGAAAAAGAAAAATGTTGCATTATGTTGTCCTAATCCTAGAGTTGATAATCCATAATACATTATTTCAATATTTTTGGTGTGGCCATAAAAGGGGAGTAGGCTTTAGAAAGTACCCATTTTGGCCACTTATTGAATCATCTTCGTATAATTATTATAATTAGCTGGTACGGTCGGCCGCGCGTCAGCGGATGCGCACGCCAATTCATAGCTTAGCAATGGCACGTAAAGTGGTAGCGGAGGCGTGGCCTCTTATGTTCGGCTGATCGTACTAATTACTTTTATTTAAGAAGGTACTAATTTTATTAAAATTGTATCAGAGACTCATGGATCCCACAGTCAAACTGTACATGCAGTTTTGTGGGTCATATTTAGCTTTAAGATAATTTACCTTTTGATAAATAAAAGTATTCATTCATTCATTCATTCAAATAAATGATTTTTGCGCATTGACCCACAGCTCATTTTCTTATTACGCAACCTAGCGATCAGCTGGTTATAGGATCTGCAATTTTATTAAAATTATGCGGATAATTATGTATGACAGTGACAAAAATAAAATTCGCATAGCCTGTATTTATTTTGATTGTTAACTTCAGGAACCTCCAGGTCTATTCTTTACTATTGTTAAACGTATTAAGATTTCTGTGTGACTGTTTGTGTTTTCAATAAAACAAAAAAAAAAAAACTCCGCTATAACAGAATTTGCTGGAATGGGTCAGAGTAAATGTGGAGGAAGTTACCGTGGGCAATCATTACTTAAACAATCGTCTATCTTTAGCTATAGTAGAAAAAAAGTCATGTCTGTCTGTACATTGAATATTTTTGCAATTTTTTTAATTTAATGAGTTGTTAGTAAATAGTTTTGTACTGAGGCTAAAACTACAATTTTTGTCTCTCTGTGTCTCTGTCTGTCTTACTGTCTGTCTGTTCCGTTTTAAATTTAGAACCACTCAACGGATTTAGATGCGCTTTCTTTATTATCATCGTAATGACTCTATTACAGTATAAAATAGGCTATAAGATTGTTGATAAAAAAAGCCACCATGTCAAAAACGGGGCAAAGATTGAATAATCGCGGGCGGGGTCGCGGGCAAAAGGCTGGTCTCTATCTATACTAGTAATATTGTTAAAAAGATCGTTTCTATAAGGTTAAATAATATTAGTTGGCGAAACTCAAAACATAGGTAGTACTAGTCTATACAAATTGCCCCGATCAGCTGACTGGTCCAGTATGGAAATGTGAAAACAAATTTTAACAATTTCGCTTAGCTCCCGTACAAACAATTGTTCATACAGACTACCTATGTTTTGAGTTTCGCCAGCTAATATTATTTTACCTTATGTATTGAATAGTTTTACAACATTTGTAACATTATAAATGAAATGGGTTGTTATACCTTCTGCCTCTCTCAAAATATATACGTTTAGGTGGGAGTGGGACGGTGTGGATGTCTGGTTGTCGGTATGCACGGGCGGTTCCTTTTCGTACTAAAATAGTTGTTTAAATTATTGGCATCAGAAAAATGTTTACGTGGTATTCATACTTCTGAAAATAAAGTTCATTTTTTCATTTTATTATTTCATTTCGCAATGGAAAAGTAATTTTCCCAAAAATGCATGTGCAGATCTTGATATTTTCTTCAAAAATATGATGAGTTAAGAGCCGGTTAGCAGAAGGATGTTTAAAAAAAATGCAGGAACAAATAACCCAAGTTGTGTTGAGTGAGCGACAGCCGTAACGCTTCGGTGGCGTGTAGGTATTTAACGCGGGAATTCGGTTTAAAGTCCCTGCTGTCTTTGTTTATTTTGTGCCCCAGTGGCGTGCAAGCAATTGGTCAAGAATAACAATAAAAAAATATGAAAAAATTTGAATATCACTTTAAAAAAAAATTTTGGCATGGGAAATTTTCACTTTCATACAATTTTTTTTTACAAAGTGATATTAAAATTTTTTCATATTTTTTTATTGTTATTCTTGACCAATTGCTTGCCTTTCCAGCAAAAAGTTCTGTGCACGCCACTGAATAACACCCTGTATACCAACAGAGAATAGATAACAATTTTGATTCCTATATTTCTTCACATTTACTTCATATTTTAATTTAAAACTTACAATGCCAAATCAATTCTACATTATCAAGGGCGGGCGTCCGTACTGCTGCTAGGGTTCCCAACCCTCACGGAATGCCCGGGAGACTCCGGGATTATTGTTCAACCCCCCGAGCTCCCGGAATGCAATAAATTCTCCGGATTTTCTAAAATAAAATAATTGTCATTAACAAAGAAAATTACAAAACAAAGAAAATTAAAAACAACAAATATTACAGACTTTCATTCAATTGCCCACCGATTTGTTCAAATCTCCCGGGTTGTTTCCTCTGAAAGTTGGCAACCCTAACTGCTGCGTATAAAATGGGTGGGAGATCATTAATCTGCTCAGATATTTTTGTAAGGATACGGCATCGAAATAATAAGGAAAGGAAGTATAATCTCGGTAGGAAACGCCATTAAAACGTGACGCCACATTTTGAAGGTTGTGTGCTTTGTGGTGTACGACAGACGCTTAGCTCATTGGTCAGCAAAAATCACGTGATGCTATCTCCCCACCTCTGTATGCCTAGCAAAAAAGTTTTTTAAAGTAAACGTACATGTTACTACTTCGCAAATTTAAACTTTTTTTCATGGTTGTACACCTTCAACAGTGATTCCAAACCAATTGACAATCATCAAGTAAGCGACAGTATCGTGGTCCTCTATCAACACGCTGTGTGTGAAGGAAACAAGACAACAAAGTCGAATGACGCTCTAACCAAATCAACTCGAATAGGCCGGATTATCCGTCATGAAAATGGATATGTTTATGCAACATTGGGCAGTGATCAAGATTATTAACAAATAACACTGATCAACAAAGATAATTATACTTGTTTTTTGTTAATACTTGAAATATTTTAGATATTCTTGTAGAAATTTGTGTGCTGAATCTTATCGAAAAACTTTTACGTAGCAATAAGGATAGCAAATAAAATACCAGTATTAAAGTAATAAAAAATATATAATACAATAACTACAGATTTATCCTTTACTTATGTACTACACTTAACTAAAAATATTTTTTCATTAGATGCTGGAATCAAAATACAGAAATGTTAAACAACAAAAAATATTTTTTTTAAAACGTTAGATACGCGGCTATAAAAAGGGTTGAGTACGTGATGTATTTAAAAAAAATCGTATTTCTATTTGTATTTCATGTATTATAGTTTATTATCAGAATTTGGGAAATAACCAATTTCACGTGATTTTATATTTCTCACTTGCATATTGTCTTAAATCACTTTAAGATTGCTATAACCTATTCAGACTCTTAGTTTCTTCATTTTTAGGGTTCCGTACCTCAAAATGAAAAACCGAATCCTTATAGGATCACTTTGTTATTCGTCCGTCTGTCTGTCCGTCTATCCGTCTGTCCGTCCGTCCTTTCGTCTGTCTGTCTGTCTGTCAAGACCCTTTTTCTCGGGCCCTGTACGTTTTACGTTTAGGTCTTATTTTAGGTTTATTATATAGAAAAAATATATTATAATTACATATGTTTAATTATTTTGGAAGAAATAAGGCCAACTTAAATAGATACTTTAGGTACATAGAGTTTAATAGATTGTATGTGTCAAGTTAAGTTAAGTCTGCAAGTGAAATTATTTACCATAATGTTTCAAGGGGTCCGTACCCGTTTGTTGCGGAACGGAATCCTAGTGCACGAGTCCGACTTTTTAGTTTCGGAAATACAAAAGGGCATATATTATTTATTACCAGTTACATTTTTGAAAATATTTTTTTATATAATTTTACTTCACCTTGGAATTAATACGTACGTAAGAGACAAGGCATTTGCAAGAAATGCAAAATAAATTTTTCCGCATTAATTGTTACTTCAATGGAATAGATCACTTAACGATACAAAATCACCAATTTAGGTATGTAACATTTTAAAATTAGGTTATATTTATATAATTGGAATCTGCATAGTACTTACCTATTTCAAAAACAATAAAATTAAAAAGTTTGTCAAGTCATCATTATTTGTTTTTGAACAATGAATTAAATTTTTGGTATCGGTCTATCTATCTGTGAGTTGCGAATAAGGGAATTAAAAGTAATATAAGCTATAATCCGTTATGTACCTCGAAAAATGGTTAGTTTGTTTAGCTTTTGTCTAGAAGATGCTCTATGAAGAATGCTCTTTCATGCATAACACCATCCAATTCTCGTGTACCACGTCTAGGGCGGCAGCTCCACGCAATTTAGACTCTTTTGTTATCTTTATTGTAACGTGATAGGGACTAAAATGCTACAACTGACTATAAACTCATGTGGTTAATTTTAAATTACTCTTAGGTTATTTATTTTAGACTAATGTTTGAAAAATTATGTAAATTTTCATACTTACGCATAGAAACTTATACCATCACGCTCGGAATGTTTCGTGTAGTTGCTTAAACACCATTTCACAATGCAACTAGGCATATTGTGGCTTTTTTCAAACGTTTCATGTATATACTCGACGACTTAGTTCACGCACAGCTGTCACGAGACTGCTTGACGTGCGGCACTTATAACTAAGCACATGCCCACCACGGCAATTATTTAGTGGCGTCAATTTTCAAGCGCGTTTATACTTCCATTCCTTATTATTTCGATGGGATACGGTCTAAAAATATGTAATGTTTATATGTATTTATATTTGTGTATTTATTTATGTGTAACGTTTAGATGTGTGCAGATTATTTAATTACTTACATTACATAAATAAATATATTTCATAATTCACAGTATAATCTAAACCAAATTTAATAGTAGTTTATGCTACAAGGGCGCAAAGGAATAATTTACGAGGACGATTTAAAATACGTCGCTACGCTCGTGTTTTAAACGTAACCGAGTAATTTATTGCTCTTACGCCCGTGTATCATACTACGTTTTTCAATGCATAGTGTGAGGAAATAAAACAAATATAATCTTGTGAACTTTAAATTATAATTGGCTTAAAGGGACTGTATCCAGAACCGTTAAACAGTGGAAAAAAAATTATAACATTCATGGGACACAGGAAAGGCTGCAAGTTAGCTAGCAATTGCAAATAAAAATAAAAAAAATAATAATAATAAAGCCCTAGGGCAAAATAATCGACTTTCTGTTCGGTTTTGATGCATAAAAAGTGGGCCTTTACGAGCACTTTAATAGCTCAAAAAAGGTCAGTAAGAATAATAAATGGACTACACAGACGTAAGTCTGCTCGTAATTATTTTAAGCTTAATAAGATAATGACTGTTATTTCACTTTATATATTTAATTCACTATTAGAAATACATGCACAAAAAGAAACATTGCCAAAAAACAAAGATATTCACAGTTACACAAGAAATAAAGACAAATTAATCACACCAAGAACTAGACTGACCAAAACGCAAAAACAAGGCATATATGTAAAAATTGCGATGTATAACAAACTACCTATACAGATTACTAGATTACCGCAACTAGAATTTAAAAACAAGCTAAAGAGATTTTTTGAGAAAAATCCATTTTATTCAATTACAGAATATTTGTGTTTAAAATTGAAATCAAATTCAATGACAGAATAGTTTTTTTTTTTTTTTTTTTAATTGGTTTTGTTATTTATATGTATATTTTTATCGACTTCTATCAATTGTTTGATAGTATTTTAATTTTATCTTATGTTAATAATAAGCTACGTTTATAATGTTAATTTTTATTTTTATTTAATTTAATTTAATTTAATGGACAAACCATGTATAACGGACACTGTTATATGGAGAATAAATGATTGTATTGTATTGTATTGTATTGTATTGCACTTGCAATGAAAAATTATGTATTTAATTGATCAATCTGATTACTTTATATAAACTAACAACCTTATAAGGTGACATTTATTTATACAGCCAAATTCATACTGTAGACTCGGTAATTGCTCAGTATCAAGGTTTGGTGACCCTTTTTGTGAAATTCGTAAATTATAATTGTCGTGTTCCTTACAAACACAACCCTGATTCAATTTCTATGGGAGGTCAACATTTTATTTTGAGATATTAGCATAAAAGTGTTATTGTACCGTGATACTGATCACTTACCAAGCCTCCGGTATGAATTTGGCTAAATAAATTTCACCTAATATTCAGGGCTCTAAATATTACCCATTTTCCTTCCATCTGCATCACAAATTCTAATAATTTCATTGAAAAGGCCAATTCCTCAATGCGGCCTATCTTTATTGTAATTCCTTGGCCCTCGCCTGCGGCGGGACGAATAATAATGAGGTGTCAACTTGATAAACGGATGAGGGCGTATGGAGGACATAATGCACCATAAACATTGCCTTGATAAGGGATTTTGCGTGCCAATGTTTGAGAATAAAAAAATAAAAAGAACCGGCCAAGTGCGAGTTGGACTCGCGCACGAAGAGTTCCATACCATTATCTATAAAAACGGCAAAAAAACGTGTCTGTTGTATGGGAGTCTCCTTAAATATTTATTTTATTCTGTTTTTTAGTATTTGTTGTTACAGCGGCAACAGTCTGTGAAAATTTCAACTGTCTAACTATCACGGTTCTTGAAACGGACATACGGACAGACAGACGGACAGTGGAGTCTTACTAATAGGGTCCCGTTGGTTACCCTTTGGGTACGGAACCCTAAAAAAAGATGAGCATACACACGGTTTCACGCTAAAGGCCTTTTTAACCCCCGATTCTCGCTCACACTCTTGTCGCAGGGACACGCGTGATCATACATTTGGTTTGTACGTTTTCTTTTTATTATTATAAAATTTATCCTCGCATCAAATAAAAAAGTAATCCGACAATACTTTATTTATAATGGCACTGATTTAAAGCGGCAGTTGTATATAGTAGTTTTGGTAAGTAAAAAATTACGAGTTCAGCAGTTAAAACTTAGCAGTAAATTAACAAAAATGAGTTGTAAAAATAAAAAAATGGATTATTTTATAAATACTGAGCAGTGAAATAACTAAATGGCCAGTTACGAGTGGGCAGTTGACAAACCGGAATTAGTTGGTAAGAAATCTCATTCTAAGCAGTTTTATAAACAATGAGGTGGTAAAATGTATTCCTCGTATATTCAGTATTTTTTTATCCCCTGTAGATGGGGGATAACTGCCCATTGTTTTTTTCAACTGACCATAATAACCTCTCGAATGTTTAAATAACAGTTCAAAAAATTAGTTCCCATTTATAATCATAATTTATGTATGTATATGTTATATTTAAATTGAGTTTCCGTGTATTAAAATGAAAATATAATTTGCAATTTCTTTGCACACCAAACTACTTTTTTTAGTTTTCCGTACCTAAAAGGTCGAAAACGGGATACTATTACTAAGCCGTCTGTCACAGGGGTCTACGTTGTGTAGGTATGACCTCTATCACGGCAGGTAATAAAAAAAAACTGAAATAGCATGTTCGAGGAGGCGCGTACAGATGATTTCTACGCCATTATGCGCAAGAAAACTGCCTCTATGCTACTCAGACTAGTTACGGGGCAGTGGCAACGGCATCCTGAAGATGATTGTGGACCGAATGGATTGCCCCATCCAGAAAATTTGGTTATTTAAATAGTAAATTTTGTACATGTTCCCTTTGTTTTACTAACTTAGTTTTAAGCCTACCACTAACCTACCTATGGATTTTTTATCTGAAAATAAACGGTCATTTATTTATTTATTGACCATTACCAGAGCAACTATTTTTTTAATGTTTTCTATTGTCCAACAAAAAAGTGATTTGCTTTTTAAATAAAATAAAAATAAAATAAAATAAATAAACGTTTATATCACTTGAACATTCATAATTTGTATATAATTCTACCAAACTACATAATAGTTTGTAGGCAGAAAAAGCTCCCTTTTAATTTCCACTATTTATGTGAACATTTATAGGCTTGTTTAATTTTCAAGTTATTAGAACAAAAAACAAATAAATAATCAGTTATTTCTCTACTTCTATGAAATAATTTTGACTTTAACTTGATTTAAGAGATGTTTTTATAATTTCGTTTTAAATACAGGTTTACTATTTAAGGGTCCGTTTCGCCAAACATGCTCTCGCGTTTGGACAATTTAGAATTTAGCATACTAAAACAAAATATTTTTAACAAATAAAATTGTGTAGGTAGTTAAGGAGTTGAACTACATTATAATTTTTCAGATTTCACACAAGTATCACAAGCATCGGGAAAAAAAATCGGAAAGATCACTAAAATCACGAAAAATGTAATTTGGCGTTGCAAACAGAAAAAACAATTTTTTTCTGTTCCAAATTGAAATATATTTTTTTTAATGTAAAGAGTTCAAAGTACCTTATTCATATAAAATATTAATATTTTTTTCCTTTCCTTATTAAAAAAGAAATACACAAACTTCCAAATTCTTTTTGCGTAATTTTTCTGTACAGGAAAAATGTAGAATGTTTGAGTATTTCTTTTAAAATAACGAAAGGAAATAAAAAATTATAAAAATCTGTAAAGGCTACTTTCATTTCTTTGCTCTATAAAAAAATATTTTAGTTTGTAGTTAGATCAGTAGACTGATCATACTAGTGCCAAAGCCAAATTACGTTTTCCGTGATTTTACTGATCTTTCCGATTTTTTTTCTCAATGATTGTGATGCTTGTGTCAAATCTGAAAAATCATAATGTAGTTCAACCCCTTAACTACCTACACAAATTTTATTTGTTAAAAATATTTTGTTTTAATATGCTAAATTGTCCAAACGCGAGAGCATGTTTGGCGAAACGGACCCTTAAGCTTCTTATTTCATATGGCAGTTAGGATTTGCAACCTAAATTAGACGTGTAACATTCAGATCATCGAATATAATATTCATATTTCATATGAATACAAGAACCACTGAACGTGACATCTCGTTTTTCATTTGCATATTCCGAAGATGAAATTTATGGTCCGAAAATCGTGCAAGAACCAAATTGATGCTTTATACAAATCAGACCTTCCACGAGCAGGGTAGATTCTACTTCAATATGTAATTCCTGTAGCTTAATTTCAGAAAGATTTTTTCCTAATTTTTTTTTTTCATAGAATATGCGCCATTTTAGGACATAGTTTTTATTAATTTGGTATGTAAATTGATCATTATTTCTTTTTAAGAAATGTCGGTTATATGACTTATGATTACGACGTCACTTGAGAATTTTAGACATTATACTGATTGTGATGTGTGATTGCTTATAAAAAAGTGGTCTGTCTCTGTCTGTCTACTCATCTGTCAAATTAGTCGGCAGATTTTTTAATAAATTTATCTTGATAGCAAAAGACACATTTCTAAACAACAATTTCTCAAGTGACGTCACACGAAAGCAAATGGAAGTTGCAGCTTTTTTGCAGAAATATTCATCATCATGAGGTTTTTAGACCAAAAGTTCGAAAAAACGGCTTAAACGGCCAATATCTCGAAATAGTTTTCGAATTAACACACCTTAACGTTTATTCATTCTTTTCACCAGCAAACCAATACATTTTTATTGAATGAAATAATGATCTGTAACATAACAGTTCAACCATTGAATTAAGAGGGCTGTGTTCAAGCCACGGTCAATATATGATAGATGAAGCTGGGACTATGGTTATGCACTAGCTTGCTGTACAGCCTCCTAAAGTAACTGACCAAGGTTTCTAATTGCTACATCTGCCTGCGCGACCTACTTGGAACCAATATTTATATACCAATATTTATAGCCATATACCAATATTTATAGCCATATACCAAGATTTTCGTCATTAAGGCGAATAGATACGCCAACTGCAATTTGAACCTGTCTCTGAAGGCCTACTCCTCCCACACGGGTGGTCCAAAAACTTTCATAAAAATATATAATAGGCATTATAGAGACAAAAATAAATTTTAGGTTTCATAAACTGTTTTTCTATTGTAAGTTTTGACAAAAAAAATCGAAAGTCATCGAAAGTTTCACATGATCGACACAAGAATTCTCTTACTCCTTCCAAACGCCTAAAACGATTTTAATTATTATTTCACCAAATCATAGGCAATTTTTAGATCTAAAAAATTTAAGTTAAATTTTTTTTTCTGTTCATTGCGTCCATGTGAAAAGTATTATTTTCTCCTATTTTGCGCTAGCCGGAGACGCAGTGGTTGTCGTAACAGCCACTCTTCAAGGCACGCTGAAATGAACATTATTTCAATGTCGTTTCTGTTGATATTTGTACCGACACACATCGAGTTGCTTATTTAGCGTGGTCATACGCCTTTAAGCATGAAACTTGGCGTACTTGTTACTTAGGTGTACTGGAGTAGAAAACGCCCGGGATACAGCGGGAGACACTCTGCTGGGGGGGTTGGAGGGGGGGAAGCTTCCTTACGCTGCGCCCTCTTTTGAGCCTCATATCTGCTCTAAAGCAAATCATATCTAAAGTTTCAAATTGCCGTTAATATGAAAAAAGAAACACAAAATTGCCGTATTATTATATTTATTTAAGAACTGTTTATTATATTAATAAATTAAAATGCCGTATTTCATAATACGGTACGTGAAAAGCCTGAGGTATAATCTGAAAAAATATCATAGAATGCCGTGTATTACTGCAATTGCCGTATGAATAACAACACTGCTGCTCGTTTATACGTATTAAGAGTGCGGCGCCGAATGCTCGTAACTACGATTCGAGGCAAGTGCAAAATTGGTCGGAATATTGCTGTCTCATTCAGGCGCGAGGTTCACGCGGTGCGTAGCTGTGTGTGTGGGTGTGTACACCATTCAACCAATTTGTGATAATGAAATAAATAATTTTGTATTTTGTATAATTTGTATTTATTTGTCTGTCACAGAGTTCTACAGCTTCAGCCTATGACTTCTATATTGTTGTAATTCTGCGTTTCTACACTTGCGCCGTGACGTCACCCCATCCCACAATCTTCCTACAGATCTTTATTACTAGATTTATGAACTTTTTCCAGCCTATTTTTTTACAAATAAAGCCCTCAGCACGCAAACTGCGTGGTAGTAGCAATAGTAGTTTTTTCACGAAAACCCTAAATCGAATGATCCAGAAAATTGGAAAAAAGTCTAAAATAGGTGTGGGAGTTTTAATATTTAAAACTTTGAAATTGCAATTCACAGAAAACAATGGAAACTTTGCGATGACAGTATACACAATATTATTCAGGTTTTGTAGGATAATAATACAGCAAATTTTGAATTTAAGATTTCAGCTTTGCCTGCTTCTGTTAAGAGCCATTTAGCAGGCAAATTTTAAAATTTGCCTGCTAAATGGTTCTTAACAGAAAGTTTGCAATTAAGACATAAGACATAAGACATTTTTATTCATAATTATTTAGATTACACGTCAAGAAATTGTAAAATATTTAGCATTCATTGCATACAGCTACAGAAGTAGTCTTAAAAAATAGCACAATACCAATTATACATTAATTCTTCAATACTTTACTATATTAGTAATAAAAAAAAAATAAAAAAATATAAATATATAAAAAATTATTAATTAGGTACGTCAAATAAATTACGTCAAATACAGAATAATACAAATGATACAAATGTCAAATACTTAATAAGAGTTATTAAAAAAAAATCTCATTAATGTTGTAAGAACTCAGTCACATTATATAAGGTCAATTCGAGAAGCCAGCACTTCAGCCTGGACTTGAATGAACTGATAGTGGTTGCGGCTTGCACTTCAGCTGGTAGTTTATTGTATACCGACGGGGCCATGACATGAGTTGACCTTGAGGACTTTTCGAGTGTGTGTTTAATCCGGACATTTTTGCAAAAATCCGCGTAGCCGGATGATTTGGGACGCGTTGCGATGAATCACCGGCAGGTCGTGCTCGGGTGAAACCTGCGTCACAAGATGAATCTACTTGAACAGTCCGGCAGTTTGTATGTATGTAAATTAATAATTTGTTTAATCAACGTAAACATAATAGTAGTTTATGCTACAAGGGCGCAAAGGAATAAATTACGAGGACGATTTAAAACACGAGCGTAGCGAGTGTTTTAAACGTAACCGAGTAATTTATTGCTTTTACGCCCGTGTATCATACTACGTTTTTCAATGCATAGTGTGAGGAAATGAAAACAAATATAATCTTGTGAACTTTAAATTATAATTGGCTCAAAAGGACTGTATCCAGAGCCGTTAAACAGTGGAAAAAAAGTATAACATCTATGGTACACTGGAAAGGCTGCAGTTTAGCCAACCATTGTAAATAAATTAAAAAAAAAAACAATAATAATAAAGCCCTAGGGCAAAATAATCGACTTTCTGTTCGGTTTTGATGCATAAAAAGTGGGCCTTTACGAGCACATGCATTGAAAAACATGTTATTGTTTACCGCTTAGGCTAGCAATTATTTAAATTAATTATCATTAGGACTGTACCTGAGCCTAGAGCATGACCAACCCCAGGCTATCTAAGATTCGTTTGAAGAAATTCGGACTATCCTTGTATTCAAAAAAATATATTTGATTTAATAATCTTTTCTATAGGGATCTTACGTATAAACAATGTACTAAGATTTATACTTTTGTCAAAAAAAAAATGTTTTGCACCCTATATTTTTTTGGTTTTCAAACGTTCGCTTCAAGAACGCGGTAAAAAGATCAACTTTATTTTTTTTTTATAAAATAGATAATAGAAATATGAAGGTATATCACCTAAATTCAATATATTTTTCGCTACAAAATATTTCAGTATTAGCTAAAAACATACCAATTTGTTGTTTCGCTCCGTGGTCACTAGTATTACGCGTCCAAGAAAAAGAGGCCAAAGAGCCAACATATAATCGCCTCTATGAAAAGCAAATAAAGTCTTTGCCATAAGACTTGTTGTGCTGGACGGGTAATAAAAAAAGTTGCTACGGTATACAATCCACTTAAACATGTTTATTTAACATTTAATAAAAAAAAATTAACGACGAAAAAACACAAAGAATGAAGTCACTGAAAAAAAAAAACTTCACATTTTATTATTTACTTTTCTGTATTTAAATAACGGGTAGTAATGGCATCCCTCCTCTGTTAGCAAGCATTCCTGAAGCCTGGAAAGCATGCGATCACCTCACGTATTTAGCTGGTATTTCTTCCTAGGTACTTTTCAATGCGTCAATACGCAGCTAGTTGTGTCAGAGATACAACTGTCATAGTAGTTTATGCTACAAGGGCGCAAAGGAATAAATTACGAGGACGATTTAAAACACGAGCGTAGCGAGTGTTTTAAACGTAACCGAGTAATTTATTGCATTTACGCCCGTGTGTCATACTACGTTTTTCAATGCATAGTGTGAGGAAATGAAAACAAATATAATCTTGTGAACTTTAAATTATGATTGGCTCAAAAGGATTGTATCCAGAGCCGTTAAACAGTGGAAAATAAAAGTATAACATCTATGGTAGACAGGAAAAACTGCAGGTTAGCCAACCATTGCAAATGAATTAAAAAAAATAATAATAATAAAGCCCTAGGGCAAAATAATCGACTTTCTGTTCGGTTTTGATGCATAAAAAGTGGGCTTTTACGACCACTTGCATTGAAAATTATTTAATTATTAGATACTTCTTACGCCACCTCTTCATGCTACCACAAATTATTGATTTTGCTGGAAGAAATCTCTTTTTGAAGATAAGCACCCCAATGTGCATATTGTTTTAATGTAAATATAATCTGCATCCATGTTTATGTGTACAATAAATAATAAAGAAAGGAAAGAATGAATGGCGGCACACGCTTTCGCTTACGAGGTATTTTTTTTATATTCACATTAAATAAGCATTAGTTATCAATTTATCCTGAAAAATAATTGATAACAAACAATGAACAATTATTTGAAACTTCTTTCTTTCTTTCCAAATTCTTTATTGCACAAAACAAGAGTTAAATGCACCACAAATGGACTTAAGGGCCGGTTGCGCCAAACACGCTCTCGTCTGGACAATTTAACATATTAAAACAAAATATTTTTAACGAATAAAATTTGTGTAAGTAGTTAAGAAGTTAAACTACATTATAATTTTTCAGATATTTTTCTATATAACTTTTAGGATTATTCCATTTAAGTAAGTTTATTGTACTTCTTGTTGGGGTTCCTACCATAGTAACATGGAAAAGCATTTTAAAAGATCACATAAGGTCCACATCGGTAATCCAAGCACTTAAAAAATGTTATTAGAGTTCAATTGATCTGCAACAGCTGTATAGTAGAATACCAGACCCTCATTTAGCTCTTTTCGCTTAATATTGACTCTATTTAGCACCACGAAGGCACCAGTTTAATGCTAAGGGCGTAGCACGTAAAAATGTTTTTTGCACACAAAAAACAAAATAATGCATATTTTTTTATATTCAATGCCCATATTAAACGCTTAGATTTTCTGCTAAACAGTAATATTTTGAGAGCGCGTGAAAATTTTGAAGGAAATATACATGTTATTTGATGACCAACTTGCAATCGCAGTAAGATTTAGCGCACAATTTAGGTAATTCATGCGCCCATAATCATCCAATGTTCAGCTGTTAGGGTAACTGTAGGGTAGAGTCCGGCTAAGGTTGGGATTAGGATCATCAATATAAATAGATATAATTAGATCCATAGAAAAATAAATGAACACTTGGAATTTTAATTGAGTAAGAGTTTGAATACAACATTTCTTTAAATTTTAAAAAAGATATAACTATATCGCCATGTAGGATACAAGCAGCGCCATCTAGTTTTCCGTAGCTAAAGGCTTTTCAGTCATTTTTTTCGGGTTCGGTAGCACCTAAAAGGTACAAAAGGAACCTTTATGGTGATACTCCGATGTCCGTCCGTCCGCTCGTATGTCACAGCCTCATAACTTTGTGATGATATACCGGTTAGGTATATGTCATACACGCTCTTGGGACGGGTTGTATATGATTAAAACACCAGGGCACGGTAACACAAACTATAACTATCTTTATTCCTTCGTTCTTCAAAAGGGTTCCTTAACTTAACACTAGCAGAGTCCTTGCTGTTTATAAAAGTACACGGTTTCACTTTATTGTTTCACTGTGTGAGTTCGGGGTCCTCCACATTCGGTTGAACCAAGGTGGAGAGAAGAGTTTTATTTGATTTAGATGCGGTTATTCGGAAACAATTCTGTCCAGCCGCCGCCCGCGCCAAAGGCTGGGCCTCGCGCCTCGACAGTTCCTGTCGCCCCTATAGAGGGCTGGACGTGCTCAGGTCTTCCGACCTTTTCACAACCAACTCCCTATGGAGCGCCGGGGTGACTTGTGTGGTGTGTGGCCGATGACCCGCCGCTTGGGTGGGGACTACTTCATTGCAACTTTAGTAGTACATCAAAAAAATACTGATTTGCACACTAAAATACTAACTGTGTTCTTACAGGATTTCTGGGTTATCATAAAAAAATAACCACGAAGATTAGGTATGTCCCAAAAGTTAACGTCATTCCTTAGAGAGCTGATAGGCCAGGTTATGACTGTCCACAATATCAAAATATGACTTCAGTAAAAAGACGATAGTTTTCGAGTTATCGATACTTTTATGAATTTTGTGAAATTCGACACTTTAGATGAGTCTTTCCAGTGCCACAGCTACACGATTTCATATTCTAAGATTCTTATTTTTGTTTCGGAATTCTGAATAGCCCTGCTATAGACCCCAGTCCAAAATTAAACTAATATTATACACATTTTTAAGGAATAAAATCATTTTTTTCGAATTATGAGTTTGAAATTTTTTGCTAACTTTGACTCTTCATACTGTGAAAAAAATTTACTACGCTTAGGTGGCAAGTAATTTTAATTAATAGGTGATTAAGTGAAGTTTTTTAAATAGTAAAATAATTGCCATGTTTTACTTTAAAAAAAAAAGATTTTTATTCTACTGTAATAGAAGCTCATCTAAAAAATATTTTAATACTTAGATATTCAAATGAAATCACTTGTTAAATTAAGTGAAAGGCATTTAAAAAAAACTTAATTGAAATTAAAAGCAGGTGTTCTACTGTAACAGGAGCTCATTTTGAAAATATTTTATTAATTAGGAATTCGAATTAAAACACATTAAGCTTAGGTAAGAGGTATTTATTGAAAAAAACTAATTAAAATCAGATAATGTGTTTAAAATGCCTGCCACCGAGTCTTATGCCACGGCATCTTTTCAGGAAAGATCTCTTGATCGTTCTTGCAAATCTTGTAATATTTATTTGTTGTGTGCATTCATTAATTCGTTGTCTCAATTGATTAATGTCATTAATTGGTTTCTAGTATACCTTCTCCTTGATACAACCCCAGTCGAAAAATCCAGAGGATTTAAATCTGGAGATCTCGGAGGCCACAAAATGGGACCAAGACGGCCGATCCATCTTTGTTCATAAGTTTCGTTCAAATAATTTCTCAGATTTAGTGCGTAATGAGCTGGACATGGACAGCCATCATTTTGAATCCACATTGCCTTGATTCTATTTAATGGCACATCTTCCAAGAGATTTGGCAATTCATTTTCTAAGAAATCGGGGTACATTTCTCCGTTGAGGTTTTCTGGTAACTCAAAGTGACCAATTATTTGGCCATTCAAAATCCCTGTCCACAGATTTACTTTAAAGCGATATTGTGACTTTTCTTGTCGAATTGAATGTCGGTTTTCAAGTGAATAACTATGAAGATTATGCATGTTTATGAAACCATCTTTTTTAAATGTGCTTTCATCTGACCATAAAATGTTGTCTAGGAACTCTAGATCTTCCCTATGTTTCTGCAGCATTCTTTCGCAAAAATGGACACGTTTTTCGTAGTCACGTGGAAGTAAGGTTTGCACACGTTGTACGTGATATGGGTGGTACCGATGGTGCCGTGTAATTCTGTTTACAGTAGATTTTGGTATCCCTGTACGCCTTTCGATTGCTCGGCTGAAGTAGTTGGATCATTTTGAATCTCTTGCAAAACTTTTTCGTCGTAATCCATACGTGGTCTTCCTGTTCTAGCAGGGTGGTGAGGCATTCTGCCCTCCAAAAATGCAAGGTGAACATTTGCGAATACGCGATAATCTGGATATCTCAACGAATTCCGATATCTTTGGTGATACAGATCAGCTGCAGCAGCACCATTGCCTTTGCATTCCCCATAAATGTAATGCATGTTAGCGTATTCCCCAGCAGTAAACAAGTCAAATGATGAGAAGTATTTAACTTCTATTTAACACAACCACAAAATCCAGGAGTAGGCCAGGTCAGTTCGTTTTTTCTCCAAATAATTACTTTTACTCGCAAATAAATGCAAATCAAATCACTCGGCAACACACAAGTTCAGAGAACAAAGCAAAACCCGAAAGTTTAAAATGAAAGAACCGAGACAAAAGCGCAGCGTAAGCACAGCAAATAGCGTATTCAAATTCAAATTCAAATTCGAATAGTTTATTTTACAAAGCAGGTATAGATACGTATATACACTTTTTACACGTCAAATTTAATCTAATAAAGAAAATATATGTAATAAAATTATAAATGTACATGAACTAAATTAAAGGTTTATTTAATTTATGTAGCAATATATTTACGATTAAAATGATAGGTAAAATCCATACCGAAGACCCGGCCAGGGACCAGGAACAAGGTTCAATGATCACCAACCGAGCCCCCAGCACGAATCCAGGCGGCCGACCAAATCCCATCCTATATACTACATACTAAAAGGTTACATATATAAATACATGCCTACCTCCGCCCATTCGATTAGTCTTGCTAAGAAGAAGGGCAAGAAACTTAGCAAGATCATGTCTTTTTTTCAACATAAAACTTATACTATACAATATATGACTTATATCTACTTTAACCAAGGGATAAGAAAATACAAGACAGCAGGAATTCAGGTTAATGAAAAAAAGAAAAACATATATATCTTTGTCTACCTGTCTCATATAGTCTTTTTCCTTTTACAGTCTGTAATTAATTAATGTTTACACCTTAGAGAAATCACGAGTTAGGAAATTATACTATTTAATTAAATTATAACTTACTATCATTATCACTGTAACACCATGCTTCACCATCATCCAAATATTCATTTATTTTATAATATGCCTTTTTCAGTAGGCCCTGCTTAATATACAGTTTAAACTTATTCTCTGACAAAGTAAGGACCTCCTTTGGAAGTTTATTGTAAAATCTTATACCATGTCTTACGAAAGAGGCTCTCTACGTACGTAGCGTACTGACAAACAAAAAAAAAAGATTGATTACTCTATCTTATGTACATTTTTGTCACTGTCTATCTCTTTCTTACTTACAGTGTTACTAACACCCTCTAACTCTTGTAAAATGGCGTCACTATCTATCTCACTCTGATTTATGCAATAAAACATCGATCGCTCATTTCTAAGAAATTGCCGAGAAAACACCTGCTTCCAATTTCAATTAGTTTTTTTGTTGTAAATACCTGTGTTTTCATTCGAATATCTAAGTATTAAAATATTTTTAAGATGAGTTCCTATTACAGTAGAATAGGAATAATACTTTTTTTTAAAGTAAAACATGGCAATTATTTTACAATTTAAAAAACTGCACTAAATCACCTATTAATTAAAATTACTTGCCACCTAAGCGTAGTACATTTTTTTCACAGTATGAAGAGTCAAAGTTAGCAAATAAAAAATTTCAAACTCATAATTCGAACAAAAATGTTTTTTTTTTTCTTACAAATGTGTATCAAATTAGTTTGATTATGGACTGGGGTCAATAGCAGGGCTATTCAGAATTCTGAAACAAAAATAAGAATCTTAGAATATGGCATTGTGTAGCTGCGGCACTGGAAAGAGTCATCTAAAGTGTCAAATTTCACAAAATTTATAAAAGTATCGATGACTCGAAAACTATCGACTTTTTACTGAGGTCATGTTTTGATATTCTGGACAGTCATGAGCTGGCCTATCAGCCTTCCAAGGGATAACGTTGACTTTTAGGACAACCTGTATAACCTAAGCTACCGGCTCTCTTCTGCGCTGACGGATTTCTGGTAACATGAACACTCTAAATATTTTTAGAGTGCATTACAAACTAGAAAATGTCAATCAGAAACAAATCCTAAACAAGAATTTGAAAAAATTCCCCGAGCCAGGATTCGAACCTGCGACCTCTTGTTATCAAGACAAGCGCGCTACCAATTGCGCCACCGAGGTTCCTACCTATACCGACGAATTCTTCCATCATACTTATCCACTGTTATTTTTGCATCTGCTTGATATACTGGCTTGTACTGCACATACAGAATGCTCACGAGGGCATTATGTGATTTCACGCCTTGTTCTTAAGAAACAGATGGCGCGGTCGTCGCTACAATATTATTGCTTCAGACAATTAAGAAATTCACAGTTCTCATTAACTAATATTATGTTTATTTCGCGAAATCCATCGCTATGAATACTCTTTATATTAATAGAGTGCATTACAAACTAGATATCAATCAGAAACAAATCCAAAGATAAGAATTTGAAAAAATTCCCCGGGCCAGGAATCGAACCTGCGACCTCTTGTTATCAAGATAAGCGCGCTACCAATTGCGCCACCGAGGTTCCTGACTAGACCGGCGAATTCTTCCATCATACTTGTCCACTGTTATTTTTGCATCTGCTTGATCTTTGGATTTGTTTCTGATTTATATTTTCTAGTTTGTAAAGCACTCTAATAATATTTACATACTTTTTGTTGATTTTTTATGGTTCAATGAGCGATACCTTATATCACAAATTAAAAATCCACTTTGCATTGCAGCCTGTGGGTCAGTTATATGCAGAGGTCGTACAGCGCTCTGCGAGTCCAATACAACAACGCATTCAGGGTGCCGCTGGCTGGGGCTGCCTCGGTTCTGCAGTGCTTCTGGTGTGTTCGCGGAGGCGCGCGTCGATGGCTTTCACGCCTTTATTAGGAAGCGGTGCGCGTCACTGCTGAATCGAGTGCGTACCAGCACCAACAACATCTTGAGGGTATTGGCTGACAGATAGCACTCCCCACTGTTGGGACACTGGCTTCGTTTAAACGTGACTTGATAAAGTCGCATGTAAAGGAAGTATTCTTATATGTGTTTTTTGTGTCTGTATTTTTTCTGTGTTTTTTAATTTCTGTGTATTCAATATAATTTAGGAATAAGTAATAATATAATTTGGTAATTATATTAAATATATTGACAACATGAATGTTAGTTTGTAAGAAATATGGATTTCTTTATATGAAATAAATTAATGTTATTATTAATATTGCAAGATAACAAAAAACGTCACGCACCTTTGCTTTTGCACGCAAAGTGTGTTTGCGAAGAATAGATCATTTTATCTCGCTATGTACAGTGGAGACCACATCAAGCTATACACTTGCAGTAAGACATTAGCCCCCACAGAGAAGAATATAAGATAGGTACAAAGTCCAATCGTCGCCTAAGGGCTTCTATCTAACATTTTTGTGTTTTTGAGTTAATGGTCCAGGCTTTTCAAGATTTTTAAGAGGTTCTATCTGTATTTAAATTATCATTGTAGCACTATTTTTATTCGAGCTATTTAGAATACAACAAAGTTCTATATGTACTTTTTTGTAAATTTCGCTACAACACAGTTCTATCTGACGTTTTGTCTATGAGATCGAACCTTGTTGTTTTTAAAAATGGTTGTCACTAGGTGAAAGTAACAAAGGTTCTATTTGACTTTAGAACCCAAAATGTAAAGGAAAAAATTGTACTTTTAAGGTAAGTAGGGACATAAAGGTTCTATCTGTTCTGAAATGCAAACAAAATAGCATATTTTACATGAAAGAATCGAAGGATATACTAAGATATACATTTTAGAATTTATCAAAAAATAAACTGATTTAATAAATAACATCAATAATCAGCAATACAATTTTAAACTTTCAATTGCTTATTCCCAAAACCATACACTGGGTCACATGAAACGTTGTTGATCTAACACGACGCAATGTGTCTTACTTGATGCGGTTTCCACTGTACAACTGCTTTGAGCTATAGCGGATACGAAGGGGCAAGCAATTCCAATGGAAATGCAAATGCTATTCTGCCAAAATTGGAGCTGTATGGCCTTTATTTCGGTATCGTCAGCCCAGGATTAGGTTTACCTTATCCGCTTTCACTTTTATTTTTATCAAAATAGCGACGAGAATTGGACTAGCGCTATTTTTAGTGGTAGTCGTTCATTTCTACCAGTATTCGGAAAATGATGAGGGGCTATTCTAATGAAATTATATTAAAAGATGTTAGATAGGTGACATAAACAAGATTCGAACTTCACGCACTGCACACACTGACAAGTGGAAGTAAGACGCCATCTCATAATTATAGGGAGCGAAAAAGAGACAAGACCTATTATATTGCTGTGCGTCGTCCCGTGCGACGAACGTCCGGTAAGGAGGTAAGCGCACTCAGTGTTCCCTCCTTTTGTCAGGGTAAAGTTGTAAAAGCCAGAAGGCCAACACCATAGCCAGTCAATCACAAAAAAAAATAGTTAGACGGCCGTCGTGCGTTGACGAAGCCGACGACGCGATACCGAGTTCAAGTTAGCTAATTAGCCACGTGCCCCTTGCGGATACTTATAAAGTTATAACCTATCTACAGCTTTTTCTCAAATATCATTGGGCTATTCTTGAATACAACAGATGACTTGTGTGTTTCTGTACAGGAAAAATGTACAATGTTTGAGTATTTCTTTTAAAATTACGAAAGGTAATACAAAATAAAAAAAAAACTGTAAAGGCTACTTTAATTTCTATACTCTATAAAAAAAAAATTATTTTGTAGTTAGAATAGTAGACTGATCATACTAGTTCCAAAGCCAAATTACGTTTTAAGTGATTTTACTGATATTTCCGATTTTTTTTCTCGGTGGTTGTGGTACTTGTGTCAAATCTTAAAAATTTTAATGTGGTTCAACTTCTTTCTTACTTACACAAATTTTACACAAATTACACAAATTACACATGACATCTCCTTTTCGACTGGTTGCTGAAACATGAACCACAAGTGAACATTTGTACAGCACATAGCATTTGTTTATGTTTACTTAGGTACACATTACTCGTCCGCCATTTTTCAATATAATTTCAATTAAATAATTATTCTATTACAAAATATTTTGGTCTAATTTTTGATTAAGACTATTGCAATAAGTTTAACTTAGGTTGTTAACACGTAAAAATCGTATATCTGTTTTTTTGCATATAAAAAACAAAATAATACATGTTTTTTTATATTCAATGCCCATATTAAACGCTTAGATTTTCTGCTAAACAGTAATATCTTGAGAGCGCGTGAAAATTTTTAAGGAAATGTACATGTTATTTGATGACAAACTTGCAATCGTAGTAAGACTTAGCGCAAATAACGGAAACTTTGCATTTATTTACCGAAGTTATTGCTGCAGCAATCACAAAACACTTAAATGGTTGCTTTACAATACACTGTGCACACTTACAATCTTCAAAGTCCACTCGATCCAAAATAAATACTTGATATGGCGAATTTCAGACTTACAATAAAGAATAAGAAGATATATTAATACACCGTTTCGCTTGTAGGTTACTCTCATCTGCATAGAAGCTTTAATTTGGTACACATTCGTTGTAAGTGCTGAATAATTGGTAATTCGTGCGCCCATAATCATCCAATGTTCAGCTGTTAGGGTAACTGTTACCCGATATAATGCTGTGATAGCGCTATTATTTAGCAATGGCGGTAACTTATTCTGCTGGGTGCTGAATAATTTGGGGCCCTTTTTAGAGTTATACTAGTCGAGGATGCTCTGAAAATGCTGTTATTCAGGAGGTTTATGCTGCTTATGTTTCCACAGTGGACTGCAATACAGCTGCTATTCAGAGGTTTGGTGTTTATTAAGTAAATAAATAAATAAAAGCATTTTCTCCCAGTCAACACGACAGAAAGTACAACAAAGCTACAGAGGTAAGCATGCAGAAATGCTTAAAAATTTTAAACATTATATAATAAAAAAAATACATCTTTATACTGATAGATAAGTTTTGTAATTAAATACTAAAATAGTAAGCTTTACATAAAGCTATGTTAAATAAGTGAAAATAATAACTACATAAACATAATATTAACATTATGACAAGAGACATTATGACATTATTAAAGACAAGAGTAAATTATTAATTTTCAGATTACTATATTGATAGCAGATTAAATGAATTTTGCTAAGATAATAAAGCCAATTCTGAAGGCTTTAATTTTAGTTTTAGTGCTGTCAACGCTTACAATTTTCCAAAGAAATTTAGCTTCTAATCCTAACTCTTAATAACTATTTTGTATCGAAAAAAAAATAGTTTTGACTACACTAAAACTAAAATTAAAGCTTTCAGAATCGGCTTTCATGTCTGCGCAATGACAGTTCAACTAAACCACCGAGATGGGACATTTCTTATTTTAACAGGAAGATCGTTCTACAAATGGACAGCCGCGCAGAATGGTGAGAAAGAAGAAGTGTGTCTGGGTCGTGGCAGATAGAAATCTGTTGTCTCTGCCTACTCCTCAGGGAGACAGGCGTGAGTATATGTGTATATGTAAGGAAGAAAAGACAAACGAAGGTTGTTAGCGGACCTGAGGTGCTTACAATGAGTGTTATCTAAAAAATGAAACAAAAATAAGATAAGGGGGAGTATTTGAGATAAGGGGGAGTTAATAACTGAGAAAAGAAGACAAATATTTCTGTCATTCCTTCGCTCACGAATTAGAAGCCAGTGTAACTTGGGACGGAACTCAGACACTTGATCGTATTAGTGATGACCGAAAATGAAGTGAAAACAATTGCTGAGCAAACGATCGTTTGGACAAAATCGTGACTAATTGTGCGTGTTTTTTCAAACTATTGACTTATAAATCTTACTTAGGTATATACTAAACTTAACTATTGGCGTGCATTTTCCCAGACAAAGAAAAACGAAGTTAAATTGTGCACTTTGTACCGAACGACTGACGTTTAACCTTAAGGCCACTTTATGCCTCAATTTTTTCTTAAGAGGGTATATCGTCAAAATCGACACTTTTGTAGTTATTTATCTGCTGATCAAACCAAATCCCAAGTAAAATAAAATAGTATAACAATTTTGGGACGTTTTTCTTTATTCTAGAATATCATAAACGCGATTGGAGGAATTTCACTCTATAGAAATAATTAATGAAATGAAGTCTAAATTTACACTTTTTTTGATATTCTGACAAATCGGGATAGCACACAGACTTCAAAAATATTTATTTAGATTGGTTTTAACAATACCTAAATTACTGGTTATGGAAATTTCCATAGCTATTTTAGTTAATTTTGTATTAATTTAAATCCGACCTTTTGACAATTTTCCCCGATTCCGTCCCTTTTGCACGCGGGTCTTTCCGCACGGACGACATATCACCTCAAGGTTCATACAAAAGGTAAAAATTAATATGAAGTCAACAGCTTAATGTCTTCATATTTTTTATTTATAATTTTTATTTACCCTAGAAATAAAAAAGAGAAAAATATAGACATCGTTCATGTAAAGAAGACTAAGTTTATACACTTTTCTATAAATAAACAGTTACTGTTTCATGGAAAACAGATTTTACCTGCATCCACTTCACTAATTCAGCGCTTTTTGAATTTCTGACCATCTTGCACCTCTTGATGAGAGATTTATTTATTTATATGGGTTGCAGTGCTGTGTGGGGGGAAGGGAAACATAAATAAAGAAGTTTCATTGAGTTCAAACCATCAGGATGTCACAAATACTAAAGCATTTACGAGTATATGGCAGCTGAGCGGAATGACCCACCTTAAGGTGGCTCCGTCGGAATAATTAGCAACTCGATTCGTGGTGGTTGAAATTTCGAACAAAACCATATTAAAATAAAGTCCTTATCAGCTCGCACTGCAACATGGCTGTTACATCAGTCGCTGCGGCTGACAAGTGCGAAAATTTGCGTGTTTTTAATTCATTTTATCCAAAATAAAATTAATTTCCAAGAACTGAGAAAACCAAATCATTTTATATTATTTTGTTTAGAAGTTTATAAATTTTCATACTGTTTCGATAAAAACTGCAGCAGTTATGTTGTTACAAGTGAACAAAAAATCGAGAAATATGGGTAAATTTAGAATGTTCTTGCTTCACTTCTGTATGTTATAATGAAATTCAGGAAAAACCACATCACTATTTGCATCATGCAGATTACTATGTATTTTTCTTCTGTGGAAAAATGCTATAGTTACCGTATAAAATGGTTACAAAGTTACTTAGTTCAAGGTCGTTGGCGTTGGTAGAAACCTTAAGAAGTTCTTTGTAACATTATTCAATTTGTCCGTGGAATGAGTTACCCACTAAGATTGTCTGAGATCCGTCCGTATGTAAACTTCTCTGGAGATATTTGATCGAAATAAGAGATCCCATTTTAATGAAGGTCGTTAGGATGGTAGCTAGTCTTGTCACTTTATTACTCAGTCTATTTATATTATTGTACCTTATTAATTATATTT
The DNA here is from genome assembly GCA_934047225.1 of Ypsolopha sequella. Lineage (NCBI taxonomy): Eukaryota > Metazoa > Arthropoda > Insecta > Lepidoptera > Ypsolophidae > Ypsolopha > Ypsolopha sequella. The sequence continues at coordinate 24,280,543 of OW203984.1, read as the reverse complement.
ATATACACATATATTAATTATAATATTATTTTAAATACCTGTTTTTTTATAAATGCTATATTTTGGTACAAGTACTTTTATAAAATTATACCCATTTATAATTTTGACATCAATTAAATATGAAATATTTAAGTTACTCGTATCTAGTAATTAAGTCATTTAGAGTTCACTTTATTGTTTTTGTTTTTTTTTACCAAATATTTATTTGTTTCACATTTCGTAAATAATTTTTTCTCCACCACCTACAGGTAGGTTCGAAGAAATTGCTTTTAGTACTAAAGCCCGCCTTTGTACAATATTTGTATTCGTTACTTTGTGTTCTGGGGATCTAAAAAGGCCGACTTGGGCCGATTTGAAAGTAGGAGATTTTTTCACGCGTGCAAAAAAGACGGCATTAGAACAGAATCATAATGTCACAATAATGTGATTCATCCAAACAGCCTTTTTAAAGGAACTGTTTTAATTCGCGTTTGTGAATATTATTCAAGTGACTATTATTAACTTTTTCTGTATCTACCTTTCATATTCCGCTAAGTTAAGGGGAGTTATCTCCTTTCCAATCAAATCCTCGAAATTGTGAATTGTATGTATGTCTGGAAAAATATGTATTAAAGATAGGCGTGTATATGAACGCACAACAGAAATTACCTAAAATAGAAACAATATAAATAAATACAATATCGAAATAAATAATTAGGATCATCGAACAAGGTGATCCTTTCAAAAATTAGGAATATGTGAATTGATAAACTGGTAGTGTTTTAATACAACATTTTTTTATATTTTAACGAAGACAAAACGATATCGCCATGTAGGATACGGGCAGCGCCATCTAGCTTTCCGTAGCTAAAGGCTTTTCAGATGACATAATATGTTCCAAAATGATTAGACGGGGGTTATTGGTCTCATTTTTTTTAGGGCTCGGTAGTACCTAAAAGGTACAAAAGGAACCTTTATGGTGAGACTCCGTTGTCCGTCCGTCGGTCCGTATGTCACAGCCTCATAATTTTAGTAATACATCAAAAAAATACATACTAAAATATCAACTGTGTTCTTACAGGATTTCTGGGTTGTCAAAAAAAATAACCAAGGTTAGGTATGGCGGTCGCGGAACTATGTATATAACCTAAGCTACCGGCTCTCTTCTGCGCTGACGGATTTCTGGTGACAAATTTAGTGAGCCAAATAAGTAGTATTTTTGATGTGCAAATTAAAATATCACTTTTAGGTACATATTTTTTATGTTTATTTTGCGAAATCCATCGATATGAATACTCTAAATATTATTAGAGTGCATTACAAAAGGGCGTTATGTGATTTCACGCCTTGTTCTTAAGAAACAGATGGTGCTGTCGTCGCTACAATATTGCTGCTTCAGACAGTTAAGGGTGAGAGTTCCACGATTGTGCAAAACAGGGTTCGGGGCTATGGCCTATTTAAGAGAGTAAAAATTTAAATTTCTAAACAAAATAAATACCACTTACTACCTTACAAGATGAAGTACTGGTCCTTTGAAAAAAATCGCGGCTCTAATGTATAGTTACTTCAGAAAAAAAACAGTAATCTCCAGAAAATCTCTCAAATAGCATTGTGGCGTTATAGGTATTGGGATTAAATTAAAGACAAAACAACGACAAAACATATTTCAGATTCATAACAACACGTTAACAAACATTATTACATAAAAAGTTTTCCGATACTATTCATAGCTTTTCCGCAATACGTTACCAAATATTCCAATATTTTAGGGACTTATTCGCCATACAATTTCCTATGCGCTCAAATCACTTGATTATAAAATGGCCTGCTCAAGGCTGTCACATTCAGTGAATCACGAGCTGTCAAGGTGGGGGGTTACGTCTTTTCGATAAGGAAATTCCGCGATGTCGGCTCGTGTCCACACACAAAAACGTACTGCAGTGGTGCCAATTTGAAAAAAGTAAGTATGTACATCGCTTGGACTTTATTAAATGATGCAAGATGGTGCCAACCAAAACGCCGCGAGTGTTTTCGTATGCAAAGATGGATAGCATTTTGTAAAATTTAGAGTTAGATGTTTATTCTGGATTCAGAGTAAAGACGTATTATTTTTTTTTATTTTATATTATAAATATATATATATATACAAGGTGAATTTGTGAACATCTTCCAAATTCATACTTGAGTCTTGGTAAGTGTTCAGCATCATTAACCAATAACGATTTTTGTAAAATTCATAAAATGAAATTTCGACTCCCCATAGTGATTCAATCAGGAGTGGGAGTGAATTACTATGGGAAGTCGAAATTTCATTATACGAATTTTACAAAAATTGTTATCGATTCATGATGCTGATCACTTACCAAGCCTCCAGCATGAATTTGGACGATGATCAAAAAGTCACCTTGTATATACATATATTATATTTATTATTTATTCTATCCTATATACAAGATGACTTTTTGATCATCGTCCAAATTCATACTGGAGGCTTGGTAAGTGATCAGTATAATGAAATTTCGACTTCCTATAGTAAGAGTCAAATTTTCATGAAGTCGCATACAAACATTTGTTTTGAAATTATTCAATTTGGCATTTGTTATCGACCTCAATTTTATATTTTGTATAGATGTTTCTCTTTCGGTTTCAAATTTAATTAATTGTCCTTTGTGATCAGAAGATAATTCAGTTAGCATAATGGACTGCATCACTTTGTTTGTCATTTGTAAAAATATTATCAAGGCAAGTGGCCGAATGACTTGTAACACGGGTTGGATCAGAATAATTTTATTTTAGCCCGAAACTATGAAATAGATCTAGCAACTCTTTATATTTGCCACTTTTTACTATCAGATCAACATTGAAATCTCCGCACACAACAAGATTCTTGTTATTGTTTATGTTTCCTAAGGTACACATTACTAGTCCGCCATTTTTCAATATAATTTCAATTTCATAATTATTCTTTATTCTATATTTTGGTCTAATTTTTGATTAAGACTATTGGGAGTAAGTGTAACTTGGATTATTAACACGTAAAAGTCGTATATCTGTTTTTTGCATACAAAATAATACATATTTTTTTTATATTCAATGCCCATATTAAACGCTTAGATTTTCTGCTAAACAGTAATATCTTGAAAGCGCGTGAAATTTTTTTATTTGACAACAAACTTGCCATCGCCGTAAGATTTAGCGCAAATAACGGAAACTCTGCATTCAATTCCGAAATTATTGCTGCTGCAATCACAAAACACTAAAATGGTTGCTATACAATACACTGTGTACACTAACATTCTTCAAAGTCCATTCGATCCACAATTAATACTTGATATGGCGAATGTCAGACGTACAATGAAGAATAAGAAGATATATCAATTCACCGTTTCGCCCGTAGGTTACTCTCATCTGCATAGAAGCTTTAATTTGGTACACATTCGTTGTAAGTGCTGAATAATTGGTAATTCGTGCGCCCATAATCATCCAATGTTCAGCTGTTAGGGTAATTGTTACCCGATATAATGCTGTGATAGCGCTATTATTCAGCGATGGGTGCTGAAAAATTTTGGGCCCTTTTTAGAGTTAAATAAAAAAAAATAAAAAAAAAATAAACTTTGGGGACGTGGGACTCCCCTTTTAAGTTTTACAACCTGTTTTAAGGGAGACCCGCTCTTTCTACGGATCTTATTTAACAAATTCGTATTAAAATTGGGTTTTGCTTAATACGAGTACATAATGATAATTTTAAGAATCTTTTTATTTGAATAAGTGTAGGTATTTATATAAAGAAAAAATGTGTGTGTGTGAGGGTTTATGTTGTGAAATAACATAATAATATAACTACAAGAGAGTGGGTGTCTTGTGTGTGTGTGTGTGTGTATATGTATTGTGTATATGAAAGAAAGGGTATGTGTGTGTTATTTAAGGTGGTTCCCTAGCCTCGGTAGTAGCCTCCCTCGTAGGCTCGGGATATATTGTTTATCACTCTAGGGGGGGGGGGGGGGGTATATTCATGGTGATATCATAAGGTAAAAAAAGATATTTAAGAAAATATGAGGTATAGAGAGGATGAGAAGGTGAGTAAATGTTTAAATACCTATATTTATGATATCAATCTATTTGCAGTACTTTATTTGAGCTTATTGAAAGTGGAGGTATCATGCGATAATATGAGGTCTGTTTGATCATAAGTCGAACTTTTTAGCAATATTGTAAGTTTTTTCTTATAAATTTAATATTCGGTTTATCTTATTATTAAGGTAAATTGATTTTGTACCAAATTGGTTTTGAGCAAACAAAGTTCTTACGGTAGCGCATTTGATAACTGAATGAGGATTCCGTTTATTGAGAATTTAAGGGTGTATAGATATGTCTTTATGGATTCTAAGCACACATTGCAGTATGTATAACTGTCTGATGGCATAAGAACATTTGCATCTTTATATAATTTTGTTGTTCTATGTAATTTCTTTTTGCGCAGCATTACTTTTAAAATAGTTCTCTGTGCAATTTAGATGCTAGTAAACTTAGTTTTGGATGCACCACCCCAAACAGTTATGCAATACAGTAAAATAGACCTAACAAGAGTTGTGTAAATGTATGTTATAAGTTGCTTGTTTGATATATTACGTAAATACTTAAATAGCCATATTAATTTTCTTGCTCTCGTTGCCACTCCTTCAAGCTGAGGGTACCAAGAGAGATTTTTGTCAATTATAATGCCTATAGGTATCTGGTGGAGTTAACTCTATTAATATTGGTACAGTTGCAATTTTCATTGTTAAAGTTTGTAAACGTGTGGGCAGTTAGTTTAAAGTCGTTGCCGGGTTGCGAAGAGTCATAAATAGAGAATGGCATGTAGTTGGTTTTTGTCATATTTAATGTAAGTAAGTTGAGTTTTAACCATTTAATAATACTACGCAACCCAGTTTCAGCATTAGCGAAAGTCCCTGCCCAGTCATTTCCGTGAAAGAGCAACGCAGTATCATCTGCGTATGAAAAAATATGTCCATTAGCTATATTTAAATCAGTCAGGTCGTTAATATAAATAAGAAAAAGGGAAGGTCCCAAGACACTACCCTGTGGAACGCCATAATTAGTGCTCGAAAGATCAGTGCTGAAAGTGTTGTTATCAAGTTTAACTCTATGTGGGCGTTCCTTAAGATAGTCAGTTAGGAGAGATAAAAAAGTTCCTCTAACACCCACCTTTTCTAGTTTGCGGAGGAGAATAGGAACAGAGACGGTATCAAAAGCTTTTTTTAGGTCCAGAAGAGATTTTTTTTTGTCGTCAAGATGTTTAGTTATATTTTTTGTTAGGTCTAGAATAGCATCTTCAGTTTCAATGCCCTCTCGAAAGCCGTACTGTGTATTTGATAGTGTGCCATTTGAATATATCAGTCGAGGATGCTCTGATAATGCTGTTATTCAGAAGGTTTATACTGCTAATGTTTCCACAGTGGACTGCAATACAGCTACTATTCAGAAGTTTGGTGTTTATTGGGTAAATAAATAAATAAAAGCATTTTCTCCCAGTCAACACGACAGAAAGTACAACAAAGCTACAGAGGTAGGCATGCAGAAATGCTTAAAAATTTTAAACATTATATAACAAAAAAATAGTTTAAATAATATACTGATAGATAAGTTCTGTAATTAAATACTAAAATAGTAAGCTTTACATAAAGCTATGTTCAATAAATGAAAATAATAACTACATAAGCATAATATTAACATTATGCAAATAATATAATTAAAGACAAGAGTAAATTATAAATTTTCAGATTGCTATGTTGATAGCAGATTTAATGCATTTTGCTAAGATACTCGTAATAAAGCCAATTCTGAAGGCTTTAATTTAAGTTTTAGCGCTGTCAACGCTTAAAATTTTCCAAAGAAATTTAGCTTCTAATCCTAACTCTTAAGAACTATTTTGTATCGAAAAAAATTTAGTTTTGACAACACTAAAACTAACATTAAAGCTTTCAAAATCTGCTTTAATGTCTGCGCAATGACTGTTCGACTAAACCACCGAGATGGGACATTGAAGATTGTTCTACAAATGGACAGCCGCGCAGAATGGTGAGGAAGAAGAAGTGTGTCTGGGTCGCGGCAGATGGAAATCTGTTGTCTCTGCCTAATCCTCAGGGAGACAGGCGTGAGTATATGTGTATATGTGAGGAAGAAAAGAAAAACGAAGGTTGTTAGTGGACCTGAGGTGCTTACAATGAGAGTTATCTAAAAAATGAAACAAAGATTTAAATACCCCCTGAGTTAATAACTGAGAAAAGAAGATAAATATTTCTGACATTCCTTCGCTCACGAATTAGAAGCCAGTGTAACTTGGAACGGAACTCAGACACTTGATCGTATTTGTGATGACCGAAAATGAAGTGAAAACAATTGCTGAGCAAACGATCGTTTGGACAAAATCGTGACTAATTGTGCGTGTTATTTCAAACTATTGACTTATAAATCTAAATTATACTAAACTTAACTAATGGCGTGAATTGTCCCAGACCAATATCTTTTTCTCAACAAGAAAAACGATGTTAAGTTGTGCACTTTGTACCGAACGACTGGCGTTTAACCTTAAGAGGCCACGCTTCATGCCTCAAATTTTCTTAAGAGGGTATATCGTCAAAATCGACAATTTTGTAGTTATTTATCTGATGTTCAAACCAAGTCCCAAGTAAAATAAAATAGTATAACAATTTTGGGACCTTTTTCTTTATTCTGGAATATCAGAAACGCGATTGGAGGAATTTCACTCTATAGAAATTATTAATGAAATGAAGTCTAAATTTACACTTTGTTTAATATTCTGACAAATCGGGATAGCACACAGGCTTCAAAAATATTTATTAAGATTGGTTTTAACAAAACCTAAATTACTGGTTGTGGAAATTTCCATAGCTATTTTAGTTAATTTTGTATTAATTTAAATCCGACCTTTTAAAAATATTCCCCGATTCCGTCCCTTTTGCACGCGGTTCTTTCCGCTTGGAGTAACGGGGACCTTTGATATGTCGTCGTGCGGACGACATATCACCTTAAGGTTCATACAAAAGGTAAAAATGAATGTGAAGTCAACAGCTTCATGTCTTCGTATTTTTTTTCGTAAGTATTATCTAGCGATATCATCTCACTACGTCTTTATACAGCCCTAAAGCAAAATTTTATGAAACACCTTCATAATAGCTGTCAGGATATCGTGAATATTTCCTCGTTCTTATGCAAAGTTTATCAAGTTGTATAATTTTTATTTACCCTAGAAATAAAAAAGAGAAAAATACAGACGTCGTTCATGTAAAGAAGATTAAGTTTATACACTTTTCTATAAATAAACAGTAACTGTTTCATGGAAAACAGATTACTGCATACCTGATTTGATAAATTAGTGGCAGTTATTACAAAAAAATTGAAGAAAAATTAAATATAAAGGGGATAAAGAGGAGAAACATATATTTTTACTTTCAAGAAAAATACAAAGAAGTTTAGAAATTAATGCTTTGTTTGAAAATGAAAAAGGCTTAATGCCACAATGAAAATCATACAAACTTTAAAAGTTATTTCCTATCTTTAATAAAAAAGCATCAAACATTATAATTTCAAGGAATTATGGGTACATATTAATTTTCTTAGATTAATGGGATATTTTTATTTCGTTTTCTGATTCCATTCTTTGTTAAATAAAAGTCAAGGCTTACTGCCACTTTGCTGCATACGTTATTAAATGAAATAGTCGTAATTTTAAAACTAAGGTTCAAGAAAACTCAAATATAAAGGGGATAAAGAGGTAAAAAAAATTTTTTTATTTTCAAAAAAAATAAAAAGAAGTTTAGAAATTAATACTTTATTTGAAAATGAAAAAGGCCACAATGCCACTATTTAAAACTTCAAGACTTATTTAGTATCGTAAATAAAACAGCACCAAACATTAAAATTTCAGGGGATTAAGGGTACATATTAATTTTCTTAGATTAAAGGGATATATTTATTTAGTTTTCTTATTCCATCCTTTGCTTAACAATAGTGAAGGCTTACTGCCACTTTAATGCATATTTTAATAAATGTATTAGTCAAAGTTTTAAAATAAACGTTCTAGAAAACTTAAATATAAAGGGGATAAAGGGGAGAAAAATATTATTTTACTTTCAAGAAAAATACAAAGAAGTTTAGAAATTAATGCTTTGTTTGAAAATGAAATAGGCTAACTGCCACAATGCAACTATGACAAACTTTATGACTTATTTCCTATCTTAAATAAAACAGCACCAAACATTAAAATTTTAGGGGATTAGGGGTAAATATTAATTTTCTTAGATTAAAGGGATATTTTTATTTAGTTTTCTTATTCCATCCTTTGCTTAATAATAGTGGAGGCTTACTGCCACTTTAATGCATATTTTAATAAATGTATTAGTCAAAGTTTTAAAATAAACGTTCCAGAAAACTTAAATATAAAGGGGATAAAGGGAAGAAAAATATTATTTTACTTTCAAAAAAAATACAAAGAAGTTTAGAAATTAATGCTTTTTTGTGAGAATGAAAATGGCTTACTGCCACAATGCGACTCTAACAAATTTAAGGACCAATTAATTGTCTTAAATATAACCGCAACAAACATGAAAATTTCAGGGTTTAGAGGTACATATAAATTTTTCAACATTAAAGGGATATTTTTATTTAGTTTCCTGAATCCATCCTATGTTAAATAATAGTGCAGGCTTACTGCCACTTTACTGCATACTTAATGTGATGAACTAGTGGCCAATATTAAATAAAAATTCAATAAAAATTAAATATATAGGGGACAAAGGGGAGAAAAATATATTTTTGCTTTCAAGAAAAATACAAAGAAGTTTAGAAATTAATGCTTTGTTTGAAAATGAAAAAGGCTTACTGCCACAATGCGACTATTACAAACTTTAAGAATTATTTCCTATCTTAAATAAAAAAGCATCAAACATTATAATTTCAGGGGATTAGGGGTACATATTATTTTTCTTAGATTAAAGGGATATTTTTATTTCGTTTTCTGATTCCATTCTTTGTTAAATAAAAGTCAAGGCTTACTGCCACTTTACTGCATTTTTTATGTGTTGTACTAGTAGCCATTATTAAATAAAACTTCAAGAAAAATTAAATATATAGGGAATAAAGGGGAGAAAAATATATTTTTATTTTCAAGAAAAATACAAAGAAATTTAGAAATTAATGCTTTGTTTGAAAATGAAAAAGGCTAACTGCCACAATGCGACTATTACAAACTTTAAGAATTATTTCCTATCTTAAATAAAACAGCATCAATCGTTTCGATTTCATGGGATTAGGGGTACATATTAATTTTCTTAAATTAAAGGGATATTTTTATTTCGTTTTCTGATTCCATCCTTTGTTAAATAATAGTGCAGGCATACTTCATGTAATGTATTAGTGGCAGTTATTAAATAAAAGTTCAAGAAAAATTAAATATATACGGGATAAAGGGGAGCAAAATATATTTTAACTTTCAAGAAAAATACAAACAAATTTAGAAATTAATGCTTGTTTGAGAATGAAAAAGGCTTACTGCCACAATGCGACTGTAACAAACTTAGGTACTAATTAACTGTCTTAAATATAACTGTAAAAAACATAAAAATTTCAGAGGATTAGAGGTACATATAATTTTTTCACATTAAAGGGATATTTTTATTAAGTTTCCTAATTCCATCCTTTGTTAAATAATAGTGAAGGCTTACTGCCACTTTACTGCATTTTTTATGTGATGTATTAGTGGCCAACTTCAAGAAAAATTAAATATACAGGGAATAAAGGGGAGAAAAATATATTTTTATTTTCAAGAAAAATACAAAGAAGTTTAAAAATTAATTCTTTGTTTGAAAATGAAAAAGGCTTACTGCCACATTGCGACTATTACAAACTTTATGACTTATTTCCTATTAAATAAAACAGCACTATTGATTAAAATTTCAGGGGATTAGGGGTAAATATTAATTTTCTTAGATTAAAGGGATATAAGTTCAATAAAAATTAAATATATAGGGGATAAAGGGGAGCAAAATAAATTTTTACTTTCAAGAAAAATACAAAGAAGTTAAGAAATTAACACTTTGTTTGAATATGATATAGGCTATTTAACAAAGGATGGAATTAGGAAACTTGAAAAAAATATCCCTTTAATGTAAAAAAATTATATGTACCTCTAATCCTCTGAAATTTTTATGTTTGTTGCAGTTATATTTAAGACAGCTAATTAGTCCCTAAGTTTGTTAGAGTTGCATTGTAGCAGTAAGCCTTTTTCATTCTCAAACAAGCATTAATTTCTTAGCAGAGGACGGAATAAGAAAACTAAATAAAAATATCCCTTTTATCTAAGAAAATTAATATGTACCCTTAATCACCTGAAATATTAATGTTTGGTGCTGTTTTATTTAAGATAGGAAATAAGTCATAAAGATTGTAACAGTCGCATTGTTGCAGTAAGCCTTTTTCATTTTCAAACAAAGCAATAATTTCTAAACTTCTTTGTATTTTTCTTGAAAGTTAAAATATATTTTGCTCCCCTTTATACCCTATATATTTAATTTTTTTTGAACTTTTATTTAATAACTGCTAATAATACATTACATTAAGTATGCAATAAAGTGGCAGTATGCCTGCACTGTTATTTAACAAAGGATGGAATCAGAAAACGAAATAAAAATATCAATAAATGTTTGATGCTGTTTTATTAAAGATAGGTAATAACTCTTAAAGTTTGTGTGAGTCGCATTGTGGCAGTAAGCTTTTTTCATTTACAAACAAAGCATTAATTTCTAAACTTCTTTGTATTTTTCTTGAAAGTAAAAATTTATTTTGCTCCCCTTTATCCCCTATATATTTATTTTTTCTTGAACTTTTATTTAATAACTGCCACTAATACATTACATGAAGTATGCAATAAAGTGGCAGTATGCCTGCACTGTTATTTAACAAAGGATGGAATCAGAAAACGAAATGAAAAATATCCCTTTAATCTAAGAAAATTAATATGTACCCCTAATCCCCTGAAATTATAATGTTTGATGCTGTTTTATTAAAGATAGGTGATAACTCTTAAAGTTTGTATGAGTCGCATTGTGGCAGTAAGCCTTTTTAATTTTCAAACAAAGCATTAATTTCTAAACATCTTTGTATTTTTCTTGAAAGTAAAAATTTATTTTGCTCCCCTTTATCCCCTATATATTTAATTTTTATGAACTTTTATTTAATAACTGCCACTAATACATTACATGAAGTATGCAATAAAGTGGCAGTATGCCTGCACTGTTATTTAACAAAGGATGGAATCAGAAAACGAAATAAAAATATCCCTTTAATCTAAGAAAATTAATATGTACCCCTAATCCCCTGAAATTATAATGTTTGATGCTGTTTTATGAAAGATAGGTAATATCTCTTAAAGTTTGTATGAGTCGCATTGTGGCAGTAAGCCTTTTTCATTTTCAAACAAAGCATTAATTTCTAAACTTCTTTGTATTTTTCTTGAAAGCAAAAATATATTTTTGCCCCCTTTGTCCCCTATATATTTAATTTTTATTTAATATTGGCCACTAGCTTATCACATTAAGTATGCAGTAAAGTGGCAGTAAGCCTGCACTATTATTTAACAAAGGATGGATTCATGAAACTAAATAAAAATATCCCTTTAATGTTGAAAAATTTATATGTACCTCTAATCCACTGAAATTTTCATGTTTGTTGCTGTTATATTTAAGACAGTTATAATTCTATAATATTCAGACTAATGTCCTTAAATTTGTTAGAGTCGCATTGTGGCAGTAAGCCTTTTTCATTCTCAAAAAAGCATTAATTTCTTAACTTCTTTGTATTTTTCTTGAAAGTAAAATAATTTTTTTCTCCCCTTTATCCCCTTTATATTTGAGTTTTCTAGAACGTTTATTTTAAAACTTTGATTAATACATTTATTAAAATATGCACTAAAGTGGCAGTAAGCCTCCACTATTATTAAGCAAAGGATGGAATAAGAAAACTAAATAAAAATATCCCTTTAATCTAAGAAAATTAATATTTACCCCTAATCCCCTGAAATTTTAATGTTTCTTGCTGTTTTATTTAAGATAGAAAATAAGTCATATAGTTTGTAATAATTGCATTGTGGCAGTAAGCCTTTTTCATTCTCAAACAAAGCATTAATTTCTAAACCCCTTTGAATTTTTTTTTTGAAAATAAAAAAAATATTTTTCTCCCCTTCATCCCCTATATATTTGAGTTTTCTCATATTATAACAAATGTTTTTATATTAAACAAAAGTTTATGCATAATAAGACAACAAAGTTCTTAAAAAGAAATTGAACATTTTAATTTGGTTGGATTATATGTCAGATAACTTTTGTCAGTCAACTTCACTCCGGTATGCAGGTTTGGCTCATCACCTTGAGACGTAATAATCGTCGGAGAAACGCGGGTGTACTTATAGGTACACGTATGGGTGGACTTATGACTTGCATCTCACAGTTCACACTCGGAACACCTCTTGACACCCCTTCGGTAAAAATCTGCAAATAATTGCATGACCTATAAAATGTTTTGTGTCTAAATACTAATCACTCTTACTGCTACCAATAAGCCATCTATTCCAGGTAGATTTACTTTTGTTTATTTTGCTTTTGCAAATTCATTTTGTTTGTTCCGATAAACAAACCAAACTTTGTAAATAACCGTTACTTGAATAATTAAAAATCTTCACAGGTCAAATTTTAAGTAATCGTACACTCATTTAACGAAGTAGAGCAACATTCAGGTGCAGTCTCTAACATCTTAACGCAGCGGGGGGAGCGCCACTTCTAAAGCCTCAGGTAAGATGAAAGCGAAATGTTGCAAAGAGAGTCTGGGGCCTTAAAATAAAAACAATATCAATAAATACAATATCGAGTCCGGCTAAGGTTGGAATTAGGTAGGATCATCAAACAATGTGATCCTTACAAAAATAACGAAAACTTTGTGAATCGAAAAGACAATGGGCCACAGAGTTTTAATACAACATTTTTTTTATATTTTAACGAAGATAAAACGATATCGCCATGTAGGATACAAGCAGTGCCATCTAGTTTTCCGTAGCTAAAGGCTTTTCAGACATGACATTATAATATGTTCCAAAATGCTTAGACGGGGGTTATTGGTCACTTTTTAGGGTTCGGTAGTACCTAAAAGGTACAAAAGGAACCTTTATGGTAAGACTCCGTTGTCCGTCCGTCCGCTCGTATGTCACAGCCTCATAACCTTAGTAGCACATAAAAAAATACTGATTTGCACACTAAAATACTAACTGTGTTCTTCTGGGTTGTCATGTCATAAAAAAAATAACCACGAAGGGAGGTATGGCGGTCGTGGAACTCTGTATATAACCTAAGCTACCGGCTCTCTTCTGCACTGATGGATTTCTGGTTACAAATTTAGTGAGCCAAATAGTATTTTTGATGTGCAAATAAAAATATCAATTTTAGGTACATAAATAAATAAATAAATAAATAAAAGATAATTTATTTGTCTTACAAATGTGCTAATACATATACACACAACAATAAATACAAAAGTGAAAAGACAAAAAGGTCTAAGCTCGGCATACAGCTAGCTACACATGCAGACAGCCGCCGATTTTCAGCTCAGCCTTGTAATACTACATGATGAAACACATATTAGATTAAATTAAAGTAACTACAATAAATATTAACTACAAAATAAATTGAAAAAAGAAAAAAAAAAGCCTACAAAGTTTTTTGAAACCAAAGAACAAAATAAAAATAATAATTAAAAGAATAAAGAAAATAATAATGTTTAGTTTTAGGAGGGAACACGTAGAACCTGAGACTGCTTCAAGAGTAGCCATCTGCTACACTTAGTGCGGAAAGAGCCCAATGATTCGACATTTAATACTGGTGGTGGCAGCACATTCCAACATTTAGATACAACTATCTTGAAGCAGCCCCTGGTATTGGCAAGAGTAGTTTTAGGGGTCTTGAGTATGTTTCTACGAGATGTAGATAACCATTCTAATTTCTTATATAAGTATGAAGGAGTTTTAGTTTTTAATAGGTTAAACAAAAAACATGATAGTTTTAATGCTCTCGTATTAGCCATATTCAAGATACCTTTAGCCTGTAAAGAGTTTACATACTCTTTATGTTTATTTTGCGAAATCCATCGCTATGAATACTCTAAATATTATGAGAGTGCATTACAAACTAGAAAATATCAATCAGAAACACATCCAAAGACAAGAATTTGAAAAATTCCCTGGGCCAGGATTCGAACCTGCGACCTCTTGTTATCAAGACAAGCGCGCTACCATTTGCCCCACCGAGGTTCCTACCTAGACCGGCCAATTCTTCCATCATACTTGTCCACTGTTATTTTTGCATCTGCTTGATCTTTGGATTTGTTTCTGATTTATATTTTCTAGTTTGTAAAGCACTCTAATAATATTTACTTACTTCTTGTTGATTTTTTATGGTTCAATGAGCGATACCTTATATCACGTTTAAAAATACACTATGCATTGCAGCCTGTGGGTCAGTTATATGCAGAGGTCATACAGCGCTCTGCGAGTCCAATACAACAACGCATTCAGGGTGCTGCTGGCTGGGGCTGCCTCGGTTCTGCAGTGCTTCTGGTGTGTTCGCGGAGGCACGCGTCGATGGCTTTTACGCCATTATTAGGAAGCGGTGCGCGTCACTGCTGAATTAGTGCGTACCAGCACCAACAGCATCTTGAGGGCATTGGCTGACAGATAGGACTCCCCACTGTTGGATCACTGGCTTCGTTTACAAGTCACTTGATAAAGTCGCGTGTAAATGAAGTATTCTTACATGTGTTTCTGTGTATTCAATATAATTTAGTAATAAGTAATAATATAAATAAATTTTGTAATTTTATTAAATTTATTGACAACATGAATGTTAGTTTGTAAGAAATATGGAGTTCTTTATCTGAAATAAATTAATATTATTATTATAGTTGCAAGGTAAAAAAAAACGTCATGCACCTTTGCTTTTGCACGTAAAGTGTATTTGCGAAGAATAGATCATTTTATCTCGCTTTGTACAGTGCAGACCACATCAAGCTATACACTTGACGACGCCGACGCAATACAGAGTTCAAGTTAGCTAATTAGCCAAGTTTTACGTGCCCCTTGTGGATCGCTTATAAACGTATCGACACCTTTTTCTCAAGTATCATTGCGCTATTCTCGAATACAACAGATAACTTGTGTGCGAAATGCCAGCTTCCCCTAATGGAAACGTCGTTCGTTTGCTGAAAGCTAAAGGCTAATGAACGTGCTTCTCAAAATAAAGTCGAGGTGTTCAAAATATTTCTAGAATAACCAGCGAACCACAGGCATCTTATTATTAAACTCATTTTTCCTTTTATAAATAAATATGTTTTCATACAGTTATTGTAATTAACCCTTGAATTCTCTTTATCGCAAAGACAATAGATTGTGGCTCAAAGCATCTTACAAATAAAGCTATATTTCCTTGATAGTATATACGTATTACAAGTATTACATATTTATTTCACTTATCATAACAGCGGGTCTACCGCGTAATTCTCATTTTCATCAACATCAACTTGAGATTGAAATTTGACGTGCGTGCGACGACGCCCGCCTAACATGCCATCTCTTTTGCACGCGTTGAATTTCGCATGCATTTGCTTGAAGTTGATACAAATGAGAATTACGCGGTAGAGCCCCGGGTCATACGAAAAGAAACTCAAATAATTTGTTACTAGTAGTTTATTTATGCATCTTATCTGTACCAATAACTTCAATAAATTTATGTATTTAATTTATACGAACATAATATTAGGTCTTTACCTATGAAATTGCCGTCTTTTATGAAATAAGTTGACACGATTTTTTTCTATATTTTTTATTTTTATTAATCAAAGTAATCATGCACCTATGCAGTTGATGCATCTGTTTATTGATGACCTTTTTGAAGAAATCAGCTGTACGGGAGGCAAAATCTTCAAACGCAATTTTTACTGCCTCTTGTGTATTGAATTTTTTTTCCCGCCAAGAAGTTATCTAAATTCTGGAAAAGGTAGATGTCTGTAGGCGCAAAGTCTGGTGAGTACAGCGGATGACGGAGAGCTTCCAAACTCCAGCTCTTGTAACTTGGAGACCTTCTGCTGTGCAGTATGAGGTCACGCGTTGTCGTGCAGGAGCAGCGGGCACGAGCGATTGACCAAAGCTGGTTGGAGACGTGCGAGCTTCTCCATCATTGTGTTCAGTTCCTCACAGTACTCATCTGCAGTAATGCTCATCCCATTTGGTAAGAAGCTGTGATGAATCACAGTCAGACCGGTGCTAGAGCACCAAACAGTGACCATAACTTTTCTAAGGGTTTCTTGTCGTTTAGGGCATTGTTTCGGTGCTAAACCAGGATCCAACCAACTTTCTGAGCGCTTGCGATTGTCAAACAGAATCCACTTTTCGTTGCAGGTAACAATGCGTTCTAAAATTCCTTAGTTCGTGTGCCTGTTGAGCTGTGCAAGGCACTTCTCGACGCGTACTCCGCGCTGGTGATCATTGAGTTCACGGGGCACTTAGACTGGCGGCAAAATCTCAAATTGCTTCTGCTTTCAACAGTTAACGGCATTTAGTGAAACTTTTAGCCACCGGAATTTTTTAGACTAATTTGACCCCGCTGAACACGATTCTGCCCGGTGTCAACTCCTCCCCCACTTCTTTCCCCCCTTTTCCCCTAAAACGTGTGCCGATGTGTGGTTTTATGAATTTTTATCCAAACCTATTAGAGATAGAAGAAAACGGTCTATGACAAAAATAATGTGCTAAAAATCCCGGTGGCAAAAACTTTCATTCTGTCCAAATTTTCCGCCAGTCTAACTCATTTGTGGGAGGAGTAGGCCTTCAAAGACAGGTCCAAATTGCAGTTGGCGTACCCATTATGTTGCGTGCCGCTTGTGCCGCCTTGCTGCCACAGAACTCATATTCCATAATTACTCGAATTTTTAACGTAGGTATCCATGATGACGAAACAGATTCAAATCCGATGAGAACATAACGCTAATCAATAAAAGTCAAAAAAAGTCAATACTATGCCTGTTATTTGCTTTTGTTACTAATTGAATAAATATTATTTTAAAGCCTTTATTTGCTTATTTGAAACAGATTATAAATCATTTTGTTTGTAATTTATTTGTTTACAAAATGTGTAATTAGTATTTTGTGCAAGTTCTGTGATAAGCGACATTGAGACATAATAAGCAACACGAGGGTCTAACTTACTAATTACGAGTATGTCACAGTTATCTTTTACAATTTCATGAAAAAATATAAAAATACTTTTTTTGTAATGTTATGCAAGGTTCCTGGCTGTTGACTCTAATTGTCAGTAAATTACGGACTAACCCTTATTGAAAATATTCTGCGAGAACAGTCAAGGCTGCATGGCAGAGACAGTGTAGAATCTTTATTTTTAATAAATTGGGCCAATAATAACGCAGAAACTAGGTGTTATAATATATAATTATATCACAAAGTTTGTTTTCGCGACAAAAAAAACATCGTTGGTATACGTACAACCGTTTTTGATGTATTCATTTAATTACTTTATTGTAGTAGGTATGGGAGTAGATAAAATCAAATTTTACAACTTTTTTCACTTTTAAAATTACTAAGAAGTGTCATCGAAACGATTCCCTGTGTGAAAATAGTAGTTTATGCTACAAGGGCGCAAAGGAATAAATTACGAGGACGATTTAAAACACGAGCGTAGCGAGTGTTTTAAACGTAACCGAGTAATTTATTGCTTTTACGCCCGTGTATCATACTACATTTTTCAATGCATAGTGTGAGGAAATGAAAACAAATATAATCTTGTGAACTTTAAATTATAATTGGCTCAAAAGGACTGTATCCAGAGCCGTTAAACAGTAGAAAAAAAAGTATAAGGTCTATGGTACACAGGAAAGGCTGCAGGTCTGCCAACCATTGTAAACAAATAAAAAAAAATAATAATAATAAAGCCCTAGGGCAAAATAATCGACTTTTTGTTCGGTTTTGATGCATAAAAAGTGGGCCTTTACGAGCACATGCATTGAAAACAAATATAGACCTATTACGCTGTACTCCAAAAGCGAGTCGAATTGTTTGTGAAAAGCCTTGGTCAAATACGCAACGGCACAGTGTAGGTTTTTTTGCACTTTCTATGGCAAACAGCGGACAAATGGATAAATTAGATCCTCTCCGATCGTTTTTTCATATTTGGCGGTACCTGTAAATTATTTGCAATCACTAGGAACTTGCTATTATGCTAACATTGCTCCGATCTGACAAGGGATTGGCTTACAATTGATTGCTTGTATCATTACCAGGGATAGGCAAATATTTCAAAAGTTTATGAGCCCTGGCACCTAAAATCTATTGCATTGTTTTTGAATGTGCGTTAACATAATGCCAACGCGCGCACAATATGAGTGCGCAATCCGGGGCTCTACCGCGTAATTCTCATTTGTATCAACTTCAAGCAAATGCATGCGAAATTCGACGCGTGCAAAAGAGATGGCATGTTAGGCGGGCGTCGTCGCACGCACGACAAATTTCAATCTCAAGTTGATGTTGATGAAAATGAGAATTACGCGGTAGACCCGCTGTTTACCTACGGTAAGCAAACTGATCAGACTACTAAACTCGTAAAAATTCATACTTTAAGTGCACTTAAGGCGTTCAAATATCACTGTGTTCAGATGAGCACTGATTCCAAACGTGTGAGCGTCACCCATTTAAACATTTTGTTGCTGTCATACTACGGTAAGGTATTATCTTTTACTTTTGAAATCTTTGGGGATAGGATAATCGGATCGATATAAAGTTGTAAAAATCGTTGAAAAAGTTCGTGTGTGTGCATTTGGCTTCATAAAATATTATTTATTTTGATAGTAAAAATAACGGAATTGCTGAAAACATTACGATAATGTAATACTTAATAGATATATTATCGGAAATAAAAAAATAAAAAAGGCTGAAAAAAATGGCTATAAGTCATACTAGCTCATATAATTCATATTCAATAAGAAGCCGACTCCACACCTACAAACTTTCTCAGTTTTCGCAACCTTAGATATACAAGGTGACTTTTTTATCATCGTCCAAATTTATACTGGAGTCTTGGTAAGTGATCAGTATCATGCATCAATAACAATTTTGGTGAAATTTGTAAAATGAAATTTCGACTCCCCATAGTGATTCACTCGGGAATGGAACTGAATTTATATGGGAAGCCGAAATTTCATTATACGAATTTCACAAAAATTGTTGCTGATCCAAGATACTGATCACTTATCAAGCCTCCAGTATGAATTTGGACGATGATCAAAAAGTCACCTTGTATATAGATCGAAATATCTGGTCACTGGTCATCATAGAACTAAAACGGCATTAAAAGAAGCTTGGATTACAAATCCTGGGTTTTCCATTGATTAAATCCAGAGTTTTTTTCTCACTCTTTTACCTATGTTTCACTAAGTACATTATGTTTTTTACCCCATTCTGTCCTCCAAGGAAACGGGGCTGTTATTCCTTTCTACAGGCGTAAAATCCTATCTAGGATAACAGCGTGTATCTGTTTTTAGTACTTTATGTGTATCTTAGATTTTAAGCTTATAAATAATAATAATAATAATAATATAATTTTATTTCAGACCAAGTCCATATTTTGTTAGTAACAGAATTGCTTAAAAACTATATTAGTACACATATTTACACTTAAAAACCTTATTTAATGTTAAACATTGCAGTTTTGGACCCCAAATGTAAGAAGTTCCAGTGCCGCACAACCGGACAATCCATCCAATCCAGTACGGTGTTGAGAAGGCTGCTGGGACTGTCTCTCACGCGCCGCATCGGGGAGGCCACTCTCTTGCGTAATATTGACTCCCAGCTGTCAATACGAGCCTCGGTAAACACGCCTGATGCGCTGCAAAAGCGAGGCAGCCCAGTCAACAACCATTATTATATTGGACTCGCAGAGCACTGAGCGATTTGCGACTACAGCCCACCCACAGGCTGCACGTGTAAAAAGTCTGGCAGTATGCCTTGAAAAGTAACTTGTTCTGTACTCTCTTCTTGCGAAACAAATTCTATTATATTCTATACATAGTCGTGTGCCCTGTGACAAAATTTTAAAGCAAATGTCGGGTTTCAGAATTCCATAACGTCTTTTTATGGAAAATATTTCTTTTATTTTGAAATATAGACTTTCTCGTATACATATAGAGTAAGTATTATTTTATACATTTTGTAGTCGCCATTTGAAAAGCTTTAATCACTCGACTATAAAATCGCATAGAAATGTGCAATGAAAATTAAAAATAAATTGTACCCGTGCACACAATATCTCAGTAGGTTTAACTCTAAAGAAATATCGTAAATTTTTTTAATTTCCACTTCACGAAAGTTGTTTCGTCAGATTGTGTTAGATTGTGTTGTTTATTAAAAGATAACTGTCCGTTTAACAAAATTTATAATGCGATACACAAATAGTATTTTGTGCAACTGCAAAATAATTTGAGACATTGGGACACGAGTGCTTGTTTACGAAACGAACTAAGTGAGTTCGTAATAGTTTTGCACCAGTGTCCCAATGTCCAATTTTGTTCACTTGCACACAATGTTTTATCTACGACCATCAAAAATACCGTCTTTATTTATAATATTTTCAACTAACAATTTCACGAAAAATGAGAAGAAGAACGTAAGCACTTATAAAACTGCTTTTTATTTTTCAATTACCTTATTGCAGTATGGGAGTGGATACATTAATATAGAATTCTAGAATAGCCGCCCAGGTTTTACTGGCACTGGTACGAAATTCGCTGCTATTTGTGCTTTGAACTCTGTTGCCTTTGAATTGTATACTTCAGTTGGACAAATATTTATAGCCAATACGACTGCAATTTATTTTTCCTTAAAAGAAATTTCTTTTGGAGAAAATTCTATGATTTGTCGATTTTAACACTAATCAATTTATTTGTCGATTTTTACACAATGTACTCGTATATGCCTAGGGGCCGATTACACAGAACCGCCTTCTGCGTTCTACGGTCATAGTAATTATACAGGTAGCGGCACGCTTCATAAGGTCTGACCTTTGGGTCTACCGCGTAATTCTCATTTTCATCAACATCAACTTGAGATTGAAATTTGACGTGCGTGCGACGACGCCCGCCTAACATGCCATCTCTTTTGCACGCGTTGAATTTCGCATGCATTTGCTTGAAGTTGATACAAATGAGAATTACGCGGTAGAGCCCCTGGACTGCGCTAGTAATTTTTTCTCTATGGCAGTTAATAATTTTGTGCGCGAATGAACACATGCGTCAGTCTCCCAACACTTTTGCCGAGCGGTCAAAAATCGTGAGCGACGTATATATATAGATAGATTACTATGACCGTGGAACGCAGATCGCTGTTCTGTGTAGTCTGCCCCTTTAAACAATGTCTGTCTAAGCGTATAATATTATTTTTGTATGAAGGCTTGGTTCTTTATACACACAGACCGCGGTGGTCAAGGTGAACGCGCGTTCTTATTGTTTGGAACACAGTTCGCACTCTGTGTGGTCGACCCCTTAATAAAGCAGATGTGTAACCTTTTTGCATTCATACTTGTTTCGATTTGGGTCGGCTCCGCTAAACATGCTCTCGCGTTTGGACAATTTAGCATATTAAATCAGAATATTTTTTTGCAAATAAAATTTGTGTCGTTAGTTAAGAAGTTAAATTACATTATTTATTTTTCAGATTTAACAAAAGTAGCACAATTATCAAGAAAAATATTATGAAAGATCACTAAAATCACGAAAAAGGTGATTTGGCGTTGCAACTCGAAAAAAAAAATTGTTTTTTCTTCCAAGTTGATTTTTCTTTTAGGGTAAGGAGATGAAAGTTGCTTATTCAAATACTATTTTAATATCTTTTTCCTTTCATTATTTTAAGAGAAATACAAAAACACTTAATTTCTTTTTGCGTGATTTTTCTGGACAGGAAAATGTTGTGATAGAGTATTTCTTTTAAAATAACAAAAGGAAATGAAAAAAACTCAAATCTGGAAAGGCTACTTTCATTTTTTCAATCTACTTTGGTTTTAAAGGGCAGAAAGTTCTGGAGTTGCTTTTGGGAATGAAATGCGTCATACACTCTTCTGCTGGTTTCATTCATACGGCGACCTAGGACAGGTTGCTATCGAATATAACATCCAAGTTTTTACTATATCGGGAATGACGATTGGTATTACATATAGGTAATTATATTACATAATTAAGACCCTGTTTAAGGCCGCTATTTAAGACCCAGGTTCGATCTCCCCCAGTCAGGCATGTACCAATGAGTTTTTCGGAATTCATGTATTTTTATTACCTAATACTTCAGTTGCGGTACTGAAGAAAAACATCGTGAGGAAAACTACATGCTCTAAAAAGTTCGGACGTCATAATCGTCAGTACAACGCGGTGTATCGAGTGTGGACTGTGACTTGCATTTCACAGTACACACTCGGGAACACTTGTGACACCCCCTCGGGTATTCTTGTCATGACGGTATATTTTATATATTTTTATTGTTAATGAATAGCAGTCAAGATCGTGATCCAAATCCATTTCAATGGTTCCTTATACAACGTGTTACAAAAAGGTGTAACCATATTTGAAGAGCTTATTCAGTCAATGGTATAGAACAAATTTTAGTATGGAGACAACCAAGAAATCTCAAAAAAAAAACTTCCCTTCCATACATTTCAGCCGAGCGGTATTGCATTTTCCTATGAAGCAAGAATTTTTTTTTTTTTCGATATACAGGATTTGTTCTATAGTAAAAGTTGTTCTATACCATTGACTGAATAAGCTTTTTAAATAGATAGATAGATAGATAGATAGATAAAAACTTTATTCAAAGCCTCTTACATAAAAAAACACAAAAAGTACACTTTTAAAGCTTAACAAAACAAATACATTATAATCCTTAAAATAATGATAATCTTTGACATAGAGGCTGAAAGGGCGCTGGCTCAGCATACGCCACAGAAAAATCTGTGACACTGATATTCTGCCAGTACCATGCATTAAAAAGATCTATGTCGGCTAATCAAATTAAGACAATGACCTCATAAAATTGGAATGGTAAATATACTTACATGTAATAAATTTGACAATAACAAAAATAAAAGAGACACATATAATGAGAAAAGGGGGAGGGAGAAGATGCTTATTTATCACCATTTTCATGATTTGCCACTAAGCATGCTGCTTTTGTTGGTCTATAAGATACCTTTTGTAATGAAACTTGAATGTTGCTATTGTTTTTAAATTGCGGATTGGTGGTGGTATATTATTCCAGCATTTAGTGGCCTGGTATCTGAAACTCCCACGAAAGGCAGCCGAAGTATGTCTAGGTACTGAAAGGCGATATCTGGAAGCTTTAGTATAATAATTGTGCCTCGAACCGCACCAGGTAAGTTTCTCGTAAAGGTATTCGGGACACTTCTCGTATATAACACCGAATAATAAAGTGGCGAGATGGAGGTTCTGACGTCCCTTCATTTTCAAAATCCCTGCATCATTCAAGTAAGGTGTAACATGGGTACGAGGAGGTATCCGGAAACAGTAACGAGCGCAGGCATTCTGAATACGCTGAATAAGTCTCTGAGAGCGTTCAAATAAACAAGGACCATATACGGTTATACAATAGTTTAGCTTTGATAGGACCAATGACTCACACAGTTTGATACGTATATCCACATTTAAAAAGTCGCGAATACCATATAGAACCTTCAGTCTGTAAAAACAGTTTCGAGCTAACTCCAGTACATGGTTCTCGAATTTTAGGTTGCTGTCCATCAGCAATCCAAGATTACGAGCTTCCTGAACCTTATCTATTTTCACTCCTGCAATTTGAATCATTGGATTTTGATCAGAAATTCGTACTACTTGTAATTGAGAACCTAAGATCATGAATTTTGACTTTATTGGATTTAAAACCAGTGAGTTTTTAGAAGCCCATGCTGAAATACGGTTGAGATCATTATTTAGGTATTCAACGGCTTGAGCCTTTTTGAAAAAAAGAAATATATATTTGTAAATCGTCAGCATATGTGTGATACTTGCAGTTTAAAATACAATTGCCTATATCAGCACTGTATAAAATGAACAAAAGTGGACCCAAAATCGAACCTTGTTGGACACCTCTATTTAAAGGACTTAATTTAGATAATACGGATGATCCGTCCGGTTTTTGGAGCTGAATTTGTTGTTGACGATGGCTGAGGTAACAATCAAACCACTTAATCGCCTGGGCATCAAAACCATAGTACGACAGTTTTGATAGGAGAAGAGATGTATTTATACAATCAAAGGCTCTAGAAAAATCCAAGAGGACTAGGATAGTTCCTTCGCTCTTGTCTTGTGACGATAATATATTATCTACAACATCAATCAATGCGGTATTAGTGCTTCGCTGTTTTCTGAAACCTGATTGAATACGAGGCAAGATGTTATTCTTCTCAACATAATTAGAAATCTGATTATAAACAACTTTTTCTAGTACTTTTGATAAAAAGGGTAAATGGCTAATAGGTCTGAGGTCAGCTACATTAATTGGATCATTAATTTTTGAAATTGGTCGAACCATTGCCGTCTTCCACAGCGTGGGGAACGTAGAGGTTTGAATAGATCGATTTATTATATTTGTTATTACACCAAGCGTCTGGGGAAGGGTAAGCAAGATCATATCTCGTGAGAGGTAGTCTGAGCCGACAGCATTAGTAGTCAAGGACAAGATGATCCTACCAATGGCAATTTCATCTACAAGTTCAAAGTGAAATGTGATATCAGGATTATGAAAGTGATGTTCAAAGTAAGTCAGCTGTGAAATGGAAACTTTATCCTCACCCGGAACATCACTAAAATGATCACAAATCTCATCAGGATCATTAAAGTGATCAGGAAGTTCCTTAGAGTTTTTAAAACTTGGTAAAATGGATCGTTTTAACTCTTTCCACAAGTTCTTCGAGTCTCGAACATTATTATTTATTTTTTGTTCGAAGAAGGTCTTTTTTTCATAAAACATACTCGTGTTAACTAGTCGCTTGAGAGATTTGTAACATTCTTTATTTTGGTCAGATTTAGTTTTGCAATATTTAACATGCGCTTCATTTCTTAATTGCATCATATATTTAATATTACTAGTTAACCATGGCTTAGGAGTGTTACGAATTATAATTTTTTTAAGTGGGGCATGTCTTTCAATCAATTCCAACAACTGATTTGTGAACCTTAAAACCATCTGATCAACACTTCTTAATTCAGCAATACTACTCCAATCAACATATGATAGATTCCTATTAAAATCGTCCATATGTATATCTTTTAAGGGCCTGTATGTTACGTGTTTTGGAGGAATTTTGTCTTTTTTTAATTTAAAATCAACTGTAATTAAAGCATGTCCCTTAAGCTGAGGGATATAGTTCACATCAGTAGATGAAACAGACATGTCCGAAATAACAAGGTCAATTAATGTTGCGCTATTTGCCGTAAAATGTGTAGGCTGTAAGATGTAGTTATTAAGATTTGAATACCTAAGAAAATCATTAAGTTTTTTAGTTTTGGCATCGTTAATATCAAGAACATTAATATTAAAATCCCCAAGCAGTACGATATGGTCAAAACGATAGAAAGTAGCAATAGATTCGGTGAGCGAGTCAAAAAATGTGTCTACATTTACCCAACGAGGGCGGTAGGCCGTGCCGATAAGAATTTTTTTCGAACGAGTGTTCCACGATACCCACATCTGCTCCACGCAGGAGCCGACGGTAGCGGGCGGGTGTGGCACCGTGCGTGCAATAATACCGCGCCGCACGTAGAAACCGACCCCACCGCCGCCCCGCCGTGGTCCCGGTGGACGCGGCAGATGTCTCAATTTGTACCCTGGTATAACTGGAGCCTTGGCATCCTGCTTATCTGCGAGCCAGGTCTCATTTATCGCCAAGATATCTGGTGATTGGTGCCCTACTGCAACTATTATCTCGTCATGATTAGAACCTAAAGAACCCGCATTATATAGTCCCAATTTGATAAATTTGGATTTACTCATATTTACTCATAAAAAAGAAAACTTTGGTAAAACGATGAGTATTAAATAATAATAAACTACTTATATTAATCAATACGGGAGTATTTGAAGTCATATAGATAGTACTGTATTGAGGTATATGGTAAATAATAATTATGTAGGCTTGATGAGTCGTTGAAAAATTATCATAGCACCTATAGATGATTCTGGTTATTACATTTAAGTCATCTTCATTTAAAATCACACTCAGACACATAACGGTATTTACATTACGAATAATTGAAAATGGTAACAGTTTTAGCATAATTAGACAATTGATCAGACAAATATGAAACCTAACAAAAAACACGGTTAATGTCTTTTTCACACCTAATCTGGAAAACTGCAGAGGATTCATCACGCCGGGCGAGAATTCGACCTTCACGCGTCCAGGTGAATCTCCAGTGCTTAATGCGCTTCATCTCTCGAGCTTTGCCAAATAAAATGCGATTCTGCTTCGTTAACCTTTCATTTAGGTAGAATGTCTGTGGTGAGTGAGCAGGTAGGCCCAGATCCACTGTAGTGACGCCACGTCTTACTCGGGCATTTTTCATCAAATCATCCTTCAGCAAGCGACGCGCCAGTCTGACGACAATGGGTCGTGGGCGGGGGGGAGCGGCCCCGGCGTCACCCTGCGGCTGCCGTGGTGGTCCTGCTCGTGCCGCCAGCTTCACCGCAACCGACGACACGAGATGATAAATATGGTTACACCTTTCTGTTACACGTTGTATAATAATTGATAGAATAATGCAATGCCGCTTGGCTGAAATGTATGGAAGGGCAGATTTCTTTTTTTTGAGATTTCAGGTTTGTCTCCATAGTAAAAGTTGTTCTATACCATTGACTGAATAAGCTCTTCAAATATGGTTACACCTTGTATACTTCACAAACTTATCACAAAATTCTTTTTTCCCTTTGCAGTCGACCGCATAAATTATTTTTGAACACATGTAGACCTGTCAGGTCACAAGTTTGGCCACTCCTGTTATAGAGAGAACGGTCCTTGTTTTGTTCGCAGATACGGCTCATAACGACGGTTAGGTGTGGGGGGGGGGGACGAGTGTAAATAGGAGAGGTCGAGTAAATAGACGGTGTCCTGTGAGCTCTATGGGCTTCATCTAGTTGTTTTGTTTGTATTTAGACCAACTTATTTAATACATGTTGAAAATGAACCGCCTAGCTATATTGAAATATATGAATTAGAATCGCTAATAGCACAGAATCGAAAAAAAAAAATATTTTTTTGCCATATTTTTTATTGCGAATATTTTCCAAACTGCGAATAAATGGCTAACCTACGCGACGCGACATGTGACTGAATAATGTTCGCGCTAAGATTCTTTTTAACAATCTAGCTTCACACAATATTACAATTATCCCACTAACATTATAAATGTGAAAATTTGTGTGAAAGGGTGTGTGTGTGTAAGTTAATATGTTTGTTACTTCTTCACGCTGAAACAACTGCGTGGATTTGGATGAAATTTGGAGTGCAGATAGTTCTGACTTAATGCATGGGCCACATTATATCATGAAGAAAAATAACATTGTTCCCGTGGAAAAAAGGTGACGTAAAACCGAATATCACGCGGGTGGAGCCACGGGCAAAAGCTAGTTATACAATAATGTAATAAAAACTTCATTAAAAATAGCATTATTTCTAACATGTAAAAAAAATAATGTTTTAGAGCGTAGCTTTCATTATTTTGGTATATAAATTAACCATAATTTTTTTATTACTTTTTTAGGAATTTTCGGATATGACGTCACTTGAGAATTCACTAAGTTCCATTACACAAATAAATAAATATAAATATAAATAAATGAAAATTTATACTGATTATGATGTGTGATTGCTTATAAAAAGTGGTCTGGCTCTGTCTGTCTACTCATCTGTCATCCATCTGTCAAATCAGTTGGAAGCAAATAATTATACATTTGATTACAAGTTCTAACATACGGCTTAATAAACCAAAATCTCGAAATGGTTTTCAAATGACCACACCATAACATAATTTAATATATTCGAATTTACGTCGAGAATTATTTAAAGTAACAGGTTTGATAGTAATTTTTATTAATAAATAAAGAGTAACAGTAGAATAACCCCCCATAGGTATAAAATGACAGCCTTGCCTTATTAAACAAACCGACATTTCCTTCCTCTCTTAATTGCGAGAGAAGAGCGATTGTTCGACCTTGTGTAAAAGCTCTACGAATATCTCATATATGGGGATTTTATTACTAAGTGAAAAGCACTCAGCATAACATTTTGAATTAAGGCAAAGAAAAACATAAGTTTTCTTATTGTTATTTTATGTCCAAATAAGCTTTGGTAAAAAAGGGGCGTATGTATTTTTTTTTGTTTTTAGGTTTCCGTACCTTAAACTGAAAAAACGGAACCTTTATGGGTTCATTTTGTTGTCCGTCTGTCAAGACCTTTTTGCTCAGACCCCGTGAGAGATATCAAGTTGAAACTGATACCACATCTTGCAGTCTACGGCTCAATGGTGCTGAAAAAATCTGGCTTCTAACATAACGCGAATAAAAAGTAATTGCCCTTTACATAGTCAATTTCAAACAAATTTGCTCACCATAAAAACCTTATCGAAATAGAACCCTTAAATTCAAAAGTCACTCAATAATTATTCAACAAAACCTTATTACCAATGTATTGTGTATGTTGCCATCGCAAAATTTCCATTGGTTTCTGTTAATTATAATTTCAAAATTTACAGAAACCAATGGAAACTTTGCGACATTCACAATACATAGGTAATAAGGTTTTGTTGAAAAATAATTGTGTGAATTTTTAATTTAACTGTTCTGTTTTGATTAATTAGAAAAAGGCGGGTTTTTCACAATCCAGCTGCGAAACTGCTCTTAAATGTTAAATTTAATTTCTTGTTTAAAAATAATATCCAAAAAGAATAATAATAATAAAAGGCTCGTATATTTTTTGATCATTAATTATTACATTATACCTATAATTATAATTATTACATTAATTTTTTGATCCAGATTTCAATTATTTAGTTTCAAGGGCGCAAAAGTCATTAGGGGGACCTAAAAATACAAAAACCGTTCACAGAAACAAAAATCTGTATATTTTACAGGCTTGTGCAAAAAAATATGAACATGAGAATAGTCCCATCTAAATGTATAAATGTTTTATCTTATATAATATATATATATCTATGTACTATTACTATACATATACAAGGTGACTTTTTGATCATCGTCCAAATTCATACTGGTGGCTTGGTAAGTGATCAGTATTATGGATCAATAATAATTTTGCTGAAATTCATAAAATGAAATTTCGACTCCCCATAGTAATTCACTCGGGACTGGAAGTGAATTTCTATGGGAAGCCGAAATTTAATTTTAGGATTTTCACAAAAATTCTTATTGATCCAAGATAGTGATCATTTATCAAGCCTCCAGTATGAATTTGGATGATCAAAAAGTCACCTTGTATATATGCATATTTTTTCTGTCGAACATGGCGATATTAGATTATATCTGTATAAGAAGCAATCTGTAAATTGAATATCGCCATGTTCACCAGAAATTCTTACTTGATTTTAATTTATTTTCGTTAAATATATACCACTAAGAATTTCAGTTTCATGCAGTCAATATTTTTTTATATTTGCATTGCAAAGTGACTCATTTGTTTCTTTTATACATAAAAACCAAGATATCCTATGAACTGGAACGAAAAAAATAATACGTGTGACATTGATGTTAATGTTTATGTCAAAGCACAGAGGAAATGTGTCAAAGAAATGAAAGAGACAGTTACATTACATATGTGACAAATTCCTCTGATTTGCGAATCCTAAATATATCTATAATCATAAGTTAATTTGCTGCAGAAACAATGAAATATGTTCAAAAATGTATTATGATATCGCTTGGCAATATTAGTGCCATAAACATTGAATTAGTATTTTGTGCTACTGTGACATAATAAGGGCTATTGGGAAACTAGTGCTT
The DNA here is from genome assembly GCA_934047225.1 of Ypsolopha sequella. Lineage (NCBI taxonomy): Eukaryota > Metazoa > Arthropoda > Insecta > Lepidoptera > Ypsolophidae > Ypsolopha > Ypsolopha sequella. Next base: position 24,250,371 of record OW203984.1, on the reverse strand, counting down.
GTATACGAAACGAAACGAAGCTGAGTTTTGTAATAGGCTGCACGAGTGTCCCAATGGCTAAGTATGTCACAGTTGGACACAATCAAGAAGCGTAGAAGCTTCTTGGACACAATACTTTATCTGAGACCATTTTAAAAAATGACTCATTGATGTTTTTTTTATAGAAAGCGCGAACTTCTCTTTATTTTTTCATTAGGTGCTTGCTTCAGTAATTAATTTACGACCCTTATTGAAAATGTAAGTATTCGAGGCTGCATGGCAGAGATACTCTTTGCATAACCTAGTCCAAAGGAAAAGAACAAAATATTAGTCGATAAACATAAATATGATAATAAATTGAGCAAATCACAGCGCAGAAACGCAGTGTTTCAGCGATACTGACAAACATTGTAGTTATTCAAATTCAAATAGTTTATTTTACACGTCAAATTTAATCTAATAAAAATATATGTAATAAAATAAAAAATGTACATGAACTAAATTAAAGGTTTATTTAATTTATGTAGCAATATATAAATATATATATATATATATAAGATTAAAATGATAAATAAATTGAAAACTAAACTGTGTAGTGTGACTATTAATGTAAATTATTATTGACCTGTAAATACTTTTATTTACCAATAAATTGAGTTTGAGTTTGAGTTTATCTTTGAAATTTATTTAGTGCAGAAGTGTGATACTGCTGAAGCCACAGTATTGTATGTTAACATTACATGGACCCTTTCGCCCCACAGCGCGTATGGTTTTGATAGCTCTCCCTTGACAAAACAATACCACGAAGTTCACAAATTCCGAGCCCGACTATTTATAAGAGGGTCTTAACTCATTCCAAAGGGTTTAGAAATGTACTTGTGTTATCAAACATTAGCTTTTCTACATAGTTTATGCTGTATTCGTAATAGTGTGTGATAATTATTTTACCTTGAATTTGTTAAAATTAGCGGCAAGTCGAACGGTATAGGACGCCGGACTCTCAATCTTGAGTCCTAGGTTCAAATCCTGCCGATCGAGATCGGAATTTTTCGGAAATGATGTATTTGTATTTTATTTTATTTTATTTATGAACAAAATACACAGCAAATACAGTAATAACATTAACTAAAAATGACATCAGCTAATGGATTTTACTATGCTAAATAAGTGCCAATAAAGGATTTTACTATGCTAAAAACTTGCCAGTCTTGTCACTCGCTAAACGGTGAAGGAAAAAATTGTAAACACAATACTGCGTGCCGTAAAAAACGTGCATTTATGCCGAAAATACGGCGATAAATCGATATGGGGTAAGACAACTTTTCTGAAAAATCATAATTAATTACCCTTGTGCCGATTTTCAGATTCGTGTTCTTTGACAGTCCACATTTGAAAACACCTCTCACACTCCTTCGGGGATTTATTTCGTGACGGTGTAGTTATTTATGCTAAGACATCAATTAAAATCAGTTAAGGCTGGTGTAGTAGCCAACGACCTTGAGTCGACCTGTGTCGGTACAAATATCGACAGAAACTATATTGAAATAACGTTCATATCAGTGCGCACTGCATTACGACCAAGTCTCCAGATAGCGTTAAAATTTTTATTAAAATAATTGTAGCTCAAATTTTTCAAAAATAATCAATGGAACTCGTTTTTGTTATAATATCGTCAATTTGACTAAGTTTGCATATTTTTAATTAAATCGGACCTAAGTATTAAATTGGGTTCAGTTTTGGTATTAATTTTTTTGAAATACTAGACAAAAATTCAAAATTCTAATCAATGCACATCAGTTCAGATATTCCGTTGTATATAATAATTTTTTTAAAACTTTATAACTTAATTAACATCTGAGTTAAACCGGGCTTTTACACTCACCGGCCTTAAGACTGTACCTGAGCCTAGAGCATGACCAACTCCAGTCTATCTAGGATTCGTTTGAAGAAATTCGCACTCTCCTTGTATTGAAAAAAATATATTTGGTTTATTAATCTTTTCTCTAGGGATCTTACGTATAAACAATGTACTAAGATTTATACTTTTGTCAAAAAAAATGTTTGCACCCTCTTTTTTTTTGGTTTTCAAACGTTCGCTTGAAGAACGCGGATAAGAGATCAACTTGATTTTTTTTTCATAAAATAGGTAATAGAAATATGAAGGTGTATCACCTAAATTCAATATTTTTTTCCCTACAAAATATTTCAGTATTAGCTAAAAACACACCAATTTGTTGTTTCGCTGCGTGATCACTAGAATTACGCGTCTAAGAAAAAGAGGCCAAAGAACCGACATATAATCGCCTCTATGAAAAGCGAATAAAGTCTTTGCCATCAGACTTATTGTGCTGGACGGGTAATAAAAAAAGTTCCTAGAGTATGCCATCTTCTTAACCAAGGGATACACGTGTTCAGTCTGATTGACCTTTTGTTGATCTTAGCAACAAACTGTTGATAAACCTCTCACATTCTACCGATATAGCTCTTTTGCTATTCAAGAACCCATTTTCACCGAATGATAATCTTACAGTGGCGGATCCAGAAGATAGACAATGGTTTTATATATATTTTTTGCCTTGATGACATAATTTTCTCCTGTCTTGTATTTTTTATCTCTTTATTCAATTAAAGTATAGGCTTACTTGTATATTTAGTTGTTGTAACTAATGATATTAAAAAAATACATGATCTTGCTAAATTTCTTGCCCTTCTTCTTAGCAAAACTAATCGAATGGGTGGAGTTAGGCATATATTTATTATACGTATTGCATATTATTAATAATATAAATTATTCAAATGTATGTTTTTATTCAATTTAAGTAAACCCAACCTTTATTATTTCCCTATGTATTTCCCATAATATTCATTAATACATAAAACTGTTCCCTAGACACATAGATTATTTAATTAATTTTATTACATAAAACCGACCTGTAAAAAGTGTATCTGATATACCTACATTGCATAAATAAATATATTTCATTTCAGAATTACTTTTTGGGAGGAGAGAACTGACTACAACAAAGGATAATGTGAGTGTTATGTGTGAAAATTGGTTATTATCCCAATAATAACGGTGGTACGATATTTTAACGGGCTATTGGAAAACTCGTGAGCGGGTAAGTATAAACAAACGACAAAACGGTAATGGTCACCGGGTAAAACAGAGTAAAGTATTGAATTGTATAGCATATATAGAATAGAATAGAAGCAGTTTATTTGTCACAAATGAACACAATATCATATAAACAAAATACACAAAACCACATGGCAAATGCGGTTGATTGGATTTCACCTTGTATTAGATATATTTTGCCTATCATTTTAATCGTATATATTCAAATTCAAATTCAAATATTTATTGCATCTATTGTACAATATAGGGTGTTACAATATACATAAGTTGTATCAAACATGACCCTGTAAGGGTATATATTATGTATATTATTATATATTGCTACATAAATTAAATAAACCTATAATCTAGTCCATGTAAATTTATTATTTTATTACTTATTGGACTAAATTTGACGTGTAAAAAGTGTATTATATGTATATACCTACTTTGCAAAATTTTTGAATTTGAAATTTGAATCGGTCTAAGGCTCGACTTATGGCTGTTTGTTAGAAACAAAAAATCGTCGATCTTCCGCCTTAGCCTTTATTACAAAAGGGAACACAAAATCAAACAAAAAATAATATATATTACGCAGTAATACTTTATATTCTCTGATTACGGTTTGCGTTTAAAGGTTAAACATCGGTCGCTCGGTACAAAGTGCACAACTTAACTTTGTTAGTCTTGTTATGAAATGAAATGAAATATATTTATTTATGTAATGTAGGCACAACATATACACTTATTACAGGTCAGTTTTAATGTAATATAAGTAATTAAATAATCTATGTGTATAGGTAATAGTTTTATGTGATAAATAATAATATGGGGAAATATGCAGGGGAATAATAAAGGCTGGGTTTACGTAAATTATACAAAAAAGATACACTTGAACAAAAATAAAGGAATAAGGAATAAATAATACAATTATTATATGCAATACATATATGCCTAACTCCGCCCATTCGATTAGTCTTGCTTAGAGGAAGGGCAAGAAACTTAGCAAGATTATGTCTTTTTTTCATAATATTAGTTACAACAAGTTAAGAGGTTAAAAGTGAAAAAGATTTTTATTTATTTATTTATTTATTTATTCATATTCAACCTACATCTATCTTTACAAGACTAACCTAAGACGATAGTGTAGCTACTTACTTAAATAGATATTGATCTATGGCATTTCACGGCAATAAAGCCGATTCTGTAGGCTTTAATTTTAGTTTTAGTGCTGTCAAACCTTAAAAAAATCCAAAGTAATTTAGCTTCTATTCCTAACAATTAAGGACTAGTTTGCAATGAAGAATATTTAGTTTTGACAGCACTAAAACTAAAATTAAAGCCTTCGGAATCGGCATTAATAATTTAGTATAAGTAAGGTTTATGAATGAACAGCTTAAAATTTAATGTACAATTAGCCATGATTTTGTCGAAACACACTTAAAATAGTATTTTAAGCTTATTTGGACAAGATCGTGATGAATTGTGAATTTTATTTCAAACTGTTGATTTATAAACCTAACTCATACTGAACTATTGGCGTGAATTGTCACAGACCAATACCATTTTCACTTTAAACTTCTTTACAAAAAAAAACAAAGTTAAGTTGTGCACTTTGAACCGAACGATTGACGTTAAACGTTAAGCCGGTCTTTGTTTCACTAATCTTGATCCAACATGGCAAACGCTTATACCTACATGAAAATACAATGGTTTCATTACAAGTTTATCTTAGTTCTATTAATTTAATTATATGACTATTCGAGTCAAAGCCAGTAAAAATTTTGTAATAATCATACATGTCAAGCGTTCAATAGTTTCATAAAAATTTGTAACTTTTTTATTATAGTTTTATTTTTTGTAGTTTTAGCAATTATATGATAATAATTAAAAAAATAATAAACTTTATATTTTTAAATATAAATACTCGACTGATGACGGCCTCACTGATGAGGCCGAAATATATCGAAAAAATATAAAGTTTATTATGTTTTTAATTATTATCATATATATTGCTAAAACTACAAATAAAAAGCTAATACAGCTAAAATTATATCTATACAAGTTTTATTTTTTGAATTTTATGACTTCATTTTAGTAGTGAAATTTTTACGCTAAAAAGAATGATAAACATTTTAATAGGTGGACCGTTTATTCTAATTTGTGTGAAATGTTTTGTTAAGAATTCATTAATTATAAATAAAATAAATACGTAACTAATAAATAATACAAATTAAATAGTAAAAAAAAAAACATTCTTATATGTAGTGGCAGCAAATGGCAATTTTTTGGCAGGCTTAGAGCTAAACTGCTTCACATACCTCAGCGTAATGTTGGCTCACGAAAATACGTAGGTATTTGCATTGTTCCTGCAGCACTCAAATTTCCCCCCCAATTAAATGTGGACAACAGAAACTCAAAATACCCCTCACCTCTTTTTTATCTAATAAGTTTAAAACGGAAGAGTTCATTATAATATGTAGTAAAAACAATAAAACATTGAATCCTAATCTAGACTTCGTCGAGCCAAGCAGGTACCCGGAAGATTACCCCCAAAATCTTACCCCAAGTGCCCTGCGCGGTTTCGCAAACACGATAACAGCTAGTATTTCAGCATAATGCCCAGGAGCTTGGCTAAGCCGTGGTGTCCTTGCGATAATTTAACCAAAGCTCGGCTGAAGTATAAGGGTTCCTACTTATAACTTAAGTATAAGTCGAGTCAATAGACCTTGGGAATAGAAATGGCAACCGTTCTATCTACCTCTCACTTAGATCTCTAACCCCATCTATACAAGGTGAAATTTAATCAACCGCCTGAATTCATACTGGAGTCTCGGCTAAAGATCAGGAACGAGGTTCAATTACCACTTTTTTGGAAATAGCAAAAAAAAAATTCACACCGGACTAGTTCAATTACAAATCCTAGTATAGGCAGTAAAGGAAGAAAAATTTTTTTTTAGAATTTTACCTTACTGGTCGTTAAACATTTTTCCTGATCACTAACCGAGTCTCTAGTATGAATTCGGGCGGTTGATTAAATTTCACCTTATATTCGCAGATGGAAATACAGATAGCATTCAGAATAATAGCAATCAATGGTGTCGATTCATTAACACGATATGCAAAAAAATACGGCTGTTTCTTTCCTGTGTATTTCATGAAATACAGGGAAAATTATTATCAGTTTCTGGTATATGCATTTTGACTATACAACGTGTAACAGAAAGGTGTAACCATATTTGAAGAGCTTATTCAGTCAATGGTATAGAACAACTTTTAGTATGGAGCCAACCCTGAAATCTCAAAAAAAAAATCTGCCCTTCCATACATTTCAGCCGAGCGGGATTGCATTTTTCTATGAAAAAGTTAATTATTTTTTTTCGAGATACAGGGTTTGTCCCATAGTAAAAGTTGTTCTATACCATTGACCGAATAAGCTCTTCAAATATGGTTACACCTTTCTGTTACACGTTGTATAATCTAGGATTATGATTTTGGAAAACATGTTTGGATAATTTTTCCTCGATAGAAATAATTGTTGGAATGAGGTCTTCTAAAACACACTTTTTCTCCTCGTTTAACGAGTAGAGGCCATATACAGAACTCAAACATATTTTATTAGATGGGTTTCCATAATATCTAGATTTTGATTTTGGAAATTTTGCTAGCTAGTTTAGTTTTTTAAATAAAAATATAAAACCAACTTTTTTCCCTTTTGTCCTGAATCCTCCCCTCCCGCACTAAGCGATTTTTCGCTTGGAGTGACAGTGACAAAAATAAAATTCGCATAGCCTCTTAACAGCGGTTTCACAGCCGGATTGTGAAAAACCTAATTAATTTTCTAATTAATTGAAACAGAACACTTAAATTTAAAATTCACTCAATAGTTACTCAACAAAACCTTATTACCTTTGTATTGTGTATGCTGAAATCGCAAACATTCTATTGGTTTCTGTAGATAAGAATTTAAATAGTTTCGAATTTAAAATTGTAATTTACAGAAACCAATGACCCTTTTTGTGAAAACCGCAAAATAAAATGTAGGCTTGCTATAGACTAATCGACTCGGAGTTGTTCGCAAATTATGCTCATAGTACGTGGTATATAGCAGCACAAACATTTTTTCATCGTTTTCCAAAAAAACGATCAATGAACTTTGATCCTGACCACTTACCGAGTCTCCAGTATTAATTTGGATATATAAACGAAAGTCACCTTTACACAGAATTTATAATACCTAATTTCGCTACCGCGTTTCGCCGAGTTTCGCGTTGTCGAGCAGAGCAGAGCTTTAGGTATTTGAATTTTTCGCAGTGAACTTATTTCAGTACAATTAGTAGGACCGATTCTACCAAACATGCTTTCGCGTTTGAACAATTTAGAACCAAAGTAGTTTTAACAAATCAAATTCATGTAATTAGTTAAGAAGTTGAATTACATTATGTATTTTGTAGACTTGACAAAAGTATCACAATCGTTAAGAAAAAAAACGGAAAAATCATTAAAATATCGGATAATATTCGGCGTTGGATTGGTATGATCAGTCTACTGATCTAACTACAAAATTAAATATTTTTTATAGACTAAAGAAATGATGAAATTTTCTCAATCCGGCTGCGATACCGCTCTTAAATAAATTAAACCCCTTCTGGGTACACTACCGAACGACGGTGGTGATCTGGCCACCATTTTTTATTAATTTTAATAATTTTAAAATTGTGCATGTAGGTACATAGCTTGTAATTTACTTGTATGATAAATATGCCTAATTCTACCTTGTTTTTCACAAACATTAAAGTGATCCTTTTTGACGGGTAGTTTTGAGTGCGTGTGATCAGCGCCCTCCGCGGACAAACTTTAGTCTGCGACGAAAGCCTGCGCCGTGCGCATCGATATCTGTTTTCGTGATCCATACCGTAAACCCAAGCATCAGTGCCAATCATCTCATCACATTCTGGAGAATCTTCATACCCAACCCCAGCTGGAGGAGTCATACTGCAGATCTGCAAGGTGAGTGAGTGACATTGTGGAATTTGGTGTAGACTCACTATAACCCTTTATCATCCCGATATTACTATTTCCAAAACACAATTTACTTTGGAGTAGATATCGAACATTACTGTATATTTTGTATTTATAGGTATAGTCTAGTTTTTAATGTTATTTAAGTTTTATTTTGGGTCAATAAACCCATTCATAATGTGATCAACTGTCACTCATATTTAAAGATGTAATAAGAGCAACAAACGTGGTCTTTGTAAGGAATAATTTAGCACATTTTAATGAGGTAACATTATAACATCAACTTTGAAACGTAGAGAATTAATCTTTGAGAGAAATAATCAGAAATAAACTGTGCGAATATTTTTTCTCAAATTCGTTGGTAAATGCTGACGTATTTTGCAAAAAGTAATCCACGATGTACTTTATTTAGGGATGAGGCATCAAAACATTTGGCTAAAAACATTACCGGATAATACCAGCAAAAACCGAAATTTTTGTGAAGCATTGACATTATACTTTGTTTTTTATTGAACAGTGGTATAAAAAAATAAACTTTTAACAAAAAAATAGCAACCGACTTCAATAGTAACAGCAGTCATTCACTAAAAAGTTAATAATAATTCTATAAAGACCGATGGTACCGAAGCAACACTTTTGCCGACTTCTTTCTTCCTGAAACGTTATGTTATCTTGAAGTCGGCGTTCTTATATTGGTTTCTATGTTGCTATATCGTAGGAAATACGCCAAAATACATCGAAAATGTTTTCTAGATTAAAAATAACCAAAAATATGTTTGAAAACGACCAAAAACTTGCATAAATCAGGTTTCTTCTGAAACAAGTTTTCAGTTTCACACCCGCGACGAAAATCGGAACGATTGTATTATCCTCGCAAGTTTTATGGAGCGGGCACCTTATAGCGAAATGAAACAGCATGAGAATAGGTCATTCATCATTGCATATGAAATTGCCGAAATTTTCTTACAGATTCATGAGTTAATAATTCCTGTAATCCAATAGATATATCAATTGTTTGTTTTTTGTTTGTTTGTTTGTTGATTTCAAGGTTTGACATCTATATATTAAATTTTGTTTTTATTTTCAATTTGATTTTAAAATTAAATCTTCTAAAACTGTTCGTCCTAAATGCCATCCATTTCTATGATAAGATTCGTAATAATTTTTTACAGCTGAGACTTTTCAAAAATCTAATTAATGATTCTGTTAGCCTTAATGTTGTCTCATTCGTATATATAAGAAATTACATATATACAACGTGTAACAGAAAAGTGTAACCATTTTTGAAGAGCTTATTCAGTCAATGGTATAGACCAACTTTTACTATGGAACAAACCCTGTATATCAAAAAAAAAAATTAACTGTTTCATAGAAAAATGCAATGCTGCTCGGCCGAAATGTATGGATGGGCAGGTTTTTTTTGGATTTTCAGGGTTGGTTCCATAGAAAAAGTTGTTCTATACCATTGACTGAATAAGCTCTTCAAATATGGTTACACCTTTCTGTTATACAATGTATAATAAATAGTCATTCCTAAAAAAAAAATGCAAAAATTTTGATACTGAAAATTGAGTTTCCTTCAAATTCTCCTCGTTCAAAACCGCAATTTCATATGTAAAGACCTTATATTTGGCCACGCCTACAACTGAATTGGTCGCGTCATGATGTTCTTAGGGCGACAAAAAAAAATTGTGTTTTTTCGAATCCATTTACTCCACTATAACGTCATCTACGTATTTAATTTTTGAGTAAATGTTTATTGAGTAATTAACTAAGATACTCACTGAAGGAAAACGCGATTGGATAAAATTTTCTCGATAGAATTTAATTCCTAAAAGACCTGTACATTGTTTTATTTTTTTTCATAATTCTGAAATCCTAATTTTATTGTGAAATTGCATTCTAAATGTCGATATTCTGTTTTTGTAAAGTCTCCTTGAAAATCTTTTTGACAAAATAGCTTATGACTTTATATGAATAGAAAACCGACATTTTGCTACTTTTCCACGAATCAGTCCCACTCGCACTGAGGTTTTTTTCGCATATGGAGTAACAGGGACGCTAAAACTTTAACATATCGCCTTAAGTCCGGTAGCAGGCTTTATGCCTACAAAGTGCTACGGCGTAGCAAATACACGCGGCTACGCAAATCACGTAGTACCTTATACTTCTACGTCTTGTATCGTATCTATTACTTTCACGTGCCACAACAACAGTTTTATTCTTTTTTTATTACACTTTTATACATTTTACATTATAAAATATTCAACAAAGACTACAGTTTATTTATAACAAACAAACATTAAGTTCAAGTGCCAACTCATTGCTAATAGCAACATCTTCCAGGCAACGTTTGGGTGAGAGAAAATAATATGTTTTAAAATTAAGGCACTCTTATCCCAAAAGAGTGACTCTCTGTCTTTTTCTTTACGTGTAAGGAGTAAAGAAAATAACCACACTTTTGTACTTTTTCGTTGTTTTTATCTGTTTTTAAATTGATTAAATAGGGATAATAAGGGATATTTTTATTAAAACCCACTTACGTGGTCGACCTAGAAAATTTAAAGAGCAATATTACCAGATATGTTTCGTTAATAAAAAAATGGAATTATGGAAATGGCATGATTTGAAAGGTCTTATTACATGCTGTGTTCGTGAATTATTTCTATCGAGCAAAGTTTATCTGATCGTGTAACACATGCGTGGAAGACCTAGATAAAGGTTTGAACTATATTGCATATTTTTTTTTTGGAAGTTTTAGACGATATTGGAAAGTTCTATTTGACTTTGAAATTACTGATTTTGGGATAAGAGCGCCTTAAGTTATGAAATTATTCCGCTTTGTGGAGGACCCTCTACGGTAAACTAGTTAAGGCGAGCATGGTTGTCAGAATGTGAAATTCTAGTTCTAGATTATTAAATAATTTTAACTTCTTTATAGCATTGCAACCCGTATTTTTGAAATTTGTAGTCAATTTCTGAATTATAATATTTTGGAATAATATACAAGGTGACTTTTTGATCATCGTCCAAATTCATACTGGTGGCTTGGTAAGTGATCAGTATCATGCACCAATAACAATTTTGGTGAAATTCCTAAAATGAAATTTCGACTCCCCATAGTGATTCACTCGGGACTGGAACTGAATTTATAAGAGAAGCCGAAATTTCATTATAAGAATTTCACAAAAATTGTTACTGATCTAAGATACTGATCACTTATCAAGCCTCCAGTATGAATTTGGACGATGATCAAAAAGTCACCTTGTATATTTTGCAGGCAATTCTTTCATATAAAAATGATTACTTTTTTAGCATTATATATTCCATTTATCTCTGATGGATAAAATCCGAAAAAGATATCCGTCAGAGATCGAAGGTGACCGACATAGCCTGCCGAATCAGTAAGTTGAAATGGCAGTGGACTGGCCATATTTGTCGCCGACGTGATAACCGTTGGGGCCGTAAGGCATTGGAATGGACACCACGTACAGCAAAGCGTAGCATAGGCCGCCCTCGTGCCCGCTGGACTGACGATCTGAAGGACGTTGCGGGTGGCGGCTGGATGAGGATGACTGAGGACCGCCAAGAGTGGCGTAATATAGGGGAGGCCTATGTCCAGCAGTGGACGAATACGGGCTGATGGATGGATGGATGGATTCCTATCATCACATAATCAAGAGAAATTAAAAAAAAAATTTGCTCACATTCTGCCTCTACTAGGAACAAAAGCTGACCGCAACCGCTTTGCCCCGCCTTAGGTACCGCTTGGCGAAGCGGAGGGTATTGTCGGATCTTACGAGATTGGTTTATAATAGTAGTTTATGCTACAAGGGCGCAAAGGAATAAATTACGAGGACGATTTAAAACATGAGCGTAGCGAGTGTTTTAAACGTAACCGAGTAATTTATTGCTTTTACGCCCGTGTATCATACTACGTTTTTCAATGCATAGTGTAAGGAAATAAAACAAATATAATTTTGTGAACTTTAAATTGTAATTGGCTCAAAAGGACTGTATCCAGAGCCGTTAAACAGTGGAAAAAAAAAGTATGACATTTATGGTACACAAGAAAGGCTGCAGGTTAGCCAACCATTGAAAAAAAAATAAAGCCCTAGGGCAAAATAATCGACTTTCTGTTCGGTTATGATGCATAAAAAGTGGGCCTTTACGAGCACATGCATTGAAATATAATATAATATAATACGCATGGGAGGCCGCTCGTGTGGGATGCAACCTGCGTGGATACTACGCTGGCGCCCTCTCATGTTTCCCAAAGCAGTAGGGCTGCTGGTTCGGCGGCGGCCGCTGCTGAGCCTGCTGAGCTCTCCAAGAGGCGTACATATGTGGCAATAGGTTCAAGCTACATGTTTGCGCCTTTTGGGGTCGAGACAATGGGGACATGGGGTCCCGAGGCGCGTCAGCTTGTCACGGACCTCTCTGTAAAGCTTGTGGACACTAGCGGCGACCGGCGAGCTGGCTCTTACTAGGCCAGCGTATAAGTCTTGCCATACAGAGAGGTAATGTGGCAAGTATTTTGGGCACTCTCCCGCAGGGCAGTGATCTAGAGGCAATTTTCTTTTTATAATTATTTCTTTAGGATTATTTTTGTATTAATTATTGTCTTTCACACGCATCGTTACGGTAATAAATTTATAGCACAATAAATAAATAAATGAAAAATTTATAATATTTTTAACGATATTTATATTTATTAGGAAATATGATATAACTATAATGATAAGTGAAATAAGTAACTATTCTCCATTTCAGGAGTCGAAGTATAAGGAAACAAAATACTCGCAGCTCTTTGGCTATAGATTAGCGACACAATAAGCGAAGACAGTCCACTTTAGGGCGCTTAATATCGCCAGATGGGTAATTTCTAAAGCCTTCTTCTCTTTTATGGCCAAACCAAAAATATAAAAAAAATGTTTTATGGATTATCAACTCTAGGACAACAAATGCAACATTTTTCTTTTTCGTACCACCAAACCTTCTACATGAAAAATTGTTTTAACTGAATGGTGTTTATTGGCTTGAATTCCCTACTGCTCCTATGCGGCTTTTTTTGATTTACTTAATTTATACTTTGATAAATAAATAAACTTGATAGCTATAAACATAACATATGATTATTCAATCGAACAATCACGTCCATGTGAAAAGTATTATTTTCTCCTATTTTGCCCTATCAATGACGCAGCGAGCGTCTTAACAGCCACCACGCATTGTGCGCTGATATGAACGTTTTTTTAATGTCATTTCCGTCGATATTCGTACAGACAAACATCGAGCTGCTATTTTGGCGACGGTAACCGCCTTAAAGGAAAGGCTTACATGGCGGCGGCGGCCATGATTTTTAATTCAAATACGAAAAACATCGTGCGTGTTCGCTTGTGGAATAATTTGAAAATTTCACGAACATTGTCAGCATAAATCGAATAAAAACACCAAAGGTGATAAAACGTGGTAAAGCTAAACCTAGTAGGTACGTACAAAAAGTTCTTGCTTATGAAAAAAAAAAAATTCAAAATGTAGATTTTATTACAAAAGTAATAAAATAAAATTAAACAATAAAAATCCTTGCAATTGCAAGTAAGTAATTGTACAATACAAGACACGTGCAAAGGTCTGGAACGTGCTTAGAATGTACATTTTGTACGTATTTATTGTTTGAGCAGGAGACTAACAAAGGAAATTAAACTATGGATGAAAGCTGCAACTACAAATAATTCAGCAATTTAATATTTTTAAAGAATTTCAATCAATTTGTTTCTTATTCAGTTATATCTTGCAATGCTATAAATTGTAAAACAATGATATTTGAGAAAAAGGTATAGATAGGCTATAATAAGCGATCTGCAAGTGGCATGTTAAAACTTGGCTAATTGGCTAACCTGAACTCAGTGTCGCGTCGACGTCAACGCACGACGTACGTCGCATAGGATGACGCACAACGAAAAATAAATTTCATGTGAAAATTTACCCCTGAATTTAAGGGTCCTTAAATTCAACTGTCAAAAGTGAATTTTACATTTCTGACAAGGTTTATGAACGACTTCGAGAATGAGCGTTTTTCCTTATGTCAAATTTAGTGTTAAATAAGATTCCTAGATGGCACTGTCGTATTCTTTAGCAACAGAATCAAAGACAAAATTTGCACAGATTCCAAACAAAAACCACTTTGACATTGATTGCTACGAAACATATTTTATCTATGGTGACATGGATAGCGCCATCTGGAGGAAAGCTAAGAACTAATAAAAAAAAACAACGAGAAAAACGCTCATTGTTCGGAGCTGTTCGTTTTCACTCGGCTGGTTGTGGAACGGGTGACAGTTAAATTTAATCTTTACACTGGCGTTTAGGAACGCAACCTTATTACGTCAATGTTTGTTTGAAATTTAAAACATAATAAATAAAAATAATCAACAAACCACAATCCAACAAATTTACAGTTCTGTATAAAAGCAAGAATAGGGATTAACAAAGTAAATTTCCCAGATTTAAATTAAATACCTGCTGTTCATCTTCGTTGAGGAATATTGTTTAGTAATGTTTTTAGGGTTCCGCACCACGGTGAACTCTGTTTTTAGTCTGCCCATCCGTATGCCTTAAAGATTTTTTTCTCCAGATATGACACTAAAATATCACTAATTTGTAAATATTATGTGGAGTGATAAAAAATTTAAATTTCAAAGTTTCGTCGCTAAAAAGGAACTCATTTTTTAAACCTACTAAATATCTGGTGTTGAAGCGTAGGAACTATTAAAAAGTTTATTGTAAAAATACACAATTCGCTTAGATTGAATTGTGTAAAGTTGCGTTGGTTGTAAAGGTTGGGAGGAAACAGAAATAAAGTGAAACTACTGTACAAGTGTTTTTAACTCAAGATTATTAAAAATTATTAATTAAGTCAATAATCAATTAACTAATATCTACCAAACAGTGTAAGTGTGCAAGTAAATGTTTAGTACAAAACCTTGTGCGTTTTAGGTGTTCTTCAAACAATCCATCAAAAACATTTATGAGCCACGTTAATATTCATCAACAGAACTAGATGTTCAAAGCTTTTGTTCCATTATGAGATGCCAATTACGTGGGAGATGGGAATCAAGTTCTGGATCTCTTCTTGAGATATAACAAACCACTTCTCAGTTCATTTCCTTTTCATTATGACCTATTACAGAACGCTTGCACGGTCTCGTCTAACGTGAAAGAAATCAGGGTTATTCCCATCGGCTCACTGGTCGGTCTATGGTTGCGAGTTGCATCGGACTGATCCCATCGACTCACTGGTCGGTTGCGAGTTGCATCGGACCAGGTCTAAATGTTCCCATCGACTCACTGGTCGGTTGCAACTACAAAATTAATGTATTTTTTTCCCAACTGACCAGTGAGCCTACTGAGTACTACTTTATTTAATGGAAAATTTTCACAATTGGAATTTGCTCAGTGGTCGGTTGGGAAAAAAAATCATTAATTTTGTAGTTGCAACCGACCAGTGAGCCGATGGGAACATTTAGACCTGGGGCTCTACCGCGTAATTCTCATTTGTATCAACTTCAAGGAAATGCATGCGAAATTCAACGCGTGCAAAAGAGATGGCATGTTAGGCGGGCGTCGTCGCACGCACGTCAAATTTCAATCTCAAGTTGATGTTGATGAAAATGAGAATTACGCGGTAGACCCGCTGGTCCGATACAACTCGCAACAAACCAGTGAGCCGATGGGAATAACCCAGAAATCATTGTCCAAGAAAAGTTTTAGTTTCCTGATTGAAGCTGTCGCTACAGCGGTTCGGTTTGGATGAAAGGGATAAACCTATGCGAGGAAGTGTAACAGACGGTTCAATCTTTAGTCGATCCTGCTTACTCGTATGGGTTTGTCCTTCATCCGGAACCGAAACAGGGGTACTAGCATGAACTTGTTATCGACTCGATATCGATTCGATAAATAAAAATGTAACTCTTATTTCATTGCAATAAGGGTTATCGTTTAGAATTTGTAGATTCTATCTGTCAAATTTATCTATCGACGCGTACGTGCTCGCATAGCAGACTCGTCTTGAACAAAGATAAACCTCTCGTCAATCAATCCCGTTTTTTTTGGTTCCGTAGTCAAAAAGGAACCCTTTTAGTTTCGCATGTCCGTTTGTCTGTCAGTCTGTCCGCGGATTAGCTCAGCGACGCTTAGTACTAGAAAGCTGTAATTTTGTACGGGCATGACAAAGTGGTTTAAAATAAATTGAACAATCTGGTCCCACGACCAAGCCTCTCTCAACGACTTTTTACTCCGGCTAAATCAGCATAACAATCTAAAATTCACACACGAAATATCAAACACCACGATCACATTTTTGGATGTTGATCTAACTCTTGGACTAGAAAATATTTGTGATGAGTGTCATGTGCTCTGTGATTGGTGGAACGGTAGAGCCAACCTTCCCCGTACTTCTGCCTTCCACCCCGCGCAGTGTCACACAATTTTCCCTAAAGAAAATTCACGGCAGTAGTATATAATAATATATGTATAATGAAGTAAAAAGGAAAACTATCACAACTAAGTAAGCTCTACAAGTTAACGAGTAATAGTCGACCAACGTATCGAGTAAGATCACAGACTAATGATATATTATCTGTGGTCATAGTATCAAACAAAAATTTTGACAGGTAACGACGGAACCCTACACTGCGCGTGGCCCTATACGCAATTGGCCGGTTTTTAGGGTTCCGTACCCAAAGAGTAACCAACGGGATCCTATTGCTAAGACTCCGCTGTCCGTCTGTCTGTCCGTCTGTCCGTCTGTCACCAGACTGTATCTCATGAACCGTGGAAATTTTCACAGATGATGTATTTCTGTTGCTGCTATAGCAATAAATACTAAAAAACACAATAAAATAAATATTTAAGGGGACTCCAACAGACATGTTTTTTCCGTATTTAAAGATACTGGTACGGAACCCTTCGTGCGCGAGTCCAACTCGCACTTGGCTGGTTTTTATAATTGACACTGTGACAAAGCACGGACTGTTTATCAAAAAAATAAGTATTCACATTTTTTCTTTTTTCAATTAACGAAAAATGTATCGGCTTTTCGTGCAGATTTAGAAAATCCCAGCGATGCAATGGAGTTCTGGAAGACAGTAAATAACCGAGTAATTTTATCAAAGTGCTTCATCCTTAGTATTGATAAGGTAAATAGCATATGGCCACGGCCACGACCTCAGACGTCAACCCTCCTTTTTCAAGATAACTGCCTTATTAATTGTGGAACTTCGCAGGAAACTAATTTCTTTATTATGCAAGACACATTTATTTCACAAAACGCCCCCTTCATATACCTCTGTAGTTTGTATTTTATTAAGGTAACACCCTAGCCCTTAATTTACCCAGTAGGTCCCTGGGACTCCCTACAAAAGTTTTTCCTTATTTTGATTCGTGACTTGTGCGCCTCAGTTTAGTGACGCGTCGAACATGGGAGTGAGCAGACGTCTAAGCGTGTTGCTCTTATCGCTACGTATCGACAACACAGCAGTCCGCAGGAGTCAACCAGGTCATATACGTAACTTTTTTTATTAGTGTTTCTATTTGTTATGCTGTTTTTTGGTTTATTGTTTTCAGGGTTCTTGAATGTGATTTTCTTTATTTCATCATATCTTATTACTAATACCCCTCTGCTGGCTATAGAAGCAAACGGCTAACAAAAGTTACCCAGAAATGAGAGAAAATATTGAAACATATCAATATATAATAATAATACACTTTGTGGAATATCGTCGTTAAGGCCCTCAATTTTCAAGCTTGCTTAGTTTAAGGGTCATAGGTAATCTACTCTGAATGTTAACCTAACTTGTAAATAAAGTATTTTTCATTTTTCATATGCCCATCGCGTTTGAAAAAAGTCGGCTTACCTGTGTAATTCTTATTCCAAACCAAATTGCCTAGGGTGTACAAAGAAAGTTTGTAAGAACTGCGTCGGTGGAGGAGATAAGGCCCTGCACGTTATATTTTATTTCAATGCAAGTGCTCGTAAAGGCCCACTTTTTATGCATCAAAACCGAACAAAAAGTCGATTATTTTGCCCTAGGGCTTTATTATTATTATTTTTTAAATTTATTTACAATGGTTGGCTAACCTGCAGACTTTCCTGTGTACCATAGATGTTATACTTTTTTTACACTGTTTAACGGCTCTGGATACAGTCTTTTTGAGCCAATTATAATTTAAAGTTCACAAGATTATATTTGTTTTCATTTCCTCACACTATGCATTGAAAAACGTAGTATTATACACGGGCGTAAAAGCAATAAATTACTCGGTTACGTTTAAAACACTCGCAACGCTCATGTTTTAAACCGTCCTCGTAATTTATTCCTTTGCGCCCTTGTAGCATAAACTACTATTATATAAAGGCATTTTGATTTCTTATTGCATTTGTGCTATTAATATTGTGATTGCATAGTGATTAAGGAAATAAGCAGGAATTTACTTCGTTATGTTTTGAATTTTCAGGTCAGAAGTAGGCCATTGTTATCATTTTGAAATTTTCATGTTGTTTGATTATAAGCTCAGAAAATACTGTTGATTACTAATTTTAGGGGAATCTATTTGTGATTGCAAAACTAGAGAGATAATGAATAAACAAAACTGATTTATTTATATAATGGTTGTTTATTTTCACAGAATCGTCGTTTTTAGTATTGGGAGTCCCCGGGACTCCCCAGGTTAGTTACGTACTATAAAACCACCAGGTAAATGGAGGGCTAGTTGCAAAGTCGTATAATTTGCTGAGAGAAGGTAAAAGTGGATCCAAAG
Source organism: Ypsolopha sequella (assembly GCA_934047225.1). Taxonomy (NCBI): domain Eukaryota; kingdom Metazoa; phylum Arthropoda; class Insecta; order Lepidoptera; family Ypsolophidae; genus Ypsolopha; species Ypsolopha sequella. Next base: position 24,231,434 of record OW203984.1, on the reverse strand, counting down.
AATAAATCGAGAGAGTAGTTCTAGGTATACTAGATACAGGGAAGTAAACCGGTTAGAACAGGTATGTGCCGGTATTTATGTCGCAGGCAAAATAGTAAAATTCGGAATTTTACCGAAGGCGCAGCGTCGTCAATTTTTAAACGCTCACTATTTTGCTATTCAGTTTATTTCAGTTTATTTATTCTTCAAACAATTTACATTGTATTAGAAAAACAATCTTATAATTAACATATTTTACAAATCTTAAAATTATAATCACATTGTATGTATCAGGTTATTAATTTGACGAATCTTTGTCATATAGTAGAATTCGACATTTTATTATTTAAAGGGGCAGACTACACAGAACAGCGTTCTACTACGTTCTACGGCCATAATAATCTATACAGGTTGCGGCACGATTTTTCACCGCTCGGGGAAAGTGGTGCGGGATTAGCGCATGTGTTCATTCGCGCACAAAATTACTTAGTGCGATAGAGAGAAAAATTACTAGCGCAGTCGAGGTTAGACCTCATAAAACGTGCCGCTGCCTGTATAGATAACTATAACCGTAGAACGCAGAAGGTGGTTCTGTGTAATCGGCCCCTATATAAAATGTGAAAAAATCGACAAATCGTAGAATTTTCTCCAAAAGAAATTTCTTTAACGGAAAAATAAATTGCAGTCGTATTGGCTACAAATATTTGTCCAGCTGAAGTATACAATTCAAAGGCAACAGAGTTCAAAGCACAAATAGCAGCGAATTTCGTACCAGCGCCAGTAAAAACTGGGCGGCTTTTCTAGAATTCCATGTTACTTTATCTACTCCCATACTGCAATAAGGTAATTGCAACATCAAAAGCAGTTTTATAAATGCCTACATTGTTTATCCGATGTCATAAGTGTTATATATAATGTTACATTATAACACCGCGATTCTGCGCTGCGATTGGCCCGATTTATTATAACAGCGCCAGAGAGCCAATCAACAACAAAGACGAGAAATAAGTCCTCACTTTACTTCTTAAGCCACGCACCCTTTATCCTGATTGGCCTTCAAGGCAGCATTACCGGGACGACGCACCCGAGGTTTATGAACGAGTGTTCTTCTTCTCATTTTTGGTGAAATTGTTAGTTGAAAATATTATAAATAAAGACGGTATTTTTGATGGTCGTAGATAAAGTATTGTGTGCAACTGAACAAAATTAGACATTGGGACACTCGTTTCGTTTCGTAAACAAGCACTCGTGTCCCAAACGTTACCATTGACTTGAGGTATGTCGGTGCATTTGGATAATTAATTATACTATAAAGAAGACAAACAATTCTCAAGTTTCTACGATCACGAATGGGAAGCCAGTTCAGTTTTGCACGAAAATCTGAAACGTGATCATATTTCCTCAAGCCAAATATGAAAAGGATACTGGTGTTAAGTAAGCGTTCGAGTTTATTGAGTTGCTTGGCATTAGCATCAAAGTAACAAATATCAGCATAGTCAATAATAGGTATAAGAACGGAGTTGGCGAGATAAATTTTGGTTGAAGTGGGTAGTACGTTTTTCAGAATTAAAAGGGAATGAAGGGAGGCATAGAATTTTCGAGAAACTTTTTCAATTTGAGCATCCCAATTAAGATACTGATCGATAACTAAACCAAGGTCATAGACGGTAAAAGAATAGCTGATATCGCAGCTGTTGTATTTCAACTGTGGTAACAAGTAAAAGTAAATTTTTACAATTTGTCATGAACTTCCAACGATGATAGCCTGACACTTGTTTGGGTTTACTGCTATATCAAATCGTTCTGACCAGCTTTGTGGGCTTTGTATATTATTCTATACAGTAATTAGGTATTATGATTATAATTGTTATTATTATTATTGGATATATTTTTTATATCTCGGGACTATGTAGTCCCGGACCTTTGAGAGGCGTGCATGAGGCCAAAACCAACACGTAGAGGCCCTTTAAACAATTTTATCTAAATGTGATGTGACACCAACCAACGATTATCCTTGTACGCACTGTAGGAGTGCACCCAAGGACAACCCCCAGTTTGTGTAGGACTATTGTAAAGAATGAAAACAAAGGAAACCAGACTATTGGGCTTGAGGTGCTAGTGGACTGGATATCTGGGACTATGGAAGGAACTATAACACCTGCCCGACCTACGTTAATAACACGAAAAAATGGGCAAGCGGAGACTCGCCAACTCAATTAAATGGGCCCCCCAAACCATAGTAAAACTAACATGTGTGCGTGCTAGTACGCACGAACTACAGTACACACACAACAGCAATATCTTAGTATACAAGGAAGGCGCCAGTCGGGGTCACGCCGCGGTCGCGCTCAGTCAAGTCTCTCGAACAAGCTGCCACGTCGCGCGCCATGCGTCACCGACCAATTCAAATATGTCGACAGTACGCAATCGAACATATTGTACTGTCTTCGGATGCCTCAATAATAATTCCTCAAATCCAGAATTATCGTTCTTCTCAATACCTACTCAACAAGAAAGGTATATATAAATAATAATTTGTAAATGTAAACCGTATTTTCTTTGTTCACATTTAACATAGGTACCTATGATCATAACTGTGCTATGTTTGTTAATTATTCAAGGTGTTTTTAAACGTGGAGCTGATATGGTTGAAATCGCAAAGATTTTTAATTTAAGACTAGGAGCCAATGTTTGATTAGATACTTAAATTTTATTAGGTACTCTAATGAATTTAACTGATTAATTTAGGTAACAATCACAAAGATTTTTAAGCAAAGGCATCGCCAGGGGGGGCAAGATGACATAAATTGTAGGTGAAATAAACTAATTTTAAGTTTTTAAGATAATCTTCCTGTGTTCCTCGCGAATTTTTCTACTACTTTATTATTAAAATCTCAAAAGTTTTTCGAATCTCTAGGGGGGAAAGCTACCCCCTTCCCCTCTTTGACGATGCCCATGTTTTTAAAGTAAAGTTCAGGAGCCAAAATTTTTTTTTACAATAATTAAGATAAGCAAGTAAGATTTCTTTATGAGTTATAGTGCCTAAATGTTTATTATGTATGATATGAATGTATGTTTGTTTGTAGTAGGTATGTATGTTTGGATGTTTCACTACATCGTCGATTGATAGCTCATTTGTCATAATCGGCTTCAAAACACTTTAACTATTGATTTTTTATTAGATGAACAATTATAGGAAACTAAAAGAAGGGACAACCCTGCAAAAGTATGTATTTAAGTCTCGTACGGGGCGTGAGTTAAACTACTGTTCTGGTTTTAATATGCCCAAACGGTCACTCGCACGGAAGATAATCTATTGTTAAAATGCACGCCCCTCCACTAATTATGATTGTTTCAATGTGTGGGAAGAAATACTTATTGCAACACTGTACTTGTGTGCGTGCGGCGATTTTTCTGTGTACTTGGATCCGTCCGCGCACTACGAGGTAAACTAATCATGCGATCAGTCCAGGTACTGGCGGAGTATGGCGAGGAGCGCACGCATTGTATGGAACGACACACCCGCTCTGGCATGCATTTGCGTCATTTATGCACTGGTTGGCCAACAGATCCAGCTGTTTGATAATTTAACAAGTACCGTTTGCATAAAAAACCAAAATAAATGCGTACGTAATATAAAATGGACGTTGCGGAATACGAGAAAAATGTAAATAGAAATGGTAATTAGAGTAATAAGTGGAAAGGTAAGTACGTCTTGTATGTCGAAATTATTTGTCTAAAAAAACACATTTATAAAGATTACTTTATTAATTAGTAGGTAATAAACGTATTAAATACATCATTGATAAAGTATATACTTTTTTATTAGTAATACAATATTTTATTTTATTCACTATCAGACTCCACATTAATAATAAATTGGAAATCCGTGTCAAAGTTTTTCATATATTTTTTTTCTATGTTACCGACATGCCGACATGTGTTTTCCCACATATTACTATCAATCATTTGAATTCGTTCATTTATTAGAGCCATTATAGATGTCAAGTTTTGCCCAACGTTTTTTTTAGCCACGTAGTTTTTCAATATACCCCATATCTTTTCTATTGGATTCAGGTCGGGGTGATACGGAGGTAATCGTAGAACCTGAAAACCTTTCGACCTGACTAGCTCATCGATTGCAAAACGTTTGAACTTCTCTTTATTGTTAAATATTAAATCATAAAGCTCTATTTTCTTCATCGATTCTTCATATGGAATAATTTTTTCATTCAGCCATGCTTGCATAATGCCCTTATTTGAATTAGAATTAGGACATTTTTCAGATACAACGTTGTGGTAGGAAGCATTATCCATGACTATCACAGCATTTTCTGGGAGATTAGGTAGTAATTGGTTCGTAAGCCATTTTTTGGCTTACGAATCAAACCTGACTCCGAAGATGCTTTTTCGTTGAAATGCTGACCGTACCTTTGCAGGAATCGACGCGTACTTCCACTTTCGTGTGCAGCCGGTGACTGAATAACCAATAACGAAGAGCAATTTACGTGTATTTCGTATTTACATCTACTTTGCGTGTGAGCGTAAGCACATTGGAGGGGCGTGCATTTTAGGAATAGATTATCTCTACAAGGATGCAACAGTTGCTGAGCGGCTAAAGGGTGGAGAGGTGTCACTGGACTTTAAACGACGATCACTTGCTCCCTGAGGGTGCCCACTCGCTACTTACGTTTCACATCCACCCTTCAAGCATATAGCTCTTGCTACTCCACTTTGACGGCCTCCCACGACAAGCCAGAGGTGGAAGATCTGTCCCTCGTCATTGTTAACTCCAGCCAGCCAACGAAGGCAAGCCGAAGATGAGGAACAGGACCTTCCCCCGGAAGCACGTTCGGGTCCGTGGGGTCGCTACTGTCCAACAGCTCGCCTCAAGCTGCCCTGCGTTTTGCCATTGCCCTGTTAGCCGTGTAAGTTTTGTATACGTTGCCCGCCTCTCACGTGACCTGATGTTCGGCTTGGACGTAGGGTTGGATTTTGAGAGGCTTTTTATTATTATGTAGGTACACTTTTCAGTCACGGGCCCATAGGGACCCGGTCATTTGAAAGGCATTCATGGGGCCGAAGCCAACATTGAAGAGGCCTTTGGTACCATTTAATCTAGATGTGAGATGGCTGCATCCATGGGGGCCTCTCCCTCAATGTATCATTGTGATACACTAACGGACAGTCCCCCACAGTTGCCAAACTATTGCCAGGAAGGAAGCGACTTGGAGTGGGCTATGAGGATGGGATGCTAAATGGGCCGGATAACAGGGCTATGGAGTGAGATAACGGACATCTGCCTCGAAAATCTCTCACAAATTTAAATATGGCAGATGGTGACTTGCTGCTTAATAACTATCTACCAGGATAGCCGTTGTGGGCCCCCTATCTAGCCACCATGGGGCGGCCAGGGGGCAACACTATGTAAGCAGCTAAGGTTGTCGAGAGGTGAGTCTGCGGGGCGCAAGATCCTTCTAACAGTCAAGTGCCCCCGGCGTTATGACATTTTACACTTCCAACCTGGAGCATAGGTTCCGCTCTTGCATCTCCACTCTGGCCGGCTGGTTAAGGCAAGCGCAGAGGTAGGGGGTGTGTTTCTGTGTGTATGTGTGTGTGTAAGCGCATGTGTGATAGTGTCCCCTGGAGGTAGGGTCCGTGGTGTCGCCACTCACCATCGGCTCGCCACAAGCCGCCCTGCGGTGACTGATTGCACTGGACGTACTGGACATACCAGAGGGCGATGGGGTCGTCACATCCCTACGCCTAAATTATCATTATTATTATTATTATTATTACAGCTTTATTTTCCACTTAACATAACAAAAAAAATATGCATGTAATTATAAATTATTTATTTTCATTTCTTTGTTATTTCATTTCTTTGGCCCCTCTATGGGTAAAAGCCTCCTCCATCATTTTCCACCTTCCGTTGTCTTTGGCTGTATTATTATTTATTATTATTATTCTATACAGCAATTATATAATGTTATTTTATATCTCTTTGCGATTGATAACTCGCCAAGTGCTCAAACATAGAAATTTATTTTTATCATAGTTTTCCATAAATTTATTGTTAAAGTTATTGGGGATAGATAAGATGCATAAATAAAACTACCAGTAACTAGTTATTTGAATTTCTTTTCGTATGACCTGTTATGATAAGTGAAATAAATATGTAATACTCGTAATACAAGGAAATATAGCTTTTATTTCTAAGATGCTTTGGGCCACAATCTATTGTCTTAGCGATAATGAGAATTCAAGGGTTAATTACAATTCTTGTTTGAAAAATATTTATATATAAAAGGAAAAATAAGTTTAATGCAAAAAGATACTTGTGGTTTGCTGTTAATTTTATAGTAGTTTATGCTACAAGGGCGAAAAGGAATAAATTACGAGGACGATTTAGAACACGAGCGTAGCGAGTGTTTTAAACGTAACCGAGTAATTTATTGCTCTTACGCCCGTGTATCATACTAAGATTTTCAATGCATAGTCTGAGGAAATAAAACAAATATAATCTTGTGAACTTAAAATTATGATTGGCTCAAAAGGACTGTATCCAGAATCGTTAAACAGTGGAAAAAAAGTATTAAATGTATGGTAAACAGGAAAGGCTGCAGGTCAGCCAACCATCGTAAATAAATAAAAAAAAAATAATAATAAAGCCCTAGGGCAAAAAAATCAACTTTCTGTTCGGTTTTGATGCATGAAAAGTGGGCCTTTACGAGCACTTGCATTGAAAAAAATATTTTGAACACCTCGTGTTTATTTCGAGAAGCACGTTCATTAGCCTGTGAAGACTTGAAGCTTTCAGCTTTTAGCAAACGAACGACGTTTCCATTAGGGGAAGCTGGCATTTTGCACACAAGTAATCTGTCGTATTCGAGAATAGCCCAATGATATTTGAGAAAAAGGTGTAGATAGGTTATAACTTTATAAGCGATCCGCAAGGGGCACATAAAACTTGGCTAATTAGCTAACTTGAACTCGGTATAGCCAGAGAATATAAAGTATAACTAGTATAGAGTTGGCGTCGTCAACGCACGACGGCCGTCAAACTATATATTTTTTTGAGAGTGACTTGCTATAGTGTTTGTCCTTCTAGCTTTTACAACTTTACCCTGACAAAAGGAGGGAACACTGAGTGCGCTTACCTCCTTACCGGACGTTCGTCGCACGGGACGACGCACAGCAATATAATATACAGGGTGGTCCAAAAGGTGACATCAAACATTTTTTTTTAAATTTCTCATGCCTGGGTGTATCCGAAAATACCCCATGTATGTTCCGCGATTTTTATCAGTTTAGAAGTTACGATTTTTTAAATGTTTATTTGCGAATTTTCTACCGGAGCAACTTAAAAAAATCATAACTTGTTTGTTCGTAAGAATTTTTTGTATTTTTTTTTCAAACATAATTGTTTTGATTTATTCTTTGATACGTTATAATCAACTACACAACATTGTTCATTACAAGTTACCGAAAAAAGGGTCGAATGTGAAAATTTTAGGTTTGAGTTGGACGGATATTAAGTTTTCAAAATCCTCTTAACATTAAGAAATGGATGTATCGTAGGTTTAAACTACTTTCAAAAACTTGAACAATGTATTCGCTTACCAAATAATATAAAAAACGTTTTTCGTCATAGGAAATTTTTCGATAAAATCTGCTTCCAAACTAATTTAGGGCAAAATGAGCTAAGAAAAAGTTGTGTCCGGAAACATTGTTTTAGCTTTTTTTATGGCCACCATTAGTAAGGCATCATCAAAAGCATTAAAATAATCTCAAATTGAACGATCAGTAAAACATTAAAAAAACATTTTACAAAAAAAAACTGGTTTTGCCTCATTCTGTGTTATGATGACCTAAAACTAATTAAACGGCTGTAAACTAAAAATTATCAAAACAAATTGGTTTATTACAGAAGATTTTTTAAAGTGACACCTTAGAAAAAGAAAAAGTTTCGAGAATCTTTAAAAAACCTCAAAAATATGTATTTCCCCCCCTCACTCCGAAACTTGTAGACCGAAAAATATGAAAAAAATGACAATTATAAATCATAACTTTGCCAGAAGAGAAAATTATAGCGATAAAAAAAATTGAGCAAATGAGAAATATAAAAAAATGGAAAATAAATAAAATATATTTTATTCAAATAAAATATGGGTATCAAATAGCAAGTGTTAAAATGTTGATTGTAAACATTTATGCTTTTATTATATTTACTGGCACTGGTTTTGAAAAATCTTTAAAAAAAAAACAAAAATATGTATGTCCCCCCACTTATCCCCGAAACTGGAAACCAAAAAATATGAAAAAAATCACGATAATATGTGTTTACGTAAAGATTGCAGGAAAAATAAAGCGGTTGAGAAATCCTTGAAAAAAAAATTACAAATTTAATTTGTCATCCACAATACGGAACCCTAGGTACGCGAGTCTGACTCGCACTTGACCGGTTTTTTTTACAAATAAAGCCCTCAGCACGCAGAATGCGGGGTAGTAGCAATGGTAGTCTTTTCACGAAAACCCTAAATACATTCTATACAGTCCAAATAATTGGAAAAAAAGTCAAAACTAGGTGTGAACACGAGCGAAGCGAAGTGGAGGAATTTTAATATTTAAAACTTTAAAATTGAAATTCACAGAAAACAATGGAAACTTTGCGATGAGAGACACAATACTATTAAGGTTATTGTAGGATAATAATAGAGCAAATTTCAGGTTTGATTCATTACAAAAATGCGGGTTTTTTACAATCCGCCTGCTAAATGGTTCTTAACAGAAAGTTTGCAATTATCCGGACCTTTTTGCAAAAATCCACGTAGCCAAATGATTTAGGACGCATGGCAATTGGCTTTATTTTTCCTGTAATCTTTACGTAAACACATACTACCATGATTTTTTTCATATTTTTTGGCCAACCAGTTTTGGAGATAAGGGGGGGACATACATATTTTTGGGGTTTTTTAAAGATTTCTCGAAACCAGTGCCAGTAAATATAGTAAAAGGATATATTTTTACAATCAGCTTTTTAATACCTACAATTTAATACCCACATTGAATTTTTATACAATAGTTTTTTGTTTATTATACTTCTTTTTTGAAATTACTCATTTGTGCTCAATTTTTTTTAATCGCTATAATTTTCCTGTATGATATGATAATTGACATTTTTTCTTATTTTTCGGTCTACCAGTTTCGGAGATAAGGGGGGGGACATGGGGGGACATACATATTTTCGGGGTTTCTTAAAGATGTGATTGTGAGCTCATTGACACAATCATTGTTGACATACGTTTGTCGTTTTATGGCTCGTACATTAAAATAATAAATATTCTGTATCCCCTGAAGATGGATTGATTTCCGAAACCAGTTGGGAAGTGTGCAACAAATATAATTATGTTATGAAACAACTAGTACAAGTGTTTATGTTCAAAATCAAGATGATCATACTAGTTCCAAAGCCAAATGACGTTTTCCGTGATTTAACTGATCTTTCCGATTTTTTTTTCTTAATGATTGTGATACTTGTGTCAAATCTGAAAAATGATAATGTATTTCAATTTCTTAACTACTTACACAAACTTTATTCATTACAATTATATTTTGTTTTAAGAATATGACATAGCCAAAACAAAAACCAGTTCCGGGCGTGGCTTATTCTATTTTACGATAGCGCGTGGGGGGAAATTCGTCCCGGTCTCTAAGTTCGCGTCACCATAGCAAAAATACGAATAGAGTGGACGAGGCAGGGTCAAAAGTAATACGTATTTTATTTTATCTAATTTATTACTGTATTTCGATCATCGTCACACGGCATTGATCCTACTTGCTATCACGTCGGGACGTAAATTTATTATGGTCGGCTAAAAGTGGTTTTTTGAGTGTTTGATTTATCAGTTGACCCTCGGAACATTTCAGACACTCCTTTAGAGATACATAATAATATTGTGGCGGTTAATTGTCACCATTACCCATTCTTTAAATATTTTTCGCCCGTTGAGCTGGTTTTACACTTGCGGGAAAATAAATTGGACCAAAAATTTCTTTACAAAAAATTTTTACTAAAGTTGTTATTACAAAAAGTGGAAACTAACAAATATTCTCGGAAGGAATGCACCACGTCACTACCTATCTCACTGTAGCCTATATCAATTATGCCTCTCTCATTCAACCACGTTTAACTGCGTTCCTATCTCATTCCAACTCATTTTAAATAGCGTCACTATTTATCTCACTCTAACGCGTGTTAAATGGCATTTCTAATGAACGTCAAATATTTTTACTGCCCGCCACTCTTTCATTCTAAATTCTAATTATTTTAAAAAATACGCAGCTCCTTTGGTAGTAAAATAGCAATAACTTTTTTTTCAAAAGTAATACACAGAAATTGCCAGATCATTTGAAAAACAATATTTGATGAGCCGTTATTTAAGACAATTTGCAAAACTAACATAGGACATTTTTTTTCAGGGTGTGGTATCGAACTAACCTAATTACAAAAAATTGCTCATAAATTGGGTTTTTATTTTTCTTCCTGATGTAACAGCATTTCAAGGTTTATTTTTGACTTTATCAATAGCATGACTATTCAGAGTTGCGCAACAAAAATTTTATTCTTAGAATTTAGAACTGGTTAGCTTTGACTCTCAAAAATCTATTCGAATTTATAAAAGTACCATCAACTCGAAGACTATCTACTTTTTGCTGAGGTCATAATTTGATATTCTGGTCAGTCATGAGCTGGCCTACCAGCCTTCCAAGGGAAAGAGTTGACTTTTGGGACACCTGTTTACCCTTGCGATAAATCGCCAAGTGTTTGAAATGTTCAGGTCTCTTTACGCAAAATGAAAAAACAAAACTCTTTTAGGATTAATTTGTTGTCCCTATGTTTGTCTGTTTGTCCGTTTGTCTAGGCAATTTTTCTGGGTAAAATCAATAAATGCTAATATTTACAGCCCTGTAAAATATACATATTATAACGTTTTTATGGCCTTTTGTTTAACTTTTTCATACAAATTTTCTCCTTATGAAAATATAGAGATCAACACTTTACATAATATTTTGCATTTGAAAGAAAGCACAGAAAGGAACTCTAGAACAAATAATGTAAAAAATATTAAACCATATCTTTCTATTCTAAAGGGATTAATAATTTACTCTTTGTTCAATGTGGCGATAGCTTTGTTTATTATTTTTTTCTTTCTTTGTTACAAAGATAACAAATATTTTCATACAACGTTTTCCTTAAGGGCTATTTCTCCGAATTTGTAACAAAATATTAAGAAATAATTATAACGGTAAAGTACAACTTTTAGCTAAGACAATTTATTGTTAAAAGTTTGCTATATGCATAAACATATTTTAATGATATTATGGTATCTTCAAAATAATTGGGTTTTCCATAAGCGTGATATCAGATTATTTAAGAAATTTACGGCTGGTATCACGACGACGGATAAGCCAATTATTTTATTACTATTGTAATATAATTAAAAATATGTTAATGCATACAGCAGACTTTTAACTATAAGTTTTCTTAACTAAAAGTTGTATTTTTACTTATTGAAATTGTATTTCTCATCAAGAAGTGCAAAATGACAAGATATTCAAAATAAGTTAATTGAATTTGTGAAATGGTTTCAGGTCAAAACAGTTTTCCATGAAACGGTAATTGTTTATACTTAGCAAAGTGTGTAAACTTAGTCATCTTAACATGAACGACGCCTGTATTTCTGTCTTTTTTATTTCCGGTATAGATAAAAATATACAAACTTGTTAAACTTTGCGTAAAAACGAGGCAATATTGACGATATCCTGACAGCTATTATGATGGTGTTTTACCAAATTTTGCTTTTTGGGCTGTATAGAGACGTAGTTAGATGTCACTAGAATATACTCATGAAAAAAGATATGAAGAAAATAAGCTGTAGACTTCACATTCGATTTATAACTATTGTATGAATTTTAAGAAAAATACAGGGGTAAAGGGACCTCTTAAGGAAAACCTTGTATTAAACTATTTGTTATCTTAGTAAAAAATAATTCAAGGAAAAAAATAAACAAAGCTATCGCCACATTGAACAGTAGATAATTAATCCCTTTAGAATAGAACAACATGGTTTTCATATTTTTTACATTATTTGTTCAACATTTCCTTTCTGTGTTGACTTTTAAATGCAAAATATTATCTCAAGTGTTCATCCCTACATTTTCATAGTGAGAAAATTTGTATGAAAAACGTAAAAAAAAAACGTAAAAACCTAAAACGTAATATAAATAAAAACGTCAAAAGTATGTTTTTACAGCTCTATAGAGGGCCGTTTATATTGGTATTTATTAATTTTACCCAGAAAAAATTTTCTAGACAAACGGACAGACAGACAAACATAGGGATAACAAATTAATCCTAAAAGAGTTTCATTGTTTTCATTTTGCGTAACAGAACCTGAACATGTACCGACAGGATTATCTACGATCTAGTAATTTTGCCATGCACTGTAAATATTTCAAAATAAATTTCTATATTTTAAATGCTTGGCGATTTATCCCAAGTAAGTGTACCTATATAATTTGCAAAAAACTTCACTTATTTGGACCTGAAATGGTGAGCCAATACTACAGGGTAATTTCACGAAAAGGTCATTGACCTTTGTTACAGATCTCAGTAAGTATAAGTAAATTAATTTGGGTTTCAATAACGATTACAAAATTATTCTTTTAGAGTAACATATATTATTTTCCCGCATAAAAGTATGAATTCATTCCAAATTCATTCAGTTTTGTTGTTATGACTATGGCACGATGTAGCTAAATCACTCATACGCATATTTTGTTGAGTTTTTAACGGCAGGAATATGATGCTCCTCGAAATATTACTTTATAAAATTAATTTCAATGTGTTTTGAAGTAGTTTTGGGAGATATTTATAGCTTGCAAAAAAGGGCACAGGTTCCACGTCTTACGGGCGCCAACGCTAGGCGTAGACTGACAATATCTTGCTGCCGCTGACTGCATCAGTGGATTTACGTATTTTTGGAAAAAGGGGGTGCTTTTTTTGACCCGAATAACGTGGTATTTGGAAAATGAATAGATATCATTCACACTAATTTTATTTAAAAAAAACCAACAAAATCGCGAAAGCGATACCTGAAACAAAATCGATAAAAAGTGTGCAATAGAGGGTTACAAAAAAATTCATTGACAGTACAAATATGAATCGATTAACGTGGTTTGTGGAAAATGAATACCTTAAAGTTCAACCAAAAACATGTATTTTTTTTATGGCTATACGTAACCTAATTATTGCAACAAAATCATCCGAAAGCTGACATTTTATTTCTGTTTGTATTTTCGATCCCCTTAATAAGCTAAATTGTCCAAACGCGAGAGCATGTTTGGCGCAACCGACCCTTCATAAAAGACCAACAAATATAATGCTTTTTCAATATATGGAGTGACCTAATTGTTTCCAAAGAACCCTCGGAAGTCTGGCGTTGTTCATGTTCTAGGGTCAGGTCAATCCTTAGGTCACTTTTCAATTATAATCATAATAACTATACGATCCATTGACAATTTACTGAGGCTGGTTTAAATTTTCCGAGCTCCGCTCGCTCAAACTGTACTAAAGACCGACCGGCTGTCTATTGGCAGCTGATATCTGCTAGTTAGTAGGGTTCGTTAGCTCATCCAGTTTAGTTTTCCGGAAGAAAGGATGCCACATGCCACAATTGTTTATTAGACCAATATCTACCGATAAAGATCGGTAGCCTTCGGGAGCCCCTCCAATTTGGGGGGGAAGAGAGGGTCAAAAATGCACTGCGCCAACCGTTAATAAAAAAAAATTAACTGTCTGAGTTTATCTACTACATCAAGATGGGTGTCTTTTTAAGGTAAATTAAGGACGTAGAACTCATTTCTGGTATAAAATTAGTGGTATATCAAGTAGTTTCTTGAAATTTTTTACAAATATTTAAATTTTATGTTATATGTAATTTTTAATTTCTGGTGCCACCTTAAAAAAAAAAAAAACAAGTTTTTTTAAATAAAAAAAAAACACTTTACGAAAGCCTATTTTATGCAGATAAATAAAAGCATAAGTTTTACCGGATTTTTATAATACCGGATAAATAACAAAAAAAACAATGTCGGTGAGCTTTTATTTTACTACTTACTAGCTACCTATTAACTAACCTGATAAAAGTATATTTATGTATAGTGTATTTATAAAAGTATATATATATGCATAAAAACAATAAACACATAAAAATGCTTTTCTAGGGTTATAATCTTTTGCAGCTTCCACCGCAGTGGCACAAATCGATACATGTTAAAATTCTTTTAACACAGTTGCATCTTTTTTTGCACCCTACTTTGCATTGACACCTATGCTGTCCACAGCTGGGTCGTCAGACCAGTGGGATATTCGGTGGCTAGCATAGGTATAGGTTAAGTTTTAATATTCATTTTAAGTCAGGGTTCAGCAGAATAACAGCGTTGTAGCCCTACTGCAACATTAAGCTGAGATTTTGTATGTATGTGTGTTTTTTCTCGTGTTTGTGGTATTTTAAAATAAATCACTTTTCTTTCTCTCTTCTTCTATCTTATTTTCTGCTTCCAGCCCCAATCAGAAGGACTAGGTAGAATTTGTTGTAGCACCAAAGCCTGGCCCCTCACTTGAACTCCCTGGTAAGCTGCGCGTAAAATATGCTGCCAAAGAGCCTCTTCTGTTAGTGGTGAATTTTCAATTTGCCGATCTTTTTTTGTAAAAAGATATTTAAGGCACTGATTGTTGGTCGTGCAGGTACTTGATCTAAAAAAGTAGATGTAATATGAGTTTTCTCTTCGATGACTTTAACTTTGTATTGATGTTTTTTCATGTTTTTGGTTGATACTCAGTAATTGGCTAGCATACCTATCATAGATGGCTATGACTAACTTAAGTAGCACGACCTCTGCCTCATTTATATAGCCATCTATAAAATCCTTATTTTATTAAATTTAGTGGCAAGTGGTAAACAAAATTAAATATCTTATGCATCCTCACTAATGATTATTTATATATTAAACATTCTTGATTTTTAAAAGAAACGCTCATACCTAGAGCTGATGTAATTGAGTGGCATGCGATGAAATTGTGGTTTTTCCCCGTTCCCACATGAACCCACGATTCCTCCAATCTTGGTATTTTCAGTATACATGCCACAGCGATAACTACCACATCGGTGTCTACTGTGCGTAGTATTAACTTCGTATGACTCTGGTCTACAGCCTCCGCGAAGTGAACCATCATTCGCGTCAGACTCTTCATGATTACTTGGCTCCAATTTTGACAGTTTGCGAGCAGAATTGGAAAGAACAGCTGACCCCTTCGCCCCGTATTTTTTTTATTGATGGGCAAGTCCATTGTGTGACATTTGGACAATATAAGTCCAAAAAGTTCTTCTTTATTCGTGTCATCCCAGTGAAAATTTGCCTATCCCTTGATGACTTAATTGAACAATTTTCTTATTCCGCGGCAGTTCGCTTCCAGTGCGGATGCAGAAGGCGGTTCTGCTCGATTCTGCTCGCATCGTTCGCCAGTTTCTTACCCTGGGGCTCTGAACCTCGGTCAACCTGTGCTTCTGCCGAGGGATGTATCGTCTCTCTCTCTCTTTAAATTCTTTTGCCCAAGAGGGAGAGACGAGATCAAAAATTCTCGAAATAATAATAATACAACATTGTTCCCAAGTATAGATTGTGAAATTCAAGTGTCTGTCCACACTCGTACACTCACGTTTCACCGAGGATTATTACGTCCCAGATAAATAGGATAGCCAACCAATTTCAGCAGATTCAGATTGCCTTCTTCCCGCGTATTACGAGCTGCTGCCCGCAGTGTGAGGCGCTACGTCGTTGCGTAAGCGTCTTTACTCGCCCTGAAAAAGGCAGTCTGAATCTGCTGAAACTAGTCTGCTATCCCGATCATAATATTTTTTGAGGTTAGCCGTTATTTACATTCCCCTTGATGATTAATGTTCTTGTTTCATAACATTACTCCCAAAACTAAACATCTCTCACTGGGCCCGAGAAAAAGGGTCGACAGAATGATATACAAACAGACAGACAATAAATTGATCTTGTAAGGGTTCCGTTTTTCATTTTGAAAAACCAAAATAATTTTGAATTTTCTGTTGTGAACACAACAAGACTCGATGCACTTATAAAATGGAATTCTGGCTGCAAGTAACTGAAAACTTGGTTACCGCAGGTTGTCACGGAAATTAATGGAAATTGAGTCGCTCGCACTACAAATGCTACATAGGTATAAACCAGGGGCGGCCAAACCGATCGGTCGCTCGTGGTAGTACATACAAAAATGTAGAACTACTTTCAAAACAATTTGCATGTACAATAAATGCAAAGCCCGTTGCAGAAACCGCCTGGAAGCGCAACAAGAAGCGCCGCCAGAAGCCTGAAGCTATGGCCGGCCATAGCTTCGAGAGGCGCGCCAAGCGGTTCTTCTTGCGACGGCGCCGGGCGGAGAGAACAAATGTATGAAGTTGTATAGGGCCGGCCATGGGTTGCATCTCGCGCGTCTTGTCCGGCTTCGAGTGACTTGCGCTCTCTCAACGGCGGTGTGCGGGGAGGTGGGGAGCCGCGCCAGTGATCGAGCGCATAGGAAGAACCTAGTGTCAAGCGCTTTGAGCGAGCGAGCGCGCTATACATCCGATGCGGTACAAAAATGTAGAACAACTTTCAAAACAATTTGCATGTACAATAAATGCTAGTTAGGAAGATAGGTCACGCTTGCAACAATCACAGTAATTCCATGCAGAAAGACCCGCAGTGCGAGTGGGATGGATTCCGGAAAAATAACAAAATGACGATTTTCTTCACTAATTTTGTTATTAAAAAAACAATGAAGGCTTGACTTAAATATCTAATCGTTTCAGAGTTTCATAAAGTTTATACAGGTTTTACTTTTAAATCTATAAATAATTATAAGTATGTATGGGTTTTCGCTCAAATAAGAGACAGAGCTATCTTTGTTTCTTTATTTTTTTTTTAATATTGGAATGACTTCAAAAGAAATTCTCATCGTAAGAAAGTGCATTATATTCTTGGCAGAAGTAAGTATTTATTTTTTAACATGTAGGGTTGCCAGATTCAAAGACAAGGACAAAGACAAAAATATTTATTTCTCAAAGCACAATATTCACAAAGATTTACAAAAATACCCACTTTAGAAACACAAAAAGAGTAAGTTTTGTGTACAGTATTGCGACAGACTATTAAATTATTACTTGAAGTATTGTAACATTTGAGCGAGAGGTACATAATAATTGATATAACGGGAGACCCCGCACTATAGCTTAAGCAACGAATAATTTGTGGATGGAAAAGTCGAAAGCAGGATCTTTAACTTAGGAACTTTGTTTGGACTAGTTAGGAGATAAACATGCTAAAAGTCCTTGCCCCTCCGAGTCGAGCCCGAGGAGGGGGGGCACAAAGAAGATCCCGTTTTTTGGTTTTTTGCTTACATCTCGAAAACAGTGCATTGTACGAAATTTTGTTTTACTACATAATGAAAGCTGATAAAATTTTCTACAACTTTAGCTTTCACACTTTTTATCTATCTCCAATCTTTGCCTAGCTATGAGCTTCAAAAAATGGTCGAATTTCAAAGCCTTTTTCACGTCAACCACGTTGGATTTTAAAATCGTTGTTGTTTTCGTAATCAGCGACCCGATAAACCATTCAAACGATACCCATGTTGATTTTCAAAATTTTTACCCCATTTCCCCCTTTTAGGGGTTGAATTCTGAAAAAACTTGAAACACATTTATAGATAAGAGTACTCCTGTGAAGTCTCGAATAAAATAGTCTCACTAAAAAACTTTGGACACCCGTTTCACCCCCTTAGGGGGTGTGTTTTGAAAAATCCTTTCTTTGTGGACGCCTTCACTATATAAGGTATCTATATGCAAAATTTCAAGTCTATAGAACCAGCTGTTGTTGAGATGTAAGCAAAAAACCAAAAAACGGGATCTTCTTTGTGCCCCTCCTCCTCGGGCTCGACTCGGAGGGATAAGGACTTTTAGTATGTTTATTTCCTAACTAGTCCAAACAAAGTTCTTAAGTCAAAGACCCTGCTTTCGACTTTTCCATCCACATACCCTTAGAGAGCACTCATTTCTCAGCCTACTAAGTCTAACTTATCTACGCGGAGTCTAGACATCAGTTACTAGAGAGGTTTGCAGCTGGGCTTAGACACATGTTGTACAAATTAATAATTCTGAACAACATAAAACAACCAGAAAATGTCTACAAGGCTCGAAATTATAAACAAATGTATATTTAAAATATTATGGATACCTAATATATAGTTAAATTTTGTATATAAAATTTATGTTATATGTAAAGTGGCAAAATATAATTAACTTACTTCGAATAAATTGGACATTTAGCCAATAATTTGGTCATGACACATCGTCATAATATTAAAACGAATGTCGTGAGGTGTCGTGGGACTCAAGGTTGGACCGAAGTTCTTTTCAACACTGACGCGCAACCCCAACCCGTACTATGAAACGCGGTAAGAAGCGTTAGCGATAAAGAAGTGTATGAAAGCGATACGATGAAAACGTAACGGTCGAAATGTTACACTTTTTTCGGCCTAGCCCTCATCCACCAAGTGTCTCGAGTATAATGTGTTATAGGAACGTTTCAAAAAACGTTTTCTAGGTGTTACTCGATCGCTTGTCGCCCAATTTTTTTCCAGTACACCGTCGATAGTATAAGTTTTTACCATATACTGACCAATCTGACCAAAATTTTCAAGCATTTTTCGTAGTAACTGTCTATAAAAGATGGCTTTAAATACTTTTAAGCCATACTGACAAAAAGTTTTACCATCAATTCTATTTTGTACACAAAATAAGTAACACAAAACAAAGTTCCTATTTTTGCTAGGAATAGCTGCCTTTATTTACTTTCGCCACCTTTTAAAGGAAAACATTTTTTAAAAGAGCCAAATATTTTTAGGTAAGAAAAATTTACTTGAAGAAAATTCGCAACCATTATTTCTAAATGGGGCATTACTTTCTTGTGTTGCCAATCTTAGCCCGTCTCGTTCACACCCCAAGCTCCAGGGCTTTTTACATTCACTTTTCACCGATGATTTATCTATACTTTGGAGACGAATAGATGCTGCTACATTTAAGTTTTAACTCTACTAACTAAAAACTTAGATCCTTCGTCGTTAAAAATGGTTGGAACGAGTGTGTAAAAAATAACAGCACAATTTAGTGCACAATTTAGGCAACAAAAGCAGGCCCAGAGCAAGCATTTTGATCCAAAATTCCACAGGTGAGTCAGAGATTAGATGAGGAATAAATTGATTAAAACATATTTGTTTTTTTATTCAGTTTACAGTATATATTTCTATAAAAACAATTTATTAAAATAATAATTTCCAGATATATTTCGACTTGTATAGTCGGCGTCAGTGGAATTAAGTAAAATTAATATAATATGTTAAAATGTCGTAAAATCAAGTGAAGTTTTATGACATTTTAACATATTATATTAACTTTACTTAATTCCACTGACGCCGACTATACAAGTCGAAATATATCTGGAAATTATTACTATAATAAAGTGATTGAAACATACACACGTCATGCACTATTGATTAAGTATTCTTCACCTCATGAATCACTCGTCAGCGGTCTTACCGGTCGGCCATAGCTTCAGGATTCGAGAGGCGCGCCAAGCGGTTCTTCTTGCGACGGCGCCGGCGGAGAGAACAAATGTATGAAGTTGTATAGGGCCGGCCATGAGTTGTATAGGGCCGGCCATGGGTCGCATCTCGCGCGTCTTGTCCGGCTTCGAGTGACTTGCGCTTTCTCGACGGCGCGGCGGTGTGCGGGAAGGCGGGGAGCCGCGCCAGTGATCGAGCGCATAGGAAGAACCTAGTGTCAAGCGCTTTGAGCGAGCGAGCGCGCTATACATCCGATGCGGTGGAAGGCGCTGACGGGTGTCGTGGCAGGGCAAAGCCCGTCGCAAAAACCGTCTGGAAGCGCAGCAAGAAGCGCCGCCGCCTGAAGCCTGAAGCTGTAGCCGACCGGTTAGGATCAAAATGTTTGCGCCGAACGTGGTTACTTCCTTATCTCTTTTGTTGGCCGTACATACTTGATCATTTTTCCATCACCTTGTTGGAATTTTCTGCAATATACATCTGAACTTTATCCATCAAAATAACGATGGTTTTACTGGTTATAAAATGTCCTTTACAAACTTCCCCGTTAACTTACTTCAATGTGTTATTGCTACACAAAGCACTTAAATGGTTATTTTTAGAGATGAAACGGATATCCGGTTACTATCCGGTATCCGGCCTATCCGGCCATATTTTTGGTATCCGGTATCCGGCCGGATAGTAGTCAGTATCCGGCCGGATACCGGATACTTAACTCAACATACAAAAAGTCGTTTAAATCACAAAATAGTTGTATCAATGATTAAATAATCTAAATTCTAATACATAAAGTGAATAAGAATTGAGCTATGGTAGATAAAGACAAGCTTTACATCAATTGTTGGGAATAAACGTTTATGCTTTTCTTCATACATTACACCAGCTTCTTTTGCTCTCACAATATACCGAATGTAACTCAACATGTATCTTTTAATAAAAACACATGGTCATACTGAAATCATACTAAACAACTTTTCCAAAGAAACATGCTTGTGGAAATGAAAAAATATTTTCATGTTTCCATACTCATTTTGAAAACCTACTGTTCACGCTACGCTACGTTACCAGCGTGACGTTCGAACATGACGTGTGATTCGCGCGCGCATGCGCGGATGACCACCCCCCCCCCCCGCCGCGCGCGGGTCGAGGCGCGCGCGGGCGCTGGACTCGCTCTGTTCCGTCCGAATCGTCTAGAGAACGACACATGTGTACACATTCGCGCCGCCGATACAAACAATCTCGCGTATCCTGTGTTATATATCAGTGCTGTGTATTAATCCAAGACATCCAGCTCATCACTGCTCATCACCGCCAACTCAATCAGCTCAACGAGAGGAGACGAAACACGGCGGATTTGCCAGCCCATCGAAACATACCAACCAGGTCAGTGCACCCACATTGTTTCCCACAATCTTTTCTTCTCCCGTGTCATATCCTCAAATCTCATCATCTCTGCATTTCTGTAGCCAGCGGCTACATTTTTGGCCCTTCGAACCGTTACTGAACCAGCCCCCGTCGATTACAGTCCATTTTCAATCCAAGAAAATTTTTGGTTTATATCACCCCCCGCCTATCCCCCGCCGGCCCGTAACTTTGTTTGAACCAGCCCCCGTCGATTTACTACAGTCCATTTTCACCCGGTTACATATTTTGCCCCCTTTCCCGGCAAAAAATATTTTGTGGTCTCGAATACCTATTGCGGGTAGGTAATTAGAACCGCCGCCTAGAAAATTCCATTTATCGGTATAGAACCGGCCCCCCCCGCCCCTTTACAGAATAAACTCAGTTTGTTATTATTATTCAGCTCAGATAATATAAGTATATTCATTCAGCCCAATTGTTTATTACAGTCCACTATACTTCTTTATTAAACCCAAATTTTACGAGATTTTGCGAGATATTTTTTTTTTTTGTCGGTGCGAGTATAAATTTGCTTTATTTCGTGCACTTATATACGTCACATATACGTAAGTTACGTGTGTTGAGTACATAAGTACACACGTTATACGGTTACGTATTATTACGTTGATTAAAGCTTGATTAGCATCATTGGATTGTCCGCTCATTTAGATACGATTTCTGCCAGGTAAACGCATTCTTTGTTGTTTATGAGTTCGAGGCAGTAGGCAGGTATTTTATTCTATAAATAGAATTTTCGACGACTGATGTTGTTGTTGTAAAGGTACTTTCGTGTAAACAAGAACCAACGTGTATTGTCGGCACATGATTTCAAGGCAAATAACATAAAAGTGAACAGGTTCATCGGCCCTTTTCGATATTTTTGTGTTGCGGTAATCTCACGTCGCAGTAATAGTATTCCGGACAGTTTGATCGTGTTATTGTCTGCTTTTTAACCGGATATATATATAGCACAAATATAGTAAAAAAATTTGTTTTTTCATCTCATCTCTGCTCTTGTTGTTTGTGGTACACATATAGGGTGTTCCACGTTGGTTTATCAGCCCATATACAGGTTGTTTAAAAAAAATAATTTTTTTTTTTTTTTTTTTCTCTCTCTCTTTCGTGTTTATTTAAGAGTTCCGTATTCCGTTTGAACATAGTCATTGTTACTTCATCCGCGCAAGTGTCTCAGCTCTGTTCATCTGTCTCATTAATTATTTTGGTTGTACGTCCGCTCTTATAGTTCAGATCAAACTCGTTGCGTATTTTGTCTTAGTAATCAACCACCTACTTTAACAGAATTAAGATGCCTTCGAAATCACAAGCCGCGATGTTTCGTGAGGCCGTAAAGGCGATAGTTCTGTTAAAGGAGATCGGTGCGGCGGTAGAGGCAGGCGACAGAAAAACTTATTCTGTGGCGGACTTCACCGCTCGTTACGCAAACATACAAAGCGTTAAAACTAAGTTAGAGAACGTATATTACGAGATCCTTGACGATGAGGATTTGTCCGACGAAACTGAGGCAGCCTACACAAAAAATTTTCAGTCGGCACTTAGCAACTATGATGCTATCCTAGTGGCATTCGAAAACTTAAAAGAAAAATCAGCTCTTCCGGACAAGACGCAACCCCTCAGCCCAGGTACACCCGTTGGTGTTCTACCAAAAATACCCATACCCGAGTTTCATTCGAACGTTGAAGAATGGCCCTCATTTATTGCCGTTTTTAGGAGCCTCGTCAGTGAGATGGCTACAGTCTCGGATGCTGTCAAACTGCATTACTTGTTAGGCGCCCTAAAGGGTGAGGCACACGATATGGTGAAACACCTCTACCCTACCAACGAGAATTATCCCATAGCCATGGAAATTCTCACCAAGCGTTACGACAATCGTCGTGTACTCATTGACCGGTTTGTGGACATTATAATGAACCTTCCGCACATCCACATGCGATCGGATATCCGCACATCATTCTTAATTCCGCTTATCTCAGCGCAAAGCGCTCTCCGCAATCTGGATCTGCCCATGAAGGATTCTGACTATGTTTTCGTGTCAATGGTGGTGCGAAAACTACAAGGCGAGCTCCGCACTCTTTTCGAGCGGAAGTACGGATCTCGTGCAACTCTGCCCACGCTCAAGAACCTCATTGAGTTTCTGGAAGAGCACGCACGCTGCAAGGAGAATGAGTCATCGTTCCTTGCGTCACAGGAGGCTCCTTCTTCATCACGGCTCGGCCCGTCAGAAAGGCTCGCTCAGCTCAATAAGCTGCTTCAGCCCACTCGAGGTACTCCACGTCAGCCCTACCAGGCTCATCAAGAGTTCCGCCCCATAGCTCCTCGACAGGACAATCGCTCCCCCCGTCCTATTCGTCAACCATTTATGGCATTTGAGACAGCGCCAGTTTACTCGGCCCGATCATCCCCATCACCCACTCGCCGACAGAATTATTCGGCTCAACTTTCTTCCCCTACTGGTGGTATGCCATGCCCATACTGCAGGAATAGGGGACACAAACTCATCGCCTGCCCAGAGTTCAACAACCAGCCAGTTCAAGGTCGGTGGGACTTTGTGAACTCACGCAACCGGTGCCGACGCTGTTTGGGTCCTCATTATGAGAACGAGTGCAGGTCTACACGTGCATGCAAGGAGTGTGGGCGGTCTGACCACCATACTTCACTGCATCGCCATGGGGCCATGTCTCCGACACGCTCATCTGCTCATTTGCTGCCTCCGTCTCTACGTGAGCAGCCCAGACAGCGCTCAGCGCATGAGCCTCAGTACCGTTCGGCACATGCTACACAGGCATATACGTCCCATCCCAACTCGCCCACTCAATCGCGATCGCCAAGTAGGTCTCGGGTAGGTAGTCAACAGTGACTACCTACAATAACAGAGCACTATGAAGGCGAGGACGACCAGCACTCAGCACACTCAGCACACTCATCACACATTCACTCATCACATACACACTCAGTTCATTCTCACTCAATGACTTCAACTCCAACAGAAGATTCCTGTAACTCCGCACAACGTGTAGTGAACGTCACTAACACACCAATTTTTTTGCCAACCATCTCACTTAAAATAGCAGACGTAAATGGTCAATTTCACTCAGCACGAGCCCTGTTAGACTGTGGAAGTATGCTGACTCTTTGTTCTCAGCGCATGGCCACAATTTTAAATTTACCATTAAAACATACATCTCTAAAAATCGCAGGAGTTGGAAATCAGCACACACAAAACTCAAAGGCATCAATCACAATTGTATGCCGACCTACTCACCGTGACACACCTATGATCACGGCCACAGCCCATATATTGAAGAACGTAACTGGGTACCTACCGTTGGAAAAGGTTCCAGATCTCGCTCAGTTAACAGGTCACCCACCGATTCCTCTTGCTGATCGAGAATATCACACACCAGCTCCGGTTGATCTAATACTAGGATCTGACGTTCTTGGTCAAGTGTTAGACGGAACCAAGGTTTCGCTCGGCCCTGGCAACCCCATAGCCTTCGGCACGATATTCGATTTTACATTGATTGGACCTTTCGAAAGTTTACATACCTCACCCACGAATCAGGTCAACTCAGTTCACATTGTCGGCTCTCACACGGACTCAGAGCATTCCACTCATGACATTCACAAAAGTCTTGAGAGGTTTTGGGAATCCGAGGAACCCCAAACCTACAAGCATACCAGCCCATTAGAGGATCAGTGTGAGGACATTTTCCGCACCACAACTACTCGTGAACCATCAGGTCAATATGTGGTTACACTGCCCTTTCTGCACAACGCGCCGACATTAGGTTCCACTCACGCTATTGCACTGCGCAGGTTTCTCAACTTAGAGAAGAAGCTGCAAGCGAACCCGCCCTTCCGCTCGAAATACGTAGAATTCATGTCAGAATACATAAAATTGGGACATATGTCGCCGTGTCACCCCAATACCTTTGCTCATAAATCCCATTTCTATATCCCACATCATGGCATATTCAAGCCAGGATCAGAAAAGTTACGCTGCGTGTTTGACGGAAGTTGTAAAAGCTCAAATGGCGTCAATTTAAATGATTGTCTCCATACAGGTCCAGCTCTTCAACAAGATATTGTTGACATTATCATGTCCTTCAGGATCTACTCACAAGTTTTCAGCACAGACATCCGAATGATGTTCCGAAATATACTCATTCACCCAGAGCAAAGACGTTTTCAACTCATTCTCTGGCGGTCTTCACCCGACCAGCCCTTGCTCACGTATGCCCTTAATACCGTCACATATGGATTAAGGTCCAGCCCATACCATGCCATCCGCACTTTACTCCAATTGGCTGATGACGAAGGTCATCGCTACCCCCACGCTGCTCAGGTCCTCCGCAAATCAATATTTGTGGACGACATTCTCTCAGGTGCAGATTCTGTAGAATCTGCTCAGTCGCTCCAAAGCGAACTGATCGAGTTACTCGCCCTAGGTGGCTTTCAGCTCAGTAAATGGACCTCCAACTCGCCCCAGCTCCTTGAACGATTTCCAGATGACCAGTGCGACATGCCCAAGGACTTTGACTTCAGTCCCGACTCTAATTCCATTAAGGTTCTGGGAATACAGTGGATTCCTCAAACTGATGAGTTCACTTATCGCATTTCTCTGCCCACTCATGCTCAAGTCACAAAGCGCTCCATTCTCAGTACAGTAGCGTCTCTCTATGACCCCAATGGCTGGGTTACTCCAGTCATCTTCCGCGCAAAGATTCTTCTCCAGAAGCTTTGGCTTCTGAAAATAGGATGGGATGAGCCTATCTCTGAAGAAGTCCACACAGAGTGGCAACACATCTCAGAGGATCTTCCTCAGCTCTCAAACCTCCGTTTACCTCGGCACATTTGTAAGTACAAGCCCACGTCTACTTACTCACTTCACGGGTTCGCGGACGCATCAGAGGCTGGCTTTGGTGCCGCTATCTACCTTCATGAGCGCAATATCACTGGACATGTCAATGTACACCTAATCATTGGCAAGTCCAAGGTCGCACCCATAAAGACTCGTCTCTCAATCCCGAAATTGGAGTTGTCAGCCGCGACTCTTTTATCTCAGCTCATGACTCGAGTGTCAGCCCAATTGTCAGCTCATATAGCCATTCAAACACACACATGCTGGTCAGATAGCACAATAGTGTTGGCATGGCTCAATACGCCACCTCACCGATTACAGACTTTCGAGGCCAATCGAGTGGCTAAGATCACAGCTATTTCAACTAGCCATACGTGGAGGCATGTGCCCACGAACCTCAACCCTGCTGACTGTGCAAGCAGAGGCATGTCTGCCCAGTCTCTCTCACTTCATGACCTTTGGTGGTCACCCAGTTGGCTCAAATAACCTACCTGCACTTGGCCCAAGATGCCACCCGCTCTAGGCCATCATGCTCTCCCAGGCCTTAAGCCCAAAAAGGTACCAGCACACATAGCAGTCCCAGATATCGATCTGGACTTGCTCACTCGCTACAGCTCACTTGACAAGCTCATCGGAGTGACGGCTTGTATTAAAAGGTTCATATTCAATTGTCGGCACAGCCCAGATGCACGGCGCTCTGGTCCGTTGACAGCTAGTGAACGCAGGGACGCTCTGTTGCACTGGGTCCGCTCTGTTCAGCAAAATGAGTTTGCTGAAGACATTAATCGTATCCAGACTGATAAGGTTTGTCCCGTTCGGCTCCAGCGCCTCTCGCCCTTCATAAAGGACGGCCTCTTGAGAGTCGGTGGTCGTCTCTCTCACGCGTCAATTAGGTATGACGCTCAACACCCACTCATTCTACCCAGCTCAAGTCCGCTCGTAGATCTCATCATAGACCACTATCACAAAATACACTGCCACCCTGGAGCTGACACATTACACGCCATATTACGCCAGCAGTACTGGATTCTGTCCGCTCGTCGTATTATTAGACACCGCGTGTTTAAATGTATTAGATGTTTCCGGTGCCGCGCTCAGCCTAAGGCTCCGCTCATGGCTGATCTCCCAGCAGACAGAGTTACTCCTCAGCCAGTTTTTAGTCACGTCACGACGGACTTTGCTGGACACTTCTTCGTTAAATCCAGCACGTTGCGGAACGCGAAACTCATAAAAGCGTACTTTTGTATTTTCGTTTGCCTCGCAACAAAGGCGGTTCATTTGGAACCAGTCTCTGCACTCTCCACGGAAGCGTTCTTTGCGGCATTGCAACGTTTTATCTCACGTCGCGGTACTCCGGTTCTCATTCGTTCAGACTGCGGCACAAACTATGTAGGTGCTAGGAATCAACTCATTGAAGTTCAGAACTTCCTCAGGTCAAACAATGATGCAATCGCTCACAAGCTCGCGAATCAGCACATAACTTGGTTACTGAACCCGCCTAAAGGGCCTTGGTTCGGCGCACTGCACGAAATAAACGTAAAATCCACCAAGCAACTACTTTATCGCGTGATAGGTGAACAGCACCTCACTTTTGAGGAATTCTCTACTCTTTTGGCTCGAATTGAGGCTGTACTCAATTCAAGACCCCTCTGCCCAATTTCATCCGACCCTACGGACTTTGAACCTCTCACGGCCGGACATTTCATTATTGGTCGTCCGCTCACCGCTCTACCTGAGCAGTCTTTTGACGACAGACCCATATCTGCTCTTAAACGGTTTCAACTCATTCAAGGGCTCTCTCAGCGCTTTTGGACTCTCTGGTCCAGATCCTACCTCCATACCCTGCAAACCCGCTCCAAATGGCTCTCCCCTTCTTCCCCTCCTCAAGTGGGTGAACTGGTCCTCATCAAAGAGGATGACCTGCCTCCGCTCCAATGGAAGTTGGGAAGAATTCTCCGCACGATACCTGGCAAGGATGGAGTGATACGAGTTGTGGATCTGGACACAGCTCATGGAAATCTGCGACGACGCGTTTATGGAAACCCTTCCAGTATTCAGAACCCCAGTACTTCTGAGCTGCGGGAGGGTTTACTAGCATTAATTCACAGAAAGTTGCTTTAAACCATTCCACTATTCAGAGTTGCGAACGATCTGGATTCGGGTATTGTTTCCGGTGTAATATTCAAGACTTTATAATAAAAATGCTTCCTCTACTCAGATCCCTAGATAGCATAAAAGTACTTAAGTGCGATCTGACTCGCGGGAGGGATTTCTGCGCTATGCTCCCCGATCTCAGATCGCAAGCGACACGAATCTGGATTCGGGTATTGTTTTCGGTGTAATATTCAAGACTTCATAATAAAAACGCTTCCTCTACTCAGATCCCTTGATAGCATAAAAGTACTTAGGTGCGATCTGACATTTCTGTGCTATGCTCCCCGATCTCAGATCGAAAGCGGCACGTGCCAAGAGAGAGAGAAAGAGCGATATCATGCGCATCGCGCTTTTGTTTGTTAGGGTTCCGTAGTACCTAAAAGGTACAATAGCAACCTTTATGGTGAGACTTCGTTGTCCGTCCGTCCGTCCGTCTGTATGTACCTCATAACTTTAGCACCGTTAGAGATAAAGACTTGAAATTTGGCACAAAAATTGCATTAATTTGCCCACATATTACAGTGTAAAAAAATATGAAAATTTTTAAATTGTTTAAAATATTTCTAAAACAAAAGTAAGAAAAAATATATATAATTCTAAAAAGGATATCAAATAAAGATATCAAATTAAAGATATTAAAGAGCTAACTGTAAAAATATGTATATTTACTATAACCACAAAAATATGTATGTCCTTGTCTCCTTATCTCCGAAACTGGGAGACGGAAAAATATGAAAAAAATATAAATTATATAAATTATAGATCATAACTGCCCAATTACAGGAGAACAATAGCGAAAAAAAAAATGAGCACAAATGAGAATTATAAAAAAGAAGTGAAATATATATTTTTTATATAAATACAATATTGGTATCAAATTGTAGGTATTAAAAATTTGATTGTAAAAATATATAATTTTACTTTATTTACTAGCTGGCACTGCTTTCGAGCAATCTTTAAAAAACAATCATATGTATGTCCCCCCCCCCTTATCTTCAAAACTGGTGGACCAAAAATATAAAAAAAATCATGATAATATGTGTTTACGTAAAGATTAAAGGAAAAATAAAGCGGTTGAGAAATTCACGAAAAAAATTGTTAAAAACTTTATGAATATATTGTCATACGTTTATGCAATTAAATTTTTTTTCTTAGTACTATGATATTCATCTTTTCTTTAATCTTCGCTTGATTACATAGATGTCCTTACTAAGCGTATTCTGTTAAACCTATAACCCAATTTTTAGTCTGAGTAGCGGTAGGAATTCATATCCATAACGCTAGTATTGCGTATGTAATGCCTCCCGCATTACAGAACTAAAAGCAGGGTAGGCTAATCTGAGTAGCGGTAGGAATTTATATCCATAATGCTAGAATTGCGTTTGTAAAGCCTCCCGCATTACAGAACTAAAAGCAGGGTAGCATTTAATTCATCAAACTGCGCGTTCAATCGCTAAAACCCTCCCGCAGCTCAGAAGTACTGTGGTTCTGAATACTGGAAGGGTTTCCATAAACGCTGCGACGACCTGTGTTCAAGATAGCCAGGCTGCCGTTGGATTCAGCTCAAGAGGAGCCGCAGCCCCGGCCCCCCCAGGATGTTCACGCTACGCTACGTTACCAGCGTGACGTTCGAACATGACGTGTGATTCGCGCGCGCATGCGCGGATGACCACCCCCCCCCCCGCCGCGCGCGGGTCGAGGCGCGCGCGGGCGCTGGACTCGCTCTGTTCCGTCCGAATCGTCTAGAGAACGACACATGTGTACACATTCGCGCCGCCGATACAAACAATCTCGCGTATCCTGTGTTATATATCAGTGCTGTGTATTAATCCAAGACATCCAGCTCATCACTGCTCATCACCGCCAACTCAATCAGCTCAACGAGAGGAGACGAAACACGGCGGATTTGCCAGCCCATCGAAACATACCAACCAGGTCAGTGCACCCACATTGTTTCCCACAATCTTTTCTTCTCCCGTGTCATATCCTCAAATCTCATCATCTCTGCATTTCTGTAGCCAGCGGCTACACCTACTTTAAATTTTAAAAGGGCACTGGGCGGGCAGGTTCAATTTTGTTTTTTCAATATGTTACTTTGGAAAATTTGTTCAGTATGAACAGTATATTACGCGGTTTCATTTAAAGATACCTGTCCATTTATATACAGTATACACCAATCCAAGGAGACAAAAGATACATATTTACAAACTTCGTTAGGATCGGAAATTGTTTCGCGTTTGCAAACCAGCATTTGTATGATTGCGATACGATCATTTAGAAATGATCTTCATTTAAAAAATGCACGAATAATCTCGCCCACTTGCACCCGCACGCACCTTGGTGCGTAATATTTAGACTTGGTCAATTAGCGCGAAACGCATATCTTGTGCCGGATATCCGGCCGCCGGATATCCGGCTATCCGGCCTAGTGCCTCGCCGGATATCCGGTATCCGGTATCCGGCCAAATCACTATCCGTTTCATCTCTAGTTATTTTCTTAATTACTCTTATTCAAAATGTACCCAAATGTAATAAAATGAACTTTATGTTTGTGTTTCAATTAAACTTGAAGCTATAATAGCAATAACTTTTAAGGGGCTTCAGTAAGTTAAATTAGCAGCTCGAAATAGGTCTGTACAAATATCGACAATAACAAAATAGAAATAACGTTCATGTCAGAGTGCATTTCAAAGTGGCTGTTATGACGATCGCTGTGTCACCGTGTAGCACAAAATAGAGAAAATAATGCTTTTCACATGTGTTAAGTTTGATATTTGAAAGTTTTAAACATCATTGTGTTAGATTTTTGTATTGCTCGTGTGTGTGTATAAGTTTTAACCTTGTCTCTTTTGGATTTAAAAAGTTTAAACTATTTATCAGTTTTTTAAAGCATTTGAAAGGTTATTAAAGGTATTTATTTTCTCGTTGTAGTTTAATGCTTTTAAGATTTTAAAACATCACAATTACGGGACATGGGTCAATATGTGTGATATATTTTTTTCAAAGTTTTGTAATATTCATATAGAAAGTTTAAACCAATTTAAAAAACGTCTGTAAAAGCAGTTTTGCTTGTGAAGCCCCTTAAGACGGAGTCTACGTTTGTCAAATAGGGCCGTTTTAAATTCTTAAGAACAGGCATCATGATGCGACCAACTCAGTTGTGGGCCTGGCCAAATGTCACGCTGTTTCATTTCGCTATAAGGTGCACGCTCCATGAAACTTGCGAGGACAATACAACAGTGCCAATTTCTTAGCGGGCGCAAAATTGGAAACATGTTCAGGAGTAACCACCTTTTGTCTGTACTATGGACGTATTGAAACATTATTTTTGATTGTGATTTATACTTGCGATTGTAATTGATGAAACATGGAAAGCATCTTGATTTTGAACACAAACACTTGTACTATTTGTTTAATAAAATATGAAATATTTATATATATTTTATGAAACAGTAATATATATATTTTATTGAAACAAATAGTACAAGTGTTCGTATTCAAAATCAAGATTATTTTTGGTTATTATTAATCTAGATTAGATTTTCGACAATAAAAGCACATTTGGCTACACTTTTGGTAAAAAACCGTTAAATTTATGTATTTTAGGGGTTTATCGTTAAGATATTACTCAAATTTCACGATTTTAGTTCGACTTAAACATAGATCTAGATAATGTTAATAAACTAAGCCTAAAATATTATAATAACATTCCATAGACACCCCACAATGTGTTGACAGCGTTGGTATGGAGGTTTGTGCGTGATGACGCCTCTTAAGTTTTGACCATATAATGCTCTAAGCTCTTAAGGGACCAAAATAGTTGGATTCTTATGGAACAGATAATATATTCCATTTCACGAAATCCGTTTGGCTATATAAAAGTAGTAGTGCGCACACAATTTTTTCTAGTGTGCGTAACCGGAACCTATAAAAACGCGCAACACACACAAAGCGAGCTTATCTGCACACGTCACTACTACATCAACCGTGCCACAGACTTCGTGAGGTAGAATATCTGTACTTTTACTCGTACAGTGGAGACCGCATCAAGTAAGACTCATTGGACTTTGTACATACCTATCTTATATTCTTCTCTGCAGGGGCTAATGTCGTACTGCATGTGTATAGCTTGATGTGTTCTCCACTGTACATACTTACACAAAAAGGATAATTTATGGAAAGTTTCACACAATGAAAAACGTAATAAATCAGTCGTTTATTACAGTGAAAAGCTAAAACGTTTAACTTAAACACATTTATGTACTCTTGACTTCCTGTTTGTCTGTTTTTCAAGTCAGTGTTGTTTATTTAGTCCTGGCCCGTAGTGCACACCAAGTGGCCATATGTAGGAGCATTTCCGTCTGTTTTTTATTTTTTATTTTAATATTAAATATTTAATATTAAATAATTTAATCCACTACCAAAATGAGCCGAAATATATAATAAAATAACTCAAATTTGATTCTCCTTGTGTTTATGAGTATAAAATTTAATGAAAAGCTTATATATTTTTAAGGTTTTCGAGTACAAATTATAGTATGTAAATTAAATCATACTAATTCGCCACGATAATTTTTTTTACTTTCTAAATAAAGAACCTCAATAAAATCATCAAAGAATGTATCTAATTTAAATAAATTTTCCCTAATTTAGCTCCAATTTTAAGGGCTCTTTAAGAAACAAACATCCTTAATGTTCACGACAGAGCAGGACAAAAGCTAATTAGAGATATTAAGACTTGTACGTAATATACTTATATAAGTCTAGATTAAGTGTCATGTAAATACTTAGGTTGAAATATTAAGTGACATGTAAAATATTTAAGAATCGTAGTACATAGTAACACTGCATCCGTTTTGACAAGGCTACAGTATCAGTGAAGGAGAAATATACCATTCCTCGCAAAATACACGAAGCCATCGAGATAAGTCGCCATCCCAACTTCAACAGGTTCAACAATCACGGTTGGCAGCTGGTTCCGTCTTGGAAACCGGTTCTCGATGGATCGAGCAACTTTAGGACAGTGCCCAGTGACAGTGACAACGTTGTGAGCTCGGTCTGTTTAATAACCGCCCCTAATAACGAAAAATTGGAACAATTAAAATAATCAAGTGCATCCACCATCCCACCTCCTTTGACGACGCAGCCAACGCATAGCGCACGAGCAACGCGTGCAGTTAACCGTTCGGCGGCTGCCAGTGCCCGTTAACAACGACGGGGAACGCCACGTCAT
Source organism: Ypsolopha sequella (assembly GCA_934047225.1). Lineage (NCBI taxonomy): Eukaryota > Metazoa > Arthropoda > Insecta > Lepidoptera > Ypsolophidae > Ypsolopha > Ypsolopha sequella. The sequence goes on along the minus strand of OW203984.1, from coordinate 24,198,038 downwards.
CGTCCTAAGAACTCGCCTTGATAATGCCGAAATTGTATCGGTGAAACTGTTGGAATGTAGTCAGCAACAATAATACGTGAGTGTTCAAGCCATATGTAATAATAATTAAGTATGTCAGCTCACGCGAGTTTTATTGAGACTCCCATAAACCTTGAAAAAGTTACCGGTTCAGAGTTATCAGCAAAAGTATCAGTCAAGTTATCAGTTATCAGGTCAAGAAAAATCTTGATCAAATAAGCTGTCAATTTCTCAAGGCGTCTTTTATTCAGCTGGTTGATTGTTTATTTATATTGGAGGTTTAAATTAGCATATTTTCAAAACTATACCGTGAACTTTAAGAGACATAACGCATAAAGTGCCCACAGAAATTGTTTTTGCTAGAATTCAAGGAACATTTCGGGGCAGTTGCTCATCCCCAGTAACTACCAGGATTAAGAAATGTACTTACAGATAATGTAGTTTCACCCGCTTTCGGGATTCTCCTGAAGAACTTCCTGAAACAAAAAGTTTCGCTGATGTGAAGGCAGATACTTTTTAGTTCGCAGTTTCAACTTGCAAATTCTTTTTGGTTTGAAGATTTTATGTACTTAACATAATATCATACACCCTTTTCCAAGAACTTGTGTTTATAATAATAAAAAACGCAGATGACAAAATTTCGCCCAAAATAACTTCTAACATCACCCAAGAATTATACCCATAAATCTACTCTGAGTATTGTGTGTGACACAACTCTTATAATTTAGCCAAGTGCGGGTCAGACTCACGCACAAAGGGTTCCGTACCGTCGCACAATACGGCTACGGAACCCTAAAAAAAGAATGATAAATACTCGTAACAACAGTACGAACAATCATCGGATTGTGAAATATTCTACCGCATAATATTCAGGACTGTTTTACTATCAGTTACGAAAATATCTTTTAATAACAACACTATCTGAATAGGTTAATATTTATTTATATTAAGATACTTTTATTTAAAAAATATGTATATTTATAATATTTTATAGAGTGCGCTATTTTATACACTTCTATGCAAGTATTTTTCTCTTAGAAAGTTTTTGACTATATTGTTTTATATTTTTTATGAAGATGGTTTTGCTGTAAGAAATCGCTTTTTTCCAGATAAGCTCGCCAACAAAGCGGATTTTAAAAGCTTTCATTTTATATTTAGTGATGTCAAAACTCGAATTTTAGCAAGGTAATTTAGCCTTTATCAAGTCCGTTTAAAAACTATTTGGCAATGAAGAAATTTTAGTTTTCACAGCACCGTACCTTAAAACTAAAGCCTTTTAAATGATTGCAAGGTAATTAAGCTTTTATCAAGTCCGTTTAAGAATTATTTTGCAATGAAGAAATTTTACTTCTTAGAGCACTATGCCTAAAACTAAAGCCTTTTAAGTGATTGCAAGGTAATTTAGCTTTTAACAAACCCCTTTTAAGAGCTATTTCGCAATGAAGAAATTTTACTTTTGACAACACTGTACCTAAAACTAAAGCCTTTGAAATTTTTGCAAGGTAATTTAGCCTTTATCAAGTCCCTTCAAGAACTATTTTGCAATGAAGAGATATTAGTTATTGCAGCACTACCTAAAACTAAAACCTTTAAAATCAGCTTTATTGTGCATATATTTTCAGTGTTATTTATTGAGGGCTGCTGCAAAATGGTGTCCTGACAGTCCTATACTTAGTTGCAACCACAGACGTTGAAACCCAGCATTTGTAAAACTAGACAGCCAGATTCAGAGCTCCACCGGTATAATATGGGAGATCCTCAACACAGATTATTCAGGAGAGATCCAAACTGCAATTAGACTCGCTAGAACTGTAATCAAGCACTAACACTGCAAGCGCTGAAATAGTCTGTAATTTGGCTTCCACAGTACCGCGTAGGTATCTCATTATAGTAGACGACTTTACTTGGAAGTACGAGTACAGGCACCAACAGTTCAAGCTACATATATACAAATATGTAAACAAATTTATGAGTGCCAATAAGAAGTCTTTTGCTGGCGTCCATACATACTCGTTATAATTCAGTTCATACAAACAAGTCATTAAGGCTGGAACAATCGTCGCATTGACCTCTTAACACTTTACCTGCCTAAAAAATCAACAACCTCACACTTTCGAAGGTTCTTTGGAAGAAATTAGGTCTTTCTTTATATTGAAAAATAATCATTTATTGTTTGGTAACGTACTTATGAAAGATCAACAGATCATAATACTATTTGTTTTATTCAATTTATTCAAACGAACCCTCGAAAGTCTGGCGTTGTTGATGTTCTAGGCTCAGGAGTTCTAGCACGCGCCGTCGATACAGTGTCTTTCCATCATACTTGCTCTCTCACACATTGACAAACGCGGTATGGGTGAGAGTGCAAATAGGATAGATAGACGCTGTATCGACGAACATTAAGTTTTCAACGGACAGTGTCACTCCAAGCGGAAAAACGCGCAGTGCGAAAGGAAGCGATTCAGGAAGAAAAACAAAAAAATGCATTTTTATTTATATAAAAAAAAAAACTAAAATGACTAGAAAAATTTGCAATTACCAAAATGTAGATATTGTTAAAACCCATGTAATAAAATATTTTTGGGGCTTGTACATGATAATTATTTATCAAACTATTAACTATGAGAAAGCGTGTGTTTGAAGACCTCAATTTAATAATTATTGCTATCGAGTGAAAGATTTCTAATCGCGTTTCTGTATTACAGAAATCTAGAAAAAGGTTCCGAAAATGTTATACTATTTTATCAAGTTGGTAGCTTCTTACTGAACGTAGTAAAACGACTCCAAAAAGTGAAAATTCTTCGCGGCGTCGTCGCCTTAACGGAACACTTGATGCTAGAGCATCAACAAGGCTAGATTTTCAAGGGTTCGTTGGAAGAAACTAGGTTTCTCTTCATTTTGAAAAAAAATACGTTTGTTTTACTGGTCTTTTATTAATTAAATCTACTTTTAAGGGGCTGCACAAAGCTAAAATTCAGTCCTGCTCTAACGCTTATAAGTTTTAACTGTCTATTCTGCTCTTGTCAAATGCAAAACTTCAGTTATTTTGAAATCACGGCTACAATAGGACAATAACTATAATTTTTTATGTAATAAAGATGGATTTTTCTAGATAGTATATCTGCGTGTATTGGTTTCCTTTCAATCGGGTTTGAAATATGGAAACTGAATCACTTTTTCCGTGAAAATCGTTGTTTTTAAAAAGTAATATACTTAAAAGAAGATTGAAAGTATGTTTATTTATAAAGTGTAATTAATAATTTTCTTGAGTCAAAAAACACGCCATATTTTTTTCAAATTTTTCCCATCTACATTGACGGAACTGAATCTAATGCAAAACTGATGTTCAGCATAGTGGAGCCCCTTAAGCAATGTCTTCAGATATAGTATACTTTTATTTAAAAAATGTATTTGCAACCTAGTTTTTTTTGTTTTTAAACGTTCCGCAGAAGAAAGCGATAAAGGGATAGACTTGTTTTTTTTTTTCATAAAATAGTTAATATAAATATAAAATCAATTTACTTAAATCCAATATTTTTTTGCCTACAAAATATTTCAGTATTAGCTAAAAACACACTAATTTGTTGTTTTGCTGCGTGATCATTAGTATTTACGTGTCCAAGAAAAAGAGGCCAATGAGCCAACATATAATCGCATCTATCAAAAGCAAATAATTTACTATTGGACTTATTGTGCTGGACGAGTAATAAAAAAAGTTGCCAGAGTAGGTTATCCTTTTAAGAGGATAGTTTCCGCAAAACCATTATTAATTCTTCCTGGTTTAAAGAATCTAGCAATACTACAAAAAAAGAAAAAAAAAATATACTTTTTTCGGAAATATAATACACACTCATATCGAAACAGAATCCTCAGAATTCATACCAATATTGAGAAATAAAGTGCCAAAGATGGCTTTAAAAAAAGTTTTCATGTCGAGGTTTAAGTTTATTTAAGTAAAAACCCGTTCATATTATTTATGGACTTAATTTTGTATAAACTTTATTAAACTCTTAACAGGACAGATATTTCATAGCAACTTTGCTTTTTTTTAAGTAATAAAATTAGTGAAAAATGTTGTAATTTTTACTATTTTCCAGAATCCGTCCCTCTCGCACTGCGGGTCTTTCCGCATGGAGTAACAGGGTAGTATGCAAGCGGAACCTATCCTCTTAAGAAAGAGGAAGAAGAGTGAGAATTCATAGGTCGTAATATAATCAAAGAACCAAGGTTTCAACTTTAGCAAACATGTTTAGTTTCTCGATAATTTTATTATATAAATAAACAAACCGGAGCGAGTTTCCGCCGGTAGATACAGAGTGTTTGTAAATTGTTTATCGTTCACGTGTTTTAATACCGACTTGTATAATTATCATCCAGATGTTACCGCACGGTAGTTTTAAACAAGTCGGTTTTATTAAGGCGATACCAAAAAAAACGGGTTTTTTTCGAATCCATTTACTCCACTATAACGTCATCTACGTATTTCATTTTTAGGTAAATATTTATTGAGTATTTGATTAAGATTTTTAATTAACACTACAGTAGGCGCGCCCTAATTGACTCCTATAACGGTCGCGCGGGGTACATCTGTAGCCCATTTTGAATGCAAATATTGTGGGTCATATTTAAGAAGAATGCAAAAGAATTTAATTTTATGAATAAACATCTTTATTTTTATCGTTTAATAATAAAAAAATAAAAATCATAAATTTTTTAGGTAGTTTTTAACGAAACAACAGAAATTTTGGAAAAATCAACATGAGACGCAGACGCCGCCATGATTTCCTAAAAAGATATTAATAATAAGTATATTTGTTATAAAACAGTATTTAAAATGCAAAAATAACACTGAATTAAAGTACCCTTAAAATATTAGTACAATCTTTGCATAAATAATAGGGATTTATCACATTCCCTGAAAGGTCGCGCGGGCTACATACACAGCCCATCCACTTTATTAGTCGTTCTGGTCTGAAGTCCGTGTGCTGAGGGTAGCGACACGCTGCTGAGCGACGCGGGGGTCCATAGTCGAGGAATACACGGAAAAACAGCGCAGTACTGAGACGCGTTTGAGAAAGAGGTACGAATAATATACCCTGGTCTACACCTGTAGCCCACGCGTCCACTCTAGTGTTAAGGAAAACGCGATTGGATGAAATTTTCTCGATTGAATTTAATTCCGGAAAGACTTCTAAATTGTTTTATTTTTCCGGAAATTCTGAAATCCTACAATACAATATAGCTTTATTGTCACACCACAAAAGAAAAATAATACAATAAATTGAACTTAAAAATACGACTACAAAGGGTAAGTATAAGTAGGCGGTCTTATCGCTTAAAGCGATCTCTTCCAGACAACCTTTAGGTGGAAAAAGGAATTACATTAAGATTGCTGAAAAGGCGGTGTACATGTAAAATAAGGTATACATAAAAAGTAGAAGCCAAGTTATATTAATAATAATACATCCTAATACGTACTAATACATACATGTACCAAGTACAAGTAAATAACCCTTGACAAATTTCCTGAAGACAGGCAGTGATGGAGCTCTCCTTATTGGCAAAGGAAGATCGTTCCACAACCAAACAGCTTGGACTAAAAAGGAATTTGTGAAGAAGGACGATGAGTGAGATTGTGTTGCCAAAAGGAGATTGTGGAAGGAACGTAAGGAACAACCTTGAGTATCATGAATAAATTGAAAATTAATCTTAAGGTAGGAAGGAATTGCATGATTATGCAACACAGAAAATAATAGAGAAAGGATGTGAGTATCACGGCGCTGACTAATAGGGAGCCAGTTAAGTTTAGAACGAAATTCAGAAACGTGATTGTACTTGCGAAGACCAAAAATAAATCTTATACAAAAATTTTGAAGACGTTCGAGTTCCTCGAGTTGCGCTTCAGTGAGATCCAAATAACTGACATCAGCATAATCGAGAATGGGTAATAAGAGAGATTGTGCGAGTGCAAGTAGGTAGGAAATTTCGGAGCCTTCTCATAGCACCTGCAGCAGCAAACATTTTTCAACTTACCTAACTAATTTCATTGTGAAATTGCATTCAAAATGTGGATATTATGTATTTGTAAAGTCTCCTTGAAAATCTTTTTATTGACAAAATAGCTTAGTATATTTTATAATAATACACATCGACTTTTTGCTATTTTTCCACGAATCCGTCCCACTCGCACTGAGGGTTTTTTCGCATATGGAGTAACATGGACGCTAAAACTTTTACGTATCGCCTTAAATAGACGCTTTTCATCAGCCGCGGTAATGGTCAAGAGTAAGTCCATTGACGAGTAGGTACACTTCAGTTTGTCGATCTCTCTCTTTCATCTAGATCTGTCATCTATCGCCCTACATCCGAACCTTGTGGATTCAGCTTTCATCTAATATACAGCATTTTGGCAGGTTTTGTTAAGAGGCGAATTTTATTTTTGTCACTGTTACTCCCATTGTAGCAAACTGGCGGTAGTGAAGTAGGATTCAGTTTACCTAGCATGTTTCGGCTGCCAATAAGCATAACTTGCAAATTCTTTGGATTCATCAGGAGACCAAATTATTTAGCCCAGTTGCATATGCTTGACAGGTCTTCATTCATAGCTTGTATGGCTAATTCCACGTGGTCTACTGTGAAATTACGATAAAGTTGCAAATCGTCTGCATAGAGATGGTAGGAAGAAGATAATGTTTCAGTAATGGAATTGATAAATACAGAAAATAAAAGAGGTGAAAGGACGCCACCTTGCGGTACACTAGCAGTGAGCTCGCACCATTCTGACGTTACGTCATCGGAACGAATGCACTGCCAATGACCACGCAGATATGAATCAAAACATTCTGTTACTAGAAGAGATACGTTAAGAGAGCTAAGTTTGAGTTTTGAGTAATGTTTGAGTTCTGTACATGGCTGCTACTCGTTAAACGAGGAGAAAAAGTGTGTTAGAAGACCTCATTGCAACAATTAATTCTATCGAGGAAAGATTATCCAAACATGTTTTCCAAAATAAAATCCCTAGATTATATAGTCGAAATGCATATAACAGAAACTGATTATAATTTTCCGTGTATTTCCTGAAATACACAGAAAAAAAACACCCGATGTCTAAACGTCCGCACGTTAAAACTTCATTCTTGTGTTAAAATTCACAAGTATCCGCCAAAAAACAGGTCATTCTGCATATTGGTGGTGGAACTACCATTTGGCGAACTTTGTTTTGAAAATCACAAGTACTTCTTTTAAAAAATGGCGGAAGAATAACGATATACTATGTGATTCCACCGGCGGAAGATTAGCCAGACAATTTTTTAAATCAACTTTTAAATTAGGATGGAGTTATAAAAACAAGATGTTAATAAAAAGTACAGTACGTTAAATGGAGCCTCACAATCTACAGATCATTTTGATCAACTTTTTCCAAGAAATGTTATGGCAAAAATCTTTTTTTTAACGGCAACAATAAAATAAAGATTTTATAAAATAAATATAACGGCAACATAAAACAACACATTCTTGATTTACATAACTATTTATAAATAGAAATTATATAAATTCTCTTCTTTATAGAAATATGTATGTATGTAAACTGTCAAGTAGTATGTAGTATTATAATTATATTATAATTTTTTTAATTTCGATTATTAATTTACAAGACTTGTTTTTTATATAGCATGTTGTAAAATATAGTTTACTGAGAATGTATGTAATATATCTATTAAAAATATTCAAATACTATTTTGACCCTCTACAATTCCCCAAAACCAAAGGTTAGCTGGTAGAAAATACTTAATAGTATTAAGCTCGCCTGTGTGCAGGAATTTTATCTTGTGCAATAAAGAATTTTATTGTTATTACTATTAAAATTTGTAAGGACAAGTAGGGAAATGAAATCATTTGCATGGGTTTGTTGCTATCGTAAAATTATTCTATACGTTCAATAGAACAGGTGATATCAGTTTTATAGCCCTTTAATAATAATGTATCTTGTATATTGATAAAAAAAAACTTACTCAAATTGGAACTCAAATTGTGAAATAATAATAATAAGCCTATAAAATCATAAAAAGTTTAAAAAACTAAATTTCTAAAATAAATATATTGCAAACTAAACTAAATATTTCACCATATATCGTGACATAATATAATAATATGATAAACAGTGTATTTGGGACATCGATGTTAATATTTTCAGGGATGATCAAGGAAATGATTTTGAGCATTTCTGACTGAATCTACTATTATGCAAAGTTTGGTAGTTTTCGAGATAAGGACATTTTTCAGTTTTGTCTGCTTAAAAGTAGGTAACTGCATTTAAAAAAACAAAACGCTTTTTATAGTTAAAGATATTAATTTAAGTTTTTACTAAAACTTACAAAAAAAACTGTTTCTACGTACAGTATTTAGCTTTATGTTTATGTTTAATACTTTTTGAACACATTTATATTGGTTTTTTGTTTAATTGAAGTGTATTAAGTAATCATTCAAAATAAAATCATATTTTTAGCCATAAATAGTGTTTTATTCAAATTTTAAGGAGATAAAACTGAAAAATGTCTATAATTCGAAAACTACTAAACTTTGCACTATAATATATTCAGTCAGAAATATTCAAAATCACTTTCTTTATCATCCCTGAAAATATTTACATCGATATCCAAAACATCCTGTATAAGGAGTAATGGTGACAATATACGTAAATTTTAAAGAAACCATTGTTAGGTTGGTTTTAACCAAGCATTTATTTAGAGCAGTGTTTTTCAAACTTATTCAAACTGCCATCCTTTAAAAGCAATTATTATTTCGCAACACAGCACACACTTTGAAATACATTAATTTAGAACAATATCAAGGAAAATTGGTAAAATTATCACACTATATTTTGTGACCGAACCTCACCTCACACAAAAAGTCCATGATTTATAGTTTTATTTATGAAGTAGCTAGAACGGCGGCAGATCGAGAGCTTTCCTAGCGAGTGCTTTAATAACGAAACATTTCTCTTAATAATTCACGTCCAGAATAAGACATACTATACAAAAATTAAATATACTATATTCACCATATTTTGGGGCGAAGATATATTCAACCCAAACTGCAACATTAGACCTGTGTTTAAATGCCTACTACTAATATACGGGAGGACCAAATGAAAAAATAAAAAAAAGGTGGGCATGATATAATGAAAAACAAACATCAGTCGCTCAGTAAAAAGTGCACAGCTTAACTTGTTTGTTTTTGTTAAGAAGTTAAAAGTGAAAAAGGTATTGGTCTATGGCAATTCACGCCAATAGTTCAGTATAAGTTAGGTTTATAAACCAACAGTTTAAAATATTTTTCACAATTCGTCAAGATTTTGTCCAAAAATGGTTAAAACGCTTTACTTTTCATACGATTTTGTTAAGGCGGAGTATAAAGCAAAATGCAGTTTTCGCAGACAACTTTATAGGTAATAATTTAATCACTTAAAATTTAAAAAAAATGACCTCCTCGAAGATATACTTCAGTGTTTTGACGGGCTATTTCGTATAATTTTTTATAGCACAAGTGCGGAAAATGCCGACTTTACGCACGCGCAGCGTGCGTAAAGTGGTCATTTTACGCACGGTGTGCTATAAACGCAATTACGGTAACTTTCCTCGATAGAAATAAATCACAAAAATGGGTCTCGAAACTAAAGAAAAACAGCTTTTTGGTCTGCTTTTTTGAGGATAGCGCCACGAAATTTTTCATAAACATTTGTTTTACAAACCTTTAATGTTGTGACAGGAAATATTTTCAATTACAAGTCTCAATGTAGCCGCAATTTCAAAATACCTGTAGTTATGCATGCGCAGCAGTTTATTAGAGCAGGATAAATAAATCAAAACCAAAAACGTTGGTTGTGGACGGAAGTTTACCTTGATACTCGGCCTTAATCGCGAGATATGTGCCGTGTGATGATAATTCTACTAAGACATCGTGTGAATCCGGACAAATGGTTTTTATTTTTAATAGTAGTTTATGCTACAAGGGCGCAAAGAAATAAATTACGAGGACGATTTAAAACACGAGCGTAGCGAGTGTTTTAAACGTAACCGAGTGATTTATCGCTTTTACGCCCGTGTATCATACTACGTTTTTCAATGCATAGTGTGAGGAAATGAAAACAAATATAATCTTGTGAACTTTAAATTATGATTGGCTCAAAAGGATTGTATCCAGAGCCGTTAAACAGTGGAAAAAAAAGTATAACATCTATGGTACACAGGAAAGGCTGCAGGTTAGCCAACCATTGCAAACAAATTAAAAAAAATAATAATAAAGCCCTAGGGCAAAATAATCGACTTTCTGTTCGGTTTTGATGCATAAAAAGTGGGGCTTTACGAGCACATGCATTGAAAAAATTGATACGTGTCTGTACAAAACGCTTCTAAAAATCACCCGCCTCCGGCCTTCGCAAATTGTCGCGTGTCAGGGCTTGCGTTTGTAGGGAACGCCTAAAATATATTTTGCGAATTCCAAAAACGGGTCATCGAACCTTGATACTTAGCACTTACCATGCCTTCAGTTTGAATGTAGCTTCATGAATAAAGTCACCTTGTATAAAAAATATAAGTGCAATTATTTTTTCCATCCATTGCGTCCGTGTGCAAAGTAAGTATATTTTCTCTTATTTTGCGCTATCCGGAGACGCAGCGATCGTCGTAACAGCCACTTAACAGTGCGCGCTGATATGAAAGTTATTTTAATGTCGTTTCCGTCGATATGTGTACCGACACACACCGAGTTGCTTATTTAGGATATGTTATGTATGCGTCTTAACAAAATATTCATGAAATAGTCAGTCATGTGAATATGTTATCTGTTCGGCATTTGGCAGATGAAAACTGTACCAGAGCAAATACATTTATAGTGAATATTAGTAAATACAAAAATTGAGTTTCGTAATAGTTTTGCACGAGTGTCACAATGTCTCATTATTTATAGTGGCACATAAAAGTTTATCTACGACCATCGAAAATATCGTCTTTATTTATAATATTTTCAACTAACAATTTCACGAAAAGAAGACATTGGTTCATGAACCTCGGGTGCGTCATTCCGGTAAAGCTGCTTTGAAGGCCAATCAGGATAAAGGGGGCGTGGCTTAAGAAATGAGGTCGAGAATTATTTCTCGTCTCTGTTGTTGATTTGGTCTCTAGCGGGTTTATAATAAATTTGGCCAGTTGCAGCGCAAAATCGCGGTGTTATAATGTAACATTATAACATCGGATAAACAGTCTTAGTACTTATAAAACTGTTTTTGATGTTATAATAATCCACTCTAACTTATTTATGTTTATGGTTAAGCAGATAGCGTAAGTAGTATTTTTACATGGATAAAAGTTTTTAAATTATCAAAAAATATCAAGTACTTACAGATATATTAACAATCAAAGTTTTAAGTAAAATTAATGTACTGCGAAACGCCCGCCAAAATGAGCGCGATGCCCACTTGACCGATTTGACGTCACACGACTCTAAATAATTTGGCAATAATTACATGCGTAAACATTTAAAAAATCGGCCAAGTGCGATTCAGACTTCGCGTACCTAGGCTTCCGTATTGTGGATGATAAAATTAATTTTGTCATTCTTTTCGTGAATTTCTCAATCGCTTTATTTTTTCTGTAATATTTACGTAAACATAAGGGGGGATACATACATATTTTTGTGGTTTTTTAAAGATTTCTCGAAACCAGTGCCAGTAGATAGAGTAAAAGTACATACTTTTACAATCAGTTTTTTAATATCTACAAATTGATACCCATATTGTATTTAAGGGTAATATTTTTATTTTTCTAACTTTTGTTTTGGAAATATTTTGAACAATTTTAAATTTTTTATACTTTTTACACCGTGATATGTGGGCAAATTAATGCAATTTTTTTGCCAAATTCATGTATTTATCTTAAACGGTGCTAAAGTTATGAGGCATACGGCCTCGGACATACGGACGGATGGACAACGGAGTCTCACCATAAAAGTTTTTTTTGTACCTTTTAGGTACGGAACCCTAAAAACAATATTTTTGATTTAATATTGAGATACTCAAATATCTGACTTATTTGAGACTGTTGGGCTTTTTGACCCGACTTTTCATGACCCAACTTTTAATGTCAAGAAAAGACATTAAAAAAGTGATTGACAAAATGATCACCTGACGAAGACCATTTAAAATGTTTTTTTTGATGTAAATATCATTGGTGATTGACATTTTGGAACAACGCAATATTTATAAGACTGCTGCTTAGATATAAACATATTTACGGAGTGCTCATTCCGAGTGGTGTAGTAGTTTCTCTGTGTACAAACGCAGGCACAAGCTGGGGAGAAGTCGTGTGACGTCACCCTCAGGGCGGCCGCGGCCGCCTCCTGGGAGCTATCGTTTATTCTAGCTTAGACTGTTAGACCCCAAAAAAGGCATCAGTTTAGTTTTCCGGAAGAAAGGATGCCACTTGCCACAATTGTTTATTGGACCAATATCTACCGATAAAGATCGGTAGCCTTCGGGAGCCTCTTCAATTTGGGGGGGGGGGGAGGGGGTTCAAACATGCACTGCGCCAAGCGTCATTTAAAAAAATTAAACTGTCTGAGTTTGTCAACTACATCAAGATAGGTGTCTTTTTCAGGTAAATTAAGGACGTAGAATTCATTTCTGGCATAAAAAATTGTGATATTTTAAGTAGTTTCTTGAAAATTTTTACATAGATTAAAATTTTATGAAATACTTTTTACTTTCAGGCGCCACCAAAAAAAAACCTCAGGTATTTTTAAGTAACAAAAAATACGTCACGAAAGCCTATTCTATGCAGATAAATAAAAATATAAGTTTTATTGGATTTTTAAAGGAAAAAACCGTAAAAAAAAAAAAAACAATGTCGGTGAGCTCTTATTTTACTACTACTTATTAACTAACCTGATAAAAGTATATTTATGTATAGTCTATTTATAAAAGTATATATATGCATAAAAACTATAAACACGTAAAAATGCTTTTCTATGGTTCTAAAAGAGTATTAACTATTTAATTATCATTTTAATTTTTTGCAGCTTCTACCATCTAAAACAAATAGTTCTAGGTGTGAAGTAAGTACTGCTGTAAGAAGACAATTGTGTTTCTGGTCACGAGTACCAATCTTTAACAAATAGGTTCTGGACTAGTCCTATCTTCTGTAAGAGAAATAAATATCCTGCTTATAGATGTATATACATATGTGTTATGTACAGTCATATGTACTTACAGTACTTAGTATGTATTTATTTAATAATTAAAAGATGACCGCTGGAAGCGGTACCATCCGTAGAATGAGGTTATAGTAATGCATATACGAGGGGCATGCCAAAAGAAATTAGATACTCAAAAATTATAACATTTATTCTTTATTACAAGTATCGATCTTTTCGAAGTATTCACCCTGAGCACGTATACACTTTTCCATACGTCTGAACTAATTGGAAAATACCATAGACCACTCTTCTTTAGACACCTCTGAAATCTCGAAAATATAGGCAGCCAGTGCATCTTCTTTGCTTTCAAACTTCTTCCCCTTTATTTTTTCTTTGATTTTTGGAAACAGGTAAAATCATAAGGTGCTAGGTCAGGGGAATATGGTGAGTGAGGGAGGATTGACGCATTTTTTGAGTCGAAAAAGTCAAGTGTTTTGGCAGACGTGTGCGACGCTGCATTGTCGTGGTGCCTGAGAAGGCGTCGGATTCCTGACTTCGGTCGCTTGTCACACCAAGCTGATATTACTGTTGGAGCACAAACTGTCACATACCATTCGGAGTTCATCGTTCTTTGATTCTCTGGCACTGCAGTAGCAATATGATCCGTTTTGCTGAAAAACGAGGCGACCATTTGTTTCTGTGTGCTTCGTGCACGGCGACATTTCGTTGGAGTTGGCTCATCTTCAAAGCACCATACAGTCGAATTTCACTTTGTTTCGGGATCATAGTTATAAAGCCATGTTTCATCACCAGTCAGTATATCATACACGTTTTTTTTCTCGCCACCGTCGAATTTATCTATCATGAATAGGCACCAATCCAACCGACGGTCTTTCTGCTCATCGGTAAGTTTGTGCGGCACCCATCTCAAACAACATTTACGGAGACCACCTTGGTCGTGAATTATGGTTTGCATTGCTGCTGATCCAATTCCCTGTTCTCGCTCCAGCTCTAGATACATAATTCGTTGGTTTTCGCGAATAAGTTTTTCGACTGCACGAACGTCTTCTTCTGTGACCGCGGTTGGCAGCCGACCTGTCTTCGCTTCATCTTTGAGACATCCCCGTCCTCTTTTAAATTCAACAATCCAATTAAATACTGTTGTTTGTGAGCAAACAGACTCACCAAAAGTAGTAGCCAAAAGTTCAAAACATTCTTGAGGCTTAAAACTTTTTTATAGTCATAATAAATCATAGCGCGACAATCACTTCGACTGAGCTCCATTGCTGCAAGCGAATTCCCGCCAGATTCTCGGAAAAATGATGCTCATCCAAATAAAAAAAAAAAGAAATGATGTGCGTTCTATTTTCAGATATATCAACAAACAACCAGCCTACAAGATGATGTATAACTTGCCAGTGTCAATCAAAGGAGTAAAGAGTATCTAACTTCTTTTGGCATGCCCCTCGTATACCTTTCTACGTCTCCTACGTTATTATGACATACTTGAGGAGTACATCGATTTATTAATTACAAATTAAATCATTGGCCGTGATTTATTTGTGTGATCGTCTAGTAGATTAGGACACTACGTTATGTTACAAAACGGTTATGCTTAAAACAATGTATATCATAATTCAACAAAGGAAAATAAAGTATTCAAGAAAAACTAATGTACTAGGTATTTGTTCAATGATACGACTTAGCTGTATTCTGGAACTCAGCTATAGTTCAAGGCTATTATTGCCATTGAAAATCCAAGGGAAAACGAAACACATTATTGGCTAAATCACTATGTAAAACTACTTTTGATTCGACATTCCGTAAGACGTTTAACGAATAACACTTTCATAGCTTCGTAAGTTCCGCGCGACATTATATTTTTAATTAGATAAATGATTATGTAATTATCGGATACCATAGTAAAGTGTGGGTGTGTGTGTAAAATATAATATTGCAGTTGTTTGGGTTAGAAAAAGGGGTTGATGAAACGTAGATACTCGAGGCACGGTGGCTGCACGCTGTACGTTGATTTAGCTAGACTTTTGGTATTTGAGGGGATTCTAGACCCAGATGAGTCCAGAATGAAGTGGGGGTTAAATTTATTTTAGCACAGTTGGACCTTTTTTGCATCCTACTTTGCATTGACACCTTGTTATCTCGAGGCAAATGCTGTCCGCAGCTGGGTTGTCAGACCAGTGGGGTATCTATTGGCTATTTTTCTGCTTCCAGCCCCAATCGGGGGGACTAGGCAGAATTTGTTGCAGTACTAAAGCCTGGCCCCACTCATGAACTCCCTGGCAAACTGCGCGTAGTATTTTGTCCAGGATGACACGAATAAAGAAGAGCTGTTTGGACTCCTGTCGTCCAAATATCACCCGATGGACTTGCCCATCAATAAAGAAATTTATGTAGCGAAGGGTAATCTGTTCTTTCCAATGTTGCTCGTGAACTGCCAAAATTGGAGCCATTTAACTTGAAGCGTCTGACACGCGAATGATGGTTCACTTGCCGGACACAGTAGACCAGGGTCATACGAGGTTAATGCACAGCAAACACCGATGTGGTAGTTATCGCTCTGGCAAGTGTACTGAAATTGCCAAGATTAGAGGTATTATCGGTTCATGTGGTAACGGGGAAAAACCACAATTTCTTGGCATGCCTCTAGATTGAATCAGCTCTAGGTATGAGCGTTTCTTTTAATAGTCAAGAATGTATAATATATAAATAATCAGTTTAATAGCGTGAGTGTGCATAAGACAATTTATTTTGTTTAAAGGTCCTGAAAGAGCGGAGGTCTTGCCTGTGTTCCGCGAACTTAGTGGATGCTATACAGTATCGTCTTTTAACGGCAGGGGAAAGAAAAGTGCTTTTGAAGCATGGAATTCATTCTCTTTTGCCACTAAAGGGTTTAAGGATCTTAAATATGGCAATATAAATGAGGCAGGGATTGTGCTACATAAGTTTGTCATAGCCATGTATGATAGGTATGCTATCCAATCACTGAGTACTAACTAAAACATTAATATAAAGTTAAATTCATCGTAGCGAAAAGTTATATTACATGAACTTTTTCAGATCAAGTCCCTGTCCCTGCACGACTATCAATCATTGCCGTAAATATCTTTTTACAAAAACAGATCGGCAACTTGAAAATTTACCACCAACACAAGCGGCCCTTTGTCAGCATATTTTACGCGCAGCTTGCCAGGGAGTTCATGAGTGGGGCCAGGCTTTAGTGCTACAACAAATTCTGCCTAGTCCCCCCGATTGGGGCTGGAAGCAGAAAATTAGCCAATAGATACCCCACTGGTCTGACAACCCAGCTGCGGACAGCATTTGCCTCGAAATAACAAGGTGTCAATGCAAAGTAGGATGCAAAAAAGATGCAACTGTGTTAAAATAAATTTAACATGTACCGAATTGTACCACTGCGGTAGAGGCTACAAGAAATGAAAATGATAATTAAATAGTTAATACTCTTTTAGAACCATAGAAAAGCATTTTTTACGTGTTTATAGTTTTTATGCATATATACAAGATGACTTTTTGATCATCGTCCAAATTCATACTGGTGGCTTGGTAAGTGATCAGTATCATGGATCAATAACAATGTTGGTGAAATTCGTAAAATGAAATTTCGACTCCCCATAGTGATTCACTCGGTACTGAACTGAATTTCTATGGGAAGCCGAAATTTCATTTAACGAATTTCTCAAAAATTGTTACTGATCCAAGATACTGATCACTTATCAAGCCTCCAGTATGAATTTGGACGATGATCAAAAAGTCACCTTGTATACTTTTATAAATACACTATACATAAATATACATTTATCAGGTTAGTTAATAAGTAGTAGTAAAATAAGAGCTCACCGACATTGTTTTATTTTTTTTTATGGTTTTTTCCTTTAAAAATCCAATAAAACTTATATTTTTATTTATCTGCATAAAATAGGCTTTCGTAACGTATTTTTTGTTACTAAAAAAAACCTGAGGTTTTTTTTTTGGTGCCGCCTGAAAGTAAAAAGTATTTCATAAAATTTTAATCTATGTAAAAATTTTCAAGAAACTACTTAAAATATCACAATTTTTTATGCCAGAAATGAATTCTGCGTCCTTATTTTACCTGAAAAAGATACCCATATTGATATAGTTGACAAACTCAGACAGTAAAATTTTTTGAAATGACGCTTGGCGCAGTGCATCTTTGAACCCCCTTCCCCCCCCAAATTGAAGAGGCTCCCGAAGGCTACCGATCTTTATCGGTAGATATTGGTCCAATAAACAATTGTGGCAAGTGGCATCATTTCTTCCGGAAAACTAAACTGGATGAGCTAACGGACCCAGCTATTCCCGCGCATTAAAGATGTGAACTTTAAACTTCTCTAACTTCGTCAATTATTATCGTATAACAATGAAACTAGTGCCAAAGTTTAAGTTATGAAAAGTACATTCAAGTTTGAAAAAAAATTGTTTGTGGAATAGTCTATTGCCTTATTGCAGTATGGGAGTATATAAAGAATTTTTACTATGATAAAAATAAAAACAAGTTGTGTCTTGGGACACCCGGTTGGAATGACTTCTCACTTCAAAATAATATACGTCAACAATACGGAACCCTATACGTATGCGAGTCTGACTCGCACTTTGCCGGTTTTTTTAACTAAACTCTTATTACCGAAGTTAGCGATAGCGATATTTATCACTTTTAGTATGAAATCGTGTCAGATGACGTCACGATACATGCCGTTAAGCTCACTTTGTTTGCCAATAACTTCGTCATTTTTTGACGTATCGAAAAAATAATTTTACTACTGCTTTTAGCTTTTTAAATCCAATTGATTTTTATAAAAATCTTCATGTAGGAGACGGGCTCATTTTCCAGACATCCGCAGGTTTTTCGGAAATCCCTGGATAGTCTGAAAGCATCCTTTCATTCTTATTTTCAAAGTGAGCGCCTAATTTTAGCCCCATTAAGGGGCAGGTAGTAGCCAACGCCCTTAAGTCGACCTCTGTCGGTAAAAATATCTAGAGTCGGATTGGACATAGAGATAGGGTGGCGATTGCCATCCAGGCCCTCACCTGCGTGGGCCTCGTCTGGCTTACTATACTATCTACACGCAAAATAGTCCACATTATATACGAAGAGAAATTTTCAAAGTTTTGAATTTCTTTCTATTTTCAATTTAGTCTAAAGATTTTGCAAAACTGTCCATCTAAATCATATTATATCAATAAATAAAGCGTATTTTTATAGATATTAGAGTGAAAAACTTTTTTTTTTTTTAATAGATATTATTTAAAATTTTAATATTTCCGAACCTCTTCTCTTTGAAGTAGAATTATTTGTGAAAAAAAATCTTTATAAGTTTAAAAAAGCGAGTGATCTGTATCCCAGATATAAAAGAAACCCAACAGTTTAGTTCTTGACTGTAAGCCTAGGACTGAATGGTATAAAAGAATTTGTTATGTTATGTGCATTAAAATATATAATAAATTGCCCAAAGAGATGGTTGAACTTCCTACAAATATGCTTAAATATAAGTTAAAATAATGGCTATTAGATAAAGTTATTATAGTCTGAAAGCCTACTTAGAATAATAAGAAATTATAATAAACACATAAATTTTAAAAATTATATAATTTGTAGGATGTGACATAGTGTGAATGTAATCTGTTATTTTTTTCTTTTTTTATGACACCATTTGAGATTTGACATGCATGCTAAATTAATTAAATTTATTAACTTCATTAACTAAGATATTTGTATGCTAAATTAATATTAGCTGATTAAGGCGCTCATTTTTCTTTATAATTTATGACACCACCATTTTGTACCCTTCTCAATGCAAATAAAGACTTATTCTATTATATTATATTGTAGAGGTGATGAAAATTTGCATATAATTGTCTAAGCTCGTCATTTTGCGTATTAAAAACAGAAAACTCTTAGTTCCCCGGCCGAATGAAATCTTGACTAGGAATTTTGAAAAAAAATCATTTTGCCATCCGGGCCCTTAGACTCAGTCCGACGCTGCAAATATTGACAGAAGCCATATTGAAATAATTGACATAACGTTCATATCAGCGCGCACTGCATTACGACGTCGCTGGGTCTCCGGATAGCGCAAAATAGGAGAAAATAATACTTTTCACATATACGCGATGGGCGGAAAAAAATTCCATAAATGATTTTTCGAAGCAATATTTTTCTTTTATTTTGGTGGTTTCAAAGAAATAACCAATTTTACTTAATTTTAGTCTAAAAACAGCTTGCCTGTGAACAATATTTTCATGGTGTTTTTTAAATGCGAGAATAATTTCCTTAAATAAAGTTTTTTATTATAGTTTAACTAACAATATGTCTCTTTTTATAACTTTTAAACATTTTTAAGAGAATTAACTTTATCAATAGAGTTATTTTCAGGTGACGCTGGGAAGAGCACCTTAAGTAGTTATGCACCTCTAAGCCACCCCGGGGATATATTTTGTCAGGATGATATATTTTTGACACCATTTAATTGTAATTATAACTAGAACTTACCCTTAATTCTAGAAATATATATTATTTCTCCGCTTAGCACTTGGATGTTTTCTGAAACAATAAATTCAAGATTAATTAAATCTAAAACGGTAAGGAAGTCGAGAATATGGCTTAAGTAACAATCTAGTTATTTCAAGGATATTCTTAATTAATTGTTTTAAAGCATAAATTTTACTCTGTTGATGTATTAGTAAGATTTATGAAGGTCGAGAAAGTTTTTTTTTTCGAACCTAATGGCTGGTTTTATTTATATTATGTTTATTATTAAAGGGTATTTTAACTCACAGCTTTTAGGAAAATTACTATATGCTAATCAATATGCCATCAATAATTTAAAAAAGGTTACGAAAAATTTCACGCTTTGGTGGTCTCTGTACACGGGTTTCAAAAGTTAGGGTACAATCACCCACAATAATGAAAAATATTTGAAATATAGTGACGTTGCTTTGACCTAAGAATTAGGAATAATTAAATACTTAGTAGATAAAAATACGAAGGCTGAATGTAAGGGTGAATATGATAAATTGTTTATAATGTGTAAAATTCTCCCAGTACACTATAATGTGAAATACCTCATAGGTTTACTTTACTACACTAAAGACTTTAAAGTTCTTAAACCAAATATACATATCACTAGAGCAGTAAAAAGCGGCAAACTATCACAGCCATCATCCAAAAACTATTATGGAGAGAGAACTAGGGAACACCTAACTCCCAAGTTATGTAATAACTGTCCTCTCCTACTGGAAGAAAATAAATAAAAATTGGTACCCTAAGGAATAAATTAAAGAGCACATTGTTATATTTTCTATAATTTTTTTTAGACTCCATAAGTATGGGTATTAAGTTAGTACCTAAAATGCTTATTTAAGAAACGAAATTTGCAAGAGCTTATCGCCAATAAACTGTTTAGCAGTTTAGCGAATATTGTGTACTGTAACTTGTGTAAAATATAATTAAAAATTAATGAAAAAAAAAAAGAACTTCATAATAAAATACACAATACAAAATATCATAAAGTTAGTTCTGGCCCACCGCATAGTTTATTGTTTGCCGGCAGATTAATTTTTATTACCTTACCTTAATCGATATACATATAATAAAAAACTAGAACCCGGTGTGTCTGTACATTGACGAAAAGTAATAATAATAGAAAGGGGGAGACTAAAGAAGAGTCAGCAATTTTTTCTGTCTATCTCTTTGTTTGTTCACACACATCTCCGAAACTACTTAACGGATTTTCATTTAATTTTCACAGGTGAACAGAACTTAATTTGGAGCAGAATATAAGCTTTGTTTCATTCAAATCGAAGAACAGAAACAAAAGTAATCGTTATTTAAGAGTACAGTAATACAATAATAACTAAATATTGAAAAACTTAGTATGTTAAATACTATTTAAAAACTGTAAAAGAGCTGTGTCAGTCTGTACATTGATAATATTCCAAAAAACAATGATGTAGGATTCTAATACAAAAAAAAACGGAATTTTGTTGGTATTTCAAGGATCACGCAAAAACTTTTGAACTGGTTTTGATGCGGTTAGCACTGTTCGATCCTCGGCAATGAGGCGTGGGTTACAAAGAAAGCAGATCAGTTTTCGCTAACATATTATCCAATTAAAAAACTGGTATTTTTTTTTTGTATTATTTTTAATTGCGAGATTCCCAAGGGATTAAAATTTACAGAGTGGGCGCATCATCTTCTTCCACGTGAACGAAGAAGTTGCGGGCAACAATAAGTGAATAATACGGGTATATAATTGGGGAAGGGGTTTACTATGGTGCAAAAGTCAGGCCATATACTTAAGGTCATATTATATCATCACGACATCAATCCCTGAGGGGGTGTGTCAGATGTGTTCTGAGTGTGGACTGTGAAATGCAAGTCACAGTCCACACTCGGTACACCCACGTTTCACCGACGATTATTACGTCCTCACGTGATGAGCTATGAGCCCTATCGCCGTTTTTCGGTTGGGCACAAATACATGCTTTTTACGGCATGCAGGTTTCCTCAAGATGATTTCCTTCACCGTTCAGAAAGTGGTAAGTATTAGGTGACACAAATACTATGCACATACATTCTGAAAAACCGGGGATCGAACCTGGGTCACAAGATTGAGAGGCCAGCGTTCTACCGCCTGAGCTACCACCGCTTAGGTCAGTTGGTTAGAAAATAAAATACTACTATCCTAACCAAATGAAAAGGTTTTGCCCTTGCCCAACGACAACAAGGAGTACACGAATAGATCAATGCCCTTGCCTGAAATTATCAAAGCCAGCCAACTGTTGGCAGGGGAATTCATGATATATTCAAAGTTTGGATATTAATATGGTGTACAACGACTAAACGTGATATTAACTATTTCTCTGATATACTAAACAGGGAAAAATAGGTTGAGTAGTTTTGAGCTTTTCATAGTAAGATTTCCTATTATAGTAGCTAAAATTCAAACGATAACTCGCTAAATAAGTATTAGCACACACCCGTAGGGTTGTCAACCGTACTTTAAAATAAAGTATCTTACGTTATTTTGGGTGTCTGTACTTTATACTTTTGAATACCAATAATTACTTTATTTCAATTTTTACGCAAAATAATTTATTTCAATCTTTACGCAAAAATAGCCAGCTGAGACAGCCGTAAAGAAATCCGAGGGAAAATGTATGACTTAATTAGAGCACAAAAAACACAGTTTCACAAAAGGATTTGAAGATGTTAGTATGGAGCCTGGCCTTCCTAGTTCCTTCCTTTGAACCTCCTTGGATAACGTATACTTTTTAGGGTTCCGTAGTACCTAAAAGGTAAAAGGAACCTTTATGGTGAGACTCCGTTGTCCGTCCGTACGTATGTCACAGCCTCGTAACTTTAGCACCGTTTAAGATAAATACATGAAATTTGACACAAAAATAGCATTAGTTTGCCCACATATCATGGTGTAAAAAAAAATATGAAAAATTTTAAATTGTTAAAAATATTTCCAAAACAAAAGTGAGAAAAATAAAAAATATTAGCCTAAAAATACATTTTGGATACCAAATTGTAGGTATTAAAAAGTTGATTCCAAAAATATATACTTTTAATATATTTACTGTAACATATAGCTAGGCAATATGTTAGGTTTAGGTAAGGCTAGGTTTTATAGGTAGGTTAAAGGACTATTTGTTTGTGTTTAGTTGGCAATCGATAACCTTTATGGATCGACATACGTCGCATTGACTGAATTATTTCGTGTTTTCCAAAAATAAATACAGATATCTTTCAGACAAAACATGAGCAAGATCCCTCAGAGAGTCCGATTAGTGCAGACGTAATTCTCCATAGAAAGATTCCTCAGAGAGTTCGATTAGTGCGGATGTGCCTCTCCATCCGTAAATCATTAAAGAAACACAATAAGTGAGTGCTCTACCAAATTTGGAGCTCCCCTCCCTTAATATACGCATGATAATTAGGCTGTGTATAAAAAGAAAAAAGAAAATATAAAGAAGATAAACAAAATATAAGGGGAGATGTAACATATAGCTAAGCAATATGTTAGGTTTAGGTAAGGCTAGGTTTTATAGGTAGGTTAAAGGACTATTTGTTCGTGTTTAGTTGGCAATCGATAACCTTTATGGATCGACATACGTCGCATTGACTGAATTATTTCGTGTTTTCCAAAAATAAATACAGATCGAGTATAAAAAGATCTTTCAGACAAAACACGAGCAAGATCCCTCAGAGAGTCCGATTAGTGCAGACGTAATTCTCCATAGAAAGATTCCTCAGAGAGTTCGATTAGTGCGGATGTGCCTCTCCATCCGTAAATCATTAAAGAAACACAATAAGTGAGTGCTCTACCAAATTTGGAGCTCCCCTCCCTTAATATACGCATGATAATTAGGCTGTGTATAAAAAGAAAAAAGAGAATATAAAAGAAGATAAGCTAAAAATAAAGTGGTGTGATTCAGAAATATCCCTATAAGATCCCGAGTACACGGTGTGCGCATCACATTACTTACACCGGTTTCGAGAAAACGTAACCAACGTAAACCAAAAAATATGAAAAAAATCAGGGTAATATGTGTTTACGTAAAGATTACAGGAAAAATAAAGCGGTCGAGAAATTCACGAAAAAAAATTACAAAATAAATTTATCATCCACAATACGGAACCCTAGGTACGCGAGTCTGACTCGCACTTGTCCGGTTTTTTTTTAAGGACTTTAGGTACTTCCTATTAACGTTACCTGAAATCAGATATACTTTATTTCTTGTAAGAAAAGTTGGCCCTCCACCCTACACTTCCGGCACCAAATAATAAAAAGGGTACGTTATGTTTCTAAGTAGCATTACATTACACACACATGGGAATACGTTGCTTAGATAAGCAATAGTTGATGCGTAAAAGCACATATTTATCTTTTGTGGGATTTTGGCATGGAATATACAACGTGTAACAGAAAGGTGTAACCATATTTGAAGAGCTTATTCAGTCAATGGTATAGAACAACTTTTGCTATGGAAACAAAACCTAAAATCTCAAAAAAAAAATTTGCCCTTCCATACATTTCAGCCGAGCGGCATTGTATTTTTCTATGAAACAGTTCTTTTTTTTTTCGAAATACAGGGTTTGTTCCATAGTAAAAGTTGTTCTATACCATTGACTGAATAAGTTCTTCAAATATGGTTACACCTTTGTGTTACACCTTGTATGGGCATGTAATGTAACGTTTTGCGAAAATCAACCGTTATGTTTGTAATAGTTATGTGGTTTGTATGTACTTATTTGTATTTATACTTTATCGGTTTTCATTTAATTTAATCTTTCTGTTACGTCTGTATTGTCCCCGGTTTTGGAGTATTTTACGGCTCACCAACACCACAACACTCATACAGTCGCACTATACGATCGCTCCGCTCGGCTGCTAGAACACGACTGCCCGTGACATAAGCGCATGGCCTCGGCTGCTAGAACACGACTGCCCGTGACGTAAGCGCAAGGCCTCGGCTGCTAGAACACGACTGCCCGTGACGTAAGCGCAAGGCCTCGGCTGCTAGAACACGACTGCCCGTGACGTAAGCGCATGATACAACCACCACTTTATTCAATACACTACAACGTCTATCCCCCTTTTTTACTTATCTAGTGACAATTTCTTCACCACCCAAAGGTTGGCTGGAAGAAATCGATTTAAGTGATAAGTCCTTCTTTGTACAAAAATTACGTTTTCAATACTCTGTTTTCTTTTATATGTCTTTTGTGTACAATAAAGTGTCAATTCATTCATTCATTCATTCATACTTTCAGCATACCACTCTCTCACGAACGTGTCACACAATCATTATAACGGCCAAAGACAACAAACAAAGTTCATTGGAAGAAACTAGGTATCTCCTCATACTGAAGAAAATATATTTGATTTTTCGATCTTTTATCTAGGGATTCCACCTATAAACAATGTTTTAAGATTTATACTTTTGACAAAAAAAATGTTTTCCACCCCCTTTTTTTTTTGTTTTTAAACGTTCGTTTCAAAAACGCGGTTAAGAGATCAACTTGATTTTTTTTTATAAAATAGGCAATAGAAATATAAAGGGATTTTACCTAAATCCAATGTTTTTTCCCGACAAAATATTTTAGTATTAGCTAAAAACACATCAATTTGTTGTTTCGCTGCGTGATCAGTGATCACTAGTATTACGCGTCCAAGAAAAAGAGGCCAAAGAACCAACATATAATCGCCTCTATGAGAAGCAAATTAGATGTTTGCCATTAGACTTATTGTGCTGGACGGGTTATAAAATAGTTGCTAGGGTATGCCATCCTCTTAAAAATCTTTCACTCGATAGAAATAATTTTTAAAATGAGGTCTTCAAACACACGCTTTCTCATAGTTTGACAAATAATGATCATGTACAGACCCCAAACATATTTTATTACATGGGTTTTAACAATATCTACATTTTTAGTAATTGGAAATATTTCTAGTCAATTTAGTTTTCTTTTATTGTAAATAAAAATGCAATTTTTTAGTCATTCTCCCTGTATCGTCTTTCTCCCTATACGCCGTAAAACTTCTTTTTATACTTTCGCAAAATTTTTTGAGTATCCCACGTAAGCTACGAGGAAATGGTTGAGGGCCGAATTATTATTGATTAAATTGCCCACGAATAAATTACTACATTTATTTTTATAGAATTTACAGTTTACGAGCAGCGTTAATTAACATAAAGCTGTTGAAAATGTTCAAAGACCAAATTAAATACTTTTAGGGCACAATAATGAGTTTTTATTGTGATATGCAGCGGCCGACAATATCACTATCAATGTTGTCGATACGGTGTAACACTACTTAACTTATTTGACAGGAATAACTTTATTTTAAGAGACCTCTCTTTGTCTTTTCGATACAGAAAGAAAAAGACAGGACGCTTATATTAAGTTTAGTCCTGTCAAATAAGTTGAATCGTGTTACACCGAATCGACACTATCGTGGTCAATGCAACTGGACATAATTAGACATTGGGACACTGGTGCAACAAGCACTCGTGTCCCAATGTCTCACATAATGTTACAGTTTCACAAAATACTATTATTTGATATTTGTATCTCGGACTGTGACCCAAAAATCAAGTACTTGATTGTCGTTAATCGTGTTTTTCTTTTCGAATCTTGTAAAAAAAACTTAAACCGCTGATTAAGGCGATTACTGTCGCCAAATAAGCAGCTCAACGTTTGTCTGTACGAATATCGACAGAAATGACATTAAAATAACGTTCATATCAGCGCACAATGCGTAGTGGCTTTTACGACGCTCGCTGCGTCTTTGATAGGGCGAAATAGGAGAAAATAATACTTTTCACATGGATATGATTGTTCGATTGAATAATCCTATGTTATGTTTATAGCTATCAAGTTTATCTATTTATCAAAGCATTAATGAATTAATGCAACCAAGCCGTTTAGGAGCAGTAGGGAATTTAAGCAAAAAAACACCATTCGGTTGAATTTTTTTTTGATATAGAAGTTTTGGTGGTACGGAATAGAAAAATGTTGGATAATGTGTTGTCTTAAAGTTGATAATTCATAATACATATTTTCAATATTTTTTGTTTGGACATAAACGAGGAGTAGGCTTTAGAAAGTACACATTTGGCGATACTTATCGCCTTAAAGACCTTATTGTACTTTCTTCTTTCCATTTTTACCCAACATCAGTGCACCAATTTTCTCAGCATTTCCTAACAAATTTTCTCTTTGAGTTTATATTAAAAGTAAAAGAAGGCAATTTAACGCCAAAAGGTTATTTTTCATACTTCTTACCTTCCCCATCTCATTACGAGTAATCGATTTACTTCGGTGAAGTCTGTATGATAGCGCTCCATTCTTACAATATTGACACCAGTATTGTTTTCGTGTTTTTTCTAGACAGATTTCCAAACAACTTCATTAAGCCAAGTCTTACTTCTTGGTCCAGTTCATGGAGTAGGTAGTCATTCAGAGATAAGAATCTTGAGACCGTTTTCGTCATTGGCTTTCTAGGACTGTACATAAGCCAACGCCAGACTTTCGAGGATTCGTTTTAAGAAATTTGGACTATCCTTGTATTGAAAAAAATATATCTGATTAAATTTATCTTTTATCTAGGGATTCTACTTGTAAAGAATGTATTAAGATTTATAATTTTGTCAAAAAATAATGTTTTCCACCCTCTTTTGTTTTGGTTTTCAAACGATCGTTTCAAGAACGCGGTTAAGAGATCAACTTGATTTTTATTCAAAATCAGATTTTAAAGTTTAAAAAGAGGTCAACTAGCACTTCTGTAGTTAGTAATAATGTAATCAATCTTATCAATTACATTAACTTACAATTCATGATCATGATGATTCATGATCGAGTAAAATGTATTATTTGCCTTTACTTATTTTTGTAACAACTACGTAACATTGCAGTAGCAGCCGTTCAACAAACAATTTCTCTCTTCATCTATTGTATTATTATAATTTGTATGCAGGTAACTATCACTATTTATTTTTTTCTGCTCTTGTGGGCATAATCTTATGCACGAATATGAGTATTATTCACGAATTGTAGTTTCAGGACAAACTGATGTGAGTTTATTCATACTATTCATCATGTATTAAAATAGTGTAAAATTATGAATAAATTAATTTAAAAAAAAATACTTCCAACAGGATATAAATATCATAATCTTACTGGTCCAATTAACACTTTCTTACTCAACTGGTTCTCATCCCCCCGTCAACCGTCTTTGTCTCGGCTCTCAATTAAGGTAAGGCATCGAGTTTTCAACGGGCAGTGTCACTCTTAGCGGAAAAACGCGTAGTGCGAGAGGGACCGATTCAGGGAGAAAGATAAAAAAATGTTTTTTTTTTATTTAAGTATATAAAAAAAACTAAAATGACTAAAAAAATTTCCAATTACCAAAATGTAGATAACAATATCTAAAATGTAGATAAAATGTAGATATTGTTAATACCCATGTAATAAAATATGTTTGGGGCGCATATGATAATTATTTGTCAAACTATGAGAAAGCGTGTACTTGAAGACCTCATTTTAATAATTATTTCTATCGAGTGAAATATCTTTAATCGCGTTTCTATATTCCAGAAATCTAGAAAAAGGTTCTAGTTCAAACTAGTAGCTTCTTACTGAACGTACTAAAATGACTCCAAAAAGTGCCAATTCTTCGTGGCGTCGTCGCCTAAAGTTGTATTCCTATAACAATCCGGTGGCAGAGACGGTGCTCTAGCCGATGTGCATTATTTACTGCCGGGTACTGTACGTCAGTTTTATAGTGGTACCATTTTTGACTATGATGGTACTTGATGAGGTAAAATGACCCCTGAAAGATGTATACGAGTATGTTTTTCTTTTTGTCATTAACCTGAATTCCTGCTGTCTTGTGTTTTCTTATCCCTTGGTTAAAGTAGATATAAGTCATATATTGTATAGTATAAGTTTTATGCTGAAAAAAAGACATGATCTTGCTAAGTTTCTTGCCCTTCTTCTTAGCAAGACTAATCGAATGGGCGAAGGTAGGCATAATATTTACATATGTAACCTATTAGTATGTAGTATATAGGATGGGATTTGGTCGGCCGCCTGGATTCATGCTGGGGGCTCGGTTGGTGATCGTTGAACCTTGTTCCTGGTCCCTGGCCGGGTCTCCGGTATGGATTCGGGCGGCTGATTGGATTTTACCTTGTATAATATATATTTTACTTATCATTTTAATCGTAAATATATTGCTACATAAATTAAATAAACCTTTAATTTAGTTCATGTACGTTTATCATTTTATTACATATATTTTTTTTATTAGATTAGATTAAATTTGTCGTGTAAAAAGTGTATATATCTATACCTGCTTTGCAAAATAAACTATTTGAATTTTGAATTTGAATGTGACCCTAAAATCAGTTGCAGATCTGAACTGCCAAGCCGCACTGTCGGCCGAAAATGTTTCTCTAGCTATACTTAGGTATATCGAGTGTTATCGTATGAACAAAGTTCAATGCTGGTGGTCTGGTACCTCATGAGGTATTTATTCTGACATGAATAAAACCCCACTTTTTTTCATGACTGTACACAACCAGCCGTCTCCAAAATCTGCCGACTTTTTAACACGCTTTTTTAAGAGGTACGTACTTTTTTACTTTCTTCCCAGTGACTGTGTCATGCTGGTACTCGATGTCATCATCGAATCGATGAGGTAGGGTAACCGGCTATGCCCTCCCGGTCTATCAGTGAATTGTTGCAAACGCACGCACGTACTCCGGAGCTCTCCATATACTTAAATAACAAATAAATTTGTTTTAGCGAAATTTCATAAACCGTCCTTTACAGAGCCAGCTTTATAATAACTTTAAAATAAAAATATGTTTACTGTCCCAATATTATATTATATTTACAAAAAATTAAATATATGATGATTTTACTGTTTTTTTTTCTTTTCTGTTTGTGTTTTGTAAGTTTTAACAATTTTGTTTCGTTATTATGTACCGTTATGTTGCCTTCTTATGTATTCTAATTGCCTCAAATAAATAAATATTTTAAATGTATTTTTCCTTTCTTCTTTTCTTTTCTGTATCGTCATGACATGAATTCCCGAGGGCGTGTCGGATGTGTTCCTCGATGTCATCATCGAATCGATGAGGTAGGCTTACCGGCTATGCCCTCCCGGTCTATCAGTGAATTGTTGCAAACGCACGCACGTACTCCGGAGCTCTCCATATACTTAAATAACAAATAAATTTGTTTTAGCGAAATTTCATAAACCGTCCTTTACAGAGCCAGCTTTATAATAACTTTGAAATAAAAATATGTTTACGGTCCCAATATTATATTATATTTACATAAATTTAAATATATGGTAATTTTACTGTTTTTTTTCTTTTCTGTTTGTGTTTTGTAAGTTTTAGCAATTTTGTTTTGTTATTATGTACCGTTATGTTGCCTTCTTATGTATTCTGATTGCCCCAAATAAATTAATTTTTTCTTTCTTCTTTTCTTTTCTATATCGTCACGACATGAATTCCCGAGGGGGTGTCAAATGTGTTCCTAAATGTGAACTCTGAAAAGCAAATCGCAGTCCACACTCAGTACACCCGCGTTTCACCGACGATTATTACGTCCCAATGTAATGGATGGTGAGCCCTATCACCGTTCTTCGGGCACCAATACAAGCTTTTTAGGGCATTGCAGCTAGGTTTCTTCACGATGTTTGCCTTCACCGTTCAGCAAGTGAATAGGTATCAGCACGCTAATGCCGAAAAACTCATTGGTGCATCACATGCCCGACCGGGAATCGAACGGGGGTCTCAAGATTGAGAAGCCAGCATCCTACCTCCTGATCTACCGTCTATATATTATATTTAATGAATAAATTCAGGTGATTTGGTCTATTGACTGACTGTTCTGTGTAGTACTGTTACGGAACCCTATTTTTGCGAGCCCGACGCACTCTTGGCTGGTTTTTAGGGTTCCGTACCAAAAGGGTAACCAACGGGACCCTATTACTAAGACTCCTCTGTCCGTCTGTCTGTCCGTCTGTCTGTCCGTCTGTCTGTCCGTCCGTCTGTCCGTCTGTCCGTCTGTCACCAGGTTGTATCTCATGAACCGTGATAGTTAGACAGTTGAAATTTTCACAGATGATGTATTTCTGTTGCCGCTATAACAAGAAATACTAAAAAACAGAATAAAATAAATATTTAAGGCGATTACCATCGCCAAATTAGCAGCTCGATATTTGTCACTACGAATATCAACGGAAACGACTTTGAAATAACGTTTATATCAGCGTGCAATGCATAGTGGCTGTAACGACGCTTGCTGCGTCCTTGATAGGGCGAAATAGGAGAAAATTATACTTTTCACATGGACGTGATTGTTCGATTGGATAATCATATAAATATGATTATAGCTATCAGGTTTATCTATTTATCAAAGCAAAAATGAATTCAATGAGCCAAGCCTCTTAGGAGCAGTAGTAAATTTAAGCCAAAAAACACCATTCAGTTAAAAAAAAATTTCATGTAGAAGTTTTGGTGGTACGAAAAAGAAAAATGTTGCATTTGTTGTCTAAGAGTTGATTATTTATAATACATTTTTTCATTATTTTTGGTTTGGCCATAAACAAGGAGTAGACTTTAGAAAGTACCCATTTGGCAATAGTAAGGCCCTTAAGGGGGCTCCCATACCTACAACAAACGTGATTTTTTGCCGTTTTTATAGATAAGGGGAACGAAAATACAAACAGAAATAAAATGTCAGCTTTCGGATGATTTTGTTGCAATAATTAGGTTACGGATAGCCATAAAAAAAATACATGTTTTGGTTGAACTTTAAGGTATTCATTTTCCACAAACCACGTTAATCGATTCATATTTGTACTGTCAATGAATTTTTTTGTAACCCTCTATTGCACACTTCTTATCGATTTTGTTTCAGGTATCGCTTTCGCGATTTTGTTGGTATTTTTTTAATAAAATTAGTGTGAATGATATCTATTCATTTTCCAAATACCACGTTATTCGGGTAAAAAAAAGCACCCCCTTTTTCCAAAAATACGTAAATCCACTGATGCAGTCAGCGGCAGCAAGATATTGTCAGTCTACACCTAGCGTTGGCGCCCGTAAGACGTGGAACCTGTGCCCTTTTTTGCAAGCTATAAATAGCTCCCAAAACTACTTCAAAACACATTGAAATTAATTTTATAAAGTAATATTTCGAGGAGCATCATATTCCTGTCGTTAAAAACTCAACAAAATATGCGTATGACTGATTTAGCTACATCGTGCCATAGTCATAACAACAAAACTGAATGAATTCATACTTTTATGCCGGAAAATAATATATGTTACTCTAAAAGAATAATTTTGTGATCGTTATTGAAACCCAAATTAATTTACTTATACTTACTGAGATCTGTAACAAAGGTCAATGACCTTTTCGTGAAATTACCCTCTAGTATTGGCTCACCATTTCAGGTCCAATAAGTGAAGTTTTTTGCAAATTATATAGGTACACTTACTTGGGATAAATCGCCAAGCATTTAAAATATAGAAATTTATTTTGAAATATTTACAGTGCATGGCAAAATTATTAGATCGTAGATAATCCTGTCGGTACATGTTCAGGTTCTGTTACGCAAAATGAAAACAATGAAACTCTTTTAGGATTAATTTGTTCTCCCTATGTTTGTCTGTCTGTCCGTTTGTCTAGACAATTTTTTCTGGGTAAAATTAATAAATATTAATATAAACGGCCCTCTATAGAGCTGTAAAAACATACTTTTGATGTTTTTATTTATATAACGTTTTAGGTTTTTACGTTTTTTTTTTTTACGTTTTTCATACAAATTTTCTCACTATGAAAATGTAGGGATGAACACTTGAGATAATATTTTGCATTTAAAAGTCAACACAGAAAGGAATCAATGTGGCGATAGCTTTGTTTATTTTTTTCCTTGAATTATTTTTTACTAAGATAACAAATAGTTTAATACAAGGTTTTACTTAAGAGGTCCCTTTACCCTTGTATTTTTCTCAAAATTCATACAATAGGTATAAACCGAATGTGAAGTCTACAGCTTATTTTCTTCATATCTTTTTTCATGAGTATATTCTAGTGACATCTAACTACGTCTCTATACAGCCCAAAAAGCAAAATTTGATAAAACACCATCATAATAGCTGTCAGGATATCGTCAATATTGCCTCGTTTTTACGCAAAGTTTAACAAGTTTGTATATTTTTATATATACTGGAAATAAAAAAGAGAGAAATACAGGCGTCGTTCATGTTAAGATGACTAAGTTTACACACTTTGCTAAATATAAACAATTACCGTTTCATGGAAAACTGTTTTGACCTGAAACCATTTCACAAATTCAATTAACTTATTTTGAATATCTTGTCCTCTTGCACTTCTTGATGAGAAATACAATTTCAATAAGTAAAAATACAACTTTTAGTTAAGAAAACTTATAGTTAAAAGTCTGCTGTATGCATTAACATATTTTTAATTATATTACAATAGTAATAAAATAATTGGCTTATCCGTCGTCATGATACCAGCCGTAAATTTCTTAAATAATCTGATATCACGCTTATGGAAAACCCAATTATTTTGAAGATACCATAATATCATTAAAATATGTTTATGCATATAGCAAACTTTTAACAATAAATTGTCTTAGCTAAAAGTTGTACTTTACCGTTATAATTATTTCTTAATATTTTGTTACAAATTCGGAGAAATAGCCCTTAAGGAAAACCTTGTATGAAAATATTTGTTATCTTTGTAACAAAGAAAAAAAATAATAAACAAAGCTATCGCCACATTGAACAAACAGTAAATTATTAATCCCTTTAGAATAGAAAGATATTTTTTACATTATTTGTTCTACAGTTCCTTTCTGTGCTTTCTTTCAAATGCAAAATATTATGTGAAGTGTTGATCTCTATATTTTCATAAGGAGAAAATTTGTATGAAAAAGTTAAACAAAAGGCCATAAAAACGTTATAATATGTATATTTTACAGGGCTGTAAATATTAGCATTTATTGATTTTACCCAGAAAAATTGCCTAGACAAACGGACAAACAGACAAACATAGGGACAACAAATTAATCCTAAAAGAGTTTTGTTTTTTTCATTTTGCGTAAAGGGACCTGAACATTTCAAACTATGATACAAATAAATTTCTATATTTTAAACACTTGGCGATTTATCCCAAGGGTAAACAGGTGTCCCAAAAGTCAACGCTTTCCCTTGGAAGGCTGGTAGGTCAGCTCATGACTGACCAGAATATCAAATTATGACCTCAGCAAAAAGTAGATAGTGTTCGAGTTGATGGTACTTTTATAAATTCGAATAGATTTTTGAGAGTCAAAGCTAACCAGTTCTAAATTCTAAGAATAAAATTTTTGTTGCGCAACTCTGAATAGTCATGCTATTGATAAAGTCAAAAATAAACCTTGAAATGCTGTTACATCAGGAAGAAAAATAAAAACCCAATTTATGAGCAATTTTTTGTAATTAGGTTAGTTCGATACCACACCCTGAAAAAAAAATGTCCTATGTTAGTTTTGCAAATTGTCTTAAATAACGGCTCATCAAATATTGTTTTTCAAATGATCTGGCAATTTCTGTGTATTACTTTTGAAAAAAAAGTTATTGCTATTTTACTACCAAAGGAGCTGCGTATTTTTTAAAATAATTAAAATTTAGAATGAAAGAGTGGCGGGCAGTAAAAATATTTGACGTTCATTAGAAATGCCATTTAACACGCGTTAGAGTGAGATAAATAGTGACGCTATTTAAAATGAGTTGGAATGAGATAGTAACGCAGTTAAACGTGGTTGAATGATAGAGGCATAATTGATATAGGCTACAGTGAGATAGATAGTGACGTGGTGCATTCCTTCAGAGAATATTTGTTAGTTTCCACTGTTTGTAATAACAACTTTAGTAAAAATTTTTTGTAAAGAAATTTTTGGTCCAATTTATTTTCCCGCAAGTGTAAAACTAGCTCAACGGGCGAAAAATATTTAAAGAATGGGTAATGGTGACAATTAACCATCACAATATTATTATGTATCTCTAAAGGAGTGTCTGAAATGTTCCGAGGGTCAACTGATAAATCAAACACTCAAAAAACCACTTTTAGCCGACCATAATAAATTTACGTCCCGACGTGATAGCAAGTAGGATCAATGCCGTGTGACGATGATCGAAATACACTAATAAATTAGATAAAATAAAATACGTATTACTTTTGACCCTGCCTCGTCCACTCTATTCGTATTTTTGCTATGGTGACGCGAGCTTGGAGACCGGGACGAATTTCCCCCCGCGCGCTATCGTAAATTAGAATAAGCCACGCCCGGAACTGGTTTTTGTTTTGGTTATGTCATACTCATAATGGTACGGAAACATTCGTGCGCGAGTCCGTCTCGCACTTGGCCGGTTTTTATTTTCTAAGTATCCTGGGTGAATGTGGAAGGTTCTTATTCTATGTGAACCACCAACTGAAAAATGTGACATTATGATATGAGAACAAATTTTGGCTAACGTTCCGAAAGTTCTGAAAACGATATTAGCGTGACAAAATATTTAAAAATACAACCTCAGCTCTAAAGTCAGGAGTATGACGTCATTAAAGATCGCTCGAAAGCGCTAAGCTTCTGATGATGTTAAAGTAGGACAGTATATCCACAAAAGTCATTAGGTGAAAACATTAAGGAACAATTAAGTTCACTGACAGCCATCAGCCGAATGAAAGAAACGGAAGCTTTTTATAAGAAACTAGGTCATTTCAAAAATTATTGCAATTATAAAATGAATTATTTGTACTTTATGTCATTGCATATAAAGAGGAGACGTGGTCTCTTACCAAAGACTTGATCCCAACGAGCTATGGAGCGGGCTATGCTTGGGTTATCTCTGATGGATAAAATCCAAAACGAAGATATCCGTCAGCGATCGAAGGTGACCGACATAGCCTGCCAAATACAGTAAGTTAAAGTGGCAGTGGATTGGCCATATTTGTCGCTGACGTGATGACCGTTGGGACCGTAAGGCATTGGAATGGAGACCACGTACAGCAAAGCGTAGCGTAGGCCGCCCTCGTGCCAGTGGACTGACGATCTGAAGTACATTGCGGGTGGCGGCTAGATGAGGATGACTGAGGACCGCCAAGAGTGGCGTAATATTGGGGAGGCCTATGTCTAGCAGTGGACGAATACGGGCTGATGGATGGATAAATAAACAAGTGTAGTAATGCTTTTAGGATAGGTAAATATTTAAGGATTAGCCTGTCCTAAATCAACGCATTAGTTTAAATTCTAACAGGATACTTGTTTTTATAAGAGAACCCCGTACTATTATAAATGCGAAAGTGTGTTTGTTGATTTGTCCTTCTTTCACGCAGCAACGGATCAACGTGATGTTTTGCATAGGGATAGTTTATGGGCCGGAGATTGACATATGGTACTTTTTATCCCGGAAAAATGCAAACTAAAGTTTCGGTCTGGCGATCGTTGAACGGTGCGCGTCGTCGAAAGAATGAATGTATGGGAATGTTCTATACTGGTCGTTCGTAGCGTCGACGTTTGCGTCACTGGTAAGGGGCATACGCGGGGGAGCGGGGAGCATGCATACTACCCAGAAGGCCGACTCGACGACGACGCGACAGAGCGAAAACAGACGCAACATGCATAGACGCGTACGTACAGTGATCTCGGCAGAATTTCGTATTGGCTTTCGACCGACTTCATCCGAGATCGTCGTACGTACGCGTTTATGTGTGCGTGCGCATGTTTTCGCTAGTTATGCGGAGCAAACATTCTGTAAGTGGTTATTTTGTGCCGGTCGTTCGTTGCGTCGACGCGACGTTTGCGTGACCGGTAAGGGGCATACGCGGGGGAGCGGGGGGCACGCATACTACCAGAAGGCTGACTCGACGACGACGGAGCGAAAACAGACGCAAACATGCATAGACGCGTACGTACGTGATCTCGGCAGAATTTCGTATTGGCTTTCGACCGACTTCATCCGAGATCGTCGTACGTATGAGTCTATGTGTGCGTGCGCATGTTTTCGCTAGTTATGCGGAGTGAACCTTCTGAAGTGGTTATTTTGTGACGCATACCGCAGGCACAGCGCAGCGTTGAGCCGATTCGGAAGGCTTAAATTTTAGTTCTAGAACTGTCAAAACTCTAATTTTTCCAAAGTAATTTAGTTTTTGTGCCTAACAATTTTAAGGAATATTTTGCAATGAAGAAAATTTTGCGTTGACAGCACTAAAACTAAAATTAAAGCTTTCAGAATCGGCTTTATTGACTGCAGTGTGCGTCATTGCGTCATCGTGTGATTTGTGGGCTTGCTTGTATGGATTTACGTCTTCGTTAGCTGCGGCAGAATCACAGAGTACATTATTATACAAGGTGAATTTGTGAACATCGTCCAAATTCATACTTGAGCCTTGGTAACTCATCAGCATCATGAACCAATAGCGATTTTTGTAAAATTCATAAACTAAATCTTGACTTCCCGTAGTGATTCACTCAGGACTGGGAGTGAATTACTATTGGAAGTCGAAATTTCATTATACGAATTTTACAATTTTTTTTATAGACTAATGGTGCTGATCACATACCAAGCCTCCAGTATGAATTTGGACGATGATCAAAAGTCACTTTGTATACAGAAATCGAATGACCACTGTGTGTTAGCGTTGTGACGCTATACGCCATGACGCTGCGTTGAAACTTTCACCGCAACGGCTTGCGTCAGGATCGCCAGACCGAACCTTCAGGCGATATGTCAAAGTTTTAGCGTCCCTGTTACTCCAAATGCGAAAAAACCCTCAGTGCGAGAGGCACGCATTCGAGGAAAAGTA
The DNA here is from genome assembly GCA_934047225.1 of Ypsolopha sequella. Classification (NCBI taxonomy): domain Eukaryota; kingdom Metazoa; phylum Arthropoda; class Insecta; order Lepidoptera; family Ypsolophidae; genus Ypsolopha; species Ypsolopha sequella. Next base: position 24,160,366 of record OW203984.1, on the reverse strand, counting down.
GCAAAAGGTCGGTTTTTTATTAATATAAAATGTACTAAAGTTGCTATCAAAATTTCGTTTAACCAGGTCCTAGATACCGTTAAAACCCATCTAATAAAATATAATTGCAGTCCATATGTCATTCTAAATTTGCAACCTCATTTCAACAAATATTTCTATCGAGTCAAATATCTCCAACCGCGCTTCTGTTTAACAGATCCCTAGGAAAATATTTCAAATACAATGTACTACCTCATCAAAATAAAACACAATTTACTGAAGTAGATATGCAAGTTCTAAAAGTGACTTTTTTTTCCGCAGCGCCTTAAATTAGCGCGGGTGAAGCCGTGGACAAAACCTACTATGTCAATAAATTTAAATGTAGCAGACCGCTAATTTAGCGGTACAAACTAGGATCAATTGGGGCAGCTTTAGGTTCTTAATGGAACTTAAACAAGTTATTTTTTTATGTTCAGTAGGGACGAGTTTCGATTAATCTTCATTGTATCTCACACTGCCAATGATAAAGATAATTCAAACTAGAGATAGGCCAGATCAAGGTTTTGCCGCATTACGGGTAACGGATACCCGGCATAATATTTGCTGGATCTCCCGGGTATCCGGCAAAATCATCCGGCATTAAAATGCCTTTTAAAACCCACCGCTCAAAAGGGTTTAAGCAGTGCGGGATGGGGCAGAGAGGGAAGAGATATCGCAAATTTGTATCTTTTCATCCTTCATTTATTCATAGTAAAACAATAAAAATAGGTGCTCGATATATTTTGGCCCACGGTATGCGATGACGGCCTCATACCGTGGACCAAAATAGATCGAGTACTTATTTTATTGTTATACTATTAATAAATAAAGTACAGGAATAAATAAAGCTTAAAAAGCTCAATATAATATATATACAAATACAAAAAAAAAAAAATACAAAAATCTTTATTTATCATTAAAAGCGGTTTAACATAGCTGGGTTGGAGACTCCTTTTAAGTACGTAAATACTTGTATTAGGAGACCCCGCTCTTCCACACAGTTTTAGTTTTTATATAAAGTTAACAATGACAAGTAAAGATACAATGCAATTAAATTAAAGTAACTTAACTTATTCTATTACTTTGTAGTGAGTGTCAGGGTGCGTATGTAAGGATGTGTGTGAGGGTGTGTGTGTGTGAGAGGGTGTGTGTGTGTGTGTGAATATTAGTTATTTATATGTATACTAAATAACAATAAACGATAATTATTTAAACTCTTCTTTCCTTGTATGTATATATATATATATATATATATATTTCAATATTAATATTCTAATATAATAATTAATTCTAATTTGATTGATATTTACCTAACCCACTGTTCCACTTGTACATATCAGAAGCTTCTCTACATCCTCATAATTTAATGGTTTAATCCACTCCGTAACAGTACTTTTACAATTAAACGTGTTCATAGAGTAAATATCTAGTTTTTTATTTAGGGAATTGTATAAGTACGCAGATAATTTATTATATTGGTAACAAGCAAAACTAGTCTTAACATTTTCAGTAAAAGCCACTATGTCCTTTCTCCTTTTATTATTTATAGTAGGATCATAAGCGAGAGATTTATGTCTTTTAACAATTGTGTGAACGACATACAACTTCCTGATTGTCAACAAATCGCAACATTCATAAAGATCTTTAGTGGGAAATCTGAAAGGTTTAAAATACATCACTTTTAGTAATGAACGTTGGGCTCTTTCAACTTCCATGAATTTCGTCTTTAGTGCACCTCCCCATACAGTGACACAATATGTTATAGTAGATTGTGCCAGAGCAATATAAACAATATTAAGTAGATTTTTCTTGGATTGGTTAGCACAATGTTTAAATTTATTCGCAGGCACTATATGACGAAGTGATTTAAAGATCCAAATTAGCTTTCTAATTCTACTAGAGACTTGATCGATATGAGCGTGCCACTTTAGCCGTTGATCAATCATAACACCTAAGTATTTTGTGCACGCTACTTTGGCAATTTTAGGGCAGTCACAACTTTCACGAGTAATGCTGTCACAGTTATGTATTTTTATTTCAAAGTTGTTTGAGGGTTGTGTGCTGTTTGAAATCGTAAAACAAATATAATTGGTTTTGCTGGTGTTTAGGGTAAGCAGGTTATCATCAAGCCATCTAGCTACCTGGGCCAACCCTTGTTCCACATCTACGGCAATAGACTCCCAAGAATTACTTGTGAATGCTATTGCAGTGTCATCTGCATACGAAAAGACGTTTGCATTTTTTATTTGTAAGTTACACAAGTCATTGATGTAGATGAGGAACAGTGTCGGCCCAAGAACACTACCTTGAGGCACACCATAGCAAGATAAGTCACATAAGTCACTAGTGTAAGAACCAATTTTAGTACACTGCTTACGGCCTGAAAGATAATCACGAAGCAATGCCAGCGGTGTACCCCTGATCCCGATTCTTTCAATTTTTTGCAAAAGAGTGGAGCCAGAGACGGTATCAAAGGCTTTTTTGATATCAAGGAACACAGCAAGGCATTTTTTACCTTTATCAATATTTTTGACGATAAGGGATGTTAAAGCTGCAACTGCGTCCTCAGTAGACTTTTCTTTTCTAAAGCCAAATTGATTTTTAGATAAAATTTGGAAAGAGTCTAAGTATTTTAATAACCGAACATTGATTAGTTTTTCCAGTATTTTAGATATAACAGGCAAGACTGAAATTGGCCTATAATTATTTACATTGTCTCTGTCTCCGCCCTTATACACAGGTGTGACAACGGCAAGCTTTAGCAGACTAGGAAAGATACCTTTATCAAAGCAGACATTTGCTAAGTGAGTGACTACAGGAACAATTTCGTTAGCAGCGTACTTCAAAAACTTGGTGGGTATATTATCATATCCAGGGGCACTCTCATTTTTTAAGTTCGTTAAGATAGCAAGAACTTCCGATGGGTCTGTTTTCAAAAGTACAAAAGATGTTGTTTGTAAAGGTATATTATTGCAATGATCATAGTTTGAATTATCTGAGATAATACTTTCAGCAAGATTTTTACCTATGCTACTGAAAAATTTATTGACATGGTTGACAGAGTCAAGGGGTGCATATGTAGTGTTAAGAAGTTCATTGCTGTGATCCTTCGTTTGCTTAATGTGAGTTAGAGATTTAATGTTTCTCCATAGTATATTGATATCCTTCCATCCATTGCACAAAAACACAAATTATTCACATAAAATACAAACACGGAACCACTCGGTGGGAATAAAATTTTCTATGATGTTTAATATTATGATTGTTAAATTGATTTGATACTAGATTGCAGTGGCGTGCACAGAACTTTTTGCTGGAAAAGCAAACAATTGGTCAAGAACAACAATAAAAAAAATATGAAAAAATTTAAATATCACTTTGAAAAAAAAAATTGTATGACGCCAGGGTAGACAATGTCTACCCTAGAGTGAAAATTTCCTATACAAACTTTTTTTTTTCAAAGTGATATTTAAATTTTTTCAAATTTTTTTCTTTGTTATTCTTGACCAATTTGCTTGCTTTTTCCAGCAAAAATTTCTGTGCACGCCACTGCTAGATTGTTTATTTAAATTAAAAGTCAATTTAAGTAAAAACGTTGATATTTTTGATTAAATAAGTGAAATGAAAAAAAACTATTTCTTAATTTTTTGGCAGTACCCAGTATCCGGCATAATAATCCGGAATCCTGCCGGATTCTGAAAATGTACCGAAACTGCCGGGTACCGGATCCTAGCCGGGTACTCTGTGCATCTATAAAACCTAGACTTGGAAAAATAACATTTAAGGTTAAACGTCAGTCGCTTAGTGCAAACTGCATAACTTAACTTTGTTTTTCTTGTTTAGAAATTTAAAATTGATAAGTATTTTGGTCTGTGGCATTTGACGCCAATAATTCAGTATTAGTGAGGTTTATAAAGCAAGAGTTTGAAATTGTATACACAATTAGTCATGATCTTCTAAAAAATCAACTTAAAATGCTGTTTGCATTAAATTTCAAACTCATGCTTAATAAACTTCACTAATACTGAACTATTGGCGTCAACTGCCACATACCAACATGTTTTTAAATTTTTAACTTGTAAACAAGAAAAATAAAGTTAAGTTATGCACTTTGCACTAAGCAACTGACTTTAAACCTTACGACTTTATTTGTGTAACAGGAATAACAACAACGTTCTTAGTACTACTTAGTTCCGAGAGACGTAACACTAGGATCAAAGAATGTATTGTAATGCGAAAAAGAAATGGCCAAGTACGAGTTGGACTCGCGTCCGCGTAGTTTGTGTAATCACCAACTAACTTCCGCCGTTGTAAGCCTAGCTTTCCTTCCGTTGTAAGCTATCAAGAAGCTTAAAATCACAATGGAAGTACTAATTCGTCGCACCAAATTATATAAAGAGCATAATTACTTATCACATCTTTGCTTTGTCGAAGCTATGTAAAGAGAAAACGATGCAGGCCGCTTTTCTTGGCGGGATAATCTTGATGATTGGGAGTGATTTTTTGTAACAACCTAATAAAGGATAACTGTTGTACAAAAAAGATTTTTTTTTCTCTGGAAATGATGTGATTAATGTCTTTTTGTGGCATGTGTGCCAATTTTATGATGTCAATAGCCTGCCCAATGACGCATGCTGGGTAATAAAATCATCGGTATTAGGGTTCTTATAAATTTTGTCATGTTCGTCTGTTACTTTTCTGATTTTGTAGACAAATTGATCTACATTTACCAGATCAAACGAGTAGGTACGGTTAGCAAAACATAGCGATGGAAAATTTATGGATGTCGTTAAAAACATCCATCTATCCATTAGCCTGGCTTGTTCTCTGCTGCACATAGCTGGCCTTTCCAAGATTTTGCCACTCTTGACGGTCCTACTTGAAAGATGCCCATACTTACACACGCTGGGCAGGGCAGGGGGTTGGTGAGCGCGGTGACTAAACGCTCCCACCAGTGACGCTACTGTTCGTCACCAGTCTGTTAAAACAGATATATTATATATAAATATAAGGGCCGGTAATTGGGGATGCATATGTTACCAGCCAAACCCGATTCAAGGATAATCTAGTTTGGCCTAGGCCAAAAGTTTACCGCCATCAATCCGTCCCAGGCGTGGTGGGCCACCTGGTTGTGCCTGTTCTCAGGAGTTTGAGAGTCAAGTCAAGACTGGCATCAGGTCTTGCCATGTTAATGGGACTACGACCTATATTTTATTAGTTAATATATATTTCTACTTTCGTTGTCGAAAAAGACCTCATTTCAATAAATATTTGTATCGAGCCAAATTGCTCCAATCGCGTTTCTGTTTAACAGGTCCCTAGAAAAAGAATCCAAAAACAATGTACTACGAGTATTTTATCAAAATAATACATTATTTACTGAAGTATATATGCAAGTTCTAAAAGTGACGATTTTTTTTCCGTAACGCTTTAAGAAATTCGTAGGAATATAATTCTCGCATAAAGCCTTTTTTATAAAGCCTACTTAGCCTTGAATATGTTTAAAATATTCGATAATATATCAAATACAGGCACAATAATGTTATAATAACTTTTCCTAGCCAGCTTAAAGAGATTTTCTGCGACAATCTAAGCCAGCTGGTGTCCACTAGAAGATTTTTCCTCGCAAAAGATGACGTACACTTAATCCCTTTCAATAAAACACGCCACAGGAGGTTAAATCCCAAATTGGCTCTTCTTACATTTTATCGTCGATAATACTCTTTACCTCAACAGAAACTGACCTAAATTATGGAGGGCAAAGAAAATAACCGAGGTCAAAACAAAAAAACCGGCCAAGTGTGAGTTGAACTGGCGCACATAGGGTTCCGTACCACCACACAATACCGATACGAATCCCAAAACATTATGGTAAATAATTCCACTTTACTTGACATTTACGATATTCAATTATATGTATCTATAGGTTCTAATTATGTCGGTCTGTAATAAATTCCTAAATAATTAAATAATTGTAATATTCAGGTTTTTTCTTATACCTGTGCTGTCTTTGAACATTTCAGGTTTCTAAGTCAACTAGAAAGGTCCTAGATTTTCATGGTGAGCAAATTTATATGAAATTGATTATATACAGGGAAACAACTTTTTTTCGCGTTGAGTTAAAAGCTGATGTTTTTACGGCATTATAAAAAACCATTAAATGTAACCACAAACTCTATTTGTCACACTGAACAAATTTCACGAAGAAATATACCCGCGCTAATGAAAATAGAACTTTACAATAGGCCCATACAAAATTTACAATAGGTTCTTAGAGTTTGTATGTAGAGGAAAACAATATTTTTCTACTATCTTTAGTAAAAAGTTCTATTACATACTTGAAATTAGTTTCTAAAATCGAACTTTCTGGACCCGATTATGAAATGACTCTCAGGTAAGTACGAAATATTGTATTATATTAATTTCATACTCGGTTAGCGAAATGATACTGGCTAGCGGCAGCCTGAGACCCAAACAAAAACGAGATGCTGGGCACTTCAAGCCGCGCCGCAGGGCAAAGTCATCATTATAAAGGACTTAAAAAAATGGCTTTTCTTAAAAAGCGTCTTTTTACCCGACACGAAAAATAGTAATTTCATTCCCCGTGCAAATGATGTTATTTCGCAAACTTTCCATTGGTTTCCGCAAATTAGAATATTAAATTATACGAATTGAAAAAAAAAATTTATTCCAATTTACAGACAACAATGCAAACTTTACGAATGCAGTATACACTATACATAGGTAAGGTTTTGTTGAGATACTATTTAAGTGAATTTTGAACTTGTCCTGTTTCGATTAATTACAAAATTAGTAATTACAATGGGCGGGTATTTCACAATCCGGCTGCGATACCACTCATAATCGAAACAAAACACTTAAGGGGCTATGCGAATTTTTGTCACTGTCACTCCAAGCAAAAAATCAAGCAGTGTGAGAGGGGCGGATACAGGGCAAAAGGGAAAAAAGTTGGTTTTATATTTCTATTAAAAAATTAAAATATGTAGCTAGCAAAATTTCAAATATCAAATCTCTAGATATTGTTGAAACACACCAAACAAAATATGTTTGAGTTCTGTATATGGTTCCTATTCGTCAAAAGAGGAGAAAAAATGTGTTTGAAGACCTCATTTAAATAATTATTTCTATCAAGGAAAATTTATCCAAACATGTTTTCCAATTTCAAAACCTTAGATTAGATAGTCAAAATGCTTATACCAGAAATTTATTAAAATTTTCCGTATATTTCATGAAATACACAGAAAAGGAACAACCGTATTTTTTCGCATATCGCCTTAAATTTAAAATTCATTCAATAGTTATTTAACAAAACCTTATTACCTACTGTAGCGTTTCTTTTTAAAATATAAGTTTTAGCTACTTCATAATCACGAACGTAATTTGGTCGGTTCGACCTAAATTTGGACTGCTACCAGGCAAGCCTGGTGACAGCCAAAAAAAGAGGTAAATCTGGATAAAGAAACTGTATAATTTAACTTTAAATGAACTAAAAATAACAAAACTGAAGTAAAAAATATGGTATAAAACACGATAATATCTGTAGAGTATTGGGTACTAAGGAATCTATAAAATCAACACAAAAATTATGCCTAATTCGTTTTATTTAGGATTTTGTTTTCCTTTAGCTTAAACGACGCATTTGTTCACAAAATAATGGATTTAAATTTGGATATCGAAACTAGTTTATAGGATCCCAGAAACTAAGATTTCACGGAAGTTTTAATAACTTCTAATCCGGAAGAAAACGTAATATTAAGGTGTTAAGAGCAATCGTTATCTAGCTTTACACTAAGGAAGAAAATAATTGATGCTGGATATCCAGACTACTGGATGTTAGGCTACGAATACAAAAACCTGGTAACCCTGTCTTCGTGACTTAGGTGTTTCCAGTCTTCCTGGGAGTAGTCGATCAAGCCAAGCCGACTTCTGTTTTAATACCGGAAGCTTACCCCACCAGGGTACGTGGTCCGTATATCCGGCCTCAGTAGGTACAACCGTACGAGATGGCGGGAGGAATTGAAGAAGAAATGGGGAAAACCCTTAAAAAACCCGAAGGGTCGCTGTAAAGAAATAAAACAACAGCGTCAAGGTATGCTTATGAAATCTGGGAAAGGAAATTAACGTATTGGAAACGGGACAAAAGGGATTTTCAGAGAATGAAACCAAAATTACACAAAACTTACCAGGAAATGCAGAAAAAAACTGGCTTTCACAATATTTAGAGCAAATGTGCTCTGTTTCAAGAATCCAAATAGATATTAAATTTTAAATTTCATATTTCTGTAGCAAATTTGTCTTCCTTGTACCACGATACTCTTTGATATGAGAAAAATAACAAAAAAATCTGACAACATATTCCAAATTTTCGAATTTGAAAATTCAGTAAAGCAATCAATAAAAATATATGAAAAAGGTTGAATACTTGTAGCGAATGCTACACTACGTATTGTGTATGGTGCCACCGCAAAGTTTTCAAGGAACCCTTATAGTTTCGCCATGTCCATTTGTCTATCTGTCTGTCTGTCCACGGCTTAGCTTAGAGGCTATTAGTACTAGAAAGCTGTAATTTGGTATGGGTATATATATTTATTACGCCAATAAATTGGTACAGTAAAATTTTGAAAAAGATTTTTTTTTAGGGTACCTACACGTTAAGTGGGGATGATTTTTTTTTTCTCGTCTATCCCCTAGTGTGGGATGTTATTGGATAGGTAATTTAAAAATATTGGGGGTGTGAAAAGATCATTTTTCGATCCAGGGTTGCGTTTGTGAAATATTAAGCTTAAAAGTGTTAATTTTTGTTAGAGTCAAGTGTCCCCCCCTCCTGCCAGCGAAACGTCACCAATGACGTGAAAAAAATCACGGCAGTAGTATACGTAACGAAATTAAAACGAAAACTATCACAGCTAAGTAGGCTTTACAAGTTAACGAGTACAGATCGCGCCAAACTTTTAGTCCCCTCTAAACACGGGGTGATTCGCATCAGCAGGAACAAAATGTGTGGGCCGTTCTTGGGAAGAGCAACTTCCGAGCGTCCTAGAAGTTTGGCGCGATTTGTATTATTTTAGATAATGGTACGGAACCCTTCGTGCGCGAATCTTGCTGTAGTATGCAAACCCAGTTTAATTTTGCGCACATATTTGGTTTTGGTAACAAGTAAGTAAGTAAGTAAGTAAGTAAATCGTTTATTTGTGAGAATTCGGGTTTACAATGGATGTTACATATAATTACAGTCCCAACAAATTCAACCATTTCATGGTGTACAAATATTTGGTTGTATATTTAAATCATGCACTAACAAAAAACAAATTGAGAATAATTATAGTTGTAAAATATGTATGTCAATTAAATAAGAACAAATGTCAATATATAATATGTAAAAAAAAAAAACTTGAAGTTGGAACAAAACAATCGTAGGAATATCAAACTAGTTACAATGAAAAAATGTCTGTGGTGTTCTTTATATTATAAATGTCATAATCAAATAATATTTATATTTATTCGTATCCTAGGTATTCCTTGACCGTGTAAAAACATTTATCTAGTAAAAAATCTTTAAGCTTTCTATGGAACAAGGGATATGGCAACATTTTAAAATGCGCTATAAGCATCAGCAATGACGTCATTCTAAATCCAATAGGGCAGACGAGACAAAATGGTGACATCAAAAAAAAAGTATTTGTCGAGGAAAATATGATTGATTGATGAGTAAGTACTTACTATAGTATGTATGTCCTTTACAATTCGCGCGACAATTTTTAAAAACAATATAAAATGTAAATATATCGTCACGGATTGAATCACTGAGGAGGGTGTCAGAGATGTTCCGAGTGTGAACTGTAAATTGCAAGCCACAGTCCATATTCGTTACACCCGCGTTTCATCGATGATTATTATAATATATAATATCAGTTTCAGCGAACTAAACTTATTATATTCGTTGTAGTCCATGACTTAAATAAAAACTTATACCTAAAACGTTTTTTTTTTCTTGTTTATGACTTGTTTTTTTTTTAGTCAAGGTTAAGGCTGCTAAGCAGACGCGAGGCCTTAGAAAAACAATTCAAAGCTAAAAACATTAATTAAAATGTAAAAGAATTAAGTAGTAAAATGTATACAGTATCAGCAAAAACAAATTGGTAACTAAATAATATACCTCCCGAAAAAAAGCTTTCGCTACCGAGGTCTCAGAGTTTTTTTAACCTTGAAGCACAGATAATAGGTCTTTACATATGAAATTGCCGAATTTTTCTTACAAATTCATGAGTTCATAGTTCCTTATAATTCAATAGCTATTTCCATTATTTGTTTTTTGTTTGTATGTTGATTTCAAGGTTTTTCATCTACGTATTAAATTATTGCTTTAAGTTTTCATAACCAAAATTAAAATTTCAAAAACAGTTCCTCCTAAATGCCATCTATTTCCATGATAAGATTAGTAATAATTTTTTACAGCTGACACTTTGCAAAAATTAAATTAATGTTGCTTGTTAGCTTAATGTTGTCTCATTAAATTAACTAATTTTGATTTGTCATTCCTAAAAAAAATGCAAAAATGTTGCAAAATTGAGTTTCCTTCAAATTCTCTATAGAAAACAGCAATTTTACATGTAAATACCTAATATAATCTTAAAGCTCCACTATTGTTTCAAATGAAAAAACCAGGAACCTACTAGCTTGTGCCAAACAGTATTCGACTAAGTATAATCAATCAGTGTACGATAACAATGGTTTCCTTCTCATTATCGACATGGTTGCATCATCAACAATTTCCCGATAAATATTTTGGGAGAACACTCAGTTTATAACCGACGCACTTATGACCTGCTTTTTTCAACGAAGATAATATAAATCTATGAAAATATTATGTTCTTTTATTTGTATAAAAATAAATAGTTATATCAAACTATAATTCCCTTGCGGTGTGACTCCACTTTTGTAGGTGACTGTACTTAAGGCGAATGGATACGCCAACAGCAAATTGGACCCGTCTTTGAAGGCCTACTCCTCCCACACGGGTGGTCCAAAAACTTTCATAAAAATATATGATAGGCATTATGGAGTCGAAAATAAATTTTAAGTTTCATAAACTGTTTTTCTATTGTGAGTTTTGACAAAAAAAATCGAAAGTCATCGAAAGTTTCACATAATTAACACAAGAATTCTCTTACTTAATAAGCCTAAAGCGATTTTAATTATTATTTCACCAAATTATAGGAAATTTTTAGATCTAAAAATCTAATCTTTAGATCTAAAAATTTAAGTCCAAATTTTTTTTACCGTTCATGGCGTCCATGTTAAAAGTATTATTTTCTCCTATTTTGCGCTAGCCGGAGACGCAGTGGTTATTGTAACAGCCACTTTTCAAGGCACGCTGAAATGAACGTTATTTCAATGTCATTTCCGTTGATATTTGTACCGACACACATCGAGTTGCTTATTTAGCGTGGTCATACGCCTTAATTATTGATATTACATTGTGTAACGCGCTATACCTCCATACATATTGATAAATAGATCTCGGACGACGAGTCGCCCCACTCCCCGCGTCCCGCACCTCCGTGCGGCCCCGCGCACCGCGCGCTCGATGTCTTTAGTTAGTGTGCGACTAGCCCGCCTCGGGAAACATTGTTTGTTGTTACTTTCTTGTAATACGTGAATTAAACACGAACTGTATCAGGACACAGTGTTACATTTTTTTCCCGAACCCTACAAATGGCTGCCCAACGTTTGTGAATAGTGTAACATGCCGCGATCAAGAAAGAGTAATAATATGTCGTCACAAGAGCGCGAGTCGAGAAACAACATCACCATGACCTCGGAAGCATTACAAGAACTGGTCGCCACACTCCAGCGGTCACAGACAGAATTCTGCCAGAGACTCCTAGCAGACGCCCGCTCTTCAACACCCAGACCGATAGGTGACGGCACCCTTGCTTCCGAGTCCGCAATCCTGTCAGCACTTGCCACGAACGCAAATTTTTCCCAGTGCACGGTCCGTTACGGAGGCTGTCCTGAGGAGTCGCTCGAAGCATTTATTGATAGCATCGAGGTGTACAAGTCCTGTGTGAATATTTCTGAGGAAAACGCCACGAAAGGCTTGTCGTTGCTGTTTACTGGCGTTGCCGCCGTATGGTGGCAAGGAATCCGAGAAGAGGTACGTGACTGGAAGGACGCTATACAGAGACTTCGGGGCGCATTCGGTGACCGCCGTCCCCCGTACCGCATATACACGGAGCTGTTTTCGATGCGACAAGGTCAAGAAAACATCGAGATATTCGTGTCTAAAGCACGCGCAATTCTGTCACGCTTGCCGCCAGGTGATCTGTCCGAAAAAGTAAAGCTGGACATGGTGTACGGTCTCCTCGACACCCGCATTAGAAGGAGGCTCGATCGAGATACCGTGACGTCATTCGACGAGTTGCTTCGTAAGGCAAGAAGCATCGAGGACGCGCTGAGGGAACCACAAGCGCCCCCCGCCCTCGCCCCTCGTCCTACAATGACGCAACCTCAACGCGCGCTCCCAGTGTCGTTGACCTCATCGCAACAGCCGTCCCGCCAACTACGGTACACCGCGCCGCCCGCCACCCCTCAGCCGGCTTCGCCTGCGATCGCGCCATCGCCCGCGCCGTCTACGCTAGAACGGCCAGGCGTCCCCCCTGCGCGCCGCCACGCTGAGCTGCCCGCCGACGCAACTGCTGCCATCAACTCTACGTCGTCAAGCCGCAACACTCGCCCAAAATGTAGCTATTGCAAAAATTTCGGCCACACAAGTGAACAGTGTCGGAAACTCCGCGATCGTCAATCGAACACTTTAGCAACTACGTCTACGATATCATGTTACGGATGTGGGACGCCGGGAGTCATTCGGTCTCAATGTGCGAATTGTAGAGAGGTAACTTTTTCATCCGTCGAGATAAATAATCAGGTGAGCGCAGCCCAATCTAACATTACCGCGAAAAATTCTATTGCATGTAATGATAACAGTGGTAGCAACGAATCAACGTCAAATTCTGTTAACCCCTTGACGTCGCACAAGAATTTTGTTAACCGTTCGACTGCCGATACCGATCAGAATTTTGTTAACCGTTCGACTGCGGATACCGATCAGAATTTTGTTAACCGTTCGACTGCCGATACCGATCAGAATTTTGTTAACCGTTCGACTGTCGATACCGATCAGAATTTTGTTAACCGTTCGACTGCGGATACCGATCAGAATTTTGTTAACCGTTCGACTGCCGATACCGATCAGAATTTTGTTAACCGTTCGACTGCGGATACCGATCAGTGTTTTATTAACTCTTTGAATGCAAACATCGATCAGTGTTCTGTTAACCCTTCAAATACGAACACCGATCAGTGTTCTGTTAACCCTTCAAATACGAACACCGATCAGTATTCTGTTAACCCTTCAGCTGCGAATAACGATGAGCGTTATGTTAACCCTTTCACTGCGAACAGTGACGAGTGTTCTGTAAACCCTTTGAATACAAATGTAGATAATTATTTTGTTAACCCGTCGAGTGCGACCAACGGTGAATGTAGGCTTAACCCGTTGAGTACTCATGTCCACTCAGCTGATTTACTCAAACTTAAGAGTACTGTTTCCGGGTTGGTTTTAAATAATAAAATGAAAACCGTACGTGATACGAATTCCGGTCAAAGTGGAAACGTGACTGTGCCTAATCCTCGTTGTGGAATTTCTGTATGTAATCCCAACGTATCACAATCTAATAATTTACGGCCTGTGTTGTACATGGAAGTATTGGGTCTTCGTGGTTTAGCTTTAATTGATACAGCTGCAAAAAGGTGTGTTGCTGGCTCCCAGCTGTTTGCTTTGCTCCAACAAAAAAATAACAAATTTCAAAGGCAATGCATGAATGTAAAGCTTGCTGATGGAACTTCACAATCACGTATTGTGTTAATTACCCAAGTTGACGTCAAGGTCAATCATCGGCTCATTCCAACAGAATTCGTTATATTCCCTGAAGCCAATGCAAGCCAAACTCTTTTGGGGATTGATTTCCTTAAAGCAGCTGGTATTCAAATCGACTTTAGCAAAGCAACTTGGCGCTTTTCAGATAGCAATACAACTTACCCTCTAGAGTATGAAGAGTATACAGTGGTTGCTGCGGTCACTTCCGGTTCCTCACCTGTCTCACTGCGCGAGGACGAAGGTACTCTACTTACCAGTGAACAGTGCTTGTTGCTCGATCAGCTTCTTCAGGACAACAGGGCCATCTTCAAACCAGGGGGAGATCCAACTCCTTTCGCAGAGCACTTCATTAATACAGGTGAACACTTGCCAATTTCTGTACCACCGTACCGGCTAACACCCGCAAAGAAAGAGATAATGAAAGCTGAAATTGACAAAATGCTCGAAGACGGGATAATTGAAGAGTGCGAGTCAGCTTGGACTTCACCAGCTCTTTTAATTCCGAAGAAGAACAATCAGGTAAGGTTCTGTGTAGACTACCGTAAACTAAACAGCGTTACAAAAACTGACCATTACCCTCTTCCTGTCATCGATGAGCTCCTCCAGTCAACAAAAAGGAATTGCATCATCAGCACCATCGACCTGAAATCCAGTTACTGGCAGGTAAGCGTCGCGCCAGCTGACAGGGACAAAACAGCGTTTATTTCACCTCTCGGGACTTACCGTTTCACCCGCATGCCGTTCGGCTTGAAAAACGCGCCGGCAACCTTTCAACGGTTGATGGACCGCTTTAGATCTGGTGCTTGTTTCGGCGATACCATCATTCTGGCATACCTGGATGATCTCCTGGTGATTTCTGATGGTTTTGAGAAGCATCTAGACGATCTGCGCTTAGTGTTTGACCGGCTGCGTCAATTCGGGTTGCATCCAAACCGAGAGAAGTGCATGTTTGCCTGCAAAGAGGTTAAGTACTTAGGCCACTTAATTACCCCTGATGGTATTAAACCTGACAATTCCAAGATTGAAGCCATCACAGAGATGAAGGTACCAAGCAATTTAAAACATCTTAGAACTTTCCTTCAGACAGCCTCCTGGTTCCGAAAGTTTATCCCAAACTTCTCTGAAGTAGCTCAACCTCTTACGATGCTCACCAAGAAAAACCAACCTTGGTGCTGGGGGGAGCAACAGAAAGCTGCTTTCGACGAACTAAAGGTAAGGCTTGCTTCTGCACCAATTTTAATACAGGCTGACTTTAGCAAAACTTTTGTGCTACGAACGGATGCGAGTGACTATGCCGTTGGGGCGGCGTTAATGCAAGGAGAAGGTAACGACGAACGTCCTATTGAGTATGCAAGCCGCCTCTTAACGCCAGCGGAACGCCGTTACAGCACAACAGAACGCGAAGCTCTCGCCGTTGTTTGGGCTGTAGAAAAGTTTCGCCCATATATTGATGGTCATCCCGTATGCGTCAAGAGCGACCATCAACCACTGAAGTGGCTTATGACCTTAAAGTCGCCTAATGGTCGTCTCACCCGGTGGGCAT
This sequence comes from Ypsolopha sequella, assembly GCA_934047225.1. Lineage (NCBI taxonomy): Eukaryota > Metazoa > Arthropoda > Insecta > Lepidoptera > Ypsolophidae > Ypsolopha > Ypsolopha sequella. The sequence continues at coordinate 24,144,845 of OW203984.1, read as the reverse complement.
TGAAACTACAAGGATACGATATTAAATACGAATACGAACCTGGTAAGTCTAATGTTCTGGCCGATACCCTTAGCCGTCCAACGTGCGATGGAAATTCTAAGAATGACTGTAGCGTGTGCTCAGTCACTATCGACGTTCCTCACGTCAACGCTGCTGATCTTCGTTCAGCGCAGCTCAAAGATTTGGAGGTATCAAAAATTATCAAAGACCTGGAGCAGACGGATCCTTTAACATATGACAGGTGGTTAGAACGAGGATACCTACTTAGTCAAGGAGTACTGTATCGCTACGACCCTGATTCCGATTCCGAAGAGCCGCAGCTGGTCGTCCCAGATTCTATGAAAGAATCCGTGCTAAAAGAATTTCACGACGCACCGACTGCAGGCCACCAAGGTGTAGAACGTACCTTGCAAAGGATCAAGGGTAAGTACTTTTTCACAGGTATGCGGAAATACGTCACAGAGTATTTGAAGAACTGCGTTGACTGCCAAAGGTATAAGATCTCCAACCAGAAGCCTGCTGGACTTTTGCAAACTCCCGTGCTTAATCAACGGAATGAGGTACTCGCTGTAGATCTTTTCGGACCTCTTCCAGAAGGTAAAAACGGTGAGAAATGGATCTTACTAGTCGAGGATACTGCCACCCGTTGGGTCGAATTATTTGCGCTTAAAGACGCAAACGCAGAAACATGTGCACCAGTACTCATCGAAGAATATTTTTTAAGGTACGGTTTACCACGTAGAATTATATCAGATAATGGTGTACAATTTGTGTCGGCTGTTATGCAGCAGTGCATGCACCTGTTGGGTATCAAGCAAAACCTTATACCTCTGTATCACCCTGAGGCGAACCCAGCGGAAAGAAAAAACCGCGACCTTAAGACTCAACTTTCTATCCTTGTACAGACAGAACATCGATCTTGGCCACAATTTTTGTCTCACATAAGGTTTTCTATGAACAGTGCTACTTGTGCCACTACTGGTCACACTCCTGCATATCTTACATTTGCTAGGGAAATGCGAACTCCGTTTGATGCCAATCATGACCTACGTGGTATTCTTTCGAAAGACACTTTTGTACCACAAGCCACTCCTTATTTGGAAAAGTTTTTGCTCACGTTGAAAGACATTAAAGATCGTGTCGAGAAGCAACAGGATGCTAGGAAGGATGTTGCGGATAGCAGACGTCACCCATCTGTTTCGCACGCTGAGGGAGACCTAATATTTCTGACAACACATGCCCTCAGTAACGCAGCTAAGGGGTTAACAAAAAAGTTCATGCCTTTACGCGACGGCCCTTATATTATCCGTAAATTAATTAGCCCCACTACTTACGAAGTCGAGGACTCCGAGGGCCAACTTTTGGGGAAGTTCCATGCCAGGGACATAACACCTTGTATGGGTCAAAGTGTTGGTGAGTCCGTCCCAGTACAACCTCGAAGACGTCGAGGTCGCCCACGTAAACCGTGTGACTGTTGTTAATCAGTGTTATCATTACATTATATTGATTTCGTTTTTCAATAAGTGTTGTTGTTTTGCCAAGTCACCATCGGGGCGATTTTGTGACTTGGAGGGGGAGTATGTAACGCGCTATACCTCCATACATATTGATAAATAGATCTCGGACGACGAGTCGCCCCACTCCCCGCGTCCCGCACCTCCGTGCGGCCCCGCGCACCGCGCGCTCGATGTCTTTAGTTAGTGTGCGACTAGCCCGCCTCGGGAAACATTGTTTGTTGTTACTTTCTTGTAATACGTGAATTAAACACGAACTGTATCAGGACACAGTGTTACATTTTTTTCCCGAACCCTACAATTGAAATTTTTATGACCGTCCTATTCCAGTCATTTCAGTTTACGTTCAAATTGCCGCGACCCATTCAGACGTAAACCCCTAGTATATAAGTAAACAAACACTCACAAATAAATCAAGAGTTATAAATCTGTACTTACCGATTATAAACTTTGTAAACTTCATGTACTTCATTATTTTATTTTAAATATAATAATTTATTCAGAAATGTCAACAATTAGTTTCAACAAATAAAATGTATTTGAGGAAAGCGTAGAGGAAGTAAATTTAATTAATCTTTAACTCATACTTTATTATTTGTCTATGTGTAGTTTACTTCTGTGTCTTTTCCATGAAACTAATAAATAAATTAAAAAAAAGGGCTTTATAATAATAGCTCTTATAAGAAAAATCTGTTATTACACACAAGCCCAAGAGACGTCGGAATGAAACAAAATGCACGATTTTCTTCACAATGAAATATAGATTAATTTTAATGATCGTGTCTTCATTTTTTATTACATAATTGTTATGTGTACGTTCGAGTCCTTTGTATAACACGAAATGAAATGTTTTAAATAAAAACGCTGGAATGTGCAAATTTTTATTATTTTGCTGACTTTGAGTAATGTATTCACGACCAAAAAGTAACACAATGAATATTTTGTCTAAACATTTGAAATAACAGAAAACTATTTGCACTCTACTGCAATGATGTACCTGTTATATTTTTAAATCTAAGTGTGTTTTCAGGGTTGCGTACCCGAAGGATGCCAAACGGCAGTGGCGTGCACAGAACTTTTTTCCGGAAAAGCAATCAGAAGGTCAAGTACGACAATAAAAAAAAATATGAAAAATTTTTAATAACACTTTGAAAAAAAAAAGTTTGTATGACGCCAGGGTAGGCACTGCCTTTCCTAGAGTGAACATTTTAATATGAACTTTTTTTTTTCAAAGTGTTATTTAAATTTTTTCATATTTTTTTTATTGTCGTACTTGACCTTCTGATTGCTTTTCCGGAAAAAAGTTCTGTGCACGCCACTGCCGTTTGGCATCCTTCGGGTACGCAAGCCTAAAAACACACTTAGATTTAAAAATATAACAGGTACATCATTTCAGTAGAGTGCAAAGAGTTTTCAGTTATTTCAAATGTTTAGACAAAATATTCATTTAAAAAAAAAAAATATGAAAAATTTTTAATAACACTTTGAAAAAAAAAAGTTTGTATGACGCCAGGGTAGGCACTGCCTTTCCTAGAGTGAACATTTTAATATGAACTTTTTTTTTTTCAAAGTGTTATTTAAATTTTTTCATATTTTTTTTATTGTCTTACTTGACCTTCTGATTGCTTTTCCGGAAAAAAGTTCTGTGCACGCCACTGCCAAACGGAACCCTATTACTAAGCCTTCGCTGTTTGCCTGTCTGTCTGTCCGTTCGACTGTCACAGAGGTCTACAGCTTCAGCCGTTATAGGTAGCCGGTTAAAGTTTTCACAGAATACGTTTTCCTATTTTTCCAAGGAAAAAATAAATTAAAAAAAACGAAATCCATACAAATTAAAACGGCCAAGTGAGAGTCGGTCCTCGCACTTTTATGCTCGCACATATGAGCATTTATTTCAAACTAGATATTTATTTAATTTTAGGTGATGTTCTAATTTAGTCAGACATAAAAACTGCAAAATTAAGTTGGTTGAGTATTCAGAGACATAAGTCTAAAACTAAATTATAAATCGGCATTTTTAGTATTTGTTGTTTAAATGCAGTATATGGTACATAATATACAGAAATTTCAAATCCCTAACTGCTTTGGCCTTTGAGATAGACCCCGTTACAAAAATGATCTAAAAATGGCAACTTTGATAGCCCCCCATTTCTTTATTTTTTAAGATAAAAAAATAAAAGTATACAGGGTGGAAAAAATTCAAGGGCCCTGAAGGCCTAAATCCTTTAGTTATTTTCATGGGTATCTCGTACAACAGATGAGTGTAACACCAAATGTTTATGAGATTGTTATCCTGAACAATAATCCTACCGATTCGTATAATAAAAAAGCAAGGGTTTATTTTTTTATTTTTGGTTGGTGTGATTCCCGGGTGAGACAAGTGAATTTCAAAAGATCTTTGAATGCAGTTTTGTTTCTTTTAAAAAATAAAGGAATGTTTTTATTTTCAGTAAAATGAGCTAACTAAAGGATTTTAGGTAGTTCCCCTGCAGGGCCCTTAAATTTTTTCCACCCTGTATACTCTACTTAATGAGCTCTAAACAATGAGACCCCACATGCTAGGGTAAGAAAAATAATATTTTAGGATTCCATACCTGCATTGTGTGTTGGTACAGAACCCTTTGTGCGCGACTTCGACTCGCACTTGCTCGGTTTATTTGTATAAATATTCTCATATTTATTAAAATTAATTTCAATTAAATTAGTACTTGTCTACAAAATTATAACATTTCTCACTAAACATTATAACTTTTCTCAAGGGTTTTTGTGAAAAAGTAAATCAATTACAAAAGAATTGTTATACACATTTGCAATAAAAAAAAATATATTCCCATTGTATTGTTTTCCTTTTGTTGGTATTTAGTTTAACTCTCTACATTATTCAAAGGCGTAGTGGACATATTTCACCCACTATCACCTTCTCATGATAACGCCGGCTTCCGGAGCTTTGCGAAAGGACTGCCGTAAAAATAATAAATCACTGCAAGAAAAGGTAAATATCAGGCAACCACCTTTATTTGTAAAAAAAAACTAAATACCCGATAAAATAAGGAATAATGCGTCGGTTTCAAATATAGTGTCACAAGGTCTTTTGGCATTTAACGTAGTTTTGTAAAACATAGTTTAACGTATGTTAATAAAATATTGTTATAAAACACCGTTCAACAGCCTTTTTATTTTTCAAATATATGTTATATTCCACATAAATAACTTAAATGGTTTTAATCGCTATATTTCGACCCCTCAGTGGGGTCGTCATCAAGCGAATAGGAAAAAATATTATATGAGATATATAATATTATTAAAACTCGCGTGAGCTGACATACTAAATTATTATTACATACGACTTGAACACTCACGTGTGATTGTTGTTGACTATATGCCAACAATCGGCGGTTGCCAGTGCCCGTTTGACAACGACGGTGAACGCCGCGTCGTCGTCCTAAGAACGACACTCGCCTTGATAATGCCGAAATTGTATCGGTGAAACGGTTGGCATATAGTCAACAACAATCACACGTGAGTGTTCAAGCCGTATGTAATAATAATTTAATATGAGATATACTTCACAGAATAAAAATATGTATAGGTATTTGAAATAAGAAAAACGCTGACATGTATTTATATATTTTTATATCAATAGATGTCAACGGTTTTCTTACTTCAAATGCCTAAACATATATGTCATATAGTATTTTTTGCTATTCGCCTCGACCCCACTGAGGGGTCGAAATATAGCGACCAAAACAATTTAAGTGTTTGTATTTTTATAGTTTAACGTAGATATACAACGTGTACCAGAAAGGTGTAACCATGTTTAAAGAGCTTATTCAGTCAATGGTATAGAATAACTTTTACTATGGAGCCAACCCTGAAATCTCAAAAAAAAATCTGTCCTTCCATACATTTCGGCCGAGCGGCATTGCATTTTTCTATGAAACAGTAAATTTTTTTGTCGACATACATGTTTTGTTCCTTAGTAAAAGTTGTTCTATACCATTGACTGAATAAGCTCTTCAAATATGGTTATGGTTACACCTTTCTGTTACATATTGTATATGTTTTTCTTTTTTTCATTAACCTGAATTCCTGCTGTCTTGTATTTTCTTATCCCTTAGTTAAAGTAGATATAAGTAATTTGTACAGTATAAGTTTTATTTTAAGGACATGATCTTGCTAAGTTTCTTGCCCTTCTTGTTAGCAAGACTAATCTAATGGGCGGAGGTAGGCATGTATTTATATTATGTAACCTATTAGTATGTAGTATATAGGATGGGATTTGGTTGGTCGCCTGGATTCGTGCTGGGGGCTCGGTTTGTGATCATTGAATCTTTTTCGTGGTCCCTGATCGGATCTCCGGTATGGGTTCGGGTGGTTGATTGGGTTTCACCTTATATAATTCTAGATTTCACCTATCATTTTAATCATATATATATTGCTACATAAATGAAATAAACATTTAATCTAAGTAGTTCATGTACATTTATTATTTTATTACATATATTTTTATAAGATGAAATTTGACTTGTAGAAAGTGTATTATGTATACCTACTTTTACAAAATAAACTATTTGAATTTGAATTTTGAATTTGAATTTGAATTTAAAGGTTATGTTTCAGAATAAAAATTAATTTGTTCATCCAATTTGTAGGTCGTAATAAGTTTGTAATTGCTGTTTAAATTATTTAAGTGTATTAATATATTTAAATGGTACGGAACCCTCAGGGCGCAAGTTCTACTCGCACTTGACCGGTTTTTTATTACTTCGTGCCATAAAAACGCTCTATGGATGATAATTTAAGACTGGACAAAGCCGTCGATGAATTCAGGCGATTGTTTTCGGACCTTCCGCAAAAAGTTTTTCTAAATAGAAACCTCGTTTAGTCGAATGAATAAGTGCATAGAGAGGAGGGAAATATTTTAAAGAGGTCATTTTTTTGTAATTATGTATAATTTTTGGTTTCACCAAGAACTTTCTGAATAGTCTAATGTTGTGTTTAAAAATTTAGGTATCCTTATGGACAACACATTGTCCTGGGCTCCTCAAATTGTAGTAATTATGGTAAGAAAATGTCTGGAGCTTTCCATTCACTCAAACGGCCGCAGTTCTTTCTTTCATTACAAACTAAAATTATAATAATAATAATAATATTCATTTATTTCAGATAAATTAATCCATATATTTTATAAGATTGCTAAAATTCTAAAATTAAAAAAAAAAAAAATACACAGAAACAATAATAACCACAAAGTGTTGATGCTGACGCTATCTGCTCCATACTTGGTACGACGGAGTGTGTAGCGCCTGCCAATGTTTCATAAAGGGCCCGTCCGACCTGCAGGCGACACTGAGGAGACTTTTACCGCTGTTCCGCACCCTGCCCGCCATCGCAGTTGCTCGCCTGCGCATGGTGGTATAAAAGCAGTCAACGCGCACTGCGGCGAACATCCCCGACGCGCTGCAGAAGAGGGGCAGCCGCAACAGTGCCCTCATCGCATTATTGTATTGAACGCGAAGAGCGTTGTACGACTTCTGCGTGTATGATAACCACAGTGTGCCCGAAATTATGCTGGCACAGTCTTTACTCCTCCCAATTATTGATTACGCGGATTTACAGTAAATAATGCACATCGACTATCTTCGGCTTTGTAGAGCGTCGTCTCTGTCACCGTACTGTTAGTGCTCCATGCGACAGAGATGACACTACGATACGATGTGCATTATTTACTGCCAAGACCTGTCAGCTATTTGGACATGACTGTGGAGCTAGTGAGCAAAATTAAACGTCTCAAGAACTTGTGCATTCTCAGCGGTTTAGCAGCCGGTTTGTAAAAAAACCCGCCTTTTTCCAATTAATCGAAACAGAACACTTATATTCAAAATTTATTTTATTCAATACTTCCTCAACAAAACCTTTATACCTATTTTTTTGTAAACTGGCATCGCAAAGTTTCCATTGATTTCTGTAAATTGGAACCCTAAAGTTTAAAATTTTACTCTACAGAAACAAATGGAAACTTTACTATGGCAGCATACACAATACATAGGTAATAAGTTTTTGTTGAATAACTATTGAGTAAATTTTGGATACACGTTTTCTGTTTCGATTAATTAGAAAAAGGCGGGTTTTCCACAATCCGGCTGCTAAACCGGGCTTAAGTATAAGTTCTATACAACGTTTTAAACGATCCCTCCGCACCTTAATATCTTTGTATTAAATTCAATCTCGTTAATTCATTAACGAAAAACCATTAATAGCATCAAATAATCTCATAGGAGCTGATTAAGGCGATTACCATCGCCAAATTAGCAGCTCGATATTTGTCACTACAAATATCAACGGAATCGACATTGAAATAACGTTCATATCAGCGCACAATGCATAGTGGCTGTTACGACGCTCGCTGCGTCCTTGATAGGGCGAAATAGGAGAAAATTATACTTTTCACTTGGACGTGATTACTCGATTGACTAATCTTATGTTATGTTTATAGTTATAAAGTTTATCTATTTATCAAAGCACAAATGAATTCAATCGGCCAAGCCACTCAGGAGCAGTAGGGAATTTTAGGTCAAAAAACACCATTCAGTAAAAAAAAAAATTCATGTAGAGGTTTTGGTGGTATGAAAAAGAAAAATGTTGCATATGTTGCCTAAGAGTTGATTATTCATAATACATTTTTTCATTATTTTTGGTTTGGCCATAAATGAGGAGTAGGCTTTAGAAAGTAACCATTTGGCAATAGTAAGGCCCTTAATGGGATAAATAGTAGCCCATTTCCAATTTTAGGTCTAGAACTACATTTGTAGTTTCAACCCAATCGGTTCATCAGTTAGGGCGTGAAGGAGTAAAAAACATACATACATACATAAATTCATACACCCATACGATCCATACATACAAACTTTCGCATTTATAATATTAATGGGATGGGATGGGATGGTGCGATTGTGTTGTGTAAGTCGTTGTACATGCTTGCCACTGTTCAGTATTATCTTTCACCACAATACTGATTGGCTGGAAGAAATCTCTTGTTGAGTTAAGGTCGCCTATGTGCATATTTTCCAAAACTAACATAGTTTAAGTTTCTATATGCAATAAAGTATATAAAAAATAAGGTAACGCTATTTACAGCCGAAAGATAAACGTGTGAAGAAACATACAAAAAAAAATTCACATTGATTGGATAAGAGTAGAGTCAGTATGATCATTCAAAAAACTTTTGAAACAGAAGGCGCATTTGTAATAAGTTATTAAGAGATGATTATAACGGACAAAATATAACTTTTAACAAAGAGCGATGCATACCAATAGTTTTCTATATGATAAACGTATTTTCAATGATATTGTGGTAGCTTCAAAATAAATTGGATTTTCCATAAGAGTGAAGTTAGAATTTTATAATTTAAATTTTCTATCTTCACTCTTATACAAAATTCAATTATTTTGAAGCTACTAATCCGGGGAATCGACCCTTAATAGCGTTACCTATTGGGTTTGCATTCTGCCCGGTCGAGCATGTACTAATAAGTTATTCGGAATTTAAATAGGACACATTTAAACTTACGTTAAAATTAATGGAAATAACAATAAAAAAAGTCTAAGACACTACAAAAAAATAAAACATCTGAAAGGATCTGAGCCGAGGTCACCGGGTTTCCCAAATTTATCTTACAGGAACGTGGGTATCGGGCTAGGAGTTCAAACTAAAGATTTCAAAAGTAAAAGATAAGCCCTTGCCGTAGTATGACAGCACCAAAATGTTTTCACCTTTAAATGGGTGACGCTCACACGTTTGGATTCCAAACTTTGGAATCAGAGCTCATCTGAACACAGTGATAGTTGGACGCCTTAAGGCCCTTAATACCGCCAAATGGGTACTTTCTAAAGCCTACTCCTCTTTTATGGCCACACCAAAAATATTGAAAAAATTTATTATGGATTATCAACTCTAGGACAACATATGCAACATTTTTCTTTTTCGTACCACCAATACTTCTATATGAAAAATTGTTTCAACTGAATGGTGTTTTTTGGCTTGAATTTCCTACTGCTCCTAAGCGGCTTTGGTGATTTAATTCATTTATGCTTTGATAAATAGATAAACTTGATAGCTATAAATATAACATAGAATTATTCAATCGAACAATGACGCCCATGTGAAAAGTATTATTTTCTCCTATTTTGCCCTTTCAAGGACGCAGCGAGCGTCGTAAGAGCCACCACGCATTGTGCACTGATTTGAACGTTATTTCAATGTGGTTTCCGTCGATATTCATACAGACAAACATCGAGCTGCTAATTTGGCGACGGTAATCGCCTTAACGAATTTTTACGAGAAAAGGGTCTCAATATACCGTCGTGTTTATTTTTAAAGTGCACTTACATTTCCAGAAATATGAATAAAGCCAAAAGTGTGACATTTCACATTCATACACTTTCAAAAACAATGCAATAGATTTTAGGCGCAGGGCTCATCTAAACTGTTTGAAATCTTTGGTTCAAACAAGGTTTTTGAACAAACAGAATTATAATCCAAATCACTTCAATAACACCCAATTATGTAAATACCTATTCCACATTGACTAATTACAAAATTAAAGGAATCTAGAATAACGTTCTGCAGACTTCTGTAGAACACGTGCCGCCAGAGCGTGATGCAAATCGATTGTTGTTAAGGCGCTCTTATCCCAAAATCAGTAATTTCAAAGTCAAATAGAACTTTCAAATATCTTCTAAAACTTCCAAAAAAAAATACGCAATATAGTTCGAACCTTTATCTAGGTCTTCCACGCATGTGTTACACGATCAGATAAACTTTGCTCAATAGAAATAATTCAAGAACACAGCATGTAATAAGACCTTTCAAATCATGCCATTTCCATAATTCTACTCTTTTATTAACGAAACATATCTGGTAATATTGCTCTTTAAATTTTCTAGGTCGACCACGGAAGTGGGTTTTAATAAACATATCCCTTATTTTTAAACAATTTAAAAACCGATAAAAACAACGAAAAAGTACAAAAGTGTGGTTATTTTCTTTACACCTTACACGTAAAGAAAAAGACAGAGAGTCACTGTTCTGGGATAAGAGCGCCTTAATAGATGGCGGACCAACCTATACATCACACCCATGGTCACACCAAGGTCACACCGATTACCATAGATCAGCATCGCTCGGCCCGTCTTACAGATAGTCGTTCATAAACTCACACCAAGTTGGGTTTCCTATCCGGGTCACAACACTAACCCGTTCAATAATGAACTCGCGTCTCAACACCGACCGTTCAAAAATGACAGTGTTGCTACACTGGTGTCGACATTTTCAACATCAACTCTGAGCAGGGTTCGCAAGGTTCGTATAGGCTCCAAACGTCACCTGACATTCACGTTAATTTTCTTAAATGAAATGACGTTAATTTTCGTACCGAAGGGGTCTTCTCAACGTTATAGTTGATATATTTACGTTAACTTTCGTGGAGAGGGGGTCCTCTTAACGTTATTATACTAAATATAATGCAAAATTGACAACTGACGTTTGGAGTGTCGTCACACGACGAAACCCGTTCAAAAACTCAGCGTTACAACCCCAGTGTTCCTACCCAGCCCAGGGTTATTTAATGAACGCACTTCAGCAGCGTTCTGCATTACGTCAGGGTGGCTAGACGATGCGTTCAAAATTTTGATCCGACCAAGTCGGAGTAAACCGTCTTAACCAGCCTAGAATATCGTGTATAGCTGACAAATTGAGGCGGGTGCCACCGACGCGCCGTCACACCTATCAAAAATATAACCACTATAACAACAAATACTAACAGAATAAAATAAATATTTAAGGGGGCTCCCATACAACAGAAATATATTTTTTGCCGTTTATATAGATAATGGTACGGAACTCTTCGTGCGCGAGTCCGACTCGCAGTTGGCCGGTTTTTTTACAAAAATTATATGCTCTACGAGGGAAAATTAACTGCACAGACTCGCCTTAGTTCTAATCCCAACTCGCAAAATACCCTTATAACATAGGGGTTATATCGCCAGAACTCTTGTGATCGTTGTATAATAGCAATGATTCTTTCTTTTTGCTATGTAAAAGCATTTTATAAGCAGTATTTGCTAATATTGCTTTTATTCCTCTAACTCCGTCATATACACCTTTACAAACCTAAATAATATGACAATTATAAGGCAAACTTGAAAGTGCAGACTTATAAAGGCACGTTTTATGGCTTAATAGCTATATAAAAAAAAGGCTGTGTTGAAGTTTTGGACTAGAATTTTAACCCTGTAAAGGCTTTTAAAAGCTTTTAAAAAGATTTTAACCTTATACAAGTATTTTATAAAGCATCTAGGTACATAGCAAATACATATTTGCAAATAATATTGCCTTTATAAGAATTTAGGGCCTCACTTACAACTTATATAGTAACTATAAGTACATTATTCTTCAAGTGCTCTTAATACTATGCTCTAAAAGCTGGTAAGCCATTTTGAGAAAGTAAATAAAGGGTTTGTACTAAAAGATATTTAAAAACGGATCTTAAAGATTGGAAAAGAATGAAGCGAAGTGGTGGTTTTAGAAAAAAAGTAGAGAAGAGGTTCAAGGCCATGATAAGAGAGTCTGCACATATCGTAAATATTTCGCCAAGTGGGAGTACTAACGAAAGTACTAGTAGAGAAAGAATGTTTGAGTACAGTAATGAAGACGACCATGTTGATACTGTTATAAAAAAGGAAGATATTTGTAGCAATATCAGAAATTGGGCTCTTAAATTTAATATTACACATTTAGCCTTAAATAAAGGTTTTGCATGAGTTAAGGGAACTCCAAATCTACCCAACATGGAGATAGTGAAGCAATTTATATAACCTCTATATAGGTTTAAGTTTTATAGACTCTTTGTACCTACTGTTAAGAAGAAGTTTATCTTTGTAGCAGCATAATATGGAAATGTGAAAATGTTTTTCTCGTTTTAAAATACTTAAAAACACAATATTAAAGGGGGCATTGATACTAATCAACATAAAATACCGCATATTATCGAAAATTTCAGTTCCCACTTGAATTTTCGTGTATTATCATGTCACGATGAGGTATATACCTGAAATACAAAAACAATATGGATCCTTATACTTACCGCAATAACTATATGGCTAATTATAAAAAAACCTTTGTAGACATCTCGTGCGCATTTGTAGTCTATGCGTCGTTACTCCAAACTTACACTTATAACGGAACCACTATGTCGGCTATAAGAAGGATCGACCTTGTAAATGACATAAGTATTACAATTATAAGTTTAGTGACCTTGTAAACTCATGTCAACATGCAATTACAAGGGTCATTACCCTTATTGCTAACCATTACATGGCATTCCTAAGAATCATAGATTATTATATGGTAACAATACGGTAACTATGAGGCATATGCCTTTATAAATTGTGCCCAAACCCACCCTTATTAGCAATAAAATGGCCTTTATAAGAGCACATATTTTGGCTTTAATGACAATAATATGGCAAATTTTTGCTAGTTGGGATGTACGTCGTATTAATGGTATTAAAGTTAAACGTCAGTCGCTTGGCAAAAAGTGCATAACTTAACTTTGTTTTCTCATTTAGAAGTTGAAAATTGAAAAACATTTTGCTATGTGGCAGTTAACACCAATAGTTTAGTATGAGTGAGGTTTATGAAGCATGAGTTTGTAATTTAATGTAAAAATGCTGTTTTAACTTTGTTTGGACCAGATCATGACTACTTTTGCATGAAATTTCAAACTAATACTGAAATATTGGTGTTAACTGCCACATACCAAAATATTTTTTAAACTTTTACCTTCTAAACAAGAAATGCCAAGTTAAGTTATGCACTTTATGCTAAGCAACTGACGTTTAACCTTAAGGGGCTGCACTATGCTAAAATTCCGTCCTGCTCTAACGCGTTTGTTGTTTAAGTCTCTATCCTGCTCTAATCAGATGCCGCGCACACAAAACTTCTGTTATTTTGAAATCGTGGCTCCATTAGGACATTAACCATAATTTCTTTATGTAATAAAATGGTTTTTTCTCGTAAGTATCTGCGTGTGTTGGTTTCGTTTCAATCAGTTTTGAAACACAAAATACTGAATCGGTTTTCTCGTGAAATTCATGCTTTTTTAAAAGCTATATAATTAATAGAAGATTGAAAGTATGTTTATTTCTTAAGTGTAATTAATAATTGCCTTGAGTCACAAAACACGACATGTTTTTTTCAAATTTTTACCATCTACATTGACGGAACTGAATCCAATACAAAACTGATGTTGAGCATTGTGGAGCCCTTTAAGAGCGAAAACTGTGTTATCAGAATTATCACTGATAATATACAAGAGTCCTGAGTAAACCTGATCGGAACATACTCGTGCAAATATCTCGAGGCAAATGTAAACACGGGTTATGTAATTTTGTTATTTCTAACCTTAAAAATACATCAGGTCCTTTGAGATTGAACCAGTAAGGCCCACTTGCAGCATGTTCTTAACTTTACTTTAACTCGGGTTAAGTCAATAAATAGATGTTTAAGGCAAGATGTAAAAGTTTTAGCGGCTCTGTTACTCCATATGCGAAAAAACCCTCAGTGCGAGGGGGACGGATTCGTGGAAAAGTAACAAAAAGTCGATTTTTTATAATTATAAAGTGTACAAAAGTTGCTATCAAAATTTTGATTAACCAGGTCCTCTAAAAAGATCGCTTTGGATGAATAATATTATGATTCTGTTCTAATGCCGTCTCTTTTGCACGCGTGGAAAAACTCTGAATCCATCCTACTTTCAAATCATTTTATGAATCACCCAAGTGGGCCTTTTTAGATCCCCACGTCCTAGATACCGTTAAAACCCATCTAATAAAATATGATTGCAGTCCACATGTCATTCTAAATTGTTAACCAGGAGAATTGGTATAGATAAAGACCTCATTTCAAGAAATATTTCTATCGCGCCGAATTTCTCCAATCGGGTTTATGTTTTAACAGATCCCTAGAAAAATATTCCAAAATAATAAAATACTTATTCAAAAAAATACATTATTTACTGAAGTAGATATGCAAGTTCTTAAATTGTCGATTTTTTTTTCAGCTCTCTTGCACTAATTAAAATCTCGGGTTAAACTTGGGTTAAACTAAGAAAAAGTCATCAGAATTCAACCCGACTCTCACCTTGAGTTAAACTCGGGTTAGCGAAGTAATGTTACCAGTTTGATTTAAATTGTGTTGTTTTCAATGACATTATATAGATACTATACCTCATTTGTTGCAACTATTTACTTTATGGTAACATTCTAAACCAATGTCAAATGTCAAACAATCGCTAAGCTCATAATGAGGACTATGCAATAGGACTAACGAAATGTCGGGTTGATTAACTCTTCACATGGGTTAGTTAACCAGGGGGTTAAGGATTTTTTCTCAATCATGGTGCAAGTGGGCCTAAGACAGTTTTTAGGGTTACGTACATCAAATTGAAAATCTTTTCTTGTTTTTACATGATAAACTTTCTAGTTATGCCTTTATGATGAATTTTTGTTATTTCGTCATAGTTTTCCCGTTTCTTCCGATTCTGTGGGAGTTTCCTAAAATCCCTTCTTAGAGGATGTCTATGTTGTGCAAGGAACCTAAAGTACAAATTTTATGTTCCTACGTCTAGCCGTTTGGTCTGGACGTTGATAAATCTGTCAGTCAGGGCACAAAATAGATACTACCAGAAGGCTGACTCGACGACGCAACGGAGCGAAAACAGACGCACACATGCATAGACGCGTACGTATGATGATCTCGGCAGAATTTAGTATTGGCATTTATCCGAGTATCTCCGAGATCGTCGTACGTACGCGTCTATGTGTGCGTGTGCCTGTTTTTGCTAGTTATGCGGAGTAAACCTTCTGTAAGTGGTTATTTTGTGGTCAGGGTACTTGTTTATATAATTATACATGAAATTGCTGTTTTCTATTGAGAATTTGAAGGAAACTCAATTTTCAGTACTAACATTTTTGCATTTTTTTTAAGGAATGATACATTTTAATTATGTAGGTAATTCATTTTGTGTATGAATGAGATAACATTAGGCTTACAGCAACATTAATATAATTTTTGAAAAGTTTCAGCTGTAAAAAATTATAACGAATCTTATCATGGGAATGGATGGCATTTAGGACAAACTGTTTTCGAAGATTTAATTTTTATTTTCAAAGAAATTTAATACGTAGATATACAACCTTGAAATCAACTTTCAAACAAAAAACAAATCATTGAAATAGCTATTGAATTACAGGTATTATGAACTCATGAATCTGTAAGAAAATTTCAGCAATTTCATAGGGAAAGACCTATTAGATATATAATATAGAAGATTTTAGTCATTGTTCGATACAAAATGTTCAGAAACTCACCGGAAATGTCTTCGGGTCCCGAGCACTACGCGGGTCAGTAATAGGAAGGAAGGAGGAACAAAGGATACCTGACCTGCTAGCACGTGGACACTCCACGGGCACAAACTTGGCGATGATATTCCTTTTAATTTATTGTATTTATTGTTTACAACAAAAGTATATAGATATTTATGTACGGTATATGTAAACTTTTAAGTAGTATAAGTACTTGAACTTATCATGTAACTTATTGACATTTAAAATTCAAACTTACATGGACATCATTGTATAATTAATAATAGTAATATATATAAGTCTCTTTTTCATTGCTTGTTTATACCTACCTAATTTTACCATTTTCTTGTAACAACTATTTTCCTAATTGAATGTTTGATATAATGCACTAGTGACATGTTAATTTTTCAAGATTTTACTGTGTTATTTTATTTATTTTGTCAATTTTATTGTTCTTTTTAGTGTTACTTGTTCGTTAATTATTATTATACTACTACTGATTTGTGTACCATACTGGTTTAAGTACAAATAAATGTTCTGATTCTGATCAATTATGATTAATTTATTTTGTTTATTAGCATGTAGTATAATATATTTTACCGAGTATTTAAGTATAATATATACAAGGTGACTTTTTGATCATCGTCCAAATTCATACTGGGGGATTGATAAGTGATCAGTATCTTGGATCAATAACAATTTTTGTGAAATTTGTAAAATGAAATTTCGGCTTCCCATAGAAATTCACTTCCAGTTACGAGTAAATCGCTATGGGAAGTCGAAATATCATATTACGAATTTTTTAAAAATTGTTATTGATCAATGATACTGATCACTTACCAAGCCACCAGTATGAATTTGGACGATGATCAAAAAGTCACCTTGTATACAAGACGAATGAAATTTCGACTCCCCATAGTGATTCACCTGGAACTGGAACTGAATTTCTATGGGAAGCCGAAATTTCATATTACGAATTTCACAAAAATTGTTACTGATCCAAGATACTGATCACTTATCAAGCCTCCAGTATGAATTTGAACGATGATCAAAAAGTCACTTGTATATAGCCAATACCGTAGTATGACAGCACCAAAATGTTTCCACCTTTAAATGGGTGACGTTCACACGTTTGGAATCAGTGCTCATCTAAACACAGTGATAGTTGGACGCCTTAAGTGCACTTAAAGTTAATCATTTTAACAACTTTATAGTCTAGTCAGTTTGCTGACCGTAGGTAGACAGATTGCGCACTCATATTGTGCGCGCGTCGGCATTATGTTAACGCACACATTCAAAAACAATGCAATAGATTTTAGGTGCCAAGGCTCATCTAAACTTTTGAAATCTTTGGGCACTACCCCAAAAACTTCCCCATTGCTAAAGGTTAGCTGGTAGAAAATACTAAATAGTATTAAGCTCGCGCCTGTGTACAAAAATTTAACTTATGCAATAAAGAATTGTATTATTATTTCGAGAATTTTTGATCTCGTCTCTCCCTCTTGGCCAAAAGAATGTAAAGAGAGAGAGACGGTACATTCCTCGGCAGAAGCACAGTCGACCGAGGTTCAGAGCCCCAAAACCGGCGAACTATGCGAGCAGTATCGAGCAGAACCGCCTTCTGCATCCGCGCTGGAAGCGAACTGCCACGGAATCCCAACCGTCTCAGGTTGGATTCGAGGCTGGTTGGTATTAACCCGTTCGCGGATAAAACAACTGGGATTATTTTGGTGGATACCACGCCCCACATGTCGGTAACCTCGTGAGCCAGGTCGAGATACTTCCTCCTCTTCTCGGTTTCGGCTTTCACGAGATTCTCATCGTGTGGGATTGTGATATCCACCAAACACACCCGAGACTGCGCCCGGTCCATCAACACGATGTCAAGTTTATTCGTAAGAATAGTCCTATCCGTGATGACAGACCGATCCCAGTAGAGCTTGGCGCGGCCGTTTTCTAGTACTGGCGCCGGTGAGTACTTGTAATATTGCACCTTCTGATTTACGAGGCCGTACTTGTGGACGAGTTCTTGATGAAGGATTTTGGCCACTTGGTTGTGTCTGTGCAGATACTCAGTGTTGGCAAGAGCGGAACAACCGAAAAATAACATGTCGAAGAGATTCTCCAGGATGGGCACATGCCCGGCAGATGTCCTGGGTCCCATACTTGATAATGTATTTCCGGTAGTTACGCGTCTTGATCACCTGATCTTGTATTGCACAGACAAAACCCTCGGTATCCCCGTATTATTATTATTATTATAAAAAGTATACAATAAAGGACACAACTATGGTTTGGCCAATTTTTCATGCGGACACATGGGAGTCTTCCTTCTCGCGTTGGGTCCAAAAAACAAGAGAGCGGAATTCCTGTCACTTTGACAGTACAAGGCTGCGTTTCGTTTTAATCGACACTAAATAGTCATTATACAGGGTGTCCAGGGGAGGTAGGGGGGGTGTGAAACCGCCATAACTTTGCAACGGTGCGGGATGCGGGGGCGGGAGTTACACTGTGACGTGCAGTGTGACCATTTGTGGCAGATTTCTGCCGTTTTGGCAGATTTCGCTCTTAAATTTTGTCTGTGGCAGATCATGCTGACGATTTACAAAAGAGACAGATTTTGGCAGATTTAAAAGATTCCAAGAAAATTCACATTACCTAATTTGATTTACAAAGATTTTGCGTCTACTTTAAACATTGCAAAGAATTTTCCCAACATAGTAGACAAAAACAACATTCAAAAAGTTGATGACGAACTTCGACAAATTAAATTTGATAAGAGTGTAAGACCTATTAGAATCAGGTGGGGGTAGCACCACCAGCACAATTTTGATTGTAGACAAATTTTGGGGAGCGATAGGAAAAATCAAGGACGCGAATGGGGCTACAAAATACCCAAATATTACAAATTTCGCCAAAACTTTATTTTGTTTCGTTTCGTGCGAGATAATATTCTCTCAAGTGAATGTAAATAAAACAAAAATAAGGAATAGGTTCCTAAACCAACATGTTTCAGCTTTAATTAAAACAAAAGAGGGGATTAAGGAACACGGAGACTGTGTCTTCTTTAAACCAACTTAAAACAAGATCAAAAAGATTTCTTCAAAATCTTTGTACAGTGGAGACCGCATCAAGTAAGACACATTGGACTTTGTACCTATCTTATATTCTTCTCTGTAGGAGCTAATGTCGTACTGCAAGTGTATAGCTTGACGTGGTCTCCACTGTACTACCGGAAAAAGAAGACGAAAATTAGGAGGCAAATGTTGACACGTTGAGTAAATGTTACTTATAGGTACAATTTATAAGAAAATTGTTAAATAATTCCATTGAATTCGTGTGTATTTTTTCCATTTCCATGAAGGCATATTTCTGGCATTTTTGGCGCAAAGTGTGGCAGGTTTTGGCAGATTTTTTGCCCACTCTATGGCAGATTCGGAATTTATGAGATGGTCACACTGGTGACGTGCGGCACGTCTCGGAGATTTAGTAACAATGGAGTCGTATTCGGGAGCGCATCGCGCTTTTTGCGTGCGCGCATATTACCAAAACGCTAATTCTATCGTTACTGCGCAACGTTTATATCGACATAACTATCGAACACGCCGTGCCCCAGGTGAGAGCAGCATAAGAAGATGGATAGACATGTTTGAAAATACCGGTGCAACAATTCAGATCCCTAACAGAAACAATTTACGCACTGTACGAGATGAAGAAACCATCGAAGAAGTGAGGCTATCAATTCGTCAAAATCCTTCACTTTCAGTGAGAAAACGTTCTCAACAGCTACAGATTAAAAAATCAAGTTTACACGTGATTTTGAAGAAGGACTTACGTCTCAAGGCATACAAGATTCAACTAGTGCAAGAACTGAAACCTACTGACTACTTAAATCGGGTAACCTTTGTCCAGGAAATGATGAATCGCTTCAGGAACTTTAACAACATCCTCTTTAGTGATGAGGCCAACTTCCACTTAAACGGTCACGTAAACAAACAGAATTGTCGATATTGGGCCCCAGATAATCCTAAATTAAAGCATCAAAGGCCACTACATAGCCCTAAACTAATCGTATGGGCTGCCATGTCCGCTCGAGGACTAATTGGACCTTATTTTTTCGAAGATGAAAGGGAACGTTCAGTAACTGTAAACAGTGATCGCTATTGCCACATGTTGAGGGACTTTTTGGCCTCCAGGCTGCAAGAATTTGATGGCTTCAATTCAAGGACTTGGTTCCAACAAGATGGAGCCACTTGCCACACATCGAACGAGTCAATGGCGGCTGTGACTGAATTGTTCGCCAATAAAGTGATTTCTCGAAGGGGCACCATTGAATGGCCTCCCAGGAGTCCAGATTTGAGTCCATTAGACTATTACTTGTGGGGCTACCTAAAGAGTGTTGTTTATGAAAATAAACCAACAACATTGATGGCATTAAAGCAAAACATCACCACAGAAATGGCGGCTATCTCAAGAGCCACGTGCCAAGGCGTAATTAACAATTTGCGTTCACGGTTCGAGGAGTGCTTGCAGCGCGAGGGACGCCATTTAGACAACATAATTTTTAAGAAATAACTCTCCAATTATTACTGTTCTAAAATATTAACATTAATTTTGAAAATTATTGAAAGTGTTTTTTTTACTGATGATTTTGACCCCCCCTACCTCCCCTGGACACCCTGTAGCACACCGTGCGTAAAATGACCACTTTACGCACGCTGCGCGTGCGTAAAGTCGTCATTTTCCGCACTTGTACTATAAAAAATTATACGAAACACGTACGAGAAACTTTTTCTCGACTCGTGTGATTGCAGCACTCGCCTTCGGCTCGTGCCGCAAACTCACACTCGTCAGAAAACGTTTCATCGCTCTCGTATCGTAATGTACTATTTTGTGGAGCCTGTATCTGTAAAAAGGCGAAATATACCACTCACTCACTATAACAAAATGTCCGATACTATACAACGTGTTACAGAAAGGTGTGAGCTTATTCAGTCAATGGTATAGCATAGAACAACTTTTAGTATTTAACAAACCCAGTATCTCGAAAAAAAAAAATTAACTGTTTCATAGAAAAATGCAATGCCGCTCCGCCGAAATGTATAGAAGGCCAGATTTTTTTTTTAGAGGTTTCGGTGTTGGCTCCGTAGTAAAAGTTGTTCTATACATTGACTGTATAAGCTCTTCAAATATGGTTGCACCTTTCTATCACACGTTGTAGAGCCACAAACGTAAAGTTTCGCAGCGAGGTACCTTAAATTTCGCAGGCTAAGCAAGGATTTTCTGATATAGAGTGTTAAAGTTTATTACTTCTACACCGCAGGCGAAGCCATCGGCAATACATACATATACTCACGCCTGTCTCCAAAAGGGGTAGACACAGACTACAGATTTCCATCTGCTACGATCCAGACACACCTCTTTCGCCTCTTCCGCATCCATTAATCTAGTCATACATGCTCTTCTATTCCGGGTACTTTTGACATGGCCCTTCTTCAATAACTCGCCAATCTGGTAAGCATATGTCCTTCTAGGACGGCAAATTGCAAAACAGCGAGCGCTTAGAATCTGACGACGCCGTTTGTAAAATGACGAATTTTACTATTTGCCTGCCACACGTATACCGGAAATTGACTACAATTTTTCGTGTATTTCATAAAATACACAGAAAAGAAGCATCTGTATTTTTTTACACATCACCTAAATTGAATCGTCCTTGACTGGTTTATTTTAACTACATACATAAATCCAATAAATCTTCTTCACAGAGTTTTCAGTTAGCATTTTACGAGCGATAGATGCAGCGTCATAAATTTTACGTCTCGAAGTGATTTTATTTTATTTTCTCTATCGGTTTTTAACTTAAGGTGGATGGTCCAAGGTAGTTTTATAAAAAATCTTGTGAGAACCAATAACGACGACAGAAGTATTATTATTTAATTCTGTTACCTTTTTCCATGTACGTTCCATCAACTTTACACCCGCGAATATTCAGTTTTTCTTAAAAACAAAATGTTTTAACAGTCTAATTTTGCAATTTAAATGAAATGAATGAATGAATGAATACACACTTTATTGTACACGGTCAAATAAAAAATTGTGTACAGAGTTTTGAACACACAATGTTGTACAAGGGCGGACTTATCACTTAAAGCGATTTCTTCCAGCCAACCTTTGGGTGGTGAAGAAAGTATTATTCTACGTAATGTGGAGAGGGATACCAAATTTAAAATAAATAAATAAAAGAAGAATCAAAACTAATAAAGTGAATATACATAATGCCTAATATGCATTATGTATATTCATAATGCCGAATATGCCTAAATGCCTCCTACCTAACTAAACTTACGCAATATATTTTATATTTGATATACAACGTGTAACAGAAAGGTGTAACCATATTTAAAGAGCTTATTCAGTCAATGGTATACTAATGGAACAACTTTTGCTATGGAGCTAACACTCAAATCTCGAAAAAAATCTGCCTTTCCATACATTTCAGCCGAGCGGCAATGCATTTTTCTATAAACTCTTCAGATATGGTTACACCTTTCTGTTACACGTTGTATATACATACATATCGTATACATACAAATAAATCAAAAATAATTACTTAATATACTACATATAAAAATATCAATAGACTGAGTGACGAAGTGAGACTAACTATCAACCTAAAGAAACTTCATGATGTGATCTTAAATTATTTTTAAATATCGCCAGTGAAGGTGATATACGTATCTTCGGGGGTAAATCATTCCACAGACGAACAGCCTTGACCGAAAAGAACTTCCCATAAGCATCAGAATTGTGCTTAGGAATAATAAGAAATATTAATAAAAAATAAATAATAAGAAAAATAAGAAATATACTAAGAACGCTATTTTCTCTACAGCGTAAGGAATTGACGAGATTGTATTTAATACGAAGATATTCAGGTGCGGAGAGATCGTTTAAAACGTTGTATAGAAGCCTTAAGATATGAGTATTCCTACGAAGGCGAATTGCGAGCCACTTTAGACGAGCACGAAATTCTGAGACGTGATCATACTTCCGCAATCCGAAGATAAAGCGAATGCACAAGTTTTGGAGACGTTCGAGTTTGCTCAGCAGCCCCTCAGTTATGTCTAAATAGCTTACATCATACATTGGATTACAATAGTTTTAAATAATAAAATTAGATTCTAAAAAAGTTTTTTTGTAAAAAAACTGATTATTCACGGGTGGTAGTAAAAGGTAACAGAATTAAATAATACTTCTGTCGTCGTTATTGCTTCCCACAAGTTTGTATGAAGATTGCCTTGGACCATCCACCTTAAATCGGAATCCATCATGAAAGTGCACCAAGACATTTATTGTAACAAGGTGGTCATAAAAAAGTTGGATTTAGATGAGATAAAAGAAATGTTTTTTACAACATTGTAAAGTGGCATCGATCCATGATCTTGACCAGGGATGGGTAAACTTTTTCCTACGCGGGCCAATATTTATTAACAGTATCAATGGGGGGCCAGCTTTTTGAATTTTTCGCTTTCATATAATGCGTTTTTAAAATGAAAATATTTGTATTTTTCAAAATAATTGACTCATATAGGTTTCAACAACATTACACAATCTCTTATTTCTGCAAAATTAAATTATATGAACTGTAGACCTTCAAATCAGGTAGATACACTGTGAAATAGGGAAATTGCAGGTAATGTATACAATAGAAACAAAGATTTATTCATGTTAGCAAGCACTATTTAAGTGGTCAATGGTCGTGGGCTGGATTGCAACCGTTCGTGGGCTGGAGATGGCCCGCGGGCCGTAGATTACCCATCCCTGATCTTGACTAAAACAAAAACATAATCGCGGTCGATGACTAAAATCGATGACTTTCCAACATTTGTTCATGATTTTGTATGAAAATGAGTACCACCGTTGGAAAGCTGATAAAATTTGCAACGAGATTGTTACATTAGACAACCTAGAAACAAAAAACCCTACGGAACCCTAAAAAAAACGTCATTATTTATTACTGCTTTATTAACAAGCTATGAAAATTGAAATCCATCAAGCAAGTACACTACGATATTTATTGTAAGAAGGTGGCCACATAATAGTCGTTTTTAGATGAGATGAAAGAATAGTACATTGTTCACCGAGGGAAGAAAGGGGAAGATTACCAACGAGGGTGTAGTTTGAGGCCCGAGGCGAAGCCAAGGGCCTCAACACACACGGGTTGGGAATCGCACTTTCTCCCGAGTGATACATAGTGCTTTATACTAAACCTGCGAGGAAATAGTATAATTTTACTTTTAACCAAGATACAATAAAAGAAACCGAATGACTCGCGTGCGATTGTCACTTTTTATTTCCTTATTATTTTTTATTATGTACAGGAAAAGCAAGTGGCCAGTATCATTTTTCGAGTTTATGTACGAGTTCGCAAAATAATACTGGCCACTTGGCCGCTTGGTCATTCTTTATGTTATTTAAAAAAAAAAACAACACGTTAACAATGGATTTGCAAATACTTTTTCTGCCCGCTCAAGCACGTTAACAATGAATTTTCATACACTTTTTCCGCCCGCATATTAGTATGACAGTAATGACGTATTTTCTGCATCGTTTTCAAAAAAGTAAGAAGGTACTTTCCGAGCAGGTGTAGTATAAATATTTTTTTCTGATATTCTATCTGCGCTTATAATAAGAATAAGTCACACTGTGTTCAAACATAGAAATTTATTTCTATCATAGTTTCGGTAAGAGTAATGTGTATTCTTCACTACCGATGCTGTAATGTAAGGTGACGGTAGGGCATAACGGTCTTTGACTAGCTTTGAATACACTAGCATCCTCTAGGCGCCAAGTGGCTCACTGTAAAGTAGGTATCTATAAATATCATTGCAGTATGGGAAAGCACATTGGTAAATTCACGAGTTGTGTTGAGACCTGGATAGCTTAGTTGATAGAGCAATCGCCCGGTAAGCGAGAGTTCCCGGGTTCGAATCCCGGTTCAGAGCTCCTC
Organism: Ypsolopha sequella; assembly: GCA_934047225.1. Classification (NCBI taxonomy): domain Eukaryota; kingdom Metazoa; phylum Arthropoda; class Insecta; order Lepidoptera; family Ypsolophidae; genus Ypsolopha; species Ypsolopha sequella. The sequence continues at coordinate 24,119,894 of OW203984.1, read as the reverse complement.
ACATCTACATTTACTTTTCTTTCTGCGTTTCTATACTGCAATTATATAATGTTAATTCGTCACATTTAATAAAAAAAAAAGTTTACCTTTCACATGCCTACTCCCAAATTCGGTCGACAGATAAAATTGATTCTATTGTAATATATTTATTTATGCAGACATACGAAAAGTCAATAATGCCGTCTGCAGATGGACACCAAGACTAAGGTAGGTTTTGTACTGATAGAACTATAGGTTAAAGCGATATGTTTAAGTTTTAGCGTCCCTATCACCCCATATGCGAAAAAACCTTCAGTGCGAGAGGGACGGATTCGTGGAAAAGTAGCAAAAAGTCGGTTTTTATTAATATAAAATGTACTAAAGTTGCTCTCAAAATTTCGTTTAACCAGGTCCTGGGATACTGTTAAAACCCATCTAATAAAATATAATAGCAGTCCATATGTCATTCCAAATTGTCAAATCAGGAGAATTGGTGTCGAAAAAGACCTCATTTCAATAAATATTAGTATCGAGCCGAATTTTTCCAATCGCGTTTCTGTTTAACAGATCTCTAGAAAAAGATTCTAAAAATAATAAATTATTTTATCAAAATAATACATTATTTACTGAAGTAGTTCTAAAAGTGATTTATATAAAAACGGCTCACCTCAATACGTGTTATGATCGGGAAAGCCGACCAGTTTCAGCAGATTTAGACTGCCTTCATCTGGGCGAGTGAAGACGTTTACGCGACGACGTTACGCCTCACACTGTGGGCTGCGGCCCGCAGGGCTCGGGATGACATCGATGCAGATGGTATTGGTGGTCAGACCAGTAGGGCGTCCGCACAATTAGTTACTTCCGGGCTTGCGTTATTAATTACCGGAGTGTCACCAAACAACGATAAACACGTGGAACTTATAGTATCTACGTCACTTTCACTAAAGTCTGTGAATGATCCGGTAACTGTTTTAGCACAGGTTTCCACACCGCGGGCAAAGCCCTACCACTGTCTCTATTGAAATTCGGACGTCGGCTTATTTCTATGGATTCGCGAATTTTACGTGGCACAAATAACTTTTCACGAACTGGAGATCTAAAAAGGCCAACTTGGGTGAATCATAAAATGATTTGAAAGTAGGATGGAGTCAGAGCTTTTTCACGCGTGCAAAAGAGACGGCATTAGAACGGAATCATAATATGATTCATCCAAAGCGGCCTTTTAAGAGGACCTAGAAAATGCTTCAAGCATTAAGTCCACCTGTTGTACATTAAACTGTGTTTTGTGCAATAAAGAATTAAGAAAAAAAGAAAGAAAGAATTATCCTCAAGTCTCATTTAATTCTATAGTTCTAAAAGTGTCTATTTTTTTCCGTAGCGCCTTAAAATAAGTATTTATATATTTTCGAAAACTCACAGAAATACGAGCAATATCTATCGTTTCCATTAATTGGGGAACAAGAATAACGTGACATGTCCCTTAATGAGTATTTGTATACATCTTTCGTGTCTTGTAATGAAGGTTTTACACGCAACCTCTCAGCCTTTTGACTGGAACCATCGCAAAAGCAGCTCTATTACCAGTTAAAACGGAATCCGATTATTTGGTCTTTAAACGACCAAACTCGACGGCGGATTTTTTTTACAGCCCGACACAAAAGTAATTATTATAGATAATTATTTGTTTTTGCCTGAGGGACGATACTCTAATATTTTAAGAGAGACCGACTTTCTTTTGTCTGCCGTTAAATCTTACTTACTAGCATAGACTAAGTATTACTACGATACTTAATATTGCCGAATTTTGACATCTGTCAAAAAATCTACGAAAAATTAATCACATGTCAATTTTGAAATTTGTCAAAAAATCTATGAAAAATTAATCACATGTCAATTTTGACATCTGTCAAAAAATGTATGAAAAATTAATCACATGTCAATTTTGACATCTGTCAAAAAATCTATAAAAAATTAATCACATTTCAATTTTGACATCTGTCAAAAAATCTATGAAAAATTAATCACATTTCAATTCTGACCTATGTCAAAAAATCTGTATAAAAAAGAAATCATATGTCACTTTGACATCTGTCACTTGGACTTGTTACCTACTTGTTTAAAGTCACAAGATCTGTGTTTTTTTGTTTTGTTTCGGGATTTAACATTTTAGAACATAACACTGGGCCCATGACTGGGCCTGAAAGTGTTTTTACCCTTGGTGTATCTTATTATCTTATTAATGGATTTTCAGTTACTCATTTTGTCCAAAAAAATACATTCCGTACAACAGTCCCAAGTAATGCATTAATGTGGACATAAAGTCCACAAAAATCCATCAATGGATCTTTTCAATGGATTTTGTGGACAAGGGGCAACTCCCATACATCAAGGCGTAGCAACTTTTTTACGCGCCCTTGCGACACTAGGTGTCGCCAAGTGTTGCAAATAAGCATAATTTGTTTAATTGGCTGCAAGTAAACTTTCATGGTTACCAAGTAAACATATGGCCGTAATAGTTTTGCTTAGAAAAATTAACAACTGTTTAGCTAAGCGAAATTCGTAACTTTTTTTCACTTCCTTCCATACAAATTACCCCGACCAGCTGACTGGTCCAGTATGGAAAGGTGAAAACAAATTTTAAGAATTCTGCACAATCCTAACAGCAAAAATTGTTCATATGGACATGTTCTACATATGTTTAAAATTTCGCCAGTTAATTTAATTTAACCTTATAATATAGTTTGATAAAAATAAAGTTAAATATTTAAAGTCAACAAACAGAGTTAAATTTTTTCTAGTTTTGCTGCAGTACGGACATGTTTTTTTCATTAGCCACATCTACGAGTATAAATAATTTTCGTCAAATCAAACAATATTGAAATCTCAAAAAATATATATTTCAGCCAAGTGGTTCGTCATCAGCCGAGTAACAAAATTTGAGATAGTTAAATGACATAATAAGCTTAAAAAGGCTATTTTGACGTGTGCAAAAAAAAAGAGTTCAAAAACTAAAACCCGACTACTGTAAAATCACGCTCTAAACAGTATGAAACAAGAAAATATACTCATCTCCAATTGTTATGTACAAACTATTCAAACTTATCGTATATTAAATAAACAACTCACACGTAATACATTTTAATGTATTTAATAAATATTCATAGTGATATTCAGAGGATAGCCGTGGTCGTATGCCACCCAACCTAAAAAAAAAACTTAACATTCGTCAGCGATCATAAGCTTTAGGGCGAAGTGGCATATGACCACGGCGATCCTCTGAACATCACTATTCATATATTTAAGGGAAGAGCGCAAGACTCCGCGGCCATACAAAACGATTTAGCTTCTCATTTGTACGCTAATGCATTAAATCAAATAAAACCTTGAGTAACTTCATCTTTTTCACAACCTACAAGTCCGATTTAACTTTAAATTTCAGATAATCAACACGCTTAGGAAATACAAGCACTTGGAAATCTATTTTTTAAGCTCCAAAATGTTACATTTTCATGTTCGATTTTCTTAAGCATTTCTCAAGTAAAAACAATTTATATTGAATTTCGGACCCGTGGTAGTTCATAAATATTTGGAAAATGCAGTTATTTCGTATGTAGAAAGTATAGGATTTCAGTAAATAGCTATGGGCTGGCATTCGAAATCGCGGGCGCAAATTACATAAATCTAGAATTTCATTCCGTCGCATCAGGGGTGGCGGAGGCGTGCGGGGGGAGAAGACGGGAAGAGCGATGGGTCACTCGTTTCACTCACCTTACTTGTTAAAACGGTGCATTATCAAAGAGTTTTGTAACAGTGTATGGTAATGGAGAAGTTATTGAGTATGGTGGACAGATTTTTCGTGCAAAAATGGGTGAGTACTATTTGTATTTTTTACCTTATAAATACAATGTATTTCGTTTATAAATTAGGTCATGCATCTTGGATTTGGCCATTAATTTGATTGGCCTGCAACTCCTTATAACTATTATCCTGCCATTGCCATACAACACGCAATGAGAGGCCACGCCAAGTATTCACTGTGGCGGCGCGGCGCTACGGCTTTTATCAAAGAAAACGCCGCTGCGCCGCCGCTTCAGTCACGTGTCGAGTAGTGGGTAGCGCTCCCGCACTTTAGTACATTCGTTTTGGATATAAACAACTATAACTTCATATATTTGTTCTCTCCACACATCGCAAAAAGCTCCTCATGATGACAGACAGCAAGAAAATAACAGACAGATAGGCAACAAAGTGATTTTATAAGGGTTCCGTCTTTTTCATTCTGAGGCACGGAACCCTAAAAAGTATTTCATTTCAGCCTCTATTACAAAAATTGTTCATAACGACGATTAGTACCTATGTCTGTTTTAGGTTTGCAAAATAATTTGATCCTATACAGGAGTAAAAATAATTATGTAGTCCCTTTTTATTCTGAGAGATTATTCTATCTAACTAATAGATCACATAAAAAAGTGAACTGCGGAAATAAAGGTAATATTCAGATAACTACTACTGGGGCTAAATTTAATAACTATCTATTAAGGATGATCGGCAAAGTTCAAAAGCAGACTTTCGTTTATCTGCAATGTTATTTGATATTTATAAATTATATCGTTTATCTGATAAGTTTATCTGTTTTTTTATTAACTTTTTAAAAAAAAGTTATTAAAATTATAATCAGAAGTATAGGATTATTAAATATAATAATAAACGAAAAATTTAAATATTAAATTTACATAAGGACACATTATAATTTGACCCTATACATGAGTTAAAATATTTATGCTGCCGCTCCTGAGAGATTTTTTCTGTTTAATCAAAAGATCATATACAAAACAGTAAACTAAGAAAACATAAGTAAAATTCGGATAAATAATACTGGTACTTAATTTAATTACTATGAATTTCAGATGATTATATCGACGAGGTAAAAAAGGAAAGGTACGTTTATCAGCAAAACGAAAAAAAATATGTAAAAAAGGGTTATAAACTTAACAAGTTAGTATAAATATGTATTGTATATTGTAATAAGATAGGGTTTTAAAAAAAAAACCTCCAAAGTTGTGAGCCTTTGTCCTACCGATCAAGCTTTTGATGCGAAAACCTAAACATTTTTAACGCTCATCACATTAAATTCCAGGCGTATATCAAAAGAAAACAGAACACTCAGCAATCAACCAAAGCACTGTAAGGCCGATGTTGAAAGCTTAAAGTCAAAATTATACAGGTAAATATTTATTAGGAGAATACACAGATAAAATCGCGCCACCCATGACTTTGAAAAGTATACCGGTCTAAAGGTAGATCAAAGTGGTCATTTGTCGATCCTGTGGATGGTTTTCTGGCAGCTAGTCCGGATGGACTCATAGGAAATGAAGGACTTGTAGAAATAAAATGCCCATTTGTAGCCTCGGAAATGAGTCCTGCAGATGCAATTCAAAAGGGATTGATCACATTTTGTAAGGTGACGACTCAAGGCATATAACTGAAAACAGAGCATAACTATTATTATCAGGTCCAAGGTCATCTTCATGTGTCACAATGGGCTTATTGCTATTTTATTGTTTGGAGTTCACATGGGTTGCTTTAACAAAAAATCAAAAGAAATGATACATTTTATCTAGAAAAAATGCAAACACCTCTAAGAAACATTAACATGCACTGGAGTATTTAGAAATATGCCTGCAAGAGAATGTGTTATTATTAGGTAATTTAAAATAGAAATTATTAAAAAATCATCATAACATCACATTTTTCATTTATAATGTTATCCTCGTAAATTATTATCGGCACTTGTTAGAATTTACAAAAAATGGTTACTAAAAATACTGTATATCCCATAATTACGTTTCCTTACCTAAATATCCGGCCGGTTCCGCATGAAAAATTTCAAGGGATTACATAAAATAGTAAAAAAAAAAATATTCAACATTCCGATGTTATCTGATCTGATCCATCTGGATAATAAATAATTTTTATTCTATTTGTCTTTGAGCGAATCTAGCTTTTTAGAGTATTTTTGAAAATTATTCTAACGAAACCTATGTAGATTACAACGTAATTAATAAACTGAAAAATTACAACATCAATCAGCTCATTGTTACCTATTACACTTATTGATAAAAATAATATTTTATTAACTCTATGATGTCTTGATGATTGTTAAATAAAAAAAATAAAAAACAGCCAAGTGCGAGTCAGGGTTTCGTATAAATTTAATTTTGTCATTTTTTTCGGAAATTTCTCAACCGCTTTATTTTTCATGTAATCTTTACGTAAACACATATTACCATGATTTTTTCCATAAATGTTTTTCAATTTATTTCACTTTTCCTTCAGTCAAAACATATTTTGGGAAGCACATAATTAAGTTTACGGCCTGTATAGTTATCTAGAGAAGAAGAGCACAAAATAAAGCGTAACAATCGTTCGTTAGACGAGTATTACCACCAGTTTCCGTTTCCAAAACCAATTTAATTTCACAGTAAATATCCATTTAGTTACTCATATAACACAGTAATCGTCCAAAATATTTTACATACTATTATATTGTGTTCGTTAGATAAACAGGAACAGGAGATCATACATTTTTTATTTTGCATGTTGTTTCTTTTGAATTAAATAACCAAAGGCACTAAAAACGAAAGTACGAAAGGATGTCCTGATCTGGATCTAAGAGTAAGCTGTTAGTACAAAATGAACAGTGCGGAGCAGGGAGCGGGGCGCGGGGGGAGGGCACGCTCGTGCCGGCCGCGAATGACCGAAATAGCTACAACAATTGTGAGAATCCAAATCTCGCGCGCGTTAGTTTTACCGTCTAGCCTTAATACATTAAAATATATTACTTGTAAGTTGTTTATTTAATAGACGATACGTTTTGAATAGTTTGTACATAACAATTGGAAATGAGTATATTTTCTTGTCTCGTACTTTTAAGGGGGAACGAGTCGTATCCTCTACGAAACGCACAACTTAAGATGGTTCTTCTTATTTTTGAATAACAGATATTAAATAAATGTGATTAATGGCATTTCGCGAACATAGTTTAGTGTCAGTTAGGCATTTCCGGCAAAATTTTGTTATTTAATGCATGAGGTTTAAAATGTATGGGCACACAAACTTAAAACACGCTTTTAATTATGTGCGCCCATACATTTACAACGTAAAGCATAAAATAACAAAATTTTGCCGGAAATGCCTAACTGACACTAAACTATGTTCGCGAAATGCCATTAATCACATTTATTTAATATCTGTTATTCAAAAATAAGAAGAACCATCTTAAGTTGTGCGTTTCGTAGAGGATACGACTCGTTTCCCCTTCAGAGCGTGATTTTACAGTAGTCGGGCGGGTTTAAGTTTTTGAACAATTTTTTTTTAGTTCATGACTTTGAGCCCTCTAGAGGGCACTATATTCAATTTAATATAACGTCACGTATCCTATAACCAGTGGACGATCAAGGAAGGATACCTCAATTGTCAAATTATGATAAATAGTTTAGAAGTTATGAGGGAACAGATGAACATTCATACATACATTATACATACATACGTACCGGTCAAAATCATAACTCTCCTTTTTGCTTCGGTGTAGTCGGGTAAAAATTAATAAAATCAATATTATTCTGGGAAAATGTTCCACCGAATCTTATGTGTATCACTGATTAAAAGTTTGTTTCAAGAAAAAAATATTATCTACTCCTGTACTGCAATAAGGTAATTAGAATAACAACATCAAAAGCGGTTTTGATGTTACATTATAACACCGTAATTCTGCGCTGTGATTGGCCAAATTTATTATAACACTGCTAGAGAACCAACCACAAGCAATAACGATCTTTCTTGATTTCTTAAGCCACGTCCCTTTACTCTTCTCGCTTCTGATTGGTTTCAGGCATCTCTATATAGTATCTAGTACAGTGGAGACCGCATCAAGTAAGACACATTGGACTTTGTACCTATCTTATATTCTTCTCTGCAGGGGCTAATTTCGTACTGTAAGTGTGTAGCTTGATGTGGTCTCCACTGTACATACTAATTCCATCATGACGTGTGTTTTTTTTTTCTAATTTTTCGTGAAATTGCTTTTGATAAATTGTGTGCAACTGGACATAATCGGACATTGGGACACTCGTGCAAATCTACTCACTTCGTTCGATTCGTAAACAAGCACTCGTGTCCCAATATCTCACATTATGCCACAGTTGCACAAAATACTATTATAGGACGATTGTAAATTTTAAAAATAAACAGCAGTCCAGCAGTTGAGGCCAATTATGGTGCAAAAGTTTGGATAAGTTATGCTTTTAAGGCGATATGCGAAAAAAATACGGGTGTTTCTTTTCTGTGTATTTCATGAAATACACAGAAAATTTTAATAAATTTCTGGTATGCATTTTGACTATATAATCTAGGATTTTGAAATTGGAAAACATGTTTGGATAAATTTTCCTCGATAGAAATAATTGTTGAAATGAGGTCTTCAAACACACTTTTTCTCCTCGTTTGACGAATAGGAACCATATACAGAACTCAAACATATTTTATTAGGTGTGTTTCAACAATATCTAAAGATTTGATATTTGAAATTTTGCTAACTATTTTAGTTTTTTTAATAAAAATATAAAACCAACTTTTTTCCCTTTTGTCATGAATCCGCCCCTCTCGCACTGCGCGATTTTTCGCTTAGAGTGACAGTGACAAAAATAAAATTCGCATAGCCTCTTAAGAAGTTAAATGACGACACCCTCTCAAGCCCTACATCCACGGAACTGCAATATGCTCCACCTACATTCATCACTGGAAGTCACATTTAGAGCGGAAAATGCAGAGAAAGGTGGAGAAAAGCTTAGTAAACATCCTCCACAAAAGGCGACAACACAATGTCTCGGACGTGCAACGTTCGCGCCTTTAATCTCTGCGTCTCGTCTCGACTAGGTGCTATTGTTTCTTTTTTAGAGTTACATGACAAAAGCAACTCTTTATTGAACCCTTTATAATGCTGAAACGGGGAATATTCATAATTTTTTAATATCTGACTGTTGCCTAACTTCTATAATAATAAAACCGGCCAAGTGCGAGTCGGACTCGCGCACCAAGGGTTCCGTAGGTACCATTATCTATAAAAACGGCAAAAAAAACATGTCTGTTGTATGGGAGCCCCTTTAAATATTTATTTTATTCTGTTTTTTAGTATTTGTTGTTATAACGTCAACAGAAATAAACCATCTGTGAAAATTTCAACTGTCTAACTATCACGGTTCATGAGATTCACCAGGCTGTAGACGGACAGACGGATGAACAGCGGAGTCTTAGTAATAGGGTCCCGTTGGTTACCCTTTGGGTACGGAACCCTAAAAAGCCTCTCAAAATCGAACCCTACGTCCGAGCCGAACATTGGGCCACGTGAGTGACGGAGAACGTGTACAAAACCTACACGGCTAACAGGGTAATGGTATAACGCAGGGCAACTTGAGGCGAGCTGTTGGACAGGACCCACGGAGCCGAACGTGCTCCCGGGGGAAGGCCCTTTTCCTCATCTACGGCTTGCCCTTGTTGGCCGGCCAGAGTGAACACACGAGGGACAGATCCTCCACCTCCGGCTTCCCGTGTAGGGCCGGTTAGAGTAGAGTAGCAAGAGCTAATATGCTTGAACGAACGGTGGATGTGAAACGTAAGTGACGAGTGGGCACGTGATGCTGGACCCTCAGGGAGCAAGTGATCGTCGTTTAAAGTCCAGTGACACCTCTCCACCTTTTAGCCGCTCAGCAAATGTTGTCCTTCTGTCTCTCCATACGAGCGACCGTTTGGGGGTCCCATTTAATGGGGATGCTTACTGTCAAATTAGTTCCGCATAGATGGCGCTGTGTGTTTGTGTCTGTTAGCTTGTCAGTTCACATACAAATAATTAAATACTTTCCTATTTTCATTGAAAAGTTTAAGCAATTGGTATTTGTGTGGCTTTTGGATGTAAAATAAACGGAACTTTATAGTTTCCTAGTGATGTAAAGTTGAGAAAAATGTGGGAAAATACATTAAGGATACTGAACTGTAAATAGTCTAGTTATTCTAGGCTATGTGCCGATCACTTAAAGAAACTCGTTTCGAAACAACTTTAAAGACAACAGATACCCTTTTAAACATTGTGTCTCGTAAATATCATGCTCATATCTTAAGCATTATTTGCATTATTCACCAAATTAGTACCAAAATTAACGTCTATCAGCACAGTGACAAGACACAAACACTCAGCGCCCTCTAGCGTAAAAGCTTTTGGTTTTCTTTCCCATTGAGTTGGCGAGTCTCTGCCTGCCCTTTTTCTCTGTTATTAACATAGATCGGACAGGAGCCATAGTTCCTTCAATAGTCCCAGTTACCCAGTGCACTCTAGAATCTCAACCCAATAGTCTGGTTCCCTTTGTTTCCATTCCTTACAATAGTCATACACTTACCGGGGGTTGTCCTTGGGTGCACTCCTACAGTGTATACAGAGATAATCGTCTGGTGTCACGTCACATTTAGATTAAATTGTCTAAAGGGCCTATACGTGTTGGCTTCGGCTCCACGCACGCCTACCAAAGACCCGTGACTACACTATAACCTGATTGACAACCGAAATCTGCGAATGCATGCTTCAAATGTATTGAAGCATTCAATTGGTGTGTCACTTTTGAGACGCGAATGATGAATCTACGTATTGTTTTACCGAAGTGTCAATATGTTAAGGCGCTACGGAAAAAAAATCGACACTTTAAGAACTTGCATATGTACTTCAGTAAATAGTGTATTATTTTGATAAAATAGTATATTATTTTTGGAATCTTTTTCTAGGGATCTGTTAAAACAAAAACGCGATTGGAGAAATTCGGCTCGATAAAAATATTTATTGAAATGAGGTCTTTTTCGACACTAATTCTCCTGGTTTGACAATTTAGAATGACATATGGACTGCAATTATATTTTATTAGATGGGTTTAAACGGTATCTAGGACCAGCGGGCCTATTATGTATCTCTAGTTGCCTTCTGTACGGGGTGCCTATCATCAAAAACATAGATATACCATCGAATTCCGATTTCCCAAGGATATGTTCGCACTTGAAGTGACGACACAGTTCGTTAATAGTTCAATACCCACTAAAGGCAATTTTGAAATTTCAGTTTTTATCTATGTTTTGATGATAGGCACCTAGTACAGTTGGCAACTAAAGATACAGAATAGGGGGGCTGGTTAAACGAAATTTTGATAGCGACTTTAGTACATTTTATATTAATAAAAATCCGACTTTTTGCTACTTTTCCACGAATCCGTCCCTCTCGCACCGAGGGTTTTTCCGCATATGGAGTAACAGGGACGCTAAAAATTTTACATATCGCCTTAAGAGCGGTTTCGCAGCCGGATTGTGAAAAATCCGCCTTTTTTTAATTAATCGAAACTTGGATTCCAAATTCACTCAATAGTTATTGAACAAAATCTTATTACTTGTGATGTTGTCATCGCAAAGTTCCCTGTTTCGATTAATTAAAAAATGGCGGGTTTTTACACAATCCGGCTTCGAAACCGCTATTAATATTGAAAATGAAAAAAGTATATATTCGTCAAAAGAAATAGAAATATAAAAGATAACACCACCACATCACATGTAACTGACACTCAGAGCCGAAAAGATATTGCTTTTTATACTATTTTTTTCTGTTGCAACTGGAGCCGCACTTCATATTACGAGTTTGCTAAAGTATTCACTCAGCGGAAATATGAGCAACTGTGAATTCACCCTCCCCCCCCTTCCCCCCAACTGTACAGATTGATCGAACATACAAAAAAGACCTCAGGACATCAGATTATTTTCCTTAAAGCCACGTTCGATGCCCGTCCGTTCAGACGTGGTTCACACATTTTCAGATCCAAAATCGATAATATCATACAAAACGGCCAAGAAAATTTGTATTCTTTGTTCTCGCTTCCCAAACCAAAGTACTCTCACTGGCACTGAATATAAGTACGCCTTGGACGAATGTGTACATCATATATAGATAGAAGGGTATACCCTAATCACTCATGTCTTAGAAAATGAAATGAGGAAACATTACAGAAATTTCATTCTTGAGGCTTTACTTTCAGAGTTCTTCCGTTTCACACAAACTTAATACATTGTTTATGAGTAGAATCCCTAAGTAGTAATCCCCTAGTGTGAACTATGGAATGCAAGTCACCAACCACACCCGGTACACCCGCGTTTCACCGACGATTTTACGTCCCAACGTGAACGCTCCATTAATATTATAAAATAACTAGCCTTTCACCCGCGTTCATTAAATCTTTGCGCCGTTTTTGTTCTTTTATCAACACCCCTATATGTTGACCAGGGTCACTACGGTGATAATAACAAACCGCATCCAAATCCGTTGAGTGGTTCTCGAGTTAAACCGGAACAGGCAGACGGACAAAAATTCCAAAAATTTTGGTTGTGTAAAATTTCAGTACATTACATTGTTAAACTCAGCGAATCTTTTACCTGTAAGCAATGAACTTTTTGCCAAGAAGTGCAGTTAAAAGTGAAGCTAAAAAAACAAGGTTAGTTTCGGAGGCGATATGCGAAATAAATACGGGTGTTTCTTTTCTGTGTATTTTGTATTTCAAGAAATACACGGAAAATTTTAATAAGTTTCTGGTTTTGACTATATAATTTAGGGTTTTGAAATTTGGAAAACATGTTTGGATAAATTTTCCTCCATAGAAATAATTGTTGAAATGAGGTCTTCAAACACACTTTTTCTCCTAGTTTAAAGAATAGGAACCTTATACAGAACTCAAACATATTTTATTATGTGTGTTTGAACAATATAAACAAGTAAAATAATACATAAATAACAGTAAAACACTTAAAAATCTACATACAAAATAAACTTACCTAAAACAAAACACTAACGTAAATAAAACCCTTATAAAACCTATTATAAAAATAAAAAAATAAAAATGAAACATAAAACAAAATATTGAATTTACCTGAGTTAAGAATTTGACAGTCAGAAAAGCTAGCTAGTTAACGATACATGGTTAAGGCCAATATAGACGTATAATACCTACATATTAATAATAGAATAATAATATGAAAAAATAATATATAAATTGTATCTAATTCCACTGATGCCGACTGTATGTCGAAATATATCTGAAAATTATTATTTTTATAAGTGTTTTTATATAAATATAACTGAATAATATGAGAATGATACTACGAAGAGAAGCTGTCACTCAAGAATCCCTTTAACCATTCCGTACGTTAACCCTTAAATGCATGAGATTTTATTTTTGTATGAAATTGAAAACAGTGATAGAAAAATACCAAAAAAATATGAAAAAAATAATAAAAAAAATATTTCTTGATTGAAAGGGGGGTTTTACAAGTAAAAACAAGAAAAAAAAAACAAATTTAATTTGCGATAAAAATATAATTTTTTAGTTTTTCTGTTTTTTTATTGGGTACTTGTAAAGCTGAACTCTTTGTGACTTTAATACCAAAAAGACTATAAAAATATATGCAAGCAGAATATGTATTAGATTTTTTTTCCAAAAGCTCTCTTCCACGATTTTCCCGCCAAAATGCGACAAAATACAAAAATAAACACAGGAAAATGAATTAATGACTTAAAAAAACTTTAAAAAATTTAAATTTGTTGCCAAACATATTTTTAGCTGATGCAGTCATATAATTATAAATTTTTACATACAATTATGTAAATAATAAATAAAAATTCCTTTGTGCCGTTCTCGACCCAAGATGCATTTAAGGGTTAAATTTCTGGCGTAGCTTGGAGCTAGTTTGAACATTGTCAGCTTGTTCAGTTACTAAATAGCAGCGACCTTGTCATTCGTAGTATCTACCGCGATAATCCAAATACTCCAAACGAGCTCGTAAGCGCCAGAAGCTTTATATGTAAATAACTCTTGAAATTATATAATATTTATGGAATCCCGTCCAAGGGCTCTTGTTTATATAAAAGTGATATTATTTACCCAATTTTTTGCTTTATAGTATGCACAGTGTTAGGTACAAATAGAATCTCCGTCAAAATTAGAGGTAACTTCTGGATTTTTTTCTTTCGAGGTAATTTGAGCTTTTTACGTTCTGGACGACAGGGGGATCTTGTAATTATAATGTACTACTAATGTATATATTTTTTTTTACAATTTTGGACTTAATTTAGTGTTCAAAAATCAAAATTACAATTGTCATTTTTAGGTGTACTCTTAAAATATTTTTGAAGTCCTATTACTACTTTTAAGAAAAAACAGTTTTCTAAATTTTTTCTAAACAGAAATGCGATTGAAAGTCTTTCGCTCTATATGAATATTTCAATACGAGTAATTATAATTATTGAAATGAGATCTTCAAACACACTTTTTCTCCTCGTTTGACGATTTGGAATCATGTAAAGAACTCAAAAATATTTATTAGATTGGTTTTAACAATATCTAGATATTGGTGGAAGGAAACTTGGCTAGCTATTTCAGTTTTTTTTTAATATAAATAAAATGATTTATATAATGTGGCAAGTGGCAAGTGCAAGACTGTGGCAAGAGTTACATCGGTGAGACGAGACGGAACGTGTCAACCAGACTGACGGAACACATTAGATGCATGAGAAAACTCGATTGCAACGGATCCGCCGTTGCAGACCATGTCGTAAATTCGGATACTACACATTTTATGAGATTCGATAAAGCGAAAGTGTTAGTTCGTGAAAAGTTATTTGTGCCACGTAAAATTCGCGAATCCATAGAAATAAGCCGACGTCCGAATTTCAATAGAGACAGTGGTAGGGATTTGCCCGCGGTGTGGAAACCTGTGCTTAAAACAGTTACCGGATCACTCACAGACTTTACTGAAAGTGACGTAGATACTATAAGTTCCGCGTGTTTATCGTTGTTTGGTGTCACTCCGGTAAATAATAACGCAAGCCCGGAAGTAACTAATTGTGCGGACGCCCTACTGGTCCGACCACCAATACCATCTGCATCGATGTCATCCCGAGCCCTGCGAGCCGCAGCCCGCAGTGTGAGGCGTAACGTCGTCGCGTAAACGTCTTTACTCGCCCAGATGAAGGCAGTCTAAATCTGCTGAAACTGGTCGGCTTTCCCGATCATAACACGTATTGAGGTGAGCCGTTTTTATATAAATCATGAATTATCCTCAAGTCTCATTTAATTCTATATAAATAAAAACCTACTTTTTTCACTTTTTCTCTAAATCCGTCCCTCTCGGACTGCGCGTTTTTCCGCTTGGAGTGACAGTGACTGTTAAAAAATTCACATATTACATTTCATATACATGATAAGATTTTAAATTTACACGGTCATATAATAGTAGTTTATGCTACAAGGGCTCAAAGGAATAAATTACGAGGACGATTTAAAACACGAGCATAGCGAGTGTTTTAAACGTAACCGAGTAATTTATTGCTTTTACGCCCGTGTATCATACTACGTTTTTCAATGCATAGTGTGAGGAAATGAAAACAAATATAATCTTGTGAACTTTAAATTATAATTGGCTCAAAAGGACTGTATCCAGAGCCGTTAAACAGTGGAAAAAAAAAGTATAACATCTATGGTACACAGGAAAGTCTACAGGTTAGCCAACCATTGTAAATAAATTAAAAAAAATAATAACAATAAAGCCCTAGGGCAAAATAATCGACTTTCTGTTCGGTTTTGATGCATAAAAAGTGGGCCTTTACGAGCACATGCATTGAAAACATTATTAGGAGTCCCGTAGTCCTAGTAATGTTTATCGTATACATATTATATGTAATAATGAAGTTCAAGGGACTGAAAAGGGGAGATCAAGTATAGTAACTACGTATAAACATTGTTTTATAGAAGCGTTTCTTAACCTTTTTTGTCTACGGACCCTTTAGGAAATCAAGCACAATTTTAAGGACCCCTAATAAAAAAGCAGCAATAAATTTCGTACTATTTATTTTAGTTCTACAATAAAAAAAATATATACTTTATCATATAAAATACGTTAGTGAGAAGGTTTTTTGGTGGAAAAAAACTTTTGGTGGCATTTATTTATGATTGTTAAATGGTCCATAGATTAGGCTGCGGACCATAGATATGCTTGGGGATCTCCAGGGGTCCACGGACCACAGGTTAAGAAACGCTGTTTTATAGCATTACTGCGACATGCCGCTACTGACTGCAACATTGTGACGCATGCTGCTTATTTAGCAATAAGTACAGAATATTGTACAGTTTCCGGGATCACTCTATTTTGGCAGTTGACCATTAAACATGTCAATTTAACGTCTGTGTTTCAATCATCACTCCAGACCACTACACAACAGACCCTTGGCTCCAGCCCTGTTACAGTGCGCGCCAATCTTTTAGTCGCCTCTGAAGCTAGCCCCAAGAATCGACGCATTAGCCGTTTTACGGTGTCAGGGGGACGTTACAGGAGCGAGGGCGCGGAGCACACCCGCCTGCATGCCGCACCACACCCCCCGCTCGCCGTTCGGCAGGTGTCAACACTATGCGTTAGTGTTAGCATGAAAACGTTGCATGAAAAGTACGTTCGTGGAAAAAATTCTATGATTCGTTAAGTTAATCGTTGAATCTGTTTGTGTTGCCTTTATTTGTTGTTTTGTTGATTTAGTTTGTTAAAGTTTATTGTTGTTGTTATGCCTCGCGGTCGTTATAGCGTTTTAAGGCGACAATGTAGGAAAATGGTTTTTATTTTATTTTGTTTTAATTAAACAGTTAAGATTGCACTAAAATACCAATATATATTAAATAGGTAGGTACAACAAGTACACCTTCCCACTTATAGTAAACATTTAATAGTCAACCGTTCATATTATTGTCTCCTTGACTGTACCTGCGCAAGCTTGCACTCGTAACTCGATCAGAGGCGACTAAAAGATTGGCGCGCACTATATTTGAAAGTTTACAAGCTCTATTTTGCTCTTTTTTACGTTTCTCTTCATCAATCATTGAAAACTTTTTCACACACCAACTGAACATCAGTTAAGGTTCCGTAGTCAACAACAAAGAACCCTTATAGTTTCGCCATGTCCGTCTGTCTGTCTGTCTGTCTGTCCGCGGCTTAGCTTAGAGACTATTAGTACTAGAAATAAGTAATTAGTACTATACATATTTATCACGCCGATAAAGTGGTACTGTAAAATTTTGAAAATTTTTTCGTCTTTCCCCTAGTGCGGGATGTTGTTGGATAGGTAATTTAAAAATATTGGGGGTGTGAGAAAGCCATTTTTCGATCCAGGGTTCTGTTTGCGAAATATTAAGCTTAAAAGTGTTAATTTTTGTTAGAATAAAGTGTCCCCCCCCTGCCAGCGAAACGGTTGTATTTGGAGACGTGAAAAAAATCACAGCAGTATTATACATAACGAAATTAAAAAGAAAACTATCACAGCTAAGTAGGCTTTACAAGTTAACGAGTACAGATCACGCCAAACTTTTAGTCCCCTCTAAATACGGGGCGATTTTTATCAGCAGGAACAAAATGTATGGGCCATTCTGGGGAGAGCAACTTCCGAGCGTACTAGAAGTTGGGCGCGATCTGTATTAGTCCACAAACTTATAAAACGTACTTGGAGAAGAATTGCACATACTGTGCAGGGCAACTACGGAACCCTACACTGCGCGTGGCCCGACACGCACTTGGCCGGTTTTTTTACGTAACTCTTCATCAATCATTGAAAAAACTTTTTCACACACCAATTTTTCCTTCTTGTATGGTCACTTCACACTTCATGGTCACTATATTGTACGGCTGCTTTCAACGGACAGTTACTATGTGGACAGCAGCTTTATGTATGTTGTGACTGTAGAGATGGGTTTCCACCCGGGAAAATTCCCGATTGCGGGAAAATTCCCGGAAAGTTTCTGTAAAAACACCCGTTTCGGAAAATATTTTGATGTTTTCATTTTGACATTTTGTTTTAATATATTTTAAAATAAAAGCTATCCACCATGGCAAATAAGTAGATATGCCGTATTGTAGCTAAATGACAGAAAGTTCTTCTTTAATTGACAGTATCATTGTTTTCTCCATACAAAAAATATTTTTTTTCTCAGAAAGTAATGCATATTTCAGAAAAACTTTTTCAGTAAAAGGTGTTTGTAATAGCGTCAGCAGGCTATCACAAGAAAAAAGTTCGGTTACTTAACATTTTAAATAAATATTTTCAAGTGCCTGTAGTTTCCAAAGCGCATATTTTCGCAGCTAAGTGTAAGGAAATAAAATGTCGGTTGTGACTTAAATTTGAAGGCATTAAAAAAATGTTATATATGTAGGTCTATACAAATGAAATTGCTGTTTTTTATAGACTTTAATAAATATATAGTATGCCTTAATTAGCTTTTTATTTATAGTTACACCATATAAATTTAAATATATACAATAAATAAAAGAAAATTATAACTTGAAATATATTTCGGCCCTTAGTAGGCCGTCATCAGTCAAGTATGACTCAGAATTCTCTGAGAAACAAAAACGTTTGTTTCCAGCTTTCATAAATAATTCAAAACGAAGACTAGCTTACTGCTTTATTTCACCAGGATTATGTATTAAGAGCGGTTTCGCAGCCGGATTGTGAAAAACCCGCCTTTTTCTAATTAATCGAAACAGAACACTTAAATTCAAAATTCACTCAATAGTTATTCAACAAAACCTTATTACTTAGGTATGTATTGTGTTTGTTGCAAAATTACAAAAATATTGTTTTTTTTTTATTCTAATTTACAGAAACCAATGTAAATTTTTCGATGGCAGCATCACAATACATAGGTAATGGAGTTTTGTTGAATAACTATTGAGTGAATTTTGAATTTAATCAATTAAAAAAGGCGGGTATTTCACAATCCAGCTGTGTGGATATTGACAAAGAGGATGAAATAAAGCATCAAGAACAACCGCTCGTAGTGTGACACCTCTCGTGCGTGCGTTAACTTCTCTCAACGCACTATTGTCGTCAGTACCACAGTGTGATTTATTTAGTGATAGAATGACTGTCTGTAATTGAAGACTGTACAAAAAAAAAAAAATGTAGGGCGTTCTGCGAGAGAGAATTATGAAAGCCTTAGATTATAATTTAAATGTGTAAATTTTTTTGTTTTTGTAATAGTTTGTTTTAAGTTTTTACAATTACTGTTTTTTATTTTTTATTTTTATAGTATAGCGATTTAGCTTATAAGCTGTGATATTATACTTTTATATTAAATAAATAATAATAATAAAAAATAATAATAAACTTTATCAAAAATGTAAGTTCATGAACCATACACTGTTACTTATTTTATAAATACATAATAAATATTATTTATTTCTATGTAAGTTACACGGACATTATTTCTTGCAACGATACGTATTGGGGTGGCACACATTTCATTTATTTCGAATTTCCATTTTACTTAATCAGACTTGGCTTGGAATCAAATCAAATCTTAATCTGGGTTGTTCCACTTAGCTCCAAAACACATTTTGCTTAATATTTTATTTATATTTAAAGAACATTTAAATAGTAGATTCAGCAAGTGAAAATATCCCGCTATCGTCGTGTTCCCGCCGTTCGTCGTCATCGTAAGTTTGAGTGTTCAGTAAACAAACCAAACAATAAATAAAAAAATATTTTTAATAGGTTTTTATTACAACTGCGATGC
The DNA here is from genome assembly GCA_934047225.1 of Ypsolopha sequella. Taxonomy (NCBI): domain Eukaryota; kingdom Metazoa; phylum Arthropoda; class Insecta; order Lepidoptera; family Ypsolophidae; genus Ypsolopha; species Ypsolopha sequella. The sequence goes on along the minus strand of OW203984.1, from coordinate 24,100,233 downwards.
AACTGGATTATAGGTGCAAAATAACCCCATTATAGCAAACATAATGCAATTTTGCTGTTGACTCTACCAAAACGGTTTTGGAGTCGAATGGAATTGAAGTACGTAAATATTACTACATGGAAATTAAATGCCTAAAATCATTTTGGAGTCGAAGTGGAAACAATGTATGGACGGTAAAGTTTTGAGAACAATGGCTTTGGAGTTAAGTGGAATAACTTCTTAATCTTGAGGTTTCATTTTTATTTTATAAAGGAAGACATATGTTACGGTGGAACGATTCTTGATTCCTTTCTCATTTTTATTTGCCATGGGTACGGTTTTGGATTTCAAGCATGATGCAATCAAAGTTTAACTTTTTAAGCTACCGTACCCGACGGGTGCCAAACGGGACCCTATTACTAAGCCTTCGATATCTGTCTATCTGTCCATCCGTCCGTCCGTCCTTCCTTCTATCCGTCTGTCACAGGAGTCTGCAGCTTCAGCCGTTATAGCTAGCCAGGTGAAATTTTCACAATTTGATACGTTTTGTTATGGCCTCAATAAAAAATTTAAATCTTATGGTCGCCATACAAAGTACTTCGAAAAAAAGGCATTTTAACGTTATAAACCATCTCCAAAACAAAAGGACCGAAAAATATGAAAAAAATCATGGTGATTGATGACGTAAAGGTTACAGGAAAAATAGATTACCGTATTCAACGGGAGCCGCAAATGGTTTGCCAGTTGCTATGGCATTTAAATTGTTGTTATTTACCATAATATTTTAGTGTTCCTGTGCCCATACAGTGGTACGGAACACTTTGTGTGTGAGTCCAATTCGCACTTGCCCAAATTATTCATTATATTTGAACCGCTTCTTTCACGAGTCAGTTCCCTTGAAGTTACCGAAACTAAAACAGCAATTTTCGTCTCCATGACCAAAAACCTTGCCTTGGAATAGATCGATTATAATTTATAAAGAATGGATAGATATTAATTCACAAAGAATAGATAAATTATATAGAAAAACCAAAAAGATCGAATTTTTTTTTTCAAGTTTAGGTGATCATTAAAGACTCCTTGCTATATTATGAAATTTTATAAATAAAAACTTAAATATTTTAATATTTCTGTAAACTGTGTAAACTATCCAGAAAGTTTCGATTGTTCGGATATTTTTCTAGATAATAAAATCAAAAAAAGGCGAAACTCACTCCACCCCAATACATTATGTAGTTAAAATTGAAAATTAAATTAAACTCAAATAAAAGTTTAAGAAAATATGGATTAAATATCGCCACTGGCATTTGAATTATCAAGTTATGACATAATAATGAAATTTTACTGAACTTAAATACATAACTTAATTTTCCAGCAATAATCGTTTTATAGAAATTTTTATATACAAAGTGAAATTTAATCAACTGCCTGAATTCATACTGGACACTCAGTTAGTGATCGATAAAGAACAAGATTCTTCTTTTTTTCAAAATCATAATAAAAAGCTTTTTGTTCATATACGAACTGGACTAGTTTAAATACAATTCCTAGTAGAGGCAGTACAGAAGCCAAAAAGTTTATTTTTCGAATTTCACCTGACGTGTTTTTAACATTGTTTCTGATCACTCCGAGTCTCCAGAATTAAATCGAGCGATTGATTTAATTTCAATTAAATATCTTAATATTTACACTCTCTTAAGGCATATGACCTCGCTAAATAAGCATCTCGATGTTTGTCGGTACATATATTAACGGAAACGACATTGAAATAATGTTCATTTCAGCGTGCCTTGAAAAGTAGCTGTTGCGACAACCACTGCGTCTCCGGCTAGTGCAAAATAGAATGATACTTTTCACTTGGACGCCATGAACGAAAAAAAAATTTGAACTTAAATTTTATACATCTAAAAATTTCCTATAATTTGGTGAAATAATAACCAAAATCGCTTTAGGCATCTGGAAGGAGTAAGAGAATTCTTGTGTTAATCATGTGAAACTTTCGATGACTTTCGATTTTTTTTAACAAAACTTATAATAGAAAAACAGTTTATGAAACTTAAAATTTATTTTTGACTCTATAATGCCTATAATATCCAAGGTGACTTTTTGATCATCGTCCAAATTCATACTGGTGGCTTGGTAAGTGATCAGTATCATTGATCAATAACAATTTTGGTGAAATTCGTAAAATGAAATTTCGACTCCCCATAGTGATTCACCTGGGACTGGAACTGAATTTCTATGGGAAGCCGAAATTTCATATTACGAATTTCACAAAAATTGTTACTTATCCAAGATACCGATCACTTATCAAGCCTCCAGTATGAATTTGGACGATGATCAAAAAGTCACCTTGTATGTTTATGAAAAATTTTGGACGACCCGTGTGGGAGGAGAAGGCCTTCAAAGACAGATCCAAATTGCAGTTGGCGTATCCATTCGCCTTAACATCATCATCATCAAGTGCTTTCTCCATCCAGGAGGTCGTCGACCATTTATCTATGTGTCTTTCTTCTGTCATGCGAATTAGTTCCTCTGTACTTTTTACTCCCAGTCTCTTATATTTCTAGTCCATTATGTTCGCCTTCTGCCGCGACCTTTTTTATATTGTCTTATTGTTAATTAACTTTTATATGTTTATTCTTGTGTTTTAATAACTTGATTGATAAACTTAAATAACATGTATTTAATGATAATTTTTTTTTTATAAAACTAACTTAAAATTAAATTAAATATAAAATGAAAAACAAATACCAAACTGTCTGTCTCATAGCGGGCTCTAGATCAACTTTTATATTTTATATTCCATATAAATATAAATAATAAATTAAATGGTTTTAAGCACTATATTTTGACCCCTCAGTGGGGTCGTTATCAGGCGAATAGAAAAATATTAAATGACATATATTATATTAACTGAGGTATTTGAAATTAGAAAACCGATGTCATCTGTTGATATAAAATATATTCGCATATTTATATTCATATATTTATATTTTATATCAACAGATGTCAGAAGTTTTCTAACTTCAAATACATTAATATAACAAATATAATAATGTCATTTAATATTTTTCTATTCGCCTGATGACGATCCCACTGAGGGGTTGAAATATAGCGCTTAAAAACAATTAATTGAGTATTTATATTTCAGTGGAATATAACATTTAAAAAATAAAAAAGCCCTTAAACGGTATTTTATAAAAATATTTTATTAACATATTGTTAATTAACTTGATAGATACAATGTCCAGACAAAAGTTCAAATACTAGGGAATTAAAAAATTGTTTAAAGATCACTTACCAAAATATCGGCCCACAGGAAAATTTTCTACATTTATATTTGAACACCTTTACTTTATATTTTAACACCCATAGTATATACATTAAAAAAAAAACTAATCCAAAATAACAACATGTTTTAATATTCACACAACGAGAAACTTTGCCAAAACTCCCGTAAACTTCGGAACTTTTACCACAAGCTTGCACACAGTGGATTTAATATGTAAACCTTAATTTATGTACACTTTATTTATTATTTAACTAACGTGCCTTTAACTTATTAAAGTTCGAAGGTACGTTTTCACGTAAAAGCTCGGCGAGAGGGCGCTTTAGCGTGTGCACGCAGCGACGTCGAAGTAATACTGACGGACGGATGTTCCGTCCGTGCCTCCTTTGCCGCATCAGTATGCCTTTTCTCCAAAATTCAAAAAAAAATTCTACTACCTTTATGAAAAAGTTCCATTTAATACTCGAAATTAGTTTTGAAAATCGAACTTTCCGGGCCCCGTTGCGGAATGATTATCACGTCAGTTTGAAATATCGTATTGAAATTTCATTATTGCAAAATTAGGTTCTTTTTGACGTTTATCTTCATTTCATGCTAAATTAGGTTCTTTTTGACGTCCTTAGTTTGTTTTTACAATCAAAGATTTACAACATAATCGATTATATCGCGTCGACACTCTTTTTTCGCAAAATGATACTGGCCGGCTGAAGCCTGAAAAAAAAAGCTAAACTTTGCAAAGTCATAAAATACATTAAAATTTAAAGGAAAAATTTAAATACATAAGCAGTAGAAAAAGTATCGTTCGCAACGTGTAAAAATGGGTTTTCTTCCCCTCGGAATGTAAGCTTTCGACGTTCGCCTTCGGCTCACGTCTAGCTTCTAACTAGCTTCATTCCTCGGGTAAAAAAATCCTCCATTTTATACTCGTCGCAAAATATACTATTGTGCTTCTTTTTGAAATTTTGGTCGAATTTACAAAAAATAAATAAATAAAACTTAGTACTGGACCGATAATAGACTAAACAAATTCACCAAAGCAAAAAGCAGATAAGTAGCGTAGCCCTGGGTACGGACGGTATGTTTGCGTCCTTCGGCGTCGAGACAGTCGGACCGTTGGGGCCGGGCCGAGTGCACATTCATTGCATAAAGATTTGTCGAAACGCCTGGTTGATGCCTACGGGGACCTTTGGGCTGGGACTTACCTCGGCCAGAGAATCAGTCTGGCCATACAACGAGGTAACGCTGCCAGCCTGCTAGGTACTCAGCAGGACGCAGCGAACTTGACATAAATTTATATTTAGTTTAATTTATAATGGTACCGATTCGGTGAAGCACATTTTAACTTATTTGACAGGACTAAACTTAATCTAAGCGTTCTGTCCTTGTCTTTTCGATAAAGAAAGAAAAATACAGGACGCTTAAAATAAGGTAAGTCCTGTTAAATAAGTTAAGTGTTTTTAAGTCTTTAGTTTAAGTTTTCAATATTTATAGGTTTTTAATGTTTTTTGTTTTTTTTTTTAATTATATATAAACAGATAAATATGATAATATAAATATAAGGTAATCTCAAGATATATTTCGGATCCGATCTGGACCCGGCATCAGTCATTATATGTCATTATGGCATGTGCTTTTATATCATATATGTCAATGTCTATTTATTTTAATTAAATCTCAACTGATGCCGGGTCCAGATCGCATCCAAAATATATCTTAAAATTACCTTATATTTGTATTATCCTATTTATCAGTGAATTTATAATTAAAAAAAACAAAAACTATATTTATAGGATTATTTAGTTTGAGTTTTAGGTACATATAAAATGTTAAATACCAAGTGATGCCTTTTTTAAAACCCTGGGAGTTTCTGTTCCGTGGACGAAAAATACGCTTTGAATTTCACAAAACTTTCCTCTCTACTCGCTTTAAGGCGCTATGCGAAAAAATACGGCTGTTTCTTTTTTGTTTATTTCATGAAATACACGGAAATTTATAATTAGTTTCTGGTATTTTGACTATATAATCTAGGGTTTTGAAATTGGAAAACATGTTTGGATAAATTTTCCTCGATAGAAATAATTGTTGAAGTGAGGTCTTCAAACACACTTTTTCTCCTCGTTTGAGGAATAGGAACCATATGCAGAACTCAAACATATTTTATTTGGTGCGTTTTAACAATATGTAGAGATTTTATATTTGAAATTTTGCTAGCTATTTTAGTTTTTTTAATAAAAATATAAAACCAACTTTTTTTCTTTTTGCCCGAATTGATTTTGCGCTTGGAGTGACAGTGACAAAAATAAAATTCGCATAGCCTCTTAAGGCGATATGTAAAAGTTTTAGCGTCCCTTTTACTGCATATACGAAAAAACCCTCAGTGCGAGAGGGACGGATTCGTGGAAAAATAGCAAAAAGTCGGTTTTTTATTAATATAAAATGTACTAAAGATGCCATCAAAATTTCGTTTAACCAGGTCCTAGATACCGTTAAAACCCATCTAATAAAATATAATTGCAGTCCATATGTCATTCTAAATTGTCAGACCAGGAGCATTGGTGTCGAAATGGACCTCATTTCAATAAATATTTCTATCGAGCCGAATTTCTCCAATTGCGTTTCTGTTTTAACAGGTCCCAAGAAAAAGAATCCAAAAATAATGTACTATTTTATCAAAATAATACATTATTCACTGAAGTAGATATGCAAGTTCTTAAAGTGTCGATTTTTTTTCGTAGCGCCTTAACTGAATTCCCGATCCCAAAGTATATCCTGGCGAAGGCCTTTCAATTTGGTTCTGGTAACATTATTTACGTGTCTGTGTATCTGTTAAGGTGAATGTTAGCGCTAATGGTAAACTTGAGATAGGCCTGCTACCCCCCAGACTTACCAAATGCATGACTTTTTTTTTAATGAAAGATGACAATTTCATGAAAACTAAAGTGCAGTGATATACACAAAATCAGCTTTTAGCTGCCTGTGTATCAATAATAATAATAATAATAATAGTAGGCGTAGGGATGTGACGACCCCATCGCCCTCTGGTATGTCCAGTACGTCCAGTGCAATCAGTCACCGCAGGGCGGCTTGTGGCGAGCCGATGGTGAGTGGCGACACCACGGACCCTACCTCCAGGGGACACTATCACACATGCGCTTACACACACACATACACACAGAAACACACCCCCTACCTCTGCGCTTGCCTTAACCAGCCGGCCAGAGTGGAAATGCAAGAGCGGAACCTATGCTCCAGGTTGGAAGTGTAAAATGTCATAACGCCGGGGGCACTTGACTGTTAGCAGGATCTTGCGCCCCGCAGACTCACCTCTCGACAACCTTAGCTGCTTACATAGTGTTGCCCCCTGGCCGCCCCATGGTGGCTAGATAAGGGGCCCACAACGGCTATCCTGGTGGATAGTTATTAAGCAGCAAGTCACCATCTGCCATATTTAAATTTGTGAGAGATTTTCGAGGCAGATGTCCGTTATCTCACTCCATAGCCCTGTTATCCGGCCCATTTAGCATCCCATCCTCATAGCCCACTCCAAGTCGCTTCCTTCCTGGCAATAGTTTGGCAACTGTGGGGGACTGTCCGTTAGTGTATCACAATGATACATTGAGGGAGAGGCCCCCATGGATGCAGCCATCTCACATCTAGATTAAATGGTAACAAAGGCCTCTTCAATGTTGGCTTCGGCCCCATGAATGCCTTTCAAATGACCGGGTCCCTATGGGCCCGTGACTGAAAAGTGTACCTACATAATAATGTATGATAGAAAAGTGGTAAACAGACAAGGAAAAAATAAAACGTCTTTTTTTTTTCTTTGTTTTGGGTATAAAATCGAATAAATAAAAAAAAAACATTGTTTCTTCAAACTTGCACACCATATTTATTCCAATTTCTTTTTCATTGTCAATTAGAATGTTATTTAACAAATCTACTTAGTTTATTAAAAACTGTATTAAAAAAACAAAAGCGTGAAAGTTTTGTGATTTTCTTTCGCAGCCTTTTTTTTTAAATTTAGATCATTTTTTTGCAAGTGGTAACAAAAAAATGTTTTTTACAAAAAAATTTTTTTTTTGTTATGTTGGATGTTTGTACAAAAAAAGCAAATCTAGCTAAATTTTAATTAATTGGCCGTTTTATATGTTATTTTGTAAGAGCAACGTTTATTTTGGTACAGGTAAGTTTTATTGTCTAAAACCGTATTTTACTCAAATGAACTGATATTTAGATTATAGATATCTTATATAAGGAGTTCGAGGAAACCAGACTCGAGACCCTTGACTCCAACCGGCAGCAGCGCAAGACTCGTCCGAAGCCCACATATACCTTCACGTACAACGGTCGCGGTGAACTACACTGCGGTTGCTGTAATCGGACTTTTAAAACCAAGCTGGGTTTTGCGAGTCATATTCGCGCTCATCGCCGTAGAAGTCCATCAAATCACGAGGTCGCCGTCGTCGGACTACGATGAGGAGGACATCATCATCATCATCTTATATAATATAGATATCTTATATACTATCTTATATAATATAGATATCTTTGTGATTTTGTATATGCAGTGTATATGTGTGTATGCAGGGAAAGGCAAATAATTGTGTATCGATTCAAGATCAAAGAGAGTTTTAATCCCGGTTCAGAACTTCTCACATCTATATAGATTTACTTTTCTTTCCGCGTTACTATACCGCAGTGACACTGACATTTATTTATTTATTTAGGAACACCAACAATAAACTTACTTAAATGGAATAATCTTAAAATGTATACAGCTATTTGTTTTCTTAATTAAAGGCATCCACATCATGCACCAGTTAAGACAATTATGAAAAATTCTTATACTAATAGGAGCATTTACTACTCGTATATTCTATAAAATATGAAATTAAAACTAGGTTAACAAATTTTGTGCGAAGATTTTTTAAAATAACCGGGTAGGTACCTACTTATTTTATGCTTTGTGTTTATTTGTGCGTGTAGTTTTTTTGGCTAAGTATTTACTGACAGAGGACTTGAAGGTGTTAAGCCCGGAGAAAATATCAATATCTGCTTTGGCGTATTTGGAAATAGCATTGTACTGGCGGCAAGATAATTAGACCGATTCTAAACGCTTTAATTTTAGTTTAAGTGTTGTCAAAACTAAATTTTGTTGCTTGCAAAATATTCCTTAAGTGTTAGTTACAGAAGATAAATTACTTTGGAGAAATTCAAGTTTTGACAGCACTAAAACTAAAATTAAAGGCATCAGAATCGACTTTAAGCTTGAAATAAAACCTTAATAATTAAATATTAAATAAAATAGTAGAAATAAATAAATACAAGTTAAAAAAAACCCTGTCTTCTTGTTAAGGTCATCGCTGTCATGCGGCAGGGTACCGGAGGGAGACATATTTTGCATATTTTTTCTCTGACATAATTTAAATTTTTGTTATGTAATCATCCGTTATTTTCTGAAAAATTATGCTGTTTAGTCAGTAAGCGATAGATTTTTTTTATCGGCTTTGTGTTGTCACCAATTAGGTTATTAATTATAATTTATAATTAAATCAAATGGAAGAAACATATAATAACTCCCTAACCTAAATATGCTTTATCATTTTGAAGGCTCAACGTTTTTTTGCTCTATATATCTATAGAGTTTAAGGCAAGAAGGAAAAGACAGTGTATCTTTTTGCGTATAGGGCACTATATCTTTCAGTTCTGGCAGAGCTGCGCGCAAAAGTCTACTTAGTTATAAATTTCGCTTTATATTTAATACCGAATTTTTATCAAGTCATAAATCTATTATTACCACGGGAATACAGATGGGCACGCGATTCGCATCTGTTGGGATCGATATATCGGATATACGTCCGCTCAAGGTGAAATCTACACAAATTCCTTTCAAATCCGTACCCAATGTAGCCGAGAAAAGAGATGAATTGGATCCTGAATAAAATTTTAAAACACAATGGATTGGGAACTGATTTGTTTTTACGAATTGTCGCTGTATTTTCATTTTATAGCCGATCGTTCTTTGATTGCAGTTTGTGGTTGGTGACATGTGGCTGTAGGAAGATTGGAAAACATGAAGAGATGTTTTCTTCTTTTGGAAAAGTTGTTCAGTTTGGTAGAATGCCTCATTCGTTATACTTTCGCTCTTAACAAAAATAATAATAAATAAAAAGAAATTGACAGCAACAGCAGCAACAAAAATTCGGAAAATTATAGACCTATTCACCTGAAAATTTATTAAAAATCCTGGAATTAATGTTAAAATCTACAGAAAAATATCTTCAAGAAGTACACCATTTATTTTCCATGTATTTATTCAAAAATAGTGAAAGTATAATAAGTTGTGCGTTTAGGAACGAAAACTGATGCAACTACCTTAAGGCGATATGTAAAATTTTTAGTCCCTGTTACTCCATATGCGAAAAAACCCTCAGTGTGAGAGAGACAGATTCGGGGGAAAATAGCAAAAAGTCGGTTTTTTTATTAATATACGTACTAAAGTAGCTATCAAAATTTCATTTAACCAGCTCCTAGATACTGTTAAAACCCATCTAATAAAATATAATCGCAAAATCATTCCAAATTGTCAAACCAGGAGGATTGGTGTCGAAAAACACCTCATTTCAATAAATATTTGTATCGAGCCCAATTTCTCCAAACGTGTTTCTGTTGTAACAGATACCTACAAAATGATTCCCTAAATAATATACAATTTTATCAAAATAATACATTCTTTACTGAAGTAGATATGCAAGTTCTAAAAGTGTCGATATTTTTTCCGTATCGCCTTAAATTGCAACTATGAATGTTGGTGGAAACATCTTTATACATTTCTTGCTATATTAATGGTGCGCCATATAAAAGTAAAGCTTAAGAGGAAAGATGAGGTAAATAGAAATATATTTGAGGAATCAGTAGGTTATTTGTTTAAAAAACTTGTTTAAAAATTTGTTTAATATTATCTAGCTAGTTTGACAAATCGTGTTTTTATTTCAACCAGAAGCCGAGTTATTTAATAAAAACCGGCCAAGTGCGTGTCGGGCCACGCGCAGTGTAGGGTTCCGTAGTTCCCCTGCACAATATGCGGACTGCTTCTCCAAGCACATTTTATAAGTTTGTCGACTAATACAGATCGCGCCAAACTTCTAGTACGCTCGAAAGTTGATCTTCCCAAGAACGGTCCATACATTTTGTTCTTGCTGATGCGAATCGCCCCGTGTTTAGAGGGGACTAAAAGCTTGGCGCGATCTTTACTCATTAACTTGTAAAGCTTACTTAGCTGTGATAGTTTTTGTTTTAATTTCGTTATGTATACTACTGCCATGATTTTTTTCACGTCTCTAAATACAACCGTTTCGCTGGCAGGGGGGGGGGACACTTGACTCTTGCAAAAATCAACACTTTTAAGCTTAATATTTCGCAAACAAAACCTTGGATCGAAACATGGTCTCCTCACACGCCCAATATTTTTAAATTACCTATCCAACGCCCACACTAGGGGATAAACTAGAAAAAAAAATCATCCCCACTTTACGGTACCCTAAAAAAAATCTTTTTCAAAATTTTACTGTACCACTTTATTGGCGTGATAAATATGTATACCCATGCCAAATTACAACTTTCTAGTATTAATAGTCTCTAAGCTAAGCCGCGGACAGACAGACAGACAGACAGACAGACGGACATGGCGAAACTATAAGGGTTCCTTGTTGTTGACTACGGAACCCTAAAAAACGCAGTTTTTCGTGAGCGTGTGATATTTCGATTGTCGTAACACCGTGGCTGTTCAGAAAGCGCTATTTTAAACAATAATGAAACGAGATAGATTTCAGTTCTACTTGATGCAAAATGAGTTGCTCAATCTCTGGTTGCTTGCGTATAAAGGAGACGGTCAGAATCGGCCTTAACCGCGTACATGAAATAAATTTATTTTTGTTAGATTTATTTGTAGCTAGTTTCACTTTCATAATAACACGGACACAGATTAAAATAATATATGTCGCAGCCGGTCATGAGAGCGAACACCGAACGAAACGAAAGCGCGACAATAGTCCACAAACTACGCTTCCAGCGTGCTTTGATAGAGTCATGCGTACCGCAATCGGCATCTCAGCTTTTTATTTCACGATTCAAGCTTTTCTTCTGGATTTTGATAGAGATTACATTACGACTGACATTCGAGCATGACTCTTTTAAATATATCAGAATCATTGTGAAACATTGTTACAACTATGAACGTTTCAAACGCGCTTAAGTTTATTTTCGCAATGCCATATGAAAATAACCTCAAAATAAAAACGATTTATCATAAAAAGTTATTAAAAGATGGTGTCCGTTTTAAATGGATAGTCAAACCGTGTTATTTTGAATTTGTTCTTTATCATTATATTATATGTTTTTATTGCAAAATCCATCGCTTTAAATACTCAATGATTTCGCAATAAAAACATATAATATTACAATTGTGTTACAATATAGGTAATACAAAGGAAATTTTGATTAATTTTTTTTTTATTCTGTTCCAGGTGGGTTTCTTGTTATTCCAGAGTTGCGTGGGGTCAATTCGATGAAAGTTCCGTCTTTTCCAACAGTTAATATAGACTTTTTTTTCATAGGATTGTATGGGATGTATGTAGGGGGTAATATATTGGCAATTGACAATAACCTTCTATTGTTTTTGTTATTTTTTTTTTTTGACCAGACAGGATAATCTATGGCATACGTGATTTTCTTACTTAACTAAGTGTCAGCTAACGACTGACCAGTAATAAGCTCAACGAGGTATCTTTTGAGATACCTATTTCAACGGCGGGCTTCTGAACTATTATATATTATGAATCCCCAAAGTGGTGTCAGAGGTGTTTTCGTGTGTGGACCCACGTTTCTCCGACGATTATTATGTCCCAGTGTGATGAGTGGTAAGCCCCATCGCCCTATGTCTTTGAGAAAGTTTTTCAGTATGATCAGTAGAGTATAAAATACTTGTAAATTTACAACAGGTTTATGTATTTAAATAAAAAATTGCCCAGTTTTGTTCACTTCCCAAGATTATTATCCTTTTTAGATCGATCCATCAAAATGAGACATAAGAAGTTTTGAAAATCAATCGTGCGATATGCGTACTACAATGAGTTTGTTAGGAGTTTTTCGTACACGATAGACGGGTACTTTCACAAGACGCAAATTTTGATATATTATACGTTTTTTTTTGTTTGTTGTTTAAGGGGCTGCACAATGCTAAAATTCAGTTTTGCTCTAACGCTTTTGTTTTTTAACTGTCTATCCTGCTCTAATTAGATGCCACGCACGCAAAACTTTAGTTATTTCGAAATTACGGCTTTTTTAGGTCATTAACTTTAATTTCTTTATTTAATAAAGATGTTTTTTTCTAGTTAGTATCTGCGTGTGTTGGTTTTGTTTCAATCGGTTTTGAAATATGGAAACTGAATCACTTTTTTCGTGAAATTCATGTTTTTTTAGAAGTATTATAATTAAAAGAAGATTGAAAGTATGTTTATTTATAAAGTGTAATTAATGATCGTCTTGAGTTAAAAAACTCGCCGTATTTTTTTTCAAATTTTTGACATCTACATTGACGGAACTGAATCCAATGCAAAATTGATATTTAGCATTGTGGAGCCCCTTAAGTGACGTCATAAAACATTTCGTATTTTTTCGTATTACGGCCAAAGTGTAATACAGTTTTCAGCACAAAATGCTTCGCCGTTCTTGAGTTATGTAAGCAGAGGATGGTCAAACGCACAGATAAACATCAAAGCATGAACTCTTTTAATTATTGGTTTGTTTTAAAATTATATATTTTTTGTACAGTGGAGATCATATCAAGCTAAACAATGTATATAATGTCGTCGGCAGATCGTTGAATTGGGCATATCATAATCTGCCAATGCATATTATGTTTCTGTTAAACTAGAAGGGTCGCCTCGCTCCGCTCCGCTTCGCTCGGCTCCCCAAATTTATTAATATGTAAACCTAACACGGTCCTCCTCGCTCCGCTCGTCGTTGCACCTATTTGTGACTTTAGATGAAAGATTTTCGATTTCATACTTTACGATCTGCCCAATTCCACGATCTGTGTAAGACATGTAGATGCATAACTGCTCTACATTTTGAATGTTAGAAAGAAAGTGCAATCAGCCCTCTCACCCCCTTAACAGTGCTATGTAATTTTTTGGATGGATAAAATTCAAAACGAAGATATCCGTCAGAGATCGAAGGTGACCGACGTAGCCTGCCGAATCAGTAAGTTGAAGTGGCAGTGGACTGGCCATATTTGTCGCCGACGCGATGACCGTTGGGGCCGTAAGGCCAATGCCTTCAATGCCATCTCTATTCCAATGAATAGAGACCACGTAAAGACTGACGATCTGAAGGACATTGCGGGTGGCGGCTGGATGAAGATGACTGAGGACCGCCAAGAGTGGTGTAATATGGGGGAGTCCTATGTCCAGCATTGGATCAATACGGGCTGATGGATGGATCTTTTGCGCACATTTTCGCCGTACATCTTGAAAGGAGGGCAAAGTCCAAACTGAGTAACTCGACGTGATCTCCACTGTACATCAAAATAGAGTGAGTACATATTGTATACCTTAGATATTTACCCATCTTTTTTAGATTTTTTTGACAATAATTATCTCGTATATAATACTTACTTCTAACTGAAATTCCGGTTAACATCATAGTTAATCGTAATATGCAGTTAATCATCTGTGCTGAAATAAAAACAGGATAAAAAAAACGGGATAAAAATACGCAGCAATTAATTAAAATTCAGAATTCCCTTGAGAGTAATAAAAGCGAGTGAACGGTGATAAAAAAAGATGGAGTAAAGAGGAAATATATTTACATATTTATTTAAATCCTGAGCCCAATGACAGCAATAAATATAGCTGCACAACGCTATCATTTACTGTTATGACTCGAGGCGTAGAAAGCCTCCTTTCGTGCTACGCGGGCTCTACAAATAAGAAAATGACGGAGGTTCAAGCATGTTGCTGCTATGAGTGTAGCAAAATGCAGCAACAAACTTAGTAGCGTTAGCGAACAGTCATAAAAAATACTTTGAAACAAAACTGGAAATTCAAATTTATTTTAAATTTTTAACTTATTAGAATGCTACGGAACCATTAGGGCGCGATGCCTACTCGCGCATGACCTTTTCTTTCTTGTTTTTATTATTCTTTTCAATGCATGTGCTCGTAAAGGCCCACTTTTTATGCATCAAAACCGAACAGAAAGTCGATTATTTTGCCCTAGGGCTTTATTATTTTTTTATTTTTTATTTATTTACAATGGTTGGCTAACCTGCAGCCTTATCTGTGTACCATAAATGTCATACTTTTTTCTCCACTGTTTAACGGCTCTGGATACAGTCCTTTTGAGTCAATTACAATTTAAACTACACAAAATTATATTTGTTTTATTTCCTCACACTATGCATTGAAAAACGTAGTATGATACACGGGCGTAAGAGCAATAAATTACTCGGTTACGTTTAAAACACTCGCTACGCTCGTGTTTTAAATCGTCCTCGTAATGTATTCCTTTACGCCCTTGTAGCATAAACTACTATTATCTCATTTCTCAGACTTGCATCATTATAAGAGGAGACTGAACTTTATCAAAAGTTGAAACAGAAAATCCCGTTGAAATTACCTGAATTCACTACAGAAGATAGTTATTAGTGAATCTATCGGCACCACTATCAATCACTTAGATATAGTCAAAGACCTACTGGTTTGAACCTTTAAAAAATTTATTAAGCTATGAGCTTCACCACATTTTTTCCTCAAGTAATTCTAAGCATTTCTAGCCCGGGCCACAAAAAAAAAAAGCTGCTGGCGGGGGGGAGGGGGGTACAAAGGAGCCGCTCGCCCACCTTTTTTTAAAAAAATCTATACGTTTCCAGTTGGCTACTATGGCAAGTTTGGTATCATTTTTGTATAAACTGAAGGTGTAGAATTCATTTCTGGTATTTACTTTAATCATTTTCATAGCAATTTTTTGAATAAATCATTAAAAAGTGAAAAGTTTCAAATTATTTTTTTGCTTTGAGAGCTAATAACTTTTGAATAAGAGAAAAAAAACGAAAATAAAAAATAATATAGTAAAGCATATTTTATGCAAATTCTAACAGTATGAATTTCAAAAAATTGGTACTACAAAAAGTGGGTAAAAAAAAAATATTACTACCTCGCAGTGGTGGCGACTCGCACTAGGAGGCGATTAACTTTCTAACAAATGGTATGTATTATCAGCGTAAACAATTATTTTATTATTAATTCCTTTGTAAAAAAAAACCATTGGTAAAAAATACTTGGCTGTACGCTGAATGACTGGCTTCTGAGCCACACTTTTGAGATTCTTGTTTATAAAGTGCGTACTAATTGATAACCGCTCGCCATCAGAGCAGAGCTTCTGAAAGTGCGATAAAATAACAATAAAATAAAAGCATATAACAATAAAAGTGGACTTAGAACTTTGTCTTACTCAGGAAACTTAAAAAAAAATAAGAAATATTATATATATTTATATATAGACTTACGTTTAATTACATAATTCTGTGCACCTTAATTTTCTTTTAAAACAGTTGCAACGATTTTTGCATCCTGTCTTGCACCTGCACCGAGTAAGTTCCAAGCACGCACTTGTGACATCTGGTAAGTCTGACCAATAAGGGCTCCAAATACCTTCTTCTATACCCCAACCCCAAGAAGGGCTTGGAAGGTTTTGGGTTGGCACTAAGGCCTGGCCCCAAACATGGACCCCTTGGTACATTGCGCGAAGTGTGTGCTGGTGAAGAGCGGCCTTCATTGGAGGAATGTTCTCCAGTTCTCTATCCCTCTTCGTAAATAGATATTTTCTACATTCATTAACAGTAGTGCAAGGGCTTGAGCTGAAAAGTCAAATATTGGAGTCATTCTCACTACTCCCGCTACATAATAGAAGTAAACAACTTTACCTACATAACCTGAATTTGTATCAAATCAGATTTAACTTACCGGTCGTACATTGTAATAACAAATTTCTGAATAAAACTGTCAGCTTCTGCCAATTTCCCATCCATATGTTGTGTCAGGATAGGCGTTCCAAGCGTCCAAGGCGGTCTTTTTGCCTCTTCCATTGAAAGAAGATACTGTGTCGCATCCTGTCAAGGCATGGAAAGTTGGCAGTACTTCAGCTCTTTCTAGTCCCGAAATAGTGTAGTTTAGTTAGTATGTATTAATTTTATATCACGTTTTTAATAATTAGAGCACGATGAACACATACCGAGTGCATTGGCAATAGTGTGGCATAAAATACAAGTGTGGTTTTTGCCTGTGCCCATGTGAACCCACAACTCTTTTATTTCTGGCAATTTTTGAATACATGAAATGGCTACGACAACTACGTCTGTATCTACAGTACGAATCACAATGTTTTTATGTCCTCGATCGACAGCGTCAGCAACGTGAAGTAACATTCTAGTATCGGCCTCTTCGTGGTTACTTGGTTCAATCATTTTCCTGTCTCGACTGTGATTACTCAAAACTGCAGTCTTTTGAGTTAAGTTGAACTCCTTGCCTTCAGCCAAATCTATGGAGAGGCATCGGACAGATAGCAGATCAAAAAGCTCCTCTTTATTTAATTCCACCCGAAGGATGTAGGATTATGTAGGTAAAGTTGTTTACTTCTATTATGTAGCGGGAGTAGTGAGAATGACTCCAATATTTGACTTTTCAGCTCAAGCCCTTGCACTACTGTTAATGAATGTAGAAAATATCTATTTACGAAGAGGGATAGAGAACTGGAGAACATTCCTCCAATGAAGGCCGCTCTTCACCAGCACACACTTCGCGCAATGTACCAAGGGGTCCATGTTTGGGGCCAGGCCTTAGTGCCAACCCAAAACCTTCCAAGCCCTTCTTCTTGGGGTTGGGGTATAGAATAAGGTATTTAGAGCCCTTATTGGTCAGACTTACCAGATGTCACAAGTGCGTGCTTGGAACTTACTCGGTGCAGGTGCAAGACAGGATGCAAAAATCGTTGCAGCTGTTTTAAAAGAAAATTAAGGTGCACAGAATTATGTAATTAAACGTAAGTCTATATATAAATATATATAATATTTCTTATTTTTTTTCAAGTTTCCTGAGTAAGACAAAGTTCTAAGTCCACTTTTATTGTTATATGCTTTTATTTTATTGTTATATTATCGCACTTTCAGAAGCTCTGCTCTGATGGCGAGCGGTTATCAATTAGTACGCACTTTATAAACAAGAATCTCAAAAGTGTGGCTCAGAAGCCAGTCATTCAGCGTACAGCCAAGTATTTTTTACCAATGGTTTTTTTTTACAAAGGAATTAATAATAAAATAATTGTTTACGCTGATAATACATACCATTTGTTAGAAAGTTAATCGCCTCTTAGTGCGAGTCGCCACCACTGCGAGGTAGTAATATTTTTTTTTTACCCACTTTTTGTAGTACCAATTTTTTGAAATTCATACTGTTAGAATTTGCATAAAATATGCTTTACTATATTATTTTTTATTTTCGTTTTTTTTCTCTTATTCAAAAGTTATCAGCTCTCAAAGCAAAAAAATAATTTGAAACTTTTCACTTTTTAATGATTTATTCAAAAAATTGCTATGAAAATGATTAAAGTAAATACCAGAAATGAATTCTACACCTTCAGTTTATACAAAAATGATACCAAACTTGCCATAGTAGCCAACTGGAAAGGTATAGATTTTTGTAAAAAAAGGTGGGCGAGCGGCTCCTTTGTACCCCCCTCCCCCCCGCCAGCAGCTTTTTTTTTTGTGGCCCGGGCTAGAAATGCTTAGAATTACTTGAGGAAAAAATGTGGTGAAGCTCATAGCTTAATAAATTTTTTAAAGGTTCTGTATGGGACCGATCCAATAGATCTTTAACTAATAAGATAATATCAGACGCTATTTTTTCTAGTGTGCAAATTATTGTCAGCTACAGTACCCTGCAAATAGATACCTTGAGTTAGGTCCTCTGATTCCTCGATTCTATTTTGCGAGCCACCCTGTCAAGAATACAGCCTACATTAGTTTCTGTGATAGAGAGTTTAACATATCTATTAGTCTGTCGTCTGTAAGGTGGAGCCCAGCCACAATCTGGGACCTTATTAGATAACATCAACATCTCTTGCTATCGCTTTCAGAGGTTTTATGATTGGCTGCGATAAACGTTACACATAATTTCTAGCCAATCTGAGGTGAAATAATAAGGCCCATGGATGACTATTCCGGCGCTTGCGCAAAAATTGCGAAAGCAGAAAAATCAATCATTTCCATAGAAAATCCCTTTGTAAAATCACCCGAAATCAGCCGTAGCGAATTTTTTGCTCTTGCCAGAATCGCCGCCCTGGATCTATTGCTTTAATATTGTTTTAGCAATAATGAGAATTAAAAGAGATAATTGACCCATTATTAGGTACTAGGCAGCAAAGACACAGTTCCTAAACTTAGAAAGATCGCAACGAAACCTTATCAAGACCATATACTTCAAAAGGAGGCTTTTCTCCACTGACGAACTTTATAATATTAGCGGATTACTGTCTGTACGGAAATTATATATAATAGCCACTATGCTTAAAATCCATAAATCCCTCCCACTTGACCTTAGTCTAATAACAAAACGAAGGAAAGACATTATTGTAAAATTACCCCCCGTCAGAACTACATTTGCTAGCATGCAGTATGATACGCGCTCGGCATTTTCATACAACAAAATAAATAAAGAAATCTATATCTATGTTAAACCATCTCGGGAGTGCAAAAAGCTTCTTACTAAATTTATTCAACCTTTGACCTATGATGAAACAGAGGATGTATTAACATACATCACATAAACACACAAATATACACACATACACACACACACACATACCCTCTCACACACACATACCCTCTCACACACACATACCCTCTCACACACACATACCCTCTCACACACACCCTCACACACTGGTACACACACTCTCAATATTAACACACTTATGTTATCTTGTATAATTAAGTCTACACCTATCTATATCCATAATGTTATGTTTTGTTTCGGTATTAAAATCACCAATATAGCTTTATAGTACTTTATTATTAATAGTTTAGTTATAGTTAAGCTTCAGTTTGTCTGTGTATGCCATACGGCCAACCTCGATTTACCTGATTATTATTGTGGAAGAGCGGTATCTCCAAACACAGGCCACTCCAGCTTAAATGGAGATGCCCTACGAACCTGTCATATTAGGCTAAGTATTAAGAGAAATAAAGATTTTTATTTATTTTATTATTTATTTATTTAATGACCAAACATAGCGTCATGTCATATATTGAGGTGCTTGTAACCCTCTTATACGTCCCAATGAGTGAACGTTATCGTCAACTTTATAACCAGCAATAACTTGCTCACCTCCATTGAAACCAGCACGCTTAAATAAATTACCTTTAGGTGTGTCTATATCTATCAATCATGAAACTCTGTTCTCTGGGTAGGTATTGCTGTCTTTATTACTCTTGAAAGGTAACTTCAAAAACTTGGCATTTCAAGGTAAATTATTGGTATAGAAATTTAGAGCTCCAGTATAGTAATTGGCATATCGTCGTACTTGGGGCATAATATTCGATTTTTAAGGCATGCAGGTTTACCAATTAGTATTTTCTTTCACCAAGCGTGAGTTTACAAATACCAAGCAAGTTCATTCCGAAAAGCTGATTAGTGTACGCTCACCTATACCTATCCCTCTCCCCGCGTTAAATAGGTACTCCGATCCTCGACGATGTTGTTTTAAAAAATATATTTATAATTACATAACATGTAAGACACATACAACAAATAATATCAAAAATACAGTTGGATATGGTAAATTACGGTATAATAGGGTATTTTTCGTATTATACCAAAAAGTGCAAAAGGTATAATGCCGGCCTTACATATCTAAATCTGACAGTCCTAAGCCCGAAAACCATTGAGGGAAATTTTCAACTGAGCGTAGAAAATAAAATAAAAAATCACAATTTAAACAATACACCGTAATTGTGTGTACAGCTACATAAATAATAGTTTTTATACTACACCTGCTCAGAAAGTACCTTCTTACTTTTTTGAAAACGATGCAGAAAATACGTCATTACTGTCATACAAATATGCGGGCGGAAAAAGTGTATGAAAATTCATTGTTAACGTGCTTGAGCGGGCAGAAAAAGTATATGCAAATCCATTGTTAACGTGCTGTTTTTTTTTTTTTGACTGACATAAAGAATGACCAAGTGGCCAAGTGGCCAGTATTGTTTTGCGAACTCGTACATAAAACTCGAAAAATGATACTGGCCACTTGCTTTTCCTGTACATAATAAAAAATAAAAAGTGACAATCGCACGCGAGTCAGTCGGTTTCTTTTATTGTATCTTGATTAAGAGTAAAATTATACTATTTCCTCGCAGGTGTGGTATAAAGCACTATGTATCACTCGGGAGAAAGTGCGATTCCCAACCCGTGTGTATTGAGGCCCTTGGCTTCGCCTCGGGCCTCAAACTACACCCTCGTTGGTAATCTTCCCCTTTCTTCCCTCGGTGAACAATGTACTATTATTTCGACTCGATATTACAATTATTTCAATTCGATATACGTATTTCCAGAGTTATTACAATATGAAAACATCGCGCCGCACTATAAACTACAAACCTCGGTTCCGTCAGGTCAGTTAACTTGTGACGTCACGTTTGCTTCAGTGTAGTCTGTTGTACTTAGAGAATCGGTCGTTTCAAGTGTTTTCGAGTGATATCATATATAATGGAGCACAGTTTTGTTCGTGGTCAATCAGATAACTTGCCTATGATAGATACGTTTATTGATAGATACGTTTATATGATAGATACGTTTATTCATATACGAATAAATACAATACTTGTATTTATACACATCACACTAACCACTCTCCCGTAACTCCTTTAGCGCAGGTGGAGATTTATCCATAGATCTGGCAACGCTAACTGCACTATCTGCACATTGCCTCCATCCGAGAATAGCTCTAATTATAATTAGGATCCTCGAGAGATCCTCACAAAAATTTTATGTGCTTACGTCGAGTCGTCCTCTTGCAGTCGCCGTTGCAGTCGTCATCGGAGTCGTCGTAGAAGCCGCGATTCATATTTAACTTGTTTGTTGCTTTGAATTTTAACAATGATCAAATGGTATCGCAATGTAACATACAAGTAGCGCCATCTAGTTTTCCGTAGCAAGAGGCTTTTCAGATGTCATTATAATTATGTTCCAATTTCTGGACAGAGGTTTGACCAAACCGGACTAATTAGGCTTGACGAATCCATTATAAATCAAAATGTTTAGACGGGGTTATTGGTCACTGTTTTTAAATACAAATTGCAAGTCTGTATAATTTAATACTCGAAAAACATGAAATTTAGAGATAACTTCGTATTTTTATTCTATAGAGCAAACTTCAAATATTTTTGCATTTTTCTAAATTGTTTAGATCAGCCCTACAGCCTACTATTTATATTATTTTTATTGAACCGATCGAACAAGTAACACAATGTGATATGGTCATTTGAAAATGTGCATCCTTGCAAAAAAAAATGCAACAGTCCACAATCGGTACACCTATGTGGCCCCCTCGGGGATTCATGTCATGATGATATATATTCATAAATATATATATATATACACAACGTGTGACAGAAAGGTGTAACCATATTTGAAGAGCATATTCAGTCAATGGTATGAAACAACTTATACTATGGACCAAACCCTGCATCTCAAAAAAAAATAAAAAAACTATTTCAATGAAAAATGCAATGCCACTCGGCTGAAATGTATGGAAGGGCAGATTTCTTTTTCGAGATTTCAGAGTTGGCTCCATAGTAAAAGTTGTTCTATACCATTGATTGAATAAGCTCTTCAAATATGGTTATACCTTTCTGTTACACCTTGTATAGGCGGTTGGTTGGCGTGCAGTACCGGATTTCAATGTGTTGTGACGCTACAATGGAGATCCCATTTATTTATGTTATGTGTTTTATTGATCTCACTAAAAATCGTTATTTTTATGGCTCTTGAAATTACGCAAAAAATTAAAGTTGATTCGACTGTACTGAGATTTTTTGTTATTTATAAAGATATGTTTACAATAAGGCTAGTTAGTATTAGATTAACTTGTGTTACTATTTATTTAGCTTGTCTTTTTTGATCGCTTTTAGCTTTTGCCCGCGGCTTCGCCCGCGTTTATTTATTTGTTGTGTAGTCCTATCGAATCTGTCAATATTTTTCGGACCATTATAATACGTATTTGACATGATGGTTTGGAGTATTTTTGTGTTTTCATTAAAATTATTTTATATGGCGTATAAGCCCGCGACATTAACTCGAATTAGGTTTTCTCAGAAAACATATATAGGTATATATAAAAGTACTATATAGCTCTCAATGTCCAAGTGAAGATTACAACAGTGACATCATTTTCAAAATTGGTTTAGTAGTTATTTATGACTATGTCCCTAAGGAACTGTCCGACCCCAGCGAATAATCTATAGCATATGGCCACGAACGTTAAAAAGAGGCGGACGGAGTCGCAGCTAAGTAACTACTGAAGCATAGCAATGGCGGCGGTTTGTAAGAGTGTCAGTGGAATTACTATAGAAATTGGCTTACTATGATGTGAATGTGTGCGTTCCCGGGCTCGTGCGTAAAAGTGGGTTGGCTTACTAGGGGTGCATCAGTTGTTTGTTAGCGAATCTCTGTCCGGTATATTTTAAAGTCCGTGCCTGGCCAAGTGAATAGTCTAACTGTTATAACCATAGTTCTGTGGTTACAACAGTGAAATATATTTCAAAATTGTATAGTATAAGTATACCGTCACGACATGAATCCCCGAGGGGTTGTCAGAAGTGTTCCGAGTGTGAACTGTAAAATTCAAGTCACAGTCCACACTCGGAACACCCACATTTTACCGACGACTATTACGTCCCAACGTGATGGGCGGTGAGCCCTATAGCCAGTTTTTGGGCACAAATACACGCTTTTTAGGGCATGCAGGTTTCTTTACGATGTTTTCCTTCACCGTTTAGCAAGTGGTAAGTATTGGGTACTCCAAATACTATGCCCATAAATTCTGAAAAACTCATTGGTGCATGGCAGGCCGGGGATCGAACCTGAGGGCCTACTCTGAAGTGACAAAATTCGATCGAAGATCATTCGGTCATATATCCATCTCTAAACGATCGACCGAATCTTTTTAGGAGTGCCAAGCCAGAATATCAAGATTGAAAGGCCAATTTAGGCTCCTATGTAAAATATATATATCGTCTCGTAGCTCTTTGCTCATGGCTCCGCCTACGCTAAAGGAGTTACGGGAGAGTATTAAGTGCGATGTGTAGTGGTTAGTAGAGCCGCGTAGTATCAGCTTTATTTCCGTTACCGACTTATTCTGTAGATTTAGCGAAAATCCCTGCATATACTGATTAAGGGTCCTTATAAGGATGCACATTTTCAAATGACCATTTCACGTTGTGTTACTTGGTCGATCGGTTCAATAAAAATAATATAAATAGTAGTCTGTAGGGCTGACCTAAACAATTTAGAAAAAACAAAAATATTTGAAGTTTGCTCTATAGAATAAAAATACGAAGTTATCTCTAAATGTCATGTTTTTCGTGTATTAAATTATACAGACTTGCAATTTGTATTTAAAAACAGTGACCAATAACCCCGTCTAAACATTTCGATTTAGAATGGATTCGTCAAGCCTCATTAGTCCGGTTTGGTCAAACCTCTGTCCAGAAATAGGAACATAATTATAATGACATCTGAAAAGCCTCTTGCTACGGAAAACTAGATGGCGCTACTTGTATGTTACATCGCGATACCGTTTGATCATTGTTAAAATTCAAAGCAACAAACAAGTTAAATATGAATCACGACTCCTACGACGACTCCGATGACGACGGCAACGGCAGCTGCAAAAGGACGACTCGAGTTCCCTACGTAAGCACATAAAATTTTTGTGAGGATCTCTCGAGGATCCTAATTATAATTAGAGCTATACTCGGATGGAGGCAATGTGCAGATAGTGCAGTTAGCGTTGCCAGATCTATGGATAAATCTGTAGAATTGCGGATTTTCACTCTTGACCTTCTTAAGGACCATACGCACTAGCCGTGCAGTCAAACCCCGACACCTGCGGTTGGAAAGGCGGCACGCCGCACCCGAAGAGAAAGCGCAAGCTGCTGTTGGTCAACCGCAGCTTTCTGGTTTCAAAATGGACGTTGAAGACGCTGCAGTAGTTGTGTACCTTTACTTAAAGCCTAGGAAGAAAAAAAAAGAAGTACTGGATTCATCGTCTACTACAAACGCGCAGTGAAAATGATGTATGTGAACCTGGCCCGACCCACTCAAAATATTACAATTTGAAGTATGTAGATCGTTTGTCTACCGTTTGTTTACGTTTGTTTCATTGAAAACATCGTTTGTTTCGTTTCCCAGGGGTGATTTTTAAAAAATATATTTGGTTGTGGCTAGTTTCTTCACAACCCGACCCAAGGTATGATAGGTTTGTTTGATGATAGATTCAGGTTATATACGGTTTGTTTACATTTGTTTACACGAAAAATGCGTTTGTTTGACATTGAAAGAGGAAAAAAAAATTTGAAAACGGGTCGGGCCAACTTCCCGTGAACCTGGCCCGTAGATCGTTTGTTTACCGATTGTTTACGTTTGTTTCATTGTAAACATCGTTTGTTTCAAAGGGAGTGATTTTTAAAGGGGCCGGGCCAACTTCTTATATCCCGACCCAAGTGTAAAATCGTTTGTTTGACTTATGAACATGGTGTAATTATGTTTGTTTGTGATTGTTTACTATGAATTACTGTTTGTTTATTCTCCTATGTATGTAGATTATTTTTTGAAATTGTTGCATTTCACGTAATATTTGAATTTCGCAGCTTTGCATAGCCTTGAAGTTGACATATTCTCAGTGTTGCCATTCGCTATTAAAATAACCAATTAATTGCAAATGGCTACTTTACATTTGACAGGTTTTAAATAAAGGTTCCGTACCTAGTTTCATATGTTTTAACCTAGTTTCTTTTGAATTTAAAAAATTTAAGCATTTTATCAGTTTTCTAAACCACTTTATGGCATTTGGAAAGTATTTATTTACTTGTTGTAGGTTAAAGCTTTAAAGGTTGAAAACATTAGAAATACAGGACATATGTCAATAAAAGTTATTAATTTTTTTCAACATTTTCTAATATTTATATAAAAAGTTTAAAGCGATTCAAAAACGTCAATTTAAACGTCTAAACGCAATTTAGCTTATGATGCCAATTAATGGCACTCTGCTGTCCGTCTGTCCGTCTGTCCGACCGTATGTCACTGGTCTCTAGCTCTTAGAAGCAATGAGATAGAGACCTGAAATTTTGACATGTTATGTAAAATTTTGAATTAAAAATGTAATTAACATTTTGTTTAGGGGGTGGTCTCATACCATGAAAATGGAGCAGAACGGAGCAGATCTTTTTTCTTACCCTAGCTTGTAGGTGTCATTGTCTAGAGCTCATTGAGTTGAGTATAAATATTATGTTTTTATGTTTTAATTTTCAGATATAAAGAAATGGGAGCTGTCAATTTTGACATTTTTAGACCATTTTTGTTACGGGGTCTATCTCAAAGACGAAAAAAGTTAGTAATTTGTAATTTCTGTATGTTATGTACCATGTGCTCTATTGGAACAAGAAATACTGAAAAGGCCAATTTATTATGTAGTTTTTGGGATACGTTGTACTTTTATAAGTTTGTAATTGAGTTAATTATGTAATTTTGTTAAGTTTATAATTTCTGTTTAATTATTATATTCACTTTAATTAGTATATTCACTTATTAAATGGAACGTAACCCTCAGGGCGCGAGTCCTGCTCGCAATTGACCGGTTTTTCTCGCTTTACAAATAAAATGCAACGTCTGTTTGTTTGTTTGTCCGTCTGTACTGTCAATTTTCATTGCAAGGTAGAATATTTCTTCGGAAAGGTTTCAGGGTATGTATCATCGGGCTACGACCAAATGGAGCAGCGCAATGAGAATTTCAGTAGAACATGTGGTAGGCAGGAAATGCTGCGCAGCCTAAGTGATTCTTCCAGACGAGTGGGCCTGCGGATACATTTGGATAAGACTAAGGTCACTTTCAACTGTCATGTTATCCAAAGGCCAGTAACCGTGTATAATGTCAGCATCGAAGTTGTTCAAAAATATGTTAAGCTGGGTCAAGCTATCCAGCTGTTTTAAAACAACTTCGATGCCGAGGCTGACAGAAAAATATGCTTGAGGTGAGTAGTATTCGGTTGCTTCACATATTAACGTTGCCAATATCGCAGTGAAAATATTGATTAACTCAAAAACCATTGAACTTTTGTTTCACCTATGTTTATTTTATTTGATAGGACTTAGACTAAGCTACCTCCCATATTAATTTGATTCACTTATTATGGGCCAACCTGTATGTAATAAAATAATAAATGTAGGTGAACTAAATTAAAGGTTTATTCAATTTATGTAGCAATATATATACGATTAAAATGATAGGTAAAATCTATAATTATACAAGGTGAAATCCAATCAACCACCCGAACCCATACCGGAGCGGAGACCCGGCCAGCGACAAGGAAGAAGGTTCAATGATCACCAACCGAGCCCCAGGCATAAAATCCAGGTGGCCGACCAAATCCAGGTGGCCGACCAAATCCAGGTGGCCGACCAAATCCAGGTGGCCGACCAAATCCAGGTGGCCGACCAAATCCCACCCTAATTACTACTGATACTACATACTAATAGGTTACATATATAAATACATGCCTACCTCCGCCCATTCGATTAGTCTTGCTAAGAAGAAGGGCAAGAAACTTAGCAAGATCATGTCTTTTTTTAGCATATTTCCTTTTTTTAACATATCAGTAACATACTCAACTTATACTATACAAATTGCGAATAAACGTGTTTATAGCAAAGGTGTTCAACCGAGCGAATTAAAACTTTTCCTGAATTTTCTTTACACATAACCAAAGAAAGACATTTATAGACCAATTTTTATTTATTTCTCAATACTTATTCGGAAATTACAGAAAAACCTCGCAGTTTTTGTTTATGCGTGCCCACAGCGCATGAAGCGAGCGTTCTAATGTAGACTTTCTCACAATTTAATTGAGTTCAAAATCACTTAAGGCAATTTGTAAAAGTTTAAGCGTCTCTGTTACTCCATATGCGAAAAAACACTCAGTGCGAGAGGGACGGATTTGAAGAAAAGTACCAAAAATTCAGTTTTTTATTAATATAAAATGTACCAAAGTTGCTATCAAAATTTTGTTTAACCATGTCCAATATATTGTTAAAACCCATCTAATAAAATATAATTGCAGTCGATATGTCTTTCTAAATTGTCAAAAAAGACCTCATTTCAATAAATAGTATTATCGAGCCGAATTTCTCCAATTGCGCAGATCCCTAGAAAAACATTCATATGGTTACACCTTTCTGTTACACGTTGTATATATATGTATATATATCATCATGACATGAATCCCCGAGGGGGCGACATCTGTTCCAAGTGTGAACTGTGAAATGCAACAGTCCACAATCGGTACACCCGCGTTTTACCGACGATTATTACGTCCCAACCTGATGAGTGGTGAACCCTATCGCCGTTCTTTGGGCATAAATAGACGCTTTTTAGGGCATGCAGGTTTTCTCACGATGTTTTCCTTTACCGTTCAGCAAGTGGTAAGTAAGAACATATACTATGGACATGAATTCCGAAAACTCATTGGTGCATGCCCGACTGATGAGGATCGAACCTGGATCTCAAAATTGAGAGGCCAGCGTTTAAACCCTGAGTTACCGCTGTTTTTTCAAATAAACTAATTAAAAAGTAGAAAAAAGGTAGATAATTAGTTTTTTTATTAGTATTGTACTAAAGATCAAAACTACAATTTATCTCTTTGTATGTATGTTACGTTTTAACTTGAAAACTACTCAACGGAGTTGGATGTGGTTTTCTTTATTATTATTGTAGTAACTCTAAACACATAATAGGTCATAAGCTGTGTTGATAAAATAACCGCCAAACCGAAAATGGGGCAAAGATTGAATAAACGCGGGCAGAGCTGCGGGCGAAAGGCTGGTAATAAATAGATACAAAACCTGCATCCATTCCTTTTTGTCCTTTCCATGGACAGGCTTTTTCCCGATTCACCACACTAAAAACCTATTCCCGATTCGACACAATTTCATTTATTTTAAAATTATTAATTTTATCTATTCCCGATTCGACACAGCACAGAATGTACAGCCAGCAGCAAAATACCACTTCCATTAGTTTAGAATTAATACGTGTATTTAATGTACCTATGTTATATAAATAATCATATTTCATTTCATTATCAATACCGTGACTTCGAGTTTGTACAACACCATTAACGAACAAACCTTTGTTATTGGGTATAATAAATTTTAGTCACTAAAAACGCGACCCAAGTAACAGTTTTGTGGGCCCGAGGTTTTGAGAAATGCCTCTAAGTACTAGAATGGTAATATTCTGGTTTTAGATTTTACCTCAGGTTATCATTTGTTTTTATTTAATACAAACAGCTCTTAGAGCTCGATAGTAAATTGAGAAACTAAATGGACTTTCACAGGCCTTCACCACAATGTAAAGCAAGGCTAGTTGGTATTACACACTACCTAAGCAAAGCTTTTCAGAACCATATTTTGCTAAGGCTTTTAAGCAAAATTCAAAACCTTCCCAGAGCTTATAGAGTTTTTCGCTTAGCAATCCCAGTCTTATTTGTTTGTACTAAGACTAATTTGAAATTTCATTTACCTTTTGACATTCAGCAAGATAGGTTCTAGTCCAAAAGCGCCTTTTTGGCATTCATTATTATTTTTGTATTTTTGCCAAACCAATTCGCAACCTTGTGGGCTTCGGGTGTACTTTACCAAAACTTTGTTTATCCACGAAAATATACAGAATGTCCTGGCGCAAGATGGTCAGCAGTGGCAATTTTAAACGGAAAGTAAAAAAAAATTCTGAAAAAATCAACCAAGAACAACATTGTTATTTTACCTTATAGGTTTGGATGACATACTATTTTGAAATCAAAAACAGCCTTCACTATGGTATTATTTTCGACGTAGAAAACATTTTTGTCTTTGAAAAGACAAATCTCTTCATACAAAACGGCCGAAACGCGCGCTTTCAAATCTCGGTATATCTCGGTAGTAGGGGTGCGCCGCAGTTAAGTACGAACGCGGAGTGTGAGACGCCACCCGACTCCTGCGCATTAATGTGGGCAACCCTAACCGGTCGGCCACAGCTTCAGGATTCGAGAGGCGCTAAAAGCGGTTCTTCTTGTGACGGCGCCGGCGGAGAGAACAAATGTATGAAGTTGTATAGAGCCGGCCATGGGTCGCCGCTCGCACGTAATGTCCGGCTTCGAGTAAATTGCGCTTTCGGGACGGCGGTATGCGGGGAGGCGGGTGGTTGAAACAGTGATCGAGCGCACAGGACGAACCTAGTGTCGAGCGCGCTATACATCCGATGCGGTGGAAGGCACCGACGGGTGTCGTGGCAGGGCAAAGCCCGTCGCAAAAACCGCTTGGAAGCGCAGCAAGAAGCGCCGCCAGAAGCCTGAAGCTGTGGTCCTTGCGTAATGCGTGCGTCTGTCGAGCGTTGTTTAAAGGACACTGCCCAGACGTAATACTGTTACTTTTCTCTACTGCGACTAAGATTATATAATTTATAGCGAAATCCATCGCTTTGGATACTCTCAACATAATTTAGAGTGACAACATGAGGACACAGAACTTAATGTACTCGTTTCACAAGTGCTGTGTTATTCATCATGTTGTTATCAAAGTTTCACCAAGTGTCGACAATCGCGAGTAAATTATTCAAATTTAGAAACAAATTTCAAGTAGGGCAAACATTTTGAAAAAATTCCCGATGTCAGGATTTAAACCTGCTACCCGGCAAGTGCGCTACCTATTGCGCCATCGAATATTTTGTTTCACTTGAAATTGGTTTTTAATTGATCTTTTCTAGTTTGTAACGCATTCTAATAGTATTTTGTGCAACTGTAACATAATTTGAGACATTGGGACACGAGTGCTTGTCTACGAAACGAATGAAATGAGTTTCGTAATAGAGTGCACGAGTGTCCCAATGTCCAATTAACGGACCTCGGAACTTCATGTCGTGAAGATATACTGTCTGGGGGTGACGACAAGCGAAGACGAGAAAAGAGGGCGTGGAACTTCTTTTTCGCCGCTTTCGTTGATTGGCTCTCTAGCAGTGTTATAATAAATTGGGCCAATCCCAGCGCAGAATCGCGGTGTTACAATGTACCTTTGAATGAATTGACACTTTATTGTACACAAAAGACATATAAAAGAAAACAGAGTATTGAAAACATAATTTTGTACAAATGCGGACTTATCACTTAAAGCGATTTCTTCCAGCCAACCTTTAATATTGTAACATCGGATAAACAATGTAGGTACATATAAAACCGCTTTTGACGCAATAATTACATAAGAGTAGTATGTGAGTAAATAAATTATCCAAAGCGATAGCGATGGGTATTGCTATAAATTATAATAAGGAATCCTCGGGACGTAGGTAAAGTACCATTTAAATAATGCGCATAGGAATCCTCACCAGTCTACGGCAAAGGTGGTATTTGATTACGCTTTCTATATAGATAGTGCATGTCTGCCGGTCGGTCGGCTAAAGATTTCTATTCGCATTATCTGTGGCAAATTTTGTAAGTACAACCCGCACTTGACAGCGATTTTTCGAAATAGTTAAGTGCATTAGGCCCACTTGCAGCATGTTCATAACTCGACTTGAACTCGGGTTAAGTCAAAAAATTGAGGGTTAAGAAAAAGCTCTCTTGCACCAATCAAAATCTCGGGTTAAACTAAGAGAAAGTCATCAAAATTTAACCCGACTCTCACCTCGAGATAAACTCGGGTTAGCGAAGTAATGTTACCAATTTGACTTAAATTGTGTTGTTTCTAATGACATTATATAGATACTATACTTCATTGCTTGCAACTAATTACTTTCTGGTAACATTCTAAATAAATGCCAAATATCAAACAATCGCTTAGCTCGGGATTACTAACCCGTTTCGATATTATCATGGTGCAATAGGACTAATAATAATAATAATAATAATAAAGACGTAGGGATGTGACGACCCCATCGCCCTCTGGTATGTCCTGTACGTCCAGTGCAATCAGTCACCGCAGGGCGGCTTGTGGCGAGCCGTTGGTGAGTGGCGACACCACGGACCTTACCTCCAGGGGACACTATCAAACATGCGCTTACACACACATACACACAGCAACACACCCAGAGTGGAGATGCAAGAGCGGAACCTATGCTCCAGGTTGGAAGTGTAAAATGTCATAACGCCGGGGGCACTTGACTGTATAAGGATCTTGCGCCCCGCAGACTCACCTCTTGACAACCTTAGCTGCTTACATAGTGTTGCCCTCTGGTCGCCCCATGGTGGCTAGATAGGGGGCCCACAACGGCTATCCTGTTGGATAGTTATTAAGCAGCAAGTCATCATCTGCCATATTTAAATTTGTGAGAGATTTTCGAGGCAGATGTCCGTTATCTCACTCCATAACCCTGTTATCCGGCCCATTTAGCATCCCATCCTCATAGCCCACTCCAAGTCACTTCCTTCCTGGCAATAGTTTGGCAACTGTGGGGGACTGTCCGTTAGTGTATCACAATGATATATTGAGGGAGAGGCTTCCATGGATGCAGCCATCTCACATTTAGATTAAATGGTACCAAATGCCTCTTCAATGTTAGCTTCGGCCCTATGAATGCCTTTCAAATGACCGGGTCCCTATGGGCCCGTGACTGAAAACATAATAATAATTTATTTCAGACAGGGTCCATAAAGTGTTAGTAATACAAAATAACTTATGGACTAGTGTTAGTAAGAGAACAGGCGAGTAAATAGTATTAAAATTAATTTAATTTAATTTAATCAAATTAAATTATTTTTTGTGGTGCTCCTTCCACTTTTTAAGAAGGGGAGAGTCCCACCTATCAGATACACCTTCAGGATACTATTGGGGCTGGCTAATGAAATATCGGGTTAGTTAATTCTTCCTTTGGGTTACGTAGTAACTACTATAATAATCTGTGCCTTGGGTTAGTTAACCCGAGGGTTAAGGATTTTTTCTCGATAATGGTGCAAGTGGACCTTGGAGCTTTATTTCAAAGTTACCGTTGCCGGACGGTATGAGGGTACC
Organism: Ypsolopha sequella; assembly: GCA_934047225.1. Lineage (NCBI taxonomy): Eukaryota > Metazoa > Arthropoda > Insecta > Lepidoptera > Ypsolophidae > Ypsolopha > Ypsolopha sequella. Next base: position 24,067,593 of record OW203984.1, on the reverse strand, counting down.
TTAGGGTGTACTGACATGTTAGCCTAGTAGCCAACCGAAAAAAAACATTTCTTTATTCCCTTCTGATTTCTTCTCTTTCTTATTTTTCTTAAAGCTGTAAGTGAAAATTAATAGCACAAATTTTTTACTGTTAATTTTTAATGACAGCTTTAAGAAAACAGAGAAAGAAAAGATAAAGCCGGTCAATAGAGCGTCAGACTCGCGTACCTAGGGTTCTGTAATTCGACAGTTTTGAGAACTGAAAATTAAATTTTGTCACTTAGTTTTCGTGAATTTCTCAAACGCTATGTTTTCCTGTAATCTTTACGTAAGCACATATTACTATGTTTTTTTTCACATTTTTCGGTCAATCAGTTTTGGTGGTAAGGGAAGGGGGTATACATTCTTTTTGTTTTTAGAGGATTTGTTGAAATGGATGCAAGTAAATATAGCTAAGTTATATACTTTTACAATTAGCATTTTTCATACTGATTATTTTTTTATAAAATAATTTTTTATCTATTTCACTTTTTTTTACATTTCTCATTTGTGTTTAACTTATTTTAATACGTTATAGTTTTCCTTTGATTGGCCAGTTATACTTATGACATAATAATCATCATTTTTTTACATATTTTTCGGTCCAACAGATTCGAAAATAAGGTGGGAGACATACATTTTGTTGTGGCTTTTCAAAGATTTCCCGAAAACAATGCCAGTAAATATAAATTAGGTTTATATTTTAACAAGTAGCTCTTTAATATCTTTAATATTCTATTTTCTCTCTTTTGTATTGCAAATATTTTGAACCATTTCCAATTTATCATTTTTTTTTACTTCTTGTTATGTAGGCAAATCATGCTATTTTGTACCAAATTGTCTTTATCTTCAACGGAGCTAAAGTTATGAGGCTGTGACATACGGACGGACGGACAGACGTACAACGGAGTCTCACCATAAAGGTTCCTTTTGTACTTTTTAGGTACTAAAAAACCCTAAACTAACGAAGAGAAAAAAAAATTTTTTTTGGTCTCCTAGGCTAGTAATTAAGGTTACCCCTACCTGGTGCACTTGTCCGGCCGGGTAACGGTATTTTCACTAAGCCACCGTACCTACTAAAACAAATGAAACTGAAACGTGACGATTTGAATTGTGTGGGTGCAGCGTCATACTGAGCCTAAGGGGCCCCTATGGCAAAATGTTTTTTTTTTCAAAATTCCTAGTCAAGCTTTCATTCGGCCGGGGGCTTTTGTCAATAATATGCAAATTTTTATCACCTCTGCAACTAATATTTATTGCAAAAAAATTATAGTTTTTCACTCTGATATCTAGAAAAATACGCTTCATTTAGTGGTATGATATGATTTAGGTAGGTAGCTTTGAATTTTTTTTTACACAATATTGAAAATACAAAGAAATTGAAAACTTTGGAAATTTCTCTTCGTATATATATATATATATATATGTGAACTATTTTGCGTCTAGATAGTATAACCTAGATAGTCATGAAAACATAATGAAAAAAAATACCAGGAGCCCATAACTTACTTAGAGGTTTCGCGGCCGGGAAACGCTTTGATCGTCCATCTCCAATAGAGAGACGAGTCGGTTCAGTCACAGTAAAATCAGTTCATCTCCGGGGAGTTTCATCGCATCTGGACCTTATGAAGTGTGTTCTTTTTCTCATTTTTCGCGAAATTGTTAGTTGTAAATATTATAAATAATGTCACGCGAAGTAGATAAATTATGTTACAATTTCACAAAATTCTATTAACCCCTCGTATGTAAGCAAAAATATAACAACGAAACCAATAAAGCTTGTCAAATAATAGTTCATCAAGCTGGTACATGTGATAGCAACTCGGTGTGACCTGTATTTTAAGCGCTAATGAAGTATTGAACTTTTAACTGCGATCGCCCTCCGCGATGACAAAAGATCGTTAAAATTCCCTCGTAAAATATAACCATAAAATTAAGCCCGAGATTTACTCAGCCAATATTTAGTTAGCACGCGCCTGATATACAGGTCTATCTATCCTAGCATGCGCTCTCACTTTTATAGAGTGCACGCACTACTATACTCGTATCCTACTCGCTCATACAAGGCACACCCCAGCGCACATGGGCTGATTCCTGTCTCTATCGCACTAAGAAATAAATGTACTACCTACTTAGTAATGTAAACTGCCAGACTGACACAACTAAACCTTCTAGGTTTCGTATCCCAATAAATAAATAAGTTAGTAATTAAGATTTTTTTATGTAAAGAAAAAAATAATCATCCATCCATCCATCAGCCTAGTTCGTCCACTGCTGGACATAAGCCTTTCCAGGACTTTGCCACTCCCGGCGGTCATCCTGGAAGAATTGCCCATACTCACACACGCTGGGCAGGCGGGTTGGTGAGCGCGGTGCCGGAACCCTCGCACCAGTGACGCCGCTGCCCATCACCAGTCTGTTCCATATAAAGCCCGGCTAATTCTAAATTCTAAATTCGTAGCGGGGGCGATGAGTCCTGCACTGATTCTCGGTAATCGTGAATATTGTGCACTTCCCCCCGGTCAGTCAGCCCAGCCAGGACAGCTCCTTAAAGTAGAGCCGTACAGCTTCAGCGTTCTGACACATAAACTGGTCCAGTGAAGGGAAGTTGGAGCTCGTCGCAATCCCTGCTTTTCGTCTTATGTCTTCGGTTGCGGAGCAGTGGAGTAGCACATGTTCCACTGACTCGTCCTCTAGAAGGCACCCTCTGCATAGAGGGCTATCGGTGCCACCTGTGGTGAAAAGGTGTTTGTTTAGGTTGCAGTGTCCAGTTATGATACCTACCATGTCACGTAGGTCGGACCGTTTTAGTTTTAATAAGTATCTTGTTACCTTACCATTCGACTGCGGTATCATTAGTTTTGACAGCCGGCAGTCATTTCGTTCTGCCCATGCTTTGTTGTGTACACTCAGAGTGTGTTTTCGCAGTTCACCCCTGATTGCTTCTGCCGATGGTCGACACAGATTAGTACCCTGTGTCGTTATTCCCATAAGGGACGCTAGTTTAGCCAGGGAGTCTGCTTGTTCGTTACCTTCATTTCCGTTGTGTGCTCTAGTCCAGTGTAGTTCGACTTTGCACATGGTTGACAGGTTTTGCAGTTCCGCATGGCAGTCTGCAATGATTTTAGATCTACTTACAGGTTTGCTGAGCGCTGATAATATGGCCGCACTGTCTGTGATTATTATGACCTCCTGTATGTCGCAGGGCCTGCTAGTGCAAATTGCAGTTGCTGCCCTGGCCGCTAGGAGTATACCTGCCAGCTCTGTTTGGAATACTGTTGTGGTGGTGTTGAGTGGAACTGCTTTACTGATCCCTAGTTCGGGGGACATATAGCTGCATCCAGCGCTGCCATCCCTCCTTTTAGAGCCGTCAGTATAAAAAGTCAGTACCTTTTGATTGGAGTGTGGCCCTCCTTGAGAGTGTATCTCGTATTTCCTATCCATTATGTAGGATTTCGGTGTTCTGTCAGTCCCAGTGGCTGCCTCCGGAACGATCTCTAATGCTCGTTCTAGGATTCGACAGTGATTGGTTTTTATGTTGTTACCTTTCCATTGCCCTGTGGACTTTACCCGTAGGGCTGCGATCATCGCCTCCTGCTGTATGTGCAGGTGTGGCGGTGTTAGCCCTAGTAGGATGTTTAGTGCTGCGGAGGGAGTTGATTTCATACATATCATAAAGCCCGGCTATTAGGGATGGATATACCGCCATTCATCGGTCCCAGGCAAGGTGGGCCTCCTGGTTTTTTGCCTGTGAGCTGTCCTCTTACTCTCCCCCGAATTACTTCGAGGGGGTCTCCAAGTAACACGGTGGTACCTCCACAGTGGAGCCCGGCATCAGGTCTACCGCATGTTAAATAAATAATAAATAAATAAAAAAACGCATACCGCGTTTATCAATGTGCGGGAGAGCAAGTATAATGGAAAGATACTCTGTATTGACGGCGCGTCCCAGTCCACCTGGGGGTCTAGCACACTCCGTGATACAGTGTCTTTCCATCATACTTGCTCTCTCACACATCGAAAAACGCGGTATCGATTATTAATTCCTAACAATGTCTCGCTGTTTTGAGTGATTTTCCGTCGAGTAGAGTAGATATATATTTATTCTTGTTGCACACAGAAAACTTAATTCTAAATTATATAATAAAGGTGATGTACAATGGCGTGCTTATCTCAATAATGAGATTTCTTCCAGCAAACCAAGGGTGATAAGGATATTTGAAATAAATAAGATATTCATATTGTGCACGATAATATTTATACAGAAACAAGATTAAATTAATAATAATAGATACCTAATTAGTTAAAAATAATAACAAACTACATAAAATTTACATGCCTACATAGTATAAATAAATATAACAATACATATTCAATAAATAAATACACAATAAATGATATATATACATACACCTACACGATAGGTTGTCGAAGATAGTGCTCTTTTATTTTCCTTTTGAATACACCAATGGAGGGGCTATCCCTGATAGTGTGAGGAAGGGAGTTCCACAGTTTGATGGACTTAACAGTGAAAGAGTTTCCATACGCCCCGGTGTTATGAGAAGGTGTTTTTAAAAGTGAGACTGTATGAGACCTGACTTGCTTGTCTCTAAAGAAAATTTACTCATAACGATCGCGGAGGTATGGAGGAGAAGTGGGACTCTTTAAAATGTTGAAAAGGCAACCGAGGATATGAACAAACTGAAGCTGTTTAATGGGAAGCCATTTTAATTGTTCACGGTACTGAGATACATGATCATATTTTCTTAATCCATAGATAAACCTGATTCCCAGATTTTGTAAACGTTCAAGTTTACCAAGCAGCTCCTGACTGGCAGGATATATATGTATCTCTGGCACGTGCTAGCTATAGTGCGCGCCAATCTTTTAGTCGCCTCTGATTGAGTTACGAGTGCAAGCTTGCGCAGGTACAGTCAAGGAAACAATAATATCAACAGTTGATTATTAAATGTTTACTATAAGTGGGAAGGTGTACTTGTTGTACCTACCTATTTCATTATTTATTTATTATTTTAGTGAGATCTTAACTATATAAATAAAACGCATTAATATAAACACCATTTTCCTACATTGTCGCCTTAAAACGCTATAACGTCCGCGAGGCATAACAACAACTATAAACTTTAACAAACTAAATCAACAAAACAACAAATAAAGGCAACAAAAACAATAACAAACAGATTCAACGAAAAACTTAACGAATCATGGAATTTTTTCCTCGAATGTACTTTTCATGGAACGCGGGCATGTGTAGTGTACGGACGTAGCACTAACACTAACGCATAGTGTTGACACCTGCTAAATGGCGAGCGGGGGGTTTGGTGCGGCACGCAGGCGGGTGTGCTCCGCGCTCTCGCTCCTGTAACGTCCCCCTGACACCGTAAAACGGCTATTGCGTCGCCTCGTGCAGCTATCTTCAGAGGCGACTAAAAGATTGGTACTGTACTGTACACTGTACATGTGCTGTACATTGGTGTTCCATCAGCGTGGCTGGCATGCGCCAGAGATACACCGTCCATCTATCCTATTTGATATAGACGAGGCGTGTTAGACCCCCAGGAAATGAAACCTACATAGATGTCGCTAAGCTTCTACGAGTATAACAATATTTATGAACGTCACGTCTCTCTTCCTAACTTCGTCCTCTCGATTGTCACGTAGGAAAATAATAAAGCTAATTTAGGTGATTTTAAAGTGTAAGTGCTATTCTATAATGTTGCATAATAGTAGTTTATGCTACAAGGGCGCAAAGGAATAAATTATGAGGACGATTTAAAACACGAGCATAGCGAGTGTTTTAAACGTAACCGAGTAATTTATTGCTCTTACGCCCGTGTATCATACTACGTTTTTCAATGCATAGTGTGAGGAAATGAAAACAAATATAATCTTGTGAACTTTAAATTATGACTGGCTCAAAAGGATTGTATCCAGAGCCGTTAAACAGTGGGAAAAAAAGTATAACATCTATGGTACACAGGAAAGGCTGCAGGTTAGCCAACCATTGCAAACAAATGAAAAAATGAAAAATAATAAAGCCCTAGGGCAAAATAATCGACTTTCTGTTCGGTTTTGATGCATAAAAAGGGGGCCTTTACGAGCACATGCATTGAAAAATAAGTTAATATGATATACATCAGTTGAGTATCTTAAATATCTTAAGATACTCGAAATATATCTTGAGATTACTTTACAGTATTTATATTTGTATTATCCTATTTATCAGTATATTTATATTGAAAAAAACACAAAGACATTAAAAGCTGTTGTAGAGTATTATGTAAAAAAACAATAAGTTATACTCATAAGTAATTTTTCAATGCATGTGCTCGTAAAGGCCCACTTTTTATGCATCAAAACCGAACAGAAAGTCGATTATTTTGCCCTAGGGCTTTTATTATTATTATTTTATTATTTGTTTGCAATGGTTGGCTAACCTGCAGCCTTTCCTGTCTACCATAGATGTTGTACTTTTTTTTCTACTGTTTAACGGCTCTGGATACAATCCTTTTGAGCCAATCATAATTGAAAGTTCACAAGATTATATTTGTTTTCATTTCCTCACACTATGCATTGAAAAACGTAGTATGATACACGGGCGTAAAAGCAATAAATTACTCGGTTACGTTTAAAACACTCGCTACGCTCGTGTTTTAAATCGTCCTCGTAATTTATTCATTTTCGCCCTAGTAGCATAAACTACTATTATCGACTATTATTTCCTAACATTTTCACGCTGTTTTGATTTTAATTTTCGACGTAAGAAAACTAAATAAAAAAAAACAGCCAAGTGCAAATTCCGTACTACCACAATACGGTTACAGAACCCTTAAAAAATGATGGTAAATAATTGCACTTGCAGATCTTAGAGCCAATTTAACTTGAATTAACATTATATCATTGCAGTATAGAAACGCAGAAATAAAAGTAAATCTGGATGTGAGGAGCTCTGAACCGGGAATCGAACCCGGGACCTCTCGCTTGCCGGGCGATTGCTCTAACCTCTGAGCTATCCAGGTCTCAATTTAACTTGACACTTACGATCTATTAATCTCAATGTATCTAAAGGTCCAATTAAGTTGGACACGGATAAATTCCTAAATAACTAAATATTTAGTATTTTCTAATGTTCTCCTATGTGTGTTGTATAAGACCTAACTGTTAACAAAATTTCAAGTTTCTAAGTCAACTAGAAGTGCCCATTAGTTTTTGATTCCCTTGCGAGTGTGAAAAATTTGTATGAAATTGATTATGTAAAGTGCGATAACTTTTCTTCGCGTCGAGTTAAAAGCCTGATTTCTAGGGTTCCGTAGTACCTATACGGTACAAAAGGAACGTTTATGGTGAGACTTCGTTGTCCGTCCGTCTGCATGTCACAGCCTTATCACTTTAGCACCGTTAAAGATAAAGACATGAAATTTGGCATCAACATTGCATTAATTTGCCCACATATTTGTGATCAAATAAAAAAATGTGAAAAAAATGAAATTGTTCAAAATATTTCCAAAACAAAATTGGAAAAAATAAAAATACAATATAGATATACTGGTTTAATTGGTATTATAAACTTAAATAACATATAAATAATGATATTTTTTTTTATACAAAACTAACTTAAAACTAAATAAAATATAAAAAGAAAAACAAATACCAACCTGTCTGTCTCATAGCGGACTCTAGATCAAATAAAATATATGAGCCAGATCACCGCCATCATCGGGGAGGGTACCCAATGGATATCAAATTGTAGTTATTAAAAAGCTGATTATAAAAATATATACTTTTATATTATATTTACTTGCACTGGTTTCGAGAAATCATTAAAAAACTACAAAAATATGTATGTTCCCCCCCCCCCCTTATCGAAACTGGTAGACCAAAAAATATTAAAAAATGTCTATTATAGATAATAACTGGCCGATTAAATTTGAAAAATAAGTAAAATAAATAAAAATAATATTGTGTGAAAATACAATATGAAAACCAAATTGTAGATATTAAAAAGCTTATTGTAAAAATATACATACGAGGGGCATGCCAAAAGAAATTACGAGTTCTAAGCCCGACCGTGAAAATGAAAGAAAAGTGGGTTCAAAATTATTTTTATTTTTCGACATAGTCTCCATCTAGATCAACACACATCTTCCACCTGACCTGCAACTTGTTTATACCCTCGAAAAAAAATGATTCCGGAAGGTCGTCAAAATAGTCATTAACTGCGACTATCACTTCTTCTCTAGTCGAATATTTAGATCCCCCAAGTGTTTTTTTTAATTTGGAAAGAGATGATAGTCAGAGGGGGCTAAATCCGGCGAATAAGGTGGGTGGGGCAGCAACTCGTAACCATATGCATGGATCACAGCCATCGTTTCAACCGAAGTGTGAACTCGTGCATTGTCTTGATGAAAAAAAACTCTCTTACGCAACATCCCCGGCCGTTTTTCTTTTATTTCTTCGCGAAGTTTTCGTAATAGGTTACAATAATAGCGTGAATTTATACTTTCACCATTAGGTAAATAATCCAATTAAATAACTCCATTCGAATCCCAAAAAACAGATGCCATGACTTTGTTGGCTGACAAAACGCACTTGGCCTTTTTCGGCGTGTGAGCCAGATCTTTTCCACTGTTTGGATTGCTGTTTTGTTTCAGGAGTATGGTGATAAACCCAGCTTTCATCCATGGTAACAAAACGAGACATAAAATCCTCAGCATCTGCCTCAAAAAGTTCCAAACAGTCACGCGAAATTGTGAATCGAACTCGTTTTTGGTCAGCTGAAAGCAATCTTGGGACCCAGCGAGCAGAAACCTTAAGGAACCCCAATTCTACAGTTATAATGTTTTGCACTCGGCCATAACTGATGCCTGTGATCTCAGCTATCCTACTAATGGTCAATCGTCGGTCTCCTAGGATGAGATCACAAATTGTGTCAGTGTTTTCTTTAGTGGTAGACGTTGAAGGCTTTCCACTCCTTGGGTCATCTTCAATGGTCTCCCGACCGCGTTTAAATTCAGCTACCCACTTTTTGACAGCGGAATACGATGGAGCAGATTCCCCTTATGTTGTTTCCATATCTTCATGAATCTCTTTAGGTGAAAGACCTTTTTTATTGAGGTACTTAATCACAGCACGGTGTTAAATTTTCTCCATTGTGAAAAATCCCGTCAGACTGCATTAAACAAAATATCACAAAAAAATAATAGCTTGCAGTATCGAACTTCAACTTCACACAATCAATCACGAAAAAACATACTAACAAATGACGGTAGATTTACAAAGATTTGATACCTCTTTGTAGGTCGGGCTTAGAACTTTTGGATTCACCACTCAAAAATTATAACATTTATTCTTTATTACAAGTATCGATCTTTTCGAAGTATTCACCCTGAGCACGTATACACTTTTCCATACGTCTGAACTAATTGGAAAATACCAATGACCACTCTTCTTTAGACACCTCAGAAATCTCGAAAATATAGGCAGCCAGTGCATCTTCTTTGCTTTCAAACTTCTTCCCCTTTAGTTTTTCTTTGATTTTTGGAAACAGGTAAAATCACAAGGTGCTAGGTCAGGGGAATATGGTGAGTGAAGGAGGATTGACGCATTTTTTGAGTCGAAAAAGTCAAGTGTTTTGGCAGACGTGTGCGACGCCGCATTGTCGTGGTGCCTGAGAAGGCGTCGGATTCCTGACTTCGGTCGCTTGTCACACCAAGCTGATATTACTGTTGGAGCACAAACTGTCACATACCATTCGGAGTTCATCGTTCTTTGATTCTCTAGTACTACAGTAGCAATATGATCCGTTTTGCTGAAAAACGAGACGACCATTTGTTTCTGTGTGCTTCGTGCACGGCGACATTTCGTTGGAGTTGGCTCATCTTCAAAGCACCATACAGTCGAATGTCACTTTGTTCCGGGATCATAGTTATAAAGCCATGTTTCATCACCAGTCAGTATATCATACACATTTTTTTTCTCGCCACCGTCGAATTTATCTATCATGAATAGCCACCAATCCAACCGACGGTCTTTCTGCTCATCGGTAAGTTTGTGCGGCACCCATCTCAAACAACATTTACGGAGAGAAAGGTGGTCGTGAATTATGGTTTGCATTGCTGCTGATCCAATTCCCTGTTCTTGCTCCAGCTCTACATACATAATTCGTTGGTTTTCGCGAATAAGTTTTTCGACTGCACGAACGTTTTCTTCTGTGACCGCGGTTGGCAGCCGACCTGTCTTCGCTTCATCTTCGAGACATCCCCGTCCTCTTTTAAATTCAGCAAACCAATTAAATACTGTTGTTCGTGAGCAACCAGACTCACCAAAAGTAGTAGCCAAAAGTTCAAAACATTCTTGAGGCTTAAAACTTTTTTATAGTCATAATAAATCATAGCGCGACAATCACTTCGACTGAGCTCCATTGCTGCAAGCGAATTCCCGCCAGATTCTCGGAAAAATGATGCTCATCCAAATAAAAAAAAAAGAAATGATGTACAACTTGCCAGTGTCAATCAAAGGAGTAAATAGTATCTAACTTCTTTTGGCATGCCCCTCGTATATACATGTATAGTTTGGCTATTTAATTGCATATATTTCGAGTTATTTACGAACCTGTCGCGTATGAAATTAATTGTATGGTATTTCATACACTACTTTATCTTCACGAATGCAAAAGGTTACCTACCTACCTACCTTACCTACCTACCTACCTTACCTACCTACCTACTTTACCTACCTACCTACCTTACCCAGTGGCGTGCATAGAACTTTTTACCAGAAAAGCAATCAAAAGATCAAGTTTGACAATTAAAAAATATGAAAAAATTTAAATTACACTTTGAAAAAAAAAAAGTTTGTATGAAAATGTTCAGTCTAAGGTAGGCAGTGTCTACCCTGGCGTCATATAAACTTTCTTTTTTCAAAGTGTTATTTGAATTTTTTCATATTTTTTTATTGTCAAACTTTACCTTCTGGTTGCTTTTCCGGAAAAAAGTTCAATGCACGCCACTGACCTTACCTACCTATTTCTAAAAAAATGTTATACTAATTTATCAAACTAGTAGCTTCTTACTGAACGTAGTAAAACGACTCCAAAAGGTGCCAATTCTTGGCGGCGCGGCGTCGCCTTAGTGATTTAGGAAGAAACGGAAATAAACCGAAGTCTCGAAAAACACGTTCACATACAGAAACACACTCTCAAACAGAATTGTATTAATTGTAGTAGTTATTAATGCATGCTTTTTAAATATAAAATTTTAATTTTAATAGTTAATTTGAAAAAATAACCTCTTCATTTATACTATCTTACCTTAACTTCATCTATCCCAATTTCCATATGGATCGCTTTTAATTAACTATCACTCTGCAAGACGGTCTTGCAGGCCAGCGCAGGTGATAGTGGTCACAACAATAATTTATTAGTGTTAATAGGATAGTAGGTATGATTAAGCTCATATTAGTTAGTTATTTTATTTCTATAGAACACTTACTACTATTGTTATATTTACATATTAAATTCAAATGTATTTTTTAAACCAAATAAATAATTTGTATTTGTAATTTGTATTTGTACGTTCCGAAGTCTCTTTCCTAGTTATTATTCGATTCAAGCAGCGAAACATTTATAATACCCATCCAACTTCGATGCTTCGGATAAATACCTGAAAGTAAATTGACAGTGTCTGTTGGATAAAGTTGTCAGAGTCAATCGTATTTGATACAAGCAGGAGGATAAAACTTACTCTTGTAACAAAGTGGGGATGGAGGAACTAGTCAGTCTTTATAATCAAAAGGATTTGGAGCCAGAATCGCGCGATTCCTCCTTTCCTCTTTTCGTAAAGCTTTGCAATTGATTGATGAACAAACAAATAGTACATCAAGATGGAAGAAGTAATATCGTCGTCGAGATATTGCAGATCGATTGTGTTTTTATTTAAAGGAAAAAAACGAAAAGCTGAGTATTAATTATAAATTTGTATTTAACATGGTAGATACGAAATATAGTAATGATGTGGCAGAAAATCGTTCGTCCATGAAATATTACATCTGCAACGCACCTTGGAGTTCAGTGCATAATCTAGCGCAATATCTTAGTTGCAAATGTAAAATATTATATACAACGTGTAACAGAAAGGTGTAACCATATTTGAAGAGCTTATTCAGTCAATGGTATAGAACAACTTTTACTATGGAACAAACCCTGTATCTCGAAAAAAAAAATAACTTTTTCATACAAAAATGCAATGCCGCTCGGCTGAAATGTATGGAAGGGCAGATTTTTTTTTGAGATTTCAGGGTTGTTTCCACAGTAAAAGTTATTCTATACCAATGACTGAATAAGCTCTTCAAATATGGTTACACCTTTCTATTACACCTTGTATAACTTCGGTCTCCTTTGCATATTGAATAAGGTATTTTTAATTTATTTTGCACATCGCGTACAAAAAACCATTTAAGTCACATTTAGCCACAGGAGCAAATTAAAAAACCAGAGACGTCAAGAATTAGGAAAGGACTAAGTCATTAATTGACTTTGTAAAACAAAGCTCTGGAAAAACGCATGATATACCACATAAAAGTTTATACCAATTTCGAGCTGCGTGCGAAAAGCACCGATGTGGAGGTTTATAATATAATATTATAACTAAAGTTCAGAATTATAATCCAATGGGTTTTATTTTCACCCAAAGACAAGACTCTTATACAGAAATTAGGATTTTTTAATACTTGGAACTTGCAACGGCTTTTCGATTTCAAGCCCAGGGCCCGTAGTAATAGTGTTTAATCGCGCGGTTAAGGCTCCCGCTATTTTTGATATAATCTTTACGTAATCACGTATAACCATTTATTTTTAAAAAAATTTGGTCCTTTTGTTTCGGAGATAAGGATAGTAATATATACACGTATGAAAAAGTATCTAAGAGTCGCTAAAACGTTTATTTAAGATCTAAGTCTTAAATAGTAAACCACTACATCCGCTAGATCTAGTGACAAAGTTGCTAAAACGGCAACACTTCCGCGGCGCAATGGTCGCGTATTCGCATTCTATTAGGAGTTTAGGACACCCAGTTTTTGTTATCGCGCGACAACACGATGGTTGCATCGCTTACTCGCGCGATAATCGCGTAGACCGCGTAGTCGCGTTCTATTAGGACAACGCCTCACACTGACGGTTTTTTCACATATGGAGTAACAGGGACGCTAAAACATTTACATATAGCCTTAACAGATAGTATGTACTTGTATATTTGACTTTGTATATTTTCTTATTAGGAATGGGAAACCTATTTCATTATTGAGGTTGATACTGTTTGAATTTGAAGAGAAGATTTAAAGTTTGAAATTACTTTTTCGTCTCTTTCGTCCCGTTTTCAAGAGTTCCGTTATTTAAAGTTTGGCACTTTTTGTTAATGAGTAATTTATCAATATTCTTGAGAATTCGCTCGTTTTTTAAACCTCAGTGTGCTATTTTTGGAATAAAGAGATAAATTTTAGAAATGTAATTTCAATAAAATGGAAATGGTCGGATGCTTCTCAAATTATGGGTTTAAAAAAGTATTTGCCTACGGAAATGTATGTCGATGATGTCACTGAAAGTCAAATGAAAGGCATCGCTTTATTTCATTTAATATGCATGCTTATTTTAATAGTAGTATATTTTACAAGGGCGAAAAGGAATAAATTACAAGGACGACTTAAAACACGAGTGTAGCGAGTGTTTTAAACGTAACCGAGTAATTTATTGCTCTTACGCCCGTGTATCATACTACGTTTTTCAATGCATAGTGTGAGGAAATAAAACAAATATAATCTTGTGAACTTTAAATTGTAATTGGCTCAGAAGGACTGTATCCAGAGCCGTTAAACAGTGGAAAAAAAGTATGACATTTATGGTACACAGGAAAGGCTGCAGGTTAGCCAACCATTGTAAATAAATTTAAAAAAATAATAATAATAAAGCCCTCGGGCCAAATAATCGACTTTCTGTTCGGTTTTGATGCATAATAATTATATTCTTATATTGGTTTTTATGTTGCTATATCGTAGGAAATACGCCGACTTCTAGATAACATAATGTTTCAGGAAGAAAGAAGTCGGCAAAAGTGTTGCTTCGGTACCATCGGTCTTTATAGAATTATTATTAACTTTTTAGTGAATGACTGCTGTTACTATTGAAGTCGGTTGCTATTTTTTAGTTAAAAGTTTATTTTATTTCACATTTCTTAGTGTTGCTGGGTTAAATTGTGAAATATGGGTAGTTCTTGCAAACGTGGTTTTAATATGAAACGAAGTTCAAGTGAGTATAAGTAGCTATGTTTGAGTAGCTTCCTGCTATCAATCTCGAGTTATGTGCTGTAATTCGTTAAAGAGTTCTACGGTGATGAAGCCAAGATCGAAGGTCAGGTGGGTATTCTGGTAATCTCCAAGTAATACCCTTGAATTAGCACCCTAACGCAGTGATTGCCGCAATCTCGAGTTATGTGCTCTGATCCGTTGAGGAGTTCTATGGTGAATATGGTGATGAAGCCAGGATCGAAGTTCAGGTGGAAGAATGATGATTTTCAAGTAATACCTTGTAATCAGCACCCAGGTACAAAGCGATTACCTCAATTTCGAGAGGTATGCTGTCATTTTCTGAGGAGTTTCACTGCCTATCTCTGAAGACCTTCATCAGATCATGACCAAACCCAAAATGGAACCTACCTGGAAGTACACTCTTTTAAACAAAAAAAGAATTGTTCAAATCGGTTCAGAAATGACGGAGTAATGGAGTAACAACGCCAAAAAAAAAAAAAAAACATACAGTCGAATTGAGAACCGCCTCCTTTTTGAAGTCGGTTAAAAAGTGGGCCTTTACGAGCACATGCATTGAAAAAATGTTTAAAGAACGGGGTACCATTACAATTCAATTCAATTTCACTAGGTCATTGTGGAATCCGTTGTGGATTCGAAAACAGGTCCGATATAATTTCAAGCACTTGAATTTGGCTCATTTTGTGTTATTGCAGAAAAGTTTAATATTTTAAAGGATATTAGACTGGATGGATTTTTTTGGTTTTATTGTTAAGCAAATTGGTCTTTTTTAAACATCAATTGGGTTGTATTTTTGTTTTTCTGAAATCCAAACTGGATAGCAAATGAAAGGGAAAACGGCAACTATGAAATTGTAGATAATTAATTATTTAAATTGAAGATATTGAACTATTTCATACATCCAAGATTTTTTAGGCCCTAAAATTTAGGGGATACATGAAAATTGCAATTTTAAAGTTTTCCGTCTATCTGTACGTCCGTGTGTCAAGGTATTTTTCCAAATAAGGCATGAAGTTGAAATTTATTCTTTATTCTTCTTTTCTTTGTACAGAATAAATCTATAAGACATAAGTAATCAAAAGGATGTACCCTGGCGAGTTTATCTCTAAAAAGAGATTTTCTTCAGCAAACCTTAGCGGGAAAAAGAAATTGTATTAAACTAAATAACCATATCAATTACATATCTATGTGAAGGTACTACAAAAAATATAACATACATTAAAACAAATCAACTAGTAAATTCAATAAATAAAAATAACTGTCGTATACAAACAAAAAAAAAATCTATATGCAAAATATATAAAAATAAATAATTATAATATATAATAAATAAATGTAAAATGACCGAAGTGGTAGAGCTGATGCCGGGCTCGACTGTGGAGGTACCACCATCTTACTTGGAGACCCCCTCGAAGTAATTCGGGGGAGAGTAAGAGGACAGCTCACAGGCTAAAAACCAGGAGGCCCACCATGCCTGGGACCGATGGATGGTGGTATATCCATCCCTAATAGCCGGGTATTATATGGAACAGACTGGTGACGGGCAGCGGCGTCACTGGTGCGAGGGTTCCGGCACCACGCTCACCAATCCGCCTGCCCAGCGTGTGTGAATATGGGCATTTCTTCCAGGATGACCGCCGGGAGTGGCAAAGTCCTGGAAAGGCTTTTGTCCAGCAGTGGACGAACTAGGCTGATGGATGGATGGATGGATGAAATATAAAATATTTAGACACTTACATATAAATATAACATAAATATAACTTACCTACTATGAAATACACAGAAAATTATAATAAGTTTCTGGTTTATGCATTTTGACTATATAATCTAGGGTTTTGAAATTGAAAAACATGTTTGGATAAATTTTCCTCGATAGAAATAATCGTAGAAATGAGATCTTCCAACACACTTTTTCTCCTCGTTTGACGAATAGGAACCATATACAGAACTCAAACATATTTTATTAGGTGTGTTTCAACAATATCTAGAGATTTGATATTTGAAATTTTGCTAGCTATTTTAGTTTTTTTAATAAAAATATAAAACCAACTTTCTTCCCTTTTGCCCTGAATCCGCTCCTCTCGCACTGCGCGATTTTTCGCTTGGAGTGACAGTGACAAAAACAAAATTCGCATAGCCTCTTAATACTAAAGGATACAAAGTCTATAACTTCATACTGCTGTAAAAAAATCAAGTTTCTAGTTTGACTCAATATACGGCCTTTCAAAGCATATTTTTACATGAAAATAGAATATTCTGTAGATTAAAATTCTTGTTCAAATTATTTAAGGCGCTTTATGCTGCAAAAGTGCTGCCATATTTGAAAAAAAAAACATTATTTTCTGACTAGAATAATAATTGTTGAAAATCTGCTAAAGTAAATGTGTAGATATAGCAATGAACTATTTTTAAATAGCATAGTTTTTACAGACAACGTCTTTGATGAGCTAATATTTTAAGTTATGCCAAAAGCAGCCGAAAACGCGCGTTTTATTGTTTGGACCGCAGCACGCGCTCTGTGGCGCCTTAAAGTAGGGCTACTGAGTGATGGCACTTATGACAGCTGCACTTCGTGATGAGGTAAATTTCAAATTTCAATTAAAAATAAAAATCAAGTGTGAGTTTACTCAACATTAGACACGTCATTCAACATTCAACATAATGATACAAAAGGAAAATGTGCCAAAACCAGTGGCGTAGCTATCGGAGGGTTATGCGTATGCGGTGTAGTGTCCCGGGGCCCCCAAGAGATGTTTAAATATCTAAATCGAAAAAAGTATTTTACTATCATTTATTTTCGTTTAGTTTAACTTCGTCATTGTTTTGTTTTTAATTAAATATTATTGCGTAACTTGGCGACCTCAAACACGACCTATAAAAAATGAGAAACTTTTTAAAAAAAAAATCTTTGTTTCTATACGAATTCTATTGCACAATAAATCAACATTCAAATCGAAAAATAATAACCGAAACAAGTAGTACATCACTATCAACAATGAAGTTTTACATTTTTTAATTCACACTTGCTTATGAATAATTACGATACTTTGTAGGCATTTAAACGTCATAGGCGCCATCACTCAGTGGCTCTGCTGTAATTTGTACCTGATCGATAGACAACTTTTCGCTTACGCAATATTACGCATTTTACAATACCCAAAACGGACCTAATAAAGTTATCCGTTTAAAAATCTCTGTAGTGTACTTTCATATTTTATCCCAAAAACGTTCTAGCCGATTGTGCTGACAGAGACTAACCGCAGGTCCAAAGAGTGATTTATTGGATCAATTTATTGGAGTTCCGAACATGTCTTTATACCACAGGTGGGTCTATTGGATGTCACTATAAATACCTATTTGATGTATTTTCGCAGTGTCGCATTTTTTCACTGTATTACTAACAATTTAGCTGATTTTTTCTTGGGGAAAAATGGTCCTATATCTTTAAAACATATAACCTTGATTCTTTAGGCTTGTTTAGTTTAATAACGATCCAAAGAGACAGTTATCTAACTATTTATGAAAAGGCATGTTTCACCAAAAATCATCTGGAACAATTTGTCACACTCAACGACGTCTGCTCATTCAATACTAGACATCCAAACAGATAACTCCCACTTTAAAGACTGCGTTAGCTAATAAAAAATATTTTCGATGCAAATACATATATTTAAAAAATTAACCAGACAAGTTCAAACTTATGCCACACACACTATTTAAAAAATATCGATTTAATTGGTTAGTAGATAAGTGCTTTTACACTGTAAAAGAATTTATAGAATTAAAATCTTGTGACATTGTAATTAGTAAGAGTTGAAATATGATTAATTTTGTTATTAATACATTAAACATACAATTATAATTACATAGATGTTATTGCTAAATTTTTGCATGCCTTAATTGGTTAAATGTGCTGTACATAAATGCCACTTGATTAGTTTTAAGTAATATCGTAACATCTATAAACCACATTAATGGCAAATAAACTATTTCTATTTCTATTCTAGCTTTTCTTCCAACTATTACGTTCATTAAACTGAAGTGTGTTCAGTTAACAAGTGACATTGAAGTATACGTACTTCTAATCCATGATAATGGCTTAATTTTTTTTTTCACACACCCCTAATAGTAGTGTATGTTACAAGCGCAAAAAGGAATAAATTACGAGGACGATTTAAAACACGAGCGTAGCGAGGGTTTTAAACGTAACCGAGTAATTTATTTCTCTTACGCCAGTGTATCGTAGGTACTACGTTTTTCAATGCATAGTGTGAGGAAATAAAACAAATATCATTTTGAGAACTTTAAATTATGATTGGCTCAAAAAGACTGTATCCAGAGCCGTTAAACAGTGGAAAAAAAGTATAACATTTATGGTACACAGAAAAGGTTGCATGTTAGCTAACTACTCGTGAATAAATAAATAAAAAATAAAGCCCTAGGGCAAAATAATCGACTTTCTGTTCGGTTTTGATGCATAAAAATTGGGCCTTTACGAGCACTTGCATTGAAAAAAATATTATTCACTCCTACTTCAGCTGGGCGCTAAAATGCCGCTAAAAGCATCATCCCACACACCACGTCTCAGAAAGAGGATAACTTCTGAGAGATATGGAGCCCCCTCATTCACTCAGAGTAATCCGCTCGGCTTTGGTTACTTCATGAGTGTGTGGAACCGGCATTCAAAATACTCAAATAAAAGGTTTGTAACCGCTGAATTATTTTAGTTCGTAGTAAAATCTATGTTCTAACAGGAGGTTGACTAATTACAAATATTTATTTCACTGTTTTATTATATATATATATATATACAGATTTTTATGAATGTTATAGTTGTAATAAAAAATAAAACTTTCGATATATATGAATGAATGAATGAATGAATACTTTTATTTATCAAAAGGTAGATTATCTTATAGCTAAATATGACCCACAAAACTGCATGTGCAGTTTGACTGTGGGATCCGTGAGTCTCTGATACAATTTTAATAAAATTAGTACCTACTTAAATAAAAGTAATTAGTACGATCAGCCGAACATAAGCGGCCACGCCTCCGCTACCACTTTACGTGCCTTTGTTAAGCTATGACTTGGCGTGGGTATCCGCTGACGCGCGGCCGACCGCACCAGCTAATTATAATTATTATACCTACTTAACTAAAAAACTTACATGGTATTGAGGAGATGATTTAATAACAGTTGTTTAAACGTTTGTTTATTAGACTCGTGCCTAATATTAATGGGCAGGCTATCGACCCACTTGGGGCCGTCGTCAGTCGAATATGGAATAAATAGATAAAATAGAGTTAACAATAAAATTAAAAAAGAAAAAAACTTAACCTATTTTTTTAACCTATTTCATTCACCTTTTTGCTCTCATCTGGTGAAGGTGGAGAAGGGTGTGTCTGTCGGTCAGTGTTGTCTGTTTAGTCCGGCTCCGTAGTGGGCACCAAGTGACCAAATGTAAGACGATTCCCAAGTTCTCAGTTCAATGTCAGTCAAAGGGGGGTGAAATGATTTAATGATACGAACGGTGAAGCAGTTGTTAAATGAATGAGAATGAGAGCTAAATATTTATTATCAAATATTTATTTCAAAGATACATATTTAGAGTTTGCTCGTTTTACGTGTAGATATTTCGTGTAAAAACCACAAAACCCTGTTCTACTTTACTTATATCTACACAACTCACACACATTTAATATAACTCGTTATTTCTCATACAGACCATGGAGGAAATTTCCGCTGTACTACTTCCGCTTGCAGTGAGGATGATGAGTGGGCCGCCGGATTTTTCTTCGATTTAATTAATTTATATTTTTTAATTTAATTAATTTAATTAATTTATGTAGTAGCTTAGTTTTGCTTTGTCTAAATATTTATGTATAATGCTGTTCACAACTATTGACCAGAATTATAGCGAATTTCTCCTACTACAGGTGTAAACTTAAGAGCTGTGTGACGTAAAAGTGACGTATGTTACCAAAAGCACCAAATGAACATTATGTATGTATCCAATTTTACAAAATAAGGAGAGTTTTTAATATGTCTTTTGTACTAAATATTTGGTTTTTACAGTTAAAAAAACCAAAAATATCTTCTGGTTCATAACCCCCAGCCGGCGAATTTCTAGACACTTATTTGCCCTATAGGTAATATCAACGCGCAATTTTAAGTGGACACCTGACGCTAGAACATCAACAACACCAGGTTTTCAAGGGTTCATTGGAAGAAACTAGGTCTCTCCTCATATTGAAGAAAATATATTTGATTTATCGATCTTTTATCTTGGGATTCCACCTATAAACAATGTATTAAGATTTATACTTTTGTCAAAAAAAATATGTTTTCCACCCTCTTTTTTTTGTTTTCAAACGTTCGTTTCAAAAACGCAGTTAAGAGATCAACATGATTTTTTTTATAAAATAGGCAATAGAAATATGAAGGGATTTTACCTAAATCCAATATTTTTTTCCCTATAAAATATTTCAGTATTAGCCAAAAACACACCAATTCGTTGTTTCGCTGCGTGTTCACTAGTATTACGCGTCCAAGAAAAAGAGGCCAATGAGCCAACATATAATTGCCTCTATGAAAAGCGAATAAGGTCTTTGCCATTAGACTTATTGTGCTGGACGGGTAATAAAAAAAGTTGCCATCCTCTTAAGGACCAAGTCACGCAGTACACTTTTAAAGAATGCCAAAATTCAAAGCGTGACTGAAATCGGTAAGTACACGGTAAAACGTGGATTGTCCACAAGATTTTTCGCGAAAAGTTGTCCCTCATCTATAATTGATTTTCGTCACGTCAACGAGGGCTTCTAAACTTTTAGAAAGACAATTTTCTCGGAAATGCTTATTGTTTTGAAGTACTGGTAAAGAAATATTAGGCAAAAAAACTGTCATCAGGTTTATTAATTAAAGGCTGTTTTAGAAATTCTGAGTCTGAAGTTTTTAATTGACAATACTAAGATCATTATATTTATATTCCTTTTTTTTTTCCCTTAAAGCATAATCTTTATTTTTCTTCTCTGTTACATTAAGAGTCGGAGTTCCGAGATTGGGCAAAACAGGGTTCGGGGTTATGGCTTTTTAAGATAGTAAAATATAAATTTCTGAACAAAATAAATACCACTTGTTACCTTACAAGATGAAGTACAGGTTCATTAAAAAAAATCTCGGCACTAATGTATAGTAACTTCAGAAAAAAAAAACAGGATGTCAAGTTCAGGTTACACCCGTAGCGCTGCAATGCTATTCAAGAGATTTTCTTGAAATTCCTGTTTTTTTTCTGAAGTTACTATACATTATTGCCGTGATTTTTTTTAATGAACCTGCACTTCATTTTGTAAGGTAGGAAGTGGTATTTATTTTGTTCAGAAATTTGAATTTTTACCGTCTTAAAAAGTCATAACCCCGAACCCCGAATCTCGGAACACCGACTCTTAACGGCTGTCTGTCTGTCTGTCTGTATATTTATACGTATAACAAGAAAACAATAATTAAAATGATACAGTATACACTGTTATCTAGGGGGGCTTCTTGAAAATAATTGAATCCTTACATCTAAATATATAAAACAAAGTCGTGTTAGTTACACCACTTATAACTCAAGATCGGCTGGATCGATGTTAGTTATCTCTTTTTTGGTGTATTCTTATCCGCTCCGAATAGCAGAATAAGTAATAAAGTATCGGATACGTTATCGAATAACAATAAATAAATTAATTAATTTTACGAATGCAAACAGCATGTGGTGCCATCTGTTGACAAAACTACGCATATAAAAGAAACCTATTTATCTAGCGTTCTTATATCATAAAATAACATCTAAACCCCAATTTTTAAAAATCGCTTAGTTATTCCAAGAACTATTATTTCTGCATATATTCAATACCCTACGCTAAGCCTAACAACGGTACTGAAACTACTACATGGGTCCCTGCCATTCTTCTTTCGCAATGGCAAGCAATAAAACATTTCTGTATTTGCAAAAAAGTTGTATTAATGTTATTACCTTAATGAAATCCTAAATTAAGTTTAACTAAAGTTAACACGATATTATTAGACTGTTAGGCGGAACGAAGTTCGCCGGGTCAGCTAGTTGCATATAATATGTAAAATGCCTGCCAATAAACCGTCTGTCAATATCTTCAATATTTTATCCGACAATTTCAATCTCATCGCGGAATTTATCGATCCTTTCTCTTGTGCTTTGAGTAATTTCACAAAGACAAAGTCAAAATATCTATTTCTCAAATTTCTCAATATTCACACAGATTTACAAAAATACCGACTTTAGAAACACAAAAAGAGTAAGTTTAGTGTACAGTATTGCGACAGACTATTGAATTATTACTTTAAATATTGTAACATTTAAGCGAGAGGTACATAATAATTGATATAACAGCAGACCCCGCACTAAGTCTAACTTGTCTACGCGGAGTCTAGACACCAGTTACTAGAGAGGTTTGCAACTGGGCTTAGATACATGTTGTACAAATTAATAATTCTGAACAACATGAAACAACTAGAAAATGTCTACAAGGCTCCAAATTATAAACAAATGTATATTTAAAATATTATGGATACATAATAAACATTATAATTTTGTATATAAAATTTATATTATATGTAAAGTGGCCAAATATATCATTATTATAAATAAATTATATTATAATACTTTATTTATATACACTATATAAATATAGTAAGATATATATATTAAAAATATGAAGAGAAATTTTGTCTACCCACTAATTTATTTATTTCAGGATCACTAAAATGGCTTCGGTGGAATCATAATTTAAAGGCAACAACCATTTGGTCATTTAAATTTTTGTCTCCTGCACTGTACATTTTTTTAGATTACACGACTTGTATGCCTGTTTATAGATGAAAGGAAACGAGAACGAGCTAAACCTCTCAGCAAAAACTGTTTTAACCAATTCGCCCTGAACCAACTTGGTGCGCACTAGGTTTTAGCTCTGTTCTGTGATGGGCGAGCCCTACTCTTAACTTATTATAACTGCCTGGCAGTAAGGACCTGTGCTTCTTTGAAAACTTCGTTAGTTGGATGCCTAAAAGGGTTTTCTTAACATTACCTTCAGGTCTGATCTTTGCGCTCTTTCCAAAATAAGCATGGTGGACTTTGCGCAGCTACCCCACGCAGTGATGCAGTAACAAAGAATCGACTGACAAAGGGCCAGGTAGACAAGTCTTAGAATAAATTTGTCAGCACCACTACGCAACAGTTTCATGATTCCTATTAGTCTTCTAATACGGGCAGCTACATTCCGAATGTGATGTTTGAAATATTTCTCGTCAAGTACCACACCGAGGTATTTAATCGATTCGACTCGACTTATGCTAGTGGGCTTACGTCAGCTTGATCATTCCAGTGTGAACATTTGGAGGGCAAGAAGCAGCCGTTTTGTAGAAGCATATATATTTGCAAATTATTAATATATCCACAAATTCATATATATTTCGTTTTATCGACATTAAGGGTCAATAGATTCTTTTGTAGCCACCCTGCTACAGCCGCTAGTCTTACCTCCACCTGCGAAAACACATCTGTCCAGGAGCTATCTCTAAATATTATAGCAGTGTCGTGAGCGTAACATGCAACTTCAACTTTACAGTTACTCTGAAATAGTTGCGTGAGACTGTTTATGTAAACTATAAATAACGTTGGCCCTAATATTCTACCCTGAGGTACACCTTAGGACAGTGCTTCGAGACCAATAACCTGGCCGTCAATTATGAAACATTGACTGCGATCCGTCAGATGACTGCGAAACCAGTCGAGAGCAGTCCCTCAAATTCCTAACAGCTCAAGTTTTTTTAAAGGTATTTTTAAAGAGACTGTGTCAAAGACAGCATGTACATTATGTGTTATAATTTTAATAGTGTATAAATGTATAATTTATGAATAAGTTCATGTTGAAAGATCGCATTCTATCGCATTAGGTTATCCTGTAATGGTAGATGTAAGTTCAAAATAAATAAATTAAAAAATCTAAAAAATAATAAATAAATAAAATTCATAAACAAACAACATATCACTTAAAAAAGATCACTCTGCTAATACAAAAGTGGATGATTTTTGGTTTCAAAAATACTTTTTTCTTAACTCTTTCCACGGAACAGGTCCTCTAAAAACGCCGTTTTGCATGAATCGCATTATGATTCTGTTCTAATGCCGTCGCTTTTGCACACGTGAAAAAACTCTGACTCTATCCTGCTTTCAAATCATTTTATGATTCACCCAAGTCGGCCTTTTTAGATCCCCTGGGTACACGAAAGCTTCATACTATTACTAGGGATATTCCCAGCATTAGAATAAATATGAACTGTAAAATAAAATTGATCCCAAAGATATTGACCGAATCAAACGAATTCAACGCGGGCGAAGCCGCAGGCAAAAGCTAGTATTACTCTAAATTGTGTACAATTTTGTGTTCAGTGAACGATGCGTTCACTGGTCGTGGTTGATTGATTTAATTAATATGATCGCACGAATATAATGTGCGTGTACAATCTAATACAAAAGTGCATAATCTTTATACTTTGTTCCAGAGGGTTGTTTTATATTATTTTATTTGTAATAAAATGTTATACGTTGTGGTGCTAATATCATCACTAAAATAGTGCTTATCCGTACCTAATTCGCTTAGTTAAAATAAAGTTAAACAGCCAGTTGCAGAAACGGTTTTTAAGTTTAATGAACCTCTAAAGTTGATGCCATCCCTTACATTGTTCTTGACAAAGAAAGTGACAGCATTCATTTTAAAGTAACATTAAACTTAAAAACCTTTTCTGCAACTGGCCGTTAGTGTGTTAATTCGAAAACCATTTCGAGATTTTGATTTAATAAGCCGTATTTTAGAACTTGTATTTTAAAACAACCACATGATGATGAATATTTTACAAAAACCCTGCAACTTCCATTTGCCTTCGTGTGACGTCACTTGAGAATTGGCTGTTTAGAAATCTTTCCTTTGCTATCAAGATAAATTTATAATAATTTGCTTTCGACTGATTTGACAGATGGATGACAGATGAGTAGACAGACAGAGACAGATCACTTTTATTTATAAGCAATCACACATCAAATCGACGTCAAGTCCGACAATTCTTTAAAGAATCATGAAAAAATTATGATTAATTTATATATATCAAAATAATGATAATGTCCTAAACTGGGGTAAGTAAGTATATACTATGAAAAAAAAACTGTTTTTGAAATTAAGCTAAGGGAATTGGAACACGAGATTGGAATTCCAACAAATAATATTTTTGCATTTCTCAATCAGTAACCAAGTCTCTTCTAAATCCATCTTCACTCTATGCCCAGTTTACATGGTTGAAAGTCGAACAAAATGTTGTGATGAATGTTTTTACGAAAAGGCTGCAACTTCATTTGCCCTCGTGTGACGTCAATTGAGTAATGGCTGTTTAGAAATGTGTCCTTTGCTATCAAGATAAATTTATAATAATTTGCTTCAGACTGATTTGACAGCTAGATGACAGAATAGTAAACAGACAGAGACAAACCACTTTTGTCTTTAAGGAAGCACACATCACAATCAGTATAATGTCTAAAATTCTCAAGTCACAAGGTCATGGACAATTCTGTAAAAATCATAAAAATAACGGTTAATTTATATACCAAAATAATTAAAACTATGTCCTAAAATGGCGTATAATCTCTGAAAAAGAAAACTTTTGAAAATTGAGCTATGGTAATTACATTATTAGCCAAATGTAAACGATTGCAAGATGGTAAGTACTAAAAATTGTAGCTGTGTGTGTAGATGGTTAAACGACAAAAGCGATAGAAGAAGACTATTTAAATAAATAGTTACGCAAGTAACTAGCCCCAATGTAAACCTGGCTTCATTGAAACATGTTTACAGTAAGTACTTACGCCGAATACTTGGTTGTTGTGACGTGACTCCAAACTGTCACTGAAACCAGCATCGGCTGGTGATAGTTTATACAACTTTACTCACCACGGAATCAAGAATACTGAGCCAATGTAAAATCAATCATATTTCTTAAGTTCTAAAGTTCCTTGGACCCTAATATTATTTGCATCTTTATCGCGGTTAGTTGAACAGTTTATAATAGGTCTTTACCTAAGAAATTGCTGAAATTTTCTAACAGATTCATGAGTTCATAGTTCCTGTATTTCAATAGCAATTTCAATGATTTGTTTTTTGTTTGGAAGTTGATTTCAAGGTTTTATATCTACGTATTAAATTTTGTTTTTATTTTCAGTTTGATTATAAAAATTCAATCTTCAAAAACAGTTCGTCCTAAATGCCATTTCCATGATAAGATTCGTAATATTTTTTTACAAATGACACATTTTAAAAATTACATGAATGTTGCTGTTAGCTTAATGTTGTCTCATTCATACACAAATGAATACATACTATACATAATTTGGATTCATCATTCCTAAAAAAAAGCAAAAATGTTAGTACTGAAAATTAAGTTTCCTTCAAATTCTCTATATAAAACGGCAATTTCATATGTAAAGACCTAATAGAAATGTATCAACCCAGTT
The DNA here is from genome assembly GCA_934047225.1 of Ypsolopha sequella. Taxonomy (NCBI): domain Eukaryota; kingdom Metazoa; phylum Arthropoda; class Insecta; order Lepidoptera; family Ypsolophidae; genus Ypsolopha; species Ypsolopha sequella. The sequence continues at coordinate 24,040,664 of OW203984.1, read as the reverse complement.
GCAACTTACTGCTTCCTGATATTCTAGATCTGAGTATGATTGTCTTTATAGCTAATATTATATGTATTTGAAAAAGGTAAAACAACCGTCGCTTAGCGCAAAGTGCATAACTTAACTTTGTTTTTCTTGTTTAGAAATTTAAATTTAAAAGGCATTTTAGTCTGTAGCATTTGAAGCTATTCAAGTTCAGTATTAGTGAGGTTTATAAAGCAAGAGTTTGAAATTGTATACACTTTAAAATGCTGTTTTTAACTTTGTTTGAAGAAGATCATGACTAATTGTGTATTAAATTTCAATTCCGTGATTTATAAACCTCACTGATACTGAACTATTGGCAAAAATTTCCACATAGCAAAATATTTTTCCATTTTTAACTTCTAAACAAAGAAAAACAAAATTAAGATATGCACTTCGCGCTAAGTAACTGACGTTTAACCTCAAGGGGCTTCAGTAAGCTAACACCGCGTTCCGCATGACGCTAATAGTGCCAACACTACCATCAAACTTCTCACGCCCATCAAGTCATTCCGAATGGACAATAGCACTTGTGATCCATTCGGAACGGTTTTGAACGCGACATGGACGTTGACACTTGAAAGTGACAGAATTTGTAGGAATTTGTTTAACGTTACGTGAATACAAAGGGTATACTACTTTACTGGGTCCAAAAAGGGATTTCCTCTAACTTCAATGTTTGAATCATGGTTTAATAATAAACTCTTATGCTCCGAATAAATTATTATTAAAATTGCCGCCAGCCTGCTGTCACTTTTGATAGATCGCCCACAGTGCAAACGTTCTAAAGTATGGACGATGATAGCACAACATGGTGTCGTTCATGATGTCATCTATGACGTCATAGCGACCATTGTAGGGCTATCGTTATCGCGCTAACACTGACTCGGAATGACCGTTGACGCGATAAAATCGATTATATCGTCATTCGGAACGCGGTATTTATAAGTTCCCAAGTGGCATTCGGGGTTCTATATAAGTTGTCTAGTCTTTCACATGTACTCCACAAGCTGTGTAAGTCAGCTGTATAAGAGATGTATAGCTTGCCATAATGCTCTTATAGAACCAGTTTTGGCACAAACTAGACAGCCTTAAGTTCACTATAGCTGTACATTAGCAGTATAATAGCAGTTTAAGTAGTAATATCGGACTTAACTCGGCACTATAATAATATGGGACGCAGTGTGAACCATACAACGTACATGAGTGTAATAAATGCTTCAAGCTAATAATGCTTCAAGTACACCTGGGAACTAAATGTGTACTCTTAAATGGAGTAAAATGCTATTTGGGTTAGCAGCTCGAAATGTGTCTGTACAAATATGTATATCTGTGTCTGTGTCAATGTGTCTGTAACTACAGAAACGAAATAGAAATAACGTTCATATCAGAGGTGCGATTGTGTAAGGAAATAGTCATGAAATCGTCTATCGCTATTGCTTTAAAGGTAACGTGATTGGCTAGAAATGACGTGACTCATCACTTCTAGCCAATCACGCGTACTTTTGAAAGCAATAGCGATTGATGTTGCAGTTAGACAATAAGGCATCTCAGTGCATTGCAAAGTGGCTGTTACCATAAAGTATATTGAATGCTGTTACGACGATTTCTGCGTCGCGTCGCCGGGTACCGCAAAATAGAGAAAATAATACTTTTCACCATGGACGTTATGTTTTTAACATTTAAAAGTATTAAACATTATTATGTTAGATTTTTGTATTGCTCGTGTGTGTGTATGAGTTTTAACCTCGTCTCTTTTGAATTTAAAAAGTTTAAACTTTTATCAGTTTTGTAAATCACTTTAAAGCATTTGAAAGGTATTTATTTACTTGATTACAATTACGGGACATGGGTCAATAAATGTCATATACTTTTTTCGATGTTTTGTAATACAGAAAGTTTAAAGCAATTCAAAAACGTGTCTAAACGCAGTTTTGCTTCTTAAGAGGATGGCATACCCTAGCAACTATTTTTATGATCCGTCCAGCACAATAAGTCTAATGGCAAAGGCCTTATTTGCTTTTCATAGAGGCGATTATATGTTAGCTCATTGGCCTCTTGTTCTTAGACGCGTAATACTAGTGATCACGCAGCGAAACAACAAATTGGTGTGTTTTTAGCTAATACTGAAAAATTTCGTAGGGAAAAAATATTGGATTTGGGTAACATCCCTTCATATTTCTATTGCCTATTTTATAAAAAAAATCAAGTTGATCTCTTAACCGTGTTTTTGAAACGAACGTTTGAAAACCAAATAAAAGAGGGTGGAAAACATTTTTTTTTGACAAAAGTATAAATTCTTAAAACATTGTTTATATGTGGAATCCTTAGATAAAAGATCGATAAATCAAATTTATTTTCTTCAATATGAGGAGAGACCTAGTTTCTTCCAGTGAACTCTTCAAAACTTGGTGTTGTTGATGTTCTAGCGCCAGGTGTCCCGTTAAGATAAATGTATCAAATGAACAAGTTCTTACTTTCGAGTGACAATAGGAGTGTAGAAGTGTATTTTACTAGCAAGTTTATATTTGCGGACGTTCACACTAACTGAAACTTAGATAGCATTTGAAAAACTCATACTTTTACGAATTTCGTGATAAATATTTTACACTGTTGATTTTACACCAACCCAGTTTCGAAACTAAGAAGGTAACTGTCCTAAACAAGCACGTAATTCTCTTATAAATTCGAAACTAAAGAACAAATTTTCGAACAAATTTCGGCAATCATAATATCTTATTTACGACTTTATGTTTTTTTAGTAATGATATTTAAACAAATATTAAGGGTATGGCATAGGCTAAGAAAAATTGTCACTACTCGTTTAACACGATAAGTCCAATGGCAAAGACTTTATTAACATTTGATAGAAGATTATTGGTTAGCTGATTAGCATATTCATATTGGACGGGTAATACTAATAATCACGCAGCTAAATAACTGATTGGAAGGTTTTTAGCTAATACCATAATACTCAAATATTGTATGAAGAAAAATAAGTAGGGTTGGAAAAGATTCACTTCATATTATATGACCTATTTTATGAAAAAAGAATCAAGTCAATCCCCGCATAACCGCGAAGCCATAATAAAAAATCAAATATATATTTTTCATTATAAAGGGAGTCCGAATTTCTTCACACGCGCGCTGTGCTGGCGGGTTGGTGAGCGCGGTGCCGAAATCCTCGCACCAGTGACACCGCTGCCCGTCACTAGTCTGTTTTATGAAAGGGCCGGCACTTGGGGATGGATATACCGCCATCAATCGGTCCCAAGTATAGTAGGCCACCTGGTTGTGCCTGTTTGAGAGATGTCCTCCCACTCTCCCCCGAATAACTTCGAGGGGGTTTGCGATTTAGAGGGTGTACCTCCACAGTCGAGCCCGGCGTCAGCTCTACCAACTTAAGTAATTCTAAATTAAAATTATCTAACAATAAATATACAAGGTGACTTTTTGATCATCGTCCAAATTCATACTGGTGGCTTGGTAAGTGATCAGTATCATGTATCAATAACAATTTTGGTGAAATTCGTAAAATGAAATTTCGACTCCCCATAGTGATTCACTCGGGACTGGAACTGAATTTCTATGGGAAGCCGAAATTTCATTTTACGAATTTCACAAAAATTGTTACTGATCCAAGATACTGATCACTTATCAAGCCTCCGGTATGAATTTGGACGATGATCAAAAAGTCACCTTGTATGTATATCCTAAAAAATATTGATCTAGAGCCCGATATGAGACAGACAGGTTGGTATTTGTTTTTGTTTTTATATTTTATTTAGTTTTAAGTTAGTTTTATAAAAAAAAATATCATTATTTATGTTATTTAAGTTTATAATACTACAAAGAATATAAATTTTAAAAAGTAAAAAAAAAAGTAAATAAATTACAATTATCCTAAAAAATAAATCGTGTAAAAGTAAAAAAACATAACTACAATTGAGTTTTTTCCAAAAAGTTTCTTCCAATTCGGATCCCTGTGGCATGGCCAAATTTATTTGTTAGCCGAAGAAGGCGCCATCCCTCTAGTCACTAAGAGACACGACAACTCTTTTACTAGTTTCTGGTTTTAGAAACCCTTGGCTAAAAGTTTCAACCCCAAACGGCTCAAGCATGTAAAACTTTCCTAATGAGGCATGTTTGCGCCGCTTGGAGTTTTCAGCGGTTTCGGCGGCCATAACAGCGGCCGAAGAATGCCATTTCCTTTTACTTATTTTTTTAAATTTTTGCATATTAGTTTTTTTAGGTTATAAAGTCCCGTTATAGTTATATAAACGCTTTTAGTATAGTAAAGTGTACACCGTTTTAAGCTTAAGGTAGGTTTAATATCTAAAAATTATTGTTACGGGTAGCGGCACGGTCTGATCTTGACTGCGCTAGTCGTTATGTCTCTATCGCACTTAGTAATTTTGTGCGCGAATGAACACATGCGTTAGTCCTCCACCACTTTCGCCGAGCAGTCAAAAATCGTGCCGCGACCTCTAATACTTATTTTGTATGTGGTTGACGTTTTTGCTGTACTGTTGCTATACTATACCGCATAATCCTTGGTATAAGTATGAAACATAAATTTTTTTTTTTTCGTCACTGGTGTGAGGGTTCCGGCACCGCGCTCACCACCTGCCCAGCGTGTGTGGGCAATTCTTCCAGGATGACCGCCGGGAGTGGCAAAGTCCTGGAAAGGCTTATGTCCAGCAGTGGACGAACTAGGCTGATGGATGGATTACAATTTTGCTAAAGTGTATTTAAGTATTACACCACGGACGTAGCGGACTCCGCGCCGCTAACAGAATATTGAGGTACCCCATGATAAGCCCACTCGCTTGTACGGACGAACCGCACGCAAACATACAAAAAACATAAGCTAATCAACCGCCATTCTGCAGCGAACCTTGCCCGGCGAAACGCGATGACGTCGTACTTAAAAAAATTCGAATATGCCGTCCTGCGTGGTCAAATCTTGCAGAAATAATAACGGATATATGAAAAAATGTCAGGTAATTACCTTTCATAGGTAAGTTATTCGATTTTTAACGTATTTCCATGTCTTTAACGTGTTTTTACATGAAATGAATCTGCTCAGTTTGGAACTCAAAACCTAAAGTCCGCGCCACCACTGAAGTCCTACGTCAAAGACTTTATTGTCTCTGTGATATGATTCAAAATGCCTTAATCCGTGAGACTTTAGTTCAATTGTCATACTCGTGACAATTGGCCAGTGTTGCCATTAAATACAAATGCAAATCACTCACCACAAAATGTCGGTGATAGATTTTCGAGTGGAATTGATAATTTTTTTTATCTTCGTTTAAACCCTACTTCAAAAAAGAGAAAGTTGTCAACTCACCTTTTTATTTTTCTACACATATTTTTTGTGTAAGTTGCTCCATAACTTCGTCATTTCTAAATCGATTTGGATGATTCTTTTTTTGTTTAAAAAAGTGTGTCGATCAATAGATGTTGTTTCAGTTGGTCATCTCTATAGATATGATGAAATGAAACGTCTGTCTGTTTGTAAAATTTTTCCGCTCAGATAAAAAATACCCACGACACCAAAGGGCTTGAGCTAAACAAATTTCGACACAGGCATACACGCGCCATTTAGGTCGTCTAAATTACATTAATTATTAAAAAAATATATACGTAATGTGTTTTTTTTTAGACTTCCAAAAAGAAACCAAGTATGGAGGAGTGATTGATTAAATATAATTAGAGAGAGTAGAGGTGAAAACGACTTGGTTCCCTCCAAATCCAGCGTCGTTTGTACGACTTGGTTTAGATTCGTATTACAGCGCCATCAAGCGACAATTGTATTATTTATAGTGCTAACCTATTTTCTGGGGAAATTGGTATCAGTTGGCAACCCAGCACACACACATGCACTTTGAGCCGCCGCCATTGTTGTGAATCAGTTATTAGTTAGCGACACGGTGTCCGATCCTTCTTACGTTCATGTATTACACTTGAAAAAATTCTATTTAATTCTTTATCTTGAAGTTTCATCTCCAATAAGAAGTCAGCTATCATATTATTATTCATTATTCAGCTACATAATATCTATATTTTAACTGTTCTGCGCGAAAATGATAAGCTGTGTGGATGTAGACCTACCTACATGTCGCAGGTAAATTGTCAAAGCCATGAAATTATAATTTGACTAGGTTAGGTTAGGTTAGATCATAAAAAAACCTAACAAAAACCTACCGTGAAATTATAACTTCACTAGTGAAATTAAATCTCACACGCGAATATAAGATAATATAAGTAACTAGCGTACTAACTACTAACCCACTACTAACCGTATTAACCGACTACTTTAACCGGTATCCACTCTACCTATATATTCCATCTTTAGTATTTCCGTAACGTACTAGTACTTTTATTCTGTAACTGTTGATGTTTTTAGTACTTTTTATCCCTGGTCTGGTACCTACTCTCCTACTCTACTGGTACCTACTACTAGTACTTTACTACGTACTCTACGTACTAGTACTTTTATTCTGTAACTGTTGATGTTTTTAGTACTTTTTATCCCTGGTCTGGTACCTACTCTCCTACCCTACTGGTACCTACTACTAGTACTTTACTACGTACTCTACGTACTAGTACTTTTATTCTGTAACTGTTGATGTTTTTAGTACTTTTTATCCCTGGTCTGGTACCTACTCTCCTACTCTACTGGTACCTACTACTAGTACTTTACTATGTACTCTACGTACTAGTACTTTGATTCTGTAACTGTTGATGTTGTTAGTACTTTTTATCCCTGGTACCTACTCTCCCACTTATCTAATCTACTCGTGTTAATTAGGCTTTAGACCGAGAATTTACTTTGGTATGTTCTTACCAATACCGCAGGTTCCATTTTCTTTATTGTTTTTGGCGGCTGTAACTTCTTATATATACCTATACAGTGCGTCCCTCGTAAAAGTGCACATCCGAAAGTGGGTGAAACTAGATCTAAATATATCGACAAAAACAAAGTTTTTTTTTTTTTTAACTTTTCTTTTATCTTGTAAAAATTATCCACCTGGGTATCTTTGTATGGGACGCGAGCGCAGTGCCTTTGGTTAACCGCTCGTAGAAAATATTATATTTATGATAGAATGTTGTATTTTTTTTTTGTTAGAAAGATAATGGAATAGGCAATGATAAATAGGAATAAAAGTATAGTGAAACGGGGACATTATTTTGAAAAAATTGACTATTATTGAAAAAAAAGACGGAAAAATTAATGAAATAATCTTTTAGGATATTATTTTTATGGTAATGGTAGTTGATTATGTTTTGTGTTTGATTTGGTATGGGACATCTATTTTTTAAGGGTTATAGCAGTTTTATTTCATTGCATTACTCGCGGTAGATCAAAAGTTATGACATATTTTATACATAGTCTCCACGGTAGGCAAAAAAAAATTTAAAACGTAAATTTACAAAACAAAGATTTCTAAAAAAAAAAAACTTTTTTTTGTCGATAAAATAAGGTCTAGTTTCACCCCTTTGCAGATGTGCACTTTAACGAGGGACACACTGTATATTTTTAGTCAAAAACGCTTAAAATGTGGTCATTATTTTGACAACCTTCTTTGAGCAAAGTCGACCCAGCCATATAGGAAAACAGGTGCCAGCAAAGTAATATGGAATTTCAAAGGAAAAATACAAACTTAAGGTGATATGTAAAAAAATAGAGGTGCTTTTTTTGTATATTTTTGTGTGAAAATTATAATAAATTTCTGGTATATGCATTTTGACTATATAACCAAGGGTTTTGAAATTGGAAAACATGTTTGGATACATTTTCCTCGATAGAAATAATTGTTGAAATGAGGTCTTCAAACACACTTTTTCTCCTCGTTTGACGAATAGGAACTCAAACATATTTTATTAGGTGTGTTTCAACAATATCTAGAGATTTGATATTTGAAATTTTGCTAGTTATTTTAGTTTTTTTATAAAAATTATAAAACTAAAATTTTTCGCTTTTGCCCTGAATCCGCCCCTCTCGCACTGAGCGTGTTTTCGCTTGGAGTGACAGTGACAAAAATAAAATTCGCATAGCCTCTTAGGGATTGTCTAAGTAATGATCACATGATCGCATTTTTGAGTAAAGCACTATACAAGCCTTGGTCCGCAATGACTGCTGGCCACGCTATGATGGCCTCGAGCTCAGCTTAGCTACCCTCTCAGCCTTCAAGCTTGGTCGTCATTGCAGCCCTTGCTATCCGCGCTGTAAATATGTCCATCAAGCTGACCGCGCTGTGTAGACCTGGAGCTGCGCTTTCAGCCATCATAAACGCTGCCAGCGAAGCAGTCATTACAGACCGCGGCAGTAATGTACTAATCAATACGCGAAGGGCAAAGTTATTTGAAACTCTTCTTGACCGTGATGTTTTTAGCGCTCCCAGATAAATCGACATATTGAAAGATTTTTGCCAACGTTCAGCAAATTTATTTATTTTGTGACAAATTCCTGAATGAAAATTGCAAAGATCATATAATATCTCATATAATAATGTATTTTTATAATCAGTATTCAATGTGTTAATATTTAATTAGCTTCCTTAGGTTAAGGTTTAATTTAGTATATTTAGTGTTTAGTTAGGTAATTTTAGTTTGTAGTTTTTTTTAATTGTTTGTAAACTATATTTTTGTGTATTTTTCCTTTTTGTAGTGTGATGATTTACTCCTTTTTGTATATACTTGGCAAATGTTGTGTATACCCATAAGTGGCGCATGTATCAGAATATTTATAAAAATGTAAGCTCTTTTTAAGTGTAACAATACTTGTGCTGTTGGTGTACCTTTTTTAAATAAATAAATTAAAAAATAAAAAAAATAAAAAGTAACAAAATAATTGTTTACAATGCAGAATTTTCTGGCTACATTTACATATATTTATATATTAAAAAAATGTTACCAATAGATAATTTATTTCACGTCAACAGAAAGCTATATTTAAGCAACAGACAATCTTAGTTAAAAGTAGGAAGATAATTTTTCCCTTTTAAACAACAGTGTTTTTTAATATCTTAAATAAATTTAAATTAATATTATGTGTGCTTATGATGATGATGATGTCCTCCTCGACGTATCGACGGCGACCCTTATTGTTTCTTGGCATGAGCTCGGATGTGGCTGGAAAATCCGAGTTTCGTCAGAAATATCCTGTCACACGAAATACAGTGTGCTTATATAAATATAATGATAAATAAATACTATTGTGATAAATACAGGAGCTTTTTGGAACTTCTACACTGTACAAGTTGTCCAGTTATGGAATTCTCTTCCGCATACTGTACGAGGGTGCGTAACTGTCTCCACATTCAAAAAGAGATTGAAAGAGCATTTAACAAATTATTGAGGTTTTTAATATAATTATTTTTATTAAAATTAATTATTTATTTATTTATATATGTATTTTAATTGATAGGTGTCTTAGAACATATTGGTGTAATTATAATATATATTTTATTAATTATTTATTTATTACATTGGTTTTGTAGCTAGTTAAATGAATGTTTTCGTTTATTATATGGTAGTAAGTATTAAGTTTGTACACAAATGATTACTGTTTTCTTTTTATGTATTCCTAATCTTTATTTTCGGTTTGCTGAAAGAAATCTCGCATAGAGATAAGCTCGCCGCTGTACACTAGTTTTAATATTTACGTGTGTAATTAAATATTTTGTGTAGAATAAAGAATAAGAATAAATTAATATATTTTCAATTTCAACAGCTCAAGGTCGACGTCAAAGTGGATTAATACAATCGCCATTCTGAGTAACTTCTAGTATTTGAACTTCGTCTAACTCAACTTACACCAGTTGAATACCTACTACCACGCGATTACAGCCAGAAGTCATAGACAAGTTTGTCTATGACAGAAGTTTAGAAACTAGCTGTTTACTCTCATAGAGCCAATATCGACGATTAATGTAAAGTTTTTTGAATCGATATCGAGTCACGTTTGAAAACAAAATCAAATCCTCTAACGAAATTTTAAAATTACGTTCTCATATACAGGGTGTTAAGATGAAGTTGTGGAAGCCGAAAACTGGCGATAATACTCGTCCATACGATCAACTTTAAGCGATCAAGAAATATCTGTTGTTTCATACATTTTATGATTATTATTATTTTATTATTTTTACATATATTTTACTTTAGCTATGTATCTTTTATATGGAATAGTTGATTCATTCTTCGCGATTCGAGGGTTGGCTCCATAGTAAAATGGACGTATGGACGGGCACTATCACTACTTTCCGGCTTCCGCAACCTCATGTTTAAGGCGATACGAAAATATTTGGTGGGGTTGCTTGTTTCCTATAACTTCACCAAATCAAGACTTGTGGATTTGAAATCAGAAATCAGAAATCAGAATGCTTTATTTGTGAACATAGGTATTTTAAACTAAATATAAAATTATACTTAGGTGGTGATACATTATGGGTTGTTATGAACGCTATGTTCTACCGCTAAGGTATACAAATATTTTAAATAAGTATTGAATGACACATGCTCATACAAAATTTTAATTAATACAAAGTTAAATTAAATTAATTATTAAAAATATTAAATTGTATTATCATTTAAAAACATTTCGATCTTATAATAGCATTTTTTTATAAGTAATTTAGATAATTTATTCTTAAATTGTATCAAATTTAAATCTTTAATAAAATTAGGGATCTTATTAAATATTTTTGGCGCCATACAAAATATACTCTTATTCATTAGAGCAGTTTTCGAACTTCTCAAGCGTAACTGGTGCCTGTATTGTATCCTTACCTCTGAGTGGTACGAATCGGAGACTCTAACAAACAATTCAGGATTCGTTTTTACAAAAATCGCGACTTCGTATATGTAAAGAGAAGGCACGGTGAGAATTTTGAGTGATTTGAACATTGGCTCACAGCTGTCTGTTTGTTTAAGGCCACACATTGATCGTATGCACCGTTTTTGGGCTTTGAAGACGGTTTCTTTCTCTGTAGAGTTGCCCCAGAATATAATTCCATACCGTATAACTGATGCTACGAGCCCATGGTAAGCCGTTAATACTACATCCTTGCTTATGATATGCGACAGTTTATACAGAAGAAATGCTGATCTACCTAATCTATTACATACTTCTTTTGCCTGAGCTTTCCATGTAAGGTTGTTGTCAATAATTAATCCTAAAAATCGTGTAGCTTTAACTTCTTCTACTGTTTTTGAACCATAATTAATATTTAAATTTGGGGTTTTATTTATACGTTGATAAAATGTCATCGTTTTAGTTTTTTCAAGATTTGCTATTAATACATTTTTGTCCAGCCAGTCCATCATTTCCTTTAATGCATCATTTATATCATTTTCAAAGTTATCAAAATTATTACATTTTATTATTATTGTGCTATCATCTGCAAACAACACCATTGGATGAGAAACACTATATGGCAGTTCGTTAATATATAGTAAAAACAATAATGGCCCTAATACACTGCCTTGTGGTACCCCGCAAGTAATTTGTCTAGCACCTGACACGTATTTTATTTCCCTATTAGTCTGGGGGCATATTCTGGAAATTTCTGTGTATTGAACTCTGTTTTTTAAATAAGATTCTATAAGACATAATACATTTCCTCTTACACCATAAGAATTGAGTCTTTGTAATAGTATACTATGATTAACGAAGTCAAAAGCTTTTGTCAGATCCATGTAGACAGCACAAATTGGGCTTTTTTCATCAACATTCCTCATAACTTTATCGAGTAAGTCATATACTGCCATATTTATTGTTCTTTTTTTCCTAAATCCATTTTGTTCGTTTATCAAAATATTGAATTTGTTTAAGTAAGTCTCTAAAGCAATATAAATAATATTCTCAAATATTTTGGAGAATATACAGACCATGGCAACTGGACGGTAGAATTTCATATTGAGCCTGTCATCTTTTTTGTAAACTGGTTTAACTATAACCGGTTTTAAACGGTCTGGATAGGTCCCATTAGAAATACAAAGATTTATAATATGGCTGAGATGTCCTGATATAAACTCTGCTACGTGTTTTACAACTTTTGTGTGTATGTCGTCATATCCAACACTGTTTTTATTTTTTAGTGATTTGATTACTTTCAAGATGTCGCTTGGTGCAGTTGGTGCCATAAACATTGAACTTACTGAGTTTTGGGATATATTATGTTGGTTAGGCGTTACAAGTTGAGCACTTCGAGTCTGATCAGCAAAAAAATTGTTAAAGGCATTTGCAATATCAGAGGGTTGCGTCAAAGTTTTACCTTCTGCAACAATTTTATTGATAGGATGTTTTGGAAAATTTGATTTTGATTTATTGATAACTTTCCAGCTAGACTTAGATTTGTTATTTGATGTTTTTATATAGTAATTATTTTGAGCCTTTTGCGTCAATTTAACAATTTTATTGAATTTCTTTGAGTACTGTTTTAGTTTAATTTTATTTTCCTGCGAATGATTAGTTCTATAATTCCAAAGTAATTCTCTTTGTTTTTTACTGCATCTTTTTATTCCATTGGATACCCATTTGGGCTTTGGCCGGCTACTCATTTTAATTTTTACGAATGGAAAACATAGATTGTATATTAGAAGAAACATATCTATAAACATGGTATAAGCCGTATTGCCATCATTTGTTTCGTATATTTCAGAAAAACTAAGGCTTTTTATATAGCCTTTGAATTTTTCGAGATTTTCTTCGCTGAAATCTCTTTTTATTACCGACCATGAAGAAATTGTACAAGATTTTTTCACCGGGATTTTTATCAGCTGGGCTGTGTGGTCAGATAATCCATACTCAATAACCCTACCCTTGCATTTGATATTTGTATATGTGTTTCTTGACTATATAATCTAGGACCTGCTTAGAGTAGAAACGTGATTTGATGAAATTTTCTCGATAGAATTTAATTCCAAAGACAACCCCGAATTTCCGCGCTGTTTTCTGTCACTCTGCAAAGCATACCATTTTAAATATGAAATTTCCTTCTAAGTGAAGATAAATATAAGTTTTAGTACCTGGTTAAACAGATTTTTCATAAACGGCATACTTTATTTTTAAATAAATAATATGTAGTTTGGCGCTTACGCCATGTTTATTTGGATCGATACGCATTGTTGCGCTCTCAATTTTCACATTAGGAAGTAATTAACGATGTCACTTTCCCGCGTCCGCTCAGTCCGCTCATGACCATTGTCAGAGACGGTTCTACGTCAGTTGCGGCCGTGATTACTCGCATAATAAATTGTAACATTGTAATGACTAATAAACGCAATAAACGAAAAAGGGTAATGAACAAAACCCGACACATTCAACGCCTCAAAGAAAATGCTCATAAAACGAGAGAAAAGAGAATGTAAGTATACTTACGTATTTTTTCTAATATTCACATAATATTGAAAAAGGAATGGAGTCGCCATTAATATTTTTGAATTTGGACGAAGAAGAATATGCCAACTCGTTTGAACAAAAAGGGTTGGTAGTAATTTATTTATTTCTAATCCTGAAGAAAAAAAATCCTATGACAATAATTCTTGTTAAAAAAACTATGTATGTGTTTGTATTTTGTAGAATTGAAAAAACTATTGAAAATAATACCCCTGCGGTAAAACTAACTACGGAATGTGTTGGCGGATCGACAGAACACAGGTGACTGAAGTTGCCCTTTATCGACTTACATTTAATTACTAATGTTAAGACACGTAAATATTGTTTTTTACTTTATTTTTAGCTTAAAAAAAATTTATAGAGAAGACGCTAAGAAAATAATATTGAGTGCTCACTAAAGTACCTAGTACCTATTCACCAAGTCTGAATATAATATACGCTATATAAGCCTGTGTTTTAATGTTTTTTATTTTTAGGATGAAATAAACACGAGCATAGATGGACATAGAGTAGTCGACGTGAAAAAATTTTTAATGATCTGATCGAGGTATCAAAACACGAATCATCGTTTCGTTCGGTTATCGGGTATCGGGTATCGTTTCGGGTATCATAGCAGCAGGTTGTGGTAATGCTCAGCTAAATCAATTTTCAGCAGCGCTAGATTTACCAGCTTTATCAAATTATAGATATAAAAAAGCCCAAGACGAAGTTTTTGATGAATGGGAAGTGACAGCGTGGGAAGAAATAAAACGTGCAGGAGAACGTGAGAAAGAAGCGGCTTTGAAAGAGAAGAGTCAGTAAAGACGGAATACCAATAATTGATGTCATTTTAGATGGTTGCTGGTGCAAACGTTCTTACAGGACCAATTATGCTGCATTATCCGGTGCTGCAGCCATCATTGGAAGGAGATTTGGCAAAGTCTTATTTATGGCTGTTAAAAACAAATATTGTTTTTGCTCAATTACTCCGTTGTTTTCAACATTTCTACAAAAATAATAAGAACTTAAGTTGCTGTAAATTTGATTTACGACTACTTTAGTCCTTATGATTTTTACCGCTCGATCGATGTTTTTAAAATTAAACGGATAAAGAGCAGTAAAATATTATTGGGTTGGATTTAGTATCGTTTGGCAGTTGTATGGGGGCAAAAGTGGTTAAAGCTGGTAGAGGTGGGGTCCCCGATTATAACGCTACCACACTTATTAAAAGGTAATGCACAATTTTCGAGAAATTAATAAAAATTGTTTCTTACCTCAAATCAGGTAAAAGGCGAAAACGGAACGTTAAAATGGGCGTTTGACAACCAAATATGCCCTAGTCTATTGTCTGTGGTGTAAAATATTGTGCAATATCGATGAAACGGAACGGAAGGCGCGAAGGGAGGGCAGCCCCCGCCCGCAGTAATAAAGCTTAGGCACCTGTGTGAGCCGTAGCGGCTGAGGCTGGTCGCCGAAGGCGACCAACAAGCCGAAGCTGCGGAGGTGAGCACGGGTGCCTGTGCTTTGTTACGCAAGGGCGAAGGGGCTGCACTTCCCGCAGCGCCGTAGCCGATGCAGAAGTGAATTTGTGATATAAAAGCGACTTCAGTATTGATAGGTTCAAATGATTCAAAAATTGACTTCTGCACTGGTAGGTTCAAGGTTAAAAGAAGGGGGGTTTCTGCACTCCCCCCTTATGAGGAAGTTTTTCCATCTCTCCCCACCTTTACTTTAAAAATATAACCTGAATTTGTTGATTATAACCTCAAAAAAGTAAAAATTTAATTTAAACATACGGTGGATTACCTTTTAATGGGGGGGTACCAGGGGGTAGTGGCTACCCCCCTTCACCCCTCCCTGACCCCCTCCTCCTCCTCCGCCTGCCAAACGATACTAAATTTTAACCTTATTATTATAAAATCCTCTCGTTTTTAATCAACTTTAGAACATAAACATTAGAACAACTTTAGAACATAGTATGCAAACTCAGTTTTATTTATACAGCCAAATTCATACTGAAGACTCGGTAAGTGCTCAGTATCAAGATTCAATGACCCATTTTGTGAAATAAGTAAATATTTTTTCGTGTTCCCTACAAACGCAAGCCCACCCGAGAGGTAATTACTATAAGAGGTCACAATTTTATTTTGCAGAATTTGCAAAAGGTTATACTTTGCAAATTTCAAAAAACAAAATTTTGACCCTCCGTTGTATTGACTCAGGGCTTGGCTTGCGTTTATAGAGGAAAAGAAAATAATAAATTAAGAATTTCCATAAAAAGGGTCATTGGACCTTTATACCGAATTTTCAGTATAAATTTGGATGTATGAATAAGTTTCACCTTATGTAAACAAAGTTATGTATAAAAAATTAAATGGTCTAAAATATTCATCACTTCAATATTTTTCCTTAATTCCTATTTTTCCCAAGGCGTGAAATGGTATTTTGTAAACTTTAAATAGAAATAAATGAATGATTGAATACAAATAACTGAATATACCGACTTCGTAGTTTTTATTGTATTTGTGCCCCAAAATCATATCCAGGATAAAATTATGGATAGTTAAATATTTAATAAATGTACTCGTATGGAAATTATTATTTTGTGAATTTGTTCTAAGTATATGATTATTCCAATCACTGCTAATACATAAGTAGACATACATTCGTGTACACTAGTTTACCTACATACATAGTCAAAGCCAAAAAATATTTATTTAACATAAGTAAAATCATTTACATCCGTAAAAGCTTCAATGGGTGCCTTACAACTGGCTGGTATAAACATAACACAGATAAAAAGTAACCAACACTATTTTATTTTGAACGACTCCATGACTCCTCTTTTCTAAAACTTCGAAACGCAAGCAAGATCGTTGCCGCGCGGCACGCTCTCGCGATGTTGAAATCGGGGCGCTCCCCGCGTCTACGGCTAAACCACGCCCCTCAAGCTCTCATAATTTTTTTTCATATCGCCTTAAGTAAATAAAGATGTCCAAGTAAATGAAAATTTATTAAATTCTCTGCAATTCATAATATTGAATAATTTTTCCAAAGAAACAAACGCAGATGACCTGAACAAGAATTTTTGTTTGCTTATTAGCTGTAAAGCAAAATGTGTAATTATGTAATATGATACTTGGGGGCCCGCTGCTTAAGTCTTCTATTGTGAACTTTCTTTCCATCCATCCATCCATCAGCCTAGTTCGTCCACTGCTGGACATAAGCCTTTCCAGGACTTTGCCACTCCCGGCGGTCATCCTGGAAGAATTGCCCATACTCACACACGCTGGGCAGGCGGGTTGGTGAGCGCGGTGCCGGAACCCTCGCACCAGTGACACGCCACTGCCCGTCACCAGTCTGTTCCATATAAGGCCCGGCTAGTAGGGATGGATATACCGCAATCCATCGGTCCCAGGCATGGTAGGCCTCCTGGTTTTTTGCCTGTGAGCTGTCCTCTTACTCTCCCCCGAATTATATATAAATACAAAACAGAACTTTTGCACAGAAGTATATTTGTCATGGGCCCTAAATTATTTAATTAAATTCCAAAAACATGGAAAGATCTCAGTATAAATGTATTTAAAAATAAATTATTCAATCTTTTAACTGAAAAATGTTATTATACAGTGAAAGAGTTTATTAATGATAAATCAATCTAATTAATAATATTTGTTATTGTAATTATTCAAATCTTTGACATTTTTCATTAAAATACAATTATTTTCTTTATAAGTCAAGCCTAAGGCTGAGACCCGACTGCCTATTAATTACATATCTAATTACATCTCATGAATGCATGCTAATGTTAAAAAACCTTTTTATGTTAATTAATTTTATATTCATACGCCTTTCGGCAAAGTGTAGAGCACATAAGTTATCTTTAAGATCAAATGTATTACTACCTACCTACATTCATGAATAAACGCATCTTAACTTATCTTATCTTATCTTATCTATTACTTCGAGGGGGTCTATAAGTAAGATGGTAGTACCTCCACAGTCGAGCCCGGCATCAGCTCGACCACCTGCTTCTTTACTGTCAATAAATTATTTTTATGTTATTTTCAATGCCTACTGTAAATTATAGTACAAATAGAAAACAAAGAGAGTGCTAACCCACAGGTCGTGGGTTCAATCCCCACGTGCACATTAATTTGTGTTCCGTCTGTGTGCTTCAGAATTTGTGCCCGAAGTACGGCGACAATGCTACCCATTACGTTTGGGACGTAACAATCGTCGGTGAAAAGTGTTTGTGCCAGGTGTGGACTAGCTGAGACTTGAATTCCACAGTTCACACTTGGGAACACCTCTGACACCCCCCTCGAGGATTCATGTCGTTACGATATGCTTTTTATTTTGTTGTAGGGAACAAAATGTACATTTTTACATCCAAATTTATTAAGAGCGGTTTCGCAGCCGGATTGTGAAAGGCACCCGCCTTAATCGAATCAGAACACTTAAATTCAAATTTCACTCAATAGTTATTCAACAAAAACTTATTACCTATGTATTGGGTATGTTACCAAAGCAAAGTTTCCATTGGTTTCTGTAAATTAGAATTTCAGAAATTTTTAATAAAAAAAAAATAACAATTTACAGTAACCAATGGAAACTTTGCGATGGCTGCATACACAATACATAGGTAATATGGTTTTGTTGAATAACTTTTGAGTGATAAGACGGGTTATTCACAATAACCGCTCTTAAATAATTTTTCAATGCATGTGCTCGTAAAGGCCCACTTTTTATGCATCAAAACCGAACAGAAAGTCGATTATTTTGCCCTAGGGCTTTATTATTTACAATGGTTGGCTAACCTGCAGCATTTAAGTACTGTGTACCATAAATGTCATACTTTTTTTTTCCACTGTTTAACGGCTCTGGATACAGTTTTTTTGAGCCGATTACAATTTAAAGTTCACAAAATTATATTTGTTATTTCCTCACACTATGCATTGAAAAACGTAGTATGATACACGGGCGTAAGAGCAATAAATCACTCGGTTACGTTTAAAACACTCGTTTTAAATCGTCCTCGTAATTTATTCCTTTGCGCCCTTGTAGCATAAACTACTATTATTATACATAATTATATTTCAAAACTTATCAGCCATTTTAAAAGACATAAAACGATAACGAGAGAGAGAAAAAACCGATACTGACTCGACGATTATGAAATGTTTACACTTCAAAACCTTTGCCTTTTGGCAAAGCTGCCTTATGGAAAAGAGGGAAAATTAATTAAAACTTGAGTTTTGGTTATGTATGACTTACAGATCAAACGGATTAGTCAAAACAACCTTTTTCAACATTTGTGTGCATTAGAACCCGAAAATTAATCACAAATTTTCTGAGAAAAGGAGACGATAGTTGGAGATTTATATGATTGTTTTTCCATAAAAAATGAGATATTTGGAGACTTCTCTGACTGTTTTTCCATAAAAAAGGGGATAGTCGGAGACTTCATAGAGGAAAAAAGCAATCATACTCATTTCAAGTCAGTGCACTACGCCAGCCTCATTTTTAGAACAATCGCACTGGCCAGCACGACGATGCACGAGAAAAGAAAAAGTTTTGTTCGTTTTTCTTTTGTTTTTTCCTTTCTAATAATACATACGAGTACACTGGACTGGCTATTGACGACCTGATAATGAGGCAGTTTGGTTATCGCTGCAGTGAGTGACGTGAGCATACTCAGAACTAACGATAAAGATGAGATTTTTTTTTTATTATTACAATGACGTTATCTATTATAAAAAGTGTCAAATTTAGTTCCCAGTACGCTTGGTGGGCGCATTTTGAATTGGTACAAAAAAGACCTCTCATTTTGTATGTCAGAACATGTCCAGCGTACTTTTCTTACTCATGTCAGTGTCTTGCACCTAACATTTTCCTCGCTGTAGTGAGGCGAAAAATTGTGTTTTTCGCTCGGCGAAGTTGTTTATTTGCATCTCGTACCTTTTCAATATAAGTACTCGTGCCGAATAACAAATTTTCAGCCTTGCATAACAAATAACTATTGGCTGATCGTCCCCAAAAATGACGAAATGCGGAACCCTAGGTGAGTGAGCGAGTGTGACTCGCACTTGACTGTTTTTAGGGTTCCGTACCCAAAGGGTAACCAACGGGAGCCTATTACTAAGACTCCGCTGTCCATCTGCCTGTCCGTCTGCCTGTCCGTCTGTCTGTCCGTCTGTCACCGTCCGTTTCCGTGAATGTTAAAATTTTCGCAGATGATGTATTTCTGTTGCCGCTATAACAACAAATACTAAAAAACACAATAAAATAAATATTTTAAGGGAACCCCATAAAACGGACATGTTTTTTTTGCCGTTTTTATAGATAATGGTACGGAAACCTTCGTGCGTGAGTCCGACTCGCACTTTGCCGGTTTTTTTATTTTATTTATTTTGCAGCCCAAGCACCACTGATACTCAAGGCCGTTGTTTATGATTATGAATGACACCCTTAAAATAATGAAACCCTATTTAAACCCAGTGAAACCCATTACTTTGAAACTACAGTTAGGAATGTTAGGAGGAGGTATCAGAGGTGTTGCGAGTGTGAACTGTGAAATGCAAGTCACAGTCCACACTCGCTACACCCGCGTTTCACCGAAGATTATTACGTCCCAACGTAATTACAATACTATATTGGTGTATGATGTAATTGGGTTTGATTGGATGTAATTATGCACATCAATTCCGAAAACTCATTGGTCCATGCCTAACCGGTAAACGAGTATGAAACTGATAATTATCATGATATATGGCACAGATTATTATAACAGCTGTCTATGTTTTTACCCCTGAGCTCCCGCCGTGCGATATTCATACATACATATACTCACGCCTGTCTCTCAGAAGGATAGGCAGAGACACAGTAGCAGAGACTAGTATAGAATAGATATAGTACTCCCAAAACAAAGGAGCGGCCACACAACAGGGTATCAGGGATTCCAAATATTTCTGTCTTATTTATGAGGGCACAGCTCATAAAACGAGCTTTACGATAAAAGCTTTCGTATTGTTATGTCTTTTGTTTTCGCCACCTGTGGGAATGGGTTCAAATACTTGTTATACTATGGACGTACAGTCAATGATATTCCAACCCCTAGATTTTGCGACAGCGAACCAAAAGCGGCCCAACAAGAATCATCTCATTTCAGTTGAAGAGTGGATTTATCGTTCAGACCGCGCGTGACCACCGACACGCAATCATGGTAAATTCCCATTCAAAAAGTTAATTTTTTCATGTAATATACCCTATTTAAGGACATCGTTTTCATTATTTTATATATAAATTAACCATTATTGTTTGATGATTTTTTAAAGGATTTTCGGTTTTGACGTCACTTGAGAATTTTTGATTACTGATTGTGATGTGTGTTGCTTATAAAAAAAGTGGTCTGTCTCTGTCTGTCTATTCATCTGTTATCCATCTCTCAAATCAGTCAGGAGCAAATTTTATAAATTTATCTTGATAGTTAAGGACACATTTCTAAACAGCCATTTCTCAAGTGACGTCACACGAAAGCAAATGGAAGTTGCAGCTTTTTCGTAAAAATAATCATCATCATGAGGTTTTTTAGACCACAAGTTCGAAAATACGGCTAATTAAACCTAAATCTCGAAATGATTTTCGAATCTAAGTGAATTTTTGCCTGAAAAAGTGCAAAAACGAGACCCGAAGAAGGCGAAAATAAGATGGTGTACCGTCTTTTCGGTAATTTTTCAGTATTTAGTCCCATATATGACATAAAAGTTGTAGAAATATAATAAATAATACTAAAATCTTGAATTTTTCTTATTTGAACAGTCACTCGCTTTAGTCGCTTTGTACTTGTGACTGAGAATAAGAAACAATAGATTCAATAAAGAACATTGGTTCTAAACAATTGTTTTCATTTCATAACGCCGTATTTCTAAAAATACGTTTTACTTACTATAAGCAGGTCACATGCTATAAAAACGTATAAGGCAATGATGAAAAAGAAAGGCTCCAGGTCTAGAGATACTACGGTTGGGTGAACCGATAGACTGAAAAAACAAACAAAAGAAAATTACTCCTTCAGTGAAACACTTTGGTATTGATTGATAACCACATTATCAGTTTTCAATTTATTCTGAGCGAGAAAGCATGTCGGTACTAAACAAAATGTAATTTAGGCTGTCTTTTCTTTTACTCGGAAGTTTTTGTTTTTAGAAAAAGGACTCGTAGGGAAAATTGTACAAATGGGAATTTCAGTACTTATTATAAATAATGCTTTAAAGTAAGAGATCGCGTTACGTAAATATTTTTCTCTACACTCATATCGTGAAATCCTGATTTTAAAACAAAATTATATTAACTTAAACTCAAAAAAAGAGCACATTTTTTTACGATCGTCTCTAATACTGAAAAAGATTGAACTAAGGTACCTATACAGTTTGCTTTAATCGCAAAATGTTTCCCACTTGCCAGAATCGCCGTCATGGGGATCTAAAAAGGCCGACTTGGGTGAATTATAAAATGATTTGAAAGTAGGATAGAGTCAGAGATTTTTCACGCGTGCAAAAGAGACGAATTATAATTATAATGTGATTCATGCAAAATGGCCTTTTTAGGAGACCTGATTATGTAATATTTTGAAATGGGGGGTTATGACCATTGACCTATAGGTATGTCAATGGTTCTAACCAAAACGATGTAGCTTTTGGTGACAACTGAGACAGTTTGAGACACCTAACCGGTAACTGTCATCATTATCAAGATAATTATTCGAACCACATTTTAACCTAACCGGTAACTGGTGGTAGAGCTGATTCCGGGCTCGACTGTGGAGGTACCACCATCTTACTTGGAGACCCCCTCGAACTAATTCGGGGAAGAGTAAGAGGACAGCTCACAGGCAAAAAACCAAGAGGCCCACCATGCCTGGGACCGATGGATGGCGGTATATCCATCCCTAATAGCCGGGCCTTTGTTCGAACAGACTGGTGACGGGCAGTGGCGTCACTGGTGCGAGGCTTCCGGCACCGCGCTCACCAACCCGCCTGCCCAGCGTGTGTGAGTATGGGCAAGTCTTCCAGGATGACCGCCGGAAGTGGCAAAGCCCTGGAAAGGCTTATGTCCAGCAGTGGACGAACTAGGCTGATGGATGGATGATGGATGGTAGCTGTCATCATTACAAAGATTATTCGATCTACATTACGGACTCAAAAAGGAAAAGGGTATAAAAAATCATCTAAAACCATTTATTCTGTCACTTTTGACATATATCGCTTTTGACATCTGTCACTTTTGGCATCTTTCACTTTTGATATCTGTCACTTTTAATATCTGTCAAATTTCCTTTGATATAAAGTCAGTTAAAAATAATAACGTTATCCAAGCAAGCGAAGCAAAAGCTAGTTCCATATTAGTCACTGTAAAATATGCTAGAAATTTTGAAAATCTACGTTTCTCGAAATTCAGGTAGGTACTAAAAAAAACTAAAAAAAATAAATATACATGCAAAATTACTCTTAGTACTTAAAAAGAAAGATTTTAACGCGATTTCCGTTACACATCTATCATATGAAACCGTTGTTTTGATCGTCATATTTACAAACCTCCTCGAAACGCAAATTACCTTTCAGCTATAACTTTTTATCCTTCAGCCATGTGAAAAGCATATCAAACGGGCCACAATCCCATAGAGAACCCTTTCAAATCCTGCTGATCTCAGTCCTTTACATATTTATGGAGAGGTTTGATTTTCGGGATGGATATTTTTCCATTCTTCAGCGTTTGTTTGTGGTCTAAAAAAATTCATGATGATGAATTTTTTTAGATAAATTTTACGAAAAAGCTGCAACTTCCATTTGCCTTCGTGTGATGTCACTTGAGAAATGGCTCTTTAGAAATGTTTCCTTTGCTATCATGATAAATTTATAAATAATTGCTGCTGACTGATTTGACAGATGAATGATAGATGAGTAGACAGACAGAGTCAGATCACTTTTTTATAATCAATCACACATCACAATCAGAATCAGTATAATGTCTAAAATCCTCAAGTACGTCATAAGAATAACCGACAATTTATTATTTAAAAAATCACAAAAACTTTAAATAATGAAAACTATGTCTTAAGATGGTGTATATTCTCTAAAAAAATAATTGAAAATACTTTTTGAGATGAAGCTACCTATAGGAATTAAAAAAGGTTAAAAAAAATGGTATAATGTTATTTGATAGAATAAATTTTCCCCCCCTGTACGAAATTTAACGTAAATATGTCAAGTGATGTTTGGAGCCTATGCGAATGTTGTTGTTGTTGAAAAAGTCGACACCAGTGTAGCGACACTGCCATTTTTGAACGGTCGGTGTTGAGACGCGAGTTGATTTTTGAACGGATTAGTGTTGCGACCCGGGTAGGAAACTCAACTCGGTATGAGTTTATAAAAGACTATCCGCAGCGCTAACTTCCTACAACGAGGCCACGACAAAAAATATGACCTTCAAACTCTTTACATTTCAAGAGTAAGAGTCAGAGATTTTCTCAAGGAAAAAGTGGTTTCATGAGTAATAGCGATAGAGACACATAAAGGTAATTTATTTTAGCGTGCGGCTTTCAATAGAGCTTAGCACGTCAGTCTGGTAAAAAAACTTCTTGAACATTAACGAGTAAATAAAACAGTTAATTGTGTTACAAGTAATATTTTGTACGTCGAGGGCGTTATTCTGAACCCTGAGCGTAGCGAGGAATGTGATATACACCGCACGGCAACAAAATATTACTTGGGCCCAAGTGATATACACTATTTTTCATCGCTATCTATGAGAAAAAGAAAAAGCTACAAGTACCTGGTATTTTGTAGCAATAATTGTTGCACCACATTAGCTGCATCATTTACTATGCAACATTATTTGCAATCATTTAGCTAAGAATGAGCGTTTTTCTCGTTGTTTTTTTTTCTTAGTTCTTAGCTTTCCTCCAGATGGCACTGTCCATAAAATGTCTTTCGTAGCAATCAACGTCAAAGTGGTTTTTAGTTTGTTTGGAATCTGCGCAAATTTTGTCTTTGATTCTGTTGCATTATTGTTTTGCATTCGACTGACAACAGCCCCATACCGAGGCTCGAAATATATCGAATAATATTTATTTTATTGTTTTAATGCTAACAAATAAAAGAAGAAATAAATAAAGCTTATAAAAGCAACATAAAATATACTTATTAACATTCTGTTGTTAAAGAATAATACGACAGTGCCATCTAGGAATCTTATATAACAATAAATTTGACATAAGGAAAAACGCTCATTGCGTGAAAATTTCTGAGAAAAAAGAAATGAAAAGGAAGAAGAATACACTTATATTTTTTTTTTCATTGCAAATTGCCGCCAAAACCTAACCGGCCAGTAATTTCTTCATAAATTATGCTAATAGCACGAACGCGGACCAATCAAAAGAGAGAAAGCGCAAACTCCCATGATGGGAATAAAATTGACTTTGGCTCCCACTTTATTCTAAAGCCAATTGTCGTTTTTCAAATAGTTAGGTGTAATGAAAATACATAACGGTACCTTACAAAATAAACATCATATTTGGGGGTAGATAGCGTAGCGCAAAAAGGCATTGTCGATTTCCCTCTTCAAAGCATTCCAGTTTTCAAGAACGACAAAAGTTAACTTGAAATTTAATTGAATCCAATCAATTAATTTGATAGACAGCAAAACTAACGCAGGTTAAACTAACAAACCTTTAATCACTTTTGAATACCTGAGGTTTCAATTAGTCCAGGTATCAGTACCTGACTACGAGGATTATTTGAGTTTCCACGTCAAACGGCACAAACATACAAGCTTCACAGATAGCTGCATATTTGCGCCGCGCCGCTTGTTGCGCTCAGCCGTTGTCGCCGCTGCGCCAGCCGTGACAGCGGTCGACTGAACATGGGACGCAGCTAGAGAACGACCTTCCTACCACAGAATTAAGAGGCTACGCAAATTTTATTTTTGTCACTGTCACTCCAAGCGAAAAATCGCGCAGTGCGAGAGGAGCGGATTCAAGGCAAAAGGGAAAAAAGTTGGTTTTATATTTTTATTAAAAAAACTAAAATAGCTAGCAAAATTTCAAATATGAAATCACTAGATATTGTTAAAACACACCTAATAAAAAATGTTTGAGTTCTGTATATGGTTTCTATTCGTCAAACGAGGAGAAAAAGTGTGTTTGAAGACCTCATTTCAACAATTATTTCTATCGAGGAAAATTTATCCAAACATGTTTTCCAATTTCTAAATCCTAGATTATATAGTCAAATGCATATAATATGAGAAATTTGTTAAAATTTTCCGTGTATTTCATGAAATACACAGAAAAGAAACACCCGTATTTTTTTCGCATATCGCCTTAATGTCATCCCGTCAGGCCTCTTGACAACTTCACGCGCAATGCCATTTGGCTCTAAAACAGCGGGCACGTTTACGGTGGAAAAGGCCCTCCGTATGACATCTACTATACTAGCGTGGCGACTAAGTTGGTCGACGGTCATGCCACACTGGCAGCGATGGTTCCTATTTTTAGAATCACCCATCCTCAACGCAACTGATATACAAAAAGTTGACCTTCAAGAAGCGTGCCCAAAAATCCACAAACAATAAAATAAAAATAAAAAATAAAACCTGAAAAAAATTATAAATATTTAAAAATCTGATTCGAGCTAATTCGATTACTTACAATATTATTTTACAAGTTAGTTTTTACTGGCCGCTGACGCGTATTTGCGTGCGGACTACGGCGTAGCGGGTCTACACAGCAGGAAAACTGGGATCGTAGCACTTGCTACGCTGTAACAAAAAGTGGACGTCAGTAAGTTTAACCTGACACATATAGAATGTAGTCTAATTAATCCAACTATATGATTTAACCTTTCAAATATTATGGCACTAACAATTTCCTCATTGCCAAAGGTTAGTTGGTAGAAAATATTAATTAGTATGAAGCTCGCCTTTGTACTGTAATTGTATTTTTGTGCAATAAACAATTTTATTGTTTTATTACAGGTAATGCATTGTTGTATTGTGGTTATGACGTGTACAGATTTACGCATTTTGTATAATCCCAAGTAGCATTTTACTCCATTTAAGAGTACACATTTAGTTCCCAGGTGTACTTGAAGCATTATTACAGTTCACTCGTGATGTAGAAGCTGCATTATTGCGATTAATAACACCTACACCTGTCTAAGGGACTTATAGAAGTGTAGAGTTATACTTTTATACGATTGTTGGTGTAATAATACTCTAACAACTATCCTTTAGTCAGCCGTCTGACTAAGAGCATTATAGGAGGGTAGAGATACGGCAACCGCTGTTTAACGGCCTAATTGTACGATGGTATAGAGCTAGCATTTTAATAGAATACACGTGGTCATTTATAAAGCCAAAGGCTGTTATGTTTACTTGTTTTAGACTGTTATACAGCTAGTAGCTGTAGTAGGACTTGTTTGTGATCATTAAAAAAACCTTTTTTTAATATCTGTACAGAAGTGTTTAAATGGTTCACATGTGCACTGTAGGCTGTTAAAAGGACTACATGTGTTGTCCATTAACATCAATAGCAGTTTATTTGTCCACAAGTACTACTCTTATTTGCTGTAAGCTGAACATGAATGTGAATGTGATATTCTATTACACTTATCCCACTGTGCATCTCACACGAAAACAAAAAGTGATTTTTGTTAGTTTGTTACAAAATTTGTACTTTAGGTACTCATACTTGTCTTAGTACCTGGGCTAGGCGATTTAACGGACAATAATTATTATTGCGGATCTCTAAAGTTTCAGTATATTGAAAGAATTAAACGATTATACACAATTGACCTGAAATACATCTTAAAGCTGTACATAAGTTCACATTAGAATAAATTTCTAGACATTGGCTCTGTAGTGGTACAAATGTGGGACTTCATACAGATAACAGCATTCTAACAGAACACATGTGAACCTATATACGCTCCACCGCATTAAATTGGAGTTATAACAGTTCACATAGCCGTTTTTCATTTCCACCATGTTGTTCTACGTAACCTAAAATATTTACCAAATAAATCTCCAAAATTATCATGCAGATTTATCACAAAATACGCAGATAGAGCGATTGAGTTTTGGTTTCATGTTATAATGAATTACTGTAGTATAATTATAATGCCAATATAATATCAAAAACTGAAAATTGTAGATTTCCTCTCAGCCAGTTTTAAATATTTTAAAATGAATATCGCGTTTTTTCAGAGGCGCGTGAATATCTTAGCTGTAAATATGTATACATTTCACGATAAAGTTGCATTCCCATGGCATTAAAATTATTTAGTATACCGCGTGTTATCATAAATTTTTTATTCTTGATCAGCCGGAGTTAATGTTTCTGATGGCTCACACAAAACCAAACCAATGAGGAAATTAATAATAAAATAAAGAAATAATAGGACACATGTGAATTTGAGGCTGTGTATTTAGCCACTTGTTACTCTTTATTACACTCATGTACGTTGTATGGTTCACACTGCGTCTCATATAGTGCCGTAAGTCAGCCTTAAGTCCGATGTTACTACTTAAACTGCTATTATAATGCTATTATACTGCTAATGTACAGCCATAGTGAACTTAAGGCTGTCTAATTTGTGCCCAAACTGGTTCTATAAGAGCATTATAGCAAGCTATACAGCTCTTATACAGCTGACTTACACAGCTTGTGGAGTACATGTGAACGACTAGACATCTTATATAGAACCCCGAATGCTACTTGAGCGCTCCCGAAATTACGCACACTAGAAAAAGTGAGTGTGCACGTACTACTACAAACATAACTAAACGGACTTCGTGAGATAGATCATTGATAATTGAGATAGAACACAGACATTTATCTAAATATATATGGGCAACGTCCAACCTGCGGGCCAGATGCGGCCCGCCCCGGCTTTTGAACCGGCCCGCGGAACATCGCATTTGGCACACTTCTTACATAACAGATTGCGATATTTGCAAGCAATGAATAACTAACGAGTCGATAGCCACAATTTTATCACATTAACGTGTTGCGGCCGTAACATTTTTGCTACTCCGATAAAAATGTATGTAGAGAAGGCTCCATTTGAACTGCAAACTTCAGGAAGACATCCAATTGAAGTCGAAATTTAATGACGTGGAGCTTAGTGAATTATATAGATTATACCTTGCCAAAAAAAGTACACGCAACTAAGAGCATTTGCGAGAAAAATTATTTGTGCATTTTTAAGCACATAAATATAAACACTTATTTATTATGATGAAGGAAATAAAAAAAATAAAAGAAAACAAAATATCGAACAGTTGAGAATTTATAAAACTATGCGCACTCTTTTTTTACAACTTACTGTTATCTACGGCCCGCGATTTGGTTAATATCCTAAAGTTTGGCCCGCAACTTTCAAAAGGTTTCCCATACCTGAT
This sequence comes from Ypsolopha sequella, assembly GCA_934047225.1. Classification (NCBI taxonomy): domain Eukaryota; kingdom Metazoa; phylum Arthropoda; class Insecta; order Lepidoptera; family Ypsolophidae; genus Ypsolopha; species Ypsolopha sequella. The sequence continues at coordinate 24,011,800 of OW203984.1, read as the reverse complement.
TTAAACCATTCCTTCCAGTGATTAAGACAGAATTTGCATAGCGCTTTTCGTCTTATTCGTTTCCTTTTGTATATAAGGTCTTTCAATCTAAATGAAAAGTAATTTAGGAGGTGATTCAGTATCGTTAATACATCACATTCCACTGAAAAGTACTTTTTTTTGCGCGAATTTTTTCTCCACTTCTCAGTACAAAGTGGTCAAGTGAAGAAAAAGTTCGCGCAAAAAAAAGTACTTTGCAGTGGAATGTGATGTATTAACGATACTGAACAACCTCCTAAATTACTTTCCATTTAAATTGAAAGACCTTATATAACACTGCATGTAAACATAACGCTATTAAAACTTTGACTACCAAAGAAGCAAAATAGTAGTTTATGCTACAAGGGCGCAAAGGAATAAATTACGAGGACGATTTCAAACACGAGCGTAGCGAGTGTTTTAAACGTAACCGAGTAATTTATTGCTCTTACGCCCGTGTATCATACTACGTTTTCCAATGCATAGTGTGAGGAAATAAAACAAATATAATCTTGTGAACTTTAAATTATAATTGGCTCAAAAGGACTGTATCCAGAGCCGTTAAACAGTGGAAAAAAAGTTCAACATTTATGGTTCACAGGAAAGGCTGCAGGTTAGCCAACCATTGTGAATAAATTAAAAAAATAATAATAATACAGCCCTAGGGCAAAATAATCGACTTTCTGTTCGGTTTTGATGCATAAAAAGTGGGCCTTTACGAGCACTTGCATTGAAAAGTATCTTAAGCAATTGGTTACTAACCCTAGATTATGACCAAACAGAAGCCTTGCTGAAAACTTCATCGTAGTTTAGCCTTTAATTCAATTTTATTTAAATTAAGTAAGTAATATAAATATTATGTGTTTTTTAATTCTTATATTTTATAAAATCTTAGAATAATTGTTTGTAAGTTATTTAGATATTATTTTTAAATTAATTATTTTGTATACCAGCTACTTTTCATATTTGCCCAAAGTTTTTAATTGCTTATTTGTTTAAAATTCATTATCATACATGGCAATCATTCCTGGGTCCCACCGGACAAGTTTGACTTAGTGTGGGGTCCGCTGTTATTTATACTTAACACTATGCATGTAGTATTTATTAAGATTTAGAAGTTATTTGTATTTGTATAAATGGATGACGCAAGTCATATTTTACAATAAAAATGTTTGTCAGCGGTTTTCTTTTTAAAAGGAAATGTAAGACTTAAGTTAAAACGTCAGTCGCTTAGCTCAAAGTGCATAACTTAACTTTGTTTTTCTTGTTAAGAAATGAAAAAATTTAAAAGCGTTTTGGTCTGTGGCAATTGACGCCAATAGTTCAGTATTAGTGAGGTTTAAAAGCAAGAGTTTGAAACTGTACACACAATTAGTCATGATCTTTTCAAAACCGACTTAAAATGCCATTATAGCTTTGTTCGGACTAAATGTGCATTAATATTTAAACTCATACTTTATAAATCTCACTAATACTGATTTATTGGATTTTTCAATTTTTAGCTTCTAAACAAGAAAAACAAACAAAAAAAATCAAGTTATGCACTTTGCGTTAAGCGACTGACGTTCAACCTTAAAACATTTATTTATTTATTTAATTTAACACCTAACATTATTATTACAGGTTGAAAAACCTAATGCAACAGTGCAGTCATAAAATATAGACACTATAAAAACACGAGAGATCTAAAAAACACGAAAAATATAACATGATAATTAAAATTCACCCCCCTTTGACTGACATTGAACTGAGAACTTGGGAATCGTCTTACATTTGGTCACTTGGTGCCCACTACGGAGCCGGACTAAACAGACAACACTGACCGACAGACCCTTCCGTACCTTCACCAGATGAGAGCAAAAAGGTAAATTAAATAGGTTAAGAAAATAGTTTAAGTTTGTCAATCTATTGTTAACTCTATTTTATGTAAAGAAAGAAAGGAAGAAGAAAGAACGGAATTTATTGCCAAAACAAAAATACAGTAAAGAATAAAAAATAAAACAAGATATTATATACTAACTTAAATTCTAACAAATTAACCAAGAAGGCAAGTAACTTACAAAATAAATAACTTACAAAATAACTTATAAATAAAGTGTTATATGGTTAACCATACATCCTTAAGCTAGCATACAAAGAACAGCTTTTGTTTGGCAAAAGGTGGCCCGCTCAGCATTTGCTGTCGGAAACTTGTCGAGAGTTCCTACAGCGCTGATTTTCAGCGAGCCCCTTTGTTTGTATACGTTTAAAGGTTGTTTTGCATCATTTTGCAGCGGGCGCTCTAGTAAATTTAACATGTAAAAAAATAATAATATATATATAAGTAATATGATAATTATGTAGGATAAATAAATTTATGATATTATTCCATATTCGAGTGACGACGATCCCAAGTGGGTCGAAATATATATCGAAAATTTTCTTTTTTATTTAATTTCTACCATAATATTCGTAAGAATCTGTATATATATATATATATATATATAATAAAACGATAATAATTAAAGAAAACAAGAAATTTAAAAAATGTATACAATTTATAGATAGCACAAACAATATAATGTTGCTCTTGTTAACAATATAATGTTGCTCAACGAACACGAAAATATATCAATGTTATTTCCAACCCCATTAACAATTCGGGTAGCGCGTTGAAGTGGTGTCTCCCCATGGAGGTTTGTCCTTGTTTTTGGCAGCCCAAACAGCCTCCCGCGACGTTGGCGAAAGTAGCTATTAGGCACTACTAGCCTCATATTTCCCAAGATACTGGGGTTACTCTACCAGTGACCACTTTAAATAAATAAGCGGCCAGAGCATAATCTCTCCTTACTCCCAACTTGTGGTATCCCAGCATACCCAAAACAAATAGGGGAGGATACATCAAGGGATAGTAAGGATAGACCCCATACATTTTCTTGTACAAAAACCGAATGAATTCATTTTGTATACGTTTCAACATGAGGCAGTATTTGGTTTCATGTGGAGCCCAGACAACCGCGTTACATTCTAGTTTACTCAAAACAAGTGCATTATATAATGCCTTCACTACACCAATACCATCAAAACCCTGAGCCTGCCGCAACACAAAGCCTAGCGTCCTGAAAGCTTTCTTGCAGACATCTACGATATGGTCTCGAAATGTAAGATCTAATGTAAAGTGTACCCCATGGTCTCTTACCGCTTTTACTCTTGTCATGTCACTCCCGTCTACATTGTTCCGGTTCTGAAGTGGAGCATGTACGCGGCTGAATGTCATCGTTACACACTTGTCCAAGATAAAATCTAACTTATTCGCGCGACTCCATTCTACCGCACTGTCTATATCTTGTTGCAATTTCTGATGGTCACAATGATCTTTAATACCTAATAGCAACTTGAGATCGTCTGCAAACAGCAAGCAAACAGCGTTTTTTACAACACACGGAAGGTCATTGACCATTATAAGAAACTCGAGTGGCCCTAAATTGCTTCCCTGGCTCAGGCCAGAACAGACAACATAAGGTTTCGATACGCAATTACCGAACTAAACAAATTGTTGTCGATCTTTCATATAACATGCAAAAAAATGTAGTGTATGCGGTATACAACCGACAGCTGCCAATTTTATAAGTAGGGCGTAAAACATAAACATCAAAGTTGAAGGAGTCAATATCTGTCAAGGAAGAGAATTGCTCTCTCTTTTGGCGTGCTTTTATGGCACGCGAAGTACATACACTCCCGTCATCTATTTAGATCTATATCTGTGGTAATACCGCTCTGTGAGTATTCATTTTAACACCTTATACTAAATAAATACTTTGAAATAAGTTTTATTTACATCTAAAGCAGTAACTAAACATCTTCTTTCGTCATGTAAAGAAAAGCGGCAAACAAACATGTAGCTTCGCCCTCGTTAGACTGAATACTTGATTAAGCAGACTTTCCTAAGAAAGCTACAATCTAAGCTCTGAATAAACTTGTTTATAAATAAGATGGCTTGAAAACCTTTTTTCAGGATTTGTACCAAAAAATGTGGAATGGCAGACTTGTTCGTTACTTATTTAGTGGCGTATTTAGGGGATGTAATTTACATTAAAACTTTGTTTAGGTTACAGGTAAATAGACCGCCTCTGTGGCCTAGTCGACGAGTCCTTGGCCTTAGACCAAGCACTCATCCCATACAAACGAGTGAGGCAGGCCAAACTACACACACATGGGGTACACACACACGCGACACGATTGCGCATACAAACTTCACCCGAGAAAAGACAGTACAAATCAAGTCTGGTTTCGTCTAACACCGTACCTCAGTTTTGAGCATTCTCTATCCCCTAACTTTAAATTTCTAAATAAAAAAATAGAAAACGCTCAATATTTCTCAAAACTGGGATACGCGGTGTTAGAAATTAAGCGACGTTATAGTACACACATATTTTAAAGTTATATGTGTGAATTTTTCAACGGTCATTGTCACTGCAAGCAGAAGAGGGACAGATTGAGGGCGAAAGAGAAAAAAATAGTAGTAGGATATATCACAGGGTTATTTCATAAGCCATGTATTATATACATAACTTAGTGACCCGTTTTTGGTACAATGTCTTTCTTACAAAACATTGAAATTTATAAAAAGTCAGGAGAAGGTTAAACGGTCTTTTTATCTTGCTCGGGTTAATAGAAATTCCCCCTCACCCCTCTGAAAGACATTTTACACAAAAGTAATTTCATTGACAGTAGTTTGGCCTCAAACATCAAAGTAGAGTGAATGCAGTGGAAATGCGTTCCTTACAAATTATGATGTGATTTAACATTAATGACAGTGATAGAGAAAGCAGCGGTAGCTCAGGGGTAGAACGCTGGCCTCTCAATCTTGAGATTCAGTTTCAATCCCCGGTCGGGCATGCACCAATGAGTTTTTCGGAATTTATGTGCATAGTATTTGCTCTTACTTACCACTTGCTGAACGATGAAGGAAAACATCGTAAGGAAACCTAAAAAGCGTGTATTTGTGCCCGAAGAATGGCGATAAAGTTCACCACTCATCACGTTGGGACTTAACAATAGTCTGTGAAACGCGGGTATACCGAGTTTGGACTGTGACTTGCATTTCACAGTTCACACTAGGAACACCTCTGACACCCCTTAGAGGATTCATGTCGGGACGATATATTTATATATATTTATTTATGATACAGTGAAAAATATCGATATTCAGGATCGGTGCGGCCTGAATGAAGATGTAGCTGATTGTGACTAGAATGGAAAAAGGAACGCTCCGGTTTTTTGGACATGTAGAGAGGATGAATGAAAAGTAGAGTAATGAAAGAAAAATATGGTGCGCAAGTCGAAGGTACAGCCCGACCAGGCCACCCTAGAAGGACGTTTACTGACCAAATTGGTTACATACTGAAGATGGGCAATTTTAAAAGTACCTGAAATAGAAGAGCTTATATGACTAGATTGATGGATGTGGAAGACGCAAAAGAAGTTTGTCAGGATCGTAGCAGATGGAAATCTGTAGCCTCTGTTTGAAACTGGCGTGAGTATTAACTGTGTTATGAAACTAAAACTTTACATTTTATTTGCCTATACCTAAATACACAGTAACTGGATATTAATTAAATTAATTTTAATGGAAACTAATTTTGAAACATTGAAACTTTTCATTCAATTGTAAACATTAGCATCAGATACAAAATGGTAACCAAAATTTTCAATTATGTCAGCTGTAGTTGGTACGTGCTCTTAGAGCCGTAGTCTCTTGACAAGGGCCCAGAAGATGTTACTTACATCATATTCAAGCCATTTTTTCTGATAAATTTAGCACATTATTACGTAATCACTTCTGCCTATGATTGTACTGTAACATATAGCTAGGCAATATGTTAGGTTTAAGTAAGGTTAGGTCTTATAGGTAGGTTAAAGGACTATTTGTTCGTGTTTAGTTGGCAATCGATAACCTTTATGGATCGACATACGTCGAATTGACTAATTTATTTCGTGTTTTCCAAAAATAAATACAGATCCAGTATAAAAGATCTTTCAAACAAAACACGAGTAAGATTCTTTCTAGAGTCTGGACGAAGTAAACTAGTCTCCGCGAAGATTTCTTCTAGAGTCCTGCTGAGGAGAAACTGACTCTCCATAAGATTCCTTCTGGAGTCTTCGAGAAGTAAAATACCTCCGACACGATAAGCGAGTGCCCTACGAGGTGGTACAAAGCTCCCCTACCTTAATGTATGCATGTGTTGTTTATTAGAAATATATCGAAAAAAAGGAATAAAACAAGAACTCAAAGCGAAATAAGGTCGTATTATTCAAGAAAGATTCTGCCTGATCCCGCGACGAGCCATCGGCTAATTGTTGAAATAAAAGAGTCTAAAGTACATAAACTTTGAGGTTTGTATTTTTCCACGTAATTTACGTGTATCATACAATAACTAATAAAATATTATATAAAATATATAATAATACAATAACCGAGGTTCGCGGGGCAGCAGATTCTATCGTTGTGCATGTCTTGCTAAATCGAATTACACATTGGGTCACTACATTTACAGTGGCGTGCACAGAACTTTTTGCTGGAAAAGCAAGCAATTGGTCAAGAATAACAATAAAAAAAATATGAAAAATTTTTATTTATTAAAATTCAATTTTTTGATACTTTTTTTTATTGTTATTCTTGACCAATTGCTTGCTTTTCCAGCAAAAAGTTCTGTGCACGCCATTGCTACATACGTATAAACTGATGATTGATACTAGGCTAATTTTTATTTTCACTTGGAGGTTAATTTATATTGATCAGTTTTAAAGAGTTTTCGCATTAAAAAATGCCTAACGTTCTCAAATTAGGGAATTATATAGGAGAAAAGAGTATTTTTTAAATATCTATTCTTTTCTTCCGGAAATACCTGAGATATTTATGAGGTTATGTGGTGCCGTGAAAGCATTATAATGACGTCATATTTATAAATCCAAGAAGTCATCCTGCAATAAAAAAAAACCTTGTCACAACCAATGTCTTCAATTTATTTTCAAACAAAACAGTGTGTCATATTCGTCGTACTGGCGGGCATTTCACAAATTTCGCGACAAAAACATATTGTACTTTTGAAAGCTTCTGAAATCCATCTGATGACAACATAAAAATATATGTTTGACCCTCCCATCCACCACCCGCGATGACGCGGACGTCACAGATATATATCTATTGGTGCTCCGCTCTGTTTAAAGTGAGCTGGCGTCGAAATTTGAGCCAAATGAACTGTTTTAGATATTTCCTTATGCTTTTCACAAGACTTCAGTCTTTTTTCAATTACTGCATTTTACCTTAGACAAGCATTTTTATGAAAAATCACGCATATTAGGTACGTTAGACAGGCGTCTCTCCATTTTGAAATAGTAACCCTATGTGTGATCAATCCAGTTACTGACACCTGTAAATAATTATTATGTAACTGAGCAAGAGAAGACGTTTTTCGAAACAATTTCCTTCCAGGCAACCTCCGAGTTGGTAAAAATGTTGTAAATTTAAGATCGTCGGATAAATAGACTAAAGGTTTTTGGAATTTAAATAAAACAAATATGTTCAGTTTTACACATGAAATCTGACTTTATTAGTCTAACAATAAAATAAAAAATGACTTTATTCAGTAAACAGAACCACTTTTCCTTACTCAGTAACGGATAGCCATTTTGTTAAAATAATAATTTCATGAAAACATATCAATAAGATTCACAATATTTTTTTATCCTAAAATGAATTAAAAATAAAATCATTGTCACCTTACACATATGACAGTTAAATGATAATAAAATGACGTGTCAATCGTGTTCTAGATAGATACATAAAACTTCATAAAATGTATGGTGACCATTTGCTGAGATTTTTTATGTCATTAAAAAAGAAAAAAACGACTGAACTACTTTTACTCGTATTTAGTTAACTTCCTTTTTGACCGATAAGTCATATTTTACAACTCCTGTTTACCGATTCAAAGTCATAATGTATGTGTGGATTGATTACAAACAAGGTCATCAAGGACAGCACACGCATTTATCACCAATACAGAATCCACAGGATTGTCCCGGCCCACCGCATTCCAAGTAGCACTGGACTGGATCACATCCTGGGCCTTTCAGACCAGGGGCATCTAAAAGAAACAAAATTACTTAGTTGCATCAATACGTTAAGATGGTTGCGTCCGTGTTTCCCGAACGCATAACTTATTATTGTTTTCATTATTTTTGAATAAAAAGTATTACTTAAATAAATTATTATAATTACATAAAAAAACAGTTAAATAAAATTACTGATGCCAGGCCCAAATGGCCCAAAATATATCTCACAAAAATTGAGATGACAAAAGTGATTTATGACATTACGCGACAATAATTTAATGTTAGTTAAGCTTTTCTAGCAGTTGTGTTAATTTATATTTATTACTTTGTTAATGATACTGCACAACAACTTTAAAGCGTGTTTATAGTTGTTGTACAGGATAATTTACAACGTAATGCATTAAATAACACAACATTGCTAAAATAGCCTAGTTCACATTAAAACATTGTCATGCTTTTTATTCAAAATTAAGAATACAATAATAAGTTGTGCGGTTGGGATCGAGTCCTAACACAACCACCTTAAAGATATGTATGCCAGGTGCATCTTTCATATAAATTGTGGAGCGTTTGCTCAAAATGGAATATCAATTAAATACTACAATTGTTCTGCTGATAGGAATTAGTACACGTATCACACAAAGTGACCTTATAAAATATCTCGAGCTAATGTTACAACTTATCCCTTATTCAGAATTACTTACAGGGTCACACAAAACTAATTTATATAATTTGAATATGTGCATGCACAACTTCTCAGCTGGTCACAGTGACAAAGTGCACTACTTAGATACGAATATCTACATTCGTGATTTTTTTTTGACTACGACTGACCTTTGTACCTTACTTTGTACCTTGCAAATTATTATAAAAAACAATTAGCTACTAAGTTAGCATGCATTTTAGAATGTAGTGAATCTGTTACAAAGAGTAACAGGAAATTTTCCAATACCAGTTATAATTAATGATATTTGTAATGTTAATTATTTACATAATTTTGTCCCTATTGACACGGTTAGTACAAGTACTAACAAAATTGTAAAAAATTCTTTTTAGAATTGAAGACAATGGGAAAGCCGCCTGTATTAAAGCTGGTACATCAAAACATACAAGGCGGCTTTCTCGGCAAAATACTTTCAATCGAGTTGTTCTTAGAGGAATCAAAAACAGATATTTTGTGTGTAACCGAACATCATCTACATGAACATAATATGCAGTTTAATGTGAATAATTTTAGTGTTCTTAGTTGCTACAATAGATTAAAAATACAAAAAGGTGGCTCCATGATTCTTGTAAAAAATAGTATAAAAGCAAAGGAAAGAAAAGACATTGTAAAACTTTCTGTAGAACATCAACTAGAATTAGTTTGCATAGAAATGATTACATATGTTATTCTCTGTGTTTACCGACCCTCAGGACAAGATTACAACATTTTTGAAAAAGCAATGGAAGAGGTTTTAAAATTATTATTTGATACAAAGAAAAAAGTTATTATATGTGGAGATTTTAACGTAGATTTACTAGAAAAATCGATTATGCGCTCAAAATTACTACATTTATTCAAATCATTTAATTTGTCTAATGTGTTCTTAGAACCTACTCGAATTACTCGGGATACTGCGTCATACCTCGACAATATATTCTGTGATTGTGAATATTCAGACAATAAAGTAATCAACCGCCTGCAGTCCGATCACAGTGGCCAAACTATAACCATTAAACAAAGCGTAAAACAATTGCCCAAAAAAGTCTTTTGCAGACCTATTACAACTCTCGAAGTAGATTGTTTCAAAGCAAATCTAGAAGTTAAATTAGCACATTTTAATCTTCTGCAAGACGATCCAAACGCTCTCTTTACAGACCTTTTCAACATAGTCTCCAAAGAGTTCGCGGGGGGAGCACCACTTCTAAAGCCTCAGGTAAGATGAAAGCGAAATTTTGCAAAGAGAGTCTGGGGCCTTAAGATGCAAAAACTTTCTAACAAAAGTAAAATCACCTTCAGTGACTGGGCGACACCAGGTATTTACAAAAGCAGAAATCATTTATATGAATTATACGACATAAAGTCCTACAATAGTAATGTTAAATTTACTGAATTCGTGAAAAATTACTCACGCATCTTTAAATTGGTGTGTTTAAAAGCAAAAAGTATCTACTTGAATAAAAAACTTAAAAGGTCCGATAACAAAGTAAAAACAGTACGGAAATCGGAAAAAACAGGGTTTACCATTATCACTTTAGATGATAGTAAATATTAAAAATGTATAAACAAAACAAATAACACTTGCTACTTTATAAAATGAAGAATTAGATAATTAAAAACGATTGCTGTAAATTTTATAGTGACTTCAGAAAAAAAAAGAATTTCAAAAAAATCTCTCGAATTTCAGTGTCGCATTATCACTATTGTAATTAAATTAGAGACATAACAAAGACAAAACATTTTTTCATAAGGAACTCTTGTCTGGACAAAATTCATAACAAATTATCACTATTGTAATTAAATTAGAGACATAACAAAGACAAAACATTTTTTCACAAGGAACTCTTGTCTGGACAAAATTCATAACAAATTAATTAAGTGATACTTACTGCCAGATTCATGCCATGCAACACCCATGCTCAATAAAGCAGACAAAAACAGTATAACAAAACAAAAAATATAAGAAGCCTTCATAATGAATTATTGTAGTACAGTTAAACAGTGATTTATTTTGAGTAATGGTAGTTAATTTATACCTCAGTTATACTTAATGTAAGTATTTGTTCTCAATTACCATGAAATTGTAATTATATATCATTTAGTAAGGCTGGACCTACCCGAGCCTAGAACACGAACAACGCCAGGGTTCGTTACAAGAAATTATGACTCTTTTTATATTGAAACAAATATAATTGATTTGTTAGGCTTTTATTAAGCGAACGTACTAATAAAAATGTATTAAGATATATACTTTTGTTCACTCATTTCATTACATTCATTAACTCTTAGTCACACATTTATACACACACACACCCCTCCTAGTAGTGAAGACACTTATCCCAAGTCCTCGGTCATAGGGCTAGGAAAATCATACTTACATAATATATACCTTCACACACACATTATTATTACGTAATATAGTGTACTACACGAATAATGAACCTAGAGTATAAAATTAAATGGGTACTTTGTTATACCTTTATACTACATAGTTTGTTCCTATAAGTTTTGTAATTAACTCGTTAATTAAATATATTTATATTGCTTTTATCAGCTTGTTTCTTTTATTTTTGATATATAATTATAAAGGTAAAAATATATAAATGAGACACAATTATTATAAGCAATTACAATAGATTCCAAGATATATTTCAACTGCGGGGCCCGAAATATATCTTGGAATCTATTGTAATATTTTATAATAATTGTGTCTCATTTGTATATATTTACCTTTATAATTATATATCGCAATTAACACGTTGTGGGACAGTATTAATGTGACACTATTAATTTTCATACACTGCCTATAGGCGTAATGTTATATGATAGTAAAATGTATGACAGACTATAAACTTGTACTATAAGAACTTTTGTTGTGACAGTAAGTCTATTCAAGGTAGCGTTCCGAAACACTTTAGGTTGTCCGATGAAGTAGAAGATATTACTATCTGTCAGATAAAAGTAGCTCAATGCTGGTTCCAAAACCACAAATGAGATCGTTTTGAACGAGCAACTTTTTCTACTGACACGACCAATATTTAGCTCTGCGAAAATCATCATGAATATATTGCTCCTGTCATGGACATTACTATACGTCAAACGTGGATAATAAAAATTGTAAAATATTAACAGAAAAGCTTGGACCAAGACAGAAAATTGTAAAATTTTTGAACAGATCTCAATCACAGAAAAAAACTATTCCTATTTCCCGGCTCCCGCCATTTTTGCCGCGCCATTTGAATTTGTTTCTTGCTTGTTTTATTCACGAGTCTGAAGCTTGATCATTGGGAAGTTTTCTTTATAATCGTAAAACCTGTGGCTTATCCAAATTATTCAGAGCATTTTTCATCAAATTTTCCGCTCCTATAATTGACCATGGAAAACGCATTTAGCGGTTTCAGACTAGCGGTGGATGAAACTGGGTCGCCCATACGCAATGAAGGAAGATTTATTGTTCAGGATCCCTCTGGTATGCCACTGTGCAGTTTAACCATCAAACACTATTATCATTTATTTATTTATTAGCAAACTTACACTAATTACAGGTCGGGCCTAGTTCAATAGCATTGTAACATAATATATATTATACCTTCAACATACTTATATATTCAATATCAAAAACGAAACATACCAACATATCTTATACAATAAAAAAAGTCATAATTGAATTAATAGGTACCTACCTAATAACGATTTAGAATCTGCAAGGTCATTCTAGTTAATTCATCCAAAGAACATGTGAAAGGGTCTGTCGTTTCTGATATTTTAGTACCTAAGCTAATTACTCATGTGAGCGCCGTTTCCGCCAGCAGGTTTCAACATAGACCTATTGAATATAGGTAGCCATATAACCGTATTTGATAGAGAAAAAAAATAGTGTTTTTGATAAATAACTTAAATACAGGTAATTCCTATGTACCTACAGGACAACAATACGCCGTCGAAGACATACCTCAAGTTAGGGCGTATTTCGAAATCCCTCACGCAGCCAATGAAGCAATCTCTGTTGAGCCTGCCATTGCACAAGTGTCCTCTGGACAATACACACAAGAACCTCAAGTCCAACCCCAAGCTCAGGAGCCTCACAACAGCAGAAGAGGCAAGAGTTTTTTCCAATTCATGCAAGCTTAATTTAATACTACCTAAGTATTAGTGATCATTTATCAAAACAAAAATAATGAGTGAATAGAGACAATTGTATGTACCTAGCTTATGCATATAACCAAGCACGTGTGGACTAGGCATAAGGCACGGCATTGTTTTTTGATTACAAACCATTGTAAGTGGTACTCATATTATTCTGAAGAACAGATCGACTTACATGAACTTTTACCACAAAACAGAATATGTTTCAATATCTTCCTGATATTTTTTTCAAGAGTGTGTCGTTGGTAAAAAATTATATTGGGACATGTCATGTTTTGGGGTAAAACTTGATTTATGTTGTTCCGTTTTGCAGAATAATTAAGTTGTATGGTGTTTAGTATGGACAGGTATTAAATGTGAAAACACCACTCATTATAAAATATATCCTACAACTTTGACGAATGCCAAAATAAAACACAAGTCTTTTCACATGAACATAATAATTATTACAGTATTCATTTACCAAAATGATTTAACTTCATAAGAAAAATGGTACCAAATCTTAACTAATATAAAAAAAAAATAAGAAAAGCAATTAAAACCTTAATTAATATAAAAAGCAGAGAAAAACAAGATCTTAACTAATATAAAAAAGTACTAAGAAAATGCAAATAAATCTCACTTAATATGAAAAACAAGTAAAATCTTAACAGCAATAACTTAACTCTATTTGATGGTGGTAATTGTGTAAGTAACGCTGCACAAAGTAAAAAACTTAACTTTATATTTTTTGTCACAATAATTTAGTTTTTCTATTAATATGAATAATAATTGTTATTGCTTTAAATAATAAATACAAAGTTGTTCACATTTCATCGCATTATCTTTGTTGTGGCTTCATCTAGCTAGGTAATTCAAAGCGTCAAGTTATTGAAAGGGCATTTGCCCTCCTCAAAGGCAGATTTCAGCGGTTAAAACACCTGCCCATGTTGAGGACTGATGAAATTGCCTCTACCATAGTGGCAGCCTGTGTGCTCCACAATATTTGCCTGAAAGGTATTGCGGAGGAACAAGATTATATAGTAGAGGGAACAGTTAACCCCGTGCTGGCGATCAACAACCAGGAGGAACTGGACGAACCAAAACAGGAGCCAGCTTCTGCTGCTGCTGTCAGCAAATCGTAGAAATTGTCAAAAACAAAAAAAAGTTAACCTTAGCTAAAAATACAATACAAGTTCTTCTTAAGGCTGATTTGTAAATACATTAATAGCTACTCAAATTGGTTGCAGGGCCTTCAAAGTGGACTAATTCAGCTACTCTTTTATTGATACACTACTGGAGTGAGAAAAGGGCGAGGTTTGAAAATAATACTGAGCGAAATGAGCAGATTTGGGAGGAGGTGGCATTGGAAATGCAGGCTCAGGGGTATAATTTCACAAGCAGGCAGGTGGAATATAGATTTAAATACCTGAAGCAAAGTTATACTGCCTGCGTGGATAAAAACCGAACATCCACTGGGGTGCCAGAGTACTTTTGTAACTATTACTGGGAATTGGATAGTCTTTTCCGTATATGCCCTCAAATAACACCACCTGCGCTGGCTGCTAGCCGGTCAATCCCAGAAGAGATTGGTAAGTCACAACTTTCTTACCTAATTCTCTGTGTTTGCATCTTTTTTTCAAACAAAGCTTACTTCTTTTTTTTTGCAGTCCATCATTCACAACCAGCTTCTAACCACCTAACTAACCTGGTCACCAGGCAACGGGCTTCACACTCATCTTCAGGTGATTATTGACAATGGACACCGTTAGGGGGTGCAAGAGAGTGCACTTGCAGGAAAATAGATAGAAACTACAGAACATATTGATAGAAACTAAACATGAAATGATGTCATAACATAACCTAAATTACCAAAAGATTGTATGTAAAGTATCCAATATAAACGAAAACTTTTATTTGCAGATAATGGAGCCAGCATTAATCCACTACCAGTTCCTAATGCCAACATTAATCCACCACCAGTTCCTGATGCCAGCATTAATCCACTACCAGTTCCTGATGCCAATATTAATCCACTACCAGTTCCTGATGCCGACATTAATCCTCTGCCAGTTCCTGATGTAGCCCAGGCAACAGCTCCTGGTGAATATATTGTTATTCATGTTTGTCCATGCGCCGACGCGAATTTTTTTCATATCTTTTCCCACACCTATTTTGTGCACTCAAATTGCTTCTTTGAAGTCACGAAGAAGCAGTTTCTTGTCACTCTACATCGAGGTTTTCCCTGCAGAATAGATACATTTGGATTACCTACCTATTGTTAATAATTATTTGACCATGTGTACGTAGCCTCTGTTTTTAAAATGCGCATCTTACCTATAGAAGATATAATTATAATGTTGTTATAAGTTATAAGAGTCACAATTATTGTCTTGTGTAGGCGTCTACTTTGAACTTTTCTGTTGATAGACCGATCACAATTCACAAAATAATCACAGCACGCCCGCACCCATGTAGTCGGTTTATCGGTTAAAATAGTAGGAACGGAGTATGGAGGAGAGGCTGGAGAGGTGAATTTCTAAATAAAATTTCTAAAGAAAGCTAGCTCCACGGTTGCCAGATGTTTGACGTGCGTGACGGACGGCTCAAGTCGTCGCCAATTCGGGACGCTCAGGTAGGTAGCCTTAACGTAAATAGGTATATAGCCCTGGAAAATCAGGAAAACACCTTGTTCTGTAAATTTTCAAGTCATCCAGGCTTCAATTTTGGTTTTCGCAAAAGGCAATTATTTAAGGTGCTATATAAGTATAATGGTGATGGAATATCGTTTTTTCCAATGATATTAGAAGAAAGTGTAGATAGGTTACCTACACAAGATTCGAACTTCTAAAACGGCACACAACATAAATAACGTCAGTCAATTACGTAGTAGGTATTGCAATGTCTGTCGCATTGACACGTGGTAGTCATAATTATCACAAGCGAAAAAGAGACAAGACTTTTATGTTGCTGTGCGTCGTTCCGTGCGACGTCCGTCGTTATGCGCTGACGCCGAGGCGATATTGAGTTCAGGTTGGCAAATAAGCCAAGTTTTAACGTGCAACTCGCGGATCGCCTATAACCTATCTACACTTTCTTCTAATATTATTGGTTCTTTCGGTAGGTAAGTAAATATCAACAAGTTTCTGTTTTGTATTGTTAATCTGTAAACTGCACGGTATTTTCAATAAAATCATATACAGAATTCAAAAATATTCCACTAAGTGGATTTTAACGATTACTAACTAGGTTTTTGATTTTGGAAATTTTACCAGCTAAGCATTATATTTTTATTTTATAAAAATACCTACTTTTTTCTGCTTTGCCCTGAATACACCCTGAGTCAAATGCTCTTGCACAGCGCGTTTTTTTGCAAGAGTGCCTGTAATAAAATTTACGTAGCCTCTTAAACAATATTATTTTTGTGTATATTTTTTGTTTGTATGTAAATAAATTTTTGTAGTTTAATTAACTTATGTTCGTTCCTTGGTAGGCCTTTAATTTTATGTCCGTGGCATAACATATAGGTAGGTACATACATTGAATTATGTACTGGCAAATGCTTTTTTGTTTTATATACTACACAAACGCAGTACTGTTATGATTCTCGTGCTGGTTTCAGGAAATAAAATTGCATTTTTCTTTTGTACTGATCGACGTAGGTATCGCCAAACAAAATTGTCAGGTTGCCAATTTGCAATAAGTCGCAAAATAACGTATGATGTAAAACTGGGTAATTTGCCCTGCGGTCCGAAATAGAATTACAATGGATCATATAAGCCATTCACTTCATACTTTCGTAATCGATTTTAGTTTCGGACCGCAGGGTTGGTTAGTCAAATAAGTACTTAGTAGTTTTTCTGGGCTGCGATCAGTTTGATCGCCCGCCTGGGTACTGTATGCTTGTACCTAGTCCTACTAAAAACGAAGTGATTATATTGTCTTTGGTCCTACTTATGACTGGCGGCGGTAGCAAGCAATTATTAATGTACCTATCTGCCTTTATGTTTTTATAGCGCAACAAGGTCAAACCGGGCGCTTAAGAGGACGACCAACACGGATGGAGAGGACTGTTGGGCGATGGGCAGAAGGGTTCCGACAGGATTCCGTACGCCGAGAAGAAGCACGTGCACAGCGCCATGAAAACCTAATGAGCGTTATGGTGGAGGCAAATAGGATCCAAAGGGAAACAATGCAAGCCTTAATAGAAATTATTCGTGCTAGATACACTTAAATAATTATTTCATAAGTACCTATTTAATTTTGTATTCATAAACGAGAAAGCTCAGGCTGCGTTCAGTTTGATTGTCCGCCTTCGCCCGCTCATTACTAACAGCCATGGATATAATGATACTATTATTTGTGTAGCAGGTTAAGGGGCTGCACTATGCTAAAACTCAGTCCTGCTCTAATGAGTTTGTTTTTTTAACTCTCTACCCTGCTCTAATCAGATGCCTTTAATGATTTTAAGGATATAAAAAACATTTGCGGCTATTTGCCCTTAGACGGCCAAGTCATACACTTTTTGACCAAGATGTAGGTATAGGTAGGTTTGTTGAGTTAGGGGCTTAGCTATGCGTGGGGATCTGATAACTTTTCATGTTTTTGTGTAAATGTACATTAAGGGTAATAAATAATAAAAAAAACTTTTTAACATTGAAAACGTTATGAGCTTGTGAGTCTTGCTTAGCAAACTGCTTGACATAAAATGTTTCTGGAGGGATTTCATTTCTTTTTGTAAGAACATTTATATAGACACCTTTAGGACCTCCTTTTATGGGGTTGCAGGGTGAAAATAATTTTTTTTTTGTTTGTTTGTAAATTCTGGGCTGCCTACCTAATTTCAGTTTTCGAGATGTTTTTTAAGTTTGGAATAGAAATTGTTTTATAATGCAGAACCGGACCACCCTTTGTGAGGGGTTGGTGGGTGAAAGATACAGATTTCTTAATTTTTTTGTTGTTTTTATGCCAATCCTAGCCTTCATGCCAAATTTCAGCTTTCTAGAAAGTATCCTAGAGGTTTTAATGGTCATGCGAGTGAGTGAATGACAAAACCTAGTGCCTTGCTTCCTTTGGCTCATCTTTATGTTGTTTAATGATGTTTAGAATAAAAGTTTACAAGTTAAAGTTGTAAAAGAGAATGAAATGGTTCGTTTAATTTTCCAAAAATATTTTTCGGCACTAGAGCTGTTATTATTCAACTATCTTTAACAATCTGTATTGTTCTTTATTAATTTGTGTATTGAAATTCAGGTAACTCTATTAAAATATTATAAATAAAAACCTACCATGATTTTTTTCATAATGTGAGCCGTTAAAGAACCGTTTAAAAAAAGTTATATGTAATGAAAGGCTTTATGGAACAAAAAATGACCAGCTTAAAATGAAAATTTTTATTTTTTAATTATTGAAAATAAGGTCTCTTAGAAAATTCCTTTTGCTGAAAGCAGCAGCAGGAGCTGGCCCCTGTTCTGGTTCGTCCAGTTCTTCCTGGTTGTTGATCGCCAGCGCGGGGTTAACTCTTCCCTCTACTATATAGTCCTCTATATCTTGTGCCTCCACAATACCTTTCAGGCAAATATTGTGGAGCACACAGGCTGGCACTATGGTGGGGGCAATTTCATCAGTCCTCAACATGGGCAGGTGTTTTAACCGCCGAAATCTGCCTTTGAGAAGGGCAAATGCCCTTTCAATAACTTGGCGCGTCTTTGAAAGCTGGCGGTTAAAATTAACATCAGTCTGTAAAAGAGAATAGGAATGTTATACCCCAGTAAACATATAAAATTGTATTTTATATGTCAATAGGCAATGACTTCAGAATAAGTAAGTATGATGGAAATACATATAGTGCAAATACTTTTCATTTGTGAACCTTATGTACACTTAAAACATATTTAAAACCGTAGTTGTTGATTTTTTGGGATCTTTGTAAAAGCGGCTTTTTTGATTTAAAATCTTCCTACCTCTGATAGATTGCCCAAATTTTTGTATGGAGGAACACACCATAGCAGCAAGGGGTATGCTTTGTCTCCAATAATGTAATCATTGCCCTCAAATAAAGTGGGAGCATCTCTGACGAGCGGCGAATTACGAAATACACGGGCATCATGCACCGAACCTGGATACCCTGCGAAAGGCAACGTGACATTAAAAATTAAAAAACAACAGTTGTAACTTGAATACAACTAAGGTGTTTTTTTACTTGGGTACTACCTAAACAAATCATACCTGCAAACACATCAGTAAACATCAATTCAGCAGTGCAAACTGCTTGAAGCTGAATTGCGTGTTTTTTTTTTGCCAGTTCTATAGGCAGCTGGATGTTCCTGAAAAAGAATTGAGAGGAGCGAGATAAGTAAATTTTAATTATTATCAGGTTGAGACTAGAAACAACGAATTAGATTAACGCTCAATACAAGTAACGCGAAGAAAAGTGAACGGCTTTGTATTTATTATTTAAGGCAAAAACATTTCTAATTCAGTATTGTCATGGTTGATTTGACCAGTCTCTAAATAATGGTGCGCATTACATATTTGACAAAGCTTAATTTAATTACATAGAGAAACTAAATTATTGTGACCAATAGCCACTGCGCAATATTCTTAATTTTTTACCTTGTAAACAATAAATACAAACGTTAAGTTTTTCACTTCGCGGAGCGTTACTTATCATTATCACCCATTAATAGAGTGCAAACAAAATAGTAACTTTATTATATAACTTATTAAATATAAAGAAAGTTACCTCTGGTGCATCAATTTCAATTTGGCAGCCGTCAACAGCACCAATTATGTCAGGTAACCCACCCAACTGCTGGAATTTTTGTTTAATTGCTGGCTTTTCCATATTGGATGGCCATTTTATTAAATTTCGTGCAATTTCATTTAGTGCTTTATACACCCTGCGAAAACAGGGGTTAGTCCACCTAGTTATACTGTTAGTTATACGATATAACAAAATGAACAAAGAAAATCCGAATAGTTATACTGAGTAGTATAGCTAAACGGATCCGATTATTTTGGATTGTGCTCGTCCATTTAGTTATATTCGTAAATACACAACCGCCTAATGAAATTTATGCGTGTTTTACGTTTTTACACATTTTATTTAAATTAAAAATAATAACATCTAGAATTTACATACAGTCTAATAGCCTAATAACATTACGTACCGGAAGTAAATAATAGTACAGAAACAACCTCAGTAAAGTGTAAAGTCATTATACCAGTTCTTCTTTTCAGAATGAACAAATTACAAAGTCCGTAATGCATAATAAGGACTGTGAACCTAATTATGCGAGAAATGAAATAGACTTAAAACTGATTGAATGCCAAAACAAAGCCTCCACCGACTTCATTAGTTCGATTCCGAAAATTTACAAAAAGACGAAAAGGGAAATTAAGTCCTTAGGATATCATTTCGTTACTAAGGTCCCAAAATATAAAAGTGTAAAAACTACATTGTATAAAAAAAGAAATGAAGCAGCAGGAGTGCCAAAATTGCGTTGCTTAAAACCAGAAGAAGTAACCGTACCCGAACGATATTCGTCCATGCTCTTGGGAGATTATGATTCTGAAGGAAGAAGAATTTTAGTGTTTTGTTTGCCAGATATGATACAAGTTGTATCATATCTGGCAAACAAAACACTAAAATTCTATCATACAACACTTAACGGATGTAAAAGAATATTACGGCGACGGCACTTATAAAAGTTGTCCGAAACCTTTCGCCCAGATCTATACTCTACATGGTGACTTCTTCAGTACCCAGACGGAATCGCGTATATTGCCGATGGTGTATACCTTGATGTCGGATATGTCAACCGAAAGTTACATAATCATGTTCAGAATAATTTTGTCACGCATCTCAAATTGGGAACCAAGTAAGTTTATGTTCGACTATGAGAAAGCGTCGAAAAAAGCTGCATCGAAAGTGTTCCCAAATGTTCAGATTAAAGGATGTCATACCCATTATTCTGATAGCCTTTGGAGAAAAGCTGACAAATTAGATTTAAAAAAGAAGAATAGGAAATGGCCTAAAAAAATTGTAGGGCTTTGTTGTGTATTACCACTTCTCCCAAATAAGCAGATTCGCGAAGGATGGGAATATATCAAAGATAAAGCTGCAAAAATGCAAGAACTAATGAAAAAAAAGAAACTAACTGCCTTTGTGGAATACTTCGAGGCTTACTGGCTCAAGAACGATGCGTTCATAAACTCATGGTGCATATTCGGAGAGAGGTATCGCAGTACTAACCAAGTGGAGGCATGGCATATGAACCTTAACCAAGCATGCAAAACCAGGAAACTTGTTAGCATTATGCAATTTTTCAAAGCAATGGTAGAGGATGGAGAAGATGCTATTATCAACATCGAGGAAAGTAAGGAAAATCGAAAAGAAAGCAGTATAGTCAACGACTTCATGATAATGGACGCACAAATGCAATTAATTAACGGTGATATCTCAATAGCCACTTTTCTGGAAACATTGCGATAGTAATATACTTACCTATTAATCTTATTAGACTGTATGTAAATTCTAGATGTTATTATTTTTAATTTAAATAAAATGTGTAAAAACGTAAAACACGCATAAATTTCATTAGGCGGTTGTGTATTTACGAATATAACTAAATGGACGAGCACAATCCAAAATAATCGGATCCGTTTAGCTATACTACTCAGTATAACTATTCGGATTTTATTTGTTCATTTTGTTATATCGTATAACTAACAGTATAACTAGGTGGACTAACCCGAAAACAGTGGTGTAGCGAGCTTTTGCTCAGTCCAAATTGCTGGCCAATTGATCTGAAATAAATATAATTATTAACAATGGTACCAATGCAATATCAACTTAATTCTTAAAGATTATTGTGAATGCAAAAAATTACGACATACGGGATCGTTGCAGCTTGAAAGAAGATGTAGTGACTAGAATAGAAAAAGGAATGTTTCGATGGTTTGTACATTGTAGAGAGGATGAATGAAAGTAGAGTGACGAAAGAAATTTATGGTACGCAAGTGGAAGGTGCAGCTCGACCAGGCCGCCCTAGAAGGATGTATGCTGACCAAAATGGCGACATATTGAAGTACCCGGAATAGAAGAGCTTGTATGACCTGATTGATGGATGTGGAAGAGGTGAAAGACGTGTGTCTGGATCGTAGCAGATAAAAATCTTTAGTCTCTGCCTACCCCTCTAAGAGACAGGCGTGAGTATATGTATGTATGTAAATGCAAAAAATTATCAAGTTTGGTATCATTTATATGGTTGGTACTGTGGTGCGCACACCGCGCACTCGGGATCTTGTGAGGATTTTGTTATAATTATACTATTTTATATTTTGTTTATCTTCTTTATATTTTCCTTTTTTACTTTAATGCCCTATTTATCATATATATATATTAAGGGAGGGGAGCTCCAAATTTGGTAGAGCACTCACTTATTGTGTTTCTTTAATGATTTACGGATGGAGAGGCACATCCGCACTAATCGAACTCTCTGAGGAATCTTTTTATATGGAGAACTACGTCCACACTGATCGGACTCTCTGAGGTATCTTTCTATGGAGAATTACGTCCGTACTAGTCGGACTCTCTGAGGTATCTTGCTCGTGTTTTGTCTGAAAGATCTTTTATACTCGATCTGTATTTATTTTTGGAAAACACGAAATAATTCAGTCAATGCGACGTATGTCGATCCATAAAGGTTATTGATTGCCAACTAAACACGAACAAATAGTCCTTTAACCTACCTATAAAACCTAGCCTTACCTAAACCTAACATATTGCCTAGCTATATGTTACATCTCCCCCCTTAATGAGAAAAATTTTGTTTGTAAAATACAAACAAAATTTTACTTTACAAAATTACCTAACTACCTACAAGTGCAGGGACATTACAATGGGTGGATGGCCTTCACTGCAGACAGATACCTTAAAATCTTAAGTTAGAGTCAAAACTCAAAGTAAAGATTACAAAGTAGCTTAGCCGACCAAAACCTGCTGAAAAGATCGACCCATCCAGTCTAGTCTCTCTAAAATCCAAAGCTACCTCAAATAAACAAAGATCAAGTTCATTCAGATAATGAACCGACGTCTTACTTTAGTGTTGAAGTCCTGGTAAATCTCATAACCTATCTCTGTTTTTATACAATTCAAAATAATAAATTATTAGTAATATGAAATGAAAATTTAATCCATCATGAGGACAAATAACACCGCTAAGAATAACCAATATTCTTCCATCCAAGCAAAAGAAAATCTTTCGACACAAAGATGGTGTTAATTATTTTTTTTGAAATTATTTCTAAGTTGAAAATCAAAATCAACAATTGTTATGAGATGTCATCATCAATTTGTTATTAATTTCTCATTTATACAAAGCAAAGTTTTTGTTTCTAGAGGAGTCTTAACATGAAACCGCTGCTTCTTAGCTTTTGCGAGTCTCAAGTGTTAATTTACTTAAGCAAAATTGAAATTTTATAAAAAAAATCCCTATTTGGTTGAACTGACCTAGAATGTGAGGGTGTATATCAAATCGATATACCTCGCGAATGGAAATTATTTCCTTAAAGCGAGTTCTCACAGAGCAGCCAGTCTTCCTATTGATTCCTAAATCCTTACATAAATAAATAAAGATATTTTATCTATAGCTTTGTGACCCGCTCTTCTATCTGTAAAGCTCCTCTGGAAATAGCCTATAATTATCACTTTGACGAAACATACAATAAAATATAAAAAAAATTTGTTACCTTCTTTGATGACACCTCGCCTTAAATTTGTTACAATATTTATCCGTACAATCATTAATTATAAAATCTTCATGCCTCTTTGTCCTCGCAGTATCGTCACATGTAACAAATTATACATCTATTACTATACAATACAGTATTCATATAATAATGAAACTAATTTATATACATGACATGTTTTCTTTTTACAAATAAAATAAATAATTATATAAACAATTAAACTCGTGAATGAAAGGGTTTCAATCTATTTACATGCACAATGTCTCTATATCTATTTGTACCTATTTTCTTTATTACATAATTCGTATCAGAGACCCTTCTGACAATCTGGAATGGACCCTTATATAATCGACGTAATTTTGTACTTATTTCAGTTAATCTATTGGGCACATAGATCATAACTAATTGACCATGTTGAAAATTAATTTGTTTGGCTTTCTTATCATATTGCCTTTTTTGATAAAGTTGTGCCTTCCGTATGTTAAGCAGAGCCTTATGACGAAGCGCATTTAGACTTTCCATCCTATCAGCCAAATTATTTGAAAAATTGTTATCATTTATATTCAAGTCCAAATCAAACTGAAGTTGGGGTTCCCGTGCGAACATGAGTGTATAAGGTGATATTCTAGTTGATGATTGTTTACTAGTATTGTAAGCGTAACACACCAATGGTAAATATCGGCACCAATCTTTTTGATTTTGGCTGACATACATAGAGAGCATTTGTAATAGAGTCCTATTAAATCTTTCTACAAGTCCGTTCGAAGCCGGATGGAATGCAGACGTAAATCGCGATTTTGCTCCAAAGGATTTTATTATATCCTTGACTAAATGGGAAGTGAAAACTGAGCCTCTATCTGAGATAACAGTTTTTATCGCACCAAATTTGCAAAAAATTTCTTGTATTAGAAATTCAGCTATGAATTGAGAAGTGGCTCTAGGAATCGCTTTACAAATCGCATACTTCGACAAATACTCCATGCAAACAATTATATATTTATTTCCATCTTGAGATTTTCTTAGCGGGCCTATTATATCTATACCGATTTTATCGAATAACCCGTTGACGCTCACAGGTTGTAAATGAGTTATTGCATTAACTTTTTTTCTTTCCTGGCACACCAAGCAACTCTTCACGTATTTCTCGATTTCTTTTTCCGCATTTTTCATATAAAATCTATCTTTAAACTTACCTAAGGTTTTCGTTAACCCTAAGTGACCTCCTGACCATGGGTCGTCATGAACCTCTTTCATAACATCATCAAACAATCGTTTAGGAATCACTACTAGATTCCTCATGTCATGATGGTTCCGTATTTTCTTATACAGAATTTCATCTTCTATAGTGAACCCCTTATATACATTTTGACCACTACTTCGAACTTCTCTGATCCATGTGTTACAGAAATCATCATGTGCTTGTTCATCCTTCATTCTCAATGTTTCTATTCTATATAATACCATACCATCTTCTTGTTGTATACATTTATTCTCTGTTTCCTCTTCTTTTAAAGGATTTCTACTTAGAAAATCTGCGGTGACATTTTGTCTACCTGAGCAATGCACAATATCAAATTCATATGCTTGTATGCTCAATGCCCA
Organism: Ypsolopha sequella; assembly: GCA_934047225.1. Taxonomy (NCBI): domain Eukaryota; kingdom Metazoa; phylum Arthropoda; class Insecta; order Lepidoptera; family Ypsolophidae; genus Ypsolopha; species Ypsolopha sequella. Next base: position 23,986,500 of record OW203984.1, on the reverse strand, counting down.
TCTAGCCAATCTACCGTTCATATCTCTCTTACTTCTAAGCCAACACAAAGCCTTATGATCTGTGACCACCTGAAACTTTAGCCCCCATAGATAGTGTTTGAAATAATTTAATGCCCAAACTAAGCTCAAACATTCCTTTTCAGTTGTCGTATACTTCCTTTCAGCTTCATTCATCTTTCTAGACGCATAGGCTATGGGATGCATTTCATTCGTTCCTTGCATCAAGCACGCACCTACATTTTCTGAAGATGCATCTACATATAAACGCGTTAAGAGGGACTCGTCGGATGAATAGTATCTTAAAATTGGTGGGTTACACATACACATTTTTATCCTCTCAAAGGCGTCCTGATGTACCTGTGACCACGCAAATTTGACATTTTTCTTTAATAATTTAGTGAGTGGTAATGTTATCTCGGCAAGATTATGAATAAATTTCCTGTAATAAGAAAATAACCCGAGAACGGACTTCACTTCTTTCGTATTTCTGGGTGGTTTAAGTGCTCGTATAGCCTCTAATTTCTTTTTATCTGGTAATACCCCCTCGCTAGTTATTTCATATCCAAGGACACTGATTTTATTATAACCAAATCTACACTTGCTTGGTTTCAAGGTAAGATTTGCTTCTTTGAATCTATTCAATACTTCTTTTAGAGCATTATAAAATTCTAGAAAGGTTTTTCCATACACAATTACATTATCCACGTAAACAATTGCATTTTTATATTTGATCCCCGCTAATATTTTATCCATCATTCTTTGAAAAACAGCTTGACTAGTTTTCAAACCAAATGGTAGGACATTAAATTCATATAATCCTGACGATGTTATGAAGGCAGTTTTGTATTTATCACTATCAGAAATTCTGAATTGCCAGTACCCAGAATTCAAATCTAGGTCAGCATAGTATTTCATGCCTGCTAGATAAGTAATAATATCATCTATCACTGGAATGGGGTAAGAATCATTTATAACCTTTTTATTCAATTGCCTGAAGTCAATGCAGAACCTGTAATTAAGATCATCCTTTTGCACCAATACTACAGGTGATGCATATGCACTCTTAGATTCCCTAATAACTCCGTTTGCTAACATTTCTTCCACTTGATTTTGGATTATTTCATGTTGTTTTGGGGAGGTTCGATATGGTGCTTTGTGCACGGGAACATCATCACTCAACTGTATCTTGATGTCGCCTATACAACATTTTCCTAGTTCATTACTTTTAAATGCAAATTGTCCCCTAAATTGCGAAAGTAAACATTCTAAATTATCTTTTTCATCAGACGTTAGATTCTGATTGACATCAAATTTGACAAGTTGGCTTTCATCCGATTTATGGTCAAGAAAGTTATTACACAAGTAGTTTTCATTCTTTTCAATGAGGTTGCAAAAGTATAGATAATCACTTTTTGACAAGTGTGAACCTTTTTCTATCTCCGACCTATTTTCAACTATGTAGATCGAATTTGATAAAGAATCTATGTTTTCTAAAGACTTCGTATCTACAAATTGGGCATGACATTTATTGTCAAATTCTATGAAATTTTCACTAAAGTTCATGACGGCATGAAATTTTTGGAAGAAATCTTGACCTAAAATAATATCTTGCTGTATGCCATCAATCACGACGAATGAATGATTAAACAGAACAGACTCTATCACTAAATTTAGATTCACTTTCCCTTTAGTGTCCAACATAACACCATTGACAGCTTTTATGAAGAAATCTTCGCCTTCGGTGATTCCTTTACCCAACGAAGAAGCTAGGCGTTGAGATACGCAGCTGACCGATGCACCACTATCGCACAATGCGTAATTCACTGAGTTATTGAAATTATTTACACTGACCTTAATGAACGGTTCATAGTGAAGACTCGTTGGCTTCACATTTTGATTTTTGGGGATTTCTTCATAATTTGCGGACGAAACCGATGCTCCCCGCTCTACATTGGTCGTCCTCTGTAGAAAGGGTGGCTTCCCTTTCTCTCATTATTATTTTGATTTGCCTCTTGTCTTCTCGGATATCTTAAAAAGTATGGGGAGGTATTAGTAAATGGAGACCGCTGTTGCGCGTTTTGAGGGACAGATTGTTGTTGCGGTCTGAAATTATTTCCCCCCTGGTGAAATTCTTGTCGCTGAGGACGAACATTAAAATTAAGTGGAGAAGGTGTCTGACACACATTAGGCACAATTCTTTCTAATTTAATGGGGAGATTGAGTGATTGCGGTTCATTATTTTCATTGTATATCTTTTTTAATTGTAATAGGGCTTTCTTTAAATCATCTTTAGTGTTGAAGACACTCGTGGCTAATTTCATTTTTTCCCCATTATTAATTGATTTTAAGAATCTTTCGATGAAGATCCCTTCGTCAGTCAGTTTTGCCTTATCGGCCACTTCGCTCAAGCTGTAAAAATACGTAAGAAGGTCTTCTTGCCCTTGATTTTTTCTAAAAAAAATTTCTAAATAATTAGTGACGGGAGGGAATTCTGCTTTGAGTTCTTTCATTAGTTCATCGTACGATTTCTCGTCCGTGAATTTTTGTCGGAAGAATGACAATGCTGGACCGATGAGGTAGCTTCCCAAAGCTACTTTTTTCTCGTCGTCTGACCATTTTTTTATGACAGCCAGGCTCTTAAATTGGAATTCAAATTCCGTTATGTCGGTGGAGAGGCCATCAAAGCGCTCCATCTTTCACTTAATAAATAAATATGCAAAAACTTAGCTTTTCTTTGGTATCCACGTCAGAAGCTTGTAGAAAATCGTCTCTTTGACACTCGGCAGGATACACTTCCTTTGCACCCGGCAGGATAGGTATATCGCTCTTCTCGCGCTATACTCGTCAATACACCGCTCTTCCAGCAATGTCAATTATTAATTACCCGGCGCCTCCACCAATTGTGGTGCGCACACCGCGCACTCGGGATCTTGTGAGGATTTTGTTATAATTATACTATTTTATATTTTGTTTATCTTCTTTATATTTTCCTTTTTTACTTTAATGCCCTATTTATCATATATATATATTAAGGGAGGGGAGCTCCAAATTTGGTAGAGCACTCACTTATTGTGTTTCTTTAATGATTTACGGATGGAGAGGCACATCCGCACTAATCGAACTCTCTGAGGAATCTTTTTATATGGAGAACTACGTCCACACTGATCGGACTCTCTGAGGTATCTTTCTATGGAGAATTACGTCCGTACTAGTCGGACTCTCTGAGGTATCTTGCTCGTGTTTTGTCTGAAAGATCTTTTATACTCGATCTGTATTTATTTTTGGAAAACACGAAATAATTCAGTCAATGCGACGTATGTCGATCCATAAAGGTTATTGATTGCCAACTAAACACGAACAAATAGTCCTTTAACCTACCTATAAAACCTAGCCTTACCTAAACCTAACATATTGCCTAGCTATATGTTACAGTACCTACCGGTAACTGTCTGGCGTCGCTAGTAGCCACAGAACAGGCAAAATTTGACTGCGAGGAGGGATTGTTAAGCGCCCTTCCTCGCTCTGCCGAACAATTAGGATGGAAATTTTATTTTCCAGAGCTTCTGCAGTCGTCGGGTCCATGCGAAAATGTGACTTAAATTCTCTAGCATTAAATTGTCTGACAATATTTTCAATATAGCCGTGAATCCTTGGTGGTCTTTGTTGGTTTCGCCGGTCCCTACTGTCCGCGTCTAGTGCTGAAGCCCCAAGAAAGTATTCTTCTTCACTGCTTACTTCATCTTCCGAGTTATTTGCAATAATTATCGCATTGTTAATGTAGGTTGAGTGGTTAAACGCCAACTCAACAACAGCAACTATGTCTTCTATTTCAGAAGAATCTTCACTTAACATTTTTATTTTAAATAATAAGTAAATTTTCGAAAAATCTAATTGAATATTTCAAAACTTTCGTATTCCCGCCAAACTTTTCTTTTGACATATTACTCTATGTCCGTTCCGAATCTCAACAAAGTTAGTCCGAAGACTATTCCATTTTGACCGGTTCCAAAACGTATTGCTCATCCGACTAGAATTGCTCGATGACAGGTGTTTGGTTTCGGAACGCTACCTAAATCACTTCTGCGGTGACAGTACTTATGCTGTCCCTTACACCAGTCAGGAAAAACGATCGCCGTGAGACAGGCGTACTGTCGTATTTCATATTCCGATCGTCCCGCATGTGGGCGGTACTGTCCCACAACGTGTGTAAGTTTTTCTCAGATAACAAACAGATCTAGTCTGGGAAAGATAGAACCGTCTATCAAAAAGCACTTTGTAAACAAAGTAACTTGAGTGTGTACTTGTTTCGGGTGTCTGGAATCTTTATTTGGTAAAGTACAGACTGTAATATGCAGTTTAGTTTGGTAACAGAACGGCTTCATGTGCCCGTGCCTGGGATAGGTATGTACTAATGACACGATAACTGATACTGTATTTATGCGAACGAATATCGATCGTCGACAGACGTACTATCGTATTTCGTATTCCGATCGTACCGCCTGTGCGCGGTACTGCCCCACAACGTGTGTAAGTTTTTCTCAGATAGCAGACAGATCTAGTCTGGGAAGTATAGAACTGTCTATCAAAAGTTACTTTGTAAACAAAGTAACTTGAATGTGTACTTGTTTTGGGTGTCTGGAATCTTTAGTTGGTAAAGTACAGACTATGCTTCATGTGCCCTAATGCCAATAGGTTTGTACTTATAACATGATAAAATGTATTTGTTTTTTTTTTTCTGTAGTTACCTACATATGTAAATTAGAAGTAAGTCTTGAATAAATTAAATTATTATTATTATTATTATTGTCTGTAGATAATATATTTCAACACGGGTTTTTTTAGTGTTCCTAAGAAGAACGCGGTTACGGTATTGACCTGTTTTTTTTTTATTAAATAAATAACACTAATTTGAAAGAAATCTACTAAAACCCAAATATTTTTGCCAATAAAATAATTCAGTATAAGCTAAAATCCTTCATTCCGTTGTTGTTTCTGTTTTTTCTCCATTCAATAATAGGAAAACAAATAGGCCAATGAGCCAACCAATAATGGCTTCTATTAAAAGCTAATAAAGTCTTTGCCATTGGCTTTTTTGTGTTTGTGTTATTCTTTAAAATGTTAACGCATGAAAGGCACACAATACCATCACAAAATAACCACTTACATAATGTTTACTCTGAATAACTAACGAAAACAGGCGCACGCACATAGACACGTACGTACGACGATCTCGGATGAAGTCGGTCGAATGCCAATACGAAATTCTGCCGAGATCATCATACGTACGCGTCTATGCATGTGTGCGTCTGTTTTCGCTCCATCGTCGAGTCGGCCTTCTGTTGTATCTATTTTGTGGTACCATTTAGAAGCCACAAGATGTTTAGTTTACAATCAAAACAATTGATTTAAAAAAGCAGTTGTGTCATATATAGAACCGAAAATTATTAAATCGAATACTTCTTATTCCGTCTCTTTACCCAATCACAAACTTGGGAATCATTGGCGGCGCATGCGTTTACAAGATTCCGATCAAATAAGCATTAACTTATCTTGTCATGAATAACAAATAGTTGGTGATTAAAATACGTAATAATCAGCAATAAGTAAAATCCTTCTCCAAAAATGTTGTTCTCGAAAGTTCTGAACATGCATATAGGTATCCACTTCAAATAAGAAACAGGTTTTTTGTACAAACTTCCGGTTTCTCGTATCCGCTTACGAATACTGTTGTTACATTTACTACGGAATCCTCGGTCGTTGTTTAACTTCCATTTGACCGTGTTTTATCACAGTAATTATGAGAAAATGTAGATCTGTCCTTCAAGTTCAACAACAGTCACAGTTACAGTAACATTAATAATAATAAAAAATTCTTTATCGCACTTATAAATGTAGTGCACTTATAAAGGCGAACTTAATGCTATTCAGCATTATCTTCCAGTTTACCTTTGGTAATGTGGATAAATTAGGGTAGTGCCTGAAAAGATGATAAAATGATAATTAAATAGGTTGAAGCTTATAAGTAAATATTAAATAGTAAATAGTTTACACAATATTAAAAACCGTTACTTACCAAGCAATATCAATATTATATATATATTTTAATATATAAAAAAATATATGTATTTCTAATATACCTATATACTACTCTGTGTAAAAAGTATCGGGAATTGATAAATTACAGAACGCGCGGTAAACATATCGACCTACTTTTTTTTTCGTAAGTTGGTAGGACTGTAATGAGTTACCACGCGAACTTTGAGTGCATTATGTCACTCAGTGTAATTACAGCTGCTGTTTTTGTATCTCGTTGTTTTAAGTGTTCTGCGATTTTGCTATGGAAGCATTTGTTGAACAAAGAGTTTGCCTTAAATTTTGCGTATCAAACGAGATTTCCTGTGCCGAATCACTAAAAATGTTGCAGAAGACTTACGGTGATTCATATATTTCAAAAACACGGGTTTATGCATGGTATAAAGTATTTAAGAGTATGACATAGCCAAAACAAAAACCAGTTCCGGGCGTGGCTTATTCTATTTTACGATAGCGCGCGGGGGGAAATTCGTCCCGGTCTCTAAGCTCGCGTCACCATAGCAAAAATACGAATAGAGTGGACGAGGCAGGGTCAAAAGTAATACGTATTTTATTTTATCTAATTTATTAGTGTATTTCGATCATCGTCACACGGCATTGATCCTACTTGCTATCACGTCGGGACGTAAATTTATTATGGTCGGCTAAAAGTGGTTTTTTGAGTGTTTGATTTATCAGTTGACCCTCGGAACGTTTCAGACACTCCTTTAGAGATACATAATAATATTGTGACGGTTAATTGTCACCATTACCCATTCTTTAAATATTTTTCGCCCGTTGAGCTGGTTTTACACTTGCGGGAAAATAAATTGGACCAAAAATTTCTTTACAAAAAATTTTTACTAAAGTTGTTATTACAAAAAGTGGAAACTAACAAATATTCTCAGAAGGAATGCACCACGTCACTATCTATCTCACTGTAGCCTATATCAATTATGCCTCTCTCATTCAACCACGTTTAACTGCGTTACTATCTCATTCCAACTCATTTTAAATAGCGTCACTATTTATCTCACTCTAACGCGTGTTAAATGGCATTTCTAATGAACGTCAAATATTTTTACTGCCCGCCACTCTTTCATTCTAAATTCTAATTATTTTAAAACACACGCAGCTCCTTTGGTAGTAAAATAGCAATAACTTTTTTTTTCAAAAGTAATACACAGAAATTGCCAGATCATTTGAAAAACAATATTTGATGAGCCGTTATTTAAGACAATTTGCAAAACTAACATAGGAGATTTTTTTCAGGGTGTGGTATCGAACTAACCTTATTACAAAAAATTGCTCATAAATTGGGTTTTTATTTTTCTTCCTGATGTAACAGCATTTCAAGGTTTATTTTTGACTTTATCAATAGCATGACTATTCAGAGTTGCGCAACAAAAAATTTATTCTTAGAATTTAGAACTGGTTAGCTTTGACTCTCAAAAATCTATTCGAATTTATAAAAGTACCATCAACTCGAAGACTATTTTATTATGACTATTTATTACTTTTTGCTGAGGTCATAATTTGATATTCTGGTCAGTCATGAGCTGGCCTACCAGCCTTCCAAGGGAAAGCGTTGATTTTTGGGACACCTGTTTACCCTTGGGAGAAATCGCCAAGTGTTTAAAATATAGAAATTTATTTGTATTATAGTTTGAAATGTTCAGGTCCCTTTACGCAAAATGAAAAAACAAAACTCTTTTAGGATTAATTTGTTGTCCCTATGTTTGTCTGTTTGTCCGTTTGTCTAGGCAATTTTCTGGGTAAAATCAATAAATGCTAATATTTACAGCCCTGTAAAATATACATATTATAACGTTTTTATGGCCTTTTGTTTAACTTTTTCATACAAATTTTCTCCTTATGAAAAATAGAGATCAACACTTCACATAATATTTTGCATTTGAAAGAAAGCACAGAAAGGAACTGTAGAACAAATAATGTAAAAAATATAAAACCATATCTTTCTATTCTAAAGGGATTAATAATTTACTGTTTGTTCAATGTGGCGATAGCTTTGTTTATTTTTTTTTTCTTTGTTACAAAGATAACAAATATTTTCATACAAGGTTTTCCTTAAGGGCTATTTCTCCGAATTTGTAACAAAATATTAAGAAATAATTATAACGGTAAAGTACAACTTTTAGCTAAGACAATTTATTGTTAAAAGTTTGCTATATGCATAAACATATTTTAATGATATTATGGTATCTTCAAAATAATTGGGTTTTCCATAAGCGTGATATCAGATTATTTAAGAAATTTACGGCTGGTATCACGACGACGGATAAGCCAATTATTTTATTACTATTGTAATATAATTAAAAATATGTTAATGCATACAGCAGACTTTTAACTATAAGTTTTCTTAACTAAATTATTGAAATTGTATTTCTCATCAAGAAGTGCAAGATGACAAGATATTCAAAATAAGTTAATTGAATTTGTGAAATGGTTTCAGGTCAAAACAGTTTTCCATGAAACGGTAATTGTTTATACTTAGCAAAGTGTGTAAACTTAGTCATCTTAACATGAACGACGCCTGTATTTCTCTCTTTTTTATTTCCAGTATAGATAAAAATATACAAACTTGTTAAACTTTGCGTAAAAACGGGGCAATATTGACTGACAGCTATTATGATGGTGTTTTATCAAATTTTGCTTTTTGGGCTGTATAGAGACGTAGTTAGATGTCACTAGAATATACTTACGAAAAAAGATATGAAGAAAATAAGCTGTAGACTTCACATTCGGTTTATACCTATTGTATGAATTTTAAGAAAAATATAGGGGTAAAGGGACCTCTTAAGTAAAACCTTGTATTAAACTATTTGTTATCTTAGTAAAAAATAATTCAAGGAAAAAAATAAACAAAGCTATCGCCACATTGAACAGTAGATAATTAATCCCTTTAGAATAGAACAACATGGTTTTCATATTTTTTACATTATTTGTTCAACAATTCCTTTCTGTGTTGACTTTTAAATGCAAAATATTATCTCAAGTGTTCATCCCTACATTTTCATAGTGAGAAAATTTGTATGAAAAACGTAAAAACCTAAAACGTTATATAAATAAAAACGTCAAAAGTATGTTTTTACAGCTTTATAGAGGGCCGTTTATATTGGTATTTATTAATTTTACCCAAAAAAAATTGTCTAGACAAACGGACAGACAGACAAACATAGGGATAACAAATTAATCCTAAAAGAGTTTCATTGTTTTCATTTTGCGTAACAGAACCTGAACATGTACCGACAGGATTATCTACGATCTAATAATTTTGCCATGCACTGTAAATATTTCAAAATAAATTTCTATATTTTAAATGCTTGGCGATTTATCCCAAGTAAGTGTACCTATATAATTTGCAAAAAACTTCACTTATTGGACCTGAAATGGTGAGCCAATACTAGAGGGTAATTTCACGAAAAGGTCATTGACCTTTGATACAGATCTCAGTAAGTATAAGTAAATTAATTTGGGTTTCAATAACGATCACAAAATTATTCTTTTAGAGTAACATATATTATTTTCCCGCATAAAAATATGAATTCATTCAAAATTCATTCAGTTTTGTTGTTATGACTATGGCACGATGTAGCTAAATCACTCATACGCATATTTTGTTGAGTTTTTAACGGCAGGAATATGATGCTCCTCGAAATATTACTTTATAAAATTAATTTCAATGTGTTTTGAAGTAGTTTTGGGAGATATTTATAGCTTGCAAAAAAGGGCACAGGTTCCACGTCTTACGGGCGCCAACGCTAGGCGTAGACTGGCAATATCTTGCTGCCGCTGACTGCATCAGTGGATTTACGTATTTTTGGAAAAAGGGGGTGCTTTTTTTGACCCGAATAACGTGGTATTTGGAAAATGAATAGATATCATTCACACTAATTTTATTAAAAAAAAACCAACAAAATCGCGAAAGCGATACCTGAAACAAAATCGATAAGAAGTGTGCAATAGAGGGTTACAAAAAAATTAATTGACAGTACAAATATGAATCGATTAACGTGGTTTGTGGAAAATGAATACCTTAAAGTTCAACCAAAAACATGTATTTTTTTTATGGCTATACGTAACCTAATTATTGCAACAAAATCATCCGAAAGCTGACATTTTATTTCTGTTTGTATTTTCGTTCCCCTTAAAGAAGGCCGACAAGTGGTAACTGATTTGCCTCGTTCTGGTCGACCCCCAACCGCTGCGAATGATGAAAACACCAATCTAATCAAGAGTCTGGTGCTTGAAAATCGTCGTATGAGTCTTAGAGAGTTAGCTCTAGAGGTAAAAGTATCTTTTAGGTCCGTTCATAATATTCTGACGGACATTTTGGGCATGAAACGCGTCGCCGCACGATTAGTTCCAAAAGAGCTCAATTTTGTCCAAAAAGAGCATCGAAAGCAGGTTGCTGAAGACATGATTTCCCGATCTTTTTCGGACTCCACCTTCATGAACCGCATAATAACTGGCGACGAGACATGGGTTTATGACTACGGTATGCAAACAAGTCAACGGTCTTCAGAATGGCGCCTCGAAAATGAACCGAAACCCAAAAAACCGCGTCAAAGCCGGTCGAAAATCAAGGTTATGCTGATAGTTTTCTTCGATTGCCGGGGTGTAGTGCACTATGAATTTCTTCCAGAGGGACAAACGGTGAATAAAGAATGTTATTTAGGCGTCATGAGGCGTTTGTGTGAGAATATCCGCCGAAAAAGGCCAGATTCATGGAACGACAATTCGTGGATTTTACACCATGATAATGCACCATCGCAAAAAGCCATAATCGTGCAAGAGTTTTTAGCCAAAAACTCGACGAATGTCATCGACCAAGTGCCGTACTCACCTGATATGGCTCCGTCTGACTTTTTCTTGTTCCCAAAGCTGAAGTTACCACTTCGAGGAAGACGTTTCGAGTCGATTGAAGCTATAAAAGAAAATTCGCTGAAGGAGTTGAAGACCATCCCCCAATCAGCTTACAAAAAATTTATGGAGGAATGGGTCAAGCGCTGGCGTGGCTGTATTGCAAGCGAAGGGGCCTATTTCGAAGGCGACAAAATAAATTTTGGCGAATAAATTACTTTTTTGGTTTTATTGAACAATTCCCGATAGTTTTTACACTGTACATATTAATATATTTTTACACATTTAAGACCAAACTCTAAACTCATGCAAAAGAAGAAACAAAAAACCTGATTAAATAGTTTCCATTTTAAGTAAGTGCTGATGAACTCTATTTTTAAAAACTGTTAGTGATAAAGATTCTCGTACCCTGACCGGTAAACCATTCCAGAGACGTATTGCGGAAATTGTGAAAGAATTAGTGAACATGTCAGTATTATGTGTCGGAGTTCGCAGAAGTAAACGGTTCTCAGGTCGCTGAGAGCGGCCAAGAGAATCGAGAAAAACAAACCGCTCTTTTAGATAAGGAGGGGATAGGGGGTCATTGAGGACATTAGTCTCGGGTGATAAAAAAAATTACTAAAGCGAATGCTTCTTGCATTGTTGCAGGCACCTTTTCGAATTTACATAATTTTCTATGCCCTTGAGTAATTTTCCACATCCAAAGCGATTAATATTCCAGATACTTCCGTGGAGTTGATATTCTGTGATTCGGTTGTTTGCTGAACTTTATAATCGAAGCAGACTGAACCAAAAAAGGGTAATCAGGCTTCCTCTTCCAGGCTTTAGGAAGTACATGTTTGTGCTCGGTGGTGTGAGAGATTTACCTTTCTTTGTAAATAAAATTTTATTTTTTAGGCTTTACTGTCTTTAATTACTTTTGTTTAAAAACCTTTAAATAATAATGAATATTTAAACACTATGAACTACCTCCACGACGTTCTTAAATATCACTAAATTTATTTAACTTCACAGAAATGAATTATCTAACGGTTCGTTAAACATATTTATCGACTTTAAATAGTCTTGTGTAAGTGGCCCTAAATAATAAATATCAATAATAATGAATATTTTTATTTATCAATACTTATACACACTACATAACAAGGTCATTTATACCATATATATAACGTAATGTAGATACTTATAGTTCCCACTGATGAAAATCTGAACTGAATAGTTTCCTGGCAAAATTACGATTTTGGGCAAAAATATTATCAACAATGTTCCTCTTGCCGTTTTCAATATAATTGCACATATTATTAAAGGAAATGGATTGTTCCACAACTTTTTTTCTGACAATGTTACTGTGAAACGAACGACCGAGGACTTAGATAGGCAAGTTTGATGTAAAATGTGACGCAAACTATTATTTTTTCTAATTTACCTACTTTGAATAGAGTAAATCTTGAAAACCATAAGTCTTACCGTAATTACGTATAGAAGCAAAGTTGTGGGAAATTTACTAAGCTTTAGTTTCATACTACAAATATTTTCTGTAAAGCATACAGTTTTCGAGTTATGAGCAAAAAACTGAAAAAAGGGACCTTTAACACCCTCCCCCCACCCTAGCAGGGGGGGTAATTGAGAGGAATTTATTTGAGGTTTTCCAGAGCACCTATCCCTACACAATCCTGAAGCTTTTGGAACTACATAATTTAGTGCCGCTGATTTTTTCATTTAACTTGGATTATTAAGGCAACTATCCTTGTGAAAATGTAAAATTTTACAGTTTTGAATGTCGAACACGTCGCATCCTCTTGATTTGGGAAATTGAAACTCTGAGTCTTTGATTTATTTATCCTCTAGATAAGCCGTGATGGCGCAACGACGTAGATAAAAAATAAACTTTTAACAAAAAAATAGCAACCGACTTCAATAGTAACAGCAGTCATTCACTGAAAAGTTAATAATAATTCTATAAAGACCAAAGCAACACTTTTGCCGACTTCTTTCTTCTTGAAACGTTATGTTATGTTATCTAGAAGTCGGCGTTCTTATATTGGTTTTTATGTTGCTATATCGTAGGAAATACGCCGACTTCTAGATAACATAATGTTTCAGGAAGAAAGAAGTCGGCAAAAGTGTTGCTTCGGTACCATCGGTCTTTATAGAATTATTATTAACTTTTTAGTGAATGACTGCTGTTACTATTGAAGTCGGTTGCTATTTTTTTTTTAAGTTTATTTTATTTCACATTTTTTAGTGTTGCTGGGTTAAATTGTGAAATATGGGTAGTTCTTGCAAACGTGGTTTTAATATGAAACGAAGTTCAAGTGAGTATAAGTAGCTATGTTTGAGTAGCTTCCTGCTATCAATCTCAAGTTATGTGCTGTCATTCGTTAAAGAGTTCTACGGTGATGAAGCCAAGATCGAAGGTCAGGTGGGTACACTGGCAATTTTCAAGCAATGCCCTGCAATGAGCACCATAACACAAACTGATTGCCGCAATCCAAGGTTATGTGCTGTCATCCGTTGAGGAGTTCTATGGTGATGAAGCCAGGATCGAAGGTCAGGTGGGTATTCTGGTAATCTCCAAGTAATACCCTTGAATTAGCACCCTAACGCAGTGATTGCCGCAATCTCGAGTTATGTGCTCTGATCCGTTGAGGAGTTCTATGGTGAATATGGTGATGAAGCCAGGATCGAAGGTCAGGTGGAAGAATGATGATTTTCAAGTAATACCTTGTAATCAGCACCCAGGTACAACGCGATTACCTCAATTTCGAGAGGTATGCTGTCATTTTCTGAGGAGTTCCACTGCCTATCTCTGAAGACCTTCATCAGATCATGACCAAACCCAAAATGGGACCTACCTGGAAGTACACTCTTTCAAACAAAAAAAGAATTGTTCAAATCGGTTCAGAAATGACGGAGTTATGGAGTAACAACGACAAAAAAGAAAAAAAAAAACATACAGTCGAATTGAGAACCGCCTCCTTTTTGAAGTCGGTTAAAAATAGCAGGTAACTGTTACCTCATAAGCGGCTCGCTGTCCCGCAGTGTTAATTGTGTTGCCACGAGCAAAATTCCCTGTGTGAGCGTCTAATTAATAGACCTATGTTGGACAAGATTTGGGTTAAAAAGAAAACAAATTTTGTCATACCTACTACACGGAAACATCATGTACACTTATAAAGTGGTAAAATTTGTTTGTTTGTTTGTTTGTATTATTAATGAGAATGAGCACGAACGTAAATTTTACGCATGTGTATGAAATTACACTTACCGACAGTAGAGCGTGCAAAAAAAACTCAAGAGGCTTTTTCAATATCGCTATTATTTCATCCATTTTTTTTTCGACTTTACTGCTTTTATGGATGACATGTGGTTCACAATAGGGATGTCCTCTGAGTTCGCAGGACTCGCCGGCGTATTTTATGGGTTCTTGTTATTAATATTATATTTTTATATGATTTAGCTAGCAACTACATATCTTCTTAATTATTTATTTTCAGAATACCTAGTGATCCTATAATGAGAAGTCGATGGATAGACGTTATAAGAAAAGCCGTGGAGAAGAATTCTGGAAACCTGCTAAAACAACTGTCATATGCTTTGATCATTTCCATGCAAAATACTTTAAAAATACATAAACAAAAACATTATATACAATTTTATAAAAACTAAAAATACAACCATGTCAATCAGTTAGGCAATGAGTCATAGTTACGTTGTTTCATTTAAAAAAATACATTCTAACTTCACCTTACCACTATGTTAGATATTTGAATTCCATTTTATATCCTTTTACTTTCTTGAACACGCCTACCTCCTTAACGTGATCAGTTTTTCCCCATAAATATTGGGTAGTTTGTCTTTAGCTGGCATCTCTATATACGCTCACAGAGATAAATGAAATGGAGGGCGCGAGTGTAAGACAACGCTGTCACGCACACAAGCATACATAAGCTGGCCAGTTTTTATAGTAAGGATAATAGAGCGACGCCTTATCTACAGTAGAGCCACTGAGTGATGGCGCCTATGACGTTTAAATGCCTACAAAATATCGTAATTATTTAAAAGCAAGTGTGAATTAAAAAATGTAATACTTCATAGTTGATAGTGATGTACTACTTGTTTTGGTTATTATTTTTCGATTTGAATGTTGCTTTTTTGTGCAATATAATTCGTATAGAAACAAAGAATTTTTTTTTAAAAAGTTTCTCTTTTTTATAGGTCGTGTTTGAGGTCGCCAAGTTGCGCAATAATATTTAGTTAAAAACAAAACAATGACGAAGTTAAACTAAACGAAAATAAATGATAGTAAAATACTTTTTTCGATTTAGATATTTGAACATCTCTTGGGGGCCCCGGGGCACTACACTGCATAGCCCTCCGATAGCTACGCCACTGGTTTTGGCATATTTTCCTTTTGTATCATTATGTTGAATGTTGAATGACGTGTCTAATGTTGAGTAAACTCACACTTGTGTTTTTATTTTTAACCGAAATTTGAAATGTACCTCATCACTAAATGCAGCTGTTATAAGTGCCATCACTCAGTGGCCCTACTTTAGCTAGAGGATAAATAATCAAAGCTCTGAATACACATACCTTGATTTTTAATCTAAGGTACCATATCCAGCGTTTTAACATATATTAATTTTATAGTTAAAGTATACTTTACGCCTAACTACAAAAACATAAAAAAATAGTTTTTTACCATTTTCAATGTGCTATCAATCCAGTTACTGACGCCTGTAAAGAATTATTATTTAACTGAGCAAGAGAAGACGTTTTTCGAAACAATTCCTTCCAGTTAACCTCCGATTTGGTAGAAATTTAGTAAATTTAAGATCGTCGGATAAATAGACAAAAGGTGTTCGAAATTAAAATAAAACAAATACATATGTTAAGTTTTACACACGAAATCTGACTTTATTAGTCAAACAATACAAAACATAATGACTTAAATCAGTAAACAGAACAACTTATTCTTACTCAGTAACGGATAGCCATTTGGTACAATAATAATTTTATGAAACATATTCAATAAGCTTTACCATTTTTATTTTTATTTTAAAATAAATTAAAAATGAAATCATAGTCACCTTACGCAATGAAATGACGTGTCATTCGTGTCTTAGATAGATACATAAAACTTCATAAAATGAATGGTGACCGTTTCCTGAGATTTTTTATTTGTCATTGGAAAAAAAAACAATTGAAATACTAGTATTCGTATTTAGTTAACTTAATTTTTAACCGATAAGTCATGTTTTACAACTCCTGTTTACCGATTCAAAGTCATAATGTATGTTTAAATTGATTACAAACAAGGTCATCAAGGACAGCACACGCAATGTTCACCATAACAGTATCCACAGGGATGTCCTTGAGTAACGCATTTCCAGTTACACTGGAATGGATCGCATCCTTGGCCTTGCAGAACAGGGGCATCTGAAAGAAACAAAATTACTTAGTTACATCAATACGTTAAAGTGGTTGCGTCAGTTTTCGTTCCCGAACGCATTTATAACTTATTATTGTTTTTATTATTTTTGAATAAAAAGTATTACTTAAATAAATGTAATTTATGACATTATGCGAAAATAGTAGCTTTTCTAGCGGTTGTGTTGGTAATTTATATATTACTTTGTTAACGATCCTGCACAACAACTTTAAAGCGTGTTTATAGTTGGTTGTGCAGGATAATTTACAACGTAATGCATTAAATAACACAACATTGCAAAAAAAGCCTTATACCCATTAAGGCGTATGACCACGCTAAATAAGCAACTCGATGTGTGTCGGTACAAATATCAACGGAAACGACATTGAAATAATGTTCATTTCAGCGTGCCTTGAAAAGTGGCTGTTACGAAAACCACTGCGTCTCCGGCTAGCGCAAAATAGAAGAAAATAATACTTTTCACATGGACGCCATTAACGGAAAAAAATTTGAACTTAAATTTTGTAGATATAAAAATTTCCTATAATTTGGTGAAATAATAATTAATATTAATATATAATAGGCGTTTGGAAGGAGTAAGAGAATTCTTGTGTTAATTATGTGAAACTTTCAATGACTTCCATTTTTTTTGTCAAAATTTACAATAGAAAAACAGTTTATGAAACTTAAAATTTGATTTTGACTCTATAATGCCTATCATATATTTTTATGAAAGTTTTTAGACCACCCGTGTGGGAGGAGTAGGCCTTCAAAAACAGGTCCAAATTGCAGTTGGCGTATCCATTCGCCTTAAACCATTGTCGCGTAAAGCCATAAATCACATTTATTTGATGCTTTTTATTCAAAATTAAGAATACAATAATAAGTTGTGCGGTTGGGAACGAGTCCTAACGCAACCACCTTAAAGATATGTTTTACAGGAATATCCATCGATTTGGTTACTCTAAACATTACTTAAAGTGCATTACAAACTAGAAAAGGTCAATTAGAAACCAATTTCAAGTAAGACAAATATTTTGAAAATATCTTTCTTTTCGTGAAAGTAAAAGCAGATTCGAATCATAGCTAAATTTCTTTTTTATTTTTCTTATCAAAAATATGCTTTCCAAAAAAAAAATTGAGATTCGAATTTGCGGAGACCGTATTGCGGATTCTTATTTAAATATTTATTTATACTTCTGAAATTATTATAAAATGATAAAACATGCTTTTTAATCGTCATACTTAAATGTTCACAAAAGTGATCCGTCTTTTTTCTCTTTGTTTACAAATACCCTAGCCCTCGACCAAGATATGTTAGAAAACATAACAAAACACTTCAACATGGTCAACTCGATAGGTGTATCTAATAAAACTAAATCTCATTTCTAACGGACTAAAAAAACAAGGTGCTTGAGACCGGTTTAGCAGCGGAATTGAGAAAAACCCGCCTTTTTCTAATTAATCGACCATACATTTATATTCAAAACTTACTCAATAGTTCTTTAACAAAACTTTAGTGTAAAGCGTCATTGCAAGGTTTCGAAATTTTATATTAACACACAGTATATTAATTATTTTCGTAATAAAGTAACATTATAATTAGTGCAATATATTTCGGGCCCTAATTTTATGTGTAATTTTCATCTCATTTAAGTAAAGATTGGAAAAAAAAACATGAATTTCAAGAAAATCTCTGGAATAGCATTGGCGCATTATCAATATTGTGATCAAATTAGAGACATAACAATGACAAAACATATTTCAGAACCATAATAAAACATCAAACAACATTATAAAAAAAAACAGTTTTCCGATACAATGTATGTCCCTTCCCAAAAATTTTGCAAAAACTCAAAATAACTGAGGTTTTCCGTGGGCGGCAGTTGATTACAGCAAAGTTAAATATTAGGCAACATAGCAGAACTTCAGAAAAAAATCAAATTATGTTAATTGGTGTTTCATTAATTAAGAAGGACCGATTTTAAAACAAGAAAATTTAGTAATTTGTTATCAACGATGTTGAATTAAATTCGGAAAAATATTTTCATAAGGACCTCTTATCTGATTCATAATTAATTAATTAAGCGATACTTACTGCCAAATTCATGCCATGCCACACTTATGCTCACAAAAGCAGAAAAAAACAGTATAACAAAACATAAAATATAAGAAGCATTCATGATGAATTTTTGTAGTACAGTTAAACAGTGATTTATTTTGAATAATGATAGTTAATTTATACCCGACTTATACTCAATGTAAATATTTGTTATTAATTACCATGAAATTGTAATTTTATATCATTTAGTAAGGCTGGACCTACCCGAGCCTAGAACACGAACAACGCCAGGGTTCGATAGAAGAAATTATGACTCTTTTTATATTGAAACAAATATAAGTTTCGCTAGGAAAATCATACCTTCACACACACTTTAACCCTTTTAATCCCTGATTGATACACTATCCTCACACACATTCATAATATTTATTATAATATACAATTATCTTATTATTATGTTATATAGTGTACTACACGAATAATGAACCTAGAGTATAAAATTAAATGGGTACTTTGTTATACCTTTATACTAGTTAGTTGTTAAAGAATAAATTGTTCCTATGAGTTTTGTAATTAACACGTTAAGGAACAGTATGAACCCATTCGTATACCCTGCATTGACACTATTAATTTTCATACACTACCTATAGGCGTAATGTTATATGACAGTAAAATGTATGACAGACTATAAACTTGTACTATAAGAACTTTTGTTGTGACAGTAGGTCCATTCAAATCACTTCTGCAGTGACAATACTTATGCTGTCCCTTACACCAGTAAGGAAAAACGATCGCCGTGAGACGTACTGTATTTATGCGAACGAAAAATCTATCGTCGACAGGCGTACTGTCGTATTCCGTATTCCGATCGTACCGCATGTGGGCGGTACTGTCCCACAACGTGTGTAAGTTTTTCTCAGATAACAGACAAATCTAGTATGGGAAATATAGAACCGTCTATCAAAAGCCACTTTGTAAATAAAGTAACTTGAGGAGTGTGTACTTGTTTCGGGTGTCTGGAATCATTATTTGGTAAAGTACAGACTGTAATATTATTAATATGTAATACTCGTATAATTAATGTAATATTTGGTAACAGAACGGCTTCATGTGTCCGTGCCCGGGATAGGTATGTACTAATAAAGTAATAACACGATAACATATTTGTTTTTTTTTGTAGTTATCTAGGTACTTATGTAAATTAGAAGTAAAGTTTGAATAAATTAAATTATTATTATTATGTTGTCTATAGATAATATATTTCAACCCTAGTTTTTTTAAATTTTAAAGTTTTAAAGAACGCGGTTACGGTAACGAATTGTTTTTTTTTTTCATAAAATAAATAACACTAACTTTAAAAAAATCTATTAAAATCCAAATATTTTTGCCGATAAAATATTTCAGTATAAGCTAAAAACCCTCCATTATGTTGTTCCTCCATTCTGTTTGACTCTCGTGATTGTTAATCTTACCCGCCGAAAACGAATAGACTAACCAATGAGCCTACCATTTATAGCTTCTATTAAAAGCTAATAAAGTCTTTGCCATTGGCTTTTTTGTGTTTGTGTAAATCTTTAAAATATAAATGTATGAAAGACACACAACCCTATTTAGAAGCCACAAGATGTTTAGTTTACTGGAAAATATTATCAAATCAAAACATTTGATTAAAAAAACAGTTGTGTCATAGACAACGGAAAATTATCAAATCAAATACTTCTTATTCCGCCTCTTTACTCAATCATAGACTTAGGAATCATTGGCGCCGCATCCGTTTTTAAGATTCCGAACAAATAAGCATTAACTTATCTTATCATGAATAACAAATAGTTAGTTATGAAAATACGTAATAATCAGCAATAAGTAAAATCCTTCTTCAAAAATTCTGTTCCTGAAAGTTCTGAACATGCATATAAGTATCCACTTCAAATAAGAAGCGTGTTTTTTGTACAAACTTCCGGTTTCTAGTATCCGCTGACAAATACTGCTGTTACATTTACTACGGAATCCTCGGTCGTTGTTTAACTTCCATTTGACCGTGTTTTATCACAGTAATTATGAGAAAATGTAGATCTGTCCTTCAAGTCCAACAACAGTCACAGTTACAGTAAATTAACATTAGTCTCGGATGATAAATAAATAACTAAAGCGAATGCGTCTTGCATTGTTGTAGGCACCTTTTAGAATTTACATAATTTTCTACGCCCTTGAGTAATATTCCAAATCCGAATCGATTAATATTCCAGATATTTCCGTGGAGTTTATATTCCGTGATTCAGTTGTTTCCTGAACTTTAAGGCGACTATCCTTGTGAAAATGTGAAAATTGATATTTTTGAATGTCGAATACGTCGCATTATGTCGATTTAGGAAATTGAAACTCTGAATACACATGCCTTGATTTTTAATCTAAGGTACCATATCCAGCGTGTTTACATATATTCATTTTATAGTTAAAGTAGCTTTACGCCTTACTAAAAAACATGAAAAAAAAAACTGGTTTTTCACCATGTTCTAGTCAAAAACGGGATAAAATGCAGAACTAATGAAGCAGACATGGTTTATAAAACTGAAGACCATCTGAATGGTTTGTGGTTACAACGTCACGGAAGGTCAAATGAAAGACAACGATTTGTTACTACCCTGAAACCTGACACCTCATCTCACAGATTTCAAAATAAGAGGTGTCATTCGTTTGCTAAAATCTGTATACTGCAATCGTAGGAGACGGGTCACTTCAAACGTCAGTGCATCCCCATTAGACACGATGCCTTGGTCGTCACTACCACTAAGCTTTCAGCAAACGTTTTGCGTCAACGACGCCTCTACCTCAGACAACTCGATACGCGATACAGGTATGTACCTGGTCGCTTCTCTCCCATAGAGCACACAACGTCAACGACCACGTGAGATGGCTCGCTGGCTAATTTACTACTCCACTAACAACCCTCTACATGAACATAGGTATATATACAGTGTGTCCCTCGTACAAGTGCACATCCGAAAGTGGGTGAAACTAGATCTAAATATATCGACAAAAACAAAGAAAAAAAAATTTTTTTTTTTTATTTTAGAAAAAATACTCCACCTGGGTATCTTTGTATGGGACGCGAGCGCAGTGCCTTTGAGTAACCGCTCGTAGAAAATATTTTATTTACGATAGAACGTTGTATTGTATTTTTTTTAGAAAGATAATGAAATAGGAATAAAAATATAGTAAAACGGGGACATTATTTTGAAAACATTGACTATTACTGAAAAAAAAGACGCAAAAATTAAGGAAATGATCTTTTAGGATAATATTTTTATGATAATGGTAGTTGATTATGTTTTGTTTTTGATTTGGTATGCAACTTCTATTCTTAAGGATTATAAAAGTTTTATTTTATTGCATTACTCGCGCTAGATCAAAAGTTATGACATATTTTATACATAGTCTCCATGGTAGGCAAAAAAGTTTTTAAAACGTAAATATTATTAAACAAAGATATCCTAAAAAAAAAATTTTTTTTTGTCGATAATATAAGGTCTAGTTTTATCCCTTTTTGTATGTGCACTTGTATGAGGGACACAATGTATATATGTATTGGCCTATACATACATACACATCTACATCCGTGTAATTTGTAACCATAAAAGTCTGGACTCGGACTTGACTATTGAATTACTATTCTTATTGTGTTTGCACCGATATCATGTTATTGATATTGGTTCTATATTATTTTTTTAAGTTAATATGTTAATATTTACTTGGTTCAGGATATCATAAGCCATAAAAGGAAGAGGTAAGAAGAGACACATAGAGACATATGCTTTAAAGGCTCTAATTTATTACGTTACTTTTTAAATCTTTTGTCAAAATGGCCCAAAATCAATTTAACAAAGTGGAAAGAAAAAAACCACTAGAGGATATATTACTAATTAAAATGGAATAATATATAACAACAATAACAAATTTAACATAGCCTTAACTAAACTATTATACTATATTGACCTACCTAGGAATGAATTATAATATTATGTAGGTACTTAAGAGGCATCTAGTAGCCCTCTCAAGATTGCTATGCCCCTACAGGGCGTCACCTGTACTTTTCTAGTTATGTAAGATCTTCTAAAACTTGTGACATTGCAATAAATGATTTGAATTTGAATTTACTAATAGATACTCTAAGGTGCAGAGTCAAGATTCTACACAAAATAGCCTAAAGTCTCGACAAAGATAGCGTGATAGTTATTTTAACGATTGTTGGTAGTCTCGACCGTCAATACTACCGACTGAAATCGGATGCGTATCGAATTCAACTGTCAACTTTACGATTGCTGCGAATGTCTTTGCAACTAAATTTGACAGCTCGATCAGTGAAACGTTACGGTCATTAATGCCTGTGGGTTAATTACACGCAACGAGCCTACAACGCCCTGCGTGTGCAATAAAACAACGCCTTTAGGATGCTGTTGCGGCTGCCGCGATTCTGCAGTGCATCTGGCATGTTTGCGGAGGCGCGTACAGATGATTTCTACGCCATAATGCGCAAGAAAACTGCCTCTATGCTACTCAGACTACGGGGCAGTGGCAACGGCATCCTAAAGACGATTGCGGACCAAATGGATTGTCCCATCCAGAAATTCTGGATGGAAAGATCCATTGGGTTATTTAAATAATCAATTATATACATGTTCTCTTTCTTTTACTAACCTAGTTTTAAGCCTAACACTAACCTACCTATGGATTTTTAATCTGAAAATAAACAGTCATTTATTTATTTATTTATTTATTAACCTACATATAATTACAAAACAAAATTCTAAATATTATAAAACGCATTCAAAGAAAAGGTTCGGAAGCTAGAGTAATGGCGGAAGCTTATTTAACGTGGAACTTGGCTGTGGTCAAACATCGACACAAAATGGTGAGACGACGGCAAAACAAGAGGAACTGGCGATATAGCAAAAATCCGCTTCTTTCGACGACGCCGAGTTTTTTAGGCTTTAAAGAATCTCAGAAGAATATAACTACCTTGTAGAGGAACTACGGCCATCTCTTCAAAGACGACCGCAGCTTTAGCTGTACAGACCTTCCACGGAATCCCAAGTGTTTTCTTTTAAAAATATAAGTCTTAAGAGTGTGGCCTACCCTAACAACTTGTTTATTACCCTTCCAACACAATAAGTCCAACCAATGGCAGACTCTATTTTGATAGAGGCGATTATATGTTGGCTCATTGGCCTCTTTTTCTTGGACGCGTAATCTAATAATCAGGCAGCGAAACAACAAATTTGAATGTTTTTAGACTTTTAGGCTAATACTAAAATATTTTGTAGGCAAAAAATATTGGGTTTAAGTTGATTCCCTTCACATTTTTAATATCTATTTTATGATTAAAAAAACAAGTGGATTCCTTAACCGCGTTAGTCTGCGGAACGTTTAAAAAAAAAAGTGTTGGAAATATAAATTTTTGGACAAAAATATTTATTATGTTTATTTTGCGAAATCCATTGCTATGAATATTCTAAATATTATTAAGAGTGCATTACAAACTAGAATAGATCAGAAACAAAATCAAAGACAAGAATTTCAAAAAATTCCCCGGGACAGGATTCGAACCTGCAAACATTTGTTATCAAGACAAGCGCGCTAGTAATTGTGCCACCGAGATTCCCACCCAGACCGGTAAATTCTTCCATCGTAATTGTCCACTGTTATTTTTGCTTCTGCCTGATATACTAGCATGTACTGCACATATAGAACGCTCACGAGGGCGTTATGTGATTTCACGCCTTGTTCTTAAGAAACAGGTGGCGCTGTCGTCACTACAATATTGTTGCTTCAGACAGTTATAAAAATCACAGTTCTCATTAACTAAGATTATGTTTATTTTGCGAAATCCATCGCTATGAATACTCTAAATATTATTAGAGTGCATTACAAACTAGAAAATATCAATCAGAAACAAATCCAAAGGCAAGAATTTGAAAAAATTCCCCGGGCCAGGATTCGAACCTGTGACCTCTTGTTATCAAGACAAGCGCGCTACCAATTGCGCCACCGAGGTTCCTACCCAGACCGATAAATTCTTCGATCATACTTGTCCACTGTTATTTTTGCTTCTGCCTGATATACTAGCTTGTACTGCACATATAGAACGCTTACGAGGGCGTTATGTGATTTCACGCCTTGTTCTTAAAAAACAGATGGCGCTGTCGTCGCTACAATATTGTTGCTTCGGACAGTTAAGAAAATCACAGTTCTCATTAACTAAGATTATGTTTATTTTGCGAAATCCATCGCTATGAATACTTTAAATATTATTAGAGTGCATTACAAACTAGAAAATATTAATCAGAAACAAATCCAAAGGCAAGAATTTGAAAAAATTCCCAAGGCCAGGATTCGAACCTGTGACCTCTTGTTATCAAGACAAGCGCACTACCAATTGCGCCACCGAGGTTCCTACCCAGACCGATAAATTCTTCGATCATACTTGTCCACTGTTATTTTTGCTTCTGCCTGATATACTAGCTTGTACTGCACATATAGAACGCTCACGAGGGCGTTATGTGATTTCACGCCTTGTTCTTAAAAAACAGATGGCGCTGTCGTCGCTACAATATTCTTGCTTCAGACAGTTAAGAAATTCACAGTTCTCATTAACTAAGATTATGTTTATTTTATTTATTTATTTGGTCTACCAAGTGATTATACACTTTACAAGTTGTAAATTACAACATACAATTAAACTAGCGTACAGTAGGAATAGAGTGTAACTCCAATAACAGGTAAACACTACCTACATGCAATAAAAATGAGAGGAGTGACGTGTGATGCCAGCGCCAGTTGGTGGAAGCGAAATTCATCGCTATGAATACTCTAAATAGTATTAGAGTGTATTACAAACTAAAAAAGATCAATCAGAAACAAACACAAAGACAAGAATATGAAAAAATTATCCGGGCCAGGATTCGAACCTGCGACCTCATAATAATATTTATGTTAATACATTGCTTATTAATACGTTCCCTTGAAAAAAACCTCCGTCTTGCGTTGTTTTTGTGCTAGGCTCAGGTAGAGGCTTAATTTTTTTTTCTTGCAGATACTGACAACACTCCGGTTTTATGCCTCTGGATGCTACCAGCTACCTGTTGGCCTACGGTAGGGTTGCACTATGAGCCAGAAATCTGTCAGTTGTGTAATTCGCCAAGGGACCTTTGAAAGGACTTTTGCAATAAATTTAAATTTGCTCAGAAAATTTGTTATGTTTCCGATGACCCAAAGAGAGCGGCAAAGTGCAAAAGAAATTTTTCAGAAATGCTACTCATCCATTCCCAGACATAAGATGGCAGCACAACAAAATTATTTGCAAAATAAACGAAGACTTATATTAATAATAATAATAATAATAATAATAATAAGCCTCTCAAAAGCCAACCCTACGTCCGAGCCGAACATCAGGCCACGTGAGAGGCGGGCAACGAGTACAAAACTTACGCGGCTAACAGGGCAATGGCATAACGCAGGGCAGCTTGAGGCGAGCTGTTGGGCAGTAGCGACCCCACGGACCCAAACGTGCTCCCGGGGGAAGGCCCTGTTCCTCATCTTCGGCTTGCCTTTGTTGGCTGGCTAGAGTTAACAATGACGAGGGACAGATCCTCCACCTCTGGCTTGCCGTGGGAGGCCGGTCAGAGTGGAGTAGCAAGAGCTATATGCTCGAAGGGTGGATGTGAAACGTAAGTGGCGAGTGGGCATGTAATGCTGGACCCTCAGGGAGTAAGTGATCGTCGTTTAAAGTCCAGTGACACGTCTCCACCCTTTAGCCGCTCAGCATATGTTGCCCCCTTGTCTCTTCGTGCGAGCGACCGTTTGGGGGGCCCATTTAATTGAGTTGGCTTGTCTCCGCCTGTCCATTTTTCCGTGTTATTAACATAGGTCGGGCAGGCACTATATATAGTTTCTTCCATAATTCCAGATATCCAGTCCACTAGCACCTCTGTCCAATAGTCTGGTTTCCTTTGTTTTCATTCCTTACAATTACTTTTACTCTGACCGGGGATTGTCCTTGGCTGTACTCCTCCAGTACGTACAGGGATAATCGTCGGTTAGTGTCACATCACATTTGGATGAAATTGTTTAAAAGGCCTCTACGTGTTGGCTTCGGCCCCACGCACGCCTCCCAAAGGGCTGGGACTACATTCCCGAGATATAATAAACATATACAATAATAATAATAATTAAATAAACGAAGGAGTTTGATATTCTCAGTTTCTGAAAGGAAAAACAACACGAACGAGGAATAATAACAGTTTAATTTTTTTAAACCAATCCACAGTGTTTCCAATGAATAAACTTACATATTCAACGAATTATTTTGTATCTCATACGATATAGAAAGCGTCTCCAGAAATTTCTCCCCTTTGAAACTAAAGTTACTCTCGCACAATCTCTACTTTTGCCGATCATCAACTACGCTGATGTCTGTTTTTTTAGATGCCAGTCAGGAGCTGCTTGGTAAACTTGAACTTGTTTATCTATGGACTAAGAAAATATGATCATGTATCTCAGTACCGTGAACAATTAAAATGGCTTCCCATTAAACAGCTTCAGTATGTTCATATCCTCTGTTGCGTTTTCAACATTTTAAAGAGTCCCACTTCTCCTCCATACCTCCGCGATCGTTATGAGTATATTTTCTTTAAAGACAAGCAAGTCAGGTCTCATACAGTCTCACTTTTAAAAACACCTTCTCATAACACCGGGGCTGAAACCGGGGTATGGAAACTCTTTCACTGTTAAGTCCATCAAACTGTGGAACTCCCTTCCTCACACTATCAGGGATAGCCCCTCCATTGGTGTATTCAAAAGGAAAATAAAAGAGCACTATCTTCGACAACCATCGTGTAGGTGTATGTATATATATAATTTATTGTGTATTTATTTACTGAATATGTATTGTTATATTTATTTATACTATGTAGGCATTAAATTTTATGTAGTTTGTTATTATTTTTAACTAATTAGGTATCTACTATTAATTTAATCTTGTTTCTATATAAGTATTATCGTGCACAATATGAATATCTTATTTATTTCAAATATCCTTATCACCCTTGGTTTGCTGGAAGAAATCTCATTATTGAGATAAGCACGCCATTGTACATATCTTTCGTCATATAATTTAGAATTAAGTTTTCTGTGTGCAATAAGAATAAACATATTATATATAGAGGACAATTTTAATGTTGAAAGGTTTAATGTTGAAATAGACTAAAGGTTTTAGAAATTAAAATAAAACAAATATGTTAAGTTTTACACACGATATCTGACTTTATTTGTCAAACAATAAAATAAAAAATTACCTAAATCAGTAAACAGAACAACTTATTCTTACTCAGTAACGGATAGCCATTTTGTTAAAATAATAATTTCATGAAACATATCAATAAGCTTTACCATATTTTTTTTATTCTAAAATAAATGAAAAATTATACATTGTCACCTAACGCATATGACAGTTAAATGATAATGAAATGACGTGTCAATCGTGTTATAGATAGATACAAAAAACTTCATAAAATGAATGGTGACAATTTACTGAGATTTTTTATTTGTCATTGGAAAGAAAATAAAACGACTGAACTACTTTTACTAGTTTTAAGTTAACTTCATTTTTAACCGATAAGTCATATTTTACAAATCCTGTTTACCGATTCAAAGTCATATGTATCTATGTGTGAATTGATTACAAAAAACGACATCATAGACAGCACATGCATTGATTAAAAACACAGTATCCGCAGGGATGTCCCTGACTAACGCATTCCAAGTAGCACTGGAATGGATCGCATCCATTGCCTTTCAGAGCAGGGGCAACTGAAAGAAACAAAATTACTTAGTTACATCAATACTTTAAGGTGGTTGCGTCAGTTATCGTTCCCGATTGCATAACTTATTATTGTTTTCATTAATTTGGAATAAAAAGTATTACTTTAATAATACTTGTTGTACAGGATCATTTACAACGTAATGCATTAAATAACACAACATTGCTAAAAAAGCCTAATTTACATTAAACCATTGTCGCGTAACGCCATACGTCACATTTATTTGATGCCTTTTATTCAAAATTGAGAATACAATAATAAGTTGTGTGGTTGGGAACGAGTCCTAACGCAACCTAACTGTTTTACAGGAATATCCATCGATTTGGTTACTCTAAACATTACAAACTAGAAAAGGTCAATTAGAAAACAATTTCAAGTAAGACAAATATTTTGATAATATATTTCTTTTCGCGAAAGCAAGAGTTAGCAGATTCGAATCATTGTTCAAAGATTTTGTGAATTTTATTATCTTAAATAGATATTCCAGAAAAAAAAATCTAATTTGCGGAGACCAATAGAAATTTTGCGATTACAACATACACAAAATATAGGTACTTAATAAGGTTTTGAGTGAACTATTGAGTGAATTTTTAATTTAAGTGTTCTGTTTCGATTAATTAGAAAAAGGCGGGTATTTCACAATCCGGCTGCGATACCGATCTTGACAACATAAATAAATAATTAAATATTTCTTACAAAAATAAAAATAAGATTATTATTATTTAAATATTTATTAATATTTCTGAAACTGTTATAAAATGATAAAACATGCTTTTTTAACGTCATTAAATATATAAGAGTTTGCAAAAGTGATTCGCCTTTTTTCTCTTTGTTTACAAATACCTTAGCCCTCGACCAAGATCTGTTAGAAAACATTACAAAACACTTCAACATGGTCAACTCTATAGGTGTATCTAATAAAACTAAAACTCATTTCTAACGGACTAAAAAAACAAGGCGCTTAAGAGCGGTTTAGCAGCACATTGGGAAAAACTCGCCTTTTTCTAATTAATCGAAAATACACTTATATTAAAAACTTACTGAATAGTTCTTTAAACAAAAGTGTTAACTTTAGTGTAAACCGTCATTGCAAGCATTCACAACACTTTATATCAAATTATTTACGTAATAAAGTAACATTAAAATTAGTGGAATATATTTCGGGCCCTCATTTTATGTGTAATTTTCATCTCACTTAAAGGTCGGAGTTCGGAAATCGGACAAAAACAGGGTTCGGCATTATCACTTTAGATGATAGTAAATATTAAAATTTCTAAACAAAACAAATACCACTTGCTACTTTATAAAATGAAGAATACGATCATAGAAAACGATTGCTGTCAATTTTATAGTGATTACAGAAAAAAAATATATAAATGTCAAGAAAATCTCTCGAATAGCATTGGCGCAATATCACTATTAAATTAGAGACAATGACAAAACATGTTTCAGAAACATAATAAAACATCAAACAACATAATTTAAAAATCAATTTTCCGATACAATTTATAGCACGACCCAAAAATTTTGTAAAAATGTCAAAATAACTGATGTTTTCCGTGCGCGGCAGTTGATTACAGCGAGATTAAAAAACGAAAACGACAGAACAGGACTTCAAAAAAAAATCAAATTATGTTAATTGGTGTTTTAATAATTAAGGAGGAGCAATTTTAAAACAAGAAAATTTGGGAATTTTTTATCAACAATGTTGAATTATTTCGGAAAAATATTTTCATAAGGACCTCTTGTCTGGACGAAATTCATAATAAATTAATTAAGTTATACTTACTGCCAGATTCCACACCCATGCTCAAGAAAGCAGAAAAAAACAGCATTACAAAACATAAAATATAAGAAGAATTCATGATGAATTTTTGTAGTACAGTTAAACAGTGATTTATTTTGAATAATGATAGTTAATTTATACCCGACTTATATTTATTGTAAGTATTTGTTCTTAATTACCATGAAATTGTAATTTTATATCATTTAGTAAGGCTGGATCTACTCGAGCCTATAATTCAAACAACACCAGATTTTCGAGGGTTCGTTAGAAGAAATTATGACTCTTTTTATATTGAAACAAATATAATTAATTTGTTAGTATTTTATTAAGGGAACGTACTAATAAAAATGTACTAAAATATATGCTTTTGTTCACTCATTTCATTTCATTCATTCACTCTTAGTCAAACATTTATACACACACCCCTCCTAGTAGTGAAGACACTGATCCCAAAACCTCGGTCATAGGGCTAGGAAAATCATACCACCACACGCACTTTAACCCTTTTACTCCCTCATTGATACACAATCCTCACACACATTCATAATACTTATTATAATATACCATTATCTTATTATTATGTTATATAGTGTACTACACGAATAATGAACCTAGAGTATAAAACTAAATGGGTACTTCGTTATACCTTTATACTAGTTAGTTGTTAAAGAGTAAATTGTTCCTATGAGTTTTGTAATTAACACGTTGAGGAACAGTATGAACCCATTGGTATACCCTGCATTGACACTATTAATTTTCATACACTACCTATAGGCGTAATGTTATATGACAGTAAAATGTATGACAGACTATAAACTTGTACTATAAGAACTTTTGTTGTGACAGTAGGTCCATTCAAATCACTTCTGCAGTGACAATACTTATGCTGTCCCTTATACCAGTAAGGAAAAACGATCGCCGTGAGACGTACTGTATTTATGCGAACGTAAAATCTATCGTCGACAGGCGTACTGTCGTATTCCGTATTCCGATCGTACCGCATGTGGGCGGTACTGTCCCACAACAGATCTAGTTAAGGGCCTTACTATTGCCAAATGGGTACTTTCTAAAGCCTACTCCTCGTTTATGGCCAAACCAAAAATAATGAAAAAATGTATAATAATCAACTCTTAGACAACATATGCAACAGTTTTCTTTTTCATACCACCAAAACTTCTACATGAATTTTTTTTTTACTGAATGGTGTTTTTTGACCTCAAATTCCCT
Organism: Ypsolopha sequella; assembly: GCA_934047225.1. Taxonomy (NCBI): domain Eukaryota; kingdom Metazoa; phylum Arthropoda; class Insecta; order Lepidoptera; family Ypsolophidae; genus Ypsolopha; species Ypsolopha sequella. The sequence continues at coordinate 23,955,160 of OW203984.1, read as the reverse complement.
ACTGCTCCTGAGTAGCTTGGCCGATTGAATTCATCTATGCTTTGATAAATAGATAAACTTTATAGCTATAAACATAACATAAGATTATTCAATCGAGTAATCACGTCCAAGTAAAAAGTATAATTTTCCCCTATTTCGCTGATATGAACGTTATTTCAATGTCGTTTTCGTTGATATTTGTAGTGACAAATATCGAGCTGCTAATTTGGCGATGGTAATCGCCTTAAGGAAATATAGAACCGTCTATCAAAAGCTACTTTGTACACAAAAACTCGAGTGTGTACTTGTTTCGGTGTCTGGAATCTTTGGTTGGTAAAGAATAAAATTGTCTAAAGAAAATATATTTCAATCCTAGTTTTTTTAGTTTTAAAGTGTTCCTTAAAAGAACGCGATTACGGTAACGAGTTGTTTTTTTTTCGTAAAATAAATAACAGTAATTGAAAGAAATCTTCTTAAATCTTCTATATTTTTGCCAATAAAATATTTCAGTATAAGCTAAAAACTCTCCATTCTGTTGTTGTTTCTGTTGTTCCTCCATTCTGTTTGAATTTCGTGATTATTAATATTGCCTGTGAAAAACAAATAGGCCAATGAGCCAACCAATAATAGCTTCTATTGAAAGCTAATAAAGTCTTTGACATTGGCTTTTTGTGTTTGTGTTACTCTTTAAAATATAAATGTATGAAAGACACACAAGCCCTATTTAGAAGCCACAAGATGTTTAGTTTACTGGAAAATATTATCAAATCAAAAAAATTTATTAAAAAAACCAGTTGTGTCATAGATACAACCGAAAATTATTTAATCGAATACTTCTTAGTCCGCATCTTTACTCAATGACAGACTTAGAAATCATTGTCCATCCGTATACAAGATTCCGAACAAAAGCATTAACTCATATAATCATGAATAACAAATAGTTATAATATTATTAAAACTCGCGTGAGCTGACATACTAAATTATTATTACATACGGCTTGAACACTCACGTGTGATTGTTGTTGACTATATGCCAACCGTTTCACCGATACAATTTCGGCATTATCAAGGCGAGTGTCGTTCTTAGGACGACGACGCGGCGTTCACCGTCGTTGTCAAACGGGCACTGGCAGCCGCCGATCGGCGAGCCGCACGCATTGCTCGTGCGCTGAGCGTTGGCTGCGTCGTCGATAGGGGTGGGATGGTGGATGCACTTGATTTCTTTGATTGTTCCAATTGTTTGTTATTAGGGGCGGTTATTAAACAAAACGAACTCACAACATCGTCACTGTCACTGGGCACTGTCCTAAAGTTGCTCGATCCATCGAGAACCGGTTTCCAAGACGGAGCCAGCTGCCAACCATGATCCCTGTTGAAGTTGGGATTACGACTTATCTCGATGGCTTCGTGTATTTTGCGAGGAATGGTATATTTCTCCTTCACTAATACTGTAGCCTTGTCGAAACGGATGAAGTGGGTCGTATCCGAACTTAGTGCATGTTCTGCTACTGCTGACCCGTTAATGTCCAGTTTCTTCATGGATCGAATATGTTCAGTCAGTCTTGTGGACACACGACACTCGCCTTGATAATGCCGAAATTGTATCGGTGAAACGGTTGGCATATAGTCAACAACAATCACACGTGAGTGTTCAAGCCGTATGTAATAATAATTTAACAAATAGTTAGTTATGAAAATACGTAATAAGCAGCAATAAGTAAATTCCTTCTTCAAAAATTTTGTTCCCGAAAGTTCTGAACATAAGTATCCACTTCAAATAAGAAGCGGGTTTTTTGTACAAACTTCCGGTTTCTAGTATCCGCTTACAAATACTGCTGTTACATTTACTACGGAATCCTCGGTCGTTGTTTAACTTCCATTTGACCGTGTTTTATCACAGTAATTATGAGAAAATGTAGATCTGTCCTTCAAGTGCAACAACAGTCACAGTTACAGTAAATTAACATTAGTCTCGGATGATAAATAAATAACTAAAGCGAATGCCTCTTGCATTGTTGTAGGCACTTTGGTGATAATGGGCCTAAGGTAGACTGAATGCATGTGTCTTTATGATGTTTCCCACAGCACCAATATATGATATGAAGCGAAATAAAAATAGTCTTTTAGTAGGTAAAACTTGATGTTTGTATTCCTTTTTCGTAATAATTACAGGTAAGTATGCGCGACACGTATGTCACACGAAAGCTGGGAGATGACTGTCGTCCGCGGGCAGCGGCGGGCTCGATGCGCCCGCGATTAGCTTGCGTAATCAAATTAAATACTGTTTCACTACAGCACCTTTTTAGAATTTACATTATTTTCTATGCCCTTGAGTAATATTAATATTTCCGTGGAGTTGATATTCCGTGATTCGCTTGTGACTATCCTTATGAAAATGTGAAATTCGACATTTTTGAATGTCGAGCACGTCGCATCCTGTCGATTTGGGAAATTGAAACTCTGCACACACATACCTTGATCTTTAATCTAAGGCACCATATCCAGCGTTTTATCATATATTAATTTTATAGTTAAAAACTAAAGAAACATGAAAAAAGTAGGTTTTTCACCATTTTCTAGTCAAAAACGGGATAAAATGCAGAACTAATCAAGCAGACATGGTTTATAAAAACCGGCCAAGTGCGAGTCGGACTCGCGCACAAAGTGTTCCGTACCATTATCTACAAAAACGGCAAAAAATCACGTTTGTTGTATGGAAGCCCCCTTAAATATTTATTTTATTGTGTTTTTTAGTATTTGTTGTTATAGCGGCAACAGAAATACATCATCTGTGAATATTTCAACTGTCTAACTTAGTAATAGGGTCCCGTTGGTTACCCTTTGGGTACGGAACCCCTTAAAAATAAAGACCATCTGAATGGTTTGCGGTGACAACGTCATGGAAGGTCAAATGAAAGATAACGATTTTTTACTACCCTGAAACCTGACACCCCATCTCACAGATTTCAAAATTAGAGGTGTCATTCGTTTGCTTTTTCATTTAATAAAATCTGTCTACTGCAATCGTAGGAGACGGGTCACTTCAAACGTCAGTGCATCCCCATTAAACACGACGCCTTGGTCGTCACTACCACTAAGCTTTCAGCAAACGCTTCGCGTCAACGACGCATCTACCTCAGACAACTCGATACGCGATACAAGTATGTACCTGTGGGTCTACCGCGTAATTCTCATTTTCATCAACATCAACTTGAGATTGAAATTTGACGTGCGTGCGACGACGCCCGCCTAACATGCCATCTCTTTTGCACGCGTTGAATTTCGCATGCATTTGCTTGAAGTTGATACAAATGAGAATTACGCGGTAGAGCCCCTGGTCGCTTCTCTCTAATAGAGCATACACCATCAACGCCCTGAGCCGTGGTCCCCCAGCTGAGGGCCCTCAGCGATTGTTGATTAAAATTCCACAGGGGGTGAACGTTCTTGGCGTTCCCTCCTTTTGTCCGGGTAAAGCTGTAAAGGCCAGACGGCCAATAGCATTGCAAGTAATTTAAAAAAAAAGTCTACTGCAAACCGTTACGGAAATCTTGAAAATTAGAATCTTGAATATTGGTGAAAAATAAATATAGAAATAGAGGCCGAATTATTCACGGGAAGAAGATCTAAGAACATATAGGCCAGGCAACTTTTGCGTCTGTGTAGAGCTTAGAGGATATATTACTTATAGGGCTACGTTTCAAAAAGTGTGATCTTCGTGCGAAACTTCACTCGTTTTTAAGAAAGAGACAAAGCTATATACTAGAAAGAGAAAGAAAGATCTGGTTTTGAACGCTTGCGAGTGATTCCCGTGAGAAAAGCGTTTTGGAATGGTCTGAATGGAATGGTCACGTCAAGTAAATACATAACCTCAAATCAAAATAAATAAATAAAGTAAAGTACCTAATAAAGAGGGAATTGAACCGATACCAATCGCTCGTTATATGGATGGCATTGCAACCTTTGTATTTGCAAGCCATAATCCTGTCGGAACAGTTTCGAAAAATGTTCACCGTATTTGTACGTAAATGTTTGCATCGCTCCGAGTGATAATCACACGTTTCGAAACGTACCCTAGATATACTCTAAGGTGCAGAGTCAACATTCTACACAAAATAGCCAAAAGTCTCGACAAAGATAGCGTGATAATTATTTTAACGTTTTTTGGTAGTCTCGTCCTCAAAACATTTAATTTAAATTAATTGTTCTGTGGTTTCGACCGTCAAAACTACCGATTGAAATCGCATGCGTATCAAATTCAACTGTCAACTTTACGATTTCTACGAATCCTTTGCGACTAAATTTGACAGCTCGATAAGTGAAACGTTACGGTCGTTAACCTACATATAATTACTAAACAAAATTCTAAATATTATAAAACGCATTCAAAGAAAAGGTACAGAAGCTAGAGTAATGGCGGAAGCCGGTACATTATACTTATCTATGGGCGGAAACTTATTTAGCGTGGGACTTGGCTGTGGTCGAACATCCACACGAAATGGTGAAACGACGGCAAAACAGGAGGAGCTGGCGATATAACAAAAATCCGCTTCTTTCGATGACGCCGTGTTTCTTAGACTCTATAGAATCTCAAAAGAGTATGAATGAATGAATTTATTTACAACAAAGGTACATTAAAAGCTTATTATTTACGATAAATAACAATTAGCAAAACCCTTAACAACAAAGTTTTACATAATTAGATTTATAGTCAAGTCAAGACTACTTGCCGTACTAGTTTATAAAAATAAACTGTTTGACGGACAGACATACTAAATATTACATTTTTAGGGTGGCTTATTCAAATTACACACTTTCTAAACTTAATTGTGTATATTATAAATAGGTTTATACATAAAAGTAATTAATTTAATAGGTGTGTTGTAGAGTAGTGTAGTATAAAACTTGGAGTGTATTTGAACTGAAAAGGATATAATATTAATAAAATACATAAAAAGATAAAATTAAAGTTATTAAGTACAGTATTGTGTAATATAGGTAGGTATAGTATTTTATGCAGAGAGAAACATTATAAAGTCAAAAAAAAATCATAATAATAATTTGCAATGACATTCAGAACAGATTGTATTTTTCAAGCAACTATTTTCAGTAAGCTTTCTGTATCCTCATAGTTCAGCTTATTTAAGACGGTGGTGAGTTTAAGTTTGAGAGAGGTTAAGGATAGTTGTCGTAATTCGGTAATTAAGGTAATACGGTAATTACCTTGTAGAGAAACTACGGCCATCTCTTCATAAACGACCATAGCCGTACAGACCTTCCACGGAATCCCAAGTGTTTTGTTTTCAAAATATAAGTCTTAAGAGTGTTGCCTACCCTAGCAACTTTTTAATTACCCGTCCAACACAATAAGTCAAACTAATGGCAAAGACTTTATTTTGATAGAGGCGATTATATGTTGGCTCATTGGCCTCCTTTTATCTAATACTTCACTTCGTGAGATAGAATATCTGTAACAGTTTGTGTTTCGAAAACCTCCGACAAAACAAAAGTTCACGCCTCGACGTTTTTAAAACAAAAGGGCGGTGACATTTTGCTCTCAAAACGTAACACACTTTCCGTTGTAACGTTTGTAACACGTTATAATTCTGCTCACAAAACATGTGGGACGTCGCGTTGAGGGGTTATTCCCAGGACTCCAAAATCCATTGTTCTCAAAATGATAAAATTTCATACAGAGATTCCCATGACTCCAAAAATTAATTTGTAGAAAATATTGATTTCTCACCGGCTCCAAAAGCTATCATGTACAGTCACATTGTACATAAATAACAAATTCAAGTAGAAGCATATAAACATACTACAGTACACTACGAAGCATTTCTTTTCTTCTACTCAATGAGGAAAAACGCAATGAGGGCGCCAATTACGACATAGTATACTGATGCACCGTCATAAAAAATATAAAAGCGTAGATGGATAAATAATTAAAAAATAAGGTGATTTGATATACTCTATAATAAAATATTTATAAAAGAATCACAGCTAAACACAGTTTTTATTGGTAAGCACATGTTTTATCACAGTTAATCAGCCTTAATAGTAGTTTATGCTACAAGGGCGCAAAGGAATAAATTACGAGGACGATTTAAAACACGAGCGTAGCGAGTGTTTTAAACGTAACCGAGTCATTTATTGCTTTTACGCCCGTGTATCATACTACGTTTTTCAATGCATAGTGTGAGGAAATGAAAACAAATATAATCTTGTGAACTTTAAATTATGATTGGCTCAAAAGGATTGTATCCAGAGCCGTTAAACAGTGGAAAAAAAAAGTATAACATCTATGGTTCACAGGAAAAGCTGCAGGTTAGCCAACCATTGCAAACAAATTAAAAAAAATAATAATAATAAAGCCCTAGGGCAAAATAATCGACTTTTTGTTCGGTTTTGATGCATAAAAAGTGAGCCTTTACGAGCACATGCATTGAAAAATAATAAATTATCAGAATTTTAAAAATTAAACGCTTTCCAAAAAATTTCAACGGAACGCTTTAAGGGTTTCACTGACATGGGTCTAGCTTTTAGTAAAACCACAGTTTACACTGTAGTAAAACAATGTGTTCGTCCTGTTCTGCATATATGTACAGTTAATCTTTTGGAGCCGACGAGAATAAAATTATGATAATAATAAATATTAAATTGAATTTTTGGAGCCGTGGGAAGAAATTTTTGGAGCTCTGGGAATAACCCGCGTTGAGATAGATCGTCACCCATATTTAAAGCATATGATCTGTGTAATTGTGTTTGCGAAGCGTGAGATGTGGTGCGAGTTGGAAAATTCACGCGAAAGGTATAGGTACTGAAGGTACACAGGTTTTATTTTTATTCTGGTTTAACTGACTAAAAACAATGTCTACGATGTTGCAATACAATTTTTTAACTAGATTTTAGATCGACTGAAGCAGCGTCATAGTCCGTCATGTTAGTAAATAGGGCGGAAATAAACAATATAAAATGTACATAGATTAAAATAAATCGCTAGCGCTCTAGCTCTAGAGTAACACACAGAAAATCAACCCACTCCGCCACTCGATATAATAAAATTAACCCCACTCCACCAATCGATATAATAAAATCAACCCCACTCCACCACTCGATATAATAAAATTAACCCTACTCCACCAATCGATATAATAAAATCAACCCCATTCCACCCACCACTCGATATAATAAAATTAACCCCACTCCACCAATCGATATAATAAAATCTACCCCACTCCGCCACTCGATATAATAAAATTAACCCCACTCCACCAATCGATATAATAAAATCAACCTCACTCCGCCACTCGATATAATAAAATTAACCCCACTCCACCACTCGATTCTTTTTTTGTACTTAATATTTCAGTAAAATTTTTTTTCTTAGAAACAAAATATTCTTGGGTTGGGTTTTTTATCCAACGCAGTAAACTGACAGATACCAATGGCATATATTAAAATAATAATGGTACCATGTATATTATAGACATTTTATTATTTATCATGTTATATAAAGGATATCAATACATATAATAAAAGAGTAGAACCCGGTGTGTCTGTACATTGAAGAAAAGTAATAAAATAGAAACGGAGTGACTAAAAAAGAGTAATAGAACACAAATTAGCAATTTTTAGAATTCTTTTCTGTTTGTCTTATATTTGTTCACGCACATCTCCGAAACTACTGAACAAATTTTTATGTAGTTTTAACACGTGAACAGGGCTTAATTTGGATTAGAATAAAAGCTTTGTTTCATTAAAATCTGATGTCAAAAAAAAAAGTTATCGTCATTTAAATTTTTTGGCATTTACTTTTCTGCTGTTAGAAGTTAGAAGTTACATAGCAAATAATAATTCCTGGCGATGAAGGCCTATAGACGTCACGAACGATTGTTTTAAAGAAATAAATAAGTAAAATTTAGTTTGAATTATGGAGCGTATATAATTTTAGTACATAAAAAAATCAACAGGTGGTGGTGTTCATTATTAAAACGCCCATAAATAAATATTTAATAATTTCGTTAAAATTTTTTTGTTTAGAAAATGCAAACTAAATAAGCGCCGGTGAAGCCGCGGGCAAAATCTAGTTAAGAGTAGGCACTCGTAAAATATTACTACGCTCACCCCGCCTACACACCCCGCCACCCGCACCGCCTCGTCTCTACACTCACGCGCGATCTTATAAAATAAATATTGAATTCGCGCGCTTTGATGGTGGCTCGAACATAATAATAATAAAAAGTAGGGATGTGACGTCCCCGTCGCCTTCTGGTACGTCCAGTACGTCCAGTGCAATCAGCCACCGCAGGGCAGCTTGTGGCGAGCCGATGGTGAGTGGCGACACCACGGACCCTACCTCCAAGGGACACTATCAAACATGCGCTTACACGCACACATGCACACAGCAACACACCCCCCGCCTCTGCGCTTGCTTTGACCTGCCAGCCAGAGTGGAGATGCAAGAGCTGAACCTATACTCCAGATTGGAAGTGTAAAATGTCATAACGCCGGGGGCACTTGCTGTATAAGGATCTTGCAGACTCACCTGTCGACAACCTTAGCTGCTTACATAGTGTTACCCCGTGGCCATAATCATAGTAAAACCAGAACAGTAGATTAACTCACGCCCCGTACGAGACTTCAATACCTACTGTGTCAGGGTTGTTCCTTCTTTTATTTTCGTACCTAGCTAATACAAATCAATATTTAAATACATATATTATACATATACTACGTAGGTATGTATTATGTTTGTAAATATTAAATTCATTTACATTGGGCCTTCAACTCGATGGCAGCAGCAGCGACAGCCGGTACGAATAGCGATACGTTAAATGAACGTGTTACCAACTTATCTGTTGCCGTAGGCCAAACTAAAATGACTTCTATATTCATTAGTAACAGTCTTCGTTGCCGCGAGTCGCCGAAATAGATAAGTTTGTGGTGCGGAACTGTTCTCAAGGCGGCCCCCTTTGGTGGCACGTTTGATCTACAAAGACGCCGCCACGCCGCGCCGCTGCGCCGCGCCGTAGAGACCCGAATTGACCTTTATGTAGACCGAGAGCTCAGTACCGTATTTTAACCTTATATGAGGTAGACATTAATAAAAAGCACATTTATTTAAATAAGACTTCTTTAATTTAAAATGCTTACAATTTATAATATGAAGCACGATATTTTGAAACATTATCTGTCAAATCCTCACGTGATATTAATTGTAGCCATTGTAAGCGCCTGAAAACAACAAAATAAAAATTATGACAAATCAACTGACATTTTGAAGCCGATTATGACAAATGAGCTATCAATCGACGACGTAGTGAAACATTCAAACATACATACATTCATATCATACATAGTAAACGTATAGACCTTATAACTCATAAAGAAATCTTACTTGCTTATATTAAATAAAGTAAGAAAACTTGAAAATAATCAATTATAAAATTAAAGATAAGCTCCTGAATTTACCTTAAAAACATGGGCATCGTCAAAAGGGGGAAGGGGGCAGCTGTCCCCCCCTAGAGATTTGAAAAACTTTGAGATTTTTATAATAAAGTAACCGAAAAATTCGCGAGAAACCCAAGAACATTATGTTTATAAGACAATTATTTTGTTTCTTGTAATGAACAATTAAAAACTTTACATTTGTTTATATTACCTACAATTCATGTCATCTTACCCCCCTGGCAACGCTTTTGCTTAAAAATCTTTGTGATTGTTGACTAAATTAATCAGTTCAATTCATTTAAGTATATAATAAAATTTAAGTATCTAATCGAACATTGGCTCCTAGTCTATAATTAAAAAATCTTTGCGATTTCAACCATATCAGCTCTATATTTAAAAACACTTTGACTAACTGACAATCATAGCACAGTTATGATCATAGGTACCTATGTTAAATGTGAACAAAGAAAGTACGGTTTCCATCTCTCATTATTATTTATATGTACCATAAATTGTGTACTCACCTTTCTTGTTGAGTTGGTATTGAGAAGAACGATAATTCTGGATTTGAGGAATTATTATTGAGGCATCCGAAGACAGAACAATATGTACGACAGCGTGCTGTCGACATATTTGAAGTGATCGGTGCCGCGCTGGCGCGCTTGTTCGAAAGACTTGACTGAGAGCGACCGCGGCGTAACCCCGACTAGCACCGGCCTTGCATACCGAGATATTGCTGTTGTGTGCGTACTGTAGTTCGTGCGTACTAGCACGCACACATATTAGCCGCGCGATGTACCTTTGGTTGAAGATAAACTACTTTTCTGGTTTTACTATGCCATAATCCATAATCCGTGGCTATCCTGCTGGGTAGTTATCAAGCAGCAAGTCACCATCTGCCAAGCTTACATTTGTGAGAGATTATCTCACTCCATAACGCTCTTATGCGTTTCATTTAGCCCCATCCTCATAGCCCACGCCAAGTCGCTTCCTTCCTGGCAATAGTTTGGCAACTGTGGGGGCCTGTCTGTTAGTGTATCTCAATGATACATTGTGGGAGAGGCCTCCATTGATACAGACGTCTCACATTTAGATTGGATGGTACCAAAGTCCTCTTCATTTTTGGCTTCGGCCCCATGAATACCTTTCAAATGATCGGGTCCCTATGGGCCCATGACTGAAAAGTGTACCCACATAATAATAAAATTCTTTATTGCACAAGATAAATTTCAGCACACAGGCGAGCTTAATACTATTTAGTATTTTCTATCAGCTAACCTTTGGTTATGTGGAATCGTAGGGGGTAGGGCCATGTTGACAAAATAGTATTTGAATATTTTTAATAGATATAAATACATAAATGCTCAGTAAACTATATTATACTACATGCTATTTAAGTTTTTGATTGGGTATGTGGTAGACTCGGTATTTTCAAAAACTCTTCAAATTGTGAAGGCCTGCTCTTAGTTATATTTATTTAAAAATATGTGTTTTATTTAACAAAATATATCTTTATATTTAATAAAATAGCTACTCTTCCAAAATCTCCGCGCCTACAGTTTTTGAAAGTTGGCAGCCCTAGTTACATGTGTTTTTTTAAATAGCTGTATTTATGCGAGAATTTGAATATTATATATTATATATTGAATATTATGTATACTAGGTAATATAACAACGCTAACATTGTTATCAATCGCGAAAAAAGACAAAAACTTTTTGACCCCCGACTATTTGTTCCGATAAATCACTTATACTTTTTTATAAGCTGCCCATTTTCTGATTTTTCGGCATTGATTAGTTTTTAAGATGTCTACTTTGACCCGCAATGCTTGGCTAAAAGCCAAGTGAATGTGTTTACCGCTGCGCTGCCGCTTGTCACTTGAGCCTCGTTGGCATCTCCGCGAAGGTCAGGGGCTGCGTCATCTCAGCTCTTTATTTTCACGCTTCACGAAAATCTGATAATTTTGCCGTTTTGCTCCGTAAAATAAGACGTGAAATTATTTGTACGTTAACTACAATAAGCAATGAAACAAAGCAAGGTAGGTATTAATGTTCTTTGCTCATAATGTGTAGTAACGAACGTACAGCTAAGATTTGCTCTAAGAAAATGATGTTTACTCTATATTTTAAGGATTTACTTTAAGTTTCACGAGGTAATGAAGTCGATTCGGTGTTATATATTTGACAAGACTAAACTTAATTTAAGTGTTCTGTCTTTTTCCTTCTGTATCGAAAAGACAAGGACAGAACGCGTAAATTAAGTTCAGTCCTGTCAAAAATGTAACACCGAATCGACGTAACTGTGTCGTATTCTACATACTACGACGTAGCAGTGTAACATTTCGATCGGGATGTTTTGTTGTATCGCTTTCCATACACTTCTTTATCGCTCACGCTTCTTACCGCGTTTCATAGTACGGGGTGGGGTGAGCGACGGACGTAAGCGGCGGCTTGTGCGTCAGTATTGGAAGGAATTTCGTTCCAACCGGGTGTCCCACCCATGACACCTCTCGACTTTTTTATTTTCACAATGGTCAAGTGTGAACTTTACTAGTGATTTTTCCTCATTCAATCGACAGTTTAAGATCCATCAGACGAGTATACTGTCCATGTAATTTTTGCCAACACCATCCTAATGCCATAATGCGATTGTATTTATATACCATCACAGAAGAAATAATATTACTACGAGTAATGAATACCTGAAAGGGATAAAACAATTTCAGATGGCATGTCAAAAATTACAGATCATAATTTTCGTCAACATCTCGCCAAATACTTCCCCTCTGATAACAGGAGACTCCTTTCTCGAACTAGGAAATTGCTTTTATACTACACCTGCTCGGAAAGTACCTTCTTACTTTTTTGAAAACGATGCAGAAAATACGTTATTACTGTTATACAAATATGCGGGCGGAAAAAATGTATGAAAATCCATTGTTAACGTGCTGGAGCGGGGAGAAAAAGTATATGCAAATCTATTGTTGACGTGCTGTTTTTTTTTTTTAATATAGCATGAGCAAATGGCCAATATCATTTTGCGAACTCGTACATAGAACTCGAAAAATGATACTGGCCACTTGCTTTTCCTGTACATAATAAAAAATAAAAAGGAAATAAAAAGTGACAATCGCACGCGCATCTTTTATTGTATCTTGATTAAAAGTAAAATTATACTATTTCCTCGCAGTTGTAGTATAAAGCACTATGTATCACTCGGGAGAAAGTACGATTCCTAACACGTGTGTATTGACTACACCTCGTTGGTAATCGTCCCCTTTCTTCCCTCGGTGAACAATGTACTATTGTTACTTGGGAAACTAGTATCATTTATTACCAATAAAGGATGCTTGGTTATCTTTTTGTATAAAAACCTTTTCTTTATACCCATACTAGCTTTTGCCCGCGACTTCGCCCGCGTTGGTTTAGTTTTTGTGAAGACAATCGAATTTGTTGATATTTTTCTTATTAAAAGTAGTTAATGTCCTATTTCAGGTTTAGAACTACATTTGTGCAAAGTTTCAGCCCAATTGGTTTAGTAGTTACGGCGTGAAGGAGTAACAAACATCCATCCATCCAAACTTTCGCATTTATAATATTAGTGGGGTGGATATTCTACAGAAATATTTGTTTACTTTAAATTTGTATCTACTTGATCTTCTCTAGTTTTTAATGCACTCTAATAACATTAAGAGTATCCTAAGCGATGGATGTCATATTAAAAAACAATAATTTGACCATCATTAATAATAAATTTTTCAACACTGTTGCTCGTAACGGCGCTGTTATTGCACTGTTTTTAGGAGCAGAGTGCTGCTTCTTAAACATAGTGTGCTTTTTACCCACAGGTTTTACTGTGCTTTTTACTTTACTCTTTTTTATCTCAACAAAGAATTTTATTGTCTAAGAAACATACCCGTAAATTAATAAAGTGTGTTAATTAAATATGATAAATAAACTTCACATTCCATTACATTATTAATATTTTTCAATAATATGTCCATTCATCAATTAATCTGAATTAATCTACTGTGTAAATATTCAGTTTATTACGTTTTTAACAATTAGGCTGCTTGACGGTTTTGGTGTATTTTCTTCCAACGGCACTGGCAGGCAACACGGCGGCGCGGCAGTGCACGGAAAAAGAAAAATTCACCCGCCATTTTTCACAACTACGTAGGAAACTCAGAAAATTTTGCGAAAGTAAAACATTTCTTTTACGGTGTATAGTTTTGTCTATTTGTGTTTAAAAATATTTCCCCAAGTAAAAGATACCCATAATATCAATACACGTCATAAGGAAAGATTAAATTTACCGCAATCTAGAATTTAAATGCTTAACCGTAGCCCATACTATATGATAATAAGACTATTTAACAAATAACCAAATGATATAAAAAATGAACCAAAACTTACAACTTATAATAACAAACTAAAAACATATGTAATACAAAAATGTCCCTACACTTAAATAACTAGACTAGAATATTAAGATTTATAGATATAAAAGAAAGAAATTGTATTTACCTAGATTTTAAGCGCAAATGCATGCCTTGTTTATGATACTTACTTTTTTAAATATAAGATGGATATGTTTCTTTACATCACATAAGTATATAGGTAATTACCTATGTAAAATAATAATAATTGTGTTATTAGCTTTAAGTTACTTTGCTGTGCCCGACAGGGTCAATAATTGATACTATAAATGTTATTTAGGACCTTTCGAACATTATGGTGCAAATAAATTTGAATTGAATTGAAAAGGACCACCTTAGCTCACTTGTATTATTATACTCTTCATATTTATTTCACTAACAACATTTTAAAATTATTGCGCGACTTACTCGTATATCTAAAGCTTCTTTTTGTTGAAAACTTTTCAAATCTGCCTGCCGATTTACAAATATCCAATTTCCCGGCAGCCCAGTTGCAGACTTAAACTTAACAAGTTTTGAAGTACTTCTTTACGTATGTCAGTCACCAGACCTATTAGTATGTAGTATATAAGATGGGATTTGACGGCCGCCTGGATTCGTGCTGGGGGCTCGGTTGGTGATCATTGAACCTTGTTCCTGGTCCCTGGCCGGGTCTCCGGTATGGGTTCGGGCGGTTGATTGGATTTCACCTTGCATAATTATACATTTTACCTATCATTTGTATTAATAATCGTTATTTAAAATAAATAAACTTTGAAATACAACAGTAGATAAAAGGCGAAATAAAAACGAAATCTGAATAGAAGGTGCACCGCACACACCGTTCCGTGCACCGCACACACCGTTAAATTCAGTAAATTAATGGCGTTCCCGCTCGCCTTCTCAAAGGCCATGGCACAGAAGCCATGGTGATCGAGCCCGCGCGTTGTAGCGCGCGCGCACGTGGTTCCGTTTTCTTGTTTTAACTCCGGAAACAGGATGTCAAGTTTTCTCGTTTGACCGACTGCCACGGCGCGGCGCTACTCGATTGCGCCAGCGTTCCGGATATTTGAATCAGATGTTGACTTTTCTCCGACGTATAAATGTTTTTATTTTTAAGACTGGAATTGCATAAAATAATCATTACTTATCTAACCAACGTCCTAAATGTATCGTAAGTGGATGGCATACCCTAGCAACTTTTTTTATTACCCGTCCAGCACAATAAGTCTAATGGCAAAGACCTTATTTGCTTTTAATAGAGGCGATTATATGTTGGCTCTTTGGCCTCTTTTTCTTGGAAGCGTAATACTTACAAATTGGTGTGATTTTAGCTAATACTGAAATATTTTGTAGGGAAAAAAATGTTGAATTTAGATGATATACCTTTATATTTCTATTACCTATTTTATGAAAAAAAAAAGAAGTTGATCTCTTAACCGCATTCTTGAAGCGAACGTTTGAAAACCAAAAAAAAGAGGGTGCAAAACATTTTTTTTTTTGACAAAAGTATAAATCTTAGTACATTGTTTATACGTAAGATCCCTAGAGAAAAGATTAATAAACCAAATATATTTTTTCCAATACAAGGAGAGTCCGAATTTCTTCAAACGAATCCTAGATAGCCTGGAGTTGGTCATGCTTTAGGCTCAGGTACAGTCTTAATGGTATATGTAGTTTCAAAACAGCTTTGATTAAATTTTATGCTTTTTGTTCTTGGTGATTGCAACGTTTGTACTGTAAGGTTAGTATTTTGTGTTATTTCTGAAAGAAATCTTTGCTTTCTTTCAGAAAAGAAATTGCTTTAGAGCAAAAAAAGATTTATAAAAATTTCATCTCATAAATTAAAATTAAATTAAACCTAAATTAAATTAAATAAAAATTTAAACTCACAAAAAAATATGTGAGATTTATTTTAAGAAAACGACGTTATATTTTACTTTGAACTTAAAAGTTTATACGTAATGGGTGTTTCTTAAAAACTGCTGTTAGGTAATTTGGAACAGGGGCCCATCAGCTGTCCCTAATCTACGTCCACGTAAACAAACCCATCAGCGATAATTTACTTATATACTTAAGTAGGTACAGAATATGGGTTTATATATTTTTGTGATTTTTCATGCCTTTTTATCGCAATTGTTGTAACTGATTTCCTACGTCTTTTCGGTAATGTGACTTTATAGTACCATTTAATTTTTAGTAGTTAAAATATAGATGTTCTGCAAATACTTTTATAACTAGTTGCTAAGTTTTAATTTGTGATACGAAATAAACATTTTTCTTTCTTTCTTTCGGAAGTTGTAAATCTAAAATAACTTGTTACAAAGTGAACCATTTTGTATTTTAGGTCTAACATCCACAGCTATAAACTTGGATACTTTTTACGACTAATAAAACAGGTCGTTCTTAGATAAATAGTCCCTAAAGATCATGTATAAAGTCATTAACTGACAAAGTAGATTTTTAAGACAAAGTAGATTTTTAAAAAGATTTTTAAGAACTTTGAGTATTTTATTATACTTTGTAATTTTATATCCTAAAACCTTCATGACCACAGAACGGCGGGTCTACCGCGTAGTTCTCATTTTCATCAACATCAACTTGAGATTGAAATTTGACGTGCGTGCGACGACGCCCGCCTAACATGCCATCTGTTTTGCACGCGTTGAATTTCGCATGCATTTGCTTGAAGTTGATACAAATGAGAATTACGCGGTAGAGCCCCAGTTCTGTGTTCATGACAGTTTCAAACAGCCTACTTATGAAGTATAACTAAAATCACTTTATTTGACTTTTGTTCATGGAATATTAATGCGGTTGATTAAAATAATTAGTTTTTTTTTTTATTTATAGAATTATTATTTGTCGGCGACTTTTCTTTTCATATATTTATTACATTTCATTCATCCACAAAATATATTTTAGTTTGAAAGTCATTCAGCACTTTGATGCAGTTTATGTGTTCCTGAGTATATTTAGAGAAATCCTGACTCACTCACTGACTCACTCACTCACTGACTCACTAACTTACTGACTCACTCACTCACTGACTCACTCACTTACTGACTCACTCACTCACTGACTCACTCACTGACTCACTCACTGACTCACTCACTCACTGACTGACTCGTCAGCGCCCAGCCCAAACCCATAGACCTAGAAAGCCGCAATTGTGCACAGAGGTTCCCTTTAAAATGTAGACAAGGAATGACTCTGGATTTTCCGAAATTCCCACGGTATCGGAAGAAATGGGATTCAAGCAAGCAACGCCGCGGAGCGTCCGCTAGTTTATTGAAAAAACTTTTTTTTTAAGTGTGGCTAAAAAAGGAAGAAATTACCATATCGTGTTGCGGGTTAAATTGAAAGTCATAAAACAACGATTATTCTATATAGGGTGGAAATTTAAGATGGGGCATAAAGGGCAGCTGCTAGAAACGTTATACAGGACGTGTTGATATGGTCCACAACTTGCGTTACATTAGTGACACATTAGTTATTAGTATACATGACGCTTATTCCAAAAAACAGAATATTAAAATTAATACCATTGAAGAAGGAGTTATAGTTAAGGAGTTAACCCACTTACTCCTGAATTATATTTTTTTACACCTCTGATGTGAAATTTCGTACATATGACTATAAGGAGACGATTCACAAAAAAAAATGCAAAAAAATATCTGTCTATCGGGGAAAGCTGTCGTTAAAGACACAGTAGGATAATTTACTACTTTAACGTGATAATGATGTGATGTATACTAAGAGTAATAAAATCACGAAATATGTAAGAAAATGCAAATAAATTATTTCAAGGTATTTTTATTTTAATTACTCAGTATGAAAAACTATTTTACGAGGGGAATATGATATGTTCCAAAGCATGTTTTTGGGTGTAAAGTTACGCTACATTTTATACAATAAAAATTTGCACTTCTGGGAGAGAAGCCACATCTCAAACGGTCATCTGTATACTTTAAAATGTGGCCATTGTGGTTGAACTGCAATTCACCAGCAACAGTTTTCCGCCCCTATGACTGTCAAGCTTCTTATTCCTTTCAAGGAGACTTACAGTGACATATCTCCGGATTTTCAAATGATCACACTCTCCACCATTTTCCTTATACAATTGCCAAGCGTTTTGTGTAGCCATGTCAAGGCAATAGCTGATCAATGCAAAATACAATTTTTTTCCACGAATGCTTGTCCTGTAAAGGCCAATATTTTGATCAGAACGGTCAATGCCTCCCATATTTTCATTGCATGCCTTTATGATTGCAGATTGGTCTACAAGGATGTATTTTTTCAGTTATTGAGCAAACCGTTTTACTTTTTTGGTAGCCAATATTTTCTCAGCATTTGATGTAGCAGTGACGACACTATTATCGTTCCACTTGCATACGACAATGTCTTCAGCTCTTGTGGATTTATATTTGTAGGTTGCCACGCCCAGTTTTCTGCATTTCTTTATGAGGAGGCAAGGGGCATTTAGAAACTCTGTTCTCTCTTACTGTACCTGTAGGTACTTCGTCTTGGAACAACCACATATTGTAGCATTCGCTACAAGTATTCAACCTTTTTTATATATTTTTAGTCTTTCTTTATCGTTGGCTGCTTTTCTGAATTTTCGAATTCGAATATTTAGAATGATCTTGTCAGATTTTTTTTGTTATTTTTCTCATATCAAAGAAGATCGTGACAGAGGAAGGATAAATCTTTTACAAAAATAACAAAATTTGGAATTTAAAAGCTTGAAACAGAGCACATTTGCTCTGAGCATTTTGAAAGCCAGTTTTTCTGCGTTTCCTGGTAAGTTTTGTGTAATTTTGGTTTCATTCTCTGAAAATCCTTTTTGTCCCGTTTCCAATACGTTAATTTCCTTTCCCTCATTTCATAAGCATGTCTTGACGCTGTTGTTTTATTTCTTTACAGCGACCCTTCAGGTATTTTCTAAGGGTTCTGGTTCTCCCCAGTTTGATTATTCATTTCTACTTGAATTCCATCCGCCATCTCGTACGATTGTACCTATTGAGGCCTGATGTAAGGACCACGTCCCTGGTGAGCTAAAGCTTCCGATATTAAAATAGAAATCGCCAAGCTTCATCGACTGCTCCCGGGAACACCGGAAACACCCAAAGTCACGAAGAGACCCTCACCAGGTTTTTAGTATCTGTAGCCTAATATTCAGCATCAATTATTTTTATTCCTTAGTGTAAAGCTAGATAACGATTGCTCGTAATACCTTAATATTATTTTTTCTTTCGGATTAAGAGTTATCAAAACTTCCGTGCAACCTTAGTTTCTGGGATCCTAAAAACTAGTTTCGCCACCAAATTTTAAAATCCATTATTTTATGAACAAATGCGTCGTTCAAGCTAAAAGGAAATCAAAATCCTAAATAAGTGGAATTAAGCATAATTTCCTTTTTGATCTAATAAGTTCCTTTGTACCGATACTCTTCAGATATTATTGTGTTTTCGGTATTATTGTGTACTTCGGTTTTGTTATTTTTTGTGTATTTAAAGATAAATTATACGGTTTATTTATCCAGATTTACCTCTTTTTTTGGCTGTCACCAGGCTTGCCTGGTGGCAGTCCAAATTTAGGTCGAAATTACGTTCGTGAATATGTAGTGGCTAAAAACATAAATTTTTTTTAAAAAATAACGCTACAAAAATGGCGCCCGAACAAAAGGTAAGTACGGTTTTCTGAATATTACTTGCTGTACTTTAACATTTTTTTTCTCAATTCGACGGTGGTGTCTACGCTTTCGTAGACTAATTTTCCAACCTACTAAATTTTGTTTGTTTTCAGGCAGCGTTTTCTCTTCTAAGGAACCCCAATACCAAGCTGTCGAAAGGAACCAAATTTTTCCACGAAGAATATTTTTTGTCTTTATGAGTACCCTTAATTTGTGAAATCTATGTTTTGCAAATTTTAATAAAGGAATAAAGTATTTACACACTTTTTGTGTATTACCTGTTTTATTTGTGTGTGTATATTATCCTATCCCTAACCTAATTTCCTTATATATAGTTAGGTAGGACCTGCAGGTAAGTGCATTTCAATATTTAGTAGCCTATTACTTTCCATATCTATCATTAAAAATTGTTACCTGTTCTAGTAAATAATTTACACTGAGTTTTCAAGTCAAATAAATTTATTGTAATTTATCCATAAATGTGGTAGTTACTAGTTAAACATATTTATTGTGTTTCCAGCATAATTGTTGATACCAGTAGATCCGGGTGGTCACTTTATTCATTTTCTGTTGATACCTAATCCAATATAGGCAATCTCATTTTGTTACAAAATTTTCACAATAATATTGAGATTGGCTCTTCCATGCAAGAAATTTTGTCGCAAATCCTCGAATTAATCTTTTTGTTTTTACAGAACAAATGTTGAATTTTTCCTGAAAAGATTTTACAATTTCTGAAATCTTTGTTTACATTTTCAATCTTGTCAACTGTCAAAGTCGACATTTGAATATTTGTCTATTATTTTGAACTTTCTGGTTTTCATTTTTTTAACAAACTATTTTCGCTGTATGGAGGTCAATTGAATAGCAAAACCTTTTTTTGCACATATCATTGCGGCTTCCGGTTTACACTATTTTTGATAAATTCTCCTTTTTTGTTAAATAATGTATCCTCATGATTTTAATTTGTTGGCTCTTGGTTTGATGGTTGTTGATTTGTTGGTTATTTGTTTTGTTGATTGTTAATTTGTTGGTTGTTGATTCGTTGGTAGTTAATTTGTTGGTTGTTGGTTTGTTGGTAGTTAATTTGTTGGTTGTTGATTTGTTGGTAGTTAATTTGTTGGTTTTTGGTTTGTTGGTTGTTGAGTTGTTGGTTTTTGGTTTGTTGTTTTGTTGATTTGTTGGTTTTTAATTGGTTAGTTCTTGTTTTGTCCATTGTTGGTTTGTTAGTTGTTAGTTTGTTGGTTGTTGATTTGTTGATTGTTAATTTGTTGGTTGTTGATTTGTTGGTTGGTAATTTGTTGGTTGTTGTTTGTTGGTTGTTAGTTTGTTGGTTATTGATTTGTTGGTTGTTAATTTGTTGGTTAGTGGTTTTTTAGTGTGTTGGTTTGTCCTTCTTCAGGCAGCAACGGAGCAACGTTTCTACGTGATTGTTGCCTGAAGATAGTTTGTGGGTCACAGAGCAATATAGGCTACTACTTTGTTTTTACTTAATCAAGTCCTTTTGTTTCAAGGCATTTTGATTAGTCTAGGTGTTTATTCGATTGTTTATCCTTCTGGAAGTTAATTTCCTTTAAGCTTAAGCTTTTAGCTTAAGCTAGTTTAAATTTTTTTGTGTCGTTTAAGGATATTGTAGCATTCGCTACAAGTATTCAACCTTTTTTATATATTTTTAGTCTTTCTTTATCGTTGGCTGCTTTTCTGAATTTTCGAATTTGAATATTTAGAATGATCTTGTCAGATTTTTTTTGTTATTTTTCTCATATCAAAGAAGATCGTGACAGAGGAAGGATAAATCTTTTACAAAAATAACAAAATTTGGAATTTAAAAGCTTGAAACAGAGCACATTTGCTCTGAGCATTTTGAAAGCCAGTTTTTCTGCGTTTCCTGGTAAGTTTTGTGTAATTTTGGTTTCATTCTCTGAAAATCCTTTTTGTCCCGTTTCCAATACGTTAATTTCCTTTCCCTCATTTCATAAGCATGTCTTGACGCTGTTGTTTTATTTCTTTACAGCGACCCTTCAGGTATTTTCTAAGGGTTCTGGTTCTCCCCAGTTTGATTATTCATTTCTACTTGAATTCCATCCGCCATCTCGTACGGTTGTACCTATTGAGGCCTGATGTAAGGACCACGTCCCTGGTGAGCTAAAGCTTCCGATATTAAAATAGAAATCGCCAAGCTTCATCGACTGCTCCCGGGAACACCGGAAACACCCAAAGTCACGAAGAGACCCTTACCAGGTTTTTAGTATCTGTAGCCTAATATTCAGCATCAATTATTTTTATTCCTTAGTGTAAAGCTAGATAACGATTGCTCGTAACACCTTAATATTACTTTTTCTTTCGGATTAAGAGTTATCAAAACTTCCGTGCAACCTTAGTTTCTGGGATCCTAAAAACTAGTTTCGCCACCAAATTTTAAAATCCATTATTTTATGAACAAATGCGTCGTTCAAGCTAAAAGGAAATCAAAATCCTAAATAAGTGGAATTAAGCATAATTTCCTTTTTGATCTAATAAGTTCCTTTGTACCGATACTCTTCAGATATTATTGTGTTTTGTACTATATTTTTCTTACTTCGGTTTTGTTATTTTTTGTGTATTTAAAGATAAATTATACGGTTTATTTATCCAGATTTACCTCTTTTTTTGGCTGTCACCAGGCTTGCCTGGTGGCAGTCCAAATTTAGGTCGAAATTACGTTCGTGAATATGTAGTGGCTAAAAACATAATTTTTTTTAAAAAAAATATCGCTACAATATCCACTATACAATAAGATGCCCAGAAAGCATTTATTTATTTATTTATTTATTTCATGGAAAAGATACAGAAGTAAATTACACATAGACACATATTAAAGTAAAAGTTAAAGGTTAATTCAAATACATTATCTTTGTAGAAACTAATTGGTGACATTTCTGAGTGAAATAATGTGTTGAAAATAAAATAATGAGTTAAAGTTTACAAAGCAATTTATAACTAAGCCGAGCATTCATACACACAATCACACACATGCAATCTCACATACCATCGTTCATGCATACACATGCCTGTTTATTTGATCTTATATTTAGTTACGATTTCTTATATTAGTTTTTAGTATCTAGAATTTGTCTAACATCTTTTTTAAATTTGATTTTGTTTGTGTTAAATATTTCTACGGTAAGGAGTTGTTTATTGTTGGAGTTGCAGATTCTTCGGATTCTTCGGCTCGACAGCCTGCGTTACTGCGTGAAGCAGGAACTGAGAATAAAGCCTTAGGTCGTGTAGAGCGCGCGGGCGCTCTAAAGTTAATTTGCTCAAGAAGAGTAGGGCAGTCGTAGTTATTGTTCAAGATGTTGTAAAGGGTCATTGCATCTAGTAGAACTCATTTCATCTCACTTGTCGACACATTACCTTCTTTATTCATCTGTATCGCTTATAGGTTTGTATATTTTACTAGTATGTCTATAATAGCATCGTTAAACATACATTCAAAGTAATCTATCTGATTCATGTCATTGACTGGACCCTGTGCTTTTTGCCACATGCTATGGGTAGGCTGAATATCTCTTGAACGCCATGTATAGTTTTTATTTTTAAAACTAGTCACTTTTGGTACGCTCTTTGAAGTAAATGGTACTGGTTCAGTTTGGGAAAAAGCATTTAATTCTTGTTGTGGAGACGAACTTGTGGAAACGTTTGCAATATCAAAATCAAGGCACCGCCTTTTGGCAAATTGAGCTAGAGATAGGAAATCACCTTCACTATCGTCAGAGGAGTCTTCATAATGAGCTTCGGCAAGTGGTTTTAGTATGTATGAACTAGGGTTGCTTCGCCGGCCTTTTAAGTGGCTTTTTTACAATGACAAATTGTCTACTCTACTTCAATAAATTTTCATATAAAAATGGTTGGGCCAACTAAGGTACCCCACAGAACAAAGGTACCCAGTAGGATGGGCGTACAGTAAAAAGTCGGACGGAGTTTCGCTCCAAAAACTGAAGCACCCATAGTAAGTCTACGAACTTCTACGTACGAGTTCGACACGCACACATTCACATCATAGTAAGTCTATGATCCATACTAAGTAACACACACACTTTTAAACTGCTGCGCCGCTATTGCTATGCTTCAGTAGTTGCTTGGCGTCGACTGTCGGCTCAGTCCGCCTTTTTTTGTACGTCTATGCCTAGAAAATGGTTTGGCTTGTCCGGAGACGAGACCAGAGACATATATTAACGGGACACCTGACGCTAGAACATCAACAACACCAGGTTTTCAAGGGTTCATTGAAAGAAACTAGGTATCTCCTCATATTGAAGAAAATATATTTGATTTATCGATCTTTTATCTAGGGATTCCATCTACAAACAATTTAATGTATTAGGATTTATACTTTTGTCAAAAAAAAAAAAGGTTTCCCACCCTCTTTTTTTTGGTTTTCAAACGTTCGTTTCAAAAACACAGTTAAGAGATCAACTTGATTTTTTTATAAAATAGGCAAATTTATGAAGGGATGTTACCTAAATCCAATATTTTTTCCCTACAAAATATTTCAGTATTAGCTAAAATCACACTAATTTGTTGTTTCGCTGCGTGATCACTAGTATTACGCGTCCAATAAAAAGAGGCCAAAGAGCCAACATATAATCGCCTGTAAGAAAAGCAAATAAGGTATTTGCCATTAGACTTATTGTGCTGGACGGGTAATAAAAAAAGTCCCAGGGTATGCCATCCTCTTAATAGACTTGCGGTTCCCTATTAAATTCTCTGTTTGTTCGTCGGATGACACCCACGTATCTTGCTATCTCTTATGCACGCGTAGAATTTCCTATCAGTGTAAAGCAGGTGTCTTCTGACGATCAAACTGAACGCAGCCCAACGAATTTACGCGCGATAAGAATAAAAAGAGTAGGCGAGATAGATATACGAAACGCCTACAGGCCTTTTTACGATAAAATAAAATACCTTTTTTTTTTAGAAAATAAATACAAAACATATTAGTACCTTACCAAAATAAACATAAAACTATTAATAATAGTCCACTTTTTATATTAGCACCGTTATTTCTGAGAACAATACCGGTCGTTTTTTGTCGACTGCAGCGTTGGCGGTCTTTTATAACTAGCGACCACTTCTCTCGCTCGCTTGGAAGCGCCTAGATGAGTTGTGGTCAAGTAACCGTAACTTAAAGCACAAAATTTTAGTTCGGAACACCATATTTAGTGGATACATATATGTAGTTCGATGGACGAGACGTACAAAAGATCGTTTTCAATGCAAGTGCTCGTAAAGGCCCGCTTTTTATGCATCAAAAGTTCAAAACCGAACAGAAAGTCGATTATTTTGCCCTAGGCTTTATTATTATTATTTTTTTAATTTATTTACAATGGTTGGCTAACCTGCAGCCTTTCCTGTGTACCATAAACGTTATACTTTTTTTTCCAATGTTTGACGGCTCTGGATACAGTCCTTTTGAGCCAATCATAATATAAAGTTCACAAGATTATATTTGTTTTATTTCCTCACACTATGCTTTGAAAAACGTAGTATCATACACGGGCGTAAGAGTAATAAATTACTCGGTTACGTTTAAAACGTCCTCGTCCTCGTGATTTATTCCTTTTCGCCCTAGTAGCATAAACTACTATTATGATCATGATCATCCATCACCATCGGTGAAATGTGGCAGTGGTGTTCGGAACGATAACATTAGATCATTAACGACCTTATCTTACATTTCCCCAGACAGACCAAACATGACCAAGAAAATCTCTTATTCTTTGTTTTATTCCACTATTTGAAATATCATTCTGAGAACGCTACTTGCTTAATCTGTTGAATTATTATTACCGCTCTAACAATACGTGACCCTTGTCATTCTAAAACATAAGTAAACATGTCGTTACGACATGAATCCCCGAGGGGGTGTTCGTGGTGTCAACAAGTGTGAACTGTGAAATGCAAGTCACAGTCCATACTTGATACACCCGCTTTTCACCGACGATTATTACGTCCCAAACGTGATGGATTGTCAGCCAATGGACCAACAACTTAACGTGCCTTCCAAACACGCAGATTGTATTCAAATTGTACTCAACAACTCAAAACCCATACAAATACTCAAAACGATACCCAAACCCATGAACGTAAAAAAAGGCAGACGGAGTTTCGCTAACCAACAACTGAAGCACCCAAAGTAAGCCAACTCGCTTGTACGCACGAGCTCGGCGCGCGTACATTCACATCATAGCAAGCCAATTTCTATAGTAATTCCACTCACACACTTCCAAACCGCCACCATTGCCATGCTTCAGTAGTTGCTTAGCTGCGACTCGACTCCTTCCACCTTTTTATTACGGTTAGCAGGCGAGCGACCCAGCCACACAGGCTAGGCGGTCTAATTATCGTTAAAACAATAGTAATACCGTAGACCGTAGTTCAGATTGTGGCTTGAGAGTCACGAGTTAAAAACCATCCGCAAAGCAGAAATATCACCCTAAATCAACAGATGAGTGATTAGATTAACGTCCAAGGAGTATATAGTGCTACAAGCTTAGAGTATATACAACGTGTAACAGAAAGGTGTAACCATATTTGAAGTAATTACTTTTAAAGAATGGTATGAACAGTGTTCATACCCGTGCTTACGCTATAATTTGCTTACGCGCGCTCTATAGTTTACTTATACAACGTGCAACAGAAAGGTGTAACCATATTTGAAGAGCTTATTCGGTCAATGGTATAGAACAACTTTTACTATGTATTTATAAGTAAACTATAGAGCGCGCGTAAGCAAATTATAGCGTAAGCACGGGTATGAACACTGTTCATACCATTCTTTAAAAGTAATTACTGTAAAATGTGCACTACCGTTTTGCTTAAACAATTCCCGGAAGCAAAACGAAAAATAATATTATTTATTTTCATCGCTAACATTGATATAACAAAATTAATCAGTGACATAAACAAAATTAATCAGCAGTTTGTACTATGGAAACTGCTTACGCGGCACAAGGCGCTACTAGTGATGCGCATGCTCTATAGTTTACTTATGTATACTCTAAGGCTACAAGCATCTATTCTGATGGTGCGATGGTGATGGTAGACTGCTGACTCTATTACAAACATATGAGTAAGCTGTCTACCAAAAATAAAAAATCAGTTCAAATCCTTGACCTTTTCATTAAATATTTTCAAGTGCCTGTAGCTTCCAAAGCGCAGATTTACGCAGATAAGTGTGAGGAAATAAAATGTTGGCCGTGACTTCCTCAATGACCTGAACTAAGTTTAATTTTAAATAAACATGAAGCACGCAAGTAATTGACAAAAACATAATTTTCTCCATACAAAAATAATTCAATATTTTTTTTTTCTCTGAAAGTGATGCATATTTTTGCAAAACTACATCAGTAAAAGATGTTTGTAATAGAGTAAGCTGTCTACCAAAAATGAAAAATCAGTTCAATTTCTTGACCTTTTCATTAAATATTTTCAAGTGCCTGTAGCTTCCAAAGCGCAGATTTACGCAGATAAGTGTAAGGAAAGAAAATGTTAGCCGTAACTTCCTCAATGACCTGTAGTAAGTTTAATTTTAAATAAACATGAAGCTCGCAAGTAATTGACAAAAACATAATTTTCTCCATACAAAAAATAATTCAATGATTTTTTTCTCTTAAATTAATACATATTTCAGAAAAACTACATCAGTAAAAGGTGTTTGTAATAGTTTCAGCAGTCTACCAAAAAAAAATCAGTTCGATTCCTTGACCTTCAAATTGACTTCACCCTAAGTCCACGATTTCGTGATATGGAACCAGTGTGCGGCGTTAGTTCGATTTTCGACACAACCAATCCACCCCAACCAGCAAAAGGTGGTTCTATAAAAGACCATAGAACGTTTCCTAAAAACCAATGGGTGGTGAAATAAAGGGCCTAAGAAGGTGCACCTACAAAGAAAGTGGCGCAATTATATCTCCATCCAGCTCTAAAGTGGAACTATAGCGGCATCAAGCATCACAATTTTGGCCTATACAGTTGATGTAATAGTAACGCAATGTCCATTTGGTGATATACAAGCCACCACAACGCTTCTAAAGTACCTTTTTGTACTGTAAAAGAGTTTATGATTCCATTACTACACTATTAATTTATCATGCTCGTTTTTCATTCGTTCACGTTCCAGTAAACACGTGTTTTTTAGAAAATAAATAATGAATGAAGATTACGAGGATATCCTGGTAACTTAGAATTTATTTTGTAATTAAATTATTCGTCTCGTACGTGTGTAATGATGGGTGGGAAGGTTATTTTACTGAGAAAGCATAGGTGATATTACGTGAATTTTTAATGCCCTCTTCGAATTATTGAGATTTTATTTAAAAAATTACGAATTTAAAGTCATAAACATAATTTTAGCGTCCTGAAGTCCACTACAGCACTCGTCATTACAGACCACAGCCACCATTACATGAAATTAGGGTTCCGTTTGTGCTTGTTCTAGTGTTCTAGTGCCATACATAAATGCGATATGTTTTTATTCAATTTAAAAAATACGCCTTTCTTAGAATAAAATAAAATAGAAAGAAGTTATTTTATTTCATCTACAAACATTCTTAGGTAACTATCTAAATCCGATGGTTTGTCAATGCCTGAATAAATTCCGATTACAATGGGTCGCAGCTTTGGTATTTCATGAACGTTGCACAAAATTGGCCATAACTGCAATTTTGAACTTTTAAAAGCAGGCAGCCCGTCTATGTTTATATTGAGTGAAATAGATAAACTACTATCAATCATTTGTAGATAGCACTTCAAAGTTTTTGTCAAGCCGTTATGCCAATACCGTCCATTTCCCACGGGATGAGTAGTGACATATTTTTCTGTATTTAAAAGCGTCCTTGGATCTGCTGGCAATATATTTGGTATTCGATCATTTATAATAACAATTAAACTTTTAATTGCATCTTGCGATATATTATAATTGACGGCCCAATTTCTTAAACCATCTCGCAGTTGCCGATTTTTGTCATCTGTTGAAGAATCACTCCTAGAATCACTGTCCACATTCGAATTGTTGTCTAGTTCTTCGTAAGCAAAAAATGTATTTGGTACGGAACCACTTTGTACAACTTGGTCTCTAACTTGGCTTTGACTAGTAGGGTTTTGAATAGTGGACGAAGTCACTGTTTTCTTGTATTGTCTTTTCACTTCTCATCTATAAGTCGCACTGTGTTTAAATCTTTTCTTGTCTTCAAAATCCATTTTTTATTATTTATAAAAAACAAAGGTGTTTCATTAGTTACGCTAAATAAAAATGGCGATTAGGTATAAAAGAGTGACAGAAATGCCTTTACAAAACTGAATTATCGTTTAAAAGTAATTAGCGTACCTTTATATACCGTATTTATGTTTTAAAAGAGAAAGAACTCCTTTTATAACACTGTGGTGTAAAAGAAGGGCTATAACAGTAACAAAAAACAATCTTTTTCTAAAAAAGTGTCTTTGTGACAATGTTAACACTGGAACTATAAAGGGCCTTAGCAAACTTTTATAGAAAAAATTAAGCTACATAATGGTAATTTGAAACTCGTCTGTATCACGAAATAGCTCTGTTGCAGAGTTTCTGTGCTCACTATAGTGCCATGTGTTGTAACGACGTTCTACAAAACCGCAATATCACAATATCGACCTATTGTTGAGTTTTTATCTCTACTATAACGTAAGACCTATTATAGTACATTCAGAACCTTTATAGCGTAAAACAGCCACATTATGGCGACAGTAAACACTGGTATAGAGTTCTTTCGTTGTATACTGGTCACATTGGAGCTTGCTATAACATCTGCCTATAACAGCTATATAAAGTGGCGATGTAAGCCTTTACAACACTTGATAATAGGTATTTTTTGCTGTATAAACTTATAGAGCTAAACTGTATTGTCAAACGCTATTATACAACCTTCGGTCACCGCTAAAACCTTTATACATCGCTTACTCAGCTTTTTTGAGGTATAAGGATTTGTTATAGGGCAAAATTGTTACGCGCCATAAGATCCTTGTGGACTACAACAAGTTGTAGTACGGTACAGTGGTATAACCCGGAGCATTAAAGAAAGGAATCTAAAATGGCGGCATGTACCTGTGATTTTATTGCTCAGTGATACAGACAGCATAAAAAGTTGTTTCTTTAATATATTTTTTGTAATATTTTTGGTCTATTTTAATAAACAAGGTGAAATTTAATCAACCGCCAGAATTCATACTGCAGACTCGGTTAGTGATCAGGAACAATGTGTACTGACACCAACGGCGAAATTTGAATAAAAAATTTTTGCTCCTATACTGCCTAGACTAGAAATTGTATTTGAACTAGTCCAGTTCACATAGGCAGAAAAATATTTTTTATACCATAAACTCTTAAGTAAGCTTGAGCGGCAAATCCAGACTATTTTTTTTGCATGCAGTACGCAGGTGTGCGACTGAAGACAGATATATTGTGCGAGTGAGAGAGGATGATGATGGGCGCCATCTAAGATTTCTTTCTTTATTGCTCCAGGTTCTTCAGGCGCGTGGATTGGTCATGGTCTAAAATCGGAACTAACACTACTATCCTACTCCTTGTTTCACAAGTCACATAGAAGACTTTGGGACAAGACACGCCAAGATTGTTGGCAATATATACGATGAGTCGCGTTCGAAAATATAAATTTTCATAATATTAAATCAATTTGCAGTCAATATTTTGTGGTGATTTGCAATCAGGTTCGAAAACTGGAACATTCACAAAATTCTACACGAGTTAAATTGAAAACGAACCGCATATCTGTTTCAAATTTAGAGTTTCACTTAAAATAATAGAAAATCCCGGTACATTTTCTAGACTAGAAGCAATGTCGTTTTGAAATAATATTCAGATATCTGCAATTCGATAACCATTTTGGTCCGGTATATGTATATAGATCCATAAGTACTACGCAGGTTATATGGAGGATTTATTTTTCATTAGGTAGCGTTTTCTTGATGACTGTAATTTTTAGGGTTTCGTAGTACCTAACAGGTACAAAAGGAACCTTTATGGTGAGACTACGTTGTCCGTCCGTCCGTGTGTCACAGCCTCATAACTTTAGAACCATGAAATTTGGTACATAAATAGCATTTATTTGCCCACATATCATGGTAAAAAAAAATATTCAAAATATTTACAGAACAAAAGTGAGAAAAAAAAATACATTATCCTAAAAATACAGTATGGGTACCAAATTGTAGATATTAAAAAGTTGATTGTAAAAATGAACTTTTTTATATTTACTGGCACTGGTTTCAAGAAATCTTTAAAAAACCACAAAAATATGTATTCCCCCCCCCCTTATCTCCGAAACTGGTTAACCAAAAAATATGAAAAAAAAAATATCGATTATAGATCATAACTGGCCAATTACAGGAAAACTATAGCGATTTAAAAAAAGTTGAGCACAAATGAAAAATATAAAAAAGTAATGTAAAATAAATAAAAATATTTACTATAACATTACAATTGTATGAATATACAATTATTTGTAGGTATTAAAAAGCTGATTGTAAAAATATATAGTTTGGCTTTTTTTATTTGCATTTATTTTGAGAAATCCTTGAAAAACCATAAAAAGATGTATGTCCAAAACTGGTGGACCGAAAATTTTGAACAAAATCATTGTATTATGTGTTTACGTAAAGATTACAGGAAAAATAAAGCGGTTGAGAAATTCTCGAAAAAAATTACAAAATTAAATTTATCATCCACAATACTCTA
This sequence comes from Ypsolopha sequella, assembly GCA_934047225.1. Taxonomy (NCBI): domain Eukaryota; kingdom Metazoa; phylum Arthropoda; class Insecta; order Lepidoptera; family Ypsolophidae; genus Ypsolopha; species Ypsolopha sequella. Next base: position 23,923,848 of record OW203984.1, on the reverse strand, counting down.
CTACGTACGTAGTACTCTAGTACGCGAGTCTGACTCGCACTTGTCCAGTTTTTTTTTTTTTTTCAATATCTGTGAACGCAGAAGTAAAATGCTTTAAAAGATCTCCTAAGTACGTGTTCTGTTAGCTATGTCAGCGTGAAATTGTATGTTATATTGATTAATTGATTGATTTTATTGTTGTTTAAAAACTACCTAACAAAAACCTACCATGCAATTTCACAGCTTTGGCAATTATTATAACCCTTCGACAGCTTTAATCACAGAAATATATGCTATAATGGTTCTGGTAGCTGCCTTTTGTGCCCTAACTCAGTTTTCCAACCTGAATAGAGAGATTTTAAAATCTGAAAAATATCGTAGCTAGCATATCGAAAAAGCTTGAAAACGATGCTTTTTCTGTTATCTATTTAGATTTACTTTTTACCGAAAAAATAAATGGTCCAAATGGTTTTTCATAACTTTACGAAGTGCAAGTCGGACTTGCACACAATGGTTCTGTACCACCACACAATACGATCGTGGAATCCTAAGTACATTATCGCAAAATAACAACAATTGCCAGTGCAACATCAAGGCGACAAAAAATAAGCATCTAAAATGGTAGCACCTGACTAATAATTCGGCACCCACTGAGTACGTATCCTAACTTTTTCTGTTTTTTCTTTTTTATTAAAAAACACACAAAAAGTTAAACAATAATATTCCATCCATCCATCAGCCTAGTTCGTCCACTGCTGGACATAAGCCTTTCCAGGACTTTGCCACTCCGGGCGGTCATCCTGGAAGAATTGCCCATACTCACACACGCTAGGCAGGCGGGTTGGTTAGCGCGGTGCCGGAACCCTCACACCAGTGACGCCGCTGCCCGTCACCAGTCTGTTCCATATAAGGCCCGGCTAATAGGGATGGATATACCGCCATCCATAGGTCCCAGGCATGGTGGGCCTCCTGGTTTTTTGCCTGTGAACTGTCCTCTTACTCTCCCCCGAATTACTTCGAGGGGGTCTCCAAGTAAGATGGTGGTACCTCCACAGTCCGTTATTTTAGTTTGTATGGAAAGTGAAAGTGAAAGTGAAAGTGAAAAGTATTTATTTGCCACAAGAAAGAAACACACGCACAGAGAAAACAAAAATTAAATAAAGTGGCAAAAAGGGCCAAACTCAGCAAATGCTGCTAGTTGCAAGCAACTGACAGCGCTGGTTTTCAGTTTGTCCCATTTTTTACAAATAACACAAACATTACATATTCCTTCCTTGCAGGTAGGTTTAAAATTTAACTACAATGTTTCTATCAAATTAGATGTAATTTGAAATTATTAATTTCAATTTTACAAATCGATGCAATAAATTATTTATATTCACTAATTAAAACAATTTACATCATATGGAAGCACCTTTTCATTTTAGTAAGTATGGGAACATCTGTTTAACAAATTTATTGACGACATTACCAGTAAAATGCAGACAGATTTATAATCCCCACGATCCGAGATATCACCTTTTTTAAAAAGTGATACTACTTTACCCGGTTTCAGTGCCTCTGTCATGTCATGTCCATCGTGCCCGACCACCTGCACGATGACCGATCTTTTTGAGGCCAACGACAGAGCCATAAAAGTGGCCTCTTTCTGGTCGACACGCTAAGAAGAAGAAGAAGTGCCTCTGGAAATACGCCTTTCTGTAAACATGAATTGAGCACGAACGACCAACATAAACTCAATAATATACTACCATTGTTAAAAGCGAGTTTTTTGAAAATGTCACAGCTGGTCACAGCTCATGTCATGTCTTTAGACTTTTTACTTTTTAGTTAACTGACGATTTGTCTCATTTCTTTCATAATAATTGTGTAAAAGACAATATTTTTTGTTGGCTTTTTTGATTTTGACAAATATTCGCCGCATTTGTCTATATCTGTCTCAATATTTTTGTGGCTATGTTTCGGAATAAATTGTAAAAAAGGTTTGCTATTTGCATAGGATTTGTGACCGTATCTCCTGTTTTGTTTTTGATTTCCTCTATTATTTCTTCGGTACATAAAAAATGCTGGCCAGATCACCGCCGTAATTCCAAAAGTTTAGCCGAATGTGCTTTTATTGTTTGTCTGTTTCTTTTAAAATGTAAACATTCAGGCATTGTACGAAAAAACACATTCAGAGCTTCGACCAAAATTATTTTGCTTTAAACTTTAAACTGAGATAAGTTATTTATTATGCAAAGTTGTGGTCTAATTTATTTATCAATTGAATACTTGCGGTTTATTGTACAGTTTGCAGGTAACTTTGGAATTTTTAGCTATAGTTAACATTCAACGTAATTAAGTTTTCGCCAAATTCTAGGCTTGCCACATACATATTTATTTTTAAGTGATTTTTGCAGTATAGTTGATGTAACAGAGGATGATGCGAAGCAATGTAAGATATCATATCATATCGGCCATAGAGGGTAAAAGGCACAGTTATTTTATTCTAGCTTTTTCCCGTGGCTCCGCCAACGCTGATTTAGTTTGCATTTTTCCAGGATAAAAAGTAACTTATGTCTCTCTCCGGCCCATAAACTATCTTTTTGCAAAAAATCACTTCGATCCGTTGCTCCGTTGCTGCGTGAAAGAAGGACAAAGCAACAGACCAACAACCACACTTTCGCATTTATTGTGTACGGATTCTAATCATCACCTAAAAAATCTTACCAGGAGAGTTCCGTAGTACTCTAAAATTATTAAAAATATCACTGATATTGCTAAGATAATTAAGAAAAATGACAATTCTAAAAGTTTCTTAGGAAAGTTTGTTCTGCGGAGAGAGGCCCAATTGGATAAGATGGATAATTAAAAGCAAACAAATTATAGGAATAATGATGTACAAGTTTAATTTTGTTATTTTGTGAATTCGAGGCGTGATTATATATAAAAAGCTAATTTAGCGGCGCGGCGGTTGCTCAGGCGTAGAACACTGACATAGTAAAACCAGAACAGTAGTTTATCTTCAAGCAAAGGTACATCGCGCGGCTAATATGTGTGCGTGCTAGTACGCACGAACTACAGCACGCACACAACAGCCATATCTTAGTATACAAGGTAGGCGCTAATCGGGGTCACGCCGCGGTCGCGCTCAGTCAAGTCTTTCGAACAAGCGGCCACGCCGCGCGGCACCGACCACATGTCGACAACACGCAATCGAACATATTGTACTGTCTTCGGGTGCCTCAAAATTCAGAATTATCGTTCATCTCAATACCTACTCAACAAGAAAGTTGAGTACACAATTTATGGTATATATAAATTAAAATGTGAAATGTAAACCGTATTTTCTTTGTTCACATTTAACATTGGTACCTATGATCATAACTGTGCTATGATTGTCACCTAGTCAATTAACTATTTTTTTATTAGCTACGAAACTAAAAGAAGGGAAAACCCTGCAACAGTAGGTATTTAAGTCTCGTACGGGGCGTCAGTCAACCTACTGTTCTGGTTTTACTGTGACACTGGCCTCTCAATCTTGAGATCCAGGTTCAATCCCCGATCGGGCATGCACCGATGCGTTTTTCGGAATGTATGTGCATAGTATTTGTTCTTACCACAGAACTATTAAGTTCTTACTTACCACTTGCTGAACGGTGAAGGAAGTATGGCGATAGAGCTCACCATCACGTTGGGACGTAATAATCGTCGATGAAACGTGGGTGTACCGAGTGTGGAATGTGACCTGCATTTCACAGTTCAGACTCGGAACATCTCTGACAACCTCTCGGGAATTCATGTCGTGACGATATATATATATATTCATTTCTTTATTTTATTTATTTTTATAATATGGAGAACAGCGATGCAGCGATGCCAAGTTGACTGGCGTTACGTGAAGATGCTGAAATGTCTGTATGACTCCGCTTCCATGTCCGTCCAAGTACAGGGTGTACAAACAAAACCGATACGCCTTGAGCGCGGCGTGAGACAGGGGTATGTTATTTTCCCAAAACTGTTTACCGCCGCGCTGAAGGACGTCTTTAAAACACTGGACTGGCATGGTCGAGGCATGAGTGTGAACGGAGAGCCCATTTCACATCTTCGCTTTGCAGATGACATCGTCATAATGGAGGAACCGCTGCAAGAACTGGAGGGAATGATGTGCAGCCTAAGTGATTCTTCCAGACGAGTGGGCCTACGGATGAACTTGGATAAGACTAAGGTCAGCTCAACTTCCATGTCATCCAAAGGCCAGTAACCGTCAAAACAACTTCGACTCCGAGGCTGACAGAATAATATGCTTGGGGTGGGCAGCATTCGGGAAGTTGCGTCACATATTTACATCACCAATACCACTGTGCTTAAGGGCTAAAGTTTACAACCAGTGCGTCCTTTCAGTGATGACGTACGGCGCTTAGACGTGGTCTCTTAGCAAAGGCTTAATCCGCCGGTTTAAGGTCGCTCAACGAGCTATGGAGCGGGCTATGCTTGGGATATCTCTGATGGATAAAATCCGAAACGAAGATATCCATCAGAGATTGAAAATGACCGACATAGCCTGCTGAATCAGTAAGTTGAAGTGGCAATGGGCTGGCCATATTTGTCGCCGACGTGATAACCGTTGGGGCCGTAAGGCATTGGAATGGAGACCACGTACAGCAAAGCGCAGCGTAGGCCGCCCTCGTGCCTGCGGGACTGACGAGCTGAAGGACATTGCGGGTAGCGGCTGGATGAGGATGACTGAGGAACGCCAAGAGTGGCGTAATATTGGGGAGGCCTATGTCCAGCAATGGAACGAATACGGGCTGATGAATGGAATATGGAGAACATAGAGCTTTCATATTTTATACAATATGGAAAATCAATACAAATAAGCTATAAGTATTGAATATTCTCACAGGTAAACAACACTAAAGTAAACAACATTAGTCTTAAGAAAACATTAAATATGGCATAGGTTACAAATCATTTGCTCTAAAATCATTACATGATTATCTAGTACTAAGGAGAAGTTTACTTATTGGCTGATGAGTTCACAAAATCATCAACAAAAAGTTTTATCATTTCACTACGCTTATCACTAAATGGAATAGGGTACATGCTCGAATAAAGTAGGAATTTTGGCGGTAATTAGTGCGTGCGTAAGCGTCAGTTTCATAGATCTCCGAGTAGAGTAAGGAGCCTCAAGTTTTGTATGTGATAAAAGGTCTGCAGCGTCAATGTATCCATTTGCTATCTTGGAGAGAAGAATAATATCGCCAATCCTTCGTCTAAGTTCCAGAGAGAGATTGTGGTGCCTTACCGGTCGGCCACAGCTTCAAGAGGCGTGCCAAGCGGTTCTTCTTGCGACGGCGCCGACGACGGAGAGAACAAATGTATGAAGTTTTATAGAGCCGGCCATGGGTCGCCGCTCGCGCGTCTTGTCCGGCTTCGAGTGACTTGCGCTCTCGCGACGGCGGTATGCGGGGAGGCGGGTGGTTGAAACAGTGATCGAGCACACAGAACGAACCTAATGTCGAGCGCTTTGAGCGAGCGAGCGCGCTATAGATCCGATGCGGTGGAAGGCGCCGACGGGTGTCGTGGCAGGGCTAAGCCCGTCGCAAAAACCGCCTGGAAGCACAACAAGAAGTGCCGCCAGAAGCCTGAAGCTGTGGCCCTGGTGTTACGCAGCGTTGTCGTTGTCTTCGCTAGTTCTGGTTTTGTTCAAAGTTCTTTATTGCATTTGTCATATACATAGTTGTAATGAGTACAATGACACCCTGTTTGGGTACAGTAATATTTAGAGAGGGCTTATAAATCATATTTAAGTAACATATTTATAATGTATTATATCTAAGGGCTCGACTGTGGAGGTACCACCGTCTTACTTACTTGGAGACCCCCTCGAAGTTATTCGGGGGAGAGTAAGAGGACAGCTCACAGCCATAAGGTTTTACTATGACAGGGCGCTACGGAAAATAATCGACACTTTCAGAACTTGCGTGTCTACTTCAGTAAAAAATTTATTATTTTGATAAAATGGTATATTATTTTTGGAATATTTTTCTAGGGATCTGTTAAACAGAAACGCGATTGGAAAAATTCGGCTCGATAAAAATATTTATTGAATTGAAGTCTTTTTCGACACCTTTTCTCCTGGTTTGAAAATTTGGAATGAAATATTGACTACGATTATATTTAATTAGATGGGTTTTAATAATATCTAGAACCTGGTTAAATGAACTTTTGATAACAACTTGAGTACATTTTATATTAATAAAAAACCGACATTTTACTACTTTTCCTTGAATCCGTCCCTCTCGCACCGAGAGTTTTTTTTTTTGCATATATAGTAACAGGGACGCTAAAACATTTACATACCGCCTTGAGATTTTTTTTTTTTATAGAGCATCGATATACGATATACAACTATCGTATATCGATGTTATAGAGTATCTATGATTAAATTTATGTTTTTATGAGTAGACCATGTAATGGTAGAGAAGGTGCCCTTTAGACATCGATATACGATATACAACATATCGATGCCTTTAGATATGGAAAGGGTAGAGAGTACCGGATATGCATCCTAAAATACGCCTTGGATTTGTGGAGAGACGGGTAATGTTTATCTATGGCTAAGCAATGGGCATCTTTTGGCAACGACGAATCAACAAGCTTCGATCACATTCCTCCAATCAAGGCTGCTCTTCTGTTTTTTACACATTTCGCGCTTGAGAAACAAGAATGTCAGAAGTTGACTCGGAAGCCAGCCATTCAGTTTACAGCCAAGTCACCGTGGCGGCCCGTGATCAGGAAACTGGTGGTTTCCTAAAGTTACAATTAAACCAGAAAATGATAATTACTATAGCATATACGTAAGCACATATGCAGTGGCGTGCATAGAACATTTTTCCGGAAAAGCAATCAGAAGGTCAAGTTTGACAAAAAAAATATGAAAAAATTTATAGAACACTTTGAAAAAAAAAGTTGCTATGAAAATGTTCGCTCTAGGCTAGGCAGTGCCAGTGGCGTGCACAGAACTTTTTGCTGGAAAAGCAAGCAATTGGTCAAGAATAACAATAAAAAAAAAATTAAAAAAATTTAAATATCACTTTGAAAAAAAAAAGTTTGTATAGGAAATTTTTACTCTAGGGTCTGTCTGTCACTGTCTACCCTGGCGTCATACAAAAATTTTTTTTTCAAAGTGATATTAAAATTTTTTCATATTTTTTTTATTGTTGTTCTTGACCAATTGCTTGCTTTTCCAGCAAAAAGTTCTGTGCACGCCACTGTGCCTACCCTGGCGTCATACAATAGTACATTACGATACGAGAGCGATGAAACGTTTTCTGACGAGCGTGAGTTTGCGGCACGAGCCGAAGGCGAGTGCTGCAATCACACGAGTCGAGAAAAAGTTTCTCGCACGAGTTTCGTATAATTTTTTATAGTACAAGTGCGGAAAATGCCGACTTTACGCACGCGCAGCGTGCGTAAAGTGGTCATTTTACGCACGGTGTGCTATAAACTTTCTTTTTTCAAAGTGTTGTTTAAATTATTTCATATTATTTTTATTGTCAAACTTGACCTTCTGATTGCTTTTCCGGAGAAAAGTTTTATGCACGCCACTGCACATATGTAACTTTATTATTTATTTCTTAGATAATACGAAACCCTAACAATGCGTGTTAGACACGCATTTGGCCAATTATTTATAATAACTACTTATATAATTTAATACTATATGGAAAGAAACTTGGTGATTTTTTAATTTGAATAATAATATATGTGTCTGTCTACAGGATATGCCTTTAATTATATACGTTATACATTTTTTATCGAAACTAATATACTTATAGCTAATATACCTGCATACCCGTTTAACACAATAAGGTCAATTTCAAAGGCTTTATTAGCTTTTGATAGAGGCTATTATTAGGTGGCTCATTGCCGTCTTGGAAGTTTGTAACAATTACAGGCATGTATTGTACGCATGTACATAGCAGTTTCTATAAACCGTATTAGGTATTTACATACGAAATTGCCGTTTTCTATAGAGAATTTGAAGGAAACTCAATTTTCAGTACTAACATTTATGCATTTTTTTACGAATGACATATCCAAATTATTTTATTTCTTTTGTGTATGAATGAGACAACATTAAGCTAACAGCAACAATAATTTAACTTTTTAAAAGTGTCAGCTGTAAAAAAATATTACGAATCTTATCATGGAAATGGATGGCATTTAGGACAAACTGTTTTTGTATATTTAATTTTTATAATCAAACTGAAAATAAAAACAAAATTTAATACGTAGATGTAAAACCTTGAAATCGACTTTCGAACAAAAAACAAATAATTGAAATACTTATTGAATTACAGGAATTATGAACTCTTGAATCTGTAAGAAAATTTCGGCAATTTCATGACTGTTTAGAAAGACCTATTATAAACCTGCCAAGGCAACATGGATCGCATAGAATTTTTTGTAAACAGGGAAAATTGATCAGGTTTGGAAATCTCAATTGATAAGATACGATCTAAACACACGGCAGTGTGTCCAGAGTCCAGGCCGAGTTCGGAAAACCAAAGGCAGACCAGCCGTTCAAATTGTTACACGAACCACTTCGGGCTACTTTAGATCCCCTCATAACTTGAAATCTATTAAATCTACAAAGCTGCAATTTTGCTTTCATTTTAAAACTTTCTCAATTACCTGAAATCCTAAATTTCATATCTAAAACTCTAACAGTCCTTGAGATATTAACGTCCAAAAATCACTATATTTACCACAGACTGACTCACCCACTCATATAAAACCTAGACCACTTCCAGGTGACTAAGAAACTTTAGAGGACCATGCAACCAATAGGCATAGATTCAATTATGTTAAGGTGTATTAATTGAAAAACCATTTTGAGATTTAGGTTTAATAAGCCGTATTTTCGAAGTTTTGGTCTAAAAAACCTCACGATGATGAATATTTTTACGTAAAGGCTGCAACTTCCATTTGCCCTCGTGTGACGTCACTTGAGTAATGGCTGTTTAGAAATGTGTCCTTTGCTATCAAGACAAATTTATAATAATTTGCTTCAGATTAATTTGACAGCTAGATGACAGATGAGACAGAGATAGACCACTTTTTTATTAGCAATCACACATCACAATCAGTATAATGTCTTAAATTCTCAAGTGACACGTCATCGGACAATTCTTTTTAAAAAAAAAATGGTTAATTTATATACCAAAATAATTAAAACTATGTCCTAAAATGACGTAATATTAACAAAAAATGTTTTAAAAATTAAGCCATGGGAATTGGCCAAAATTTTCGAAACTTGATACTTAAATAAACTAAGAAAATAAATAATAAAATAAAGTACCCCAATCGATAGTACTCATTCCGTACACAGGGGGAGCTCTGAATTGTCTGTCAGGAACTACCATTTTAGCCGCTTGTTTTTGTCGCCTAATGCAACATATTGCTATGGCATCTATATTGTTGTTATTTACAATGATATTTTTAAGGTCCCATACCCGTATTGTGTGGTGGCATGGATCCCTTTGTGCGCGAATCCGACTCGCACTTGACTATATTTTTATTATTAAAACAAAACAGACAGAAAACTTAGGCGATTTAACAATTAAATGTTTTTATAGCACACCGTGCGTAAAATGACCACTTTACGCACGCGCGTGCGTAAAGTCGGCATTTTCCGCACTTGTGCTATAAAAATTATACGAAACTCGTGCGAGAAACTTTTTCTCGACTCGTGTGATTGCGACACGAGCCGAAGGACTCACACTCGTCAGAAAACGTTTCATCGCTCTCGTATCGTAATGTACTATTAATTTACGAGTACCTACAGGATATGCAAAAACAGGAATTGATATTTAAATATACGGTAATTTTTTATCGATATATCATTCATAACATAACTAGCAATTAAGAGCACTGTGCTCGCCCCAACTCCCAATAAGCGCTGCTCGCTGATAATAAGATTTGACTAAATTTTGAATTTTGTAACTTATGCCGTACATTCTTGGACGAATATCCAAGCGTACAATCCATGACTTGATCCTAAAATATTTACCAAAATCGTATACATACAATGATATAAGCGTTTAAAAGTAAATATGTAATTTAAACTCCAGGACATTTAAACGGTTGTAACTGTTTAAATATTGAAAGAGAAAATAAGATTAAGTATTTAGGTCTCACAATAGACAAGGATATGAACTGGAAATATCACATAAAAGACGCATGTAATAGATTACGACTATTATTAGCTAAATTCAATAATCTCAAAGGTGTGCTATATATTGTATTTATCACGCCCTAGGGGAACCGGTTTTGAGCTATGGATAAGTAGTTATGGAAGAACTTTTCCTACATATTTATATGAAATCAAAAAGTTACAAGTGAGATTTTTGAAATAAGTAAGCAAAAAAGAAAAATTGAAATGTAAAAACGAGTACGAAAAATTATTTAAAATTTTTAAAATTATGCCCGTAGATGTAAAAGTAAAATATCTTATCGCAATGGAAACATTTCAAAAATCTCATTTGAAGGTGAAGAAAACACGTTATTAAAGCCGATTCTGAAGGCTTTAATTTTAATGTTAGTGCTGTCAAAACAAAATAGTCCTTAAGAGTTAGGATGAAAAGCTAAATTTTTTTGGAAAATTTTTAGCTTTGACAGCACTAAATCTAAAATTAAAGCCTTCAGAATTGGCTTTATTGTCCAGCTCGGAGCAAATATAAATTAATACAAAGATATATTATGTTGTGCCAAAGTACAAAAATTTTTACGGAACCAGAACTTGCGCGTATTTAATACCGAAGATATTTAACACAATATCGGTAGAGATTGACGAAACTTTAAATGGCAAAATAAATATAAAAAGATTTTAAAAAAGTGTTTTCTCAGCTTTAAATGAATTATGAAAAACTGTATAACTTATTGTTTTAAATAAAACCTATATTTAAAATAAGTTAAGATTTAAAAGCCTTTGTAAAAAAAAACTTGTAGACACCGAGAGCTATGCTGAGCAGTTTGGCTTTAAAATTGTAAAAATATAATCTAATTGTCTTTTCATAAATAAATAATATCTAACTTTATCTATTTTGTGTGTATTTGATTTCGGTAAGTAAATGTTTTAAGTTCAAGTTTTACAGAAATTCAAAATTTGATTAAATAATAATAAATAAAGACCAGCGCTTATTGGGAGTTTTGGCGAACACAGTGCCCTTAAGTCGGCTGATTGTACGCATATAAGTGTGTTACACAAAGGTCTTGCTTGTTTCACGCTTAGGTAGTTTCTATAAACCGGTCGAGGCAACAACATGGATCGTATAGAGTTCTGTGTAAACGGGGAGAAGTGCTCAGGTTTGTAAAACTATACCTCCAATGATATTTGTAAAACTTTGAGAAAAGTACAGGCAACCATAAGCTTTGGGGTGTAATATTCAATCAAATCAAATCAAATGTTTTTATTTCGAACTAGGCAATAGGTGTTCGTACTACAAACAACTTATTAACTATGTTAGTATAAATAACCTACATTATTATAAATTAGCTTGGGACTCTGTCCATAATTATGTACCAGTGGCGTGCACAGAACTTTTCTCCGGAAAAGCAATCAGAAGGTCAAGTACGATAATAAAAAAATATGAAATAATTTAAATAACACTGAAAAAAAAAGTTTGTATGAAAATGGTCACCATACAAACCAGGTCACCCTGGCGCCATACAAACTTTTTTTTTTTCAGTGTTATTAAAAAATTTTCATATTTTTTTTATTGTCGTACTCGACCTTCTGATTGCTTTTCCGGAAAAAAGTCCTGTGCACGCCACTGTTATCTACTGATACACAGTGTCTCAGGGTTGGACTATCAGCCGTGTTGGCAATATTGTTGGAGACCATTTACAGTGCGCGCCAATCTTTTAGTCGCCTCTGAGTGAGTTACGAGTGCAAGCTTGCGCAGGTACAGTCAAGGAAACAATAATATCAACGGTTGATTATTAAATGTTTCCTATAAGTGGGAAGGTGTACTTGATGTACCTACCTATTTAATTATTTATTTGTTATTTTAGTACAATCTTAACTATATAAATAAAACGCATTAATATAAACACCATTTTCCTCCATTTTCGCCTTAAAACGCTATAACGTCCGCGAGGCATAACAACAACAACTTTAACAAAAATAAATAAACAAAACCACAAATAAAGTCAACAAAACTATAACAAACAGATTCAACCATAAACTTAACGAATCATAGAATTTTTTCCTCGAAGGTACCTTTCATGCAACGCGCGCGTGTATAGTGTACAGACGTAGCACTAACACTAATGCATAGTGTTGACACCTGCTAAATGCGAGCGGGGGGTGTGGTGCGGCACGCAGGCGGGTGTGCTCCGCGCCCTTGCTCCTGTAACGTCCCCCTGACACCGTAAAACGGCTATTGCGTCGCCTCTTGCGGCTATCTTCAGAGGCGACTAAAAGATTGGCGCGCACTGTACGCTGCCGCGCGTCCTGTACATCAGCAAGGCAGTTCTGAAATGTACTATGGCATAGAAATCCTCAACAAACATGCCTGATGCGCTACAGTAACGCGGCAGCCCCATCAGTATCCTGAATGCATTATAATACTGAACACGCAGGGCATACATCAATTTTTGCCCTTGTCCATGTCCAAATGGCAAAATCCGTTTACTTTTGATGAGACCATAGTGACTTCTTGTCTGCATGGTTGTTTCTCAATGTTGTATTGGTTTACAAGACTGCTATTTATGAAGCTAGTAGTACTTCAGGTATCAAAAAAAAATATGCTTTTGCTGTCAATTTCCCGTTAATAAGACGTAATCTTACATCCCAAACCTTATGGTTGCCTGTACTTACCTATGAGTAGGAATGCATTCAATGCCGATATATCGGCGATTCTTTGGGTTTGCCGACATATCAGCTATGGCGATATTTTTATTGCCGATACAACTATACATTTAAAATTGCAATTAATGTAAACGCGCGTGTTGTTTCGTCTATTTCGTTGAGAAGCGCAACGATGATCCCCTTAATAACTAATTATCTCATTGTAAGTCTTTAATTTCTTATATTAATCAAAAATAATAGTTTATGCTACAAGGGTGAAAAGGAATAAATTACGAGGGCGATTTAAAACACGAGCGTATCGAGTGTTTTAAACGTAACCGAGTAATTTATTGCTCTTACGCCCGTGTATCATACTACGTTTTTCAATGCATAGTGTGGGGAAATAAAACAAATATAATCTTGTGAACTTTAAATTATGATTGGCTTAAAATGACTGTATCCAGAGCCGTTAAACAGTGGAAAAAAAGTATAACATTTATGGTACACAGGAAAGGTTGCAGGTTAGCCAACTTCTCGTAAATAAATAAAAAAATAATAATAATAAATAACTAGGGCAAAATATTTGACTTTCTGTTCGGTTTTGATGCATAAAAAGTGGGCCTTTACGTGGGCATTGAAAACATATATAAATAAACGTTTGCACTATAAAGTAATATTAACGACTACAAAATATTTGAAACGCTTTAAGGTGGATGGTCCAAGGTAGTTTTTATAAAAAATTATGAAAAAAATATATATATTGTTAGTGAACTACAAAGAACAACGTCATTTTAGGAGATTATTACATAATTTAAACAGCATGAAAATATTGTTCAAAATAAAGCTGTTTTTAGTCTAAAATTTAGTAAAGTTATTTTTTTGAAACTACTAATGGTATATGTATTATATGTTCTTGCACTAAAATATTGCTTAGAAAAATTACATATTTTAATTTTTTCCGTCCATCAAAAGTATAATTTTCTCCTATTTTGCGTTATCCGGAGACCCAACGACGTCATAATGCAGTGAGCGCTGATATGAACTCTATTTCAATATAGTTTCTGTCGATATTTGTATCGACACAGGCCGACTCAATGTCGTTGGCGGCTACCTGCCCCTTAAGGATGGACCTGACCCTAGAACTTTTGAGGGTTCCTTGGAATACTTTAATATACTTTTCAATGCAAGTGCTCGTAAAGGTCCACTTTTTATGCATCAAAACCGTACAGAAAGTCGATTATTTTGCCCTAGGGCTTTATTTTTTTATTTATTTATTTACAATGGTTGGCTAACTCGCAGCCTTTCCTGTGTACTCATAAATGTTATACTTTTTTTCCACTGTTTAACGGCTCTGGATACAGTCCTTTTGAGCTAATAATAATTTAAAGTTCACAGGATTATATTTGTTTTATTTCCTCACACTATGCATTGAAAACCTAGTATGATACACAGGCGTAAGAGCAATAAATTACTTGGTTACGTTTAAAACACTCGCTACGCTCGTGTTTTAAATCGTCCTTGTTATTTATTCCTTTTCGTCCTTGTAGCATAAACTACTATTAGTCGGATGTGAACAAAAGATGACATTTTATTTACGTTTTGTTCGAGATGGTATTGCACTATTCTATAATTCAGTTTTGCTTCTTACCAAGGCATTTAAAAAAAAAGTAATTGCATAGTTATATGCTTTACAAAAAATTAGAAGCCAATTATTTAATTTAATGGATGGTTAAGCAGCTCGTTTGGGTTCCGTAGCCATAATAAAAATAAAACAAATTACAATAATTAACCAAACAAAAGGATGTAGTAAAAAAATTACCTTGCAAAATATTTAATGACTTATGAGTACACGCACTCTAGGCCTACGTATGTAAATCAAGCAGTGATCAATTTTGCAAGAGAATGTTACCCAATCGGTAAAAAAATTGTAATATTACTTAGGTCCTTACATATGAAATTGCCGTTTTCTACAGAGAATTTGAAGGAAACTCAACTTTCAGTACTAATATTTTTGCATTTCTTTTAGGAATGATAAATGCAAATTATGTTGTTTCTTTTGTGTATGAATGAGACAACATTAAGCTAACAGCAACATAATTTTTTTTTTCAATAATATTCAATAAGGTTCAATGACCCTTTTTGCGATTCATTTTTGTGCCCCTATACGCGTTTAAGAACAATTCAGATTCAATTATAGGTATACCACTTAATTGAGAGCCGGGACGAAGATGGTTTGCGGGGAGAGGGAGTACAGATGAATACAAGTGTTAATTGTACCAGTAAGATTTTGAGATTATATCCTGCTGCAATTAATTGATAAAGTTGAGTAGATACATTACTATTGGCTAGAGAAATGCTAATTGACCTCTTTTTCAACTTTGACATCTAATTTTGAATATCAATTGAAATCTGTCATAAATTGCAATAATTCATTAATGTTCATCGTTTTTCCGATTTGAATCTGAATCTAATCAGATTTTACAGATTTTGAGTCCCAGTGACATATTTTTGCATAATGTTCAGTGTAAGTACAGTACCAGGCCATTTGAAGGTCGCATCGTGCTTTAAAAAGAGATACTCGGCTAGCTTCGGCTACCTTCGACTTTGTAGAGCGTCATCACTTTACGTTACAACTGTACCAGAAACCACTCGATTTCAGTTTAATTTGTCGTACAACTTGTCACAATTAGTTCAAAAATGGAGAAGGTCACACATGTCATGCGTCCATAGAGTAAGTATGGCGGAAGTTATTTATTGGAATGCATTTAAATTTATGTCTGTTGACTAGTCGATCAACATGTTGATACATGGATACCATTATCGACTGTCACCGTTGCTCCCTCCCCGCATCTCATACGTACCCCGGCTCTCAATTAAGTTGTATTCCTATAGTATGGGAAGCCTAAATTTTATTTTGCGTTTTTCACAGAAAGGATAATTGAACCTTGTTAATGATCACTTATCAAGTCTCCGGTATGAATTTGGCTACATCAATAAAACTCACCTTATATGTTAACAAAATTTATAATCGGCGCTTGGGCACAGTATAAAGAAAAGGAAGCAGTATTATGTCTTCATAGAAACGGCCCGAAACGACGCGCTTCGAAATCTCGGGAACTGTCGGCGGGCGGCAGTCGCAGTTGTGCCTCAGTCACGTACGCACTTTGCCGCGTTGACACTGTAAGCCACACCCGCGCATTTTCGTAAATTATGGCACGAAATTTGCGAAAATTCAATATAGCATTATCAAATACGTTGGCAGCCATAGCACGTGTTTAGGCACCGAGCGGCTGTAGGTATTGATTTCAAGGACACCGCCAAGTTTAACTACTGTCAACTTCCTTATACTGTGGCTTGGGTACAGTAGTTTCACCATTTATTTATGTTTTTCCCCACTTTTTTGGGTAATTTTACCATATGACAGCCCTTATTTTTCGACTTAACTACTTAATTATACTTTCTGTCAACATTACCATCGTTTACGTCGCTTACTTAGAGTCTGTACCTAAAATCTAAAAAATGTATTTAAATTCTTAAGGGCCTTACTATTGCCAAATGGGTACTTTCCAAAGCCTACTCCTCGTTTATGGCCAAACCAAAAATAATGAAAAAATGTATTATGAATAATCAACTCTTAGACAACATATGCAACATTTTTCTTTGTCATACCACCAAAACTTCTACATGAATTTTTTTTTTACTGAAAGGTGTTTTTTGACCTCAAATTCCCTACTGCTCCTGAGTGGCTTGGCCGATTGAATTCATCTATGCTTTGATAAATAGATAAACTTTATAGCTATTATAGATTATTCAATCGAGTAATCACATCCAAGTGAAAAGTATAAGTTTCTCCTATTTCGCCCTCTCAAGGACGCAGCGAGCGTCGTAACAGCCACTATGCATTGCGCGCTGATGTGAACGTTATTTCAATGTCGTTTCCGTTGATATTTGTAGTGACAAATATCGAGCTGCTAATTTGGCGATGGTAATCGCCTTAACATCTTCCTTTGAAAATGTTGAAAATAGGAAACCGTTAAGAGTATGACATAGCCAAAACAAAAACCAGTTCCGGGCGTGGCTTATTCATGTTACGTTTGCGCGCGGGGGGAAATTCGTCCCCGTCTCTAAGCTCGCGTCACCATAGCAAAAATACGAATAGACTGGACGAGGCAGGGTCAAAAGTAATACGTATTTTATTTTATCTAATTTATTAGTGTATTTCGATCATCGTCACACGGCATTGATCCTACTTGCTATCACGTCGGGACGTAAATTTATTATGGTCGGCTAAAAGTGTTTTTTTGAGTGTTTGATTTATCAGTTGACCCTCGGAACATTTCAGACACTCCTTTAGAGATACATAATAATATTGTGACGGTTAATTGTCACCATTACCCATTCTTTAAATATTTTTCGCCCGTTGAGCTGGTTTTACACTTGCGGGAAAATAAATTGGACCAAAAATTTCTTTACAAAAAATTTTTACTAAAGTTGTTATTACAAAAAGTGGAAACTAACAAATATTCTCAGAAGGAATGCACCACGTCACTATCTATCTCACTGTAGCCTATATAAATTATGCCTCTCTCATTCAACCACGTTTAACTGCGTTACTATCTCATTCCAACTCATTTTAAATAGCGTCACTATTTATCTCACTCTAACGCGTGTTAAATGGCATTTCTAATGAACGTCAAATATTTTTACTGCCCGCCACTCTTTCATTCTAAATTCTAATTATTTTAAAAAATACGCAGCTCCTTTGGTAGTAAAATAGCAATAACTTTTTTTTCAAAAGTAATACACAGAAATTGCCAGATCATTTGAAAAACAATATTTGATGAGCCGTTATTTAAGACAATTTGCAAAACTAACATAGGACATTTTTTTTCAGGGTGTGGTATCGAACTAACCTAATTACAAAAAATTGCTCATAAATTGGGTTTTTAATTTTCTTCCTGATGTAACAGCATTTCAAGGTTTATTTTTGACTTTATCAATAGCATGACTATTCAGAGTTGCGCAACAAAAATTGTATTCTTAGAATTTAGAAATGGTTAGCTTTGACTCTCAAAAATCTATTCGAATTTATAAAAGTACCATCAACTCAAAGACTATCTACTTTTTGCTGAGGTCATAATTTGATATTCTGGTCAGTCATGAGCTGGCCTACCAGCCTTCCAAGGGGAAGCGTTGACTTTTGGGACACCTGTTTACCCTTGGGATAAATCGCCAAGTGTTTAAAATATAGAAATTTATTTGTATCATAGTTTGAAATGTTCAGGTCCCTTTACGCAAAATGAAAAACCAAAACTCTTTTAGGATTAATTTGTTGTCCCTATGTTTGTCTGTTTGTCCGTTTGTCTAGGCAATTTTTCTGGGTAAAATCAATAAATGCTAATATTTACAGCCCTGTAAAATATACATATTATAACGTTTTTATGGCCTTTTGTTTAACTTTTTCATACAAATTTTCTCCTTATGAAAATATAGAGATCGACACTTCACATAATATTTTGCATTTGAAAGAAAGCACAGAAAGGAACTGTAGAACAAATAATGTAAAAAATATAAAACCATATCTTTCTATTCTAAAGGGATTAATAATTTACTGTTTGTTCAATGTGGCGATAGCTTTGTTTATTATTTTTTTTTTCTTTGTTACAAAGATAACAAATATTTTCATACAAGGTTTTCCTTAAGGGCTATTTCTCCGAATTTGTAACAAAATATTAAGAAATAATTATAACGGTAAAGTACAATTTTTAGCTAAGACAATTTATTGTTAAAAGTTTGCTAAATGCATAAACATATTTTAATGATATTATGGTATCTTCAAAATAATTGGGTTTTCCATAAGCGTGATATCAGATTATTTTAGAAATTTACGGCTGGTATCACGACGACGGATAAGCCAATTATTTTATTAGTATTGTAATATAATTAAAAATATGTTAATGCATACAGCAGGCTTTTAACTATAAGTTTTCTTAACTAAAAGTTGTATTTTTACTTATTGAAATTGTATTTCTCATCAAGAAGTGCAAGATGACAAGATATTCAAAATAAGTTAATTGAATTTGTGAAATGGTTTCAGGTCAAAACAGTTTTCCATGAAACGGTAATTGTTTATAGTTAGCAAAGTGTGTAAACTTAGTCATCTTAACATGAACGACGCCTGTATTTCTCTCTTTTTTATTTCCAGTATAGATAAAAATGTACAAACTTGTTAAAATTTGTGTAAAAACGAGGCAATATTGACGATATCCTGACAGCTATTATGATGGTGTTTTATCAAATTTTGCTTTTTGGGCTGTATAGAGACGTAGTTAGATGTCACTAGAATATACTCATGAAAAAAGATATGAAGAAAATAAGCTGTAGACTTCACATTCGGTTTATACCTATTGTATGAATTTTAAGAAAAATATAGGGGTAAAAGGACCTCTTAAGGAAAACCTTGCATTAAACTATTTGTTACCTTAGTAAAAAATAATTCAAGGAAAAAAATAAACAAAGCTATCGCCACATTGAACAGTAGATAATTAATCCCTTTAGAATAGAACAACATGGTTTTCATATTTTTTACATTATTTGTTCAACAATTCCTTTCTGTGTTGACTTTTAAATGCAAAATATTATCTCAAGTGTTCATCCCTACATTTTCATAGTGAGAAAATTTGTATGAAAAACGTAAAAACCTAAAACGTAATATAAATAAAAACGTCAAAAGTATGTTTTTACAGCTCTATAGAGGGCCGTTTATATTGGTATTTATTAATTTTACCCAGAAAAAATTGTCTAGACAAACGGACAGACAGACAAACATAGGGATAACAAATTAATCCTAAAAGAGTTTCATTGTTTTCATTTTGCGTAACAGAACCTGAACATGTACCGACAGGATTATCTACGATCTAATAATCTTGCCATGCACTGTAAATATTTCAAAATAAATTTCTATATTTTAAATGCTTGGCGATTTATCCCAAGTAAGTGTACCTATATAATTTGCAAAAAACTTCACTCATTGGACCTGAAATGGTGAGCCAATACTAGAGGGTAATTTCACGAAAAGGTCATTGACCTTTGTTACAGATCTCAGTAAGTATAAGTAAATTAATTTGGGTTTCAATATGTATCAAAAAATTATTCTTTTAGAGTAACATATATTATTTTCCCGCATAAAAGTATGAATTCATTCCAAATTCATTCAGTTTTGTTGTTATGACTATGGCACGATGTAGCTAAATCACTCATACGCATATTTTGTTGAGTTTTTAACGGCAGGAATATGATGCTCCTCGAAATATTACTTTATAAAATTAATTTCAATGTGTTTTGAAGTAGTTTTGGGAGATATTTATAGCTTGCAAAAAAGGGCACAGGTTCCACGTCTTACGGGCGCCAACGCTAGGCGTAGACTGACAATATCTTGCTGCCGCTGACTGCATCAGTGGATTTACGTATTTTTGGAAAAAGGGGGTGCTTTTTTTGACCCGAATAACGTGGTATTTGGAAAATGAATAGATATCATTCACACTAATTTTATAAAAAAAAACCAACAAAATCGCGAAAGCGATACCTGAAACAAAATCGATAAGAAGTGTGCAATAGAGGGTTACAAAAAAATTCATTGACAGTACAAATATGAATCGATTAACGTGGTTTGTGGAAAATGAATACCTTAAAGTTCAACCAAAAACATGTATTTTTTTTATGGCTATACGTAACCTAATTATTGCAACAAAATCATCCGAAAGCTGACATTTTATTTCTGTTTGTATTTGCGTTCCCCTTAAGGAGAAAAACATAAATAAACAGTGAAACCAGTGCTTTTAATTCAAGATTATATCTGGGATTGTGTGGAATTATTTTTATTGTACGACTTTACTTTGTACATTCTGGATTTCAATGTATGGAGAATTTGGCAAATATTCAACAGCTTTGACACTAGTATGGTGATACCTCGATGTGGTGACATTTAAATGAATGACTGTCCCTCCCCCTCCATGGGGTGAATCACTGTGTAGCAAACACTGTTTTTCTGGAAACCGCATAAAACATTAATTGGGCACACGTTTTAGGGAGGAGCCGTGGTTCACCTTGTGCAGGGGGATGGACGGTCATGCATCTGAATATCACCGTGTCTAGGTATCTTATCACTTATTTAGTGTCAAAGCTGTTGAATTTTTGCCGCAAAAAAGTCTAGAATTTCGTACATGCCAACGACACATATACAACGTGTAACAGAAAGGTGTAACCATATTTGAAGAGCTTATTCAGTCAATGGTATAGAACAACTTTTACTATGGAGCCAAACCAGAAACCTCAAAAAAAAAAATCTGCCCTTCCATACATTTCAGCCGAGCGGCATTGCATTTTTCTATGAAACAGTAAAAAAAATTTTTCAACGTACAGGTTTTGTTCCATAGTAAAAGTTGTTCTATACCATTGACTGAATAAGCTCTTTAAATATGGTTACACCTTTCTGTTACACGTTGTATAACTAGCATTTCGCCCGCGGCTCTGCCCGTGTTTACATCTCTGCCCCGTTTTCAGCTTGGTGGTTATTTTATCAACATCCCTTATAGCCTATAATGTTGATCGGTCCGTGCGATGATAATAAAGAAAACAATTCAATTTAAAATTTCGCAAATATCTTCAATGTACAGACCATAGATTTACGATCTATGCAGACACGACTTTCTTACTACCTTATTATTAGTATAGATATATTTATTTACCTACTGCAGTGGGATCTGAAGTGGATTCCGATGTGATGCTGGTGGACTACCTGAGAGAGTTCAAGGAGCTGCGAGGGACCAAGTTCATGTGTCGAGAGGGAGGCTGTGGAGCGTGCGTCGTGGCGGTCACCACATCAGACCCTTACACTGGACACCCGCATACCTTCTCCGTCAACTCTGTAAGAGTCTATGTAAATTTTATTTCTGCCACTGTCACTCCAAGCGAAAAAAGCGCAGTGCGTGAGGGGCGGATTCAAGACAAAAGAGAAAAAAGTATAATTGTTTTATTTATTTTTATAAAATAAATTAGAATAGCGAGCAAAATTTTCAAAATCAAAATTTTGATATTGTTCAAATCCATCTAGTAAAATATGATTGAGTTCTGTACATGCATCGTCAAACGAGGAGACAAATTGTATTCGAAAACCTAATTTCAGTATTCTATCGAGGAAAACATGTTGTCCAAAATCAAAACCCTTGGTTATACATATAGTCAAAATGCATATGATATACCAGAAACTGATTACAATTTTTTGTGAATTGCATGAAATACACCGAAAAAAGCAGTCCTATTTTTTGGCCGCAGCTTCGCTCGCTTAGCTCGTCTTTCAATCAAAATTTGCATCCTTTATTTGCGCGTAAGATAAAAACTATTATCGACAGTTTTCGGCTTGGCATTTATTTTATTAACACTCCTTATAGCTTATATGTTCACCAGGGTCACCACGGTGATAAAAAAAAACCGCATCCAAATCCGTTCAGTGGTTTCGGAGATGTGCGTGAACAAACAGACCGATAGACAGAAAAGAATCCTAAAAATCGCTGATTTGTGTTCTATTACTCTTCTATAGTCCCCTTTCCATTTTTATAACTTTTCTTCAATGTAGGTACAGACACACCGGGTTCTACTCTTTTATTATATGTATGATATTGATTTTTCATTAACACAAACACACACACACACCCAAACCAATACACAATTTTAGACTTTTGAATTGCTAAATTACTATTTTATTTTTATTTTTTATGGATGCTTCAATTCTGTTCCCTGTTCTCTTTTGCTCTTATTTATTTTTTTATAGTACTTTTAAAATGGTCTCACTCAATTATTAAGTTATACCTGTCTGTTTTCTCTCTATTTGTTGTATTTTGTTATATTTGAATATTTTGTGGATATCTGTTACTGGCTCTATTTGGTGTAGTTATATGAATATTATATGTATCAATAAATAAATTAACTGCTACATTATTGACAACAGTCCAAAGAAACCTTGTGAAATAATATATAATATCATGAATTATGTAGAACACATTTGATCATAGAACCAACAGACTTCATAGCAGAAAAACTGACGTTTTTTTTTATATTATGTTTCTTCAAGAGTTTTTATTGGTCTGTAGTAAATACGAGTAGTTGAGCACAATATCTATTTACAAGTTTTACAACGGTATCATGGTAAAGGCTGCCTATTACCATAAATTTATATTATATTTTCAGTGCTTGATTTCTATAACACAATGCCAGGATTGGAACATAACAACTGTGGAGGGTATTGGCAATAGACTGAAGGGATACCATCCTGTTCAGAAGACCTTGGCAGAGTACGACGGTACCCAATGTGGCTTCTGCAGCGTTGGATGGGTAATGAGCATGTACAGGTGGGTTCAAAACAAAAAGTACCTATCTACTAAATAACTTTAGGTATTATTGATATTGAATTGAACTTTTGTGAACAAGTTTATTCCTAATTTTTAGCTTACTCGAATCCAAGAACTTTGACCTTACTGAATATGAAATAGAGGAATCACTTGGAAGCAATCAGTGTCGATGCACAGGCTACAGACCAATCCTAGACGCTTTTAAGAGTTTTGCCAAAGATGCTCCGAAACCAAATAAACACATTTTTGATATTGAAGATCTAAGTATTTGTGGAAAAAAAGGAAAAGATTGTAAATCTTCTTGCAACCGCAAAAATGAATGGTGCTGGGTTTCCAGTGAAGAAACAAGAGAAAACACAATTAAAAAGATAATATTAAAAGATAAACGGGTTTGGTACAGGGTCAATGAAATAGGAGACATTTTTAGAATATTCAGCGAAGAAGGAACTGACTCATACATGCTTGTCGGTGGAAATACAGGAAAAGGTTAAATAAATTCTATGGATTCATTGATTATGGTGAAGGCATAATGGTAGATTCCGGGAGTGGTCAGTCTTCTTCTACATTTGCTGTGCTAAAAATTTCAAGAGAATTTACTTATAAAATGTTTTTAGGTCCATATCATATATTTGAATATCCGCGGGTTTTGATCGACATCAATGGAATATTTGATCTAAAGAAATTCTATATCGATCAAAATTTAGTAATAGGCGCCGGCACAACACTGACTGATCTACTGAATATCTTGAAGAATGTTTCAAAGGAACATGAAGAGTTTAGCTACCTTGAAAAGCTTTACGAACATATATTATTAGTAGCTCATATTCCTGTGAGAAATGTAAGTATACCTTTATACTCGTGTGTACCTAGCATAGATGAAAACCATATGTTTGAATATCCGCGGGTTTTGATTGACATCAATGGAATATTTGATCTTAAGACATTCTATATCGATCAGAATTTTGTAAAAGGAGCCAGCACAACACTGACTGATCTTCTGAATATCTTGAAATATGTTTCAAAAAGACAGGAAGAGTTTAGCTACCTTGAAAAACTTTACGAATTATATCTTGTTAGTAGCTCATATTCCTGTAAGGGTAGCTTATTTCTTTTGCCCGTGGCTTCGCTGGCGTCAATATAATCCTCCAACAAAAGTAAGTCGCGTATTTCAAAGAAATCCCGTAAATAAAATTGTTTAAATCTTTCGAGGAAAATGGCCAGTTTTAGACTTTGGATGTTGTTTTATGAACAATTTTAAAGCCTATGTTTTAATCCTGACATCTAAATTGAAAATGAAATCCATTAATATCCAACGCTTAGTTTTGAAGTTATGTATGACAGAAAAGCAGACAAAGATTCTACAAACTGCCTCAAGACAATATAAATATTTAGACATTAAATATATATTTGTAATTCTTTTTGTCCCAGGTGGGAACGATTGCAGGCAACTTTATGGTTAAACACAGAGTGCCGGAATTCTCCTCCGACATCTTTTTACTGACTGAAACCATTGGAGCTACTTTGAGCATCAGTATGTTGTTTCTATTTGATAATTTCTAGTTTATCTTGAATAGATTTAGAACTTTTTGCAGCATTTCTCGAAACTCACACCTACAAGTTGCAAGTATAGTCGTAGAAATCTGTAGCGTTTTGCTTTTGGATTCACACGAGCTTCGCAAGGAATCCAAATTATAGAAAGCAGATTTGGTGCCTCTGATTCAATAAATTCTTTTATTACTGCTGCTCTCTACATATGTTCAAGATCAAAAGCTACAAATTGTTCCAGTTACAACTGGAACCAACTGGAACCAACCAACTTGGAGTTACAACTGTTGCTTCTGTGAAGAAAACACGACGGTTCTTTTTTCTTGCTTTTTTTTTGCAGTGAGTGCTGGAGGTGGGGTCATTGAGGTTTCCCCTGAAAAATTCACACGATTGGATATGACTGGGAAAGTTATATTGAACATCAAGCTTCCTCCGCTTTCAAGCAATTACCATTTTGTGTCTTTTAAGGTAATATACCCGACGATCGTATTGTGCAACTGCGAGATAATGAGGGCAAATGGGACATGAATAGTTGTTTAGCGGAGTTTCGTAATATGCTGCACGGATGTCCCAATGGCTAATTATGTCACAGTTGGACACGATACTGTATCTACGATCATCTTTTTATAGAACAATTTCATGAAAAATAAGAAAATGAAAGCGTGGGTCCTTGTTTTTTTTTCTTGATTTAATCCTACAAGGGTCTTAGCGTAATTTACGGATTACAGAGCTACAAACTTATCTGTTCTGGTGGGCCAAACTGAAATGGCTTCTATTTTCACTGCGTGTGTAGCAGTCTTCGCCAGTCCCGAGTGAATTACTATGGGAGGTCAACATTTTATTTTGCGATTTTAACAAAAAGTGTCATCGATCCGTGATACTGATCACATACCAAGCCTCCTGTATGAATTTGGCTGCAAAAGAGATTTAACGAAGAAGATATGCCTTTTTTATTTGTCCTAAAATTCTGTGGTGCGCAGCACTAGTGCCTATTTACTCAGGTGCCCACCCCCCCGTTGTAAAAAAAAATATATACCCTGTGCCGAAAGTCGCTGACCAAATCAACAACCTGTATAATTATTATTTATTTATTTAAACTGAATATTAAAACAACAAATACTAAAAACGCCGATTTATAATGTAGTTTTAGGGTTACGTCTCCGAATACTCAACCAACTTAATTTTGCAGTTTTGTTTTATGAATTTTGCAATGTGACTATGAATTTTGTAAAGTGTTAAAAGCGAGGCCCGAGTCACACTTGGCCGGTTTTTAATAAAGACATCCCAGATTAAACTGGACAATATGCTTCCCTCTTCAATAGAGTTTTAATAATTAAATAATTAATTGTTATAATTTTTAGATCATTTTGTTACAACATGTATCCGGGGAAGCGACAGGGCTGTTTATAATAGTAAATACGAGTACAGTATAAATTTTCTTGAATTCTTGGTTTTTAATTACTATTATTCAATTCAACTAACGGGGCTGGTAACTGATTATGTTGCCGTATTTCTGGAATAAGTGCTTTTCAAGCAATGCAGAAAATTTATACTTGCGATTGTCGGCGCTTGGTGAAACTTGAAAGACATCTTGAATTAAAAACAGTTTTACATTATAGTTTCACTTTATTTATGTTAACTCCCGGTTTCGGATTTTAGTCCGAATTTTGCTACTTTTTATCCGAAACCGGTTGGGATTTAACATAAATAAAGTGAAACTATAATGTACAAGTGTTTTTAATTCAAGATAAGCAATACAGGTTTATTTTCAAAGTCCTTTTCTTTCATTTAGGTCATGCCTCGTAGTCAAAACGCTCATGCTCAAGTCAACGCTGCTTTTCTCTACAAATTAGATTCTCACGATAATGTTACCATATGCAAGAATGCAAGAATAGTAATGGGCGGCCTGTCTGCTAAATTTGTCCACGCAAAAAATCTTGAAAAAAAACTTGTGGATAAAAATATTTTTACCAATGAAGTTCTCCAGGAGGGTTTAAAGGTTTTAGATAAAGAACTTATCGTTGATGAAATAGCTGGAGAAATGAAGCCACAGTTCAGAAAAAAGACAGCCCTTGGATTATTCTACAAGGTTTGTTTATTTTTAAAGATACAAAAAGGTATTACATTAATTAGTGAACTTAATAATTCAGCGTTCTCTTTTTTAGGGTTTGCTTGCTATAATTCCTAGAAGTAAATTGAAGCCACGCTACCGCTCCGGTGCAACAGATCTCAAGAGGACACGACCAGTGTCAAGAAGTATAGATGTCATTGATACCAATCCAATAATATGGCCTATTACCGAACCATATCCGAAGGTTGAAGCATTGATTCAGTGCTCAGGAGAAATAAAATACACAAATGATCTTCCAAAACAACCACAAGAAGTGCATGCTGCGTTTGTTACATCCGATATTGGAGTAGGAGAGATTGTGGACATCGATCCTTCACCAGCATTGGTGAGTAAAAAAATACAAGGTACAAATACATTACATAATCTACTGATTACAGTATACGACTTTCCTTTTGAAAAGATGCCAAAATAAAGAAAAAAGAAATCTAAATTTAAAAATTAAATATGATGAATATTTTTTTCATTTTACTAATTTTAGCAACAACATTGGATACACAACAATTTACGATGTCAATCAACTTACAGATGTAATCTATATAAGGCACTTAATCTTTACAAAAAATATTGCGTGTACAGATACGTCTTAATTACGCCTGATTACTCGTTTAGGAACAAAAAGTTTAAAATATCTAAATACTAGAAGGCAGAGATACGTTTAGACTCTAGATTGTTCATTGTTTTTTTTTCAGAAATTACCTGGCGTTCTTGCATTTTTCACCGCAAAAGATATTCCCGGAAAAAATACCTTTATGTCACTTCGTATAGGACCACCTATTATATTAGTTGAAGAAGAAATTCTAAGCAATGGTACCATTAAATTTTATGACCAAGCTATTGGACTGATTGTCGCAGAAACTGCAGAATTAGCGAAAAGAGCGTCTTTACTTGTTCAAATTAAATATAAAACTGGTAATGAACTTCCACTTCTTACCATTAATGAAGTAAGAAGTAAAGATCCTAGTAGAGTGACAGTGTTCTTCATTTTACCTCCACGAGGTAGAGGATTGAATGTTCAAAAGGTTATAAAGGATACGCACAATATTTTCTCTCAGTACCACTACACAATGGAAACTATATCTTGTGTAGCAAGACCTAGTGATGACGGGATAGATATATTCCCATCGACTCATTGGCCAGATTTGAGTCACTGTGCTGTTTCTGATGCTTTAAGTATCCAGCAAAATCAGTAAGTCTTCTGCTTATGTTCTATCAGCCGTAGGAATAAGAAAAAATGTATACACTTGAAACGCTGTTAGTTTTTCACTTGTAGAATTAAATAATTACTGAGGGCAATTGTCCAATCTTGCTTAATATAGTAAATCGGGTGACCAGTGGGCAACACTATGTAAGCAGCTAAGGTTGCTGAGAGGTGAGTCTGCGGGGCGCAAGATCTTTATATAGTCAAGTGCCCCCGGCGTTATGACATTTTACACTTCCAACGATGGTCCAACCATGGTCTTGCGATTCCACTCTAGGTGGTTGCTGTGTGTAAGCGCATGTGAATGTGTTTCCGCTGGATGTATTGTGTCCGTGGTTTCGCCACTCACCATCGGCTCGCCACAAGCCACCCTGCGGTGACTGATTACTTTCAAAAATATTATAAACCACAACTTGTAAATAATATAACTTTAATATAACTATTATTATTTCATATAACTTAAGTTGAACTTTAATTTTGTGCAGAATTAGCAGCTATGCTATAAAATTTCTAATCTTAATGTTGATTCTATTCATCCCTCAGAATAAACATGCAAGTACCTCCGAATGGTGGCTCTTACGGCAGTCGACTCTCTCGGTCTACGCAGGTGGTGACCGCATGTGCTCTGGTGTCTTATTTGATGAACAAACCCTGTCGTTTCGTGTTAAGCATGCAAGCCAACATGAGAGTTATTGGCAAACGTTTTCCATGCACAAACGACTTTGAGGTAAGTGAAATTCAGGGACAACAGTTTTGAACTTTTAATGAAACTGCTGCTAATATCCTGTTTATTAATTGTTTTTTTCATTAAACATTTATTTAAATTTCTTTTTAAGGTAGGAGTAAGCGATTCTGGTGAAATACAGTATTTAGAGTACCACTTATACGAAGACAACGGCTACGTTTACTCTGAATCTATTATATACCTTGCGCTGGGCGCAATCAGAAACGCCTATGACAACACAAGGTGGTCATATAAAATGTTCAATGTTACGACAAACACTGCTTCTAATAGCTGGTGCAGAGCTCCAGGTAAGTTTGTTGCCTTTATCAAACACATCGTTTTGTAGTTTTGTATTTATTCATTTATTTATTTATAACTAAAATAAAATATAAAAAACAGACAAATTACATTAATACAGAACACACACATAATCGTATACACTACATAACTAGATACATAAACAACCACATAAATAACTATATCACTATGGTTATATTACGCAAAACGATAAGCAAAAAGATCAATTTGTTCAAAAGTGTCAACTACATTTTTTTTAAATGACCTTTTTATTGTAGGAACACTAGAGGCAATAGCAATGACTGAATATATAATGGAGCAAATATCTTATGAAATCGACAGAGATCCTCTAGAAGTTCGTCTCACTAATTTAGATCGACGAGACCCAACTCTGCAAGAGATCGTAGACAAACTAATAAAAGATAGTGAATATTACAAGAGGAAAGAAGAAGTAAAGAAATATAATAAGGAAAATAGATGGAAGAAGCGAGGCTTAAGAGTGTCTTTGATGAACTGGTCTTCTGTTATATTGGTAGATCATCAAGTAATGATGTCTGTGTACCATGGCGATGGAACTGTTATTGTGAAACATGGTGGTGTTGAAATCGGTCAAGGTATAAACACTAAAGTTACTCAAGTAGTAGCTTATACATTAAACATTCCTATGAGTAAAGTCAAGGTAAAACGGACTGATGTGGCCAGCAATCCCAACAGTTTCCTTACAGGTGGAAGTAGAACCACAGAATCAGCTTGTTTCGGTGCTATTAAATGTTGTCAAATTCTGCTGGATCGTCTGTCAGTAGTAAGGGAAGCATTGAGAAATCCTGAATGGGAAGTTTTAATTGAGGCTGCGTTCCGTCAAGGCATAAACTTGCAGACTAGTTATCATACTACGTCCAATGATAGCGCCACTTTCCGTTGTGCTGGTGCAGCGATAGCTGAAGTAGAGCTTGACATTCTAACAGGAGAACATGACATTTTAAGAGTAGATTTGATAGAGGATGTAGGTACCAGCACAAATCCAGAGTCGGATATCGGTCAAGTACGTTTCGTTTAGATTTTTACAAGCAACATTAAATTTTTGACCCTTACTGACCATTTAGAATATTTTTAGATTGAAGGGGGCTTCATCATGGGCGTTGGATACTGGACTACTGAACACTTGATATATGACCCCAAGACTGGGGAGCTGCTCACCGACCGCACTTGGTATTACGACGTACCACAGGCGAAAGATATTCCTGTTGATTTCAGAGTTCAGATCAGAAGAAATTCCTATAATCCTGTAGGAGTTCTTGGTGCCAGGTGTAAGTGGAGACTTAAAAAAAGCAGCGGGTTGTGTCAGAGATACAACCGTAAATTATTTAAGTGGATACTTCGTACGCCGCCTTTTTCCTCAGTTACTAAATTATCATAATGTTAGTGTTAGCGGCGGCACATTTGCTTACGAGTTCATTTAATTCTTTTTCATTATTCCGACCAAATTAGCTTTAACTTATAGTGAATATAATAATAAGAAATAAATAAGAAATAAAGAACGATTTTTTTGTAATCCTTAATAATCAGAAATCAAATCAGCCTTCATTAAAAAAGTTGTTCCGAGAATGACGTACAAGAATCAAAGAAGTATCCACTTCAATAACCTATGTCATGTCACTCTCCGGCCCATAAACTATCTTTATGCAAAAATCACGTCAATCCGTTGCTCCGTTGCAAGAAAAAAGAAAATACCAACCAACACACTTTCGCATTTATAATAGGGGTACGGATTAAGTAGAGATAAATAAACATGTTATTGTGACAGGGAGTTAATTTTATTCAGGTGGCACCTCAAACGCTGCAAACTTCTTTGAAGATAAATTACATTAAACCAGCAGAGAAATGGTCATACATAATACTTACAGTTTATTTTCAGCTGTGTCAGAGCCACCAACCTGCCTGGCCATCGTCGTTGGCTTCGCGATTAGAGAGGCCATAGCAGCCTCTAGGGAGGAGTCAGGAATTCCAAGAACCAAATGGTTTAATGTTGGTTAGTACAATCTAGGAGGTATAATATACTTCCGACTAGTCTAGCATGGCAAAACATATCAAGCTCGATAGCGCGTGATACAGTGTTCTCTCTCAAACTGTTGATCTACATCGAGACTAATCGAGAGTGATAGACATGTTGTATCGAGATTGATATTTTCTGCTATGCTAGACCTCTGATCACAAATCTGTCAGAGAGAAATCATTTCAAATAGAAATCGGCAGCTAGCTGTCAAAATTCCTTCATTGAAATTACTTCATCCGGACTTCATAAAGTAGGTAAACATAAATAACACCGAAATAGCTCAGCCTTTCCAGTTGAATATTAGTTAAAAATACCCGTATAATTTAGTATAATTAAGATACATGAGCCTAGCATAAACAACGCCGGACTTTCGAGGATTCGTTTGAAGAAATTCGGACTCCCCTTGCACAGTATAAACAAAGACTGTTTTTACTTGTTTGTACTGTTTATGTTTATCTTTGTTTATACTGTGCTCCTTGTGTTGAAAAAAATATATTCGATTTATTGGTCTTTTATCTAAGGATTCTACTGATAAACGATGTATTAAGATACACACTTTTGTCGAAAAAAAAAATATTTTCCACCCTCTTTTTTTTGGTTTTCAAACGTTCGTTTCAAGAACGCGGCTAAGAGATCAACTTGATTTTTTTTTTTCGTAAAATAGAAATATGAAGGCATTCTACTTAAGGTTAATAAATGACAGTCGCTTAGCGCAAAGTGCAAAACTTAACTTTGTATTTCTTGTTTAAGTGTTTTTTTTTTTAATATTGGTATTTGGCAGTTGACACCAATAGTTCAGTATTAGTGAGGCTTATAAGCAATCCAAACAAAGTTAAAACAGCATTTTAAATTGGTTTTGAGAAGACCGTGACTAATTGTGAATACAATTTCAAACTCTTGCTTTATAAACCTCACTAATAATACTGAACTATTGGCGTCAAATGGCACAGATCAAAATGCTTTTCAATGTTAAATTTCTAAACAAGAATAACAACGTTAAGTTATGCGCTTTGCGCTAAGCTACTGACGTTTAATCTTATATCCAATATTTTTTTCTCACAAAATATTTAAGTATTAGCTAAAAACACACAAATTTGTTGTTTCGCTGCGTGATCATCACGTATTTATTAATTTGATTTGACTATAAAGCTACAAAACGGTAACTGACTCACTGACGCACTGACATGGTAGTTTAGTTGGAAAGAGTGTTCTGGGGTGGTAGTGATGTATGTATGGAATGTCGGGTGTCTAATACTGAGTGGGGAAAAAATCAGACATTTGACATTTTTTGACATTTGACATGGTTTTTTGACGTTTTAGTGAGGCGGGTCGTTGTATGGGATTTTGTATGGGAGTCTTGAAAAATTTAAACGAACGAGCCGGCGAGCGCGAAGCGCGAGCGGGCGAAGTTCGTAGTGATGTACCTGGGTACTAGGGATGGGAAAAATTGACATTTTTGACAGAAAGTTCGCCGGAACAAGCCCGCGAGCGCGAAGCTTAAAATTTTGTTTTGGCCATATCTTCGGAACGTAAGGTGGTACATCTCTAGGGGTCGGACCATAGGGTGACAAAAAAGTTTTTTTTTTTTTTTTCAAATGTCAAAACTTTAACGGCCCGTATCTCCGAGACGGCTTGAGTTAGACCCATGTTGATGGGTGTCTAAGAAAAGGTCTCGCCGAGATCTAGCCCCCCCCGGTGTCAAAACTTTAACGGCCCGTATCTCCCAAACGGCTGGAGCTAGACCCATGTTCATGGTACTCTAAGAAAAGGGCTCGGCGAGATCTTTCTGAAAATAAAATTAAAAAAAAAAAAGTCGAAAAAAAAAAATTTTTTGAGGCCGAGTTCACTTTACCCCGAGAGCATTACAAGACTGTTTCTTTTGGACGTATCTTCCAAACGTTTGAGCTTGGGCTTAGCGGGATTCGACTCCGTTGAAAGTTGGTTCCAGCACATTTCGACCGTGTATATTTTGGACCTTTGACAACTGTCAGAGTACACAATAGCAAAATATTAGTCCACTTCAATTGAATCAAAGTTACCACACGTATTTCAACGCGCTATTACGGTTACGACGATGACAATTTTGAAAACTGATCATGACCGATGACTATATTCCCACCCGATCATGACCGATAACATTTCGTGATACAATTGACTTCTGCCCATTACTTGAATGTCGTCTGATAATTTGTTTCAACTCAATTTCAAACGTGTTTTTAACTCGATACCTTGTCCTGTCACGTTAACGAAAAAGTTACAACAACAACTAAATGCAACAACAAACAACAATAACGAAGTACAACTTGGAACAATTACAACTCACGCGGGCTGCCTGCAGCCCGCGCACCACGCAAAACACTAGTATATATATATATATATCCCTCCATCCATCCATCAGCCCGTATTCGTCCACTACTGGACATTACGCCACTCTTGGCGGTCCTCAGTCATCCTCATCCAGCCGCCGCCACCCGCAACGTCATTCAGATCGTCAGTCCAGCGGGCACGAGAGCGGCCTACGCTGCGCTTTGTTGTACGTGGTCTCCATTCCAATACCTTACGGCCCCAACGGTTATCACGTTGGCGAATACGTATTACGTATTACGCGTCCAAGAAAAAGAAGCCAATGAGCCAACATAAAGTCGCCTCTATCAAAAGGTAATAAGGTCTTTGCCATTGGACTTATTGTGCTGGACGGGTAATAAAAAAGTTGCTAGCGTAGGCCATCCTCCTAACAGCCCTGTCTTACAGGATAGATTATTTCTATATCTGAACTCACTTTTTTGTAAAAATACTTGTTGAATGTAGAATACTGATTTAAATATATATATATTTTTTGTTTTTCAGATGGTCCATACACCTTAGAAGAAAACGTTCTGAAAGCTGAAGCGAAATTGGAAGAGTTTTTGTTTGATTAAATATCGCTACTTACTCGTACTTACGATTACATACTCTTAAACTTCTATCAAATAACCCCTGCTGAAACTCGGGTCACCCATATCCTTAAAGCGATAACAAGAAAACTGAGCACTTTTAAATTAGGGAAGGATAAATAAGTGTAAATGCCTAATAAATAATGCTATAATTACATACAGTGTTGTTTCTTAATTCTAAAAAATCTAACTATTATTAAATATGTTCTGAATACACATACTTGTTTTACTTCAACATCTATTGCCTACTGTAACGGCATAGGTACAAAATAGATACTGCCAGAAGGCCGACTCGACGATGGCGACGGAGCGAAAACAGACGCACACATGCATAGACGCGTACATATGATGATCTCGGCAAAATCTCGTATTGGCATTCGACCGACTTCATCCGAGATCGTTGTACGTACGCGTCTATGTGTGCGTGCGCCTGTTTTCGCCAGTTCTGTAAGTGGTTATTTTGTGGCATAGGTACGAGAGCCATTATACTTTGAAGGTCAGTGCATGTACAGTGTATACCTAGTGTAATACTTTATATTCTCTGGTATAGTGTACAGTGTATAGTACATGTACAGTGTACATGTGCAGCGTATATTTTGGCCCGGTAGATGGATAGAGCTACCATTCTCCGGATAAAGCTAACACTGTCTAGAGTCCGAAATTTATCATAAAGTTATCACACTTCAAACATTATCCACCTAATATTGGATGAAATTGGTTAAAGTCCGATATGTCATGTCCATCTCGGTCTCAGTGCTGCTTACTTTAATTTGGAGGTGGTGTCCTTTGTGAAGAGGCGACACGACACGCTCTTTGTAAAGCGACGTCAGGCACCGTGGCAGTAGAAAAGTATTCTACCCGGATAAATGCCCTATTGCGGTTAAATTCCCGGAGAATATCAGTGAAAACACCCGTTTGGGTGTTAATATGTAGATATGCAGTAAATTTTTAGATTAGCAGTAAATTTCAAGATTTGCAGTAAATTTGTAGATTTCTCGTCTCTACCACCGATATGATATGATATGGAACCAGTGTGCGCCGTGATGCCGTTGAAACACCCGTTTAGATAAATATTTGAATGTTTAAATTTTCGCAGTTGTTATTAATACATTTTGAAATAAAAAAAATCTATCATAGTTAATATGTAGAATATGTAAATATGCAGTAAATTTGTAGATTTGCTGTAAATTTGTTTCCGTCTCTACCGCCGCGCCGCGCCGTGATGCTTGACACCGCTTTACAAAGGACGCTGCCTTCATATCAAAGACCACCGCTGCCGCCGCGCCGCGCCGGCACCACTAAGATGGGCATGACATATCGGACTTTAACCAATTTTGTTTAGATAATGTTAAGTTTATCCAATAATAGGTGGATAATCTACGAAGTCTGATAATTTTATGGTGAATTTCGAACTTTATCCAAAGCCTTTGGATAGTGCTAGCTTTATCTGGACTGACCTCCATAGTATAATGGTTCTTGTACCTGTACCATCTCAGTAGGTACCTACTTTTATATAATGCTAAGAAAATGTATTCTTCAGCCCATATTCCTACAGCGGTTTTTTTTCCGACTAATGTATAAAAAGATGTATTGAAACGTGTTTTGCAATAAACACTTAAGGGGCTGCACTATGCTAAAATATCGGTCCCGCTCTAACGCGTTTGTTTTTTAACTCTCTATCCTGCTCTAATCAGATGCCGCGCACGCAAAACTTCAGTTATTTTGAAATCGTGGCTCCATTAGGACATACAGAAATAAAGTAGTAAGGCTTTTTTGTAGATAATAATGAGATCTTTTATTGTGTGAAAGATTAATTTCAAACGCATATTCCGTGTCCGAGCGAATTGAATGTACAGAATGAAATTAGGTACCTACAGATATATATTTATTTGAGTAAAGATATAAAATTTCGATAATCTATAAAGGCTTAATTCTTCAGAAAAACATGATTAAGTACATATATATTTCCCAGAATTTTCTAGTAGCCAGTTTGGCCTACAAATCGAGCTAAATATACGCGATTTTACCAAATCCATGCTTATTTTATTATTTTCGTACCAAACACGAAATTAAAACTTGTGGATTTATTTATTTAATCTCCAAAACTTTGCGCCACTAAATGCCGAACAACCATCATTTTGATTTTACGAGTGACCCGCATAGCATAGGTGAACCCGTGTCAGTTCCGTTCCAGACCACAAGCTCCAAAAGAGCCCCTTAGAGCCCCTTGTAAATAAAAAACCCCATAAAAATATAACCGTCACGTATATTGTAAAGGAGGTTATACTGCCGGTGATTCTGAAGGACATTTTATATGCTACGAGCACCTTTGTGTCAGCTAATATTTTTTTCAGGTTAGTAAAGTAAGGAAAGGAAAAGCTTTACGATTCCGAGTACTAAAAATGAAAAGTTATTTGCTGCTGTAAAGTTTCTCTGAAAACTTCATTATCTAACCCCCAGAATTTGATTTGATAAAAGCCATGAATAGGCTGCATTTTATACCTAAGCATCGCTTAAGAGGATGGCATACCCTAGCAACTTTTTTTATTACCCGTCCAGCACAATAAGTCTAATGGCAAAGACCTTATTCGCTTTTCATAGAAGCGATTATATGTTGGCTATTTGCCCGAAACAAAAAATTGGTGTGTTTTTAGCTAATAGCGAAATATTTTTTAGGGAATAAAATATCCCATCAAAAACATTTCATGTAAACTATCGCCAAGACACAAGCTCAAAACGCTTTTACTGTTAAAAAGTTATCAGATCTCATGTAAAGCCAAGCCCTTAACTCTACAAGGCCTAACTCTACAAGCCATAACTCTACAAATCCTACATCTTGATCAAAAAGTATGGCTTGGCCGTTTCACGGCCGTCAAACAGACACTCCCATTTATGTCATGCAATAGTGCCATGAAATGTCCAAGCCATACTTTATAATCAAGATGTAGGATTTGTAGAGTTAGGGCTTGTAGAGTTAGGCCTTGTAGAGTTAAGGGCTTGGCTTTACATGAGATCTGATAACTTTTTAACAGTAAAAGCGTTTTGAGCTTGTGTCTTGGCGATAGTTTACATGAAATGTTTTTGATGGGATTTCATTTCTTTTTGTAAGATGCTCTACTTCTTTTATTTTTTCAGGCTACATTTCTTGCGCCTGTGCTATAACTGTTTTATATCCCACTCCCTATCTTTACCTCTTTTTCTTGTGGTCTTATTATTTGCAATAAGCGATAGATCAGAGCGGTACTTAGTTAGTAAGCGATTATATTCAACTATGGCTGACTGTTGCAAAGTCAATATTAATAAGGTGAACCCCTATCAAACTAGTCACCCTCGAAAGTAGTACATAAGTATGCCCACAAGAAAACGTCGATGACCCAATATCAATGTGAGTATTATATAAACATAGCCCTTAGCTTTTATGGATAGTGATGGCATACGCGATACAGATCGTAAACTGCTCACGGTGTACGAATGCTCTATTAATTATTTCAAATTTTGTTTTTACAGGCGCAAGTTCATGTTTAAGACCGTTATTAAAAATAATTATAACTCTTATTGCCATATTTTTATCTTTAGCTCGTCAATAAGACTCGGAATCACAATAGGTTTCTCCGTCCTTAGCACAAGAATACAGCTGCAGTAGTATACTCGTTAATATTTATCTGCGCGCACAATAACATGAGGAATTCTAGTCTGGCTGGAGTCTTCCGGACAATTGCTGTCAATTCAGGTACAAGCAACCGGACCTTTGATTTCGACGACGATGTCTAACTAACTAAACTTCACTTTCAATAATAGAACAGAAATCAGTCAGCTACCAGAGAGTACCTATCAAGAGTATAATTAATATTAGTAACGATTTTAACGTGTAGGGAAAAGTTCACTTGAGTATTTGACGGGCAGCTCGCAAGCGAGTTATGTCGTGATGTAAACGGCGCGTAGTGCCTTCTACATTAGTCTGAAAGAATTAGACCGTCCGAGGCGGCGCGGCTTCAGCCGTTATAGATAGCCACTGATAGTTGCTGGATTACTAATTTTACAGAATACCTACCTGTTTGTTACTATGGCCTCTAACATGGCAAATAATAAAATTAAAATTTCTAGGACTTGGAAGTTGGGAATATATTTTTAATATTACAGAACCGGACCCCCCTTAAGTGGGGTTGGCGGGTGAAAGTTAGAGATTTCTTAACTTTCTTGTTGTTTGTGTGCTAGTCCTAGCCTGCATACAAAATTTCAGCTTTCTAGGACTTCAGGAAGTTTGGAATTGAAATTTTCATTTAATACAGAACGACCCCCTCTTAAGAGGGGTTGGAGGTTAAAAGTTACAGATTTCTTAATTGTCTTGTCGTTTGTGTGCTAATCCTAGCCTGCATACCAAATTTCAGATTTCTAGGACTCCAGGAAGTTTGGAACTGAAACTTTTATTTAATACAGAACCAGACCCCTTTTTAGAAGGGTTGGAGGGTGAAAGTTAGAGATTTATTAATTTTTTGTTATTTGTGTGCTAGTCCTAGCCTGCATACAACATTTCAACTTTCTAGGACTTCAGGAAGTTTGGAATTGAAATTTTCATTTAATACAGAACGACCCCCCCTTAAGAGGGGTTGGAGGTTAAAAGTTTTCTTGTCGTTTGTGTGCTAATCCTAGCCTGCATACCAAATTTCAGATTTCTAGGACTCCAGGAAGTTTGGAACTGAAACTTTTATTTAATACAGAACCAGACCCCCTTTTAGAGGGGTTGGAGGGTGAAAGTTAGAGATTTATTAATTTTTTGTTCCTAATCCTAGCTTGCATACAACATTTCAACCTCTCTAGGACTTCAGGAAGTTTGGAACTGAAATGTTATTTAATAGAGAACCAGAGCCCCCTTAAGAGGGGTTGGAGTGTGAAAGTTACAGATTTCTTAATTTTCTTGTTGTTTGTGTGCTAATCCTAGCCTGCATACAAAATTTCAGCTTTCTAAGACTTCAGGAAGTTTGGAATTTAAATTTTTAATTAATACAGAACCAGACCCCCCTTAAGAGGGGTTGGAGGGTGAAAGTTACAGATTTATTCATTTTCTTGTTGTTTGTGTGCTAGTCCTAGCCTGCATACCAAATTTCAGCTTTCTAGGACTTCAGGAAGTACCCTAGTTTTTTGATGATCATCAGTGAGTGAGTGAGTGAGTGAGTGACAAAATCGACGTATTTTAGGTATTAATAACATTCAAAGTATAAAAGCTACACTAATGAAACTTATCGTGTTTAATAAGACTGCTTCCTACTTGTTTTCTTGAGAATTTGGTATCTCTAGTATTATCTAGACCGAAGCTATGAGGGTTCCAAAATATGACGAAACGCTTCGAGAAAAGTTACGTAGTGCCCCGCTTCCTTTGGCCCGTCTTGGCGGGGGGCACTATCGTGCCCCCAGATATGACGAAACGCTTCGAGAAAAGTTACGTAGTGCCCAGCTTCCTTTGGCCCGTCTTGGCGGGGGGCACTATCGTGCCCCCAGATTGGTTTTAGCTAACATCCCTTCATATTTCTATTGCCTATTTTATAAAAACAAACAAGTTGATCTCTTAACCGCGTTTTTGAAACGAACGTTTTTTTTGACAAAAGTATAAATCTTAAAACATTGTTTATAGGTGGAATCCCTAGATAAAAGATCGATAAATCAAATATAATAATTATACCTAGTTTCTTCCAGTGAACCCTTGAAATCCTGGTGTTGTTGATATTTTAGCGTCAGGTGTCCCGTTAACTTGAAATGTTTAAAAACTGGGGCTTAGAATAATGAAATAGGTACAATTTTTATATACCTATTTTAGCGCTACGTCAAAAATAGTAATCATTTTAGAATTTTGTGGTTTTGTGACATAATGAGAGATATTGAGACACGAGTTCGTTTGTTTCGTAACAGTGTTCCAATCATAAATTATATCACAAACTATGGAGCCAACCCTGAAATCTCAAAAAAAAAATCTGCCCTTCCATACATTTCTGCCGAGCGGCATTGCATTTTTCTATGAAACAGTAATTTTTTTTTTTTTCGAGATACAGGTTTTGTTCCATAGTAAAAGTTGTTCTATAACGATAACTGAATAAGCTCTTCAAGTATGGTTACACCTTTCTGTTACACCTTGTATAAGAAACTCAAATCATTGGTAGTACTTACTAGTCTATATGGACAATTGTTTGTATGGAAGCTAAGCGAAATTCTTCAAATTTGTTTTCACCTTCACCTTTCCATACTGAACCAGTCAGCTGATCGGGGCAATTTGTATGGGAGGAAGAGAAAAAATGTTGCGAATTTCGCTTAGCTCCCATACAAACAGTCGTTCATATAGACTAGCACTACTTATGTTTTGAGTTTCGCCAACTAATATTATTAAACCTTATAGAGGTATATTCCAATGTCTAATTATGTCCATTTGGCCACAATATCATCAAAAATATCGTCTTCGCGTGTCATTTGTTTTTTTCAACTAACTATTTTACGAAAAATGAGAGCCAGTCGGCAACCGCCGCGGTGATTCGGATGAATGAATGAATGAATGATTTATTACTGATTAAGTACATATAAGGGTTTTACAAGAAGAAAAAGAAAACTTATTTTAAAATGTTAGTGGTACCTTAGTATTATACTGGTGGCGCAAAAGTACTGGCACTATAGAAAATACTTATATTTTTTTAATGGCGTCTCCTGTCTTCTTAAAATAAAAAATTGTGTACTAAACAAATGTAAAATACACAGAAACAAACATAAATCATTTTACTCCCCAAGAACGTGGAATAATCGTATATCAATAGTCGTGTGTTTTTACGGAATAATTTATCAATGATAAAAACACAACGTGAGTTCCGTCGATGATTTCCCCACCGCCTGGCAGAGCTGTCACATGGACCAAATATAAGCCCTAAGTTGGTCCGTTCAAATAGGACTCGGACCTGGTCCGATGGACTTTTATGGTGAGCCCTAAACTCCAGCGGACCGAACGGACTAGCCCTATTTCGGTAAAAAGCCGGTCCGGTCCGAGTTGGTACGAAACAGTCCGTTAGATTACTTCAATAGAGTTATGCAATAAATGCTGTGCTACAATTTAATAAATAGTCGAAAAAATGTCGTGTATTTTATTGAATAATATTGAAATACCTGAAAACTTCGATTAAGAGGATGGCATACCCTAGCAACTTTTTTTTAATTTCCGTCCAGCACAATAAGTCTAATGGCAAAGACCTTATTTGCTTTTCATAGAAGCGATTATATGTTGGAAAAAAAATTGTTTTGGCCATATCTTCGAAACGGAAGGTGGTACATCCCTAGGGGTCGGACCATAGGGTGCCAAAAAAGTTTTTTTTTTGTTTTAATGTCATAACTTTAACCGCCCGTATCTCCTAGACGGCTTGAGTTAGACCCATGTTGATGGGTGTCTAAGAAAAGGTCTCGCCGAGATCTAGCCCCCCCCCCCCCAGTGTCAAAACTTTAACGGCCCGTATCTCCCAAACGGCTGAAGCTAGACCCATGTTCATGGTACTCTAAGAAAAGGGCTCGACGAGCTCTAACTGAAAATGAAAAAAAAAAAAGTCGAAAAAAAATACAAGGTGACTTTTTGATCATCGTCCAAATTCATACTGGAGGCTTGATAGGTGATCAGTATCTTGGATCAGTAACAATTTTTGTGAAATTCGTAAAATGAAATTTCGGCTTCCCATAGAAAGTCAGTTCCAGTCCCGAGTAAATCACTATGGGGAGTCAAAATTTCATTTCATGAATTTCACCAAAATTGTTATTGATCCATGATACTGATCACTTACCAAGCCACCAGTATGAATTTGGACGATGATCAAAAAGTCACCTTGTATATATTTTTGGCAGAACTTTGATCAGCTATATCTCCCAAACCGTAAGTCCTAGCGAGTTGCGGTTTCGACTTTAGTAATCGGTTTGCCAAGGGTTTTCTGACCGC
The DNA here is from genome assembly GCA_934047225.1 of Ypsolopha sequella. Lineage (NCBI taxonomy): Eukaryota > Metazoa > Arthropoda > Insecta > Lepidoptera > Ypsolophidae > Ypsolopha > Ypsolopha sequella. Next base: position 23,881,790 of record OW203984.1, on the reverse strand, counting down.
ATAAAAAAATGTGACATTTGACAGGTTTTGAAATTTTTTTGACAGGTCCAAAAAAGTGCTCTGATTCGCTTGAAACTCGGTATCAAGGGGCAAGTAGGGTCGGTGATTACGAATTCATTGTTAAATTTGACACTTTTTGACAACCGACAAGGATTTTTACACTTTTTTGAAAAAAAATTGATCGGACTCGGCCTCGCTGGCGCGTTCTCCGTCCTCACATGCTCGTTTTTCGGCCTCGCTAGAAAGACACTTGAAGGCTCGGCCTTCGGCCTCGCCATTAGATCCGAAGAAATGTCCGATCAAGTTTTTTTCAAAAAAGTGTCAAAATCCTTGTCGGTTGTCAAAAAGTGTCAAATTTAACAATGAATTCGTAATCACCGACCCCATTTGCCCCTTGATACCGAGTTTCAAGTGAATCGGAGCACTTTTTTTGACCTGTCAAAAAAATGTCAAAACCTGTCAAATGTCAAATTTGTTTATGCGGTCGGGAAGCCCTTGGCAAACCGATCACCAAAGTCGAAACCGCAACTCGCTAGGACTTACGGTTCGGGAGATATAGCCGATCAAAGTTTTGGCAAAAATATTTTTTTTTTTCGACTTTTTTTCATTTTCAGTTAGAGCTCGTCGAGCCCTTTTCTTAGAGTACCATGAACATGGGTCTAGCTTCAGCCGTTTGGGAGATACGGGCCGTTAAAGTTTTGACACTGTGGGGGGCTAGATCTCGGCGAGACCTTTTCTTAGACATGGGTCTAACTCAAGCTGTCTAGGAGATACGGGCGGTTAAAGTTTTGACATTAAAAAAAAAAAAACTTTTTTGGCACCCTATGGTCCGACCCCTAGGGATGTACCACCTTCCGTTCCGAAGATATGGCCAAAACAATTTTTTTTTCGGTACATCCCTTAAAAAAAAGGCAAACAAACACGCATGCATAGCATAGTAAAGTAATCGTCACTGACCGAGTTATGTCAGTTATCGAGCGAGCAACTAAAGTATAATACAAAACTATTGTACCCTAACCCAAAGGAGGCCCCAGGCCCAGACGCGCGAATCCACGCGACATCTCTCTATGTCTCTACTGTGTGAATGTGTGCGTGCGTCAAACAAGATGCGACACAGCTACTAGCCGTTCAGAATTTGTACTGAATACGGGCGTATTTCGTAATACCAAAAATGTTGAATGAAAACTTAATGTGTTTTAAATTTCATTTTAAGGCCCCAGACTCTCTTTGCAACATTTCGCTTTCATCTTACCTGAGGCTTTAGAAGTGGCGCTCCCCCCGCTGCATTAAGATGTTAGAGACCGCACCTGAATGTTGCTCTACTTCGTTAAATGAGTGTACGATTACTTGAAATTTGACATGTGAAGATTTTTAATTATTCAAGTAACGGTAATTTACAAAGTTTGGTTTGTTTATCGGAACAAACAAAATGAATTTGCAAAAGCAAAATAAACATAAGTAAATCTACCTGGAATAGATGGCTTATTGGCAGCAGTAAGAGTGATTAGTATTTAGACACAATACATTTTATAGGTCATGCAATTATTTGCAGATTTTTACCGAAGGGGTGTCAAGAGGTGTTCCGAGTGTGAACTGTGAGATGCAAGTCATAAGTCCACCCATACGTGTACCTATAAGTACACCCGCGTTTCTCTGACGATTATTACGTCTTAACGTGATGAGCCCTATCGCTCTAAGGAAACCTGCATGCCCTAAAAAGTGTGTAGTTGTGCCCGAAAATTTCTTTATTCATCAAGATTTTCATTTAACTAATGCCTGACGTAAAAAATAAATGACATAATAAATTAATAATCAAATCGTTACAATGAAAACATTTAAAATTATGTATTCCTAACACTCACACACATATTACAATCAGTTCTTTAAGTAATATAATATCAAAAATAGAAACTCTTACGGTAATTAAGTGTCTGTCAGTTTGTATGTCCATGATTATGACTAAGGTGCAATAAAAAAGGTAAAAAAATTAGTTTTAGAAATGTGATGTTTTAATGATAAGAACCGCAGCTGCGTACGTTCTTTTGTTTTGATGCATTATTGTCTAGCACGTTGTTATCTCGACTGTCGGTTTTAGTGACTTCGATAGCTTTTTAAGATATTTTAAATAAAAGTAAGTAAAGTATTAAAAAGTATGTAGCTTCGGCTTTAGTTATTCCAAAAAATGGCGACAGCGGTGCTGGTATAAAATTTGTGTCACGCCATCCCCGTGGGTTTTTTAGACCACAACTTCTAAAATACGGCTTTACGGGTTTTCGAATTAACACACATTAACATAACTTAATCTAAGTGAATTAGGGCATGCAATTATTTGCAGATTTTTACTATCCGGATAACGGATAATGTATTATCCGGATAACCGGATACTTATGGTAAAAATTAAGGGTAGTAATAAAAGCTCCGAAAACTAAATTAAAACCGCCCAAAAAAACGGCCTACCGTAAACATCTTGAAAAAAAAACCGGCCAAGTGCGAGCAGACTCTAGTCAGAACCTAGGGTTCTGTATTGTGGATGATAAATTTAGTTTTATCATTTTTTTTCGTGAATTTCTCAACCACTTTATTTTTTCTGTAATTCTTACGTAAACGCATATTACCATGATTTTTTCATATTTTTCGGTCCACCAGTTTTGGAGATAAGAGGGGGACATACATTTTTTTATAGATTTTCAAGGATTTCTCGATATAGATGCAATGCAAATATAGCCAAACTATATTTTATTACAATAAGCTTTTTAATACCTACAATGTGATACCCATATTGTATTTTTATAAAAAAAATGTTTTATTTATTTTACTTTTTTTATATTTTTAAATCACTATAGTTTTCCCGGTTATTGGTCAGTTATGATCTATAATGGACATTTTTTTATATTTTTCGGTCTGCCAGTTTCGGACATACACATTATTGTGGTTTTTTTAAAGATTTCATAAAACCAGTGCCAGTAAATATAGTAAAAGTATATATTTTTACAATCACCTTTTTAGTGTCTACAGTTTGATACCCATATTGTACTTTTAGGATATTTTTTATTTTTCTCACTTTTGTTTTGAAAATTTTTAAAAAAATTTCAAATTTTTCATATTTAAAATTAATGCTATTTTTGTGACAAATTTCATGTCTTTATCTTTACGGTGCTAAAGTTATGATGCTGTGAAATACGGACGGACGTAGATTAGACTTTATTTTATCGAAACAGGGATTTCTTAAAATATTCAAAAAATATTTTATCCATAGTTGTTTACTTATTAAATGATAAGTGCAATATTCAAGTAGAGCAACTTTAATGATACAGTTCGCCTCTCCATAAGAATCTACGCGAGGGAAAGGGAGTAACCGTGCGAGCGGGAGGTAAAATGACGTCGAGCTACACAACACACGTCTGAACGCTGCGATGTCCCAGCGAAACTGAGGGAAATATCGACGCGTTTTGTGTTTTAAACTCTCGATAAGTTTCGATTTGATAAATGTTCTTAAAATAATTTTTTAAATACCGTTTTTTGTTATTTCACTTATTAATAGTTCTATTCTACGTGTTTTAAATTTGACTACGCTAAACGATAGTTTTCTAGTAGAAAAAAAATATTTTATCAGTGGTTGAATTCATAAAATCACAACTACTTAAAGCACGCGAAATAAGAAAACTAAAGTATTATCCAAAAAAGTAACCAGGTAAGATTATTTTTGAGGATATGGGAATAAATGTTACCTGAATAAATTTCTTGTTTTTGTCATAATTTTTACGTGACGTGTGCATGAATGAGACTCTCAACGCGTAGAACATAAATAAAGGTATGTTTAAAGCCTAAAAAACCTATTAAAAGTAGCATTAAAGTAAATGAAAAAATGTGTTTTGGAATCTTCAAATTCCACACTATAAATTAACGTAAAATGTATTTTATTTATTGCTTTCTTACTAACTAAAATAAAATCTTTCTTTTCTGATAATTCTGCAAGAATACTGATTTTTAGGGGACTGGAGCCTTAATAATCTGTAACTTGATAACATAGGCTATGTTTCCGCTCGAACAATATCTTACGTTTTGTTGTTTTTAATACAAAACAAATAAGAAGAAAACGGGTAATTTACGGTGTAAAAATGTGCGAATTGCAAATCGCTGACATTTCGTTTCAGGTTAGTATTTTGGAAGGAAACATATTCATGAACCTATAAAAATACTGTCTTAATCAGAATAACAGCATAATTTGGTTGAAATATGCTCGAATTGCAAATGATTTTGGTATTACGTTTGTATGGATAATTAATTTTGCATCGGCCTCTTAAGGGACTCCACAATGCTAAACATCAGTTTTGCATTCGATTCAGTTTGCGTGTTTTTTGACTCAAGACAATTTACACTTTATAAATAAACATACTATCAATGTTCTTTTGATTATAATATGTTTAAAAAAGCATGAATGTTACGAAAAAAGCGATTTAGTTTCTATATTTCAAAACCGATTGAAACGAAACCAACACACACACACACTAACTAGAAAAAAACATATTTATTACATAAAGAAACTATAGTTAATGTCCTAATGTAGTAGCGATTTCAGAATAACTAAAGTTTAACGTGCGCGGTATCTGATTAGAGCATGATAGACAGTTAAAAAAAAAGCGTTAGAGCAGGACTGAATTTTAGCATTGTGCAGCCCTTTAACTTATTTGACAGGATTCTTTCAGTACCTATCGAAAATTTTACTTTCAATTTCAGTTGTTACTAAAGTAACCTAAAGGTTGGTTTGGTTATTTTTCTAATGTTTTTACTGTATTTTTAGATTGTCTTCACACTTTCCCATCCTAGCGCACCAACCAGCAGATTCACATTTTTAAATATTCGATAAGTACATTATGCTTTCTAAGCTAAATATAAATACACACGTGTAATAAATTGAGATATCCCAAGTAACATTTCGTTAAACTACGAAATGATATGCCACGAAGTTGTAAAATGCAGTTATCCCTTATCACCCCACCTCTTTTAATTGTGAGGGTGAACGAAATGCTGATCATTTATGTTATATAAGTTAGCAACCATTACAAAAAAGAAAAATTAACATTACTTTTAAAACCATCCATGCATTTTCGTTTTAATTTAATAAAGTACTGCAAAAAGCGGTGAAAAACAAATAAACAACTATGGCACAATATTTTAAAATAATTTATATTGATGTACTTAAGTACATTATTAAAATTCAGTCATCTATTAACAAAAAACGCTCTTATAACAACGCACATTAAATTAGTGAATTTGGTTTTACATAAACATAAAAATAACTAAAAGTATTTGTAGCCACCAGATTACAAAGTTCAGGACGTTTTTTTTTTCGTTTCGAATTATTTGATCATTTTATGCTTTTCTGAATTGTACTTTGGAGTCTAGTGGCCGCTTTTCTACAAAAATGGGATAAAAAAGCTATATGATATAGGTACTACAAAAATAATAGGTGTTTACATATGAAATTGCCGAAAATTTCTTACAGATTCATGGGTTCATAATCCCTGTAATTCAATAGCTATTTCAATTATTTATTTTTTGTTTGAAAGTTGATTTCAAGGATTTACATCTACGTATCAAATGTTTTTATTTTCAGTTTGATTATAAAAATTAAATCTTCAAAAACAGTTCGTCCTAAATGCCATCCATTTCCATGATAAAGTTCGTAATATTTTTGTACAGCTGACACTTTACAAAAATTTTATTATTGTTGCTGTTAGCTTAATGTTGTCTCATTCATACACAAAAGAAATTACATAATTTGAATTTGTCATTCCTAAAAAAAATGCAAAAATGTTAGTACTGAAAATTGAATTTCCTTCAAATTATCTATAGAAAACGCCAATTTCATATGTAAAGACTAATATCTACCACAGGTGTACTATGGCGATAAATCTTTAACCTTTCGCATGTGTAAGCAAATATCCGGAAGATAGTCACAATTTATTTAATGGTTATATAATTTTATCTACTCCCATACTGCAATGAGGCAATTGCAATATCAAAAGCAGTTTTATAAGTGATGAGGCTGTTGTGAGGGAACGTAGTGTCACTATTAGTGCAAGAGATGTAGCAACTGTCATTAAAGGCATGGTCAGAGGGAAGAGTCCTGGTCACGACAGCCTCAGCATTGAGCACTTGAAGTACGCAGGAGTTCATCTTCCCAGAGTGTTAGCCATGTTTTATACGCTGTGTCTTGGCCATCCATACCTACCTGACAAGTTAATGCGTACAGTGGTAGTCCCAATTATTAAAAACAAAACGGGGGATACTTCTGACTTGGCCAACTACAGACCAATATCTCTAGCTTCTGTGATCGCTAAGGTACTGGACAGTCTGCTTGATAGACATTTGAATAAGCATATTTGTCTTAATGATGCGCAGTTCGGATTTCGCTCAGGTCTCTCTACGGAGAATGCTATCTTTTGTCTCAAGCAGACTGTTCAGTACTATACAGCCAGGAAAACCCCTGTGTTTGCATGTTTTTTAGATCTCTCTAAAGCATTTGATCTCGTATCGTATGATGTGTTATGGGACAAACTAAGAAAAGAGACCACTGTACCATATGAGATAATATGTCTGTTTAAACATTGGTATAACAACCAGAGAAACAAAGTTAAATGGGGAGGAGCCTTCTCAGATGAATATGGGTTGGAATGCGGGGTGAGGCAGGGAGGGCTGTCCTCTCCCCGTCTTTTTAACCTGTATATCAATAAGCTGCTCGATGAGCTCAGCGGCACCAGCATCGGCTGTCATGTGGACGGAGTTAGCGTCAATAACATAAGCTACGCTGATGATATGGTGCTGCTGAGTCCATCGGTCAGCGCGCTGAGGAGGCTTCTTTCCATATGTCAGTCGTATGTTGAGGCGCATGGTCTAAAGTATAACGCAAAAAAGAGCGAGTTTTTAATATTTAAGGCAGGGCCTAAAACATATAAAATTGTGCCTGAAGTCAAGCTCTGCGGTTCCTCGTTGTCCAGGGTCACGCACTTCAAATACTTGGGGCACTGGGTTCGAGAGGACCTCAGTGATTGTAATGATATAGAGAGGGAGCGCAGGTCGCTGGCTGTCCGATGTAATATGCTTGCCCGCAGATTTGCACGGTGTACGAATCAGGTAAAGGTGACGCTCTTCAAAGCATATTGCCAGTCCTTTTACACGTGTAGTCTGTGGGTGGACTACACGCGTCGGGCATATAGCGACCTGCGGGTTCAGTATAATAATGCTTTCAGGATATTGTTGGGGTTGCCGCGATATTGCAGCGCCTCTTTCATGTTCGCGGAAGCACACACAGATGGTTTCGCTGCAATCATGCGTAAGTACTGTGCGTCGCTGCTCAGTCGAATACGAGCCAGCCCCAATAGTATCCTGAGGGTGTTATCTGATAGGTGGGACTCTCCCCTTTTTAAAAAGTGGATGGAGCTCCACAATTAATAATTTAATTTGATTGGATTTGATTTAATTTTATTTTATTTTATTTAATTTTATTTGATTTAATTTATACTCGCCTGTTCTCTTACTAACACTAGTCCATAAGTTATTTTGTATTACTAACACTTTATGGACCCTGTTTGAAATAAATTATTTTATTATTATTATTATTATAAGTATCTAGATATAATATTACATTATAACACCGCGATTCTGCGCTGCGATTAGGCTAATTCACTATAAAATCGCTAGGGACCATTATTTCTTAAACCACGCCCCCTTTATCCTGATTGGCCTGCAATACAGCTTTACCGAAACGACGCACCCGAGATTCATGAACGAATGTCTTCTCATTTTTCGTGAAATTGTTAGCTGAGAATATTATAAATAAAGACGATATTTTTGATGGTCGTAATTAAAGTATTATGTGCAACTAAACATAATTAGACATTGGGAATATGTTACAGTTGCACAAAATACTATTGCACACATGCGACAGGTTAAATAAGATGACTAGGGACCTTATTGTCTAAGTTTGAATCTATCACGATACCTTTGAATTTGACATTTGAAGTATCGTATAAAATGTCAAATTGAAAGGTATCGCGATAGTTTTAAAGTTACAAAATAAGGCCCCTGATATTCTATATATACCTATGATATTCTATATATACCTATATACCCTGATATACCTACTACTTTCGGAGGTATAATAAGCAAAAGCTAGAGTAAAAAATATTGCACATGAAACATTATCATTAGAAAAAATTTTAACTTTTTCTTACATCTCAATAAAAATCCAGACGATCTAAATTTATCTAGGTTTTTGAAAACTTCAGTTTATAATATTTGTAACATTACTACGGCGAACATGTAGAATATAGTATTATAGTAAATGTGATTATTAAAAAAAAACTGGCAGTAATCCTAATAAAACACTGACTAGGATACCGGTTTTTATCAAAATCCAAAAATTGCTTGTTACGTACACTGGTTGTGTAATTTAATTTAACGTCAAATCTGCTACCACGCCACATTACGAATGTAAAATCGAATAAGTACATTTTTAACATTTAACATAAAATCATGCAAAGTTTGTACGTACCTACATATTAATAAATCGATTATATTGATTCAAATGTAAGGAATTCATAAAATTCTAATAGCAGTAATCTAGCCTTGTTTCCACAACACTTGTTTTTTATTTAAGGCGATTACCATCGCCAAATTAGCAGCTCGATATTTGTCACTACAAATATCAACGGAAACGACATTGAAATAACGTTCATATCAGCGCGCAATGCATAGTGGCTGTTACGACGCCCGCTGCGTCCTTGATAGAGTGAAATAGGGGAAAATTATACTTTTCACTTGGACGTGATTACTCGATTGAATAATCTTATGTTATGTTTATAGCTATAAAGTTTATCTATTTATCAAAGCATAGATGAATTCAATCGGCCAAGCAACTCAGGAGCAGTAGGGAATTTGAGGTCAAAAAACACCATTCAGTAAAAGAAAAATTCATGTAGAAGTTTTGGTGGTATGAAAAAGAAAACTGTTGCATATGTTGTCTAAGAGTTGATTATTCATAATACATTTTTTCATTATTTTTGGTTTGGCCATAAACGAGGAGTAGGCTTTAGAAAGTACCCATTTGGCAATAGTAAGGGCCTTAAGGTGAGCCTGCGCAAACGCACGTATGATAATCAAAAGTTGACAAAAATCTTGGAGCCATGAGTATTCAGTGTTAAGATCTGTTACCAAAGGTGTTTTGTTGTATGAACACCGATTATACAGGATGTCCCATAAGTGACACGCCACAGTGACACTGGAGGTAGACCAGCTCAAGTGGCATTGAACCAGCCTAACATGACCCCAGTAAAAGATGCACGGTTTTCCAGTTATTGCCAAATTAGTGTTTTTTGAGAATTTTCACTATTTTTAACATTGTTAGTGCCAGCATTCGCTTGGAAAGCTCTCAAAATATTTTTTTTTCACGTGTATGGATGGAGTCAGGAATAGTTAATTAACATGTCAAAAGTGTTATTTTGTCAATAACTGATGTAAAATGCTTAAAAATCCTGGATTAATCTTAATTTAAATTATCAGCAAAACATTAATTTCGACTTTGGCCATCTGCCGTGACAAAAAATTCCTAGAAACGAAAAGAGCAAATAACGTCAAAATATTGAAATTGTTAAGCAAATTTAGCAATGGTATGATACAAGCATCTTTATACGATAAGATAGGCATTCGTATCACTTTTCCGATGCCTTATTGGACTAAATTAAAACTAGGAACCCCGCAAGCCATCGCTGCTAGCTAAAAATAATGATGTTCGCTACAATATCTCATTTGCTACTTGGCTACGTTATTATTCGCCAAATGCTCATGACAGAAATAAATGTTTATCTCCTTTTTGAAGGACATTTAAGGCTAATGGCTGGAGGCTGCTCTGCCTTGACTTAAGTATATTTTTTACACGAAGGAGGAAACTGACAGTTCGTGATAATAGGAAAAGAGCTTTTAACTGCTATGTCGCATGAGCCATTTCACATTATCGCGAACTTTTGAATGTAAAATGGCTTATGCGCCATAGGATTTAAAAGCTCATTAGTCAAGGCAGAGCACAATAAATACACAAATGACATACTCACAGGTAGCACTTTTTTTTTGGCAGTCAAAGCCAATATAACCAGCAGAACTGGGTTGTCTTTAGACTGGTTTAAGGTTAAACGTCAGTCGCTCAGTGCAAAGTGCATAACTTAACTTGGTATTTCTTGTTTAGAAGTTAAAAATTGAAAAAGATTTTGGTATGTGGCAGCTGACGCCAATAGTTCAGTATTAGTGAGGTTTATAAAGTATGAGATTGAAATTTAATGCACAATTAGTCATGATCTTGTCCAAACAAAGTTAAAACAGCATTTTAAGTTGGTTTTGAGAAGATCATGACTAACTTTTTGTACAATTTCAAACTTTTGGTTTATAAACCTCACTAATACTGAACTATTGGCGTGAAATGCCACATACCAAAATGGTTTTTCAAATTTAAATTTCTAAACAAGAAAAACAAAGATTATGTTTATTTTGCGAAATACATCGCTATGAATACTCTAAATATTAATAGAGTAGCGATGGATTTCGCAAAATAAAGATAATCTTAGTTAATGAGAACTGTGAATTTTTTAACTGTCTGAAGCAACAATATTGTAGCGACGACAGCGCCATCTGTTCCTTAAGAATAAGGTGTGAAATCACATAACGCCCTCGTGAGCGTTCTATATGTGCAGTACAAGCTAGTATATCAAGCAGATGCAAAAATAACAGTGGACAAGTATGATGGAAAAATTCACCGGTTTGGGTAGGAACCTCATTGGCGCAATTGGTAGCGCGTTTGTCTTGATAACAAGAGGTCGCAGATTCGAATCCTGGCCCGGGGAATTCTTGTCTTTGGGTTTGTTTCTGATTGGTCTTTTCTAATTTGTAATGCACTCTAATAATATAAAAAAAAAACAAAGTAAAGTTATGCACTTTGCGCTAAGCTACTGACGTTTAACCTTAATATGCAAATATTAATCAAAGTCGGCTATCTTCGGCTTGTCACTACGCAGCCTCTAGAATCTCCTATCGAACCTATAGCTCAGACCACAAAGCCATTAGACGTTATTGTAATGAAGGCAAACCTTTTTCGCCAACACATCAATGAAATTGCACTAGTATGCAAATGTCATATTGTCATATATCAATACTATCACTTCTCTATTTCCTTGCTTAGTACAGGCTCTTTTGGCGCGTGGATTGGTCGTGGTCAAAATCGGAACTAACGCTGCTATCCTATCCCTTGTCACTGCCATCCACATGCCAAAAGCTAGGTGGCACTGTACCCTCCCGCATTACCCCGCAACACCCCGGCAATGGCGGAAAAAATCTCACTTGTCCATAGTTGATAAGCTGTCTAATGGGTGAGTGGTCTGTGCTTATAGCTCCATCAAAAAACAGCACATCTTTGGTGTAAGTCCGTAAGGTATAAGTTTATGAGCCGTTGACTTCTTGTTCGCTGGACTTGTCGAGTCGTCTCCAACTGAGGAGCTCGTCCAGTAGCGCTTCCAGGTGTGAGTTGCCGCCCAGACGAGCCACCTGGGTACAGAATGACGATAATTATTTAAATATTGCTTAAAATATAATTAAAGAGTGTTTTGGAAAAACAACCAATATCCAATTTTTAGGGTTCCGTCCGTACCCTAAGGGTAACCAACGGGACCCTATTACTAAGACTCCGCTGTCCGTCTGTCACCAGGCATCTCATGTATCTCATGAACCGTGATAGTTAGACAGTTGAAATTTTCACAGGTGATTATTATTTATATTACGTCGATTTTGTCCCTCTGATAAGCGTATTATCTAGAATTCGGAATCGTACATCAGTTATAAGAATATTCACATTATTGTCAATAAATAAATTATATGATACAAAATTTGTTGTTATCATATAATTAATTATAAATACTCCAAGAATACAATCAGAAAATATTAATGTTTCTTCCAATCTCATCTAAGTCTTAGATATGGTTATAATCGACCATATTATAGTGATCCAAGGTATTCAAACTCGTTCACAAATTCCAAGTAAGCCTGCTTCTCAGTGCGATCTCTCTCTTACAATCTTTGTTTTGGACCTGTTGATTTCGAGTCATACTAATTTTCTCTCTTGTTCGACTCCCTTTAAGTGTGGTACCATTTGTGCATGACAAGTTGCTGAATTTTTACCGCTCAATAATATCCCAACCTTCTAAGGCTCTTCTCATCATGTCATCACCATTCAGCTCACATCCACCCACTATTGGGCATAGGCCTCATTTTCTCCACGCCATTTTTGTCGATCTCTCGCCAGCCTCATCCATTGCCCACCATTCTCATGATGTACGTACTCGCAATAAATGTTGAAGAGTATAGGGGACAGAATGCTTCCTTGTCAAACCTTCTTCAGAAGTTCAAACGGCTGAGATATACCGTCATTGATCTTAATGACCGTCTCTGTAAGTATAAATTTGAGACAGTACTCCGATGTGATAGTTTAGTTCACCAATTTGACCAATTTGACCAATGTCCTACCTCACCCCGTAAAAGCACCTCAAAGTTAATATAACCTATAGTAGATACACAACCAGACATTTTTATTCCTGTTTGGCAATGTAATAATACTGGTTCAGTTATCCATGATAAGTTACTCCTCACGTCAATCTTCTACTACTGTATTCAAATCAATAAAAAACAATTTGTATGTTCCAGAACATAAGCGACGAGAAATTCGACAAACTATTTGAAAGCCTGAAAACTAACACTCACCTCGAAGTGCTTTGTCTCGTCAACGTTGGACTCACCGACCGCGGCGCTGGACTGCTGGCAGAGGTAACTATTACTATAGCCAAATACTATATAGAAAATTATATACAGGTGTTAATATTGATGTTGGGGAAGCCGTAAACTGCGATAGTACTCGTCCATACGGACAACTTTTACTATGGAAACAACACTGAGAAAAATGTCTTTTTGGCTTCATTATAAAATAGCATTACGTAAGATTAAAAAACGGTGAATTGTTTTTAAGTTAGGTGATAATAGGAAAATGTTATGCTGTCATTAAAACGTTTCAGAAAATAATCGAGTTTTTAAGGTAAGTAAGGCAATATTATGAAGACTGATCACCGTAAAAATTGGTCACAGAAAATAAGATTATCATTTTGGTATTACATCATGCCTTCCCCATAAAATCATACTATGTCACAATAAATGTTTTACGTGATAATGATTTTGAATGATAATAAGAAATTATATTATAATGTTATTACGCCAGTACACTTTCACCTAAAATATGTAGGATTTCTTAGTATAATTTAAGAACTATCACTATCAATACGGTGAAGTCGCCGTTATGGTAGAAATTTGAATTAGAGGGACTTGTCACATTATTTTTGTAGTAAGCATAATTTTTTTTAAAGATTAGTCATTTTGAAATATTATGACATCGTAATAATATATGATTACAAACACACAAAAAAAGAGGAACGGCGCACAACAAGCCCGATAAAAATAAGTTGAATACGATTATGATTACGAAATCATTAATAAGGATGCCGACATCATACTTTGGTGAATGAACTATGAATTACGATGCTATTATCATAATTTGTGTGACAGCATCAAAATTTGTGTGAGAACTATGACATACGATGCTATTATCACACTTTGTGTGACAGCACCAACATTTGTGTGAGAACTATGACATACGATGCTATTATCATACTTTGTGTTACAGCATCAAAATTTGTGTGAGAACTATGACATACGATGCTATTATCATACTTTGTGTGACAGCACCAAAATTTTTGTGAGAACTATGACATTCGATGCTATTATCATAATTTGTGTGACAGCACTAAAATTTGTGTGAGAACTATGACATACGATGCTATTATTATACTTTGTGTGACAGCACCAAAATTTGTGTGAGAACTATGACATACGATGCTATTATTATACTTTGTGTGACAGCACCAAAATTTGTGTGAGAACTATGACATACGATGCTATTATTATACTTTGTGTGACAGCACCAAAATTTGTGTGAGAACTATGACATACGATGCTATTATTATACTTTGTGTGACAGCACCAAAATTTGTGTGAGAACTATGACATACGATGCTATTATTATACTTTGTGTGACAGCACCAAAAGTTGTGTGAGGACTATGACATACGATGCTATTATCATACTTTGTGTGACAGCACCAAAATTTGTGTGAGAACTATGACATACGATGCTATTATTATACTTTGTGTGACAGCACCAAAAGTTGTGTGAGGACTATGACATACGATGCTATTATCATACTTTGTGTGACAGCACCAAAATTTGTGTGAGAACTATGACATACGATGCTATTATTATACTTTGTGTGACAGCACCAAAAGTTGTGTGAGGACTATGACATACGATGCTATTATCATAATTTGTGTGACAGCATCAAAATTTGTGTGAGAACTATGACATACGATGCTATTATCACACTTTGTGTGACAGCACCAACATTTGTGTGAGAACTATGACATACGATGCTATTATCATACTTTGTGTTACAGCATCAAAATTTGTGTGAGAACTATGACATACGATGCTATTATCATACTTTGTGTGACAGCACCAAAATTTTTGTGAGAACTATGACATACGATGCTATTATCATAATTTGTGTGACAGCACTAAAATTTGTGTGAGAACTATGACATACGATGCTATTATTATACTTTGTGTGACAGCACCAAAATTTGTGTGAGAACTATGACATACGATGCTATTATTATACTTTGTGTGACAGCACCAAAATTTGTGTGAGAACTATGACATACGATGCTATTATTATACTTTGTGTGACAGCACCAAAATTTGTGTGAGAACTATGACATACGATGCTATTATTATACTTTGTGTGACAGCACCAAAAGTTGTGTGAGGACTATGACATACGATGCTATTATCATACTTTGTGTGACAGCACCAAAATTTGTATGCTGTCACTTTATTTTCAGATTCATTCATTTCGTACAATTAACCAGTGTTACCTACATGCGGATCAATTTGCTCCGATTTCAGTTGTTTTTTTAGCTCTCACAGATGCAATTTTTAACCGTCGGATCTTTACTCCTTATTAAGCCTACAAATATTTAGACCGTGTAGGCATGTTTTCCAGAAAAATACTGGCAGGTTTTAATTTATCTAATATTTTATAATATTAGTTTTATTAGGAGGATAGAATGATATTATGGTATCTTCAAAATAATTGGGTTTTCCATAAGCGTGATATCAGATTATTTAAGAAATTTACGGCTGGTATCACGACGACGGATAAGCCAATTATTTTATTACTATTGTAATATAATTAAAAATATGTTAATGCATACAGCAGACTTTTAACTATAAGTTTTCTTAACTAAAAGTTGTATTTTTACTTATTGAAATTGTATTTCTCACCAAGAAGTGCAAGATGACAAGATATTCAAAATAAGTTAATTGAATTTGTGAAATGGTTTCAGGTCAAAACAGTTTTCCATGAAACGGTAATTGTTTATACTTAGCAAAGTGTGTAAACTTAGTCATCTTCACATGAACAACGCCTGTATTTCTCTCTTTTTTATTTCCAGTATAGATAAAAATATACAAACTTGTTAAACTTTGTGTAAAAACGAGGCAATATTGACGATATCCTGACAGCTATTATGATAGTGTTTTATCAAATTTTGCTTTTTGGGCTGTATAGAGACGTAGTTAGATGTCACTAGAATATACTCATGAAAAAGGATATGAAGAAAATAAGCTGTAGACTTCACATTCGGTTTATACCTATTGTATGAATTTTAAGAAAAATACAGAGGTAAAGGGACCTCTTAAGGAAAACCTTGTATTAAACTATTTGTTATCTTAGTAAAAAATAATCCAAGGAAAAAAATAAACAAAGCTATCGCCACATTGAACAGTAGATAATTAATCCCTTTAGAATAGAACAACATGGTTTTCATATTTTTTACATTATTTGTTCAACAATTCCTTTCTGTGTTGACTTTTAAATGTAAAATATTATCTCAAGTGTTCATCCCTACATTTTCATAGTGAGAAAATTTGTATGAATAACTTAAAAAAAAAAAACGTAAAAACCTAAAACGTAATATAAATAAAAACGTCAAAAGTATGTTTTTACAGGTCTACCCCCTCGTCCCTCTTGTTAGGATAAACAGGTAGTTATGATAAGTAACTACAGTTTAAAATCAAGCGAATACCTAAGAATAACTATCGCATCTGAGTTTACGATACTTGTATCGTATATTTTGTTAAATTATTCTTGTTTGTCACTAGTGATAAGCAACGCAAGTACCAGATGCGTCAGTTATGCTTAGTATTTTTACAGTCTACAAGAAATTATGCTAACGGAAGAGCTATTACGATGAAAATGTTAAGTAAATAAACTGGAAATGAAACACTTACGCTGTTTATGCTTAGTGAAAATACGTTAAATAATAAAATATCTTAAAATCTGTTCAATTGATCGTAAAGATCTCATTATGCTGATTCCGAATATGCTCATAACTCATTTTTCACAAAATTGTCGATTGCGATGGTTATGCTTAGGTCGGCAGTATAGAGGGCCGTTTATTTTATTTATTAATTTTACCCAGAAAAAATTGTCTAGACAAACGGACAGACAGACAAACATAGGGATAACAAATTAATCCTAAAAGAGTTTCATTGTTTTCATTTTGCGTAACAGAACCTGAACATGTACCGACAGGATTATCTACGATCTAATAATTTTGCCATGCCCTGTAAATATTTCAAAATAAATTTCTATATTTTAAATGCTTGGCGATTTATCCCAAGTAAGTGTACCTATATAATTTGCAAAAAACTTCACTTATTGGACCTGAAATGGTGAGCCAATACTAGAGGGTAATTTCACGAAAAGGTCATTGACCTTTGTTACAGATCTCAGTAAGTATAAGTAAATTAATTTGGGTTTCAATAACGATCACAAAATTATTCTTTTAGAGTAACATATATTATTTTCCCGCATAAAAGTATGAATTCATTCCAAATTCATTCCGTTTTGTTGTTATGACTATGGCACGATGTAGCTAAATCACTCATACGCATATTTTGTTGAGTTTTTAACGGCAGGAATATGATGCTCCTCGAAATATTACTTTATAAAATTAATTTCAATGTGTTTTGAAGTAGTTTTGGGAGATATTTATAGCTTGCAAAAAAGGGCACAGGTTCCACGTCTTACGGGCGCCAACGCTAGGCGTAGACTGACAATATCTTGCTGCCGCTGACTGCATCAGTGGATTTACGTATTTTTGGAAAAAGGGGGTGCTTTTTTTGACCCGAATAACGTGGTATTTGGAAAATGAATAGATATCATTCACACTAATTTTATTAAAAAAAAACCAACAAAATCGCGAAAGCGATACCTGAAACAAAATCGATAAGAAGTGTGCAATAGAGGGTTACAAAAAAATTAATTGACAGTACAAATATGAATCGATTAACGTGGTTTGTGGAAAATGAATACCTTAAAGTTCAACCAAAAACGTGTATTTTTTTATGGCTATACGTAACCTAATTATTGCAACAAAATCATCCGAAAGCTGACATTTTATTTCTGTTTGTATTTTCGTTCCCCTTAATAAATGTTTAAATATATATAGAGATATAATAATGTGTATAGAGATATAATAATGTGTGTAGAGATAAAATAAATACAGTTTTTTGTTTATAATATATTTTTCTTTTCTTTGTAATAATTTGTATCCTCAAATCAGCTCTTGGTTTAGGTAAAGTACTCTATGTATTCCAGGTTATTTCTTGTCATCCATCCATCCATCCATCCATCAGCCCGTATTTGTCCACTGTTGGACATAGGCCTCCTTGTTCTTCTATATATCAGTAATCTTAGTTTTAAGCCTCCTGTGTGTTTCTTTCCTTTCAGTTTTTGATATTGTTTATGTGCGTTCCTGTTTTTTCAGTTATTTCCTACAATTCCTTCTACTATGAATCTATGATTTAATCATCTTTTTGTATGCTTTCCTGATACTGTTTCTGTGCTCTCATATTGTTTCAGTTAAATCCTATTATTTGTTTCTACTATTTATCTATGCTCTCGTATTTTAAGGTATGGTTCCTTAAACATTGATAGGTCAATTCACTTATATAAACTATTAACAATTACAGATTTTTACTATTAACATCATTAAACCGAAAAATTGTTTTTGCACTATAACTGCTTACAAACAAAGAAACCATCTATACAGTTATTATATTACTGGTACAAATAGTTTATTGGCCAATAAATATTGAAGGAGCCACATAGAAGCCTTAAAGTTAAGAGTAAATATAAATGGTAGAAAAAAATAATTCAATTTAACTGAAATAATAGGAGAGCACATAAAGAGTGCTATACAAAAATATGAGGAATTCATAGATTAAAAGTAGAAATAATTGTAGGAAATAAGAGGAAAGCACATAAATAGTATGAGGAAAGCATACAAAAATATGAGGAAATCATAGCTTAATAGTAGGAAGAAACGTAGGATATAAGAGGAAAGCACATAAATAGTATGAGGAAAGCATACAAAAATATGAGGAAATCATAGATTAATAGTAGGAATAATCATAGGATATAAGAGGAAAGCACATAAATAGTATGAGGAAAGCATACAAAGCTATGAGGAAATCACAGATTAATAGTAGGATGAATCATAGGAAATAAGAGGAAAGCACATAAATAGTATGAGTAAAGCATACAAAACTATAAGGAAATCATAGATTAATAGTAGGATGAATCATAGGAAATAAGAGGAAAGCACATAAATAGTATGAGGAAAGCATACAAAACTATGAGGAAATCATAGATTAATAGTAGGAAGAATCGTAGGAAATGAGAGGAAAGCACATAAAAATATGATGAAAGGATAGGAAAATAGTGGGAAAAAATAATATGAAGCAACTGAAATAAGAGGAAAGTTCTTGAACAGTATCAAGAAAGCATATAAAATATGAGGAAAGCATAGATAAATGTACGAAGAAGTAAGAGGATATCACATAATGGTGGTAGGATAGCATAGTATATTACAGTTACGGAGTGCATAATTCTGTCTGCTTCCTACTAAAGCCATAGTGACAGTGCATCGTATTATTTCGTTAGCAGCAGCAATAGTAGTTACATCGTATTTTTTGGTGATATCCGTATCCCTACTTTACGTGAAATCATCATTATTTCTGCTGAATTCACTTTATTTTCTAATGACTAGTTTTCTCAGTGAACATTCGCGAAAAAGAACAAGTAGCTAATCTGTTGTTTTTTTTTCCGTTTTCTCGACTTTTTTTTCATGTTAATTTGTTTGTATGGACGAGTACTATCGTCAGTTTCCGGCTCTTTATATTTTAAAAATTATAATATATACGACCTGAAATTTAATCAATCGCTCGAATTCGTACTGGAGACCCGAGGCCTTGTTGTCTAACTTCAACATCTATCGCTATCACTTTCAAACGTCATTTCTAGCCAATCACGATACAATTGAAAGTGATTGTGATAGATGTCGAAGTTAGACAATAAGGCCCCGGTTAGTGATCAGCAACAAGGTTCAATAATACTTATTTTTGAAATAATAAAAAAAAAATTGCGTTCACCTGAATGGTCTTTAAACATTGTTTCTGATCACTAACCGAGTCTCCATTACGAATTCGGGCGGTTGATTAAATTTCACCTTATACAACGTGAAATTTAAGTCATTTTGTTAACGAAAACTGGCGATAGTACTCGTCCATACGAAAAACTTAACGTGAAAAAAAAAAGTCGAGAAAACAACTTTTACTATGAAGCCAACACCGAAATCGTGAAAAAAAAATCTGCTGTTTCATACATTTGGGTCGAGCAGGTATTTAACTTTTCTATGGAACAGCTGATATCTGGGGGCACGGTCAGAGAATATAAAGTATTACTACGTAAAGAAGCGACACTCTCCTCCCCGCGCGAATTTAACATCCCCCGCGATCCCCCGCAAGTTAGTGGAAATCTGGTGGCACGTAGAGCTCGAGTAGCACTCGTTCACTGCGCGCGTATTTTGTTTTTTGTTTTATTACGATACTGATTTTTAATGAATATGGTTCGTTTTTGTGGTGTTTATGGATGCATTGAAAACGGAGCAAAAAATAAAGAACGCAGATTTTTTTTATTTCCTGCCGATGAACTAAACCAAGGCATTTTCTTTTATGTATTGGTTTAGGGCGTTAACTGCAACTCTCAAGCAGTTGTGTAACAGTTGGTAAGAATTTCAACATTAAGTTGAAATTTTAAAAATCGATTGTTTTTGTGTCACCGTTCGAGCTGGGCAAATTTCAACATGTCCTAAAAATTGTCTATTTGTGCCCGAAGTACGGCGATAGAGCTCACCACCCATCACGTCGGGACGTAATATTTGTAGGTGAAACGCGGGTGTACCGAGTGCGGACTGTGACATGCATTTCAA
Organism: Ypsolopha sequella; assembly: GCA_934047225.1. Classification (NCBI taxonomy): domain Eukaryota; kingdom Metazoa; phylum Arthropoda; class Insecta; order Lepidoptera; family Ypsolophidae; genus Ypsolopha; species Ypsolopha sequella. Next base: position 23,861,250 of record OW203984.1, on the reverse strand, counting down.
AGTTCACACTCGGAACACCTCTAACACCCTCTCGAGCATTTGATTCAAGTCGTGACGATGTATATATTTTTAATACAAAAATAATCCACGGGGAACCAAATTAGGACCTAGGGATTAACCACGCTAAAATTTAGGAAGAGAATCATAAAAGTTGCTGACTATAAATGTTGTCCCTCTCGATCGACGACGCTCACACGCTTGCTGCCAGCCCTAGACTAGCTCACGCACACACACAAGCGTGTGCGGACGAGCCAGATGCGCGCGTGAGAGTGTAGGTAAATAACTTGAGCGAAGACAAAGAAGTGTCGGGGGTATGGCACGGTAGTGCCCCCGCCGAGTCTCGCAAAAACAAAACGCGGAACGTCCGTACCATCCTTTTCTCGAAGCAACTCACGGCACTTTCAACCCCCTTCTATCTTCGTTATGGGTAAAGCTAGAAGTCTGAAATTTCAGTTACCAAGAGTACTTACTGAACCTACTTCTACCCCCAAATTAAAAGTCTGTGCCTATATTTGATTACGAAATATCTCAAAGTTCCCTTATTTTGTCACTGACTGAGTGACTGATCATCAAAAGTCTAACGGTGTTCTAGCAGGTCTACAAACTTGAAATTTTGCATGCGGTTAGTGTTAAGTGTATATAGCAACAAAAAAATATAAAATTGTTATTTGCGGTTGGTAATTTAATATTTCTATACAAAGTCTATACAAAATGTATGTTTCCAGCTGCATCTATAAATTTGTATGACACTAGATGACGTTGGTGGTATGCTGCTTTGCATTAAAGACATCTACCACGAAAAATTCTACCTCGTGACACTAAATGGTAAAAAGTGTAAAAAAATGTATACCTTTATCTCCGAAAATAGAGCAATTAGTAAAAATAAAAAATGAAACCGGTAAAGAGCGAATCGGACTCGCGCATACCCCTACACTACACAATACGGGTATGGAACCCTAAAATTAAATAACTACAATATAGATGCCGTAGCAACGTTAAGGTGACAAAAAACAGCGATAAAACGGTAGAGCCTGACAAACAATTCGGTACCTTTTTAGTACGGAACCCTAATTTTCATTGATTTACTGTAAAGTATTTACTACAAACTGCCCAAAGTTAAAACTTGTACTTGTATGTATTACCGTTCTAAAGATAGAGCCTTTGTTATAATAATCTGTTCCTTGGGTAAGGAACCCTAAAAAGGGTGGTTTATAATGTTCGACACATTCACAATTATCTATTTAAGAAGAGAATATCAACATTTCGTAATTAAGTCACTAAAAAAACGGTTAAGTGCGAAAAGGGTTCCGTACACAATACGGGTACGGAACCCTAAAAGTAAATTGCAACAACATAGATGCCATAGCACCATAAAGGCGACAAAAAACAAAGCTATAAAACGGTAGCGCCTGACAAACAATTCGGTACCTTTTTAGGAAGGAATCCTAATTTTTATTATTTGTTATTTTACTTTAAAGTAGTCTGCCTAAATTTTCAACTTGTAGGTACTTGTATGTATAACCGTTCTGACGATAGAGCCTTTGTTATAATAATCTGTGCCTTGGGTAAGGAACCCTAAATCACATTAAGTCTATTTAAGAAGAGGAATATCAACATTTCGTAATTATGTCGCTATTAGACCGGCTAAGTGCAAGTCGGACTCGCTCACGAAGGGTTCCCTACTACCATCACACAATATGGGTACGAAACCCCAAATCATTATGGTAAATACCAACAATAAAGATGACATAGCAACATCAAGGCGACAAAAGACAAGGCGCTAAAATGGTAGCGCCTGACAAACAAATCAGCACCTTTTGAATACGGAACTCTAATATTTATCTGCCCAAAATTGTTTTATTTTAAAGATAGAGCTGAAACAAATAACTTCGAATAATTGGACCCCCCTTGGATTTCCATTTATTGAACTTTTTATGCTGTGATATTATTATTTGCCGCGATAGAGGACAAAGTATTGTGTAGTAAATACAAAGCAGTAAGAGGTGGAAGGATTGCGTTGCGAGACTTGACATTTTTGTACATTTTATGTTTTTGATGGAATTATTACTTACAACAAACCCAAGTTGGACTTTTTCATAATCTTGTAACAGAGACGTGGATTAAAAAGTTTGTTATCTAAGGTTATACGAGTATGTTGTATTTACTTTGTTGCAGTATGGGAGTAGATAAATATTATTTTTTGCTTTTGCCGGAAATTAACTTAAAAATAATCTATGAACATGTCATGTCATGTGCCTATAGTTTTCCACGCACCCGTTAAATAAATAGAGCCTAGTACAATAAACTACTAGACCTCTGCAAAAAATGAAGTAATTTTTGTGGTCAATGAAATCTAATATGAGTGAGAGTACTTCAGAATAAGTATATCAACAACCTTGAAGAACAAACGACATCGCGATGTAGACAACCCGTGGCGCCATCTGTTTTGCACTTAACAAGACAAGACATATACTTTTTAATGTGCACCATTTAAAAAGAAAACTTAAAGTAGAAAAACAATATATAAATGCATTACAATTGGCGGTCTTATCGCTAAAAGCAATTCCTCCCATACAACCTTTAGGTGGAAATTAAGCCAAGGATATAAATCCTAAAGGCGGTGTTCATAAAAATTAATAATAGACAATTTATTAAGTGTTTACTTACTTACTATATTATATGTACTGATACTTAAATATGATAAAACATAAAATAAACTAATATATATCTATCTACAAAGTATTAATTTGGTTTGCACCTGGTTTTGGTTTTTCTTGATAAAAATTTAAAATTCTAATCAAGATACGTTATTCTAGATATTCTGTGGCTTCACTATCATATACAACGTGTAGCAAAAAGGTGTAACCATATTTGAAGAGCTTATTCAGACCATGGTATAGAACAACTTTTACTATGGAGCCAACCCAGAAATCTCAAAAAAAAAATTTGCCCTTTCATACATTTCGGCCGAGCGGCATTGCATTTTTCTATGAAACAGTCGATTATTTTTTTTCGAGATACAGGTTTTGTTCCATAGTAAAAGTTGTTCTATACCATTGACTGAATAAGCTCTTCAAATATGGTTACACCTTTCTGTTACACGTTGTATAAATATTTTTTTTCCTATCGTAACATCTGAACTAAACCGACTTTTCAAGGTTGCCAGCGTTTATCCCCCTCTTAACTTAAGGTGGCTCCGTCGGAAAAATTACCTACCCGATTCGTGGTAGTTGAAATTTCGAACAAAATCATATTTAAATAAAGTTATTATCAGCTCGCACTGCAACATGGCTGTTACGTCAGTCGCTGCGGGTGATAAGTGCGAAAATAGTGTGTTTTTAATTTATTTTATCTAAAATAAAATGAATTTCCAAGAACTGAAAAAAACATATCATTTAATATTATTTTGTGTAGAATTTTATAAATTTTCATACTGTTTCGATTAAAACTGTAGCAGTTATATTGTTACGAGTGGACAAAAATCGAGAAATAAGGTGAAACATAGAATTTTCTTGCTTCAGGAAAAACCACATCACTATTTGTATCATGTAGATTACTATGTATTTTTCTTCTATTAAAAAATTCTATAGGTACCGTATAAAATGGTTTTAAAGTTACTCAGTTCAAGGTCGTTGGCGTTGGAACTATGTTATCACTGTTTAAAAATCCATATTTTTACACTGTGACATTATCTTATTTTTTAGTTAGTTGACTGGCTGCAACTAGTTATTATTACTTACAACAAACCCAAGTTGGACTTTTTCATAATCTTGTAACAGAGACGTGGATTAAAAAGTATGTTATCTAAGGTTATACTAGAAAAGCCGGAGTCGTTCGTTTGCTACTAAAAACCAGATAGCGCTACTTGTATATTACATCGCGATATCGTTTGATCTTTCTCAAAATACATAACCAAACATACAAGTAAGTCTTACACTTAGTATAGTAAACAAAATTGTATTTTTGGAAGGATTTCTCCATTAAGAGGATCCTGATGTCAGATTCAGAGACGGTAATCAGGGTTCCGTAGTACCTATAAGGTACAAAAGGAACCTTCATGGTGAAAGTCCGTTGTCCGTCCGTCCATCATAACTTTACTGCCACCGTTAATTTGAAATTTGTAATTTTTCAAAATATTTCCAAAACAAAAGTGAGAAAAATAAAAACGATGATCCTAAAAATACAATAAAATTTTAGATATTAAAAAGCTGATTGTAAAAATATATAGTTTTACTATATTTACTGGCACTGGTTTCGAGAAATCTTTAAAAAACCACAAAAATATGTACATACACTTATCTCCGAAATTGGTGGAACGAAAAATATGAAAAAAATGTCGAATGTTGATCATAGCTGATCAATTACAGGAAAACTATATGGGTTTAAAAAAATGAGCACAAATGAGATATATAAAAAAAGAAGTAAACTAAACCTTACACCTTTCTGTTACACCTTGTATTCAATATGAATATCAAATTGTGGGTATTAAAGACCTAATTGTATAAATATATAGGTAGTTTAGCAATTTAGTTGCATCTATTTCGAGAAATCCTCGAAAAACCACAAAAATATATTTTGTATGTTCCCTCCCCCTTATCTCCAAAATTGATGGACCAGAAAATATAAAAAAAAAATCATGGTAATATGTGTTTAGGTAAAGATTACAGGAAAAATAAAGCGGTTAAGGCCCCAGACTCTCTTTGCAACATTTCGCTTTCATCATACCTGAGGCAGAGAATATAAAGTATTAAAGTATTACTACGTAAAGAAGCGACACTCTCCTCCCCGCGCGAATTTAACGTCCCCCGCGGTCCCCCGCAAGTTAGTGGAAATCTGGAGTCAGGCAGAGCTCGATTACCACTCGTTTGCTGCGCGCGTGTTTTGTTACAAAGTTTTATCACGATACTGATTTTTAATCAGTATGGTACGTTATTGCAGTGTTTATGGATGCCTGGAAAACATTTTTTTCTAAAATTAGAAATGCGTGATCAAACCTTACAATTTCGTTCAGTAACGCATTTGGAACAATAAAATCAGTATTTATAACTTTCCATGTTTTAAAAAGTTTTCATTTTTTTTCCAAAATTTATGTTTGAGTAGTTGTTCATTATATGATGATCATTTATGCATACGAAACTATATAGGTACCTACTAAGCTTAGGCATACTATATATATATATATATATATATTTACTTTTAAAGTAACGAAAAGGCAGCGGTAACTCAGGGGTAGAACGCTGGCCTCTTAATCTTGAGATTAAGGTTCGATCTCCGGTCGGGCATGCACCAATGAGTTCTTCGGAATTTACATAATATGCATAGTATTTGCTAATAGGTACTTACCACTTGTGAACAGTGAAGGAAAACATAGTAAGGAAACCTGCATGCCCTAAAAAGAGTGTATTTGTGCCCGAAGAACGATGATAGGGCTCACCACCCATCACGTTGGGACGTAATATTTGCAGGTGAAACGCGGGTTTACCGAGTGTGGATGGACTGTGACTTGCATCTCAAAGTTCACACTCGGGACACATCCGACACCCCCCGGGGCATTACGATCGTAACGATTTATATACATATATAAGGTTAAATAACATTATTTGGCGAAACTTAAAACAAAGGTAGTACTAGTCTACATGGACAACTGTTTGTATGGGAGCTAAGCGAAATTCTTAACTTTTTTTCACTTCCTCCTATACAAATTGCTCCGATCAGCTGACTCGTCCAGTATGGAAAGGTGAAAACGAATTTTAAGAATTTTTCACTATCCTATTAAAAAAAGTTATTCATATGGACATGTTCTACATATGTTTCAAATTTCGCCAACTAATTGAATTTAACCTTGTATATATATATACATATATTTTTTTAATACTGATTAATCCACGGGGAACCAGAAATTGGACTAGGCTAAAATTTAAGAAGAGAATCACATAAGTTGCTGACCTATATTGTGTCCCTCTCGGGCGACGACGCTCACACGATTGCTGCCAGCCCTAGACTAGCTCACGCACACACACAAGCGTGTGCGGACAAGCCAGATGCGCGCGTTAGAGTTTAGGTAAATAACTTGAGCCTTCACTATGAAGTGTCGGGGGTGTGCCTGAGGCTTTAGAAGTGGCGCTCCCCCCGCTGCATTAAGATGTTAGAGACCGCACCTGAATGTTGCTCTACTTCGTTAAATGAGTGTACGATTACTTAAAATTTGACATGTGAATTGAATTATTCAAGTAACGGTAATTTACAAAGTTTGGTTTGTTTATCGGAACAAACAAAGTGAATTTGAAAAGCAAAATAAACAAAAGTAAATCTACCTGGAATAGATGGCTTATTGGTAGCAGTAAGAGTGATTAGTATTTAGACACAATACATTTAGGTCATGCAATTATTTGCAGATTTTTACCGAAGGGGTGTCAAGAGGTGTTCCGAGTGTGAACTGTGAGATGCAAGTCATAAGTCCACCCATACGTGTACCTATAAGTACACCCGCGTTTCTCTGACGATTATTACGTCTCAACGTGATGAGCCCTATCGCTCTAAGGAAACCTGCATGCCCCAAAAAGCGTGTAGTTGTGCCCGAAAATTTCTTTATTCATCAAGATTTTCATTTAACTAATGCCTGACATAAAAAATACCTTTATAAAATTTGGAAATGTAGAAAATAATAATCAAATCGTAACAATGAAAACATTTAAAATTATGTATTCCTAATACTCACACACATATTACAATCAGTTCTTTAAGTAATATAATATCAAAAATAGAAACTCTTACGGTAATTAAGTGTCTGTCAGTTTGTGTGTCCATGATTATGACTAAGGTGCAATAAAAAAGGTAAAAAATTTAGTTTTAGAAATGTGATGTTTTAATGATAAGAACCGCAGCTGCGTACATTCTTTTGTTTTAATGCATTATTGTCTAGCACGTTGTTATCTCGACTGTCGGTTTTAGTGACTTCGATAGCTTTTTAAGATATTTTAAATAAAAGTAAGTAAAGTAATAAAAAGGATGTAGCTTCGGCTTTAGTTATTCCAAAAAGTGGCAACAGCGGTGCTGGTATAAAATTTGTGTCACGCCATCCCCGTGGGTTTTTTAGACCACAACTTCTAAAATACGAGTTTACGGGTTTTCAAATTAACACACATTAACATAACTTAATCTAAGCGAATTAGGGCATGCAATTATTCGCAGATTTTTACTATCCGGATAACGGATAATGTATTATCCGGATAACCGGATACTTATGGTAAAAATTAAGGGTAGTAATAAAAGCTCCGAAAACTAAATTAAAACCACCCAAAAAAACGGCCTACCGCAAACATCTTGAAAAAAAACCGGCCAAGTGCGAGTCAGACTCTAGTCAAAACCTAGGGTTCCGTATTGTGGGTGATAAATTTAGTTTTATCTTTTTTTTTTGTGAATTTCTCAACCGCTTTATTTTTTCTGTTATTCTTACGTAAACGCGTATTACCATGATTTTTTTCATATTTTTCGGTCCACCAGTTTTGGAGATAAGAGGGGGGACAAATGTATATTTTTTTTATAGATTTTCAAGGATTTATCGAAATAGATGCAATTAAATATAGCCAAACTATATATTATTACAATAAGCTTTTTAATACCTACAATGTGATACCCATATTGTATTTTTATAAAAAAAAAATCATTTATTTTACTTTTTTTAATATTTTTAAATCACTATAGTTTTCCCGGTTATTGGTCAGTTATGAGCTATAATGGACATTTTTTTCATATTTTTCGGTCTACCAGTTTCGGACATACACATTATTGTGTTTTTTTTAAGATTTCAAAATAATAGTAAAAGTATATATTTTTACAATCACCTTTTTAGTGTCTACAGTTTAATACCCATATTGTATTTTTAGGATATTTTTTATTTTTCTCACTTTTGTTTTGAAAATATTTTAAACAATTTCAAATTTTTCATATTTTTTTTACAATGTAATATGTAACCAAATTAATGCTATTTTTGTGCCAAATTTCATGTCTTTATCTTTACGGTGCTAAAGTTATGATGCTGTGAAATACGGACGGACGTAGATTAGACTTTATTTTATCGAAACAGGGATTTCTTAAAATATTCAAAAAATATTTTATCCATAGTTGTTTACTTATTAAATGATAAGTGCAATATTCAAGTAGAGCAACTTTCATGATACAGTTCGCCTCTCCATAAGAATCTACGCGAGGGAAAGGGAGCAACCGTGCGAGCGGGAGGTAAAATGACGTCGAGCTACACAACACACGTCTGAACGCTGCGATGTCCCAGCGAAACTGAGGGAAATATCGACGCGTTTTGTGTTTTAAACTCTCGATAAGTTTCGATTTGATAAATGTTCTTAAAATATTTTTTTAAATACCGTTTTTTGTTATTTCACTTATTAATAGTTCTATTCTACGTGTTTTAAATTTGACTACGCTAAACGATAGTTTTCTAGTAGAAAAAAAATATTTTATCAGTGGTTGAATTCATAAAATCACAACTACTTAAAGCACTCGAAATAAGAAAACTAAAGTATTATCCAAAAAAGTAACCAGCTAAGATTATTGTTGAAGATATGGGAATAAATGTTACCTGAATAAATTTCTTGTTTTTGTCATAATTTTTACGAGACGTGTGCATGAATGAGACTCTCAACGCGTAAAACATAAATAAAGGTATGTTTAAATCCTAAAAAACCTATTAAAAGTAGCATTAAAGTAAATGAAAATATGTGTTTTGAAATCTTCAAATTCCACACTATAAATTAACGTAAAATGTATTTTATTTATTGCTTTCTTACTAACTAAAATAAAATCTTTCTTTTCTGATAATTCTGCAAGAATACTGATTTTTAGGGGACTGGAGCCTCGAAAAAAAAAAATGTCAAAATTAAATTTATCATCCACGATACGGAACCCTAGGTACGCGAGTCTGACTCGCACTTGGCCGGTTTTTTTTTTTAATGGCACTGATTCATATTTGTACACATTTTCCGGATTTTTACAAGGTTCTAGCACACCGACGGACTGGCGGACAAATATCGAAGCTTCACCATAAAAAGGCTTACATTTTTTGACGGAACGCTGTACCTAGTTAGTAGATAATAAATACGAGACGAATATAAAATATTTCATCATACCTGCACTTGACACAATTCTATGGCAAATTTGAGGGCGGAACTTGTCAAAATGTGATATGAAGTGGAGAAGTTGCGGTACAAAAGGTAAGCGATGAGCGAAATGTAAAAATAACTTATTTACTTTTCTACTACTTTTATGAAGTTTCATTACTCGAAATTAGTTTTGAAAATTGAACTTTCCGGGCCCCGTTGCGGAATGACTATCAGGTCAGTTTGAAATATCGTATTGCAATTTCATTTATTGCAAAATTAGGTTCTTTTTGACGTTTGTTTTCATTTCATGCTAAATTGGGTTCTTTTTGACGGCCTTAGTTTGCCTTTACAATCGAAATTCCCTGCGTTCCGATTCACGACATAATCGATTATATCGCGTCTGACACTCTTTCTTCGCAAAATGATACTGGCCACAAATAAAAGCCGCCAGCCGAAGCCTGAAAAAAAAAGGTAAAAACCGCGCCGCGCATCGCAAAGTCATAAAATTTTAAAATATCTAAATACATAAATCAGATAGTAGAAAAAGTATCTTTCGCAACTAATAAAAATGGGTTTTCTTACCCTCTGAATGTAAGCTTTCGACGTGAGCCGACGTTCGCCTTCGGCTCACGTCGTAACTAGCTTCATTCCTCGGATAAGAAAATCCGCCATTTTATACTCGTCACGAAATATACTATTATGTGTAATGTGTCCCTTTTCATCAAATTTCTCTTGACAAGAAGTCCGAAACAATCAGACATTACTGCGTATTCAAATGTTTCAAAATTAAAATGTTTTGAATCGCACATTCTCTGCTGATTTCCCACTCTATCTCTTTTAATAAACAATTTTTTTTTTTGTAATTTCTACCTTATATCAAGTAGTCTCATTCTCCTACTACTTGGCTACTCATGCCCAAACAAACTTTATATTCTCTGCCCAAACTAAGTGAGGTTAAGGATTGCACATATGATCAATTTGCCATACATCATCTTGACAGTACCTATGAGAAAAGAAACAACCGACCAAGAACCGCTCATTCTCCCGTCCCATTTCAAAGATATTTTTCCAACGTGCTCCATTGTCGATGGTCTTCTATCTGTTGTACCACAACTGCAAGTCTTTAGGCATGCAATCGCGTAGGTGTCATGGGTAACCTTGATACTGTGACGATTTGATAGCCGCTCCGAACAATGCCTGGTTCGGCCATTGTTTTTGATCATTCTATCATATCTATTCATTCTATCAACAGATTTTACTGGGTAAGAAAGAGTTATGAAGAAAGACGATGTTTTGCAATGTTTCTTTTTGGTATACCTTTTTGTTCTGCTCGTCAGCGTGAGAATAATATTGGATTAGGATCATGGTTGAACGCAAAATGAGTCACGCAACTTTGTAAATAAATCCAGTAAATAATAGTAGTTTATGCTAGTTTGCCTTTACAATCGAAATTCCCTGCGTTCCGATTCACGACATAATCGATTATATCGCGTCTGACACTCTTTCTTCGCAAAATGATACTGGCCACAAATAAAAGCCGCCAGCCGAAGCCTGAAAAAAAAAGGTAAAAACCGCGCCGCGCATCGCAAAGTCATAAAATTTTAAAATATCTAAATACATAAATCAGATAGTAGAAAAAGTATCTTTCGCAACTAATAAAAATGGGTTTTCTTACCCTCTGAATGTAAGCTTTCGACGTGAGCCGACGTTCGCCTTCGGCTCACGTCGTAACTAGCTTCATTCCTCGGATAAGAAAATCCGCCATTTTATACTCGTCACGAAATATACTATTATGTGTAATGTGTCCCTTTTCATCAAATTTCTCTTGACAAGAAGTCCGAAACAATCAGACATTACTGCGTATTCAAATGTTTCAAAATTAAAATGTTTTGAATCGCACATTCTCTGCTGATTTCCCACTCTATCTCTTTTAATAAACAATTTTTTTTTTTGTAATTTCTACCTTATATCAAGTAGTCTCATTCTCCTACTACTTGGCTACTCATGCCCAAACAAACTTTATATTCTCTGCCCAAACTAAGTGAGGTTAAGGATTGCACATATGATCAATTTGCCATACATCATCTTGACAGTACCTATGAGAAAAGAAACAACCGACCAAGAACCGCTCATTCTCCCGTCCCATTTCAAAGATATTTTTCCAACGTGCTCCATTGTCGATGGTCTTCTATCTGTTGTACCACAACTGCAAGTCTTTAGGCATGCAATCGCGTAGGTGTCATGGGTAACCTTGATACTGTGACGATTTGATAGCCGCTCCGAACAATGCCTGGTTCGGCCATTGTTTTTGATCATTCTATCATATCTATTCATTCTATCAACAGATTTTACTGGGTAAGAAAGAGTTATGAAGAAAGACGATGTTTTGCAATGTTTCTTTTTGGTATACCTTTTTGTTCTGCTCGTCAGCGTGAGAATAATATTGGATTAGGATCATGGTTGAACGCAAAATGAGTCACGCAACTTTGTAAATAAATCCAGTAAATAATAGTAGTTTATGCTACAAGGGCGCAAAGGAATAAAATACGAGGACGCTTTAAAACACGAGCGTAGCGAGTGTTTTAAACGTAACCGAGTAATTTATTACTCTTACGCCCGTGTATCATACTACGTTTTTCAATGCATAGTGTGAGGAAATAAAACAAATATAATCTTGTGAACTTTAAATTATGATTGGCTCAAAAGGACTGTATCCAGAGCCGTTAAACAGTGGAAAAAAAGTATAACATTTATTGTATACAGAAAAGGCTGCAGGTTAGCCAACCATTGTAAATAAATTAAAAAAAATATTAATAATAAAGCCCTAGGGCAAAATAATCGACTTTCTGTTCAGTTTTGATGCATAAAAAGTGGGCCTTTACGAGAACTTGCATTGAAAATTCCATTATGGGCTTATTGATTTTACTTTGTAATTTGTAGTGTAACCCAACAGGTACAAGTGCGCGCCAATCTTTTAGTCGCCTCTGAAGATAGCCGCAAGAGGCGACGACGCAATAGCCGTTTTACGGTGTCAGGGGGACGTTACAGGCCTGGCACCGGTTGGTCGCACATTTCGACGCTTTGGCACACGTCTCGAAGGAACTGGCTCCACACAGCGTTGCCGTTTGTACGGCAATTGCCGTTTTGTACGGCAATCGGGCTATAAAATCATTAAATGTACGGCATACGGCAGAGTAGTCATTACCGTACGCTAAAATACGGCAATTCGGCAATGAATTAACGTTTTTCTTTACCTTGTGTCAAATTTAATGTTAGTTATATGAAATACCTAGATGGCACTATTTGCCATACCTACTTTATCAATAGAGGCATAGAGACGTATTTTGGTTTTCTACGCCCCGGGCGAATATGATTGCGCCACCCCCCTTAACCAACTGGCGAGGAAAAAAAAGGGAGTGCGTACGGGTGAGCCGCCAAATACGTATTTTTTTAATGTGAGTTTGTTAAAATTGCTAAGATTCTAAATTACGAAACTGAAGGGCCACCCCTTGGGACAGGGCCGCCCCGGGCGATCGCCCGAATGACCCTATGGAGAATACGTCACTGGGCATAGACAATATTTGCACAACTCCAAACAAACCAAAAAAACTAGCTAATAGCCAGCCAACACAAACAAGGTATTGACCTTATTTATTACCTTGTGATAGAGGCGATTCTTGATTGGCTCATTGGTCTATTTTTCTTGGACTTGGGTTTGTGACATGGACAATGCTATGAAATGACGATCTGTATACTATGGAAAATATCATGGGAAATTAATTACTATGCAATTTTTTTTTAATAAATGTATATTTACGGCAATTTTTGTTTAAATACGGCAATTTTGTCAGTGGAATACGGCAACCCAAAATATGACCAGCGGCAACACTGGCTCCACATTGGATAAACCTTAGTCTGGCAGACCAAGAACTGACCGTTCAGCCGAAAATATCGATGCTGTGCACGAAGATGTGGAAGAGTGTCCAGAAACATCAACGAGGCGATGTGCCACGCCATTGGACATTTTTAGGCGGATTTTGCACCATATTTTGGTGAAAGACTTGAAGATATTTCCGTATAAAACTCAGATGATTCACCAGCTGCTGCCTACTGACCACCGGGCTCGTCTAGAGTACAGCCAGGGCGTCATCAACCTCAACCTTGAAGTGGATGATTTTCCTTCAACATTGCTTATGAGCGACGAAGCGCATCTCATTTTCATCTCTCTGAACATGTCAATAAGCAAAATACTCACTTCTGGGGTTCTAGAAATCCCCGCATTATTCAAGAAACACCTTTACACCCAATAAAAGTGACTGTGTGTTGTGGCGTCCGTGCAGAAAGGGTGATCGGGACCTATTTTTTCCAATACACTGCAGGCAATGCGGTATCTGTAACTAGCGACCGCTACAGTACCATGTTACGGGAGTTTTTGATACGCAGTTTGGATGAATTGGGATGGAGCACATCTGGTTCCAACAAGACGGCGCCACGGCTCACACAGCTATGGACTTAGTGAGGGACACCTTTCCAGGCCGTATCATCTCCGTTGTATCGATTTGCATTGGCCTGTGAGATTGTCCAATCTGACGAGTCCAAACTTCTTTCTTTGGGGTTATTTGAAAACTGTGGTGTATGTGAATAAGCAACAGTCTCTCGCAGCGCTAAAAGAAAATATTCATCGAGAAATAAGGAACATATCACCGGAAGTGTTGCGACAAGTTACGGAAAATGTCATAAATAGGGCTCAAATGTGCATCAACTCCAGAGGTAATAAACATCATATTTAAATCTTGATAGGACAAAATTTAATAGCCAAATATATAGTATTGAAAAAGTTAATGACAGTTTTTTATTGTAGAAAAGTAGTTATAGCTAAACGAAATAGGGTCATTACTTTTGCGCCACCCAGTATTATCTGTGGTGGTACCTAACTTACAAAAAAAATTGTAAAAGGCTCAGTTTAAGTACTTGTACCTCAGAATTTAGGTACAAAAAAAAACTACAGGCCGTACTAGTGTATAAAATAAACTGTTTCACGGTCAAGTAGCATGCTATATAATTAATTCCTTCAGGCCAGCTTAAAATAGGTGTTACCGTCGTGTTTTTGATGATGTGAGCTAATTTTGGTAGCGTTAGTAAAAGATTAGATTTGTCTTATATTATCTATATATTATTATTATATTTATGTGTGTCGGGGTAGGGTATATACAACGTGTAACAGAAAGGTGGAACCATATTTGAAGAGCTTATTCAGTCAATGGTATAGAACAACTTTTACTATGGAGCCAACACCGAAATCTACCGTTTCATAGAAATCAGCCAAAATGTATGGAAGGGCAAAAATGAAACGGTAAAAAAAAAATTCGATATAATTGTTTTTTTCCATAGTAAAAGTTGTTCGACACCATTGACAGAATAAGCTCTTTAAATATGGTTACACCTTTCAGTTACATGTTGTCATCATGACGCGACCAACTCAGTTGTAGACGTGGCCAAATGTCATGCTGTTTCATTTCGCTATAAGATGCACGCTCCATGAAACTTGTGAGGACAATACAATCGTGCCGATTTCGTTGCCGCGCCGCGCGCCGGTGCAAAATTTAAAACTTGTTTAAGGAGAAACCACATTTTGGCAAGACTGTGGACGTTTTCAAACATTAGTTTCGGTTATTATTAATCTAAATAACATTTTCGATGTTTAACCCGTATAATTTTTTTACTTTATCTAAATCAATTAAAGCACATTCGGCTACACTTTTGGTAAAAAACCGTTACATTTACGTATCTTAGGGGTTTGTTGTTAAGATATTACTCAAACTTCACGGTTTTTAGTTCGACTTAAACATAGATCTAGATAATGTTAATGGACTCAGCCTAAAATATTATAATAACATTCCATAGATACCCCACAATGTGGTGACAGCGTTTGTATGGAGGTTTCTAAGATACTAAGTATTTTATAATGATCACGCTACCGGTTTCATTGATTTATTCGATATCCTCAGGTGAAAACAATTGGACACAACGAATAAAATTAATTGATTGTGTCTTTGTGTTTTCGTCTGAAGATGTCGATTAAAACGATGAAACCGGTAGCGTGAACGTTCTAAAATATTTTTTTATTTTTAATTTTCTTACTCCGGTAACAAAACAAAAATAGATCTGACCTTGATGCGATCCCAGATATCTAGTTATCCAAACCTAGTGCTCTACTCTACTACTGCACCAACGATCCGATATCTGACGTAATCACGTGACCTCCGGCAGCATCTCAAATCCTGACTCCAGCGTTCGTTCGTGCTGGATCCAACGGCTGAGGCCTTATCATAGGGGAGATTCTATAAATTCTATGGGCCTTATAAACTTCCCTTTATTAAACAGACTTTAAAATACAGAAGACCAGCGGGCCTATTGTGTATCTCTAGTTGCCTTCAGGACTGGGTGTCTATCATCAAAAACATAGATATACTATCGAATTCCGATGTCCTAAGGATATTTTCGCACTTGAAGTGACGACACAGATTGTTAATAGTTCAATACCCACTAAAGGCAATTTTGAAATTTCAGTTTTTAGCTATGTTTTTGATGATAGGCACCTCGTGCAGTTGGCAACTAAAGATACAGAATAGGGGGGCTGGCAGGGCTGCCACCTCCAATCGAGTGTTGCGCGCTAACTCCGATGTAAAAAAGCGCTAGATTCCGCTAAACATGTTTTTTTATAAAAAGCGCCAAAAGAAGCGACATTTATATGTTGTATATTGGTGGCCTTATTGATTAGCTGATTGCATTTGATTGGCTATTCAGAAAAATACGTCATTTATAGAACCGTAAAGAATTATTAAAAGAAGATTAATGAAATTTTATACCAAATTAAATCAAGCAAGTAGAATTATCATCACTGAAACAAAATACATTCCATAAGAGCGCTAGATTTCCCAAAATTATTTCGAAAAAGCGCCAAAAATAATGAAATGGAGTTCATTTCGAAATAGCGCTAGATTTTCCGCTAGGCGCTAAAAACGAATTTTGAGCGCTAAGTGGTCAAAAAAAGCGCTAGATCTAGTGCGAAATGCGCTGATCTGGCAGCACTGGGGGCTGGCTGTCTAGGGTTAGATTACTCTGACCAGATTTTTTTTTTAATGTCGCGTTTAACGGCCACGCGTTGTTGCATGCAGCGATTAACTGTGCAACGGCATAAACGACCATTTCGCTCACTTTGACAAACATCGATGCAAGAATCGAACAGAGCGGTGCTTGTCAAAGTCATGCGAAATGGTCGTTTATAGTTTATAATTCTTCGCAACCCATTGCACAGTTCATCGCTACATAGATGTGTGTCTGTTAAACGCGACATGTGTCACAGTGACAGTCAGTCAGTCTGTCAAACAACAAGAGAAATGAGAATTCTCCCGACTCCCGAACACTGCTCCCTAAAGATTACAATATTTGATTGCTTAGATTAACTTTATACCGTAAAAATACAGCTTCTCGAAAATGTCTGCACCGAGCTCACCAGTCAAGCCTTCAAGTGTCATAGAAACGCTAAAAGATTTTCAAAACCAGGTAAGTTGCAGTGTCCTAGCAACGCCTACCTACTTTCTTTCTTCATTACTATCATTGAAATAATTTAACTGGATGTTTTCATTTCAGGATACACTGTTGAAGCACGTAGATATCTCTATTGTGGAGTCAGAGAAACGAGCTAATGGCACTTTGCATGTGAGAGATCATTACACCGTCTATCTAATTGATCTGAAGTAAGTAATCAGTTCTGAATTTGCTTTGTGTACATAAAACTTTATTTGGGAGCCAATTACCACTAATTTGCGGTACCAAATTTGGCTGTCGTTGACCTTGAATGTCACATTTGTGAGAAATAATGTAGAATAATATGTTGCAGGGTTACAGACCCCGAATACAAATGTATACAGTCAAAATTAAGCACAATATGGAGAAGATATACTGAGTTTGAGCAGATACATGACTACTTACAAGTTAAATATCTGCATGTTGTAATACCACCGCTGCCAGAGAAAAGGGTAATTAATTATCTAAAGTTTTTTCTTGCTTATCCTACATTAATTTTAAGTTTGATTAGAGCTGAAAAATTACCCCACGATAAAGGGGGTTGAACACAGTTTTGTATGGAGACGGCTCCAATAGCATTCACTGTTGGTCTAGTGTCGCATGACAACAGTACAAACCCATCATGAGCCTTTTGCCCTTTTCAGTCTCTGGTGCCATTTTGGGATGACACTTTGTTTGAAATGAGTCTTCTATTTTTTTTTTATTTGCCGGATTGGTTGAGCTTATAGTATTTTTGGTAATACCTAGTAAACAACTAATTGCTGGCACTACCTTCTTTTATGTTTGTTAATACAAGTTCTATAATCTTAGTCCACTGTCCACTTATCATCCTGTGAATTGATTAATTGAATACATTTTAGATCCATTTTTTTTTTCGGTGTAATATATTAATTATTATTATTATTGTAGTAAGGTTGTGCAATTCTCAAGATATTAATTTACAATGAAAAAAATATTTAACCCTAAAACTTTTAATACTTAAGTAATTGAAGAGGTGATTCCAAAAAGGGCCCAATTTCAAAAAATCAAAATTATACGGGAGAGTAAAAAATGTTATTATTATTTAGGTTTTCCATAATTATATTTTTTATTCTGTTTAAGGATTATAATTGAGCCCTTAAACTATAAAAATAATATAAGCTCTTAATATAATATTCATGTTTTTTTTATTATTTAAAAACACAAACCATTAAAATGGGCCCTTTTTCGAATCACGTCATCAATTTTATTCTTATTGTGTGTTGTCCATGTGTGACTTGATAATTTTTCAGGATACAAAATGCCACAAACTATTACCTCTTGTAAGTTCTTAGTATTCTACGTTGTGCGTGCATTCTTGATTTGCGCGCCTCGGCGACCATTTATCCTACTAAAAAAGATTTTTCATGATGTAGTGATTGGTTGTTATGGGCAGTCTTTTTTATTCTAACAGTTCAGATACAAGGTTTCTGCTGCTTTTGTGACCAAGCAATTCCTATTGCAACCAGAAAAGACAAGATGTTATAGAAAATAAATTAATTTATAGGTTCTATACGCATGGCATAAGTCAGACACAACTGACCCTGAGTTTGTGGAGCGGCGCAGAGCTGGCCTCGAGAACTTCCTACTTCGAGTGGCATCACATCCCCTGCTCTGCTTCGACGATCAGTTCCTTAACTTCTTACAGCAGGAGCATGGGTGGAGAGAGACTCTGACAGACACTGGTAAAGAGTTTTTTTTTCATAAAGAATCCATAAACCAAAAAACCACATTATAAACAACTAGTCATGTGGGCTTTGAGAAGTATCAATTATGTAACGCATCCTCACTTATTGAATAAAATTAATTATTACCCTTAAATAAAGTAACCCATTTGAACCGTAATTTATTATGTACATGCTTCTTTTTACTTAAAGAATTTATTGTGACAGACAAATCTAATTTTCTTTCTTTTTCCACATAATTGAAGAGACATTATTGTCTATTTAAAAAGTGATTTTATGATTTACAGGATATCTTCTACAAGCGGAAAATAAACTGAAGTCACTCTCTTTATCAATAAGATTAAAGAAGCCAAATCCGGAAATAGATGGAGTAAAACATTATGGAAAACAGTTAGAAACCAATTTGGGAAACTTTCTATACACTAGGTGAGCTCGAAAATTTTCATATACCACCCAATTGACATGTTTATGCATGCAAGTGCTGATTGTTGAAACCCAATTTTGTCAAAAGTTCGAGCTCTTGAATCACAGAATATTCAATGCAGAATGTTCAACACAACAATTGTTTTAAACTTTCGAAATAGTTTGTTCAAATAAAACATGGAATTCCTTTTGTTTTGCAGGTCAAAAATAATAGAAAAGAATTATGCCCTATGTAAGCTCCATGCCAATTATGGAGAGTTATTCAGCGAATGGAGTGTAATAGAAAAAGAGATGGGTGATGGACTTCAAAAAGCTGGTCATTACTTTGGTAAGTTATTTCTTTGAAATTACAGAAAAGACAATTAAAGATAATGAATAAGATAATAAAAAATAAACACATTAAAGAAAATTGCTAGCTTTAATAAAAAAAAATCTATGAAAAAATTGTCAACAGTTTGCTAAAGTGGTTGGAGCTATTTAATATTTAGGATAAATATTAGGAATAGTTAAGATTAGTTCTTTCAAAAATCTTATAAAAACAGCTAATACTTTCCCACAAAATAATACAAAAGTTCCACTCTATTTAAAAACTAATTGATAAAAGATTAAGGGATTTAATAAAAACTTACAAAGGTATTTCTTTTTTATTGGATTTCTGTAAATTGCGATATGGTATGGTTCAAGTTAAGTTTATCAACAAAATTAATAGAAAAACTGTCAAATTGTGCACCCATTAATTAAACATTGTCTTTTCAAACTTAAGCTCAGACACTGGGATGCTAGACTCTCAATTATGACACCCAGGTTCAATCCTGCCTCCTGCATGCACCAATATGTTTTTCGGAATTTATGTTTGTAGTATTTATAATTGTTACCACTTGCTAACAGTGAAAGAAAACACAGAGGTAAACCTGCATGCTCTAAACTGCATACTAGTGCTCGAAGTACGTGTACGGCACTCTGAGTCACCCTCTGTCACGTCATCCATCCATCCATCCATCCATCCATCCATCAGCCTAGTTCGTCCACTGCTGGACATAAGCCTTTCCAGGACTTTGCCCGGTGGTCATCCTGGAAGAATTGCCCATACTCACACACGCTGGGCAGGCGGGTTGGTGAGTGCGGTGCCGGAACCCTCGCACCAATGACGCCGCTGCCCGTCACCAGTCTGTTCCATATAAGGCCCTGCTATTAGGGATAGTTCTATACCGCCATCCACCAGTCCCAGGCATGGTGGGTTTCCTGGTTTTTTGCCTGTGAGCTGTCCTCTTACTCTCCCCCGAATTACTTTGAGGGGTCTCCAAGTAAGATAGTGGTACCTCCACAGTCGAGCCTGGCATCAGCTCTACCACCTGACGTCACGTGTGGACGTAAAAATCGTCGGCGAAAAGAGGATGTACGGGTATTAACTCTTGTATTGACATTTCACAGTCGAAAACACATCTGCACCCCTTCGGAAGTAAATGTCGTGATAATATGTTTATGTGATTTAAGTATTCAAACTTTTTAATAGAATCAAAATGTTTTTTTGCCAAAAGAAACTTAAAACTAGGTAAAATTGTATACAGGTTAAAATTGTAGGACAGAAAAAATGTTTTTAACATTCCTGGCAAATGGCAGCATGCTCAGCAAAGCTGGTAATCTCATACAGATCGAACAGCGCTGATTTTCAGCATACCCCAGACATAGTAGATAATTTAGAAAAAATAAGTAAGGCGCAGAAGAGCGTGTAAAATTCAACACAAAAAGAACAAAGAGCAAACCCATTCATTTAAAATTTAAATACAGAGGTATCCAACAAACGGAAAATAAACAATAAGTTGTGTGTGTAGTGCGTGAAGTTTCTATAATAAAAAATATATACATATATAGCAGTGGCGAGGGGTGGAATTATGACGTTGGTAAGCCGATACAAAAATTGCTCACTATGGGAGCCTGCTCAATAGTGCCCAACGTTGGCAACGTTGCAAGGTTAGTTAATGGACCAGCCTAACCTCCCAATTTTGTGCAAACATAGTGCTGTGCGCTATAATGAGTTGAAATAATGTGAACGGAAGATTTGCTTTTCGTTTCGCCCCGGCGTCTATTTTGTTTGTAATTCTTAGTTAGGAGCACACAAAAATAATTGTACATTAAAATAATGAATGGTGGATTGGTTGGTTGTAGTTGGAGATATTTCTGGAAAGTAAGCCGGTGGGAATCGGCTTCTATGGAGCCTTCGCCACTGATTATATAGGTATATTATATACATATATTATGTCTTAGGTATTGATGTTTGTAATAAAATAAGTTAATCTAAGGGTAAATACATTCAATATATTTTACTATGTATGATATATTGCATTGATCATCACTTACTTATCGAGTACGCAGCTAGAACTAACGTTTATGTTCTTAATAAAAAATTAATAACCCGAAATTGTTTAACCATTGACTTTTCAGACTCCATAGCAGACAGCATAGAATCAATAGCAGAAGACGAGGAGCAGCTAGCGGACCAGTTCAAGGAATACCTGTTCTTCGCGGGCGCTCTACAGCAGCTGTGTAGCAACCATGAGGCAACGCAGCTAGCGCTAGAGGTTGCCGAGGAGACGCTCAATAACAGGTCTGTGGTGGCAATATCATTATAGTCAGCTTATGTTCTTCGCAGACGCTCTAGAGCAGCTGTGTAGCAACCATGAAGCGACGTAGCTAGCGCTAGGGGTTGCTGAGGAGATGCTCAATAACAGGTCTATTGTTGGCATTATCGTTATATTCAGCTTATGTTCTTCGCGGGCGCTCTGCAGCAGCTGTGTAGCAACCATTATTATTATGTCCTGAATAGTAAAAAACTAATTATATTTGGGCGCTCTGCAGCAGCTGTGTAGCAACCATTATTATTATGTCCTGAATAGTAAAAAACTAATTATATTTGGGCGCTCTGCAGCAGCTGTGTAGCAACCATTATTATTATGTCCTGAATAGTAAAAAACTAATTATATTTCTGTACTATTATTATTTTTTTTTATTACTTTTTATTTATTTTGTTCTCATGTAATCTATTGTAATGTATGATGTAAATTGTTCTACTTCGTGAATATGAATAATTTGTTGCATCAATTTGTAAAATTGAAATTAATAATTTCAAATTACATCTAATTTGATAGAAACATTATAGTTAAATTTTAAACCTACCTGCAAGGAAGGAATATGTAACGTTTGTGTTATTTGTAAAAAATGGGACAAACTGAAAACCAGCGCTGTCAGTTGCTTGCAACTAGCAGCATTTGCTGAGTTTGGCCCTTTTTGCCACTTTATTGTTTTTTTTTTTCTCTGTGCGTGTGCTTCTTTTTTGTGGCAAATAAATACTTTTTCACTTTCACTTTCACTTTCAACCATGAAGCGACGCAGCTAGCGCTAGAGGTTGCCGAAGATACGCTCGATAACAGGTCTGTGGTGGCAATATCATTATAGTCAGCTTATGTTCTTCGCGGTTGCTCTACAGCAGCTGTATAGCAACCATGAGGACGCAGCTAGTGGCTGCCTAGGAGACGCTCAATAACAGGCTGTTAGTAACAAAAATATTTAGGCTTTTAAATTTGTTTCTGATCGATTTTCAGTTTGTAAAGCACTCTAATAATAATAAGAGTATTCAAAGCGATGGATTTCGCAATAAAAACATAATATAATAATAATAACATCATAGTCAGCTTATGTTCTTCGCGGGCGCTCCATACCGTGACTTTGATAAAAAGAAAGTCTCGTACTTGTTGTACTTATATATGTAACCTATTAGTATGTAGTATATAGGATGGGATTTGGTCGGCCGCCTGGATTCGTGCTGGGGGCTCGGTTGGTGATCATTGAACCTTGTTTCTGGTCCCTAGCCGGGCCTCCGGTATGTGTTCGGGCGGTTGATTGGATTTCACCTTGTTTAATATATATTTTACCTATCATTTTAATCGTATATATTGCTACATAAATTTAATAAACCTTTGATTTAGTTCAGGTACATTAATTATTTTATTACATATATTTTTATAAGATTAAATTTGACTTGTAAAAAGTGTATTATATATACCTACTTTGCAAAATAAACTATTTGAATTTGAATGTATCTCAGACGATATTTTATTGTGAAAGTAACTGTCCACAGGATAGCAGAACGCAAACGCGCCGCGGCTGGCAAATCCGGGATAATGTCTCGACTGTTTGGGACCACAGACCCAGACATAGTGCGGGACCAAACAACGCGGGCTCTCGACGCTAAGATAGAGGCGGACAAACTGGCCATTGAACAGGCCAAGAGGGATCTGGAGTAAGTCTAGATCTAGATAAGATAATAAGAGAATAGGTCAAGTCTGGATGTACCTCAAAGGTGAACCCTGAACACAAAATGACCACTTACAGAAGTTTTAATCAGCATAACTAGCGAAAACAAGCGCACGCACACATAGACTTATACGTACGAGGATCGCGGATGAAGTCGGTCGAATGCCAATACGAAATTCTGCCGAGATTATCACACGCACGCGTCTATGCATGTGTGCGTCTGTTTTCGCTTCGTTGTCGAGTCGGCTTTCTGGTAGTATCTATTTTGTGCCCTGAATCCACTGCTTTATAAAGTCCACTGTGTTTTATAACACGTTGTTTTTGTGATAAACTCCTCTGAAGTCAAGTGGGTTGAACAAGTCGATAACTGATCCACAGGTCACGGGTTCAAATACCGTGCGGCAAGTTAGTGTTCGGTCTGTTTCTTTCAGTTGATACATTTTTTTAAACAAGTTGCGAACGTTGTACATCGCTAGCTATAAGTTTAGGAACCTCCCTAGAATTTTGCACCCATTTAGATCTCAATTCTTCCGTTCTTGGCCCCTTTTTAGGGTTCCGTAGTCAACAACAAGGAACCCTTATAGTTTCGCCATGTCCGTCTTTCTGTCTATCTGTCTGTCCGCGGCTTAGCTTAGAGACTATAAGTACTATAAAGCTATAATTTGGCATGGGTATACATATTTATTACGTCGATAAAGTGGTACAGAAAAATTTTGAAAAAGATTTTTTTAGGTTACCTCCGCTACAGGTAAAATGAGGATGATTTTTTTTCTCGTCTATCCCCTAGTGTGGGGTGTCGTTGGATAGGTAATTTAAAAATATTGGGGGTGTGAGCAGACCATTTTTCGATCCAGGGTTTCGTTTGCGAAATATTAAGCTTTAAAGTGTTAATTTTTGTTAGAGTTAAGTGTCCCCCCCCCCCTGCCAGTGAAACGGTTGTATTTGGAGACGTGAAAAAAATCACGGCAGTAGTATACATAACGAAATTAAAAGGAAAACTATCACAGCTAAGAAGGCTTTAAAAGTTAACGAGTACAGATCACGCCAAACTTTTAGTCCCCTCTAAACACAGGGCGATTCGCATCAGCAGGAACAAAATGTATGGGCCGTTCTTGGGAAGAGCAACTTCCGAGCGTACTAGAAGTTTGGCGCGATCTGTTTTAATCGACAAACTTATAAAATGTACTTGGAGAAGAAGTCCGCATATTGTGCAGGGCAACTACGGAACCCTACACTGCGCGTGGCCCGACACGCACTTGGCCGGTTTTTTCACATTCATATCATTGAGGTTAATAGTTCCTTTTTATAATTTCGTCCTAAATCTGAGGAACGAACCCTTCAAAATACTTTTTAGCTTCATATCAATGATATTACAATGGACTAGGGGCAGGCAGCATAAATCTCACGTCATTTTATAACAAAAAAGTCTACTCTTGTTGCGTTTTGGCTTGATTTAGGAATATAGGTTTGCAAGTTTGGCAGGTGAGCGCCGTTGCGTTTGAGGAGGAGCAGTTTTTTATGAAAATTGCCGCTTTTCTCGACGTCTGTACATTTTTCCAAAATCTGATAATGAAAGCATGAGTAAAATGCCCCAAAAGTTACGATTAGTCTCCCAATGCCGTTTTCTTGTACCTATAACAGATTTAGTGCTCTCAGACCTTGATTTGTTGTGTCTTTCCTAAAACAAGCTAATACACAACTAGAGTAGAGATTTTAGTTATAAAATGACTTGAGATTTATGCTGTCTGCTCTCGGTCTACAAATCTTACATATACAATTATCTTCCCACAGAGAGTTCTCAAAGAAAATGTCGTTGGAGATAGAACACTTCCAGAAATAGCGATACCTTGTTGTATCTTTCCTAAAACAAGCTAATACGTAACTAGAGCTGAGATTCTTGTTATAAAATGACGTGAGATTTATGCTGTCTGCTCTCGGTCTACAAGTCTTACATACACAATTATCTTCCCACAGAGAGTTCTCAAAGAAAGTGTCGCTGGAGATAGAACACTTCCAGAAACAGAAGGACAAAGACTTGCACGAGTCACTCGTCGGCTTCATCTCTTTACAAGTGAAAGCTGCCAGAAAGGTGAGATATAATAATCTTTTACATGAGGGGAGACATAATTTATGCAGCCAAATCCATACCGGAGGCTTGGCAAGTGATCAGTATCACGGAACGACAACAGTTTTCGTGAAACGAAATGAGATTGACACCTCAACCGACAACAATAATCGATAAATCAGAGCGGCCATCATGCGATATCCGCTACTTGACTGTTTTTAAAATGTGTTTTAAATTCACGTAAAGGTATATTACTATAACCGAAGAATTAGATTTACCATCAGTAAAAAGTACGATAAATACAACAAAACAATTATAGAAATTTAAAAATCGATTTGATTTTGACATCATAACATCATAACATAACAATCATAACATCACTGCCATTATTTACACTGAGCTGTCAGGGCAAATTCGCTAAGATTAAATTATTTTAAGGTGTATTAATTCGAAAACCATTTCGAGATTTAGGTTTAATAGCCGTATTTTAGAACTTGTGGATTAAAAACATGATGAATATTTTTACGAAAAAGCGGCAACTTCCATTTGCCTTCGTATGACGTCAATTGAGAAATGGCTGTTTAGAAATGTGTCCTTTACTATCAAGATAAATTTATAATAATTTGCTTCCGACTGATTTGACAGATGGATGAAAGATGAGTAGACAGACAGAGACAGATCACTTTTTTTTGTAAGCAATCACACATCACAATCAGTGTAATGTCTAAATTCTCAAGTGACGTCATATCGGACAATTGTTTAAAAAATCATAAAAAGATAATGGTTAGTTTATATACCAAAATACTGAAAGTTATGTCCTAAAACGCCGTACATACTGTGAAAACAACAACTAAATACTTTTAGAAGTTAAGCTATGAGAATTGTAATTATCCTATGTGAAAAACATTACACTAAGGACCAATCTTGAAAAGTACTATTCTGTTGTGATCAGTATATTTTTAGTCTGTTTGTATATTCGAACTAAATCATCACGTAAAGCAGAGCTTCCAGAGACATGTTTGGGTACGTCCCGTCGGTGAAAAGTTGGTGTACCAATTTCATTCCTCACTTCACACTTGGGAATATCTCTTGACACGCCCTCGGGGATTTAGGTCGTGACAATATATGAGTTTTACTATGAAATTACGTTTGTTACAGAATCTTCAAGCATGGACTCAGATCAAGGAGTGTTTACAGAATATGCCTTGAATATTTGCCGAAACATACGAGTTTAATACCAAATTGTACAGATTTATTTATAACTTCCTTGTCATACCTATCGGCCGCTTTAAGAATTCGATTGCTGTGTTTTTGCTGGAGTAAGTGTTGATTTTATTTGTTTTGGTTCTTTGGCTGCAAAAATACTGGGCGTTAAGATGAAGTTGTGGAAGCCGGAAACTGACGGTAGTACTCGTCCATACGAACAACTAATACTATGGAGACAACCCTCAAATCGCAAAAAATAAATCAGCTGGTCCATAGAAAAGTTACATCAGCTATCCGACCAAAATGTATGAAACAACAGCTTTTTTTTGTTTTTCCCTTTTTTTTTTCACGGAAAGTTGTTCGTGCCGCCCGTTTTCGGCTTCCGCAACTTCATCTTAACACCCTGTATATGCAATGAAAATATGTTATTGATCGTTGAGGAATCTTATATGTATAAGGTCCTAAACTTTCTAAGACTGTTAGTAGATCATATTCCATCGAAAATGATATTTTTCGAGAGAACTGTTTTTTCACTTTTCCATAGAAGTCGCTAACGAAATTCAAAGGTCTGACCGGACCACTGGTGAAAAATGAAAAATGAAAAACGGAAAGTGAAAAATTTACAAGAAAAAAATAACTGCTGTATTGTGGTCAGTTACCAATTATTATTAATTGTCGTGTCACTTTAACGAGTCGAAGATTAGTATTAAAGCATGATACATAATAGAAATATAAACAATAAATGAGCCTTTTTAGCTAGGTTAAGTGATTTCTAAAACTATTGGTGCACTATTTTTGGTATAAATATGAGATAAAGTACTTTAAACGTCTTTTATTGTGTAATTTATTGTAATATAAATATTCATGATTTATATAAACTGGGCTCACCTCAATACGTGCTATGATCCGGAAAGCCGACCAGTTAAATATTCATCCCATAATCCATTAATTTAATTTTTGTCACAAATTTTTGTAATGTTTTTAGAATAGCACATTTTACGTTTGTAAAACATGTATTTCCGAATACACATCTGTGGCATATCAATATAGTAACACACTGGAATAACGAGAGTATTATGTTTTATACATAATAATTGTATACAGTGCCAGTTTTATATTATTTTATTACCTACTACAGATTATTTAAAAATATCTTGATATTTTCATTATAAGTTATGTTACAGATACTTACACTCATCTTTTAGCGCGCGGCGCTGTGCGCGTGAGCTTGTAAATACAATGTAGGGTACGGTCATCAGATCACTATAAACACCTACGACTCGGTCATGACCCTCAACAAACGTTAAAAATCGTGGGAGAAAATTGGCTGTCAAACGTGATAGTGAAGCGGTTGGAAAAAATCGCCGTCACCAGTGTAGTGTGTTGTTTAATGAAACAAGAGTGCAGACCGTGTCTTTTCATGTGTTTTTTCTAACCCAACATTTTGTTCGTGTTATGGGTCTATCACTTTAGCATGAACTGACAGGACAGCGACTACAACAGGACAGTTCCTTCAGATGATCCTCAAGAGAGGATATACAAACAGAGAAGAAAAGAAACTAAAATAAGACTAGGCAGTATGGGCTTAAGCCTTTAGCCTTTTCCATAAAGGAAAGAATACGACAAGTGATTGTGTAGCTAACTTCAGGCCACTATAAACCACCCTGGTATGTACTGTGGTGGTTGGTTTATTCTGCTTACTTACATAACTGACTTACGATAGCTGAGTGTGTTTACTTTGTTTAATCTGATGACCGCACCCGTAAATAGGCAGCTTTGAGCACACATAGCGCCACAAACACAAGCAAAACTAACACAAGTTCATAGCGCCGCGCGTAAATATGAAGTATCTCACCAGCGGGTCTACCGCGTAATTCTGATTTTCATCAACATCAACTTGAGATTGAAATTTGACGTGCGTGCGACGACACCCGCCTAACATGCCATCTCTTTTGCACGCACGGCAAATTTCAATCTCAAGTTGATGTTGATGAAAATCAGAATTACGCGGTTGACCCGCAGTATCTGTACTTAAGGGGCTCCACAATGCTAAACATCAGTTTTGCATTGGATTCAGTTCCATCAATGTAGATGGTAAAAATTCGAAAAAAAATATGGCGTGTTTTATTGACTCAATACAATTATTAATTACACTTTATAAATAAACATACTTTCAATCTTTATAATATATATAATCGGATCTACCGCGATAAATTTTTACCTTTTTTTTACGAAACGTCGGGTATCCCCTTTTCGTAAAAAAAAAGGTAAAAATGTATCGCGGTAGACCCAATTATATATATTATAATGTGTACGAAACGCGAGAGTTTAAAGTTATATACTTTCAATCTTCTTATAATTATATTACTTTAAAAAAATCATGAATTTCACGAAAAATGCGATTCAGTTTCCATATTTCAAAACCGATTGACACGCATATACTAATTGAAAGAAAGAAAGAAGAAAGAAAAGAAAAAAATTTATTCGCAGAAAAAAAACAACATTACATTTTTGATTCTTTCCGCCAAACTTTAAAAAAGTTTATTGGCAGATGTTACTCTCTTAACTTAACTACTAGCCGACTAATACTACAAAAGAAAAATTACTTATAATTAAAGTTAAACAGATTTTCAATTTTTTTATTTTATTTTAGTTGTGTAGTCATCCAAAAGATGACTATAAACATATTTTTTATAAGTACGCTTAATTACATTTTTTTCCTTGCTTCTTATTGTTACAGGCATTTCATTCAAAATATTAGGTAATAAAAATTTTCTTGTACGCTCACCATAATAATTATTTATTTTTGGGGTACAAAGCCTTTTGTTTGTGATATTTCTAGTTATAATTTTATGTGATATGGGTGTTTTAAATTGATTACAATTGAAGTTTTCCAAAATGATTACTAATTTTACCTTCTCCTGAACAGGCAATATTTTACAAATTCCAAACAATTTCTTAGATAATGACATTAGATAATGATATCTTTATTACATAAAGAAATTATAATTAATATCCTAATGTAGCCGATTTCAAAATAACTGAAGTTTTGCGCGGCATCTGATTAGAGCAGGATAGACAGTTAAAAAACAAAAGCAGGACTGAATTTTAGCAATGTGCAGCCCCTTAAGGTGCTCGTCACGGTCTCATTCCAAAATGCATAAGTTCTGCTGTTTTAGAATATTTTTATGATTATTTTCTTATTTATTAATAAAAAGTTTTAAATAATGTGATTTATGGCATTTACCGACGACAGTTTAGTGTCAATTAGACTTTTCTAGCCAACTTGTGTTATTCTATGCTTTACGTTGTAAATTATCGTACACAACAACTATGGTCGGTAAATTCCAAAAATCTACTGGAGGTCAGATACTTGTATCAAAAAATAAAACAAACTAAATAAGTTGTGCTTTTTGAACCGAGACAGTGTCAAACCACCTTAAATTGATTACGATATTAAAAACTGCATCAAAATAATTGTAATACTCAACTATGATTCAAATTGAATTAAAGACCAAGATATTATTGTAGTCAGTTTTATATTTAAAAGTAAATACAAATTTTTAATAATCGCCACGTAGTTCTTAAACTTGCTTGTTTTATTTTTGTTATTTATTTTTATATATTTATCGCGAATGTATTGGGAGTAAAAGTTAAATAAAAATATGAATTAATTTTTTGTAATATTTTTGTTTTATTGACAAGAAACAGTTTGTGTTTGCGTGTATGTGTCAACAATGTAAATCAATTTTATTTAAATACATTGACACCGTTTTTATTTTTGAAAAAACATATTAATTGTAGTTTATGCTACCAGGGCGAAAAGGAATAAATTACGAGGACGATTTAAAACACGAGCATAGCGAGTGTTTTAAACGTAACCGAGTAACTTACGCCCGTGTATCATACTACGCTTTTCAATGCATAGTGTGAGGAAATAAAACAAATATAATCTTGTGAACTTTAAATTATGATTGGCTCAAAAGGACTGTACCCAGAGCCGTTAAACAGTGGAAAAAAAGTATAACATCTATGGTACACAGGAAAGGCTGCAGGTTAGCCAACATTGCAAATAAATAAAAAAATAATAATAATAAAGCCCTAGGGCAAAATAATCGACTTTCTGTTCGTTTTTGATGCATAAAAAGTAGGCCTTTACGAGCACTTGCATTGAAAAGTGTATTTACGTTGTTCTTAGAGCATACTTTGTTTTGTTATAGTAGTTTGTGAAACTGGCACATAAATGGGATATTAAAACACGAGTGTGAGTTTAAAAAACGAGCCGTAGGTGAGTTTTTTAATAGTATACACGAGTGCTTTAATACCTAGTTACCAGGCCACGCAATCTTTTTCGAAAAAATGATTTTATGTCTGAGACACTGGCCAGTTATAATTGATATTGAAAATATGGTTATTTAAAAGTAAAAATACGAACGTTCCACCTTCAAAATTTCACTACAAATTTGATCTATCGTGTCTCATTGAAAATTGGATCTGCGTCGGGAATATTTTCGGGCGATTATTTTTTACGATTTCAAATGTCGCCTAAAGCTGGACGAATCGTATACAGTGCGCGCCAATCTTTTAGTCGCCTCTGAAGATAGCCGCACGAGGCGACGCAATAGCCGTTTTACGGTGTCAGGGGGACGTTACAGGAGCGAGAGCGCGCTCGCCATTTAGCAGGTGTCAACACTATGCGTTAGTGTTAGTGCTACGTCCGTACACTACACATGCGCGCGTTCCATGAGAAGTACATTTGAGGAAAAAATTCCATGATTCGTTAAGTTTATCGTTGAATCTGTTTGTTATTGTTTTTGTTGCCTTTATTTGTTGTTTTGTTGATTTAGTTTGTTAAAGTTTATAGTTGTTGTTATGCCTCGCGGACGTTATAGCGTTTTAAGGCGACAATGTAGGAAAATGGTCTT
This sequence comes from Ypsolopha sequella, assembly GCA_934047225.1. Taxonomy (NCBI): domain Eukaryota; kingdom Metazoa; phylum Arthropoda; class Insecta; order Lepidoptera; family Ypsolophidae; genus Ypsolopha; species Ypsolopha sequella. The sequence continues at coordinate 23,829,911 of OW203984.1, read as the reverse complement.
TATATTAATGCGTTTTATTAATATAGTTAAGATCGCACTAAAATGATAAATAAATAATGAAATAGGTAGGTACAACAAATACACCTTCCCACTTATAGTAAACATTTAATAATCAACCGTTGATATTATTGTTTCCTTGACTGTACCTGCGCAAGCTTGCACTCGTAACTCAATCAGAGGCGACTAAAAGATTGGCGCGCACTATACTAGTCTTCAAATGACATTTACGGACAAAAGCTCTTCTAAGGCAACCGTGTACCGCTGGTATAACAAACCTTGAAGGATTAAGAAAGAAGTGGTCGCCAATTGACGGCTGTTGCAGAAGGAAACGTGGTAGCACTGAAAAATTTAATTCAAGAGAATAGGCGAATTATGTATGAAGAGATTCAACACACATTGCAGATTAGATCGGGAAACTTTCACGAGATTCTACAAGGTTCGCGTGAGGAGAATAGTTCCGCGCTGGGTGCCGCACAACCTCACCGCTGCTCAGAAGCAGTGGGTCTACCGCGTAATTCTCATTTTCATCAACATCAACTTGAGATTGAAATTTGACGTGCGTGCGACGACGCCCGCCTAACATGCCATCTCTTTTGCACGCGTTGAATTTCGCATGCATTTGCTTGAAATTGATACAAATGAGAATTACGCGGACGCGGTAGAGCCCCAGGCCCGCGTAGAATGGTGCAGTGCGGACGGTGCGGACGCGGTAGAGCCCCAGGCCCGCGAAGAATGGTGCAGTGCGGACGCGGTAGAGCCCCAGGCCCGCGTAGAATGGTGCAGTGACATGATTGCTAAATTTTAAGCAGGTTCGTCTCGGCGTGTTTACGAGATTATTACATGTGATGAATCTTGGATTTATCAATACGATCCAGAAACAAAACTCCAGTCAACAGTTTTGGCTGTTTGAAAACGAAACAACGCCTACCAAAGTGAAGCGATCGAGAAGCGCAGGTGAGATTTTGATCGCTAGTTTTTTCAATTTGACGGGTCGTGCGGTCCGAAATAGAATTACATCGATAAAAGCTATGAATGAATTCAAGTGTGAGCGATGACTGGTCCGTAATGAGGGGTTTTCAAAGTCAAATTAAAAAAGAAAAAGTAGTACCGAACGACTCAATAGATGGCGCAGCCTGTACTAAAAGTGTCACAAAATGTCTTCCTGGCAACACTGGATTCTTATGATTTTGACACTTCTTCTTTGCTTCTTTGTTTTTTATGGTCAATCCATGCCTCAAATGTATTATTGCTAAGATTGTTCTTTCCGTAATTAGTTAAACTGTGTGTTCCTATATTTTTACAATTAGCTACAACGCATGGGCTGACCATGTTGAAACTTGAATGTAATACCAAGCTATTAACGTAAGTAATACAGATAGAAAACAACACAATATAAACACAACAAAATAGGAATGTCTTTGTGAAGGGTGTTGTTGGATTTAACAATTGAATTGACGATTTTTATCTTGCTGCCCACAGATTCAAAAATAATCTTTGCTTTTTGACACTTGAAAGCAGGGTAACGCCATCTGTGTTTACCTCTGAAAGCTTGATCAAGGTCAGTCTGGAAAACCGCTCATTTGTTAGCTAGCAAACGATGTGAAAGATAGCTTATGATTCGGACCGCATTAAAAAAGATACATCTTAACCATAACCTCTTACCACAGAATACAATACGATTATTTTATTTTATTTCGTCAAAGTGCCGTGATTCGTGATGGAACAAGAAGAGTTTGTAGCACTGTTCTTCAACGTAGACTCAGATAGCGACGAAAAAAAATATATACATATAAATTCTTCCTTTTCGACGAATAGTTCCACACGACTTTTCATTTGTTTCTCTCATGGCCGAATAAAACATATACTATGGATTGTCTGATCTGAACTGCTGAAATAATGGAGCGAAAACAATTTTTGACATTCCATTCCGTTCATCGCTCACATCGCCTCACCTCCGTCGCATGAGACACGAAAGTCATACGAATGAATGAACGCATTTAATTTACTTCACTCATGGATTATTAGCCATTCACCTCATTCATTCGTAATCGATTTTAGCGAAATAATTCTATTTCGGAACGCAGGGGGGGTATTCCTTGTCAATTCCATTACTTTTTTTTAATTTAGGACACAGACAGTCACTTATACATTTTACTTAAAATTATTTTAAATTTAATACAGAAAAGGAGGTCCCTAAAATATTAAGAACTAATAAGTTAATTTACATCGTTGTTCGACATTTATTATGTTTAGGCATGGACGAAATGTTCGTCTATGGTTTAGGTATGTAATGTGCAGTAAATCTAAGTAAGAACTATATCAAAACATTACTTTAATTTGTGGTGTAATACTCTAGTAATATTGAGCTTGTTCCATTTTTAAAAGAGTGTCTGAAATGTACCGAGTGTCAACTGATAAATCAAACACTCAAAAAACCACTTTTAGCCGACCATAATATATTTACGTCCCGACGAGATAGTAAGTAGGATCAATGCCGTATAACGATGATCGAAATACACTAACAAGTTAGATAAAGTAAAATACCTATTACTTTTGACCCTAACTCGTCCACTCTATTCATAATTTTGCCATAATACTTTATATTCTCTGATTTTGCTATGGTGAACGCGAGCTTTGAGGCCGGGACGAATTTCCCCCCGCGCGCAAACGTAAAATGAGTTAGCCACGCCCGGAACTGGTTTTTGTTTTTGGGGGTTGCAAAACAATCCACGTATTTAAGTTTTTTATTGTATATGTTGCAGCTGCGCCTGAGAAAGGTGTTTTTGGAGTAGTTAGTTGAACCAAAACTAATATAAAACAATGTACCAGAACGTGAGGTTACGCTACGCGGGACTTTAAAGTTTATCTTTCCAAGGAGAGTGGAGAAGTATACGTGATTATTAACAATTTTAAATAAAAATGTTGTATCAAGAAAAGAACGTCGGCTTTCGAGTGTGGGCAGATTGTGTCGCTAGATGCTAGTGATTGTTGGCACTTGGTGGAGTTTATAAAACATTGTTTTAAAAAACACTTGTACTTATCCACATATTACGTACAACTTTATTATGCCCGACCGGTTTCGCTGTAAAGCATTTTCTAGGGCTTTTTACACATCCTAACTAACAAATAAATCATATAAACTACAATCATGTCTAAAAAAAAAAAAAATTTTTACAATGCTTAGAGACATCTTCATAGTCTATGAAATGGCCACGAGTTCTAAACTCAAGGGCTTTAATGAATTTTCTTTGCACTCTTTCGATCGCAGCTACATCCACGTTGTAATGTGGTCTCCATACAATACTTGCAAATAGTGATTTATAAGATGATGCATTTTTAAAATTACGAAATCAAAGTAGCATCAATGCCGAATGGTATACTACCAAATGCTTGCCAGAAGTTTTTACTGCTGTGTGCAACAAGCGACCAAACACGGGGCTCCGCGGGCTACTGCTTCACCATGACCACGCGCCAGCACACTCAGCGCTCAGAGCGAGGGACTTCCTGGACAGCAAACCCATTAAACTTTTGGGTCACCCTCCTTACAGCCCTGTTTTAGCACCTTGTGACTTCTTTTTATTCCCTAAAATAAAAAATCAACTCAAAGGGATACAGTGTTCATCTCCGGAAGATGCACTAACAGCGTCCGAGAAGGCCGTAGAAGAGGTGTGAGGCGAAAAAGTGTTTTGAAAATTTGTTTAGACGCACGAAACTGTGTATAGATGCTGGTGGAGAGTTCTTTGAAGAGATTTAATAATAAAACTATACACCGTACAACATTTTTTTTTACTTTCGGAAAATTTTCCGAGTATTCCGCGTATATGTGGTTTCATACACCACTTTATCTACACTAATCCATAAGACCTTGGTAACAATTGTCGTAAGTTTTTTTTGATTTTGCTGTTTCGTTTTGATTGTTCGTCATTTTTGTTGCTCAGTATCAGAAACTTTAAACAAACAAAAAGGCAATAAATATTAAACTAAAAAATAACGCACAAAATATAACCAGCAGTTCACCGCGCAGTACCACAAGTGTGCGGTCACGAATTCTACCATGATTCAAATCATTCGTAGTCCACGGCGCATGCGGGTTCGATCATAAATGTACGTGCAATCAAACCATTCCCTATTAAAACCTCAGACATGGCTGTATAGGCCCTTTGCCTTCCAATTTCGTGTAACTGTACTTTTATAGCAGAAAAGTTATTTTAATGGTAGGAAAACTGGTCTTTTTAATAAAAAAAATTGGTATCTATAAAAGACGTCTGTAAAAAAAAATTGTCATTATTCATTATTTTTAAGTTCATAATCAGGATTTTACGATATAAGTGTAGATAAAAATTTATAAAATCATAAAGCATGTTTTTTTTAAAATAATGCACTAAATAAATACCAATACAATACAATCGCAATTAAATTATTTTTTTATTTTAAAAATATGTCTATCGGATTATTTTAGACTGTTTTTCAGTTTTCTTAAGAGTGGATTCGCAGCCGGATTGTGAAATACCCGCCTTTTTGTAATTAATCGAAACAGAACACTTAAATCCAAAATTCACTCAATAGTTATTCAACAAAACCTTATTACCTATGTATTGTGTATGCTGCCATCGCAAACCTTCCATTGGTTTCTGTAAATTAGAATACATTTATTTTATTCAAATTTTTATTTTTTTTATTTTTCATAAATCAAATCGGAGGATGTTAATAAATGCATTTTCCGTAGGTAAGTGTCGTTTAGCGTATGTATGCCACAATCCGTGTATGTTTCACATTGCGTGTGTGTCATTCTGCGTGTGTGTCATTTTGCGTTTGTGTCAATTTGCGTGTGTGTCATTCTGCGTAAGTTTCACATTGCGTGTGTGTCATTCTGCGTATGTGTCGTTTAGCGTAAGTGGCGTTACGCGTGGTTAAAATGTGTCATTATGCGTGTTATCGGTCTTTACGTCATCGAAATCTTGACGTAAATACAAGTTCTAATTATTTCATGCGAACAAAGAAGAATCCACTTCAAAACAATAAATTGAGTGATTCTATTTCATAGCTTTTTTAAATACAATATTGATAGTATCTATTGAAATGTTCTTTACCAAAAAATATCATGACGCAATTCTTGGTATTTTTGAAAAGGTTAAATTCAAATTACTTCGGTAGGTATGTTTGAAATTATTTCAGTCAAGTTATGGATTTCCGTTAATAATTTCAAAAACTAGCGTAAATTTCGTATGAAATTCTGCATTTATAACGCATTTAATATTCACGGAGTAAACGAAAACAGGTCTTGTAAGGGTTGCCAACCCTCCCGGAATGCCCGGGAGACTCCGGGAATATTGTTTAACCTCCTGAGCTCCCGGGATGCAATAAATTCTCCAGATTTTCTAAAATAAAATAATTGTCATTAACGAAATTAAAAATCGCGCGAAATAAATAATTTAATGAAGAAATACATTTTGATTTTTCATATCAAATATTAACGACGCTTCTACGAAACAAAGCAAATTAAAAATAACAAATATTGCTGACTTTCATTCAATTGCCCACCGATTTGTTCAAATCTCCCGGGTTGGTTCAGCCGAGAGTTGGCAACCCTACAGTTGTACAACGTAACACGCTCGAGAAGCTACGTATAAATGTATATATATACGGAAACACAATCCATTCTAAACATTCTTTCAGTAAATAGCACTTGCACCGCTTACACACCCTCACTATACAAGCCCGCACACACACATACACATACATTAACCCTCACCTCCTAGTAGATAAACTAAATCTGATGCCAAGACCTTGGTCGAAGGACTAGAGTTTTACAGGGTTTTTTCACAAACATTACACTCACCCACATACCCTATACACAGACCATAATTCACACACTAGTACATACCTCCACATTCTTATTCTTAAATTTGTCAAAATTTAAATGTATTGAATCTTTTCTTTTTCATAATATACTTTTTCATAATATACTATCAATGTAAATAGTGGAAGAGCGGAGCCTCCTAAGACAGGTATATTCTTTACTTAAAAGGAGACTCCAACAACTTGCAAAAATATTTATGATTAAGTTACAGAAATAAATTATTTGTATTTGTTATTTGTATATATATACCCACACTCGTTACTGCTTGCATGTGTGTGCATGTTTTATGCGGGAGGACAGGCGGTGCTTGAGTCTGCATTTTGAAAATCATAGCAGATATTTGCTGTCGAGCGGTCGGACGAACAACATTATGTTGCTGCAGAGCGGCTGGGCAAGCATTACATCCCGAGGATGCCTTGTTTAGAGGCGAAACACGTGTCGATACGTTTTCTTGCTTGTTATATAATCTAATTAGATAATCTATGTCTAATAGTTTTATATAATAAATAATATAATGGGGAAATACACAAGGTTATAATAAAGGTTAGGTTTACTTGGATTTAATAAAAATTAAAAATTAAGGAATAAATAGTATTATAAATATATGCAATACATATAATAAAATATGCGTATGTTTTGCTTTATGTGCTTGCATGTGCATGTTAGATGCGGGTAAAGCGGGCGGTGCACGAGTCTGCATTTTGAATAACATGGTAAGAGTGTTTAGCGGAATATTGCAAATAATTAATCTTCGATTAATCGAAGTTATTAATATATATTTATAAGTTCATGATGGACTTCTGCAAAGTAACGCCTACGTCAATAAATTATAGGAATGGTTAACTTGGTAACTATCAAATAAAATAAACAAATACGTGTAAAAAAAATATATAAAATTTTATATACACACTAGAAATTAATAAAAATACCATATATTATTACAAAACAAAATAATTATGAATATACTAATATTAATAAAAGGAAATAATTACAACAGAAATAATTCTAACTCTATCGCCAGTTTCCGGCTTCCGCAACTTATCTTAACAACCTGTACATACGTCATGGGGCGTATATATTAGGGAGGGCTTTGTTCCCCCCCCCCCTCTCTAAAGTGGAAGCCTTATTATCCCGAAAAAATGCCGCGGGCCAAAGCTAGTGTAAAATAAAACCCTCGGACTTTTTTCAGAGCTTATCTATCTATCTATCTCTGAATGCATGTCCAACTGCTGTCAAAACAATAAATTGGAATGTTAATTGCTTCTGTAAAACCCTTCTCCATGTGAAATCTATATAAACGCCCATGTTATGTCTTACGTTAGACGATAGAACTTCTACAATAGTTCATATTTTTATTAATGTAGACTTTTCGATATGAGATTCTTTACTTTCAGTCCCAGATCCCTCTGTCAGGATTCCCTTGTGCTATTTCAGACCCTTCCTTTTGATTCGTTCACCACCCCATAGATGGCTCTATAACTAGCTAGTTCAGAACTCATTCAATAGATGTCGCTAGTTTATACACAACTGCAAAACCGGCCGGGCAGGCGTGGTAACTTTTACCCTTTGTCTATTGATCGGTTATTCTCAGTGTTCTCGCAGAAATCTGTTTCTTTTTATAACCATTTCGGTTTATTTATAATAGTGGTTATCAAAATAGATTGCTTTTAGTTGTGTTGAGTGGATGTGTCCTCGATTGTGCATAAGTAGATAGCTCTTATCAAACTGGTTGCTCATTGAGTTATACATATGCAAGTAAACACGTTTTGTTTGGACTGAATAATGATAATAAAATAATCAGTCGGTGTGTTGATGTGATATATCACACGCGTCTTATTTGCTCTATTAACATGCACATGTGATACTAACTAGTAAGACTTTGTGATAAGGATGATACATGTAGGACTAAGTGTATGACTAGATGGAATAAGGGATATAATTAGTTTGTTTTGTGCCAAAGACAGGACTGGACACAGACCACTATAGTGGTCTGTTGGACTGGATCTGAATATGACAAGGTCTAGTTATAGACCCCTGGTGCCGAGAAACTCTAACAATTCTTTGGAAACCAGGGACCCTGGGTAAGTATTGAGTTACTGTTATTTTGCTGGAAAGATCGAATTTGATGTTTTAATAGCATTAGTTGTGATACAAGAGCCTAGCTGAGTAGGTAAACAAGTGTGGGTCAAGGTATTGACCACACCATTCTTCCAAAATATCGGTCAGAGTATCGATAAGGGAACACGATCCCAAAGGTTGTCTGAAAGAAATAGCTGTAATCGATAAGACCGCCCATTGTTGCCTTAATCAATGAAACGTTTGTGTTGTAATTTTCTATTGTTTTTTCTTTTGGTGCACAAAAATTTTATGCATGTTATGTTATGTATTTTGCATCTAGATTTTTGAGAAATAAACTATCTATGAGTGGTACTTCCTTGGTTATTTATGATTAGATAATGAAACAAACTTAGGATATCAAATGTGACTCATGAATGAACTCTATTAACTTTTTGCCCGCGTACTTATTTATTGGTTTATTTTGGTATTTCTAGGGTAAGTGCCAATTTAGCACTTTAGCTAATTTAGCACTCTAACACTTACCCTAGGTATGGATAGCAAAATAAACCAATAAATAGGTACGCGGGAGATCATTTACGAGTCCAAGGGCAGATCCAGGACTTGATTTTGGGGGGGCCATTCTGACAAGGTTTATCATAAGCCCTAATTCGCCAATCGTCTGAAGTATAACGCGCGATTAGGAACGTAGTCCCAAAAAAAAGAGTTTTTTTTTTATTTCCTGCATTTATCAGTACACTCTTCAGTACTACCTTCATACCAGGTGCCTTTATCTGCCGAGTAACGCTAATTTCAAGGCGATATGTAAAAAAATAGAGGTACTTCTTTTTTGTGTATTTCATGAAATACACGGAAAATTTTAATAAACTTCTGGTATATGCATTTTGACTATATAATCTAGGGTTTTGAAATTGGAAAACATGTTTGGATAAATTTTCCTCGATAGAAAAAATTTTTGAAATGGGGTCTTCAAACACACTTTCTCTCCTCATTTGACAAATAGGAACCATACATATCAAACATATTTTATTAGGTGTGTTTCAATAATATCTAGAGATTTGATATTTGAAATTTTGCTAGCTATTTTAGTTTTTTTATAAAAATTATAAAACTAACATTTTTCGCTTTTGCCCTGAATCCGCCCCTCTCGCACTGAGCGTGTTTTCGCTTGGAGTGATAGTGACAAAAATAAAATTCGCATAGCCTCTTAAGCCAGCCAGATGAAGAATATTGAATCAAAAATAGAGAAGCATGAGTAGTGAATGACCATTTAACAATTCACAATAACAATTAACGCTCTAATCTCTCAAGCGCTATTTAAGGCGATTACCGTCGCCAAATTAGCAGCTCGATGTTTGTCTGTATGAATATCGACGGAAACGACATTGAAATAACGTTCAAATCAGTGCACAATGCGTGGTGGCTGTTACGACGCTCGCTGCGTCCTTGAAAGGGCAAAATAGGAGAAAATAATACTTTTCACATGGGCGTCATTGTTCGATTGAATAATTCTATGTTATATTTATAGCTATCAAGTTTATCTATTTATCAAAGCATAAATGAATTAAATCACCTAAGCCGCTTAGGAGCAGTAGGAAATTCAAGCCAAAAAACACCATTCAGTTGAAACAATTTTTCATATAGAAGTTTTGGTGGTACGAAAAAGAAAAATGTTGCATATGTTGTCCTAGAGTTGATAATCCATAATAATTTTTTTCAATATTTTTGGTTTGGCCATAAAAGAGGAGTATTCTTTAGAAAGTACCCATTTGGCGGTATTAAGGGCCTTAACACGTTTGACCATCAATAAAGATATTATAATATATTACTAGTACAATACTTGCTAGATAGCATAATGCGACGCCGCCCCGCACTGAAAAAGCAACAGGTTGTGTCAGAGATACAACCGTAAATTAGTTAAGTGTATACTTCTTACGTCGCCTCTTTACTCTGTCACAGAGGTAAGAAACAATGGCAGCCATATTAAATTATATGTCAGTGATAGTAGCGCATACGATTACGAGGTCATTTCAAAAAAACCAGCCAAGTGCGAGTCGGACTCACGCACGAAGGGTTCCGTACCATTATCTATAAAAACGGCAAAAAAATCACGTTTGTTGTATGGGAGCCCCCTTAAATATTTATTTTATTCTGTTTTTTAGTATTTTTTGTTATAGCGGCAACAGAAATACATCATCTGTGAAAATTTCAACTGTCTAACTATCACGTTTCATGAGATACAGTCTGGTGACAGACAGACAGACAGACGGACAGCGGAGCGGAGGTACGTAACCATAAAAAGGACGATCAAGTAAGCATTACTAATAACAAACAGATATTCAAAATTTTACTAACAAGAAACTTAAATAACATTTATAATACTAAATTATAAATAATTTACTCAGTCATATTTTTTTGCTGGAAAGCCGAGAGAGAACAAGAATGAACTATTCGTCTTTATGAAAATCTTTTCCTATAGAGCCAACTCTGAAGCCGCTAAAAAAATTTGCAGTTCCATACATTTTGGTAAATTAGGTATAGTAGCTAGGTACTTACGTTTTCTATAAAACAACACTCTTTTCGTGATTTCAGGGTTGACTCAATAAAAAAAAAAATTCGTAATAGCTTAGACCAAGGCTGGCCGATAGATTTTCCAGGTGAGCAAAATTTCTTAGACTGGCGGCGCGCCGGGCCACCTGCCGGGCTACCATCCCTGCGTTCCGAAATAGAATTTTATCGCTAAAATCGATTACGAAAGTATGAAGTGAATGGCTTATGATCCATTGTAATTCTATTACGGATCGCAGGGCATATTATTATGGTAATTTATTCAAATAAAGACAAAATATCCTTTTATTTACTTTATTTGTAAATTAAATGAAATAATATTTTTTTATTTATTTAATGTGAGCTCTGAAGCGGTTTTCCTGATAGTAATTTGTCGGATAGACGGCCGACCAAAGTGCTGGCGGGCAAATTAAAATGCCTTGGCGGGCCACTTCGTGGCCCCCGTGCCTGGGTTTGGCCGGCCTTGGCTTAGACTTAGAATACTTAGTCTATGGTAATAGTAGACGAGTAGGTATAGTTATCCAATATTTAGCGACAAAAATTCAGCCAGTATAGAACCTGCTAATGTTTATAAATTCATCATCAAACTGGACATACTTAGCACGTGTATCTCTGATATCTAATTAATGCATTAACGCGCTTTATTTAATCTCGATCGATAGAAATCCATTATTCAAGTATTTTATCTACGCGGCGACTACGTATTTATATGAGAATTGATTAACCTGTGTACGGGACGGCAATGCCCGAACACTAAGGTAGCGTTCCGAAACACCTTAGGTTGTCCGATGAAGTAGAAGATATTACTATCTGTCAGATAAAAGTAGCTCAATGCTGGTTCCAAAACCACACATGAGATCGTTTTGGAACGATCAAACCCGAGCAACTTTTTCTACTGACACGACCAATATTTTACTCTGCGAAAATCGCCGGGAATATATTGCTCCTGTCAAAAGCATGATTCTTGACGTATGATTTTTATACGTTTACATGGTATCAAAAATTACAAAACATGAACTGAAGATTATTAAACGTTTGAACACATCTCAATCCACAGAAGAGAACTATTCCTATTTTCTCGCCTAGAACGACATTTTTATTTCAATTTGTTTTTTGTTATTTCCTACAAGTTGAGCAAGCTTTCTCTATAATTATAAAACCTGTAGGTAAAATCTCAATTCAATTCAAAACCATTTTATCTGGCTTCTTTAAACGTGTCTCCGAATATTAGTTCTGCCATAACTTGTTTTAAGCGAAAAATAAAAAATATCGCAGATAAAATCTCATCCATCATTTAAACATTTTCGTCTTCCCGCCAAACTTTTCTTTTGACATATTACTCTATGTCCGTTCCAAATCTCACCAAAGTTAGTCCGAAGACTGTTCCATTATGACCGGTTCCAAAACGTATTGCTCATCCGACTAGAATTGCTCGATGATAGGGGTTTGGTTTCGGAACGCTACCTAAATAAAAGGGTTTTCCTCTGTTTTGACTCAATAAAAGACACTTTGCACTCTTTTTTGGATATTATTTAACAAAAAAAAACCTATGTGGCCATTCTGTTCTATAACGTAAAACAAAACCATAGAATATAAAAACAAAAGAACGAACACTTCGTAAGCTTGCGTACCAAGTTTAAATTTACATAAAATCATAAAATATCCGTATTTACCTGTGAAATGGATGTTTCCCATAATTTTTATGTGATTGTTCGGACATTTCGGTACAGAACAAGATATCATTTCGATGGAATCCTAGAATGTGCCGTTTTTAAAAATTAATTTAAATATTTTGTAAAATTTTGATATTGCCGCTTTTCGCTCTGAGACAGGGCGGGAAACTTTACAACATTTGACGTTTAGAATTCCATACGGCCAAAGAGCTCTTTATCAGTCTAGTTAAAGAAGAAAAAAATACTTTGTCTATGCAAAAAATACAAAAAATGTCATTGTTTCTGACAGATACATCAGCAAATATAATTATGTACGTGGACTTAATTTCCAGGGCTTAATTTTTAAAAGTTTTTTTTTCAGAGAATTTACGTAATTTTTTCATTATTAGGACATAGTTTTCATTATTTTGGTATATTGTAGCATTCGCTACAAGTATTCAACCTTTTTATATATTTTTAGTCTTTCTTTATCGTTGGCTGCTTTTCTGAATTTTCGAATTCGAATAGTTAGAATGATCTTGTCAGATTTTTTTTGTTATTTTTCTCATATCAAAGAAGATCGTGACAGAGGAAGGAAATTTGCCACAAGAAATTTAAAATATCAAATTTTAAAACTATATCTTATCTATAACTTATATAGAAACAGAGCGCAATTGCCCTGAGCATTGTGTAAGCCAGTTTTCCTGCATTTCCCGGTAAGTTTTGTGTAATTTTGGTTTCATTCTCTGAAAATCCTTTTTGTCCCGTTTCCAATACGTTAATTTCCTTTCCCTCATTTCATAAGCATGTCTTGACGCTGTTGTTTTATTTCTTTACAGCGACCCTTCGGGTTTATTTTTTAAAGGGTTTCTGGGTCTCCCTAGTTTGATTATCCCATCCGCCATCTTGTACGGTTGTACCTATTGAGGCCTGATGTAAGGACCACGTCCCTGGTGAGCTAAAGCTTCCGATACTAAAATTGAAATCGCCAAGCTTCATCGACTGCTCCCGGGAACACCGGAAACTCCCAAAGTCACGAAGAGACCCTTACCAGGTTTTTAATATCTGTAGCTTAATATTCAGCATCGATTATTTTTATTCCTTAGTGTAAAGCTAGATAACGATTGCTCGTAACACCTTATTATTACGTTTTTCTTTCGGATCAAGAGTTATCAAAACTACCGTGAAATCTTAGTTTAAAGGATCCTATAAACTAGTGTCGACAACCAAATTTAAAATCCATTATTTTATGAATAAATGCGTCGTTCAAGCTAAAAGGAAATTAAAATCTTAAATAAGTGGAATTTGGCATAATAATTTTTTTGATCTAAGAATTTCCTTTGTAGCGATACTCCTCTGATATTATTGTTCTTTTGTACCATATTTTTCTTACCTCGGTTTTGTTATTTTTGTGTATTTTAAGATAAAATTATACGGTTTATTCATCCAGGTTTACCTCTTTTTTTGGCTGTCACCAGGCTTGCCTGGTGGCAGTCCAAATTTAATTCGAAATTACGTTCGTAGTATGTAGTGGCAGAAAATATAAATTTTTTTTTTTAAAATAACGCTACAATATACATTAACCATTATTTATACATTAACCATTATTTTTTATGATTGTCAATTGAGAATTTTAGGCATTATACTGATTGCTTATAAAAAAAGAGTATGGCTCTGTCTGTCTACTCATCTGTCATCTAGCTGTCAAATTAGTCTGAAGCAAATTATTATAAATTTATCTTGACAGCAAAGAACACATTTCTAAATAGTCATAACTCATGTGACGTCACACGAGGGCAAATGGAAGTTGCAGCCTTTTCGTAAAAATATTCATCACCATGAGGTTTTTTAGACCAAAACTTCGAAAATACGGCTTATTAAACCTAAATCTCGAAATGGTTTTCGAATTAACACACCTTAAGGCTTGAATAAGCGTGGATTTGGTAAAATTGCGTATATTTAGTATTATTTGCGTAGGCCAAACTGGCTACTAGAAAATTCTGGGAAATATATATGTACTTAATCATGTTTTTTTTACGAATTAAGCCTTTATAGATTATCGAAATTTTATATCTTTACTCAAATAAATATATATCTGTAGGTACCTAATTTCATTCTGTACATTCAATTCGCTCGGACACGGAATATGCGTTTGAAATGAATCTTTCACACAATAAAAGATCTCATTATTATCTACAAAAAAGCCTTACTACTTTATTTCTGTATGTCCTAATGGAGCCACGATTTCAAAATAACTGAAGTTTTGCGTGCGTGGCATCTGATTAGAGCAGGATAGAGAGTTAAAAAACAAACGCGTTAGAGCGGGACCGAATTTTAGCATAGTGCAGCCCCCTATGCCTATTAGCGTTCGGACTACGGTGTAGCGGGTCTACAAAGCAGGAAAACTATGATTGTAGTACTTGCTACGATTGTAGTACTTGCTACGCCGTAGCAAAACATGGAATGTGTTGAAAATTTGGTATAGATAAGTGTGTTATAAATTATCCGATTCCTATACCTGAATGTTTCCTAAACATACATTATTTAAGTGTGTTTGACAAGTAAATTTGCTGCAAATCTACTCTGGTATTCGGTGTCTTTTTATTTTAGCTAATTGTTTTAATAGGAGTGATACATGAGACTAACTGGTAGAGCAGACCATAAATTGTATTGCATGACGCCATAATGTTTATATGTACCTATTTACGAACAGTGGCGGATCCAAGGAGCTGAAGCTGCCCCCCCCCCCCCAAATATACGTCTCTATAACGTACACTACGTTACGTACGCACATTTCTTTTATACTACTATATTATGCCAATTTCCTACGTATAATAATAATAAAAAAATTCTTTATTGCACAAGTTAAATTTTTTTACACAGGCGAGCTTAATACTATTTAGTATTTTCTACCAGCTAACCTTTAGCAATGGGGAAGTTGTTGGAGTAGTGCCACGATTTCCAAATGTTTACAAATTTTATTAAGAGATAATGATGACAATTTTCTTAATAACTCATTAATAACAGTCATAAGAAGAAATTAAGAAACGTTCTGTAAATTAAGAAAGTGTTGTCTTATCGAACTCTTGAAGACTGACATATGTTGTACTACAGTCTTAAATTTTACTTGCGTATTTTTATAGTAAAGGATATGGTAATGACTATAATTTCCTGAAAAACCTCGATGAAACCTAACTTCAGCCCCCTCCAAAATATGTTTTTGGATCCGCCACTAGACATGCTTCAGACAAATTTCTTCAAGATCTCGGGAATGTTTTTGTGGTTCATGACAACTTTTTCAGCGTCTTTCTTATAATAACTACAATTTTTCCCGCGGCTCCCGTCGCATCGTGTTGCTCGGACGGGTCCCAAAGACCCCAAACTAAAATCACTATAAGTATTAAAAAAACCTGTCGATATGTTGTCGGCACATTGTAGAATTCGGCATGTCATGATCTGCCTAAGCAGAACACAGTTCTGTTAAAACTGCAGGGGTCGTTCTGATCCATTCCGCTACGCTATAGTAGATTATGCACTAAGGGAATTAAGCAGTGTCTTACGTCACGGGCGGCATATTGAACCCTGAGCGTAACGAGGGACTCTAGAGCGTAGCTGTATAGAGTCCTGAGTAAAGCGAGGGTTTCAAGCTGCCCAAGACAAAGACAGGCTTTATTCCAGAGGAGCATACTCTACTTTTCACACCTTCTGCGAGACAATAAAAAGCTCGACATTTTTTATCAACATTAATAATAGCGATGCGCGATGGCGAGAGGTTTTTTTCGATTGTTTCGATTGTTCAAACATCTCGATGGTTCTCGATTGTTTCGACTTGGACTCGAGTCTGACTCGGCTTGTTATTGCGACTGGCGCGTTCATTCGCGCGTTTTTTCTCAATGGTTTAGAGTTTCGATTGCTCGAAAATCGACTCGGCTGACTCGAAACAATCGAAAAACATCTCGATTGTTTTGTGGAACGGCGAGTCGATGGTTGACTCGATGGTTTATTTTAACGACTCCGATTCTTTCGATTGTTAAAACATCTCGGAATCGCCCATCGCTAATTAATAATTCAATAAAATTCATATCACTGACAATCACACACAGCACCAAACACCGTCTTTTGTTTCACATTCTTTGTAAACGCTTTTTTTCTTTTTGTTGAATTCTGCTTATGGTGGCCAGTCCGATTTTCGAACAAACCTCTTTACAATCCCATATGGGCATTTGTTTTCCACGAGTTTCCACACGAATTGGACGTTCCAAATTTAAATCACTTCAATCCCTAGGGATTTTCATATAACTTTATATCCCTTGAGATATAAAATGCGTTACTTTACGTTGAGGTTGCATACTTGCATGATATGTAATTGGACATTGTCGAGCAGGTGGTGTGAAAAATTTATTTACATGCTCCTTTCTCGCTCTTCTCGTCGTCATACCATATTTAGGGTTCCGTAGTCAACAACAAGGAACCCTTATAGTTCCGCCATATCCGTCTGTCTGTCTGTCTGTCCGCGGCTTAGCTTACAGACTATTAGTACTAGAAAGCTGTAATTTGGCATAGGTATACATATTTATCACGCCGATAAAGTGGTACACTAAAATTTTGAAATAGATTTTTTTTGGGTACCTCCCCTAAAGTGGGGATGTTTTTTTTTTCTCGTCTATCCTCTAGTGTGGGGTGTCGATTTTTCGATCCAAGGTTCCATTTGCGAAATATTAAGCTTAAAAGTGTTAATTTTTGTTAGAGTTAAGTGTCAACACCCCCCTACCAGAGAAACGGTTGTATTTGGAGACGTGAAAAAATCACAGCAGTAGTAAACATAACGAAATTAAAAGGAAAACTATCACAGCTAAGTAGGCTCTACAAGTTAACGAGTACAGATCGCGCCAAACTTTTATTCCCCTCTAAAGACGGGGCGATTTGCATCACCAGGAACTAAATGTATGGGCCGTTCTTGGGAAGAGCAACTTCCGAGCGTACTAGAAGTTTGGCGCAATCTGTATTAGTCGACAAACTTATAAAATGTACTTGGAGAAGAAGTCCGCATATTGTACAGGGCAACAACGGAACCCTACACTGCGCGTGGGCCGACACGCACTTGGCCGGTTTTTGTATTTGTCTTTTCGTTGAAAACTTGATTACACATTTCATGGTATGCCCGATTCTACGGTATGCCCACGGACGACAGACATATTTCGAGAATACATCAGCAGGAAGTTAAAAAAATAACGATTGTTTTAGTAACGTCGTATTTATGCCCCGAATACACAACACTATTATTATAAACTCGTCATGCATGCCACGACGACGACGATGCAGCGAGATACGCAATAGAAAATAACACGTGAACTCTCGCCTTGCTTGACGTACCTATTATACCGCGAAAATTCTCGAATCGGCGCACGTGGTAGCGGCGTGTTGAAAACCGAGATAATTTGCCTAGTTCCGTACCGCCACACAATACTGGTTCGGAACCCTAAAAACATGGTAAATTACAAAAATATTCCTATCGATGGCATAGCAATAATAGGCGACAAAAACTAGCCGCTTCGTCGGTACCCTTAACTTGGCACCCTCTGAGTGCGGAATATCTTAACCGCTAAAAAGACTATATAGAAGTTTAAGGTTAAACTTCAGTCGCTTAGCAAAAGTGTATAACTTAACTTTGTATTTCTTGTTTAGAAGTTAAAAATTTAAAAACATTTTAGTATGTGGCAGATAGGGAATGCAATCTCGGTATACCGAGATCTCGAAATACCAAGATCTCGCACATATATTGCAATATCAATCACGCATCGTTATCAGTGCAAGATCTCGCAATTATTACAGAGTATAGATGCAGGGCATTGACGACACTTGAATTACTTGAAAAAAAAAAAGTAAAGCTTTGGATTTACTGGGTCGAGAAGACAGTAACTGCATTTTGCATCATAAAATCATCAACATCATTTTGTTTTAATTGATAACTACAAACATGGAATTAGAAAGAACCTTGTCTGCGGCTAAATGAAGTGAAAACACACACTATATTTAAATAAAATCATATACTCTACTTTACTGTTCACACTAAACAAATTTTCCAAAGGCACATAAGCAAATGAAAAAAAAAACACATGCCCATAGAACATTTGCAGTTGGTTTTTAAAGATATTATGGAAATTTTCATTTGCGCTGGTATGTTTCTTTGGGAAAGTTTTTCAGTATGATCAGTAGAATAAAATAATTAACTATTATAAGTGTAAGTACATCCCTCTAATTTGATTGATATCTTGTTTTAATTTTTTTTTATTAACTAGTAGTTGAAACAATATTTTTTCGAAAGAATTTTTATTAGTGCAAGATCTCGCTAATACCGAGATCTTGCGAGATTGATTTTTTAATCTTGCAAATACCGAGATTGACATTTAGGTGCAAGATTGCATTCCCTAGTAGCAGATAACACCAATAATTTGGTATAAGTGAGGTTTATAAAGCATGGGTTTGTAATTTAATGCATAATAGTCATGCTTTGGTCCAAACCAACTGAAAATGCTGTTTTAATTTTGTTTGGACAAGATCATGACTAATTGTGCATTCAATTTTAAAGTAGTGCTTTAAAAACCTCACTAATACTGAACTTGATGTTAACTGCCACATACCAAAATGTTTTTAAAATTTTAACTTGTAAACAAGAAATACAAAGTTAAGTTTTGCACTTTGTGCTAAGGGACTGACGTTTTACCTTAATCACAAGTCACGAGGCACAAGCTTACGATATAAACTCTTGTCTATGTCCATCCCTGCTGGTTGGCTGCACCGGATATTTTGACAGAGGCGGATATTGTGACAGAGGCGGATATTAAACGGAACATGTTTTAGGGGGGAAATATAAATTTGCTTTGAGAACAACTTTTCCTTGACAGTGTTATTATATGGCATAATGAGAAACTCCTTGTAAATTAATTTGTTTTCCATATTAATAAACTTTCATGTTAATAATTACAGTCATCTCTGTCTACCAAAGGGGTAGGGAGATACCAAGATCTCTTACTAAAATCCTAACTCCCCGCTTTTTGCTTCCCCATATCCATCTATCGATTCATAAGGGAATCATTGAGTTAGGGCCCGCAGCCACGATAGGTGTTTGATTTACTGAGGCAGTGGAGATCGGAGACTCAAGCGTCGCTTGAGCAGATTAAAGACCAATTTGACATAACACTGTACAATCACGCTAATTAGAGGTTTCGCAAGGAGGAAGTTTATTCACAAGATTTATAATTTAAAAAAAACTAAACGTTTTAGGAAAAATCTGTTCGTTCCAGAGTGTAATAAAATTGATACAGGTTTTAATTCATAATTAATATGTATGAAATTTAGCTCAAGTAATCTTAAACCTCGACATGACAACTTTTTTTAAGAGCAATCTTTGTTGTTTTTTTTTCTCATTACTGGAATGATTTCAGATGATTCTGTTTCGCTAAGTGTGTGCATTATATTCTATGCAGAAATTCTATTTTTTTTTTCACTTATAGTGTTGCTAGATTCTTCAAACCACGAAGAATAAATTAGGGAACTTTGATGTTTTTGCGGGGCCTATCCTCAATGATAGCCATAATAGCTCTAACTGCTGTGAGTGCTTTTAATTTGACCCTCATACTTATAAGTATTACAATGAGCTTGTCTCCTAGATAAAGATCTCTATGAAAATGAATTGCGTTTAAAAAGCTAAAAACAGCAGTAAAATTAATTTTTCGATATCTCTACAAATCACGAAGTTATTGACAATCAAAGTGAGCTTAACAGCATGTCTGATGATGTCATCTGACACGATTTCATACTAAAAATGATAAATATCGCTATCGCTAACTTCGGTAATAACAGGAATTATTCAAAAATTCAAGAGGTTTTGTGCTTTGCTGTAACTGATTAATCAGTTACTATAAAAAATATACTGATATTTCAGATGATGACTCACCTTATTTTAAGCGCTCTGTCTTTTACTTTCTTTATCGAAAAGACAAGGACAGAACGCTTAAATTAAGTTTAGTCCTGTCAAATCAAAAAGTCGACACCATTATGTAACATAATTTGGGACACGAACGAAGTGAGTTTCATAATAATTTTGCGGGAGTGTCCCAATGTCTAATTTTGTTCAGTTGCACACAATACTTTATCTACGACCATCAAAAATATCGTCTTTATTTATAATATTTTCAATTTATCAATTTCACGAAAAATGTGAAGAAGAACATCGTTCATGAACCTCGGTAATGCTGCCTTGAGGGCCAATCAGAAGCCACAAAAGGGCGTGGCTTAAGAAATAACGTCGGGACTTATTTCTCATAGCTATTGTTGATTGGCTCTCTAGCGTTGATATAATAAATTGAGCCAATCGTAACGCAGGATCGCAGTGTTATAAATATAATGTAATATTATAACAATGGATAAACAATGTAGGTACTTATAAAACTGCTTTTGATGTTGCAATTACTTTATTGCAGTATGAGAGTAGATAAAGAATATGTTCAGTTTCTTCACCGTAGCACTTACTATGAATAATCTTAGAACTATGCGTTGTTATTAAACTCTCAGGTCATCCGTTATCGTCTCTTAACTTAATATAGAGCATTCGAAAGAAAAGAACTATAAAAAGAGTACCTCTAAATATAATTTATAGATACTACCCGACCCAGTTTTAAGTCTACAGACAGTGGCGTATTTTAAGATTTAGCACCCAGGGCGGCTATTCTCGCGAAATTTTTCACACGCTTTATGTTTCATACGACTTAGTTAATTGCGTAATAAATGTTGAGTGATAATAATTCTATAAAGTAAAACTCCATAAAAGACGTGTAAAACATGTTATGAATCCGGGCAAAAGGAGTCCGTTTTAAAGTCTTGATACGTTTTTGTACAAAGGGCTTCTTAAAATCAACCGCCTTCGACCCTCGCAAATTGTCGCATGTGCCAGAATTGCCATCCAGGGCCTGTAAGGTTTGCCGCCCCATAAAATAAGGAGAAAAAAGCAAAAATCTTTCAATTATGAAATAAAATCAAATCCAACAGTGGGTTAATGTGGGCTAAGAATGATGATAATGAATGAAAAAACCAAGAAGACCATGAAAACACCATTTATTCAATATTTACATTTTTTCTGGTGCCCAAATTTGTTACAAAATTCTTCAATGACACTGTCATACATAATTAACGAATTTTTTCAAGTCAGCTCCTATTAAAATTTTAATTGCTTGCGCCGCCCCTCGCAGCCTGCCGCCCCGGGCCATTGGCCCTTTTGGCCCTAGGGTAAATACGTCACTGTCTACAGACGTGTTAATTGCGGGACAAAGGGGGATGAAAAGAGGGTGAAATGGGTGGAGGGATGATTTTGAGGCTTTTGGCATGCCGCCATCTCGGAAAATGGAGAGACAGGTAAAGAGGTTCCCCGACGAGATTGTATTGACTGTTTTTGGCAGCACAGCAGGTAAGCTTCATTTATATTATAATAATATGTTGCTGAAACATGTTTTGTTCACATTTATACACAACTGTTTTAAACATGTGAAATATCTACAACATATTGTGTTTGTCACACACATTAGCCAAAGTGAAGTGGATGGAAATGAATTGACTGTATGTGATAATGCAGATTTCACTTGATGATTTTTTAATTAAATAATTAATGAATTACACGGGCCGAAACTCCAATCGGAACACAATATATGTCACAATTGCACAATGCATTTTATTCGTTTCAGAAATATTTTACAGATGATGCCAGATAGGTATTACGTCTGAATGGGCCTGATTGAATGGGGAGCGGCACATTCGAACGTATACTGAAATCGACTACGTTCGAATGGACCGGTCGTAAAAAATTTAAACGGTACTGTCACTTACAGAATACATGAACATTTGGCAATATTATTTTTATCATTATATCACTAAGATTTACTCTACACTAATTATATATTTACTTGGTTGAAATCAAATACGTACAGAAACATGACAGAAACAGATCATCGTAGCCTGGTTTGCACGATCTTAGGTAGCTAGTTTCACAATGACCCTTTCTTGTCAACCAATCACAAACGAACAGCATATATGTGACGTCAGAAGACTAGCTAAAAGCATTTTTTTTGCGGTTTATTCACTGTAGTTTTTGCAACAGTCTGCTCGTGTAGTGCATTGAGTTTGTGAATTAAATGGGATGAAACACTTAGCGGTAAGTACTTATAAATAGTTATATCAAACTATAATTCCCTGGTGGTGGAGTGGTGTCACACTTTTGTAAGTGACTGTACTTAATTATTGATATTACATTCAAATTTTTATGACCGCCCCATTCAAACGTATTCGATTTCAGTTTACGTTCGTATGTGCCACGACCCATTCAAACCACCCCATTCATACGTAATACCCGCCAGATTCCCAATTATACTGAAATTTTAATTTTAATTTATATTGACACAAAGAAATCACTGCTGCCAATTCCTTGTGCGGTTGCTACAAACAATCTTTACGTACTACCTACTATGGCGTACTATAATCTCAACTAAAACAAATGGCTTCAAGACTCGCATTCATAATACGTATATTCATAATTATTAGTAACGTATCCCTAGTCTAGGTGACACGATATGAAGTCCATAAATATCGAGCGGCACACAAGTCCACATGACTGATTCTAGTTCATTCAACTATAAATAAACCTCATTTTATATTAAACAATAAACTTTGTACTGTATCTATGTACACAAAGTTGCGATCACTGTGTAAACCTATATATAATTTTATATTCTATATAGTATCCATCAGCGTCGGACTGGTCCGAAGGGGCCCGGATGGCAAATTTTTTTTTTTCAAAATTCCTATTGAAGCTTTCATTCGCTCGGGGAACTAACTTTTAATTAACGCTGGCAACCCCTTCCCACCACCCGATCGATTTAAAATTTTTTTTGGGTGCGCAAGGAGTACAGAGCAACTGTTTGAAAAAAAAATTAAAGTCGCTGAGCCCACATTTTTTTTCATTTTTTTCCCCACCCCACTACACTCGTACCAACCGCCCGCGGCCTGCCAGCACGAAGATTATCGGAAAAGGTTGTTCAGGGAAGTAGCTAACGGAGTTTTAATACAGCTGAAGCCACATAACCGATTTGGTCGCTAGCTCTCCGTCTATAACGGCTTTCTGTTTTTAATACGCAAAATGACGAGCATAGACAATAATATGCAAATTTTCATCACCTCTGCAAATTAAATTTATTACAAAAACTTATAGTTCACTAGTGATGGATGGATGGTTATCTGATAGGGGGAGTCCCACCTATCAGATGGCGCACAAAAAGTGGATGGAGCACCACAATAAATTATTTTATTTTATTTTATTTAATAAAATCAAATTTGATTAAATTAAATTAAATTAAATTTGATTTAATTTAAGTTAATACTACTTTTACTCGCCTGTTCTCTTATTAACACTTTATGGACCATGTCCGAAATAAATGATTTTATTATTATATTATTATTGTTATTAATTAAAAAGGATCGACTTACGTGAATTATTTCGCGATACGCGACATGTTTCGAATTATTTCCGAATTCGTTCTCAAACGAGCGATTGTCTGTCGTCAGCAGACGGAGTCACTGTACTATAAATAATTCATTATGAGTTCAACTTATAGTAGTTACAAATCTAAAACGTCAAATAATTTTGAAACTATAATACGAGTATTATATAGTATAATATCAAAAAAAAAAAAAATTCATTGTTGTTAGCGGTTGCACTGTTGTTTCCGTTACAAATCTGATATTTCAGAAGTTATGTTGTAATTTTAAATAACGCAGAAAAAATATTATTCGAACATTATTTGGGGAAAGTTTTGCCCCACACGTTATAGTAATAGAGATTATCTGAGTGGTTCATAACCCTCACTCCAATATCCAATACAGTGTGTCCCTCGTAAAAGTGCACAGCCGAAAAGGGGTGAAACTAGACCTTATTTTATCGAAAAAAAAATTTTTTTTTTTTTTTATTAAATCTTTGTTTTGTAAATTTACGTTTTAAAATTTTTTTTGCCTACCATGGAGACTATGTATAAAATATGTCATAACTTTTAACCTATCGCGAGTAATGCAATGAAATAAAACTGTTATAATCCTTAAGAATAGACGTTGCATACCAAATCAAAAACAAAACATAATCAACTACCATTACCATAAAAATAATGTCCTAAAAGATGATTTCTTTAAATTTTCTGTCTTTTTTTTTTTGTAATAGTCAATTTTTTCAAAATAATGTCCCCATTTTACTATACTTTTATTACTATTTATCATTGCCTATTCCATTATCTTTCTAACAAAAAAAAATACAACGTTGTATCATAAATACAATATTTTCTACGAGCGGTTAACCAAAGGCACTGCGCTCGCGTCCCATACAAAGATACCCAGGTGGAGTATTTTTTCAAGATTAAAAAGAAATTGAAAAAAAAATGTTTTCTTTGTTTTTGTCGATATATTTAGATCTAATTTCACCCCCTTTCGGGTGTGCACTTTTACGGGGGACACTCTGTATATGATTTAGGTAGGTAGTTTTACTAAACATTTAGACAAAATTTTAATTGAAAAATATTCAAGATTTTGAAAATTTATCTTCGTGTATATGTGAACTATTTTGCGTGTAGGTAGTATAGTAAGGCTGGGGGGCCCGCGCAGGCGAGGGTCCAGATGGCAATCGCCGCCCTGACTCTATGGCCAGTCCGACCCTGGTATCTTTACGTGTTGTCTCAGACATTCGAATCGTCGAGGTCCGACATGACGCCATGAGAAAGGCGAGAGACTGTCAGTTACAGGCAGTTGCGTATCAGTCATTTGTCTGTACCGACTTCCGTAGATTTTGCAAAAGTCTGGTTCGACGCTTGGCATAAAGCACGACAGAGACAAATCGTAAAGCCATTTAGAATAAAACAAACTCGGGACTGGGAGTGAATTACTATGGGAAGTCGAAATTTCATTACACGAATTTCACGAAAATTGTTATCGATTCATGACGCTGATCACTTACCAAGGCTCCAGTATGAATTTGGACGATGATCAAAAACTCACCTTGTATATAAATATATATATTTAAAATACGTATACTACATACGTCAAAATTAAAATAGGTGACAGTGACATTTATTGGAAACAGTTTTTCTATTGCCCTTTTATGACACGAAACATAATGTGGGAATAATATTCCTATAGCCTTATTAAGGGTTAAACGATAGGAGTTAAACCGCATTTCCCACTATTGAACTGTCAGTTTTGTCCTTCGTGCAAAAAATAGTAGTTTATGCTACAAGGGCCAAAAGTGATAAATTACGAGGACGATTTAAAACACGAGCGTAGCGAGTGTTTTATACGTAACCGAGTAATTTATTGCTTTTACGCCCGTGTATCATACTACGTTTTTCAATGCATAGTGTGAGGAAATGAAAACAAATATAATCTTGTGAACTTCAAATTATGATTGGCTCAAAAGGATTGTATCCAGAGCCGTTAAACAGTGGAAAAAAAAGTATAACATCTATGGTACACAGGAAAGGCTGCAGGTTAGCCAACCATTGCAAACAAATTAAAAAATAAGAATAATAATAAAGCCCTAGGGCAAAATAATCGACTTTCTGTTCGGTTTTGATGCATAAAAAGTGGGCCTTTACGAGCACATGCATTGAAAATATACTTTGTTATCAGGTGAAAAAAATCTGAAACATATATGAATGATTAAAACTAATCATAGGTAAACAACCTGCCAAAGTCAATACCGCAACACTAGTAGCCGACCAATGAGAGATATCAGAGAAATTAAATTATAAAATAACATATGGCGATTTCTGCAAATTCAACTTTATGGAAAATTCAACTATATGCAAATTCATCATTTTGACATTCAACATGCTGCAAATTCAACATTTTGGGAACTCAACATTTTAGGAATTCAACTTTTTGAACCGGGAGGCAATTTAATAACATAACAAATGGCGATTTAATAACATAACATATGGCGATTTAATAACATAACATATGGCGATTTAATAACATAACAAATGGCGATTTAATAACATCCCAAGTAGCATTCGGGGTTCTATATAAGATGTCTAGTCGTTCACATGTACTCCACAAGCTGTGTAAGTCAGCTGTATAAGAGCTGTATAGCTTGCTATAATGCTCTTATAGAACCAGTTTGGGCACAAATTAGACAGCCTTAAGTTCACTATGGCTGTACATTAGCAGTATAATAGCATTATAATAGCAGTTTAAGTAGTAACATGTGGACTTAAGGCTGACTTACGGCACTATATGGGACGCAGTGTGAACCATACAACATACATGAGTGTAATAAAGAGTAACAAGTGGCTAAATACACAGCCTCAAATTCACATGTGTCCTATTATTTCTTTATTTTATTATTAATTTCCTCATTGGTTTGGTTTTGTGTGTGCCATCAGAAACATTAACTCCGGCTGATCAAGGATAAAAATTTATGATAACACGCGGTATACTTAATAATGTTAATGCCATGGGAATGCAACTTTATCGTGAAATGTATACATATTTACAGCTAAAATATTCACGCGCCTCTGAAAAAACGCGATATTCATTTTAAAATATTTAAAACTGGCTGAGAGGAAATCTAGAATTTTCAGTTTTTAATATTATATTGGCATTATAATTATACTACAGTAATTAATTATAACATGAAACCAAAACTCAATCGCTCTATCTGCGTATTTTGTGATAAATCTGCATGATAATTTTGGAGATTTATTTGGTAAATATTTTAGGTTACGTAGAACAACATGGTGGAAATGAAAAACGGCTATGTGAACTGTTATAAGTCCAATTTAATGCGGTGAGCATTTAATAGGTTCACATGTGACCTTATGTACAGCTTTAAGATGTATTTCAGGTCAATTGTGTATCATCGTTTAATTCTTTCAATATACTGAAACTTTAGAGATCCACAATAATAATTATTGTCCGTTAAATCGCCTAGCCCATGTACTAAGACAAGTATGAGTACCTAAAGTACAAATTTTGTAACAAACTAACAAAATACGGCTATGTGAACTGTTATAAGTCCAATTTAATGCGGTGAGCATTTAATAGGTTCACATGTGAACTTATGTACAGCTTTAAGATGTATTTCAGGTCAATTGTGTATCATCGTTTAATTCTTTCAATATACTGAAACTTTAGAGATCCGCAATAATAATTATTGTCCGTTAAATCGCCTAGCCCATGTACTAAGACAAGTATGAGTACCTAAAGTACAAATTTTGTAACAAACTAACAAAATACGGCTATGTGAACTGTTATAAGTCCAATTTAATGCGGTGAGCATTTAATAGGTTCACATGTGACCTTATGTACAGCTTTAAGATGTATTTCAGGTCAATTGTGTATCATCGTTTAATTCTTTCAATATACTGAAACTTTAGAGATCCACTTTAATAATTATTGTCCGTTAAATCGCCTAGCCCATGTACTAAGACAAGTATGAGTACCTAAAGTACAAATTTTGTAACAAACTAACAAAATACGGCTATGTGAACTGTTATAAGTCCAATTTAATGCGGTGAGCATTTAATAGGTTCACATGTGAACTTATGTACAGCTTTTAGATGTATTTCAGGTCAATTGTGTATCATCGTTTAATTCTTTCAATATACTGAAACTTTAGAGATCCGCAATAATAATTATTGTCCGTTAAATCGCCTAGCCCATGTACTAAGACAAGTATGAGTACCTAAAGTACAAATTTTGTAACAAACTAACAAAAATCACTTTTTGTTTTCGTGTGAGATACCAGTGGGATAAGTGTAATAGAATATCACATTCACATTCATGTTCAGCTTACAGCAAATAAGAGTAGTACTTGTGGACAAATAAACTGCTATTGATGTTAATGGACAACACATGTAGTCCTTTTAACAGCCTACAGTGCACATGTGAATCATTTAAACTCTTCTGTACAGATAGTAAAAAAAGGTTATTTTAATGATCACAAACAAGTCCTACTACAGCTACTAGCTGTATAACAGTCTAAAACAAGTAAACATAACAGCCTTTGGCTTTATAAATGACCACATGTGTTCTATTAAAATGCTAGCTCCATAACATCGTACAAGTAGGCCGTTAAACAGCGGTTGCCGTATCTCTACCCTCCTATAATGCTCTTAGTCAGACGGCTGACTAAAGGATAGTTGTTAGAGTATTATTACACCAACAATCGTATAAGAGTGTAACTCTACACTTCTATAAGTCCCTTAGACAGGTGTAGGTGTTATTAATCGCAATAATGCAGCTTCTACATCACGAGTGAACTGTAATAATGCTTCAAGTACACATGGGAACTAAATGTGTACTCTTAAATGGAGTAAAATGCTACTTGGGATAACATATGGCGATTTAATAACATAACATATGGCGATTTAATAACAAAACATATGGCGATTTCCCATTGCCAAGAAGATACGACTTAATCCCAGCTAGCCTATTGATTTAAAATCCCAAAACGTTGGAATCCAAAATGAAGGCCGAGAATAATAAAACGTATCTTATTATTTATATTTATTACTTATTATGTATTTTCCAATTTAAATAATGTCTCCCTGGGGATACCACGACATCCCTGATATCCTCCTCCGGTTGCCTGGAAGATATTGCTATTAGCGATAAGTGCCGCCCTTAATTGTACACCATGTTTAATTTTTTTTGTTTTTAAGTTATTTGTATTAGTTAAAAAAATCCTCATTTCTCTGCGACATGTATACAATGTATAAGTAACCATGTATGTACATGATAAATACTAGGAAACATGGAGAACAAAGTGTGGAAACATACATGTATATATATTTAAATAAAACTACAATTATCATATTTATCATACTGAACTTCCCCAAACAATGATATCCGCACAAGGTTATTGAACCTAGTTAGTGATTACTTACCGACTCTCCATTATGAATATATCTGTATCAACTTAATCTGATTATCTTATTATCGGGAACTGCGTAAAAATTGCAGGAAAACTAAAGCGATAAAATAATACTCGATCACAAATAAGAAAACATTAAAAAAAGTAAAAAAAAAAAAATAAGTAACTTGTAAAAATACAGTACGGGTACAAGATTGTAGGTATTAAAGAGCTGATTGTAAAAAAATATTTTATCTATATTTACTTGCACCGAATTCGCAAAATATTTGAAAAACCACAAAATTATTTCCAAACCTAGGACAGAACAATATGAAGTGAAGCATGGCAATGTTATTGCGTAAAGATTACAGAAAAACTACAATGGGCAATATTTAAAATAATATTTTCCAGACTTTCCCCACAACTGACGAAATACAGAACCTCAGGTTTTTTTAAGTAACTTTGATGTTGACCATTCGGCCTTTATAACTTTGCCGGATAAAAGTAAAAACGCCGAGAAGGTTTACGCCGTAGTATTTTTAGGGTTCCGTTATACCTAAAAGGTACAAAAGGAACTTTTAGACTCCGTAGTGAGACTCCGTTATCTATCAGTCCGTCCGTATGTCCTCATAACTTTAAAGCATTTTTTGCCCACATAAAACGAAGTAAAAAAAAATTTGAAAATATTGAAATTGTTCAAAATATATCTAATACAAAAGAGAGAGAGAATATTATCCTAAAAATACAATATGGATATCAAATATTAAAGAGCTCATTGTAAAATACATACCTTAACTATATTTACTGGCACCGATTAAGAGAAATTTTTGAAAAAGCACAAAAAATGTATGTATCCCCCCCCCCCTCACTTATCTCCGAAACTGGTAGACTGAAAAATAAGAAAAAAAAAACGATTATAGGTCATAACTGGCCATTTACAGGATAACTATAGCGATTTAAAAAATGTTGAACACAAATGAAAAATATAAAAAAAGTATTTTATAAAAATACAATACGAATATCAAATTGTATTAAAGAGTTGATTGTAAAAATATACAGCTTAGCTATATTTACTTGCATATATTTCGAGAAATTCTCGAAAAACCACGAAAAAATGTATGTCCTCCCCTTATATCCAAAACCGGTGAACCGAAAAACATTTTAAAATCATAGTAATATGTGCTTACGTAAAGATTACAAGAAAAATATAGTGGTTCAGCAATACACGAAAACAAAATTACAAAATTAATTTTTTCATCCATCTTTTGGTTTCGAGTACGGAATAAATTTTCGAATTACGCAACCCTAAATACGCGAGTCTGACTCATACTGGAGCGTTTTTTTTTTAAATCTTTTATGCATGCTTACCGGGCAGTATACAAACCCGGGTCTCAACATTGAATCTTACCAACTGAGCTACCGCTGCTGTAGCTTTAGTAATAATTGCACGAACATGTAACCCTCGCTGTGTGAAACTTGGCAAGTGTGCGGTACTTGGCGCAACCCCTGTTATCATAATTACAATATACATAGTTAGTTCAGACCGAAATTTCAGATTAGATTAGTTCTAATATGAGGAAATATCTAGGAGACGATTACATTCAATTTGTAAAGTATACACTTGCAAATTACAAGAATTGTATCAAATAGGTATGGCATTATTTTAATTTCACGCACACTTTTCCTTGGAAGTATAAAGAAGTCTGTCTGGAAAAAGCAGCGGTAGCTCAGGCGGTAGAACATTGGCCTCTCAATCTCGAGACCTAGGTTCGATCCCCGGTCGAACATGCACCAATGAATTTTTCGGAATTTATGTGCATAGTACTTGCTGAACGGTAAAGGAAAACATCGTGAGGAAACCTACTTACCCTAAAAAGGGTGTATGCGTGTGCCCGAAAAACGGCCGCGATAGTGCTCCACCTTTTTTCAAAGTGTTATTTAAATTTTTTCATATTTTTTTTTATTGTCAAACTTGACCTTCTGGTTGCTTTTCCGGAAAAAAGTTCTATGCACGCCACCACGAGATCGTCGTACGTACGCGTCTACATGTGCGTGCGCCTGATTTTGCTAGTTATGCGGATTAAACCTTCTGTAAGTGATTATTTTGTGTCGTAGGCGTAGGGAATACGCCGACTTCTAGATAACATACGTTGTTATGAATAAAATGTATATTTTTAGAACGCATCAGTCGAGTGTTCGGTCGACGATTTTGTTTTTTGTGTGTGGTAACACTTCTCTGACTTGGAGCTGTCAAAAATCTCGGAAAGGACGGAATTTTGGGAAAGGGTCGCGGTCGACCATACTTTTAATTATATTAATGGTTTAATACAAGGGAAATCGATGTGGACATCGTAAAAAACATTATTGGGTCAGGGTCTGACAATATTTTGGCGTGAAGGCCACTTTCAGTGTATTTCCTGTGTGTGTGACATAACCTATATACACGCGGTGTGCAACAAGTGCAGATCTTTGTCACGTTACCATTTCTTCTGGGTTTGGATGCATCCAGGGGTAGGTGGGTTGTGTGTAGATTCTTCGTGACGGTGAGCAGCGTGTCACAGCACCGGAACGCCTTGGAGTCCACGTGCGGAAGGAATTCGTGCGAGGACTAGCTGATGAGGTCATCATACAATTGTCTGGTAGGACATTTTGTACTCTATTTTGTAGAATATAAGATATTTGTAGAATATAAATCTGGGACAGCTTATGGGCCCCTGTTCCAGCTGCTAATATCGCCCTTTAACATACAATTAGTGGTGTCTGAGCATGGTTATGAAACCCTCGCACCAGTGACGCCGATGCCCGTCACTAGTCAGAAACATTACCACTCCTTTATCAAACATACGTTTTAGAAAAAAAGAAGTCGGCAAAATTATTATTTCGGTACCATCGGTCAGTATATAATCATTCTAGACTGTTTAGTGAAGGACTGAATTTAAATTTGAAGTCGGTTACTATTTTTTGTTAAAAGTTCATTTTATTTTACTTTTTTTTGTTTTGACGGGTAAAATTAAAAATATGGATAGTTTGATAAATCAGCATCCTAACACAAACTGACTGTCGCAATCTCAAGTTATATGGTGACGAAGCCGGCAATTGTGGATGGATATGCCGCCATCAATCGGTCACAGGCATGGTGGGCCACCTACTGTGCCTGAGAGCTGTGGGTCTACCGCGTAATTCTCATTTTCTTCAACATCAACTTGAGATTGAAATTTGTCGTGCGTGCGACGACGCCCGCCTGACATGCCATCTCTTTTGCACGCGTTGAATTTCGCATGCATTTGCTTGAAGTTGATACAAATGAGAATTACGCGGTAGAGCCCCTGCCCTCTTACTCTCCCCCGAATAACTTCGGGAAGATTTGCGAGTAAGATGTGATACCTCCACAGTCGAGCCCGGCATCAGCTTTATCATCTACGGTAACACGTATTCACTTGAAAATTTCAACTGGCTACCTATATATCCATTATAATAACGCTAGGGCTGTGGTGCGGCTGCCGCGTTTGTGTAGTGCGTCGGCGTGGTTTGCTGAGACACGCGAACCGACAGTTTTGACGCCATCTGGCGAAAAAAGTCTGCCTCCTTGCTGCACAGACTCCGCGGCAGCCCCAAAACCCTCCTACAAGTTATACCCGACCGATTCAACAACCCGTTTAACTTTATGCTTAAACTGGTTGATAAGACAAGATCACTCCTAGTTATTAAATACTATTATAGAATAAGTATATTGTTACTAACCTAATGGACCCATGTTGTGATGAATAAAAGATATGATATAACGGCTGAAGCTGTGACAGACGGACAGACGGATGGACAGACGTACATACAGACGGTAGGGTCTCGTTTGGCACCCTTAGGGTCTACGGAATCCTTCAAACGGTACACACAACCCTAAAAACGGAGGAAAAAGGAAAAGAAAAAAAAAAGTATCTCTGTCAGCGAGATTGAGTCGCTTTTACCAGAATCGCCAGCCATCAGGCTTAAATAGATAGGTAATGCAGAATATCGATAAAGTTGATACTTTTTTAGTACATCCTAAGGCGTGTACACGTCCTTGGGGCGTCTGAATGCCTCTTTATATAATCTATATCTCAACATCTAAGAGCCCTGAAAACACGAGAGCTTCTTCACAAAGACAGTAAGCTTAGGCCACGTGAATGAAAGGTCTGAACTTTGATATAGTTATTTAGAGGTCTCAGAGTTCCTTTTATTTTGTATGTTTGTACAGTATATTTAAACAGTAGATTTCGGTAAAACATGTAAACAATCTTTAATTATTAATATTTTGTATAATCAAATATAGGTACAAACTTGTAATTTGGGGGTAGAATTGGGTTCAGTAAGTACTCTTGGTAACTGAAATTCCAGACTTCTAGCTTTACCCACAACGAAGATACAGGGGGGTTTAAAGTGCCGTGAGTTGCTTCGAGAAAAGGATGGTACGGCCGTGCCACGTTTTTATTTTGAGAGACTTGGCGGGGGCACTGCCGTGCCCCCAGGAATCTGTGGACAAGTAGAAGAGTTTAATTTTCAACAAATATGTTTCATAAGTTCCACCAAGTGCCGACAATCAGGACCATCAACATAAGAGCGAAATAAAATTCACTTGCGATTTACAAAATCTCAGGAAGATTGCAAGCAAGCAAATTGAAATTTTGCGGGTATCACCATACGACACAACATCCACTAAAAGGATTTTTTCAACTAGATATTTCACGCGAAGTTTACAGTCTGGTTGTCACATATAATACGAAGTAATCTATGTTTTTTTCTCCCTTTAGGTAGTGGTTTTGCTATTACAGTGCTTTCGAAGAATAATTCCGTTACATAGCTTGATAGTTAAATAGTAGATTATTATGCTAGGGAGGTAAATGATTGATGATCAAGATAATCAATTACAACACCCGAAATAATTATGCGCGCACGAGCGAGCGAAGCGAGCTTTGGTGCTTATAGTTTGAGGGTGGAATTGATCACTTACAGCCGAGTTGAACACTACTTTAAATCACTACTGCAAGGAAATAAAATAAAATAACAAATATGTATAACATAGTTCTTATTTCGCCTCTTTACTAAATCTCAGAGAAGGAATCAAGGTACAAAGCATAGACTTAGGATATACACCTGTATATGTTCCAAAAAGAAAATAATCACTGACATCTGATCAAATAAGCATTAACTTATATCATGAATAACTAATAAATAACAAATAATGAAAGATTAAAAAACGTAGTATATCTACGTAGTAATCGTCGCAATAAACAAAAACCAAATAAGTTGTAACTTATCTATCATGCATAATAAATAACAAATTAATAAACGAACGATTAAAAAACGTAGCAATCTATAAACAGAAACCAAATAAACTGTAACTTACCATGAATATCAATAACTAATAAATAAATGAACTATTCAAAACATAGTAATATATAATTAGAAAACAGATAAGTTGTTCCAGAAGTGACGTACAAGTTATACGAGATGCTAACAAAGATGTATCCACTTCAAAAAGAGATTGGGTAGCACACAGATATTTTCATTACCATTTATCTAGACGAGTGACTCAGTTATTGAATGTAAAGTAACCTAAAGATGGGCGATTGTTACTGATACCAATAATCGAATGGTTTGATACTACTAATATTAACATTCGAATACTAAAACAATCGATCGCTAGTTTGTAATTTCGAATAAAACCGCTAGTTCCAAAGAGTAATTAGCTAGTTCATTCATTCAATTTGCTATACAAAATTGGTCTGTTTTCTCGTACAATAAAGTCTACTTTTAATTAATATTCTTAGTATGTAATAAGTGAATAGTTAATGATTTGCGAACCGCTAGTACATTCATTTAGTTTGCCATACAAAATTGAGCGTTTTCCCCGTACTATAAAGATTATTTTTAGTTGATAGCAATACTTAGTTAAGACTAATTTCCGAATATTTCTGAAAGTGTTCAAAATGTTGTCGTTGCCCTTTCCACGAATTACGCACACACACAGCTATAATAAGATTATTTAGATATGTGTGCAATGTTCGTTAAGTCCGATGGTTTGATGATTCATTCATATGAGTTGTAAGGTTATTCGAATAATTTTAATGACTTCGACAATCGAATCATTCGAATAATGTCATTCACAATCGCACATCTTTAAAGTAGGCTCGTTCGATTTCCAAAGTTACTCGAGTGACTTACCAAATAGTGAATGTAATGAAGCCTCATTTGATATATTTACCCCCCTAGGGCTGTTAATCGAATTTACCTCTTGCATACGACACTTTCAAAGCTTTAGTTATGAAATTAATATTACAAACGACAGCTGCGACCAATGAAGTATAAATTATCATTGGTTGTAACCAACGACATTCTATACCATGTCGTTGGCTGTAACGAAACACAATAATCCGGTCATAAAAAGTAATGTATGGTATAAATATCGGTTCTGCGGCTGCGGTGGTTGCTGGTGGCCAGCGACATACGACACCGTCGTTTGGCACAACACCAGCTGGACTTGAACCTAGTAGTCTAGATAACGTAATGCATTTCGAGTATACATACATGTGTGTTGCATATAAAACTAATTTAGTAACTGTTGCCAGCGACTTCGTCCGCGTGAAAGAAGATAATGCGGCCGGTGTAATCCTTGGGAATCCCGCAATAAAAAGTATCCCAGTTTTTAAGTTGGATAATAAGTAATCGAAGAGTGATATCTATTCCTTCTTTCTTTATAATCCATCTCTCTTTGCTGAGGATCGTACAGCGGTAACCGCATCAAAACCCGTTCATTTTTTTTTTGTTTCGTTATCCTACACCGCAATATTTTTGGAATATCATCAATGGAAAAACTGACCCAGCTCTTTTCTTTTACAGCTTTTAAATATAATTTAATATACTTAGCTTTACAATTTTCAGTTATTATAGTACCTATCATATAGTATAGTACCCCTTTCATCAAAGACGGTATCACCAGAGAATATAAAGTATTACTAGTATCACCACCTATTGTACAATTGCTGCAAAAAGAGGTTTTCTTTTTTGAGTATTGAAAAAAAAAACATAGTTTCCAAGAACTCTGTAGATGGCGTTGAACTGACTACGTTACTAGGTGCCAAAGCCAAAACGGTTGGAAAAAAAAAACATTGCGCACTTGCAGTAACTTACCAAGTTCAGCGCCATCTATCCAGCGACCAGGAAAGAGTTAAAAAAAAGAAAAAAAGAAAATCTCTCATTAAATTCGCATTAAAACTTTTTACTTACCAAAATAGAGAAAACGAAATGATTAAATATTTATTTATGCGCGTTCTATACAAGGTGAATTTGTGAACATCGTCCAAATTAATACTTGAGCCTTGGTAAGTGATCAGCATCATGAACCAATAACGATTTTTGTAAAACTCATAAAATTAAATTTCGACTCTCCATAGTGATTCACTCAGGACTGGTAGTAAAAGCCGATGGGAAGCCGAAATTTCACAAAAATTGTTATCGATTTATGATGCTGATCACTTACCAAGCCTCCACTATGAATTTGGACAATGATCAAAAAGTCACTTTGTACTATAATAAATTTATGTACTAAAATTTTATACACTACATAATTAGAATAGAATAATTATTTATTAAAGTATCAAAGGCTCACTTTGTTAGTAAAACTGTTAGTAAGAAAATTGTAAAATTGTAAATCTCAAAGGCCACAGCAGTTAGGAATTTTCAATTTCTGTATATTATGTACTATATACTGTATTTAAACAACAACTATAAACGCCGATTTATAATGTGGTTTTAGGGTTACGTCTCCGAATACTAAACCAAGTTAATTTTGCAGATTTTATGTCTAGCAGAATTAGAACATTACCTAAAATTAAATAAATATCTAGTTTGAGATAATTGGTCATATATACGGAACCCTGAAAGAGCGAGGCCTGACTCGTACTTGGCCAGTTTTTTTTCTTTTGTACAATCGTTCGTGACGTCTATAGGCCTTCATCGCCAAGAATTATTATTTGCTATGTAACTTCTAACAGTAAAAAAATATTCCAAAAATCTTTAAATGACGTTACTTTTCTTTCCGACATCCGATTTTAAGGGGCTCCACAATGCTAAACATCAGTTTTGCATTTGAATTCAGTTCCGTTAATGTAGATGGTAAAAATTTGAAAAAGTTAGGCGTGTTTTTTGACTCAAAACAATTATTAATTACACTTTATAAATAAACATACTTTCAATTATAATACTTTTAAAAAAGCATGAATTTCACGCAAAAAGCTATTCAGTTTCCATATTTTAAAACCGATTGAAACGAAACCAAGACATGCACATAGTCACTAGAAAAAGCCATCTTTATTACATATTGTCCTAATGTAGCCGTGATTTCAAAATAACTGAACTTAACTGAAGTTTTGCATGCGCGGCATGTGATTAGAGCAGAATAGACTGTTAAAAAACAAAAGCGTTAGAGCAGGACTGAATTTTAACAATGTGCAGCCCATTAATAAAACATTTTAATAAAAAATATTTTACGATCCAAATGTCGCCACCTGTAAAATCCGTTCAGTGGCTTCGGAGATGTGCGCTTACAAACAGACAGACAGAAAAGAAATCTAAAAATCGCTGATTTGTGTTCGATTACTCTTTCTAGGGTTCCGTACCCAAAGGGTAACCAACGGGACCCTATTACTAAGACTCCGCTGTCCGTCTGTCTGTTCGTCTGTCTGTCCGTCTGTCCGTCTGTCACCAGGCTGTATCTCTAGAACCGTGATAGTTAGACATTTGAAATTTTGACAGATGATGTATTTCTGTTGCCGCTATAACAACAAATACTAAAAACATAATAAAATAAAATATTTAAGGGGGCTCCCATACAACAGACATGTTTTTTGCCGTTTTTATAGACAATGGTCCGGAACCCTTCGTGCGCGAGTCCGACTCGCACTTGGCCGTTTTTTATTAGGCATCATCATGAACAATTATCGACACCAACACAAGGTCGCACTAAGATGATGTAAATCATAGAGAAAAACGTCAATGGCGGGCTGGCGGCTTCCGGATCGCGGCGCGCATTCTCTGTCAAAATCGTTTTTTAGGGTTCCGTAGTCAACAACAAGTAACCCTTATAGTTTCGCAAAGTCCGTCTGTCTGTCCGTCTGTCCACGGCTTAGCTTAGAGACTATTAGTACTAGAAAGCTGTAATTTGGCATAGGTATACATACTTATCACACCGATAAAGTGGTTTAGTAAAATTTTTTGGGTACCTCCCCTACGCGTAAAGTGGGGATGATTGTTTTTTGTCGTCTATCACCTAGTGTGGGATGTCATTGGATAGGTAATTTAAAAATATTGGGGGTGTGAGAAGACCGTTTTTCGATCCGGGGTTCCGTTTGCGAAATATTAAGCTTAAAAGTGTTAATTTTTGTTAGAGTCAAGTGTCCCTCCCCTCCCTGCCAGCGAAACGGTTGTATTTGGAGATGTGAAAAAAATCACGGCAGTAGTATATATAACGATATTAAAAGGAAAACTATCACAGCTAAGTAGGCTTTACAAGTCAACGAGTACAGATCGCGCCAAACTTTTAGTCCCCTCTAAACAATGGGCGATTCGCATCAGCAAGAACAAAATGTATGGGCCGTTCTTGGGAAGAGCAACCTCCGAGCGTACTACAAGTTTGGCGCGATCTGTACTATTATAGATAATGGTACGGAACCCTTCGTGCGCGAGTCCGACTCGCACTTGGCAGTTTTTTTTTTTTTTTTAATAATAATTTTGATCAAATAAGCAATAATTTATAATAAATAATAAACGAATAAAACACATTTTAATCTATATAATAAAAAATCAAATTATCCATCATCAAAAAAAATAAGTTTATCCAAACTTCTATTCAGCAGAGAACTTCCCTGTCAAAACTTTTATTGTCAAGGACTAAAGACGAAAATGCCTTAATCTTCAAAATTCTTTCGTGAACTCGATCACGGAAGTGACGTTCAAGATCCCATACCATAGATAAATAAATAAATTTATCTATGCCCATACGAAGCGCGAATAAAGAAGTATTCACTTCAAAAGACTCCCAACTTCAAAGACGTACCGTACACGTTTTGGTCATGTAAATGCAATGCTTCGAAATATTTGAAGATTCTGAGTATAGCTTCCAAATAATTTAAAACTTGTTAAATATTTAAGTATTTCACAAAATGGCCGACTACCGCCCCGCGTTCCTCGCCCCAACACGTCGCTGGCGCCGACCCAATTTCAGCTGAAACTCTCTGATTCACACTTTCCTGCAGATTTCTATTTTATTTTACCCCCGCACAAAAAGAGCGGGGGTCTAAGTTTCACGTGTATGTGTGTTATTGTATACACCAGAGTGTGATGTGTTTGTAGATGGGATAGGATGTGTGATGAGTGTGTTATTCACAAGCTTATATACTATTATACTTATTTATACCTAAACCGCAGTATTTTACAAATATAACATTTTAATATTTTGTAATACTTGTAGGATATTTGAATAACAAATACTATTTTACTTGAGTACACA
The DNA here is from genome assembly GCA_934047225.1 of Ypsolopha sequella. NCBI lineage: Eukaryota > Metazoa > Arthropoda > Insecta > Lepidoptera > Ypsolophidae > Ypsolopha > Ypsolopha sequella. The sequence goes on along the minus strand of OW203984.1, from coordinate 23,790,276 downwards.
AATATAAAACCTTTTATTTGTTCATACACACCCCACATACTTTCACTCACCCTCTCACTCCTCTTCCCGCATACACACTCACACATCATCTAAGTGTAGGCAACATTTTTCTTAATTTTTCTAAATCTAATTTTTGTCTTGGTTTATTGTTTTTGTATTTTATTTTTCTTATTTTTAAGTTTAAAGTTACATTATAATATGTCAATCTGTTACTTATATAAGAGCGGAGCCTCCTATTACAGGTATATCTTTCTTAAAAGGAGACTCCAATCACTGTATAAGATATTGTATGTACAAGTTTTTTGAAATAAATAATTTTTGTATTTTTTTTTTGTGTGGAAGAGAATGCTAGGAGAAAGTATTTTAGTTAGTGCTTAAAATAAAATTATAAATAATATTGTAACGATTTGGTCTGTAATTACTGTAATATTTCGAATAATAAATAAATGTCTAAATGTATGTTTATACGGGACCCTCTAACTCCGGCGCTACGGAAAAAAAATCGATACTTTTAGAACTTGCTTGTCTACTTCAGTAAATAATCTATTATTTTGATAAAATTGTATATTATTTTTTGGAATCTTTTTCTAGGGATCTGTTAAACAGAAACGCGATTGGAGAAATATTTATTGAAATGAGGTCTTTTTCGACACCAATTTTCCTGGTTTGACAATTTAGAATGACAAATGGAGTATATGGACTGCAATTATATTTAATTAGATGGGTTTTAACGGTACCCAGGACCTGCGGGCCTATTGTGTATCTCTAGTTGCCTTCTGGACGAGGTGTCTATCGTCAAAAACATAGATATACTATCGAATTCCGATGTCCTAAGGATATTTTCGCACTTGAAGTGACGACACAGATTGTTAATAGTTCAATACCCACTAAAGGCAATTTTGAAATTTCAGTTTTTAGCTATGTTTTTGATGATAGGCACCTCGTGCAGTTGGCAACTAAAGATACACAATAGGGGGGCTGGTCAAACGAAATTTTGATAGCAACTTTAGTACATTTTATATAAATAAAAAACCGACTTTCCACGAATCCGTCCCTCTCGCACTGACAGTTTTGTCGCATATGGAGTAACAGGGACGCTAAGACTTTTACATATCGCCTTAACCAAGAGTACGAAAGCGCTTATCGGCATATTTATATGACAGAGTACTTATCTGAGACGGTTCTTAAATATATTTCATCATGCTAGCTCAAAAGGAACCTAAGCTATGATGATAAAAGTGATGTAACTCGGAGTGAAAATGACATTGGTGTCGATTCGGCGCAACACAAATTAACTTATTTGACAGGACTAACCTTATTTTGAGTGTCCTGTCTTTGTCTTTTCGATACAGAAAGAAAAAGACAGGACGCTACAAATAAGGTTAGTCGTGTCATATTATTTTACCGTTTACCGTACGTTACATTACTGCTGAGATGAGACGAATAGTTCTTTGGCTGAGACCAAGTAAGTGAGTTCTCCCTGGCCGAGTAAGTTAAAATACTTACTTTTATATAGTTACTTTTATATACGAGGCCAGGAAGGGCTAATTACGGTCGAAGCATGTATAGTTCTTTTCTCAAAAATAAAACGAGACAATTTGTAGTAGGTCGATAGGATAAGAAGTTAAATAAAATTAAATGTTTATAATAAATATATTATATTTTGCTTTTATAAGCTTTATTTATTTCCTGTGTACAGTGGCGTGCACAGAACTTTTTGCTGAAAAAGCAAGCAATTGGTCAAGAACAACAATAAAAAAAATATGAAAAAATTTAAATATCACTTTGAAAAAAAAAGTTTGTATAGGAAATTTTCACTTTAGGGTAGACATTGTCTACCCTGGCGTCATACAACATTTTTTTTTCAAAGTAATTTAAGTTTTATTGTTGTTGTTGACCAATTGCTTGCTTTTCCAGCAATAAGTTCTGTGCACGCCACTGCCTGTGTATGTAAAACAATACAAAAAATTGTTACTCGATATATTTCGACCCTCGGTTTGTGGGCGACATCAGTCGAATGCAAAAAAATATTGACATATAAGTTAGGTATGATAATAAAAAAGTAAAAAATGACACTTGAAAACAATTTGAGTGAGTTTTTTCTAAAAAAATTAAATGGCCTTATTACATTGAAATTGAAAGTCACGGCAAAATTTCGTTAATTAGGGAAAGCCCTAATTAAACTTACCTCAAAATGTAAAATACAAAAAAGATTCTTTTCGAGTCGATCACTTGTAGGCGGAAAATTCGATTCACGATGCAAACTACAAAAAATTTTTTCACCACAAATAAGCGCCATGTTTTTTTTTTTCTCAAACTTAGACGTTAGTATAGTTTGATTGTCGGACGACGCCAACGCCCGAACCACACTGACAGCTGGATAGCATATAATTACATTTTAAGTGTTTAATGTTTTTTTTTTTTTGGAAAACTCAATTTTCAGTACTAACATTTTTGCATTTTTTTAGGAATGACAAATCCAAATTATGTAGTTTCTTTTGTGTATGAATGAGACGACATCAACAATCATTTAATTTTTGAAAAGTGGCAGCTGTTAAAAATGATTACGAATCTTATCATGGAAATGGGTGGCATTTAAGACGAACTGTTTTTGAATTTTTTATTTTGGTTATCAAACTGACAATAAAAAGAAAATTTTATACGTAGATATAAAACTTTGAAATTACCTTTCAAACAAGAAACAAATCATTGAAATAGTTATTGAATTACAGGAATTATGAACTCATGGATCCGTAAGAAAATTTCAGCATTTTCATAGGTAGAGACCTATTATATAAAATCATCAAAATTAATCTATTTTCATTATCATTATTGCAATTATAAGATAAAGCAAACATTCTGAACACGAAATTGCAATTCATTTTTTTTTTCTTTTTAAAAACATAGGCACGGATACTTTTAAAAAAATAAATATATGATATGTAATGGATTTTCATACGAATTTCCTGGACACGAATAATATATTAAGACACTTCCTTGTCTTTACGGTATGAAATGATAACATAACAATATATTTTTGAGAAAATGAATCGTATTCGGTCCCACATATGCAGCAGCTAAAAATTTAACTGAGTATAACCCCAGAATTTGGGCCAAGTATCAAAAATGCGAGGACGGTGTGTGAATTTCTGTGCAACTACGTACACAGGCATGTCATGAAAGTGCGCATCCAACAAAAGTTCGTTGGTTCAGTTTGTAAATACCTATCTTGAGTTAAAAGCACTTGTACATTATAGTTTCACTTTATTTATGATATAAGGTGGTAGAGCTGATGCCGGGCTCGACTGTGGAGGTACCACCATCTTACTTGAAGACCCCCTCGAAGTAATTCGGGGGAGAGTAAGAAGACAGCTCACAGGCAAAAAAACAGGAGGCCCACGATGCCTGGGACCGATGGATGGATGGATCAAAAAATAATATGTTTAAAAAGCTATTATGAGATTGTTATACAACATCGATATAATTCTCATAGACGACCCCAAGTATACCTAACTAATTCCTTTGAAAAGAGATATTTTTATTTGCACATCAAAAATTGTTATGCATACTAAATTTGCCATCAGAAATACTTCAGCGCAGAAGAGAGCTGGTAGGTTAGGTCAGAAGGCTTGGTATGGCGAGTCGCGGAACTTTGTATAGTATTTTAGTGTGCAAGTCAGTATTATTTTGATATGCAGTAAGTATTTTTAATATAACACTGTAATAGCATTTTCAGTATTTTGTGGTGTGCGTTGTTGCGTTGCCCTTTGAAAATGCCATAAAGGCGAAACCGGCCAGGAAATAAATAATAAATTTGTAGCATAGTAGAAGTGATTTTCCGGTCATTACAGACGTATTCCAGTAATATAATATTTATTATTTCATAATCTGTACCCCTATTATAAATGCGAAAGTGTGTTTGTTGGTTTGTCCTTCTTTCATGCAGCAACGGATCGATGTGATTTTTTACAAACAGATAGTTTATGGGCCGGAGAAAGACATAAGCTCCTTTTTATTCCGGGAAAATTCAAACAAAATCCGCGCGGGTAAAGTAGCGAGAAACAGCTAGTATTATATAATGCGTGTTAATATGATGTTGGATGCCAGAAACTGGTGACAGTACTCGCCTATACGAACAACTTTTACTGTGAAACCAATGATCTCGTAAAACTTCATTGTGTGAAACCAACCCTAAAATCGCAAAAAAGATCTGTTGGTCCATAAAAATGTTACGTACCTACTCGATCAAAATCTATTTGAAACAAGTATTTTTTTCACGATTACTCGATAATTTTTCACGAAAAGATCGCCAGTGTTTGGCTTCCGCAACATCATCTAACATCCTGTAGCACAAAATAGCCACTTACAGAAGGTTTACTTCGCATAACTAGCGAAAACAGGCGCACGCACACATAGACGCGTACGTACGAGGATCTCGGATGAAGTCGGTCGAATTCCAATACGAAATTCTGCCGAGATCATCATACGTACGCGTCTATGCATGTGTGCGTCTGTTTTCGCCCCGCGTCGTCGAGTCGGCCTTCTGGTAGTATCTATTTTGTGCTAGTAGTTCGCCTCGAACTGTGAACTCATGGACCTACCCCATATCTCGGCAACCCCTTGACCGATTTGGATCATGTTCAAACTTGAAAATTCCTTTTGTCTCATTTACTCTATATTCGTAGCCTTACCTCGTTTCATGACGTTCCTATCAACGATGCTCGAGTCAGTCTGTATTCTGGTTATTGTTGTTATTTTACCATTGTTAGTTAATATTGGTATTCCCATTTTATTTAGCACTGAAAGATGCGTGAATTTAATTCATAAAAATTCATACTGATATTAATTAGTTTTCGTGATTTATATTCAGACAAGCGAGCCGCCCCGGCTTCGCACAGGCATGTTGTATACATATAAACCTTCCTCTTGAATTATCCAATCTATTAAAAAAAAACGCATCAAAATCCGTTGCGTAGTTTTAAAGATCTAAGCATACATAGGGACAGACAGACAGCGGGAAGCGACTTTGTTTTATACTATGTAGTGATGTAGCGTCAAACGGGGAAATGAATTATTTAATTGTTGTGAAAACAAATGAACAAAAAAGAACTCTGTTTTCCTCTGAAGAAGCTTTTAGTAGAGAAAGTTATCAGCTGGTATCTAACTATATATTTTTTTACTTTTAAGAGGATGGCATACCCTAGCAACTTTTTTTATTACCCGTCCAGCACAATAAGTCTAATGGCAAAGACCTTATTTGCTTTTCATAGAGGCGATTATATGTTGGCTTTGGCCTCTTGTTCTTGGACGCGTATTAGTAGTGATCACGCAGCGAAACAACAAATTGATGTGTTTTTAGCTAATACTGAAATATTTTGTAGGGAATAAAATATTGGATTTAGGTAACATCCCTTATTTCTATTGCCTATTTTATAAAAAAAAAAATCATCTCTTAACCGCGTCTTTGAAACGAATGTATGAAAACCAAAAAAAGAGAGTGAAAACATTTTTTTTTTTTGACAAAAGTATAAATCTTAAAACATTGTTTGTAGGTGGAATCCCTAGATAAAAGATCGATAAATGAAATATATTTTATTCAATATGAGGAGAGACCTAATTTCTTCCAATGAACCCTTGAAAACCTGGTGTTGTTGATGTTCTAGCGTCAGGTGTCCACTGAATTATGGATGTTATTAGTTGTATTGTATTTCTTCTTATTTTAACATAAAAGAAGATTGATTTGCTCTTATGTGTTTGAAATTAGATTATGGTAGATAATTAAGGTTCCAGACTCCAGTCTTCCTGCGAGTTGGTATTCTATAATGCTTTTTATCTGTATATACATCCATCAGCCTAGTTCGTCCACTGCTGGACATAAGCCTTTGACAGGACTTTGCCACTCCCGGCGGTCATCCTGGAAGAATTGCCCATACTCACACACGCTGGGCAGGCGGATTGGTGAGCGCGGTGCCGGAACGCTCGCACCAGTGACGCTGCCCGTCACCAGTCTGTTCCATATAAGGCCTGGCTAATACGGATGGATATACCACCATCCATCGGTCCCAGGCATGGTGGGCCTCCTGGTTTTTTGCCTGTGAGCTGTCCTCTTACTCTCCCCCGAATTACTTCGAGATAACAAGCGTGAAAAATAAATGGCACACATTTATAATATAGAATAGGACGGACGTCTTGGTAGCGTTTCCGTTCCGTTATTCGAGGAATTCGGCGATTCATTCATTTCCAGAAAATCCAGGGCAGAGCAGAGATAAAAATATAAATAACTAAAGATAGCGTTTATTTACCGGCAGTGATTTAAGTAGGTGAGTTTTACTTGGAAATACGGATGAACTGATACGACCTAAGACAATCAAATTTCTTGTTATATTCGAGAAAAACGCTTTATTTTGAAGCAATGGTATTGAAAATTGACCTGACACATTTCTTCCGAAAAGTACCTACTAGCTAAAAAACCGAACAGAAAGTCGATTATTTTGCCCTAGGGCTTTGTTATTTTTTTTTTTTTATTTATTCACAATGGTTGGCTAACCTGCAGCCTTTCCTGTGAACCATAAATGTTATACTTTTTTTTCCACTGTTTAACGGCTCTAGATACAGTCCTTTTGAGCCAATTATAATTTAAAGTTCACAAGATTATATTTGTTTTATTTCCTCACACTATGCATTAAAAAACGTAGTATGATACACGGGCGTAAAAGCAATAAATTACTCGGTTACGTTTAAAACACTCGCAATGCTCGTGTTTTAAATCGTCCTCGTGATTTATTCCTTTTCGCCCTAGTAGCATAAACTACTAAAAATGTGACATAAATGTTCTATTTTCCGTTTATTTATTGCACCAAAAGGAGGGCCTGGTGGTGCGTTTGCACACCTTGGGAATCCTAGGATCTCCTTAGATAAATTCCTATAGTACCTGCGATCGACGTTTGGCAGTGTTGCCTTTTAATTTTTTTTCTTGTCGCTAAATTTATATTTAAGTCACCAGATTAACTAAAATTTTAACAAAATGTCGCCAAATGTATGGAATACGCATGTAAATGTATGAAACGTCTGATTTATTAACCTATTAATTTATTAAGTCGGCAACACTGACGTTTGGTAGAATACTAAACTGGTTGATTGGTGATTGGAGTACTGTTGCGATGTCAATCCTACTACGTGGACCTTGAAATTATGTATTGACGTAACTGATTTAATTGCAAGAGCTCTCTCTCTGTCTCTCCCTATCCCTCTCTCTCTCTCCCTCTCTCTCTTCCTCTCTCTCTCTCTCCCCCTCTCTCTCTCTTTCTTTAATTTCGATTATATTATACATCATAACTGGCCAATTACAGGAAAACTATAGCGATTGGAAAAAAGTTGAGTACCTAAAAATGAAAATATAAAAAAAGCAAAAAAAAATTTAGAGAAATCTTTAAAAAACCACAAAAATATGTATGTTCCCTCCCTTATCTTCAAAACTGGTAGACCGAAAAATATGAAAAAAATCATGGTAATATGTGTTATGTAAATATAATAAAATAGTATGTAAATATGTAAAACTTACAGGAAAAACATAGGGGTTGAGAAATTTACAAAAAGAAAATTACAAGATTAAATTCATCATCCACGATACGGAACCCTAGGTACGCAAATCTGACTTGCACTTGGCCGGTTTTTTCAATTGATTTCCTTGATAGAGGACATAGAAACACGTATTCTCTGAAAATTTCGAAGTTTCTATTACGGCTGAAGCTGTAGACCCCTGTGAATCCTGTGATAGACGGACGGACAGACAGCGAAGGCTTATTAATAGATTCCCGTTGGCACTCTTTGGATACGGAACCCTAAAAATTAACTACAATCTACATCTACAATCACTATCTCAAAATTTCATCGTGTACTTTATAGTCTTGGGGAAAGTGATTCCAAAAGTCAAAGGCTTCGTTAGTGTTGAATAAGAATTGGTGTTCATATATGACGGGAAATAATTTTTTTTCACACCACCTGCTCGACAATGTCCAATTACATATCATGCAACCTCAACGTAAAGTAACGCAATATATCTCAAGGGATATAACGTTATATGAAAATCCCCAGGGATTAAAGTGATTTAAATTTGGAACGTCAAATTCGTGTGGAAACTCGTGGAAAACAAATGCCCATATGGGATTGTAAAGAGGTTTGTTCAAAAATCGAACTGGCCACCATAAGTAGAATTCAACAAAAAGAAAAATAAGCGTTTACAAAGAATGTGAAACAAAAGCAGGTGTTTGGTGCTGTGATTGTCAGTGAATTTTATTGAATTATTAATGTTGGTAAAAAATGTCGAGCTTTTTATTGTCTCGCAGAAGGTGTGAAAAGTAGAGTATGCTCCTCTGGAATAAAGCCTGTCTTTGTCTTGGGCAGCTTGAACCCCTCGCTTTACTCAGGACTCTATATAACTCCTGAGCGTTACGCTCAGGGTTCAATATGCCGCCCGTGGCGTAAGACACTGCTTTATTCCCTTAGTGCATAATCTACTATAACACTTGCTCCCAGACTATTATTAATTCGCTCCTGGATCTGCTTTCCATTACTCAAAGCACGCACGTTGTATGCTTTTGCATGAAAGTAAACATATCGTGAAAATTCCGATGTTTATCAAACAACGCGCCGATTATTTGCAGGAAATGTAACGAATCGATCAGTTCCTTGAAATAAAACATTCCGTCCGGCGTATATACAGGCGTTAAGATGAAGTTGTGGAAGCCGAAAACTGGCGATAGTACTCGTCCATACGTACATCCTTCCACAAAAAAAAATTGCGTAATCGAGAAAAAAAAAACTCTTGTTTTTGTTTTTGGTCGGGTAACTATGTAACTTTTCTATGAAACAGCCTAAAACACCTAAAAGGTACAAAAGGTTACTTTTCTATGAAACAGTCTAAAACACCTAAAAGGTACAAAAGGAACCTCATGGTGAGACTCCGTTGTCCGTCCGTCCGTATGTCACAGCCTCATAACTTTAGCACCGTTAAAGATAAATACATGAAATTTTACAGAAAAATAGCCTTAATTTGCCCACATAAAAATAAAAAAAATTTGAAATTGTTCAAAATATTTGCAAAACAAAAGTGAGAAAAATAAAAAATATTAGCCTAAAAATACAAAATGGTTATCAAATTGTAGGTATTAAAAAGTTAATTCTAAAAATTTATACTTTTAATATATTTACTGACACTGGTTTCGAGAAATCTTTAAAAAAACCTCCAAAACAGGTGGACCAAAAAATATGAAAAAAATCATGGTAATATGTGTTTACGTAAAGATTACAGGAAAAATAAAGCGGTTGAGAAATTCACGAAAAAAAAAATTACAAAATTAAATTTATCATCCACAATACGGAACCTGACGTGAGTCTGACTCGCACTGGGCCGGTTTTTTTTTCACCATTCGAGGGTTGGCTACATAGTAAAATTTGTCCGAATGGACGAATACTACCGCCAGTTTCCGGTTTTCGTAACAATTAACACTCAGTATATTATTATAGACTCTACACTATAGATTCTTGGACGAATAGCCAGCTCCGGAGGGTCAAGGTGAAGGTGGTTGCTACTGATAATTCTCAGTAGATCCGTAAAGTATGATCCATTGGATCTAATAAGACTTTTTTCTCATTAGATCCATGTTTTTGGATGGGCAAACTACGGCCTGCGGGCCATCTCCGGCCCGCGAACGGTTGCAATCCGACCCGTGACCTTCGACCCAGAAGTAGGTTATAATAAATAACATAATCTCTACGTCCCTATTTTATAGTGTACCTGATCTAAGTGTCTATACAAGGTGACTATTTGATCATCGTCCAAATTCATACTGGAGGCTTGATAAGTGATAAGTATCTTGGATCTATGATAATTTTTGTAAAATTCGTAAAATAAAATTTCGAATCCCCATAGTGATTCACTCGGGACTGGAAGTGAATTACTGTGGGAAGTCGAAATTTCATTTTACGAATTTCACCTAAATTATTATTGATCCAAGATACTGATCACTTATCAAGTCTCCAGTATGAATTTGGACGATGATCAAAAAGTCACCTTGTATAGTTCATGCATGACATATAATTTTGCATAAATAAGAGTTTTTAATTTCGTTGAAACCTATTAATCAATAAATAACTTTATTTCGGAAAATATATACAAGGTGAAATTGTGAACATCGTCCAAATTCATATTCGAGCCTTGGTAAGTAATCAGCATCATGAACCAATTAACGATTTTTGTAAAATGTATAAAATTAAATTTAGACTTCCCATAGCGATTCACTCAGGACTGGGAGTGAATTACTATGGGAAGTCGAAATTTCATTATATGAATTTCACAAAAACTGTTATCGATTCATGATGCTGATAACTTACCAAGCCTCCAGTATGAATTTGAACGATGATCAAAAAGTCACATTGTATATTTTTATTTCAATAAAGAATTATATTATGGTCAAAAATTTTAAAGCCTGGCCCCTTATGGATACTGTTCGTAAATATTGGCCCGCATAGGAAAAGTTTTCCCATCCCTAATCTAAGATGTCTCAGTGTATTAAAAACAAAAGATTATAGAGTGGCGCCGTTTAAATTAAGGCATTTTGGGTAATTATTTGGTGCCTCGAGCTCTTGCCATAAACTTCAATGTCTAATATCTCAAAACTATACTTAACTCTAATATATTCATGCATATTAAAGGATCAAGTGTGTACCAAAAAAGTTACAATCAACCTTTACACACAGCCACCTCAAAACCTCATTAAAATAGCAGGCAAGCACTGACACCGAAAACTAAAAAGTTCATCAAACAATTAACCCCGCCTTCCAATCAGGTCATGAAACTGAATACCACCGACAATTACCTTAATAAATATTTCATTTTCATACCAATTAGTCATAATAATGGCCATTATTAGAGCAACCTCGTGACCGTAAACGTGTGTATCACCCCACAGCATCACATCACATAGGGGAAATGCACGCACCTACTTTCTTTTCACTACATCTAGCGGGATCTGGACGATCACTACCAACTTTACGTATAGTTTCGTCTTAACCAGCAATGCGACTACAAAGAAATTTGAACGTTGTCTTTAAAGAATAGAGCTTATTTTAGGATGTTGTTTCCGTATATAGGCTGTATAAACATCGCACGTGCCAGTTTTATTTCCCCCAAGCCAAGTCAGTTTCTCAGTAAATACGGCGTGGATAGGACGTGCCGACGCGTGTGGAGTGGAAAATTGTGTGTTTGTGCTTTAAGTTGAGTTGAAAATCGAACATGTTGTGTGCCAGTTTGTAAAGATGACCGGGGAATGCTGCAACAGAATATGGTACGGGTATTGTGTTAGCTGAACGATGCATTTGAAGTCTCTCTCGATGGGTCAGGCTGCGAGCTTGACGGGTCAACCGGTTTGGTGAGCCGATCAGTAGATCCGTAGAGTAGAAAGCTTAACACCCGCCACCATATTACACAATCCTACAAACAACCAAGCCTTAGAAACTGTAAATAGATAAGTTTCCAAAGGAAGGTACAATAATAATACTAATGTCCAATTTCTGATTTGAGAAAATCTTGCAAAGCGATGCTTAAGCTAAGAATCAGCCAATCACAACATGCAGCGCTACATTGCATACTTAAGTATCCCTTATATTGAAATATTGAGTATTAAGTGTATGTCCGTGGTGGTATATTATAAAATATAGTGCGTGTCGAAGCGAGCTTTTTTGGCGTGAGCTTTTGACTTATGAAACTGTTTATGTAACACAGATTTGCAAATAGAAGTGTTCGAATTAGAATGTAAAGCGGTTTGGCTTTCAAAACACAACAAAATAATCATTGCTGGTTTACAGAAAGGAAGACAAATTTGTGTTGTGATATAAAAAGACAAGAAAGAGGCATATCTTGTTTAAACAAACAGATTGTAGATCAAAACAGATGCGGTATGATGGTATGAATAAATCGTGACTTTGTTTAGTTTTTTTTTTATTGCATAGCTATTTATGAATTTGAAAACACTGTTTATATATAAATAGAGGAGAATCAGGTCTATTAACATATGTTTGACACATCATAAGCATTTCCTTCAAATATAATCTTTTCATTGAAAATGAGAGAAATAACTCGATTACTAAAGCAAAAGAATGTCACTGACACATCAATTTGGCACTCTGCCAAAAGTCTAAATAATCAAAGAAGCCACAATATAGTGCTATTTGAGAGCAAACTGAACATCCAAGATAAACAGAACAAATGAAAAGTTAAAGCAATAAAACTACGAGTGACAAGTTAATAAAGATTCCAATCTTTTCATAAAGTAATGTAATGAGTAAATAGCAAATTTGAAAAAAAAGTATAACAAATCACTCTAATGATGACGAATACCGCCTTTCTAATGATGTAAGGCAAATTAATAATAACAATCATAAAGAAACAAACCCTATTTGTTAAAGAAGTTGAAGACATTTCGAATTCTGAATTGTAATAATCAAAATGGATGAAAATTAATAATTGAAACGACAAATTGACGTCATTAACTCTGTAATACGCATGTCCTATTATTTATGGACACCCCCATAAATGTAGTCCGATGAACGTCCGACGTTAGACTCTATACTTCTATAGAAAAAAAAACAATAACGTGACAGAAATACGTTCCCGTACAAGGTACTGTTGACGTAATGAATTAATAACCACCCAGCACACTCTTCTTGATTAAAAGATAATATCTTATAGCCTACTAAACATAATTGGACGTATGTACTATACACGCTATTTACTGTCAACCTTATTATCGTAAATATAGTTTAATATTTTTACTTTATGTAACCCTATTCATTGATTTTATACATACATACTTTTATAAATTACAGTTTAAATAAATAAAAAAGATGAAATTTTCGATATATATTTCGACCTACTTGGAGTCGTCGTCAGTCGAATATTTGACTTATATTAAGTAATGAAACGATATGATTAAAGGTCTTTGAAAGGGTAACAAAATTCCCAAATAATAAAATATTGTACAGTATCCACTGCCAAACATTGACTTTTTTTTTCATAGATTCATGAAGAAACTACTTTTTGTAAGAAATGTTAGCCATAACATAAATAGAATGAGCTATAAACATTGGTACTCAATAAAATCTAAAACTTGTTTAAAAAATAAGTGGAACTCTCAGATTTATCAGCTACATTTCGTAACTTGTCACCGTAATACCATTTTTATGGAGCTCATATCTAGAATATATAGTTAAATAAAAAACTATACCTACACTTAAATTGAGTGGAGGAATGGCTTCGAATTCACTAACAACTTCTAAAGATAAATCATATGGTTTCTAATATGTAACAGATAAAGGGGGTATTCATGAAAAGGATCATTTTATACATATTTTACAGTCAACATCAAGTGTTAATGAGTTTCAATCAATTCTTTATGATGATTAAAATAAAACCAATATTAAAGCTAAATGTAACACTAATTATAACTCTTACATAGGCTAATTCGTTAAGTTCACAGTGTTGTACTATTATATTATCTGTAGTGTGAATAAAACATAAGATAGCAGGCAAGTTCTGATCATCGCTAAAACATTATATAGCAAGCAAGTTCTCATTATTATTAATACAAATACACTATTTTTATGGTAGGATTGCTGAAGATACAAAAAAGATTATCTGCGATCCTTAAAAGTCTGAGCCTGACGCGCGAGGATCAGTAGTTTACGATTCGCTAGAGATAAGTGGACTTTAAATGTTAGTTTGATATTACTATTTCAATTTATTTGAATATTCTATTATCTAAAAGAGATATCAGAGAAGTTATTTAACAATCATTAATCATAATATTAAATATACATGTTAAGTTGAACAATAAAGCCGATTTTGGAGGCTTTTATTTTAGTTTCAGTGCGGTCAGAACTTATGTTCTTTACACTTTACACTTTTTGCAATGAATAAAAATTTTGTTTTGACAGCACTCAAACTAAAATTAAAGCCTTTAGAATTGGCTTTGGCAGCGGCTTTAAACGAGTATAGAAAAGCGGTATACACAATTAATTCGATTATATTTCTTGACCTCATTTGTCCTCTCACACAGTCAATTTAATTATACCAAAGTTTCGATCTTGGGTGAACTCAAGTTGAACATACAGTCACATGAAAAACTTCATTCTTTCACGTATATCAACCGAACTTTCGTCCAAGAACCGAACCGAAGATATGAATTGACTTCTAGCTTACAGAATCAAAAGTGCGCAGACAATTAAACTAGAATAAAAGACCGCATGATAATTATTTAACCAGGAACTTGAAAAAGCTAAAGCACGCAATGTTGAGCATTCTGCTAGACATAATGGTATCGTCCATTCTCCATGGCTCATGGGCTGCTTTATGATTTAAAGTATTGACTACAAAATCAACTATTCGTAAAAACTTACTTTTACTGTGGGCCCAGTACAATGCAAAAATTGTAAGAGATAGAAATAAAAAAGTGAAAATAAACAATGTTTTCTGTTTTGCCAAGATTACTTTGTTATTCGTTTGTCCGTCTCTGAGAAAACATACCTTTTATTATATCAACTCAAACAAAACACTGTTGCGGCCACCAAATAAGATAAATTGATAACAGAAGAATGTTTGAACATTCTAAGGCGTATACATGTAACCCGTACGAACAGTTTTACAAATAACAGCTGAAGTATAGAGTTCTGTCAGAATTTCTTCTTCAGCTGCCATTTATAACACTGTTCTTTATTAGTACGGGTTATACCATCTACTTTATTCTTTTCTTTTTTATAATAAACCTATAGGTATTTAGTATGAATAATTTCTCATTCTGTGAACGGTAATATTATATACTTTTTGAACTCGTACAGAAGGTAAATGTTTAACCAATTAATGGGAAAAGTTTTGTTGCCCAACTTTCCATCATAAACTATCGTAAAAATATCGCACCTCGAGAATCCCACTCCCCGTTTTATAATTCCCGGCATACCACCTATAGAACCTTTTGGGCAAAGAGGGTAGACAATCACAGGAGATTTATTAAAAGATGTACAACTTCTTCTTCAGTTAAGAAGCACGTTTTGCTTTATTTGAATTATAAATAGTATGTAATATAGTTGAAGACATATGTGACACTTAGACAAATCAAAATAAATTTTGTAGTACAGACATAAAAACATATGCTCTTCTACGAGTATGAACAGATTTGAATTTTCATTTATTGAATCAAAATATTTCAGATCTCAATAACTTAACTGATCTTGTCTGTAGCCAGCACTATGATGAAATTGAAATGCTTTCGCTCTTTTTAGGACATTTACCTTTAGAAAAGTCGTGCTCATTCTATTGTAAAAAAGACTATTGATCCTTCTAAATCGTATTGTGAACCAACTTTTATTATCTCTTAGGAGAACACACCGTTCTCTTGTCTAATTTTATTTAAAAAAGTAGGCATATTTTAATTTTTTTATTAAGGTTCCATGTTGGTTTAACAGATAATTATTACCACCTAAATAACAGAAAGAAAGCATCTTCAATATTTTAAGCTATTTCACCACATTTCTGGGTATCTCTGTACGTATTCGGATAATGAGTTACTGTTATGTCACTAACCGTGAAATGGCACGCAAGAAACAAAAGAGGAATACGCAAACATTAGCCGCAACAATGAGGACAAGAAGAATATTTCGTAACATATAACGCGCAGTGAATGGATATCCAACGAAGCCGAAAGTTTACTACATTTCTTCGGCTTGACTCCCGGGTGATTCTAGTCAAAACTTAGAATATAAAAGCCATTATCTGAGGTCAAAATTTACTTCAGGGATATTCCTTTATTTTTTCCAGAACTTGTTCAGGGTTATACAACATTTCCTTAATTCTAAAACAATTGGCTAAGTATCCAGAGGCTTTTTTAAATACGCTTACGATTTTAAACTTCGAGGATAACATTAATATAATTCTCAGTAGTAGCGAAAAGACGAAACTCTTTAGTCATTCGTCACATCACTAGTTGATATTATGTTTCACTATGTGGAAGATACAACTTCCATTGTTCGACCTCCACTTTCTACACTTACTATAATCACGGTGTAAAATTTTTAAACTGTGCTATAACTCTGCGTCTCAAATAAAAATTGTCATATTCATTGTATTCTGAGTTCTGAGTCATAAAGTGGACATAAAGTTCACCAAAAATTTGCATTGAAGACAAAATTTTAAAAATCAACAACCGGTCTTATTTTAGACAACCTTACAAACAAATCACATTTTTGAATGTTGGGTGTAAAAGCATTGATGTAGATCAAATGCAGTGGAAATGGTGCGGTTTGATATTGGATGATAGAGAGAAAATACCGATATTATCATTGCGACCTAAAGGAAGATGTAGAATAGGAAGGGGAATGATTCGGTGGTTTGTGCATATACAGAGGATCAATAAAGGAAGAGTGACGAAAGAAATATAGGGCACGCAAGTGGAAAACAAAGTCCAACCAGGACGCCCTGGAAAAAGAAGGAAAAAGGACCGAAGGGAAGGGCCAAGTCAAAATCACCTGGATTAGATGAGCTTGTGTGACTAGAGATGGATATGATGTGGCGAAAGAGGTGTTTCAGGATCGTAGCAGATGGAAATTTGTAGTGTCTATCTAAATCTAGGAGACAGGCCTGCATGTTTACCTATTCATTTTTATTAACATTATTCATGATCCTAAAATACATAAAATTACAAACAAAGAAACCTCTGTAATGTGTGACTTAGCTATATTTTATTTCTGAGTCTTATGTATTTCTGAAAAAGGCTAATAAGCCATTGTAAAGGAAATAACATGGTTTCGTGAGCTACCTCAAAATTAAAAAGTTTCAGAAGAAAACATGTTTTCACTTGTACTAACTTTAAATTGGAATCTTGTAAATAAAAGACGAGACTTATATAGGATAAGTTCCCAACACGTTGGTAAAATAAAACTTTTGTTTTCGAAACAAACAAAACCATTTTGAATATAATTACGTATTTTCAAAGAAAGCCCTTTTATACTTTGGCCAACTATTTAAGAAGAAAGACGAAATTCGGTTGTTGGTTTACTTTCTATTTTTTACTGGATCAAAGTTCAATTCCACAGATTGAGGTAGATGATTCATTCATTCATTCATTCATTCAATGAAAGATTTATAAAATTACCATTTGTTTATAAAAACTATATAATTTTATATAAGATGTTAAACTTGAGATTAGCCGGCTTTTGATTGTAGGTTAATGTTACTTTATTTCAACACTAAAGCCGATTCTGAAGGCTTTAATTTTAGTTTTAGTGCTATCAAAACGAAATTTTCTTCATTGCAAAATATCCCTTAAGTATTAGGAACAGAAGCTAAATTACTTTGAAAGAAATTATTAATAATAAATAGTCTGCTAGATATTTATTTTTCTATTTAAAATATTTTAGTATTAGCTAAAAATAAAAACCCTCCAATCAGTTGTTTCGCTGCGTGATTATTAGTACTACAAGTCCAATACAAATGGGCCAATGAGCCAACCAATAATCTCCTCTATCAAAAGCTAACAAAGTCTTTGCCATTAGCGTTATTGTGTTGGAAAAATAGTAACATTTTTTTCTAGCCCATGTCGTACCCTCAAATATAAATTTTAGATCAACGACCGAAGTAAACCAGAGCAAAAATTCAAGAACCTTAGCAAATTCGTACAATTGCTTATATCAGGCACAAGTAGCGGGAAATTATCTCAGTAGGTAATTATTGCTTACTTACTGCGCATGATTCATCCTTCAATATTTGGTTACTCTACATCAGTCGGCGCTATGATCCAATGATCTTATGACACTGATTTTTGCTTTCATAAAATAGATCTTCGCGTGCCGAAATAAAGATCTATTCAACTATTCTTCCAGTATCGTAGGGATACAAATTGAAAATGAAGACTTAATTCCAACATAATGAGGTTTAAAATCGGTAGGCAAGTAATATGGATTCATTTGTTTAGTACAGTGACCGAGATTCTAGAATACGCGTAAGAAAAGACTTAAATTATCTTTATTTTTGTTGCTACAAGCGAAAAAACATGCAGCGTGAAAGGGACGGATCCAGGGCGAAAGGAAAAAAAAAATAGTTTTACATTTTTGTTAAAAAAAAATTTTTTTTTTTTTTATTCGTCAAATGAAGAGAAAAGTGTTTGAAGCCTTTATTCAACTATTACAATTATTTCTATCGAAGAAAATTTATCCAAACATTGAAAAAAAAAAACCCCCAGATTATAAGAAACTACATTGTCATATTTTTCGACCAAAGGTAGATTATGTATCCGATTCTATAGTTAGAACACTAAATATGTCAATCCCGGAATCTCGGGATTTTTTCAATACAAAAAAACATTCCGTATTATAATATGAATTTCCGAATAGACTCTTATTAGTAATAAACTAATTACCCATACGATTCTGATCTTATTGCGCTTACACTCTTTTCCTGTCTCAGGGAAAAACTAGCAGACACCTAAAACACCTCAGGAGACAGTTGCTCAAATATTTAACATCGCGGGTGCGAGTCTTATATACAAGGTGAATTTGTGAACATCGTCCAAATTCATACTTGAGCCTTGGTAAGTGATCAGCATCATGAATAGGTAACGATTTTTGTAAAATTCATAAAATGTAATTTCGACTCCCCATAGTGATTCACTCAGAACTGGGAGTGAATTACTATGGGAAGTCGAAATTTCATTAAACGAATTTCACAAAAATTGTTACCTATTCATGATGCTGATCACTTACCAAGCCTCCAGTATGAATTTGGACGATGATAAAAAGTCACCTTGTATATGTAAGAATGAAAAATAGAAGGAACGATCTGTGAGAAAGACGATGACTGCTGGTGCGAGCGAGAAGGAAGGAGAGAGAGAGGGACGGAAGAGCTATGGCTGCCCGGGCGATTCTGTGAGAAGACGAGTTTTTTTGTACCATTTTGAGTAGTGTGGTTTATAAGAATAAATTGTATGAAATAAACGCACAGTATTTTTCCTACATATAAATATATATATTGCTACATAAATTAAATAAACCTTTAATTTAGTTCATGTACATTTATTATTTTATTACATATATTTTTATTGGATTACATTTGACGTGGAAAAAGTGTATTACGTATACCTATTTTGCAAAATAAACTATTTGAATTTGAATTCGAGCAATAATGCATTAAATTTATGATGTTTTGAAAATTTTTAATGCCCTCTAAAGCCTTTTATTTTTTGAAGCGGCCCTTTCAAAAAACTTGCGTTTTAGAGGTGTTTTCATTTATTACATTGGAATTTAATATGACGGCCGTGGTACATAAAAAAAAATTACTACCTGTATTATGATAAAAGTGTTATTATCTAAAACCTAATTTGAAAGGAAATGATATTTAAATCATGGTTTAGGCCTATAACGATTTTATTTGATGCAGGAAAATGCAAGTAATCGTAAATCGAACGGCCGAAGTATTGAGATCAAAGAGTGACACATATTTTTTCAAAATTTAAATTCTTATTATGTAAAAATACAACACAAAAGAATACAACGTTTTTCCAGAAAAAACCCGAATACCTGTGCCTTAACCCTTAAATGCATGGTGATGTAAATTTACATCAACTCATTTAGCAACGAATATTTTATTTATATATAAAACATTTTTTAACATCTTTGTTACTGTGGCACCTTTCTAAAGGACTATTACATGAAATTAAACGGAATGAAAAAGTACACCGTTTTATTTGCTTTTTTTTGACATAAACATATATTTTTGTAGTATTTGCAAATAAAATAGTACAAATCTGAAAATAAGTGGTTGCGAAAAAAACCAAAGTAATTTGTTTATTAATTAATTTTTTTGTGTTTGAAAATACAGTTTTTGGTAAACTCGTGTCAAATAACTGTTTTGACCGAAAAAGAAAAAAAGAAAAAAAAAACATTTTCTATACAAATTTAAAGAAAATCATGTTTTTTTTTATTATATTCGATTTTACTTCTAAAACAACGACAAAATTTTTTTTTTATTTTTCTCATATCATTAGACTAGTTCTCTATCGTATATCTCACTTTCATTTAAAAAGAAAAAATCATGCATTTAAGGGTTAAGCATAGCGTAATGACTAATGAATCTAATGATACTTACTTCTAACCTTTCTGAACCCAAGCAAATAACAATAAACTAAAATTGTACTGATCTTACCCTAAAAGGTTCCTTGAAAAAACTACCGCCGTAACGATGAGAACCGCCTCCAAATATACTCGGTAGTTCTCTAGTTATAAGCGAACATACAATACAGAAAAAAGTTATATTTCATATATGAATAGAAAAAAACCTGCATATATTTCAGCTGCCTATCTTGGTTTTTAGCTCTTTAAGGCGATTACCATCGCCAAATTAGCAGCTCGATATTTGTCACTACAAATATCAACGGAACCGACATTGAAATAACGTTCATATCAGCGCGCAATGCATAGTGGCTGTTACGACGCTCGCTGCGTCCTTGATAGGGCGAAATAGGAGAAAATTATACTTTTCACATGGGCGTCATTGTTCGATTGAATAATTCTATGTTATATTTATAGCTATCAAGTTTATCTATTTATCAAAGAATAAATGAATTAAATCACCTAAGCCGCTTAGGAGCAGTAGGAAATTCAAGCCAAAAAACACCATTCAGTTAAAACAATTTTTCATATAGAAGTTTTGGTGGTACGAAAAAGAAAAATGTTGCATATGTTGTCCTAGAGTTGATAATCCATAATACAATTTTTCAATATTTTTGGTTTGGCCATAAAAGAGGAGTAGGCTTTACAAAGTACC
Source organism: Ypsolopha sequella (assembly GCA_934047225.1). Classification (NCBI taxonomy): domain Eukaryota; kingdom Metazoa; phylum Arthropoda; class Insecta; order Lepidoptera; family Ypsolophidae; genus Ypsolopha; species Ypsolopha sequella. The sequence goes on along the minus strand of OW203984.1, from coordinate 23,769,410 downwards.
CATTTGGCGGTATTAAGGGCCTTAAAAGATAAAAATACCAAGCTACATAATTTATGCAACCTCAACTAAGCTTGGAGCTTAAAACTCGAGGTCATCGCACTGAGCTTTATTCCGCTGTCTCCAACGAAATCTTGTTACTTTTTTTTGCTTTGAGATACGGAGTACAAAGTCTAAAGCTCAAACCTGAAAGGTAACGACCTGTATCAAACAGGAGGCATTTTGCAGACAACATAGAAGTATCTTTTAAGAAGATGGCATACCCTAGCAACTTTTTTTATTACCCGTCCAGCACAATAAGTCCTACGGCAAAGACTTTATTTGCTTGTCATAGAGGCGATTATATGTTGGCTCTTTGGCCTCTTTTTCTTGAACGCGTAATACTAGTGATCACGCAGCGAAACAACAAATTGGTGTGTTTTTAGCTAATACTGAAACATTTTGTAGGGAAAAAAATATTGAATTTAGGTGATATACCTTCATATTTCTATTACCTATTTTATGAAAAAAAAATCAAGTTGATCTCTTAACCGCGTTCTTGAAGCGAACGTTTGATAACCAAAAAAAGAGAGAGTGCAAAAAATTTTTTTTTGACAAAAGTATAAATCTTAGTACATTGTTTATACTTTATACGTAACATCCCTAGAGAAAAGATTAATAAACCAAATATATTTTTTCAATACAAGGAGAGTCCGAATTTCTTCAAACGAATCCTAGATAGACTGGAGTTGGTCATGCTCTAGGCTCAGGTACAGGCTTAACAAAAACTTTGTGTTTTAAGGTGGTTCTTACAGCTGATGATCGAGAAAGCCACAATCTAGGTCGGGTTATACTCAGATGTTAGTTTAGTCAAAAATTTGAAAAAAAATATGTCGTATACTACAGAATATGTGAAATGATGTGCATTTATTAGAATTTTAAATTTTTTAACAATGCAAAGAAACAAATTGAAACTTAGTCGAATTCACGATATTATAACAACAAATATGTGGCTTTGATTGTTTTTGAAGAATTTTAGCTACAATTTTTCTGATACTTTTTAAGTATTTTTGTACCATCCAAAGCAGCGACGTAATGCAGACAATGCAGTGCTCGCTGATATGAACGTTATATATATAACGAATATATTTTCTGTCAATACTTGTACCGACACAGGTCGACTCAAGGTCGCTGGCAGCTACAACAGCCTTAATTTATTTGATCTTTCTTATGATATATTTTTTGGCTGTCAACAATATTATATTCGAGAGTCGGATTATATGATTTTATGTAGAATAATTCCTGTAAAAATTCAACATTTATAATTAAAATTCATGCACTAACAGAATACAAATACGGTGTATGACGCATCGTTTAAATTTTGATATTTTCAAATATTTTAATTTTCTCTTACATACAACATGTCTCTAGCATATGTCTGTTGTGTTCAATGCAATGACTTTCTCTTTTGTGCCCTGGCTAAGTAGCATAGACAATGTTTATATCGTTTATGTGAAATTGTTTAAATACCTTTTAATTGAGCTTATTTTACATTTTATATTATTTTATATTGTATAGTTTATTTGTATCGACTTTTTTACTAAATAGCATTTTATTTAAAAAAGAAGTCAAACACTTCGTTTCTTCAAAAGAAAAAGACAAATTACAGATTGAAATTACAAAAAAGGAACCTATAAATATAACAAAATATTGTAATAAGAATCTGAAAGCGTTTTTGGAAAAAAAAACACATTATATTCTGCGTAAATAGGATACAAATTCTAAAAGACAAAAATCACTTGATATTTCAATATTCTTCACCGTCCGTTAAAACTAAGGTTTAAATATAATAAAGTCAAAAACGTGATAGATACTAAACAGAGGAAGGGATATATAAGGTTAAATAATATTAGTTGGCGAAACTTAAAACATAGTACTAGTATATATGAACAACTGTTTGTATGGAAGCTAAGCGAAATTCGCAACTTTTTTTCTCTTCCTCCCATACAAATTGCCCCGATCAGCTGACTGGTCCAGTATGGAAAGGTGAAAACAAATTTTAAGAATGTCGCTTAGCTCCCATACAAAAAGTTGTTCATATAGACTAGTGATACCCATGTTTTGAGTTTCGCTAACTAATATTATTTAACCTCATATATTATGTTAGAGGTCAAAGACTCGTTTTAAATGGTAAAATGAAAAAGAATACATCAGATACCAATAATATTAGAAGAAAGTGTAGATAGGTAATAGCCGATCCGCGATTGGCACGTTCAAACTTGGCTAATTTGCCAACTTGAACGCAGTACCGCGTCGGTGTCAGCGCACGACGGACGTCGCACGGGACAACGCACAGCAACATTATAGGTCTTGGCTCTTTTTCGCTCGCGATAATTATGACGTCTACGTGTGAATGTGACATTGCAATACTACGTAATTGACTGAAGTCATTTATGTAGTGTGCAGTTTCAGAAGTTAGAATCTCGTGTAGGTATTGTTATAAATTATTGGTTATTTATTTTAATTATCTCATTCCATTTAGATCAAAAAATGATTATAGGTCTACCAGAATCTCATGGCAAATGGGGAAATAAAATTTTGTGGTGTGCAATACTGGGGAAATTGGATTAAACGATCTTGATACTGTTTATTTTTTATTTAGGTCTAGTATTAATGAACATGAAGTATATTAGTTATGTGTATGAAAGAATGAAAAATAAATAAATCATAAATCACTTTGTTTACTAATTTATTTTATAGTATAAAATAAAAGGATATAGAATTCAATTATACGAATAACTTAACACCTCATTCAGAACTAGAAAACGGTTACAAGACTTCTACTTCTATTTTTTGTTCTTCATCAGATGATGAAGATAAAGAGGTATTTATTATAAATCGCCCTATTATAAATTTTTTCCCCCCTCCTTTTTACCAGGCGTGGAAAACACACCATTATTCGATGTGCCCTCACTTACGATTCGCCGTATAGTAGTACTGGAAACCCCTGTAAAGAAGTCACAATTAAGTATCTAAGAAAAATATAACTAAAAGTATCAAAACAACTCACTCCAACTTACCGGTCAACTCTACCACGCGCTTTAAAATAGATGATTGAGTTTGATTAACACCTTCTTCTTCCTTTATTTTATGATAAACATTGAAAACAATATTTCTCGCTTGAGATCGAAGTCGCTTTTTCGACATTTTCACAAAAACAACCAATTGTAAGAAGATAATCACAAAATCTCAGCAGCTTTCGTTCTTTGATTTGACAGGTGACACTGTGACATTGCCATATAAAAATTTATTTTTTGTTTATTTTTTAAATGCCATGAGATTCTGGTAGACCTATAATTACAAAATTCGACGTAAAATCATCTTAGACGAGTTTACAAAGACTCTTCTGTCCGCTGTAGCACTTAAAACCACTTTGCTTGTGCCTCTATTAAATGAACGGCAGGATGAACGGCCTTAATAGCCACTTTAAGACAAAATTCGGAATAAGAATCCTGGAAGAGACAATTTAATTTTAGACGATTATGCTCCCATTTTATTTTACGTATTGTAGAGAATCAGTCAGCTATCTTAAGATTCCATTGTTTTTTTTTTAAGGGCCTTTAAGCTACTCTGGAATTATTATTGCAGTGATATTTAATAATTTTTCAATGACAGGAAATATATAAACGTATATAGTAGGTATATAGGTCTTTACATATGAAATTGCCGAAATTTTCTTACAGATTCATGAGTTCATAGTTCCTGTAATTCAATTGCTATTTCCATTATTTGTTTTTTGTTTGAAGATTTCAAGGTTTTACATCTACGTATGAAATTTTGTTTTTATTGTCAGTTTGATAAACAAATTAAAAATTTCAAAAACAGTTTGTCCTAAATGCCATCCCTTTCCATGATAAGATTCGTAATTATTTTTCACAGCTGAAACTTTTCAAAAATGAAATTAATGTTGCTGTTAGCTTAATGTTGTCTCATTTATACACAAAAGAAATTATATAATTTGGATTTGTCATCCCCAAAAAAAAGCAAATATGTTAGTTCTGAAAATTGAGTTTCCTTTAAATTCTCTATAGAAAACGCCAATTTCATATGTAAAGACCTAATATTATCAAGTAAATATACTCCAAAATTAGCTAGTGAAAGAATAAGAAAATTTGACGCATAAGCTTTACACTTAAAACCTGCTATTCTCGCAACATTTTTCAAACGCTATAATTTTCATACGGCTTTGTTAATCGTTATTTAAATTCCGGGTGATGAAAATTCTACCAAGTAAAACCAATGCTATGAATCCGGGCAAAAGATTTTTATTTCTAAATCTTGATACGTTTCTGTACAAAAAGATTTTACAAATCACTCGCCTTCGGTCTTCGAAAATTATCGCGTGTGTCAGAATTGCCGTCCTACCCATTATTGGAAAAACACCCATTTTTTATATTTAGCTAAATCAGAATAGGCCTTGTAGGAGGGATCAGAGATAGGCCTTGTAGAAGGGATCAGAGATAGGCCTTGTAGGAGAGATCTTAGGCTTTTATAGATCAGCAGCCCAATTCGCCATGTTCACCAGGAAAAAGCTTTTCAGAAAATATAAACCCTTTAATGATCATAATATAAACCAATTTCAATTTTATGCAGTCAATAAAGCCGATTCTGAAGGCTTTAATTTTAGTTTTAGTGCTGTCAAAACTAAATTTCATTCATTTGCTTCATTTGCTTCCCTTATGCATAATAAATAACCAAGATATCCTTTGAAAAACAAAACATTTGACATAGATAATCATGTTTTATGTCACAGCATAGAGGTTAATGTGTATAATATATGTGTCAAAGAGACAAAAAAGACAGCAAATTTCTCTGTTCAACCGTAGCATAGGGTGAAATGATGGTCATAAGATACATTTTTAATAAAATATCAATAATCTTAAGTTAGTTTGCTGCATATACAATGGAATCCATCCATCCATCAGCCCGTATTCGTCCACTGCTGGACATAGGCCTCCCCAATATTACGCCACTCTTGGCGGTCCTCAGTCATCCTCATTCAACCGCCACCCGCAACGTCCTTCAGATCGTCAGTCCAGCGGGCACGAGGCTGGCCTACGCTGCGCTTTGTTGTACGTGGTCTCCATTTCAATGCCTTACGGCCCCAACGGTTATCTCGTCGGCGACAAATGTGGCCAGTCCATTACCACTTCAACTTACTGATTCGGCAGGCTATGTCGGTCACCTTCGATCTCTGACGGACATCTTCGTTTCGGATTTTATCCATCAGAGATATCCCAAGCATAGCCCACTCCTTAACTCGTTGAACGACCTTGAATCGGCGGATCAAGCCTTTGGTAAGAGACCACGTCTCAGCGCCGTACGTCATCACTGGAAGGACGCACTGGTTGTATACTTTAGCCTTTATGCACTGCGGTATACAATGGAATATGGCCGAAAATATATATTATCTCGAAACGGTTTTTCAAATAGATGCCCTCTCATACACAATTGGGCCGCAGATTTTAGGCATTGTAAGAGAAATTATAGTAAAAGACTTATTTGTCGGAAAGTTAGGTATATCCTAGGATGTAGGAATTATCTATCTCGAAATCAGAAATCAGAATCGGAAAATTAGCACGAAAACCGAAATATTGCTTCTAGCTAACATAAAATTGGTCACGCTATTTTGATTTTATTGGTCTTTTGCCTGACTATAATAATAAATTAAAAATTATAGCAGAATATAGAAATAAAAACCAGTTTCTTTTTCTTTGTGGTTAAATATTTTGACTGATTTTGACTATATTTGGTTTGAATTTAGTATTTAAAAATATTTTTATAAATATAAATAATAAAGTATTAATTATTTTCGAGATATATTTCGAGCAACTCGTGGTTACCGATAGTTGAATTAAAAAAAATTAAAGAATTAAAACTATTTTCCTAATTCGACTGACGACGACCACAAGTTAGTCGAAATATATCTCGAAAATAATTAATACTTTTTTATTTATATTTTTAATCTGTTCAAAATAATTAAAAGCTAAAAAAAGGCTTTAAAATAGTATTTAAAAATACAAAAATTTGGAACATAAAGTGTTCCTTATTTGTAAATGTACTTATGTATGTGTAATAATTTCATTTTCCAATGATTCGCAATGAACACAGAAAAGCCACAAAAGATAGGAAATTGCTAAAACGCCATAAACAAAGCATTCGTTTCAGCGAGTAACTTCGCGTGTTCTAGTACTAATTCGATGAAAGAAGAAAGGTCGTAACCGCCCTTTGCAGTAAACTCCAAGGCTCCGCAGTCAGAGGTTGACAACATTTTATTGAAATTATAGGAACAAAGGCACTTTATAGGAATCCAAGTGATAAAAAAGCTATGCACCTTAAGCCTGATTGAATTGACAGTATCCTATTTTTAGACCTAAGCTTAATTACCAAAGGACTATTTTCCTTTGCACTTGATATAATTACTTACAATATCTCTAAGCATCCATTTTTTTCCCAAGGTAATAATGCGCTAATCTATAGCCGAGCGACCGGACGTACCACGTGGACTTATTGATTGTATAGAAAGTATAAGGAAATACGAACTTTGCCGAACAGTGGCGAAGATTTGTATACGCATTATTAGCTTGGGAGTACTGTATAGCGGGTGTAATGAATGTTATACATAAAATTAAAAGCATGCATTGAAGCAATGAAAGCTGGGTATGCGGCTGGGTATGATAGTGTCAATAGAAGAGAAGGAATAAGATGGCCTGCTCTCTAATATTATGTGCTGCTGGATGAGCGGTCGTGTTCCGATTGACTGGTGCAAGGTTGTCATCGGCCCGCTCTATATAAAGGAAAAGGTTAACAGCAGGAATGCAAAAGCCACCGTGGCATAAGTTTTCTTCTATACCGTCGTCTCTGGGCATGGAAAAGTGACAGTGTTGATTCTGGGTCCAAACTTATGTATATGGTGAGGTTCGCATTTTGTAGGATACGTTGTATATTTAAGTTTTACTTGTGAACAAGCACTCTGAAGATGGCTACAGGTCGCAAAAAAAAGATTCTGGTAAACATCAGATCATCCGTATTAGCATCTACGACACATTGGACCTAAAGTCAGACACATATTAGAAATCCACTATTAGTGATACTTCGACTCCTGTACAATGCTTTTTAAGTATAATTTACAATTTTACGGAATCAAAAAAATATCCATAAAAAAGTTGGATTACAAAAATACGGATTTTACGGATAGCGCACCATGGGACTTGGGAGACGGACGCGTTTACTATAGTGAAATATCAGTATATCTTTTATAGTAACTGATTAATTAGTCATAGTAAAGCACAATTTTTTTTTAATTTTTGAAAAGTTTCTATTGTTACCGAAGTTAGCGATAGCGATATTTATCACTTTTAGTATGAAATCGTGTCATATTGACATCACGAGCTCGCTTTTGTTAACCTCACTTTGACTGCCAATAATTTCGTATTTTGTTTAATATATAAAAAAAAATTTAGTACTGTTTTTACAAAACAAAACAATCATAAGCGTTTGTGAACGAAACCCTTTGCCTTCAACATGACCAAAATATGGCATTAACAAAAGGATTATCCCAAATAAGACAACCACATTCTTCAACACAATCCCCACGTCGTCATCCACTTTAACACACCACGTCCGTGTCAAAACTATATTTACATTAACCTGGCAACTTACAGTTTTCACGAAAAACGGAGATGATTTCTTCAAGAGCCAGTAATTGCCTGAGTGACCTTTGGTGAGGTGACCAGACGAAATCTGGATCTAGGCCAACTAATTTAGTACTGCGCTCACCCCCTCGAATGTTAGAGACTGCTGAAAAGCCAGCTTTCACACTCTATACTGCTATTGATCGCGGTGTAAATAGAATCTGTTTCTAATGGATATTTTATGCCATCGTAAACTCGCCATACAAAACCAGTTTAAAATGTCTGGAAAGACAATAAAATACATTTGCTTCGAATCAGCTGTCTTCGAAAACCAGTCCTGGAAACTGCAACGCTAGTCAAAGATGGAAGGAAAAAATATTGTCTGCTCACTGTGCAGTTAAAATGTTTAGCTGTCCATAATATTATCATGTGAAATGAGAAACCCGCTTTGGATGTGTATTTTGGGGGTCAGTTAATAAATGGAAACCTTTTGTCAAAGCTTTAATTATTTCTGTATGGCTAGGCCGATTAAGCAACGTATTGGCACCAATCACACTGATCTCGATAAATGTTCGATAACTATTACGTCACATAAAAAAAATAAGTGGTTTCAAAGCCTTTTCAAGCAGGTTACGTTTATTCACAGATCCATTTTGTACGCTTGACAAGACTTTTTACCATTTCCGGAGTGAAATTCAATTCGGATCCAACATCGCCTCGTTTCTCTACCCCTGGCGATAAAGGCCATGTCGTCGAATGCCGCGACCGAGACCTTGCCAGGTCAGGCTTCCTTGGGTTGGCCTTAGCGAATTAATTATTACCCGGCTAATTGTGGATGTCATTGGAAGCCTGGCCATCCCATGGATTTAAAAGGTGGGACTACCCGCTTCTACCTTTATCTACCCCTCCCCATGGGTGCCGGGAAGGTGGCAGGAGCACTTGGGAATCCTGGGTAAACTTACCGATGGAACCTCCGAGTCTTGAGTTGTGTGATTCGAGCCAGATAACCAGTATAGTTAAAATTGGCATTGCACTAATCTATGAAAAACTTAAGGCACCCCTTGCCTTGGATACGCTTACTTTCTGCCGCCGCCCATGCCCCTCCCCTAAAGTGATGTTGCAACAAGGCTGGGTGTAAATAGGCGGGTAAAATCACATACTGTACCGGTTTTACTGATCTTTTTGAAAAGAGCCCCAGGAAAAGACAAATTGGACTTCTTCATACAAATTGGTAAAAACCTCAGCTCTACTAGAGGAATAATTGACAGGCATAAAAGTAACTCCAGCCAATCTCTGGTGAAAGAAATAGCAAAAGACCTAATGGTTGAAACACTCCTCAGTCCATATTAAACCCTCAATTCCTTCAGCACGACACGACTCTGCAATTTATCCGTTTAAATATCTTCGGCGCACGAATACGAGGCTTTCTGAAGAATTATGGGTTAAATGGCATAGTAATAAGACCAAATCACGGAATGGCCGACCCTGAAGGGAATGGCTGGGTGACTTAGCTTTCTCTTTGTAATGGAAATTCGCATTTAATTTGATCGTTCAATTAGTATTGGTAACATTCGTTTAGTTATTTATTGGAAAGCTTGTCTGTTTCAATAATTTCACTATATACAAATTATACAATAAAAAATTCTGTGTAAGATTTTTTGTAATATTACAGATTTGTACTCAAATTATTAACTATAAAGACCAAACACTAGCGCCCAATTAAAAACAATGTTTGCTACAAAATTGTTCTTAATATTCAAAAAAAAAATGTAATTGTGAGTTCCTAAAAAACCTAGATTCGTTGGCAAATCTAATCGTTATAAATCTAGTATAATATCCTTATGAAATCTGTTTTTGCATTTATTACATTGTTTTTAGCTGGGACCTGTTTTTTAGGCATTGTAATTATTTCTTGTGATACGTCACATCACAAATCTGAAGAATTAATACAGGCACTAAACACTTCCATCGAACTATAGTTACTTACATAAGTTATATAGGTGAATAACTATTGTAAGTTGCTATTTTACGCTTTTTAGTATAAATACTAATCGAAATATTATTGTTTCAGGTACGTATTCAGTGACTTTCCATTATTATTCGCAAGGACGACTAACACGTACATGGTAAATATTTATACTTTTAATCAGGTCCTCTAAAAAGGCCGCTTTGGAAGAATCATTTATTATGATTCCGTTCTAATACCGTCTCTTTTGCACGAGTGAAAAAGCTCTGACTCTATCCTACTTTCAAATCATTTTATGATTCACCCAAGTCTGCCTTTTTAGATCCCCTGGTTGTCTCCCGTTTAATTTTCATCACATTATTGTATACGTCAATTTGCTACTTTTCTAATCGTATAGAATTCACGTAAATATTTAAAAAAAATGTTATATTGAAATTCCTACATTTTTTATTACTATATCAGCAACAATGAGTTTTATAATCTGCTACTCTTTTACAAATAAAGACTAATTCCATTTAAATGTCAAAAGAAGGTTTTGTATCTTTACTATGAACAGAGATTTCCTAGAGAAATTTGACACAGTTAATAAAATAACCCACCGAAATTAAACTTGCTTTTACGTAATATTTGCCGTTACACTCGGGTATTTTCCGTATCAAGCCCTAATCCATCGGAATGGAAACTGATACTCATCTTCAATTAACATGTAACAATATAATCGTCTTATTTATAATCAGCATCCCACAGCAAATCTAATTATACCCAGCGAATTACATAGGACTCGGCGGGGTTCCTTAATAGTAAAAGCAGCGGGGGGCAGGGGTACATCGCGTGCGGCCTCGAGGTGGCCCTGCACTTGACTGGGTTCTGAAGTCTGATAATAAACTCCTAATGCCTTTGATAGCACGTGTTGTCATACTACTTACTTAGTAGGAATGTACTTAAGCCGATTCTGAAGGCATTCATTTTAGTTTTAGTGCCGTCAATACATAATTTTTTCCAAAGTAATTTAGCTTCTGTTCTTAACACTTATGAACTATTTTGCAATGGTGAAAATTTTGTTTTGACAGCACTTGAACAAAAATTAAAGCCTTTAGAATCTGCTTCATTACCGGGGCAATGCGTTGTAAGGGCATAGAATACTTGATTCACTTCAAACCAATGAGGTTTTATATACTTTAGTATAATACAAGATCATAGCTTCAAACAGAAATGTTAATACAAGTCCCTTTTTTGACACAATACAGGATAACAAAGAAACTGACATGTTTTTATATTTATTTATTATTATCAAGTAATCAATTTTAAGTTTCCATATGCGAAATGGGTTCCTAATATGACATATACGACATACAGACATCCATCCATCAACCTAGTTCGTCCACTGCTGGACATAAGCCTTTCCAGGACTTTGCCACTCCCGGCGGTCATCCTGGAAGAATTGCCCATACTCACATACGCTGGGCAGGCGGGTTGGTGAGCGCGGTGTCGGAACCCTCGCACCAGTGACGCCGCTACCCGTCACCAGTCTGTTCCATATAAGGCCCGGCTATTAGGGATGGATATACCGCCATCCATCGGTCCCAGGCATGGTTGGCCTCCTGGTTTTTTCTTTAGTCATATAAAATGTACTAAAGTTGCTATCAAAATTTTGTTTAACCTGCCCCCCTATTCTGTATCTTTGGTTGCCAACTGGACTGGGTGCATATCCTCAAAAACATAGATAAAAACTGAACTTTCAAAATTGTCTTTAGTGGGTATTGAACTATTTACGAACTGTGTCGTCACTTCAAGTGCGAACATATCCTTGGACAATCGGAATTCGATAGTATATCTATGGTTTTGATCAGTGGCGTGCACAGAACTTTTTGCTGGAAAAGCAATAAGAAGGTCAAGTTTAACAATAAAAAAATATGAAAAAATTTAAATACTACTTTGAAAAAAAAAACCTTTGGATGCCGCCAGGGTAGACACTGTCTACCCTAGAGTGACAATTTCCATACAAACTTTATTTTTCAAAGTGTTATTTTAATTTTTTTTTATATTTTTTGTTGTCAAACTTTGCCTTCCCCGTTGCTTTTCCGGAAGAAAGTTCTGTGCACGCAACTGTTTTTGATGATAGGCACCCAGTCCAGATGGCAACTGGAGATACATAATAGGCCCGCTGGTCCTAGATACTGTTAAAACCACAGAACATATTATAAGTTAAAACCCATCTTATAAAATATAATTGCAGTCCATATGTCATTCCAAATTGTCAAACCAGGAGAATTGGTGGCAAAAAAGACCTCATTTCAATAAATATTTGTATCCAGCCGAATCGCTTCATTCGCATACCTGTTTAACAGGTCCCTGGAAAAAGATTCCAAAAATAATGTACTATTTTATCTAAATAATACATTATTTACTGAAGTAGATATGCAAGTTCTAAAAGTGATGTTTTTTTTTCCTGAAAATATTTCAGTAGGTTAAATTTGATTAATCATAAATTGTTATGATAACAGTTAAACAGTTAAAGGTAAATTATTTTTGCAACTGTCTCAGTTATTGTAAGCATGTTTTATATTTGGATAGAATGTACCATCTAGGAAAGTCCCGTTGATCCATTAAATAATGATTCCTCTAAATAATGATCATGGAAGAGACGAAAAGCAAGTCAGCAGAACGTACTTCTACATTTGCTTTGAAAAAAACCGGCGAAGTGCGAGTCAGACTCGCGTACCTAGGGTTCCTTATTGTGGATGATAAATTTAATTTTGACATGTTTTTTCGTGAATTTCTCAACCGCTTTATTTTTCCTGTAATCTTTATGTAAACACATAATTCCATGACATATTTTTCGGTCCACCAGTTTTGGAGATAAGGGGGACATACATTTTATATGTTTTTTTAAGGACTTCTCGAAATAGATGCAATTAAATATAGCCAAACTATATATTTTTACAATCAGCTTTTAATACCTACAATTTGATACACATATTGTATTAAAAATATATATATAGAGACATATATATTAATTTTTAGGGTTCCGTACCTAAAGGGTTACCAACGAGACCCTATTACTAGGACTCCGCTGTCCGTCTGTCTGTCTGTCCGTCCGTCTGTCACCAGGTTGTATCTCATGAACCGTGATAGTTAGACAGTTCAAATTTTCACAGATGATGTATTTCTGTTGCCGCTATAACAACCAATACTAAAAAACAGAATAAAATAAATATTTAAGGGGGCTCCCATACAACATACATGTTATTTTGCCGTTTTTATAGATAATGGTACGGAACCCTTCGTGTGCGAGTTTGACTCGCACTTGGCCGGTTTTCTTTTGTTATGTTTCTTATTTGGGCTCAACTTTTAATAAATCGCTTTAGTTTTCCTGTAATTTGCCAGTTATGATCTATAATCGAAATTTTTTTCATATTTTTCGATCTACCAGTTTCGAAGATAAGGGGGACATGCATATTTTTGTGGTTTTTTAAATATTTCTCGAAACCAGTGCCAGTAAATATAGTAAAATATTTTATATTTTTACAATAAGCTTTTAAATATCTGCAATTCGATCCCCATATTATATTCTTAGTATAATATTTTTTATTTTTCTCAGTTTTGTTTTGTTGTTTTCATATTTTTTTACAACGTGGTATGTGGGCAAACTATTTTTGTGCCTTTCATGTGTTTATCTTTGACGGACGGACGGACGGACAACCTCCATAAGGTTCCTTTTGTCCCTTTTAGGTACTACGGAACCCTAAAAATATAAGTTTTGTAACTACTTCTATGTGTTTTGTAAGTTTTGCTTTAGTTTTTTGAAATAGCCGAAAAAATATAGTTTTTTGTTTCTTTTCTGCCTACATTTAATATTATGAATGGCGCACAAAATGTAGGCCACTTTTAATTATTGAGAAAGGCTCTCATCTTACAACCAAATGCTTGTTATATAAGTACAACATAAAAGCTATAGAACTTCTTCGTTGTTAGTTGATTTGCAATCAAAATAATTAATCTACTTCGACGATGCGTCGGACGCGGATCCCCAACAATATGATTTTTGAACGTCGTACTCGACATGTGTTGATGGTAACTAGCATAGTGACGTCACACGAGCTACTCCACTGTTACGTAGAAACTTTTTCAATGGGGTCAAGTACTGCGAGCCGAGTTATGAACACAACTACCACGTTGCGCGAAGCATTGAAAAATGCACACATGTGAATGGAAAATAATATTATTTCTCCCTTGTGTGCAAATGGGCCATCCCGCTCAACTGCCACTGAAAAAGCCGCTATGTGTGACGTAGGTTTGACCTCAATGGAACTTTGCACACATCTTTATAGATAGGATACATGTATGTGCCGATGAATCTGAACTTTACAATAATACAGTAGAAATAAAATATTTTTTTCAATGCAAGTGCTCGTAAAGGCCCACTTTTAATTCATCAAAACCGAACAGAAAGTCGATTATTTTGCCCTAGGGCTTTATTATTATTATTTTTTTTTTACGAAAAGTTGGCTTACGTGCAACCTTTACTGTGTACCATAAATGTTATACTTTTTTTCCACTGTTTAACGGCTCTGGATACAGTCCTTTTGAGCCAATCATAATTTAAAGTTCACAAGATCATATTTGTTTTATTTCCTCACACTATGCATTAAAAAACGTAGTATGATACACGGGCGTAAGAGCAATAAATTACTCGGCTACGTTTAAAACACTCGCTACGCTCGTGTTTTAAATCGTCCTCGTAATTTATTCCTTTTCGCCCTTGTAGCATAAACTACTATTATGATTCCATGTGTGTCTACCGAAGTAAGTCTATTAATAAAGCAGATTCTGAAGGCTTTTTTAGCTATAGTGCTGTCATACAAAATAGATATTTGGAAACCTAGATATCCTGTCATCCAATCGGAATAAACACACACGAACAAAAGAATATGTATAATTTACACATGATTTTATGCCATTTGTATGAACCATGCATCCACCGTTGGACTCTTTAAGTTTATCGCGTGATAATGCATAATGTAATTCCGGTGACTATAATTCTATAAAAGACATATTATGAAATAAGTTTTTATTTGAAAATCTTGTCACGTTTCTGTATAAGAGGTCTTCAAAAATCACTGTCCTTCGTTATATTTTCGCATGTGCCAGAAATTCCGGCGCGACTATTCTAGCACTGCAAGTGTCGGCCATATACGACATTAGTGTGAAAAGCACCATGCTATATCAAGTGAGTGACTAAAGCCGTACAAATGACGATAACGAAATTTAACTATAACGACTAGGTTTTATATCACTATCACTTCACTATCACTACATAGTATAAAACAAAGTCGCTTCCCGCTGTCTGTCTGTCCCTATGTATGCTTAGATCTTTAAAACTACGCAACGGATTTTGATGCGGTTTTTTTTAATAGATATAATGATTCAAGAGAAAGGTTTACATGTATAGAATGAGAACGATATACATGTATAATAGAGAATTCTAATGTGATGTCGTATATAAACACATTTTTTGCGCTTACATTGCAAACGCTGGCTGAACCCTACGAGATAGATCAAAATAATGTACTACAGTATTGTACACCTTAAAAAGGTCTACAAAAAAGGTTATAGTCCATATTATGTATATCTCTTAGAGATTTACTTTTTACGAGAAATAATGGCTTATTTACGAAGCGATTTTAAGCAATACAGCATTAATCCTTATCCAATATATTTAGTATCAGCATTGCACCCGTGCGAAGCCGGGGCGGCGGGTCTACCGCGTAATTCTGATTTTCATCAACATCAACTTGAGATTGAAATTTGTCGTGCGTGCGACGACGCCCGCCTAACATGCCATCTCTTTTGCACGCGTTGAATTTCGCATGCATTTGCTTGAAGTTGATACAAATCAGAATTACGCGGTGGACCCGCGGGTCGCTAGTTGAAAATATTTATCAGAATCATAAAAATCACCTGACATCTGCCTTCGTTTTCCGCATGTGCCAACATTGCGCAAAAGTAAACAAACATGAGGTTAAGGTTAAACGTCAGCAGCTTAGCACAAAATGCATAACTTAACTATACTGGTGGACATAAAAATCGACTCAAACATTGTTGTCCTACATTCAAGGGAATAACCCAATCATCCAAACATAAACATATGAAATATATATCATTTTAAAGGTATAGGCCTCCACTTTTGAATAAATGCATTTTGGTTTAAAAGTATTCGCTATACAGGACGTGAAATTCATTTAATTAATTAAAAACTTATTAGGTCAATGAAGAACCGGCTGCAAGCAGATATAAGGGCTAGAGGGGGGAACACGAAGTACTAATGTTAAACTTAATTAATGAATAAATGAAAGATTTTGAAAAAGAAGGTTTTTTTTTAATTTTTCGCTATTTGATTATTTCAATATTTATTAATTCATCACTTAAAAAAAAAATTACAGCCTGTATCGCAAATACTTTAAGACAAAAATGCATTTAATCAAAGGTACTTTAAGGTACCCTATACCTTTAAAATGATATGTTATATATTTCATATGTTTATGTTTGTATGATTGGGTTATTTCCTTAAATGTAGAACAACAATGCTTGAGTCGATTTTTATGTCCACCAGTGTATGTTTTACTTGTTTAGAAATTAAAAATTGAAAAGCTTTTCGATCTGTGCCATTAGACGCCAAAAGTTCAGTATTAGTGAGATTTATAAAGCAAGAGTTTGAAAAATTCTCAAAGCTAACTTAAAATGCTGTTTTAACTTTGTTTAAACACGTGATAAATACTTAACACATTCCATTTACAATTTCGAAAAAATATTCTATAAACAGACACGACTCTTTACTACTTTATTATTTGCACAGATTATAGATTTAACGTTAACGTGTTTAAACAGATGGTAGAGCTGATGCCGGGCTTGACTGTGACTGTGGAGGTACCAACTTGGGAGACCTCCTCGAAGTAATTCGGGGGAGAGTAAGAGGACAGCTCACAGGCAAAAAACCAGGAGGCCCACCATGCCTGGGACCGATGGATGGCGGTATATTCATCCCTAATAGCCAGGCCTTATATGGAACAGACTGGTGACGGGCAGCGGCATCACTGGTGCGAGGGTTCCGGCACCGCGCTCACCAACCCGCCTGCCCACCGTGTGTGAGTATGGGCAATTCTTCCAGGATGACCGCTGGGAGTGGCAAAGTCCTGGAAAGGCTTATGTCCAGCAGTGGACGAACTAGGCTGATGGATGGATGGATGGATATAGATTTAGGTATTACATAGTCTTATATTATAACGTTTCAAATAAAGCTTCATCTACCTCCACATCAGACTAAAAGCTAGGCAAATATTGACTCAAGAAATATTTTCCCTTCGTATTACGAGTAGAGTTGCCAGATGGTAAAAATGTAAAAGAAGAACAGCTTACAAATGAGGAGGCAAAAAAGGAGGATTTTGGAAATATAAAAAACACATTCTTGTATAAAAGTTAAAAAAAAAAGTTCGAAATGTTTTAAAACTTCAGTTCAGTATAATTTTTCGGAACTAAGTATTAACGTAATTCAGATTACATTTTTAGAACTTACATACTCACGCCTCGCCTGTCTCCCAGAGGGGTAGGCAGAGATTTCCTACGACTCTGGAAGATGGCGTGATTTCCATCTACTACGATCCTGACACACCTATTTCGCCTCTTCCACATCCATAAGCTCTTCTGTTCCGGGTACTTTTGATCTATAGAACATTTGAAAATAAACCTAAATGCAAGGGGTTTAAGCTAATATTTGAAAGTCTTGTCCGTGTAACATCGGTCTAACCATAGACTATTAGTCTATGGTCTAACTAATAAATGTCGATGACGTGCGTGAATTTTGAAAAGAAGAACATTCTATTGTTGAGGGAGGGCGGGAGGAAAATTTGTGAAAAAGGTGGAAAGTCCTCCATTTGTATGTCATCTGGCAACCTTAAATTTACGAGGCCGTCTCCTGAGCGGCCGAGATATATATCTCTCACTTCTAGATATAAGTAGGTATTTGTGATGTCTACGATGTTACTTATTTTCTTTTTTACCGGCAAAAATGTCAATAACATCATGAATATTACACATAATTCGTAAGAACTGCCATATTATCTCTGGAAGACTCTTTCCTACTTGCATTTTGTACTTATTTAGGTACCATGTCGCATCAATCGTCAAGCATGTCTAAAGTTTATAGGTACTTACGAGTTATGACCCGATTGCATGCGATTGTCTGTATTTATAGTTGCAATTTGACTTGAACTAGAATTTTAGAACTTCAATAAAACCAAAAATGATTTACAACATTGGTGACAATTTCTTACGAGTATGACAAATTTGCATTCGCCATTTTGAATGAGCTATATTTTTATTTGCGCGCCACGAGCGCCCAATACCAAAAACAAACTTTTTATGTTTGCCCAGTTTATGGACGAAACCGCTCTTAAACCGATTGACCAAGTTACGCAACCTGAAATGGTTATTTATCAAAAGGTGCTGAAAAGCGTTTTGTGCTGCTAAAAAGCTCACAACAAACGCTGAGCTCCTTTTTGCCATATAATAATTATTCAAATTAATGCTTTTTATGTATTATAAGATTACCGTTTTGTTTTTTGTTATATACTTCGATAGAGACCACAAGTAAAACGTATTCTAAGCTTTAGACCCTGTGACTGACAGACGAACGGATTGTGGAGGCTTAGTAATAGCAGTGGCGTGCACAGAACTTTTTGCTGGAAAAGCAAACAATTGGTCAAGAACAACAATAAAAAAATATGAAAAAATTTAAATATCAATTTGAAAAAAAAAAATTGTAATACGCCAGGGTAGACAATGTCTACCCTAGAGTGAAAATTTCCTATACAAACTTTTTTTTTTCAAAGTGATATTTGAATTTTTTCATATTTTTTTGTTGTTATTCTTGACCAATTGCTTGCTTTTCCAGCAAAAAGTTCTGTGCACGCCACTGAGTAATAGGGTCCCGTTTTGTACCATTCGAATACGGAATCCCAGAAATTAACATTTTTATGGGTGCACGTTTTTCTTATTTTATATTTGTATACGGAAACAACTGAAGTGTTAACTCCTGCTTCGCATATTATTTTTATTTTACAATATACTTCTCAAGTGCATGCTAATTTTAACTACAACTTACGTCATAGTAACGAAACTATAGTTTTCGTACGCGGCTCCACCCGCGCGAAACAATATAATAACAAATTATTGCTGTTACTTGTAACAGTAGAATCCGGATATAACGACGGTCAAGGGACGTTGTACTAACCGGACGATGCACAAAACGAACTAATATCACCTCATAGTAAATTGTACAATAACCTAACTTAAGGTTGCGTCTACGTCGTTGAAAACGGTTGGTCGTTTTAAACAGAGTCGTACTAAACGGATTTCACTGTATGTATAATAAATCATTGATAATTTGTTTGCTGTACGCACTTCCATCACACGTTCCGTTCACTATTGTCAAAAATAATACAAAAGTGGTACAATATAGGTAGATATCCAAACTTTTCAAATCAGTTTTCATTATACAAGCAACGAAAAGAATTGAGGCTGTTGTAGCCGCCATTGAGTCGACCTGTGTTGAAATAAGGTTCATATCAGCGCGCACTGCATTACGTCGCTGGGTCTCCGGATAGCACAAAAAAGGCGCTTAAAAATACCTGAAAAATAAAAAAAAATTTTTGGCTAAAAATTTTCAAATCTTTTCAATGGAACTCGTTTATTGTTATAATATCGTCAATTTGACTAAGTTTCAATTTGTTTCTTTTCATACTTAATTAATTAAATGAGACCTTAGTATTAAATTGGACCCTGTTTTGATATTTAATTAGTTAAATTATAAATAAAAAAAATTAAACTCTAATCAAAGCATATAATTCCACATATTCTCTAGTATAAATATCGTATATCTTTTTCTATTTTTTTTTTTTACTAAATTAACATCTGAGTAAAACCGGATCTTAATTGTGGCTTTCTCGGTCACCAGCTGTAAGAAAAAACTGATTACAATATCACTCAATAACACCGATTCGGCGCAACACAACCTGACTTAATTAACAGTATAGGACACTTACTATACTCTTTGATTAACAGGACTAAACTTAATTTAAGTGTTCTGTCCTTTTCTTTCTGTATTGAAAAGACAAAGACGGGACGCTCAAAATAAGGTTAGTTTTGTCAGTTGTGTTGCGCCGAATCGACACCAGTAGCAACCGTTTTTCCTTAAGGTTAAACGTCAGTCGCTTACCGCAAAGTGCATAACTTAACTTTGTTTTTTAAGTTAATAAATAAAAATATTAAAAATATTTTGGTCTGTGGCAATTGACGCCAATAGTTCAGTATTAGCACAAAATAGATACTACCAGAAGGCCGACTCGACGACGGAGCGAAAACAGACGCACACATGCATAGACGCGTACGTATGATTACGTCGGCAGAATTTTGTATTGTCATTCACCCGAGTATTTCCGAGATCGTCGTACGTACGCGTCTATGTGTGCGTGCGCCTGTTTTCGCAAGTTTGCGGAGTAAACATTCTGTAAGTAGTTACTTTGTGGTATTAGTGAGGTTTATAAAGCAAGGGATGGAAATTGTATACACAAGTAGTCATGATCTTTTCAAAACTAACTTAAAATGCCATTTTAACTTTGTTTGGACAATATCATGACTAACTGCATTAAATTTCAAACTAATGCTTTATAAATTTCACTTATACTAACAATTGGCACATACCAAACGGTTTTTAAATTTTTAGCTTCTAAACAAGAAAAACAAAGTTAAGTTATGCACTTTGCGCTAAGCGACTGACGTTTAACCTTAAGGCGCTGTTAATTCATAATCTCGGTAAAACGGCCTTTTTATAACCAGTATATCTACAAAATGGTGATATATTTATGCTTAAAAAAAATAGCATGAAATTTTCAAAACCGCTATGCAGCGACTGTAGGAATCCAAAACAAAATTAAACATACTCCGATGCATTAAAAAATCTTTCAAACTTTATTGAAAATTATAATTCACGTGAAAAATATTTTACAAAATTCATAATTCTAAACCACGTCGATTGTCGGTTTAACTTTTATTGAATCGTAAATACTAAATTTTTTACTGGTGAAAAACGTGTTTTTGGGAGCGCGTGATGTTTCCGGCTGTTGTAAGCGCCACTGCTCAAAGCGCGCTATTTTAAACAATAATGAAACCTCATAGAGTTCAATTATATTTGATCCAAAATAAGGTGCTCATTGGTACCGATTCGGTGAAGCACACCTTAACTTATTTGACAGGACTAAACTTAATTTAAGTGTTCTGTCCTTGTCTTTTCGATAAAGAAAGAAAAAGACAGGACGCTTAAAATAAGGTTAGTTCTGTCAAATAAGTTAAGACGTGTTATGCCGAATCGATCAATGTCTGCTATAACAGGGCCTTAAGGAACTGTTATTTGTTTACCTATAAAAGCCGCAAAAGAAACAGTTTTTCCTCAGAAAACATGGTAAACTAACAAATAGCTTAATTAATAAATATTCAGGGTCAAGAAAACTATGAACTTCTCTTCCATTAACCGCTATGAACTTGGGAAAGGCTACATGCTTCACGTGACTTGCGAAGCCGTTATATCATAATAAATAATATTAATATACCTAATAAATAATATTTATATATTACATAATGGCATGTAATTATAGCCTCTGGGTTTTATTGCTTGGGGAAAAGCTTACGATATTATAATACACGCGCACGAAAGGTTCTTTACTACCACAGTATACTCGTAGGGAATCCTATAAAAACATTATGGTATATAACAATATATATGCCATAGCAACATTAAGGCGCTAAAATGGTAGCGCCTGACAAAAAATTCGGCAACATCCGGATACGGAACCCTAATTTTTATTATTTGTTGTTTTACTTTAGAGTATCTACAATCTGACCAACTCCGAAATAAAACAATAAACGTTGAAAAAAGATTTTTGAGATTTTTCGTATGGGGAATAGGGTTTTATATTTATATTTTTTTTATATTTTTTTATATTTTTTTCATTATTATTTTCCATGTAAATAGTAACACGTATTCTGTGAAAACTTGAACTAGTAACGGCTGAAGTTGTAGGCAACAACAAAGGCTCAGTAATGGGGTCCCGTTTGGCACAATTCAATTATTTTTCATTATTTTGGTATATAAATAATTATTTTTTTTTGTGATTTTTAAAGAATTGTCTGATGACCTTGGCACTTGAGAATTTTAGACATTATACTGTGATCTTCTTCGAAAATACGGCTTATTAAGAGTCGGAGTTCCGAGATTGGGCAAAACAGGGTTCGGGGTTATGGCTTTTTAAGATAGTAAAATATTAATTTCTGAACAAAATAAATACCACTTGTTACCTTACAAGATGAAGTACAGATTCATTAAAAAAAATCTTGGCACTAATGTATACAGTAGCCGTCAATAGAAATTGTGAACTATGTAAACAAAGCGCCATGTTGTCTTTGTCTATGAATAGGTGAACTATCTAGAGATGGGTAAGTATGTGATTAAAATATGTTAGGTGCTTAATTAGTTTTCTTTATTTGATTCATCGCTAAAATATTCTGATGAATCGCTAGTCAAATCGCCCACGTTAATTACAAATGGTTCCGTCACAGCGTTGTTGGCCGTATCTATTATCTCATCCAGTTATATCGTTTTTTCTTCTACTTTTAGGACATGAGGTACACATTTTAGAGCATCGCTGGAAGATCACACAGCTCTCGATAGAATTACACACACGTTTATGTCAAAGATTATGAAGTAACGCTGTTAAAAAAAAATGACGGAATAAAATAACATTACGAATAATATAGGTTTATATTCAAATAGATTCGTACATCACCAATTTTCAAAGACAATACAGATTCGATGAGAAAAAAATATGACAGCAATCTCGACGCAGTACAGAATTGACTATTGATTCTATGATTTTCCGTAATTAACTGGTGATTATTGAATATTTCATGATGAAATACAGTGAATGACTGGTAAGACTCGATGCTTCATGATTTGGAATAATGTTCAATGAGACTCCGTGACAGAACCTTGAGAAAAATTGAGAAAACGGTTTGTTTACATAGTCCACAATTTCTATTGACGGCGACTTTAGTAACTTCAGAAAAAAAAAAACAGGATGTCAAGTTTAGGTTACAACCGTTGCAATGCTATTCAAGAGATTTTCTTGAAATTCCTGTTTTTTTTTCTGAAGTTACTATACATTATTGCCGTGATTTTTTAATGAACCTGCACTTCATCTTATAAGGAAACAAGTGGTATTTATTTTGTTCAGAAATTTGTATTTTTACCGTCTTAAAAAGCCATAACCCCGAACCCCGAATCTCGGAACACCGACCCTTATGGATTTCGAATTAACACACCTTAACCTAATTTAATCTATGCCAATTCGGGTGCGGAACCCTAATAAACATGTAAATTCTTCAGACATCGATAAGTCGGCTGTTTATGGATTACATTCACGGACTTCCTGCTACTTACAAAAAAGCATAGATACTATAGCTCCAACAAAAAAGGCGAAAAAAAAATGTTTTTAGCTTCCTGGGTACGGTAACTTCCCTGAGCACTATTTTGCCACAGATCAATAAATATAAAGATAAAGATATTTTTTGCTTAAATTGTGGTACATAAGTTGTTATATGAAGGTTATAGTTCAGCACAATTTGCTCAAATAGGCATGCAAAATTTAAAACAGTCTTAATAAAAATTTTATTTGGGCAGGTAATATTCAGGTATTGTTCTTAATATTATTACTCATTGAACTTAAGTTTATACAATACAATACAATATAGCTTTATTGTCACACCACAAAAGAAAAATAATACAATTAATTGAACTTAAAAATACGAGTACAGAGGGTAAGTACAAATAGGCGGTCTTATCGCTTAAAGCGATCTCTTCCAGACAACCTTTAGGTGGAAAAAATACATTAAGATTGCTGAAGAGGCGGTGTACATATAAAATAAGATATATAAAGTAGAAGCCAAATTATATGAATAATAATACATACTAATACATATATGTATACAATACATATACCTACATATATAAATAATTATTTCAAACATAATAAATACATTTTACAAATATACAATTAAAAAAATTAAATATAAAAGCTCTGAATACAAAATATGGTGCAGAAGAGTTAGAGAGACAAGTAATAACCCTTGACTAATATTATTTTATATTATTTTTACATAATAATTTCGTTAGGTCTAAGATCTATAAACTCTTTAATAGAATAAAAACATTTTACAGACAACAAACTAAACAGCTTTTTCTTAAATGAGCGAATAGGTAGTTCTTTAAGGGAATCAGGTAACTTCTTGAAAATTTTGATTTGCATAAAATATGTACTTCTTTCACAAAAAAATGTTCTATTTTGTTGTGTAATCAATTTATTAGGGTAACGGGTATTAAAACTATACTTGTTCGAATTTTTCGAGTACAAGTTTTGGTGGGATTTCGCGAAACATGCTCTTTCGTAAATGTTGAGACTCATATGTCGTAGGAAATTTAACTTAGTGATCATTTATACAAATAAAGGTTTATAACCTCAAACACAAGATTAGGTTATTGCTATCAAGGTTCGATGACCCCGTTTTGTGAAATTCATAATTGCTTTTTCGTGATTCGCACAAACGCAAACAAGCGTAGTCCCGAATTAATTACTATGGGAGGTCAACATTTTATTTTGCGAAATTTGGATACTGATCTCGGTGTGAATTCTACCTACCGTACATTCCACTTAATTAATTAAATTAAATTAAATTAAAATCGTTTATTTCAGAACTGGGTTCCATAAAAATAAAAAATAAAAAACACAACGTCATATTACACAGAAAATAAAAATACAAAAATGTCACAAACAGTATGTCAATAAAATTAAAATTAATTATATACCCCTTCAAATTATATAATATTTATGTTATATTACCCCTTCAAAAGATCATCGGCCTTAGTGTCTATCTTCAACATAATATCCCTTTCAGACGTATCGTGATTGGCAAATCCCATAGATTAATTTCAAAATGTTTTTTTTTTTCGTGGAATATACGCCATTTTAAGACAAAGTTTTCATTATTTTGGTAAAAAAATTTACCATTATATTTTTATGTTATTTTAAAGAATTTTCGGTTATGTATTACGTCACTTGAGAATTCTAGACATTATACTGATTGTGATGTGTGATTGCTTGTAAAATAAAAGTGGTCTGTCTCTATCTGTCTACTCATCTATCATCCATCTGTCAAATTTTGATAAATTTATCTTGATAGCAAAGGACACATTCATAAATAGCCGTTTCTCAAATGACGTTACAGGAAGTTCAAAAATAAGGCTTATAAATCTAAATCTAAATCTCGAAAAGCGAAATTAGCTGGAAATGTCATCACACAACATAAATAATAATATATACTTATTGGTAATGATAATATATCAGCATGTATGTTTCTTATATGCGGTAGTAAAAATTGCTAAACTTGACACCTTCCACAAATATCAAAGATTTCAGCTCAATTTGCTTACCCGTGTGTTGGCTTCAACTCTTCTCAATGATCCCTCTTCTCCCCCTTATCTCAAAGATCGGTTTGTCAGGCTTGATCCCCACGACCGCCTTCAGCGACCTAGTAAATCTCTGCTCCTTCGTACCCCTATACACAACACAGACATGTACTTCTATTCTTTTACAGTATCCGCAATCCGCCTCTGGAATAGTCTACCTTTGTTTATTCGAGATTCGCCACTATTGCTGTTTTCAAAAATAAAGTCTACCAGCACTACTTACAATCACAAAATTGTTGATTTTGTTTTGAGTCACTGTCATAAGAGTCATCGTCTATATCTAGTATTATTCATGTATGTTTATGTATTTGTATATCTAGCTTTATGTAAATTTACCATTTGTATGTATGTATACAATATTCCCTCTTTTGTATTTTTTTATTGTATTATATAAATATTTATTTACTTTTATATAAGTACTTACATCATGTATATTATTTATATAGTATTCATTACCTTTTTTATTTTTGGGCACTACCCTACATTTCCTACAACGCCCCAGGTTAACTGGAAGAAAAGGCTTTATAGCGTTAAGTTCGCCTCTGTACAGACATTGTTATTGTGCAATAAAGATTTTTTTTTATTATTAACTCTTCGAGGTTTACCAATTTTGAATAATACCTTAAAAATACTTGCTCTCCAAACAAAACTTTAACTTAGTTCATGTACATTTATTATTTTTAACCGACTTCAAAAAGGAGGCGGTTCTCAATTCGACTGTATGTTTTTTTTTTTTTTTTTTTTTTTGGCGTTGTTACTCCATAACTCCGTCATTTCCCAACCTATTTGAACAATTCTTTTTCTGTTTGAAAGAGTATACTTCCAGGTAGGTCCCATTTTGGGTTTGGTCATGATCTGATGAAGGTCTTCAGAGATAGGCAGTGGAACTCCTCAGAAAATGACAGCATATCTCTCGAAATTGAGGCAATCGCTATGTACTTGGGTGCTGATTACAAGGTATTACTTGAAAATCGACATTCTCCCACCTGACCTTCGATCCTGGCTTCATCAACATATTCACTATAGAACTCTTCAACGGATCAGAGCACATAACTCGAGATTGCGGCAATCACTGCGTTAGGGTGCTGATTCAAGGGTATTACTTGGAGATTATCAGAATACCCACCTGACCTTCGATCCTGGCTTCATCACCATAGAACTCCTCAAAGGATGACAGCACATAACTTTAGATTGTGGCAACCAGTTTGTGTTAGGGTGCTCATTGCAGGGCATTGCTGAAAATTGCCAGTGTACCCACCTGAATTTCGATCTTGGCTTCATCACCGTAGAACTCTTCAACGGATGACAGCACATAACTCGAGATTGCGGTAATCATGTTGTGTTAGGGTGCTGATAGCAGGAAGCTACTCAAACATGGCTACTTATGCTCACTTGAACTTCGTTTCATATTAACACCACGTTTGCAAGAACTACCTATACCTCACAATTTAACCCAGCAACACTAAAAAATGTGAAATAAAATAAACTTTTAACAAAAAAATAGCAACCGACTTCAATAGTAACAGCAGTCATTCACTAAAAAGTTAATAATAATTCTATAAAGACCGATGGTACCGAAGCAACACTTTTGCCGACTTCTTTCTTCCTGAAACATTATGTTATCTAGAAGTCGGCGTATTTCCTACGATATAGCAACATAGAAACCAATATAAGAACGCCGACTTCTAGATAACATAACGTTTCAGGAAGAAAGAAGTCAACAAAAGTGTTGCTTCGGTACCATCGGTCTTTATATAATTATTATTAACTTTTTAGTGAATGACTGCTGTTACTATTGAAGTCGGTTGCTATTTTTTTGTTAAAAGTTTATATTACATATATTTTTATAGCATAAAATTTGACTCGTAAAAAGTGTATTATGCATAGCTACTTTACAAAACCTATTCGTCACCGCCGTAATGTGCATATTTTGTCCCATCTATTTAATATCATTAGGAATCCATTTTCTCCGCCTTATCTTCGCGAACGTTTTGTTGCGTTCTGGGACTTCCTCCCTCCTTAAAACCCCTGCACATAAAACTTGTGCTTATGACAACTCTTTTAATGTTGAATCTATCAGACTGTGGAATGCTCTTCTTCATAGCATTCGAGACTCACGCACTATAATTTCCTTTAAGAAAAAGCTGAAAGAACATTACCTCTCACTGTCTTAATAGGTAAATATAATATGATATATATCAATATTTATGTATTCCATAATATATATATTTGTATTTGATAGTGTGTATTTAAAGTAAGTATTTGAATACTATATTATTGCTATTTTTATGTAATATATATTTATATTTTTAATCAATCTCCTTATGCACTTGTATGATTACTCGTTTAAATTATTATTTCCTGTTGGTTTTGCTGGAAAAAATCTCTTCTAAGAGATAAGCACGCCAATGTGCATATTGTTTTCATGTAAAAATTATATGTATCCCTGTTTCTGTATAATGTGTGTGTACAATAAAGAATGAACTATTTAAATTTGAATTTGAAACATGAAATGTTATTACGTAAATAAAATTACATATTCAAAGCGAGTCAACATAAAAACGAAGAGCATCCGGTGTAACAAATTCCTTCTCATGAATATCTAACATGTCCTTACTTTCCAGGGAAATATTAAACGTATAATATTTGACGGGATTTCTGGAATCAAGGGACCGTGTTCCTACGGTAAATCGTTTATTTAAACACGGTGCCTATTCTGAAATTTCAATACGGGTTCGTCAATTAAATTTCATTACAGTGGAATGAATGTATTGTGTAGTCCGGAGCGAATTTCATTACGTAGGTACGTAAACCTAAAACAATAGAGAGCTCGATTTTGAACGTAAACGTAGGATCTAACTCGATAATATCTGGCTGAGTACATGGAAATGGGACACCTTAAAATAACTTCCATCGTTCTTTTATAATTAAATGAAATATATATTTTTTTAATTAGCAAGTCAACATTCGACAAATGTATCAATAGGTCGGTACGAGTATAGTTACTGTAAGGAGTACTATGGTACTGGCTGAAAACCAGCGTTGGAGATTAATCTCCAACATTTGCTGAGCAAGGGCCAGTTTAGTATTTTACAGTGCATGCGACAACTTTTGTAGGTATAATATTTAGAATTATGTTTAAAAACATTTTTGCGCTTTTAATGTCTTTGTGTATTTTTGTATTGTGTCATTTCGTGTACATTTTTCTGTTATATTCTATTCTATTCTTAAAGAAAATAGGTCATCGTTTTGAGTCGATTCATCGGATTTGTAACAAAATGTAAAGAAATAATTATATTGCCCAAAAAACACTTTTAGCTAAGAGCAATGTATACCAAGCAACGTTTGTTGTACATAGCAGCGGTAGAACGCTGGCCTCCGGGCATGCACCAATGAATGTTTCGGAATTTATGTGCATAGTATTTGTTCTTACTTACCACTTGCTGATCGGTGAAGGAAAACATCCTAAGGAAACCTGCATGCCCTAAAAAAGCGTGTATTTGTGGCCGAAGTACGGCGATAGGGTTCACCGCTGATCACGTTACGATGTAATAATCGTCGGTGAAACGCGGATGTACCGAGTGTGGACTGTGACTTGCCGTTCACATTTCACACTTGGAACACCTCTGACACCCCCTCGGGGATTTATGTCGTGACGATATATTATATTTGTTTGAAATCCGAAGAATAGACCTGTACCTCAACGAAGGCGACATATTCACCTGTGTAAATGAATACTCTCACATTTTGTTTTAATTTGGTGCGGGAAGTGTTGTGATATTTAATTAATAATACCTTAGAGCAGAGGTTCCCAAACTTTTACTATACGCGCCTCCCCCAACTTTATTCTAAAATCATGACGCCCCTCCTTTACATGTTAGTTTGCAAACGGCGTACGCCTGCTTATTGCCGGACACCTACTATTTTACCTACTCACCTCAATTTTTTTCAATATAAGTTAATTAAACAAACGATTAAAATTTAAATGGGTGTGTTTTAAATCGAATAACAAGTAGGTAATCGACCAACAAAAGTAAATAAAACAGTATAATAAGTCGCAATGATAACATCAAGTAACAGACAGTTTATTTTTGAAGCCACCTCGCGCCCCCCCTTGGCTCACCCTTGCGCCCCACTTGGGGGGGCGTCCCACTGGTTGAGAACCCCTGCCTTAGAGCATACATTTTATACTCTAAGAATATTACTATAGTACACTTCAGAATTCCAGCTTCTTTGATAGGAGAGCTTGGAATTGTTAGTGCGGGGAGGTCGGTTTCTGTATTATAAGATTGATTGATAAAGATTGAGCAACCGTTATTTACATAGTTGAGCTAATATTCATTCAAACATCACTTTCTGTGATAAATGCAGGTTAGAACAAAAAAAAAATTTTTTTTTGATGTAATCTGTATAACCAATAAGTTAATAACCAGACCTGAGTGCTAACCTCTATTGAAATCCGCACGCTAAAATAAAATTCCAGCTTCTTTGATAGGAGAGCTTGGAATTGTTAGTGCAGGGAGGTCGGTTTCTGTATTATATTCAGTTAATGATAAATAAGATTGATTGATTAATAAAAAAAGGTTTTATTTTACCAATAAATCAATGAAGCAACCATTATTTATAAAGTTGAGCTAATATTATCCATTTTTTTTATTAGTAAACTTAAATAACATATAAATAACGATAATTTTTTTTGTTTTATTAGCTAATATTCATTCAAACATCACTTTCTGTGATAAATGCAGGCTAGAACAAAAAAAAAAATTTTTTCATTTAATCTGTATAACCAATAAGTTAATAACCAGACCTGAGTGCTAACCTCTATTGAAATCCGCACGCTAAAATAAATTACCTATATGTATCTCTGCCGCTAAAACTAGTACTCAATGAAACTTTTTCTCTCTGAAGGTGTCGCTGTTTCTGTCTCTATTACTTACTTTTGAAAAGATTTGAAGGTCAAATTTTGCTTAGCCTTGTAAAAACCGGCCAAGTGCGAGTCGGACTCGCGCATGAAGAGTTCCGTACCATTATCTATAAAAACGGCAAAAAAACATGTGTGTTGTATGGGAGCCCCCATAAATACTCGTATTTATTTTATTCTGTTTTTTAGTATTTGTTGTTATAGCGGCAACAGAAATACATCATCTGTGAAAATTTCAACTGTCTAACTATCACGATTCATGAGATACAGCCTGGTGACAGACGGACAGACAGACGGATAGACAGACGGACAGCGGAGTCTTAGTAATAGGGTCCCGTCGGTTACCCTTTGGGTACAGAACCCTAAAAAGGGAGTCAGCCTGGTTATTACTCAGATTTTTTTCTGATGCTTCTTGATATACCTTTACCATTTCATTTTCTAATCGGCTGACCATAGAGCATGACTTACCGGAACCACATATACGTACACACTCATCGTATTTACAAGAACATATTTTTCAAAACAGATGTCTGTCAAGAGAACGTCATACACAATGGAATGTGTTTGAAAACACACTGTAACACAAAGTAGGTAGGTACCTACTACGAAATGTGACGTCAAACTGTACTCATGAAGGGCCCACGAGATTTGAATTTGTTTTTTTTTTATAGTTTCTATTTTGGCCACGATAAAAAAGCGTCGTCTATCAAAAATAGGATGGAGGATGCGATTCTTAGCGTCATCCGAAAATGACTCTATTGATAAAGTTATTTCTCTTAAACGGTAAGTTAAAAAATTATGAAAAAATATATTTATTGTTATTTAAACTATAAAGAACAACTTCGTTTAAGTAAAATTATTTTTCCCCGTATAAGAAACAGCATGAAAATATTGTTCAAAGTCAAGCTGTTTTTAGACTAAAATTAAGTAAAATTGGTTATTTCTTTGAAACCACTAACGGTATTTGCACTAAAATACAAGGAAAATATTGCTTAGAAAAATTATTTGTGGAATTTTTTTCGACCATCGCGTCCTAGTGAAAAGTATTACTTTCTCCTACTTTGCGCTATCTGGAGACCCAGCGACGTCGCTTCGGAATGTAATGCAGTGTGCGCTGATATTAACGTTATTTCAATATAGTTTCTGTCAATATTTGTACCGAAACAGGTCGATTCAAGGTCGTTGGCGATGACCCTTAATAAATCTACGGAAATCAGTTACGAACGAATGACTACGCCACTGATTCTCATGTAGTTATGCCGAAACACAACGAGTCGCTTGGCTACATAGTTTCCTCACAAGGGTGGGGGCTGCACTATGCTAAAATTCAGTTCTGCTCTAACGCGTTTGTTTTTCAACTCTCTATCCTGCTCTAATCAGATGCCGTGCACGCAAAAACTTCAGTTATTTTCAAAATTGTGGCTACATTATGACATTAATCATAATTTTTTTTATGTAATAAAGATTTTTTTTTTCTCGTTAATATCTGCATGTGTTGGTTTCGTTTCAATCAGTTTTGAAACACGGAAACTGAATCGCTTTTTTCGTGAAAATTATGCTTTTTTAAAGGTAATATAAATAATAGAAGATTGAAAGTATATTTATTTAGAAAGTGTATTTAATAATTGTCTTGAGTCAAAGAACAAGCCATATTTTTTTCAAATTTTTACCCTCTACATTGACAGAACTGAATCCAATGCAAAACTGATGTTCAGCATTATAGAGCCCCTTAAAAGCCACGGCCCAAGCCTACCACCAGTTGCAGTGAAAAGATTTGTCAGTTAGTGGGTCTTGATTAGACTGTCCGTTATGCATTAGGCGTATTTGGAATAATCAGTTTGTATCTCAGTTAAGGGGCATGCATCCGCCAACGACCTCGAGTCGACCTGATGATTATACATATCGACATTCGTTCACATCAGCGCACATTGCATTAGCTAGACGATCGCTGCGACTCCGGATAGCGCAAAATAGGAGAAAATAATACTTTTCTCAAAAATATGTTGTAATGCTTTAATTACATATTGCATAGACATGCCAGAAAGTACTTCATCCTGTAGAGCTATTTCAAGTCTCCAGGAAATCTGAATAACTGTCCAGGAAATTCGTATGAAAATCCATTACATACCATGTTTTTTTTTTTAAACTATCCGTGTCTATGTTTTAAATGACTAAAGAGTTTGGCGATCATACGGTTTTTAGCGGCCAGTATAAAAAGAAAAAACATTACAATTTCGTGTTCAGAAAACGTTTGCTATATTTTATAATTGAAAATATATTATTTTTATTGATTTTATAGTTATATTTAAAACCATTGAACACTTAAAATTTAACCTCAATTTTACGAAGAGGGCTGGCCGTATACATTTGCCCAAAGAAAAAAAAAAACGAAAAAAAAATTAAAAGCGGGAAATTATGTTGTTGAATAATATTTTCATTTAAAGTTTTTTGTGTAAATAAATTACAAAATGAGTTCAGAAGAAGGCTCTGATATAGATTGTACTCCTCCAGATCTAAAAGCAGAAGCGGAATTAGCAAAAAACAACTCGCTTCCGCCAAAATCTAAGGAAGGACATTTAAACAAATTATGAAAAGTTCATCAAGTGGAAAGCAGATAAACACACGAACAGTTGGTCGGAAAATGTGTTTTTGGCTTATTTCAGTCACCTTAGCCAAACAAAGCAGCTTTCCACTTTATGGGCGATGTATTCCATTCCGATGTGTTGTGCTCAATAAGAATAAAATAAACTTGAAAAATGATAACAATTTGAAAGCATGGCTAAAAAGGCAATCAGATGGCTATATAAGCAAGAAGTCCAAAATATTTCAAGCCAACATATAGATGATAAATATCTAGTTATAAAGGTAAATAAATGATGTAATATTAGGCCTTTAATTCATTATTAAAAGTTTTTTGTTGTAGATTGTTCTTATCATGGGAGTAAAAACGATGTATGTAGAAGTCTGGAGCTTGGGAATCTAACTACAAAAGACGTCAAACACCGCGATAGCATTATTTTAGTAAAATTGCGTGACACATAAAACAAACTCGATCGATTGTTCGTTATTCAAGATGAGTTTGTTAACGTAATAAAAAACTTATATAATTTGGAAATATCTCGTTTTATTTTCGAGAAAAGCACTATACATGCCTCGACCATAATTAGCTATCCTGGACTCGTATATAAAAGTCCTCGCCCTACGGGCTCGGCCTTTTAACTTACTCGTCCAGGATATCTTTAATTACTGGTCTCAGATGTAATGTACTATTTCACTAGGACGCGATGGACACAAAAAAAATTTATACAATAGTTTTGTAGATCTTAAAATCGTCTATAATTTGGTGAAAGAATCATTAAAATCGGAGTCGGTATTCGGAAGGAGTAAGAGATATCTTGCGAAAATCATATAAAACTTTCGATAACATTGGATGTTTTTGTCAAAAATAACAATAGGTTTAAAATGTCAAATATGAAAGTTATTTTTGACTTCGTCATGCCTATTATATATTACTTTTAAAGTTTTTGGACCACCCGTTTGGGAGGAGTACGCCTTCAAAGACAGGTCCAAATTGCATTCTGCAGAGGCACCTCTCGTGAACCTTACATTGTGATATTTAATGTGAAGACACATAAATATGTAACTTTTTTTAGGTATACACTAAAAAAATCGAGATACCTCAAAAAGCTTAAGGAACGTTAAAAAACGGGATTTTTCTAAGACCTTAAAATATGTTTTAAGGATTAAGTTTTTTGACGTTTATTATAAAGTAAGTATCCGAGACAAATAACCAAAAAGGAGGTATTTTTTTATAAAACTATGACAGAAAAAAAATTTTATGTTTGAACACTTGGGGGTGGTTCCCACAGTTTCCATTTCTATTGTTCTCTTGAAATTTGAAAATCCATACATTGATTCTCATTTGTTTCCAAAATATTTTTTATTAGAGAAATTATTTTCCGTTTGCTTCCAAAAATTCCAAGGGTACAGTCAGCACCAAAAAAGTAGTATAATTAATAGTAAAGCTTCAAGAGGATGTCCCGTGAAATTAAAACGCATGATTGCACATTGTATAATCATATATTTTCGATAGGTAAACGTAAATTTGGTGTTTGAATAACAGGCATAATAATACAAGAAAAATAAAGTACAATCAGTTTTAATAGCACAATCACAGATAGTCAACCTGAGTGTTTATTTATATTTATTATAAACAACAAACAAAATAATTATATGTTCAGCAATAAAATACAGTTCTATTAACTATGAAATAACATGATAGAGATCATGTTACTAACAAATATGGTTAAACAAAATGTTTCATATCGATCCAACAAATACTTGCAGTTTTCGTGATTATCACAGAACTATTAAGCGATTATAATAAGTAACAAACTATGTTTAGTTAACTCTGTTAGTATACATTATCTTAGTTAAAAAATAAACAAATACTTACTTGAACTTTCATCATGGTATATATTTCTATTGGGTCCACCGCTGTCTTCACTAGCACTCATACTGTATAAACACTGACAGGAACGCGTTTGATGTTATAATTCAAATTCAAATTTATTTGCACCATAATGTTTGAAAGGTCTTAAATAACATTTATAGTATCAATTATTGACCCTGTCGGGCACAGCAAAGTAACTTAAAGCTAATAACATACCTAATTATTCTTATTCTAAATAGGTATATATATGGGATATAAAGAAACATATCAATCTTATATTTAAGTAAGTAAGTATCATAAACAAATCAAAAATATCAAAAATCAAAAAGTATAATATTATGCTTAAAATCTAGGTAAATACAATTTGTTTCTTTTATATCTATAAATCTTATATAGCCACGGGGGTGCGAAAACAACTAATTTGTCTAAAAATGTGTCACATGCCTGCCCCTACGCACTTGCTTTTTTACCTGGCTTGTTAACGGCCTTTCTTTTAGCCCCAGCCCGAATAACGAGAACTCGTCAAATCTATTGTTCTAAATAATGCCCTATATTATTCGGACAAATTACCTTATTTCTTAGAAAAACTTCTTATCATGCAATCCATCCCGATAATGTAAAATAAAAGCTATTATAGTACGTAGCCGGTTAACTAAACTAAGTTGAGTCGTAGTCAAAATATATTTTATAATACATTATTACTTACTGCATAAGCTGACTGTACCTCTTAGCTTTTTGGAAACAACTTAGAACGAATTTGTTAATTTAAAAAAATTTTGGAAACAAATGAGAACCCTAAAAAGGTAATTTTTGGAAACTGTGGGAACCACCCCACTTATTGGCGATTTATCCATCTAGAAACGCAGAAAGAAAAGTAAATCTGGATGTGATTCAGAGCTCCTCACATCCAGATTTACTTTTCTTTCTGCGTTTCTATACTGCAATAATATAATGTTAAGTTATTTTTTATATGTTAAATTAAATCTTTTTGTTATTCTAAGACGTCTTGCTTACAAGAATATATTATTATGTAAGTTGTAATACGTCATCGAAATAATTATTTATGAAATCAAAACGATAACAGCTTGATTACAAATTACAATGCCAATATCACAAGTATTTTGTTTCAAAACAATAAATTATTAATGCTTCGTTTATAGATATAATCTAATTTCTAAATGAATACAGTTTAAACGATAAATTAAACGACAGGATGAGCTCGTAAACAACGACTGTCAACCATTGATCACGTTACTGCCAGACTACCTCACCCATCGTTCGTGCTTATTATCGCTAAAACATGAGACAAACAATACAATCCAAAGCATGGCTCGGACCCATCTTACAGACTAAACGAGCAAACCTCAACTACTACAAGAACCCTGCAAACAAGTCTTACATAAAAAGCATAATAAGTCTCATCCTACCGACCAATTTCAACCAATATTATGACTCACAATCATGATACCCACCATGGAAACCCACCTGTATTCAAAGTCACTAAGGTCCTTGTTGAGTCGTGTTGACGACAGATCAGAACTCTGATAGTGACAGACAGGATACCCCCTATTCCACTTCATCACTTGTCCGTCGTTCTATATCAGTCGTCAGTGCGGGGGCCGCCTATATTCGTCCCCACCCCACCCAGAGTTAATGACAAAATTGCCCCCCCCCCCTCGACAAACACTGAATTAGAACAGACTATACTAAATTATAGCTCGTGTGTGACTTTTATTGGAATACAAATGGTTCAACGAACTGTCATAATAAAGTATGAATAAAGATAATTATAGCTATATCCAGCTTTTTATTAATACCCCTAAGCATCAAATATTAACAATAAAAGTAAAGTTTATATTTTACGAAATATTTCGGCCTCTTCAATGAGGCCGTCATCAGTCGAATGGTTGACAGTAGGTAGTAAAAATATAAAAAAGTATACATGACAGAAAAGTTGATGGCTATGGAATAGGTAGGTACTTATGTTAGGAACTGTCTACAGAAAAAAAATAAAAAAGCAATTTTGGCGGGTCAGTCTGTCGAGTCAGTCAGTGCTGTCTGTTGAGTCCGGGTCCGTAGTGTGCACCAAGTGAGCAGATGTACAATGTCTCCCAGGTCCTGAGTTCTATATCAGTCAATGGTGGAGTAAATGACTTAATGATGCGGACAGTTTTCGTTTTGTTTGAGGATTGGTAAATTATCGTTGATGAATGTTTTAAGTTTGTGGCTGCCGTGAAAGTATGTGGTGATTAATCGTGTTTGGTTTTTGGAGGCGTTTGTATGTCTGTTGTTTCTGTGAAATGTTGGTCTGTGATGTATGTGTTTTTGTAAGAAATTGTGTGGGTAATTTCTTTTGAGTAAAGCTGTGTGATGTGATAGCAAAGTTGTTGAGTGCATTTCGGTTGTTGCAAATCCAACGATAATTTACCAATCCTCAAAAAAAAAAGGATGAAACACCTACTACTCAACACTCCACAAATCTGCTATAGACAGAACAGAAACCTCAGATGTACACTCAATAAAACTAAACAACCTACTGACATCCATAATTTAAACTCATATACTGGCACCTCCCCACAGGGATGCACGGTCACGCTGTAAAACTTGCATCCTAATCAATACAGTCACACAAATCAATACAAACCACACCACAAACACATACAGAACACAATCGAACACGACTTGCAAAACTGAAAACTGCATCTACTTATTGGAATGCCGACATTGCCCGGCATTCTACATAGGTGAAACCAGAACGCATTACACATCCGCATAAACCAGCACAGACACACATCAGACACTATACAAAACAACATATTACCCATCCCTTCACTGTCCGGATCATTAAGTCATTTACTCCACCATTGACCGACATAGAACTCAGGACCTGGGAGACATCGTATATCTGGTCGCTTGGCGCACACTACGGACCCGAACTCAACACACAACACTGACAGACTCGACCGACCGACCCGCCAAAATTGATTTCTTACTTTTTTTTTCTGTAAACAGTTACTAACATAAGTACCTACCTATTCCATAGCCATCAACTTTCCTGTCATGTATACTTTTTTATTTTTTTACTACCTAGTGTCAACCATGGCTGAATTATACCACGGTGTCAACCATTCGACTGATGACAGCCTTATTGAAGAGGCCGAAATATTTCGTAAAATATAAACTTTACTTTTATTGTTAATATTTAATGCCTACAACTGTCATAATAAAGAAATTTCAAAGTAAAACATCGTTTGTGTTTCTTACTGAGGAACATAAAATAACAAACTATGTAATATACAAGGTGACTTTTTGATCATCGTCCAAATTCATAGTGGAGGCTTGATAAGTGATCAGTATCTTGGATCAATAACAATTTTTGTGAAATTTGTAAAATGAAATTTCGGCTTTCCATAGAAATTCACTTCCATTTCCAAGTGAATCACTAAGGGGAGTCGAAATTTCATTTTACGAATTTCTCCAAAATTGTTATTGATGCATGATACTGATCACTTACCAAGCCACCAGTATGAATTTGGACGATGATCAAAAAGTCACCTTGTATACTATAAAAATATTTTAACAACGTTTTTGCTAGATTTTAATCACCAACTTCTTTGAAATCCACTTTTTGCTACTGCATCTGAAGTAAAAAACAAGTCACCTTGAATTGAAAAATATATACCGTATCCTGAACATCGCATTGTACCACGGATATCTATGCATTGTACATTTCTACTTATACATTTAATTTGACACAGCCAAGATGATTTCATTTCAAATTATATATTCTTTGGTCTATAAAAAATCTCGAAGATTTTTTTATCAGCCATGACCGCTACAATGGCACCGGTTGTGTTTGCGGCCACTGAATCGGAAATTGTACGGTAAATTAACGCTATAAAATACAAAGTATAACTACAGCGGAAACAACCGTTATTTGTCCATTTAGCTACATAACTAGCATTGTCACTCCGTTGTGTTACGAATCACAATCGAATGTTCTCAATGGCGAACAGCGTACTGGAACATTTTAGCTACCGTTTTATTTGTCACTCTGCTTCTTGCTCCCTCCACTATATCAGTAATTGAATGAGTTATGAACGAATTCTTGTCATTAAACATATTAATATTATTATTATATAAGTATTTATACTTATATTTTATTATAAACAAGCTTTACTTCAAATGTTTACTAGGATATATGTAGTTTAATTATTTCAATTAATCGTGTGATATTTTATCATTATATACAATATTTTATCGTGTGATTAGAACTTTTTATATATTAATAAAATATTTTGGCACTACCCTTAACAATTTCCCGATTGCCAAAAGTTAGCTGGTAGAAAATACTAATTAGTATTAAACTCCTCTTAATACAATACACATTGTACAATAATTGTATTTTTGTGCAATAATGAATTCCATTATTATTATTACTATATTTCACAACCTATTGTAAAGTCTCATATAGTACTACAGTTTACATTAATATTTATATAAAAACACTTATTAAAATAATTATTTCCAGATATATTTCGACATTTATAGTCTGCGTCAGTGGAATTAGATACAATTAATGTACTATGTTAAAACATTTTTACGCCGACTATAAATGTCGAAATATATCTGGAAATAATTATTTTAATAAGTCTTTTTATATAAATATATAATGTAAACTGAATAAAAAAAAACAAATAAGTTATCTTTAATATTTAATATAGTACTACAAGTTGATATCATATTAGATTTCATATACTTCCTTGATAATATCCGATTATATATATGACTACCAGAAAAAAGAGGCAGTTTTAAAATGAATTGATCCTACCATTGTTTCCGCAAAATGTAGCAATTTTAATTAAACACTCACTGAGCCACCGCATTATTAAAATATTCACGTCAACAATGTAGTTATTTTCTCATCATTATCAGCATGATTGTCAACAATGCTCACCTACCATCATCGATTTGTCTTTGTCAGTTTCTAATGTAAACTTGGTGGTGATCTCAATGTTCTGTTATAAATCTACTTAATTATCGCTAAAGAACGGTTTGTTAAGTTTCCTCTAATTTTTTTTAATGAAAATGCAATTATTTCTCTTATAAAGTAAACTCTAAGCACATATAATATAGCTATAAGTAATGACATTGTATGCATATGTCACCGGAAAATAACAAGAATCTTAAGTTGATCAATTCACTAGGTAGTTTATAATTTCACGGCAGGTTGTTTCACGGTAATTTATAAACTAACTTAACCTAAGCTAGTCAGTTGATCAACTTACGATTCTTATTATTTTCCGGTGACACATGTATATACTCCACACTAGAATTCTCTGTGTGGTAGAGTATAGTTTCTACCAAAAGTTCTTAGAGTTCAAATAACAAGCGCATGTATGAAATAATTAAACAAAAAATACGTATACACTTTACGTACCTACCTACTCGAGAGGAATTCGTAACGTATGTTCC
This sequence comes from Ypsolopha sequella, assembly GCA_934047225.1. Classification (NCBI taxonomy): domain Eukaryota; kingdom Metazoa; phylum Arthropoda; class Insecta; order Lepidoptera; family Ypsolophidae; genus Ypsolopha; species Ypsolopha sequella. The sequence goes on along the minus strand of OW203984.1, from coordinate 23,729,291 downwards.
TGATCATCCGGACATACTTTTAGTATGTTTCATGCCCACAAAGTGTGAAATTTGCTAAAACTTGTCTATACCAATAACAAAGTAACAAAAAATTCGCTTCTGTACATGGAATATTTTTTGTTAATAAATATATTATATTTTGCTTTTATAAGTTTAATTAATTTTTTTTTATTTATTAGTTTTAAAATAAAAATAAAATTATTAATCGATATATTTCGACCCTTGGTATGATGCCGTCATTCGAATGATGACGGCATCATACCGAGGGTCGAAATATGTCGATTAATAATTTTGAATATTTTTTGTAAAATTTTAAGTGAAACGGGTTAAAACTACAATTTTTGTCTATCTTTCTTTAATGTAGGGATGTAGGAATAAAATACTTTCTATAGTGTTGAATAACTATTGAGTGAATTTTGAATTTATTCTGTTTCGATTAGATAATTAGAAAAAGGCGGGTTTTTCACAATCCGGCTGTGAAACTGCTCTTAAGGCGCTACGGAAAAAAAACTTGGCACTTTTAGAACTTGCATATCTATTTCAGTAAAGAAGGTATTATTTTGATAAAATAGATTACAATTTTTGGAATCCCTGTTAAACAGAAACGCGATTGGAGAAATTCGGCTCGATAAAAATATTTATTGAAATGAGGTCCTTTTCAACACTGTTTCTCCTGGTTTGACAATTTGGAATGATAAATGAACTATGATTTTACTTTATTAGATGGGTTTCAACAGTATCTAGGACCTGGTTATACGAAATTTTGGTAGTAACTTGGGTACATTTTATATTCATAAAAAACCGATATTTTGCTACTTTTCCTCGAATCGGTCCCTCTTGCACTGAGGGTTTTTTCGCATATAGAGTAACAGGGACGGTATAACATTTACATATCGCCTTAAGAAACAGGCAGTTATATTTTGATACGTACCTACTCCTACGAAGCTACCACAATTTTAGATCATGTTCCGATGCAATTAGCAAACTGAAACAAAACTTGGTCCGTCCTACTTAAGACGCTCCTGAAAAAAAATCAACACTTTAAGAACTTGTATATCTACTTCAGTAAATAATGTATTATTTGATAAAATAGTATATTATTTTTGGAAGCTTTTTCTAGAGATCTGTTAAAACAGAAACGCGATTGTAGAAATTCAGCTCGATAGAAATATTTATTGAAATGAGGCCCTTTTCAACACCATTTCTCCTCGTTTGACAATATAGAATGACATATGGACTGCAATTATATTTTATTAGATGGGTTTTAACGGTATCTAGGACCTGGTTAAACGAAATTTTGGTAGTAACTTGAGTACATTTTATATTCATAAAAAACCGATATTTTGCTACTTTTCCTCGAATCGGTCCCTTTCGCACTGAGGGTTTTTTCGCATATAGAGTAATAGGGACGGTATAACATTTAGATATCGCCTTAAGAAACAGGCAGTTATATTTTGATACGTACAGTGGAGACCGCATCAAGTAAGACACATTGGACTTTGTACCTATCTTATGTTCTTCTCTGTAGGGGCTAATTTCGTACTACAAGTGTATAGCTTGATGTGGTCTCCACTGTACCTACTCCTACGAAGCTATCACAATTTTAGATCATGTTCCGATGCAATTAGCAAACTGAAACAAAACTTGGTCCGTCCTACTTAAACAGCATTGTTCAGCCAAAATTGGTCACAAGTATGAGCGTAGTGCCCACTACCTACCATTGTATTCTAATTCGAATTGAATTGAACCATTCATTTCATAAAGCGAAGGGTGCGGTTTATCAAATGGATAGTACTAAATGAAAAGTCTTGTGAGGAACAATTATTATTGCAAACTTCTAATGCCCGGAATTCCCATAACTTCATTTCAATAAAAAAAAAATTTTTTTTTCAGATATTTTACGTCATCTTAGGACATAGTTTTCATTATTTTGGTACATAAATTGACCAATATTTTTTTATAATTTTTAAAGAATTGTCCGATAGGACATCACTTGAAAGATGTGTGATTGCTTATAAAAAAGTGGCCTGTCTCTGTCTGTCTACTCATCTGTCATCCAGCTGTCAAATCAGTCGGAAGCAAATAATTATAAATTTATCTTGATAGCAAAGGACACATTTCTCAGCAGCCATTTCTCAAGCGACGTCACACGAAGGCAGCACGTTGCAGCTTTTTCGTAAAAATATTCATCATCATGAGGTTTTTTAGAATTTTTAGACCACAAGTTCTAAAATACGGCTTATTAAACCTAAATCTCGAAATGGTTTTCGAACTAACACACCGTAACATAATTTAATCTGTGCGAATTATCGCGTTTATTGCCGCTTTAGTAGTTCTCTTATATAAAAAATCGGCCAAGTGCGAGTCAGACTCGCGTACCTAGGGTTCCGTATTGTGGATGATAAATTTAATTTTGTCAATTTTTTTCGTGAACTTCTCAACCGCCTTATTTTTCCTGTAATCTTTACGTAAACACATATTACCATGATTTTTTTCGTATTTTTCGGTCCATCAGTTTTTGAGATAAGGGGGAGCATACATTTTTATGGTTTTTCAAGGATTTCTCGAAAAAGATGCAATTAAATATAACCAAACTATATATTTTTACAATACACTCTTTAATACCTACAATTTGATACCCATATTGTATTTTATAATTTTTTATTTTTATTTATTTTACTTCTTTTTCTATATTTCTCATTTGTGCTCATTTTTTTTTAAATCGCTATAGTTTTCCTGTAATTGGCCAGTTATGATCTATAATCGACATTTTTTTCATATTTTTCAGTTCACCAGTTTCGGAGATAACCCCGGGACATACATATTTTTGGTAGTTGTTTAAAGATTTCTCGAAACCAGTGCCAGTAAATATAGTAAAAGTATAATTTTGTTTTTAAAATCAACTTTTTAATATCTACAATTTGATATCCATATTGTTTTGGAAATATTTTGAACAATTTGAAATTTTTCATATTTTTATGTGGGCAAATTAATGCTATTTTTGTGCCAAATTTCATGTCTTCATCTTTAACGGTGCTAAAGTTATGAGGTGACATACCGACGGACGGACGGACAACGGAGTCTCACTATAAAGGTCCCTTTTGTACCTTTTAGGTACTACGGAACCCTAAAAATGATTGTAAGAAACGTGTGCAAAAATAACACGATAAGATTTCACCTTTTAACCTTGTTCTCTTATGCAAAGCAACAATGTACCAAAATAATTGGTCCGATCTATTAGCAAGCATGGCTTCGTGTAGGTGGTAGTCACTAATCAATACTGAGCTCGTTTTACAAATTATTCCGTTATTTATTAAGGGTCGGTTCTCCGGATTTGTAACAAAATATTAAGGGGCTATACCGTGAAAATTGACACTTTTTGAATTTATTTATCTGCTATTTTAATGAAGTTCCAAGTAAAATAAATTAGTATAACAATTTTGGGACCTTTTACTAGATTTTGGTCTATCAGAAACGCGATAGGAGGAATTTTATTCGAAAGAAATAATTATTGAAATCAGGTCTAAATTTACACTTTTATTGATATTCTGACAAATTAGGATAGCATACAGACTTGAAAAATATTTATTTAGATGGGTTTTAACTACACCTAAATTACTGGTTATGGAAATTTTTGTAGCTATTTTAGTTAATTTTGCATTAATTTATAACCGACTTTTTACAATTTTCCCCGATTCCGTCCCTTTCGCACTGCGGGTCTTTCTGCCTGGAGTAACGGGGACCTTTGCTAGCACGGTATATCACCTTAAGGCGCTACGGAAAAAAAATCGACACTTAGAACTTGCATATCTACTTCAGTAAATAATGTATTATTTTGATAAAATAGTATATTATTATTGGAATATTTTTCTAGGGATTTGTTAAAAAGAAACGCGATTGGAGTAATCGGCTCGATAGAAATTTTATTAAAATGACGTCTTTTTCGACACCAGTTCTCCTGGTTTCACAATTTAGAATGACTTATGGACTGCAATTATATTTTATTAGGTGCGTTTTAACGGTATCTAGGACCTGCCCCCCTATTCTGTATCTTTAGTTGCCAACTGTACTAGGTGCCTATCATCAAAAACATAGATAAAAACTGAAATTTCAAAATAGCCTTTAGTGGGTATTGAACTATTAACGAACTGTGTCGTCACTTCAAGTGCGAACATATCCTTGGGAAATCGGAATTCGATGGTATATCTATGTTTTTGATGATAGGCACCCCGTACAGAAGGCAACTAGAGATACATAATAGGCCCGCTGGTCAAACGTGATTTTGATAGCAACTTTAGTACATTTTATATTAATAAAAAAACCGACTTTTTGCTACTTTTCCACGAATCCGTCCCTCTCGTACTGAGGGCTTTTTCGCATATGGAGTAACAGAGACGCTAAAACTTTTACATATCGCCTTTAGGGTCGATTCTCCGGATTTGTAACAAAATATTAAGAAATAATTATAACGGTAAAAATACAACTTTTAGGTACGAGAACTTTTAACAACAGTTTGCTATATGCATAAACATATTTTTAATGATATCATGGTAGCTTTAAAATAATTGAATATTAGATTATTGTAGGAATTTACGGCTGGTATCACGATTATGGATTAAAGCCGATTGTTGTATAGCCATTGTAATATCATTAAAAATGTATATTTATGCATATAGCAAACTATCGTTTACAGTTGTTTTAGCTAAAGGTTGTATTTTGGCCGTTTAGTCTAGAGGCTATAGAGAAGGTGACTGTTGCATGAAGATGTGTACAGCAAATTTTTTTACAGGGTGATTCCCTGACATAAATGGATCATTTTTAGCTTGGGTACGCACTCCTGACATGGGGAGATTTTTTTCAAGATGGCGGCCAAGCTATTTTTTGCAAGCACCAGAAAAACCTCAAGAAAAATTTATATATCTCGAAAACCATTCATTATAATAAAAAATGTAAAAGGACAAAAAGTCCTTAAAACACATTTCTCCATTAGAATAACGTTTTTTTTTCTTCCCGCATCGTATATTTAACCAAAAAAGTGTGCTTATATCCTGAATAAACTTGTTTTTTTTTGTTGCTATTTCGCTCCAAATTTGAAAATATATTTCTAGGAATGGGTTCTTTCCATACTGCAAAAATTGTTATCAACTACTTGGGGCAGTATCTCAAGGATAGTGGTATTACTGAAGCTCTGGTAGAAACAGAGGTATTTGGACCAAAAGTTGTTGAAAGACTTTTGCAAGGGAAAGACTACTAATGCAAAGAAGACTATTAATAACATAGTCAGTCTCCAGCAGGAATTTCATGCCGACTTTGCTGAGTTCACTAAGGCAGGGGAAGAAAAATCAAAGATGTTCTTATACTGGAACACCTTTCTTTAAGTACTGTACCCCATGCTGCGGGACATGCTAAGAGGTGACAGAGAAGGAAACTGGGATCTGCATATGTCTGCATTTAAAAGAGCATTGCCCTTATTTTTTCTTGCAATAGAATCAATTATGCAAGATGGGGATCAGTGTATTAAGAAGACTGTTTGAAACCAAAAGAGAAACATCCTAGCCTATATGCCGAATTTGTGAAAGGTTAATTCGTGGTTCAACATGGAGGCAAGAAATTTAGTAGTGTAGCTATGGATAAAGGATTGGAGATGTGCTACATTAAACCAACAAAAGGACAGAGTGGTATAATTGGTATGACCAGAAGAAAAGAAGCTGTAGCATTGCAGAACATAATAAATCCCAAAACATATTCTATGAATATGCTTCACAGAAGAATGTGTGGAACAACTGAAAATGTAAAGCATGACTTACACCACAAGTTTTCAGAGTCAATAACAAAAAAAGACAACCAACTGATTATTAAAATCATGGATTTCATCAATAAAAGACATAACATATTTTCTCTGCAAAATGAGGATCAAGTACTAAACTTTGCAACTGGCAAACACATGATAAAAGAAGAACAACTGTTTCAGGAAACGTGTTGATTTTTGACAAGCTGAATAATACTTGACAAGAGTACTAAGCAAAGGCTTTAAGGACATGGATGATCTTCGTACATCTAAGTACCATCAAATGAAAAAGTTAGACTTCACCAAGCTCCCTCCTGCATCTTCAAGCGTATCTCTTCATATTAAAAGAGCATATTTACAAGCTGCTCGATGGTACAACCTGTTAGAAGAACAAAGTTCACTACATCTAGACCCTTCTTTTTATGGATATGAAGAATGTGAATCAGGGTGGCTGCCAAAGATTATTGAACACAGTCTACCAGATGACTTTCCACACCCATGCACATGCAAGACTTGCGGATTTGTAAAGAAGTGTGCATGTAGATTAAACTGTATCTCTTGTTCTAAATTTTGTTAATGTGGTGCATCAGACAAATGTAAAAATAATGTATAGTGCCTGAAATACATCTGTTCAATGTAAAAAATTGTGCTGGGTATTTTTTGTCCTATGGAATTGTTTGCTAGAATGGGTAGTTTAAGATATAAATGCATTTTTCTGAAAAAATCTGGGCCGGAAATGGCAGCTATTTTTAAAAAAATCTCCCCGTAGAAGAAACGCGTACCCTTGAAAAAAGTGATCTATATGTGTTAGGGAAACACCCAAAACAAAAATTGGCTGTACACATCTCCGTGCAACAGTCACCTTCTGTATAGCCCCTCGACTAGTTATAATTATTTTTTAATATTTTGTTACAAATCCGGAGAAACGACCCTTAAATGCACTCAACTGTAATTTCAGTTGTAAACGCACATACAAACATCATCTTCGTTACGATTAAATAATTAGGTTACAGTATCGATTGATTGCAATAATAGGTCTTTACCTATGAAATTGCCGAAATTTTCTTACAGATTCATGAGTTCATAGTTCCCGTAATTAAATAGCCATTTCCATTTGTTTGAAAGTTGATTTCAAGGTTTTACATCTAAGTATTTAATTTTGATTTTTTTGTTAGTGTAACCAAAATTAAAATTTCATAAACAGTTCGTCGTAAATGCGATTCATTTCCATGATAAGATTCGTAATAATTTTTTAAGGCTCACACTTTTCAAAAATTAAATTAATATTGCTGTAAGCTCAATGTTGTCTCATTCTAATTTGGATTTGTCATTCCTAAAAAAAATGCAAAAATGTTAGTACTGAAAATTGAGTTTCCTTCAAATTCTTTATAGAAAACAGCAATTTCATATCAAATCAAACCAAATCAGCGTTTATTTGTTCAATTTTTGGTAAATTAATTGGGTGTTACATTGAGGTTGACCATAAGAGTAGGTAGTTATTGTTCGTTCTGGATCAACGAAATTAGCAGCTCACGGCTCGCGCCGTTCGCTCGACGCTAATTTCGACGATCCAGCACGATCAATAACTGAGTCGATTAGTCAAAAACAAAGTACTTCTCAATATACTTTATCGATAGCTCCTATGAACTATGTATTTATATATATTGCAAGCTTCAAGATAATATTTAGTCTGACACCGATTTTCAAGTGGTCCATACCCAAAACAAAATGAAATTTTTAAAACAGAAAAGTTCTCTACACTTTGATAACTTGAGCACTTTGGACAGCACGAATAAAACATTTCGTCATGGAAAACTTTTACCAAATTCAATAAGATGTGTTATTTGCGGACCATCAAATTGTGGTAAAACTAATCTGATGATTGGTCTACTATTGCATGAAAATGGACTACACTTTGAAAACGTTTACGTTTTTTCGAAAACTTTACATCAACCGAAGTATGTTTTTCTCGAAAATGTTTTAAGTTTAGTGCCTAACGCTTCGTTCTTCAAATTTCATGCAAACCAGGAAGTACTTAGCACCGAGGAAGCCAAGTCCAATTCTGTTATAATTTTTGATGACGTTGCATGTGAAAATCAAAGTAATATGCGTGATTACTTTGCAATGGGCAGACACAAGAATATTGATAGTTTTTATTTGAATCAGACTTACAGTAAAATACCTAAACAGCTTGTTAGAGATAATGCAAACTTAATTGTGCTATTTAAACAAGATGATATAAATCTGCGCCATGTTTATGACGAACATGTAAATACAGATATGACATGGTGTGAATTTCGAGAAATGTGCTCAAAAATATGGAGTGATCCTTATAGCTACTTGGTCATAAATAAAGATTGTGAAAAAAATAAAGGTTATTATCGCAAGCAGTTTGACACCTTCGTAATCTTTACGTCATGAAAGAATTATCCCTATATAAGATGTGACTCAAACTACTTTTTGCAACACTACAATTTATGTTAGTAAAAGCAGGAGCATAAGAGCACATTGATTAGAAAAATGGATAATTTAAAAAAAATCGTAGGTGCCGCAGAAGCTGTGAAGAAAAAATTTAAAAAAATGCGTAGCATTGATTCTGACTATGAAAAATCTCTAGAAAATGTTTTTAAACCAGTTGTTCGTCCTCTCAGTCAAATAACTGATGCTATAAAGCACACAAACACAAATAAAAATAAGCTTTGTACTAAAAACAACGATTCTATAGAAATAAAACATGGTAGTGAAGACGAAGAACCTCTAAATTGGAGTGCATCAAATGACACTGTTATAAAAAAGAGAAAGTCAGATAAATTTATGACTCCTACTTATTCTATGGACACAGAAGATGAAGTTTCTGAAAAAGAAAGCGAAGACGAAGATACAAGTGATGTATCTGATAAGTCAATTGATTTGTCTGTTAGCAACCCCAATTGTTCTACATGGACATTATCATCAGAAGGCTTGAAAGACATTCCTTTTGGAGTCAGATCTGTTCGTGGCAAGCTTATGATGGGGTCGGCTCCAGTTACTATCACCGATAAACAAATTTCAGTAGGAGGCCATAAATACAACAATACTTATGGTTTAATAGAATTATTAACCAAGCGATCACCTAACTTATCAAATGTAACTGAGGAGGACACCAAAAACTATAAGTTGATGCTGTTGGATACAAACGTGCATAGAAGAGATTATGATCCAAGTAAACCTATAAAGAGTAACAAAGGAAAAAAATACATACAAGTTATTAAACCTCTTTTTAATAACTGTATCAGTCCAGTCAACCGAGTTCAAGGCGCAGGATTATCAATAATGAAAAAATGGAAAAATGATGTTGACTATGTCTATTGGGACGATCCAAACGAGTTAGTGGAGAGATTAAAGTTACTCATTGCATCTCGAGATGCTGGTAACACAGGACTTGACAATGAAATTGTATCCATCATAGAAGAATTAAAGGAGAGCGGTTTACTTAATTAGAATATATATAACCACTATATATATATTTTTTTGTGTATTTCTTATTCATCCTTTGTCCTTATAACTTGTATATTATTCTATCTACAATGAATATTGACAAATTTGGTCACCATGTTCACAAACGCTTACGTTTGTCAGATTTGTTTGATTTTACTGAAAATGCTTTGATTAAAAAAGAAAACGGACATTTTGATCTTCAGTCGTCGAGGTTAATAGGTTTACGAGCCCCCATAGAATCCAATGACGCTGTTAACAAGGAGTACATCGATGGGATAGTAAAAAAATTATGCACAGAAGATAAAGCTAAATTCATGCTAGGCGAAGTTATGAAGGAGGTACAAAGGGTGATGGATCTCTTTATAAAAGATGTTTACACAAAGCTTGAGGTAGACATGATCATAAAATCGTTGACTAAACATGAAGCAACAAGTGGTACACGAACTTCATAAAAATGCAAGGAAAAATTTTTTACGTCGTTCTGTTATCCTCAAGGGTATTGATGATTTGTGGCAAGCAGATTTAATTGATTTTATCTCTTTGCAAGTACATAATCAAGGTTTCAAGTATATTCTAGTTGTAATCGATTGTTTCTCAAAGTATGCATGGGCTGTACCTCTGAAAACTAAAACAAAACAAGAAGTATCCCTGGCATTTGAAAATATTTTGAAGCAAAGTCTGAGACAACCTAATAATTTACAAACAGATATGGGCACTGAATTCTATAACAATATTTTCAAAAAACTGATGAAATCGTATAAAATCAACCACTATTCCACATATACTGTTAAAAAAGCTTCTATAGTTGAGAGATTAATCAGAACATTAAAAACACATTTGTTTAAGTCTTTTAGTCTTCAAGGTAGTTACAAGTGGGTTGGAAAGCAATTGGAGAATGTTGTTAACTGTTACAATAATACTAAACATCGTGTAACGCAACAAAACCCTGCAAACGTAAATACATTTAATGAGAATAAAGTGATGATAAATATTCTTAAATTTCAAAAAAAAAACAAAGTCATTAAGAAATCTAAATTAAGTATTGGCGATTACGTTCGGATAAGCAAGTATAAAAATTGTTTTCAAAAAGGTTACACTCCCAACTGGTCAACAGAAATATTTACTATCAAAAAGGTAAATAATACTATTCCTGTAACATATATCATCGAAGATCTTCGTCACCAACCAATTTTAGGTTGTTTTTACGATCAAGAACTTCAAAAAACCAAATATCATAATGTGTACCTAATAGAAAAAATCATTAGGAAAAAAGGAAACAAGTTATTTGTTAAATGGTTAGGCCTGGATAAGAACGAAAATAGTTGGATCAATAAAAAGGATATAGTCTAAAATATGTTCTTAGTTTAATACTAGTTATGAAAGGTGGAGGACTAGTTAATAGTGTGATAAACAACTTGCCGTTTGAGTTACATCTTCCAGGCTACAATTATTGTGGGCCTGGAACAAAGCTAGAAAAAAGATTATCTAGAGGAGATAAGGGTGTGAACCAATTAGACAACGCCTGTATGCATCACGATATTGCCTATACAAAATTTAACGATTTAGAAAATAGACATAAAGCTGATTGCCAATTATTAAAAATGGCGAAAAGAAGACTTCAAGCGAAAGATGCACGAAGAGGAGAAAAACTTGCATCATGGCTAGTCAGTAAAGTTATGAATTCTAAATTGAAATCCGGTGCCGGGATTAAAAATTTCAATTTAGTAGTATCAAAAATAAAAAGTCATCTGAAGAAGCAAAAACTCGTTAACAAGAAGAGTGCCATCAAATCTGCTTACTTAGCTGCCAAGAAACTACTAGTTAATAATAAAAACATAACGATACCACGAATCATTCCCCTTCCTAAAATTGGAGGGATTCTACCTCTACTACCAATTTTCGCAGGACTATCAGCTTTAGGAAGTTTAGCTGGAGGTGCAGCAGGAATAGCTAAAACTTTAAATGAATATAAAATAGCACAACAGAATTTACAAGAATCTAAACGTCATAATAATAAAATGGAATCAGTTACTTTGGGCAAAGGTCTATACATTAAGCCTTACAAAAAAGGAAGTGGCTTATTTATAAATTCTTCAAAAAACTAGTCAGAAGGCTACCTAAGCGTGCTCTAACAAATCTGGATATACTAAAATACGCAACAGAAATACCATATTTCCGAGGAGTTTATATGAAAGATACTCTACCGAGCAAACCTAGGCGTATAGAATGTGGTATAGTAAATTTAGATGATTCCATTAACGAAGGAACTCATTGGGTAGCCTATTTAAAACTGAAGGAATACTGTGAATATTTTGACAGTTTCGGAAACTTGAAACCACCAACTGAAGTTTTGAAATATCTTAATAATCCTGAACTGTTTTACAATTATACTAAATATCAGTCGTTTAATACTGTAAACTGCGGTCATTTGTGTCTGGAATACCTGCAAGATTTTTGGAATAAATATATAAATTAATATTGCTGCCCTTTTATTTGATCATTATCATTATGTCTTTCACACTATCAATAACTGGGAATGAGTCACTTTTGACAACGAACTATTCCCCACCACTGCAACTAGAGGGTGAATATGAATGCGCTCTACTATACTTGTCCACTTTTAATTCAATTCCAAACATTGACCATAAGAATAATAAATTTTACTATGGAGATGAAGATATTTTTGAAATACCTGAAGGAACATATGAATTGGAAGACATAAAAGATTACCTAAAAGAAAAAAATAAAGATATCACTTTTAATCTATTCTGCAACAACAATACTTTAAAAACTTATTTGTTTAGTTCTAAAGATATACATTTTGAGAAAGAGAACAGTCTCGGAAACTTATTAGGTTTCGGTGAACAGATTCTTGAAGCAAATAAATTACACGAGTCACAGTATCCAGTCAACATTCTATCAACAACTGTGGTGAGGATAGAATGTGATATAGTTAGCGGATCATATATAAACGGCATATCCAGTCACATTATTCATGAGTTTGCTCCTAATGTTCCACCGGGTTATAGAATAATAGAAATACCGAAAAACGTTGTATATTTTCCTGTTAATCAAACTAATATTAGTAGCATAAATATAAAAATACTGGATATAAACAATAATTTGCTAAACTTACGCAGTGAAGAAGTACAATTGTATTTACATTTAAAGAAAAAATGATTGATTTTAATAAAAAGTCTCCACCACAACATAAAAACATTAGTCACATTTCTAGCATTCACAAGGCAAGTACTCACAAGAAGAAACAAATATCACCAGAAAATAGAAAATTCCTTAAATTAATTGGTTTGTTAAAATGAGTATATTAGATATTTTGAGTTCACCTGTTTACGACAACAGCATTGATGGAATTGAGATTCATTCGTATAAACCTTACGTGACTAGTTTCAACACAAACGATGAAATTCGTATACCGATTAACCAGCAGGATTTGTACATACTTCCATCAGCTAGCTCATTATATCTGGAAGGTGTTGTCAATGTGTCTAAGAGAGAAACAAAGGAGAGAGCTGCTAGTATTCATTTTACAAACAATCCATTGCTGTTCTTTTTTCAAGATATACGATATGAGTTAAATGGAGTTGAGATAGACAAAATTAGAAACGCAGGTATAACCACTACTATAAAATCATTGTTATCTATGAACGAGAGCGAGTCCAAGATGTCTAAGGTTTGGGGCTGGGATATCAATGGTACTAAGAATGTGCAATCAGGGAAATTTTCAGCATCTATACCTCTCAGTAATATTTTAGGATTTGCAGAAGATTACAAGAAAGTTATAATTAACTGTAAACATGAGCTTGTTTTGCTGCGCAGCAACACTAATCTTAATGCTTTAAAATTAAATACTGGAGAAGTCGTAGATGATGTCGTAATTCATAAAATTGTATGGCGTGTTCCACATATAAAAGTTTCTGACGTGGAAAGAATCAATCTACTTCGATTGTTAGAAAATGATAGACCAATACAAGTAGCTTTTAGAAATTGGGATTTATATGAATACCCTCTATTGCCTAAAACTACAAAGCATACATGGTCAATTAAAACATCATCACAGATTGAAAAACCTAGGTATGTCATTATGGGTTTACAGACCAATAGAAAGAATAATTCATCTAAAGACATGTCGCAATTTGATCATTGTAATATAAGTGATGTCAAAGTGTACCTAAATTCAACCTATTTTCCATACGATAATATGAATGCGAGTTTTTCTAACAATACGATAGCTATATTATATGAGCAATATGTAAGATTTCAACAGTCTTATTACGGTCGAAGAGCCGAACCCTTGTTAAGTGCCAAGGAGTTTAAAGATTTAGCACCTCTATTTGTTATTGACTGTTCAAGACAAAGCGATAACCTCAAATCTGGACCAGTGGTTAATGTGCGGCTAGAGCTCGAAAGTGAAATAGAAATACCTGATCAAACTTCTGCGTATTGTCTTATCCTAAACGAGTGTTTAATCGAATATAAACCGTTAAGTAATGTTGTAAGAAAAATATCATGAATGCAAAAACCTTAGTTGCCGATGTGCAAGGATTTAAAAATTATAAAAATAACTTTATCATCAAAGAACTTGCAATAGCTACTGCTCAATATACTCAAGTATTTCTCATAAAACCTCCGTACGCGTATAAAAATTTAACAAGTTCTGAAAAAAAACATGTAAACTGGATCGAAAGTAATTTGGGATACCGATGGTCAGAAGGACACATAGATTATATTCATTTCAAAAAGATCATCAAACAATATCTAGAAAATAAACATGTTCTGGTTAAGGGTTTGGAAAAAACTAAATGGGTTAAAGAGTTATGTGACAGCTGTACCGTTATAAACGTGGAAGAAATAGGTTGTCCTAAGGTGGTAGACCTCCATAAAAATTATAATTTTGATGATACTAATAGTTTCAGTTGTTTAAGCCATAAAATACACTGTGCATTAAGAAACGTTTTAGTTATAAAAAAATGGTATATAGATAACACAATAAAGTTATATTAATGTATCTTTTAGTAGTTAAGAATATTTTGTTTTAAGTTTACGAATTTAATTTTGAAATAAATCTTATATCCATAATATTACTTTCTTTCATTTAATCTATTGTTACCAAGTAAAAATTTTAAACAAACAAATACATTAACGTTAAAACGTTTATTTGTCAAGTTACATATTAAAAAAAGTTGATTAAATAACATCATTACACAAATTCTTACAAATTTTATTAACCAGATTGTCAGACATATCCATAATCTCATCTACCACTTCCGTGGCTAGATATTGTGCACTAACAACACTATCTTCTGAGTTCGTTGAGGTATGCGCTCCATTGAGGTCGTATATTTCAATCTTGACCATTCGAAGAGGCCTTTTTGATGGTTTTGATATTACATATGACGATGGCACTTTTGGTTTTTGCTTCTTTAGAAGTTCTAATTTGCTCTTCTTTATTTTCTTTTTTTCGTTGCTATTCTGTGTTGGAGTGGGAACTTCCCGCAAGTCGTCGTAATCTTCTAGTGGCTGAGCACATTGTAACCATAAGTCTGTAGCATCCATTTTCTGAAACAAATAAAATATTAGCATTGTCAAAAGTCAAAATAAAAAATAAAAAAGTAATACCTGCTAATCGGTCATTGATATTTATATACTTACAATATAATACAACGCGATGATGTTGCTTGGTGAAGGTAGTCGTCCAAGTCCTCTGCGTCCCGCTTCTTGCTTTAAAGTGATGATAAACTTACCTAGGCACGAATCGTGTAGTCAGGTGTTTTTAAAGAATTGTTCGTCATTATGACCTACTTTGGAGTGCAGTTCATTAAACTAGATGCGTGTAACTTTCACGAGTTGTTTGCACAAAGAATCATATTACTATTATTGCAACCATGCACTTTGATCTGCACTGTAACTTGATCAAACTTGAAAATTCTGACATGTTATCTTTATAAATGTTAAGTCAACGAGTTACAAACCAAGGACATTGTGCCTGAATTATGCTTACCTTAAATTACCGAGCAAATTTAAAGTTAAGATAAGTTGGTAAATAAAACATTTTTATTGGTTTACACATATTTAATATGTAAATATTAATAGTAAATCCTAAAATTACTTACAATATAAAACACATAAAACTATTTAAAGGATCTTAATCTATACTAAAGTAAAGCAGACTCGTGGCCCCACGAAAGAGTACTTATTTTATCCTTAAGTATAATGCGCTTATCGTCATTAAATGAAAGAGCTACTTTGTTAAGCGATTGCGTAAAAATCTCATGTTTGAGTGATTTGAAAATCATATTTTTTTTCCTCAATAAGCAACTATCCACTAACACAGTTTTATAATCTATAAATGTTAATTTTTTGACAACAGATTTTTTTGTCCCTTTAGCTTTTTTCAATTCGGCTTTTTCAGTTTTGATACTGTAAAGCTTAGACCTGAGTCCAACAAACTCAACTATAAGTTGTCCTCCTAGCTCATCTTTAAATAATCCAGGGACCTTTTTATTTTGCTTAGGTATGTCGTAAACATTCTTATCCTCATAGTTACTAGTGTCAAAGTATTTTAGAAAATTCAACTTAATATCTTTGTAGACGTCTTTTGTTTGTACACAAAGTAATAAACTATCCGTGTCTGTGTATGCCATATTTAAATTAGAACCATAATAAGGTTTCATAATAGAATAGTAGAAGTCATACATATGACTTTTAGATATTTCTAAAACTGAAAATCCAATGTAAATAGGTTTATCAAGAGTAATTTTTTCGGGTTTTAATTGTATTGCAACGAAATTATCCGTGAAAATAGTTGAGCTATGGTAATTAGGTCTGGCTATAAGTTGTTCCGCGCAAAAGTGTTTTTTAGTTTTATTACCAATGTCTGACCATTGATTCACTAGCTTCACATTTAACCTTTTTTCAGTGTCTTCTAAAGTTTTTCCGAAAATGCTGTTATTTAACAACTTAAAAAAGTCTTGCTCGAATTGAGATTTAGCTTTTTGTCGTAACTCCGTGTTCAAATCTATATACTGTTTTAAGTAAGGACTTTGATTAAATTTTATAGCTCTATGGATTTTCTTCAACTTTAAACCATGCTTGAGACAAGTTTTCAAATGAACGTAGTGTATGACGTAGTTATACTTGTCATACAAATTTGGTATCAACTTTGAAGTTTTAGACCCAGAAGGTGCAAATTTTTGTGGACAGAAAGGTAAATCATTATGCAGGCTGTGTAATGTTTCAGGGTATTCTAAATCAACCTCTAAAATGTAACCTACTTTAGAATCGTCTTTTAAACAGAGAATATCCGAAACCTGAAAATTGGGTTTGTCAATCAATTCAAAATTGGAGTATGGTAAGTAACTACACATAGCAAAACCGTATAAATTGTTGCAGTCTATGTAGAGCAAGTAATTATCTGGGGTGGTTGGATCGTAGTTAGATAAGTACTTATTATTAGCAGCGGCATAGCGAGTTGAACATAAGCAAATACCTCCGCGAATACCACGCTGTATCATTCGAATCATTTCTAAATCTTCGATTAGCTCTAATTTAACTTCTGTTTTTAACAACATTGCATCCCAGCTTAAGCTAGGTGCGGTAACGTAGAATGCAGGATCTAATCTGTAGTTATTTTTACATGTGCGTCTAAAACTTTCAAAAATATCAGTCAACAACAACACATCTGATTTTAAGTACAAGTCAGTATATTCACCAAGGTTAGACAAACAGAACAATCGCCATACATGATGAGCGTGAGCATAATCAATCTCTGAAACAGTTTCGTCCGTTAAACTACTGTAAAAACATTTACGCGGGGGTATTTTTTTTTCTTTATAGCATTCCCAATTACTCATGTATTCATAGGGATAAATTCCTTTACGTCTTAATGAATCAAATTGTTGTTTTTCTGGGTAAAAATGAGACAAATGAATGAAATCTTCAATGGCTAAATTTTCTGCAACTTTTTCTAAACTCGTACCTAAAAATTTTAAAGAATCTACAAAACGTACCGCCATGAATTCATTTTTACCGATTGGAAAGAATTTTGTAAACGAGACATAATTTTCTTTTGTTTTTGCAATTACATTTATGTTGCCGGGCAACTCACCCAACTCTCGTACAAATAAATGACAGTCATAGCCTGACAGGTTGTGGAAAAAAACTGGCAAAAATTTAGGAAGCCTAAACTTAATGTTACAATAAGAATGAGCAGCTCCACGATAGTGTCCTGTTAGGTGACAGTGATCTCTTACTTTATCTTCAAACAACAACTTATTACAAAGATAACAAAAAGTAGACTCAGAAAAGCTTTTTAACTCGGAATTAGTTAGGGGTAGCATATCTAGTTGCTTGCTTAATACTTCATTTATTTTGACTACGTCTGCACCCAGATTTTTTAAGAAAACTTGTACACAATCAGGTCCACGATAAGAAACGTAGTGATTTAATGATATATCGTAAGAGCATACGATGTAATAACCAAATGCAACGGGGATATGTTTTTGTAAATTTTCTGTATATTTAGATTTTTGCTCATCCGTATTGGGTTGCAACAACGATTCAAAATCAGCATAAATAACAAATGGCATATCTTGCATTCGCTCGAAATGCTTAAACTGGATTAAAGAACCTTTTTCAGGAAGAGTTGTTTTAACACCACCGCAATTATGATCGTTAAGTTTAGTGTTGTTTGAGAAAAACAGCATGCAATCATCGCAAAAAAATATTTTGTTATGGTTTTTTGTTATCTGGCTTCTAACGAGCCGACTTAGATTCTTTATCAAGCAGTAGTGTGACTGTGTGCCGTTTTCCAAAAACAATAGGTTAATATGATGTTTTCTTTTTTGCTTAGTCTTGTATAAGGGTCCAACAATAGTTTTATTATTTTGGAGACCATAAATATTAACACTGATGTTAACATTGTATTTTTCAAATGCTTTAACATCCTTCAAGCCAACCGGAAATGTCATATGTTTCGTGCTTAGTAAAGTTTCAAAATGAGGATATGACGATGTTCTATTTGAATTTTGTTGAGCAGGAAATAGAGATGCCATAACGCACCACAGAAAACAAAATTGGTCATCATTTTTAATGTTGATGCATGCATGTTTCAATTTTATAGCTTTAGGCAGTTCAATGAATCCAGAAGCCCGTAGAGGATTAAATTTATTAACATTTACCTCAAGATAAGAGTTAGCAACAAAGCTCCACCCACTATCCCTTTCTTGAAATTCATCAACTCTAGCGACAATTTGGTCAACAACATTGTTATAAATTTCATTAAAATCGTAATTTTTATTAATTATGATATTCCCGGTTGCAAATGATTTAACTTCGCGGTTATCATTTTTTGGTAATGAAAACTCTGCAAATAACTCAAAATTTACCTTCAAACTGATAAACGAGTCAAGTCGCGCATCTATCAGCTGGCGAACACGCCTGCGCAGCGAACGTAGAAACATTGCGGGGGGGCACGCGTTGGCCGCGCCATCGCTATTCAATAATCCACTCACTCTGTATGAAGCTATGCGGTTACGAAATGCTCCAGATACTTTTTGAATACCTTCGCATTCCTTAACAGAATTGTTATTTTTGTGCACTGTACTTCGCAAGTGAGAAGAAAAAGATTTACTTTTAACAGACACATCACACACTGAACAGTATATCGATTTATTATTTGACATATTTATAGTAATTTAAAAATATTGTTGGAAATACTGATTAGAATCAAATTTTATTTGAATTTATTTATTAGAATTTAATTTTATTAAAACTATAATAAATTATTATTATTATTATTTATTGATGGTTAGAATCATTATAGTTTGTTATTCAAGTAAAAATAAATTATGGAAATAAGTACTCTTTCGTCGGGAGTCTAAAAACAAAAATATATATACTGTAAGACTTACTTTTTATTTAAAATATATCATTAGCTAGAAACAATAAACAAATTAACTAAACTTAAGCTACTTTATCGGCAAAGAAATAGCCCTCGTCGATGAAGCTTCCCTTGCAGCGCTTCAACAACTGCTGCAACAAAGCCAACTCCGGCGAGTCGTGGTCCGCCTGGAAGCGCAAACCCAGTACCGCCTTTTCGTGCCGTTTGAGGGGGTGGATATTTTTTATATCATCCACCTGATATAATTTGAGGTCCAAAAAAAGATCCCCCTGTAGATCCGCGGTGCGGCGTACGACGCCGTCAGCAACCCGCTTGGTATACGACGACTTCAGCGGCACTACTTTTGTCACCGCTTCGTCCTCGCTCTCGGAGTCCAACAACCGCCACGAGTCGGACTTCTTGTTCTGCGACTGCTTCGGTTTCGCTGGAGTCTTTGACTCCTTAGCCTGTTTGCGTCTGTAAATAAGGATATTATAATTAATAACATAAAATGAATTAAAAGCCTGGTTTAAGATAGGGGAGGTTTTTACTAGCAGTAAAATAATAATAAAACAAAATGTGATGGTGGAGCGTAACATGTAACCCAGATAAATGTATATTTACCTAGACTCCGTTTCGTCGTCCGAGTCGTGAACTCGCTTGGATGGTCTCGGCTTTGGCTTGTTCCTAAATAAACAAAAGTATAAATAGCGTTAAAAATATATATATATAATAATAATAAATAAATAAAGAAAGTAGGCATTTGATTTATTTATGGAGAGCACAGAAAACAAATTATATAGAGGGAGCTTTCTACTAGTACAAATAAAAAGTCGATATTTACCTCTTAACTGACTCGTTTTCCGTCTCGATGACGCGTTTTGCAGCTGGTGGTTTGCGGCACGAAATATTTTTCTTCCTGAAAAAACAAGTTATTGAAGGTAAGCATTTGCTTGGTCTATGAAGGGTAGAGAAGAAAAAAATAAAGAAATATATTAACTGAGCGTTCTACAATAAATAAAAGTCGATATTTACCTCTGAACAGATGTCGACTCGGTATCTGATTCGACGATCTGCTTTTTGGTACTTTTAGGCTCAGGATTTTTTTTCCTGAAAAATAGAATAAAAAATATAAGCAATGCAAGTACATGCTCATACGTATCGTTTACTAGCGCACGCTCCGGGACGTTGCCCGCGTGGATCCCGATTTTCCCGATCTCAAGGGATAGAAAATGTAGTGTTAATTAATTTCAGACGGTATCTTAGCATTAACTGCACAATTAATCAAAATATAATTTGTATCAATGACAAACTTATCAAGATATCACAAAAAAAAGTAGCCTAAATGTTAATCAACATTATTATCCATCATATACAAAAATTTAACGGCAATCCGATAAGTAGTTTTTGAGTTTTCCATTTCAGACAGACAGACAGATACTTCAAATTTATTTATGTGTACTGATGCTTAGTTTAACAGTAAGTTACAGTGTAAAAGTAGACAGACAGGCCTACAAGCTCAAAGATCGCCCCACCTAACGATCGATTGGGATGTAGTATGATTGAATATTTTAAACCCTGGAAACCCATAGGAGAAGACAGAAAACACTCGAAGAAAATATTATGGGGAAAATACATACCTCGCAAAAGCTACCTCGTCGTCCGTCTCGAAATGGCTCCTCTCCCTTCCTACTGACTTCCTGTTATAGTAATCAGAGTCCGACCTGAAAATTACACAAACTCAATAAGTTGTTACATTCCACAAAAACATGCCTACAATGTTAATTGATTACTGAATACAGTCTTAAACATTACCTAGGTAATAGGTAAAAGTAATTAAATTATGAGAGCTGTTAGGGGCTGACTTGGATGATGATATTCATAAGTGATTAAACGTAAATAATACTTTTTATAGTTTTATATGAAAGAAGGGTCGACATCAGTCATTTAAAAAATACATGGAATAAAGAAATTAAAAACATAAATCAAACTTACTAACATTATCTGAAGACAGTGGATTTGCAGTTTGACAGCAACAGCAACAGAATGTAGCAATCGGAGTACAAGCAGCAGGCAGCAGCTGAACCGAGCGATGACTTTGTCGAGTAGAGTACTAACTGATTTGTAGGTAGAGCGTAGAGAACTGATAATTATTCGTAAAATTTTAGTAGTTTATAAAGGAAAAATTAATGACGCATGTCAGGTGTTGTCAACATTTTTTTTTTTATGCTTCAGTTTAGTTTTTGCTGAATATGTAGGTAGGTTTCTCTATATATAAATAAAAACGTATTGTACTTTTCTTTGGGTAAAAGCCTCGATTGATGAATACAAAAGAAGTTAAAGAGGTGTGTCGGGATCGTAAACGTATAATGATATCTCTTATCATTTATTATTTTGGAACACCTCTGTTTTGTTTATTCTGCTGTAGTTGATGATAGTAAGGTGACTTTTATTGATATAGTCAAATTCATACTGGAGAGTCGGTAAGTGACACAGATCGATAATACGTTTTGGTAATATAGCAAAATAAAATGTTGACTTCCCATAGAAATTGACCGGGCTGGGCTTGCAGTTGCAGGGGAAAAAAATATATATACTAACTTCACAAAAAGGGTCAAAGAACCTTACTGACCACTTACCGAGTGTCCGATTGAAAATTGTATGTTTATCGCTGTCCTAGGACAATGTGTTAAGCACATACTAAGCATGCAGATTCGCAAGATAAATACCAAATTAATTAATTTTCTCTGCGGCGAAGCAGCGGCTTTAGCTTGTTTTCATAATTCATTCAAAACATAATAGTTGACAACCTCTGCACCTGAAATAATGCGGCTGAATTCGCAAATTTACAAAATACTAATATTATTGATTTAGCAAAATGTCTCTATGAAGTTACGAAATGCTATCTAGGTCAGTATCTACAGGTTGATCATAAAATGGTATGGCTTCCATATCTAAAATTTATATTACTTATCCTGTATATCACATCACACTAATATATAAATGCGAAAGTAACGCTGTTTGGCTGTTACTAGGGACGGACATAGGGTACTTTTTAGGGATGGACTTAGGGTAATTATCACAACTACACAAGCCCACGCGGACGGAGTCGCGGGCAACAGCTAGTATGTATATAAATTTGTTTTTGTACGACGATCGTGCCTAAAATTAAAACTACTGTTAAGTAATGGATTGCCACGATCGTGACTAAATTGCAAAGTCACGAACAACATTGCTACATGGAGTTATTTAGCGACTCTGTTCCTATTTATGGTTTAGTCAAGATCGTGGTTATCCGCTTCTCAACGTTTTAGTTTCAGTTTTATGCACGATCGTGGTACAAAAATAAAATTTAATAATAATACAAGTTAAAACTAAAAAAAAAACAACCTGTATATTTTAGTAATTGTACTGATTAGAGTTTTAAATTTTTGTGAAAATGCAAATTATTCACTTTAATTACCAACTAGCCGATTGCGAAAATCTGCAGCACTAAAAAATTATACAAATGACAATTTATAATAGTAGGTCACACGTGTCAACTCGCAAACTTCCATATCTCTCTTGAATTATTATTGTAGCTTGTTTTTCCTAGCTTTTTAACGATACCCTATATACTATGATATATAATATGAAAACTACTCATACTTAGCAATTGCCACGATCGTGCCTTAGTAGGTCCGATCGGAACTAGCTTGAGCCAGCGGGATAATGAACCTTGCAATTTTGTAAAAATACACTAATTCATCCTGAATTTCCGGGCCTTAAACTAAACACACTGGTGACGGGCAGCGGCGTCACTGGTGCGAGGGTTTGGCACCGCGTTCACGATCCCGGGTCCGTTGAACGGTACGTTCTGTTCATACCAATCGAACCAGTAACTGAGGGTGTTGTTACCTCAAAATTTGCATACTGGTGCGAGGGTTTGGCATCGCGTTCACCAACCCGGGTCCGTTGAACAGTACTTTGTTTTTGACTAATCGACTCAGTTATTGATCGTGCTGGATCGTCGAAATTGGCGTCGAGCGAACGGCGCGAGCCGTGAGCCGCTAATTTCGTTGATCCAGAACGAACAATAACTACCTACTCATAAGTCCTCAAAAATCTGCCAATGAAGGTGTACTAATATTTAGTAGGTATAGCATGCATCGTTATCATCGTCTAAAATAATAATAATAAATGTCAAGAAAGAAGTTACAAGTTGATTATGGATATAAGTCTACGATTTCAAATTCTCCTCATAGGCAAAAATAGTAGATTATGCACTAAGGGAATAAAGCAGTGTCTTACATCACGGGCGGCATATTGAAGCGTAGCGAGGGAGTTATATAGAGTCAGGCTTTATTAGAGGTAAGACAGGCTTTATTCCAGAGGAGCATACTCTACTTTTCACACATTCTGCGAGACAATAAAAAGCTCGACATTTTTTATCAACATTAATAATTCAATAAAATTCACTGACAATCACAGCACCAAACATCGTCTTTTGTTTTACATTCTTTGAAAACGCTTTTTTTCTTTTTGTTGAATTCTGCTTATGGTGGCCGAATCGATTTTCGAACAAACCTCTTTACAATCCCATACTATGCATATGGGCATTTGTTTTCCACGAGTTTCCACACGAATTTGGCGTTTCAAATTTAAATCACTTTAATCCCTAGGGATTTTCATATAACTTTATATCCCTTGAGATATAATGCGTTACTTTACGTAATTGGACATTGTCGAGCAGGTGGTGTGAAAACTCCTTTACAGAGTAGAAATAGTGGCTCAGTAGCCAGGTCTGTATTTTACGCTTATGTAAAGACCTAATAATTATATGTACATCATTTAACATAGATAATACTATGATAGACGGAGTCGTGATTTAGGGTGTGCGAAGATGGTGTTTAGGATTTCCCATTTTCTGTCATTTTACCGACGGAGTGCCGCTCATTCCATGGAGGAATGGGAGGTCACTTATGTGGGATGCAATTTGCGTAGATACGGTAGCAGCGTCCCAAGTCCAAACGACCGCAGTCAGATCGGGTGTGGCTGCCGATGCAGCGGAGAGCGCCAGGAGACGCAAGGGCTCTAGGAGAAGGCTACATGTTTGTGCCTTTTGGCGTAGAGACTCTCGGGCCATGGGGACCAGAAGTGCGACGACTCTATAAGATCTCGTCGGGGCCTACTTTGAACAACCGATTAGCCTAGCTATCCAGCGATGCCATGCCGCCCCAGCCTTTTGGGTGCCTTACCACCGAGTGACGGTAGCGATCTGACTAGAATATTTTATTTGACATTTGACATATTGTTAATTTTTACTATATTTAATTAACTTCGTAACGTTTTAGATTTAATGTTTCTTTATGTTTATGATAAAAACGACAAAACAAAAGAAATTATCATAATTAAGAAAAAAAAATTAATAAACTTATTTTTGATCTGACAAATTTTGCACCGCAAGGAGTAACGTATTAACATATTAAATCGGGAATTAATTAATTTATAAATAAATTATCATAATTTCAACATACATATTCAAATAATGAATACAATCTACATAATATTACAGCGATAATTCCAAGAATAAGAAGGGTAATGAACTGCCTCTTATTTCGTTTTGGGAATCTCGTTGATTTCTAAAGTAAATTCGTCTCGTCACGACGCTCTAGTGCCAAGATTGTGACGTCACGAGTCACGTTTTGGTCCACGGTCAACTCGTGAGCTTACAGTTTCAGCTGTTGTCGAGAGATTTCAACTTATTTCTCGAAGTACCACTGACTGAGAGATGATGAGTCGCAAAAGTGATTTTTCGAAAGCCGCCATTTTGAATAATTGGAAAGGACCTTCCAGCTACTCTAAAAAACTATAAAACATTTCCAAAAACGCTACATCAGTAGAATAATGTGGTTTTAGTTAATATTAGCAATTTATTTGTCCTAAAAATTCCGAGTGTTAGCGGACTGCTCTATCGGTTGTACTGAAAATTAGGAGTGAGCGTTCTTGCAACGGACTACGTTTGCAACCGTTTTTCTGACGGCAACGATGCAACCGTTTTTCATCGTCGGATAAAGTAGTCGCAAATTAAAACTACTTTATATTTTCAAGGCGACGTGACGGTCAAAGTTTTAGTTTACTTAAATTATCAACTGGGAATAGTAATAAAGCCATTCAGGCCCCCTATTCTGTATCTTTAGTTGCCAACTGAACGAGGTGCCTATCATCAAAAACATAGATAAAAACTGAAATTTCAAAATTGCTTTTAGTGGGTATTGAACTATTTACGAACTGTGTCGTCACTCCAAGTGCTAATATACCCTTAGACAATCAGAATTCGATAGTATATCTATGTTTTTGATGATAGACACCCAGTCCAGAAAGCAACTAGAGATACATAATAGGCCCGCTGGTCCCTTGATCCCGATGACTGTACTACTGAAGACTAATTGCAACAACTAGTTTTGAGACTAGTCTTTATCGCTAAAAAAACAGTCCCGTCTCGTTGCGGAAAAAACCTGCAACGACCCGCTCCTACTGAAAATATTTCCCATAAAAACATACGCCGCCCTATAACAAACATATGCCCATACATTTCCGCCAAGTCGGCGAATGAAAAAACATAGAAGACTCATTTCTAACAAAGTGTCATTCGAAAATGGCACCAGAGACTGAAAAGAGCAAAAGGCTTATGATTGGTTTGTACTGTTGTCATGCGACGCTAGGACAGCCGTGATTGGCCGACTCAAAAGACACAATGAATGCTCGTGGGTTAATTTTTCAGCTCTAATCAGACTTCTGTTTTCTCCGTTTGCTGCGTCAGGATATACTGGATATACTAGGATATACTGGATATCCTAAGTCTATGGCGCCAAGTATTTAATTAAAGTTAGTGTACTCAAGTGGCGTGCACAGAACTTTTTGCTGGAAAAGCAAACAATTGGTCAAGAACAACAATAAAAAAAATATAAAAAAATTCAAATATCACTTTGAAAAAAAAAGTTTGTATAGGAAATTTTCACTCTAGGGTAGACATTGTCTACCCTGGCGTCATACAATGTTTTTTTTTTCAAAGTGATATTTAAATTTTTTCATATTTTTTTTATTGTTGTTCTTGACCAATTGTTTGCTTTTCCAGCAAAAAGTTCTGTGCACGCCACTAGGGTACTGTTTCTAAAATACTAGCTTTTGCCCGCGAATTCGTCCGCGCAGGTTTCGGACATAAATTCGAATCAGATATAACTTTTCCCATAGAATTTTAACATCCCGTCAGGCAAAACAATTTTTCTTACAAAAGTACATTAAAACCCTTTCAAAGGTTGGTTTTCGAAAAATCCATTCTTGGTACACACATGTTTGATTATTTATTTTCAGGAGTTTTACGCCAAGTTTCAATAACTAGGCTAAGTTATGAGTCAACAGAGTCAATAAACAATTTTATTATATTATTATTATAATGAATACACACAGCATTAAAATTTTAAGAATTCCTACTACTCATATTATCGATTGAAAGTTCCGTTTCCACTTCATCATCACACCCTAGACCTAGGTCTGATGATAGATTACTCCCAATCGCTTCGCAAACGACTTGAAAAAGCCTAAATACTATCGTTCTATAGCTATTATCTGAAGAATACCACATTTTTTTCTTATTTTTGATGAAAAGCTGACCCTGACTCAGTTTTGAAAAATTCGGAATATCCTGAAACACGTTAAGTATGTATATTTTATCTCGGGAGTAATGTACTTTCAAAATTTTGACTGCCTAGCGTGAACGGTGTCGGCAAAATTTTGGCTTTTTGTTAAAACTTTGATCCCCTTTTTTAAACACCTTGCGGTGCTTATTTTCCGAAATCCTTTCTTAGTGTGCATTTTCAACTTTCTATAAACACACCCTCAAATATCAAGTCACTACGTCCAGCGGTTTGGGCTGTACGTCAGTCCGTCTGTCACTCAAGACAAAGCCTTTTATTTATATTGACTGATTGTTTGATATGTTACGGTTCATGTTAGATTTGATGATAAACTCAAGATTAGCGATTAACCGCTTACTAACGGCTAAAAACATAAAAGCAAACTGAAAGATGAAATAATACAATACCTGTAGTAATAATTTAACAAAATGTCAAAAATAGTTCCCATATACGGTTCCCAAAATCCAAAGAAGCTCTTTGGTAATAGACCCACCTATGGTTTATTTATTTATCTTTATTTATCAAGCTTCTCTTGGCAAGAGGTGCTATTACTTGAGGGCGTTTCAGAACAACATAAAAGAACATTGATACAATTTTCTCAAATAAAAACTCATCAGAGATGGTAATCTTTTTACCTAGTTGTTTCTCCAATATGTCTGTGTCTACCACATTATAAGAATATTAATAAAGATATTCAGGCGATCTAAAAAGGCCGACTTGGGTGAATCATAAAATGATTTGAAAGTAGGATGGAGTCAGAGTATTTTCACGCGAGCAAAAGAGACGGCATTAGAACAGAATCATAAGTGATTCACGCAAAACGGCCTTTTTAGAGGACTGAGCCGTATTTTTGAATCGTTCATTTTCAATTCACGTGTGAAAATATATACCTGTCTCATCTTGCAAATGACAAGTTCTGATGTGCTACGTGAGATGGGTATATACTTTCGCACGTGAATTGAAAACGAACGATTCAAAAATACGGCTCCGTGTCGATTCGGTGTAACACAACTTAACTTATTTGACAGGACTTACCTTATTTTAAGCATCCTGTGTTTTTCTTTCTTTATGGAAAAGACAAGGACAGAACACTTAAATTAAGCTTAGTCCTGTCAAATTACTTAGCCGAATCGACACAATTATACACTTTTGTTGAGCTTTATTTGTTTATAAGGGATAGTTAATGATTATAAAAAACATTAAAACATGTTAATACTCCATATATTTCGGCCCGCGGTATGGGGCCGTCATCAGTCGAATAGAATACACATGCAGTACCTACTTGACAATTATTAAAAAAAACAAGTAAAACTTTTTCTAAACATGACGAGTTGTTATAAGAATCATACTATTTCTGTCCTACCTATAGTAGTCGTGTAATGCCTAGTGGAAATATCTTTCTTTTAAATAATTTCCTCAAGAGATAATTCCTTGAAAATCGCGCCATTGACGTAATATTCTAAAATGAACAGCAAAGATTACATTACAATATTGCAAAAAAAAAAAAAAACCTGCTTCCTTTTAATCTTGCTACCTTGCTACCAAGCCAAAAGGGGAGGCCAAAGGAAATAGAAATACCAAAACATTTCTGCAAGACTGCCATTTTATTGTACCAGTTTTTCAACCGTTTCTTGTAGGATTGACTTTGATTACATTTTTGTGCGTTCCTCTTCCGTCATCATTACGTATGTAGATATTTTGCTTTGAATCTGCTCGCCAAGAATGTGTATTAAACAGTTTCATAAATAGTGATTGTACTGTTGTTTAATTTTGTGATCCGTGAACTGTGAAATAGCCAAGCTTTAGTTGGTCCATAAACACTGTCTCTGGGAGAATTATCATAACCAAGCCATTTTGGTTGTGAAAATTGTTTTAATATAAGGGCCAATCACCAAACTCAATTTTATTGTAATTTATTCTTTGTAATACGGTGATGATGACATGAAAAAGACAAGTTGTCGAGAGGGTTTTTAATCAAAATTTTGGGCAACATTGTTCAAAATTATTCTTTGTTTGCAACATTTTAGATACGGTCCGCGTAGGTAGTAGGTACGTTTAACGATTGAACTCTTGATAAATAATTAAGTCTATGATATCGTTCTTTTGGTACGATAATCGCTTGTTTTCAATTTTATTTGTCATGTAGGATGTAAAGATGGAAATTACTTATAATTTATGACTACACTTGTATCAATGTTCTTTCGAGGAATTCCTTTGTATTATTTTACTATGACTGTAATCAGACTACTTAAGGCGCTTTTTGTTGTGAAAGTGATGCCACTTTACAAAAAAAAAAAAATATTTACTAGAATAATTATTGAAAATCTGCTGAAGTAAATGCGTAGATATAACAATTAACATGAAAGCGAAGTGTGTTTAACACCCTCACGCAGATAGATGATACAATATGAAAGTACTCTTTTTCTTCTGCCTTTCTATACTACCGCAATTATATACGAGGGTGAATCCAAAAGTTCTAAGTGACCGTGAAAATGAAAGAAAAGTGGGTTCAAAATTATTTTTATTTTTCGACATAGTCTCCATCTAGATCAACACACTTCTTCCACCTGACCTGCAACTTATGTATACCCTCGAAAAAAAATGATTCCGGAAGGTCGTCAAAATAGTCATTAAATGCGACTATCACTTCTTCTCTAGTCGAATATTTAGATCCCCCCAAGTGTTTTTTAAATTTGGAAAGAGATGATAGTCAGAGGGGGCTAAATCCGGCGAATAAGGTGGGTGGTGCAGCAACTCGTAACCACATTCATGGATCACAGCCATCGTTTCAACCGAAGTGTGAACTCGTGCATTGTCTTGATGAAACAAAACTCTCTTACGCAACATCCCCGGCCGTTTTTCTTTTATTTCTTCGCGAAGTTTTCGTAATAGGTTACAATAATAGCGTGAATTTGTAGTTTCACCTTTAGGTAAATAATCCAATAAAATAACTCCCTTCGAATCCCAAAAAATAGATGCCATGACTTTGTTGGCTGACAAAACGCACTTGGCCTTCTTCAGCGTGGGTGAGCCAGATCTTTTCCACTGTTTTGTTTCAGGAGTATAGTGATGAACCCAGCTTTTATCTATGGTAACAAAACGAGACATAAAATCCTCAGCATCTGCCTCAAAAAGTTCCAAACAATCACGCGAAATTGTGAATCGAACTCGTTTTTGGTCAGCTGAAAGCAATCTTGGGACCCAGCGAGCAGAAACCTTACGGAACCCCAATTCTACAATTATAATGTTTTTCACTCGGCCATAACTGATGCCTGTGATCTCAGCTATCCTACTAATGGTCAATCGTCGGTCTCCTAGGATGAGATCACAAATTTTGTCAGTGTTTTCTTTAGTGGTAGACGTTGAAGGCCTTCCTCTCCTTGGGTCATCTTCAATGGTCTCCCGACCGCGTTTAAATTCAGATACCCACTTTTTGACAGTGGAATACGATGGAGCAGATTCCCCTAATGTTGTTTCCATATCTTCATGAATCTCTTTAGGTGAAAGACCTTTTTTATTGAGGTACTTAATCACAGCACGGTGTTCAATTTTCTCCATTGTGAAAAATCCCGTCAGACTGCGTTAAACAAAATATCACAAAAAAATAATAGCTTGCAGTATCGAACTTCAACTTCACACAATCAATCACAAAAAAACATTCTAACAAATGACGGTAGATTTACAAAGATTCGATACCTCTTTGTAGGTCGGGCTTAGAACTTTTGGATTCACCCTCGTACCTAATTTGTATCTCCTTGCGATGGATAGATCGACAAATGTTTAAAATAATAAGTCTATAAATTTATTCATATCATAGTAGCACAGACCATCCATCATCCATCCATCCATCCATCAGCCTAGTTCGTCCACTGCTGGACATAAGCCTTTCCAGGACTTTGCCCGGTGGTCATCCTGGAAGAATTACCCATACTCACACACGCTGGGCAGGTGGGTTGGTGAGCGCGGTGTCGGAACCCTGCCCGTCACCAGTCTGTTCCATATAAGGCCCGGCTATTATCCGCCATCCATCGGTCCCAGGCATGGTGGGCCATCTGGTTTTTTGCCTGTGAGCTGTCCTCTTACTCTCCCCCGAATTACTTCGAGGGGGTCTCCAAGTAAGATGGTGGTACCTCCACAGTGGAGCCCGGCATCAGCTCTACCACCTGCACAGACCACTTAGACATATATCAATCACGTGACAAGAAAGAAAATTTTCCGCCACTGGTGGGGTTACAAAATAGAGATGGAATTTGATAGAATGCAATTGCACTGATGTATTGGCGAAAAAGGTTTGCCCTCCTTACACCTAGGTGCATAGTAGTATTCCCTCTATATTCCCACATACCATTGAAGCATACTTTTAAGGGTTCTGTACCCAAAGAGTAACCAACGGGACCCTATTACTAAGACGTCCGTCTGTCACTAGGCTGTATCTCATGAACCGTGATAGTTAGACAGTTGAAATTTTCACAGATGATGATGTATTTCTGTTTCTGGGCTCCCATACAACAGACATGTTTTTTTTACCATTTTTATAGATAATGGTACGGAACCCTTCATGCGCGAGTCCGACTCAAACTTGGCCGGTTTTTTTTACTCATATTAGATATCAAAAAGTTTTAATATATCGGTCAATGATTCCAAAATAACAGTCTTATTACATTCTTTCCAGGACGACATCGCCGCCAGGA
Source organism: Ypsolopha sequella (assembly GCA_934047225.1). Lineage (NCBI taxonomy): Eukaryota > Metazoa > Arthropoda > Insecta > Lepidoptera > Ypsolophidae > Ypsolopha > Ypsolopha sequella. The sequence goes on along the minus strand of OW203984.1, from coordinate 23,697,761 downwards.
GAACCACTAGTTCGTGCCCCAGTGGGCAAGCCAAGATGCCCACCCGCCATTTCCCGCTTGCGCGTCGAAAAAGTTGAAGGTGGCTTGGCAGTTGCTGGCGTAGTCGTTGCCGCTAACTGCCAGATCGTACTGCCAATCTTCGGCTTCCTGTTCATGCTTGTTGGCTGTGTCCTAACCGGTAAGTTTGTTTGTTTGTTAAATTAGACTCATTAGAATTAGAATCAAAAAACAAAAAATTCAGCCTTTCAAAAGTTTTAATCATGGCGGGCGCGGCAAACAAAAAAGAAAATACCTAATATTCATATGCGGACCGGACCGGAAGTTAAAAAATAAACTTTTAACAAAAAAATAGCAACCGACTTCAATAGTAACAGCAGTCATTCACTAAAAAGTTAATAATAATTCTATAAAGACCTGGTACCGAAGCAACACTTTTGCTGACTTCTTTCTTCCTGAAACAATATGTTATCTAGTGTTTAAAAGTAATTAGGTTGTACGGCTACACTAGTCTTTCACTAAAATCTAGCCTTTTGCCATAGTAGATAATATTATTAATACTGAAATATATCTGTCCTCAGCGGCCTCATACCGTGGTTGTGGTGAGAATGAAGAGCCGGACCATTATGCGGCGAGGATCGCATTCACCGGGAATTCTCGAGTTCTCGGTCCTATCTGCATCGTTGCTGGTGCTACTATGACACTTGCTGGTAAGTTTTATTTGGCATTGATTTACAAACTGTACAAATTTATAATACAAATTCGCCAACTTTTCTGTGAAATTAGTGGTGCGCTCAATCGCCATAAGGGCATATCTATCGATCACTCTCAGCCTCCATAAAACAAGATCCAGTGGATTTGATGTTGTCAATTCTCTATTTAATATTTTTTTTCAGGCATCGTGCTATGCATATTGATGCGAGCTGCTCAACGTCGACAGAGAAGACTCGCATTCCACTGTCCTATTCATGGAGACTTCTACCCCATGAGCCCTCAGAGTACAAGAAAATATCCAAGTAAGTTATTGTTCTATAAAATTTTAGTTAAATCGATATAAAATAACAAACAAATGCACAACATTAAATTTAATACGACGCTAGATTATTAAAAATTTAGAATTTACCCAGTTTGTAGCTCAAAAGGTTTCCAGACAGTAAAATCATCTTTAATAGGAAAGCAGGGGTGAAAAGAAATGAATTTGTTACTCCTTAACAAAGCACAAAAGAGATGATATCTCTCAATCAACAAACTTATACTCCATTTTATCACTTCCAGAAAGCCCGTGTGGATTGTGGCGCAGGCTGCTTCGTTGGCTTGGAATGGCAGAAGACAATGACAATCCTCGCTGCCCTCGTTCCGCAGAGCCCGCATCCCCTGCACGGCCTGAAGGGGCTTGCCCTCCACCATTACCATTCTTGGTGCCATCTGACTCTGTTGTGTTAGTATCTACTCGTATTTCTACGCTTTTAGTTTTAAGTTTAATACTAACCAAATAACCAAAGATTTAAAACTATATTAGTCATAATCATTCTCTCTTTTCCAAATCTCTGGTTGGTTGATATCTTAAAGCTCAACTCTCTATTGCAGGGGCATGGCATCGGTTCTAGGAGTGCCGCTAAGTCCTGAACAAACATTTGGGTCCATCAAATCGCTAGCAATATCTAGGGAAGTTGCCAGCTTTCCTCTGTCTCGTTCACCAACGCCACCTCCTTTAAGGTAATAATACTATTTGAGTATCAGACGCACTTTTAATAAGGTTTCCACCCTTAAGGGGCTCAACAATGCTAAACATCAGTTTTGTATTAAATTCAGTTCCGCCTATGTAGACGATAAAAATTTGAAAAAAATATGGCGTGTTTTTGGACTCAAGGCAATTATTAATTATACTTTACATAAATCTTCTTTTTATTATATTATTTTAAAAAAAGCATGCATTTCACAAAAAAAGCGATTCAGTGTCCATATTTCAAAACCGATGTAACGAAACCAACACATGCAGATACTAACTAGAAAAAAACATCTTTATTACATAAAGAAATTATAATTAATGTCCTAATAGAGCCGCGATTTCAAAATAACTGAAATTTTGCGTGCGCGGCATCGGATTAGAGCAGGATAGACAGTTAAAAAACAAAAGCGTTAGAGCAGGCAGGACTGAGTTTTAGCATTGTGCAGCCCCTTAAGAGTAATTTCTCCGGATTTGTAACAAAATATTAAGAAATAATTATAACGGCTAAAATACTAAGCTAAGACAACTTTTAACAATAGTTTGCTATATGCATAAACATATTTGTAATGATATTATGGTAGCTTCAAAATAATTGGATTTTCCATAAGCGTGATATTAGATTATTTTAAGAATTTACAGCTGGTATCACAAATATGGAATTGTTTTATAGCTATTTTGGCCGTTATAATTATTTCTTAATATTGTATAACAAATACGGCGAATTAACACTTAATCGTCACCAGTTACCAGACATAATTTTTTAAATTCCATTTCTGGTTTTGTCTTATTTTCATTTTATTTTTCATGCGATCCGCTATACCTAGCGGCATGTTATTTTGGTAAACAACGAACGAACGTAAAAAAGTCAACATAGTAGTTACTTTGTATTTCATTTTACAGCTGTCCACCGTTCAAGGAGGAAAGGGGCACAGCAGATGTATTATCACGTCCTGACTTTGACTGCGGTTCGCCGACATGCAACTACCGCGTCGTAGAATGTAAGCTTACGACTTCCGATGAAATTTCAAGAAACGTTCCTACCGTACAAGCTAACATCCACAGAACCAAAGACAAGATCTCAGAAGAAAAACACACGAGACCTTTAACAGTCTCAATTACTATACCCGACGAGGGGAAAGGCTAAATAATTTTTTCACTGTAGAAATTAGGCATACTTTATATGGCGTTATGTTCAAACAAGAGCAAAGCGGATATTTGAAATAAATAGATAAATTTCCTATTATTAAGAATAAAAATATGTGGTATATGTTGCAAAATACAAAATAAAATTAATATCACTGTTTTAAAGAAAGTATTCGCAAAAAGTATTTATATAAATCACAAATTGCTTCAACATACCAACAGCTCAAATATTCACATTTGTCTTCCGCTAGAGCTCATTGGACACGTTCAACATTTGTTATCTAATAAAACTTATTTTAGTTAGCATTTATGATTTTGAGTTTTATACTTTTAATTATACCTAATAGCTCATTCTATTTATACGAGTATCACAATAATGTTTAAAATTACTTCATTTTAGCAATACGTTGCGCCAAATACGTGTTAAGTGTATGTACTGAGTGCAATTTTTATTTTACTTCAAAATAACTACATAAGTTACAATTTGCAATATTAAAATGCTTTCGAAAATATACAAATATTTCAATTAGGTACGCATTTTATTTTAGCGTGGTGAAATGCTTATTTAATCAAATGGCATACCTAGTCGTTTAACTTTTTAAAATATGGATTATTCGTGTTGATTATAAATATAATATACATAAATCTTTCCTTCAAATTAAGTTTATGCTGTGTACAATACGAAAAGGCTCTTTTGGCGCATGGATTTAAGTTTATTTTGCCCAATCCACGGACGTAGAAATTCGTCCGTATCGCTTGAAATTTCACAGGTACCCGCTAAGAAAGGATTTTGTGTACTTGCTTCAAATTATGAAGTTACGAACAGTGTTGAAGTTTATATCCACGCGCCAAAAGAGCCTTGTCGCACTATATTATATAGGTAGGGTTGCCATAACTTCTAGGAACCAAAACGGGACGTTTTCTCTAACAATGACCAAAACTCATAACATAACACACCGACACGCGGCTTTTCAACTACATACATAGCACGCACGTGTACATAGTGAGAGACAAACTATGTGTTTTCTAACACATACCCTCAGATCTCAACCGTAGTGGCTATCAAAAGTATAAATTTAATTTAATTTAAAAAAATCTACATAATAACATCAAAGTTTTTATTCAAAATATTACATGTTCAAAATTTTTAACTTAAATTAACATCAAATTACGTTATTATTTTTTCGCCCAGACATATTTTGAAGTTGATTTTACTTTTACAATAACTTCTTTTTCTTTTTTTATATAATCATAGAACGGAGCGCATGTAATTTTTAAATTGTAATGACAAATCAATATGGATTCAATGGTCTCTACCGACATCCTATTACGTTCGTCCATCCATTTAGCCCTCATCAACGAAAATATTTTTTCCACATTTGCATTGTGCATTTTTCGAATTACGGGACAAATATAGGACATGTAGTAATACGGGACGAATGACAACCCTATCTATAGGTAGGAATGGGTCTTCTACATCAATGATGTGTGTTAATGTGTTTCTTAAGGTGGACTCGCACATTTTCTAGATGTCGGCAAATATAATTCATGAATCATGAATGAATGGGATTTATAGACATTTGCCAAATGGGTTGGTCTTACTTTACAGCCAAAATGTGTATTAAAAAAATCATCTATCTATGTATGTATATTTATTGTTCGCATTGTTAAGTAAAATGCAAATTTATAGCAACAACAGATAATTATGTTTAGTTAAATGAGTTTTAAATAAGTAAAGTATGTAACTTTAATGCTACCCTAGAGTTAGGTCCGAAATGTGATAATTTATTTTTGTTAAATTTAACATTTATTTGCGAGATGTGCTGGTATGGTTGTTTAATCATAATAGATATTAACGGATATATATGTATATAAAACAATATACCTACTTATTTTAAGAAAGTTTTCGAAATTTTGGTGAAGAAGCCAAAAGAAGATGCCAAAATTCAAACCATCACGTAAGAAAACATTGACTTTGTTATAAATAACAAATTCTGTGTATGTGCTCACAAAAGACATAGGATTTAGGTAGGTAGAGGAAGGAAGATTAGACAAGATGTCATTGCCCCTACTCGTATAGAAGTAGTGTAGTAGGTAGGTGGTAAAGTAACAAATTATAAGTTATGTGATGAAGGCATTTATTGGCCAAGTTATCGGAAATTATGCATGTATTTTTTTTATAATCTATGATTAAGTGCCACACGCCTAAGTAATCAGTAACATTAATGATTATTAACTTACTTATATAATACTGTTATAATTTTAAGAACAAATCCCTAAATATAAAATATGAACTCAGCAATTATTTTATTTATTGACTGTCCTTTGCTTGCTTCGTCATTTAGAAGGATGACTTGTATGTTAGATATAATCAATTCACCATAGTATATATATTCATATAATCAATTCTGATATTATCCCGACTAATATAATAGTGAAAATTTGTTGGTTTGTCACCTAAGATCGGAAAATCTGCAGTTTCTGCCTAACCCTCGGGGAGACAGGCGTGAGTACAAATTTCGTTCTGAAACGTGGCTCGGCCGTTAGCCTCGCAAAAAATAATTTCGTACAGAAACGTGGCTCAGCCGTGCCAAAAACTCTAGTAGAAGCTCAGAAATAATTTCTTTCGGAAACGTAGCTTGGCCTTCGGCCTCACCGAAAGTACTTCTCTACGGGATCAAATCAGTAATTTAAAAAAAAAGCACTTTGTGTCGGAGATACAACTGTATTGTGGTACCTTTGGAACAGCATTAATTTTTAGTTTCTGACATGGGCGTAGGCAGCCATGGGCTCAGGGTGGGGCACACATACCTACACCACGAAATCTACCATCCATAAATGTGCCTCTAACTTCAGGATTGCGTTTGTGTACGTATGACCGACCGCTCTTGGTTTTGATCGCTTTTTTTTTGTGTTGACTGACGACTGTCGATTGCGAACTTTCTTACGGATATTAAGTATTGTAGTTAGTACCTAGATAATTTAGTTTTTTAGGTTTGGCTAGGTACCTTATAGGTCAAAGCCAGGGTGGGGCAAGCGCCTCACCCTGTCCCACCGTGGCTACGCCCATGGTTTTTGATATGTACTACTTAGTCTCTGTCAAAAGTATCACCACATACATTAGTAATCGTTTGTTTGCAGGCATCTTTGAGATGTACTGATTGATAATTGGGGTCCATTGCTGAAAACTGAAAAAGTCTACATCAGTTTTCTGGAAGTTCTTAGCTAGAGTTTGAGCTTAAAAATACGTCACAAACACAATGTAACCATCTAATAATTATTTTAGGTTAATCTGTACAAGTTGACTGACATTGTGGCCGAAAAGTTCACCTATGCTAACCCAGAGGTTCAAATCCTCACGGTGCACATTAATTGTGTTCGATATGCGTGCTTCGAAAGTCAGGCACGTCACGTTTGAGGCGTAATCATTGTCGGTGAAAAGCTGGCGGGGATTTACTTAGAATCTAGCCGCAACTGGAGTAGGGTAGCGGTGGAGTAGGGGGTCTACCCCTGGGTATCACCCCACCAGGAGATAAGTATTTTAGCTTTTTTTTGAAACTAACCGTTTTAGACCACTTTAATACTTTTGCAAAAAACTTATTCACATTAACGTCCGTTGCAACACATATACGACTTTATCACTTTATCATTTCGCTATTGTAAGGATCTTGCTTGGGGGACATGCGATATCGGAGCCGGTCAATGACGGGCCCGACAATGCTCCGATCTCCGATCAAGCACAATAATTATCGGAGGTGATTTTACCGGAGGTTTGCCCGATGTCGCACGCCGTAGGTCGTGTAAACAGAGACTCATACAAATACATAGGCCGCTATTATATGCCGCTACTTCGGTCCGGTATTTATCGGATGATTATCGGAGTCAATGCCGGACCGTGGACAAACGCTCAAGAGCGTGTGGGACAAGTGACGACTATATGGATAGGATATTGAAAAATAACCGTTGGCGCAAAATGTTTCGAGTGAGTGAGCCTTTATTGAACTCGAAGTGAAAGTTAAGGAAGAAATAATAAGTACACAATTTTTATATTACAATATAGTTGGTGAGCTCTAGACTCTAAAGCCGATTCTGAAGGCTTTAATTTTAGTTTTAGTGCTGTCAAAACTAAATTTTCTACATTGCAAAATAGTCCTTACCTGTTAGGGTTAGAAGTTAAATTACTTTGAAACATTTTAAGTTTTGACAGCACTAAAACTAATATTAAAACCTTTAGAATCGGCTTTAATGACAAATTATTTTGCGGCTCCTTTTTCATGAAGAATTTTAATCAAATATTCGGTCAACATTCCACACAAAATATCCAATTTGTAGATCTGTAAGTCATTCTGTCCACGAGCTGGAGAAATCTTGTAAAAAGTATGTTTGCTGGTTAATCTCAACAACATTGGTAATCCAAATCTGATTTGACTCGGTGATTTATTTACTTATTTTTTTATTTACAGCCAGCAGAACCTTGACCTACTTACAGTAAAAATAAGTGAAAAAATTCACAAATATGAGCAAATATGAAATATAAAAAACAAAAACTATAAACTTAAAAACAATTTATAATTATTAACAGATGCCGAAAGAGTTGCATTAAAAATATCTAAGTTATGATTATAAGTGCCCATCGCAATGAAATGTGGGCGCTTACCGAACATGCTATGTGGCTGTGTGGCCACATTATCAATGTCTCTCTGTAGCGCCTCAGAGTCATCCCGATCCTCTATAAGTATAGGTTGAGATCATCAGGGAACATCAAACACCAAGCCGCCCTAACTACTTCGGGAAGATCATTTATCATATAAGGAACTGCGTAGGTCCTAATGTACTACCTCGGCTGACGCCCGAATTCACATATAGATCGGAGTGTAAACCAGCCAATTGTACAAATGGATGTCGATTACTAAAATAATTAGAAAACAACCTAAATAATTTCGGAGTATATCCTATAGGTACCAGAAAATTTTTGGGGCAACACATCGTTATCAACACGGTCAAAGGCTTTTTCGAAGTCAAAATAGGCCACATGAACTTGACAGTTTTTGTCCATAGCGGAAGTAGCGTAGTTAACGAAGTTAATGTGGTCAGTTGCCGTGGATCTTCCAACTCTGAAACCGTGTTGACAATCTGATTTTTATACTCGTAGTTGCTGAGTTGAGTTAAAGAGTTTCACTGATAAGTTGTGTATATACCATAGTGGCTCTTCAAATATCGCCAGACCGTCTTTGATGACGAAAAGATGTATTCCATCAGGACCTGGAGAGGAATGCGCCTTTAATTTTTGGATTGCAATATGGATTTCAGCAGTTGTGAGATACGTGCTGCGCTTACATCAGGGCCGGCACTGTAATGGCTTTTTCAGTTCGTTCAATGTAGTAAGAGAATGCCACATCCATCAGTTGTTTAACTAAAGGTCCGATAATATCGGAACATCTCTCGGTTAAATTTCTTACCCTCAGTCTTATACTTCTTGTGGTGGAAGTGTTTATTCTTAATGTTGCGTATGATATCAAGAGTACCTAAACCACGTCGGATAAACATACCGGGTGGTCACTGGCCATCGCGTTACGCATTTTTCTCGGAACGCAATCATCTATACACTGATAAATATATATTTCTTTAAAATCAACAGCTAACTATACTAAATACAAGATCATTGTGGTCATATTATAAAGTTCACTCCACGACACAGCAGCTAGCAACGCATATAGTGTATTAAAATCTGCGGCTCATCTTTCCAATCACTGCCGCGGAGTTGGGAGTCCATATTTTTTTACAGATAGGTCTACTATTAAGGACCAGAATTGCCAAAAGATTTTGCGCGGAAAAGAATACTTTCGGAGTAATGATTTTTTAAAGTTTGTAATTTTTCTAACAAAAATTTCTTCATAGTTAAAATAGGTCGAATCTATTCCAAAACCGAATCAGGGCACCCCGACTCTATACAGTCTTGTGGCTACTAACCCTAGAGTGTATATAAAAAGCCGAAGGCGCGAAGTGCCTGTGCTTTGTTACGCAAGGGCGGAGGGGCTGCACTTCCCGCAGCGCCGTAGCCGATGCAGAAGTGAATTTGTGACAAAAAAGTATTGATAGGTTCAAAAATCAACTTGTACTTATGACTTCAGTATTGATAAGTTAATAAAGGGGGTTTCCGTACCTCCCCCCTTTAAGGGGGGTACCATCCCGTTCCCCCCCCCAATTAGCGGCAGTAATTGTAAATTCCTTCCATTTTTTGTCCCAATTTGCGCATTCTAACCTCAAAATTTCTTTTTTTTTTCTCAAAAAGGGGTGGGTTCCGCGCCTCCCCCCTTAAGGGGGGCTCTACCACTTCAACGACTCGATATCCGAAGCATAAACAACTTAATCACTTGACCTCCGGCAGCTGTCCCAAATGCCGGCTCCGGCACCCATACCAAGTGCCCGATCCGGCAGCTGACCCACTTCCTGATTAATTTTTTGTGCCGACAACATTTTTCTTTGTTCCGTCTCCGTCAGTTCCTTCCGACCACCATCCATTGATGTGGACGCCATCTTGAATAAAATAAATTAAAAGGAAAAGTGTCTTTCCAAATAAAAAGTTAATGCTATAAATAGATAAACAAAAAAAATTAAATTTTGTAAATATATTGGACAATTATAAAATGTCAATTTATATAATAGGGTGTTATTTGGTGCACATGATAATATTAAAAGATCAGCAATAAAACAAATCAGCTGTTATCCGTCAATCGATGTCAACAAAATTACATAATTTTTGTTTAGAAAAACAGTTCAGTCTTTGTTTTTGCGTGTTATTTCGAAATTTTCTAAGATGCAAAAACAATCTCATATTTTGGCGTATAAATTGATGTAATAAACATCTCTACAGAAACTTAAGACAACGGTGATTTTGCGTATAATGTAGACCAAAATTTTTAGAAATGGAACGTAAGAATATAATTCAGAGTGGTGGATTCTTTTTTATTCACAACTTTGACTCTGGGAACCTAGGTCAAGTGGAGCGAGTGCCTACGGAGCTTATATGTAAGTTGGTACTAATATTACTCTAATACAAAGTCCATTCAGTGTTTAAAGAATGTCCTTCCTGAGCAAGAACAGCCGAATTGACCTCTAGCTTTTACTATTACTAAAGAAAATTAAACTCTGCTGTTCTTGCCCAGGACCTGCGTACATACCTATGTTGTCCAACACAAAGGCATGCCACACAATTTGATTTGGTCGACAATTTATTGAAGGCAATTACTTCTTTCATGCATGAGATATAATTATAACATGCAGTAAAAAAAGGTAAACTGGGCCCTGTGGCAGGTGTTTAAGTCTTAATACATGTGGTACCTATATAATATGATGTTTGAGTTAGGTAATATTCTTGTTAGAATCTTTAATTGAGATTTTGAACTACTTATCTAATTAAGAAATGTGAAGATAAGTCACTGAGGGAAAAGAAATATGTTCTTGTTAACACTCTCAACCCAACCCATATATAAGGATTTTCGACTCCAGCAGGCCATGCGAACCGCCAGCGACCGCGCCTTTAACCATTCACGCAAGCCGTGGCCAAAAACCTGAAACTTATACAGCACGCCATATGGGCGGCTTGCAGGCTTTTAGTTGCAGGCCATGCAGTCCGCTATGATCTCGCAATTTGATATTATTTTTATAGACCACGGCCTGCTGATATAGAAAAGAAGCAGTCAGTTGAAATCTTTGCTTGCTTGTCTACAATTTAAAAAAAGTACATTTTTCTATCATGAAATTTGTATAATAAATGAAGGAATTAAGGTGCAAAGATTACAGGACGCCGGCTGCCCATATGGCCTGCCGCACTAGTTTCAAATACGTAAGTGGCTTGCCACACTCAAAAAGTTACGAACTGCTGGCGGACCGCGTGGGGTTGAAAGTGTTAATAAAAATATGTGGTGCCTGGTTCTTTGGGTGTAGATAAGAAAACACTGAGGCAAAATAAGTGAGAAGCTGGTACACCCAAGCTGATGGTAGCGGTGTAATTAATTTTTTTAATAATTTTTGTCAATGTTGATTATTTATTTCTAGCACCTGGCGTGAATCATAGGACAAACAGCCCGGAGACTCCAGAATATGAGTTCAACTTGTGGACCCGGCCAGACTGTGCTGGCACTGAATTTGAGAATGGCAACCGCACTTGGTTCTACTTTGGAGTGCAAGCCAGTGAGCCCGGAATTCTGGTGAGGAATTTGTATTCTGTCATATTTTGTTATCAAAATTGTTTCGAGGATGTGCCAATCATCTTTGTGCTATGAAGTAGGCGTTAAGAAATTAAACATGCAAATTCACCACGCGGAAGTTGGAATTAGGTTCAGCCAGGCAGAGGGCTTGGATAAATATTGGCTGGTCCACCAGACTTGCAAGTAGTCAAAGTGTAAATACCTAACTTAGTGTTGCTGTGTCTAATAAATAAGTCCTACCACTCTCTGCAGTAAACAGCAACATAGTACTATGTTGTAGGTACGGCTAAACCTGATCAACCTGAACAAGCAAGGCAAGATGTACAACCAAGGCATGGCACCTGTCACTCGAACCCTCCCGGGCAAGCCGCAATGGGAACGGATAAAAGATCGTCCCATGCACTCGGTGAGTAACTGCTTTTCTTTTGTGAAATCTTCTCCTTTCTGATTAAAATGATTAAAGTAAGTTTAAATTCCTAAAACTTATTAAATATTTTATATTAAAAAAAAGCTTGTCGTACGAATTGTAAAGAAAATACATACCTCTGCAAGTAGTAACTATTACCAATTAATCACGGTCCAGTGAAATTAATGAGTACCTACTTATATGAACATTCCACACGACAATCTTTTTGAAAACGAATAATTTGACTTAAAGTATTAAATCAGTTTAAATTATCTAAAGATGTTTTATTTGTTTTAGTCTACGCCTCAAATAAATGCTTTTTTAATTCTCTGACAAAGTAAGGACCTCCTTTGGAAGATTATTATAAAATTTTATACCATGTCCTACGAAAGAGGAGAGTATAATTTTCGGAAAAGCCAGTTTATGCTTATTTCTGGTTTCTTTACTTTACAGTGATGCTCATTAAGCCTTGTGAAAGACTTAACATTTTTTCTGACATCTAAGATCGCAGTACATAAATTCACAAGGAACCGTTAACATATTAATTTCTTTGAATTTTTCTCTTAAGGGGCTCCACAATGCTAAACATCAGTTTTGTATTGGATTCAGTTCCGTCAATGTAGATGGTAAAAGTTTTGAAAAAAATATGGCGTGTTTCTTGACTCAAGACAATTATTAATTACACTTTATAAATAAACATACTTTCAACCTTCTATTACTTATATTAATTTTAAAAAAGCATGAATTTCATGAAAAAAGCGATTAAGTTTTCGTGTTTCAAAACCGATTGAAACGAAATCAACAGACGCAGATACTAACGAGTAAAAACCATCTTTATGACATAAAGAAATTATGGTTACTGCCATAACGTAGCTACGATTTCAAAATAACTGAAGTTTTGCGTGCGCGGCATCTGATTAGAGCAGGATAGAAAGCTAAAAAACAAACGCGTTAGAGCAAGACTGAATTTTAGCATAGTGCAGCCCCTTAATGAATCCCGGTGCTTCATATTATAAATAGCCTGACCCCCGTTCATTAATTAACACTTTCGTCAGGTTCCAACACTGACAGCAGGGTAGCGTATACAATTTTAAACGCGTGCGACAGAGACGGAAATAGAACTCGTGTCGCGACCCCTAGTTTATGAACGCGCCCCTGAATTGCTCTCTTCTGCAAAACAAATTCTACGTCTGTATCCGCGGCTATACCCTACAGCAGTATGCCGTGTGACATAATGCTGTGAAAGTAACTATGATTTAAAAAGGGGGATCAATTTATTCAACTTCATTAAATCAGGAAAAGTACCATCATCTACACATTTATTAAAAATAATGCTAAATAAGGAGCTATTAAATTAATAACCGAACCTGTGACTTCCACAGGATGGATTTAGAATAAGGTCACTCAGCACATCTTATTTTCCTCGGCAAATCTTATTTAGGTTAGGTTAGAAGGATAGGTATGGCGAGTCGCGGAACGTAGTCATTCGTGATTCTTTTTATGACATCCAGAAATCCTATCAGAGCACAATTAGTATTTTAGTGTGCAAGTCAGTATTTTTTTTATGTGTTTTTGTTTGCAAAATAGATTTTTGATAAGCGATTAAACACATGCCGCTGCCAAATGCCTAAGGGCTCTATAATACACTGTATCTATAAGTCCGGCCGCACCTGCGTGCACACCACGTCAATCAATCATATTTTCTTTATTTAAAACTATTTTAAGTTTGTTTGGACAGTTTTAATTAGTTCTTTTCATTTCAGACGGACGACAACACCTTCACTCTCAGCTTCAAATACCGAACTTCAGAGAACCCTAAAGCTACCACTTTCTTCGCTTTCACATACCCATACTCATTCGCTGAACTGCAAATAGCCCTTAACTCTATAGACCTGAAGATGCTCCCATTACCACCGTTTTCATCACCGGATGACATCTACTATTGTAGGGAATGTCTCGTATATTCGTTGGAAGGTCGACGTGTGGATTTGTTAACGATCACCTCCCATCATGGGATCACGAAGGAAAGAGAGGAAAGATTGAAGAATTTGTTCCCGGATAATCAGGAGCGGCCGCTGAAGTTTCAGAATAAAAAGGTTAGTCAAATGATTCAGTCCACTATCGCACGTTACACTCCAGATACTTTGCGAATGTGAGCAAGGCCGAAAAAAGTGCAAGACTACGGCCGTCACGACATGATATAGTGTGTGTGTTTACAAGCGTATGTATAGGTATGCAGTATAGATGTGTGGCGTGCGCGTCAGTAGCGAAAGGAACTTCGTTCCAACCGGGTGTCCCACGACACCTCTCGTATTTTTTAGTTTTATATAACTCAGGTACTTAGTTAGGTAAAAACTTAACATATTTTGGAATTTCATTTGCGCATCAAACGATGATGGTTTTTTAGAGCCGTTTCCAAAGGATAATAAAAAGAAAACCATTAATTATGTTGTCCGTCCGTCTATCCGAAGTCCGTATTTATGTCGCAGCCTTATTATTTTTTTGCTGATAAAGCTAAAGACTTCAAATTTGAAACAAAAATGGCATAAATTAAGAGGCTACAAAATCAAATTTTGAAACTACCAACACTAAAAGATAAAAACTTTTCCTTAAAATACAATCAATATATCTATCAATCTATTAATAGTAATACAATTTTGACTTGCATTGATTTCGACAAATATTTGAAAATCTCCAAGATATTTATGAAATGTACTCTCCGTTCACGTTTAGCTTCGTCCATTCCAGTCTAGTATTTTAAAGACGTCCTCAAGCGCAGCGGTAAATAGTTATGGAAAAATAACGTCTCCCTGTCCCACGCCGCGCTGTGGGTGTATCCGTTTTGGATGTACAGTACACCCTGTACTTGGACGGACATCGTAACGGAGTCATATAGACATTTCAGCATCTCCACGTAACACCAGTCAACTTGGCATCGCTGCAAGGAGTGCAGAACAGACCAAGTTTCGATGGAGTCGAAGGCTTTCTCGTAGTCTACAAACGCTAGACATAAGGGCTGATTATACTTCTTGTGTTTTCTGTATAATCTGCCTTAGCGTGTAGATGTGGTCTACGGTGCTGTAGCCTTTACGAAGTCGTCGAATCGATGGGCGAGACGATTCGTGATAACTCTTGAGAACAGCTTGTAGGTGTGGCTCAGGAGCTCGATTGGTATATAGTTATTAAGGAGGATTTTGTCCCCTTTCTTCGGACTTTTTTTTAGTCCATGTGGCAGCTCTGTACATTTCGGTTACATTTTCATTTTTTGAATTTAATAAATCATTTATTCTGTATATATTTACTTATTTAACTCTAGCTTAATTAATTTAATTATTTCCCAGATAATATTTGTCTCCGCCCGCGTGCACCCAGGCGAAACACCATCGAGTTTCGTATTCAACGGCTTCCTTAACCTCCTGTTGAACCGCAACGACCCCACCGCGCTACAACTTCGTAAACTCTACGTCTTTAAGTTGATACCGTTTCTGAACCCGGACGGGGTCGCACGGGGCCACTACCGCACCGACACTCGAGGGGTTAATTTGAACAGAGTGTATCTGAACCCCTCGTTAGCATTGCATCCGACCGTCTATGCTTCCAGGGCTTTGATCAGGTTGGTACAAACAGCTTATTTAGAGCCAACTAAGTATACGGGCGTGAAGTTAGCTGGTAGTCGCGTAGTATCATCCCGCGCACGCCTTCTTGTTCGTTGATGCTCCGAGCAACTGCGACTAAATTCATGCCCGCCTTCTTGTTTGGCCCAAACTATTGATGATGTACGTACAGTCGTACATACATATATCCTAGAGGGGTAGGCAGAGACAGTTCGGTTGCTCAAATAATTTGCAGTACACCGCATACTATTTTGGATATTACATATGTTTAATGTTTATATGTTTTTATTGCGAAATTCATCGCTTTGAATACTCTAATTATTTTTAGAGTGCATTACAAACTGGAAAGACTTGCAACTTAGAGTGCATTTCAAACCCTGGCCCGAGGATTTTTTTCAAAATATTTATACTTTTATTAAATTTGTATCTGATTGATTTCAAGTTTGTAATGCACTTTAATAATTATTATTACATATGTGAAAATAAATAAGCGCGACGCACAGTGAAACGTCGCCATACAAAGATTATGAGACAAGAGATTTGACATTCACCGATAGCGACCTTTGAAAAGTACCGAAAATTAGACATCTTCTTTTAGTAGATACTTTGGGCTTTCAAATTATGATTTTTATTTGCTCCACCGTAAAATAACGGTACACCTAAAAATTGTTGTTTGTAGCGTTTTCGTTGGTGTATAAAATGTTTTTTGTAGTAATATGTACATCAAGATATGCTTGCGCTTACGTAGCAGTTTCTGTTTTATTTTATGACCACGCTATTTATAATTAGCATTTTATTTAAAATCCTAAGGAATCCTAAGTTAATTTTCCATGTAGGAGCAAGCTGACAGTGTCTCAAACGTATTATACAAACAATAAAGGCTGAATCCTTCCGATTTCGATCTCCAAAGCTACAGCTGGCTACACCCTACGCTTTTTGCGCATTTGTTTTCTGTACATAATGAAACATAATCAAAAAGGTATTTGTTTGCCAAAAGAAATCAATTTGAATCATAAATGGTCTCCATAGGCGTACTTCTGTCAGAACTTATTTCAAAATCAATAAAATAATGACTGTGATATCTTTATATATACTTAATTCACTACTTGAAATACACTATGACAAAGAAAATTATCCTAAGAAAATGGACATCCATAAGATTAATACAAGGAATAAAGAAAAAATATTTATTCCTAAGGCAAGACTGGCAAAAACCCAAAAACAAGGACGAATCTTCAAACTGGCCATGTATAATAAACTCCCCATAGAAATGACCAGACTCACTCTAGCTGACTTTAAATTCAAACTGAAAGAATACTTCTCTTGCAATCCATTTTATTCTGTTGGAGAATTCATGCAAAAGCGACTTACTGTGACCACATTTTCTCTTTAAAATGAATGAAATATAAATTAACAATTAAATTTCTATATTACTCTTTTTGTAACATCATGTTACCTATGGATATACATTTACATTTTTATTTCTTAGTTGTAATTTTGACACTTCTTATTGAAAATATTTGACATTGTATTCTTTTAAATTTAATTATGACATTTACTTTTAATTATTTATATTTTTTTTCTTTTTAATTATAATGTTAATTGACCATATCAAATTGATAATAATGTTTATAATTTTTATGTAAATTATTTAACCGTTTAAATGTAATTGTAATGTATTTCAAAATGTAATCTGACCTACCAATGTAACGACCACTGTTACAATTATGGTTAAAATAAATGAATCTGAATCTAATGTTTTCTATTTTCTGGTCACTCTAACTCAACTGTATTGACATAAAAACGAGTAATATAAACGGTAAAATAATAGCGACATTTCGAAACTACATTTACATTTTCTTTGCATCTCGCAAAAACCCTTCTTCTGTAAGGCTAATAAGAGGATCGTGAGCATTGATCTAACAAAGAGGAAGATACGGTACGTTCTTATATCGTCAACTGAAAACTGGACCTTTTCTTTGGTTGAGCGCCACGGAACGAAATAGATAGAGCAACGAGCTTCGACAGTAGCGCGAGCGAGTCGAAGCGAATAATTACAGGTCTATGGGCCTGGATTTTTAGGTCCACGCACGGGAAGCCGGATACAGGTCCCGGCAGTAAATAATGCGCATCGGCTATCTTCGGCTTCGTAGAGCGTCATTTCTGTCACCGGACCGTTTGTGCTTCGTGCGACAGAGATGACGCTACGATACGATGTGCATTATTTACTGGTGGGACCTGTACCGTGTCTTCCCTTTTGTTTTGCCTAAGATAGTGAGAGACTAATTATCGTCCAGTGTACCTAGCACGCGCTAGAGATACAGCTTTTATCTATCCTAGTTGCTCTCTCGCACAATCAGTGCTGCCAGATCAGCGCATTTTGCGCCAGATCTAACGCTTTTTTTGACCACTTAGCGCTCAAAATTCGTTTTTAGCGCCTAGCGGAAAATCTAGCGCTATTTCGGAATGAGTTTTGTTTCAGTGATGATAATTCTACTTGCAATGATTTAATTTATTAAAAAATTTCTTTATCTTCTTCTATAAATGACGTATTTTTTCAAAAAGCCAATCAATTACAATCAGCTTATCAATATAGCCACCAATATACAACATATAACTAGCGCTTTTTATAAAAAAATATATTTAACGGAATCTAGCGCTTTTTTACATCGGAGTTAGCGCGCAACACTCAATTGGACCTGGCAGCCCTGCGCACAATGACAAACGTGGTATGCGTGTGGGCGCTAGTAGGATAGATAAACACTGTGTCTCTGGTGCGTGCTAGCCACAGATCAGCACCCCTACACTTGCACGTTTTTTATCTGACATAAGGGTATAAAATAAAGAATAGTAAAACAATGTTGTTAACGATATTGTATGTTTTTCTCCAGGTATTACCACTATGGTTGTGAAAAAGAGGATAGCTTCGAAGAAAGCAAAAGCTTCATGTCTCGAAGTTTGCAGAATATCGACGAAACTGAGGTGGTTGTTTTATATTTACTTGTTCTTTCACTTTTTGATATTAATACGAGTACAATACTTTATCAGTACCCAAACTAAGCTAAACTTTTTTGGGTTCCGTAGTGCCTGAAAAGTACAAAAGGAACCTCTATGGTGAGACTCCACTGTCCGTCCGTCCGTCTCTCCGTATGCTACAGCCTCATAACTTTAGCACCGTTAAAGATAAATACTTGAAATTTGTCACAAAAATAGCATTGATTTGCCCACATAACACAGTGTAAAAAACAATTTGAATTATTTAAAATTTTAAAAATATTTTCAAATCAAAAAGGAAAAATAAGATTCTAAAAATACAATATGGGTATTAAATTGTAGACATTAAAGAGCTGATTGTAAAAATATATCCTCGAAAAATCACAAAAAATTTATGTCCTCCGTTATCTCCAAAACTGGTGGACCGAAAAATATGAAACATATCATGGTAATATGTGTTTACGTAAAGATTACAGGAAAAATATAGCGGTTGAGAAAAACACGAAAAAAAAATTACAACATGAAATTTTTCATCCTCGATACGGAACCCCTAAGTACGCGAGTCTGACTCGCACTTGACCGGTTTTATTTTAATTCAACTTTCCACGAGTTGTACTGCCTAGTCGCGGATCCAGGGTATCGCTCAGAGTGGGGGGGGGTAATTTCAGAAAATCAGCTAGCGACGAGCGATGTATTTATGACGATTACATAATTTTGGAAGTAGTCAAACTTATGTAATTCGTTCGTGGCTCAGGGAGGAAAATTGCACCCATTGCCCCCCTTCGCCCCTTCTGTATCCGCGATTTAAGAATAAGAATAAGAATAAGAAACATTTATTGCCAAATACACACAAAAAAGAAAAAAATGAGTACAATAAAATATTAAAACATAAAAAGTTAAAAACACAAACAGTTCGTACACAGAATATAAACATTTAAACAAAACATTTATTTGGACAAATGGGAATAACTCAGCATTTGCTGACGCTGTCATACAGTGTGCAGCGCTGGTTTTCAGTTATCCCCAGCTCTTAGGGTAGTGTTCAGAGCAGAAAGTAATAAGGGTAAGTACACAATAAGAGAAGGGCTGTACATATATGTAAGGTTTATGTTGTGTCTGATGTGTAGTGTTATGTATGATGATGAAATAGTAAATTTATTTTAAATCCAAAATATGATGAATGTAATGTAGTGAATGTTGAGTTTTAGATGAGGGCATTTTATCTATATATAGGTTTATTATGTTTTTTGGTATAGAGATAAAAGGTTTTAATCAATAATATGTATTGAAAAGAAAATTAACCTTATCAGGATGCTTCAAATTTTCACCCTGTTTTTGCCGCTGCAGGAGTATTGCCTTAAATTTAGCTTTAAAAGTATTAGTACTAATCTTTACTCGTAACGGTGGCGGTAGATTGTTCCATATTTTTGATGCCGCATATTTGAAGCATCCTTCATATCCCTTTGTTTTATGCTGGGAAATCAAAAGCAAGTTCTGGATTTTCGATCTTGTATTAAACTTGTGGGCATCATTGCGCCATTTAAATTTCTCAAACAAATATTCTGGGTTTTTACTCCAGAGTATTTTTTGTGTTGTACAGGCAATATGTAATTCCCTGCGTGCCTTCATATTTAAAATTCCATTTTTATTGAGGTATGGAGTTATATGTGTTCGTTTTGGGATTTGAAAGCAAAACCGTGCGCAAGCATTTTGTATCCTTTGAATGGCCCGCTCAGTTTTTTTAAACAGTCGAGGTCCATAAACTGCACTTCAGTAGTTCAAGGGCGAAAGTATGATCAACTCTGTAAGGAGCACACGAATATCAATTGATAGGTAATTTCTTATATTGTACAAAACTTTTAGCTTATAAAATGCAAATTTAATCTTTTCGCTCACATGTTTAACAAAGCGCATTTCACTGTCTATAATCAAACCTAAGTTTTTTGCCTCAGTAACTATAGGTATTATTTTATTTTCAATTAATAACTTTGGATTTAATTCCTTTACTTTCTCAATTTGTCTTTTCGTCCCTATAATCATCATTTTAGATTTTAATGGATTTAATAGTAATGAATTACGCTTAGCCCATGTATTTATTCTATTTAAATCTTGATTAATTAATTCCATTGCTTGCACAGTGTCTTTGCTATCAAATGAGTGGTATATTTGAGTGTCATCCGCGTATAAGTGATATTTGGTGTTCTTAATACTGTCGACTATGTCCGCTGTAAATATCGAGAACAAAATAGGACCTAAGATTGAACCCTGTGGAACGCCTCGCGACAAACAGGCAGGTTTAGAACACATTCTGTCCCCATTAGGATTTTCGGTTACTACTACTTGTTTCCGGTCATTAAGGAAAGATATGAACCAATTACAAGTAGTTTCGGAAAAACCATAACAAGCTAATTTAGCTGTTAAAATCAAAGGATGCAGACAATCAAAGGCTCGCGAAAAATCCAACAAAACCAATACGCTGCCCTTGCCTACATCAGATTCTGATATGAGATCATCGGTTACCTGTAGTAAAGCAGTTTCAGTTCCATACGCCCTTCTAAAACCTGATTGCATTTTAGGTATAATATTTTCTTTGTCAAGGTATTCCAACATTTGTTTCAGGACAACTTTTTCTATTATTTTACTGAATGTAGGCAAAATTCTTACAGGACGAAGATCTTTTACACTCTCGACATTATTTGACTTTGGTAACGGATTCACTAGAGCCACTTTACAAGATTCTGGAAAGGTATTTGTTTCTATAGACTTATTTACTATGCTCGTAATGACTGGTAATGATTGAGGTAAAGTTAGTTTTAACATTTCAGCATTAATAGAGTCATGCCTAGTGGCGTTTGTTTGTATACTTAATATTATCTTGGCTACTTCCTCTTCGGATGTTGGTTTAAGCGCAAAAGAACTTGTCGTTTTCTTATTGTTAGCAAAATTTGAAATGAGGTCATAATCAACACCGCCATCAGTTGGCAAGTTGAGGAAATTGTCATTAATTACGTCTGGGTCATTCAGGTGGTCAGGTATAGGAGCCTTGTCAAACTTATTGGTTATAGCAGTCTTTTTGAGATATTTCCACATAAGTTGGGGTTTGTTTTTATTTTTATTAACGTAATGCTCAAAAAAAGCAGCTTTTTCTTTTTCAATTGTGGCAGTGACCAAGTTTTTAAGACTTTTATAGTACTCCTTAGCAGAATCTTTTTTTGTTTTATTAGCCTTAACTAGAGCCTTGTCTCGGATAGACATCATTAGTTTTACAGTATCAGTTATCCATGGTTTCGGTGCTTCCTTGATTTCAGTTCTCCGTAATGGAGAGTGTTTATCAAATAAAATTAAGACATATTCATTGAATCGCTTGATCATGTCGTTCACATTTTCTAATTCCAAGATGCTATTCCATGTAATTGATTCTAAATCAACTCTAAAATGATTTTCATCGATTTTATTCAATGAACGTGTCATAATAAATTTTTTTACAGGTTTAGGTTTCCGAATATTAAAATCAGCCAGCACTATGGCATGGTCACTTAACACTCTGTTATGGTAAACCGTGATTTTTTTACATCTAAGTGGTGTATCTGTAATAATCAAGTCGAGCAAGGTGCTTGATTTGTCATTTATTCTCGTAGGTTCATTAACCATTTGCTGAAGATTCTGTTGAGAGCAAAAGAGTAGCATTTGTTTTGCCTTGGAGGTCTCAGGTTCTAAAATATCAACATTGAAGTCAGTGAGAACGCAAGTATAATCATAACCTGAAAAGCAACTGATGGATTCACTGAGAGCATCTAACGCTTTCGGCACCTTTAGCGCTTCCGGTCTGTAAGCTGTTCCAATTGCCATTTTAGCCCCTGGCAGCTGCACATCGAGCCATAGCTCCTCGAGATCAGATGCGGGATGCGGTCTGACACGAGCTCTTAGACCCTGCCTAATGTAAAAACCCACTCCCCCTCCCCTCTTTGTTTTTCCTTTATTCTGTACTTTACGTGACCTGTGTACAAAGTTGTAACCCTGAATTGGCGGTGCAAACATTTCTTGGCCATCTTTTAGCCAGGTTTCGTTTAGGGCTAGAATATCTGGTTGGTGTTTACTTACAGTAACACAAAACTCGTCTTGTCCCGTATTAAGAGATCTTACATTTAATAAACCTAATCGCAAACTATGATTGGATTTATTGTTATCGTATTTTATTAATTGGTAAATACATTCGAAATTTAAAACATTTTACCTCATCTGTGTATTTGAAAGTGTGTGGGTGTATGTGTTGTGTAGGAAAAACAGCAGGTAACACTGTATAATAAACTAAATGTGAAATCGTATACACATGCATGAACAATGATAAATTATAATTTAGCTCGACACATGACATATTTACACAAACAAGAACAATATTATATGCTAACTTCAGGAGAAGCTGGTAACCTAAAAACCCTGACAAGGTCATCTTCAGAGCGTATACGATTGCAAGTCAATCCGTCGTCCTTTCTGACCAGTACTCTTCCTTTGGATTTGGATATTGGACTTTGTACCTATCTTACATATGTCGTACTGCAAGTGTATAGCTTGATGTGGTCTCCAAGTCAACAAGTTATATAGGTATAATGCGGACAATTCATTGCCCCAACCAGTTGCAACTAAACGTGAAAAATATTTTTGTCAAATCTGTCAATATGTACTAAGCCCAGCTCTAGGATAGTTTGGAGGGTAGCATTCTTATATGAACTGTTTTTTTATTTATACTTAAAATATTAGATGCTCAAATGGTGAGAACATTTCATCAATTTTAGTTATTCACTGTATTTTCAAGAAGTTTCATAAGCAATATGAAAAATTAAATGGCAAAACCATGTTTTTTTTTTACCCCTTTGATTTGAAAAATACAACAATTAATTATATCAGAAACATGAAATGGAAACGTATTCTAGAGATTGTAAATAAACAGTGGAACAAGAATTAGCTTTATTTACAATATGTTGCAAATGTTCCATCAAGAACCAACAACGACAAGTGTTAATGTTTTCGTATTCTGGATGTTACTATAATATATCGTCGGTGTAAAGGTAAAACTCACTAAGTGTCATTTTTACGAAAATTGTGCTGTGAATGTCATTAAATGCAAAAGACGATAATCTTTAAGAGGCAAAAGTGTCCAAGTTCATTATGTTTACCACTTGTCTTTTAGAAGCGTGAAAAAAATCATCATTTACATTATTAAAAAAGACGTTGAATGGAAAAAATAACTACTTTTGTAATGATATTTTCCTCACAGCTTATAGGTAGGTACTTTGTCTATAGTAACCATGGAAAAATTCACTAAGGGCCTGTTTCACCACTTCCAGATAAGTGCCTGATAGTTATATGTGACATATAACGCATACAAAATGTGTTCCATTTTTAAACTTATCTTCTGGATATCACTTATCTGGAAGTGGTGAAACAGGCCCTAAGTGACTTTCCGGATTTTTACCTGTTTATGTCAAAGCAAAATTGATCGCTTGGCTTATCTAAACATCATTAGAGTGCGTCATAATAAATTTAAATATCAATCAAAATACGTACAAATTTACTCGCTCAGGCATGAGGAATCTGTTTTCTTCCCTGTCCGTTTACAATAGTCATTATGCTCTAGAGCAGCGTTTCTTAACCTGTGGTCCGCGGACCCCTGGGGGTCCGTGGGCATATGTATAGGGGTCCGCAGCCTAGATTACAATCTCAGTGGTAATATAAACCCAAATATCACTAACTTAGTTGCAAAAATGCAGCACCAACCTTCTCAGTAACGTATTTTATATGAAAAAGTAGATTTTTTTGTAATTTGTAGAACTAAAATAAATGATCCGAAATTTATTGCTGCTTTTTTATTAAGGGGGTCCTTAAAATTGTGTTTGATTTCCTAAGGGGTCTGTGGACAAAAAACGTTAAGAAACGCTGATTTAAAGTAGACAGTCTTGATAATCCCATTTAGGTTTAAATGTTTATCTGGCTTGTGAATCAATCAGTGACCAAATTAACACGAGAAGTACCGTTAGAGAAGTTAAATTTACACCATAATACGATACTTGGAATTCGTGCGGCTATTAAGCCGTTATTCGTGTGAATAACAGCGTCGCAGATTTCGGTTTGCGGCATTATATTTATAAAAAAGGTACACCAACAATGTCAACACAAACAACATAAATAGATATACACTGGGCCTTGTTCTGGTGTTGCCATCAATGACAGGTGAACACAGCATTATCAGAAAACATTAGCATCAATAGAAATTACAAAAAAACTAGTCAATATTAACAATTTAAACATATACATAAACTAACTTAAATCTAAGCTTAAAATCTAGACAGACAGTTGCGGCATTATGCTGAGTTGAAGCCTTTTTCTCTTTGCCGCGACACACATACCACTAGGATAAATTTAACTTTCTTTTTGTGTCTTAACTTTGTTTTTTTTTTCTTTTATTTAAGCTCTACTTTGTTTTTGTATCTATGTATCGTGTTTTTGAGAAATAAATGTTATATCTGTCTATCTATCTACTTAACTAACATTTCCTTCGACAGATCGACATGAAAACCAAGAAGCTGATCCGGGACCCTAGCCAAATCAAATCGTCCCGCAAAGTGAACAAATCCTCATCTAACATTAAATCTGCTACAAGCAAAAAAATAACGCGTGGCATCAGTGCGGACGAAACTGATTTGACGGAACAGGTAACTATCGTACGGTCCACATTTGTGTCGATTCGGTGTAAAACGACTTAACTAAAACTTAATTTAAGCGTTCTGTCTTTTTCTGTCTGTATCGGAAAGACGAAGATAGGATGCTCAATATAAGTCCTGTCGAGTAGGTTAAGTTGTGTTGCGGCGAATCGACAACATTGTCAACTATATATATATATATATATATATATATATATATATATATATATATATATATATATATATATATATATATATATACTTAAGGTTAAACGTCAGTAGCCTAGCGCAAACTGCATAACTTAACTTTGTTTTTTTGTCTAAAAAAAGTTGACCAGACCATGACTAATTGTCCACTAAATTTCAAACTCGTTCTTTACCTCACTAATACTGAACTATTGGCGTCAACTACCACATACCAAAATGTTTTTTTAATTTTTAACTTCTAAACAAGAAATACAAAGTTAAGTTATGCACTTTGTGCTAAGTGACTGACGTTTAACCTTAAGGCCGCTCCACATTCTCGGCGAGATTCGCTTGAAGGGGACAAAGGTATACGAGTAAGGCGAAACGCAATGAAATCTATCTCTTACTCATATAGCTTTGTCCCCTTCATGGCGAGAGTCTCGCCGAGATTGTGGAGCGGCCTCTACTCTCTGGCGTCAATCAAGACGACGCACAGTAAAACGTCGCCATACAAGATGTTTGACATTTACAGATAGCATCGACCCTTGAAAAGTATCAAAAATTTGATATCTTCCTTGAGTAGATACTTTATACTTTCAAGTGATGAATTTTATTTGTTTAGGAATCTAAGTCCCAACGTAATACATGAAAAGTGTTGATTGTAGCGTTTTCGCTGGTTTATAAACATTTTTTTTTAGTAAATCAGTATATCGAGATATGCTTGCAAAAGTTTTTTTTTAAATTATTAATGCGCTATTCTGTTAACAAAGGCAGATTGACATGTTATTTAATTTTATTTCTTACCGAATAGTGACAACTACTTTCCGTATTCTTGGTTTTTGTGATCCATTTGAGACCTCGATAATCAAAATCCATCAGACGACGATGTTGTGCTTCTAGACCTGCAGCTATATTTATCGATAATTGCGCTTCCGGCGCGGCGCATGATTGCCCATTTGTCATATATATATCAATTTAACTAACTATAGGCATAGACTAATAATTAGTCTATGCTATAGGTCACTTGGCTACGCTGCGTATTGTGCGAGCGTTGCGATATGAGCGCTCTATGCCTACATTTATAGTCTAACTAAGCTTGTCGTTGTTACAAATAATGCTGTATATTTATTTTATAAAACCTTTGGTTTACTGGTTCTTTTAATCCAACCGGAAAATGGCAAATCCTCGTAAATCTAATTACCAATTTTATCTGGAGAGGAACTCGTGAAATGGCGGTTACCGTGACGAGATAATTTTGAGTTTGCCTTATCAAAAATACATTACATGGAACATTATGGTGATATAGTAATCTCCATCTACTATCAAAATATGTTATAAAAACGCTATGCTAAAACAAAAATTAACTAGTTTTTTTGGGCACCCAGATGATTTTTCATACCTAAAGCAGAGAATATAAAGTATTACTACGTAAAGAAGCGACACTCACCTCCCCGCGCGAATTTAACGTCCCCCGCGGTCCCCCGCAAGTTAGTGGAAATCTGGAGTCAGGCAGAGCTCGATTACCACTCGTTTGCTGCGCGCGTGTTTTGTTACAAAGTTTTATCACGATACTGATTTTTAATCAGTATGGTGCGTTATTGCAGTGTTTATGGATGCCTGGAAAACTTTTTTTCAAAAATTAGAATTGCGTGATCAAACCTTACAATTTCGTTCAGTAACGCATTTGGAACAATAAAATCAGCATTTATAACTTTCCATGTTTTGACAAGTTTTCATTTTTTTTCCAAAATTTATGTTTGAGTAGTTGTTAATTATATGATGATCATTTATGCATACGAAACTATATAGGTACCTACTAAGCTTAGGCATACTATATATGTATATATATATATATATTTACTTTTAAAGTAACGAAAAAGCAGCGGTAACTCAGGGGTAGAACGCTGGCCTCTTAATCTTGAGATTAAGGATCGATCTCCGGTCGGGCATGCACCAATGAGTTCTTCGGAATTTACATAATGTGCATAGTATTTGCTACTAGGTACTTACCACTATGTGAACAGTGAAGGAAAACATAGTAAGGAAACCTGCATGCCCTAAAAAGAGTGTATTTGTGCCCGAAGAACGATGATAGGGCTCACCACCCATCACGTTGGGACGTAATATTTGCAGGTGAAACGCGGGTTTACCGAGTGTGAGTGGACTTTGACTTGCATTTCAAAGTTCACACTCGGAACACATCCGACACCCCCCGGGGCATTCCGGTCGTAACGATTTATATACATATATAAGGTTAAATAACATTATTTGGCGAAACTCAAAACAAAGGTAGTACTAGTCTATATGGACAACTGTTTGTATGGGAGCTAAGCGAAATTCTTAACTTTTTTTCACTTCCTCCCATACAAATTGCTCC
Source organism: Ypsolopha sequella (assembly GCA_934047225.1). NCBI lineage: Eukaryota > Metazoa > Arthropoda > Insecta > Lepidoptera > Ypsolophidae > Ypsolopha > Ypsolopha sequella. The sequence continues at coordinate 23,670,407 of OW203984.1, read as the reverse complement.
GATCAGCTGACTCGTCCAGTATGGAAAGGTGAAAACGAATTTTAAGAATTTTTCACTATCCTATTAAAAAAAGTTATTCATATGGACATGTTCTACATATGTTTCAAATTTCGCCAACTAATTGAATTTAACCTTGTATATATATATATATAATTTTTTTTAATACTGATTAATCCACGGGGAACCAGAAATTGGACTACGTTAAAATTTAGGAAGAGAATCACATAAGTTGCTGACTTATATTGTGTCCCTCTCGGGCGACGACGCTCACACGATTGCTGCCAGCCCTAGACTAGCTCACGCACACACACAAGCGTGTGCGGACAAGCCAGATGCGCGCGTGAGAGTGTAGGTAAATAACTTGAGCCTTGACTATGAAGTGACGGGGGTGTGCCTAAAGTTTAATGAATAAAATTTAATGCATAAACGTATTTTTAATGATATAGTAATTTTCAAAATATTTGTGCTTTTGAATTTGTTTCTGATTGATTTCAAGTTTGTAATGCACTCTAATAATAATAAGAGTATTCAAATCGATGGATTTCGCAATAAAAACATACACTCTTCGTTAATGAGAACTATGAATTTCTTAACTGTCTGATGCAACAGGTATTTAGCGACGACAGCACCTTCTGTTCAGAATGAGCAAGTCGTGAAATCACATAACGCCCTCGTGAGCGTTCTGTAAGTGCATTACAAGCTGGTATATCAAGTAGTTACAAAAAAATTCGGTGTACAGGTATGGTGAAAAAATTCGCCGTTCCAGATACGAACCTCAGTAGCGCAGTCGGTAGCGCGCCTGTCATGTAAGCAGGAGGCCGCAGATTCAAATCCTGGCCCGAGGAACTTTTCCAAATATTTGTGCTTTTAAATTTGTTTCTGATTGATTTCAAGTTTGTAATGCACCCTAATAATAAGATATTATGGTAGCTTAAAATAATAATTATTGGATTTTCCGTAGGAGTAAAGTTACAAAAATTGAATTAAAATTTCTAACTTCACTCTTATGTAAAATCTAATTATTATGAAGCTTCGATAATATGATTAAAAATGCGTTTATGCATATAGTAATCTGTTAGTAAACATTGCTCAGTCAGGTCTCAGTCTGAGATTTTGGTAAAAAGGTGTCTCAGGTAATTATTACCCAGAGTTTTATTGACGATAAAGTTACCTGTCCATTGAGGTTTTCAGCTCTTGGTAAAATTGTGTTATTGTGACAAGTAGGGCAAGAAATATCTCTCAAATACGGCTCTGAACTTAAGCAATAACTTGAGTAAATATCAGCGAATCTTTGTGAAATAATAGGCGATTAACTATGAAGTTATTGTTAAAGATTTATGAGTTCATAATTCCTGTAATTTAATAGCTATTTCCATTATTTGTTTTTTGTTTGAAAATTGATTACAAGGTTTTGCATCTCCGTATTAAATTTGGTTTTTATTTTCAGTTTGATAACTAAAATTATCATCTATCATCCATCAGCCTAGTTCGTCCACTGCTGGACGAATAAGCCTTTCCAGGACTTTGCCACACCCGGCGGTCATCCTGGAAGAATTGCCCATACTCACACACGCTGGACAGGCGGGTTGGTGAGCGCGGTGCCGGAACCCTCGCACCAGTGACGCCGCTGCCCGTCACCAGTCTGTTCCATATAAGGCCCGGCTATTAGGGATGGATATACCGCCATCCATCGGTCCCAGGCATGGTGGGCCTCCTGGTTGTTTGCCTGTGAGCTGTCCTCTTACTCTCCCCCGAATTACTTCGAGGGGGTCTCCAAGTAAAATGGTGGTACCTCCACAGTCGAGCCCGGCATCAGCTCTACCACCAAATTTGAATTATACATCATAAATAAAACATACCTAATATTAATCACGTTTGATCGTTATCAATAATAATACAAAATTTCTCCAGGTACTGGACATGAAAATCCACGAACAGCCCTCCGACACCGAGGGTTCCGCAAAACCTACGAAGAAACCATCTCTACTCAGCGACGATATGCTTCGCACTTACCTCGGCTCCGACGTTCATTTGAACAGTAATGAAGAGATGAACATACAAGGGGGCAATCCGCTGGGATCACTACGGGACACGCTGCAGAATAGTATCAGTCTATTAATGGAGTCTAGTTCTGCTAATCCTGGGTAACAATAAATTCCTCTTTTTTTAGATGGTAGTGATAACTAGTAACTGTTGAGAGTTGAGAGAGAGTGTATCACAAAATAGATTTTTTACAAAACTAGATATTGGTGGTTCAGTCTGAATAACTTTTCCAAATAAACATCAAGTCATTATATGAAATTTAAAAAACGGTGTGTGTGTGTGTGTGTGTGTGTCTAAAAGCACCTATTTACGGATTTAAGGCCTCGTATTTTCGTCTGTGACATGAGACATCTGTTTGCGCGCGCGGTTCTAAAATATACCTCCTACGAGATAAAGTCTTTAAGTTAAAGTTAGATATCTTCTTGACCGAAATATTTACGCTGGTCTTGGGAAAAGTTGTTCAGTATGATCAGCTGAATATGTGGTTACATTTAATGATCGGTATTCATTTACATCCAGTATGTAAAGTATCATATTCACTTATACCCTTTCTTGCATCCAGTTCATAAGCACTAACGTTACGAGTACGTAAAGCAAGGACGAGGCGAAGACGGGGCGCGGACAAGGCGCAGACGTGACTTTTTAAACTATATTGAAGAGGCGGGGCGTGGACGGTACTATAGAGACGGGGCGCGGTGACACGTCTAGCCACAGCTGAAATGACTGGGATGAGACTCCACGCCCCGTGGTGACCCCCGTTGCGTCTCCTATGTATGTTTTGCAAAGAGCGCAGACAACGAAGCATCTCGCCTGCGTCTCGTCTCCGCCTCATATTTTCTGTAGATTTTTCATCGCGACGAGGTTTCTATATTTTTTTTAGTATGAAAGTACATTAAACTTGCGCGCCGTCTCAGTTTTACGTCCCTTCTGTCTGTCCTGCGCCTAGAGTTCGAGTTTTATTAAACTGCGATAATCACAAGCTTCTTTCCTTGTTCCAGAGACAATTCAGCCACAACCACTAAAGAATCAAAGCTGTCCAACTTAAAGATGGGTTGGTGCCGCGAGTGCCGATTGTCTGCAGATAAACTGGAGCACTCGATACCAGGAATCACCGCGCAAGTGCCGGGCTATAGCCAGGTACAAACTACTGTTCTATTCCCAAACTGGATAGTACTTAAACTCTATAGTACTTACCATATTGTAACTCTTTCGGCACCGCCGCCGGGAATCGAACACAGGCCTTCAAGAAAATTGATGACCATCAGCTATTAGTGATTTTGAAATGCAAAGTGTCATTCGAAAATGGCACTACAGACTGAAAATGGCAAAAGGCTCATGATTGGTTCGTACTGTTGTCATGAGACACTAGGCCAGCCGTGATTGGCCAACTAAAAGACACAGTGAATGCTATTGGAGCCGTCGCCATACAAAATTGTGTTCAACACACTTTATCGTAGGGTAATTTTTCAGCTCCAATCAGACTTCTATGCTTCTAGGATTAGCGGGGTATCGGACTTTCAATACCATTCTTTATATCAGTAAAAAAAGTAACTGATATTTAGCAACACTATTTCTGAACTTTTCACCTTACCAAAATAAATAGACCGATTTATTCTACTTATCATGCTGAACAATTTAAAACTTTAGTAAGCGAAAATAAAGTCACTTTTAGAAACAACGTCACATTTGAAACATCTGTTCGTCATTCATTCTGTTATTATGTGTACTGAAGTCTGCACTAAAAGTCGATATGTTTCTTCAAATAGCTTGTTCGGTATGCATTATATACAGGGTGACTGGAAATTGCTCTCATTCCTCTCGTGGGAAGAAACTACGATTAATTTGGAGTGATTTGACCCCTATCACTTGGGGGTCGCAAATCCGTAATTTTCAAGATAATCGACATTCTTTGCTTTATTTATAAAATTGCGAAATTTGGCAAATAAAAAACGCTAAAAAAACCTTGTTGTTTTTTGGCCTGAAATTTGGCATGAACTGATAGCTTACTGATTGATCAATCTCCTTAAGGCTAAAAATCACTCAAATAATTGCAAAATCTTATGCTGCATGTCTAAAATCACGATAACAAAGAATTAAAATTGAACTTTGAAAATAAAAAAATTCTCGAAAATGGCGGATTTGCGACCCCCAAGTGATAGGGGTCAAATCACTCCAAATTAATCATAGTTTACTTCCACGAGAGGAATAAGAGCAATTTCCAGTCACCCTGTATATAATCGGGTCTACCGCGATCAATTTATACCTTTTTACGAAAAAGGGGCACCCGACGTTTCGAGACGATTAGCAGAAATTGTGTATTACTTGGTATTATTGTGTATATACAAGTACACGCTCGCCTCATGATAATCTCTCCCTTAGTTACTTTTTCCTTTCCTAACTGTCCCACCTCCTACTCTACCTTTCCAATGACAGATGTGCAATACCCCGCAGTCGATTGAAGAATATCGTGAGCACCAAAAACTACAGACATCGCGCTGTGAAGAACGTAAGGTAAACAGGCTATGTTGATGACTTTCCGTTTATTCATTTCAATAGCTGCCACCATGCGAAAGAGATGCCAATAGAAAACTCTAGCTACTTCCTGCTTTACTTACAATAGACTGATCTTGATATTTCTTTGAAAATATTTTGAAAATACAAGTCTGTCAAGTGGACATGGTACAGTACGACAAGACTCGAAAGGTTCGTAAACCGAACTTTACCGAATCAAAAACGACTACAACGAATCACATGCAAACGCCATCACAAAAACAACTGACTGCGCTCGAAGTGGCAACAAATAGACGCTGAGGTGGGAAATGCGTTCGAGCGAGGAGGTACATAGTTGGAACCTCTTGAGTGTTGTCGTAATGTACACACACAATGGACAGTTTTCGTTAAGGATGGTCGTCATGACGCGAGCAACTCAGTTGTGGGCGTGGCCAAATGCCATGCTGTTTCATTTCGCTGTAAGGTGCACGCTCCATGAAACTTGCGAGGACAATACAATCGTGCCGATTTCGTCGCCGCGCCGGCGCAAAATTTTAAACTTGTTTCAGGAGAAAAAACATTTTGGCAAGACTGTGACTGTTATCAAACATTATTTTCGGTTGCTTCTACTAAATTGTGAGCATCTTTTTTCCTCTATGATTGCGAGCCATGTGTAACATTGCTTAGTTTGACTCTTGATTAACCGCGCATGAACATTTCAGCTAGTAATAATATGGACTGTGACTTGCATTTCACACTCGAAACACCTCTGACACCACCTCGGGGATTCATGTCGTGACGATATATTTATACTATTTGATTGTATTCAGGCGTATAAAACTTTGTGCATATGCTATTCAGTAATTATCATATTACTTACTAATTAGTAGTTGGAAGAAACCGATTAATTTGCCCCAAACATACAAGGCGATAAGGGTTGAGGCGGACACTAAGTAGGCTTTACTGCATTTCTTTAGAAAATATAGTATTGCAACTGTAACATAATTTGAGACATTAGGACACGAGTGCTTCTTTATAAGGTTTGCTGCACGAGTGTCCCGATGTCTAATTATGTTCAGTTGCACACAATACTCTATCTACGACCATCAAAAATATCGTCTTTATTTATAATATTTTCAATTTTCAACTAATAATTTCACGAAAAATGTGAAGAAGAACCGGCCAAGTGCGAGTCGGACTCGCGCACGAAGGGTTCCGTACGTTTATCTTTAAGTATTTGTTGTTATAGCGGCAACAGAAATACATTATCTGTGAAAATTTCAACATTTTCAAAATTCTGGTGAGATACGGACAGCGGAGTCTTAGTAATACGGTCCCTTTGGTTACCCTTTGGGAACGGAACCCTAAAAAAGCATTGGTGTAGAAAACAACAGCCCAACTGCGTTCTTAAACTCTGTGTAGCGATGGAAGTTCTATTGTTGTCTCTTTTGCACGCATAAAAATCTGTACCTATATGCTATCCTGCTCTCAATGCTAAATCAGTCAACAAAAAGATAGGTAACCAGGCCCAGTGCAAACACTTTGATCCTAAGGACATAGACAAAAGGCGGGGCGCGGTTGCGGAGCTGACGCGCACCTCGCCCTTTTTGTATGAAATATGAAACAATCCGCGCCGCGCCGTCGCCCCGTTCGCGACAGATGACTCTTTTTTAAAAATTATTAATACGTCTTTAATATGTATATCCTGCGCCTATGACCAACAGGTGAGTGATAGATGAGTAATACTTGGTCAATACATACACACATGCACTATTGATTAAGTATTCTTCATCACATCAATGGGTCAGTGGGTCTTGGAATCAAAGTATTTGCTCTAGGGTTGTCTATCTCTTTTGTTGACCGTACCTGAAAATATTAAGAAGTTTGAGCTATGCTGCTGCACTATAAGCGTTTTCATGTCTGACGGAACCTTATATTGGTTGTTACAGACGCATGATGTGGAGGCAGCCACAGCGGAGGTGGGAGACAGGTTCTTTTGTACGAACTGCTTCAAACGCTACCTCATATCTGAGTCACGACAGGAAGTCGTAAGTTTTATGTATTTCTGTTTGTTATTTATACTGTGTCCCTCGTACAGTGGAAACCACATCAAGCTATACACTTGCAGTACGAAATTAGCCCCTACAGAGAAGAATATAAGATGGGTACAAAGTCCAATGTGTCTTACTTGATGCGGTCTCCACTGTACAAGTGCACATCCGAAAGTGGGTGAAACTAGATCTAAATATATCGACAAAAACAAAGAACAAAATTCTTTTTTAATTTTTTTTTTAAACTTGAAAAAACACTCCACCTGGGTATCTTTGTATGGGACGCGAGCGCAGTGCCTTTGGTTAACCGCTCGTAGAAAATATTGTATTTATGATAGAACGTTGTATTATTTTTTTTGTTAGAAAGATAATGGAATAGGCAATAATAAATATATATAATATATAAGGTCTTTCAATTTAAATTAAAAGTAATTTAGGAGGTGATTCAGTATCGTTAATACATCACATTCCAATGCAAAGCACTTTTTTTTGCGCGAACTTTTTTTCACTTCTCAGTACAAAGTGGTCCGATCAGCTGACTCAGTTTGTATGGACAAGTGAAGAAAAAGTTTGCGCAAAAAAAAGTACTTTGCAGTGTAATGTGATGTTATGTATTAACGATACTGAATCACCTCCTAAATTACTTTCAATTTAGATTGAAAGACCTTATATACTAAATAAATTAATTAAAATTCATAAAACAAATTGTACAGATCGCGGCAGTAAATAATGCACATCGTATCATAGTGTCATCTCTGTCGCACAAAGAACTAACAGTCCGGTGACAGACACGACGCGACGTTCTACAAAGCGGAAGATAGCCGATACCGAATTGTCCTATTTTTTATGGAATTAAACTAATTAAAAATCATAATGTCGGAGATTCCACTCCTACAATATGTAGGTATCTAATTTATTTATTTTCTTCTTTTCAATCTTCTTTTAGTAAATTAATTCTTTATATATTTATTCTTATGGCAATATGTAATATATGTATGTAAATATGTAATATAAATATAATTAAATAAATTCAGGCTATTCTCTCAAATATTTAACGACTCACAATTATATATGTAGAAGTAACTTAATTTAAAACTAAATAATCCTAAGAAAAAAAAATAAAAGAAAAAGCCCTAAAACCTTATATTAAATAAAATATTATACTAAATAATGTGTAATAGTTTTAAACATCATCATCATCATCATTTATTAATTTACAAACAATATAAATTGTATTTGAATAAAATTACTAAAATTAAAACCTTAATGCTAGCTAAAATTAAAAAGAACACAAATAAATTATTGTCAATAGTTAACATATGGCAATACAATTTTAAAATATATTTCAGACAATTTATAAAGTTAAACAAGTCAAAAAAAAAAAAAAAACAAGTCTGCCTACAAACGAGCAACAAACTTGGCAACTGCACTTGTCATATCAGCAGTACCTCGCGGCTGGTGCACTTGTGGACAACGTTTACTACCACCAGTTGAAGGGGTTAAAATGTATAATTAATTGTAAAAAACGAATTGACATATCGGTAGATCTGACCTTTGGACAGCCAACGTGTTAATTTCAGCTTTGGTATTAGTAAGTTTGGCTATTATTTTGTGGTTTAATAACACATTGGATGTATGATGTTCTTAAATATTGTAATTATAACCCTACTAGCTTTTGCCTGCGGTTTCGTCCTCGCTGATTTCATCTGCATTTTCCCGGGATAAAAAGTAGCCTATGTCACTCTCCGGCCCATAAACTATCTCTACGCAAAAAATCACGTCGATCCGTTGCTGCGTGAAAGAAGGACAAACCAACAAACATTAAAATAGGGTTACGGCAGTGGCGTGCACAGAACTTTTTGCTGGAAAAGCAAGCGATTGGTCAAGAATAACAATAAAAAAATATGAAAAAATTTAAATATCACTTTGAAAAAAAAAAATTGTATGACGCCAGGGTAGACAATGTCTACCCTAGAGTGAAAATTTCCAATATAAACTTTTTTTTTTCAAAGTGTTATTTAAATTTTTTCATATTTTTTTATTGTTATTCTTGACCAATTGCTTGCTTTTCCAGCAAAATGTTCTGTGCACGCCACTGGGTTACGGTATGGATACGGATTTCGACATGCACGCTTTAAAATATCGTAATTTTGTTATTCGACAACTAAACCAATAATTTAAAAATATTTTAGATTTGTAAGTACTCTTAAAGTAAGTAAGTAAAAAAATATCAAAAAACATTCTGTCTGTATAGAAAATTCATCTAAGAAGATACATATATGAATGCATAGGGTGCATAGATGAATTTTATATACAGGCAGAATGTTTTTTGTTATTTTTTATCATTTTTGTTCAAAAGTAGGTTACACTAATTTAATTAGTCATAGTCATTTTTTTTATTTCATGTATTCAAATCTTTCACTCATTCGACTAATGCCGGTCCCAAAGTGGGCCGAAATATATCTCGAAAATACTTGAAATTGTTATTTTTGTAGTGTTTATGGATTATTCAATTAAATGAAAAGCTAAATATTGCATGCCTAGTTAAGGTTGAATACCGATACATACCATTTTTATATTACCACCATTCAATGTGTATTCTGGCAAATAAATATATTTGTATTTGTATTTGTATATAAATAATTAATTATTTAAAACGGATCGACTTAGGTGAATTATTTCGTAACCGCGTGTCGGTGTGCAGTGACACCTTCCGCTGACGGCAGAAACTCGCTCGCTTGAGAACAAATTCGGAAAGAAATTGAAAAAAGTCGTGTGTCGCGAAATAATTCACGTAAGTCGATCCGTTTTATAGTAGTTTATGCTACTAGGGCGAAAAGGAATTAATTACGAGGACGATTTAAAACACGAGCGTAGCGAGTGTTTTAAACGTAACCGAGTAATTTATTGCTTTTACGCCCGTGTATCATACTACGTTTTTCAATGCATAGTGTGAGGAAATGAAAATAAATATAATCTTGTGAACTTTAAATTATAATTGGCTCAAAAGGACTGTATCCAGAGCCGTTAAACAGTGGAAAAAAAAAGTATAACATCTATGGTACACAGGAAAGGCTGCAGGTTAGCCAACCATTGTAAATAAATTAAAAAAAATAATAATAATAAAGCCCTAGGGCAAAATAATCGACTTTTTGTTCGGTTTTGATGCATAAAAAGTGGGCCTTTACGAGCACATGCATTGAAAAATAATTAAAAATAACTTGAAAATTGTTTTTATTCTGTTACAGTAAGGTTCTTTGTTGCAGAAAATACCGGATAATCCGGTGATATCTGAATCAGTATCGGCGGGCGATGGCAGCCTCGTTAAAGAAACTTCCTTGGAAGAACCTGATGTCTCGTCAAGTGGTGGGGACACTACAATTAGTGTGAGTAAACACTTTAATTTGATTTTTCTATTAAACAACATCATGAGGACACTTACTCAATGGGGATCCACACTGCCAAATTATCCCTGTAGATGCCGCATGTCGACCCGACCATGTTTTTACGTAGTTTTTTGTGATTTTCAATTAATTTCTTGGAATTATGACTTTGTGTGCCGTACCAGGTTGCTTTAATAATGGTGTTAATTTATTCCCGAAAAACCCCATATTAAAAATGAATATCATAAATACAATAACAAATATAACATATTGGAATACAGGTGATAAGAGGGGGAAAAATGCGAGATATTGACGAAAAACAGTAAGAAAACTGGAACACACACAACAGCAAAGTTTGACATAGCCGGACCGTACCTATGCTAACGCCATCTGTAATTAGCTTTGCATGTGGATCCCAATATTTTTGTAGTTTAGTGAAGCTTTTTTTACAGATGCTGTTGTCTGACAACAAAAGAGATAAGTTACGACCTACAGACGAATGATTTATGATATGAAGAATCCTTAATCAATAGTGCACGTGTGTATGTATTGAACAGGTATTCCTCATCTCATATATCACTCACCTGTTGGTCTTTGGATCAAAGTGTTTGCGCTGGGCCTGGTTATCCATCTCTTTTGTTGACTACAGTACTTTATCTTTAACTTAAAAACCATCAATCTCATACAAGCTCTTCTATCCTGGGTACTTTTGACATGGCCCTTCTTCAGTATGTTGCCAATTTGGCCAGCATACGTGGAAGAGGCGAAAGGAAAGAGGTGATAGAAATCTGTAGTCTCTGTCTAACCCTCTGGGAGACAGGCGTGTGTATATGTATGTATTTATGTTAAAAACCATGGAAGGGCGCTCTTTGTTGGAAAGAAAAAATAAAGTTATTTTCTAGTATAATGGGTTCATTCTTCGTCTATGGTGGCTTAAAAAGAACGTTGTTTCAGGATTCCGATAACTCTAAAGTCGGATTTTTAATTTGTTGGAGGCTAGTTCGTGGTAGTGGAAAATGCTCTTTTAATATTATCTATGTTTAAGTCGAACTAAAAATCGTGAAATTTTGAGTAATATCTTAACAATAAACCACTTGTTTACCAAAAGTGTAGCCGAATGTGCTTTTATTGTTTTAGATAAAATGAAAAAATTAATATTTGTCAAACATCAAAAATGTTATAATAACCAAAATAATGTTTGTAAACGTCCACAGACTTGCCAAAATTTGGTTTCTCCTGAAACAAGTTTTCAGTTTTGCGCCGGCAACGAAATCGGCACGATTATAAGATCCTCGCAAGTTTCATGGAGCGTGCACCTTATAGCGAAATGAAACAGCATGACATTGGGCCACGCCCACGACTGAGTTGTCATGACGACCATCCTTAACTGCTATGATGCATGACAACTATTGCAACATTCAAAAGTTCGCGACAATGTAAAGTGGCTTATGCATTATAGGAGTTAAAAGCGCATTTTCCACTTACACGAACTGTTAGTTTCCTCTAAATGAGAAATTTAGAGGAAGATAGATAGATTGTAAGTAGGTAGTCTAGGTTTTATATGTTATTATGTCACGACCTGTCATGTCATGTACTTTCATATTATATATGTCAATGTCTATTTATTTTAATGAAGATAGGTACTCAACTGATGCCGGGTCCAGATCGGACCCGAAATTTATCTTGAGATTACTTTACAGTATTTATTATATCTATTAGTATAATTATATTTAAAAAAAACAAAAAACATTAAAAGCTTTTGCAGTGTATTTAATTTCAAGACACTAATTTAAAAATCTGACTTTAGGTACAGAAGGTGCCTTAACTTCCTTAGTTAGGTTTTTATACTCCGTGGTTAGGCTACCCCTTCAGTCCTCACTTTAGTGCTCACGTAAATAATTAAAATCCTTTTGATTTCCTTAATTAACTTTTTGTGCAAGTTTCAAGTCTCTCAGGAAAATTTTACTGAATATTTCACAATTAAAATATCATATCATAATTGAAGGTTACAATTTGTAACCTTCAGATGTCACCATCCAAAGAAGAGAAGCCCAAGCCAATCACGAAGTGTCCACCACAACCTCCACCAATCATAAGGAAGAAGCCGCAAGCGCCCGCGCCGTCCACCAACAAACTAGCAATCAAGGAGATGTTAAAAGAGCCCGACTCTGGCCTGTTTCTGTACATCGACCTTCATGGACATGCTTCTAAAAAAGGTAAGGTTCCATTTCACGGGCCAAGCAATTAATTATTCTGCTATTTTTGTCTGCTTTTTTTATATAATTAGTAAATAATTTCAATAAAAAAAAAAACGTTTCTTACACCGATTTTATAAGTATTTTAGTATTTACAAAAAGAGACGTCATCACGTTAGGTTGAATGTTTGGATCCTTGTCAGACTTTAGGGTGCGTTCAGATAAAAAAAAGCAGCGGGTTGTGTCAGAGATACAATCGTAAATTATTAACGTGGATACTTCTCAAGTCGCTTCTTAACTCAATCAAATAGATGTTTTAAAAGTCGCCTCTTTGCTCAATCAGGGAGAAAGGAAATAATTGCGATAATGATAGACTTAGGATTCCTAATAATAATATGTCATTGATGGATGAGTAATGACAGAGCAATCGCCAACGAGGCCATTTTTTTATTATTATTATTCTGGTCATATAAACATACACTTATCTTGAAACAAATAATGAACGATCAAAAAACGTAATAATCTGTAATAAAATATTAAATTATGCGCAGATCAAGTCCATCAGCTCTCTCAAAATTCAATTCTCAAAAGAACTCCCCTGTCGAAGAACTTTTACTGTCAAGCACTAAATACGAAAATGCCTTGATCCGCGGAATTCTTTTGTGAAGTCGATCACGGAAGTGACGTACAAGTTCTGAATAGGCCCCCGTTACACGAGATGCGAACATAGAAGTATCCACTTCAAAATATGCCTATTGAAGTGTGTGGCGATCACTGATATGTATATAGAATAATTATTATTATGATATGTATGGAGGTGGTGACGCCACTGAAGGTCAAATGAAAGTTCGCTTTTTTATTTAATAAAAGATATGCACGTTTATTTTCAAATCTGTCTACGAAAAACAGACGGTTTTCGAATTGTAAATATTGGAGAAAAAAAGATGAGATCAATTCCCATGGCTTAATTTTTAAAAGATTTTTTTTTAGAGAATTTACGTCTTTTTAGGACATAGTTTTCATTATTTTGGTATATAAACTAACCATTATTTTTTTATGATTTTTTAAAGAATTTTCCGATATCACGTCACTTGAGAATTTAAGACATTACACTGACTGTGATGTGATTGCTTGTAAAAAAAGTGGTCTGTCTCTGTCTGTCTACTCATCTGTCACCCAGCTGTCAAATTATTCGGAAGCAAATTATATTTATAGTATTATCTTGATAGCAAAGGCCACATTTCTAAACAGCCATTTCTCAAGTGACGTCGCTCGAAGGCAAATGGAAGTTGCAGCTTTTTTGTAGAAATATCCATCATCATGAGGATTTTTAGATCACAAGTTCTAAAATACGGCTTATTAAACCTAAATCTCGAAATGGTTTTCGAATTAACACACCTTAACATAATTTAATCTAAGCGAATTAATACGCACTACTTGTGTGGATAGACTAGTGTTGTACTAGTAGTAGATAATTGAATCTGTTCGCTTGTATTGAGTGCCGGTGGTGTATGGCTATAGTCTGACTATGTGTAATGCTTTCCAGGTATCTTCATGTACGGAAACCACTTCGAGGACGTGGAGAGTTCAGTAGAGTGCATGCTGCTTCCTCGCATCATGTCGCTTAACAACCTGCACTTCCACTTCTCTTCCTGCAACTTCACCGAGAGGAATATGTATCTCAAGTGAGTTTTTGTCAGACCTTTATAGTGCCTAAATGTCCGCCGGCGAAATGACACGTTAAATTATTATTACATACGGCTTAAACACTCACGTGTGATTGTTGTTAACTATATGCCAACCGTTTCACCGATACTATTTCGGCATTATCAACGCGAGTGCCGTTCTTAGGACGACGACGCGGCGTTCACCGTCGTAGTCAAACGGGCACTGGCAGTCGCCGATCGGTGAGCTGCACGCGTTGCTCGTGCGCTGAGCGTTGGCTGCGTCGTCGAAGGAGGTGGGATGGTGGATGCACTTGATTCTTTTAATTGTTCCAATTGTTCGTTATTAGGGGCGGTTATTAAACAGACCGAGCTCACAACGTCGTCACTGTCATTGGACACTGTCTTAAAGTTGCTCGATCCATCAAGAACCGGTTTCTAAGACGGAGCCAGCTGCCAACCATGATCCCTGTTGAAGTTGGGATAACGACTTATCTCGATGGTTTCTTGTATTTTGCGAGAAATTGTATATTTCTACTTCACTAATACTGTAGCGTTGTCGAAACGGTTGTAGTGGGTCGTATCCGAACTTAGTGCATGTGCTGCTACTGCTGACCCGTTAATGTCCAGTTTCTTCATTAAGGGGTCAGCAGTAGCAGAACATGCACTAAGTTCGGATACGACCCACTACATCCGTTTCGAAATTGTCCAGTTTCTTCATTTTTTGAAGGACCAAGGCACCTATAATAAAAGAACTTGTATGAGTAAATAAGAAGCGAATGGATACCTTTCTGGGAGACAGGCGTGAGTATATGTATGTATTTGTACGTACTCAATGCCACCATCTTTAATTTTGATTCAGAGACCGCCGCGACGGCATGTCTCGCGAGGGCTCGGGCCGCGTCGCTGTACTGAAGGCTACTGGCCTGGTGCGGTCATACACGCTCGAGTGTAACTACAACACTGGCAGACTCGTCAACATCCTGCCCCCCACCGCCAAGGATGGCCCCGCCGCAACTCCGCTCGCGTCTTGCTCGCCAATGCCGCCGAAGTATACCCCGCACATTTATGAGGAGGTGAGATCCATTCAACTGATCCGGGTGTACTACTTGTGACAAATAAATTAATGAGGTGACGATCTATAAATTTTCCAAATCGAGTTAAACCGAGTTGACAAAATCTCTGCGACAAACTATGATATGATCGTTATACAAAGTGAAATTTAATCAACCGCCTGAATTCATTCATACTGGAGGCTCGGTTAGTGATCAGGAACAAAGTGCAATGATTCCTTATTTCAAAACCATAAAAAAAATGTTTCCTCCCATTCACACTGGACTAGTTCAAATACAAATCGTAGTACAGGCAGTATAGGCGAAAAAAAGTTTTTTTTGTTATTTCACTTAAATTTTTATAGTAACTTCAGAAAAAAATCAGGAAT
Source organism: Ypsolopha sequella (assembly GCA_934047225.1). NCBI lineage: Eukaryota > Metazoa > Arthropoda > Insecta > Lepidoptera > Ypsolophidae > Ypsolopha > Ypsolopha sequella. The sequence continues at coordinate 23,655,140 of OW203984.1, read as the reverse complement.
TCCAAGAAAACACTTGAATTGCATTATCGTATCTTCACTAATGTGATTTAAGTAAAGACATAACAATGACAAAAAATATTTCAAAATCATAATAAAACATCAAACAACATTATAAAATAGTAGATTCTAGTGATTGTTGGCACTTGGTGGAATTTATAAAACATTGTTTTAAAAAAACACTTGTACTTATCCACATATTACTTATAACTTTATTATGCCCGACCGGTTTCGCTGTAAAGCATTTTCTATGGCCTTTTACACATCCTAACTAAAAAAATTGTTAGTTAGGATGTGTAAAAGGCCCTAGAAAATGGATATGTACAAGTGTTTTTTTAAAATAACATTATAAAAAAACGGTTTTCTGATACGATTTATAGTTTTTTCACGCTACGCCTAAATGTTGCAAAAAGAGTCAAAATAACTGAGGTTTTTCAGGCGCGGTTGTTGATTAGAGCGAGAAAGACAGTTACAAAATAAAAGCGTTCGAGCAGGACTTATTTCCACGAAGCGCCGACCCTTAAGAGGCCGGCGGAGCAAGCCTAGTTCATACAAACGAAATACCAAAACCATTGCAAATCATAGATATTCTTAGGTGTTTATTCCGATTGGATTACAGAATATTTATATTCCCAAATATATATTTTGAAAGGACACTGATTTACAGACGGCAATTTCAAATTTCTATAGAAAGCTTATTTTTCTCATATTTCATGTTTAAGTCAGTGTTCTTATTTAATATATATTTAGGAACTTAGATATTCTGTAATGCAATCGGAATAAATATACACTACCTTAAGAATATCTATGATTTACAAATGGTTTTGGTATTTCGTTTGTATGAACTAGGATTGCTCCGCCGGCCTCTTAAATAAAATTGAGGTTTTCATCACGTCCATATTTCTGATTGAGAAAACAAAAAATGATGATGAATGTATTTCAGATAAGACAGAAAAAGATTCGTGCAAGGTATCTGGAGGTTTTTGAAGAGAAAGAGATAGATCCTATGCAGGTTTGTCCATGGTCTGCTACGCTATACTTACGAGTAGAATTTATCTATTTCATAGTGTAAATAGAGTTACAGGCCCCGGCAGTAAATAATGCACATCGTATCGTAGCGTCATCTCTGTCGCACGAAGCACTAACAATCCGGTGACAGAGACGGCGCTCTACGAAGCCGAAGATAGCCGATGTGCATTATTTACTGCCGAGTACTGTAGAGTAATAATTAATATAGATTTCGCTGTAAATACATGCTTATTTAAATGAATCAAAATACAAAGATGTTATTTTCTTTTTTTATCTCTTCCGAAATCTCCAGAGAATGTATGAAATAAATATAAAGCATACCTTTTTTGGCTACTCTTTTTTTACATTGATCTTGTCTAGACCTTCTCCAACTAAAAGTTAGTCAAGGGGAAATATCTGTACCAACGAGAAACTAAACTGCCTTTATGTAGCGAACTATATCTTTCAGGTTTTTTGGGTTCCAAAACATAGACCCGAGCTTGTTTATAGGCTTTAAGTGAGACAGCAAAAACAACATTTCCATATTTGATTTTCAGTACCTGCTGCAATGGCACCATCTGTAAAATGATCATCCTCATATCCTAAAAAGAGGTCAAATCCTTCTTAAGACTTACCACCATTACAGGTTGGAGCGTCTCTAGGGGCCTCCATTTTGGACTTGACTGGAGCACACCCCAACTCGCGCATCCCGTGCTCCGAGCACCGCAGTATACCCGCCGTAAGGGACTGGCTGAGGACACACTGCAGGAGCATGCGCCCCGCGGTGAGTCTATATACAGCTACATCCTGGACCCGAGAGGCACACCCCAACTCGCTCATCCCGTGCTCCGGTCACCGCAATGTGCCCGACGTTAGGGACTTACTGAGGACACAATACAGGAGCACGCCCCAACTCGCCGTAATGGACTGGCAGAGAACACACTGCAAGAGCGTGCACCCCACGGTGAGTCTATATACATCCTGGATCCTTGGGGAACGCCCCAACTCGCACATCCGGTGCTCCGAGCACCGCAGTGTACCCAACGTAAAGGACTGGTTGAGGACACGCTGCAGGAGCGAGCGCCCCGCGGTGAGTCTAGATACATCCTGGATCCGCCGCCCCATCTCGCGCATCCCGTACTCCGGTCACTGCAGTGTCCTCGACGTAAGGGACTGGTTGAGGACACACTGCAGGAGCGTGCGCCCCGCGGTGAGTCTATGTACGTCCTGAATCCGAGAAGCACGCCCCAACTCGCGCATCCCGTGCTCAAGGCACCGTAGTGTGCCTGACGTAAGGGGCTGGCTGAGGACACACTGCAGGACCATTCGCCCCTATATATGGGCTTAAGGTTGGACATTCTATTTTGTATTTTGACATAGTATTTTGAGCATGAAAAATTATTCTTGTCTAAATGAAAATTTATTTGGGGAACATAATTTTTAGACTCATTTCACATAGCTTTAGGTTATTGTGATATCACATTACATTTTAGGTTTGGGTATATTTGGATATTTGAAGTATAGAAGACGATTTTAAAATTGCATGGAATGCAAGTTTTTGTTTTTAACGCGCTTAAACCAAGTTGAAACTTTTTTATGTTTATTTAATTTTCAGTATGGATAAGGGACAAGTAACAAGTCCTAAGTACCAGAGTTCTCTTCATCTGAATTTTACATGTAAATTTGGGTAAGAAAAGTTTAAGCTTTGTTAGTGGCAGATTTAACCATTAGGCTTTTACTCTTTACCAGACATCACCAAAAGTCTGGGCGAGCCGAACCTTTGCTAGGGAACCCATACCATTTGCAAAGTTTATAACTAAATATTTATAATGCAACATATTTAGTTGTAACTGCACGATAATTTGATTTTTTTTACATGACAAAAAAGTAACTTTCAAAAATTTTTCCAGCAATAGGCATTGTTTGAATCTCGAATTTTTTCGTGTTTTTAAAATAAATATTCTTGTTGTAAGTGCATTAAAAACTTGAAATCAATCAGAAACAAATTTAGTAGCACAAATACATATTTAGAAAAAAATCCTCGGTCCAGGATTTGAATTTGCGACCTCCTGCTTACATGACAGGCGCGCTACCGAATAATAAGAGTATTCAAATCAATGAATTTCGCAATGAAAACATATACTGTTCGTTAATGAGAACTATGAATTTCTTAACTGTCTGATGCAACAGGTATTTAGCGACGACAGCACCTTCTGTTCAGAATGAGCAAGTCGTGAAATCACACAACGCCCTCGTGAGCGTTCAGTATGTGCATTACAAGCTGGTATATCGAGTAGACGCAAAAAACTCGAAAATAAATTGTCATTCCAGATACGAACCTCGGTCGCAGGTTCAAATCCTGTCCCGAGAATATATTTTTTAATGTTTGTGCTTTTAAATTTGTTTCCGATTGATTTGAAGTTTGTAATGCACTCTAATAATAATTAGAGTATGCAAAGCGATGGATATAATCTAAATAAATATTTTTTGTTATATAACCTAAAATATCACCTCTTGCACATTGACTTGCAGGAGCCTTCTTAACTAACTTCAACATCTATCGCAATCGTGTTCAAAGGTATCGTGATTGGCTAGAAATTACGTCACATATCGCAAGACCCCAGATATGAAAATAAATACTTTTGCTTAAATCCGCCACTGGCATTGTTAGTTCAAAAGGTCACAAATCGTATTAACACCATAAACTATCACATAGGTAAATAATCATGCTAAATATTAGTGTGAATTAAACTAAAGTGGTGCAACGAGTCATGGCATTTATGACAGCTGCAAATAGGGATGGGATTAATTTAAAATTTAATCGGTATAAGTCTACTTGTTAAGTAAGTTTACTTGTTAAACATCGTCAATAAAACACATTTTGTTGATATAGTGTAAACCTTCTTTTACTCGAAAAAAATACGTTATAAAAATGTATCTAAAAAAAACTTTTGCTACAAAATCTTTCTTACCTAATTTAATCAATATATTTTATTTTATTACGTCGAAGAGTGCTACTAACTCAGAGGTGGCTTGTGATAAACTCGTATCCACTGTAGCTTTTATTTCGATTCGTCAATATCGACTTTTATCTCCAGTCTTCTAATCAGCGGTTCCTGAAAGGTGTTAAGTGGAACCCGGTAAAAGATCATACATAACATCAAATATCAGTAAACTCGTATTTATGTATTGTCTACCAACATTATCAACGTCCAATAAAAATGTATCCAAAATTTGTGTTATAATCTTATAATATATAATTTTTCATTATATATTTCTTTTGAAACGAACATGAGAATAATGCAAACAATTAAATGGAATCAGGGGTGTTAACCTAAAGGTTTGGTTTTTTTCATTAACTTTCATTACAGAAGTAGAGGTTCCGCCAAAACAAGGGCGATATTTTAGGGTTTCATAGCTGAAACAAATTGGGAACCAGTAGTATATATAGAATCTATAGGGCTCTTCGCTGAGGTCGAAGTTTTCAGAATTAAAACGATCAAAGCTAAATCGCAACGCGTTGATTTGTTGGGTGCCATGCCCGTATCTTGTGTCGTTGATATTGCGTTTCGTCTGGGCAGCATTGGTGTCACTGCATAATAATGTTTTTTTTTTTCCATGATCGCAGTCTCAGTGATATCAAAAAAAAAGCAAACGGCGGGAAAACATATGAGTTTCCGATTTCTCAGTTATGTCATCATGGGTATGGTCATCAGATCACAATAAAATACTATTTTCCACTATAAACACCCGCGATTCGATCATGACCCTCAACAAATATCAAAAATCGGGGGGAAATTAGCTGTCAAACGTGATTGTGCAGCTAACTTTTGGCCACTATAAATCGTCATATTATATATTATATTATAGTATGTACTGTAGTGGTTGGTTTATTCGGCTTATTTACATAATCGACTTACCCACGATAGGTGAGTGTGTTTATTTTGTTTAATCTGATGACCACACCCCATATCATACCGAGGGCATCAAGCTGAAAGGGCGTATCTACAAAAATATAAAAGTATCGACTATTTATAGAAAAATATTTTTCTTTAATTATAAAAACGCCTTTTCCCATCGTAGACTTAGGCATAATAGTACCTTAGCCACACTTTAACCGTTACTTTTTCAGTACATCATAGAGCTAATAAATATGTAGATTAACCCAAAAAAGTCGGAATTTTCGGAATTCAGAAAATCTGTAGATACGCCTTTTCAGTTTGATTCCCTCGATATCATAGCTTTAATTTATATGACATTAATTTGAATTTGGAATTCCAAGTCGAATGCAAGATATCAAACGTCAAACTAGTTAGTATTAGAAAACGGCAATTTCATAGGTAAGGATAAATAATAATCCTATAGATCGCAAAATAATCCAGTGATCGGAATAGGTGGTTAAGACCACGAAATATATGGATCCCGGACATACTGTAATATAGCTAAGTATAGCTGTAGGTCTAAGTAAATTTTGGTGATATAGTTAGGTAGAAGATTTATTTCATTCGTTACTAGTTGGCAATCGATCTTTATGAATCGATATGTCGTGGGCAGATCGTAAAGTATGAAATCGAAAATCTTTCACCACAAGTCAAAAATAGATGAACTTTACAAATCAATATTTCTGTAACTTATTAAACAAATAAGTCATAAAGTGCCATGACTCCTTACTTTAACTTGTATTGTCTTTTCAGGTGACAACAATTCGCCTTCGACCCAAAACTTCATCACCGACGCGCGTCCCGTTATACGCTCGAGCGAAAGGGAAAGTCATCGACGAACGAAAAGAAAACACCTACGCCGGAGCCAAAACCGATACCGAACATAAGCGATCTCCGCCCGTGTTCGCTCAACGCTCCGGCCACGACATCATCAATTTAAACGTAAAAATCACCAAAAAAACCGAACCTGTCAAATCGTCATCACGCACAAGGTATTTAGCCGAAAACGAACCGAAGCCTAAGTCTTTAACTTCCAAGCGCCGCAATATTCTCGCCATAAGAAAACCTAACACAAGTAAGACGCAAGCCGGTGGCATCGTCAAAGCGAAAGTGAGCCGTCGCTCTATGGACGATTCGGAGACTCCCCGAAGCTCGATCGCGACGAGTAAACTCTGCAAACGCAGTTACTCTCGCACCATCCGTGGCGCGGTCCCGAGAACCGAATCCAGCCGTCGGCCTATACCGTCGTCTTCATCGGACGACATCGGGAACGGCACTTGGGAGGACGTGGCTGGCGGCACAGTGTTGGGATCTCAGAGTAACGTGGAGAGTCTGGCCATGGCTGGCAAGAGAAGGCCTTTCCCGGGGCCCTCGCCGGCGAGGCTAAAAAAAATAAGGTTAAAGACAGCATTGTAACGCAAAGTGCGAGCCCGCCCGCAACCGGAACGCTCGTTTATCTGATCGGGTCTTTATGGCAAATCGGAACTCACGATTTGCTACAAAACCTGCCGCTTTTTTAGAAACCCATATCCGTTTGAATTTAAAATTTATGTTTATGTATAGAAACTTGTGGTGCTTTTACAGGTTTTGATTTAAATTTTTAGCAATGTAATAGTTTGGCTGAGAACCATGTTGAAGGTTGAAAGCAATTGTTCATTGCGGATACATCCACTGCTGTAAATAATTACAATAATGAAGACGCATTACTTTGCCGATATAGTTTTAATAGTAACAAGGTTCTCATAATATATAGCTAGTTTAAACAATGTCCTGTATTATTTTATTATGTAGGCGGGTTTTTTTTTAATATCGACTGTAAATATTGGATTTGCATAATTTTTCCCATTTCACAAATTTTGGATGTACCTAATAAAACTGAAAAAAAACGTGAAATATCATAGCGATGATTATAATACCAAGTTATCCTTTCGAAGTGCTTTCAAATTTCATAAACTATTGTGTCGATTCGGTGTAACACGTTTTAACTTATTTGACAGGACTAAACTTAATTTAAGCGTTCTGTCTTCTTTTTTCTGTATCGAAAAGACAAAGACAGGATGCTTAAAATAAGGTGAGTCCTGTCATTTGACACTTATTTAAGTGAAGTCGTGTTTCACCGATTCGACACAACTGTCTATGCTCTTAAAAACTGACAACTAGACATTAAGTGCAAATGGATCATCATGAATCATGATATTTGTGTGAATGGATGACCAATTTACAGTGCAGCGAATCCAATAGAGCCTGGTCTTTATTCTCAAGGTGTTAATGTTTATTTTAAACTGTAGTCTAGTCTAGGAAGAGTTTTCTCAATTTGATTTGATTTTAGGTTTTTTTTCTTGACATAATAAATAGACTGGGTGCTTGCCATCGATATATAGATAGCATATCTACTGTTTACAGAGTTCTAATATATTTGAGTTTATTTTCTATTTTAGTTTATAAATGTTAATGAATGATTATAATTATTATCATGCATGAAGTATTTTACGTTCCTTGTGAAAGAGTTTTCTGTCGAATTTATAGTTATTTTTAAAGAACTGACTTGGACTATCAAAGAAAAATGGTCGGGTAGTATTCGGTTCATTGTTTGTAAATTTTGTCTGGCCACGGTTACTGCCAGGTTGAGCGACTATTTTATCTTTGGGTTCGTCAAACGTCAAACAGGAGACAGTTTGAATGTCGTAGCACCGTCCCATAAACCACTGGACCCTGCCAAAGTCGATGCGCCGAAATCTCACACCGCAATCGGGGGAGCAAACACTTCTCCGCCTTTCCAATCAGGATTTTTTTTTTGTTGAACTCGTTTATGCTGCTCACAAAATATTTCAAAATTGATTGTACCTAACTATACATACATACGCGGGCGGAACTTTTTGAAAGGTTGCTCAACGTTTTCAACCTTTTGGACAAGGCTGCCTTCCCTGGTTGTCCTCTGTCCTTCTCAAACCTAACGGTTTTAGGTGTCGCTCAGAATTTTGAAATGAATCAATGACACCCAGTATTCGTACCCAATTTAGAAGTTTTCATGTCGAAACCCGCAAAGCCATGTTTCGCTCATATTACTATGGTAATAAAAACAAAAATTGAATAAGCAACAAGTTTTTCAATATATCTTGTCAAATGCCAACCACCCGCAGCCATTCCCCGGCCCCTTGCGATGCCTAAAGCATACAATTTGACTGGTCATAATAGTAATTAGGATTAGTGCTCAACACAGATCATTGAAACTCCTTCGTTTCAAGCTTCTTGATCTGAATAAGGTTTATTTTCTTTCCTACTAAATGTCATTGAGAAAAAGAAAAAATTACAAGCCAATGCTAAAACCACCGCACCAATTGACCAATTTCTTGTTTTTGCAACACCATCTCTAAATACTACTGTACCTAAAACTTGATTTAAGTTCAACATCACATATTTTAGTATTTTTTTCTTTATGTTCAGAAAATATACTTATAATAATTAATAATATAAGATTTTAAAATAAATAAAAATATACATAGATTTAGAAATATCGTTAATAATAAATCGTAAAGAGTAATTTGTCGCGATGGGTGATGTCGCTCTTGGAGCAGTATTTTAAAACGTATTGATCTCATGTTACACAATGTTAGTCTGAAAATTTTTGTATGTCTTGGATCTTGAAATTTTATAGTACCTATGATTATATCAGAATGTTACGTTTGGTCGTAGTTCTGAACACATAAATATACAGTATAAGTGACAGGCAAAAGCCAATTTTGTAGAATTCTGGTTGAATACTCTACTCTGTAAATGTAATAGACACAAAATGACGCCTTGCGCTGCTCATCTCTGTTGTTTCAACAAACCTAATTTTTGAAGAAGTTTCAACTTATTGGTTTCTCCTGAAATCGGGTTTGGCCTGTAACATGAAAAGTACGTGGCCCAGAAGGTATTGAAACACCATACACAGGGCATTAATTCATTATTTATTAATAATATAGAGACGGAATGAGAGAAAAAAAAGCAAGTGTGAGTAGGACTCGCGGCCTATAAAATGAAAAAAAATATTGATGAAAGTGTATGAAAAAAAAAACAGTAAAACTTAATTTATATAATTGGGAATTCGTGATTTACATACATAACCCTGCTAAGCCCCTCTAACAAATGTTCTGACCCTCTAACCATTATATATACTTATACGCCCATGTGCCTCTTTGTTTACCTGGTTCGTTCCCAGCAAAGTACTCATTGACAAGTTGTGCTATATTTTCTTTCCTAGATTTAGAGGTGGTGTATTTGAAAAGCCGCAGGAAAAAAATGTCTCCATTCTCTCCATAAGTAATCTAATGGGTACCACAAAGCTAAGATTCAGTCCTGCGCTAACGTTTTTGTTTTTTAACTGTCTATAAATTACTGTAGACTGTCTGTCTAATAAAGATGGTTTTTGCTAGTATTGAGTCAATAACCACATGTTTGGTTTTTTTTTCAAAATTTTATTATCTGCATAGAACTGAATCCAAAGCAAAATTGAAACTTAGCATTTTGGAGCCCCTTAACAAGTAACGGTAATGGCCGTCTTCAGCGCGCTTCAATAAATTGATAATCGCCACGTTTTCTAGGCACTTGCTATGTTGCTGTGGTTCGTTCCGTAGATCTCCTTGCTATTTGTTTCTGAAGAAGACCTTATACCGATAATTGTGTAGCGATAACAAGAAAACACTAGTGCGCAAGAGACTTATTAAGTTTTAGGAAAAATCTAAAAGAATGTTAAAAGTTGTTTGTATCAAATTTTTATGTAGATGGCGCTAGCGTTATATCCTCTAAAGTGTAATATGGAACCCGTGAGTTCGGCTTGCACTTGCCCTCTTATCTGCTCACCGTAACCCTGGATTTTGACATTGTCAAAAATGCCCTGGTTAGGTATTTACATTCTGGATCCACATAGGCAACTTTTTTTTTCTTTTCGCCCATCTATTTTATTGTGATTTTGTTCTTGTATAAAAGATGCCACCTAGTAATGGGTTAGTAACCGGAATATTTACTATTATCTTATTAACTTTTGAGGTGAAATATATAGATAGAGCATTAGAGTCAAATGTAAACTAATTCTGTGCAATACCACAAACATGTATGAATGTTTTAAAAAAACCTATCTTTATCTTTAAACTAAGTATGATAAATTGTGTGTAAAAAGCAACTATAAAACATAGATTCATAGCATATTTTCAAAAATTAGAACTTTTTATTTATTACTTGATTAAAATACCATGTTTTCGCGAATTCTGTGTATTATTTCATCATCATTTTCATACAAATTCCCTATACTTATTTAAAAATTGTGTGTTGTATAAGATAAGAACACATCACCACTGTTTTTCCTTATTGTTTAGCAAGTGGTAACAAATACAATGTACAAGTTACATGCACAAGATTTTTTATTTAAACCAAAAAAGTTGTTATTCTTACAATGTCCTCGATAAAAACGTTGTTCGAACCAGACAAGTAGAGTTAGAATGCAGACATCACGAGGAAGCCGACACGAAAATCGCGTTCCACGTATCCAAAATCAATTCGGCTCACAACATTCTCATCAAGTGTTCCGATACAGATGGTCTTATTATATTGCTTTGAAACATGGATCACTGGTGCTCAACAATGGATATTTGGATGGAAATCGGTTCTGGAGATTCTTTGAGGAATATTCACGTGACAAAAATGTATTATACATTGGGTGGGCTTTTGTGTAAGGCGTTGCCAGGCTTCCACGCTCTCACTGGGTGTGATTACAACCCTTCGTTTTATAAGAGAGGTAAAGCAACTCCTTTAAAAATCCTTGAGAAGTCACCACAGTTTCAAAGAGCCTTCGCGTCTCTTGGAGGTGTCAGTTCAGAGCACGCAACCGCAGATAATTTAAAGATCTTTTTGTCAAATGTATGGAATAAAAAACATTGAAGACATCGACGAGGCGAGATTACATCTCTTAGTAAATTATAAACCAACGGAACAAGAACCGTTCCAAAAAAAATTTAAAAATTACAGCGCTTCCAACTTGCCTCCATGCCACGCTGTGGTGCATCAGCAACTACTTCGCACTAGATACATAACTAGTATCTGGAACAATGCTCATCTGCCCCTCTATTCTGTATCTTTAGTTGCCAACTGAACGAGGTGCCTATCATCAAAAACATAGATAAAAACTGAAATTTCAAAATTGCCTTTAGTGTGTATTGAACTATTAACAATCTGTGTCGTCACTTCAAGTGCGAAAATATCCTTAGGACATCGGAATTCGATAGTATATCTATGTTTTTGATGATAGACACCTCGTCCAGAAGGCAACTAGAGATACATAATAGGCCCGCTGGACATTCTTTCGCTGTTGAAATCTGAAGGAAACGGGTGGATATCAGTGACGTGCACAGAACTTTATGCTAGAAAAGCAAACAATTGGTCATGAACAACAATAAAATAAATATATTGTATGACGCCAGGGTAGACAATGTCTACCCTAGAGTGAAAATTTCCAATAAAAACTTTTTTTTTCAAAGCGATATTTAAATTTTTTCATATTTTTTTATTGTTATTCTTGACCAATTGCTTGCTTTTCCAGCAAAAAGTTCTGTGCACGCCACTGGGTGGATTGAAGAAGAGTCAACGTAAAACTTGTTTGGTTCGAACGTGACCAATTACCAAAGTTTACAACATGTCATAATTCAACCTAATGAAATCGATGATGACGACCGATGTGGTAGACCCACAGGTATGAGTGCAATATTAAACGAACAATAATTTGAATGAAATACGTACAAGAAAATGTTAAAAAAACAACGTTGACAATTCATATGAAATTAACACAATAACGATAATCCCCATTCATCAAAATTCGAATAAAATTAAAATAATAATTTAAAAACAATGAAAATAATCATTTAAAAACAATGAAAATAATAATAAAAAAAAAATGAAAATAATAATCCAAATAAAATGAACACGATACCGACGAATAAGAAGAAACAGCTAACAATCAAATATTGGACAGCACGCTCATCAGCCCCCTGCCAATTTAATGATAGTTAATTAAGATAATAATAAATAAAATAAGGAATAAAAATGAATAGATGTTTTCGCATGAATAAATAAAGGAATATAAATGAATATAATATTTTGCGTAAATAATAATTAATTAAAAAAAGGAATAAAATTGAATAAATTGTTTTGCGTACATAAAAATGAATAAATAAAGGAATACAAATAAATAGAATATTTTACATAAATAAAATTTAATAAATAAAGGAATACAAATTAATATAATATTTTGCATAATAATAATGAATAAAAAGAGGAATAAATATTAATAAAATTGTTTGCTTAAATAATAACGAGAATAAAAAGAAATAAAAATATCTAACGTTTTTTGCATAAATAAAGGAATATAAATAAATAGAATATTTTGCATAATAATAATGAATAAAAAGAGGAATAAAAATTAATAGAATTTTTTCGCCTGAATAAAAAGGGGAAAAAAGAAATAGAAATTAATAAAATTTTTTGCATAAATAAAAATTAATAAATAAAGGAATACAAATAAATAGAATATATTGCATAATAATAATTAATAAAAAGAGGAATAAAAATGAATAGAATTGTTCGCATGAATAAAAAGAGAAATAAAAATGAATACAACTTTTGGCATAAATAAAGGAATATAAATGCATAGAATAGTTTGCGTAAATAATAATTAATAAAAATCAATGAAATTGAAGGCATAAATAATAACGAGAAAAATAAGAAATAAAAATATATAAAATTTTTTGCATAATTAAAAAGAATATTTTGCATAAATAATAATTCATAAAAAGAGGAATACGAATGAATACAATGAGCGTTTTTCTCTCAGAATATTATTCTGAGGTTTTTCTCGTTGTTTTTTTTTTCTTAGTTCTTAGCTTTCCTCCAGATGGCGCTGTCCATGTCACCATAGATAAAATTTGTTTCGTAGCAATCAATGTCAAAGTTGTTTTTCGTTTGTTTGGAATCGGTGCAAATTTTGTCTTTGATTCTATTGCTAAAGAATACGACAGTGCCATCTAGGAATCTTATTTAACACTAAATTTGACATATGGAAAAACGCTCCTTCTACGCATAAATAATACCGAGAAAAAAAAGAAATAAAATTGAATAAATTTTTTTGCATAAATGAGAAAAAAGAAATTTATTAAATTTTTGCATAAATAAATAAATAGAATATTTTTCGTAAATAATAATGAACAAAAAAAGGCATAGAAAGCAGGGAATATTTTTTCGCACGAATAAAAATAAGTTCAATTTCTACTATGAATGAAAATGTGTAGACGCACAGCTGAAGCAGCTGCTCGTTCGGAAACGTTCGGGTTTTCCCGTTCAACGGGTGCGAGAAGGACAGCGGCTACTCTCTGTTAGCCGAACGACGCGCCGTGAGCGCGCTGACGCGTTTGCCGGCTGATGTCCCCTCCACGTCCGCTTTTGCCTTCCCTTCAGCTCATTTTCGAACGAAATCCCATTTTTTTCGATACCTTCCCACCGATATTTTTGCATGGCTATTTTTTTGGGGCTTACATATTATTTAATCTCGCGTCAGAAAAAAAGCCAATACAGCTGAGCCCACATGAAAATTATTATTATTTTGGTACTTTTAATTAACGCTGGCAACCCCTTCCCACCACCCGATCGATTTAAAATTGTTTTTTGGGTGCACAGGAAGCAGAGAGCATTTGTTTGAAAAAAAATATTAAGTCTCTGAGCCCACATTTTTTCCCCCACCCCACTACACCCGCACCCACCGCCCGCGGCCTGCCAGCACGAAGATTATCGGAAAAGGTTGTTCAGGGAAGTAGCTAACCGAGTTTCAATACAGCTGAAGCCACATGACCGATTTGGTCGCTAGCTCGTAGACTAAAATGAAAATTCAATTAAATTGATGTCAGGTCCTCTAAAAAGGCCGTTTTGCATGAATCACATTATGATTCTGTTCTAATGCAGTCTCTTTTGCACGCGTGAAAAAACTCTAGTCTATCCTACCTTCAAATAATTTAATGATTCACCCAAGTCGGCCTTTTTAGAGCCCCAGGAATCTATAAGAAATGAATTGGGCTGTCTGGAAAATGAAAATCTAAAGTACTGCAAACCTTTTATTAGCTAACAGTAAACTTAAACTAACAGATTACAGCCTGCGTCCTCTGCGACCACCCTTCCTACGTGTAGAGTCAGATGGCACAGGGGTCACATCCTCTATGCGACCGATCTTCATGCTGGAACGAGCAAGCGCTCTGAGTGCAGACTGGGCGCCAGGTCCTGGGGTCTTGGTCTTGTTGCCACCGGTGGCACGGAGCTTGATGTGGAGGGCTGTAATGCCCAGGGTCTTGCACTTTTCAGCAACATCCTGAAGAAAAATGTGTTGTTAGTTTATCGAGAATTACTTGATTCCAATGTTGATACATTGGTTTAAACAACTGACCAGTCCAACAGGGTTTCCTTTCATTTTGTACTTTATTATTTAAAACCCACGATCCAAAATGCATTATCAACTTAAAAATAACAAGCCTTTAGTCTACTCTTCTGCCTATGTTATGGCAATAATCTCGAGAATCTACTCGAGCTGCTCGATTATTCGCTTAACTCAGACAACTCAAGCTACTGATTTGTTGTTTACTCGAGTTATCTCGAGCAGGTTTCTCTCACCCACTCTCACACTCCGTAGTCTATGAACGATACTTGCAATCACTCGAGAATAATAGTATTTTTTTTTAGTTCAGGCGTTACCATGACATCGCTTGACGCTCGCTGACATACAATATTACTATTATGTAATTGAGCAGCTCGAGTACTTAGTTTCTCTCAAGTCGACGCTCACTCATTTGATCCTTTTTCCAATTATATTGGTGCTGAAGTAATAAGAGGGTTTCATTTTATTTAGAAAAATGTGAACTGAACCTCATACAAAATAAAAATTCAACATGTGCAAAAGAGATGTCACATGATCGGCAGGTGATCAAAGTTTGAGCGTATTTCATAATCAAGTATGAAGGCTGATACACACCAAATGTGTCCATGTGGCGATGTGCTTGGCAGCTCAAGTAATATTTTAATTGCTTGTACAATGCCTTAGCCTAGTTTCATACAACAACTGACGCTGCCATGCACACCCATCTGTTGTGTATCAGCCTTCAACCTCACGGGGGGTTCCAATCATCAAACTGAATGCAGCTCTTAACTCATCCATCAAACTACTCGAGCGATTCGCTCACAAGAATCACTTGGTTATTGAAACCACTCGAGGTTAGTACTCGATTATGAAATATGCTTGATTATTGCCATTGCTAATTGAAACTGCCACCAAAGTGACTTAAAAACAATATACTTTGTTGTGGATGATGACCTAAAAGATGGAAGCATAGTTGTAAAGTGGAAAGGAAGAATGAAGTATATATTTGGTACATTTATAGGGTGATATCTAGAAACCTATGTGGTATCAACGGATGCATCCAGAGTCTGGATTCCAAACTACAATATAGCAGGACAAATTAGGAAAGGTATGGCGTTGTAGCATCTTTAGCCATAGCAAATAGTAGCAGTGAATGTGATAGATGGAAAATTATAAATCCTAGATAATTTGTTCCACTGACACAACCCCTCTTTTTCACTAAAGGAATAAAGCAAGGCTCGGATTCATCTTGTAAATTAAAACTTCTCTACAATTTTAACTTTGCCTTGGAAATATATTATTTTCCAAACCCACCATGGTTTCAGATTTTGTGTTAATTACAGAATAATTATAAACTAAATTATTGATTGCATCAATAGATTCACTGTAGATGTTCAAGAAATAAACAAACAGTTATTTTAAACGAGATTTCTTACATAAGCGTTTAATGAAAATGTACTACATTTCGTTTCCTAAATATTACAGAAAAATGATGTATACCAAAATTACTAATGGAAGTGTCAATCAGCTACTAATATTGCTCTGCTGATAAATATAACCTCCAATATGAACAAACAACTGGCAAGTTAAACAACCATTTGTTGATTGAATGTTAAACTAAACAAGGACCACTGTAGTCCTGTAGTCTATTACACGATAACATCAGGATTAAAGTGTTAAATGGAACTAACAGATAACCTCAAAACTTAATTAGCTAAGAGTTATTGTGTTTACATTATATTTGACACTAAACTGGATATTGGACTAACCTGAGCGGCCAACATAGCTGCGTAGGGAGAGGCCTCATCACGATCAGCCTTCACCTTCATGCCACCAGTAACCCTGGCGATGGTTTCCCGGCCAGACAGGTCGGTAACGTGCACGAATGTGTCATTGAAAGACGCAAAGATGTGGGCAACTCCAAACACCGTCTCACCCACCAAATGTTGTGGGCCGAGGGTCACCTGGACCTCCTCTTTAGCAACTTTGTTTTTCCTCGGTGCCATGGCTCAGCCTGGAAACAACAATACTCGTAGAGCACTTTTGAACCACTAAATATCAATGTAATCCACACACTGTTTAATATTGCATTAACTCAAATCATGGAACATGTATTTCTTGACATAGCCACAATATTATTTTAGTGATTCCCATGAATTATATTGATTTTAAGTTAAAAAACTTTTGTAATACCTTTAGCTAAAAAGCTGTCAAAAACATGAAAGAATATTTAACGTCAAAAACCGGAAGTCAGTGCTTTTTTTTTTTCATTCCGTCTTGAAATAGGCAAAGGGCAGTAGCCCGTACAGCCAGTTCTTATTTTATTTCATTTTTCATGTTCAGTTAAATACAAGACCATACCCAAGTCCTCGATCAAAGTAGTAATAAGGCCGAAGCCAAGTCTTGGTTTCAATATCTTCTTCATGTTTTTTAAACGGGTTTTATGGCCACAGCCAAGTCTTATTTGGTAGTCTTCTTTTCAATTTCATATCATTTTAATTGTCTTATTAGGTATATATTGTCTTGAAATAGATACTTTGAATAGTTGTAGATATAAATTCATAAATTTTGTAGTAGGTTTCAAAGTTCATAAGCAGTTCTTGAGTGTCACCGGTTTTTTGTAAATATTGAGCAGTTTGTCAATCAAGGGTAGTCTTTGAATGTTATATGAGGAACATGGAAACAAAATATGATCTAAGGTCTGATCTATTGAGGAATTATGTGCATAATGGTTAAAGTATAATATTCATTCTATGAAGATGGTAGTTGATACGGCAGTGCCCGAATCTCAGACGATTTAAAATAGTGTAAAATTTTCTATTTTTGTACAATTTTGATTTGGTAAACCAGGGAGAGGAGCCAATAGTATTATTGATCTGAGCATACCAACAGCCTTTCGTAATTTATAAGTGTATTTTGCCAATCTTTGCGATTTTTAGTTTTAATTTTGCTTAGTAGGTCGGAATTGGGGATAGCAACATTTTTTAAATAAATGTATTTGGTTTTTTGAAATCTGTGCTAATTTTGTCTTTGATTTTGTTGCTAAAGTATACGACAGTGCCATCTAGGAATCTTATTTAAAACAAAATTTGACATAAGGAAAAACGCTCATTGTTCTAGCAAGATAATCTGTACTTTCTTTTCAAAAATCTCTAATATGTGAAGGAGTCCATGTAAGGGCTATATAACGAAGTGATTATATTGTCTTTGGGCTATATTAGCAACAGGTGAAAGTTCCGAGTACAACTGTTTTATATTATGTAGGATATAATTGGTGTTAGAATCTTGTACAAGAGTACCGAAAGTACTACAAGCAGAGCTAGAGACCTGGTTTGCAATGAAACAACAGCTCAAGGTGCTAGAGTATTTATTAGTTCAACTTATCATTTAACACTTACAAAAATGGAATAAAGAAAGCTATATCGCGATGTAACAACGATCATCGCCATCTAGTTTGCATTTCAAGAACTAATAATTTAAGACATGTGAAATTAACAGCAGCGTTAACATACCGCCCGCTATGGACGAAGTCCATTAAAACTAAAAAGAATTATTGCCAGAACGATTGTTAACAATAATATGTAATAAGAGTCACATAAGAGTACATTATGTAATAAGAGGAAACCCTAAAATAAAATGTGTTACTCTAAACGTATATAAGAAAATCTTAAACTCAAACAAAGGATAGCCGAAGGTTTAAAAACCAGCCGTACAGTATATCATTGAAAACATAAAAACGAAAAACAATCACATAATGTAACTAAAAACAAATCAGTGCTACTTTCACACATAAAAGTTTGAACTTAATGACTATTTGGGCAATAATATTAGTTTAGAAATGGGGCGCTTGATGATATGTCCCCTACACTTAAGGCTGACTACCCGAGTGAGGCCGTCTAGTCCAGGGTGCTTATCAACGATTATACCGTAGAGCCATCGCGCTGGGGGTAGTCCGTCTTCCTTGACGAGAACTACATCTCCGACTCCAAGGTCAGGGATTTTGTCTGTCCACTTGTACCTGTGCTGAAGCTGTGTAAGGTACTCTTCAGACCATCGGCGCCAGAAGTCTTGTGTCAGCCTTTGAATTAAGTGCCAACGCTTCAGGCTGCTGATGTTTGATGCCTCATAATTTAGTTCTGGAACAAGCACTAATGGCTCGCTAACAAGAAAATGACCTGGTGTCAGTGGACAAGGATCGTTTGGATCACTGGATAACTGAGACATCGGTCTTGAGTTAAGGCATGCCTCAATCTGAGCGAGTGTCGTAGTCATTTCCTCGAACGTCAGTGTGCTTGTCCTGATGACTCTCACTAGATGGAACTTGGTAGACTTCACTGCCGCTTCCCACAGTTATCCAAAATTTGGAGAATGGGGAGGGATGAAGTGCCAAGCAGTTCCATTCGACGTCAACCAGTCAGCAATTTCAACGGCGACAGTCGAGCTTTCCACATCGAACAACTCAGTCAATTGACGAGCAGCGCCCACAAAGGTCGTGCCGTTGTCGCTCCACATTTCAGCAACATGACCTCGTCTGGCTACGAACCGCTTGAAAGCGGCCAGAAAAGCTTCAGAAGTCATGTCACTGACCACTTCTAGATGTATGGCCTTAGTGGCCATACAGATGAATATGCAAATATATCCTTTCGTGGAGCGATGGCCTCGACCCTTGGTGGTTCTGACGTTGATTGGACCGGCATAATCTACTCCAGTCCTGTAGAAGGGTCGATGGGCCGTTACTCGTGCTGCTGGTAGCTGTCCCATCATTTGTTGATTAGTTTGGTTTGAGTGACGCACACAAGTTGTACACTTACGGACGAACTGACGAACCGCGCCCTTAGCTCCTATCAACCAATACCTAGACCGTAAGTAATTGAGCATTAACTGAGGTCCTCCGTGCATGGTTCGTTGATGCGCTTCATCAATCAACAAATGCGTGAAGTATGATTTGTGAGGGATTATAATAGGATGCTTCATGTGCTCCTCAAGAGAAGCGTTTTGTAAGCGTCCACTCACTCTCATGATCTCATGTTTATCGAGATAGGGATTCAACGAGCTGATCTTGCTTTTTTTGCTGATCGTCCCAGATGACTGCAAAACTTCGAATTCTTCTTGGAAATGTGTTTTCTGGCATATTTTTATGCAGGTGAGTAAAGAGTCGTTTATCTCTCTTACTGTTAATCTATTATCTAATCCATTAGTTTTTTCCTTTTCAGATTTTTTCCAGAGCAGGACTCGACGGCAGAAGGATACGACACGGGTAAGTTTTCGCAAAGAAGAATATCGTGACAAGAGCTCTTCGCCATCATGAGACTCGTCCTTTGTCGCTATGTGACATGTCGTTTTTGCTTTTCTCTCTTCCATGTGAGTATCCTTTACATTTTCCTTGCTGTATTCAATTCTGAGGTTGTGTAACCATTTAGGACCATGTTTCCACAACTGATTTTGGACACATTCGGTGGGCTGCAGTCCTCTGGACGCGCAGTCAGCTGGATTGTCTTCGCTAGAGACATGTGACCATTGATTTCCATCCATAGTAGTGAGAATATCCGAGACACGATTTGCAACGAACGTCTTCCACCTGCTGGGGTGACTACTTAGCCATGCCAGTACTATGGTTGAATCTGACCAAGCGTGAATGTTTTGCTTCGAAACTTTCAAAATGTGGCTGACTTCATTTAGAAGTTTGGAGAGAATGCTGGCACCACAGAGTTCTAATCGTGGAATTGAGACCTGTTTTATTGGTGCCACTCGAGTCTTGGATGTCACTAAGTGAACAAAGATATTATTAGCTTTGTCAATAACTCGGGCATACACTACAGCAGCGTAGGCTAAGTTTGAAGCGTCCGCGAATCCGTGCAACTCCAGGAGTTGATCATCTGTGGTACAGTGTATCCAACGTGGGATGGTAAAGGATTCAAGCTTAACCAAATCCTCCCTGAAAGTTAGCCAGTCACTAAGTAAATCAGGAGGGAGTTGGTTGTCCCATCCAATACCAGACAGCCAAAGTTTTTGAATAAAAACTTTAGCCTTGGTGACAGTGGGCGCTAACCAACCCAAAGGGTCAAACAATTTGGCTATATCCGAAATGACTATTCGTTTGGTTACAGAAGAATTTGATAAGGGAGGCAGGTTAACCCTGACGCGAAACTCGTCTGTTTCTTTGTTCCACACTAGACCTAGAATTTTCATAACATCGTCAGTTTTGATTTCTAAATTCTGATCTGAATTTTTTCCACCAATACATTTAAGTAGCTCCTTGTCGTTGCTTGACCATTTCTGAAGAGGGAATCCTGCTCGGTTCAGCAACTCAGTCATTTGCTCGTAGACTTGAGTTCCCTCTCCCACTGAATGACAGCCAGTCATTAAGTCATCGACGTAAAAATCGGTGAGAACTCTGTGTGCTGCTTCGGGGAAATTTGCACCTTCATCATGTGCAACCTGTTGTAAAGCACGAACAGCCAGATAGGGAGCCGAAGAAGTTCCAAACGTGAGGCGCAATAGTCGAAAATGCTGTAATTGCTCGTTTGGATTCTCACGCCACAATATACGCTGATTATCAGCATCTTCATCAGCCACTTTCACTTGGCGGTACATCTTGACGATGTCAGCGACTAGTGAGATGGGATAGCAACGCCACCTCATCACTAAGTGTCGCAGTTCGGGTTGCAGTGTAGGGCCTACCATGAGATCGCTGTTCAAGGACGCTCCATTTGTACCTTTACACGAGGCGTCAAACACAATACGTGTTTTAGTAGTGTCTTTGTCTTCGCGAACAACTGCATGGTGAGGTAAATACACTGCATCTTTGTCTTTATCGGCACATTGTTCCATATGACCCATTGCGAGATACTCATTGATCACCTTTGAGTATTCAATTTTGAGCATCGGATTAGTCAACAAGCGTTTTTCTAGCATGAGGAAGCGCTTTCGAGCAATGTTTTGGGATCCACCATACTTCGAAGCAGGATTCTCGTCCTTGAACGGGAGCTTGACTATATATCTTCCAGATTCATCTCTAGTGGTAGTGGCGGCAAATAACTCTTCGCATGCCATTTCTTCCTGATTCATGATTTTGTTGGGTAGTGAAGGTTCCGATTCCAACTCCCAGAAACTTTTGATTAATGCGTCATTATTATCTTCGTTGATGGTGACATTGTGGCAATTAATATTTTTACTATCTTCACTATTTGAGATGGAATTTTGAACTACACCCGACAAAACCCAACCGAATTTTGTATTTTGTGCGATGAAATTTCCACCATCTCCTTGAACTAAACCTTCCATGATTATTTTTGAATACACTTCAGCACCCAAAAGCAAATCTATTCCACCCGGGTGATGGAAAGATGGGTCCGCTAATTTCAGGGATGAAAGTGTTTTCATTTGGGAAATGTCAATGGACACTTTGTTACTTGGCAACAAAGTTGTGAGCCTTTCTAAAACGTGTGCTTTAACGTTTAATGAGAAGGATGGATCACTACGTGAGGTTAATCGTATGTTTATTGACGATTTGGATTTGAGAGATCTAGAGCCTCCTACTCCAGAAACCATAACTGATTCCTTGATTCTTTTAAGACCCAGCAATTGAGCCGCAGCCTCAGTGACAAAAGACGCTTGAGATCCTTGATCCACCAGAGATCTCAAGACGCTAGCTGAACTGCCATCAGTTTGTGCTCTTGCATTAACTAAAGCAGTAGCCAATAAAACGGTACCACTAGATGTTGAAAAACAACTTGTGAGAACTTCCGGCGTCTCCTCTTCTTCGGATTCAACTTCGGATTCCTTTAAAGGCGATGTTGTTTCGGTTACGACAGCAACAACCTTTTCAAATTCAGGACCGGGATTACCTACTTGTGGTGTCTTGGGATGTAATAATGTGTGGTGTCGTTTTTTACACAAACGACAATTGGTTGACACTGTACACATATACACCGAGTGTTCGGGACTCAAACAGTTGAAGCACAGACGTTGCGTTTGTACAAACTGTCGCCTTGCTTCTATGCTTTCTTTGGCGAACCCTTTGCAATTGTGCAATTTATGCTTCTCGGAGCAAAACGAGCATGCAATAATTACCGTCGTGGCTGCATGTGAAGGTTTTGTTGTGTTGGTTGCAATTGGCTGACTTTTTTCAGACATTTTGTATTCCAACGACCTAAATCTGGTCTCGAGAAACACCTCTAACTGCTTGTATTTTGGTAGTTCCTCGCTCGACTCGCAGATTTTGGCTTCCCATTTAGCTCTGGACTCAGGGTCCAGTTTCTGACTGATGACGTAAATGAGCATCAAATCCCATGAACTAACATTAACTCCTACATTTTGCAGAGATTGCAAGCACTCAGTAGTTGTGTCCAACAATTGGCGAATAGCAGTAGCAGATTCTTGCGTCGCAGGTTTCTGAGTCATTAAACGTCTAATGATGGAGTTTGCCATTGATCTTTTATTATCATACCTAGCCACAAGCCTATCCCAGCAAATTTTGTAATTATCTGCTGTAATGGCTATGGATTTCACGAGAGTTTCAGCCTCCCCAGTGAGTGAGCTCTTCAAGTAATGAAGTCTTTGCACATCTTCAAGCGACCCATTATTGTGTATTAACGATTTGAATAAGTCCTTATAGTTAAGCCATTCAGAATATTTGCCCGAAAATTGAGGTAAAATTATTTCAGGCAATTTCACAAAACATGCCTTGTTTGTTTTAGAGTCTTGTGGAACCTCAGTATCACCAGATTTTAACTTTAATTTTGCCAGAACGTCCTTTAATAAGGATTTGTAGCCAATGTACACTTCTTCAGTTTCATCGTAAACATTATTAGTCGAGTACTCCGTCTCTTTGAAATCTTCTCTTTCCATTTCAAAAACAATTTTACGGTGAGTACTTGTGAAGTCGGTCCACTGAGTTTCCAAAGTCTCCAATCTAGTTTCGACATATGATAAAGTTATGCGTTCCTTTGGTGATTTTTTAAAGTTAATTTTACCATTACTGATCTTTTCAGCAAGATCTTCTTGGACTTTTAAATTATTATCAGCCATTTTAAAAGATCTAGTTCAAAATGTAATTCTTAATATGAAAACATACAAGTTCCGTAAAAAACACCAAGTCCAGTCGAGATGAATAAAATTTTACTAAGTGTTTGAAACTTTAACACTTGCGAAAAATTCGGGCATAGGTTCCCCGTCGGAACGTTTTTAGAGAAATTATTCTAAGTCTATCTAACAGGAAATAATTCTAAGTCTATATAACCACTTTCCATGCACTATCTTGAAATTTTTCAAAGTTAATGTTGTCTTAGTAATAAGGTCGAAAATGTACTCACAACTTTTGCTTCACTCACGATTGACGATATCACACACACGTCTGGGAGTTGTTCTTCACCACGAAGCTGCCCTCACGGAGTCTGCTGGATGTCCGAGGGGTGCTCCCCCCGATCCGAAGCTGGCCCGTGCAGTGGTCTTCTTGGGTCACCGAAGGGGTGCTCCCCGCTCAGGTGATCCACTATCCTGGTCTAGCGCAAAGAGTGGCACTTGTGTACGGTCACTCTGTTGCCGCTCTTCCAACTCGAAGGACCATGTACAAGAGTACCGAAAGTACTACAAGCAGAGCTAGAGACCTGGTTTGCAATGAAACAACAGCTCAAGGTGCTAGAGTATTTATTAGTTCAACTTATCATTTAACACTTACAAAAATGGAATAAAGAAAGCTATATCGCGATGTAACAACGATCATCGCCATCTAGTTTGCATTTCAAGAACTAATAATTTAAGACATGTGAAATTAACAGCAGCGTTAACAATCTAGTTTATTATTTTGAAGGGCTTTTAAAACACTCATGCTATCGGTCAAAGACATGAAGAATATACGGGACATTGACTAGATTAGACACTGGATTACTCTTATTAAATGAGGTAAGTTTTTTTAGAAGCGGATGTTCTGATATAGAAAGTATGTGTAAACACAGATCTGTGATTCCCTCGAATATGTTTAAACACAGATCCGAGACTCATGCGAGTATGTGTTAACACAGATCTGTGCAAAAAATATATGGCCCATAAAAATGCGATTTTAGGTTCTAATCCCATGAAAATATAGTTTAAAATGGTTTTTAGAGTAAAGAATGATATACAAAGGGACTGAACGAACCATAAACATTCGATCAATCGACCGTTATTCGCGTCATATTCTAGTTTGAAATTCATTCATCAGCTTTGTGAGTGATCATGCAATATTGAAAGTGTATTTATTCAATGTTTTTCTTTCTGTAATTATACTTTCTTGATAAAAACAGTTAGTTTATATGCTAATTCACATGGGATTATAATCAAACTCAAATAAAATAGCCAAATTATGATCAAAATATAATTTCCTACACTAGGTACAAATTCAGTGAAGTGATTTATTCAACCGTCTGTACAATACACCTGCGGTACTCAAGTATGCTCTAGTCTGCTCCACATTATTCATTAGTTATCTGGCAAACAAAAACAATTGCTAAGTACATAGTCTCCTATACAAATATATTGTTATTTTCAACAATTAGTCTTAAACTTTCGCGCGCGCTCTAACCGCGCCGCACCTGTACACAGATAAGGTGCGGCGAAAGCATATTAGCATACCTTCCCACACGGAGCGGGCGCCTTTGCGATACCTTGTCCACATACCAAAGGTTACGATAAATCTTTGCTTTGAGTATTTAAATCTTAAATGTAACGGTTGAATATTACATTCTACTTGCAATGAGTTAATTGGTGTTGTTTTCATTGCAGCTGTTCTTAACCTTAAATTATTATTTTGCAAAATATTCAGTTTTTTTAGTAATTTGTTGTCAGAACTAAAACATAATAATCCATTTTCAAAATGACTGTGAATTAAAGACTTGTATGTACAACATAAGTAGTATTTTAGGATCAGTTTTCATTAACATTTTAATTATATTAAAAGCTTTTGAAGCTCTTCCAATTATGTAATCAACATATTTTTTCCATGATAAATTGTGACAAAAGATAACACGTAAAAATTTTACTTCAAGAACAACAGGAAGTTGTGTGAAATTGTAAATAATGGTAACATTTCTAATCTGTTTACTAAATACTACAACTTTTGTCTTTTCTGCACTTACATGAAGATTAAAGTATTCAAAATATAGATTTAACTTTAGGAGTGCATTATTTATCTTACATTCAATATTGCTGATATTAGGTCCAGAATCATAACTTACTAGATCATCTGCAAATTGTAAATCATGAACCTCTGTTCCTAAGATCAAGTTAAGTTTGTGAATATAAAAAATGTATATTAAGAGGCTTAAAATACCACCTTGACAAACACCTTTATATGAATATCGGGGTCCTATCATCTGATTTTGATGTTTCACAAAAACTTCTCTACCATGTAAAAAATAAAAAATCCAACTTACTAATTTTTCAGGTATGCCAAGTGAAGAAAGCTCTACAGAAAGAATGTGATGATTAACGTTATTAGAAGCACCAACAACATCAAAAAATACACCTACCAGAAAATTATTATTCTTCATAGATTTGGAAATATCTAATTGAAGATGAGCAATACTTTCTCGGGATGATCTTCCTTTACGAAAACCAAATTGATTTGAAGGTAGTAAGTTATTACTTTCAATAAAAAACTATAATCTTTGTTTGAGTAGTTGTTCAAAGATTTTACCTATACGGGAAGTTAATGCAATTGGTCTATATGAGACAGCTAAATCTTTTTCTTTATTTGGTTTCAAAATTGGAATTAGACAATCTTGTTTCTAGTCTTTAGGTATTATTGAATGAATCTAGATTAAATTTAAAATAATCGTTTTTGATGTATTGCTTGCATTTTTCAAAACTTTATAGGGCAAACTATCGAGTCCAAATGCTGTATCTCTTCTTAATAATATAGCAGATTTAAATTGTTGCCAAGAGAAAGGTTTGGTTATGTAGTCACTGTTATTAGCTGTAATATAATTATCCAAATGAAATGGGGCCTCTACAGTCTCAGGTGTGTATTTTTCAAGAAAATTAAATACCCAAGTTTGATTTGTGTTACTATGGTTATATTTATAACTTTTATTGAATTTCTTTATTAAGTTCCAAATTTTATAAATTGGAGTGTTACGGTTAAATGTTTCACAAAAATTCATCCAGATTAGGTTTCTTTCTGTGTTTAGTGTTAACTTTTTAAAGGCCTATAACTTCTTGAAGTTAACATAATTCCCCTCAGAAGGGTCATTCCTGAATTTAATGTAGGCATCTTTGGAACCTTCAACAGCTTTGGAACATTTTTCAGTCCACCATGGCAGTGGAACTCTTTTTCTTTTAATGAATGAGGAATGAATCTGTTTATTTTTACTAATTTTGGTATTATGTAATAATGATATGGTATTTTTTATCGCTTTTTTAATTATTGATATTAATTTTTTATAAGAATCTAGGAGATCGGAGTGGTTGATGTGAAAAACTATCAACAGATTATCTAAATTTGTTTAGGTAATCACTTTCCAATCTACACGACTATAGTTATAAAATGATGGACTATTTGTATTATTTATTGAAGGTAAAGAGTTATTGTTTATCATTATTTTTGTGATTACAGGTAAATGATAACTTCCGAGTGGATCATCAAATACCTCCCAGTCAGAAACCAGAGCTAAAGAAGGAGATACAATTTAGATCTAAAGCATTTCTTTTCCACCTATGTGTCCCTACAGTGGTCATTTGACAATTATTAAGAAGAACTAAATTGTTGTCATCTATGCTTTCAAGAACGTCACGGCCACGAGCATTTGTGTCTGCGCAGCCCCATGCTGAGTGGTGAGCGTTGAAGTCGCCCGCAATCAACAAACGACCTGTGGGTCTACCGCGTAATTCTCATTTTCATCAACATCAACTTGAGATTGAAATTTGACGTGTGTGCGACGACGCCCGCCTAACATGCCATCTCTTTTGCACGCGTTGAATTTCGCATGCATTTGCTTGAAGTTGATACAAATAGGAATTACGTGGTAGAGCCCCTGGGATGCTATTGATTAAATTATTTAGTTTAAGCTTAACGAAAGGCGGAGAGCAATCTCCAGGACTATAAACGCTAACTATAGAAAATTCTATGTCCATAATTTAAACGAATTGCTATATTTTGTATAGAATTATCATAATAAGTATCAATACTTTTGTATTTTAAGCTTGAATGTATGAGTATGGCAACACCAGGTCATTGCCTGAATCTAGACGAACAATATTATACCCTTTAATGTTAAAACGCTGATGTACTTTTAACCAAGTTTCACAAATAACTGCAATATGTATGTTCTTTTCATATAAAAAATGTGTGAAAATATGTCGATTACTATAAATACTTTGAGCATTCCAATTGACTAAGTTTAACTGATTAATTATAAAAATTAAATAAAAGAGAACCCATTATTTAATTTTTAAATTTTCTAAAAAAACATCTTTGATAGTGTTTACTGAAATACTTCTTTTTTCCTGAATTTTCTTCTATTTTTTGTTTTTTGCCTGGGCATATTGATGAGATAGCGATGTGGTCACCCTTGCAATGACAGCACTGAGGACTTGTAGTTGACGAGCATTGTTTATAATTATGATTTTCACTGCAGATTGAGCATCTTTCTGTGTTCTTACAAAATTTGGCAATGTGTCCATACCTTAAGCATTTTAAACATTGTTTGACAGGCGGGATGTATGGCCGTACTTCGTATCTCCAGCTGTTCAGATCAACACTGTCAGGGCATGAAAATGTGATTGATACATTTTTTGTTGGCTGGAAGCTGAAACACTTATCTGTTTTTACTTTTGTCATAAATCTGCGAACCATTTCTTCCGCCAACCTGCGTCACACGTCACTCCTCTCATTTTTATTGCATGCAGTGTTTACCTATAATTGGAGTTACACTCTATTCCTACTGTACGCTAGATTATATGTATGTTGTTAAGTGTATCATCTGTTGGTAGACCAAATAAATAAATAAATAAATAACTTTTTTAGCACTAGAAAGCCGCGTAGATCTGAGCATTTGACATTTCTATAGGTACATGCAGAATAACTCCAGTAGTTTCCGTCATTGTTGCAGGAATACTCGCTTTTAGTTTGTGCAGAGCTAAAAACTTTTTGTTAATGAGGGCTGCATTTGCCAACCCTCGTCGTTCAAATTTGACTTCAATCTTAAATTTATTTATCCGTAATAGTTGCTTGACTCCTTTGTTTTGTCTTTTGAATGCATTTCCTAGGCTCATTAAGTCTCTATCCCCAATGGGTTTACCATCTTCCAAGCTTTCCAAAAATACAATGTAATCAAAGTTTCCCCCATCTTCTGGGTAAAAAAGTAGATAGTCTGCAATTCTAAAAACTTTGCACTTGTCGTGGTCCTCACCAGAATCATCAATTTCAGATTCTGAAGAAATTTCCCTCGCTTCTGATAGATCGTCAGACTCTACTTCATCTTTCTTCCGTTTTTTACGGACCCTCGAGCCCTTCCCCATTTTGATACACTAACTATATACTATACACAAGCTTTATTTATACTATTTACAGGGAATTTTACAATTAATTTTCACGAAAACTTTAGTTAGCTTTAAAAATGCCGCCTTTCGTGTCTACGGTTCCCGCGCTTTTTTCCGGAAGTCAGTGCTACCAGCATCTACATCACAGAGTAAAAGTGTGTTCCGTTTTGGTTGCTGTAATGCATAATAACCCGCATCTTCGGCGTCGAAAAAGTTCCCTTTCGATGATTTGAGAGCGCATCTACGGCAAAAGTAATAACCGGTCAAGTTTGAGTAGGACTCGTGCCCTAAAGGTTTTGTACCAACCGTCATTATATGTATATTTAAAATAACTTCTTTATTTTCGGATTTATCCATATATGCCCTAGAACCTTCTTTCATACCAAATTTTAAGATAGTAGGTCACCGGGGAAGTGGTAGGATTAGTTTTTGGGACATATATTTTTTGTAATTTACCAAAGATTTTCGAAATCAGTGCCAATAAATATACTTAGTTAAAGTACATATATATACATATATATATACAAGGTGACTTTTTGATCATCGTCCAAATTCATACTGGTGGCTTGGTAAGTTATCAGTATCATGCATCAATAACAATTTTGGTGAAATTCGTAAAATTAAATTTCGACTCCCCATAGTGATTCACTCGGGAGTGGAACTGAATTTATACTATGGCAAGCCGAAATTTCATTTTACGTATTTCACAAAAATGATTCAAGATACTGATCACTTATCAAGCCTCAAGTATGAATTTGGACGATTATCAAAAAATCACCTTGTACATATATTTTTTTATTTATTTAACTACATTACAATGCGATAGTGCAGCTAACATATACAAATAACATCAAAAAAAAAAAGGTAACAAAATTACTGTAGCATAAGAACAATAGACGTAGTACATATTTACAATTTTCACACTAAACTACACACCCATAATACATTCAACAATAAAAATTTAAACATAATACAACGCTGTTCTTGTGAATTCACTCAGAGAGCAGAGAAATGTCTGTATGATTGTGGATCCTGTTGAGCAGTTGTAGTGCTCGCGTCAGGGGAGCCTTCTGGTGAAGGTTTGTCCTACTGCTTTCTAAATTAAACAGTCGGCCACTTCGCACCCTTAGGAAACCTTGGGCACAAAACGGGATTACACCCTATTCCACGCCATACAGGTACGAAGCCAAAGTAAGGTCCCGTCGAACCTCCAACTTGTTGTATCCAACCATCCCTAGCAGGAATAATGTCGGATATTTAGGATACACCCCATGAAGCTTCATGTAAAGATATTATAGGATGTTTTTATGTCCTATTTATAAATAAAGCTGTAGATAGCCAGTTATATCATAATTTATTGTTGATATTGTTACAAGATATTATATCTCTAAGCTCAAGACAATAGTTGACATGAGAAGTCATTTTGTGACTCTATGGACGAATGCGCATGAAGGTTTTATTTGTGATGGGCGAGTCGCCACACCACCCCCCTAGGAGAAAGTTAACCCATACCTAAATAACTATAATCTTATAATGAAACAGGGGCAAACATAACATTTCTCATCCTTAAATTAACTAAACAGAATTGCATTTAAAAGTCACAAAATATTTACAAAATCCTCGAAAGGCACTAAATCAAATATAAGCAATGATATAGGGAATAATATTTACAACAACCATTAACATATTATGTAAATCTTACTAACGGGTGGGAACCAAAACAGCAAGTCAAAGGTCGAGAGGAGTCTTGAAACGAACACTCCGTCCCGAACGTGTTATGTAGTTTGGCTTTACTGGTGCCGGGTTAATGGGGTTGGGAACAGGAGCAGAAACAGGGTCAGCAGAGTTACCAGGTACAAAAGAAGCTGCTGAGGGTGTAGCAGGAGCCGAAGCTGGTGTCAGAGTAACCGATGAACCAGGAGACTCAGCGTCAACGCAGAGGTATGCCGGTTTTACACGGTCGATGCTGACCTGTATGTTCTTGTCTCCAATGACGATA
The DNA here is from genome assembly GCA_934047225.1 of Ypsolopha sequella. Classification (NCBI taxonomy): domain Eukaryota; kingdom Metazoa; phylum Arthropoda; class Insecta; order Lepidoptera; family Ypsolophidae; genus Ypsolopha; species Ypsolopha sequella. Next base: position 23,624,254 of record OW203984.1, on the reverse strand, counting down.
GTGAGCGTCTTATCCCTCCTAGAAACGACTTTATAGGGTCCAGTGTAAGGAGGTTTTAAAGAAGGCCTCACCGTATCATCACGCAAGAAAACGTGACTAGAGGATGCCAAGTCCTTGTGAATAAAGATGGATTTCCTACCGTGTGCTGACGTAGGAGTAGGCTGCAGTTGCGACATACAACGCCTTAACTGTGTGGCAAAGTTAGTCACATCAGTGTTGCAATGGGGAGCTGCGGAAGGTGAAATGAACTCACCGGGTAGGCACAAGGGTTCCCCGTACAATACCTCGGCGGGAGAAACTTGTAAGTCTTCCTTAAGAGAAGCACGCATCCCTAACAACGCCATGGGCAGGGCTTTACACCACGTCTCTTGGTGGCACATCAGCGCAGCTTTCAATTGGCGGTGCATACGCTCAACCAACCCGTTCGCACACGGGTGATAACTCGTGGTACGAACGCGCTTGGCTGAACAAAGTTGCATTAAAGCCTGAAAGAGGGCAGACTCAAATTGTCGGCCCTGATCTGTCGTTACCAAGGATGGAACGCCATATCTAGCGACCCAGCCGCTAAAAAATGTCTCGGCGACCTCCTCCGCTGTTATACCCACCATCGGCCATGCTTCAGGCCACCGACTAAAACGGTCGACAGCTGTCAAACAGTAGTAAAAACCTTTACTGTAGGGCAAGGGGCCTATTATGTCCAAATGGACGTGGTGAAAACGCTTAGAAGGCGTGGCGAAGGTTCCGAGAGGAGAGTTAGTGTGCCGCGTAATTTTGCTACGTTGGCAAGCTTGGCAAGATCGAGCCCAAGTGCGGCAATCCTTTTGGATGTTAGGCCACACAAATCGCTCAGAGACGAGTTTGGCTGTATTTCGAGCGCCTGGGTGGCTAAGATTGTGAATCTTATCAAATACAGCGCGTCTAAAATCGTGTGTGACAAATGGCCGGGGTTTCCCAGTAGAGGTGTCACAGTAAAGGGAAATATCCGTCCCAGGAACTGCGACTTTTTCAAGTTTGAGGGATGAGCGGTTCAACATCTCACGCAGTTCGTCGTTTGCCACCTGATCAGCGGCGAGAGCGGCGAAATTATCATCAAGGCGAATGGCCTCGATGCGAGACATAGAGTCGGCCACCACGTTGTCCTTTCCGCTTATATGGACGATATCCGTCGTAAATTGGGATATGAAGGACAACTGATTAAGTTGAACTGGAGGTAACTTTTCACGACGTTGTGAAAATGCATAGATCAAAGGTTTATGATCCGTGTAAATACGCACATGTTGTGCCTCCAAAACGTGTCGAAAATGTTGGACAGCTTCATAGACAGCGAGTAATTCTCGGTAATAGGCTGGCCATGTTGTTTGTCGAGTAGTAAGCTTTTTACTAAAAAATGCAAGAGGCTGCCAATCATCTTCGACACGCTGTTGGAGACATGCTCCTACATGGGTGGAAGATGCATCTGTGAAAAGTCCCAGTGTGGCAGTGGTGTCGGGATGGGCTAGGATTGTTGCGCTAGCCAAATGATCCCTGCATTTTTGGAAAGCAGATTCTAAATCTGGTGTCCAGGGGACGGGTTTCTTGCCCTTGAGTTGGGTAGAGGCCAACATGTCTATAAGCGGAGCTTGATATTCAGCTGCGTTAGGTAGGAACCGGCGATAAAAATTTATCATGCCTAAAAACCTGCGTAGGCCTTCCACTGTTTCCGGCAAGGGGTAATTTTTGAGGGCCTCGATACGTTCTGGTGGTGGACGAATGCCGTCTTTTGAGATCCGGTGACCTAAAAATGTCACTTCCTCGGCACCAAAAGTACACTTTGAGGTGTTGATGACAACGCCATATTCCGAAAGTCTTTGGAAAAGGGCACGAAGATGATGGTTGTGCTCCTCCTTTGAACGAGAATAAATCAGAATGTCGTCCACATAAGGAAAAACGAATTCAAGCCCGCGTACCACCTCGTCAATAAAACGCTGAAACGTTTGTCCCGCGTTACGTAACCCGAACGTCATATAAGGAAATTCAAAGAGGCCAAAGGGTGTTGTGATTGCCGTTTTGGCAATATCCTCTGGCGAAACTGGTATTTGTTGGTAAGCTTTGACTAGATCCACAGTGCTAAATACCGTAGATCCTGCCAGCTCTTGGCCAAAATCCCCTATGTGCCGAACGGGATAACGATCGGGGATGGTACGGGCGTTAAGGGCACGGTAGTCACCACAGGGGCGCCAGCCATTTTCACCCTTCTTTGCCAAATGTAGTGGCGAGGACCAAGCGCTGTCGGAAGGTCGGGCAGTCCCACATGCAACCATCTCTTGGAATTCCTTTCTGGCTACCTGCAACTTTTGCGAGGCAAGACGGCGTGGGCGAGATGCAACCGGTGGACCCTCTGTAGTAACGATGTGATGCACCGTGTTATGCTTGATTGTCCTGTGGATACCAGGAGGCCGTGTAATGTCAGGGAACTCTTGCAATAACCTGATGTAAGGTGAGTCCCCAGCAACAATGGTTTTGACACTTGATTGGGAGACCTGGGCAATGGTAGCCTGTGTGGCCAATTTCGTGGAGCCGTCAATTAATTTAAGGTTACAGCAGTCTGGTAACAGATGATAATGTGCCAGAAAATCCGCTCCAATTATGGGACTGGCCACGTCTGCAATAATAAAATTCCATCGGAATTCCCGGCGTAGCCCAAGGTTCACACGTAAAGTAATGGAGCCGTAGGTTTTTATAGGGCTACCATTAGCGGCACGTACGTCGAATCCAGTAGGGTGATGTATACCCTTCATGAGCTGGCGTGGGTAGCAGCACAGATCTGACCCAGTGTCGATCAGGTATCGGACCTTTGATACAGAGTCTGTTACGAATAAACGACGGCTGGAATGACCGAAGCAGTCAGATGCCGCCGCTACTGGCTGCTGGAGGAGTTTTCCTGGTCAGGCTTCCAACCACAAGGAGACATACACTTATTTGCCTGGTTGGCATACTTTTTGTGGTACCAGCAGAGGCGGGTGCTGGGCTGTGAAGAGGATCTGGACTTAGATCCTGAGCGAGAATTGGATCGATGGCGGTTAGACTGATTCTTTGTAAGGGCATCAACTTTCTTCGACAGTTCGAGTAAGCAACGCTTAATGTTATCAAGGTCGCTAATTGAGGAAGACGCTGCGTGTATGGCTGAGGGTGTGGAAGAGGAAGGCGTTTCAGCAATAGCATCAGCAATTTCAGCGACTTTGTCAAGTGACAAGTCACGCTGCGCCGTCAAAATCCTCTGCACCTCTTCCGGTAATCGGCGCATCCACAGCTCGCGTAATATATCTTCATCCCCAACGGTCATTCCAGCCAGTGATCGCAAATGGCGGAGAAAAGCAGAAGGCTTCCTATCTCCCAGTTGTTCTTCACTCAATAATTTTCTCACCCGCTGCTCTTTTGACGAAGATAGCCTTCGAATGAGCTCCCTTTTCAGGTTCTCGTATTTGTTAGAGGCGGGCGGGTTGGCGATGACGTCCTCTACCACATCAGCCAAACGGGCATCCAGTTTGGACAAAATATGTCCGTACTTGGTGGGATCCTGTGAGATTCCAGCAACTTCGAACTGTGCCTCGGCCTGTGCAAACCATAGAGTTGGTTTATCCTCCCAAAAGTCACTCAGTTTGAGTGAAACAGCATTCACATAAAACGGGTTTGAAACGGAGGGTTGCGTGCATGCAAGTTGCCTCTGTAACTCCCACACTTGCTGCCTTAGTTCCTCCTCGGCAGACATAATTAGTGAACAAATTGAATAGAAGCACAAAAACCAAAACAATACAATTATTAATTAATAATAATTAATATAAGTGCAGAAGAAAAAAAAATTCAGCAGTCGCTATCTACATACAAGTCATAAGGCAAAACACCAAACACAAAGAAATAAAAAAAAAAAAAATCTACGTCCTAAAAAGTTTTAAATATTAAATCTGATATCAGGTTTATGAGCCCTTACTATTTGGGACAAATTTACAATAAGGTTAATACACACTCTGTATATACAAAAATATGCAAGTAAACGAAATAAGTAACTTAAAATCCGCACACAAACTATCACAAATTTGCAAAAGAAAATTAAGATTAAGTTTACGAAAATCAATATATTTTTTTTATATTCATTAAATGTTAAGTTAGTTTGCAGTTCACCGAACACTTTCACCAAATTATTTAAAATGTTCGAAAACAGATAAATGAAGAAAACGTGTTACCGTCTGTCCGTAGTCCATACTGTACCAGTTTGCAGTTAGGCAGTTTCCAGTGGCCCCTCTAGGCGCTATGTGGCGTGCAGCAGCAATGCTGGATATCCCACAGGTGGCAGGAAGCTCAGGAAGTCGAAAGTTACAATGCCCAACCGGTGATATAATAGTTTGGAGAACGTGAACACAAAATATTGTAGTTCATACGGGCAACATAAACATCAGAAGGTTGTAGGTATAGTTCATACGGGGTCACCAATATAGGATGTTTTTATGTCCTATTTATAAATAAAGCTGTAGATAGCCAGTTATATCATAATTTATTGTTGATATTGTTACAAGATATTATATCTCTAAGCTCAAGACAATAGTTGACATGAGAAGTCATTTTGTGACTCTATGGACGAATGCGCATGAAGGTTTTATTTGTGATGGGCGAGTCGCCACAATATCTTGTGAACTTATTTTGAATTTTCTCCAACATGAGATTATACTTTGCTTCATGGGGAGCCCAGACAACCGCGTTACACTCCAACCTGCTTCGAACTAAGTATAAACTCGTCAGCTATGATGCTAGTAAAGTATAGTTTTATAATCAACTCTTTGATACCCATATTGTATTTTTAAGATTTTTCATTTCTTTTTTCTCTTTTATATTGGAAATATTTTGATGATAAAAATAAAATAAAAAAATTTACACCATCTTATGTGGGTAAATTTATGCTATTTTTGGGCCAAATTTCAAGTCTTTATCTCGATGCTAAAGTTATGAGGCTGTGACATACGGACGGACGGACGGACAGGACAACGGAGTCTTACCATTAAGGTTCCTTTTGTATTACTACGGAACCCTAAAAGCCAGTCCAACGTGTTTTGTCTTTCATATAACATGCAGACTGTACTGTACATCGCAAAACAAAAGACAGACTAGGCTTTGCGACACCGTTTTTACAACATGCACAATAGGTACAGGATGCGAATAAGACTTGACCTAGGTATATGCTATCTAGACAAGGTTGTAGGTATAGAGGACAGGTTGTATATATGAATATTTTTTTTATTTATTACTTATCAGTATGAGCACAGATTAGTATGAAAAATATGCTTTAAAAGATTAGATTGAACAAACAATAGGTACCTATATAATGGTGTCGATTCGGCGCAACACAACAGAGACAAGACTAACCTTATTTTGAGCGTCCCATCTTTGTCTTTTCGATACAGAAAGAAAAGGACAGAACACTTAAATTATGTTTAGTCCTGTCAATTAAGTCAAGTTGTGTTGCGCCGAATCGGTGTTGATATATCTATTTGTAGATCGTTGTATCTATGTTTGAAAGGTTGTTTTCTGTGAGTATGAGGCTAGATAGCAACGAACTAATATTTTAGTTCGTTCATGGATAATGGTACCGATTCGGCGCAACACAACTAACAAGACTAACCTTATTTTGAGCGTCCCGCCTTTGTCATTTCGATACAGAAAGAAAAGGACAGAACACTTAAATTAAGTTTAGTCCTGTTAATTAAGTCAAGTTAAAGTTTAAGCGATTAAACTAGAGTTAGAGCGTGCTCTAACCCCGATATACCGCCGGATTAGGCATAACTTTTTACAGGCTTAGGTCCTTCAACGGCGATATGAAGGTGGTAAGAAATGTAATTAAGTTGTACAAGAGGGCTATGGCAGTGCTAAAGGGGTGATAAATACGTCTCACAGCGATATAAGAGTCGTACTATAGCCATGCCTAACTCTCATCATTTTAGGTTATTTCTTCCGGTGTTATTACAGCGCTAGTGGAGACCAAAAGTGCTAACCAAGGTCCACAACGGCGATGAAAATGACTTTAAGTTATATTGCAGGTATATTAGTATCAATTATAGCTCTCTGGGTTGTAGCAAACACAATATTTATTTAAATAGGAACTCCTTAGGTTGTTAAACGTATTTTTGTCTGTACTTTTTACACACAAGTAAACAGAGTGAAGTTGTGTTGCGCCGAATCGGTGTTAGTATTCGATGATATTTTTAACTTGATACCTCAAAAATTGTTTGGGCCAATATTTAAACCTGCGACTTCTTGCTTACAAGGCAAGTGGTCTGTTAATTGAGCTATCAAGGTCGTAGGTTCAAATCCTGGCCCAAGGTCTTTTTTCAAAATATTTATCATAAATAGTTACCTGAAACCTTAGTACTTGCTCAACGCTGAATAAAACCAGACAAAATTTCCAAAATGTGATACGGAATAAGTTTATTGCGATCTTTTAAATTAAAGGTTGAGATAAATTTCTTTAGTAAAGTTGTTGAAATGACATAACGTTAACACGCCCTTTTTAGATATCTTCTAGATAGATTTGTTTCTTATCCATGCATTCATCCATTAGCCTGTGTAAGTCCACTGCTGGAAATAGGCCTCTCAAATATTACGCAACTTTTGGCGGACCTCCCGTCATCTTCATCCAGCGGCTACCCGCAGTCCTTCCGGTCGTAGGTCCAGCGGGCATGGGGTCGGCCTACGCTACGCTTTGCTGTACGTGGTCACCATTCCAACGCCTTTCGGCCGAATAACCATCATGTCGGCGACAAATTTACTGCATTAAAACTGTAGATCAGATATATTGTCTGTGATACTAAATATATATATTTTTATCTTGATTTTTAACACAAACACTTGTACTATTTGTTTCATTAAATATATTTGTTGCACACTTCCCAACCGGTTTCGGAAACCAATCCATCATCAGGGGATACAAAATAAAATGTGAGTTACAATCATTGTTGACATACGTTTGTCGTTTTATTGCTCGTATATTAAAATAATAAGTATTTTGTATCCCCTGATGATGGATTGATTTCCGAAACCGGTTGGGAAGTGTGCAACAAATATATTTAATGAAACAAATAGTACAAGTGTTTGTGTTCAAAATCAAGATGCTTTCTATGTTTCATCAAGTGTCGACAATCGCAAGTATAAATCATATATTTTTTATATTTAACATTGAAAACTCGTATTATCCAATAAATCAATTTAACAATGATTGGCGTTAAAGCTTATTTTGGTCGACGACGCCCTTACAAGAAAACGAAAATGTGCATGTGTTCTATAAAAATATATTGTCTTTTATTTGCCTTTTATACATTAATAAGTTCATAAGTACTATCAGTCTGTCTAGATATTTCTTTGTGATGAATATGAATCAAACATTATAACGGCACTGGCTTATTTACATGACTCCGAAATAAACGAATCCATAAAAATTGCATCGAAAATATTGCAATGATTCAAATCTTTGATGAGATGATTATTTTACCAATATTTTATGTTATTATTAAAAGCAAGTGAGCCGCCATGCTGATGTCAGAATGGCGGGAAAATATAGTTAGCTAAACTGTATCGTTATTAAATATATAGGTACCATATCAATGTACCCGCAATGTACTAACCGACCACCACAATCACAACGTACTAACAAACCATCATATTATTATATACAACGTGTAACAGAAAGGTGTAACCATATTTGAAGAGCTTATTCAGTCAATGGAATAGAACAACTTTTACTATGGGGTCAACCCTGAAATCTCAAAAAAAAAATCTGCCCTTCCGTACATTTCGGCCGAGCGGCATTGCATTTTCCTATGAAGCGAGTAATTTTTTTTTTTCGATATACAGGATTTGTTCCATAGTAAAAGTTGTTCTATACCATTGACTGAATAAGCTCTTCAAATATGGTTACACCTTTCTGTTACACCTTGTATAAACTAAATCAGACTATAAAAGTATTTAAATGCCAAGTGAGAATTTCTATTGCGCTTGAAATTACCTCCTTTTATAACTTAAGAGTTGGTACCCCCAATCTACTACTACACCAAGCACGCATCCAAGGGAGGGGATAGTTGGGATGTATCCCCCCCCCCCCCGAAATATAGGGTAACATACACGGACAATTGGGACAAAAACATTAACGAAACATTAATGAAGGCGGAGTACAGTCTGTCTTTGATGAGTGGAAGAATATAAAAAAGAAAATAGCATTCAGCATTGACGCCAAATCCTGATACAAATTAACTGTAAATTAATTGTGTAAAGCGCTCATATACCTATATAGATGAATACACATATTATAGAAAATTATTAGATGATCTCCACTTTAATTTAATTGAAAAGTTTTTTTTTTCAAGTTTAGTATAGTAAAAGGGGCAGTCTGAAAACCAGCGTTGTGTTGTTGTAACACAACACGCAACATGTCTGAGACTGTTCCTTTTGCCACATAAGTGCCGAGGAATATTATTATTTAGTTAAGTTCTCTAATTTAACATGTATTTTTTGTATTTCTATGTACATTTTGTGACAATAACTTTTGATTTGATTTGTTTTGATACTATACTTGATGCAATGCCAGCAGGTACAGAAAAACTTATTAAGTATAGAACTCAAGTATCTATACAAAATAATGTGTCAGCTATTTTTTTCACATTGTTTTTAAATAAATGTCCCCCCCGCCCCCCGAACCAAAAGTCTGGATACGTGTTTGTACTATACTATAACTTATATCAATATTTAATAGTTCCGTAGTAAGCAGGTGTTTGTTGTGTAACAACTAATAATTATTAATAATAATAATAACAACTCATGTTATATTTTAACAGTATTTTACCTTCAAATACATGGTGTCAATACTTTACAATTTGATGGCGCTGCGTATCTATTACCTTACGATGAAGTTAACGATGTTCCGAATAGCTTTGGATTTGACGTGTAAAAAGTAGTGTATAGAATACAACAACCTTCCTGATTAAATATTTTATATTGGTTATCAAATAATTTTAGACTAATCATAATCAGTGATTAGTGTAAAATTATCTGATAGTAGGTAGTAAGTAGGTAATCAAATCAGTTAATTAAGTAGGTAGGTGGTAGTCTTGTATCTTGTGACATTGGATTTTATGTTGCTGTAGCACTTCTAATTCTTTTTATTGTTGCCCTTTAGTTCTTGGCCATTTTTTCAAAATACTTTTTCTTCTCGTCTGGGTTTGGTATAATCTGAAAATGAAGAAAACTTCATAAGTATCTACAGAGTAGGTACAATTCAAAATCGCCTGAGCATAAGTACTAAATACAAGGTTACTTTTGTTTATATTGCCAAATACATACTGAAGACTCGGTCAGTGGTCAGGACCAAAATTTAAATGTTTGAACCAAACATAAAACAAAATAATTCGCGTTTTTTTCACAAAAAGTGTAATTAACCTTGGTCCTGACCACTTATCGAGTCTCCAGTATGAATTTGGCTATATAGAACGGAAGAATAATCTCAAAAGCCTTCTCCTTCCGATGTTGAACGGCATGGAATGTGATAGTTTGACACACCGGTTTTTTTTTTAGTAATTTGAACCTGCTGAACACAATTTTGCCTGGTGACCAAAGACCAATTTCCCCTCCCTCTCCTTTTTATTGAAAACATGTCCCTCGCTACGTTTTTTTTCCATTTTAAAGAAAAACTATTAGATCTATGTCAAAATGTCCGAAAACTGTCAAAAATGATTTTCATTTTTTTTTATATGTCTTGTAGTTTCGAGTAGTATCTTCCCAAACTTCATGATTTTATTTTCATTTTGGATATTTTCTTTATTTATGATAATATACCTATGGGGAATTGGGAGAACGTGGAACAAAATGATGTATGTAATAATTAATCCTGATATATTTACCTACAAAACAAGAGCTCATTGACAGTCGTACGAGTTTTGGTTCAACTTGTACAGCTTGCAGCTCCGAGCAGTGACCACCAAGAACTACTTGATATTTTTCAAGTTTCTGGAGATTAGTGGCGGAAGCTTTGACTGTGTGCAAAGTGAACGATACTGAACAACTTTTTCAAAGAAACAGGTCAAATTCCGATAAAATATTTCAAGTTTTTTTTTCATACATAAACTTTCTTATTGCCTATACCTACTGTTTGAGAACACAATACTTGAACTTTTTATAGGTACTAAATATATTATAATTAATTAATAACCCCATCAATAAATTCTAATAAATAAAAATTATCATACTACATCAACCAAGTGTCAAATATAAAACAGTAGTAATTTAGTAGTTTAGTAGTTTAGTAATATAAATTTAGTAGCAATTGCCTGAAGCGCGAAAAAACGCCGCGAGGCCCCCTGGCCGAACGGATGTTGTGACGTCAGGCACGGGTGACTGGCCCCGCGCGGAACAATTCGAACACGGGCGGGAAAAGTATATATTAAGTTCATCAATTATTAAGTTATTGAAAAAAACCTTCACTAGGCTTTTATGCAAGCTTATTATGATTATTTAAAAATAAAATTATAGAAAATGAAACTTCCTTATTGTAAATTATCTTCTTTCTGAAAGTCCTTAGCCGAGGTTCTCCTGCTGGGGCAACTTTACTGGAGGTGAGTGGTGAATACTCCAGTGTTCAGAGATTTTTTAAATACCCATATTTTATGTACAGTTGTAAGCATTAGATAATATCTAATCATTCAACTAATGACGGCCTCATTGAAGAGGTCGAAATATTTCGAACTAGCTTTTGCCCGGGGCTTCGCCCGCTTTGTTTAAGTTTTGTATAGTCGTATCGAATCCCATCTCATCCCATCCCACTAATGCGACTATTCCATCCTCACTTCACTATCCCATCCCAGTCATCCCACTAATATTCAACGGCGTGAAGGAGTAACAGTACATCACTTTTCTATAGGAACTTTACACCCCATTGCCTTCCAATGGGAACTGATTTATGGGATAAAAAGTAACCTATGTCCTATTCCAGGTCTTGAACTACATTTGTGCAAAGTTTCAGCCTAATCGTTTCAGTAGTTTCGGCGTGAAGGAGTAACAAACATCCATCCATCCATCCATCCATCCAAACTTTCGCATTTATAATATTAGTGGGAAAATATAAAGTTTAATTTTGTTATTATTATCTAATGCTTACAACTATAAATAAAGGGCTAATATAGCTACAATTATATTTATTCATATATTTTGTGCACCTACTTTAAAAAATATCAAGGGTTTGTTGATATTTATAGTAAAGTAGCTTAATATTTATCATTTATCAATTATTTAAATATAGATTTTAAATGATGTGGCACGTATGACTGAGATAATGAATTGTTCTATGGCAGAATTCACAAAAGTAGTCCTGAATGTATTGACTTTGACGAGAGATTAAGATTAGTTGATTATTGAAAATGTACTAGATATAATAACAACATGTATTTCTTATTTTGTAATTATTTCTTCATTGCTTGCTGAATTGATTATACACTGTAATGGTTTCCAATTTGTTACTTAAATAAATAAATGAAAAAAATATATATATTATCATGTTTGGCAGATTATCAGGTATTTGCAAGTTTGCATTGAAATATTGTTAATATGGATACTTACTGACAAATTGTATCAATCTTGCAAATAATAATTTTTTCGCAAGCTCTCTTATTGAAATAAATAATTTTAAAATATATGTTTATTTTATTTATTTATTTTATTTCGTGCACATTCCTGTCAAGTTTCATATCTAGCTTTCTAAACTAAAGTAATGTTTAGTTTTTTCTTACACAATGACCAGGGATAGGATAGATTGTTTAATATATACCTAAAGTTGGAAAAACTGAAAAAGTTTGTAGGTGTGGAGTCACTTCTTATAATATTATTTTGATACTAAAAATCACGGAATTACTTAAAACGTTATGATAATGTAATACTTAATAGATATGTTACCGGCAATCTAAATAAATGAATGAAATAAAATAAAATAGGAATTTAATACAATTCCTAGGAAATTTATAAAATGCCAAGCTTATTCAGGCCGAACAGAGCAAAAGGCAAAACAGAAGGCTGATCAAAAATAAAATAAACAAATAAATAAATCAGCTTAGCATTTTATAAATTTCCTAGGATTTGTATATAATTTCTAAATAATATAAATTTACGGTAACATCTATTAAGTATTAGGTACATCATCGTAACGTTTTAAGCAATGCCGTAATTTCCGTAATTTTCCTATCAAAATAAATAATATTTTAAGAATCGGACTCCACACCTACAAACTTCTTCAAGGATTTTTCCAACGGGAGAAATAACTTAAAATCAATGATCAATAAAAATTACAATTTTAAATGATTAAGTAACTTACTGTGTCTTGTCCTGGTTTCCACCCTGCCGGACACACTTCACCATGTTGGTCAGTATACTGGAAAGCTTGAATAAGCCTTAAAGTTTCATCAACAGAGCGACCCACTGGCAAATCATTCATAGTTATCTGTCTCAGGATACCGCGATCATCGATGATGAATAATCCTCTCAATGTGTGACCAAGATCTTCAAGATATACTCCATAGTCTTTAGCGATTGAATGTGTCAAGTCACTTAATAAGGGAATATTAATTTTTCCAAGTCCACCCTCTTTGCGTGGTGTGTTAATCCAGGCGAGATGAGTGAAATGAGAATCAACACTGCACGCTACTACTTCTGTACTGATTTTTCTAAACTCTTCTATCCTTTCTGAGAAGGCTAATATTTCAGTTGGGCAGACAAATGTGCTGAAAATAAATATTTTGTGAGATTTAGTAGGCTACCTCTTAGTAGTTTATTGTCATTATAGAAAGAATTATAAAACCAGCCAAGTACCAGTCAGACTCGTGCACAAAGTGTTCAGACGGGAGTTACTTAGAATCGGCAGGCTTTGAGAGATGGGAAAGAAGGTATAGGTGGAGGAAGGCACTCTCCCCCCACCAGGAGAGAAATGTTTTTTTTTATAAGTGACCACCTAATCCCAACAATATTGTTCCTAGCTATGGTCTAATAAAAGTGGTCCTTTTCCATGACATCTCCAGTCATTATACTATGTTGTAGCTATATCATGAATTCTGTTAAAACTAGGGGAGTCACCTCCCTTCGTTCAGTTCTCCAAATTTATTTACATGTAAACCTGACACTTTCCTCCTTGCTCCACTTTGCTTGTGGTTGCACCTATTTTTTACTTTTGTGTGGGCAGATTCGGTTTTAAAACAGTTAAGAATCTCTATAGGGGGTACCAGGGGTAAACCCCCTTCCCCTCCCAACACCACAAATTGTGGGTCATGACTATGAAAGACATTATTTTAAGTTTAATTTCTAAGATATTTCAAATTAGTTTTTCTCAAGAACCAAGAATCTGGTGGAGGGGCTGATAACAGGGGGTAGCCCTCCTCCTCTTTTCTTGTCTCCCTCTCCCCCCTCCCTCAAAGCCTGCAGCTGGATTCTAAAACCTTCCTAAAGATTATGCCAAGAGCGTACGCAGGGGGGGCAGCTGCCCCCCCCCCTGGGCAAAAATAGCCCCCCCTGATGTGTGAGACAAGCAAGTGTTATAATTTAATATCTCGCTTTACACTATTTTCTTAAAAACATACCTACTGTAGCAGAGCGTTCCGCATGACGCTAATAGTGCCAACACTACCATCAAACTTCTCACGCCCATCAAGTCATTCCGAATGGACAATGGCGTCCATCACTGCTTAAACTTATGATCCATTCGGAACGCTTTTGAACGCGACATGGACGTTGACACTTGAAAGTGACAGAATTTTTAGGAATTTGTTTTACGTTACGTAAATACAAATGGCATACTACTTTACTAGGTCCAAGAAGTGATTTACTCTAACTTCAATCTTTGAGTTATGGTTTAATAATAAACTCTTAACACCTAATAAATTATTTTTAAAATTGCCGCCAGCCGGCTGTCACTTTTCATAGATCGCCCACAGTGCAAACGCTATAAAGCATGGACGATGATAGCACAACATGGCGTCGTTCATGATGTCATCTATGACGTCATAGCGACCATTGTAGGGCTATCGTTATCGCGCTAACATCGACTCGGAATGGCCGTTGACGCGATAAAATCGATTATATTGTCATTCGGAACGCGGTGTAGGTAAGCTATAAACATAGGGACTACTGAAAATCCCCAGACTAATTTTTTAAAGATAAATTTGATATAGAAAATACATACGTAGTGTTCAATAATTTATTTGTCTTTATCGTTTTAGAACATGCCTATATTACTGAGTTTCTGCCCCTCCCCCTGAGTGAAATCCTGCGTACGCCCTTGGATTGTGCCACTTGGCAACACTCTGACCACAAAAAAGAAGCTTTTGTGTCCTATAGATTGTAAATAAATGTAATACTTACAAATCTAATGGATAGAAAAAGAATACTAAATATTTCCCTTTGAAATTGGATAAGGCAAGCTGAGTAATTTCTCCATTCACAACAGCAGTTGTCTCCCATTCAGGTGCCGGTTTTGATACTGAAATGGGACATTGCTTTAAATACCTAAAGATCATTTTATGTATGTAAACATAATAAAGTTTTAAATGGAAATCAAGTATTTATTTTGTTTACTTACTAACTGCTTTAGTGAATTGTAACTTATGATCAACTTTTCTCGCCCCGCCGGGGAAAACATTGCCACTTCCAAATGAATAACAAGAATCACTTTCAAATAATGTACATTTACACTGTAAACTTAAACATAAGAACAATATTAATGATATGACTTCATTACTCATGGTTAATTAGGTTTCTGTAAAGTGTGTCTGCGTGTATAATTGAAAAATAACAAAATGCCGACAACCCCATAAGCCCATAGAGTAAACTGCTGCCGTTAATTCGAGAGAATGATGACAGATGGAGTGTGGCGATATCTCGAAAAAATACTACAAGTCAACAAGAGCTTCTTCACGACAAAAATAAATAAAGGCACGTTAAAAAAATATCAACGGTACAACAAATGGGACGAAATAAATCCAAATCATGATTATTTAAACTTTTTTTATAAATAAAAACCCTGGAATAGAATATATATACGATCTTATTATTTGGTAAGGTATATCATTTTTATAATACGACAACACTGCCTTACACCGCAGATATTATAAACCTTTTTCTGAAATGTTGATTCAAAAAGTCGAGGATTCATACTGCAGGCATTATGATTGCTGATTTGACAGAAATAACTTGACACATTTTATTGATTAAACAAATAACTTCATTTGGCTTCTATCTTTGTATAATAATAAAATCTAAATATATAAAACAAAGTCGTGTTAGTTACACCACTTATAACTCAAGATCGGCTGGATCGATGTTAGTTATCTCTTTTTTGGTGTATTCTTATCCGCTCCGAATAGCAGAATAAGTAATAAAATATCGGATAAGTTATCGAATAACAATAAATTAATTAATTAATTTTACGAATGCAAACAGCATGTGGTGCCATCTGTTGACAAAACTACGCATATAAAAGAAACCTATTTATCTAGCCTTCTGATATCATTAAATAACATCTAAACCCCAAGTTTTAAAATTTAAAAAAAGTTTTAAAATTATTTCTGCATATATTCAATACCCTACGCTAAGCCTACAACGGTACTGAAACTACATGGGTCCCTGCCATTCTTCTTTCGCAATGGCAAGCAATAAAACATTTCTGTATTTGCAAAAAAGTTACATTAATGTTATTACCTTAATGAAATCCTAAATTAAGTTTAACTAAAGTTAACACGATATTATATTATTAGACTGTTAGGCGGAACGAAGTTCGCCGGGTCAGCTAGTAAATAAATAAAATGACAACCTCTATATAAGGTTCTTAAATTCAAGTGAACACAGTATCGCTAATAAACAACTTTTCGCCAAAAATAGTATTTTTTGCGCTTTTTTTAACTTTTACGTAGAAATTGAGTCAGCTGATTCATTAAGTTTTGTACTAGGAAGTGGAAAATATATACGACAAAAATACTTTTTATTAAAAAATGGGACCTTTTAACGATATACAATCTACCCTAAAATCATCATGATAAATATAAAATATTGAAATGCAAAACAGTAAAAAAAAGGTTTTATCCCCTGACATTTGCAAACGTCACCATTCTCTCGAATGAACGGCCGGAGTTTAGTATATCTAAATTATCTTAAATAGTAGGGAGGAGGGATATTTATTCGATAATCGAGTTCGAATACTTATATAGCCCTGCGGTCCGTAATAGAATTACAATGGATTATAAGCCATTCACTTCATACTTTCGTAATCGATTTTAGCGAAATAATTCTATTTCGGAACGAAGGGTAGGTAAGTCATCGATGCATCGGCCATCAAATCGAATGAGTGATTCTCTGACAACTCATTAAAAAAAAGAAATACTTCGGAATATCCCAATAGATGGCGTAGACGAGACATGGCGAGAGTTGCCAACACAATAACATGTTTGATGTGAACAAAGGATACCGATGCGAATGATGCGATTACTTGGTAGAATATTATGGTAGCTTTTCTTTAGTTCAGGAAGAAAAAAGAAACTCTCAGCTGTCACTTAACTTTTAGGGTCAAAATGTCAATCGTTTCAGTTTGGTAGATTTTCTTGTTTTTCTGGTTAAACCATGGTTTTCCTCATTGAATTAGTAAATCTATTTTTTCTTTAATCATTGTAGGTATGAATTAATCATCAGACGTCATACCAGATATAAATAAATAGTATGATGCTCGCACTCTATAAAGGTTTGATATTGTTTCCGTTCTAAAATCATCGGGCGCTTCTCTCAGGCAGAGTTGCCCTCTTCAGTGACGAAGACATCTGACCGGACTTCATTAAACAACGTGGTGGTGCTGCTTAACCGACTCTAGCGTTGTAAGCGTCTGTCAACTTCATTGAAATGTTGCCCTAAAGTGCTCGACCACATGGACTCGTGAAACTGTGACCTGCAGATAAACAGCATAGATAATGGCGTAAATACTCAAATCAGCATCTCTGCTGGCCACCAACGCGACGCACACTGGTTCAATAAAGTTTTTTTTTTCAAAATACTTTTCATAAAGTTTCATATTAAGAAACTGTTGACTTAAGGTAAAGTCAAGTTGAAGGTCAAGAAATCGAACTTTTGGTAGACTGCTGACGCCATTACCAAACACCTTTTAAACTTGAAATTTTTCTGAAATATGCATTACATTTCTGAGAAAAAAAATATTGGATTATTTTTTATATTGAGAAAATAATGTTTGATGAGAATTAAGACATGCACTATGTGACGTATACAAATGAAAAACTACACCAATTAAAAACATACCTCCATGCAAGAACACTTATTGGATGGTCAAGAGCAGCGGTTCCTAAAAGGTGTTCCACGGAACCCTGGGGTTCCGTAGAGCGGTTACAGGGGTTCCACGTAATATGTGAAGATATAAAACATTATTATTATACACGCTGTTGTGGAAACCAGGCAGCTGACAAAGCCCCGGCCCTTATTGGATACAGAACCCATTCGCAAAAATGGCCAAAAACCATGTATGCTAACTGTTCGATTATAAATAATACTCTTATGACGATGTATGAATGATTCCCTCGAAATAATTCGGGAGAGAGTAAGAAGACAGCTCACAGGCAAAAAACCAGGAGGCCCACCATGCCTAGGACCAATGGATGGCGGTATATCCATCCCTAATAGCCGGGCCTTATATGGAACAAACTGGTGATGGGCAGCGGCGTCACTAGTGCGAGGGTTCCGGCACCGCACTCACCAACCCGCCTGCCCAGCGTGTGTGAGTATGGACAATTCTTCCAGGATGACCGCCGGGAAAGGCAAAGTCCTGGAAAGGCTTATGTCCAGCAGTGGACGAACTAGGCTGATGGATGGATGGATGATGTATGAATGAGGCCTTGGATGGGTGGTAAGATTGGGTATGTGGTGGACTTTAACTTTACTTATAGGAGTTGGGGTTCCACCAAAAAAAGGGCGATTATTTAGGGTTCCATAGCCCAAACAAATTGGGAACCGCTGGTCTAGGGTATCTAGATTTACCTTACATTTGTAGAGAAAAGCCGTTCACAAACAGCAGTTTGCAGTGAAGTACATATCTACTATTTCTGTTCTGCGTGGCGAGCAGTTAAAAAAAGCTAGACGAACGATTTCATATTCTTCATCTGATATTTATCCGTTGTAATATTTCATACACTACAGAGGGCTATTCTGGAGAAAATTTCGAAGCGATATTTCTAAAACTCGAGCTAAAAATGTATGGAGTTCGACAGGTATAATAGGTTTTTACGGTCGAGGAGGCTCATTCAATAGACTGAGAATTATTCTCCACGACTATTTTGTTCGGGTATTCAACAAGGCAAAATGAATTTCAAATTATGAAAATCTTTGGACATTACCTATATGGTTTTGACAAACTTGATGTTTGGGGACATGAGACGGGTTAAGATTCTGATAACCAAAGATGTCTGAAAAGGGTCAAACGTACTATTTACAGAAGATTAACAAGACTATTTTCAGATTATCAGTGATAGAAAAAATAAAAATTGGACAGCTGTCCCACTAAAATATTAGTTCAGTTAAGTGGGAAGCACATCACGCACAAATTGTTTTAGCAAAAGATATTCAAATAAAATAAAATGCATACGTACAGATATTTATCATGTCTTTATTTTATTTATATACCCAATGTTGTATATACATTTCAAAAATGCATTTTGGATTTCTTCTTATTTGTGTATGTCCTATTTCTTAATGATAAAGAGCCTAGCCCTTTAAACAACCATTTTTTTTACCGGTCAAGTAACATCACTCGTGTTAAGTACTTCTTAGAAGCTAAGCAATTAAATCGCTTACTTACAAAGCCTAAGACTGATAGAAAAAAAAAAATTACCGTTTTCTTGTTTGTAATATTAAATCCTGGTTTTTCTTAAAAACTGCACCTTTGAGGCACCAAGTTTGTTTCGGGCATTTCTGGCAATTGATAAGATGGTTTCAATAAAAAATACCACATCTTGAAACGAGGCCGGATTCAGAAGATGTGTCCCATGATGTGCCTGTCCCCGTACGAAAAAAATGGTTTTTATTAAATATCTTCACAGATATCAATGTTATAAAAAAATGTTAATCAACAACTTTGAGAGCCAGTCATTAATTGCACTAGATGGCATTATCAAAATTATTTAATTCAATTGTTTACTTTTTTCAATCCCTAAGTCCAAACCTCTCCATGCACTCGCGCCACTCGGGCATCACCTATAATGCGCTTCAGTTTAAAAATATCAACAAAATCTAACAAGAACGTGATTGCATACTCTAGTTTGTACCTATTTGAAATATAAAATATTATAATTATTAACTTATTTGACAGAATTAACCTTATTTTGAGCATATTGTATTTGTCTTTTCAATACAGAAAGGAAAAGACAGAACGCTTAAATTAAGTTTAGTCTTGTCAAATAAGATAATACCTGTTACACCGTTACACCGAATCGACACAGATTATACTCAAAAGTGTGAAAATCGCGTAAGTTTAAAGTTTACTAAAGAGACAACTGACAAATAAATCTTTGATTCTGATGCCTTTGTCTGATTTATCGTCATTCATCAAGATGCGTGCAATGCCTTTAATGCTTTAATGCGTGCGCGTGCGACAAAGTAACTTGTACAGCTTTTGCTTTTATAAACTTACGGAGTTGGGCATATTTATTTTAAATGACACATGTATTGATTTCAGCGAATAAAAAAAAAGTTGTTTTTTACATAAATATGTATTTAAACTGATTAAATATTTAATCTTTTTCAAAAGATTAATAAAAGTACGCTTTAGTAATAGCATAGATAAATAAAGGAAGGATAGATTGCTCACTCCATACATTAGAACAAAGCCCGCGTAAAACTTATTATTTTCGTCGGTACCTAATAGTTCGACTTATTATTTTTGATGTCGCTACTATACTAGATAAATTGTGACATACCTAGTGCCATCTATCAAATAGTTGATGAAACGAAATTCAATGTGTGTGTATTGTATGTGTAGCAACTATACTGCACCTACAAAAACAAAAATTTTGCTAGAATACGACAATACGCGACACATGGCATACGATAAATCTGAGGATAAATCACTCAACCGTGCATGACAGTTGAGTCAAAGAGTAAAGTTATATACCGGTATGTATGAGTAGTGTGTGTTAGGTAAATAAAGCGTATTTTAATGCACATATTTTGTTTAATTGATCGTTGTGCGCCATCTACCGGAATCCAGAATAACCATCTGCACGCTTAGTTAGATTGCCAGCTTACCACCGAAAGTTTAATGAAAAAAATGTTAAAAACACCTGATTAAGAATTCACTATTTTCTGATGCGATGTTATGAAAATTTTGTGTTTTTATTCATAAAAAAAATAAATATGATGAACCAGAACAGTAAAATGCTATATTTCGTCGATTTCAGACAAATTTTATTTCCAGCGAGACAAGTAACGCCATCTAGCAACGTTATCTTTAGTATTGCGAACAGTACAAGGAGATAGCAATCTATCCTACCCTCGGACGAAGCATCAAATTTGATGCTTCGTCCGAGATCCTACCTTTATTTATCTATGGTAATAGTCAATTATTCCTAAATTAAGTTTTTTTATAGAAGGGTGGTAAAAAGTTATCTGGTTTGTAACGAAATACAAATTAGTATAAAAATAAAACTACTACTTTACAATTAAGAAAAACATTTTTTTTTAGTTGTTTTTACAACTAAAAACATAGAAAACAATGTTTCCACGGCGCAATGTTATTCCTTGGCAATAAAAATCTCAAAATTATGTCTGTTTTGTCACAAATCATGCAAACTAAAGTCTTATTTTTAATTTTTTGATTCTTATATTGCGAAATATTAATGTTTTATTTTTATTTTAAGGTTTATTTAATAGTCTTATAATTTATAATGCAAAATTATATTTTATATCAGTAAAGCGTCTACGAAGTATAACATATTTTTGAAAATAAAGTTTAGGGACCGTTACAAAGTGTTACAAAACAGAATTTGTAAGGAGTGCCGCTCACTGTACCTTAAAAATATCATACTGTATGTCATTCGACTGTTTCGTACTATTTCAAATATATCGAATTTAATTGTATTTCATTGTCTTTTTTCATTTATCAACTATCTCAAATTCAAATAAAAAGCTTGGAAAGAGCAAAATATATTTTTATTCATAATAAACAGTGCAATAATTCACACATAAAATACTCTTAATTATGTAACACTTACTTCTATTTCTTCAATACAGTACGTCTGTTTTGGTTACACCTGGTAAGTATGACACTAATATCAATAACTTCAAATTTTTGGTGGTATTTTGGAACAACTTTATACCTACTTATACTTACATAAAAGACAGTATAATTGAAGTATTAACGTTTTCGCTTTTTCTAATCAGTCTTGAAATATAATTGAGATTATGCTCTTAAATCACTTTAGAGAAATAATTCTCACATAAAATACTTTTAATTATGTAACACTTACTTCTACTTCTTCAATACACTACGTGTGTTTTGGTTACATCTGGTAAGTATGGCACTAATATTAATAACTCCAAATTTTTGGTAGTAGTTAAGAACAACTTTATACCTACTAAGACTTACATAATAGACAATTAAAGTATTAACGTCTTCGCTTTTACTAATCAGTCTTGAAATAGAATTGAGATTATGCTCTCAAATCACTTTAATGAAATACTTCACACATAAAATACTCTTAATAAAATTATATAATAATATAATAAAATTACGTCCACCTTTCTCTAGGAAACATGAGCTTTAGTGTACTCTGACCTTTTCTTGTCTGTTTAGTAACGATTTTGTCCGTGCTATAGTAACATTACAAAACAGACGTTACAAAATTGTTGCCTCTTCGGAAACAAATTTAAAATTTTTGAAGTTAATATACAACAATCCTTTCATGACATATATTATAAGATGAACTGAAGTATAAGCTATTATTTGATTCTAAAGAAAACTATGATAATGGTAAGAATTCTTAGGAATTCACGTTACTCACCAGACAAAAAAATTGATTTTTTTTTGTGCACACACCGAATCTACGATTGACCGCCACGACAACACGTTATACTTATCTATGACGACAACTATGGCACACTGATCCAAAAATGGCCGGCTTTTATTAGAAGGTCACGATTATTAGGGTTGTAAGAAACATAAACATTGCCCATTTTTGAGTAAATACATCGAAATTTTACCGTTACAAACCCGGGCATGTCCGGAAGGTGAAAAATCCAGGGACAGGCTTAAAAATTAATTATAAAATCTAATATGACCTAAAAACCTGAAACCTTCAGTTTAAATTGAAAAACAGCTTTTTAATTAACATTTTCAATAAATAACATACCAACTTACCATCGTTTTTTTTTTGGAAAACTCTATCTCAAATAGAGGAACTGATTTAGGGACAGTCTGAAAACATACATTTGACCAACTTAACATGTAATTTTTATTGAATTAGAAGTTTTATTAATTAATGAAAATATTAAAAACTGAAATTCTGTTTTATGAATTTTGATGTACAATAGAAATTTGTAAAGAAATAATTATTTATGAATTATTTAAAAAAAGTTTTTCTGAAAAGACTGCTACACACAAATTATAGAGGGATACTACGTATGCTACACAACAGCAATGTGTCATTTGGGTAGCGTTCCGAAACACCTTAGGTAGCGTTCCGAAACACCTTAGATTGTCCGATGAAGTAGAAGATATTACTATCTGTCAGATAAAAGTAGCTATATGCTGGTTCCAAAACCACAAATGAGATCGTTTTGGAACGATCAAACCCGAGCAACTTTTTCTACTGACACGACCAATATTTTGCTCTGCGAAAATCGCCGGGAATATCGCTCCTGTCAAAAACATGATTCTTGACGTATGATTTTTATACGTTTACATGGTATCAACAATTACAAAACATGAACAGATGAGAACTATTCCTATTTTCTCGTCTAGAACGACATTTTTATTTGAATTTGTTAAAATTGTTGAATTTGTATCTGAAACTTGATTATGAGCTAGCTATCTCTATAATTATAAAACCTGTAGATAAAATCTCAATTCAATTCAAAACCGTTTTATCTGGCTTCTTTAAACGTGTCTCCGAACATTAGTTACACCAATAATTGTTTTGAGCGTAAAATAAAAAATATCGTAGATAAAATCTCATCCATCATTTAAACATTTTCGTCTTCCCGCCAAACTTTTGTTTTGACATATTACTCTATGTCCGTTCCAAATCTCACCAAAGTTAGTCCGAAGATTGTTCCATTATGACCGGTTCCAAAACGTATTGCTCATCCGACTAGAATTGCTCGATGATAGGGGTTTGATTTCGGAACGCTACCCTAAAATAAATATGCCCAGTTACGGACGACAGGTTACCCACAGAGTACATTATTATATGATTATTATATATAGGGGTTACCGAAACGGAATACACCCATATTGTAAGGCTTCGTCCGTACGCATAGCAGAGTTTGTATTGTATTTTTAATTTAATGTTTTTTCAAGAGTTTTCGTGTAAAATAAGTTAAAAATGTGTGTGATAACAGTTCTTATGTTTTATTCGTAACATAGCCTTACCCAGCGTCCATCGCCTCACTCCGCGGTAAGTTCTGTGGAAGTTAACAAGAGCATCCACTTGTTCACTATGGCGCTTTAGGTTTCGAGTTGTAAATAATTTCGTCATAACCACAAATTGGGTTTTAAACACCTTTGGAAACCTGTTATAGCCCAAATTGCTTGTGATTTTAGATGGACGTCTCTGAAGAAGGTGTTTTGGATGTGGATATTCTGCCGGACGATGGATCTGACGACGAAGGAGAAGCCCCACCGTCTTCGGGTAAGATTGTGTTTTCGTGATCTTGTTAGACGCTATAGTGTAACCTCTTTGCTGCTATCAGCCTCCTAGAACTATTGCTGATTTTATCTCGGTTTAGAGGCCTGGTTTTAAATGTTTTAGTGTTGTGGTTATCAGACTGAGTGTGATATAGAAGTGTACCCAGGTCCCGCTTCTACGCCGACATCGTGCGCCTCGTCGCCTCGCGGCGAGGAACCAGCGTCGCCCCATGCCGCGGCCGGACAGCCTTCTTTCTTCCATCATCAACCTTATGCAAGACCATTCTTCACCTCTAATCGCAGAGGCCCAGGCCGCCCCAGAAAGGAAGGTGTCAAGTTAGCCAGAGAAGGCAAAATAGTTAGAAGGTAATAATTTTAATATTGTATATTTCAAATAGGTAGGAACTAGAGTATTCAATCACGTTTTTGCCAGACTGTCTTGACATTTTTACACTGAAGTGCATTATAGGTGATGCCCATAGAGTGGTGGCTCGTGATTGAATACAGCAGGTCTTATAAGTTTTATGTAGAAATTAAGAATTTATTTTCAAAATAGTGATGACACCAAAGTTTTGATTAGTTTCGTATTGTGATTATATTTTTTTCATAACAATAATTATGCCATCTTACCTAGATAGTTCCAAAAAAACTATTCATGTATCAATTACAAACTTGATAAATACCAGGGGCTCATGAAGACTGACTGATTTATAAACATACTTCTGAAAACTATCAATAAACTGATTAATGTCAATTGTCAAGTACATTTTGATATATCCTAAGTTAGCCTTGGCTAGAATCTTAAGATATTGCATTACCTAGTAGGAATTATTTTTCTCAGTGTTATGCATTCTTTCTTGAGTTGTTATTTTCAAAGCTTTCACAAACTATGGTAACTAATTAAAAAACTATGATATAATTCAGAGTGCCAAAAACAGTCTTGCCATTTCTGATCTAACCATATTCATCATCAAAATCTTGTATTCACAAAAATAAAACTGGTAAAAGTTGCATTAAAAGTAAAACTACTTTGAAAATTGGTGCAAACACTTCTTATTGGCTCTACCTTGCAAGTTGGACTAATATCTTGGTTTTATGTGATAGGTACAGGAATCCAGGGTCAGTGCGTGGGGCCAAGCGACACCGTGGCAGCAGAGATGATGCTCTTGATGAATTGATGGATGAAGATGATTTTACAATGCCTTTACCTGAGGAGCCTCCTTATTTCCCTGAAAAATGGTAAGCTGGTGGTTAAAACTTAGTAAAGCCAAAGTACAATCGAGGAAATGGAATCAGGGCTAACTACTTAACTTTAGTATATTCAATGTCACTACTAATACCTTTCTAAATAAAACATTACACATTGATTGAGTCAAAAGACTTAGAAGATTATAACCATCATTTATTTGTAAACTTATTTGTAACTAGCCTTTCGCCTGTGGCTCCGCCCGTGTTTATTCTCTTATCTTTACCCTGTTTTCTGCTTTGCGGTTATTTTATCAACCCCTATAGCCTATTTGTTGATCAGGGTCATGATAATAAATAAAACTGCATCCAAATCCATAGAGTGGTTCTCGAGTTAAAACAACATGCATACAGAAAGACAAAAAAAAAAAAATAGTTTTGGCCTCATTTTATTACACTACTAATAAAATAACACATATCATTTAAAATTTCGCGAATATATTCAATGTACAGACACGACTTTTCTATTACTTTATTATTAGTAAGTATTAGATTATTATGTGTTATTTATTATATTATTATTATTACAGTAGAAAAAATATATTATTAAAAACTAGTTAAAACTATCCTATAAATAAAATAAATCTATGAATTAAACAAAATTAAACTAATCTAAATCAATATTAACTAAAATAACAAAAATGAAAGATAAAAAACCCAGTCCAGGTCGCTGTCCCCCGGTAGGGTGCCCAGAATGCTGGCATTACAGTAGAACAATTTATATAATTCGCATAGTATCTGGAAACTTATTAAAGAGAAAATAATAGTCAAAAATCATTTAGAACATGTACAAAGGGAACCGGAACAATTATGGGTGTCATTTTGGCTGTCTATTAGGTGACCCGAAGTCTATCATTGGTTGATTGTATAGAAAACGGAAATACGACTTGCTGAAGAGTGCTGACGAGTGGCGAAATTTCCTACGCGTATTAATAAATGGTTCTACTGTACTTATTTGTAAACCATACATTAATCCATCGTCTAATGCCATTGATGGATAGCTGTGAGGAAATGGTGTTACTTCTTAATTTTACCTACAACTCCCAACCGCTTGTCAAACAGGCCAGGAAAACTGTGCGCCCTCTGCAACTTGGGTGAGCGGAGTCAGCTTGGCCAAGGAGAGATGCGTCAGTTCCCCTGCGCTCTTGGAGAAGCCGACGAGCCCTCTACCCCGACCGCCTCTGGTTCCGCTACACCGACTAACGCGGCCACGCCCACGAGCACCCCTTCCACTCCCCTGACACCGGGCCTCGCCTCACCCCCGCCGGAATTAGTAGACCCGAACCAACATCCACTCGCTATGCCCTTGAGTAGGAGGCAGAAAGGATTTAATAAGTGCAAGTGAGTGTTCTTATACATACATTATACTGACAAGCATTACCATGTGAAAGGAGTAGGTTAGTAAGATTATTTCATTATTTTATTAATGACTTGTTTTAAAAACAAATATGAAAAATTTCCACGTAGTAAAAATTATTTACTTTGCAAAGTTTATGGTCCTAGGCAGTCTTAGGCAGATTTATTACACTAATAAGTGTTTATTGGTTACATGAAACTCAAAACACTTTGCAAAGTTTATGGTCCTAGGCAGTCTTAGGCAGATTTATTACACTAATAAGTTTATCGGTTACATGAAACTCAAAACACTTTGCAAAGTTTATGGTCCTAGGCAGTCTTAGGCAGATTTATTACACTAATAAGTGTTTATTGGTTACATGAAACTCAAAACACTTTGCAAAGTTTATGGTCCTAGGCAGTCTTAGGCAGATTTTTTACACTAATAAGTGTTTGTTGGTTACATGAAACTCAAAACACTTTGCAAAGTTTATGGTCCTAGGCAGTCTTAGGCAGATTTATTACACTAATAAGTGTTTATCGGTTACATGAAACTCAAAACATTGTATTATTAAATAAGTCAATCATGAAGGTGCTAGGGAAAAAAAATTACATACCACAGCCACAACTACCAGTCTGCGTCCTACATGGTGCATGGTGCATGTTTCAACATGGCAACCCAGCCAGCATAATGGGAACCTTTGTGCCGGGTTTGACAGAGTGGACTTTTCGAATAATTATTTTATATTATTTTCTTGATATGTTACAAAGAAACCTAGTACAATATTGTCTCTTCACCTAGAACACCAGTATACAACATGGAGCACACGGATGAGCTGTCCATCATTGGCCATGTGGACCCTCTAGAGCTGATCAAAGTCGTCTCCAACAGAGCATTCTACGTGCACCGTCTTTGTCTAGAGTTCAGCACTCCGTATCAGGTAACTTTCTGTTGTTCTACCTCTTGGGAACTGGCATGTGAGGTTTCTATCGGCTGATCAGCCAATCCTGACCTGCCATGGTCTTCTTGCCTTAGTTACATTTGTATGCTTGTTTGGCCACTTCCGCGTCTAATGGAAAGCGTCGATGAGAGCTACAATAAAGCGCGTTGGCCATGAAAGTGGGATTATGAACGCAGGCGATTTGGTAACAGACGAATGTTTACACAACTATCTCCGCAAAAATCCGGTTTTATGACAATAAGCTTAATTTATTTGTTATAAAACTTACAATTTTAACTTACAAATTACAAACTTACAGATTATAAACTTACAATCAGACTTGTATCTCATAATTATAAGTTGCAAATTACAGGAATCGGTACGGTTTTAGAGGTGCGAACAAAAGTAGTGAGGGATAGTTGCTCATGCGTACATTTGCGCACGTAATTGCTTAGCCGAATTTATTTTATGAATAAACATACCTACATTACCTACTGATATTTTACTGTGTAAATCGACTTGGCAAGTTGTTTGTGTATAGTTAAGACATAATCCTGATGGATAATGAATATGTAAAATATGAGAAAGTGTTATATGACTCAATTGATTAATATGAGTATAATATACACAAATGAAAAAGGGCTATAGTTTAACTGCTTACCAAACGGTATACTAAAACTTTACCTCCATAAAGTGACTTTTATTTATATAGCCAAATGCATACTGTAGACTCAGTAACGGTCGGAACCAAAGTTCAATGACCGTTATAGCAGAATACTAAAAAAAACATTTTTAATTATCTCCACAGTCTCCGTTTTTATGAATCAGTGCACGTCGTATACCATTTCCCTTGCCTGTCAAAACTTTGATTGCTTTCGGCATCTTGGCAACTAATTTGCAGGTTACGAACACTGAAAATAAAACGCCCAGAGACGTGCGTAACAGCGCGGAAAACAGACAAACCAATCACAGCCACGCGGCGCCTACCCTGCCGTCGCGTCCCCTTTCTGTCCTCTAAACAGTCCCATTAAACGACTTCTGCGCATTCCCCATTACTTTTGCTCGCACCTCTAGAACCTGCACTGCAACTCTTTCGTCTCACTTACGAAAGGCACGACCCTTTCACTATGACGTTTAAAAGTAAGAAGTGTCTATAAAACAACGTAAAACTTCATTATTGCTGCCTTAGCATTTCCCGCGCTTCGAAAATTTGTCATCTGCGCAGGTACATCGGGAAGCCGTATCACTTGTTGTGTACGCCTGTACCGTTTGTAAGAACATACGTTTTGTGTAGATATAGCCAGTGTTGCCACCTTGGTTTTTGAAAAAGAGCAGTTGGACAAGCTAGAAAGGGCTAGATTTAGCAAATTTTGCCATCAAAAGTGCTAAAAATTGTTTATTTGAAATGTAGTAAGTAATTTCAGAAAATGCAACAGAGTAATTAAAACTAAGTTATTGAATTGTTAAAAATCGTACCTGATGAAGCAGAAAAAGTTGATGGCTGATTGACATCTGCGTTTTTTGCGGATTTGAACGAAAATTTTAAATTAATCCTACAGTTTTTTATTATTTCAGTCACCTTGTGTGAACAGCAAGACTCTCTCAGTCGTTTTAAACTCCATCGTAAACGTAGTATGGATATCATTGTTTTTAGCCCTATTTTGTTTCTGGTTTTAGTTTTAATTAGGTTCACAAAACTATAAATATACACATAACGAAAAGGGCTAGATTGCTCTTTTCGGGCTAAATCATCAAAAAACGAGTTCAACTACAGTAAAAAGTGCTAGATCTAGCCCGAAAAGGGCTAAGGTGGCAACACTGGATATAGCCTATTGGTCAGTCTTTTACACACGTTTCCTATTCTATTAGCAAACAATTCCTTAACACTGCTAACCAATGCGCCTTACTTTTTAGGATCAGGTGTTGATTGTATCAACCACAGAAGAAGAAAGGGAGCAACTAGAAGAAGCTCGTGTTAAGGGGATCGTCACCAACGCTTTGTTACGAAAATGTGCTTTCTGCTCGAGACATGGAGCTAGCATCCCTTGTAAGGTAAGATCATCATCCTCATCCTTCAGCCTAGTTCGTCCACTGCTGGACATAAGCCTTTCCAGGACTTTGCCACTCCCGGCGGTCATCCTGGAAGAATTGCCCATACTCACATACGCTGGGCAGGCGGGTTGGTGAGCGCGGTGCCGGAACCCTTGCACCAGTGACGCCGCTGCCCGTCGAAACTAAAACTACGTGCTATAAACAAATAATGTTGTTTAAGGAGTGTTTTCTTCAAGATGCTTTCCAAGTTTCACCAAGTGCCGACAATTGCAAGTATTAATTGTACAGGAGGAGTAAAACTGCGAGGGACAATTCCCATGGATTAATTTTTAAAAGATTTTATTTTCAATTTTTTTCAGAGAATTTACGCCATTTTAGGACATGGTTTTCATTATTTTGGTATACAAATTAACCATTATTTTTTCATGATTTTTTAAAGAATTGTCCGATATGACGTCACTTGAGAATTTTAGACATTACACTTATTGTGATGTGTGATTGCTTACAAAAAAAGTGGTCTGTCTCTGTCTGTCTACTCATCTGTCATCCAGCTGTCAAATTAGTCTGAAGCAAATTATTATAAATTTATCTTGATAGCAAAGGACACATTTCTAAATAGCCATTTCTCAAGTGACGTCACACGAAGGCAAATGGAAGTTGCAGTTTTTTCGTATAAATATTCATCATCATGAGGTTTTTTACACCAAAAGTTCGAATTTAGGGCTTATTAAACCTAAATCTCGAAATGGTTTTCGAATTGACACACCTTAACATAATTTAATCTATGCCTATTACTCATGACGTCATGCCGGAACAGGATGAGTCGTTTGACGGCATGGTTTTGTCATGAGGATGGTGACAAACCACGGCCGAAGCCTATTAAATAGGCGCCTACGTCGTCACCGCAAACAGGTGTATTATTATTAGTTTAGACCAAGTATTTATTTAACAAGTTTATGTAATCATAAGTGCTAGCATTAAGAGAGAGTGTATGTCTGCCGATAAACTGTCTTAACAGTTTGGCGGAAAATTATTGTTTTGTTTATGTTACTTATGATAAATAAAGTTTAAAAAAAAAATGAAAATGACCGATGACCTTTATGACTTTCAATACAACAGAGACAGATTTTTGGCATACCTTTAAAATCTCTTAGTCGTCTTTTACGACATCCACGAGAAGACATGGAGTGACAATATGCTTTCTAGATGACGTTGCCACACGGCACAAATATTAAGATAATAGCTTTTCGCTGCATTTTCCTGGGATAAAAAGTAGCCTATGTCACTTTCCGGCTCATAAACTATGTCTATACAAAAAAAAAATACGTCAATCCGTTGCTCCGTCGCTGCGTGAAAGAAGGACAAACCAACAATCACACTTTCGCATTTATAATAGGGGTACGGATTGCGACACGTTAAGAGGCTATGCGAATTTTATTTTTGTCACTGACACTCAAAGCGAAAAATCGCGCAGTGCGAGAGGGGCGGATTCAGGGCGAAAGCGAAAAATGTTAGTTTTATAATTTTTATAAAAAAACCAAAATAGCTAGCAAAATTTCAAATATCAAATCTCTAGATATTGTTGAAACACACCTAATAAAATATGTTTGAGTTCTGTATATGGTTCCTATTCGTCAAACGAGGAGAAAAAGTGTGTTTGAAGACCTCATTTCAACAATTATTTCTATCGAGGAAAATTACCAATTATCAATGTCAAATCCCTAGATTATATAGTCAAGATGCATATACCAAATAACTGATCATAATTTTCCGTGTATTTAATGAAATACACAGAAAAGAAACACCCATATTTTTTTCGCACATCGCCTTAAACCCTAAGAATAACGTCCGCCCCCGTCGCTCTTGGGTCGTATCGCACCCGCACTTGTCAAGTAATTACTATGTTTCAAGACCGTTGGTTCTAAGCATGTTAGAATGTGGTACATTGTTCCAGATGAGCTGCAATAAATATTTCCACCTCCCGTGCGTGCTGGCGTCGGGCGGTTTCGTCGACTTCCACACCAAGGCCAACTTCTGCAAGGATCACCTTTACCAAGTACCACTTGTTTGTGAGTTTGACAACCAAATTTACTTTTAATTAGCCTTTCGCCCGTCATTGTTTGCCCGTTTTCGGCTTGGCAGTTATTTTATCAACGCACCTTATAGCCTATATGTTGACTAGGGTCAATATGATGATAATAAAGAAAACGCATCCAAATCCGTTGATTTGATTGGTTTTCAAGTTAAAACGAAACAGTCAGACAACAAATGTTGTGTCGGAGATACAACAGTATATTAATTTGTTTCTCAGCATTAAAAAAAAAATATATATATATATTTATATATATATATATATATTTTTTAATACTTCTTGCCATGTGGTACCTTTGGCCATCATGTTCAGCTTTGGGAAAGCATTGTTGTATTCTTAATTTTTTCCGTTTTGGACCAGTAACTTTTGCAAAAAGCTTATTTCCATCTAGGTCCGTTGCACCCACAGAACTATTAATAAGGAATAGAATTGCCATGAAAGCCGTGACTGCGATTTGATCAATACGTCAAGACATAACCCGTGGGCCTCTCATTTCTCAACCGAACGCGTTAGAACAAACATATTGTAAAAATGGTGTATTGCAGCGTGGCAAATTGTTCTAACTCTTCAAATAACGCAAATAAGACATCCAAAGGAATTTCATTTCACTCGTAAGTAATTTAAACATATATTTACTGTGATATTTACAGAATAAACCTTGCGGTAAATAAAATTTCAACCTTACCATGAAATATTTATGGTTTTAGCGAGTAGCGTTGAAATTAGACAATATTATGTCCATTGCAGGTTATAAAGAGTGTCACACATTGAGTTAGAATATTAACGCCGCAATGTATATTTTTTCGAACATTATCAACACGGACCTAACTGTATCATAGTACGGCCGCTGGTCATAGCTTTTTACATTTATGTATAATAGCTTGGCACAGTGCCATGACATGTTTGGTATTTACATCTAAGCTGCATAAAATACGGTGTTATTTTGGCTGTATGAAGACGGGTGAATCTATGAGTGCGCCGCGTATGTTTACTAACTAATATTACTAACGTTATTCCAAAAAGTGGCAACAGAGGTGCTGGTATAAAATTTGTGTCACGCCATCCCCGTGGTTGCACCACATACGATCATACGACACACTTCTCATTTCACTATTATAGATCTTGCTTGCTTGAAACAATATTAAATGTACTATTTTTAGCAATTATTATTCGACACTGCATGTTGTGTCATTATACAAAGTGACTTTTTGATCATCGTCCAAATTCATACTGGAGGCTTGATAAGTGATCAGTATCTTGGATCAGTAACAATTTTTGTGAAATTCGTATAATGAAATTTCGGCTTCCTATATAAATTCAGTTCCAGTCCCGAGTGAATCTCTATAGGGAGTCGAAATTTCATTTTACGTATTTCACCAAAATTGTTATTGATCCATGATACTGATCACTTACCAAGCCACCAGTACTAATTTGGACGATGATCAAAAATTCACCTTGTATATATGTCAATCACAGAGAAAAGCATAATCGTTACGACACGTAAATGCCACGTTGGGACGTTTAAATACGAGTCTTGAATGTTTCAGTGACTGTCTACCCTCGGGTACACCTCTAACATTTCTGCTGTGACGATGTTTTTTTTTTCATTGGTGCAATGTTCTAATTCTCCAAGTAATATTTGCAGGCCAGGCGGACATAGACTGCAGGATGTGTCGGGTGGTGGGCGATATCGCCAACCTAATGACGTGCTCTGCTTGCGGCGCGCACTACCACGGGACTTGCGTCGGGTTGGCGCAGTTACCCGGTCAGTCGAATCTCTTTCTTTTCGCTGACGTTTCCGTAAACGGCTTTTGCCCGCGTATGTTTCTTATCAAATCTATCAATATTTTTGGGACCTATAATAAAATACTTTTCAATGCATGTGCTCGTAAAGGCCCACTTTTTATGCATGAAAACCGAACAAAAAGTCGATTATTTTGCCCTAGGGCTTTATAATAATTATTTTTTTTAATTTATTTACAATGGTTGGCTAACCTGCAGCCTTTCCTGTGTACCATAGATGTTATACTTTTTTTCCACTGTTTAACGGCTCTGGATACAGTCCTTTTGAGCCAATTATAATTTAAAGATCACAAGATTATATTTGTTTTCATTTCCTCACACTATGCATTGAAAAACGTAGTATGATACACGGGCGAAAAAGCAATAAATTACTCGGTTACGTTTAAAACACTCGCTACGCTCGTGTTTTAAATCGTCCTCGTAATTTATTCCTTTTCGCCCTAGTAGCATAAACTACTATTGTGTTTGGCCTAATAAACTGGTTTGCGGTGTTTTGAATTCTCATCAAAATTAGGTACAAATATTTGGCTTCGGCCGCATGGTATTAGTATTTGCGTAACTTGTATACAATCACAAACCTAAACTACCCCTGGATGAAAATAATAGTACCAAACTGAGCCCGTGTTCCAGTTATAAAGTGTTTATTTCCAGAAATCAATTTACTTCCAGAAATAAGCTGAAACCCAGAAAAATGTTGCCTCTCCGAGATTATATGCTTCTTACAAAATTACAAAAATATCATTACCAAACTTCGCCCGCGTGGTATTCGTATTTGTCAAGTGTTTTCCCAAGGGAACTGTCCCGATTTTTCGTGAGTATAATATGCTTACATAGTATGACCTTGACATAAATTAAAAAAATTGATTAACAAAACCTTATCCGCGTGGTTTTCATATTTTGGGTGGTATTGATTTTCTTGGGTTATAGTATTAGTAGTATGGATACGACCACGCTGAGCCCGTAGTTCTGTTTGATGATCACGTGACCCTTAACGGCGGCGGATTCTTGGAGTTTATATCAATTTACCCCCAGAAAATTACTGAAACTCAGGAAAAAAATAGCCTATATGTTAATCCAGAACCTACTCTATAAAATATAATAAGTTTCATGTCGATTCATCGAGTAGTTTTCGAGACCTTAGGTAACAAACTTACAAACTTTCTTTTATATATAGCCCTCCTTCTGTATGCCGCCAACTTGTCGCCATAGGTACGTCGTTCATGATAAATTGAAACTTACCATAGACAACGATTGTTATGTTTCAACCGAATAATTGCCGGAATTTGATGCTTTGTAAAATCTTTGTAGTCACTTTTCTTTCTTCTACTCACTAAGAGCTGTATACTTAAGGCTGCGCCGAGCGTAGAACGATTAGACACCTCGCTTGTTCTCTCGTGGTCTTATTATCGTGGTCGCTTTTATTGAATTTAACAGAAAAAATCGTATTTAATTTACCAGACAAAATTTTAAAAATGTGAAACGGCCCAGTTGTATTTTATAACGTTTGTGATTGTCTTGAATTGTGGCTGAGACAAAATTCGACAGTTAAGTTATTGAAATTACTAAAACCCCAATACCTTTTTTCGATTTTGGGCCTGCTTTAGATAGATTTGTTTCTTACACCATAAGTTATTTTAAATATTTGCTGCGGCGGAAGTGTAGATACATTCTCTGTGATAATAAATATATATTTTATTTATCTATCATTGAAATATTATTCAATAAATCAATTTAACAGTGACTGTTGTTTTAGATTATTTTGCTCGGCGCCCTCTTAAGGATGTACTTGTTTCTAAGAGCTGAGTCTAGGTTCAAAAACGATAAAAAAACTGGATGGCCCAAATGCTGACCAAATTGCATAATAAAGTAGAAAGGAATACTTACAAAAATAAGATTGTACTCCGTATGATAAGTTTTAGAAACGGGTCTTTTTCACAAGTAATTTATTTCTAGGTGTCAGATCCGGGTGGTCGTGTCGTTCGTGCCGCGTGTGCCAAGTGTGCCGCGGGGACGTGTGGGCGAGTGCGGGGGCGGAGTCGCGCGCTGTCACCTGCGAACATTGCGACAAGTTATACCACGCCTCCTGCCTGAGACCTGTCATGGCGACTGTGCCTAAGTACGGATGGAAGTGCAAGGTGAGTGTTGATTAGAAATTCAGACGTAATGCAGCATCATCTCTGATGGATAAAATCTGCAACGAAGATATCCGTCATAGATCGTAGGTGACCGACATAGCCTGCCGAATCAGGAAGTTGAAGTGGCAGTGGACTGGCCATATTTGTAGCCGACGTGATAACCGTTGGGGCCGTAAGGCATTGGAATGGAGACTACGTACAGCAAAGCGTAGCGTAGGCCGCCCTCGTGCCCGCTGGACTGACGATCTGAAGGACATTGCGGGTGGCGGCTAGATGAGGATGACTGAGGGCCGCCAAGAGTGGTGTAATATTGGGGAGGCCTATGTCCAGCAGTTGACGAATACGGGCTGATGGATGGATGGATGGATGGATGAGTGCAGCATCATCAGAAGAGACTTGTTGCGTTTATTTTAAGGAAATAAATTATGTCTTATGTCTTATTTATTATAAACTTTAAAATATCTTGCTTGTGGTATCTATTTCAATAGTTTCTACCAAAATTATGTGAACTTTGAGCGAGATGTATCATTCGCTTTTTTCTCAGTTGAAGCGTTACTTCAGTCTCAAAACTTCATTCTAAAATTACTAACTAAGTTACTAATATAAATAATAACTAACTAAGTCACCTTGTATATTTATATATATGTATATACGAGTATATCTAGTAGTGAATCTTAGTACAAACGCTCTGATTCAAACTCACGCACACAGATGCGTGGTCTACGTGTCATCTCAGCGAGGTTCAGTGGAGTCTCCATATTAATCTCGGCGCGGCGGCGTGTAGAGCACGCGTCTGCGTATATGAGTTCGAATCTGAGCGTTTGTACTAAGTTTCACTAATCTATAGATATATTTACTCTGTCACGGTCCCTGCCCTACACTGATGATGTCAGTACCTCAGCCGAGATCTTAGCGGTGTGCAAGAGAAAGGTAGCAGGAAGCGAATTAATTAGTATCAACCTAAATTAACCCATTTATTACTAACCACCCCGCTTATGCCTCCACGAGGGATTTCTGCCAAGATTTCGAGCGATCGGCTTTAAAGTTTGCACACAAAAACCGGTTTTTTGGATGGAATTCATCCTAAAAATCGTTTGAGCGGTTATAATGGCATACTAATTTGAACTATGTTTGCGGCCTGAAAGAAGATGTCGTAGAACAGAAAAAGGAATGCTTCGGTGGTTTGTGGACATGTGAAGAGGATCAACGAAAGTAGAGTGACGAAAGAAATTTATGGTGTGGACGGTACAGCTCAACCAGGCCGCCCTAGAAGGACGTATGCTGACCAAATCGGCGACATACTGAAAAAGAACAAAGTCAAAAGTACCCTGAATAGAAGTGTTTGTATGAGTAGATTGATGGAAGTGTGAAAGAGATGTGTCAGGATCGTAGAAGATCCTGTCTCTGCCTACTCCTTTGAGTTATTTATTCTATTAAGAAGTATGTGCTCTTGGCAAAGAACGTTGATTGGATTTCACCTTGTATAATATATATTTTACCTATCATTTTAATCGTGTATATATACAAGGTGACTTTTAGATCATCGTTCAAATTCATACTGGAGGCTTGGTAAGTGATCAGCATCATGAATCGATAACAATTTTTGTAAAATTCATAAAATTAAATTTCGACTTCCCATAATAATTCACTCCCAGTCCTGAGTGAATCACTATGGGGAGTCGAAATTTAATTTTATGAATTTTACAAAAATCGTTATTGGTTCACGATGCTGATCACTTACCAAGGCTCAAGTATGAGTTTGGACGATGTTCACAAATTCACCTTGTATATTGCTACATTAATTAAATCAACCTTTAATTTAGTTCATGTACATTTATTATTTTATTACAAATATAGATTAAATTTGACTTGTAAAAAGTGTATTATATATACCTACGAAGTTGATGGTCGTGATTGTCGGCACTTGGTGGAACTTATGACACATTGTAATTAAAATACACTTGTACTTGCGCAAGGGAAATATGAAACTGTAAAAGTGAATAACTATTTTGGCGGCAGAATGTTAAAGCGCAAAATTCCAATGTTATATAATGAAATGCCTATTCATATAAGATCTGAACAAAATAAAAATAAATTCGCGAAGTTATATAAAACTTACCTTTTACAAAACATGAAAACATTGACAGCTTAAAATAGCATTTTATTATTTACTATTAATGTACCTAACTACTTATAATTTAGTACATAACTATCTAATTTATAGAAAAAGAAGTGCGACTCCCTCCCCACAGACAAACCAAATTTCTACTTGGTTTTGTGGGATGTATTTAGATTAAGTTATCTTTGAAATAAATAAACATATTCATTCATTCATTCATTCACTTGTCCACTTTTGTACGGGAACAATAACAATAACATCTTATTTAATTTTATTATCTATAAAACCTTTGAAAATGCTTATACAGCGAAACCAGTCAGGTTAAAAGTAATAATAATATAAAGTGGACAAGTACAAGTGTATTTTAATCACAATATATACCTACTTTGAAAAATAAAGAATTTGAATTTGACGGGGTGATAAATCGTCTATAAATGGTTCCAGTGTTGTCGCGTGTGCTCTGACTGCGGGTCTCGGTCGCCGGGCGCCGGTCCCTCCTCGCGCTGGCACGCGCACTACACAGTCTGCGACAGTTGCTACCAGCAGCGGAACAAGGGCTCCTGCTGCCCGCTCTGCCGCCGCGCGTACCGAGCCGTCGCGCACCGGGATATGATCCGGTGTGTCACGTGTAAGAGGTAAACGAACACCTTCCGACATTCTCATAGAGCTTGTTAACGTACTCAGGGTAAAAAACAAACCATGGTGAGACTTCGTCTTTCGTCCGTACGTCTGGATGTATGTACGAGGGTGCATTTTTATATTCGCGGAATGGGTAGGTAATTAATAAATGAGGGTACTTTCCTTAGTCGTAACTGGTTAAGTAGCTCATTATTAGTATAAATAGAATGTTTTGTTTTAATCGGGCCATTACTATTTGAATTATCGTCGATCAAACAACTCAGTTGGGAAGAACATTGTGAAAAATGGAGAAAATCGAGCACCGCGCTGTCATAAAGTTCCTTACCAAGCAAGGTAAATCGGTTCAAACCATACTAGAAGAGATGTCATCCGTTTACGGGGAGTCTTGCCCCGGTAAAATCATGGTTTATAAGTGGCATACCCTTTTTAAGAAAGGCAGGGCCTCACTTGAAGATGATCCTCGGCCAGGACGGTCGATCGAGGTGACCACTCCGGAAAATGTTGATAGATTATAAAAATAAAGGTGTCTCCATAACCGGAGAATACTACGCTTCAATCTTAGAGCGATTAAAGGAAGCAATCAAGGCAAAAAGAAGGGGAAAATTCACCAAAGGTGTCCTCCTTCTGCACGACAACGCGCCTGTGCACAAGAGCCGTGTTGCGTTGGCTTCCCTGCATAAGGTGGGCTTCGATATTTTGGTTCATCCACCCTACAGTCCTGACCTGGCTCCCAGTGATTATTATCTCTTTCCAAAAATGAAAAAAGAACTTCGGGGGAAGAAGTTCTCAAGCGATGAAGAAGTGAAGGAAACAGTTTCAGCTTATTTTTCAGACAAAGAAAAATCATTTTTTTTTGAGGGTATACATAAGCTAATTGAAAGATCTGAAAAATGTATTAGGGTTGCAGGTGAATATATTGAAAAGGAAAAATAAACTTGTATTTTTATTTCCACGTCTTACCCCCGATTCCGCGAACTCAAAAACGCCCCCTCGTATGTCCAGCGGGTCTACCGCGTAATTCTGATTTGTATCAGCTTCAAGCAAATGCATGC
Source organism: Ypsolopha sequella (assembly GCA_934047225.1). Classification (NCBI taxonomy): domain Eukaryota; kingdom Metazoa; phylum Arthropoda; class Insecta; order Lepidoptera; family Ypsolophidae; genus Ypsolopha; species Ypsolopha sequella. Next base: position 23,584,906 of record OW203984.1, on the reverse strand, counting down.
GAAATTCAACGCGTGCAAAAGAGATGGCATGTTAGGCGGGTGTCGTCGCACGCACGACAAATCTCAATCTCAAGTTGATGTTGATGAAAATCAGAATTACGCGGTAGACCTGCTGGTCTCAGATTTTTTGCACCGTTTAAGCTAGAGAGTGGAAACTTGGAACAAAATTAGCATTTTCTTGCCCACACAATATGGTAAATTCGAATAAAAAAGAAAACAAAAATGTTGTTACCATAATAAAGAACGATTTCTTTTTACTAGTTTTTTTTTTCATTTTGTTGCCAGAAGGATCATCTGCGAAATTAATGTATTAAAATTTTTGGAAAAAGTTACGATAATAGACAATTACGCAAAGATGACAGGAAAACATAGCGAACAAGATTAACAAATTTTGAAATATCGATGGCGATAGCTGTAAACTACATCGAAATATATTTTGCAAAACCCTTGGCGCTAGAGTTGCACGCGTATAGATAGCAATGGAGTTAAGTAACAGGCCCAGCGCAAACACATTGACCCTAAGACACACAGGTGAGTGATTGATAATGGTGTCGATTCGGCATAACACGACTTAACTTATGGTGCCTCGGCTTATCAATAGCTTACCTACCGATCTTTGCAATAGTTTGACTCCTATTAATATTAAGTTTAAATTAAAAAACATTTTCTTGATTCAAATATTTCATCATAACTATCTATTCTACGTTCTTTTAAAAATTTTTCGCTTACCTAGCTCCAGTAAAAGATAACAAATTACTATGTATACATTTATAATTTTAGCTGTTTATTGTAAGCAAAGTGATAAATTATTATTTTGCTCTCATAGCTAAGTGTAACGTGACTCACGATAGCACAAGTTGTGGTTTTTAGCTGCTATTATTATTTTCTGTTATAATTTTGTGTAAATGGTAAATAAATAAAAAAAACTTATTTGACAGGACTAACCTTATTTTAAGCGTCCTGTCTTTTTCTTTCTGTATCGAAAAGACAAAGACAGGACACTCAAAATAAGGTTAGTCCTGTCAAATAAGTTAATTTGTGTTGCGCCGAATCGACACCAATATAAAAAAATACTTAATAAATAGTGTATGTGTGTATGTATTGACCAAGCATTTAACATCTCATCTATCACTCACCTGTGGGTCTTAGGATCAAAGTGTTTGCGTTGGTTACTTATCTCCTTTGCTGTCTCTACATGACCGGTATATTTTTTTTTCGCATCTTGTCATAACATACCTATACAGCCAGCTATCTACAAGACTTTTCCATGTATCAGGTACGTGCACGGAACATGCGACGTGGACGCAGATCCGCAACAGCACCGCCTGAAGAAGGAACAAAACCCCCACTACGAGTACAACTGTCCGATCTGCAAGACTCAGATGCAGTTCACCGGCTCCAAGGGTGGCTGTGAGTTGAACCAAATATAAAGTTCAGGCCAGTGATGCGGGCGCGCGTGAAGCCATCTCCCTTTCCTCGGCAAAGTTCCGAGAATGCGCGAACTGCGACGCCGTCTCACTTTTTAATTACTTAAGCATATTTGCCAGTGGTTTGTGTTTAACTGAACACCAAAATTAATAAATGACCACCATTAAAATTAGTAAATGAACACCAAAATTAGTATATCACCAAACGTTTAACCCCATTTGTAATGTTTTAAATTGCCATATTGATTCTTCCGGGCAGATCATATTTTTGTGAAAACTAACGACGTCGCCTCGCTCCGCTCCGCTTCGCTCGGCTCCTCATTTTATCTTACATGTCAACCTAACACGCTCCTCGCTTCGCTTCGCTCCGCTCGTCGTCGCACCTATTTTTTACCGGCATTTACAAATTTTGGTGCTCACTATATTATTTTTGGTCGAAGTGTATGGGATATCAAAGTTTATTTTGGTGGTCATTATATTTTTTCCCTTTGCCAGTTGTGGATTCTACTCTATCCTTCTAAATAATTAATCTATCGGTTTTGTAATAAAACGCCGATGTCCGACAAATAGTGTTCATATCATACAGTGCGACTAATTCCGCCTTTGTACTGGTCCGAACTGTATTGAACCTTTCAACCTTTTGACTAAAATTTATTATTTGCCTTTACTTATTTTTATAACAACTACGTAACATTGCAGTAGCAGCCGTTCGACAAACAATTTCTCCCTTCATCTATTGTATTATTATAATTTTCAATGCATGTGCTCGTAAAGGCCTCTTTTTATGCATCAAAACCGAACAAAAAGTCGATTATTTTGCCCTAGGGCTTTATTATTATTATTTTTTTAAATTTGTTTACAATGTTTGGCTAACCTGCAGCCTTTCCTGTGTACCATAGACGTTATACTTTTTTTTTCCACTGTTTAACGGCTCTGGATACAGTCCTTTTGAGCCAATTATAATTTAAAGTTCACAAGATTATATTTGTTTTCATTTCCTCACACTATGCATTGAAAAATGTAGTATGATACACGGGCGTAAAAGCAATAAATTACTCGGTTCCTTTGCGCCCTTGTAGCATAAACTACTATTGTATGCAGGTAGCTATCAGTATTTATTTGTTCCTGCTTTTGTGGGTATAATCTCATGCACGAATATGAGTATTATTCACGAATTGTAGTATCAGGACAAACTCATGTGAGTTTATTGATACTATTCATCATGTTATAAAATTATGAATAAATAAAAAAAAAACCGAGATTTCCTCCCTTCGCGTCACGTTCTTTTATGCTCTCCATAATATGAGGAAATCATTCTTATATATAGGTACTACTATTTAAGTTTGATTGGAATTCGCTTAGATTAAATTATTTTAAGGTGTGTCAAACCATTTCGAGATTTCGGTTTAAAAGCCGTATTTTCGAACTTGTGATCCAAAAACCTCATGATGATTAATATTTTTACGAAAAACCTGCGACTTCCATGTGCCTTCGTGTGACGTCACTTGAGAAATGGCTGTTTAGAAATGTGTATATATTGTGTGTATAATTATTATAATAATTTGCTTCCGACTGATTTGACAGCTGGATGACAGATCAGTAGATAGACAGAGACAGACCACATTTTTGGAAGCAACCACACATCACGATCAGTATAATGTCTAAAATGCTCAAGTGACGTCATATCGGACAGTTGTTTAAAAATCATAAAACAATAATGGTTAATTTATATACAAAAATATTGAAAACCATGTCCAAAAACAACGTATACTCCCTGAAAAAAAAAATGAAAAAAATTCTTTTATAAATTAAGCTATGGGAATTCAAATATCTCTTACTAGTAAAATGTTAGATTTGATCGATTATGTGTAAAATTATGAAATAGATCACGGTGAATTAGATATGCCCTGTAACTACTATGGTGTAGTAGTGCCATAATATCGTGAGTGAAAAGGGGATGTACGAGTTTACATTTCCCAATTGACACTCTTATATTAAACGTAACCGAGTAATTTATTTCTCTTTCTTTATTTTTTCAATGCATAGTGTGAGCAAATAAAACAAACATAATCTTGTGGACTTTAAATTATGATTGGCTCAAAAGGACTGTATCCAGAGCCGTTAAACAGTGGAAAAAATCCATTACATTTATGGTACACAGGAAAGGTTGCAGGTTAGCCAAACATTGTAAATAAAAAAATTTAAAAATAATAAAGCCCTAGGGCAAAATAATCGACTTTCTGTTCGGTTTTGATGCATAAAAAGTGAGCCTTTACGAGCACTTGCATTGAAAAAATATTTGTCATATCAGTGGAGATACTTACATACATTCGCTTGAACGTGATTGGATATTTCAGCTTTCGAGGAAGACACGATGGCATCGACGTCTCAAGACTCGTCGTTCGCTGACGACAATTCTCAAGAGCAAGATCCTCTGGCGATAGAACCGAAGGTATCATCCGACATCACCCATTTATTTTTCACTGGTTATTAATTACTAGCTGATGCCCGCGACTTCGTCCGCGTGGAAGAAGATAATGCGGCCGGTAGGATTCCCGCAGTTAGAAAGTATCCAGTTTTTAGTTAGATAATAAAGACGATTCTTAAGGTTTTAAAAAATGTAAATTCCTAGAATCGATAAATGACAATAACTTTTTTTTCCGTCGTTCGATTTTAATGAAGTAAAGCCTATATTCTAATCCAAATTGAGCCCCGTCCAACTGTGAAAACTACATCAAAATCCGTTCAGTAGTTTCGGAGATGTGCGCGAAGAAACAGATTCTATTTTTATCACTTTTGTCCAATGTACAAACAGCGGGTTCTACTATTTTATTATATGTATTGATGATAATGAACATTATATGATTTATGGTGAAATGCATCGCTTTGGTTACTCTAAACATTACAGGGGATCTAAAAAGGCCGACTTGGGTGAATCATAAAATGATTTGAAAGTAGGATGGAGTCAGAGATTTTTCACGCGTGCAAAAGAGACGGCATTAGAACGGAATCATAATATGATTCATCCAAAGCGGCCTTTTTAGAGGACCTGACTGCATTACAAACTAGAAAAGGTCAATTCGCTTAGATTAAATTATTTTAAGGTGTGTTAATTCGAAAAACAATTTCGAGATTTAGGTTTAATAAGCCGTATTTTAGAACTTGTGGTCTAAAATCTCATGGTGATGAATATTTTTCCATTTGCCTTCGTGTGACGTCACTTGAGAAATGTCTGTTTAGAAATGTGTCCTTTGCTATCAAGATAAATTTATAAAAATTTGCTTCCGACTGATTTGACAGCTGGATGACAGATGAGTGACAGACAGAGAAAGACCACTTTTTTTATAAGCAATCACACATCACAATCATTATAATGTCTAAAATTCTCAAGTGACGTCATATCGGACAATTCTTTAAAAATTATTAGAAAATAATGGTTGATTTATATACCAAAATAATGAAAACTGTCCTAAAATGGCGCATACCCTCTGAAAAAAAAAAACTCTTCAAAATTAAGCTTTAGGAATTTCAAGTAAGACAAATATTTTGAAAAATATTCTCGGTCTACGTTTCGAACCTGCGACCTCTGGTTTACACGGCAAGTACTCTACAGATTGCGCCACGTAGGTACTAATCCTAGACCGTTGAATTTTTCTATTTTTTGTAACTGCTTGATACACCAGCAAGTAATGCACATACTGAACGCTTACGAGGGCGCTATGTGATTTCACGCTTTGTTCATAGAAACAGATGGCGCTGTCATCGCTAATATACGTGACTATTATAAAGATTATATGATTAATAATTAAATTCATCGCTTTGGATACTCTTCTTTTTAATATTTGATTTGAAATTTGTTTCTAATTGATCTTTTCTAGATTGTAATGCAAAATGATAATGGGTTTATAGCTTCAAGTGTTATTGAATAGTACATTGTTCACCGAGGGAAGAAAGGGAAAGATTACCAACGAGGGTGTAGTTTGAGGCCCGAGGCGAAGCCAGGGGCCTCAATACACACGGGTTGGGAATCGCACTTTCTCCCGAGTGATACATAGTGCTTCATACTACACCTGTGAGGAAATAGTATAATTTTACTTTTAATCAAGATACAATAAAAGAAACCGACTGACTCGCGTGCGATTGTCACTTTTTATTTTCTTCTTATTTTTTATTATGTACAGGAAAAACAAGTGGCCAGTATCATTTTTCGAGTTTTATGTACGAGTTCGCAAAATAACACTGGCCACTTGCTCATTCTTTATGTTATTAAAAAAAAAAACAGCACGTTAACAATGGATTTGCATATACTTTTTCTGCCCGCTCAAGCACGTTAACAATGAATTTTCATACACTTTTTCCGCCCGCATATTTGTATGACAGTAATGATGTATTTTCTGCATCGTTTTCAAAAAAGTAAGAAGGTACTTTCCAAGCAGGTGTAGTATAAATATATTTTTTTACATCATTTGATACTGTCCCTTGTAGCCCGACGTTGGCCTGGGAAAAGGCAAGCCCTACACTGTTTCATCAAAAGTGGCCAAAAAGAAAATGAGCGGCTACAAGTTAAAGGGAGGGTACCCTCCGGCCGGCAAGTTTGGCTTTCAAAAACGGCAAAGGTCTACCGGCGTAGAGTTCGGAAGGAAGAGAGGCAGTAAGCCTAAGATGCGAGGTGTCTTTGGAGTACCGGGGTTGGGGCTGCAACGACCACAAGCGCCGGACAATAAGACTGCGGAGGATGATCCTGGTAACTATATTTTTGTATATTGTTAAAACACTAACAGGTGGTAGAGCTGATGCCGGGCTCGACTGTGGTGGTACCACCATCTTACTTGGAGACCCCCTCGAAGTAATTCGGGGGAGAGTGAGAGGACAGCTCACATGCAAAAAACCAGAAAGCCCACCATGCCTGGGACCGATGGATGGCGGTATATCCATCCCTAATAGCCGGGCTTTATATGGAACAGACTGGTGATGGGCAGCGGCGTCACTGGTGCGAGGGTTCCGGCACCGTGCTCACCAACCCGCGTGCCCAGCGTGTGTGAGTATGGGCAATTCTTCTAAGATGACCGCCGGTAGTGGTAAAGTCCTGGAAAGGCTTATGCCCAGCAGTGGACGAACTAGGCTGATGGATGGATGGATTAAAATACTAGAAAAAGGATGATGGGAGCGTCTGCCTTTAGCCGGGTTTGTTCCTACTTCATCATTCAGTCCACATCCACCCACTATTGGACATAGGCCTCTTCTCCACGCCATTTTCGTCGGTCTATTGCCAGATCCATTCATTGCCCATCAACAGCCCTGACGATATCGTCTCGCCATCGGGCCATCGGTCTACCCACTGAACGCTTTCTCAGCCTCGGCAGCCACTCTCTAACTGCCCTAGTCCACTGTCCGTCTTCCCGTCTAGCCAGATGTCCCGCCCATCTCCACTTGAATCTCGTGATTCGTTTACCGACATCCTCGACTCTAGTTCGTTGTCAAATCTCGACGTTCGATACGTGATCCACAAGAGAGATGCCTAGCATGTGTTCCTACTTAGGTAAATGTTTATTGAGTATTTGATTAAGAGGGCGCCGAGCAAAATAATCTAAAACGACAGTCACTGTTAAATTGATTTGTTGAATAATATTTCAATGATAAATAAATAAAATATATATTTATTATCACAGAGAATGTATTAACACTTCCGCCGCAGCGAATATTAAAAATAACTTATGGTGTAAGAAACAAATCTTATCTAAAGTAGGAACAAAATATAAAAAAGGTATTGGGGTTTTAGTCATTTCAATAACTTAACTGTCGAATTTTGTCTCAACCACAATTCAAGACAATCACAAACGTTATAAAACATAATTGGCCCGTTTCACATTTTAAAAATTTTGTCTGGTAAATTAAATATGATTTTTTCTGTTAAATTCAATAAATACGACCACGATAAAAAACTACCACGAGAGAACAAGCGAGGTGTCTAATCGTTCTACGCTCGGCGTAGCCTTAAAATTCTCATTGAAGGAAAACGCGATTGGATGAAATTTTCTCGATAGAATTGAATTCCGAAAAGACCTCTAAATTGTTTTATTTTTTCCTGTAATTCTGAAATCATAACTAATTTCATTGTGAAATTGCATTCAAAATGTGGATATTATGTATTTGTAATGTCTCCTTGAAAATAAAAAGTAGCATTTTTTTTACCTTATCATGTCCCTTATTTCCCAAACTAGAGAACCGAAAAACGTGAAAATATTTATAGTAATAGGTTATTACGTAAAGATTACAAGGAAAATGTACTGGTTAAGGTATTAGGGTTCCGTACTCAGCAGGTGCCGCGAATTGTTTGACAGGTGCTACCGTTTTAGCTGCTTGTGTTGATCGCTTTAATGTTGCTATGGCATCTATATTTTTGTTATTTACCATAATATTTTTAGGATTCCGTACCCGTATTGTGTGGTGGTACGAAACCCTTTGTGCGCGAGTCCGACTCCCACGTGCCCAGATTATATTTATAATGTTTTATTAATTTATGATTAAATTCCAGGTGTAGAGAACAAGCTGGTGCTATGTTCGAGCAAGGACAAGTTCGTCCTGACACAAGACTTGTGTGTCATGTGCGGCGCGGTCGGTACGGATTCAGAAGGGTGTCTGATCGCCTGCGCTCAGTGCGGACAGAGTTATCATCCGTATTGTGTCAACATTAAGGTACTATTTTCGTTGAACGTTAAGAGGCCGGCGGACGATCATAGTTCATACAAACGGAATACCAAAATCATTTGTAAATTATACACATTATTAAGGAAGTGTGCATTTATTCCGGTTGGATTACGTAATATTTAGGTTCCCAAATGTCTATTTTGAATGAACACTGATTGAAAGACGAAATTATAAGGAATTAAAAATTTTCAGAGATAACTTATTTTTGACATATTTCATGTTTAAATCAGTGTTCTTATACAATAGATATTTGGGAACCTAGATATTCTGTAATCCAATCGGAATAATTACTCCCTACCTTAAGAATATGTATGATTTATAAAAGATTTTGGTATTCCTGCGCCGGCCTCTTAAGCATTAAATTTCTCTTGAGTGTTTCATACAAAGAATCGTTTGAGTAATCGAAATACAGTACCTAGCGTACAATATGTAATGGTAAATGGGCTAAGGATAGTGGTACACAAAAGCGTACACAGTTCGACAACATAATAATACCGACAGTCTCGTTCTATCGTTTCATATATTCTTCCGGATGTGTTTCATGTTAAAATTGCTGGTTTATATCACTAAGATTAGGGTGAGTGTCCATCATAACGAAATATATATAACAACTAAAGGATTGGCTTGTCTAAAATAGATCTTTTATTTTTCTACTAAAGATTCAACTTTATGAAAAGTCAAAATTGTAAAAAATTAAAAAGTTTACATTTTGGGAATTTCAACATTAGAAGAAGTCAACATCATGTTCCTAAAGGGGACTGTCATGCTAGACTCTTATATGAGTAATGTCATGTTGTCAGTTTAAGTATGTCAGAAGGTGCTAGATATACCTCATTGAACAGCCTCTTATATGAGTAATGTCATGTTGTCTGTCTAAGTATGTCAGAAGGTGCTAGATATAGCACATTGAACAGCCTCTTATATGAGTAATGTCATGTTGTCTGTCTAAGTATGTCAGAAGGTCCTAGATATACCACATCGAACAGCCTCTTATATGAGTAATGTCATGTTGTCTGTCTAAGTATGTCAGAAGGTGCTAGATATACCACATTGAACAGCCTCTTATATGAGTAATGTCATGTTGTCTGTCTAAGTATGTCAGAAGGTGCTAGATATACCACATTGAACAGCCTCTTATATGAGTAATGTCATGTTGTCTGTCTAAGTATGTCAGAAGGTGCTAGATATACCACATTGAACAGCCTCTTATATGAGTAATGTCATGTTATCTGTCTATGTATGTCAGAAGGTGCTAGATATACCACATTGAACAGCCTCTTATATGAGTAATGTCATGTTGTCTGTCTAAGTATGTCAGAAGGTGCTAGATATACCACATTGAACAGCCTCTTATATGAGTAATGTCATGTTGTCTGTCTAAGTATGTCAGAAGGTGCTAGATATACCACATTGAACAGCCTCTTATATGAGTAATGTCATGTTGTCTGTCTAAGTATGTCAGAAGGTGCTAGATATACCACATTGAACAGCCTCTTATATGAGTAATGTCATGTTGTCTGTCTAAGTATGTCAGAAGGTGCTAGATATACCACATTGAACAGCCTCTTATATGAGTAATGTCATGTTGTCTGTCTAAGTATGTCAGAAGGTGCTAGATATACCACATTGAACAGCCTCTTATATGAGTAATGTCATGTTGTCTGTCTAAGTATGTCAGAAGGTGCTAGATATACCACATTGAACAGCCTCTTATATGAGTAATGTCATGTTGTCTGTCTAAGTATGTCAGAAGGTGCGAGATATACCACATTGAACAGCCTCTTATATGAGTAATGTCATGTTGTCTGTCTAAGTATGTCAGAAGGTGCTAGATATACCACATTGAACAGCCTCTTATATGAGTAATGTCATGTTGTCTGTCTAAGTATGTCAGAAGGTGCGAGATATACCACAGCCTCTTTTTTCGTTTGTCCAAAAACTGGGTACTAAACATTGTATTTGAGTAATTTAAATACTACTTCTAATAACCTAAGTCTAAGACATCTCACGTGATTTAGTAAATCCGTACATGTATTTTTGTCAGTTAGCGGTATAACCCAAAAAATACTCTTCCAGTTGAATTATTTGGTAAATAAGTGCAAGCATAGATAATGATCCCAGGCAAAAACTCATCGTTAGTACACCATTTACTACTTTCAGACTTTATTGCATGATTGTGTAGTGTTTGTGGGTCCTAATCTTGTAGCTCCTACATGATCTCTATTGATCACCAGGTATCCCAAGTGATAGTGACACTCGGCTGGCGCTGCCTGGACTGCACGGTCTGCGAGGGGTGCGGGTCGCGGGGGGACGACGCGTTGCTAGTGCTCTGCGACGACTGTGACACCGCCTGGCACACTTACTGTGCCAAACCGCAGCTCACCGAAGTGCCTAGGGGCAGCTGGCGGTGCGAGAGGTGCAGGAGGTGCTTGGTCTGTGGCACTAAGGATACGGCGGTGTGGTGCGATAATTATACCGGTGAGTTACCCGTAGTTTTTCCTGTTCATGAGCGGTGGTAGGACTTCAATGTCGAAATCCGAGTTCGAATCCTGCCGATCAAGAATCCACCAATGATGAAATACTTACCACTTGCTAAACTAAATTTTTCAGAGTTTATTAGATTTTTATGTTTTTTTTCATCCGCCGATCAAAAGTCTAGCAGCACTAAAGTCTAGCAGTTCCGATACATCCGTTTGTAGCCACAGAAAAGGTGTAAAATTGTAACGAAATCTAGATGGCGTTGCTAAATCCTCTAACGAACACGATGCTAAAAAAGACCGATTGCTGACGCTAGTGGTACAGCGATGTCACGTAACATAAAAATAATTGTCACTTCGATAATAGATGGCGCCGAAATATTCACTGTTAGTGTTGCCAACTTAGCGCCATCTAGTTTTTCAAAGCAAAGCTATTACAGCTTGTTAACCATGAGAGTTTACATGCAGCCAATTAAACAAATTATGCTTATTTGCAACACTTGGCGACACCTAGAGTTGTAAGGGCGCATAAAAATTTAAAATGTATGGGAGTTGTCGGTCTATACGTAGTAATACTTATTTTAGTCTATAATACTACTAAGCTGATCCTTTATGCGTATATCTGGAAAACGATTAGTTAAACCTAACTCCATACGTACATATACACACACTTGTCACCCAGAGGGGTAAGAAGACACTACATATTTCCCTCAGCTACGATGCTTCCTAACACACCGCGTTCGCCTCTTCCACATCCATCAATCTACTCATACAAGCTCTCTCTTCTATTCCGTTTGCTAATTAATATCTAATATTAATCTTAACTACATTATAATAATGTTAAAACTCGCGTGAGCTGACATACTAAATTATTATTATATACGGCTTGAACACTCACGTGTGATTGTTGTTGACTATATGCCGACCGTTTCACCAATACAAATAGTCAACAATAATCACACGTGAGTGTTCAAGCCGTATGTAATAATAATATAACTACATTATATTCCGTTGACTCATTACTTTACTCTAATTGGTTGCAGAATGCGGCCCGTGCGCGTCATTTGTGATGTGTTCGGTATGTTCGGAGCCATATTCTGACGGTGAACTCATCATCCAATGCTTCAAGTGTCGTCGCTGGCTTCACGGGGCATGTGACAACATCAGGCAGGAAAATGAAGCGGAAGTCTGCTGCCGAATAGGGTAAAGTTTACATATTTTTTCGATATTATTTTATTTATTTTCTGGCCCGGGAAATTTTTTCAAATTCTTGTCTTTGGATTTGTTTCTGATTGATATTTTCTAGTTTGTAATGCACTCTAAATAATATTTAGATTATTTTATTTATTTATAACACTTTTTCACATTTGCACAAACAACTTAAAGACAAAAAACAATTAAACATGGTGTACAAGGGTGACACTTATTGCTAATAGCAATATCTTCCAGGCAACCCTTGGTAGCTAACAGAAAGATGAACAAATTAACATGTGGAGGTGTAAATACCAATCAGGTAGTATAATAGGGAGATCAAGATTAAAATATAAACCTAAATATCTAAGACATAAACTTACATATAAAAATACATGAACATACTTAAATAAATGAATACATATCTATAAAATATACACATATTACACATACATATATAAATAATAAATAAACATAAAAAATTATAATAATATTGGATATTTGAGTTCTAAAATGGGTACTCTGTTGAGAAAAATCGTTTCACTTTTATTTTAAAGTGATTTGTATTTTTCAATGCCTGAATTGACACTGGTAAGCGATTCCAGAGTCTTGTAGCGTGTACCGAAAATGGGTCACTGTAAAATAATGTTCTGTTTTCTGGAATAGCTATCCTGTGACTGTTGCGGGAGCGCATTTCACGCCCGCGTTCATAAATACCTATATACGAGGGTGAATCCAAAAGTTCTAAGCCCGACCGTGAAAATGAAAGAAAAGTGGGTTCAAAATTATTTTTATTTTTCGACATAGTCTCCATCTAGATCAACACACTTCTTCCACCTGACCTGCAACTTGTTTATACCCTCGAAAAAAAATGATTCCGGAAGGTCGTCAAAATAGTCATTAACTGCGACTATCACTTCTTCTCTAGTCGAATATTTAGATCCCCCCAAGTGTTTTTTTAAATTTGGAAAGAGATGATAGTCAGAGGGGGCTAAATCCGGCGAATAAGGTGGGTGGGGCAGCAACTCGTAACCACATTCATGGATCACAGCCATCGTTTCAACCGAAGTGTGAACTCGTGCATTGTCTTGATGAAACAAAACTCTCTTACGCAACATCCCCGGCCGTTTTTCTTTTATTTCTTCGCGGAGTTTTCGTAATAGGTTACAATAATAGCGTGAATTTATAGTTTCACCTTTAGGTAAATAATCCAATAAAATAACTCCCTTCGAATCCCAAAAAACAGATGCCATGACTTTGTTGGCTGACAAAACGCACTTTGCCTTTTTCGGCGTGGGTGAGCCAGATATTTTCCACTGTTTGGATTGCTGTTTTGTTTCAGGAGTATGGTGATGAACCCAGCTTTCATCCATGGTAACAAAACGAGACATAAAATCCTCAGCATCTGCCTCAAAAAGTTCCAAACAGTCACGCGAAATAGTGAATCGGACTTGTTTTTGGTCAGCTGAAAGCAATCTTGGGACCCAGCGAGCAGAAACCTTACGGAACCCCAATTCTACAGTTATAATGTTTTGCACTCGGCCATAACTGATGCCTGTGATCTCAGCTATCCTACTAATGGTCAATCGTCGGTCACCTAGGATGAGATCACAAATTTTGTCAGTGTTTTCTTTAGTGGTAGACGTTGAAGGCCTTCCGCTCCTTGGGTCATCTTCAATGGTCTCCCGACCGCGTTTAAATTCAGCTACCCACTTTTTGACAGTGGAATACGATGGAGAAGATTCCCCTAATGTTGTTTCCATATCTTCATGAATCTCTTTAGGTGAAAGACCTTTTTTATTGAGGTACTTAATCACAGCACGGTGTTCAATTTTCTCCATTGTGAAAAATCCCGTCAGACTGCGTTAAACAAAATATCACAAAAAAATAATAGCTTGCAGTATCGAACTTCAACTTCACACAATCAATCACGAAAAAAAATACTAACAAATGACGGTAGATTTACAAAGATTTGATACCTCTTTGTAGGTCGGGCTTAGAACTTTTGGATTCACCCTCGTATTATCTCTATAACGGCCAGCCAGACCAAAAAGACAATGGCGGGACGATCTCCATTAATTTTTACAAGGGTAGTCGGAAGTGGCGCAGGACCGCGGTATGTGGTATCAGCAATGGGAGGCCAGCAGTGGAACACTTTATAGGATGCATAAAAAAACATCCCGTTGACAATACTATTGAAATCTGTAGTGTGTATAGTTGCAGAAGTACACAAGTTCTTTTGGTTTTATAAATATCAACACAAATAATGTAATACATAATATTTTTATTTGGGCAGGTAATCCTGAGAGAAACTGTTCAGCATATGGTTGACTCCAGCTTTGGAATGGTTTTAAATAGTAAAACATCTAATATCACACCATATTCCAGCTACAACTGCTGCCTGTGCCGCGGGCGCGACCTCCCCCCGCCTCACCTTGCCAAGGCCATCGAAGCTGCTCCTCTTCCGCCCGCGCCCCGGCCTCCGCCGCCCACACCGCAGTCCCTAGGCCTCGGGGGCGAGTACTACGTCGATGACGTGTGCCTTTCACAGAGGGGCGCTCAACATATGAAACAGCTAGAAGTAGAAATGGGGATTACTCATCAGAGGAGGAAAAGAAGGTTCAAGAATGAGGCTAACGAAAAGGAAGCCGGTAAGGAATATTATACTTGTATTCGCTTTACGTGCTGTTGCGTGTTTCAATAGCGTTATCACTAAATAAGGTAGGAAGTGTATGTGTGGCCGTTAGCGGTGCTCTAGCAAGATCGGATGCAGGGCCGCGAGAGGTCACGTGATTATCACGTGAAAATCTTGAATATGTTCGCTGGATTGGTCGCTTCAAATATCAGATCGTTGATCCAGTGGGCAGCAGCACTAGATGCTAGTAACCAGATTCGGGGTTCTAAACCTTGTCAGAAGTTTTTTTTTATTGAAGTTGGATTAACAAAAGTGTTTCAGCAAAAAGTTAAAATTAGGTTTATATGTATATAAATTAGTGAAGCGAAGCGGAGCGAGGTAACCCTCGTAGTGTTAACAGAATTCGTGAATAACACAAAAATCCTTATTGTTTTTCAATTCACGGCACCGCATCCGAACGTAATACAGTACCGTTAGCGGCAACGTATCGTCTTTTATTAGAAGTAAAACCCGGTTACCGAAAGAATGGCCCTGGCGTCGATGACGTCACTGCGATGCATGGGTACGGTGTGCAAAAAAGCATCAATAAGAATATTTATGAAACTTAAACCAATTTTTGTGAAAACTCTAGGTAACTATGTTGTGTTAGATTTGAAAACCGTAACAGTGAATGAAAATGGATAACAATACTAGTTTTATTTCAATACATCATTCTATACACAAAATGCACTTGATTTGACTTTGTTTGACTTTTCTTCCTCGAAAAATGCCAAGGCTTTTAGTATTATGTTGCGTCCATCACTATGAATAGTCTTTCCTCTCATTTTTGTGAAACACAAAACAAAGGCCCAACACAAAAGAGTAAGTAGGTAGTTACCTAATGATAACTGCCCGAAACAGTCCAATAACAAAAAATAGTCTAAAAACGTAACAATTATAACAAAACAAAAATTAAACAAAACAACTGACACAATTTAACAAAAATCTTAAGAAGGCTATTTAAAAAACTGAACGTTATATCAGAGACGAAAGTACACGCGTATCGGTGACAAACATGCGAACCATACCAACGCGACAGGACGACCGCGGGGAGGTGAGCGGAGAAGTGGGAGAGGTGTCACATTCCAGCGATGACCATTCTCTTAGTAACCGAGTTGTATATACGTTGCTGCTATTGATGGCACCGCATCCGATCTCACTAAAGCACCGCTATCTAGCGGCAACGTATACACTTCCAACAAGCTAACTGTATGTGTGTGTGCTTGTATCCTATAAAAAGTTTCTTCTATTACTTTGTGTCTGGCTGATAATTAATCTATCCGAATGGGCAAATTTACTTCAGTGCTCATAAAAGAGGCATACTTATTTGGTAACAAATAAATGAGCAATGGCAGCTTTGGTAGGACGTCAGGTTCTTAATTTAACCACAGGGGCATGCAATTTAACTGAGTCAGTTACTGAGATTGATGCGCGGTGCGGGAGGGGTAACATAGCGTGTGTGGGACGGGTGACATCGCGTCTCACGTCTCTCTTTCTCTCGCTCGCGTTAATTGACACACCCTCCCGCAGCAACAGTATCTCAAAACCTACCACTTACTGAACTGTTAGGGGAAACACTGTAGTTTGCACTTGTGTTTAAAGCTAGTCAACATCTATATAATCTCTTTAGGACGGAATTCGCTATTGACTCTCGAATGAAACATCTAACAAATCTTATATAGGCGAACATTTTTATTTGCGCCCCTTTCTATGAGATGAGTGTGTGCGCATCGGTGCAAGCGTCCCAAATCACAGGGTGGCCGTAAATAAAACGTTTCTTATCGTAATCTAAACTAGCATAAACGTCCGTACATACAGCGTACTAATCAAAGACAATTCCTAAAAAACGCCGGATTCCATGCATAAGTTCGCACGCCGCTTACGCTTTGCCAATTAGAGCTCGCCGAGCAAGTTGCCTCAGGCCAATTAGAGCTCGCCGAGCAAGTTGCCTCAGGCCAATTAGAGCTCGCCGAGCAAGTTGCCTCAGGCCTTAAAGATCACGAACGCTTAAAGTTTCTCAACTAATTCGCCTGCCAATCAGACGTCTCTTCATCGTCGTCTTTAAGGTGGATGGTCCAAGGCAATCTTCATACAAACTTATGGGAATCAATAACGATGACGGAAGTATTATTACTTAATTCTGTTACCTTTTTCCACACGTTCCATAAAATAACCAGTTTTTTTTACAAACAAACTTTTTTACAATCTGATTTTGTTATTTAAAACTTTTGTAATCCAATGTATGAAAGTTTGAAATAGCAAAATTTTTCAAATATTTAGTTCTTCAGAAAAACTGAATATTCGCGGGTGTAAAATTGATGGAACGTGTGGAAAAAGGTAACAGAATTAAATAATAATACTTCTGTCGTCGTTATTGGTTCTCACGATTTTTTTTATAAAAACTACCTTGGACCATCCACCTTAATCTGTGAGTAAAAACTTTAGACCAAGCACATTTTACCCACGTGTTTACCCGAAAAGTTAAGTCAGCTTTAAAATTGGAATCGGTTGAAATAGCATATTTGGCTGAACGATACGTGACCAAACCCATATCGCAAATCCAGCGTTTTTAGTAGTTGATACTTAACCGCCGAATTCGCAAACGTCACTTAGGGTTAGGAACCCCTTAAATATCATGCTGTGTTTAAAAATCGTCTACGAATGAACGAGACAAATGGATGTCTAGCAGCTCTTAACTTGAAAGTGACGTGTGTGTATTCGGCGGTATGCGCATCTAGTTACCGTTTCCTAGTATATTAGTATTAGTTACCTGGCGGCAGTACAGCTAACTAATAGATGTATTTATTGCCTTGCTTGGGCGGACGCTGGCTCGGACGATGTAGAAATAATGGCATCTATTGAAACAGTGGTTCAGAACGCTGACGCCGAGACAGAGGACAAAGCCGATGGTACCGCTGAAATCAAGGAGGAGCCGGGTGAGTGAGCTTGTTTATTTTTTAAGTTAACTTCCGCCGGAACTCGGAGTCTGCCGGTAAGGTTCCACACTCATGGTTATCGTAGAGAAAAGGTGGAATGCATACGGTCTAGAACCGAAATAAAAAAAATCGACCAAATTCAAATAGTTTATTTTGTAAAGTAGGTATACATAATACACTTTCTACAAGTCAAATTAAATCTTATAAAATATATGTAATAAAATAATAAATGTACACAACCTAAATTAAAGGTTTATTTAATTTGTGTAGCAATATATATATACGATTAAAATGATAGGTAAAATGTATAATTATACAAGGTAAAATCCAATCAACCGCCCGAACCCATCCCGGAGACTCGGCCAGGGACCAGGAACAAGGTTTAATGATCACCAACCGAGCCCCCAGCACGAATCCAGGCGGCCTACATACTAATAGGTTACATATATAAATACATACCTACCTTCGCCCATTCGATTAGTCTTGCTAAGAAGAATTGCAAGAAACTTAGCAAGGTCATTTCTTTTTTTTAAACATAAAACTTATACTATACAAATTACTTTAACTAAGGGATAAGAATATACAAGACAGCAGGATTTCAGGTTAATGAAAAAAAGAAAAACATATACGAGTATATCTTTGTCTACCTGACATAAACTATAGGCAAACGGGATAAGTCAATCTTCGCCCGCGTCGTTACAGGGACGCGGGGGGTGATGACAAGAAATCGCGGAGGGTGATGACAAGAAATCGCGTAGGGAGAGGGCGGCTGGCTTGTGAAAGAAAGAGAGTGCATCTCACTCTCTCTCATATCGATGTAACACAAGCCTGCCCCGCGCCCCTGGGGCGCGTTCATAAACTAGGAGTCGCGACACGGGTTCTATTGCCATCTCTATCGCACGCGTTGAAAATTGTATACGTTATCCTGCTGTCAGTGTTGGAACCTGACGAAAGTGTTAATTAATGAACGGGGGGCTGTAGCGTCGTGGGTGAAGACTGACTTATATAACTCAGCGCTGTTTGATTAGTCAAGCGCTTCCATCTTGCCTGAACCATGGAGAAGGATTTGACCGGGGCTTTTGGAGCCCGGATTTCTTGGATTCTTGATTATCCTCATCTCGAGTTAACATTGTTAATAAAAGTTGGGATTCTGGGGTTTCTACTGGAAATTAAAACAATTCTGGTAGGTTTGCTTATTTGTCTAATATTTGCAAACCGAATAAGTCAGTCTTCGGCCGCATCATTACAAAACGCAGGGGACGACGACAGAGGGTATAGCGCGGGGAGCGGGCGGCAGTCTATTGAGAGAGAATCTAAGTAGCGGGCGGGGCCTAATTTATTCGGCCGGTCTAAAATCGCTAAACGGTTATTTAGACAAGAAGTTAATTTTATACCATGACAGCTATATCCTTCCTTTGTCCGTCAACGAGTTATATATATACAGGGTGGAAAAAATGAAAGGGCCCTGGAGGGGAACTACCTTAAATCCTTTAGTTAGCTCATTTTACTGAAAGGAAACATTCCTTTATTTTTTAAAAGAAACAAAACTGTATTCAAAGATCTTCTAAAATTTGCTTGTCTCACCCGGGTACTGAACCAACTAAAAATTAAAAAAATAAACCCTCGCTATTTTATTATACGAATCGGTAGGATTATTGTTCAGGATAAAATTTGTCTACTAAACTAAAGTCTTACACTCATCTGTTGTACGAGATACCCATGAAATTGAATATTTATTACAAGTTCTTTATTAAAAATACCTAGTACTGTTCACTTGTAAAGTAATAATGATACGCCCTTATTACAACGCCCTTATTACACAATGACAGCACGGAATGAAAGCAAAACAAAACAAAATTTGAAATTCGAACGAATACTTTTATCGATTTTAAAAATGTTGAAAGTTATGGTTCGTACTTCAAATTTGTTGCTCCGCGTTGCAAAAAAAATACGTTTCTTTTTTAAACTTTTCGTCAGTACGCCTAGTGCAAGAAGTAATTGTGCTCTGCATAGATTTATTATTACCATTTAATGATTTTATTATTGAAGTCTTCAACAAGGTACTTAAGATAAATAACATTAGCAAGCTTGTACTTCATACAATGTGTTTGGGTGTAAGAGAGATAAGAAAATTATAACGTGTCATTTACTTGTTACAAGTGAACAGTACTAGGTATTGTTAACAAAGAACTTGTAAGACCAAATGTTTATTAGACAAATTTTATTCTGAACAATAATCCTACCGATTCGTATAATAAAATAGCGAGGGTTTATTTTTTTAATTTTTATTTGGTTCGATTCCTGGGTGAGACAAGCGAATTTCAGAATATCTTTGAATGCAGTTTTGTTTATTTAAAAAAATAAAGGAATGTTTCCTTTCAGTAAAATGAGCTAACTAAAGGATTTCAGGTTGTTTCCCTCCAGGGCCCTTAAATTTTTTCCACCCTGTATATATATATATATATATATATATATTATTATTATTGTTTGCTTCTGAATTGTATAGCTATGAAAATATTTTAGTTCAGTAGTTCCATTTAAATAATGCGCGTAGAAATCTTCGCCAATCTTCGGCAAAGGTCGTATACAATATAGACAGCCAAAATTGTTCATTTAATAAGTTTCCAAATATTCCAAGTATTTACTCTTACAATTTACGATTCCTTAGTAGATCTGTTCAACATGTGAGTTCGTATTTAAAAATTTCAAATTGCCTCTAAACTAACCTGCCTTACATTCGACAGGAGTATCAGTTTCGCACTACAAGGAAGGTATCCTCTGGAATGTGTCGACCGACGGACCGCCGCCCGAAGGATTCACCATCTACACCATGGACTCGGGCATCACCGTGTTGCGTAGAAAGAGACAGAGGAACCTAAACAAGCTCGGTATAGGCGGGTTCGTTGTGAGACAAAGACAGAATGCCAGTAAAGCGCACGATGATGATAAGGACGACGGCACGCTGGCTCCGGGAGGTAAGTGTTGATCCGTTCCCCTGACACTCGTAATACAGTTTTTGTTAGTTATTTCAAAACGCAATGTTTGTAAAATCTGGCAAAAATAGAATTGCGATACAGAGCATTTTTTAAACTAGCTGGCTTTGATTTATTACTTGTAATGTATTTTTTACTGACGAATAACGAGATGATTTTTGTTCAAAATGATTTTGTGAACATTCTCCATGTAATAATTAAAGACGGCCGTAATAATTGGGGGTCTTACCAAAAGAAAAAAGCTATTGTTTAAACAACAACATTGATTTTTTAATACAGATAACGACAATTACATCAGTTTTGTGAGAGGGTGGAGTCATTGGATAATAACGATAGGATGATTGAAAGGGCGTCGAAAATCGGCAAAAATCGATTATAACGTGGTACGTTTTATTAACAGAATCTCCATCAAACAAACGCAAGCCGCGTCGCAAACCGCGCTCTAAACTAATGGAGCAATTCCCCTCGTACATGCAAGAGGCGTTCTTCGGTAAAGAGCTACTGGAACCGGCTAAACCTGGTCCACAAGCCGGTATGTACACTGTTTTATTGTACGAATAAAACTTTTATATTACTTAAATTAGGTGTGGGTGTCCATCATCACTAAATATATCGTAGTACGGAATTAATGGTATAAGTTGTCGCTTCAATTATATCATGTCACTTTAATTATTATAAATAATGTGACTAACAACGGACAGATATCACATATGTGACTGGTTTCTAATTGTTTTCGCCTGAAGATATCGATTAAATCGATGAAACAGGTAACGTAATCGTGCTTAAATATATTAGTGGAACATAGTACACGTATTTTAAAATTTCTATCATTTATATTTCTATCATATATATTTCTATCACTCTGAGTCTACGCTGTACTATTTGTTTCGTAACAAATAAAATATTCATACACATACATATACTCACGCCTGTCTCCTAGAGGGGTAGGCAGAGAATACAGATTTCCATCTGCTACGAACCTGACATTCGCCTCTTCAACGTCCATCAATCTACTCATACAACCTCTTCTATTCCGGGTTTTTTTGATTTTGCCCTTCGTCGGTAGGTCACCAATTTGGTCAGCATACGTCCTTCTAGGGTGCTCGGGGCTCGAATCTGACGGACACTGATTTTTACATTAATTAATGTCAATTTGTGTTAGAATTGCCTAAATTATAATGCATTTGTTACGAAACAATATAACAAATTAATTTCTTACACTGCTGATAATCATTCGATTAATATCTCAGTATCGGATAATCGTCGGATAATTATCAAGCAGCGTACTGATCTTGATACTTTCGAACCCTGGTGGTAAGCCCTATTTTCGTACTTTCGGCACAAATATGGACGCACAGCTTAACGGGTGTTCCAAAATAGGCAGACCGAGCACAGATGTGCCTAGCAGATTTAAACCCGTGACCTTCGGCTTAGTGGTCAAGACATTAGATCACAGATCACAGAGATGGTCTGAGGCCTGAATCGAAAATACAAATTGAAATGAAATGAAATATATTTATTTATGTAATGTAGGTATAACAAATACAATTATTGCAGGTCAGTTTTTATGTAATATAAGTAATTTAATAATCTATGTGTATAGGTTATAGTTTTATGTCATAAATAATAATATGGGGAAATATGCAGGGGAATAATAATGGTTGGGTTTACTTAAATTTAATAAAAAAGATACACTTGAATAAAATAAAAATATAGGAATAAGGAATAAATAATATAAATATATGCCTAACTCCGCCCATTCGATTAGTCTTGTTAAGAAGAAGGGCAACAAACTTAGCAAGATCATGTTTTTTTTTTCATAATATTAGTTACAAGTAAATGTAAAAAGTAAGCCTATAGTTTAATTGAATAAAGAGATAAAAAATACGATATAATTTATCCCAAAAGCCTAATAATCAGGACTCTATCCCAGGTCCCCCACAAGTGAGTCCCGGAGGCACGCTGCGCCCCCCCACCCCGGAGGGCTACAGAGAGCTGCGCGACTTCAAGATCGATGACAACTCGGACAGCGACGACGAAGTTGTTATGTCAGTGTTGGCGCCTGTCTCTTACAAGAGCCCGGACAAAGTTATCGTGTTAAATGCGGTACGTAACATCGTGTATACGAGCTAGTGTCGACGGAATTTCGAGGAGATTCATCATCATTAAGCCCCTTTAGCCCCCTAACCTGCCGAATTAGTAAGTTGAACTGGCAGTCGTCTGGCCATATTTGTCCGTTGGCCGTTGGGGCCGAAAAGCCGCAAAGCGTAGCGTAGGCCGTCCTCGTGCCCGCTGCTGGACCGACAACCTGAAGGACTTTGCGGGTAGCGGCTGGATGAGGATGACGCAGGACCGCCAATAGTGGCGAAATATTGGAGAGGCCTACGTCCAGCAGTGGACGAACACAGGCTGATGGATGGATGGAATCCCCTTTATTATAAACTAGAGAACATCCCGCGGCGGAGCTCGTGTGGAACCCGTTTCTCTCGATCCTGTAGAAAGTTCCTTAAACTCCTTCCTAGCTGATGTCTACGCCATACAAGGAACTTACAGTGCGAATTTCATTAATCTATTGCTAAGACTCCACTGTCCGTCTGTCTGTATCTCATGAACCGTGATAGTTAGACAGTTGCAATTTTCACAGATGATGTATTTCTGTTGCCGTTATAACAACAAATACTAAAAAACAGAATAAAATAAATATTCAAGGGGGCTCCTATACAACAGACATGTTTTCTTTAGCCGTTTTTATAAATAATGGTACGGAACCCTTTGTGCGCGAGTCCGACTCGCACTTGGCCGGTTTTTATATATACAGACAGATGCACAGACTAAAGAAAAAACAAAACAGCTAATATGTTTAAATATTGTTGCAGGATGAAATTGACCTCCTAAGCTCCTTAAAACCTAAAAAAGAAAAAGAAGAACCGGGCATCAATGCTGATGGAACTCTGAAAATAAAGACAGAAGTTGAAGACACACTGAAACCAACGGAAGATTCCGTCAATTTAAAGAATGCAATTCTGGGTATGTGAGAAGATACACCTCTGTCTGTCCACAGCAAGACAATAACTTTTTGGCTTATTCAGCATGCATAGGTATATATATCTATATATATATATACATGCACAGGTATATAGACTTAGAGCATGTACAGTGGAGACCGCATCAAGTAAGACACATTGGACTTTGTACCTATCTTATATTCTTTTCTGTAGGGGTAACGTCGCACTGCAAGTTTATAGCTTGATGTGTTCTCCACTGTACCAAGGTATAGAGGTGAAAACATTTTGTTACGGCTGTTAAAATATGATCAACAACAACATATCGTCACGGCGTGAAATGCAATTCACAGTAAACACTTGGTACATCCGCTTTTCACTGACGATTGTTACTTTGGGCACAAATGGACCAACAGCTTAACGTGCCTTCGGAAGCACGCAGACCGAAGAAATTAATGTGCATCGCTTGGATTGAACCCAAGACCTCTGGGTTAGTGGGCGAGCGCTCTTCCACTCGGCCACAGAGGCGGTCTTATGATAAGTTTGAAAAAAATACAATTCTATTTGGGGAGTAAAAAATTAACGCGATAGCATTGTCCAAATCATAGATCTTCTGTCTCTTTCTATGACGAACCTAAACCACAAAATAACTACTTACAAAAGGTTTACTCCGCATAACTAGCGAAAACAGGCGCACGCACACAGACGCGTACGTAAGACGATCTCGGATGAAGTCGGTCGAATGCCAATACGAAATTCTGCCGAGATCATCGTACGTACGCGTCTATGCATGTGTGCGTCTGTTTTCGCTCCGTCGTTGAGTCGGCCTTCTGGTAGTATCTATTTTGTGCCTATACCCTACTATTTTTGAATATGTTTTTTGGTATATTATATATTATTGCATTTTTGTAGGTCCTGTGAGTGAGGGCGTAGTGGAAACGCCCAGCACTGAAGCGATCCCGCAAGTCCACACCACTAACACTAACACGGAGACAAGCGGTAAGTCTCTCTAGATCCGTTTACAGCTCAATGGCCAAGTTCAGGGGCTCAAAGTTCGTGTCCAGCTTATCATAGTCCATGCCATTAGAAAGTGAGTCTTTACAAATTTCGGAAGATTAAAAAACTAAATCAAACGAAACTATGGCTTCAAAAGCTCAGAGTTCAAGTTCAAAGTTCTTAAGGGGCTGCACCATGTACTAGTCCTGCTCTAATCAGATGCCGCGCACGCAAAATTTCAGTTATTTTGAAATTGCGGATACATTAGGACATTAACCATAATTTCTTTATGTAATAAAGATGGGTTTTTAGGGTTCCGTAGTCAACAACAAGGAACCCTTATAGTTTCGCCATGTCCGTCTGTCTGTCTGTCTGTCCACGGCTTAGCTTAGAGACTGTTATTACTAGAAAGCTGTAATTTGGCATGGGTATACATATTTATCACGCCGATAAAGTGGTACAGTAAAATTTTTAAAAAGTGATTTTTTTAGGGTACCTCCCCTACACGTAAAGTGGGGATGATTTGTTTCACATCTTTTCCCTAGTGTGGGGTGTCGTTGGATAGTTAATTTAAAAATATTGGGGGTTTGAGAAGACCATTTTTCGATCCAGGGTTTCGTTTGCGAAATATTAAGCTTAAAAGTGTTAATTTTTGTTAGAGTCAAGTGTCCCCCCCTGCCAGCGAAACGGTTGTATTTGGAGACGTGAAAAAATCACAGCAGTAGTATAAATGAAGAAATTAAAAGGAAAACTATCACAGCTTTCATCACAACAACTATCACGGCTTTACAAGTTAACGAGTACAGATCGCGCCAAACTTTTAGTCCCCTCTAAACACGGAGCGATTCGCATCAGCAGGAACAAAATGTATGGGCCGTTCTCGGGAAGAGCAACTTCCAAACGTTCTAGAAGTCTGGCGCGATCTGTATTAGTCAATATACTTATAAAATGTACTTGGAGAAGAAGTCCGCATATTGTGCAGGGCAACTACGGAACCCACCACCGCGGGTGGTTTTTTTAGTTAGTATCTGCGTGTGTTGGTCTCGTTTCAATCGGTTTTGAAGTATGTAATGAAATATGAAATATTTTTCGTGTAATTCATGGTTTTTTAAAAGGAATATAATTAAAAGAAGATTGAAAGTATGTTAATTTATAAAGTGTAATTAATAATTGTCTTGAGTCAAAAAACACGACATTTTTTCAAATTTTTACCATCTACATTGACGGAACTGAATCCAATGCAAAACTGATGTTTAGCATTGTGGAGCCCCTTGAGTTAAAGGACTCAAAGTTCTAAAGCTAAGCAAAGTCTATGCCATTTAAGGGTGAGAGTCTTCACAAATTTCGGAAGATTATATCAAAATAAATCAAACGAAACGATCTAATTTAATACGTTTAGGAAGGTGAAATTATTAAGCCATGTTGAATATCCATTATGTATGCATGAAGTTAAATTGTAAACGCCAATAAGTATATGTACGAATGTTATCATATAACATATAACATTCGTACATATAACATTCGTACATATAACATTCGTACATATAACATTCGTACATATACTTATTGGCGCTTACAATTTAACTTCATGCATACATAATGGATATTCAACATGGCTCACATGACATAATTTCACCTTCCTAAACGTATTAAATTAGATCGTTTCGTTTGATTTATTAACATTGTTATGGGTATAGTTTAAAGCACGTGTATTTCTTTAATAGATGGTAGATCAATCGGTAAGATGCCAGACTTTCAACAAGAGGGTCGGCATTATAATGCTACGGGGCAAGGAGTTTTATGAATCGTTGTTCTTTCAAAACTGTAAAAAAAACACTAGAGTACTTTCATATATTTAGAAGCATATTGTATCTATTTGTGCCCGTAATCAGGAGTTTGCTTGTTCAAATCACGTCGGGGTCACCACTTTAAAGGTCTTGAACGTGTATTAAGTTATGTCGGTGAGGGCAGGAAGTTAATTAATTGTCTATTTGTAAATTCACTTTAACATGGTTTAATCACGACGTCTATTTCACAAGGTAGTGGTCATAACGACCAGCTGGGGCGGACGGTAGGAAAATATTGTCGAAATCGTGACTGACGTGAATGCATGCGAATACGCTGCGAATACATACTGCAGATCAACATAAAATCATGTGTTCCTACAAGGCGATGACGTGTTAGCAAAAAACGTCAGTAAAATTACTGCACAAGTTTTCGAGTGGGTCACTTGACACTCGGGACACCTCTGTCACACCCCCTTAATGATATTTCGTTGTTGACAGAAACTGGCGGATCCTCGCAAGGGTCCACGATATCACCCAAGGACGACCTCTCGCTGCTCGGCGTCAACTTGGACGCGATGGTCCGGGATTCCCTTCCCGACATGGACAGCACTGATGTCGACGAGATATTCAAGGGTGTTTTGACTGATGACTCACAGGTCATTATTCTTTGTCTAATATGAATTATTATTGAGAGTACATACACGCTTGTTTAAGGCGATTAGTGTCGATAAATTAGCAGCTCGATGTGTGACGGTGCGAATATCGATGGGAACGACATTAATATCAGCGCGTATTGCATAGTGGCTCTTACGACGCTCGCGGCGTCCTTAATAGAGCGAAATAGGAGAAAATTATAATTTTCACATGAACGTGATTGTTCGATTGAAAAATCCCATGTTATATTTATAGGTGTCAAGTTAAACAATTAATTAAAGCATAATTGAATTGAATCGACCAAGCCGCTTAGGAGTAGTAGGGAATTCGAGCCAACAAACTCGAATCGATTGAATTTGGCGATACTAAACCCCTTAAACAAATTTGTTTCTTGTGATTGGTGCATCATACATACAATAAGTAATACATAACTTATTTTTATTTTCATTTATTTAGGACACAAACAGTCATACATATTATGTTAGCACATACATGAAACTCGAGCAGACCTGGAGGTCCCTTAGTAAAATACTATGATATAAATATACTTACTGTGTTTACTATTAATATTGGCAAAAGTGTATTAAAACTGTAGGTAAATAAAGTAACTAAATGCATTTTATTTACAATCATTTTGTCAAATGGTCTACAATTTCTCTTTTGAATGATGATAAAGATAATGAGAAAACGTCGATATCGGAAAGGTTATTATCATAATAAATTGAGCTACGGATGAAGAAAGTGTTCTTCAAATAATCTGTTCGAGCAAAGCGTACATAAAACAAGTTACGAGAACGTGATGGGGCTCGAGGAATCTTGAACGGTATTTTGTTAAGCAAAGTAGGAGAATCTATCTTATTATTTATTTATTTGTACAGAAAAGACATCAGATAACAAACGACGATCTTGACACACTACACTCATTAACGTACCAACAAATACCATCGAATATTCAAAATACTGTTTCAACATTACTGTAAAAACGTGGTGCGGTATTTTCTATACCGTATTTGTTTTTACTGCATATGAACCAGTAAGCAGCACAATACATAACATCGCATTTTTATCACATGAAACCGGCGAACGAATAATACATAGAAGTTGCGTTTCTAACAAAATGTAGTTTGAAAATGGTACCAGACCGGTGAACGATAAAAATATTTATTAGGCTTGAAATTAGAACTGAAATAATCTGATTAGAGCTGAAAAATTACCCCACGATAAAGTGTCTTAAACACAATTTTGTATGGCGACGGCTCCAAAAGCATTCATTCAGTCTCTGGGGCCATTTTTGAATGACACTTTCTTAGAAATGTCAAAAAAAGTCTCATTGACAGTCCACATTCGAAAACACCTCTTGCCACGCCCTCGGGGATATGTCGTAACGATATGCAAGTGTCGACGACTACAAGCAGCACTACCCATACACTACAGTACTCCCAAAGTAATAATGCGCATACAAATCTATAGCCGAGCGACCGGACGTACCACGTGACCTTATTGCTTGTATAGAAAGTGTAAGGAAATACGAACTTTGCCGAACAGTGGCGAAGATTTGTACACGCATTATTACTTTGGGAGCACTGTACAATATTTTGTTGTTGTAGGAGTCGCAAGAGTCGTCGGTATCGTACGTGACCTCCATGACGGGTACGCCGTACTCTCAACAGCGACAACAGTTGCAGAGCCCTTTGGAGTACGCTTCTCCATACCACACAGAATTCGGCAGCAGGTAAATTTAAATTTACACCGTTAAATTTGAATAATTTTAGGGTTCCATGCGAATAACGTTACTAAATGTTTTCTTTATTTTAAGTGCCTGTCGTGCATAAAAAACGTGTACAGTACTCCCAAGGTAATAATGCGCATACAAATCTAACGTTCGTATTTCCTTAGACTTTCTATACAATCAATACGGTCACGTGGTACGTCCGGTCGCTCGGCTATAGATTTGTATGCGCATTATTACCTTGGGAGTACTGTATCTATTTTTTACTTTTTTGAGTAAAAGACGTTTGATTATTTTTATAATAATATACTTCTGAAGAAAAAACTTTCTTTAATAAGTCCTCTTTTTTAACATACGGATGAAAAAGATTTGTTTAAATGAAGCCCAATAAAAAAAAAAACGCCGGCCGCACGCCTCCTTGAACCCTAAAATGCCAGTCAAATGTTAACCGTACACGTAAAACCCTGTCGTGTACATAGTTGAACGTTTTACAGTAGCAACTCGCAGCTCAGCCCGGCGTTCTCTGAGAGCGGCGGTCCGAGCAACTGGGGCGACACGCCGACGCCCGCGCCGCCCACCACGTACAACCAGCGATCCGCTGACAAGATGAAGGCTGATGAGAGTGAGTTAACGGCTTCACTTCATTATGATTATGCTAAGTTTCCACCTGCGTCTTATGGCGCTAAAATTTACTATGCGTCTCAATTCGCTTAGATTAAATTATGTTAAGGTGTGTTAATTCGAAAACCATTTCGAGATTTAGGTTTGATTAGCCGTATTTTCGAATTTGTGGTCTAAAAAACCTCATGATGATGAATAATTTTACGAAAAAGCTGTAACTTCCATTTGCCTTCGTGTGACGTCACTTGAGAAATGGCTGTTTAGAAATGTGTCCTTTGCTATCAAGATACATTTATAATAATTTGCATCCGACTGATTTGACAGATGGATGGCAGATGAGTAGACTGACAGAGACAGACCACTTTTATGTATTATGTCCGAAATTCTCATATCGGACAATTCTTTAAAAAATCATAAAAAATAATGGTTAATTTATATTCTAAAATAATGAAAACTATGTCCTAAAATGGCGTAAATTCTCAGATATGCTGAGCCTGTTCTTTTTTGCCATGCAATTATTTTAAAATTAAGGCTTATTATTTACTATGTAGAAATATTGGTCTTCGTAATTGTTTTTAATTGTGTCGTGTGGCAGAATAAATATTTTTTCTTTCTTTCTATATTCTCTCTAATAAGTTTCCAAGTGTTAGGGTTCTTACAATTTATGATTCGGCTTGTTTTCGAGAATACAAACACTGGCAAAGATTTCAATGCTCATTATATCTTAATATGTACGTGTTTTTGATCTCGAATAACAAACATGTCTTGTAGGTCTGGGCTCAGCGGCGACTATATCCGCGGTGCTCTACGCCAACACCAACCATCCCGAATGGCGAACCGAGTTCCCCAACTGGGTGGACCGATGCAAACAGATCCTCAAAAAATGGCGTGCCCTGCCCGCAGAGCAAAAAGCACCTTATTTACAGCAGGCTAGGGACAACCGAAGCGCCATCAGGATGAGGAAAGCTCAGCAGGTATGTCGTATTGCTGGATACATGTGGTGTGTGCTAACCCGACTCACTTACCACCGTGTTTTTACGATTGTGTGTCGTTTCCTTTTCTGATGATGCTGGTCCCTTAAGTTGTAGCGGAGACAGTCTAGCTAGGATTCATTCATTTTGGAATTTTTAGTACAAAATAATACCGGGTGTACATTTAAAGTTACCTCTAAATAAAATTAATATTAAACATTGACTTTTTTGTCTTTATAGATTATTAGAATTAGATAAAACAAGGTAAAATGAAATTTTTGTGAGATATATTTTGGGCAATTCGGGCTCGGCATCAGTCACAATGAAGTAAAAAGAAAAATATAACACACATTTTTTTCTATCTATGTGTATTTTTTTAATGGCCCGTTTGGCCCGAAATATATATCTCTAAATAAAATTTACTAAACATACCGAACAAATAAAAAAACAACAACCGCCCAATAACAAACAAAATTGACCTACCCGTACAAAATTCATAATAGTTTTGTAGGTAATAGATCCATTTGCGCGGTTTTGTATCCTTGGAAATATTGTTTAGTATTTACTTAGATGAGCATATCACGTATTTTCATTTCAAAATACTTGTCTATTTACATCCTATAAGTGTATGCAGGAAGCTAACCTTATAAATAACAAATCACTTGAAGGATTCTTTGGGGGAATATTCTTTATTTTTATTTTACTTTTTTATATTACCCTAGTAAATATTTATCAATATAGTAAGGTTGAATAATTTGTTTTGGCTCATCCATCCTGTCTTATCCAAATTAAATTATTTTATAGCACACTGTGCGTAAAATGACCGCTTTACGCACGCGCATAAAGTCGGCATTTTCCGCACTTGTGCTATAAAAAATTATACGAAACTCGTGCGAGAAACTTTTTCTCGACTCGTGTGATTGCAGCACTCGCCTTCGGCTCGTGCCGCAAACTCACACTCGTCAGAAAACGTTTCATCGCTCTCGTATCGTAATGTATCGTATTATTTCTATCTTGTCTCCGTCACACCGACTTAAATTTCAATCTTCTGATATTTCTCTCGTTTTTATTAAAATTATATTCTTAACCTGAGTGTATGTATCATATATAAGTACGTTATGGAATATATCATAATTTTCATTTTAGGAGTTTTTTTTAATATAAATATACTTGCCTCGGAATCTGCAGCTAAATAAATTGAGATATCAAAACTTGTGTAGATTTTGAAACACTTGACCGAAGTTACTGTAATTTATTCATGAAAACAACGAAGTAATATTTTGTTTTCCAAAAATTCAATCGCATGTTTCTAAATGTTTCAAAAGATTATAAATAAGATGTCAAGTATTAATTTATCTTTTTAGAGAAATATCTCAGGACCATTGTATTTTCCCTAGATCACGAGTGCTGTAGATTTCTCGCCATATTTTCCCGTCTAGTGACACAAATGTAAATATACACGAAACACTCGCGTACACGTTACAGCACTGCTTTTGCTTTGTGTTCGTCCTCAAATATATATAAACTAAAAATTAAGACGTAAAACTTCAATACTTTATATTTTTTTTAGTAAGTACGATAGCATTCAGAAGTGTTGATTCCTAAATAGATAGATAACACTTTCATCTTCAAGAAACAAAACGGTTCCACGAGAAAGTGCTTTTTATGGCGATAGGCGAGAGTGTAATAACCCAACGGTATTGCAAGCATGTAGCAAAAAGTTTACAGATAGGTATTTAGGGGCAAACAAACAGCATTGAGGCAATGCTAAGCACATTCTCATGGTAACCCTGCCCCGACGCGACAGACCTCCACGTCGACGACTCCGGCGAGCGAGACGGAAGCGCCGGCTGCGACGCCGCCTGCGATGCCGGTTCTCGCTGCGATGCCGACGCCGGCTCCCGTTGTCGCCGCCGCCGCCGCCGCCGCCGCCGCCGCCGCCGCCGCCGCCGCGCCGGTGCCGCCGGTGCGCGCGCCCAACGTGACGGTGACGGCGGGCGGGCTCCTCGAGGCGGACGCGCACATCCGCGTGCTCACGCCCTCTGAGATCATGCGCACGCTGCCCAAGCTCAGGGCCAACACGGTACCCGCGCGACATAGGCTCACCCCCTCGCATACACACTCTACACTACATGAACAGACACCTTGTAATAGCGTTATAAATAACGTTATTCTTGGACAAATACGCATTAAACTAACATTATACTATATATATCGCTTTTATCTTGTTTAGATACATCATACATACATAACGTTATTATTTACGAAACGAATCAATCGCAACACTTTATATAAATAATATAAATAGTGCAGTCTCGTTCCGATAGAAGACCTTTAGGTACTTTCTTTAAAATCGAAACGGTTTTGAATATATACCTCGTATGTACATTGTTATTTGGATAATTTCAACTTCCAATCGCACTATTAACTTACAGTACGGTGTCATAATGAAGTTACCGTCACCTGGGCGGATAATAGAACCAAATTTAGTATGAAGGTGTCTTAGGGTGCACTGATAAAAACGTGAGCCTAGGAGCCCCCTAAAATAAATATTTTTTCTCTTCAGATTATTTTTTCTTAGTTTTCTTAAAGCTTTAATCAGTATAATTTTTTACTATTAATTTTCACTTAGAGCTTTAAGAAAAATAAGAAAGAAAAACAGTTAGAAAAAGTTTTTTTTTTTTCAGAGTTTGTCTACGCTTTCATTTTACACGCTAAATCATCTTCATACCAAATCTGGTGGTAATATCCGCCCAGGAACGGTAATTTGAAAATACATTTCTAAGCCACTTGAAAATAGTCCTTTTCTCAGGAATAAAATTTATAAAAATTTAGGAGACATATTTTCGTCTCTTTTTATAACTTCTCACGTCAAACACTTCCTACAATTTTGTAGTATTCATACAGTGACATTCAGATCAAGTGCGTTCACAGAGTATTTACATAATTATATTAAAAACTAGCTTTTGTCCGCGGCTTCGCCCGCATTGGTTTAGTTTTCGCGAAAACAACTTGGAACTACGTTTGTGCAAAGTTTCAGCCTAATCGGTTCGGTAGATACGGCGTGAAGGAGTAACATTTCATCACTTTTCTATAGGAACTTGACACCCCAATTGCCATCCCATGGGAACTGGTTTAAGGAATAAAAAGTACCTTATATCCTATTCCAGGTTTAGAACTACATTTGTGCAAAGTTTCAGCCCAATCGGTTCAGTAGTTACGGCGTGAAGGAGTAATAAACATCCATCCATACATCCATCCAAAATTTCGCATTTATAATATTAGTAGGATCATATTTTACAAGAATTCACAATAAAATCCTCGCGGGGCATAATTAAAGGGGTGAGAAGATTTTTGTATTGAGAATGAATTGTCTGCTATTTTTATTTCTTCTTGAATACTGCAACCGCCAATGAAATTGTCACGTTACTTGAAAAAAAAACGCGGCCAAAAATCGAATTTTCTAAACTCGTTTTTTTTTTAACCTAATGGCGTTATGTCACACATCTGTCCAAAATTCTCTACAACTTTTGTTTTAGATCTTACCGTTGGCGAGGCTCAAGAAGCTTGGCTTAATTATGATGTGTTTAGACTTGACACTTTAGGACATCGTGTCATATATATAACATGTTTGTAAAAGGGGTATACTTATTGATGTTTCATAAGTAGCTGCAGTTTTCAACGAAACAACAAAATGGCTGTTGATGACTATACCAAAATGTTCGGACTCCTTTCGATACGTTCACACACGTACACAACATAATTGAGTGTGTATGCGAGACAAATTCCGAACATTGTTGGGTGATCGGATCTTGCACCCGCGCTCCTTTGCACCCCTCGTCTAACCAGCCAGTATTTTATTATTCTAAATTTGTCATCACCCAACAAACTTCTTTTGGCTGTCATCTCAATGGCATTGTAAAGCTGTGTGATTATTTCTTTTATTTTTAATTTGAGCTTTTTCTTTTGAGGACATTCCATTTTCGAAAACCGCCTCTTGGAGTCGTGTCCTCTGTTCCGTAATGTTGGATATTTTTATTTTACTTTTACGCTTCGCCTTTTGTAGTGTTTGGCTTTAACTTTTGGCCGCAGGTGACTGGTTGTTGTGCTAACATTCCTAACACTGGTTATTTAAGTAGTTCGTTTAAGTTGCGTTATATCGCTAATGTTATATAGCTTTTAATATTTGTCGAATTATTCTTTTGTAAAGTTGTATGTGCAGTAGGGTAAGATTGTTACTTATGGTTTATTGTTTTTAAGGTATTTTGTAATAACTTGTAACCTTGTTGTAAAAAGTAACAGAAAATGGTTATATTCTTGATGTTTCTACTATATCATATGTTTCAGACATGACTGTTTCCATTAAAACTAGAATAATTTTCATTTACAAGACCTGAAAAGTTGAAATTGTAATGAAATGAATTGAACAACTTGAAGTATCCAACTAAAGCATGTTCTACTAATTTGTAACAATTACTGGTATCATAGAAAGAATTGTATTAACGAAAGAAATCACCCAGTTATTTGTAAGATTTAAAACAATTGATCTGTATAGACATTTAATTAATTTCGCAAAATGTAACGTATTCATTCTGTAGTTAGATTTTGTACTAGAGACCAAGACATTACTTTTACCATTTTCTCGGTGGTTATGGCTTGTACTAATACATGGAAACTGGTAAACGTTTTTTTTTGAGCGAAAGTACTTTATGTGACAGTCAGAAGGGAAATAAAGACTAACTTTGTTTGTTTATGATTCATCGAAATACGGTGGAGGAAAAGATCTACTTTACTCTTCGGACTGTCACCCATTCTGCTTGCAAGTCGCATGTCATACTTACTTGAAAATTCCAAAGAATTTTCGTAAAATTGTGTCCTTTTCTAGACAGGAATGGATTATTATACACATACGTATGTTTTAGTTTGTTAGTTTTCAAGTAATGGCTTCTTAGACAGGGATAAAACTGCCTAAATCAATTTAGTGGGAAATTTAGCTAATTACTTGACTATTTTATATTTTCTGTTATGTCAAGGCGATGTTATTACAAAAATAAATCGGGTCTAAATGTATTGTTAATACATAAAGATGTGTATCTTAAATTCAAACGTGTAGACAAATTCAAACTATGCTTCATACTATCTTGTCTTACATTTCATGTCCCGATGATTTATCCGCTCAAGTCAAACAATCGTTTTCTAGTTTATCTTTTTTTACCTTATCTATCACTTTGTTACTTTCTTTTATGAAAAAAATATAAATAAATTTTTAATATATTTGTAGAAAAACAGAATCCATTTTGTATTTAAAATATTACGATGTCATAAAAATAATAATCTGCGATGCTCTTTAGAAACCAAGGAGTAGAGCTTGGACAAAGGGTTTAAAAGCAACAATCCCTGTCTAAACAAGCCAGCGATGAACGGAGCCAAACTAAAGAACGCATCCATACAGGAACAAGAGCGCGCGTGCGGGCAGCAGCGCAGCGCTAGAGAAGCCGAGCAGGAGCGGCAGTGGAAGGCGCTGCAAGTGATGCGGCAGCAGCAGAACCAGCAGCAACACCAGATCATACACGACCAGAGGCTGCAAGGTGAGACCGCTTCTGTTTAAACTAAACCGGTCGGCCATAGCTTCAGGCTTCTGGCGGCGCTTCTTGCTGCGCTTCCAGGCGGTTTTTGCGACGGGCTTTGCCCTGCCACGACACCCGTCGGCGCCTCCCACCGCATCGGATGTATAGCGCGCTCGCTCGCTCAAAGCGCTTGACACTAGGTTCTTCCTATGCGCTCGATCACTGGCGCGGCTCCCCGCCTCCCCGCACACCGCCGTCGAGAGAGCGCAAGTCACTCGAAGCCGGACAAGACGCGTGAGATGCGACCTATGGCCGGCCCTATACAACTTCATACATTTGATCTCTCAGAGATCGTCGCAAGAAGAACCCCTTGGCGCGCCTCTCGAAGCCTGAAGCTATGGCCGGGGAGTAAGACTCGCGTACCTAGGGTTCCGTATTGTGGATGATAAATTGAATTTTTTTTTCTCGTGAATTTCTCAACCACTTTATTTTTCCTGTAATCTTTACGTAAACACATATTACCATGATTTTTTTTAATTTTTCGGTGCACCAGTTTTGGAGATAAGGGAGAGGAGGGGACATGCATTTTTTTATGGTTTTTCAAATATTTTTCGAAATGATTTTTACAATCAGCTATATTGTATTTTGATAAGATATTTTTTTTATTTATTTTACTTATTTTTTTTTGTTTCTCATTTTTGATCAGTTTATTTTTAATAGCTATAGTTTTTTATAGTTTTTTGTATAGTAGACAAATTACTGCTATTATTGTGTCAAATTTCATGTCTTTATCTTTAACGGTGCTAAAGTTATGGGGCTGTGCCATACGGACGAACGGACGGACAACGGAGTCTCACCATAAAGGTTCCTTTTGTACCTTGTAGGTACGGAACCCTAAAAACGAATCTAAACAGGAACAAGTGCACAAAAATAATATAGGGTAGCATAACGTTCCTATCTAGCCTACTGACCTTGACGTTCCTATAGCCCTATCCTACAAAGTGGGAAATATATAAAGTGAGGAATGCCTAAGACCGCTCATTACACAAGACACCGCAGACTGTTTGTGATATTTCTATGATGAATGGGGCCTGTCTATAAAGTAAATATCGTCTCTCATAATGTCATGTCTCTGGACTCTATAGCTTGTCGAAAAGCTATCATATCGAATGCCTAAGACCGCTCATTACACAAGACACCGCAGACTGTTTGTGATATTTCTATGATGAATGGGGACTGTCTATAAAGTAAATATCGTCTCTCATAATGTCATGTCTCTGGACTCTATAGCTTGTCGAAAAGCTATAATATCGAATGCCTAAGACCGCTCATTACACAAAACACCGCAGACTGTTTGTGATATTTCTATGATGAATGGGGACTGTCTATAAAGTAAATATCGTCTCTCATAATGTCATGTCTCTGGACTCTATAGCTTGTCGAAAAGCTATCATATCGACCCAAGCGCGAACTAGAAACACCAACATGCTTGCCACCAACCCCTTAGGATGTAACATCGAGATTCATTATAAACAGATACATAACATATGACCGTCAGTTTGTCCCCCAGCAGCGATGCAGCGGCTACGTGCGCCGGATGGCAGCGAACTGCCCGCTGTTCCAACCGCTCCGGGCGTTGACGGCGCGCCTCGCAGCGCTTTCCCCGCGCAGCGCTTCCCGCTGCATTACGGTCAGAATAACGAGGATATCAGGCAGCTGAGAGATTTGTTGCAGCAACGGCATCCGGAGAAGATGTGGACGCCACGTAAGCACTGATTCTCTTATAGGTATTGCAATCCGCAACAGCTAATCTACTACTTGTAGTAAGTCGTGTAAATGCACGTTGCGCTTGTGTGCGTGTCTGCTGGAGCGTGTCTCGCTCCCACACATTTGCATGTTATACATATACTTCACACAAACAAAGCAGACAAGTTATAAGATTATACCTTGCAAACATTTTTCCGCCGAAATGTATTTTATACTACACCTGCTCGGAAAGTACCTTCTTTCTATGTTGAAAACGATGCAGAAAATACGTCATTACTGTCATACAAATATGCGGGCGGAATAAGTGTATGAAAATTCATTGTTAACGTGCTTGAGCGGGCAGAAAAAGTATATGCAAATACATTGTTAACGTGCTGTTTTTTTTTTAAATAACATAAAGAATGAGCAGGTGGCCAAGTCACAGATTATATAGTAGTTACTACGTAACAGATACTTCTCTCCCTTGTAAAACGAAAATACCTACCAAAATTGCACGCTACGCTATAGCTACACTATCTACTGTCAGGAAATACATGCAAAAATGTATCTAAGGGGCTCGACTTACCGTTGATATTACTAAGTACAGCGCGCGGTATAGCGGCATCGTCGGCGGCGCGACACGCCGCGCCGTGCGTTTTCGATAGGGTCGTCGCCACGAGTCGAAAAGAAAAAAAAGTTATGGTAGGCAAGTTCTTTTATTTAATTTACAAACTATTGATTGCTGTACAGATCAATCAGTATTTTGTAAATGAAATAAAATTTAATTTACCGTTTAATTTACAGATGGTTAACAGTTTATTTACCTCTAGGCTGATCGAAAATGATTCTTAGGTATTGGACTTAGAACAGCTGTCAGAGGTAAAATAAATGAACGGTCTGTATAATACTTTCTTTTTCGCTTCGGGTAATAGTAAACATTTAGTTTTAATACTTTCAAAATTATAATGATTAACCGTTTTCCGTATACCAACTAAAAATAGTATTTTTCATTACGAGTGCGGAAAGCCTGTCATTGCAAAGAGTTCCGACAAATGTCTACCCGAGCCGAGGCGCAGCCGAAGGTGAGGGTTGACAGTCGGAACAAGTTGCAATGACGGTTCCGCACGTGTACTGAACAACTATTTTTAATACAGTTGCGAAAAAATGAAGCAATTTAATAAAATAATAAAAACACAATAAACTCAACTAATACTCCACGCAATAAATTCTTCGTATGTAGATATGTAGCGACTTTTTGACTTTTCCGGTAAAATGTTCTCCTAAGCATTTTGTACAATTATACTGAGTTCCGGTGGTGTTAATTCAAATAAAATATCGTCGAAATTTCTCATTTTGTGCAACAAACAACTAAACCCGCAAAGAAAATTTTTGGAAAATGGCGCCAACCGTAAAAGATTTTTTTTGTTTTCTTCACCCATTCTGGGTAGGCAAAGGGAACTTTGCCCATACAGCCAAGTCTTCAGTAGAATTTTTTTATTTATATGAAATGAAAATGAAATTTAATGAGATGAAATGAAATGAAACCTAACCTAACTCATTGAATCAAATCATAAAATCTGATATTGAAACAAATTAGTACCTTCTTTTTACAAATATTTGCATGAATCATAAAAACTTTTTTTTTGTAAAAACTTCGTGGTTGGTTTTTTCTTTTTAATAGACATTATTTTGACAGTTGGGAAAGAGAACGCACGAGTTCGGAAAAGGTAAAGAAAAAGCTCGAGTATGTAATAGCCTACATCCCGAACGCTATACGTCCCTGCAATACGCCACTTTTTGAGCAACTGTATTAAAAATACATTATCTTAATTAAACGTAGGTAATTGAGCTCTGTTCCACACACACCACGCGTTTGTTAGAAATAGATAGTTGCGAAATTCAATCGGGCGAGCCTGCAATGCGTGCGAGTGAAGGAAGCTTCAAATT
This sequence comes from Ypsolopha sequella, assembly GCA_934047225.1. Lineage (NCBI taxonomy): Eukaryota > Metazoa > Arthropoda > Insecta > Lepidoptera > Ypsolophidae > Ypsolopha > Ypsolopha sequella. Next base: position 23,545,480 of record OW203984.1, on the reverse strand, counting down.
GTAATAATATCAATTAACAAAAATAATAAGCAGCTCAGTTAGGTACCTTTATTTAAATAAATATTCTCAATCCTAGATTACTTGCCGTACCTAAGCACACGAAAACGAAATGTCCAGCTTACCTTCCCTCATCTCCAGGTAATTAAAAAAATGATAAGACATCCGAAAAAGGCACAATGCCGTACAGTAGCCATAATTTTCGTATTTCCGGGAGAACATAAAAACACACAAGTACGTTTGGCGTGCACGACGGGCACGGAATGACGACGCGTGGCAGCCCACTGGCGGGAAATCACTCGGGTTATGCCTAATTATTATTACCAATCGCGGCAGCTACGCTCGAGTGACGGGGCCCTGGCCAAGTGGCCAGTATTATTTTGCGAACTCGTACCATTTGCTTTTCCTGTACATAATAAAAAAATAAGAAGGAAATAAAAAGTGACAATCGCACGCGAGCCAGTCGGTTTCTTTTATTGTATCTTGATTAAAAGTAAAATTATACTATTTCCTCGCAGGTGTAGTATAAAGCACTATGTATCACTCGGGAGAAAGTGCGATTCCCAACTCGTGTGTATTCTCAAACTACACCCTTGTTGGTAATCTTCCCCTGTCTTCCCTTGGTGAACAATGTACTATTTCCTTATTAAAAACTCCCGAACACAACTCTGGAGCTTGTGGTAACTCTTTTAATGTTAGAGCTATTGAACTCTAGAATTCATTGCCGCATGGTATTCGTGACTGTCCCACTATTAGTCGTTTTAAGTTAAAGCTAAAAGAGTACTACCTCTCTCTGTCTTAAAGTTGGTAAGTTATTGTATGTATTTATTTACATTAGTATTTATCTATAGAAGTATATATTTATATATTATTATTTTATTTGTATGTTAATATGTCTTTATTTGTAGTACACGAATGTATAATTACTTATTTTTATTATTATAGTGTCCTCTCCCACTAAGGTTTGCTGGAAGAAATCTTTTTTCAGAGATAAGCTCGCCTCTGTACATGTATTTTATTGTAAATAATTCTATGTAATGTATCTGTGTACAATAAAGAATAAGAATGCTTAAATAATTGAAAAAATATCAGTATTAAATTTTGTCTGCTTAGCTGTTTTCTCTCGATTCACGTGGTAAACTACTGAATGGATTTGGATGGTGTTTTCACTGCAGTATAGCTTAAGGTTGAACACTAGTGCTTGATTCTAAGTTTCCTGTCAATAGATGGCGCTGCGGTACTCAGCGGTACTATAATTTGGTTTTTGTATTTAAAAATAGTAAACAAACAAAATATTTTGCTCCGTTGTATGATGCGACAGTTTTAATGTGTTAATTAATTTATAAAGGCAGAATTGTGTCATTTTCTGTTGTATGTTTCTACATCGGGCCCAAACAATCTTAAAATTTGCTGTTTTGTCGTAGCTATGCACGCACACATACACAATGAATTTATATATAAAATAATTGTTAATTTCAAGGCGCGATGTAGAGATTGATTGGTCTAATGGTTACACCTGTGGAATTTCGATCTGCTCGAGCAAGGATCGATCCCACATCACTACAAAATCTACAAATGTTTTCTTTTTCTATTTTTGTGAAATATTTCAAAATTACCTACTTGTTTTTTTATTTGATCCATCAAAATGATTATTTTCCATCAAATTGAAGAAAATTATTCGATGTTGTGACTTTCTGAAGAATCATGTAAGGTGTACTTACAATTACATCCTTTCAAGCAAACTACTTTTAGATTGGAAAAAACATTGAATTATGGGAGAAACCCGCGAATTGAGAGAGATGATTTACCAAACTTTTTTTTTTAATTCATAATATTTACAGGTAATAAACAAATTATTTTACATAAATAATGCTGTTGATATTATGCAATGATATAAGCATAATAAGATTAATAAGAGTATAATCACATTTTTATCCATTATAAAATCATACAAAAATAAAAAAGCTCTAATGAAGCTCTAATAAATTTTACGAACGAATGTTGCAATTTTTAAAAAAATACTAAATAAACTAGCGCCATCTTTTAGAACCTATCATAACTTCGTCGTAACTGGGACGACTCCATCTCGCTAAATAAGGTGACTGATTGATATTTGAGTAGCCAAATTCATACTGGAGACTCTCCTCGGGGTTGTTCTTGAACAACATAAACATAACATAATGCACTCTAATTTTCATAATACAATGCGTAAAAGTACATAGACCGGCTTGTAATCAGTATTACGGATCAATAACATATGCGAAATTTAAAAAAAAAGTTCGTGGCGGTATCTTGGGGCAGAAAGAACGCTGTCCTCTCAGTCTTGCTTGAGATCAATAATCCGTCCAAGACAATTAGACAAATTAGACAAATAGGCCAACTAATAATCGCCTCTGTCAAAAGGTAATAAAGTCTTCGCCACTCGTCTAATTAGTTTAGACGTTAGTAGATTCAATCCCCGGTCGGGCGACATAAGTATATGTGCATAGTATTTGTTCTTACTTACCACTTGCTGAACGGTGAAGGAAAACACTGTGAGGTAAACCGGCATGCCCTAAAACATGTATTTTTGTCCCCGAAGTACGGCAATATCTTAAAACTGCCCAAGGTGATGAGACGAATAGACTTTATTGCCTTGTTACAGAGGTGATTATTGGTTGGCCCGTTCATCTAATTGTTTTGGAGTTTATATACTTAAAAGTAGGTATACAATAATGTTCGATGAAATGCGGGTATACCGAGTGTGTTCTGTGATTTGCAATTCATAGTTCACACTCGGGAACACCTCTGACACCCCCTCGGGGATTCATGTCGTGACGATATGTTGTTGTTGTATAAATCGCTGAACTTACCGGGTCTTCATTATGAATTTGCCTGTATAATGAGGTGAATAGGTGACTTTGCTTTATATGACCAAATGCATACTGGAGACTTTATAAGTAAGTGATCAGATCAGCAACAAGGTTCGATTACTTGCCCTACTTTCTGTGAAATACAGAAAATACAATTTAGGCTTTCTATACTAAGTCGGGGACTCGGGGTAGACCATGAATTTGTATAGGAAAACAAAAAATATTTTTCGTATTTCGTAAAACGGGTCATTGAACCTTGATCTTGACGACTTATCGTGTCTCCAACAGCGATATGAATAAAAAAAATATTTATGATATATCACTGGTTTCCAATATGAATTTGGTCATATAAATCATAGTTACTTTATATATATTTATAATATAAAATAATATATAAATTAATACTCGAGGCTTGGTAAGTAATCAAATCAGTAGGTATGACGAATTTCGAAAAATAAAATGTTAGTAGGGATTCGGTCTGTGTAGGGTCCGTGCTGAAAGATAGTAACTACCTACTTACTTACTAGCCAAAATGTGGTACCTAAAACCTTTGCAATCGGAAACAAAAACGAACAAACGTAGCGAAAGCGTACGAAGTTAGTGTTGCCATACTCATACTCATTTATTGGTAAAAAACAAACTTATTAATCGAAAAACGTATTAATCTGACTGACCTAAAAATTTTGTACCATAGAAACAATATTTATACGAGTAATTAACTATGAAATCTATCAAGATTAGCGATTATTTTTAACAAACAAACTGAAAATAATGTTGAAAATTCAAATTTAGGTACAAAAAGGATAATTAAAGTCCCTACGTCTATAAAGCATCCGAATCTCTTCCAAAACTTTTAGCGCTAAATAAAAAAACCTCCGTACAAACTCATTTCTCCGTACATAACTGGTCCAATCTGTTTTCTGTAAATGTTCCTAAATCCCTAAAAGTACAGATAAATCTATGTTTATGGCAACACAGAGTCGTCGCCGGCCGCGCGTGCCCTCCCTTTGATATTTGCCGACATTGCTCGATAATGGCGGCTTGAATGAAAGACGATTGTCCCCGCTGCATGTAACCAGGCTCGCCGCTACCTATTTGAACACCCGTGTGGATACCGATTTGCAGCCCTGCTTATCTGCGAATACCCTTCTCCCTGTTACGATATAGGATATAAATGCGAAATAAAGCGTGATAAGTAAGTATTTATCCTGATGAGAGAATAATACCTAGTGAACGTTATTTTCAGCTCGGAACGAAAAGCATTCGTTTAGGACGCAAGAAGCCGGAAGTTCTAATCCCCGAGGACAACGTCACTTTTTGTGTTTTTTTATTTTATTTTATTTATTCATAAAATAACGCCAAAGCCGAAAACGGGGAATAGTTGAATAAACGTGGGCGGAGCTACGGGCCAAAGGCTAGTGATAAAATAAAATATAAATCACAATAATAGATTATTTTGCAAAGATTGCAGGAAAAATGTAGCGGTAAAGAAATTCACAAAAAACATTTTTTCTTTTATTAAGTACCTATATTTTTTTTATTAATTAAAAACTTAGCCGCGGTTTTTTTTTCTTTTGTAAATATAATTGGTTGTACTTATGTACTTGCAATCAATTCTTTTTTTTGTCTTCATAATCAGTTACTGGCAAAACTTTAAGTACCTACCTACTATTTTCAATACGGAACCCTAGGTACACGAGTCTGACTTGCACATGACCGGTTTTTTTAAGGTTCATTATTTCATCGCGAAAAACTGAACCCTTATATGTAAAATCACTTTGTTGTTCATCTGTCGGTTTTTTATTAGGCACGAACAGCGGCTGGGCACGAAGGAATTTATTTTGGCACAAGTGAAGGAATAAATCCAATAAATAATTTTTATTTTTATTTACAATTCTGGAATCAATAATAATAGGCAAAACAAAAACAAAATAAATACATGTGACAGGAATCGAACTCTGGACCTTACGATTTGTAGTCAGACAGTATATCACTTATGCTATTGAAGTATTTTTTATTGGTGTGAAATTTAAGTAAAATTTAGTACGCAATCTAATCATGCGAAACCGTCATGTAGTTAAACCGCACACACGTAAAGCATATTCACACACATCTAACAGTTTTATAGTATGACATCCACAACTACACACGTAAAATGATGGACATTTAACTGAACTTTAAAAGCTAAAATAACTCAATTATTGTTGTAAAATATAACTTTTATTTAAATTCGCGACATTCTTGTATTAAAATGTAATAAAATACAGTGATAAATACAAGCTAAAATTTGTACTTCTGCTGATCTTGGTTAATTAATTTTGTATGGAAATTTGCACTATCGTTTAACCTTAATATCGCAAGAGTTATCTAAGGATTTAAATGAATACGATATTTATACAGTTGCAGTTATGTTTTGGACTTGTTCGTTGTTCAGTCCCGTCGAAGTCGCAGGAAAACTATTCATTATGTTTCTATATGTATCACATATTATATAGGTACCCTAAACCTCGTGTTGTTCATTCTCATTTCATGGGTGACAGAAGCCAGTATGTGGATTATGACGTACACTTCTTCTTCTTCTTGGTGGGCTTGGTTTCCGCACCTAGTCTCTTTTTTGGACCTTTGTGCGTGGAAAAGTGTGGGGCCGTCTATTCTAGCCAGCCCAGCTCACGCCAAAATTATTTTTAGGCCATTTTAGGACATAGTTTTCATTGTATTAACTAACCATTATTTTTTTATAATTTTTTAAAGAATTGTCGGCTATGACGATTACTACAGAATTTTATACATTATACTGATTGTGATGTGTGATTGCTTATTAAAAAGTGGCCTGTCTCTGTCTGTCTACTCATCTGTCATCCAGCTGTCAATTCAGTCGGCAGCAAATTTTTATAAATTTATCTTGATAGCAAAGGACACATTTCTAAACAGCCATTTCTCAAGTGACGTCACACGAAGGCAAATGGAAGTTGCAGCTTTTTCGTAAAAATATTCATCATGATGTTTTTTAGACCACAAGTTCTAAAATACGGGTTATTAAACCTAAATCTCGAAATGGTTTTCGAATTAACACACCTTAACATACTTTAATCTAAGCGAATTGATCTACCCTTTCTGTTGTGCTCTGAGTGATTTCACAAAGATACTATGTACATTGTGTCTTATAGAGTATAAGTAAATGATTTAAGAATATATTTAGTATAGATTGATTTGTAATCGCATTATATAGTATTAGGCTTGAACCTGTAATGGTAGATGTAAGTTGAAAATAAATAAATAAATTTCATATGATTAATACATAACTTGGTCATTGATTCAGTTCCATACTTCATTGTTTCACATTGTCCCTTGATAATAGTAAAAAATCGAAACAGGTATGGTAAAGTAATAAAATATTTCGTGAACAAGTGGTGTCATAATTTTATTCTCATTGTAGAAAGCGCTACAGAAGAAGGCGGAGTCTCGTCAATGAGCATGGAGGGTCAGCCGTTCAGACACCCGCTGCCGGTGCCGCTGGGCGTCAGACCGCGCCCTCCACTGCAGCCGGGGCAGAGACCTGACCAACAGAGTAAGACTTGAACTAGACTAGATCCTACCTCGTTATTACGTCGCCTAGGAAACTGTCCTTTTTTCCAGCATGAATAGGTTTTACATAAGTTATCACGTGAGATTTTAAAGGGCACTTTTTATTAAAGATACTTATAAATATACTTTATTATTTTCAACTCGTTTCGCTGGTCAGCATTATCAGGTGCTGTTGCATGCACTTTTTTATTCTCATAGGTACAGTAGTACCATTTAAATAATGCGCGCCACTCTTTGGCCAAAGGTCGTATTTCCGCATTCATATTTCCACTTTCTATACAATCCATGACAGATATTCCACGTCCGGTCAGCTATAGACAACCAGAATTACACCCTTAATTGCTTCTAGTTCTGATTTTTTTTCACATTATCTAAAATTAAAAAACTGCTATTTTCCCTCCAATAAGTTTCCATGACAATATATGATTCGGCTCGTTTTCGAGAATATACACTGGCGAAGATTTCAATTCGAATAATATCTTAAGCAGATCTGGGGCTCTACCGCGTAATTCTCATTTGCATCAACTTCAAGCAAATGCATGCGAAATTCAATGCGTGCAAAAGAGATGGCATGTTAGGCGGGCGTCGTCGCACGCACGTCAAATTTCAATCTCAAGTTGATGTTGATGAAAATGAGGATTACGCGGTAGACCCGCTGTACCAACATAGACAATAAGAAAGACGTATGGTCTAGGAGGCGCTGAACAAAAAAGAAACTCATTTTAACATAGAAATGGTTTGCTTCTCTGTTATTTAAATCTATTTTCAGTTACTTATATCAAAGTCTCGCTAGCTACAGCTGCTGCGTTTACCTAGAACGGGTCAAGTCTAAGATTGATGTCGTTTGGCGGCATGAAAGCAACGAGTACACGGTCTGTCATTTCAAATGCAGTATATTTGGGGAGTGTACAGCAACATATATAAAATTAGATTTGTTATTATCACATGCATGGAGTCCCCCCTCTTGCAACTTCACATAGGTTTGGCACAAAGGAAGTGAAAAGTGACTTATGAGTGAATTTGCAAGAGGGCGGACTTCATGCACGTGATAATGACAAGCCTGATTTTTTTTTATATGTTGCTGTACACTCAACAAATATACTGCATTTAAAATGCCAGACCGTTTACTCGTTGCTTTCATGACGTTTCAGACTTGACCCGTTCTAGGTAAACGCAACAGCTGTATCTAGGGAGACGTTGACATAAGTAACTGAAACTAGATTTAAATAACAGAAAAGCAAACCATTTCCATGTCAAAAGGAGTCATTTTTTTGTTCAGCGCCTCCTAGACCAGTAAGGGATAAGGTCATTTTTAAATGTCGCAGTTCTTATGGAGTAGTCAAGTTTCAATTTCTTTAATGTATGTTTATTACAGTGCTAATGCAACATCGTCTAGTGACGCCAGAAAACAGCCAGTTACAGCATCAACAAAACGCCAATCAACAAGGTCAAGAGCAGAAACCAAATATTATGGGACAGCATAACGGTACAACAAATGCTTATTTCTACTTTCACATGTGATTGGATTTGACTGCTTACACCATAACTGCAAGAGAATTGCAGTCAACTCCACAATCGTTCTACAAGTCGATTAAAGTCAATATCAACTTGTTTTTACTGTGGAGGATATTAAGCAGCTACTTCAAGCTTTCAAGTTCTGTGTCCAATTCGCCGTAAAACGAATTTTCTTAATGCAGAACTTATTCTTGAAGAAGCTTACATTTTCGTGGCATTGGAGCTACGAAACGAAATTTAGTTTAGACATTAAAGCCGATTCTGAAGGCCTTTACGTTAGTTTTAGTGCTGTCAATACTTAAATTTTTCCAAAGTAATTTAGCTTCTGTTCTTCACACTTATGAACTATTTTGCAACAATGAAAATTTAGTTTTGACAGCACTAAAACTAAAGTTAAAGCCTTCAGAATCGGCTACATTATTACCTTAATTTTAGCGAAAGTGGCGGTAGCTCAGGGGTAGAACGCTGGCCTCTCAATCTTGAGATCCAGGTTTGATCCTCGGTCGGGCATACACTAATGAGTTTTTCGGAATGTATGTGCATAGTAAATACTTATTATTACTAATGTTCTTGCTTACCACTTGCTGAACGGTGAAGGAAAACATCGTAAGGAAATCTGCATGCCCTAAAAAAGCGTGTATTTGTGCCCGAAGTTGGGACGTAATAATCGTCGGTGAAACGCGAGTGTACCGAGTGTGCACTGTGTGACTTGTACTTCACAGTTCACGCTCGGAACACCTCTGACACCCCCTCAGGTATTCATGTCGTGACGATATATATATATATTTATTCTTTATTTTTACTTTTTATCGAGTAGTTTGTGACTGCATTCACTCAGTGAGAATCACACGCACACACACACACTCTCAAATACACCCTCACACCCTCTCAAATACACCCTCACACCCTCATACAGACCCTGTCACGCTTATTCATATACAACACACACGTTTATACATCCTTCACTGTTTTAATGAGTCTTGTGTTTTTGTCATTGTATGTTATAAAACGAAATAGTTCCTAATAACTATTAATACATGTACAATTAGCAAAGTAAAATCCGTTCTTGGCAGTATCTACAAATAATATTTTTCAAGTTAACACATTTTGTATTGCTGTGGATTTTTGTTAATAAATAAATTAAATGTTGTTTTTGTGTTATATTTGTTTTATAAAGTCATTGTTTTTCATTTTATATACCAATTTATTTTTAATATAAATACTAGGCACCCGCTGAAAATCAGCGCCATGGCCCTGTCATGGCATTAACCTGAGCGGAGACCTTTTTGGTACATTCTGTGCTAATTTTAAGTTTTAACTATAATTTAATGTAAATATTGTATACCAAATAAACATGATCCTATTCTATTATATTCTATTCTAAATTAAATTCAATATATTTATATATATATTAAAGTCGTATTTTCTTCGCAGCTCAAGGTGGAAACAAGCCCGACGGTGGAGGTAATCAGGACCACGATCACGATGAGATGGACATGGGAGACATGGACAAGTTGGAACAGGATGCTGGCAATATTGGCGAGGTATTGTATTGTGCAGTTTGCGTCAGCTACGGTGGGCGTGGTTAAGACGACTATCTTTGGGAAAATGTGAAATTCGATATTTTTGAATGTCGAATAAGTACGTAGCATCCTGATCGTTGATCCTTAATCTAAGGTACGATATCCAACGTTTTTACATATTTATCATTTTATAGCTATAGTACGCTTTACGCCTAGCTACAAATACATGAAAGAAACATTTCTTTTTCGCCTATTTCTTGACAAATAATATTATTGAATTGGCATGTTGGAATAATTCTAAATTACAATTTAAATTCCAATATTTTGAATATTAATTGGAAATTAATTTCCAATTAATTGTTATATTGGCACCACTTATTATCTTTGAGTGTAACGAATCACGGTCACTGAAAGTAGTAGAAACAAAATATTTGCAAAAAACACGGATATTAGTGATTTAGTGCATTTTACGATTTTCTCGCCAATTTCACAGTGCTAATCGCCTTAAGAACATAATGAAAATACAATTAATTTCAATTTAACTTAAGAGCTGTGCTCTTATCGCTGAGTCCTCTCCATTCACTTCTGCCCTCCGCGATTTCTTTAACTTCTTGATACAACAAGACATTTACTTTCTCTTTCACCTGATCCACGAATGTTCTCCTAGGCCTTCCTCTCTTTTCCCGTCCCCTTTACGTTCAATGTTTTTTTTTTAATCTTATTTATTTTATAAGTCAAACATCTTAAGATTAATTCGGCTTAAAAATAATTACAATGTTGGATGATGTGTAAAACAAGGTGTTTTTGATAAAACTGTCGTATTGTATCAGATGTCCCAACATATTTCAACAATGAAATTACAAAATAGTAAATATATCACATTTATTCTCATTGTAGGTGGGTGACATTCTGACCGGGCTGGGAGGCGAGAACGACGAAGAATTGTTAGAATCCCTGACGGCTGAAATCGGCGAGGAGTTCAACATTCTAGAATATGCGGACCCGGAGCTTGCGTCGCTGAATGACGCTGAGCACATCCTGGATGGTCTAGAGCTAGCGGAGGAGGTTCCAGAGAGGTGTGCCAAGCGAGAACCGGGGTATGTTAATAATAAAACAAATTTCCACAATTCGGTCGTTTTTAGGGTTCCGTACCCAATGAGCAAAGCGGAGTCCTATTAATGTCACTCCGCTGTCCGTCTGTTTGTCTGTGTCTCTAGCTTTTAGACGGAATGATATAGAGACCTGAAATTTTTATATGTTGTGCAAAATTTTGACCCGAATTCGAATATTAAATTAAAAATAAAATATTATTTTTCTTACACGGAAATGGAACCGAATTTTTTTTTTCTTATGCTGAAAGAGGCGTGACTCTTCCTCGCACTTGACCGGTTTTTTAAACTTTAATGTGTTATTTTTGTCTGCTTTTTGAAATAAATATATATTAATTTTAGGTATGTAATTTCAATAATACATTTTTTCGTGCTTGTAAACCGCTTATTTACGTATTTTAGTATTTGCAGGAAGTGACGTAGTCATATTAGGTTGAATGATCTGGTCCTACTCAAATTTTAGGATGCGTTCAAGAAATTTATTTTTTGTATTGAAATGTGTGGTAATGACCTCACTGAAGGTCAAATGAAAGACATCACTTTTTATTTTATAAAAGATACGAAAAGATAAGATTTATAAAAGATTTATTTTATAATTGAATGAACTTTGAAAAATTGCCCCTTTTAAAAAGCTGTAGTGAATAAATGACAACTGAGATTACAAAAGTGGTTGTACTCTAAAATTACTTACATGTGATTTGACCACTTTTGAAAATTACCTCCTGATTTTCTCTTATTTTGTGCTATCTGGAGACACAGCGACGTCGTAATGCAGTGCGCGCTGATATGAACGTTATTTCATACAGTTTCTGTCGATATTTGTACCGACACCAGTCATCTCCAACAATTAATTTCCGCCCAAAGGTTGTCTGGAAGAAATAGCTATGAGTGATAAGGCCGCCAATTGTTACCTTCTTTTATAAGTTTGTTCTTTTACCTGTTTTATTTGTTTTGGCTAACAATAAAGAGTATTTGTCGTCTTGTGTCTTGTCTTGTCGACTCAAGGTCGTTGGCGACTACCTGCCCCGTAAGATAATTCTGTTTAAGGGGCTCTACAATGCCAAACATCAGTTTTGCATTAGATTCAGCTCCGTCAATGTAGATGGTAAAAATAAAAATAAATATGCAGTGTTTTTTGACTCAAAGCAATTATTAATTACACTTTATAAATAAACATACTTTCAATCTTCTTTTAACTTTTAAAAAAGCATGAATTTAACGAAAAAAGTGATTCAGTTTCCATATTTCAAAACCGATTGAAACGAAACCAACACACGCAGATACTTACTGGAAAAAAACATCTTTATTACATTAAGAAATTACACTAAATGTCCTAATGTAGCCACGATTTCAAAATAACTGAAGTTTTGCGTGCGCGGCATCTGATTAGACAGTTAAACAACAAAAGCGAGAGCAGGACTGAATTTTAGCATTGTGCAGCCCCTTAAAGTTCAATCTTCTTATAGGAGTTGTGGATTGTTGGATGTGGAAGAGGCGAAAGAGGTGTGTCACGATCGTAGCAGATGGATATCTGTAGTCTTTGCCTACCCTTCTGGGAGACAGACGTGAGTATATATATATATATATATATGTATGTATGTATGTATGCATAGGAGTTGCATGGCATGGCATAGGGATATTATGAAATATCACTCGTTAATGTTTTCTTTAACAGGGAAACCTCTCGAAAAATGCAACTAAATAAAATTATGAAGCTAAAAATAATTATTCTGGACCTTCATCGTTTTTGTCTTGCATTCTTCATTTCCTAAAGACTCCGTTTAAAGGCCGTCCACCCGTCATCGGCAACTGATCTACGCAGGGATAAAAGTCAGTAAGCATGATAATAATAATAATAAAATTGTTTATTGACTCATAACTTAGCCTAGTTACATAGTTATACTTTGTAGACAGGTGGTAAAACAAAAATATAGAAAACAAGTTCTTAGGCTATAAAGAGTCCAGGATAGTGATCCCTGCTCTCCGTGGTAGTTGAAACTGTTCTACAACTCATATTGCGAATATATAGGTATAAGAGTTACATATTTGGTTACCCAATAGATGTCGAGTCTGTAGTTTATATTTGTAACACAAGGCCGATTGAGACTGAAACAAAGTATGAAAACCGAAAAAAAAAGAAAATCTTTGATGATATTATACTTCAATAAGTACATATAAATCTATACTCACGCCTGTTTCTCAGAGCGGTAGGCAGAGACTACAGATTTACATCTGCTTTGTTCCTGAGACATCTTTTTACTATATAGACCTTTTTACTTATATATCTATAGGTAACAATTGATTTTGAATTAAAATACCTTAAAAATTACAGCGAAGAAACCGACCAGAAACAAGACAACAAAATGAACAGTGAGCTGCAGAAGGCCGTTGAAAACGTCGAAAATAAATTGGAGGTTAAGCAGGAACTGATCAAGACTGAGATGCAGGAGAAGCCGGGCGCGCAGCAGATGTATGTGCAGGGACAGATGATGCAGGTATATCCTCCTGAGGCCCAGGATATTTTTGGTTTCATTATTATATTCATAGTGTTCGTATGAAAAAATCGATATAATACGAGTACATAGGTACTAGGAAACAAAAATCAGAAGTACTGAAGGGGGATATTTTCTCCATGGAATAATCATATTAATTGATTAATATATGTGATGTTTTTTTTTTAATGTTTTAATTTCTCCACACACGGCATAACATGGGTGCCATTTTGTTTATACATACACGAGCGTAACAGCACGAGACAAGCGTATAATAGAGTTCCAATTATAATTATGTATAATTAATAATAATAACTATAATAATTCCTCGTAAAGCCGAGCTTTTATGTTATGTGTAACATAGATCTATTGTTTTAGCGATAATGACAATGAAGAGGTTTTACCTCAAGTATAAAGTTTTATAAAGTTAAAATATAAATTACCAGGAAAATAAAAAACCTGCTCTATTTGCTTTTACGATTGCAACACTCGTATTCACACAAACATACAAAGAAACAACATCACACTTTCACAGCACGTACACACACACATCCTCCACGAAAAAACAACACCACACATTGTCAGGAATCAACAAAATTACGTTTTAAAGTTAGTGTTGCCAGTAGAAGAAATAAGTTCTATTGGTTTCCCGCAATATGGCGATCTTTGGTATTTTCCTGGTCAGGCTAGAAAAATATACTTTTCCACTTATATTTTGATTAAGTCTTCGTCAGTCGAATTGTATTGTACTATCAATCAGTATCACAGATACAGATTATAGTAGTTTATGCTACAAGGGCCAAAAGGAATAAATTACGAGGACGATTTCGAGTGTTTTAAACGTAACCGAGTAATTTATTGCTTTTACGCCCGTGTATTACTACGTTTTTCAATGCATAGTGTGAGGAAATGAAAACAAATATAATCTTGTGAACTTTAAATTATGATTGGCTCAAAAGGATTGTATCCAGAGCCGTTAAACAGTGGAAAAAAAGTATAACATCTATGGTACACAGGAAAAGATGCAGGTTAGCCAACCATTGCAAAGAAATTAAAAAAAAAAGCCTTAGGGCAAAATAATCGACTTCCTGTTCGGTTTTGATGCATAAAAAGTGGGCCTTTACGAGCACATGCATTGAAAACTTATTTTCAATGCAGTTGCTCGTAAAGTTTTCTTTTTTGTGTAACAAAATTATGCAGAAACCGACTCTTTATTTCACGCGTGAAATAAAACAGTACTGAAATCCTTTATTTCACGCGTGATATAAAGTAATTTTTTTAAGTTTTTGACTCTGTGGTGCATGGTGCAAGTCATAAAATTTTAAAAATTACAACAATGCAAGGAGGTTTTGCTGTCCAAAAAAAAACAATTATTTATAAGTATGCGCGCTCTAGCAATAATTGAATGATGATAAACACGATAACACTTATATTTTTGTTGTATTTCCTCGCAAAATGCATTGAAAAATGTTGTAAGATACTTGAGCGTAAAAGGTTTTTATCCGAATGCGTGCCAATGAAAACACTCGCTGCGCTCGTGTTTTCAATTTGGCACTTATTCGTATAAAACCTTACTTTCCGCACGTGTATCTTAAATAACTATTATTTCCTACTCATTTAAGTCCGATGGCCAAATTAAGGATGCCAAATTAAGTGGATGAGACTTATCTGTTGAGTGCATCGATCTAATTCTATTTCTATAAGAGTTAGATTTCAATGTCTGGCTGCAAGCAATCTCGTTGTTGTCTCTATCAGTCCGTGCCATCTTGTTTTAGGACCTGTATTATCTAGCTTTTGGCTACGCCCACAACCCAGCTGGTCGCGTCATGATGTCTGTTCTTAACGGATTCGGCCACATCCAAAGCCGCCATTAGAATTTGGATTGTATGACAGTTTTAAGACATCTTATTTTATGAATTAACATTATATTATCTTAGTTTATGTTATAAGTGCGGTAAGGATACAATAACTTGCGAGGATGATTTGAAACACAAGCGTAGCGAGTTGCAAGTGCGGTAAGGAGTAACAAGTCGCTACACTCGTGTTTCGAATCGTCCTCGTAAGTTATTGCCTCCTTATCGCACTTGTAACATAAAATAAGATGTCTTAGAACTGTCATACAGTCCAAATTTTAATGGCGGTTTTGGGCGTAACCAAATCCGTTAAGAACAGACATCATGGCGCGACCAACTCAGTTGTGGGCGTGGCTAAATGTCATGCTGTTTCATTTAGCTATAAGGTGCATGATCCATGAAACTTGCGAGGACAATACAATCGTGGCGATTTCATCGCGGTGCAAAATTGAAAACTTGTTTCAAGAGAAACATAATTTTCGAAAGACTGGACGTTTTCAAACATTATTTTTGATTATTATTAATCTAGATTATATTTTCGATGTTTGACTCGTATTCCTTTTTTTTTATTTTATCTAAAACAATAAAAGCACATTCGGTTACCCTTTTGGTAAAACATCGTTAAATTTACGTATTTTAGGGGTTGGTTGTCAAGATATTACCCAAATTTCACGATTTTTATAATATCTAGATAATGTTAACGGACACAGCCTAAAATATGATAACAACATTTCATAGACACCCTACAATTTTGTGTCAGCGTTTGTATGGAGGTTTGCGCGTGATGACTTAATGTGGCAAATCTAGAGATACTGTTGCCATTATTCTTTTTTTATACCACTTGCATCATACAGTTTCATCGGTCACTTCAGTCACTGACCGAAAACGGCCAGGAGGCATCATCATCATAGTTTTATCTAACTTTTCCCCGACAGCAGCAAATGCAGCAAGTGAAGTCTGAAATAAAGTTGGAAGCTGAAGACGGCAAGCCGGTGCCATCGCCGCAACGGTCCCTTTTCGGACAGATGTTCGCGAACAACCCCCAGAGGTTGTTGACCCACCCACAAGGGCAGCAAGTTCAGGTTAGTGAAACATCAACAGTTCAAGAGCCTTCTAATACTCATATCGACATGATATCTATCCCTGATAATTATCAAGCAGCGATATTTTCGAACCCTGGCCAGAAGTGTTTCCGAGTGCGGACTGTCGCTGGAACAGTCAACACTCGTACAACTCTTTTTACCGATGATATTTTCGTCCCAACGTGACAGGGGAGCCTTTACGCCGTATTTTGGACTTTTCAAGACATGCAGGTTTACCTTACAGTGTTTTTCTTCAACGTTAGCAAGTGGTGAGTATACAAATACAATGTATAGTCAACAAAATATATAGGTAGACAGGACCAGTGCAAACACTTTGATCCTTATACCTTAACCTTAACCTTATACTGAAGAGTGATTGAAATAAAATAATAGTTATTTAAGATACACGTGCGGAAAGTAAGGTTTCATACGAATAAGTGCCAAATTGAAAACACGAGCGTAGCGAGTGTTTTCATTGGCACGCATTCGGATAAAAACCTCTTACGCTCAAGTAAGTATCTTACAACATTTTTCAATGCATTTTGCGAGGAAATGCAACACAAAAATAAGTATAATAAAGAAAGTAATTTTATTTCACCAAAGCCTATTTACAACAAAATGGCGTGCTTTCTTCGCAGAGCGCGCGTTTCATACAGTTTTTTCTTTCTTGAGGCAAAGGTACAGTATACATACAGCCAATAATGTGAAAAATATTTTTGTTTGCGGAAACAAAACACGTATTTTTAAATGAGATAATCAAGAATCTTATGTGTTATGGTGTTTATCATCATTCAATTATTGCTAGAGCGCGCATACTTATAAATAATTGTTTTTTTTGTACAGCAAAACCTCCTTGCATCTTTGTAATTTTTTAAATTTTATGACTTGCACCATGCACCACAGAGTCAAAAACTTAAATGGAATAAAGAATTTCAGTACTGTTTTATTTCACGCGTGAAATGAAGAGTCGGTTTCCGCATAATTTTGTTACACGAAAAAGAAAACTTTACGAGCAACTGCATTGAAAAATATATTTATTTATGTTATTTAGATGTACATCATTTGAACTTTTGTTGTCTTCTAGAGACAAGCTGGCTCGTGCACGTACTGTCTCTCTTCTTAAAACTCCTGTGCACAAATCGTGTGCATTCAGCCAGTCCTTCACCGTCGTGGCCATAAGATTATGGAATTCGCTTCCCCATAACATCAGAGACTGTCCTACACTCGGTAGTTTTAAAAACAGAGTGAAAGAGTACTACCTTTCAACTCCATGAGTATCTGTAGATAGCACAATATTTATTTTACCTATTGTCATGTATTTTTACCTTATTTATTGTAAATATTATGTTTATTGTTTAAATAGTTACTTAATTATCATTTATGTAGGTATATTGTAGTTATATATAATTATAGGGTGTAAGTATATTAACATATTTTAGTGTACACGTATGTATGTCTACTTTTTATTATGACTTCTCTTTATCAATCCGGGTTTGCTGGAAGAAATCTCTTTTTAGAGATAAGCTCGCCTATGTACATGACATATCTAAGAACCTTGTAAAAATAATATGTTTCTTTTGTGTACAATTAAGAATATGAATATCAGGTACACTTATTACAGGTCGGTTTTAATGTAAAATAAAAACAAAATAACCAAATAATATATATCTATATCTAATAGTTTTATATAATAAATAATAATACGGGGAAATACACTAAAGAATAAGGGTTAGGTTTACTTAAATTTAATAAAAGAATTAAAATATATAAGAATAAATAATATTATAAATATAATGCAATACATATAATAAATATATGCCTAACTCCGTCCGTCATGCTAAGAAGAAGGGCAAGAAACTTACATTCAACTATATATTCAACTGGATATAACTATAGAGATAAAAAAACACAAGACAGGAGAAATTTATGTCAAGAAGAAAAAAAATATAATACCTTCGTCTAACAGTTCCATATGAAATGAAGATGAAGAATAGTGCATGTGTGTATGTATTGACCAAGTTTTCCTCATCTCATCTATCCTGTGGGTCTTACCCCCGGTTTCTGAAAGGCCAATCAAAGTTAACAGTAGATTAAAAAAACTTTAACCGCAAATAACGGTGAAAATAAAGCATATATGAAGTCTGAATAGTGATGAATCAATAACTAACTTAGTTAATTTTTGATTTCAATGTAAAATCCCCACTTTTTCTGGCTTAATCCGCAGATAATTATTTTTTAATCTACTGTTAACATTGATTGGCCTTTCAGAAACCGGGGGTTAGTGTCAAACCGTTTACGCTGGGCCTTTACCTATCTATTTAGTTGACTTTACGTACAGAAATTCTGAAAAACTCTACTCGTACCTTTTGTAATCCACGCAATGTACAATACGCGACATGGTAGGAGTGCGAGCGAGTACAGTACTCCCAAAGTAAATGCGCATACAAATCTATAGCCGAGCGACCGGAGGTACCACGTGACCTTATTGCTTGTATAGAAAGTGTAAGGAAATACGAACTTTGCCGAACAGTGGCGAAGATTTGTATGCGCATTATCACCTTGGGAGCACTGTACATACATGTCAGTATGAATTCGCTCGCACTCCCACCTGTCACGTAGTATACGTGTGCAGTCTGAGAAGACGACCGGAAGTCAACAATAATGACACAAAAAAATCTGCTGCTAACGATACTCAAAAAGATCCTGTATCCGTAATTTTTGTTGTAAATGTGAAATAAATGGAATAAAAATGGTTGAAGATTGCACAAGAATAAATGTGAAACGAAAAGAACCATACCTCGTAATAAAACATTTCTTAAATGGATTTGTCCATTTTTTACTGCAGGGTTTAGCCCAACGCCCCACGCAGTTTGGTCCGGGCGCTCAGGTGATCAGTCAACAAGTGATACAAAGACCGCAAGTGCAGTTCGGGCAGGCTCAGCATGGCATGCACTTTGCACAGGTCAGTATAGTAGCTTAGGCAGAAACACTAGCTACAAGTAAATACCTTAGAATACCTTAATTAGGTTTAATTTATGTTATTTATACATCATATACTAAAATAGTTAATTATAATTTTTATTCTTAAGTTCCACTGATGCCGACAAGAAGTTGAAATAAATCTGGAATATATTATAATAAAGTGTTTTTTATACGAATATATTATTATATGTATATAACGTAAACTTAATGAAAAACAAATAAGATTTTTTAAATATTAATGAAGTAATTAATTTAAGTTTAATTTGATACTCCTATAAGTTTTCTTTTTTTGGTCTTCCGCCGTGTGTAGGACAAAAATACCTCTATTGTCAGGTTTATTCCAATATTTATTTATAATATGATATTGCCGCCGTAGCCTGAAAGGAGATGTAGTGACTAGAATAGGAAAAGGAATTCTTCTTCGGTGTTTTGGACATAAGAGAGAATTAATGAAAGTAGAGTGACAAAAGAAATCTATGGTGTGCAACTAGAAAGTAGAGCTCGACCAGGCCGCCCTAAAAGGACGTAGGCTGACCAAATTGGCGACATACTGAAGAAGGGTAATGTCAAAAGTACCCGGAATAGACGAGCTTGTATGACTAAATTGATGGATGTGGAAGAGGCAAATGAGGTGTGTCAGGTTCGTAGCAGATGGAAATCTATAGTATCTGCCTACCCCTCTGGGAGACAGGCGTGAGTGTATGTATGTATGTATGATATTTTTACGATCGGGGTTTACTCGTTAGTGATAAAGGAAACCGTCCGGGTTGAGAGCTGTTGAAACACTGGTTTTATTATAAATATAACTTATCTCCTAGACTAAGGCATACTTAAATATTGTTATAATTTAAATTTAAGAAATTGCTATGCCCTGTCAGGGTTCATCTTTATTACAAAAAAAAGTTATTTAAGACCTGTACTGTATTGGACAATTTACAATATGAGTGAAATAAAGGAATACAAAATAGATAAAAATTATGATGCGGTGTAACCTACTTAAGGGGCTGCACTATGCTAAAATTCAGTCCTGCTCTAACGCGTTCGTTATTTAACTATCCTGCTTTAATCAGATGCCGCGCACGCAAAACTTCAGTTATTTTGAAATCGTGGCTACATTATGACATTTACCATAATTTTTTCATGTAATAAAGATGGTTTTTTCTCGTTAGTCTCTGCGTGTATTGGTTTCGTTTCAATCGGTTCTGAAACACAGAAACTGAATCGCTTTTTTCGTGAAATTCATGCTTTTTTAAAAGTAATATAATTAATAGAAGATTGAAAGTATGTTTATTTATAAAGTGTAATTAATAATTGCATTGAGTCACAAAACACGCCATATTTTTTTCAAATATTTACCATCTACATTAACGGAACTGAATCCAATACAAAACTGGTGTTTAGCATTGTGGAGCCCCTTAATTAAGGCTGCATATAAAGTCAGATTGAGCACCTCATTTTGCATCAATCAGAACTGAACTCAATGACGTCTCCTCTTCGTTTAAAATAGCGTGCCCTCAGCCGTGGCTGTTACGAACACCAAGGAACACGTGCTCATCAACGAATAATGAATTGTAATAATAACATTGTAATAGCTTAATTTTTTACAGTTTTTCAATGTTCCAAAACTTTTTGGTGCAGTAAGAATAATGAAAATATTATGTAAAATGCCAAAGCAACGTTGCCCTATTCCTCACTCTCTCGCCGAATTATAGTTTAGTTTAGATAATGGCATGGAATTATTAGGTATTTATTATTGACATAATTTATTTAAATTCTAATTCAATTCAATTAAATAATAATTTTTAATATTTTAAAATGTCGTGTACCTCGCAGATGTGAACGTGCATGCCGTAAAAAGAATTTGTTTGCTATAGCTCCCTGTAAAACGTGCTATGCACAAAACAGTTTTGTTAGGCGTGTTTGCCGATTTTACTATGACAATTTAACAAATGTCGACATGTTTTGTGTATCTTTTTCCACATTTAAAATATTTGTTACCAGGAAATTTTTTTGTTCTTTATTAGATAGCAATTCTTAAACTCAATTTCATTTGAGCCATTATTTGTAAGTTTTTGATTTATTTCGCATAGCGGAAATTTTTTAAATTAAGGAGACTTTAGGCTTAAATTAATTAAGTCCATTTGTAATGTTAATTTTTATGTGGCTGTTTGTTTCTTAAATAAGTTAAAAAAAAATATATGGGTCAAGTGTCTGAAATAAATGCCTATTGTTTATTTTATTACATTGAAGAAAATCTGGAATGTAGGTACTTGATGTCCCGATAATCTCAATGCGTGACAGAAAGCAATACTTTGATGAGTCAGGATCGCAACGAACCTATACTTTCCGTAGCAGGGCGGCACCGTGCAACAGCCGTCTCCGAATCCACGCGCGACGAACGCAGCGCACATCGTGGCGGCGATGTGCGAGGTGAACACAGCGCACATCGTGGCGGCGATGACGGCGCAAGTGAACGCCGCGCTTGCCGCCGGGCGGCAGATCGCGCCGGGCACGCGGCTTGTCGGTGCGGACGGGGCCGTCGGCGTCGTGCGCCACGACCGCACCGTGCAGCTCGCCTCGCTGCCGCACTCTGGTATGTTTCATGAGCTTATTGGTAGGTATTAATCTCGACGGAAGGATATCGCGATATACAAGGTGACTTTTTGATCATCGTCCAAATTCATACTGAAGGCTTGGTAAGTGATCAGCATCATGAATTGATAACAATTTTTGTGAAATTCGTATAATGAAATTTCGACTTCCCATAGTAATTCACTCCCAGTCCTGAGTGAATCACTATGGGGAGTCGAAATTTCATTTTATGAATTTTACAAAAATCATTATTGTTTCATGATGCTGATCACTTACCAAGGCTCAAGTATGAATTTGGACGATGTTCTCAAATTCACCATGTATACTGGCACCACAATGAAGAAATCATTAACCTCTCTGCTTGCATTGTGACCGAATTGGTCCAACATAATAATAGATTGTATATTTTTTTGTTAGTAAGAGGTTTACATGAAGTGTTATACAGTGTGTCCCTCGTGCAAGTGCACATCCGAAAAGGGGTGAAACTGATTTTTTTTTTTGAAAATATTTGTTTTATAAATTTACGTCTTGAATTTTTTTTTGCCTACCATGGAGACTATGTATAAAATATTTCATAACTTTTGATCTATCGCGAGTAATGCAATGAAATAAAACTGTTATAATCCTTAAGAAAAGACGTTGCATACCAAATCAAAAACAAAACATAATCAACTACCATAAAAATAAGATTATTTTTATGATTTTTCCGTCTCTTTTTCAGTAATAGTAAATTTTTTCAAAATAATGTCCCCGTTTTACTATATTTTTATTCCTATTTATCATTGCCTATTCCATTATCTTTCTAACAAAAAATAATATAACGTTCTATCATAAATACAATACTTTCTACGAGCGGTTAACCAAAGGCACTGCGCTCGCGTCCCATACAAAGATAACCAGGTGGAGTATTTTTTCTTTGTTTTTTTTTGATATATTTAGATCTAGTTTCACCCACTTTCGGATGTGTACTTGTGCGAGGGACACACTGTATAATGCATAATAACATAATGCTCCTAATTATATTAGTAATTATTTCGGCCTTTCTTCCGCTGGTGGAAGAGGCGTCCTCGACGTAAACCATCCGCCATTTGGCGGTCCACTCGGTGTTTAACACTTTTTCCGTTTGTCTTTTGATACTTTTTTAAAAACTCTTCGAAAAATTCTTCGTTTCTTTACCTTTTACGCACTATTTATTGATGGTGATTTACCTGAAAAATCTGACAATTGGAAAGAAAAACTTAAAATATGCAAACTTGACGCGCACGACGAAAACGAATGAGCATGATTCTTAGACGGGTAGGGAGCGTGGCCAGCCTCTGAGTGACATTAAAGAAAAAAAAATCTCTAGCTTTTCAGCTTTAAAATGTCATGGATTTGAGCGCACGCGGGGCGATACTACGAAGTTATCATTATGACCATGGAAGAATGAGACGTGATAGATAATTGCAAATTAAATACAAAGGTTGATAGGGTTATAAAAATATAAACAATGTTTGTAATAAAGTGATTGTACGGTGATTACAAACATTCTTGATATAATTGAAGTAATTGATAATATAATTTAATACTGATAATTGATATAATAAACTGATAGAAATGAGTCCGCGACGTCTGATCGTGAACTAACTTTTATTGTAAAGTTAAGCAAACGCCGCCGTCGCAAGATCGCAGACTCTTGCTGTTTGTACTGGCGAGCCCGTTGCATAGTGATGTTGGAGCTAAGCAGTGAAATGTCAGGCAATAACAAAGAATAATCATATTTTATGGCTCTATTAATGGGCCAATCGTTTGGGTGTACAATTAGAGTTTTGTACTTGTTTGTAGCATGGCAAAAAAGATGACGTTTGTATCTCTACATAACCCAATGTTCCTGTTGCCAGGAACAACCAACCACCCATCCCTGTTTCCATCATATCTTGGTATCAAAGGGGGAAGCCGGGGGAACATGCGCGGAGGGCGGGCTTTTTTCTTCTTTTGCCCGCCGCCTCTGGAGTCACACCGGATACTATTTTGCTGGCACATGTTCCAGCCACCTCTCCCCTTTTATGGGGCGTGGCCTTCATCTAGCGGTCCTTAATAGGACAAAACGTCACGAATTAGGCCTATTTTGCCTTAATTTGTATCTTTACAGTGCGACAATGCTCTTTTAGCGCGTTGATGGCATTGACGAGGGGGCGCAGCTGTGAAACAAGGGTTACATTTGATTACGATTTTGGCCACGACCAATCGACGCGTCAAATTAATATTTGCTGGTGATAGGTTTCGGCCGTGGCTTGTCACCACTCTCATGACGAAACCATGTCGCCAAGCGACTCGTTATGTTTTGGCATGACGTCATCACAGGTCGTAATTGGACAGTGCTTGCAGGCAGTTGCGTAGTTCAGTAACCCATTCGTCCGTTACCGACTTCACAATGGCGCTTTCCACCAAACGAGTTAGTAGTCAAGCGTAAACTCGTTGTGCGTAACAAAAAAAAGTTCATAAAAGTAACAAATTTGGTATAAATTGCAGTCGAATATACAAATTGCCATAATAATATTTTGTAATCTGTGTGTAATGTAACGTGTGCCGTCACCGTTTTCAGCGACTCAGGGCGTGATCCCCGCGTCGCCCACTGGCGGGGTACGCCCTCCTCCGCCACCCCCGTACCCCGGTACGCTGCGACACCCGCAGCCGCCGCCGCCGCCTTACCCGCAACCGCAGGTGAGACAGCGATCATTCATATTACGACTTCCTGATGAGTTTAGTGGTACCAGGGAACTTGACTTGGGATTTAGCAGATATTTTATATAATGCAATAAAATTACAAATTAGTTACCTCACATTTGCATCAAGATATTTCAGCTTCTGGAAACTAATTACTAATAGAAATAGAGCTAATACAGAATGTACATTTAAGGTCATGATGAATAACCACAACATTTGTAATAGTTTCACAGTATATTAACTTATTTTTTATCATTGCCACTCGAAAAGGGGCTATTGGTTCACGCTCTTTCCCCCACTGAGCGAAAAAAACCATTTTTTAATTTTGTTCGTACAGTTTCTGGGAAATGCAAAGGTATCTATGACCATACAGCCAATTCTTATATATTTTTTTTCGTCTAGATTCAAAGGCACAAACGGCCAAATCTGATTTTCTTTATTTCATCATCTATATTTATCATTTCTTGTTTCATTCTTATTGAAAATAACTCAAAAGCTCACATCCACTTTCGGTACTTTAAATAAAAACACAACCAAGTTTTAAGTTCCGACCTGATTAAAGCAATGTTATGTATGATATATTATTATAACAGTTAATGTTTTGTTCTCTTATTTACCAATCTTTTGTAAGCATAATAAAATATTATTCAAATTATTATTACATGTACTACTATTTATTTTCTCGTAGTCAATGGTAAAAAGTAGAGAACATAACACGTGAAAAAAAAACCATCTCGATTATTGTATCCCTCGCTCCGCTCAGGATTCCACTTTAGAATGCTCTCGGCATCCAACTTTATGCCTCGAAGGGAACTCTCATTTTTTTCACTTGTTGTGTAATCTACTATTACCTAACCGGTTTCGATTTTACACCATCATCAAGACATATTTAATTATTGTATGGAATAATATAATTATATACATAAACATGTTGAAGTTAATATTAGTAAACCGAGTATAAACAACTGTTGTGGTTATCATGTTGTTATCCAAGTGCTGACAATCACAAGTATTAATTATGCATATTTAAGGTGACTTCGATTGATATAGCCAAATTCATACTGGAGACTCGGCAAGTGGTTAGGACCAACGTTCAATGCCCCGTTTCGCAAAATACAAAAAATATAAATTGTGCCCCTGTACTAATTTACGAACAACTCCGAGTCAATTGGTATGTGAACCATACATTTTATTTTGCGTTATTTACAGAAAGGGTCATTCAACTTTGTTACTGATCACTTACAAAGTCTCCAGTATGAATTTGGCTATATTAATCAAAGTCACCTTGTATTACCCGAGTCAAGTTCAACAAAAACTAAAGAATGTGAAACTAAGATCTGAGTTTAATGTTCTAGAAACTAAGTATCTTAATGCCTTCTTGAATGAATGATACTCACCCGTGAAACTATTTACTAATTTATGAAGTAACATAATTTGGAGGATTTTTGGATGATGTTGTCGTGCATGCAGTAATTTTTATATTCGTGTTTTGATGAATTCTCCTTGAATTAGCTTCAAGGTGGATTCTAAGCTTTTTTCAAGTGTAGGCTGTGTATGCTGATTTGGATTCACATTTAAAGAAAATTAAATAAAAAGTATCGAATTGTAGTTGAAATTTTCAATGTGAAACCAAAACAATTATGTCCATGAGTCGCTTTAATATTTTATTCATAAAGATGTGAAGTTGAACAAGACACAAGCATATCCACAGCAATATTAATTTTTATCTTAGACATTGGTGGGGGAATTGACTTTACATTTATGTATGTTTCATAATGTTGTAAAAGTGAAATTTCAACAAGAAAATTTCAAATTTAACCTAAAATTTTAAAAGCTCAGAAAGACTAATATTGCATGGGTATCATCAATCAGCTGGCGTAAGTTAATGTGTACGTAGAAATTTAAAAACTAAACACGTTATTGAGAATAACCCGCGAACTTTCGAGCCTAGTGTAGAACGGTTGTACATTAGTACATTGTTCACCGAGGGAAGAAAGGGAAAGATTACCAACGAGGGTGTAGTTTGAGGCCCGAGGCGAAGCCAAGGGCCTCAATACACACGGGTTGGGAATCCCACTTTCTCCCGAGTGATACATAGTGCTTTATACTACACCTGCGAGGAAATAGTATAATTTTACTTTTAATCAAGATCATCGAAATAATTATTTCGATGATCAAGATACAATAAAAGAAACCGACTGACTCGCGTGCGAATGTCACTTTTTATTTCCTTCTTATTTTTTATTATGTGCAGGAAAAGCAAGTGGCCAGTATCATTTTTCGAGTTTTATGTACGAGTTCGCAAAATAATACTGGCCACTTGGCCACTTGCTCATTCTCTATGTTATTTAAAAAAAAAACAGCACGTTAACAATGGATTTGCATATACTTTTTCTGCCCGCTCAAGCACGTTAACAATGAATTTTCATACACTTTTGCCGCCCGCATATTTGTATGACAGTAATGACGTAGTTTCTGCATCGTTTTCAACAAAGAAAGAAGGTACTTTCCGAGCAGGTGTAGTATAAAATATATTGCAGAGTTTATATATTACGGATTGAATAGAGGGCTCGAACCAGATGCTAATGTTTTGTCAAGAAATCTACATCAGCCAATTGTTATGGTATGATTTTTCACAAGTATTTTTTTCAATTCAATCTACTTTGAACCATATTTTCGGCCCTGTTCTTCTAAGTTGATTATTCCTCCTAGCCTTAAGCGATTTGTCTTGAAGATAAATAGATAAATCTGCACTCGTACCATAGTGTTTAATCGCGCGCGACGCAACTTAGTTGAATCACAAGTGCGAGGAGTGCGACACGATGTTTTTGCGATTAAACAGTACGTCACGCTTCTCGCACTTGTGATTCAACTAGTGGCGTCGCGCGCGATTAAACACTATGCTACGAGACTAGATAAATCGATTGATTCTCCGTCAAAAAGTTCAAACGTACGTTAGTCAGGAAATAGAATAACTCACAAACGACATGAACTTACGCCGGCTTGTAGAGACGAGTGTCATTGTACCGAGATAATGTTGCATGGCGGTAACAGGTGGACTGGCCGGAGTGGCTGCAGCGGCGCCCCCTCTTGTTGCAGGTCAGTGGCGCGACTACCTCGCCCCTCTCCCACCCCCTTACCTCACACGCGTTCGTTACTCTTAGCTGGACTAGTTCGCGATCCGCCCGTTGCCTGCGGGCAGACCTTTAACATCGATAAAATTACGGGTATAAAGTGTTGTGTAGCTTTTTATTGTCGTTTCGTTGTTAATACGCTATGGTTATGATGATATAGCAAAACGAGAGAGAAGCGATATATAACGTTAGCTTCTAGCGTATTGGCAAAAATAGCGCAGTAACGTTATTTATAACGCTTTTTCGAGGTCTGTTTACGGGTAACGTGGCGGGGCCTTCGAACGCCTGCTATTCCTAACCGACAGCGTCGCCCGCAGACCTTGGGGATCATGTCAAGCTATACTTATTACAATTCCTTTACTAGGCCCTTTGACTTACAAGTGTAAATCATTTATGTGTTTTTGAAAAAGACATAATAAATGCTGGGAAAGATCAAAATGTTCCGAACATCGTTTTTGACCTATCTTTTCAAGAATGAAGATATTTTTGTTCACAGTCTTACTTTTCCTTTACTTTTAGGCACCTTATCCTTGTCATCACAGCTACCAATGAACTAGACGGCCTTGTCACCGCTATGACCTTTGTTGTATCCATTAGTTGCTTGATACTTTGCTTGTTCGCCGCACGCATGCCTACTAACTAACCTTTAAACCTTTTCAGCATCCTTTCTAACACCATTATAACACTGTTTTTCGAAGCTATGTGATCTTTATATGTAATGATTGTTATCGTTATCCGATACCATTGGTCACACGCCTTCGTTAAATGTAACAAACGCACCAAAATTAAAGTATTAGAAGTCCTTTATAAACTTAAATAGTGATCAATAAAAGTTATGTAATAATTAGCACTGAAATAAAAAAGTATATCTAATAATTACCGTTTGGTTTACTCTATTTTTCATTTGTATAAAAACTATGTACGTATTAGGTAGCACATACCATCAAGAAAGTGCTTTTTAATGTCGGAATAGGCCACTGGTTGAACATTAATTTGAATAGTTATAGCTAATTGTACCTACTTCTTCTGAATGAGTTCGTCTCCTACATGAACATTTAACAAGCTAAAAACAGTGAAATTACCTTTTCGATATCACAAAAACATTACGATTTTATTGGCATTCAAAGTGAGCTTAAGGAGCATAGATCGTGACGTCATCGTGCACGATGCCGTACTAAAAGTGATAAATATCGCTATCGCTTACTTTGGTAATAACAGATATTATTCAAAAGTAATTAGCTACCATAAAAAAATTGCAAATATTTCACTACAGGAGACGAGCTCGCTGCCTTTAGAATTAAGTTGCCTTTTTTACGACAACAAACAGTTAAATATCTTAACAGAGATCTTTAATTTTGGTGCCGGAATAAAATGAAGCACTAAAAATGTAACAAAAGCTAAATTAAACAGAAACTTGCATTTGTATAACGAACCGTATATATTTAAGGCGTTAGGTCGAGTTTTAAGCGCCTATCTCATCTTGATCGTCATTGGTTGGTTGTTTCGGTGGTGGTTGAATCATGGCAGGTTTCATTCGCTTGGTAGCAAGAGGGGTTAAAAGTTGTGGTAAAGTTTCAACAAGTAGCGATTCATAAAGTTATAAGTACCTATATAAAATAATCTCCTCTAAGTAAAGGACATTTTTAAAGATTTCTAGTTATACCTTTTTAGAAAATTTAGTATTATCTATGCTATTCTCTGGAAAAAAAGCGTGAGTATTTGTAAGGAAAATGTCACTTTAGTAGAAATTTCGAGTATCTTAGTGGCATCCTTAGATTTCATATAGAAATTCACAAACACACTGCAACTCCTCTATTTATTCCTTGTTATAGAGATGTAATTTATCAATCTAGTCACAGCAGAACAATATTTATCATGCACTTTCGTAGTTTCACAATTTTAGGCAAGTAGGTAAAAAATTGTCTTGCACAAATATAATAATTAAAGAACTAGTATTTTTGGTTTTAGTATTATTATTTGGGTTTTTAAATCACCAAATTTTTCTCCAATTACACACTCACTTCAGAAATCAGTGACTCAAGATGAGATTGGGTTGTCGTTACAAGTCTGTCAGCCGATTTCTGAACTGACCATTCTAGCTCTGATCAGGCGAGTTTATATCAAATGCTAAGAATGTACTTAAGTTTTAAGTGTTTCACAAAACACAAGGTACTGCCTCGGAACATGCTTTCAACAAAGCATTTACTTTGATTTGTAATCAGTGTTCGACAACGTTCCAATTCAGGAACAAAAACCGGTAAATTGCCGACAGAATATATTTTATGAAAATAAATCTTGATAATTATGGAAATTTTATCTAAAAACGAATTAATTTTAAACTGAATCAAGATGAAATCAATAATGCAATTTATAATGAGGTTTTCAGATGTTTTATCTAAAACAACCTATAGAAATTGGGAAACGGAACGTAATAGTTACGTCAACCGGTCAACTCTGTGGCTAAACGTCAAAATTTTTCTCTTCTGTCTGTGGTTTGTTTTGATACAAGTTTTCGCGGCTCGCTAAAATTCTTCCGAACCGAAACTAAAGTGGTTCACTGTGTTCACAATGGAAAATGAGAAGAAAAAAAGATCTCCCAACTTCACGCTTGATGAGAAAGAAAATCTCCTCTCAATTGTAGACAAGTGAGTACCTACATAATAATAACCCATTAAGTTCCCACTGCTGGGGCACGGGTCTCTTCCCGAATGCGAGAAGGTTAATCCTTACTCAACACACGGGGGCCAAGCCCGAGTTGGTGGAGGAAAAATGCCACTTAGTGCGAGCCAGCTAACGGACGGTCATCCATCCATTACCTGGACACGCCGAATGTTGCTTAACTTCGATGTTCAGTTACAATCTTACAATTACAAAGTCAAATGGGGCTACGAGCGCTTCTAGTGAGTACCTAGTTAACAACTTTTTAAAATAACCTACAAAATAAAATAACCATTTGTTGATTTTGTTTCAGATACAAAGGTGTTGTTGAATGCAAAAGGACAGGGGCATTTTTTATTCAAAAAAAAAAGGAAGCCTGGGCATCCATTACCAAGCAATACAATAGCATTTGCACGACTGGACCACGAGCGGAAGTTATGCTGAGACATTTTTATAATAATATAAAACACCGCGCACGTAAAGTTTCTGCCAGTGAAAATGTGAGTCAGAAGTGAAGTTCAAAGTTCTAAACCCTAAAGTATAACTTGCTACTATTAAAGGCTCTAATAAATAAAACCTTTTCAGAAACAAAGGTATTTGAAGGAGGTGATGAACGACCCCAATTCTCAATCAGATGCAGTGTTTTGTGAAAATGTAAGAAAACCTAATCTTTATGTTAGCCATATTAACAAATTTAAAAAATATTAATATTATGTTTTCAGCTACCTTTGGATGTTGTAGAAAATGTAAACATAAATAAGGAGTCGTCCAACTATGGAAACACAGAAATGGAGTCACTTGCCTGTGAAAATGCAGTTGCAGAACTGAAGAACAAATGGAATGATGAAAAGGTATCATACCCAGGGTGCCTTTCCGATCTTGGCCGTTGGCTCAACAGCATCTCCAGGGCTGTGTCACATCTCTATGAATTGACATGTAGAGCTTTCCTGTGTAAGCAGCGTGACCCGGCAGCCAGAGACAGTGGTACAGTGATAAATGGATTGGAAGTCTACCATAAGTTGTCCTAAATTCCCTATTATTTTGAACTACTTAACTCATTTATTCTTTTTTTCAGAAAAATATTAAGAAAACTGGTGGTGGGACATTTATATCTATATTAACAGAGGCTGATCATCAAATTCTCTCAATATTGGATGATCAAATACATCCAGATGAGAATCCATATGATGAAGCAGCGGAATATTTTGGTAGGTAATGGTACCGATTCAGTGAAGCACATCTTATCTTATTTGACAGGACTAAACTTAATTTAAGTGTTCTGTCCTTGTCTTTTCGATAAAGAAAGAAAAAGTGTTTAAAATTGGTGTTTAAAATTAAATAGATAAAAAACATTTAACAATGACCCAAATTCTAATTATATTTATGTTACAGGAGAAACCATTGAAGTGCAGACTTCAAATGAAGAAAAGCTCAACCCAGGACCTGAACCGAAGCCACTCCACACACCACGCCACAAAGTTACTCCTCTAATTAAAAAGAAAGTGTTGAAGCCAGGCTGCATTAAACAATCCGCTGAATCACTAAAGAAAATTTATTTTAAAAAAAAGATTGATTTGACATATTACCAAAAAAAAACTGAAATGCTTAAGTTTAGGAATGAACAAAAAAAACAGTTACTAGAATCAAAAAAATATGACTTGGAAATGAAAATTTTAAGAAAACAATTAGAAAAATTTGAGAAAGAGTGTTAGTAAAATTAAACCTTATTATTTCATAAGCAAAAAAATAAAAAAAAATAGTTCTGTTGATAAGTTACGTTTATTATGTTATTGAAAAGAGTATGTCATTATGCCATGTTAAATGTTACTACATTATTTATTATTATGTGTATGGGGACTGATCCTGTGATTGTGATTTTTAAGGCTGATTATGATAAATAATTGTTAGTGGTGCACATTGTTGATTATTGACTTAATTTAATTAAAGAACATTTAAAATCAAAATGTTTTATTCAATGTATTACAGTTATATGAAGATAAACTTGCTACAGAATCACACATTTGAGAAATACTGTTGCACCAAAGAAGATCTAACAGCACCATTCTGTTGCAACTGTTGTTGAGGCTCAGCTTCAATAACATCTTCATTGGCTAATTCATCATTATCTATGATAAAGTCGTCAAGGTCTAATGCCATGTTGTATAGAACGACACATGCCACAATCACTTTTAAAACCTTTTTTAATTTCAATTGCATGCCAGAGTGGAGACATGGGAACCGTCTTTTAAGGACTCCAAAGCATCGTTCAATTGTGTTCCTTGTTGATATCTGGGCTCTGTTGTAGGCTTCTTCTGCAGGAGTGTTTGGGTTCAGAAACGGTGTCATAAGATATCTTAAACAAGGGTATCCACTATCTCCTAAAATGAGATAAGGCCCAAATCTTCCTTGTTCAAACTGTGCAGCAAGTGGAGAATCATTCCAAATTGTTGTGTCATGAACGGATCCTGGCCATCTTGCTATTAAACTTATTATTCTTAAATTTGCGTCACATATTGCTTGCACATTTACTGAAAAAAAACCTTTTCTATTTCTGTAAAGTTCAGCCCTGTTACCTCCTGGTGAATTGATTTTAATGTGTGTACAGTCTACAGCTCCAATTACTCTTGGGAATCCGGCAATATCATGGAACCTTGAAGCCACTGAAGGGCGTTGTTGGGGAGTGGGCATGTACACATATTGTTGTCTGAGCAATGCAATTGCAGTTGAGACTCTTTCTATTACTCTGCACACAGTTGCTTTGCTAACATTTGCTGTGTCTCCGATGACGGCTTGAAAACTTCCCGTTGCAAAGAACCGCAGTGCTATTAACAGCTGGAGCATGGGTGATATGCAGTCACTCCGTTGAATCCTAGCTGGGAGGATCCTTTGTTGCACTTTTCGAAATATATAGCGTACTGATTCCTTACTGAATCGAAATCTTTCCTTGAATTGGATCTCATCCAGCGTTTGAAAAAAGTTTGGCCGGATCCTAGGAACTCCTCGGTGACGGCGCACTTGTCTCCGTTGTGGTTCCTCCAGCGATGAAAGTGATGTATCAGAAGACATCCTCAAAATCACTCAAAATAATCACAATTCACAAAATGTCGGTAGGTAGGTAACGTATTATTTTGGTTGAGTACGATTTAGGAACGCGAAATTGGCAACTTAACTGTCACTGACTCAAATCTGCGGTGAGAAGCTTTTGAGAATTGTCAAACGTGTTCAGAAACGCAATTTTCGACATAAGCATAGGTTAAGCGCGAGTTTGTGATTCAATCTCAATATTTTAAGAATAATCAAGCGTGATACTTAAATTTGAGCATACGATTAATTCAGAAACTTAATTTTTCTTAAGTAACACTTAAGTAACATTTGAGATGCTTTCAGCGTTGAATGCTCAGTTCAGAAATCGGCTCTGTAACTATTGTTTTTGATTATCATTCATATTGTAACTGTTCATTTAACTTGTTATTAACTGTTCAGTAAATATCTCTTTTGTTGTTTGTAAATTTTAAAGAAATATTGTTAACAAATTCCCAATTTCTTTCTATTGAACTTTAAATACAATTAGATACCTAGAATGCACTGAACAAATACATATATAGTGAATGCATAACCGGCGACAGTGTCAACGGTGGCGGGGCTAACACAATGAGACGTCAACTCCACAAACATTTAACCGTCAGAACGTAAACCAGGAGCAACCCTTGCTTCTGGAGGAGCTGTTGGAGCAAGAGAAACGGGAGCAGGAGCGGGGCGGGACGGAGCGGGAGTGGCCCGCGCCGACGCCTGCCCCCGCGCCGCCGCCCGCCGTGCCGTTGTACGCCGGTACGCCGCCGCCGCCGCCGCCGCTGCCACCCGACCGTCCCGCGACCCCGCAAGACCACCACGCCAAGCTACTCTACGAGCAATGGCTCAAGCAGTACAATGCCTTCGCCGCCGACCAACTGCGCTACTATGAGGCCGAAGTACAAAAACTTCGCAAAATCCGCAAGGTGAGCTTAGAACGCTTCGTGTTTCGTGAGCTTCCGTAGCGTCCGTTTAGCGCTTGTAGACTCTATTTGCAGGTCCGAAGATACACACGGGAGTACGTGTCGCACCGCACCCAATGTGATAACAACGGAACTATTCTGTATCTAACACCTAGGGGAGCTATTTATAGCATTAACATCAATAACTAATATCTCTTGTGTTAGTTTTACTCGAGGGGTTGTGTTTTCAGTCGCTGAACAGCAAGCAACGGCAGCTTAGGAAATCCGGCAACGAATTGTCTGTCAATGATGCGGCAGAACTTAGAAGAGTCGCGACGGAACAGCAGGCGCTACAGAAACACCTGGAGGCGGCGAGAAAGCAAGCGAGGCAGCATAACATGCTCGTGCAGGTAGGAATTAGTAGCTGGAAAACTTGAATCAACTTGTTTATAAAAATATATTGAGTCACGGTTTTAATGAGAAAATATTTTTCTAGGAATACGAAACCAAGCAGCGACAAAATAATCCTCAGTTAGCCCAACAGCAGCCTCAAATCAACCAACAGCAGATCACGACTGGTCAACCGAGCCAACAAATATTTAGTCAAAACCAGCAAATGACTCAACAACCACAAATTCAACAGCAAACTATCCAACGTCCGATTCAGATCGGACTTCAAAACAGCAGTTTGCAACAGCAACAAACGTTGATTCGAACTCAACAAACTGTGTTGAGTTCAGACGGGCAAATGCAACAGCAAAGAATCGGCCTCGTGACTTCACCGCTAAGCGCTCAAGGGCGAATCTTGCAGGGAGGCCGTACCTTAGTGATAGAACAGCCTGGTGCGCCTCAACAGCAACTAGTAAGACAGCTATCGAATGTTGGACAAGAGAGGCCTCAATCTGTCGGTGGGATGGTGCAATTCGGACAACAGCAGTTGGCTGGAGTTAGGAATACTATGCCCGTTGGAGCGAACGCTCGACCACAAAGCGCAAGGCCTGCAATGTCGCCTTTACACGTACAATCTCCACATTCTCAATCGCCATTGCATTCTCTGGCGCCTCAATCACCGCTGCACCATCTCACTTCACCGATGCAATCACCGTTGCATTCTCAACAGAGCCCGTTGCATCATACGGCGCAATCTCCTTTGCATTCATCGACACAATCGCCGCTGCATACGCAACAATCTCCGTTGCACTCGCAGCAGTCACCGTTACATGTGCAACAGAATCAAAGTCTACAACAGCAGTCGCCAATGCATCAAAACCTATCGCAACAATCTCCTATGCATCAACAATCTCCAATGCATCCCCAACCATCTTCAATGCATATGCAACAATCCCCTATGCATCAGCAATCGCCTATGCATCCGCAACAATCGCCGTTGCACCATCAACAGCAGCAGCAACACCAGACGCAACAGTCTCCGATGCATCCGCAGCAGTCGCCGATGCACTCTCAACAGTCGCCGATGCACATGCAACAGTCGCCGATGCACACGCAACAATCGCCGATGCAGACGTCGATGTCGCCGCAACATTTCCTGCAACAATTGCAGGCCCAAAGGACCAGTCCACAACTGCCTACGCCGAGTCGAAGTCCGCAGGTGTGTAGTATCACACAGTATCTAGTGGTAAAATATGTGCGGCGTTAGTTGATACCCTTTAAAAGTTCTAAATAAGCTCATCGCTATCCCTGCCGGGCAGCCCCAGGTTAGCATTTCCAGTATCAAGAAACTCGTGTGCAGATAGGGATAGCACTATAGAGATTTGATTTGGCGAGAGCCCCTTTGCCAGGCGTTGTGGTATTATTTATCAACTCTGAAAAAAATACTCATGTCTTAAAATATTAGTCTTTTCTATCGATTAGTAGAACAACTTTTAGCTCTGTAATCTGACCAAATTTATATGTTTGCAGATATATCAACAGTCACAAATACAAAGTCCCGTTGCATCGCATTCGCCTCAAATGCAAGTGAGTATTGCAACTGTATTTGTCTGCAAGATCCTTATTGAATTAAATAGTCTAAAGTATTGGTATATGTCAAAATCACGACGACGCCAACTCCAATGCGAAGCGAGACCTATCGCGACAATAAAGCGCATATTTGACTGGCTGATCTAAACAAGCGCCTCACGTTTTGCCCCACGCCGTTGGAACTGTGCTGAGCGAGTGTCGCCCTTTGCGTTGGAAATAATAATTATTTCCGAATACTTCAATTGTGCCTCGATTACTTGTTATTTTTTATTCTGTTTTAATTAATTAGAATATTGATGATACTTCCAAGTGGTGTATGTGCTTACTTTGCTTGTTAAATGTTCATAAGTCACTTAACGAAGCTTTGTAAAAGTACTCGATTTTAGGGCGAAAACCCATTATTTTAAATATTTTTCTGGTCTTTAACGCGATGTTTGTGAAAAAATCAGGGACATACACCACTTCATATTGACCGTCTAAAATTTATTTGATTGAATTGTTCCACTTTTGTGAGTTATTATGGTTTTTAGATATGTATGAAGTTCGATTCGGAGTGGGTTCTTAAGGCCCCATTCATATCGAAAGTGCGGGTGCGGGCAGCGGTCGCGCGTTGTATTTACACGCCGCTGCGCCCGCTCCTTCACTGTGAATGTGTTAGTGCGATTTCACACTAACAGGGCCCGTAGCATAGTTAAATCGCGCGCGACGCTACTAGTTGAATCACAAATGCAAGCAGCGTGACGTACTGCTTACTTATATATCGAATATATTAATGTTAACTTGATTAAATATCGCATATTAACATTCATATCACTATACATTTACGAAATCTGTACAAAAAAAAATTCACCTATTTCCTCGGTATTCTAGACCACAAAACTCAAGACCACAAACTAAATTAGTTGTGCCTTCTACACTAAAATTCGTCCATTCTTGCCCCTTTGCCATGTGCGTAAAGATTTATAGTACCGGAGGATTTTAAAAATATAAAAAAAAAAGTTTTCAAAATAATATTTAATAAATAAATGTTTTTATACACTGCAAGAGTTTTTAGCATAACAAGAAATATAAGTAAAATATATTAATTCAGTATGTTTAGCATTTTTCAAAGAGGTAATTTAAGTTGCTGTGCCCTAACAGGGTTCATGTTTGATACTACATTTTATATGTAAGACCTACGAGGGGGCGTTTTTAAGTTCGCGGAATCGGGGGTAAGACGTGGAAATAAAAATACAAGTTTATTTTTCCTTTTCAATATATTCACCTGCAACCCTAATATATTTTTCAGATCTTTCAATTAGCTTATGTATACCCTCGAAAAAAAAATGTTTTTTCTTTCTCTGAAAAATAAGCTGAAACTGTTTCCTTCACTTCTTCATCGCTTGAGAACTTCTTCCCCCGAAGTTCTTTTTTCATTTTTGGAAAAAGATAATAATCACTGGGAGCCAGGTCAGGACTGTAGGGTGGATGAACCAAAATATCGAAGCCCACCTTATGCAGGGAAGCCAACGCAACACGGCTCTTGTGCACAGGCGCGTTGTCGTGCAGAAGGAGGACACCTTTGGTTAATTTTCCCCTTCTTTTTGCCTTGATTGCTTCCTTTAATCGCTCTAAGATTGAAGCGTAGTATTCTCCGGTTATGGAGACACCTTTATCTTTATAATCTATCAACATTTTCCGGAGTGGTCACCTCGATCGACCGTCCTGGCCGAGGATCATCTTCAAGTGAGGCCCTGCCTTTCTTAAAAAGGGTATGCCACTTATAAACCATGGTTTTACCGGGGCAAGACTCCCCGTAAACGGATGACATCTCTTCTAGTATGGTTTGAACCGATTTACCTTGCTTGGTAAGGAACTTTATGACAGCGCGGTGCTCGATTTTCTCCATTTTTCACAATGTTCTTCCCAACTGAGTTGTTTGATCGACGATAATTCAAATAGTAATGGCCCGATTAAAACAAAACATTCTGTTTATACTAATAATGAGCTACTTAACCAGTTACGACTAAGGAAAGTACCCTCATTTATTAATTACCTACCCATTCCGCGAATATAAAAATGCACCCTCGTATGTACACAAAATGACTGCAATAAATGTTTGGTATTTAATCGCAAAAACATTGTGTCACGCTCCTCGCACTTGTGATTCAACTAAGTCGCATCGCGCGCGATTAAACATTATGCTACGGGCCCTGGAAGAGTTTGATGTTGTCGCGCCGCCCCAGCGCCCGCGCTTTCTCTGTGGGGTAGTGGTAAGGATTCCTTGAGTATGCTTCAACAATGGGTGTGGTCATCAGATTAACCAAAATTAACACACTCAGCTATCGTGAGTAAGTCGGTTATGTAAATAAACAGAATAAACCAAATAAACCAACCACTACAGTACATAGCATGGTGGTTTATAGTGGCCTGAAGTTAGCTGCACAATCTCGTTTGACAGCCAATTTCCCCACACGATTTTTTAAGTCTGTAGAGGGTCATGACCGAATCGTGGGTGGTTATAGTGGAAATAGTAGTTTATTGTGATTTGATGATCGTACCCATTGTTGATCGAAGATTAAATGTAATTTTGCTGTTAACACGACTGACTCGACAATTCATAATTTTTAGTAGTTATCTCAGTACCAAAGCCTATACAATACAGTCTCAGGTTTAGGCGACAGGTAGCTAAACACCTGTCGATATAAAAGTTTTTGTCCCCGTTTGTGTATATTCAAATATGAAACTTTCAGAGCGACTACTCGACCGGTAGATTCCCGCGGCCGGCGCCGGGCTGCTCGCCGCTACCGACGCGGTTCGCTCGGCCGCCGCACCATCAGCAAGGTACTAACCAACATTCATTACAATACCCTATTTGTACGTTATTTTAATTAAAGAAATTAAAATATAATAATGAATTTAGTAAAATGTTTAATTAAAATGGCTTTTACTAGATACAGTGACATTATATTGTGGGCTGCCAACTAGTTTTTAAAAAATTTACACTCAATGTCATCTTTCGATAGCTGGAATTTATGCGCATTCCACACGACTCTCAAATTTACATCTGATGGTTTAGAATTTAAACTTTAAGGTTAAACGGTAGTGCCAATTTCCATACAAAATTAATTAACCAAGATCAGCTGAAGTACAAATTTTAGCTTGTATTTATCACTGTATTTTATTACATTTTAATACAAGAATGTCGCGAATTTAAATAAAAGTTATATTTTACAACAATAATTGGGTTATTTTAGCTTTTAAAGTTCAGTTAAATGTCCATCATTTTACGTGTGTAGTTGTGGATGTCATACTATAAAACTGTTAGATGTGTGTGAATATGCTTTACGTGTGTGCGGTTTAACTACATGGCGGTTTCGCATGATTAGATTGCGTACTAAATTGTACTTAAATTTCACACCAATAAAAATACTTCAATAGCATAAGTGATATACTGTCTGACTACAAATCATAAGGTTCAGAGTTCGATTCCTGTCACATGTATTTATTTTGTTTTTGTTTTGTCTATTATTATTGATTCCAGAATTGTAAATATAAATAAAAATTATTTATTGGATTTATTTCTTCACTTGTGCCAAAATAAATTCCTTCGTGCCCAGGCGCTGTTCGTGCCTAATTAAAAACCGACAGATGAACAACAAAGTGATTTTACATATAAGGGTTCAGTTTTTCGTGATGAAATAATGAACCTTAAAAAAACGGTCATGTGCAGGTCAGACTCGTGTACCTAGGGTTCCGTATTGAAAATAGTAGGTAGGTAGTTAAAGTTTTGCCAGTAACTGATTATGAAGACAAAAAAAGAATTGATTGCAAGTACATACCTACCAATTATATTTACAAAAGAAAAAAAACCGCGGCTAAGTTTTTAAATAATAAAAAAAATATAGGTAATAAATGAAAAAATGTTTCTTGTGAATTTCTTTACCGCTACATTTTTCCTGCAATCTTTGCAAAATAATCTATTATTGTGATTTATATTTTATTTTATCACTAGCCTTTTGCCCGTAGCTCCGGCCACGTTTATTCAACTCTTCCCCGTTTTCGGCTTTGGCTTTATTTTATGAATAAATAAAATAAAATAAAAAAAACACAAAAAGTGACGTTGTCCTCGGAGATTAGAACTTCCGGCTTCTTGCGTCCTAAACGAACGCTTTTCGTTCCGAGCTGAAAATAACGTTCACTAGGTATTCTCTCATCAGGATAAATACTTACTTATCACGCTTTATTTCGCATTTATATCCTAGGTATATCGTAACAGGGAGAAGGGTATTCGCAGATAAACAGGGCGGCAAATCGGTATCCACACGGGTGTTCAAATAGGTAGCGGCGAGCCTGGTTACATGCAGCAGGGACAATCGTCTTTCACTCAAGCCGCCTTGAGCAATGTCGGCAAATATCAAAGGGACGGCACGCGCGGCCGGCGACGACTCTGTGTTGCCATAAACATAGATTTATCTGTACTTGTAGGGATTTAGGAACATTTACAGAAAACAGATTGGACCAGTTATGTACGGAGAAACGAGTTTGTACGGAGGGACTTTAATTATCCTTTTTGTACCTAAATGTAGAATTTTCAACATTATTTTCAGTTTTTTTGTTAAAAATAATCGCTAATCTTGATAGATTTCATAGTTATTTACTCGTATAAATATTGTTTCTATGGTACAGAATTTTTAGGTCAGTCAGA
Organism: Ypsolopha sequella; assembly: GCA_934047225.1. Classification (NCBI taxonomy): domain Eukaryota; kingdom Metazoa; phylum Arthropoda; class Insecta; order Lepidoptera; family Ypsolophidae; genus Ypsolopha; species Ypsolopha sequella. The sequence goes on along the minus strand of OW203984.1, from coordinate 23,504,762 downwards.
TTAATAAGTTTTTCGATTAATAAGTTTGTTTTTTACCAATAAATGAGTATGAGTATGGCAACACTAACTTCGTACGCTTTCGCTACGTTTGTTCGTTTTTGTTTCCGATTCAAAGGTTTTAGGTACCACATTTTGGCTAGTAAGTAAGTAGGTAGGCAGTTAGTTACTATCTTTCAGCACGGACCCTACACAGACCGAATCCCTACTAACATTTTATTTTTCTAAATTCGTCATACTGATTACTTACTTACCAAGCCTCGAGTATTAATTTATATATTATTTTATATTATAAATATATATAAAGTAACTATGATTTATATGACCAAATTCATATTGGAGACCAGTGATGTAAAGTACCTATCATAAATATTTTTTTTATTCATATCGCTGTTAGAGACACGATAAGTCGTCAAGATCAAGGTTCAATGACCCGTTTTACGAAATACGAAAAATATTTTTTGTTTTCCTATACAAATTCATGGTCTACCCCGAGTCCCGAGTCCCCGACTCAGTATAGAAAGCCTAAATTGTATTTTCTGTATTTCACAGAAAGTAGGGTAAGTAATCGAACCTTGTTACTGATCTGATCACTTATAAAGTCTCCAGTATGCATTTGGTCATATAAAACAAAGTCACCTATTCACCTTATTATACAGGCAAATTCATAATGAAGACCCGGTAACTTCAGCGATTTATACAACAACAACATATCGTCACGACATGAATCCCCGAGGGGGTGTCAGAGGTGTTCCCGAGTGTGAACTATGAATTGCAAATCACAGAATACACTCGGTATACCCGCATTTCATCGAACATTATTTTATACTTTTAAGTATATAGATAGACACATAGACTCCAAAACAATTAGATGAACTGGCCAACCAATAATCACCTGTGTAACAAGGCAATAAAGTCTATTCGTCTCATTAGCTTGGGCAGTTTAAAGATATTGCCGTATTTCGGGGACAAAAACACATGTTTTAGGGCATGCCGCCGGTTTACCTCACAGTGTTTTCCTTCACCGTTCAGCAAGTGGTAAGTAAGAACAAATACTATGCACATACATATATGTCGCCCGACCGGGGATTGAATCTACTAACGTCTAAACTAATTAGACGAATGGCGAAGACTTTATTACCTTTTGACAGAGGCGATTATTAGTTGGCCCATTTGTCTAATTGTCTTGGACGGATTATTGATCTCAAGCAAGACTGAGAGGACAGCGTTCTTTCTGCCCCTAGATACCGCCACGAACTTTTTTTTAAAATTTCGCATATGTTATTGATCCGTAATACTGATTACTTACAATCCGGTCTATGTACTTTTACGCATTGTATTATGAAAATTAGAGTGCATTATGTTATGTTTATGTTGTTCAAGAACAACCCCGAGAGTCTCCTGTATGAATTTGGCTACTCAAATATCAATCAGTCACCTTATTTAGCGAGATGGAGTCGTCCCAGTTACGACGAAGTTATGATAGGTTCTAACAGATGGCGCTAGTTTATTTAGTATTTTTTAAAAAATTGCAGCATTCGTTCGTAAAATTTATTAGAGCTTCATTAGAGCTTTTTTATTTTTGTATGATTTTATAATGGATAAAAATGTGATTATACTCTTATTATGCTTATATCATTGCATATATCAACAGCATTATTTATGTAAAATAATTTGTTTATTTTATTACCTGTAAATATTATGAATTAAAAAAAAAAAAGTTTGGTACATCATCTTTCTCAATTCCCGGGTTTCTCCCATAATTCAATGTTTTTTCCAATCTAAAAGTAGTTTGCTTGAAAGGATGTAATTGTAAGTACACCTTACATGATTCTTCAGAAAGTCACATCATCGAATAATTTTCTTGAATTTGATGGAAAATTATCATTTTGATGGATCAAATAAAAAAACAAGTAGGTAATTTTGAAATATTTCACAAAAATGGAAAAAGAAAACATTTGTAGTGATGTGGGATCGATCCTTGCTCGAGCAGATCGAAATTCCACAGGTGTAACCATTAGACCAATCAATCTCTACACGGCGCCTTGAAATTAACAATTAGTTTATATATAATTTCATTGTGTATGTGTGCGTGCATAGCTACGACAAAACAGCAAATTTTAAGATTGTTTGGGCCCGATGTAGAAACATACAACAGAAAATGACACAATTCTGCCTTTATAAAATAATTAACACATTAAAACTGTCGCATCATACAACGGAGCGAAATATTTTGTTTGTTTACTATTTTTAAATACAAAAACCAAATTATAGTAATTATAGTACCGCAGCGCCATCTATTGACAGGAAACTTAGAATCAGGCACTAGTGTTTAACCTTAAACTAAACTTTAGATAGAGCAACGTACAGACTAGCAGTTCCCATACATCAGTTTGTAGCCACAAAAAAGGTGTAAAATGCTTACGAAATCTAGATGGCGTTTGCTAAATCCTCTAACGAAATCGATGCTAAAAAAGACCGATTGGTGACGCTAGTGGTACAGCGATGTCACGTGACAAAAGTAATTCCCACTTCGATAATAGATGGCGCTGAAATAGCCACTGTTAGTGTTGCCAACTTAGCACCATCTAGTTTTTCTAAGCAAAGCTATTACAGCTTGTTAACCATGAGAGTTTACTTGCAGCCAATTAAACAAATTATGCTTATTTGCAACACTTGGCGACACCTAGAGTTGTAAGGGCGCGTAAAAGATTTGCTACGCCTTGATGTATGGGAGTTGTCGGTCTATACGTAGTAATGCTTAGTCTATGGATAGAGTAACCGCGAATTTTGAAGTGACCCTACTTTGTGCTGTTGTCATTGTTATTGCATCGTGTTGTGAGTCCAATGCCAGATCCATTGTTCGGATTGTTTCAGGAATGCGTGTTGGAGTTCCATTCGGGAACAGACAACAGACATCACCACTCGGCAGTCCACAACCGATGCCGTCGCCTGGAAATCCGGGCAATGAGATGGCGGTAAGTTAACGTACAAGTGTTTGAAATCGGTATCCTTGAAATTGTCTGTATTTTATGGGAAATTATCTGTATTTTATGGGAAATTGTCTGTATTAGTAATTTCGCAAAACCGCTGTCTTAAACGATCTTATAATGTGAATGCAACTAGCCCTACTAAAGACCCTGGTCTTTTTGGGCTGTTACAGCACACCATGAGCAGACGTAGGTATATGCTTGCCTGGTATTTGAGCCAATTGTATTTTAAAATGATGAAATGTGTACTTTTGAACTAAATGTATGGAAATGTTTAATGTAAAAATTTTAGATACTTCTCGTTTGATTTTCAATAAGTTATTGATGTCATTTTACTGATAAGGTAACGTACTTTCGATTACAGTTAAAAAAAAATTGATATCTGTAATAGTTACGGAATAATCGCCTGGTCACTCTTAACGATTACACCCTGTATATTGCTGCATAAATTAAATAAAAATTTAATTTAGTTTAGTTTATTATTTTATTAAATATATTTTTATAAGATTAAATTTGACTCGTAAAAAGTGTATTATATGTACCTAATTTACAAAATAAACTATTTGAATTTGAATTTAATACATTAGGGCGCATCGCGTCGTACCGACTAGGAGTCGAAGCGGTAGCCATGACCGAAAACTGTTACAGTGAATCACCATCATCATCATCATCATCATCATCATCATCATCATCGTCATCAACATTAACATTGACACTAGCTGTACATTACTAACTAAAGAATGTGTTTGTCAGCGTCAACAAATGCTGCAGCGTCAGCAGTACAGTCCGATGGGCGTGGCGCCCGCGTCCCCCTCCCTGCAGCGGTCCCCGCACGTGGCGCGCACCCCTACACCCTGCGCGTCGCCCGCCGCGTCCCCCGCGCCTGCGCAGCACCACGACGGCGGCGGCGGCGGCGGCGGCATGCACGGCCACGGACACGCGCCTATTCCGCCCGGATACAGGTGAGGCGTGACACATGTGTGCCTACAAATGCGCATACAAATCTTCGCCACTGTTCGTATTCTCGGAAACTATCCGAATCATAGTAGGTAGTATTTGGAAAATTATTTTAGAACATGTGCAAGAAATCTGAACCGGAAGTAACTATGGGTGTCATTTTGGCTGTCTATAGGCGACCGGAATTTGTCATGGGTTGTCTCGAAAGCGGAAATAAGAATTCGGAAATACGATCTTTGCCTAGGAGTGCCGACAACGGGCGAATATTCGTACACTCATTATTTAAATGGTTCTACTATACTCGTTGAAGACCTATCATACAAATGAATACGAAAAGTCTTTTCGAAGTTGCTTATACGCAATCGCAACCAGCCAGCTACTAAACAGAGTCCGGTGGTTATTCTTTTGATAAGATAAGATAAGAATTGTATCAAATTACACCTTTATCACAATAAGTTTGAAAATAAAGATGCGCGAATGCATGCTTATCAAAGTTAGTGCCACATTTTTTTTTCGTGTTTAAATTATTTAAATATCTATTCGATCCGCGGGTCTACCGCGTAATTCTGATTTTCATCAACATCAACTTGAGATTGAAATTTGCCGTGCGTGCGACGACGCCCGCCTAACATGCCATCTCTTTTGCACGCGTTGAATTTCGCATGCATTTGCTTGAAGTTGATACAAATCAGAATTACGCGGTAGGCCCGCCGGTACAATCCTAGTACAATCGAATGGCATAATTATTTATTATTGTATACCCATTTGCCAACTTCACGTAAGAAAAATCTCAAAGTGCAATAAAATAGTCATATGATAATTAATCAAAATATCATCCACTGCATAGATACTTCAAGCCCGGTTTGCCAACTTCACATAGGTAAAATCTCAAAGTGCAATAAAATAGTCATAAGATAATTAATCAAAACCTCATCCACGGCATAGATACTTCAAGCCCGGCCTGTTTGGCGGCGGCCCCGGCTGGCCTCCTAAAGACGACCAGCGTCACATCAATAAAGTGTCGATCCTGAAGCGAGGCATGCCGCGGCGACGGTTTCCCGGCAAGACCGCCGCGCCACTTCCTAGCGACGAAGGACAAGCCAGGTTTGTCAAGTGTTACTACCACTAAAAATGTTAAATTAACACGTTTAAAATGAAATTGTTATAGACTGTGCACAATATGCACTGCACATGGTAATGTGTTTCAATGCCCAGTGATTACGTCATTATTTTGAAAGAAGGTGTTTGTTTTTGTAATTGACCATGTATCTTTATATGATCATTTAACATGTACGGAGCATTTACAGGTTAAAACCTGCACAAGCACCAGGTGTTATTGTCATGTTGTGATAGTACTTCAATGCCGATGCAAGGGGTCCCTAAGGAGATGGGGTATTATAAACAAATACCTCACTCAGTGCAATTGTGGAGTTGCCGCTCAGACTATGCTCCATCTGCTCTCATGCCCTACTTGCCCGAACTCCTGCACGTGGGACGACCTTTGGAAAGCTACGGCAAATGCAGTCGACCTGGCCACTTACTGCAATGGATTCTATAACGTTTAACCATCGACACGAGGAGAAGAAGAAGACCGTACTTCAAACTGTTATTATCTTTCTGCTCAATCTCTAACGACCCCTCAAGTCCGGTCTTAGTCAGGCCAGCGTCAACTCTTTCCTTGACTGAGCTGACGCCCTCACATGGCTAACCGTCTTTGAATCCTGCCCTTCGGTAGCTGGAACTTCGGCAGCTGCGGTCTCACTGTCGGGAACTTTATCAAGTACTTCCACTCGACTAGGGGAGTACTTGACCGTAACGAGCTACAACAAATAACTGATCAGTGATCAGTGGGTGGGGACTTCGACTTACCGCGACCGTCTTGAATTCTTCACTTTTATTCTAAATATATGTATTAAATTTTGTTAATATTTTATTTATTCTAACGTCACTCCCTAGGCCTCTTCTAGGCAACCTCAAATGCTACTAAACGTAACATTATAATGAATGCCGTCAGACGCTACGGGCGAAAAAGGTGATGATAAATAACATTAGCAACAGTTCCAGGGACAGCTCAAGCGAAGGTCGGGAGTACGTGCTGTATTCTGGAGACGGCGTCGATTACTCGGTCGTGCCTGACGACGCAGCGAGGATGGGCTTCGGCCGAGACGATGACGGTGAAATTGTACACGAACACTTGGATGACGAGGACATTGTGGTGAGACAACTCTTGAACTCATTAAATAATTTAAAAAAAGTTTCGTCCTCTTTGTGTACACATTTTATCAAAAGCAAAGACAGTTTACGTTGTGCAAACATAATGTTAATTTCGAGTTTTATAACAGATGCAGACCCAAAAAATATAATGACTAATTCGGTATTAACCGAACAGAAATCGTCAAAGTGTTAGCAGATATAAATTGCAGTTTACCCCTTGAAATTAAGCTTTCGTTATCGAGATCTTGAAATTTTCAGCGACAACTACCGTTTACTTTTGAAAACCCTATAATTTGTATTTACAGAATATCCAAGTACTTTCCTTATTAAAGTCTTAATTTTTACAAAAGTACGAAACACCTGCAATATAATGTAATTACACATAAAATATCACACAAAATTCGACTCTAATCATCTTTAATCTGCGTGGTTGCACCTTGTCTTAAGTTTCAAAACTTATTTTAACCTCTTGATGAGTGATTACAAATAATCGTTTATGTTTAAGGTGGTGGAGCCTGGAGCGATATCTCCTCAAGAACGTATTGCTACCGAAGAAGATTTCGAGGAGCTCATAGACAGCGGGAAACCTGAAGATGAGGTAGAGGAGGAGACGGTACCTGTTGAAAAAGCCACCAGAACCGAAACAACCACGAAAACCGTAGCCGTCATCAGCTTAGCTACAGCCAAGCAGTCGAATGTACAACAGTACAAACTTGTCAATACGACACAACAAACCGCTCTGTCTAGACTGCCTGTGCTAAGCACCGTGTTAGCGCCTCACGCCAATTCAACCAAGATATTTAATGAAGTTTCCCAAGCAACTTTAGCCTCTGTATCCATAGCTAATCAGACAATTTCCGTACCAGTTTTGAAGAATTTCAAGGCGGGACCGGGACATAGCGGTGCGAAACCGCAACTAAACAAACTACCGCTGAATATAACCAATCCTCCGTTGAATATCACCATGTCAAATGCTCCTCTATCGAAACCGATGAGCTCGGTGATAAGCGTCATATCGCCTAATGTTCCTAAGAATGCGAATGTGAGTCCTGTTATAGCGCTAGCCACTTCGAATACGGCTGGGACATCACGGGTACCCGTCTCCATTTACACACAACATCAAGTCAAACAAAAGATTGTCAAAACGATAGAGAAGCCAATGGGGTTATCGCTATCAAACACGAAATTGTCAAGTTTGTCGGTGACTCATGACGTCACGTTACCTGCGAATATATTCCAGGATGATGCAGGTTCGCCCGATAGCACTGTTGTCCCCGAGAATAATTCCGATACAGATATACAAAATCCTTCCACTTCGACGCAAGATTTATCACAAAATATAGTAATTAACGACCGGAAAGACATAGATATAGAGTCTGAAATCAGTCAGCAAACCGAGTTGCCGCCAGCTTTATGTTTGCCTGACAGAACACCGTTGCTTCTCGGGAAGTCGGACATTAAAAGCCCTGACCCTATACCTGAAAAGATACCTGATAATATCATGGAAGGAGATGACGAAGATAAGCCCGAAGATCACATTCACAGCAACTTGTTACTGGCGTATAATAAACCTTTAGCAGCTGAACCTATCGCTAAAAGAAATCTTTCGACTAATCAAGGAAAAGAAGAAGAAAGTGACCTAAAAACTATAAAAGCTATCGCGAATCAAACTAAAGAAATGGTGATCGGTTCCAACATGCAAATTCATGCAGACATGGCGCAGGAATCTGTCCAGATATCTATACCTTCGCCGACACCATCTCAAGAGAGATACCTCAACGATATGGCACAAAGAAATGTAGCGGAAGGGCCGAAACACGATGAAAGTTTCGAAGACATGCTTTGTTTACTAGAAAACATAACGGATGAGGCTAAAACGTACGGAATGAAACAGCAACCGCAAAAACCAGCACCTAGCTCCAGCAATCTAAATCCAAACCAACATATCCAACATACACAACAAAGTTATCAAAATCAACCGAAACCCGATAACAAAGATACTCAAGAGCTAATGTTACCGAAAGTGACTCAACCAGAAAGACTGAACCTCCAATCTGCAACTGTTCCTCAATTATCGCCCTTATCACAACCAGCGGAGCTTACATCTAACATGGCGAACGTGTCACAACAACTTCGCACCATAATGTCTTCTCTGAACACTTCGACGAATAAAGTGGACCCTTTAAACGTTGCTGCAGCGATAAGAAAAGATACGTCGACACCAACGCAAGTAAACTTCGAGAATTTACTGCCTTCTTCGAAGGTAGAAGTGGCGGCTTCTAGGCCATCTCCTATTCAAAGGATAGATAAACCAATTAATATACCTGGTACGGAAAGTATGCAACAGCAATTTAACGCTGCGCAAGTTATTGGTTCTCGGGTGAATACATTGGCGATGGCTCAAAACAGGAAGTCCCCGACAGTGTCACCTATAAACTCGCCTGTTGGGATGCAGAATACTTTGATAAAATCACCAGCGCAATCGCCTCTTATTTCTCACCAAAGTTATGCGTCTCAAGAGGATCCGAACACTCAAAATCAAACATCAATGGCGCAACAGATCATACAAATGCCAGCGCTTTCCAAAATTCACAACAATCAAACCGTTCCTCCAATGATGCATTCAAATACAATTACAACAAGTAGTGGCTACCAAAAGAATCAACCTACAAGTATTTTAGGTCACACCTTACTACAGCCTACCAGGCAAATGACAGGCAACCTGCCATTCAACAGCCAGAGCATAAGCTCGAGTCAACCCCCGGCTCTGGTAATGACGTCACGACCTGTCGTTGGCAATAAAGAACCTACACCAAATATGACCGTCAGAACTCATAACATACTAAGTGCTGGCATGCAACAAGTTCAAGCGGCTAATCCTCCTGGATCTATCAACTTTATTACGTCATCAAAGTTATTGCACACCCAATTAACTTCGCCACTAAAGCGGTCCAAGTCAACGGACGAGCCAAAAAGCGATATTGTCGTAGGCCATATCCAACCGACCAAAAGACATAGCGTCGAGTCAGTCATAGTGAAGTCTGAGCCGATGGAAACGGATGAACCGAATGCATCAACGACTTCAACAGATCCTACAAATAAGATGCTACAATCGCCATCCGGACAAAGAAACGATGAGTCGCAAAACGTATTGTTAAAGCAACTGTTGCAAACTACAACAACAGCAGCCACAACAGTCCCAGCTAGGACTATGGCGATACAAAGAACTGCGCCAGCTTTAGGTACGATACCCTCCTTAGAAGCTCAGTTGGCAAGGCCTTCAATTCCACCACCAACTTTATCGCTACAACAGGAGGTAGAAATTCCGAAAAATTCACCACGACAAATACAAATACCTTGTACGCAATATAACCCTCGACCGATTCAGACTTCAGTTCCAGCATCGATGTCACCGTTGCTCCAAACGTCAACACAATCGCTAATGGATGTAAGAAAACCGCCACCGATGAAAGTCATTTCCAAAGAAGAGACTACCCCGATTCCTGAAAGTTCACCCACCATGAAACAGCTGCCGATGTATCCGATGAGCATAGAAAGCCAACAATTTCAACATCATCAACAACAACAACAACAACAACAACAACAACAGCAACAACAACAGCAGCAGCAACAGCAACATCAGCAGCAGCAGCAACAACAACAGCAGCAACAACAACACCAACAGCAACAACAGCAACATCAGCAACATCTACAGCTTCAACAAGCGATAAAGAAGGAGGTCGCTCCGCCCCAACAAAGCCCTGTGCACAGACCCTTTACACCATTAGATGTGAAGAAAGAACTCTTAGATGAAAGTTCACAACAATCAGCCACTTCTGGAATATCCACAGCCTCAGATCAAGGGAAACTTGATCAGCCTATCAAAGAAGAGTATCCAGAAAGTGTGACAATGGAAACGTCATCCGAAGCGAATGCTCCTGAAACACCTTCAGAGGCTAAAAAGAGAAAGCGAAGAGAGTACCAACAGAAAAAACGCAAAATGATAATGAATATGAAGGCGGCAGCTGAAAACAATATACCTGCTCCCGCTAAGAAAAGACCTCGCAAAGGATCGAGGTACGAGGAGGACTATGATACTTTCATTGACAACTTAATGGGGCAACTACGATTACTTCCTCCGATGCAAATACAAGAACCGGCTTTGACAACCAACTTTGCCGTATGCCCCCTATTTGGATCAGGAGACCTGACGAAACTAAAGAACAAAGACTATGACATCCTTAAGGGTGATTTAACGGGAACATTTGGTAACGCAAGTATACCGAACGTCGCTGACTACTACAATACCAAACCTTTCGGTGAAGACGAGCCGTTACCCGAAAAACCCGAAAAGTCCACACAAAGGGGCTTCTATGACCAAGAATTCCAACCAATACAATTCGACGACGAACCAGATGACAAGAAATTAGATTTCGTTTGTAAAGAACGCGATACCGACACTCCAGATACCATTGTCAGTTGCTCGAGTCCTGAATGTCTCGAGATAGATCCTCCAAACAGATTCCCTGGACTCAAACTTATTGACGACGAGGAGGAAGACGAAGATAGTGATTCAGGAATCTCCGGAAGAATTTCACCTATCGTTCCTATCATAGCTCCTGTTCCTATAAGATTGAAACCTATATCTTTATACCATTTGAAGGACGAAGACGACGCTCAAAAAATGTTGAATCTTGACACTGATACTCCAGCCAAAACTAACATGCTCGATTCACCAGGCAGTACGGAAAGTAACGAAAATGTTACTGTCACTTTAACTTTAACTTCGGGAGCGGCAGAAGATATATTAGGAGTTTTAAAAGAGCTAGCAGGTATTTTACACATACCGCCACCTACATCCTATCAGATTATCGAAAGAACTGCAACACCACCGTCTCATAAACTCGGCCTGTATAGGTCTAAAGGCAAAGACGGCAAAGAAGGAACTCCAATAGATATTCAGAGCATACTAAATGGAGCAGCGAAGTTTTGTCGACATTGTGATGTGGTTATACTGGACTCTGTCGTGAGAGCGAAAGCTTCTGAATTCCCGCTTTTATCGGCAAATAAAGAAGGAATCCTTTGCGACAGCGATTCAGAGCTATACTTCTGCAGCACACAATGCTACGAAAGATTCTCATGGCGACCCACCAACATTATCCTAGACGGTAAATCTAAACCGGCCATTAAAGATGACAAATCTGATATCGACACTAATTTATCCAAAGAGCGGGACGACTTCGATACTGCATCTACAGAAAGCATGGAAACGGATGACTTAGATATTAAACCTGACATTAAAGACGAAAAAATGGACTTATCGTTCATAGATTCACTCGACAATGATGAGCTAATGAAAGAAGTCGGTGATGACGTAAACGCTCTTGATGAAGACCTAAAAAGCGAACAGGACGACAAATCCAACGACGCGAAAGAAGTCGAAAAAGAGAAATTCAAAGGCGTTAAATACAAAGCCTGGGCGCCCGGTTGTATCGGACCTCCAGTTAAATACAAGCGGCCTACAGATCGGGAGCTTACAGAGTTGGTTTTCAGAACAGGCGTGGCTATTATGCCCGTCACAAACGAAGATTCGAGGCGTTGTGAACTCTGCGGGATTCAAGGCGATGGTGTCGCGGACGGCGTTTCAAGATTACTAAATTGTGACGTCGATAGATGGGTGCACTTGAATTGTGCGCTATGGTCAGAAGGGGTCTATGAAACTGTCAGTGGAGCCCTAATGAATGTTGAAACAGCTTTAGCGAACGGATCAAATGCGACGTGTGCTGTCTGCCGAAGATTGGGGGCAACTGTGAGGTGCTTCAAGGTACGGTGTGGCAGTGTGTACCACCTGGGTTGTGCCGTAAAGGACAACTGCGTGTTCTACAAGAATAAGACCGCGTATTGTGCCAGCCATTCACCTAAGGTGAGTTGATTTTTTTTATTCATTACTAGCTTTCCCAGTGGATTCGCTCGCGTGGAATGTCTTTCAATTATCGACAGTTTTCGGCTTGGTGGTTATTTTACCGACACCCCTTAGTTGACCAGGGTCACTACGATGATAATCAAGAAAACGGCATTCAAATCTGTTGAATTGTTCTCGAGTTAAAACAGAACAGACAGACGAGAATTTGTAAAATTAGTTTTGGCCTCAGCACAATACCAAAAACCCTTTTATTTAAAATTTCGCGAAAATATTCAATGTACAAACATGACTTTTTTACTACTTTATTATTTGGTATAGATATCATAATTCTCAAACTACTTTTTAGGGTTCCGTAACCAACGGGACCCTATTACTAAGACTCCGCTGTCCGTCTGTCTGTCCGTCTGTCACCAGGCTGTATCTCATGAACCGTGATAGTTAGGCAGTTGAAATTTTCACAGATGATGTATTTCTTTTGCCGCTATAACAACAAATACTAAAAAACAGAATAAAATAAATATGAAAAGGGGCTCCCATACAACAAACGTGATTTTTTTTGCCGTTTTTGTAGATAATGTTACGGAACCCTTCGTGCGCGAGTCCGACTCGTACTTGGCTGGTTTTAAAATTTCATCGCAACAACATATTTATGTTGAGCCTAGGTTTACTTCATACATATTTTTTAACTTATTCTTTTCGCTTGATTTACCCACCGTATATTCCTTCCCTAGGGCGAGAAGGACAACGAGTTAACAACGCTTAGCGTGGCGCGGCGCGTGTTCATATCTCGCGACGAGCAGCGGCAAGTGGCAAGCGTGATGCTGCACTCTGATTGTAACCACCTGATCCGTGTCGGAGGCCTCATCTTCCTCAGTCCCGGACACTTGCTGCCGCATCAACTGCAGACACACCACACGCCGCACTACCTCTACCCGCCCGGATACAAGATTGTGAGTACCCTACTGAGTATTATTTATTTATTATTTTTTTTTTTTATTCAGAAACAAACAGTCTTTTAGTTAATTATTACAAAGTTATGATTGAACTTAAATAATAACATATTTATAGACCTAATAGTCTCCTTAAGGAAAATAAACAATATTTTAACATAACAACCCATCTACTCGTATAAGTGAAAATTAATATAAAATTATATATACACAAACACCTACATATTCTTAACTAATTGTATTTTGTGACGAAATTTGTTTAAAAACATTATTTCTATAACAAACTAAAGATGTATTAAAGATGTTAATATCGTTTAGCCTATCATTATAAAGTTTACTAGCACGTCTAATGAAGCTGTTGTTTGCATAACAAGTTTGCAATAGAAAACGAACTTTTTTTACGACAAGTACGGGCTGCTACTGCCACCATTTCTAAATAAGTAAAGCAATGCATCAGTCAAACCCAGTTTCTATACCTATTGATCTGCGTTTTGAATGTACTTGGCCATTAAATTTTTCGATTATAAACAAAAAAAAACTCAACAGGTTTTATTACTTATTTCATTTTTTTTTTATGGAACAAAAACTAATCATGTTTATGCATCGGTGACACTCGTGTACTCTCGTTTCACCGACGATTATTACGTTCCAGCGTGATGGGTGTATAGTATTACTCCGTAAAGAAGCGATTTTATCTCAAAATCAGGTGCGCAATCGCGTGCTGCAGTACTCGAGTAGCGCTTGTTCGCTGCGTGTATGTGTGTGCACAAGCATGTATGGACAAGCTAGTTACTTGCGAGAGAGTAGTAGGTAATTAAGGGGCTCCACAATGCTAAGCATCAGTTTTGAATTGGATCCAGTTCCATCAATGTAGACGCTAAAAATTTGAAAAAAATATGGCGTGTTTTTTGACTACGGAAATACGGCGTTAGCACACACCCGACACTCAGTACAAGCGCACCGATTTAAGGGGCTGCTTAGTGCTAAAATTAAGTCCTGCTCTAACGCTTTTGTTTTTCAACTGTCTATCCTGCTCTAATCAGACGCCGCGCACGCTAAACTTCAGTTATTTTGAAATCGCGGCTACATTAGGGCATTAACTATAATTTGTATATGTAACAAAAATGTTTTTTTTTAGTAAGTAACTGCGTGTGTTGGTTTCTTTTCAATCGGCTTCGAAATACGGAAAGTGTATCGCTTCTTTCGTGAAATTCATGCTTTTTTAATAGTAATATAATAATAAGAATTATTTATAAAGTGTAATTAATAATTGTCTTTGTCAAAACCATGCATTATTAAAAAAAAATTGCCGTCTACATTGGCGGAACTGAATCCAATGCAAAACTGATGTTTAGCATTGTGGAGCCCCTTAACAGTCGGTGTTGCGACGACGCACCCGGGTAGGAAACTCAACACCGTTATCTAACCGTGCGGTCCGAAATAGAATTACATCGATAAAAGCTATGAATTAATTAAAGTGTGAGCGATGACTGGTCCGTAATTTGTGAGCTAGCAAACGATGTGAAAGATAGCTTATGATTCGAACCGCATTAAAAAAGATACATCTTAACCATAACCTCTTACCACAGAATACAATACGATTATTTTATTTTATTTCGTCAAAGTGCCGTGATTCGTGATGGAACAAGAAAAGTTTGTAGCACTGTTCTTCAACGTAGACTCAGATAGCGACGAAAAAAATAAATAAATATATAAATTCTTCCTTTTCGACGAAGAGTTCCACACGACTTTTCATTTGTTTCTCTCATGGCCGAATAAAACATATACCATGGTTTGTTTGATCTGAACTGCTGAAATAATAAAACGAAAACGATTTTTGACATTCCATTCCGTTCAACGCTCACATCGCCTCACCTCCGTCGCATGAGCCACGAAAGTCATACGAATGAATGAACGCATTTGATTCACTCATGAATTATTAGCCATTCACCTCATTCATTCGTAATCGATTTTAGCGAAATAATTCTATTTCGGAACGCAGGGTTATTGTTGTGATTACGTTCGCAGGTTCGGTTCTACTGGTCGATGTCTCGCGCCAACTCGCGGTGCCGCTACCTGTGCTGGATCTCGTCGGAGGAGGGCCGGCCGAGGTTCCACGTGCGTGCGCAGGAGGGCACCGAGCCTAAAGAGGAGATGTCGGCGCCCACCGCCAGGGCCGCCTGGGGCAAGGTAACAACACTTGCTGCTAGTTCGGGTTCTACTGGTCTTTATCTCGCCACATCTCGTCAATGATGGCCAATATGATAACAAAATAATGAACTTTATTTTCTGTCGTCCAAAATTCAAATAATGATTAGTATTTTAGTCCGAAACGGATGTCATCTGCAAATAACAAAATGTCCACACCGTCTCACTCCCCGTTAAAAAAAATATTTTGAGAGGAACCATTGACATAACGACAATGCTGGAGAGACCGACAAAGACATACAAAAGAATGTCGACCTGTCAGACAAGTGCAAAATATTGTCTGCTTTGCCTATAAAATTAGCGAAATTTTCTTACAAATTCACGAGTTCATAATTTGATTTTCCTTCAAATTCTCCATACAAAGCTCCAATTTCATATGTAAGGACCTAATTATAAGGAAATCTCAGATAATATTCAAAGACAATCGATGCTTTCAATTTCAAATGGTGTAATGGAATGGATCGAGAGTCGCTGCAGACTATGGGTATCAGTGTGACCAGATTTAGTAGGATCCAGCCATTTTCGCAGAAAAAGGCCCCTAATTTAGGACTTAGCAGATTTTGTCGCAGGTTGTAAAAATTTGGCAGTTTTTAGCAGGATATAATAAAACCTAGAAGAGCTTAGATTGATGTATGTGGAGGAGGTGTTTCTGGATCGTAGCAGATGGAAATCCCTGCCTACCCCTCTGGGAGACAGGCGTGAGTATAAGGTATGTCCA
This sequence comes from Ypsolopha sequella, assembly GCA_934047225.1. Classification (NCBI taxonomy): domain Eukaryota; kingdom Metazoa; phylum Arthropoda; class Insecta; order Lepidoptera; family Ypsolophidae; genus Ypsolopha; species Ypsolopha sequella. The sequence continues at coordinate 23,488,805 of OW203984.1, read as the reverse complement.
ATAAAAGAGCAGAAATGTAGCAAGCTTCGGTGGTTGATCAAACTGAACGAAGCCAAGGACACGATTTTATAAATTCTTACATTATGATGTTACCAGTTTTGTCAATATGGGTTGTTTCCATACAAATAAAATAAAAAACTCTATAAAAGTAAAAAACAGTAGGCATAAAGACCCAAACAAAAAACAGGGATATACAAGGTGACCTTTTGATCATCGTCCAAATTCATACTGGTGGCTTGGTAAGTGATTAGTATCATGCATCAATAACAATTTTGGTGAAATTCGTAAAATGAAATTTCGACTCCCCATAGTGATTCACTCGGGACTGGAACTGAATTTATATGGGAAGCTGAAATTTCATTATACGAATATCACAAAAATTGTTACTGATCCAAGATACTGATCACTTATCAAGCCTCCAGTATGAATTTGGACGATGATGAAAAAGTCACCTTGTATATCGACCATTTTTCGCATTAGCATCAAAATGTATTACTTGATTTCTTTTAATAATGTCCCTTACCCATCTATAAAAATAATAATAAATAAATGTGTGTAATGTGCAGGTGCTGGATGCAGTAGCGGCGCTGCGCGAGGGCCGCAACGAGGACGGCGTGCTGAAGTTGTGGCCCAACTACGTCACTGGCGAGGACCTGTTCGGACTGACGGAACCCGCCGTCGTCAGGGTGCTCGAGAGCCTGCCAGGTCACTTACTGGACTATATAGATTAACACGATATGAATCCTCGACCGAGTACGGACGGATTGTAATGCAAGACACAGTTCACACTGGTACTTTACCGACGATTATTAGATTACTAGCTGACCCGGCGAACTTCGTTCCGCCTAACAGTCTAATAATATCGTGTTAACTTTAGTTAAACTTAATTTAGGATTTCATTAAGGTAATAACATTAATACGACTTTTTTGCAAATACAGAAATGTTTGCTTGCTTGCCATTGCGAAAGAAGAATGGCAGGGACCCATGTAGTTTCAGTACCGTTTTTAGGCTTAGCGTAGGGTATTGAATATATGCAGAAATAATAGTTCTTGGAATAACTAAGCGATTTTTAAAACTTGGGGTTTAGATGTCAGAACGCTAGATAAATAGGTTTCTTTTATATGCGTAGTTTTGTCAACAGATGGCACCACATGCTGTTTGCATTCGTAAAATTAATTAATTTATTTATTGTTATTCGATAATTTATCCGATATTTTATTAATTATTCTGCTATTCGGAGCGGAGAAGAATACACCAAAAAAGAGATAACTAACATCGATCCAGCCGATCTTGAGTTATAAGTGGTGTAACTAACACGACTTTGTTTTATATATTTAATATAGATTACATTCTAGCGTGATGGATGAGCCCCGTCGCCATACTCCGTGCACAATGGGGATCCATAGGCAAAGCTAATTATAGATGGCGCCAGCATAGGTCCGGTCAATAAATATTACGGTCCAGCTATTTCAAACTTTGTTGTGTGTGTTCCGGTTTTCCTACTGTTTTTCTCCAATATCTCGCATTTTTTTTTACTTCCTCTTATCACCCATATGCCAATTTGTTGTACATTTGTTATTGTTATTATGTTATTCATTTGTAATATGGGGTTTTTCGGGAATAAATTGACACCACTATTAAAGCAACCTGGTACTGCACACAAAGACAAAAACCATAATAATGTACTGAAATGAGGATTTTCATGGCTCGATCGACGATGCGCCATCTACAGGGATAATTTGGCAGTGTGGATCCCCAATATGGACCGAGAGTTTAACGTGTCTTCCGAAAAACGCAGACCGGACCCAAAAATGTGCTACTACGGGATTTGAATCCGTGACCACCGGATTATAGGTTGTCAACTTTGTGCTTACCGCGTCCACAGGGTACAGGGGTCGGCGGGTACGAGGTAGCACGCGTCTTAGTGTAGAAGGCCGTGCGCAAGGCATTTCAAGTACACAAGTATGACATTGACAACTTTAAAATATCATAGTCTACAAAAGAGATCCATTATACATCGGTTTATACGACCCTTATCTATGGAGCGACTTCCCCGGCGACTGGTCATCCGCCTTGGTCCGCCCCACGCTTATCCTCCCGCCGCACCATCCGCATCCCCTCCGAGACCCCGGCCGCCAACCCCTTTACCCCGTCGGCGCGGTAGGCACGAAGTTGACAACCTATAGTAGAGATTAGAGATTTTTCGGACTATTCATAGACAACAGAGGCGGTCATTTGAAGGTTACTACTGTGTAACTCCCATATAATATACTGTCTGGATTTCTCGTTGCAACAGTTGACTTGATTTTTGTTATCTTATTGATGTATGCAGCGTTATAGTTAGACTCAATACCTGGAGGGATAGCTCTCTGGCATTCTTTTTCACTCGCAAAATCAGTCATTTGACTTTTTTTCACAGTATGATAAATGCGATGCGATGTAAAGTGGAGTGACTGAAGCCTCATCAAATAAAAACCATGGAATATAATGAATGTCCAATAATAAAAAAGCCGTCCAGTGATGCAACACGACTGTGTCAAAAATCTTATCCAAGATGAGCTTATATGCTCGATTGATGAATGTGGAAGAAGTTAAAGAAGTGTTTCATAGGATGTTAGTAAATAGAGATATGTAAGTCTTCGCCTATATGTCTCCAAAGAATTTTGAAAATAAGAAGCCCCTTAATGACAGGGTGTCGATTTGGTCCACAACTTGCGTCACATGAATATTAGTATACATATAAAAAAATCGGGCAAGTGCGAGTCGGACTCGCGCACGAAGGGTTCCGTACCATTGCCTATAAAAACGGCAAAAAAAAAACTTGTCTGTTGTATGGGAGCCCCCTTAAATATTTATTTTATTCTGTTTTTTAGTATTAGAAATACATCATCTGTGAAACTTTCAACTGTCTAACTATCACGGTTCATGAGATACAGCCTAGTGGCAGACGGACAGCGGAGTCTTATTAATGGAACCCTAAAAATACCACTTGAACTAGGAGTTATGCCCATTTTTTATATGTCCTAAAATTATCTAGATAAACGGTAACAGCGGCGTGGTCCGCTAGTACTTACCTACTCTGGTGTCCCTCCCCACCCCGCCGCCGCCGCCGCTCTGTCAGTGCTCAGTCAATTTCTTCATGTACGTCGTAAACTAGACGTTTCTGGTCGCCTCCAAAATATCGTAAATAATATTTGTTAATAAATTAACTCGACTCGACTGTGGCGGTACCACCATCTTACTTGGAGAACCCCTCGAATTAATTCGGGGGAGAGTAAGAGGACAGCTCACAGGCAAAACACCAGGAGGCCCACCATGCCTGGGACCGATGGATGGCGTTATATCCATCCCTAATAGCCGGGCCTTATATGGAACAGACTGGTGACGGGCAGCGGCGTCACTGGTGCGAGGGTTCCGGCACCGCGCTCACCAACCCGCCTGCCCAGTACACACTGAGTATGAGCAATTCTTCCAGGATGACCGCCGGGAGTGGCAAAATCCTGAAAAGGCTTATGTCCAGCAGTGGACGAACTAGGCTGATGGATGGAATAAATTAAATAAATAAAAAAGAAAATGTTTTATTTTTTTTATCATCAGTATTGTAAAAATAACCTCTCGTGTAATGGAAGATGCTGACCAAATCAATACCCTGTATACATTGACATACAAACCATGCACCTCGGTACAAGATTTACGAAAAAAGTGTCCTTAGTGAAGTGTCAAAATATTAAGAAACAAAACATTTTAATTTGAATCGTATGTCATTGATGCATGGCTCAATTTTGATTGACGTGCGATTCACACGCTTTTTTAGTTTTCAATGGTTTTGACACTCTTTTGGTTCGGACAGTTTTGAGCGCAGATCCGATGTCTACTTGTTAGTACGTCAGTAAAGCCGATTCTGAAGGCTTTCATTTTAGTTTTAGGTGCTGTCAAAACTAAATTTTCTTCGATACAAAATAGCCCTTAAGAGTTAGGATTAGAAGCTAAATTTCTTTGGAAAATTTATAAGCTTTGACAGCACTAAAACTAAAATTAAAGCTTTCAGAATTGGCTTTACCGCCTGTATAATATAAATATTTGCTCTCTTCTCAGGCATAGAAACATTGACGGACTACCGGTTCAAGTTCGGTCGGTCCGCGCTGTTGGAAGGCGGGCTCGCCGTTAACCCTTCAGGCGCGGCACGCTGCGAACCGCGGCACAAGAGCACTTGGCGACGACCGCAGCGCTCGCTTGCCCCGCACACACCCGGTATGTTTTCTTTCTTTTAAGAGTTCCTCCATCCAAAGGTTGTCTGGTAGAGATCGCTTTTTAGTGATAAGACCGCCAATTGTACCCTACTTTTACTTTTTAAATTGTCTTTTTTCTTTGTTTTTGGTGTGCAATAAAGAATATTGTATTGTTGCTGAGTAACTCTAAATCTTACAAAAACCGGTCAAGTGCGAGTAGAACTCGAGCCCTGAGTGTTTCGTACCATTTAAATAAGTTAATATACTTAAATAATTTAAACAACTTATCACTGCCTACAAATTGTATGAAACAAAACTGCAAAATTAAGTTGGTTGAGTATTCGGGTACGTTACTTAGGGTAACAACTACATCATACCTAAATTGGCGTTTTCAGTATTTATTTTTTAAATACATCGTATGTTACATTATATACAGAAATCATAATGGTCTTTGGGATAGACCCCGTAACAATAATGGTCTAAGAATGTCAACTTTGATAGCCCCCGTTTCTTTATTTTTGAAGATAAAAAATATTCTCTACTCCTTAGAGAGCATGTCTCTACTCAATGACATCCCACATGAACATCACCAAGGATGAGAAAAAAAATGTTTCGGCTCTATTTACATGTACGAGACCCCTTCTGAAAATAATTTAATTACATTTTTGATTCAACATTCGGTTTTAGGTCAACATTTTACACAACATCCGAATTTTAGGTCTCTATCTCATTCTACGGACGTAGCACTAACACTAACGCATAGTGTTGACACCTGCTAAATGGGGGTATGGTGCGGCACACAGGCGGGTGTGCTCCGCGCCCTCGCTCCTGTAACGTCCCCCTGACACCGTTAAACGGCTATTGCGTCGCCTCTTGCGTCTATCTTCAGAGGCGACTAAAAGATTGGCGCGCACTGTATATCGTCAAAATACATCGTTAAAATAGTTTTGATGTTATTTGTGTGCTGTTCAAAAGAAATTCCAAATTAAATCAATTAAGTATAACAATTTTGGGACTCATTCCTAAATTATGGACCATCAGAACCGCGATTGGAGGAATTTCACTCGATAAAAATAATTATTGAAATGAGGTCTAAACTTGAACTTTTTATGATATCCTGTCAAATTGTGATAGCATACAGACTTCAAAAATATTTATTTAGATGGGTTTTAACAATACTTAAATTACTCGTTATGGAAATTTTCATAGCTATTTTAGTTAATTTTGTATTAATTTAAAACCGACTTTTTGTAAAATTTCCCCCGATTCCGTCCCTCTCGCACTGCGGGTCTTTCCGCCTCGAGTATCGGGGACCTTTGCACGGACGATATATCCCCTTAAAACGTCGTACCTTTGTATTTTAATTTGTTTCTATAAATTGAAGAAACGTTGAAAGTTCTACATAATATAATTCACAGGGGGCGGTCAGGCTACGAGCGGCGGCAACGGGCCCGGCGGGAGCGGGGGGGACGCCTCCTGTCCGTACATCAAGCAGTTCGTGCACACCAAGAGCTCGCAGTACAAGAAGATGAAGTCCGAGTGGAGAAACAACGTCTATCTAGCAAGGTACATACTTCAACTTCACACTCAATAATCTAGGTTCCCAGTAGCCTAAGCATGAAAACATCTCCGTATCGTTGCGTTTGAAACTAAACTTAGGTTTCCATACGTAGCTGTTAGTTCCGCTACTGTCCGCTTGGAGCGGTTTCCCAGATTCCATACGATTTTGATGTAGTTTGAAACGCAACTATAAGGAGATGTTTTCATGCTTAGGCTACAGGTCATCGTTCGGTGTAAAAAATTAACTCAGAAGTACCTACATAAGAGTATTACCTTTCACAATTTGAATAGGTAAATATTATTTATGTTTATGTAGTTTATTACACACTATATGTTATAGATTGTATTTATAGTAAGTATTGATGTATATTTTTATTTTGTTATTACCCCTGTAGGTACTTGTATAATTCTTTGTATGTTTTTCTTCTTTGTGTACACGTATATGATTACTTAGTTTATGTTACTTTTTCTTATTATGATGATTTTGCTGTAAGAAATCTCTGTTTCGAGGCAAGCTCGCCCATGTGCATATTTTTCACAATAATTTTGTTTGTTTATATTTCCGTATGTGCAAAATAAAGAATAAAGAAAGAATTTATTTAATGGAAAGTTGTCCTAACTGACTACGATAAAGCGTTGAGTTTTTTATTATAATAAAACATTTTACTATGCATTTAATTCGAGAATGCCTCTAATTCTGGTGCTAAGTCCGCATTAGAGCGGGCGCAAGAGAAGGAAATACACACAACCAATGAAACGGGCGTAAAGCGGAACGCGGTGACCAGAGGTAGAAGCATTATTGAAGCAGATACGTTTTTTCTCAATGTAGGAAATACACGAAAAAAAAATAAGTTTCTATTTAAATATAATGGAATAAATACAACAACAACATTACATACAACAACATTGGTAGATATACAGCTATAATTCCTCACCCGGCCCGTTCGATTAGTCTTGCTAAGAAGAAGGGTAAGAAACTTATCAAGATTTTCACTTTTTTTAATAAATTTACCTTTCAGATCAAAGATCCAAGGGCTGGGCCTATTCGCGGCGCGTGACCTTGAGAAGCACACGATGGTCATCGAGTACATCGGAGAGATCATCCGCTCCGAACTGGCGGAGATCAGAGAGAAGATGTACGAGTCCAGAGTGAGTACACGTTGACGACTCGTTTCGTTGTACACATGTAACAAAAGTCTACCAACTGAGTTTTAAATCGATCTCTGATTGGTTGAATAACTCCCGTAGTGGAGTTCGTGTTTTTAACGGTAGTAAAAAATTTGGGTATCGTAATATTAAGATATCGCAATATAAAGGTATGACATAAACCCACAATTTTTTCAGTTATGTAATCCCTCTTTCTGAGTGTGGTGCAGGGACCCTATCCGCAATACAACAGATGGAGCTGCACCGAAAAGCTGTAACCTTGTATCTTATAACGAAAAGTTGTAACCTTGTATTAGACTTTACCGTGCTTAGATAGTTATCTTTAAATGCTGAACTATTACTGGCATCACCTAAGAATAGTACATTACGATACGAGAGCGATGAAACGTTTTCTGACGAGTGTGAGTTTGCGGCACGACCGGCGTATAAAAAATTATACGAAACTCGTGCGAGAAACTTTTTCTCGACTCGTGTGATTGCAGCACTCGCCTTCGGCTCGTGCCGCAAACTCACACTCGTCAGAAAACGTTTCATCGCTCTCGTATCGTAATATACTATTATAGTACAAGTGCGGAAAATGCCGACTTTATGGTCATTTTACGGACGGTGTGCTATAAAGTATTTTGTAATACAGGTTATTCAATATTGTTATTTCTGCAGCGCGGGCAGAGCTAGCAAAAAGCTAGTATTAAGTAAAGCTCTGTGATAGATATGTGATCTGTGATCTATAGTGATAGAAGCTCTGTGATCTATAGTGATAGATACAATTTTAGTACTAGATACCCAAACAAACTGATAACTCCAAAATACAGAACTGAATTTTGCCAAAGATCCACATATTTTTTGCAAATAAATTTTTTTATTAAGTCACCAGACAGTCTCAAAGAAAAGCCCTATAATTTATTTAAGAAATTGTTATTTAATTATTTAACAAAGCAATGTTTCTATGACATTAAAGATTTCTTGAATTTAAATCTTTATCGTGGTAGAGCTGATGCCGGGCTCGACTGTGGAGGTACCACCATCTTACTTGGAGACCCCCTCCAAGTAATTCGGGGGAGAGTAAGAGGACAGCTCACAGGCAAAAAACCAGGAGGCTCACCATGCTTGGGACCGATGGATGGCGGTATATCCATCCCTAATAGCCAGGCCTTACATGGAACAGACTGGTGACGAGCAGCGGCGTCACCAACCCGCCTGCTCAGCGTATGTGAGTATGGGCAATTCTTCCAGGATGACCGCCGGGAGTGGCAAAGTCCAGGAAAGGCTTGTGTCCAGCAGTGGACGAACTAGGCTGATGGATGGATGATTATCTTGTCCGCAGAACCGCGGTATCTACATGTTCCGGCTGGACGAGCGGCGCGTAGTGGACGCGACACTCAGCGGCGGGCTCGCGCGGTACATCAACCACTCGTGCCAGCCAAACTGCGTCACTGAGCTGGTCGAGCTCGACCGGAACCTGAGGATCATTATCTTCGCGAAGCGACGCATCGCGCGTGGAGAGGAGGTAACATACCTTACATTTACCTTTTTTGTATCGCTTTCCGTACACTTCTTTATCGCTAACGCTTCTTACCGCGTTTCGTAGTACGGGGTGGGTGACAGACGCGGGTAGCCGGCGGCGGCTTGCTTGCACGTCAATATTGAAAGGAACTTCGTTCCAACCGGGTGTCCCACGACATCTCTCTACTTGTGTATTGTTCGTTCACTGAAATTGTTTGAAGTACACGCGCATGCTATTTTGGAAACTAGAAATAAATAAGATAGAATTAAATGAAACTTGAGGATAGTTCATTATCTATATACAGGTGTAATCTTTAAGTGTGACCAGGCGATTATTCCGTAACTATTACAGATATCAAAAAATTTTTAACTGATATCGAATGTACGTTACCTAATCAGTAAAATTACATCAATATCTTTTTGAAAATCAAACGAGAAGTATCCAAAATTTTGACATTAAACATTCCCATACATTGTATCGCATAACAAGGACGTGAATTCGAACATCTCCTTTGAATACAAAATGTTGTACTTACTAAGAAATAAATACTATTCAATTACAGATAATTTTATTACTTTGTTAGGTTAATAAACAGTTTCCTTTAATATCAGTACTAAGCTAAAATAAGGAAACTAAAACCTTTCTACTAATCTCACACTAAATGTATGGGAATGTTTAATGTCAAAATTTTGGATACTTCTCGTTTGATTTTCAAAAAGTTATTGATGACATTTTACTGATTAGGTAACGTACTTTCGATATCAATAAAATTTTTCTTGATATCTGTAATAGTTACGGAATAATCGCCTGGTCACACTTAACGATTACACCCTGTATACGGCCCCGTCAATATGCACTTTGGTTGGAATAGCCGACCAGTTTCAATAGATTCAGACTGCCTTTTTCATGGCGATTGAAGACGCTTACGCGACGAGGCACAACTCGCCCGGAAGAAGGCAATCTGAATCTACTGAAACTAGTCTGCTATCCCAACCATAGTCTTTATTGACCTGAGCCGTTTGTTTACATCTTAAGGTTAAACGTCAGTCGTTCGGTACAAAGTGCACAACTTAACTTGGTTTTATTTTTTGTTAAGAAGTTAAAAGTGAGAAAGGTATTGGTCTACGGCAATTCACGCCAATAGTTCAGTATAAGTTAGGTTTATAAATCAACAGTTTGAAATAAAATGCACAATTCGTCATGATTTTGTCTAAACAAGCTTAAAATCCAGTATATTATGATCCATGCGATTTACTCACCCTATCGGTGGTCCACTACAACTGGTTTTTATTTTCGCAGTTGGCGTACGACTACAAATTCGACATAGAAGACGACGCACACAAGATAATGTGCATGTGTGGCGCTCCCAACTGCCGCAAATGGATGAACTAAAAGGAAATTTATCACTTACTATGTAAAGCCTTAAGGTTTATTTCCGAGCAAACATCTCGGGACATAAGGGTTTGGTATAAAAGAAAGGGCTATGATATGTACCTAGTTTTACGTACCAAAGTATTTTTGCAGTAGATATATCTTGCGGAGGGTTCCCAAGTGATTTTTAATTATATGAAGACAATATGATGTAACTTCAATTTGTTGTACTTTTATATAAAATTTCGTAAATCGATAAATATCTCACATTGTAAATATGTAGCTAATAGATGAATGAATTAATCGTTGTTATCCATTATTAGGGTACAATCAGACTAAATGATGTGTGAGCGAGTGTAGTGCGTTCATATCACGATGACACGTTAGGCTTGGTTGTAGGAGTGCATTCACTTATACGTTAGCTCTTAACTGAGAGCTTCCGCGCTCACGCACACTTCAGCAAAATACACGTACGACCAGGGTTCGAAAGTATCAAGATATTGACGCTGCATGATAATTATCCGATGATTATCAAAGAAATTCATTTGTTATATTGTTTCATAACAAATGCGTTATAATTTGGGCAATTCTAACAAAAAGAAATATATTTCATGATTTTCATTTAAAATCCAACCCAAATTAACATTAGTTAAAGTAAAAATCAGTGTCCGTCAGATTCGACATTATAAATATATTAAATTGGATTGACCAAAGATGCCAAAGGAATATCTTCATCCGCACGTTGACAATTCGTGCGTTCGGTTATAAGCAAGGTCGTAAGTGCGGAAATACACGTTCGAATACAGTTCACTTTCATGAACGCAATTTTTGTTATTATCAGTTGATAATTATCGAGCTAATTTTATCAAGACAAGTATCACGGATGATTATCCTTTCGAACCCTGCGTACGTCGACGTGCCGTCGTGAGGTAAAAGTACTGTAAATAAAAATACATCGCATACTAAGTGCCATCATTACGCTAGATCAGTTGCGAAGTCTGCGACCACCCTAAATTTTTATAGCTTTTAGAGTAGTGTTTATTTTTTTTATATATCTTTAGATGTTTCGTCTCTACTGTTTTTCTATCAGACATTTTATTAATTTAATAACCTATGTATGAACGTTTCATTGAAATGTGATTTTTTTTCGCAGCGTTTTATTGTTGTTACTCAGTTACACATATTTTTTTAAATAAAAAATCAAGCTAAAGTAATTTGACATTTAAGTTAACTAAAATGTAAGTGTATTTAGACTTTAGGGTACCTAATTTTAAAAGTTTGTTTATGCATTTAGTACGTGTGTAGGTAATACTGTAACCACATTGTGCCTGACCGTTTGTCACGTCGTTTCTCACTTGATGGGATTATAATATTAGAATTGGTAGGCCACTCAGTTTAGTCATGTTATTTATGGAATTAGAAAAAAAGTATATAAAAAGATATTTCGGCCCACTTTGGGGCCGGCATTAGTCGAATTAGTGACAGACAAACTAGGAATGCCCAAATTAGCTTAGATTAAATTATTTTAAGGTGTGTTAATTCGAAAATCATTTCGAGATTTTGGTTTAATAAGCCGTATTTTAGAACTTGTGGTCTGAAAAACCTTGATGAATATGTTTACGAAATTGATTCAACTTCCATTTGACTTTGGGTGACGGCACTTGAGAAAGGCTGTTTAGAAATGTATCCTTTGCGATCAAGGTAAGTTTATAATAATTTGATTCCGACTGATTTGACAGATGGATGACAGATGAGAAGACAGACCACTTTTTTATAAGCAAGGCAAAGGTCCACGATCAGTATAATGCCTAAAATGACGTTATATCTGAAAATTCTTAAAAAAGTAATGATCAAATTATATATAATGAAAACTATGATCTAAAATGGCGTATATTCTCTGAAAAAAAAAAATGTTAAGAACTAAGCTATGTGAATTGTCTGTCACTCGTTCGACTGATGCCGGCCCCAAAATGGACTGAAAACTATTTTGAAAATATATTTTAATATGCTTCTTTTCTACTTCTATGAAAAATAAAATACATGAAAAGATCTAGCAATATATATATGTAGCAATATATATATTTATTTCTTTGTATACCTAGCAATTTTAGCACTTGTTGAACGGTGAAGGAAAACACTGACGTAAACATGTGTGTAGAGACGTTTCCAAAAAGTACGTCGATAAGATCACATTCGGACGACAAGATCGTCGGTGAAAAGTGATCGTTAGTGTAGTCAGTAACATCCCTGAGACCGCACGTCTGTGCCCGAGACCTTGATTATTAATTTATAATTATTATAAAAAAGAGATGTGTTTCATTATATTAGCTTTATGTTCAGGCTTCAAACACGCGTCTTATTGACAAAAATATAGATAGATAAATTTACAGAGCCTTTGCCCGCGACTTCTTTCGCGCTTAACACCGATTTAAAAACCCACCATAACTTGACACATGTTCAAAAGGGGTGTCCAAACTATAATGTTTTATATATGTACATGAATTGCAAGCATGATGGACAAAAAAGTGTGATATTATTTTTTTCGCGTCATGAATAATCTTTTTATTTCTTTTACTTTGTGTGGGCAAAACCCTGCTTACAATATTATTATATGTGTAGATAGTCCCAAATGTGAACGTTGCAAAACTAATTAAACAATGTGACGATTTAAAAAGTGAGGAATCGTGGTATATGGAGATTTGTTTGAAGTAAATGCGATAATTTATGTAGGATTGAGGGTGAATAATCGTTTATTTATGTGATAATACAGAGATATTGCTTAAGTCCGCTGTTCTAAATCAATTAACCCACACAAATTTACATATTTATTTCTTCGAAATATTACATAGGTAGTAATAATGTAAATCAGTAATGAATTTCTTCGTAAATCGTTTTGGGACAGATGCTGTAGGATTGTGCAGGACGCCTGAAAGATCTGCCTTTAGTAAATACAGTCATGTACATAAGTATAAAAATGATTACATATTTTGTGAGCCCCTAGAAATCTAGATACCATCAACCAATGTTATAAATTCATGCAATTTAACTTTTAAGCGTTTATGTGCAATATAATTTCCGATTGTAAATAAGATGAGAAAAATCACGATTTAATTCTGCTTTGATTTAAGTTTTAGTTTAGGATATGTTTAGATCTACATATATTGATTATTCATCGCAAACCCACTTATTTAAGCATTCCCTGAGTTATTTGCACAAGTTGTTTTCATAAACAAAGGTTTCTCACAAGAACATATATTTAAACACTGAAAATATTACTTTTAGGAAATATGTATACTATATGTTAGTATTTTATATTGCATTATTTTCCTATCATTAAAATTTAATTAGTATAAAACTTGCGTTTTTTTTATTTAACTTCAATAAAATATCACGATTTATTTCATATAAATTTTTATTACAAACTGTTTTTGGGCGCTTAAAACTGCAAATAATATACCGATGGACATTGTCTAAGTAAGGCTTATTTCTCAGCGGACATCGATCGCGATAGAAACGGCCGGTCTCAAACTAAATAAGATAAACATTGTGATGGCTACAAAAATAAAATGCAGGAGGAAAACGATGTTTGTGCAATAAATATCGCTGTCCGATTTAGACTTGAATAGCTAAGCAATAAACGATCTCAGATCACTCAAATGTAGGGAAACATTTTGTATTTATTATTAACATTCATCGGTGATGCTATTCGAATTAACTAAATGTTGAACGTAAGCTAGCTCTTGTTCAATACGGACCTTTCATCGTTCATTCATGTGTGACGATCCCTGCGTTCCGAAATAGAATTATTTCGCTAAAATCGATTACGAATGAATGAGGTTAATGGATAATAATCCATGACTGAAGCAAATGCGTTCATTCATTCGTATGACTTTCGTGGCTCATGCGACGGAGGTGAGGCGATGTGAGCGTTGAACGGAATGGAATGTCAAAAATTGTTTTCGCTCCATTATTTCAGCAGCTCAGGTCAGACAAACCATGGTATATGTTTTATTCGGCCATGAGAGAAACAAATGAAAAGTCGTGTGGAACTCTTAGTCGAAAAGGAAGAATTTATAAATATATATTTTTTTTCGTCGCTATCTGAGTCTACATTGACGAACAGTGCTACAAACTCTTCTTGTTCCATCACGAATCACGGCACTTGTGACGAAATAAAATAAAATAATCGTATTATATTCTGTGGTAAGAGGTTATGGTTAAGATGTATCTTTTTTAATCCGGTCCGAATCATGAGCTATCTTTCACATAGTTTGCTAGCTCATAAATTACGGACCAATCATCGCTCACACTTTAATTCATTCATAGCTTTTATCGAAGTAATTCTATTTCGGACCGCACGGGATGTAAGTCTGAACGTAAGCTAGCTCTTGTTCAATACGGACTTTTCATCGTTCATTCATGGCGATGTAAGTCTGAACGTAAGCTAGCTCTTGTTCAATACGGACTTTTCATCGTTCAATCGATGATGTCGATGTAAAGCCGATATTTTCGACGATTTATCGATGAAGCATCGAAAATGAACAGTCTAATTAAGACGTATCATCTTTCATCAGTGATGTACCTTCATGATGAGACTCACTAGCCACCCTTTCGGTTTCATCGGTCATCGTCTATCATCGTTCATCGAAAATGAACGACAAGTGAAGCGTGTAAACAGCGGCGCTCATTTGTTTCACAGCAGTGTAGCGGTAGGTTGTGTTGTCAGTACCGTGTTGTTGCTCCTATAGTTTTTGTTTTCGAACATAAACACCGTTTTTAAATGGCGTTATGAGCACATGACAAAGTTTATCTTCCTCTACTAATAATCTTTTGTTATTTCTTCTCCTTATCCATGGTCGTACCTACAACCCTTCGACGTTTTCTTTGTTTTCTCTCTTTGATTAGCAAACTATCTGCGACCAAAGAAACTCCAACACGCACACTTGCTTTCGTGACATCGTGAAAAAATGGTCACACTTGTTCACTTCACATTAACTTTTACGTGTAAATACAAAACTTCGTTCACTGGTCATCATTCACTGCAATTCATTGAAAATGAATCACTTTGGAGGAACCGTCTAATATCGGCTCAAGTCTGAACGTAAGCTAGCTCTTGTTCAATACGGACCTTTTATCGTTCATTCATGGCGATGTAAGTCTGCTTCGGACCGCGACGGTTATTAAAAATATGTACAGCAACATCTCTTGACTAAAAACAAGTTTATGTATAATATTAGCTCTAAGTAAAGTTGACAATTTTCCTCTAGCGCAGACTAGCCGTTTCATTTACACAATTTGTTAAATAAACATTAAATCCACTAGAAAATACATTTATCCAGTGATCGAAAATAATGTACAAAAATAATATTTTTTGCAGATATGCAACACAATGAGCACTAGGTGATAATGAGTCACAAGTTATCGTCAAATATATTGTTGGAATGAGAATAAAATAAATATTAAGTTTTAATCAAAATTATTTCTTACAGTAAGACTGGTTCGAGCTTAGACCGAGCCAAATAATAAATGATTTACAGTAAACAGTCAACATTACTGCAGACAGACAGGTGTACATAATAGTACTATGATCAAATTAAAGCAAGCACGCTAAAACAATACCAAAACCTGGCATCAAGTGACAAAATGCCACAACTAGAATGTCTTGCACCATTTCCTTATACTCAGGCATAACATTTTCACACCTAACGGTATAATTTGCCGCCTAAATTAACTGAGATCCGAAATCCCAAGTACTTCTATAATATCGGTACAATTAAAAGAATTCTATTTCTCGGCTTCAGTTGAACATTCCATTGTTATTCCCAATTTTTCTGTAAAATACAAACTAAAACATTGCAGAGCTATAATAATGGGAACACTCGCAAACTAATAATGCTTTTACAAACGGCGCAATAAACTTTGTACTTTAGATTTATTGTAAATAAGTACTACAAGAAACGTAAATATGGGACAACATTTGTTTACAAAACGAACGCAAATATTGGTACGGGGTTAGATGTCCTACATAAAATTAATCTCCAATATAACATTATTAGAATGCGAGTCGGGTCGCCGCTTATAAAAACGCTTGGTTTCAATTCAAATTAGTATAATTGGTTTTAACGTAAAGATGCAGCTATGTTTTTGTACCTCACACAGCTGTGAGATATACCGTTCGTCACTGCTGTACCGTACAAGTCGAAAACTTTTCAATACTATTACACAACATATTATTTAGCAAGCGCAGTCTGCAAAATTGCGACAAAAACGTTTTTACTAAATGCGAGCTTGGTCTCTCAACGGTCAAGTGAAAACAAAAACGTATATTCGAGACCATCCACAACACTTTATAGCTTAATACCAGCACTTTTATAAGCGACAAATTTTCTGTAAACAATTTTGGTAGGGCTGAGGGAGGGGTAGGGTACGAGTGGAAGGGGTGTGACGGTTCAGTCGATGTACTGCGCGAGCCAGCGGAAGCCCTCGCCGTAACCCTGGCGCTTCAGTACGGAGCACATGAAGAGTTCCAGCGGCCGACCGGGCAACTCCGACCTCGACACCTTGCCCTGGAATGAGAAACAGCACTGTTATACAATGGTGTCGATTCGGTGTAATACGACTTACAGCGCTTAAGGCGATCACCATCGCCAAATTAGCAGCTCGATATTTGTCACTACAAATATCAACGGAAACGACATTGAAATAACGTTCATATCAGCGCGCAATGCATAGTGGCTGTTACGACGCTCGCTGCGTCCTTGAGAGGGCGAAACAGGAGAAAATCATACTTTTCACTTGGACGTGATTACTCGATTGAATAATCTTATGTTATATTTATAGCTATAAAGTTTATCTATTTATCAAAGCATAGATGAATTCAATCGGCCAAGCCACTCAGGAGCAGTAGGGAATTTGAGGTCAAAAAAAACCATTCAGTAAAAAAAAAATCATGTAGAAGTTTTGGTGGTATGAAAAAGAAAACTGTTGCATATGTTGTCTAAGAGTTGATTATTCATAATACATTTTTTCATTATTTTTGGTTTGGCCATAAACGAGGAGTAGGCTTTAGAAAGTACCCATTTGGCATTAGTAAGGGCCTTAATATCGCCAAATGGGTACTTTCTAAAGCCTACTCCTCTTTTATGGCCAAACAAAAAATATTGAAAAAATGTATTATGGATTATCAACTCTAAGACAACATATGCAACATTTTTCTTTTTCGTACCACCAAAACTTTTATATGAAAAATTGTTTTAACTGAATAGTGTTTTTTGGCTTGAATTCCCTACTGATCCTAAGCGGCTTGGTCGATTTAATTCATTTATGCTTTGATAAATAGATAAAGTTGATAGCTATAAACATAACATAGGATTATTCAATCAAACGTCTATTAAGTATTATTTTCTCTTATTTCACCCTATCAAGGACGCAGCAATCGTCGTAACAGCCACCAACCATTGTGCGCAGATATAAACGTTATTTCAATGTCGTTTCCGTCGATATTCGTACAGACAAACATCGAGCTGTTATTTGGCGACGGTAATCGCCTTAACTTATTTGACAGGAATAACCTTATTTTATCCTGTCTTTGTCTTTTCGATACAGAAAGAAAAAGACAAGTTTAATCCTATGAAATAAGTTAAATAATTGTGTTACACCGAATCGACACTATTGTCACGACATGAATCCCCGAGAGGGTGTCAAAGGAGATTCCGACTGTGGACTGTCACTAGAATAGTTCTTACACCCTTTTTGTCGATAAGGGTGTTTCTTGTCGACGTATTTCGGGCACAAGTACACCCGTTTTTAGACATGCAGGTGTACACTCGGTGTTTTCCTTCACCGTTCAGTAAGTGCTAGTATGCAAATACTATACAAGGTGTAACAGAAAGGTGTAACCATATTTGAAGAGCTTATTCAGTCAATGGTATAGAACAACTTTTACTATGGCGCCAACACTGAAATCTCAAAAAAAAAAATCTGCCCTTCCATACATTTCAGCCGAACGGCATTGCATTTTTCCATGAAAAAGTTGTTTTTTTTTTTTTTCGAGATACAGGGTTTGTTCCATAGTAAAAGTTGTTCTATACCATTGACTGACTAAGCTCTTCATATATGGTTATACCTTTCTGTTACACGTTGTATACAATGTTTCAGAAATCATTGGTGCATGCATGAACATGAACGGTAGGATTCGAACCTTAGTTTTAAGATCCGTTGTTCTAAAGGTTGAGCTACTGCTACCGTCATATTACTTTTAATTGGGCCATTTTTGTTTTCCAAAAATAAGTTTATTAATGAACACACATTGAAAATGATTAATTATGTTGTCCTTAGCATCGGCTGCAGTGGAAATATACCGAGGCAAAATTAGAGGAACGTAAAAAAACCGTTCAAGTGTGAGTAGCCTCGCGCCCTGAGGGTTCCGTGCCATTTAAATTGGTTAATATACTTACATAATTTAAACAGAAATTACAAACCTACAAATTGTATGAAACAAAACTGTAAAATTAAGTTGGTTGAGTATTCGGGGACGTAACCCTAAAACTACATCATAAATCGGCGTTTTCAGTATTTGTTGTTTAAATACAACATATGGTACATAATATACAGAAATTACAAATTCCTAACTACTTTGGCCTTTGAGATAGACCCCGTAAGAAAAATGGTCTAAAAATGACAACTATGATAGCCTCCCATTTCTTTATTATCGAAGATAAAAAGAATTAAAAAATACATTTACACTCTACTTAATGAGCTCTAGACAATGACACCCGAATTTTTTTTTATTCGGCCCCTTTTCCTGTATGAGGTCCCTACCGAAAAATATTTTTGTTTATTTTTAATTTAATATTCGGTTTTGGGTCAAAATTTTACACAAAATATCAATATTTCAGGTCTCTATCTCATTCTGTCTGTCTGTACAGACTGACGGACAGCGGTATGACATTAATATACTCGTACATTAATACGTTTTGCCCTTTGGTTGCGGAACCCTAGAAAAAAGGTGAAGTAACTAGAATTTTTCATGGTTCCTTTTGTTAGTAATATGTTACTTTTTTGCATTAGGCTTTCGAAAAGTAAAATTATTTCAAACTTTATGAAAGCTTTGTACTCATATATTACTTACAATTAATTGAGTAGTAATGGACAACATTTCCTCAATAATTTCTGAAGTTCCAATTTTCTCATACGAGTAGAGTTTTAGTTCAATTAAAATTTTAATTTATAAACAATCGTTCGTCTGTGTTTCAAAAATATTTATTTTTACCTGATGTACTAATTAGACCAAAACCTTGAATAAAGATAGCAAAAGGACTGCTTTTCGAAAGGAAATCAAGGAAACACCCAATAAAAAAAAACCTTAGTTACTGAAAACTAAATGTAAATATTTTGAATTCAGCATAGATTTTTGTGACATTTGGAGAAATTGGAATTAAGGCTGAACAAGCCACTTGCGTAAATTAATGGAAAATCTAGTACAAACATGCTTGTCTATCATCCAGAGTTGTCGAAAAAGATAACAATGTTACACCTAGTCTATATTTACCTAGAATATTATGTACCTAGTCGGGCCGGTCGATAAAGAATGTAGCATTTTTTTAAATTAAGAATTGTTTTACTAAAATGATAAATACTAATAGAATAGCTATGCATAATACATATATATATATATAAAAGAGCTTTAACACTTCTACACTTTAAAAATGAGTAGATAAATTCTTTCAATTTATCGTTTCTTAAATGTCATTTGTTTACTAATTAAACAAAAAGTTTATATTTTTTCATTTTATAGTTGTAAGCTGTAAAATGTAAGTTAAACTGTTATGCCCCTACGGCTCACTTCTATTTAATTTTGTTATACATTAGGTGAAGATTTTTTATCGGCATTTAGTTATTTGTTCTAAATTTTTAATGTACCTATTTGTCTGTTAATCTTCCTATGAGTAAATAATCCATCAGTCCATATTCGTCCACTGCTGGACATAGGCCTCCCCAATATTACGCCACTCTTGGCGGTTCTCATTCATCCTCATCCAGCCGCCACCCGCAACGTCCTTCAGATCGTCAGTCCAGCGGGCACGAGGGCAGCCTACGCTACGCTTTGCTGTACGTGGTCTCCATTCCAATGCCTTACTGCCCCAACGGTTATCACGTCGGCGACAAATATGAGTAAATAAATAAATACATACTGCGGGCGGCACGCAGTAGCGGCGAGCTAAATGTGCCGTCGGTTGCCGCGCGTACATGGCGTTCTAGAACACTCCGGTACGTTTTGTTTTAGACCGCCCGCCGTTACCGCTAGCCACCCGCAGCGTGGCAGGTGCCTATGCTCGTTTTAAATACAACACAACAATATAATACGCCAAAAGATTCTTCATCAAAAACTACGTTTTAAAGACGCCAAAGAGACCGCAGAATGGTATACCTTGCCGGTGGTCTGCTGGTAGAGGTTGAAGAACTGCCGTAGCTCGTCCTCGGAGGCGGCGCCGGGCTTGTCGATCTTGTTGCCCAGAATCAGCACCGGGCAGTTGCTGAGTGTCTCATCCGTGAGGAGAGAGTCCAACTCCGCCTGAGGACAAAAACTCAGTTGTTACTGCAAGGTGACTTGACAATCTTGACATAATGTTATTGTGTACACTAACAGCTGTGTACTCGTTTCATAGAACAAGCAGGTGATGGTTGTTTTTAAACCAGCAACATTGAGAACTAAAGGAACTAGCTTTTGCCTGCGGCTTCGTCTGCGCTAAACACTTTGTCGACGTTATAGATACCATCAGACGGAGCGCCATCAGTGTTGCCGTTAAATTTTTTTTCTTGTCGCTAGATTTTTAAATAAAAGTCACCAGATTAACTAAAATTTTATCAAAATGCAGCCAAATGTATGAAATATCAGTTTGAAAAAAGTCGCTAAAATGTATGTACATTATTTAATTGAATAAATAACGTCGCCCCGTGCACGTATCTAAATACTGAAAGGGTTAAGGTTAAACGTCAGTCGGTTAGCGCAAAGTGCATAACTTAACTTTGTATTTCTTGTTTACAAATTAAAAATTTAAAAACATTTTGGTATGTGGCAGTTGACGCCAATAGTTCATTATAAGTGAGGTTTATAAAGCATGAGTTTGGAATTTGATGCACAATTAGTCATGATCTTGCCCAAACAAAGTTAAAACAGCATATTAAGTTGTTTTTTTAGAATTATTTCACATCATTTTTAGCCAACCACGATAATTTTGACAGCGATAGCGATTGATATTAAAGTTAGACAATAAGGCCATTGGTGATTTGAGCACATTTCACAGTTCACACTTAGGAGCACCTCTGACACCCCCTCGGGGATTCACGTCGTGACGATTATGTTGATGTAGTAAAAATTCTTCACAGTAGAGTAACAACAACAACAACAACAACAACAACAACAATACAACTTTATTTGTACACCATATAAAAAGGAACAGAAATATAAATACTTAATTTTAACTAACGTATTATGTAGCACAAACAGGCGGCCTTATCGCTTAAAGCGATCTCTTCCAGACAACCTTAGGGTGGATGAAACTGTTTAGAATGATTGCTGAAATGGTGGTGTACTATTTTTAATAATAGATATATTTCAATATTAATAGATAAACGTATTAATATATAATGATAAATACATACTAATAAAATATATAAAAAACAATAAAAATACTATATATATATTTATATGTCATGAAATAAATTGTCAACTGGAAAAAATAAAAAATAATGATAATGAATATTTCGGTAATCAGAGTGAAAGATAGTGTCCTTTAACTAGTCTCTTGAAGATAGGCAGGGAAGGGGCTCTTCTTATATGTAAAGGAAGATCATTCCACAAACGAACAGCTTGTACCGAAAACGATTTATTGAAGAAAGACGATGAGTGCTCCGGCGTGGCAAGAAGCAGATTCTGAGAAGACCGTAAAATGCGGTCATGGGTATCATGAAGGAAACGAAAGCGAGTTTTAAGGTAAGAAGGAGTTGAAGGATTATTCAACACAGAAAACAAGAAACGTAAACGCATACCTTGGACTCTGGCAGCCTGGCGCGATCACACGCGTCCACAAGGAACACGATGGCGTCCACTGCGGGGAAATAGTCCCGCCACACGCGCCTCGCCTGCTGATGCCCTCCGAGGTCGAACGTCGTGAACCGCATGCTTCCTATCGACAACTCTTCGGATGCTGGGGAAAGTAACGTTTTCATACAAAACTTTTACCGAGTCTGAGAATTATTATTAGTTCTATGACAGAAATAAATTTCTATGTTTGAACACTTGGCGATTTATCCATCGCAAGGAGATATAAATTAACATTATATCATTGCAGTATAGAAACGCAGAAATAAAAGTAAATCTGGATGTGAGGAGCTCTGAACCGGGAATCCCGGGTTCGATTCCCGGTTCAGAGCTCCTCACATCCACATTTACTTTTATTTCTGCGTTTCTATACTGCAATGATATAATGTTAATTTATTATTAGTTCGTTAAAAATGCTCACTGCGAACATTTTCATCATCAGCCTAGTTCGTCCACTGCTGGACATAAGCCTTTCCAGGACTTTGCCACTCCCTGCGGTCATCCTGGAAGAATTGCCCATACTTACACACGCTGGCTGGCGGGTTGGGGAGCGCTCTGGAATATCACTGATCAAAATTTTTTGTAGCTATATGTAACATATTTATTGCAATCTAGCCTTTTGCCCGCGACTTCGCCTGCGTTTATTCAACTCTGCCCCGTTTTCGGCTTCGGTGTTATTTTATTAACACTCCTTATAGCCTATATGTTGACCAGGGTCACTACGATGATAATAAAGAAAACTTTGCTTATGTACAATATGCATACATTATTTATGATCTGGCGCTTTTTAAATACTCAAAATCATGGACCCCTGAACTCCCAATAGACATTTTAAAACGAAAAAAAAATCTTACTGGGATGTAGTGTGGGTACATGCTGTGCGAGTCTGTCATCCTTGAGCATATGCAGTAAGGTGGTCTTGCCAGCATTGTCTAGTCCAAGAAACAGGAGCTTGCCAGATTTCTTCCACAGTCCTGGAATTACAAATTTCTGTTATAGACAAGCAATAACACAAAAGATAATGTACTATTATACCACAGACTATTAAGCCATTAGACGTCGTAAGGAGGGCAAACCTTTATCGCCAACACATCAATGCAATTTCACAACTGTAAAAATGTAATTTTCTTATCCCTTAGTTAAAGTAGATAAAAATAAGTTTTAGTATGTAACTGATATGTTTAAAAAAACACATGATCTTGCTAAGTATTTTGCCCTTCTTCTTAGCAAGACTAATCGAATGGGCATCATTGAACCTTGTTCCTGGTCCCTGGCCAGGTCTCTGGTATGGATTCGGGTGGTTGATTGGATTTCATCTTGTATAATTATAGATTTTACCTATCATTTTAATTGTATATATATTGCAACATAAATTAAATAAACCTTTAATTTAGTTCATGTACATTTATTATATATATTTTTATAAGATTAAATTTGATTTGTAAAAAGTGTATTACGTATACCTACTACACAATAATCACATCATCATGACATAAAGCTTGAGGGTCTAGCATAGCAGACCATACCGAGCTTTAACTGTTTGATACACAACATGTCTATTCCTTTCGAGGTAGAAAACAGAGTGAGAGAGAGCAGTGTATCACGCACTATCGAGCTTGATATGGTTTGCTATCCTAGACTAGCTGAAGTGGTGTCAGAGATATTTCCAAGTATTGGCTGTGAAATGCAACTAACAGTCTACACTTGTAAACCTACATTTAAAGTGCCTTCCGAAGCATTTATTTATTACTTGGGAGTCTTACAGCTAAATCACTCGAAAATATTACAAAAATTGGTAAGCATTGACAAGTCTCCGTATATGGATAAACAAAGAAAAAGAACAAAGAGGTTTATACAGTATGAAGTAAGATATTACAAAAATAGACTTATTGAAGGTTAAGTTGAGCATATACATAATTAACTAAAGAAAACACTAGATAATGTTTTGTATGATTTATATAAAAACGGCTCACCTCAATACGTGTCATGATCGGGAAAGCCGACCAGTTTCAGTAGATTTAGACTGCCTTCATCTGGACGAGTAAAGACTTTTACGCGACGACGTTACGCCTCACACTGCGGGCTGCGGCTCGCATGGTATTGGGGGTCGGACCGGTAGGGCGTCCGGACAATTAGTTACTTCCGGGCTTGCGTTATTAATTACCGGAGTGTCACCAAACTGGTCGGCTTTCCCGATCATAACACGTATTGAGGTGAGCCGTTTTTATATAAATCATGAATTATCCTCAAGTCTCATTTAACTCTATAAATGTTTTGTATGTTAATATTTTGTTATATTATATTCAATAATTTTATGACTTTATTGTTGTAGTACACATACATATGTATGATAACTTATTTTTATTATTATAATATCCTCTCTCTGACTAAGGTTTGCTGGAAGAAATTTTTTTTCAGAGATAAGCTCGCCTCTGTTAGTGTCTCTGTGTGTACAATAAAGAATAAGCTGAAAAATTGTACCCTATGGGTTATTATTCTGTGATCTTAATGATTATAGTTGAGACATTCAAACCAATAGACCACAGAGAAGGTCTTGTTTCAAAATGGATGTTATTAAAATTTATTGTTATTAACAGTGATCGGAATTTTGGGCCATTTTGTATGTTATCAAATATGAATATGACTATTTACTGCATCTATTCCAATGTAATATTTCATAGCCCAAGATCCCACTGTAAAATTTTGCATAGCTAAATGAGCAATCTAACTTTCATTAAATATATTGTAATTAATTAATTTTAGTGAATTCCAAAACTAAACATTATTTTCGTTAAAATTAATAAATATTGAATTAATGTTTCTAGTTCCCACTGGTAACCCTTAATTCACCATCTTAAAGGCTTGATTTGCGTGCTTTGTGAAATTAATGGAGTTTAAAACTACCTGTACCTGTTTTAATTTTACATTACTACCTACCTATTCTGTGTATTAAACAGAGATTTGTTTTTGTAATCCACATTCACAGTTTATTGCCTTCATTGTATAGAAAATTAATGTTCCATTTATAAAACACTGACTTTTCTTTTTTAGTTTTCATTTTTGTTAAGTTAACAAGAGTAAATAACACACCACAAAATAGTCATGAAAAACAGAAAACAGTTTCTGGAATTCCTGAATATCTGGGAACTAGTCTGGAAGTTAAGTTCAAGGACATATCCATAAATTTAATAGCGTTGGCCCTTACTTACAATGTACTAAGGAGTATTTTTCTTTAAACTAAATGGGATAATCAATTTTTAGTCATGATTTTATTTTAAGTTTCAAAGGTTATAGATTAAACAATTTAACAGACTCAAGTGATTAGTGATAGATAAAATGTTGAAAAAAGAATACACTCTCCTACAAACCCATCAAAAGTTTCCTCTCTAAAATGACTTAGGAAAGTTAGTAAATTCTGATAATAGGTATTGTGTTCTCAATAAGAAAGCGCCATATACTAATTAATAATAAAACCAGATACTTATCCCGCTGAACTAGCCCTCATCACAAAAAATATAAGTACATATAAATAAATAATAGTAAAATTAATTGAAGATGATATTCCACTAAGAACCATCAAATAAATACCTTGCATTATAAACTTGGCTACTGAATGAAGTAGAACATTGTACATTCACATGTAGAACATTGCAGCACTTACCTAAGAACCCCAAAACACCACTGAACCAATCCAAGATGAACATTTTGAATCTGGAATTTACGAAAGGTCAATGTTTAGTACAATCTCTTCCTTCTTCAGAGAGAATTTTACACACTTGAAGAGTGACTTGCATATCTTATTGTTATCAATTACGTATTATGTTCTGGCAACGCAATATCATTAGGCTAGTCTGGAGAGTCCTTGCATGCCGTCAAACTAGTTCAACGCATAACAAGAACGTAATAAAATTGCGATATTGAATTGAGTAAAATGAATGACAGTACGTCATTTGCGTATCGGAATCTTATTGTTTTATACACAAAATCAACATTTATACTCACTTATTTAAATTGAACTAGATTGTCTAATGCTAGAGGAAGATTATCACAATGTTTCTACACTGAGTTTCAATATGTTTCGTCGCTAATTCGACAAAGTCTCAGCGACAAGATGTTGAACATAGGCGACCAATTTGTTGGCAGAATGACGTATACTTCCGGAAGTGCTCTAGTCTTTGGCACAGAGCAGAAGCTGTGATCCGTTTTGCACATCAATATAGCTTTAGCATATTTTTCTAATTTAAGTGTTCCGTTTTGATATACTGTTAAATGCCTAAAGAAAATTGCACAGATGTGTTGCGGAATCGTACTGACAAGCATTACGCATATTTTAGTTGTATCTATGTGAGAGATAAACGGTACACACAATGTGAAATATGACTTCTGCCATCCAACTAAGTAAGAGTTAAGGCGGCTAGCGACATCTAGGTTTGTAACTCACGGATAGGAAATGCAATCCCGCAATAAAAATTCAATCGCGGTATTTGCGTGACTGGTGATTCTTAGTCCCGTGGGATCCCGCACAACGTAGATAGTTTATAGCGAGCTTTTGCAAAAATATCTCGCATACCTGGTGAAGTACAGAAAATCTTGAATGGTTGGCCATCCTTTGACACCATGCGTGACACCCTCTTTTCTACACTAGTTTCTCTATTAAAGTGATCGGTAATTTTGATTTTCTTTGTCAAAGTTGAAGGAGAATGTTAGGAGAGAGAAGGTGGCGGTACCAAAGAATTAGACGACGATAGGCAAAAAGTTGCTGACGTTGATGTGTCGTCCACATAATTCAATTTTGTTTAAAGCTTATGTTATATTCTAGATTTACATGCAAGCCCTTAGTAGAACGCCGTATCGTTTTAATTATTGACCTACACAACTTGCATTTTTCAGTCTGTGAATTTTCCGCCATCAAATAATGCTCCTACAGAATAATAGGACATTTAAGGGTGCTCAAACAAAAATCAGTGAAATTCATGAAATATCATAGAAAACTGTTTCTCCTGGACAGACTCCATAAAAAGTATTTTTTATTCAATAAAAACTATTACGAAAGACTTGACCTACATTTTTTAAAATTATTATTCTTAATATTAGAAATTCTACTATTTCTTTAATAGCTTGGAATGCTAAGAAATTATAGCAACAAATAATAAACCATTATGTAGGTAAAATTTTTCGTAATATTTCTTATTGAATGGAAAATACTTTTATAGAGTGGTGGCACAGGAGAAATAGTTTTCCGTGATATTTCGTGGATTTCACAGATTTTTGTTTGAGCACCCTTAAAATCTTTGTACACGTTGTTCGACATAATTAAACACTGAACAAATATATTAAATTCAAAAATAGTAAAATAATTCCGTTTAATGTAATAAAACAAACAAATTTAAGCGCGTAATTAAGCTACTCCACGGTTACAAATTGTAACTGACAAAAATGCTACTGTAATAACTACTGCCACCCCCACGCACCCCACCCCGTTTCCGTGTGCTTAGCAGTCGATCTGTCACCAGCGAATCAGTTTGCGCAGCGAATAACAGATGGAATTTGCGCAGTCCCACTAATCCCGTGGGATTCTGCATGATTTACGTACGGGACTTATCCCGCAAAATTCGTGCAGGATCCCAGTATATCCGGCTCCCGGTATGCCGGGATTGCATTCCCTACACTGGTTCACCAAACCAGTCAATAGTTGAGGACACCTTCTTTCAGTGTGATAGATTTGGCTATCGATTTGTCATTTAGGCAGATTATGATCACGAATTACAAAAGTGGCAGGTTTTGGCAGGTTTGGCAATATTTTGTGACAGGATTTAGTAAATTTGCTAAAATATAACGTAGGTACTCGTGACAGATTTGGGAATCTTTACCTTTACATGAATGCTAAATGAGTCATGCGAGAGAATATTAAAAACCTGAACAAAACTAAATAACGTAACAGATTCCTAAATAAACATGTTTAATAAACATGAAGACTCAGATTCAGATGAATAACAAGTATAAATATATGCAAATAACATTTATTTAGATTACTTACACCCTTCTAGACAAGTATGAAATTAAAATTTACAATAAAAACTGTCTTTCACAAATATATTTGTATACTATCGGTACACTTTCTATTTTCCCAATGGTCACACTGTACTGCCTCCTTTTTAATTTTTACTACATACTCTACATAGTGGATTTGCATCTAACTTCAGGCCACTACGAACCACTATGGCATACGGCATACCATAGTCCGTAGACTATGGTAGTTGGTGGTGGTTTAACACTTCGTTGGTCGCTCATGAAGTCCGTATGGGTTTGTTACAGATCCACTTAATCTGTATGAAATAAGGATAGCTGCCTTGCAAAAGGTCAGTATACCGCCGTTTTTGGATATGTTATACAAGTAGACCCCTTTATTTAAAAATGCAAGTTTCCCAACTTAAGGTGCTGCCGCGGGCTCTGCCATGTCTTTAAAACAATAGAAATTTCGAAGTTTTTTTAGTTTTCATTAAATAAATCCCAAAATTTTGGTTTAATTGCATAGGTGTTTTCTAATGTAATTAACTACACAAAATGCGCTACAATTTGGTATTTAAATCATCTTCATAAACTCATTAGTTATCAAGATACGATACTTCAAAATATAAGCAGTTAGGACAAATTCCACAAAATTTCGATTTCTTTTACATTTTAAATATAAATCCTGCTGTAGGTTTTACTGAAAAATATTTTATAAGAAGTACAAACATAACTAAATTTGCTACAATTTATTTTTAAATACCAAATTGTAGCGCATTTTGTGTAGTTAATTACATTAGAAAACACCTATGCTATTAACCCAAAAGTTTGGGATTTATTGAATGAAAACTGAGAAAACTTTGAAATTTCTATTGTTTTAAGGACATGGCAGAGCCCGCGGCAGCATCTTAAGTTGGGAAACTTGCATGAAGGGGTCTACTTGTATAACATATCCAAAAATGGCAGTATACTGACCTTTTGCAACGCAAAATGTTTAGATTTATTAGATTATTTGTTCAGTTTGCGTAACTGACTTACCAACGATAGCTGAGCGTGGTGAATCTGCGCCCACGATGCAACTGCAGCGATGAACTCTACAACGGGTTGCAGCGATGAATGTGTGACTGTGATAAACGACCATTTTTACTTGTCAAAATGATAAATAACCGACAGAGCCATAAACTTATCTGTTGTGGTGGGCCAAACAAAAATGGCTTTTATATTCACTACATGACAGTCTGCGCCATCGCAATAGATAAGTTTGTGACTTGTATACGAATACGATGCAGAGATTTCTGATGAAAGATAGTTTCCAAGAACTAACCCAGGTCACGGACACCAAGAAACGTCAAAAATCGTTGTTTACGTGGCCGACTTTCCAAGGATAGCTGAGCGTGGTTAATCTGATTATTTTGATAACCACACCCAATAACTGCCCCCTCCGTATGCGTAACTCACCCAGTGTTGCCAACTTAGATTTTGGAGAGGTTTTCTTTTTGAGTATTAAAAAAAAAACATAGTTTCCAAGAACTCTGTAGATGGCGTTGAACTGACTACGTTACTAGTGTTGCCAAAGCATCATCTTTAGGAAAAAGATGTATGCCTCCATTTTTACACAAATCCACAAAGCACAGACTTCTCTTCTTTTTCTCTTGGGACATTTTCTTTCTGGCGTAGAAAACTCATAAAAAGACTGCTAAATATTTTTTTCTTTTTCCTTGTTGTTATTATTTATTTATTTTCAAAATGCCATTGTGATGTGATGTGACAATGACATTAATTATTTTTTTATGTACGTTTCGTTTTACGATCTCAAAATTACATCCAAGTGAAATAATCAAAAAATTATGTGACGTTCCGTTCCTTGCAGTAACTTACCAAGTTCAGCGCTATCTATCCAGCGACTAGGGAAGCGTAAAAAAAAAAGAAAAGAAAATCCCTCATTAAAAATGTAGATTTAGCAAAAGTTGCACATAAAAAGTTTTAGATGTACGTAATTATTTAAAGTAGAGCTTTAGGGGATAACTGATGAATATAATAACTGTTATAATTACAGGGAATCCGTTTTCTACACAGTAATGCAGTAATGGGGTTAGAGCTGCTCTAATTCTACTCCACCTATGATTGAAACAGTATTGCCTAACTGAGCTACTGTGGATATACTCCGACGCTATGTCGTCAACTCGGCCCACGCGCCCGTATGATTTCCTGTCCTTGTTATAATAATAATAATAATGTTAAAGGTGTAGGGATGCGACGACCCCATCGCGCTGTGGTATGTCCTGTACGTCCAGTGTAATCAAATCAGTCACCGCAGGGTGGCTTGTGGCGAGCCGATGGTGAGTGGCGACACCACGGACCCTACCTCCAGGGGACACTATCACACATGCAATAACACACACACATACACACAGCAACACACACACCCTGCCTCTGCGCTTGCCTTAACCAGCCGGCCAGAGTGGAGATGCAAGAGCGGAACCTATGCTCCAGGTTGGAAGTGTAAAATGTCATAACGCCGGGGGCACTTGACTGTATAAGGATCTTGCGCCCCGTAGACTCATCTCTCGACAACCTTAGCTGCTTACATAGTGTTGCCCCCTGGCCACCCTATGGTGGCTAGATAGGGGGCCCACAACGGCTATCCTGTTGGATAGTTATTAAGCAGCAAGTCACCATCTGCCATATTTAAATTTGTGAGAGATTTTCGAGGCAGATGTCCGTTATCTCACTCCATAGCCCTGTTATCCGGCCCATTTAGCATCCTATCCTCATAGCCCACTCCAAGTCGCTTCCTTCCTGGCAATAGTTTGGCAACTGTTGAGGACTGTCCGTTAGTGTATCGCAATGAGACATTGAGGGAGAGGCCTCCATGGATGCAGCCATCTCACATTTAGATCAAATGGTACCAAAGGCCTCTTCATTGTTGGCTTCGGCCCTATGAATGCCTTTCAAATGACCGGGTCCCTATGGATCCGTGACTGAAAAGTGTACCTACATAATAATAATAATAATAATAAGCCTCTCAAAATCCAACCCTACGTCCGAGCCGAACATCAGGCCACGTGAGAGGCGGGCAACGTGTACAAAACTTACACGGCTAACAGGGCAATGGCATTATGCAGGGCAGCTTGAGGCGAGCTGTTGGGCAGTAGCGTCCCCACGGACCCGAACGTGCTCCCGGGGGAAGGCCCTGTCCCTCATCTTCGGCTTGCCTTTGTTGGCGAGCTGGAGTTAACAATGACGAGGGATAGATCCCCCACCTCTTGCTTGCCGTGGGAGGCCGGTCAGAGTGGAAAAGCAAGAGCTATATGCTCGAAGGCTGGATGTGAAACGTAAGTGGCGAGTGGGCACGTGATGCTGGACCCTCAGGGAGCAAGTGATCGTCGTTTAAAGCCCAGTGACATCTCTGCACCCTTTAGCCGCTCAGCAAATGTTGCCCCCTTGTCTCTCAGTTTGAGCGACCGTTTGGGGGGCCCATTTAATTGAGTTGGCGAGTCTCCGCCTGCCCATTTTCCCGTGTTATTAACAAAGGCCGAGCAGGCGCTATAGTTCCTTTCATAGTCCCAGATATCCAGTTCACTAGCACCCTAACCCAATAGTCTTCTTTCTTTTGTTTTTATTCCTTACAATAGTCTTACACAGACTGCGGGTTGTCCTTGGGTGCACTCCTACAGTGTGTACAGGGATAATCGTCGGTTGGTGTTACATCACATTTAGATAAAATTGTTTAAAGGGCCTCATCGTGTTCGCTTCGGCCCCATGCACGCCTCCCAAAAGTCCGGGACTACATAGTCCCGAGATATAATACATATATACAATAATAATAATAATAATAATGATAATAAAGGTTTATTTCAGATCGTCATGCATATTATTAGTACATGTAACAGCTTTTCTTAATTACTATGACAGCGTCCATAAACCACGTGGTTTCAATTTGCCCTCTTTTGACCCCCTCCCTCCCTCCTTCCTCCCATATAGGCTACTGTAGCTTTTGCCAGGAAGCCCCCCCTCCCTCCGTCGTTGTGGGAACGTAGTTTTTTTTCCATTTAATGTCGTTAAATGTTTGAAAATATAAAAATAACTACAATTTTTTTTTAAACAGAGTTTGACGAAACACAATGTGAACGTGCTGCATTATCTATCTACTGTAAATCTTCTAAATTCACAAATGGTGGCAGTAGCCACCCTTCCAAAACAGCGAAAACAGTTTTTTTTTTAAATAATTAGTAACATGATAAATAATTAAAAACTACGTAGCTCAGACTTCAAACCCCTCTCCCCCCACGTAACACAACGTAGCTTTTTACCAGATCCCTCCGTCCCTAAGCAAACTACGTGGTTTATGGACGATCCTTATGTTATGTTATTAATGATGCATATACAATTTAATTTAATTTCTGGCTCAGTTTTTTGAATTTTATTTATACATTATATTTTTTCGAAGATTTTAGGTTTTCAGTAGACAGACTAACAGAATAAAACGAAACTTTCTGTTTCAATCACATAAATGGGAATTAGTAAATTTTAGCATGACAGGTCACGGTGGGGGTGGCGTGCTTTATTATAGATTATAGTATAAATGAAACGGAACGGTTATAAACATTTTTATGAAGGAGCCAATTCAGTTCATATAATGTAGTTTTGCTGATTTGAATATTTTATGAAAAATACGTAGGTTCAGGGACTGAAGTTTGTAGGTTCGCGGGAGAGGCCTAAAGTACGTAGATCTACGCAAAAAGATGTAGGGTTGGCTACATTGAACGCACACACACGCACGGATCGGCAGTAATACTATACTTACATGTTATAATAACCAAGGGATGTTCCTTGCTGATTTGTGGAGGGTTTATGTTCCAACTGGGTGGCCCAAGCATACGTCATCATGCTACGGACGGTCCTCAAACTTTAAAAGTTTGAATTTTTATGTCCTTAGAAATAAATTACTAGGTAGCATGTAAGAGTCGCACTTTATCGATTTTATCAAATCTTACATACCCATTTAGAAAATGGATACCCAAAAAATACACATTTTAAAAATTATAAAAGTCCTTGGGGGCGTTTTTTGTAATACTATGTAAGTAAATATACAAATATATTAAATAAATGGGGTAAGTAGGACTTACAGTTCCTGATGCTTGCTTTTCGGCCATAATAACGAAGCCACTCTTGAGCCATCAACTTATTTTTGGGAAAAGAAAAAAGTCTAATTATTCCGCCTTTTGCAACGCGATTTTTACAATTACGGATGAACAACCACCTATTCTTGCTTCCTAGGATTATAATTAATTATTTAGCTCGTATGCAACTCGAAACTCGCTTCAACCTTCGGGAACCTCTGTGTAGAGTGAAAACAAACAATTTAAATTCACTCTCGTGCAACAAGGATGACAACAAATTGAATAAACGCCATCACATATTGCTAGTATTATGCGCTTATTTTTACCCAAACGTGTCATACAACTTTTGCAAATCTGACCACAAAGATAAGCAAAAAATCAAAATTACATTTGATTATGTTTAATTTTAACAACAATAAATACTTATCAATAATGACATAAACCCTGCGGTCCGTAATAGAATTACAATAGATCATAAGCCATTCACTTCATACTTTCGTAATCGATTTTAGTGATATAATTCTATTTCGGAACGCAGGGCAAATGGCAAGCACGTAAGATGACGTCACCTTGGGACGGTGCGTTCCAAATATTTAATAACATCAGTGTCGCCGTACAAGCTCTCGCCCTTACTCATTCGCACTCATAGAAAAATTTATATGCTTTCCTGTTGTCAGTGTTCAAATTGTAGCAAGCTTATGTTTTGGAATGGAAACCGAAGGAACAGACCATCCCTGCGGTCCGTAATAGAATTACAATGGATCATAAGCCATTCACTTCATACTTTCGTAATCGATTTTAGCGAAATAATTCTATTTCGGAAGGCGGGGCATGTTTTATTCGGCCAGAATCAGCCATGCTATCTTTACTTCTACATTCGTGATTCGGCCGATTTCGGCCATGACTTATACCATTGTACCTACTCTCTACTCTCTACTAGTAAATTAATTTGTAAATTTGAAAGGAAGAAAAGTAAGAAACTCAAAGCAACTATTAACTTATTTAACTCAAATTGTTAATTTAAATTAGAAATACATAAAAAATCTACACATATGGCTGACGAAGAAATTAACGGTGATACCGACGAAATTCAGCATGATAAAGACAAGGCTCAAAAAAAGACTGCGAAACACGATAGTGGAGTAGCAGATTTGGAAAAAGTTACCGATTACGCCGAAGAAAAGGAAATCTCCTCTCAGGATATATCGGGTGTAAGTATGTCCCGGATATTGTTTACAAAGTAAAGCGTTGTCCAATTTATAGGTTATATCGTAATTTGATTTGTCAAGAGATGATTTTAGGTTCGAGACTGACCTTTATGTCTTAGTGTTAAGAGAAGGAAAAGAAAAAAAGGTGAAAGCAACACTTACAACTAGAAATAAAAATAATTCAGGTTGCTGTGTAAGGTCAAGAGTCAGAGCTGTCACATGGACCAAATAAAAAGTCCATAAAAGACCGAAAAGTCCTAAATCATCAAATAGGACTTTTTCAACCATGAGCGAGCCCGCGGACCACGGGCCAATCGGACTTTATCAGGGTTTGGGTTAGTCCGTTGGTCCGTTGCTGGTCCGTTGTGTTTATCAAAATGATAATGGATATGCAAGTATAGCATGACAAAATAATGTTATTCGAAGGATGAAGGAACGGCTTAGTTAGTTAGGGCTAGTCCGTTCGGTCTGCTTGAGTTTAGGGCTTACCATCGGACTTGGTCGAGTCCTATTTGAACGGACCAACTTAGGACTTTTATTTGGTCCATGTGACAGCTCTGGTCAGAGTGTAGCAATGTGTGTGCAAGGGAGCAGACAGAAAATATCTATCAACATTTTTATATAAAGACTTTTTTTTCATTTAATGCATATATACAAATAAAAAGAATGCATATATACAAATAAAGCCTTGGTTGGGGTGTAGAAAAGGGGGCACTATGGGAAAAAAGACTTAGACAAAGCCTTTTTATACCTAGGACTTTTTCTCTAATTAAGCACAAAAATGTCCCTTTATGTATTGGCTCCAGAGCTCAGGGCACTACACACATCACAGATATCATCACTCTGTTGATGTGCTCCTTCGATGCCTCCAGTTTTTGTGTACACTAGGGGTAGTATGGTGTCAGACCACTTAGAAGTGTCTCTCTTTGTTGCACATCCTTTGCTGTACTATGACATAGTATCTTAATTATTACTAAAAAGTAAATAACAACCTGTATTTCTGGACAGCCGCTATACCTGGAAACCTCATTCAATGCAATAAGCAATGAGAAATGGCAGGAGCATTGCGTGGATTTGTTCGTTGTTTTGCAAAACAAATGTGGTACACCATTTATAATACACTAATAAATATATAATATTGCCTCTATTGGCCTTTTATTTGTAATTATACATATATTACTTTAAATATAATTAATAAATAAAATAAATTTTTTAGCTTGAAATATATTTCGGCCCTTAGTATTATTACATACTTGACTGATGACGGCCCACTAAGGGCCGAAATATATTTCAAGCTAAAAAATTTATTTTATTTATTAATTATATTTAAAGTAATATATGTATATTTATAATACACTCGTCAAACCCCACATAAAAATATTTAATACAGGTATTAAGATCAGCTGCGAAGATAAACCTACATAAGCAAACTGCTCAAAACAAAATCTTAAAAACACTTTTTGCATATGATTATGTTACAGAAACCACAAAAATACAGAAACAACATATCTCAAACATATAAATACAATACCTGTATACTGATACGAAATATTTTGACTAACAATATCACACTTAACAAGACAAGCAAATGATATGCACAGTGGAGACCGCATCAAGTAAGACACATTGGACTTTGTACCTATCTTATATAGGGGCTAATGTCGTACTGCAAGTGTATAGCTTGATGTGGTCTCCACTGTACATACAACGGTAATAATAGCATAGTGGCTGAGGGAGCATTAATGTATGATAAGTTACCGAAAGAAATTGAACATTAGAACCAATTTATCAGTATGTTTATAAATTAATTAAAAGCAGTCTGTTGAAATCAACTTTTCATAATATTCAATATTCATCATATCAACTCACTATAAACACAACCCTACAGGAAATTGCATTGTTAATCATCTAATCTAACTTTTTAAGCACTACCTACATATTTTTATGTGTAATACGGACTAAATAATTCGCTGATTAAAAATAAGACTCAGACACCTTATTGTTTCCTCATGTAAGTGAATGGTTATTCATTTTGAAAAAATAAATTTATATTCTCAAAAAGAATATAACCTACCATTTCGGCCTACCAGCCTTGACCCTATTTTCCTTCAGTGGTCACTTAACTTCCCTCTAACTAAATATTTGCAGTCAGAGTATCAAAAAGAGATACCAAAATAGTTTATTTAGGAATTTCACAGCTCTGCCTGCAAGTCTTGTGCCTATTTACCCTTATTGTCTGACTTACATGCACTCATACTTTGTCCAAAGATTTCAAAATTAAAGATAAGACCTTACCGTACTATGACAGCACCAAAATGTTTCCACCTTTAAATGGGTGACGCTCACACGTTTGGGATCAGTGCTCATCTGAACACAGTGATAGTTACACTCCTTAAGTGCACTTAAAGTTAAATATTTTAACAACTTTAGTAGTCCGATCAGTTTGCTGACCGTAGGTAGACAGATTGCGCCCTCATAAGTGTGCACGTCGGCATTATGTTAACGCACGCATTCAAAAACAATGCAATAGATTTTAGGTGGCAGGGCTCATCTAAACTTTTGAAATCTTTGACTTTGTCATAATGGATTTACAAAATATGAAAAAGTGTTGTAGACTTTGCTACAGCATAGATAGTAACTATTAGCATTGTACTTTTATGTATCAGTAAAACCTTCCTGTTTGCAGGCCTTATCCTTGATTGGAGACCGAAGGAACAAAGAAGCTGCTGAGAGGTTAGAGAAAGAAAAAGAACTCTCAAAAGTTTCAGTCAAAAAGGATGACATTGAATTAATTGTAAGTATTTGTTATGTTTAGCAGCCACCACTGAGCAAAGCCACACATTGCTACAGTGATGAACTGTGCAACAGGTTGCGGCGATGGATGGTGTGTTAAACAACTATCTTTTTTCTTGTCACAATGACAGGTAACTTATACGTTGCAGAATTGAAGGTGGCTTGTCAACTAACATGGAGTGATAATTGAAATTGAAATTGAAATTGAAAAATAGTTTATTTATCACATAAAAAATCACAAATACAGCACAGGAAGAAGAAAAACATTAAAATCATAATTATTAATTAAAAAAAAAAACATAAATATTCATATGTGATAAAAAGGGGCAGACTCAGCATCTGTTGTGTGAGCTGAAGATCAGCAATACAACGCTGGTTTTCGGCCTGTCCCTTTTCAGACCTCAATTTAATTTTCAAATTGCAGGTAGGTGTCTAGCTTACATCATAGCTAGCTAGCTAGCCATAATCACACAATTTTTTTATAATAGTTTTAAAATTAAACAAAAAAAAGGTCAGTTAAAAAATAAGTAATTTCTATGTAAAATTTCAATTTTAAAATGATACAATAAAATAAATAATGTCACAAAATAAAAAGAAAAAAATACAAAATACATTAGATTAATAGTCTTATTTAAAATATCATTAATGGAATGTCACGGAAAAAAAAAGAAAAAAGATTACATTTATAATGGTTTCTGTTAGGGTTTCCCTTTAAGTTTGTAATTTTAAATAAAGATTTCTCACATGTTTTTTAAATACTACTGGTGACATTTTCTCCTGGAGTGGTGGCGGCAGGTCATTCCAGATTTTGGAAGCCGCATATTTGAAACTACCCTTGAAACCATTAGTTTTGTGTTTTGGTATAACCATCTTGTTCTTTGTGTTACCACGAATACTTTTTATGTAGAAGTCCCTTTTCCATTTTAGCTTAGAAAATAAGTATATTGTTTTTTTTTCATGAACAACTTTTTGCACTAAACTGGCAAGATGCAGTTTTCTACGACCGGACATCTTAAGTATGCCTCTTTGGTTGAAAAACGGTGTCACATGACCACGTTTTGGTATTTCAAAGCAGAAACGTGCATCGTGCAACGCATCGCCCGTTCAGTCTTACCATACAATCTTGGGCCATAAACTACATCGCCAAAGTTAAATAATGACAAGACATAAGGTGCATTATCCATAATAATAACTGATGGCTCAGAAAGGCTAGTCAGCATATTAGTGAACGTGGCTGTACGAACTTCTTAACGTGTATCGATATATTGTCTGTGATATTATTGATACTCACTATTCTGTCACACGCAATAAGTAAATATGTAATTTTTTCCTATGGTTGACATTGTCATTATTCAGAAACTTCATAGTTGCGCAATGTGTCAGGATTGACTTCATAGCCGCGTTCTACTTATAGTCTTAACTGTGTTTCTATTTCGTTATGATAGACTCACCCTAATTTTAGTGATATAAATAAATATGTCTTATCCCTTAACATAACAGAAACTATGTTTGCAACTTTTCAGGTAAAAGAAATGGAGATCTCCCGGACTTTAGCAGAGAGGACGTTAAGAGAACACCGGGGGGATGTTGTAGCAGCACTCATCACTCTGACCAACTAACCTGCTGGAGATGAGCTTCATTATATTGTTCCAATTGATATAAGCTGTTACAAGTTCCGGCACGGTTCTAGAGGCATGACCTTGAAGAAGTGATTTTTTGGCTCCGTCCATACAACATATGCGCAGGTCCATATTACTTTGCTGCTCATGCCTCTAGAACGGTGCCGGGAACTATATACGTGGATAAGCTGGACTGGTACAGTGAAGAATACTAGTCTTTCTATATTTTCACTTGTCATTTGGGTTAGGTCCCAGTGTATAAACATTTAACAAAATGCTGGCGTTTCTTTAAATTTGTTATGAAATGAACTTTAACACCCAAAAAATTGCTCCCAGTTAAATCAGTGTACCTATTAATAATCTTTTTCATTTTTTTTTGTGATGTTGCCGTGCTTAATAATACCCGGAAACGCGGATCCTGGTTCTTTTTCGCTGAATCACCGTTTTTAGGGTACTTGTAAAATCCTTGCACACAGAACATGCGGTCCAACCCTGAGAAAACCTCCGTAGTGTCTAAATTCTCAGAAGCCAGGCTATCGATTGACATACCCCCGCACCCCTCAGATTTTTTGCGTTTACGCGGTAAGCTAACCAAATATAAACTTTCTTTTGAGACACCTTATACAAAACGAAATTTATCATACTTTAACATAAATGTGCAATACGGGACTAGGCTGTGTCTGTGAATATTATTAAATCAACTTTGAATTTGAGGGCGGGCTCATGTTGCATTGAGAGAATGTGTGTGAGAGAGAACGTGACAGATACACACTCCTCTCACAGGCCTGCCGCCTCGTTACCTGTGGTCTACCGCGTAATTCTCATTTTCATCAACATCAACTTGAGATTGAAATTTGTCGTGCGTGCGACGACGCCCGCCTAACATGCCATCTCTTTTGCACGCGTTGAATTTCGCATGCATTTGCTTGAAGTTGATACAAATGAGAATTACGCGGTAGAGCCCCTGCTCGATTCCCTTTGTCGTCATCCCCCGCCCCGCGTCCCTGTTTGACCTGCGCAAAGTGGTCATTTTACGCACGGTGTGCTATAAATTAACATTATATCATTGCAGTATAGAAACTCAGAAAGATAAGTAAATCTGGATGTGAAGAGCTCTGAACTGCGTTTCTATACTGCAATGATTAATGTTAATTTATATCTCCTTGCGATGGATATATCGCCAAGTGTTCAAACATAGAAATTTATTTCTATCATAGTTTCGGTAACAGTAATGTGTATTCTTCACTACCCGATGCTGTAAAGTGACGGTAGGGCATAATGGTCTTTGACTAGCTAGTCAAAGACCATTATGCCCTACCGTCACCTTCAAAGCTTTGAATACACTAGCGTCCTCTAGGCGCCAAGTGTCTCACTGTAAAAAGTGGGTATCTATATCATTGCAGTATGGGAAAGCACATGGGTAAATTCACGAGTAAATTCATGGATAGCTCAGTTAGTAGAGCAATCGCCCGAAAAGCGAGAGGTCCCGCGAGCGAGAGGTATTCCAATTCAGAGCTCCTCACATCCAGATTTACTTTCCTTTTTGCGTTTGTATACTGGAATGATGTAATGTTCACAATTTATGAAACATGTTCTTTGACAATTCCATCCATGTTAGTTATTATTCTTTATCGCGACTTTAATTGATAAAGCCAAATTTGTACTGGAGATTCCGTAAGTGGTTAGACAGGACATTTTCTGTAGACGGTCAACTATTTGCAAAATAATTATCTAATACGAAAAATATTTTTCACACCACCTGCTCGACAATGTCCGATTACATATCATGCAACCTCAACGTAAAGTAACGCATTATATCTGAAGGGATATAAAGTTATATAAAAATCTCCAGGGATTAAAGTGATTTAAATTTGGAACGTCAAATTCGTGTGGGAACTCGTGGAAAACGAATGCCCATATGGGATTGTAAAGAGGTTTGTTCGAAAATCGAACTGGCCACCATAAGCAGAATTCAACAAAAAGAAAAAAAGCGTTTACAAAGAATGTGAAACAAAAGACGGTGTTGTTTGGTGCTGTGATTGTCAGTGAATTTTATTGAATTATTAATGTTGATAAAAAATGTCGAGCTTTTAATTGCAGAAGGTGTGAAAAGTAGAGTATGCTCCTCTGGAATAAAGCCTGTTTTTGTCTTGGGCACCTTGAACCCCTCGCTTTACTCAGGACTCTATATAACTCCCTCGCTACGCTCAGGAGTTTAACTCTAGAGTCCCTCGTTACACTCAGGGTTCAATATGCCGCCCGTGACGTAAGACACTGCTTTATACCCTTAGTGCATAATCTACTATTTGTGCCCTTATTCTTGTAGAACAACCCCGGGTCAATCCGGTCAATAAAAGTCGTGTAGAAAGCTTAAATTTTATTTTGCCTTTTTAATATTAAAGTTCATTGAACCTTGTTACTTATCAATCACTTACAAACTCTATATCTATATCAGAATTTGGCTATATCAGTCAAAGACAC
This sequence comes from Ypsolopha sequella, assembly GCA_934047225.1. Lineage (NCBI taxonomy): Eukaryota > Metazoa > Arthropoda > Insecta > Lepidoptera > Ypsolophidae > Ypsolopha > Ypsolopha sequella. The sequence continues at coordinate 23,447,637 of OW203984.1, read as the reverse complement.
CGTATATAACAGAAATTATCCATTATGGAACCTTAGTATGGAAGTATGGAAGAACTAAAAACATTAAATCGTCCCATAGACAAATATTGTCTATGAATTGTCCATACAAAAAATGGCGGGGAAGGACGGAATGACTACGGACCGTGCGTGCGCGCGGCAACATTTCTTTTACAGCCAAGGTTTCAGGTACACAAATCACAAAACAGTTTTGCGGTCCTCATATATAGGTATTAGAGCCTGTACTAACTAGGCCAGGAATGGGGAAACTGCAGCCCGCGGGCCGTCTCCGGCCCGCAGAGCGCTGAAACCCGGCCCGCGACCATCAAACAAAAATCAAGTGAAGTTTTCGTATTGTTAGAAATTTCACAGCTAACTTGAAAGTTTAATTTAATTGCAATTTGCAATTTCTTCCTTATTTCAATAGTTATTTTGTAATATTGCACAATAAAGTAGTGTTTCAGAAAATACATATCTACTAATATTTTTATTTCAGTAAATAATATAGCCAAAAATGCAACAACTTGGCCAATGCAAATATTGGCACGCGAAGGAAAAAGTTTCCCCAACCCTGAACTAATCTATGGGCAGTGTTTCCCAATATATCACATACATTTTTATATAGTTTACCTGAGGCAGGATCACAGTAGGATCTTTGCATAGGATAGGGTGGGAGGGTATAATAAATAGAAGGTATTTTAGTAATAAAAGTAGAGATCTTTATTTCTTCTGACATACTAAAATATAATTAATTACGTATGGTGCCTTTGTTTCATATATGTAACGTGGGATTGTTGCTCCTTTGGTTTTTATCTACATAAGGTGGAGGGGGGATACTGCTGTCGTGAATCTGGAAATGAACAACAGGTTACGTCGTATATATGGCGGACGGGGTATTATACTGCTGTCCTGAATCTGGAAATGCACAAGAAGTTACGTAGGTACGTATCCCTGGGAGTCCGAGGTGTTCCGTGAACAGTAGAATGTTATATATTCGAACACCAACTTTCACCGACAATTATTCAGTTCCTACGTTTTGGTGGCGGTAGGCGTTTGTACTGAAGCAGTAGTGGTAGCTCTGTCGGCCTAGTTTCCACTACACAAGGAAACTTTCTGTGGGAACTAGAGTTTTAATAATTTAGGTTACTTATTTTGAAATAAAGAAATTTTCATTTTCATTTTCATTTTTAAAGTCGCCAGACTCTCGATCATGACATGACACGCGGTTTTGAATCCTGCTGGTCGAATTTTCGGAATTTATGTGCTTATTTTATGTATACATCACAGTTTCTGAACGGTAAAATAAAACACTAAGTATGAGGTAACCTGCATGCCCTAAAAAGCGTGTATTTGTCCCCGAAGTACGGCGAAGGCTCATCTCCTACTACTTTGTCTGTTCTAGTGGCAGTCCACAACCGGAAACAACACCGACACCTCCTCGGAGGTAGATTAGTCGTGACATTATGTTTATATACATTTTAGAGTCCCTATGTCAGTTTGTTTAGTTCAGGGCCTGGTTATAACGCCATTAATTGGTCCCAGGCATGTGCTGTGCCTCTTGTTTGAGAGCTGTCCTCCATCTCTTCTGCGAATAACTTTCTGTGGGGTTTAAGAGTAAAATGGTGGTACCTCCACACTCTAGCCCAGCATCAGCTCTAACACTTATTAATGGTAGTGCATCACTGGGGCGAGGATTTCGGCACCGTGCTCACCAACCCGCCTGCACAACGTGTGTGGGTATGGGCATCACTTCTAAGAGAATTACCCACCAGGAGTGGCTAAATCTTAGAAAGGCCAATGATCAGCAGGGGACGAAGACAGGCTGATGATGGATGAATGGATGTCGGTTTTCGCCGGGGTTTCTTTGTTATTTTACTACTAGAGCGTAGCCAACTGTGAAGATGATTGTGACTTCTTGATCAGGCTTATCTATATGAGACTTTCTTTACACGTGTCTTATTTGGTATAAGACAAGACATATATAGGAAGATAAGTATACTTACAATCATCAATACCTAGCCTACTATTTCTTCTGTCAATCCCCACCGGTTTTTGACACGATCTGTTTTCTAACTTCGAAAAAAGGAGTGGGGAAAATTGGGTCAATTTTTCTAATACGAAATACGTAATAATTATTATTAACTTCACAAACATTTATTTTCCGACTTTAATTTGGTTTTGGGGTTGAGCTTTTGGTAAAACAAGTTGTTCATTTATTTGTTATGTGTGGTTTGAAATTGAATGATAGAGTAAAAAATATCGACATGCAGGTCGCTGTGGCCTAAAAGATGTAGTGACTAGAATAGAAAAAGGAATGCTTCGATAGTTTGGACATATAGAGGACGAATGAAAGTAGAGTGACGAAAGAAATGTATGGTGCGCAAGTGGAAGGTAAAGTTCCACCGGGCCGCCAAAGAAGGACGTATGCCGTGCCGACCCAGTTGGCGACATATTGAAGAAGGGCAGAGTCAAAAGTATCCGGAATAGAAGAGCTTGTATTTCACACTTTGGTGCGCTAGACTATGCCACGGATTAAACACAAAGCGCTTCCCCCACTTCAACACTTCTCTGTTCAAATTGTTTTTCTAGGTATGTATCTACATAGTGCGTTATTTTTACTTACAAATCCAGCATTAACAAAAAATGGCGCCGGACAAATTGAAGCGTCGTTGGGCGGTGGTGTTCTTGCATACCTGAAAAGAGATACTCAATTAAACCACCTTTACGCCTGGATTTTTCTTAAGATTCATACGAAGGGTAAAACAGAATGTGAAGTCAACAGCTTATTTTTTATAGTTTTAGGGTTCCCTAGTACCGAAAAGGTACAAAAGGAACCTTTATGGTGAGACACCGTTGTTCGTCCGTCCGTAAGTCACATCCTCATAACTTTAGCACCGGTAAAGATGTTAAAGATAAAGACATGAAATTTGACGCAAAAATAGCATTACTTTGCCCACATATCACGGTTTAAAAAAATTATAAAAATTTTTAAATTGTTCAAAATATTTCCAAAACGAAAGTGAGAAAAATAAAAACTATTATACTAAAAATAATATGGGTATCAAATTGTAGATAATAAAAAGCTGAATGTAAAAATATATACTCGTACTATATTTACTGGCACTGGTTTCGAGAAATTAAAAAAAATCCAAAAATATGTACATCCCCTTAAGTCCGAAACTGGTAGACAGAAAAATATGAAAAAAAATGTCGGTTACAGATCATAACAAGAAAACTAAAATTTAAAACGATTTAAAAAAAGTTGAGCACAAATGAGAAATATACATAAATAAAAAAATATTTTATAAAAAACAATGTGGGTATCAAATTGTAGGTATTAAAAATTTCATTGTAAAAATAAATACTTTTACTACTCGTATATTTACTGGCACTGGTTTCGAGAAATCTTTAAAAAACCACAAAAATATGTATGTCCCCCCCCCCCCTTTTATCTCCGAAACTGATAGACCTAAAAATATGAAAAAAAAACATCATGGTAATATGTGTTTACGTAAAGATTACAGGAAAAATAAAACGGTTGAGAAATTTTCGAAAAAAATCTGTCCAAACGATCATGAATACAATCTGAATAACAAAACATTTGTTTACCTTTAAAACATCCCAACGTTGTACACGTTGAAATTAATACTATATTTGTTATTTCCGAAACAATTTCGGGTTTGATTTCACCCGCGGGCATTTTATGACGCCAGACGTGATCCGCCCCCCAACACAAAACCTAGATTCGTTCTTGAACTACTTGTCTAATAAAGATGCGGTTAGTTACCTAGGCGGAGCGTCCCGCAACCTCTGCTCCAGATGGCCTTGAAGGCTGCCAATCGAGAGGCGGCTGTCTTCACCTGCCCTCGAATTGATTGATCTGCAATTAATTAAGAGTTATTGCTAATATAGGCTTGTTTACATTTGGACGAGTTAAGAACATAAGACAGTTGGCAGGTTAACGCGTTATTTCGTCAAGTAGTAAGTAAAGTACCGTCCAAACAATCGCTGGATAGATTCAGTCCCAAGTTACATTTGCTGTCAAGTACACTCATAAAATGGTTGTCACTGTGAAACATGTGATATGATGCTTTTTGTGTTATACAAGCACCATGCTTCAAGTACTCACTGACAAATGCGTAAGTGGTTGATTCCGACTATTTCATCTTAAATGTTTTGTAATTGAATGAACTGTCAGTGTCTGTACTAAACTCGTCTGTTCAGATGCGCGGCAACCCAGCGCGGGTAAAGTTGGCCGGGGTGCTATGCGGAAGGTGCACGGGAGGAGGTTCACCATACTTAACTGTCCAAAAAATAGAAGGCGATTCTATTCGCGTAGCTAAGGCGATTGTGTCGCCAAATTAGCAGCTCCATGTACGAATATCGACGGAAACGACATTAAAATAACGTTCATATGATCGCGCAATGCATAATGGCTGTTACGAGTTACGACGCTCGCTGCGCCCTTGATAGGACAAAATAATACTTTTCACATGGACGTGATTGTTCGATTGAATAAGTTTATAGCTATCAAGTTTGTCTATTACACAAAACATAAATTAATTAAATCGACCAAGCTGCTTAGGAGCAGTAGGAATAGTAGCCAAAAACACCATTCGGTTGAATTTATTTTTCATATAGAAGGTTTGGTGGTGTGAAAAAGAAAAATGTTGCATATGTTGTCTTAGAGTTGGTAATTCATTTTGTAGGGTTCGGGAAAAAAATGTAACACTGTGTCCTGGTACAGTTCGTGTTTAATTCACGTATTACAAGAAAGTAACAACAAACAATGTTTCCCGAGGCGGGCTAGTCGCACACTACCAAAGACATCGAGCGCGCGGTGCGCGGGGCCGCACGGAGGTGCGGGACGCGGGGAGTGGGGCGACTCGTCGTCCGAGATCTATTTATCAATATGTATGGAGGTATAGCGCGTTACATACTCCCCCTCCAAGTCACAAAATCGCCCCGATGGTGACTTGGCAAAACAACAACACTTATTGAAAAACGAAATCAATATAATGTAATGATAACACTGATTAACAACAGTCACACGGTTTACGTGGGCGACCTCGACGTCTTCGAGGTTGTACTGGGACGGACTCACCAACACTTTGACCCATACAAGGTGTTATGTCCCTGGCATGAAACTTCCCCAAAAGTTGGCCCACGGAGTCCTCGACTTCGTAAGTAGTGGGGCTAATTAATTTACGGATAATATAAGGGCCGTCGCGTAAAGGCATGAACTTTTTTGTTAACCCCTTAGCTGCGTTACTGAGGGCATGTGTTGTCAGAAATATTAGTTCTCCCTCAGCGTGCGAAACAGATGGGTGACGTCTGCTATCCGCAACATCCTTCCTAGCATCCTGTTGCTTCTCGACACGATCTTTAATGTCTTTCAATGTAAGCAAAAACTTTTCCAAATAAGGAGTGGCTTGTGGTACAAAAGTATCTTTCGAAAGAATACCACGTAGGTCATGATTGGCATCAAACGGAGTTCGCATTTCCCTAGCAAATGTAAGATATGCAGGAGTGTGACCAGTAGTGGCACAAGTAGCACTGTTCATAGAAAACCTTATGTGAGACAAAAATTGTGGCCAAGATCGATGTTCTGTCTGTACAAGGATAGAAAGTTGAGTCTTAAGGTCGCGGTTTTTTCTTTCCGCTGGGTTCGCCTCAGGGTGATACAGAGGTATAAGGTTTTGCTTGATACCCAACAGGTGCATGCACTGCTGCATAACAGCCGACACAAATTGTACACCATTATCTGATATAATTCTACGTGGTAAACCGTACCTTAAAAAATATTCTTCGATGAGTACTGGTGCACATGTTTCTGCGTTTGCGTCTTTAAGCGCAAATAATTCGACCCAACGGGTGGCAGTATCCTCGACTAGTAAGATCCATTTCTCACCGTTTTTACCTTCTGGAAGAGGTCCGAAAAGATCTACAGCGAGTACCTCATTCCGTTGATTAAGCACGGGAGTTTGCAAAAGTCCAGCAGGCTTCTGGTTGGAGATCTTATACCTTTGGCAGTCAACGCAGTTCTTCAAATACTCTGTGACGTATTTCCGCATACCTGTGAAAAAATACTTACCCTTGATCCTTTGCAAGGTACGTTCTACACCTTGGTGGCCTGCAGTCGGTGCGTCGTGAAATTCTTTTAGCACGGATTCTTTCATAGAATCAGGGACGACCAGCTGCGGCTCTTCGGAATCGGAATCAGGGTCGTAGCGATACAATACTCCTTGACTAAGTAGGTATCCTCGTTCTAACCACCTGTCATATGTTAAAGGATCCATCTGCTCCAGGTCTTTGATAATTTTTGATACCTCCAAATCTTTGAGCTGCGCTGAACGAAGATCAGCAGCGTTAACGTGAGGAACGTCGATAGTGACAGAGCACACGCTACAGTCATTCTTAGAATTTCCATCGCACGTTGGACGGCTAAGGGTATCGGCCAGAACATTAGACTTACCAGGTTCGTATTCGTATTTAATATCGTAGCCTTGTAGTTTCAATGCCCACCGGGTGAGACGACCATTAGGCGACTTTAAAGTCATAAGCCACTTCAGTGGTTGATGGTCGCTCTTGACGCATACGGGATGACCATCAATATATGGACGAAACTTTTCTACAGCCCAAACAACGGCGAGAGCTTCGCGTTCTGTTGTGCTGTAACGGCGTTCCGCTGGCGTTAAGAGGCGGCTTGCATACTCAATAGGACGTTCGTCGTTACCTTCTCCTTGCATTAACGCCGCCCCAACGGCATAGTCGCTCGCATCCGTTCGTAGCACAAAAGTTTTGCTAAAGTCAGCCTGTATTAAAATTGGTGCAGAAGCAAGCCTTACCTTTAGTTCGTCGAAAGCAGCTTTCTGTTGCTCCCCCCAGCACCAAGGTTGGTTTTTCTTGGTGAGCATCGTAAGGGGTTGAGCTACTTCAGAGAAGTTTGGGATAAACTTTCGGAACCAGGAGGCTGTCTGAAGGAAAGTTCTAAGATGTTTTAAATTGCTTGGTACCTTCATCTCTGTGATGGCTTCAATCTTGGAATTGTCAGGCTTAATACCATCGGGGGTAATTAAGTGGCCTAAGTACTTAACCTCTTTGCAGGCAAACATGCACTTCTCTCGGTTTGGATGCAACCCGAATTGACGCAGTCGGTCAAACACTAAGCGTAGATCGTCTAGATGCTTCTCAAAACCATCAGAAATCACCAGGAGATCATCCAGGTATGCCAGAATGATGGTATCGCCGAAACAAGCACCAGATCTAAAGCGGTCCATCAACCGTTGAAAGGTTGCCGGCGCGTTTTTCAAGCCGAACGGCATGCGGGTGAAACGGTAAGTCCCGAGAGGTGAAATAAACGCTGTTTTGTCCCTGTCAGCTGGCGCGACGCTTACCTGCCAGTAACTGGATTTCAGGTCGATGGTGCTGATGATGCAATTCCTTTTTGTTGACTGGAGGAGCTCATCGATGACAGGAAGAGGGTAATGGTCAGTTTTTGTAACGCTGTTTAGTTTACGGTAGTCTACACAGAACCTTACCTGATTGTTCTTCTTCGGAATTAAAAGAGCTGGTGAAGTCCAAGCTGACTCGCACTCTTCAATTATCCCGTCTTCGAGCATTTTGTCAATTTCAGCTTTCATTATCTCTTTCTTTGCGGGTGTTAGCCGGTACGGTGGTACAGAAATTGGCAAGTGTTCACCTGTATTAATGAAGTGCTCTGCGAAAGGAGTTGGATCTCCCCCTGGTTTGAAGATGGCCTTGTTGTCCTGAAGAAGCTGATCGAGCAACAAGCACTGTTCACTGGTAAGTAGAGTACCTTCGTCCTCGCGCAGTGAGACAGGTGAGGAACCGGAAGTGACCGCAGCAACCGCTGTATACTCTTCATACTCTAGAGGGTAAGTTGTATTGCTATCTGAAAAGCACCAAGTTGCTTTGCTAAAGTCGATTTGGATACCAGCTGCTTTAAGGAAATCAATCCCCAAAAGAGTTTGGCTTGCATTGGCTTCAGGGAATATAACGAATTCTGTTGGAATGAGCCGATGATTGACCTTGACGTCAACTTGGGTAATTAACACAATACGTGATTGTGAAGTTCCATCAGCAAGCTTTACATTCATGCATTGCCTTTGAAATTTGTTATTTTTTTGTTGGAGCAAAGCAAACAGCTGGGAGCCAGCAACACACCTTTTTGCAGCTGTATCAATTAAAGCTAAACCACGAAGACCCAATACTTCCATGTACAACACAGGCCGTAAATTATTAGATTGTGATACGTTGGGATTACATACAGAAATTCCACGACGAGGATTAGGCACAGTCACGTTTTCACTTTGACCGGAATTCGTATCACGCACGGTTTTCATTTTATTATTTAAAACCAACCCGGAAACAGTACTCTTAAGTTTGAGTAAATCAGCTGAGTGGACATGAGTACTCAACGGGTTAAGCCTACATTCACCGTTGGTCGCACTCGACGGGTTAACAAAATAATTATCTACATTTGTATTCAAAGGGTTTACAGAACACTCGTCACTGTTCGCAGTGAAAGGGTTAACATAACGCTCATCGTTATTCGCAGCTGAAGGGTTAACAGAATACTGATCGGTGTTCGTATTTGAAGGGTTAACAGAACACTGATCGGCGTTCGTATTTGAAGGGTTAACAGAACACTGATCGGCGTTCGTATTTGAAGGGTTAACAGAACACTGATCGGTGTTTGCATTCAAAGAGTTAATAAAACACTGATCGGTATCCGCAGTCGAACGGTTAACAAAATTCTGATCGGTATCCGCAGTCGAACGGTTAACAAAATTCTGATCGGTATCCGCAGTCGAGGGGTTAACAAAATTCATGTGCGACGTCAAGGGGTTAACAGAATTTGACGTTGATTCGTTGCTACCATTGTTATCATTACATGCAATAGAATTTTTCGCGGTAATGTTAGATTGGGCTGCGCTCACCTGATTATTTATCTCGACGGATGAAAAAGTTACCTCTCTACAATTCGCACATTGAGACCGAATGACTCCCGGCGTCCCACATCCGTAACACGATATCGTAGACGTAGTTGCTAAAGTGTTCGATTGACGATCGCGGAGTTTCCGACACTGTTCACTTGTGTGGCCGAAATTTTTGCAATAGCTACATTTTGGGCGAGTGTTGCGGCTTGACGACGTAGAGTTGGTGGCAGCAGTTGCGTCGGCGGGCAGCTCGGCGTGGCGGCGCGCAGGGGGGACGCCTGGCCGCTCTAGCGTAGACGGCGCGGGCGATGGCGCGATCGCAGGCGAAGCCGACTGAGGGGGGGCGGGCGGCGCGGTGTACCGTAGTTGGCGGGACGGCTGTTGCGATGAGGTCAACGACACTGGGAGCGCGCGTTGAGGTTGCGACATTGTAGGACGAGGGGCGAGGGCGGGGGGCGCTTGTGGTTCCCTCAGCGCGTCCTCGATGCTTCTTGCCTTACGAAGCAACTCGTCGAATGATGTCACGGTATCTCGATCGAGCCTCCTTCTGATGCGGGTGTCGAGGAGACCGTACACCATGTCCAGCTTTACTTTTTCGGACAGATCACCTGGCGGCAAGCGCGACAGAATTGCGCGTGCTTTAGACACGAATATCTCGATGTTTTCTTGACCTTGTCGCATCGAAAACAGCTCCGTGTATATGCGGTACGGGGGACGGCGCTCACCGAATGCGCCCCGAAGTCTCTGTATAGCGTCCTTCCAGTCACGTACCTCTTCTCGGATTCCTTGCCACCATACGGCGGCAACGCCAGTAAACAGCAACGACAAGCCTTTCGTGGCGTTTTCCTCAGAAATATTCACACAGGACTTGTACACCTCGATGCTATCAATAAATGCTTCGAGCGACTCCTCAGGACAGCCTCCGTAACGGACCGTGCACTGGGAAAAATTTGCGTTCGTGGCAAGTGCTGACAGGATTGCGGACTCTGAAGCAAGGGTGCCGTCACCTATCGGTCTGGGTGTTGAAGAGCGGGCGTCTGCTAGGAGTCTCTGGCAGAATTCTGTCTGTGACCGCTGGAGTGTGGCGACCAGTTCTTGTAATGCTTCCGAGGTCATGGTGATGTTGTTTCTCGACTCGCGCTCTTGTGACGACATATTATTATTCTTTCTTGTTCGCGGCATGTTACACTATTCACAAACGTTGGGCAGCCATTTGTAGGGTTCGGGAAAAAAATGTAACACTGTGTCCTGGTACAGTTCGTGTTTAATTCACGTATTACAAGAAAGTAACAACAAACAATGTTTCCCGAGGCGGGCTAGTCGCACACTACCAAAGACATCGAGCGCGCGGTGCGCGGGGCCGCACGGAGGTGCGGGACGCGGGGAGTGGGGCGACTCGTCGTCCGAGATCTATTTATCAATATGTATGGAGGTATAGCGCGTTACAATTTACATTTTTTTATATTTTTGGTTTGGCCACAAACAGGAAGTAGGCTTTTGAATGTACTCATTTGGCGATACTAAGCCCCTTAACTGGCAACTTACTACTGAACTCGCTTTTCAAACGAGGCTAAGGTACGCCAGTCAACTCGCTACTAAACTCCTTCAAATGTAAACAAGGCTTATATTTCAATGCTAATTTGGCCTGTAGAAAGTTGCTGCTGACGGCCATAAGCCAGGTTTTCCCCTACTTTGGTCTCCAACGTTACGCAATATATAAAAATGTATTAAGCATGATAAGTAGACAAGGATATGTTGTTTTTAGTTTTAGATATATGTGGAAGCTTTCTTATTAAAATGCTGTTTATTTTTATATTGTTTTATTTTTTGTACAGACATTCCTTGGTAAAACATGAGCAAGCAGAGAGGGAGAGACATAGACAAAATTAAAAAGAATAATTATTGTTCATCGTACATTGCTTGGCGTATACATTGCTGGTTTTAGATTATTAAGTACTTTTTATATTCAACAGGATAGTGTGTAAGTTACTTGTTAAAGTGAATAATCAATTTCTTTTTTTTGCTGTCTAAGATAGACAAAGATAAGTAAATGGCCTAAGATAAGTCTAAGATAGTAAATGGCCAATAATCTGCCGGCTTATGTGCCGAGTGATTATCAATTCCCTATTAAAATATCCAATAATGATGATTACTTTATTTACTGAAAGAAGTATAATTGCAGCATTTTTACAAAATAAAGAAGTGGCTAGCGAATACTTCCTTAAACACCAAAACTGTGTAGAAAATATTTTTCAATGCAGTTGCTCGTAAAGTTTTCTTTTTTGTGTAACAAAATTATGCGGAAACCGACTCTTTATTTCACGCGTGAAATAAAACAGTACTGAAATCCTTTATTTCACGCGTGAAATAAAGTATTTTTTTATGTTTTTGACTCTGTGGTGCATGCATGGTATACCATGGGTGCATGGTGCAAGTCATAACATTTAAAAAATTACAAAGATGCAAGGAGGTTTTGCTGTCCAAAAAAAAACAATTATTTATAAGTATGCGCGCTCTAGCAATAATTGAATGATGATAAACACCATAACACATAAGATTCTTGATTATCTCATTTAAAAATACGTGTTTTGTTTCCGCAAACAAAAATATTTTTCACATTATTGGCTGTATGTATACTGTACCTTTGCCTCAAGAAAGAAAAAACTGTATGAAACGCGTGCTCTGCAAAGAAAGCACGCCATTTTGTTGTAAATAGACTTTGGTGAAATAAAATTACTTTCTTTATTATACTTATTTGTTTGTTGTATTTCCTCGCAAAATGCATTGAAAAATGTTGTAAGATACTTGAGCGTAAAAGGTTTTTACCTTACTTTCCGCACGTGTATACATCTTAAATAACTATTAACGGATCTCTAGCACCCGAGCTAGACCGTTTTTTATCGGTACTGCAGGTGCCGTACCCCAAGTCTCGGAAAGAGAGAAACACAGGATAAACGGTAGGCCAGCCATTTTTACACAGTGACAAGTTCAAAAAACCTTAGATATAAAGTTATTAAAAATAGTAGAAAAAAATACTTATAATTAGAAATATCTATATATAACCAAGAAACCAAGATATGCGTCTGTATATGATGCATGCATATAATGTATATAATGAAAAAAATCCAGGTGTTTAGGGTTCCCAACCCTCCCGGAATGCCCGGGAGACTCCGGGAATGTTGTTCAACCTCCCGAGCTCCCGGGATGCAATAAATTCTCCGAGTTTTCTAAAATAAAATAATTAATGTCATTAACGAAAAAGATAAAGCGCGCGAAATAAATTTTGAATTTCCATGTCAATCTTTTATGATTACGTGTTCAAGAACTGACACATATTAGAAGCTTCTACAAAACAAAGCAACTAAAAAATTCAACAAATATTACCAACTTTCATTCAATTGCCCACCGATTTGTTAAAATCTCCCGGGTTGGTTCCTTCGAGAATTGGCAACCCTACCGGTGTCGTAGAGTTTGCTACGCCGCCCCCATAGCAAATATAGACAGATAACGCGTTGACAAGATCGCTGATCCAAAATCAGTCTGAACTTTATTGTGTGTGGACAGGATAGCTTTGTCTTGTCACGAACTACACCCTAAATGGAATAGAACCCTAAAATGGGTAACTAGGCGGCTGCTCGAACGATTAATTATTGTGGTTCATTGGATGGTGGTGGGAAATAAAAAGCATAGAATCGGGCTTGCTGTTCGTAGCGCCTCTTCCAAGTTCTCAAATAATATAAATAATCATAGTGGTTTGGACATGTAGAGAGGATGAATGAAAGTAGAGTGACGAAAGAAATTTATGGTGCGCAAGTCGAAGGTACAGCTCGACCAGGCCGCCCTAGAAAGACGTATGCTGACCAAACTGGCGACATATTGAAGAGGGGCAATGTCAAAAGTACCCGGAATAGAAGAGCTTGTATGACTAAATTGATGGATGTGGAAGAGGCGAAAGAGGTGTGTCTGGATCGTAGCAGATGGAAATCTGTAGTCTGGCCTACCCTTCTGGGAGGCAGGCGTGAGTATATGTATGTATGTAATCATGGTAATTAATTTTGTTTTCTGTGAACTTTTATGCCAACCGCAGAAGCGGAACCAGGGGTCTGAAACACCCCCAAATGTACGTTTTAGGACTCATTTCTTTTATACTACTATAGTATGTATGACAATTATTCCTACTTATGTTGTACTAAAGTCTCAAATTCACAACACGTATTTTTGATGGTAGAAGATATGGAATTTCGTGTGGTTTCCTGAAAAAACTCGTTGAAATCTATACCCTCAGCACCAACCCCCTCAAGTATGTTTCTGGTTCAGCCACTGGCCCACCGTAATAGAAAATTCGTTAAACTTCGAGCTATCAGTTTTAAAATTTGCATACAAAAAACTTTTTTTTTGGGGATTAATTCTAAATGCAAAATTTAGTCAAAGTAATACAACTCCTGTTATTATTACAATCAAATTAAAGTTGTCTTTGTTTAAGATGTCGCCTAATCTTGTAAGCGGATGGATTGTATTTGGGACAAATAATAGGTAATCGTTATATATGTAGGAATTTATACATTGTAGCGTGTGACCTTCGCCGTGAACTCCCTCTGCGTAATACGAGAGGCGTAGTGCCGTCTCGCTTTCGTTAAGTTAGCCCAGTACTCCATCAAAGGGCTGAAGTTTTGGCCATCGATTTGTTTGGGCCATTACCGGCAGGAGAAAAGGGAGAGCGGTGGATCTTGTTAGTAGAGGACACGGCGACTCGTTGGGTAGAGCTTTACGCCTTGGTAGAAGCGACTTCTGAGGCGTGTGCTCGGGTCCTTATAGAGGAGTACTTTCTTCGCTATGGACTACCTCGTCGCATCGTCTCAGATAACGGAGTCCAATTTGTTTCGGCCGTCATGCAACAGTGCATGTTCGTTCTGGGTGTCAAACAGGACCTATTGCCTCTTTACCATCCAGAAGCCAATCCAGCCGAACGTAAAAACCGGGATTTGAAATTTCAGTTGGCACAGCTGGTCGACACAAACCATACTACATGGCCGGAGCATCTGCCATCGGTAAGGTTCGCTATGAATTCAGCGGTGTGTCAAACTACTGGCGTATCACCAGCGTATCTAACTTTTGCCAGAGAGCTTCGATCCCCGTTAAATGTTAAGTATGACATTAGAGCTGTGTTGAGGAAAGAAAATTTCGTGCCGCAGATCACGCCCTATTTAAATAGGTTCCTTGATTCCTTGGTGACTGTAAGGGATAGAGTAGAGGCACAGCAGGACAAAAGGAAAGACTATGCTGATAGGTCTCGGAAACCAGCAGAATCATTTGAGGTAGGAAGTCAGGTTTTGTTAAAATCTCATGTCCTGAGTAATGCTGCAAAGGGTCTGTCTGCAAAACTGGTGCCAAAACGGGATGGTCCGTATTTGGTCACAAAAAGGGTCAGTCCTACCACTTATCTTGTGTCTAACCTGAGTGCACCTGAGGAGATTGTGGGCAAGTTTCACGTATCGGAACTTAGCCGTTTTTATAATAGAGAGGACTCGCCTCCTGATCCTATCATGCCGAAGCGTAAAAGAGGACGTCCTCGTCAGGGTAATGTGCGATCTCATGACCGAGGTCGGTCTCATGAGCTCGAGGGGGAGGGTGTAGCGTGTGACCTTCGCCGTGAACTCCCTCTGCGTAATACGAGAGGCGTAGTGCCGTCTCGCTTTCGTTAAGTTAGCCGTTGTTCGGAGAGACTCGACTGCGTTCGTTGCTCTCCGCGACCACGCCACCTCTCGGACGCCCGCGCCGCCGAATGCTGACTTCACCCCCGCGCCGTTGAGCGGGAAGTCGAGCTATGACCGTCAGCTAATGAGGCCGCGCGCGCGCCGCTGGCATTCGACTCTCAGTATTTGTGATTAACCGTTACCTAACATAGAACTGTTTTCCATAGTGACATTAAACTCTAACGTGTATTCCGCATTTTACTTGACACCAGTCACAACCCAGAACCCTATAACGTCGCTATACACGCGACAACATATATATTAAGAGTTTGGTAGTTTTGGTACATGTAGGTACAAGTAAAAATCGGTATCTATAAAAACAATATATAACGCTTGGTTTCGAGAGGTAATATCAGTAGATCTCGGCTTAATTTTGTATTGAATGCGTGAATTATTAACTTTTGCCTGCTGTCTGCAAAAGATAAATGGTGAAAATAACTGTTAAATTTTTGGAATCTATTGAATAAATCTGTCACTGGAGAACGGAAATTTATTTTTTCTGGATTTTTCCTACGATTTTTGCCACTTATTTTTTACGACAATACTTTTTTTAATGCTAGTCCTTATTTTAACCAAGATCAGAGGATCTAAAAAGGCCGACTTGGGTGAATCATAAAATGATTTGAAAGTAGGATAGAGTCAGACTTTTTTCACGCGTGCAAAAGAGACGACATTAGAACAGAATCATAATGTGATTCATGCAAACCGGCCTTTTTAGAGGACCAGCCCCCCTATTCTGTATCTTTAGTTGCCAACTGTACTAGGTGCCTATCATCAAAAACATAGATAAAAACTGAAATTTCAAAATTGCCTTTAGTGGGTATTGAACTATTAACGAACTGTGTCGTCACTTCAAGTGCGAACATATCCTTGGGAAATCGGAATTCGATGGTATATCTATGTTTTTGATGATAGGCACCCCGTAGAGAAGGCAACTAGAGATACATAATAGGCCCGCTGGTCAATCTTTGCTGCAAACACCGACGCCGAGGGTCTTGTCGGAAACAACGAGATTTCTGACAGAACTACACATTTGTCCGGGCTCCCTATGCTACGGTGACGGTTATAGCATAGTATTTTACTATGGTTATAGTGGCATGAGCAACAAAGTAGTGGGGATTTGCGTATACAATTTTGTCCGGACGGACCGAAAAAATCACTTCTACGTATTCAAGGTCATGTCTCTAGAACCCTGCCGGGGAGTGTAGTAAGTGCAAAACCGCCCATAGTTGCTGCTCTATGCTATCTGCTGCTACGCGTCGTAGGCCCGTAGGCAGTGCGTATTTTAAGATTTAGCGCCCTAGGCCTGTAAGGTTTGCCGCCCCATAAAATAACGAGAAAAAAGCGAAAATCTTTCAATTATAAAATAAAATGAAATCCAACTGTGAGTTGATGTGGGCTAAGAATGGTGATTATGAATGAAAAAACTAAAAAGGCCATGCAAACACAATTTATTCAATATTTACATTTTTTCTGATGGCAAAATTAGTTGCAAAATTCTTCAATGACACTGTCATAATTAACGAATTTTGTCAAGTCAACTTCTATAGGTTAAGAATAGCTAATTTTTAATTGCTTGCGCCGCCCCTCGCAGCCTATCTGCCCCGGGCCATGGCCCTTTTGGCCCTAGGGTAAATACGCCACTGCCCGTAGGAGTGGCGAATAGGTCGTCATTGGTGCAAGTACATAAACATTTAGGGAATTTTATTTGGCGTATTGGGAGTATACCTTGCCTTCGGTTGACCCCATGGAGACTTAATGACCTTCCTTATCAGTGAGATAATCGAATATGATGTTTTTTTTTAGTTTTTCTCAAAGACTGTACATTTTTTCCGAAATCTGTGATTGCAGAAGTAAAATACTCCAAAAGTTAGGGTTAGTCTCCCTTGGGTTAGTCTATGTGTTCTTGTAGCTATAACATTTCTTGCTTAACTTTCCATCCTGTATATCAAATCAAATCAAATAAAATCATTTATTTTCCAAAAATTACATAATATCATTACAAGAAATGCGCAATTTACCTAAATAAGTATTTTTTATTGCTTACATTTAACAGTTAACAGGTAACAGCTAGAAACATTATAGCTACATGAAAACATACCTGGGGGACTAACCCTAACTTTTGGAGTATTTTACTTCTGCAATCACAGATTTTGAAAAAATGTACATTCATTGAGATAAACAGCAATGTCCACTAAAAAAAACATCTTATTCGTTTAATTTACTGGCCAGACTAAGCTAACTTGTTTCGTGCGTACCAAAACTAAGATTTTATCGGTTACAATTTTAGGTTTTTGCATTGGTAAGGCAGCTATATAATATTGATTCAACTTACACTACAAAATTAACTAACTAAATAGGTAAATAAAAACACAGCAAAAAATATCAAGAAGTATGTACGTAGATAGTATATGTCGCAGGTTGATCAGAAAAAAACGGATCAACACGAATATCCTAGGATGATGACCATCATCTTGATAAAACCACATCCTAGGATGATTGTAAAGGTCCGGTTAAGTGAAAACAAGGTAAAAACGTCGTAACTATGAAATTGTGTTTACGAAATGGTTGCTTTTCAACAAAAAGACAAAATAGGAGCGATGACGAGAGAAGCGGAGTGTATTAGGTTTACATGTAAATTAAATTTGAGAGTCGAGCTAAGCGGAGTGTGTTAGGTTTACATGTAAATTAAATTTGAGAGTCGAGCTAAGCGGAGTGTGTTAGGTTTACATGTAAATTAAATTTGAGAGTCGAGCTAAGCGGTGTGTGTTAGGTTTACATGTAAATTAAATTTGAGAGTCGAGCTAAGCGGAGTGTGTTAGATTTACATGTAAATTAAATTTGAGAGTCGAGCTAAGCGGAGTGTGTTAGGTTTACATGTAAATTAAATTTGAGAGTCGAGCTAAGCGGAGTGTGTTAGGTTTACATGTAAATTAAATTTGAGAGTCGAGCTAAGCGGAGTGTGTTAGGTTTACATGTAAATTAAATTTGAGAGTCGAGCTAAGCGGAGTGTGTTAGGTTTACATGTAAATTAAATTTGAGAGTCGAGCTAAGCGGAGTGTGTTAGGTTTACATGTAAATTAAATTTGAGAGTCGAGCTAAGCGGAGTGTGTTAGGTTTACATGTAAATTAAATTTGAGAGTCGAGCTAAGCGGAGTGTGTTAGGTTTACATGTAAATTAAATTTGAGAGTCGAGCTAAGCGGAGTGTGTTAGGTTTACATGTATTAAATTTGAGAGTCGAGCTAAGCGGAGTGTGTTAGGTTTACATGTAAATTAAATTTGAGAGTCGAGCTAAGCGGAGTGTGTTAGGTTTACATGTAAATTAAATTTGAGAGTCGAGCTAAGCGGAGTGTGTTAGGTTTACATGTAAATTAAATTTGAGAGTCGAGCTAAGCGGAGTGTGCTAGGTTTACATGTAAATTAAATTTGAGAGTCGAGCTAAGCGGAGTGTGTTAGGTTTACATGTTAATTAAATTTGAGAGTCGAGCTAAGCGGAGTGTGTTAGGTTTACATGTATTAAATTTGAGAGTCGAGCTAAGCGGAGTGTGTTAGATTTACATGTAAATTAAATTTGAGAGTCGAGCTAAGCGGAGTGTGTTAGGTTTACATGTAAATTAAATTTGAGAGTCGAGCTAAGCGGAGTGTGTTAGGTTTACATGTAAATTAAATTTGAGAGTCGAGCTAAGCGGAGTGTGTTAGGTTTACATGTAAATTAAATTTGAGAGTCGAGCTAAGCGGAGTGTGTTAGGTTTACATGTAAATTAAATTTGAGAGTCGAGCTAAGCGGAGTATTTTCGAGTGTAATAATTCTCATATCTACTGCAAATAAAAGGTACCTTCCTTTTTTATAAAAAATATTTTTAATGAGTACCCTAATTGTTAATTTTAATAAAGTTAATTTTGAGCAAACATAAGGTGCTTTATTTGTCCGTCATTTTATAGGTACGTAGGTACTTACATAACATTGATAAATACAGACCAAAATATATTTACTTTACACATTGCCGGTGGACCAGCAGGTACTCTATCTATACCATCCCTGGGAATTGTATACATTACCTAGGTAAAGTATGTGACGGACAATAATATTTATAATAATTCATATATTGCCTGGACGCCCCAGGTATTCTATACATTGCCTAGGTATTGTACAGAATACCTGAATTATACAGATTGCCGGCAACATATGCATTGGCCTAATGTGCGTGCCTGCCGGAGCGTGTTATACAGATACTTCACACAAACCAAGCAGATTAGTAGTCTTGGATTGCAAGAACTATACAATACATGCAAGACTTAAGGCGAATGGATACGCCAACTTCAATTTGGACTTGTCTTTGAAGGCCTACTCCTCCCACACGGGTGGTCCAAAAATTTTCATAAAAATATATGATAGGCATTATAGAGTCAAAAATAAATTTCAAGTTTCATAAACTGTTTTTCTATTGTAAGTTTTGACAAATTTGTCATCGAAAGTTTTACATGATTAACACAAGCATTCTCCTTCTCCTTCCAAACGCCTAAAGCGATTTTAATCATTATTTCACCAAATTATAGGAAATTTTTACATCTAAAAAATTTGAGTTCAAATTTTTTTTTCCGTTCATGGTGTCCATGTGAAAAGTATTATTTTCTCCTATTTTGCGCTAGCCGGAGACGCAGTGGTTGTCGTAACAGCCACTTTTCAAGGCACGCTGAAATGAACATTATTTCAATGTCGTTTCCGTTGATATTTGTATCGACACACATCGTGTTGCCTATTTAGCGTGGTCATACGCCTAAATATGCAATATCTCTAGACATACCGCAAGTCAGTTGCCGAGCAGAACTTGGTGAGCAGAAGCAATATTGCTACGACGCCCAGCACCAGCGCTGTTCCCATGACAACCTGCGAGATCGTCACTATCAGGATCTGGTCCATTGAGTCTCTGAAACACAAGATCCACAACGAAACATCAATGCTGACCTAGATATACACATACTAAAGCCAATTTTGAAGGCTTTAATTTTAGTTTTAGTGCTGTCAAAGCTTAAAACTTTCCAAAGAAATTTAGCTTCTAATCCTTACTTTTAAGGACTATTTTGAATTGAAGAAAATTTAGTTTTGACAGCACTAAAACTAAAATTAAAGCCTTCAGAATCGGCTTTAATGTTTTAGTTCAGGGATGGGCAAACTTTTTCCTATGCGGGCCAATATTTACAAACAATATCTATGGGGGGCCTGCCTTTTAAATTTTTGACAATAGTATAATTCTTTATTGAAATAAAAATATATATTTATTTTCCGAAATAAAATTATTTATTGATTAATAAGTTTCAACAACATTAAAATCTCATATTTATGCAAAATTAAATGACATGAACTATAGATACATGAATCAGGTACAGTATGAAATAGGGACGTACATGTTATGTTATTTACTATCATCTACTTCGGGGTCGATGGTCGCGGGCCGGATTGCCACTGTTCGGGGGCTGGAGGAGATGGCCTACGGGCCGTAGTTTGCCCATCCCTGGTCTAGTTCGTATGGGATAATTTTTATTATATGTTTTGAAAAAAGTGTCATTGAATCTTGTTCCTGATCACTAACTGAGTCTCCAGTATGATTTCGGGCGGTTGATTAAATTTCACCTTATATAAAAGCGGAACACAAAATGACTCGCTCATCATCATCCGGGACTCGGGACTGTAGAGTAGAGAGTAGAGAGCAGAGAGTAGAGAGTAGAGAGTAGAGCCTATAAACTTGAATTTTGTATTACTGGATGGCAATTCTGGCAAGTGCTAAAAATTTGCTACAGCAGATTTCGAGTGATTTACAAGGGATTTTTACTGATTTTTCTGCTTTCGCAATTTTTACGCACGTGCCAGGATCGCCGTCCTGCTATTCTGCCACGTGCAGAAAAAATGCTAAGCCAGATTTAGGTGATTCAAAAAGGGATTTTCTACGGATATGCACCTGTTTTTGAGCGAAGACCTATTAGTGAGCATTCTTTAAATTCCATAGATTTTATTTGTTGAGACTTCTCCAATTTACATAGCATGGCATTTGTCATATTATAAACAAAAGTCGAACGATTGGTATTGCGAGTGAAAATTTATCCTGAATTGCTGTCATGTCCTGTCGTACAAAAAACTAGTTGTGGGAAAGTAATGCCAGTATAGCTGTTCTGGGTGGCTGTTCTGACACGTGAAATTGCGAAGGCCGATTTGAGTGCTATGAAAATAGATTGAAATCCTATGATGAATACATTTCGCAATAGCCATTTGAAGGGTTATAGTTATTCGAATTTACATCGCATGGTATTTATCACAGTCCAAATAAAAGTCGAATGATTGATATTTCGAGTAAAAATTTATCCTGAATTGCTGTCATGTCCTGTCGTACAAAAAACTAGTTGTGGGATGCATTCAAAATGATCGCACAAAAGCTATTACAGAGTTCTATTCAGATTATTGAGAGCGAAATGGTCGGCAGCATTGGCAGCGGAAGGGGTGGCTTTGGGACTCGATCCCCCCAGCTTAGCTTCAAGCCCTCCCAAAAATAATATAGGTATGTATTCTATTTATATATTAAAAATATTTTATGATTGGGGGCAATGGTCGGCAGGCAATAAAAATTAAAAAACCGGCCAAGTGCGAGTCGGACTCGCGCACGTAGGGTTCCGTACCATTATCTATAAAAACGGCAAAAAGAACACGTCTGTCTGTATGGGAGCCCCCTTAAATATTTATTTTATTCTGTTTTTTACTGTCTTACTATCACGGTTCATGGGATACAGCCTGGTGACAGATGGACAGACAGACGGACAGACAGACGGAGTCTTAGTAATAGGGTCCCGTTGGTTACCCTTTGGGTACGGAATCCTTAAAATGCGCATTCCCAGATGTTACTACCGACAAATCCAATTTTTCTGGCTGTCATAACAACGCTGGCAGGTCCCCTGGAAGCACTGGAGAGTGTCGTTGCTTCCTCCATTGCAGCATCTTCCAATACACATCTCGCCAAACCCTGGAATTGAGCGCATCGGTTTTGACCCAGAATGGCTCCTGCACCATAGGAGATAAAAGCGGATTTCCCACTACGTATCTTGTGTCAGTCAGTTTTCTCTTTCGTGCAAAAAAATATACTTAAGAAGATGGCATACTCTATACTTCTTACATTATAGCTTGAGCTCTGTGACAGCTGTCAGCTCTATACACATTTGAGCATGAGAAAGAGAGTTAGAAATACAAATTGTGTAGCGCTGTCCTGCTGTCACAGGGCTCAAGCTATATTATACGCACTATAGCAACTTTTTTATTATCCGTCCAGCACAATAAGTCTAATGGCAAAGACTTTATTTGCTTTTCATAGAGGCTTTTCCTTGGACGCGTAATACTAGTGATCATCACGCAGCGAAACAACAAATTGGTGTGTTTTTAGCTAATACTGAAAGATTTTGTAGGGAGAAGAATATTGAATTTAGGTTATTTACCTTTATATTTCTATTACCTATTTTGTGAAAAAAAAAATCAAGTTGATCTCTCACTCAACCGCGTTCTTGAAGCGAACGTTTGAAAACCAAAAAAAAAGAGGGTGCAAAACATTTTTTTTTGAGAAAATTATAAATCTTAGTACATTGTTTATACGTGAGATCTCTAGAGAAAAGATTAATAAACCAAATATATTTTTTTTAATACAAGGAGAGTCCGAATTTCTTCAAACGAATCCTAGATAGCCTGGAGTTGGTCATACTCTAGGCTCAGGAACAGTCTTAATATTCGCTTAGATTAAATTATGTTAAGGTGCGTTAATTCGAAAACCATTTTGAGATTTAGGTTTAATAAGCCGTATTTTAGAACTTGTGGTTTAAAAAACCTCATAATGAATATTTTTACGAAAAAGCTGCAACTTCCATTTGCCTTAGCGTAACGTCACTTGAGAAATGGCTGTATAGGAATGTGTTCTTTGCTATCAAGATGAATTTATAATAATTTGCTTCCGACTGATTTGACAGCTGGATGACAGATGAATAGACAGACAGAGACAGTCCACTTTTTTTTAAGCAATCACACATCACAATCAGTATAATGTCAAAAATTCTCAAGTGACGTCATATCGAACAATTATTAAAAAATCATAAAAAATAATGGTTAATTTATATACAAAAATAATGAAAACTATGCCCTAAAATGACGTATATTCTCTGATAATAAAATATAAAAAAAATCTTTTCGGAATTAAGCTATGGGAAAATCAACACTTTTAGAGCTTGCATATCTACTTCAGTAAAGAAGGTATTATTTTGATAAAATAGTATATCATTTTTGGAATATTTTTTTAGGAATCTGTTAAACAGAAAATTTGAATGGAGAAATTCGGACCGATAAAAAAAATTTCCGTATCACATTTTTAAAATTTTGTCTAGTAAATTAAATATGATTTTTTCTGTTAAATTCAATAAATACGACCACGATAAAAAACGACCACGAGAGAACAAGCGAGGTGTCTAATCGTTCTACCCTCGGCGCAGCCTTAAGTAAATTGTAGCTAAACCTTCTTAGTTTTTTGATAGATATTCATGTGATTTCTGTTATCTCTCTTTAGAAACCTAAAGAGGCACGAGCTTAGAAAAATTCAGTCTGGTAAGGAAAAAAAACTGGTTTTCTAACCGGTTCCGGTTTGGGCTGATATAAAACATTTATCTATTATATCGTACATATATACGTAACTGGATAAACCCAAGATAATAGCTTACACCTAATCTTTTAAAGCTACACGAGTAGAAATCAGATAACTTATTATTTATAAAATAATTACACAGATTAAATAGATTTACCTCGACATTTCACGCAAGCCATCTGATGCACGTTCAGTATATAACCATCAGCACAGAAGCATCTTCCATTTACACAAACATATTCTTCACCGACACAGCTGGAAGCACAATCACCTGAAAATATCACCAAAACATATTTGAAAATAAATTGCAGTAGCATTTTAGTAAAAACACTTATGTAACAGATACTTATTCCAGGCTCTAACACGTATTTTGTTAAAACCATTCAAAATCCTTAGAGGTTTTGAATGAAATCTAGGTAACCTTCAAGATCACTAAACTTGTTTCTCCAGGATTAGCGTTAACAACCGCTAGAAAGCAGTACAAGGGTATCCAGCGCTGCATTTTACAACATTAAGTTATTATTCAGCCCTACATTTTCCGTTATGTAGCTTCCAAAATATAAATAGGTAACACTGATATGTTATCATGTTATCATGAGCAGAGCAAAAGTTTTGCAGTGTTGCCACCTTGGTTTTTGAAAAAGAGCAGTTGGACAAGCTAGAAAGGGCTAGATTTAGCAAATTTTGCCATCAAAAGTGCTAAAAATTGTTTATTTGAAATGTAGTAAAGTAAGTAATTTCAGAAAATGCAACAGAGTAATTAAAACTAAGTTATTGAATTGTTAAAAATCGTACCTGCTGAAGCAGAAAAAGTTGATGGCTGATTGACTTCTGCGTTTTTTGCGGAGTTGAAAGAATATTTTAAATTAATCCTACAGTTTTTTATTATTTCAGTTGACACCTTGTGTGAACAGCAAGACTCTCTCAGTCGTTTTAAACCCCATCGTATACGTAGTATGGATATCATTCTTTTTAGCCCCATTTTGTTTATGGATTTAGTTTTAATTAGGTTCACAGAACTATAAATATACACATAACGAAAAGGGCTAGATTGCTCTTTTCGGGCTAAATTATCAAAAAACGAGTTCAACTACAGTAAAAAGTGCTAGATCTAGCCCGAAAAGGGCTAAGGTGGCAACACTGAGCAAAACTGTTTGAGCCAGGTAGAGCTAGACACTTTTTTTTTTCTAAATAACTTATTTACGTCACTCACGATATTGAGTCGCAGTACTGATAAGAAAGACAAATACCAGGGCTGCATTTAGACTAGGAGTAGGAGTATTATTTATATTAGCAAAAACCTTGTACGATCGGCCACACGCCAAAGAATAAAACACACAAGTACCTAATTCATTCTTTACATTTTAATAGTGAACTGATAAACTTTGTTTTCAGGAGTAAGATAACAGAGCTCAAGACAGGAAAATTTTGATAGATATTTATTAAGTATGTGAATCAGCTGCTTCAATACATGAAAGAAAATAACTTTAATGAAATCTATCAAAATATTTATATGATATTGTTATTCGAATTTTGTTTACAGTATCAGTAATAACAGCCTCGGCTGTAAAATATTTTAAAAATTAAAACTTAAAACAATTATATATAAACAATAGGATAGGTTCCGCTTGCATACTACCTTGTTTCTCGCAGTGCGAGAGGGATGGATTCTGGAAAAAAGTCAAAATGACAACTTTTTTCACTAATTTTGTTATTATTAAAAGAAAAGCAAAGGTTCTATGAAATATCTGTCCTGTTAAGAGTTTAATAAAGTTTATACAGAATTTAATACAGAAATAATATGAACGGGTTTTTAAAGCTGTAAAGTTTTAATAGAAACTAGCGGTTTTTTATGATGAAAAACGATATTCTAGTTTTCTATTAAGTTTAAATGCTATGGCTCAAGTAGTTGTGAAATACATTGGCGCTTTTCTCCGGTTTGTCCACTACAGTCCTGTGTACAGTAGCGTATTTACCCTAGAGCCAAAAAGGGCATGGCCCGGGGCGGCAGGCTGTGAGGGACGGCGCGGCGCAAGCTTTGGGCGCCTTTCATAAGCAATCGTTACTGCATTTTATAAAACAAAAGAATAAATGTTGTTTATTTATTTGTGTGTCCTTTTGAGTTTTTTATTCATTATCATATCATCATTCTCAGCCCAAAACAATACACTACTGGATTTCTTTTTTTATTATTGAAATATTTTTGCTTTTTCAGGTTCATTTATGGGGTGGCAAACCTTACAGGCCCAGGCGTCACTGATTGTGTACCATACACCATACAGTAACCGTGTAAAGAACTGCAGGTCAAAAAGTTTTAATAATTAATTTAAATGAGTGATATCTATAAAGACTGTTTGTTACTTCTTAATAATGATAAGAAAAATGTGCTAATTGCCCTACTAAAGCATATTTATAGCTACAAGCTTATTGATAACGCGTCAGTTCGCGTAGTTCCTGGAAAATTTAGCATTTCGCTTTGAGTAGTCCCTGGAGAATATAGCATTTCGCTTTGGGTAGTCCGTGGAGAATTTAGCATTTCGCTTTGGGTAGTCCCTGGAAAATTTAGCATTTCGCTTTGGGTAGTCCCTGGAGAATTTAGCATTTCGCTTTGGGTAGTTCCTGGAGAACTTAGCATTTTACTTTGGGTAGTCCCTGGAGAATTTAGCATTTCGCTTTGGGTAGTTCCTGGAGAACTTAGCATTTCACTTTGGGTAGTCCCTGGAGAATTTAGCATTTCGCTTTGGGTAGTTCCTGGAGAACTTAGCATTTCACTTTGGGTAGTCCCTGGAAAATTTAGCATTTCGCTTTGGGTAGTCCCTGGAGAATTTAGCATTTCGCTTTGGGTAGTTCCTGGAGAACTTAGCATTTCACTTTGGGTAGTCCCTGGAGAATTTAGCATTTCGCTGTGGGTAGTCCCTGAAGAACTTAGCATTTCGATGGTGTGAGTAATGCCTGAAAATTTAGCATTATTCTGGGCTGGGCTAAAAAAATTTCTTGTTCTCTAACATATTTATACGAGTGACTTTTAATCAAACCACAATAATTTTAGAGGTTATTAAGAAACGTCAGTAGAACGCATTTTAAATGTAAAAACAATTAAAGTTTCATTTTAAAAATGTATTAAAAATGTAACTTGGAGATATAATTTTTGGTTACCGTAGCCATTCTCATACGCAACAATTCAAAGTAGTCCAAAATAGTTGGATCAACAATAAAAAAAAATAATACCTTTATCTACCTGTCCCTATAGTCCATCTGCTTTTACAGTCATTTCATTTATTAACAAATTAACTTTAATTCTAGAGGAATCATAACAAAAGTTAGGAAATTATACTAACTACTATTATGACAAAGATCACTATCATAACCCCTTGCTTTATTATCGTCATATCGGTAATTGGATAACTATGTAGTTTGGTCCATAGATAACACAATAATACATGGTATTGATTTGGTCAGCACTTCCGTCACAGGGTAGGTTTTGTTCACGAAGATCATTCCAAAAAACAGCACACAAAAAAAAGTACCACATAAAAAAGAAGATATGCCTTTTTTTGTAGGTACTAAAAGTCTTTCTGCGGCATGAAGGGCTAGTAGGTACCGACTAGTGCTAGTAGGAAGCAGGCCCGTACCCAGGAATAGTGGGGATGGAGGGGGAGGGGATGGAGGGGGGAATGGAGGGGGGAGCAATAAAACTTTTCAGAAAATAAAGTTTCAATAAAATACGTGTTGGCCATTGTGTAATTAAAGTTAAAGTGGTTGACGTATCACCAAGATATCTTAAGGACAGCAAAACTAGGTATACATATTTTGATTTGAAAACCAACGATTTTGGGCAGGGATACGCCACCTAAATCCCCCCGTAGGTAAGTGTCCTTTTTAGAGGAGAGCTGATTTTTGTTTCACTTTTTCCATGTTGGCTGAATATAAAAGTTGTGCATATAGACAAATACTATCTCTACTTATCAGCTTTTCAGGGACCATAAACCTCTAGCCAGTAACCGTAGTTCTAGCCTAGAAATAATATCATCTGACGAAAATATTGACACAACTAAACCCGCGCCGTGTAAGATAGTAGGTACAGTAGGGCGTACCGTACATAAACTTATCTATGAGTAGGGCTGATGCCGGGCTCGACTGTGGAGTGGAAGTATCACCATCTTACTCGCAAACCTCCCCAAAGTTATTCGGGGGAGAGTAAGAGGACAGCATTTTAGTAGTTTATGCTACAAGGGCGAAAAGGAATAAATTACGAGGACGATTTAAAACACGAGCATAGCGAGTGTTTTAAACGTAACCGAGTAATTTACTGCTCTTAAGCCCGTGTACCATACTACGTTTTTCAATGCTAGTGTGAGGAAATAAAACAAATATAATCTTGTGAACTTTAAATTATGATTGGCTCAAAAGGACTGTATCCAGAGCTGTTAAACAGTGGAAAAAAAAGTATAACATTTATGGTACACAGGAAAGGCTGCAGGTTAGCCAGCCAATGTAAAAAAAAATAATAATAAAGCTCTAGGGCAAAATAATCGACTTTCTGTTCGGTTTTGATGCAAAAAACGTGGGCCTTTACGAGCACTTGCAATGAAAAATCTTTTATCTATCTCCATTAGTATTATTTATCACATCTTTCTGAAAATTCAATATTTTCGTCGTCAGGCCTTTTGGGTGTCACTTCTGTTTTGTTTATTATTGCTTGTATTGTATTTTAGTTGTGTGACACCAATATAGCTTTTTCTATTCTATTCTATTCTATACAATCTCTGCCTTATTCTGAGTACTGCCCTGTATAGTATGTACTTGTATATAATTATTAGGCACGAATTACCTTATCGACCGACCTTGTTCGTATCTTTTCGTTTCGGTGGCTCATTCTACGACTCTCTATATCGTATGTATTTGTCGAAGTTGTATTAAAGTATCAGGTGTTTTACAAAACCTTAGCTGTTTTACAAAATAGCTCCGTGTTTACATATAGGACAGCTAAATTAGGTTCAGCTGGATTGTCATTGCGCTACGTTCGACAATACTGCTATCCAACGTTTAATTTGACGCTAGTTTACAAAACCGCTAAACGTTGATCCGCTGCATTAAATAACGCAAAAAGCTTAGAATATTATAGATTATAGATTCTAAGGTAAAACGTCATACGATCTTTGGAAAGATCGAAGAAGGGCCATTTCAAAAGTACCCGGAATAGAAGAGTTTGTATGACTAGATTGATGGATGTGGCATAGGCGAAAGAGGTGTGTCTGGATCGTAGCAGATGGATACCTGTAGTTATACAATCCTTCGTGTTAACGTTAAGCGGTTTACATAACGGAGCTGTTTTGTAAAATATCTGCGACATAATATACAGGATGTTTGGGACATCGATGTAAATATTTTCAGGGATGATAAAGGAAGTGATTTTGAATATTTCTGGCTGAATTTACTATTATGCAAAGTTTTGTAGTTTTCGAGATACGAAAGTTTTTCAGTTTTGTCAACTTAAAATTAAATAACTGTAATTAAAAATTAATAAAAGATTATTTATGGCTAAAAATTATATTTTGTCATTTTTACTGAAATTACTAAAAACATCTGTTTCTTCGTACTGTATTTAGCTTTATTTTTATTTTTACATATTTTTGACTTGTTTTTTGTTTAAAAGAATAAATAAGAAATAATTTTTTAGCCATAAACAATGTTTCATTCTAATTTTAAGTAGAGAAAACTGAAAAATGTCTATATCTCGGACACTACAAAAGTTGTAACAAAACTTTGCATAATAGTAAATTTAGTCAAAAGAGTTCAAAATCACTTCCTCTATCATCTCTGAAAATATTTACATCGGTGTCACAAACATTCTGTATAATACTACTATAAAGCAGCCTAAATACAATTTACCTATGCGTGTATCCCCAGAATGAAAGGGTCCCAAAGGGTGGTTTGATTTTTTTGCTTTTTCGTATTTTCATTTAGGGCCAATGCGGAAAACGATTAAAAAATTGCATGTTGGTTTTGAGTAAATACTGCCACAAGGCGGTTGAAGTTAGAAAAATTATCCGAGTATATTTTTATAAAACTGTATTTTTATAAAATTTTAATGAAAAAAAAACTTTTATTTTCTGTTCTATTTCATTCAAACTAACCATCTGAATAAAAAAAAAACGGCCAAGTGCGAGTCAGACTCGCGTACCTAGGGTTCCGTATCGTAGATGATGAATTTAATTTGGATGTTATTTAAATGGTTAGCATAGTATTGGCATTTTTGTGAGCAGAAAAATATAATCTGTGAGCAGAAATAGCTAATTGATCAGCAACTCATGGCCAGCAAACATTTCAAAATCAATCAGCAATTTATGTCATTCTGGATGGCTGTAATTATTTTTGTACAGCATAATACAATGAGCTGCTCCTGTTTAATAAAATTTTGGTAAGCACTCAGAGGGTAAGCAAAAACATTCATTTTTCATTTTGCAATTGCTTCGGCGTTGCGCAAAGTGCAGCCCCTTCGCCCTTGCGTAAAAAAGCACAGTCACCCATGCTCACCAGGCTGCCCTTCCTCCACGCCTACGGCTTTTTAAGTACATTCTAGGGGTGCTCTGATTCGATTTTGGAACATATTCAACCTATTTTTTGCATAGACATGTTTTCTCTGCTGATCAATCATAAAATCTTGCTGATCAAGTAGTTATTTTGCAGACTGAATGTTTATTGTAAGCAAACTCATGTTATTGTAAGCTGCCTATTTATGATTTAATTTTTGACCATTACCAAAATTATTTGCGGAACAAAGATTGCTGCCTGATTTTTTTTTATTGCAAACAAAATCTTTGTATGCTGACCAAATTATTTAAATGCTGTTTTTTTTGTGGCGCACCAAATTTTATAATTGCTTAACTATTTATTTACTTCTATATAATTTTAGCATTTTTTTTCGTGAATTTCTCTACCGCTATATTTTCTATAATCTACCATGCTTTTTTTCATATTTTTTGATCTACCAGTTTTGGAGATAAGGATACATTTTTTTGTTGCTTTTCGAGGATTTCTCGAATTCATAAAAACAATAAAATATTATACTTTTTTTTTCAATCACTATAGTTTTCCTGTAATTGGCCAGCTATGGTCTATAATCGTCATTTTTTTCATATTTTTTGGTCATCCAGTTTCGGAGATAAGGGAGGGACATACATATTTTTGTGGTTTATTCAAGATTTCTCGAAACCAGTTCCAGTAAATATAGTAAAAGTATATATTTTTACAATAAATTTTTTAATATCTACATTTGATACGCTCACTCTCAGAACATCACATTCCTTATATAAGTCAACTGCTGAGTATTTGAAGGGACGTAACGTACTAACTTTCATGACCAACCAAAACCATAACGTTGCGGGAAAGAAATTACTGTATTTTTTTTTTCCAGCGGAGACATACCTGTTCTGTTAATGAATCCTGAACCACTAATTCACAAACAAATTTCTGACAAAGGTGCTGGATGTTGATCAAGATCTTGCATCATGATTTCAGGGGTGGTCCTGCTGGACAGCATGCTTTCCAGCAGACCACTTTAAAACGATTTTTTCGGGAAAACTGCTTAAGTACAATTTCCCAAAAAGGACCACTAAATCCAACAATTTCAGAACAATTATTTACCAGTAGCAGTATTGAAAAATCTTTTGGTGGTCCTGCTGATGAGCGTGACATGGTTTTTTTGGTATTGTACCGCGGTGATTCCCGAACATTTATTGTGGTACGTACCTTTATGTACTTTTTTCCGGCAGGCTATACATGACATGGTCATGGTCCCCGGGATCCCGGAACGAATATTTTTAATCCCCGGGTCCCGGGAAACTTCAGTTTTATTTACTAAATATTATAATTTATGTATTTTTATCAGTAACACAATAAAATGGGCGCCAAATTTTTTTTTATGGAAGCCGTTCGCTTTTGAGTCAGACTTCTAGGGTTCCGTATTTCATCAGTTTGGGGAAAGTCAGAATATTAAAAAATGTTCGTTTGTTTTGGCCATGGCTTAGGAACTACATTGTTATTCGGTTTTCAGTACATAAAAAATTTAAAGTTTAACGGTGTTACTACAAAACGGTGTTTAACTTTAGACAGTTTAAATCTGTTGCTGTCACTTTTTTACGATATGAAAGAAAAGGCGACAACAACAGATTTAAACACTGTCTAAAGTTAAACACCGTTTTGTAGTAACACCTATTGTTCGTCTATGGTAACACAGTAAAAGTTTAAATGCATGTTTAATGTGGTATGTCCTTATGACGAAACCAAGCTATCTTGCGCATGACATATTAAAAGCCGTATCGGAGTCATCGATTTTCCTCGCTCAATAATGTACGGTTCATTGAAATTATAATATTCTCAAGAAAAAATAAAAAAACTTTTAAACAGTAAAAACGGTGTATATTGTTATCTTAAAGACCGTTGGCGGTGGTTTGGATCCATTCGGTGTAGTAGGAGACGCGAGCGTTGACACCGGGGTAGTCTGGGTCAGCACAGCCAAAGCCCCAGGAGACGACACCGACGACAATGTCTCCCTCGTGGGTGAGTGGGCCGCCGGAGTCACCTTGGCAGGCGTCCTTGCCGCCGCCTACGACTCCTGCGCACAGCATACCGTCCTCGATGTCAGGCCAGTTCTGGTAACCGGGGAGGGTCTTCAGGTAGGCGTAGCGTTCAGCACAGTACTCCTGGTTGATCTGGTTGATTTCAACTTTCTGGAGCTGCTCAGGGCTTGGACCGTTGGACTGTGGAATAAAGTTTAACTTTAGTTTATATGACGGTCGAAGAGATACTGGATGAATTAGAGTTTAGAGGTATGTATTACTTCCTCGGAAATGGCATGTACATACAAAGTGACATTTTGATCATCGTCCAAATTCATATTGGTGGCTTGGTAAGTGATCAGTTTCATGGATCAATAACAATTTTTGTAAAATACGTAAAATGAAATTTCGACTCCCCATAGTGATTCACTCGGAACTGGAAGTGAATTTCTATGGGAAGCCGAAATTTCATTTTACAAATTTCACAAAAATTGTTATTGATCCAAGATACTGATCACTTATCAAGCCTCCAATATGAATTTGGACGATGATCAAAAAGTCACCTTGTATGTATGCCTTACTTTTATGGTACGGGCTCCTACGTGGCTTTGAAAGGGCATTTTGGAAAATTATAAATAATATTAAAAAAAACACACACATCGTCACGAAATGAACCACCGAGGGGGTGTCAGAGACTTTCCCAAGTATATACTGTGATACGGTCTACACTTGGTACACCCACTTTTCACCGACGATTATTACGTCCCAAACGTGATGGATGGTGAGCCCAATCGCCGTACCACAGGCGTAAAAGGTCTAACAGCGCCAAGCACACAGACTGAACACAAATTAAAGTGCACCGTGGGGATTGAACCCACGCCCTCTGGGTTAGCAGGCTAGCGCTCTAGCATTTGACCACAGAGGCACTCACAATACAAAAATAATAATGTGCATTCACGTGCTCACAAATTTTTCCTTCTTTGTGAAGGTCAGCGTCCGAAGCGTGCCCATGAGGATATATGTATATGTCTAGAAATACCACACGGGTGTGTAGAACTCAGCTTTAGTACTCGCCCATATCTCCATTCATATGTTGAACTAGATATAGGCAAGCTTTAAAAATTCTAAACAGTAGCGTTCCTTACATAGAGGGTACCCCAACCGATGCTGGTGAGGGTGGTGCCGTCGGCGAGGTGGTAGTTGGAGCCGGCGATTCGGGCGAATCCGAAGGTGGTGGCGGGAGTTCTCAGCCTGATGAGGGCTACGTCAGCTTCCAGGGTATTGGAGTTGTAGCCCGGGTGCAGAACCAGCTGGATCACGTCGAACTCGGTACCGCCTGAGGACGCGAACGAGGTGCCGAGTTTAACTTTCCAGGAATTGGGGGAGTCACCACTAGAAATAGGAAAGTACGGTTAAATAAAGCCTAGCACTACATTTGCCTTCATGACATAATTTTCTCCTGTCTTGTATTTTTTATCTCTTTATTTAATTAGAGCATAGGCTTACTTTTTACATTAGTTGTTTGTAAGTAACTAATATTAAGAAAAAAAGACATGATCTTGTTAAGTTTCTTGCCCTTCTTCCTAGCAAGACTAATCGAATGGGCGGAGTTAGGCACATATTTATTATATGTATTGCATATATTTATAATATTATTTATTCCTTATTACTTTAATTTTTATTTTATTCAAGTGTATTTTTTTTATAAAATTTCAGTAAACTTAAACTTCATTATTTCCTTGTGTATTTCCCCATATTATTATTTATTATATAAAACTTTTACCTGTAGATATAGATTATTTAATTATATTACATTAAAACCGATCTGTAATAGTACCGTGTATCTGATATACCTACATTACATAAATAAGTATATTTCATTTCATAAAATTTCATTTCGTTTCATTTAATTCTTTGAATGGTAACGATCCTGTCTTGAAATGGGTTTGAATTTAAAAGTTTTAGTATTTTTACTTTAACTTTTTACTTTTTTTATCATAACATTAATGACATATAAATGCAATTAGAAATAAATATATCGTCACGACATGAATCCCCAAGTGGGTGTCAGAGGTGTCCCGAGTTTGAACTGTGAAATGCAAGTCACAGTCCACACTCGGTATACCCGCGTTTCACCGACGATTATTACGTTCTAAAGTGATGAGTCGTGAGCACTATCGCCGTATTTCGGGCACAAATACATGCTTTTTAAGATGTACAGGTTTCCTCATGATGTTTTCCTTCACCATTCAGCAAGTGATAAGTAAGAATAAATACTGTGCACATAATTTCCGGAAAACTCATTGGTGCATACCCGACCGGGGATCGAACCTGGATCTCAAGATTGAGAGGCCAGCGTTCTGCTCCTGAGCACTTTATATGATCTGTAGCCTAAGCATGAAAATATGAAAAACATCTCCGCATTGTTGCGTTTCAAACTACTTCAAAATCGTATGGAATCTGGGAAACCGCTCTAAGCGGACAGTAGCGGAACTAACAGCTACGTATGGCAACCTAAGTTTAGTTTCAAACGCAACTATACGATGTTTTCATGCTTAGGCTACTGAGTAAAAATAGTTCCGGCGAGACCATAGACTTAGGATGTATATCTTACTTAGATACTTAGATGTATATGTGTTAGGATGTATACCCTAAGTATATGGGCGAGACGGGTAGAGAGAAATAGGTAACAGAAATAAAATTAAATAGACAGAGACAAAGACGTAAGACGAACTTCAGAGGCGCCATAAATTTTGGTGTCATTTATACAATAGGTATCTCTCTTGTACGTACATTCGTGTTAGGATTAAAGACTTCACCCGCGCTAAATATCTTTGATAGTTTTATAAGATATATATACGAGTATGTTTATTATAACCTAACACACGTGTCTAGTCTTGTGTCTTATAGTTATATCTTATCATAGCGTAAATGTCATTTCAGAAACATATAAGAAAGTTTATCATACTGTATAAACGTAGACCAATTGTGTCTTTTCGGCGCAACATGACTTAGATTATTTGACAGGACTAAACTTAATTTAAGCGTTCCGTCTTTTTCTTTTTGTATCGAAAAGACAAAGACATAACGCTCAAAATAAGGCTAGTCCTGTCAAATAAGTTGTGTTGCGCCGAATCAACACCAATCTTTCGTATTGACAAACAATGTTAAAATTACTCCTAATGCCAAGAAAATTATGATACAGAAGGGCACTCCATACGAAAAGTGTAATTTTGTGAATCGCCTCATAAAGAACCGTCTGGGCAGTATGACAGATTGGAATAAAGTACAATACTTACTCGTAGCAGTGACAGGCGGAGAGCACAACTACTTCAGTGAGGAGAGCACCTCCACAGGCCTGGTACCAAATGATGTTCATCCAGCCATACTGCATGTTGGCCATGTATGGCCATTCGGCCACGGTGGTGGGCTCGCCACCAACGATACGCTGAGGGTTCCTCGGCACCGCTGCTCAACAAGACACAATTTATTTTTTGATACTTTGACAAACGAGAAACAATGCAGTGTGTCAACTGTCAGTCAATTTAAATTCGGAGAAAAAACAGCGACGGACTAATAGTGTGTATGACGTATGTCTTTGCCTGTGGTCAAATCAGCCTCTTAATTGGAAGCCTAGTTGTTAATTAAATAGCGGCATCCAATTAAATCTACAGGATAAAAGCCCAACGATTGAACGCAACGTTAAAGAGCGGTTTAGCAGCCGAACTATGAAAAACCCGTCTTTTTCTAATTAATAGAAATAGAACACTTATGTTCAAAATATAACACAAATATACTCAATAGTTATTCAACAAAACTTTAATTATTACCTATGTATGCTGCCATAGCAAAGTTTCCATTAGAATATGACATAGCCAAAACAAAAACCAGTTCCGGGCGTGGCTTATTCTATTTTACGATAGCGCGTGGGGGGAAATTCGTCCCGGTCTCTAAGTTCGCGTCACCATAGCAAAAATACGAATAGAGTGGACGAGGCAGGGTCAAAAGTAATACGTATTTTATTTTATCTAATTTATTACTGTATTTCGATCATCGTCACACGGCATTGATCCTACTTGCTATCACGTCGGGACGTAAATTTATTATGGTCGGCTAAAAGTGGTTTTTTGAGTGTTTGATTTATCAGTTGACCCTCGGAACATTTCAGACACTCCTTTAGAGATACATAATAATATTGTGGCGGTTAATTGTCACCATTACCCATTCTTTAAATATTTTTCGCCCGTTGAGCTGGTTTTACACTTGCGGGAAAATAAATTGGACCAAAAATTTCTTTACAAAAAATTTTTACTAAAGTTGTTATTACAAAAAGTGGAAACTAACAAATATTCTCGGAAGGAATGCACCACGTCACTACCTATCTCACTGTAGCCTATATCAATTATGCCTCTCTCATTCAACCACGTTTAACTGCGTTCCTATCTCATTCCAACTCATTTTAAATAGCGTCACTATTTATCTCACTCTAACGCGTGTTAAATGGCATTTCTAATGAACGTCAAATATTTTTACTGCCCGCCACTCTTTCATTCTAAATTCTAATTATTTTAAAAAATACGCAGCTCCTTTGGTAGTAAAATAGCAATAACTTTTTTTTCAAAAGTAATACACAGAAATTGCCAGATCATTTGAAAAACAATATTTGATGAGCCGTTATTTAAGACAATTTGCAAAACTAACATAGGACATTTTTTTTCAGGGTGTGGTATCGAACTAACCTAATTACAAAAAATTGCTCATAAATTGGGTTTTTATTTTTCTTCCTGATGTAACAGCATTTCAAGGTTTATTTTTGACTTTATCAATAGCATGACTATTCAGAGTTGCGCAACAAAAATTTTATTCTTAGAATTTAGAACTGGTTAGCTTTGACTCTCAAAAATCTATTCGAATTTATAAAAGTACCATCAACTCGAAGACTATCTGCTTTTTGCTGAGGTCATAATTTGATATTCTGGTCAGTCATGAGCTGGCCTACCAGCCTTCCAAGGGAAAGAGTTGACTTTTGGGACACCTGTTTACCCTTGCGATAAATCGCCAAGTGTTTGAAATGTTCAGGTCTCTTTACGCAAAATGAAAAAACAAAACTCTTTTAGGATTAATTTGTTGTCCCTATGTTTGTCTGTTTGTCCGTTTGTCTAGGCAATTTTTCTGGGTAAAATCAATAAATGCTAATATTTACAGCCCTGTAAAATATACATATTATAACGTTTTTATGGCCTTTTGTTTAACTTTTTCATACAAATTTTCTCCTTATGAAAATATAGAGATCAACACTTTACATAATATTTTGCGTTTGAAAGAAAGCACAGAAAGGAACTCTAGAACAAATAATGTAAAAAATATTAAACCATATCTTTCTATTCTAAAGGGATTAATAATTTACTGTTTGTTCAATGTGGCGATAGCTTTGTTTATTATTTTTTTCTTTCTTTGTTACAAAGATAACAAATATTTTCATACAACGTTTTCCTTAAGGGCTATTTCTCCGAATTTGTAACAAAATATTAAGAAATAATTATAACGGTAAAGTACAACTTTTAGCTAAGACAATTTATTGTTAAAAGTTTGCTATATGCATAAACATATTTTAATGATATTATGGTATCTTCAAAATAATTGGGTTTTCCATAAGCGTGATATCAGATTATTTAAGAAATTTACGGCTGGTATCACGACGACGGATAAGCCAATTATTTTATTACTATTGTAATATAATTAAAAATATGTTAATGCATACAGCAGACTTTTAACTATAAGTTTTCTTAACTAAAAGTTGTATTTTTACTTATTGAAATTGTATTTCTCATCAAGAAGTGCAAAATGACAAGATATTCAAAATAAGTTAATTGAATTTGTGAAATGGTTTCAGGTCAAAACAGTTTTCCATGAAACGGTAATTGTTTATACTTAGCAAAGTGTGTAAACTTAGTCATCTTAACATGAACGACGCCTGTATTTCTGTCTTTTTTATTTCCGGTATAGATAAAAATATACAAACTTGTTAAACTTTGCGTAAAAACGAGGCAATATTGACGATATCCTGACAGCTATTATGATGGTGTTTTACCAAATTTTGCTTTTTGGGCTGTATAGAGACGTAGTTAGATGTCACTAGAATATACTCATGAAAAAAGATATGAAGAAAATAAGCTGTAGACTTCACATTCGGTTTATAACTATTGTATGAATTTTAAGAAAAATACAGGGGTAAAGGGACCTCTTAAGGAAAACCTTGTATTAAACTATTTGTTATCTTAGTAAAAAATAATTCAAGGAAAAAAATAAACAAAGCTATCGCCACATTGAACAGTAGATAATTAATCCCTTTAGAATAGAACAACATGGTTTTCATATTTTTTACATTATTTGTTCAACAATTCCTTTCTGTGTTGACTTTTAAATGCAAAATATTATCTCAAGTGTTCATCCCTACATTTTCATAGTGAGAAAATTTGTATGAAAAACGTAAAAAAAAAACGTAAAAACCTAAAACGTAATATAAATAAAAACGTCAAAAGTATGTTGTTACAGCTCTATAGAGGGCCGTTTATATTGGTATTTATTAATTTTACCCAGAAAAAATTGTCTAGACAAACGGACAGACAGACAAACATAGGGATAACAAATTAATCCTAAAAGAGTTTCATTGTTTTCATTTTGCGTAACAGAACCTGAACATGTACCGACAGGATTATCTACGATCTAGTAATTTTGCCATGCACTGTAAATATTTCAAAATAAATTTCTATATTTTAAATGCTTGGCGATTTATCCCAAGTAAGTGTACCTATATAATTTGCAAAAAACTTCACTTATTTGGACCTGAAATGGTGAGCCAATACTACAGGGTAATTTCACGAAAAGGTCATTGACCTTTGTTACAGATCTCAGTAAGTATAAGTAAATTAATTTGGGTTTCAATAACGATTACAAAATTATTCTTTTAGAGTAACATATATTATTTTCCCGCATAAAAGTATGAATTCATTCCAAATTCATTCAGTTTTGTTGTTATGACTATGGCACGATGTAGCTAAATCACTCATACGCATATTTTGTTGAGTTTTTAACGGCAGGAATATGATGCTCCTCGAAATATTACTTTATAAAATTAATTTCAATGTGTTTTGAAGTAGTTTTGGGAGATATTTATAGCTTGCAAAAAAGGGCACAGGTTCCACGTCTTACGGGCGCCAACGCTAGGCGTAGACTGACAATATCTTGCTGCCGCTGACTGCATCAGTGGATTTACGTATTTTTGGAAAAAGGGGGTGCTTTTTTTGACCCGAATAACGTGGTATTTGGAAAATGAATAGATATCATTCACACTAATTTTATTTAAAAAAAACCAACAAAATCGCGAAAGCGATACCTGAAACAAAATCGATAAAAAGTGTGCAATAGAGGGTTACAAAAAAATTCATTGACAGTACAAATATGAATCGATTAACGTGGTTTGTGGAAAATGAATACCTTAAAGTTCAACCAAAAACATGTATTTTTTTTATGGCTATACGTAACCTAATTATTGCAACAAAATCATCCGAAAGCTGACATTTTATTTCTGTTTGTATTTTCGATCCCCTTAAATTAGAGTTTTAAAGATTTAAACTTTTTAAATTCTAATTCACAGAAACCAATGGAAATTTTGCGATAACAGTTTACACAATACCTATATATAGGTGATAAGGTTTTGTTGAATAACTATTGAGCAAATTTTCAATTTAAGTGCTCTGTTTCGATTGATTAAAAAAGGCGGATTTTTCACAATCCGGCTGCTAAACCGCCCGTCTGCTACACACAGCACATTGTGTTTCATTTTCAACCGTAATAGGTAGTAAGTTGAAATTTTCACATAATAAGAGTACTTGTTACTTGTGTTTTGTTTAATTGTTACGTAATCTGCTGGGCTATAGACTATGTGGTTCGGTTTACATGTATAAATAGGCACATGATAGTAACAATGAAGGGTTCAGTCGACTTACCCAAGGCGGCCCCAAGGATGGCTAACAGGATGAAGTAACGCATCTTGCTCGTTGCAGGATTCTCCTCACCACTGAATACCATAACAAATACATTAACTTATATAGTATATTTTTATCACTAATTATTTTTGAATCTTTGATTGATTATCGCTGCCTGACATTAATTTATAATATCTGATTAAAAAGATTATTGCGTCTACAAAGTGGGTTTTTGGTTTTTTTATCATGTTGTTTTAGGGTCCTGTTTAGTTTTGTGGTCCTGTGTCGAATGTTTTTAGTACAACGCATTTAA
The DNA here is from genome assembly GCA_934047225.1 of Ypsolopha sequella. Classification (NCBI taxonomy): domain Eukaryota; kingdom Metazoa; phylum Arthropoda; class Insecta; order Lepidoptera; family Ypsolophidae; genus Ypsolopha; species Ypsolopha sequella. Next base: position 23,407,398 of record OW203984.1, on the reverse strand, counting down.
GGTTTAGAAAGAAATAGAAATCCGAAAACATGGAGACTGCCTTTATGTCCGTGCCATTTTTTATTTTTACGAGTTAATTTATTTTACCCTGCAAATATTTTATATATTTTTTCCTGAACTTCTGATTATATTACATATTTATATTTTTTTAATTTGCTGTGCGCTTTTACCACCAGGAAGTGAGTTGCAACGTACATTTCACGGATAAGGACTTCATGGTTGGAAAGAAGTCGGAAAATTAGGTAGATTTGATGTGAAATGATGACTAATAACTAATAAGTATCAAATACTTTGCAATGCACACCTGGTATTTACGACGCCAGTAAAGCCGATTCTGAAGGCTTTAATTTTAGTTTTAGTGCTGTCAAAACTGAATTTTTCCAAAGTAATTTAGCTTCTATTTGTAACAATTATGAACTGTTTTGCAATAAAGAAAATTTAGTTTTGACAGCACTAAGACTAATATTAAAGCCTTCAGAATCGGCTTTAGTATCGCTAAGTCGCGGGTCTATAGGCAACAACGTCGTGTTGGTCAAATTATAACCATTTTTGTAGTTAATATTACTTCTATAATAGATACCGACATGCGACTACCTATATAGTGAAAACACTTTTTATGCATTTGCGTTACCAGTAGCTTATGTATGAAAACATCTCCGAATCGTTGCTTTTGAAACTAAACTTAGGTCGCAATACGTAGCTGTTAGTTCCATTACTGTCCGCTTGGTTTCCCAGATTCCATACGATTTTGATGTAGTTTGAAACGCAACTATACGGAGATGTTTTCATGCTTAGGCTACTGACTGCTACTACTGACTGTTACTGCTGACTGCTACTGCTGTAGCCTAAGCATGAAAACATCTCCGTATAGTTGCGTTTCAAACTACATCAAAATCGTATGGAATCTGGGTAACCGCGGGGCACCTTGTCCTGAGGCAAGTAATTATAAATTTATATTGATAGCAAATGACACATTTCTAAACAGCCTTCACTCAAGTGAAGTCACACGAGGGCTAATGAAAGTTGCAGCCTTTTCGTAAAAATATTCATCATCATGAGGTTTTTTAGACCAAACGTTCGAAAATATGGCTTATTAAACCTAGATCTCGAAATAGTTTTCGAATTAACACACCTTAACATAATTTAATCTATGCCTATTCTTGTATTTCAACCGGTGGTATAGTATAGACGATACCAAGCTATCTTGCGCATGACGTATTGAAAGCCGTATCGTAGGACTGGTTACAGGCAGTTGTATAGAATCATCATTCGTCTCTGTTACCGACTTCCGTAAATTTACCGGACGTCTCTGGGCAGACTGACGTTTCTGCTATGCGAGCACGTACGCGTCGATTAGATAAATTTGACAGATAGAATAGATACATTCTAAACGATTACCCTTATTACAATGAAATAAGAGTTACATTTTTATTTATCGAATCGATGTCCAGTCGATATTAAGTTCATGCTAGTACCCATACCACAAAAATGTTGTGCCCATACGTAGCTGTTAGTTCCGCTACTGTCCGCTTGAAGCGGTTTCCCAGAATCCATACGATTTTGATGTAGTTTGAAACGAAACTAAACCGAGACGTTTTCATGCTTAGGCTACTGGTTGATCAGCTCGATTTCCACTTTCTGGAGCTGCTCAGGGGTTGAACCGCCAGACTGTGGAATCAAATTCAAGTTAAGTTTATATAACATACTTAATAGTACGAATTTCAATTGTTGTAGCATACCGTAGCGCATAACGCTGAAGCATTATATTCTCTGGCTGAAGTCTGTGTTTTTGAGACAAAGCTTTCAAAAGCTCGTCCGGGCGAAACGGAAACGGTTATAAGAAATCGCGTCTAAGTGTCGTTTTTGTTTGGTTACCAAGTTTTCGAGTCAGTTCCGAAATAATTTATATTAAATAAATAAAATAATTAAAAATCATTTATTACAGAACTTGGTTCAATAAATTACAAAAAAAAATTTCAATATTACAATACAATACAATACAATATAGCTTTATTGTCACACCACAAAAGAAAAAGAATACAATAAATTGAACTTAAAAATACGAGTACAAAGGGTAAGTACAAATAGGCGGTCTTATCGCTTAAAGCGATCTCTTCGAGACAACCTTTAGGTGGAAAAAGAAATTACATTAAGATTGCTGAAAAGGCGGTGTATATTTAAAATAAGGTATATAAAGTAGAAGCCAAGTTATATAAATAATAATACATACTAATCATACATATACCTACATATACAAGGTGAATTTGTGAACATCGTCCAAATTCATACTTGAGCCTTGGTAAGTGATCAGCATCATGAACCAATAACGATTTTTGTAAAATTCATAAAATGAAATTTCGACTCCCCATAGTGATTCACTCAGGACTGGGAGTGAATTACTATGGGAAGTCAAAATTTCATTATACAAATTTCACAAAAATTGTTATCGATTCATGATGCTGATCACTTACCCAGCCTCCAGTATGAATTTGGACGATGATCAAAAAGTCACCTTGTATAAATAATTATTTCAAACATAATAAATACATTTTCAATGCATGTGCTCGTAAAGGCCCACTTTTCATGCATCAAAACCGAACAAAAAGTCGATTATTTTGCCCTAGGGCTTTATTATTATTATTTTTTTTAAATTTGTTTACAATGGTTGGCTAACCTGCAGCCTTTCCTGTGTACCATAGACGTTATACTTTTTTTCCCACTGTTTAACGGCTCTGGATACAGTCCTTTTGAGCCAATTATGATTTAAAGTTCACAAGATTATATTTGTTTTCATTTCCTCACACTATGCATTGAAAAATGTAGTATGATACACGGGCGTAAAAGCAATAAATTACTCGGTTACGTTTAAATCGTCCTCGTAATTTATTCCTTTGCGCCCTTGTAGCATAAACTACTATTATTACTTGCACGGTTATAATTCAGAGCTCTGAAATTAAGTTTCAATAAAAAATTTAAGACCCTTAGAGTTTCTACGTCTGGCTGTGCTGCTTTATATTCGATTAAAAAGCAGTCTGTGAGAAATTCGAGATTATAGGTACTGAGAGCTACGGGAGGAGTTCACATCACTGCATCAATTTATTTTCTCCCTTTCTCAGTTATCCATTACTACAGGTTGAACGAGATTACTGCCTACAATTTCTCACATGACTTCTCTTTACAACTTCTATTTTTAGGTCTTTATAATTTAGATTATTGTTGTGAATGATATATGAATATGTTAGGAAGCTTTTCTGGTTTAGGGGTGGAGTCTTTGTGGACTATGGTTTTTGAGATACGTCTGGGGCCACGTGTGGAGTTGACCCTGATGGGAAGCCTGGTGTCACGTTGTAATATTTAATTTATCATACCGTACTTCAAACCATTACAATGCCAACCCCCTCTCTCTCTACCATGCTCCCGCGCATGTCCCCGCGCGGCTCTCGAGTCATTTTTCTTCCGGCAGCACGCCAGTCGCTTATACCACCTCAGCACGACTCCATGCTGCCCTTTGGCGTGCCAGCCGCTATCGCGATAGCGATAGATTACGCCCTAAAATCGCAGTTCTTGTGTCCCCATACTTTGGGAAGCAAGTCTGGGACTCACCATCTGGACAGATTCTCAGCCGGTCCACCTAATCTACGAGGCGTCGTCATCTCTTCCCTTGACGGAGCTGACGCCTACATCTGAACAGGACTACTGGCTGAGCATCCTTGACCTCTGACCTAGAACTACGGCGGCTGCGGTCTCATTGTCGGGACCCCCAAGTACTTCCACTCGACTAGGGGAGTACTTGACCGTAACGAGCTACAACAAAGAACTGATCAGTGTGTAGGGACTTCGACCTACCGCGACCCTTTTGATCTCTTCACTTTTTATCTTAAAATATATGTATAGAGCTTTCTTATTGTTTTATTTATTCTTAATTAACTTAATTTCTTAGGCCTCTTCTAGGCAACCTTGTATGTTACTTTAAAAACGTAACACTGGCTCTAAACTCGCGCTGAAGCAGGGTCGGCGTGTCCTGCATCAGGGGTTCCTTAGGCCATACCTGCAGAGGGTTCAGTCCAATCGTCAAGCTTAGAAAATTAGAAATTGACTTGATCAAGTCGTAGGAGTGATGAATAAATGCTTCGGAGGAAGTTTTTGCGAATGTATGAATGAGTAAATTCTAGGTACTTTAGGTTCTAAGGAATAGTCTATGTTGCTCGGAGGATTTTGCTGAAGCGTTGTTATTTTGTGTAATAACGTGAGGGTAATTATTTCGTTGGTTAGGGAGTGTACCCTCTAAATCTGTAGGGCCCCCAATTCAATCTAGACTCATCTGGGCCTAGAATCCCCTCAAATACTAAGCATCTAGCTAAATCACCGTAGCGCTTGCATCCAGCGATCGTCGAATACCTACCCCCTTTCAAACTCAAACAGCTGCAACGTTATATTTTACACACACGCACAATTTAATCTATTTTCTGATATTTAAAGCGTCGCGCGCAAATCTACGAAGTTATGAAAGTGTTATTCCTGGGTCCCACCGGACAAGTCAGACTTACCCCCGGTTTCTGAAAGGCCAATCAAAGTTAACAGTAGATTAAAAAAACTTTAACCGCAAATAACGGTGAAAATAAAGCATATATGAAGTCTGAATAGTGATGAATCAATAATTAACTTAGTTAATTTTTGATTTCAATGTAAAATTCCCACTTTTTCTGGCTTAATCCGCAGATAATAATTTTTTAATCTACTGTTAACATTGATTGGCCTTTCAGAAACCAGGGGTTAGTGTGGGGTCCACAGTTATTTTACATCACTATGCATGTTAACCTAACTTTTAGTTTCTAAATTTTTTAAGCATGTTATGTATAGTGTAAGCTTTTTTGCTAAATAAAGGTATATTGTATTATATTGTATTCGTTAAACGTCTCACAGAGTGTCAAATCAAAAGAGTTCTTCATAAGACATAAATCATAAATAAATTCATAAATCATATTGTGTTCGTTTACCTATGGATTTTCAATGGCGAAAGCCTTGAACTAAAGCAGCATCCAGTGTACAGCTAAGTCGTATCAATTTACAAATAACTTGTACATTTGTTTTCCTTGAATACTTTATATTCCATTGTTGAACTATGATTTTAATTATTTTAAACATAACCGTTTTGTATCACAACGTATGGGTCCTAACAGAAGGCAAAATAGACGGTCACATTTCAGTAATTTCCAAAATCAGTAATTTCAAAGTCAAATAGAACTTTCAAATTCGTCTAAAACTTCCAAAAAAAATACGCAATACAGTTCGAACCTTTATCTAGGTCTTCCACGCATGTGTTACATGATCAGATAAACTTTGGTCGATAGAAATAATTCACGAACACAGCATGTAATAAGACCTTTCAAATCATGCCATTTCCATAATTCCACTCTTTTATTAACGAAACATATCTGGTAATATTGCTATTTAAATTTTCTAGGTCGACCACGTAAGTGGGTTTTAATAAACATATCCCTTATTTTTAAACAATTTAAAAACCGATAAAAACAACGAAAAAGTACAAAAGTGTGGTTATTTTATTTACGTAAAGAAAAGACAGAGAGTCACTCTTCTGGGATAAGAGCGCCTTAATTATCTTTAATTAACAAGTACTTACCGAGTACTTTTATTAATAACCTATTAATTAATAAGGTCGTCTTTTTATTTTATTACATGGGGACCCAGCATGCGGATACTTTTTTCATCCCCAAGAGTTCGTGTAAATTTGTTTATGTTAGTACCTACCTAATATTATTTTTCAATAGTGGTTTTAATTTAAATTTATTTTTGTTTCTGGAAAATTGTAATTGGTGTGTATTTTTTATATATACATATATTTTTATTTTATTTTATTGTTATGTCGTAGTTGCTTGTATATTGTGCATCACCTACCGAAATTTATGTTTAATTGTAGATGATACAGGATCAGCTGAAAATCAGCGCTGTGTAGACATGTTTTACCATGCTCACAGCATATGCTGAGCTGTCTCCTTTTTGTTTAATGTATTTTTGTGTTTAATTATGTTGTGTTACTTTTATGTGTTTTTTTTTAGACAAATAAACTTTTTCTGTTTCTATTTCTATTAAAGTGCTATGCACACTACCAGTCGAAATCTTTGTTTCTTCGGCTATAAAACGTCCCGTGACACGACGATCTGCTAAAACAATTTTTTTCGGCTTTTTTAACCATTTCTTCGGTCACTACCGTTGTTGTAGAATACGGCGGAGCATATACTCCTAAAGTATCCTGTCTTGATTAACTCGTTCCGCGGTGAAATTTTTCAAGCACAGATACTTGATAACCGCGCGCAATTATTTACTTTCCATTTTCGACAACACGCTACGACAGCCTGCAGGCAAAAAACTTCCAATTATCAATAAACAAAAGATAATCAAATTGTTTCCTTTTTTTAAAATCTTATCAATATTCAAACTTTTCCAGCCAGTATTTACTTTTTTTGTTTCAAAAGAGTTTGTACCTCATCATCATGAACGCCTTATAATGAACGCCTCTCTATTACTGAAAGTTAAATATCTCATCCAGTGATGATGAAATAATACTGTTTCTTTTCCTCGCAATCGAAGTGAAAAGTAGAGTGTTGAACTCGACTTCAAACTAGCCATATTACCTCGAACTATAGCTGCCTTTTATATCTAACAATCTACTATTATGTCGTTGATGTTAGAAGCTAATTTGGTAATATTTCCCAAATTCGCCATCAATATAGAACATTGAACCTCCCTATAACATCTATAACTGTCAAATATAAACATTGAATATCTTATGTTCGTATTTTTGCAAAGTAATCGAAAATAACATTTTAGGAAACCATAATAGCTTCAAGTCCAAAAAAAAGGGCTCCCCGGAAAAGAGAAAGAAAATTCAAGGTTTTTTCTAAACCGTAAGCATACCCGATTTCTTAGCGATGCTTGCCTTCCAAAATTCCTTTCATAAATTTTTTTCTTGTCTTCGCGTTGACACAACAGCATAATTGAAGTAAAATTAATAGGAATGAAAATTTATCAAAAAAAAAAATGCTTACTGTTGCAATTAGCAAGAGCTACAATGCCTTCTCTATCAGTGGCGTCGGAACACCAGAGCAACAGAAGCATATACGAAAATATGAAGCAAGAGTAGAGGCTCGTCTGAGGATACTGGTCAAAGACCTAAAAAGGCCGTGGTATAGTCCCCAGTTACAGCCAAGAACAAGTAATGGTGCATTCACAGATCTTTATTAGTAGTTTATGCTACAAGGGCGCAAAGGAATAAATTACGAGGACGATTTAAAACACGAGCGTAGCGAGTGTTTTAAACGTAACCGAGTAATTTATTGCTTTTACGCCCGTGTATCATACTACATTTTTCAATGCATAGTGTGAGGAAATGAAAACAAATATAATCTTGTGAACTTTAAATTATAATTGGCTCAAAAGGACTGTATCCATAGCCGTTAAACGGTGTAAAAAAAGTATAACGTCTATGGTACACAGGAAAGGCTGCAGGTTAGCCAACCGTTAAATAAATTAAAAAAATAATAATAATAAAGCCCTAGGGCAAAATAATCGACTTTTTGTTCGGTTTTGATGCATAAAAAGTGGGCCTTTACGAGCACATGCATTGAAAAATAATTTATAAAGCGTATCTCCATAAACGAAATAGTTGTACCAAACATCGGTTCCTTCTTTTTCGTTTTTTTACGGTTTACAAGATTAAATATACCGTAAAAATCAAATTTTTATTTAATTAAGTGTCAAATTGGATGCTAACAGAGATCAAATTTCGTTCGAACAACGTAAATTCGAAGATAATCATGAGTTTGACAGATTTTTAAAAGATTGCTTAAATATTTAGATGGTAGGTTTCTTGCAACAAAAAATCATGATTCTCGTGATTAAATTATATCTCTACTTAAAATTTAAAATTTGTCACGAACAACTCAGCAAGTCGCCGAAACTGTAAACATTATTTATACTTATCTTACAAAATGCATTAAAGTACTGTCCATTGTGCTGTTTTAGCCTGAAGATGTCGATAAAATCGATGAAATCCATAGCGTGACCGTTCATAAATATATTAGTTTGTTCCACTAATCATGAGGATGGACCTGTGACCCCGAAGGGCGGTGGACCCCACACTGGACAGATAAGAAGCATATGGGAAGCTGTCCGGGAGCTTATCAAATGTTCCTGCAAGGCAGGCTGCATCGAAGGAAACCGCTGCTGGTGTCGTGCTGCCAACATTCGATGCAATCCGTGCTGCATGGGGTGCCATGGAAAGTGTCGAAATGCCAGTGAAAGGTATATTTCAAAAGAAAGGCATATATAAAAAAACTCATTTCATAATCTTTTCTCTTTTCCGCATTTTTTATCAAATTGTGCAAAAACATATTTTTACTCCTAATTTTGTATTTAGATTGGAAGACAAAAGCGAAGAAGATAATGCAGACGAACCTGCTGTTGGCTGAACCTGCTGAGTAAATCAAGTTGGGGATGATTTCATCCGACTTGCCATGGTCGAAATATCCGGAAAAATATACATTGGATGACAACTTTAGATGATGTCCTATTTTTCAAAAAATAGGTCTTCCAGCCAATATTTGGGTCGCATCGAGTTGGGGATGGTTTCATTCGACTCGCCATTCGGAAAAACAAACTTCATCACCACACCTTCCACTGGCCTTGATTTAGTCCTAGATGAGCGCAGGTGGCTATCAAGCTCGAGTGGCACAGCCTCCAGATACTTCCGTCGATTATTGAAGATAGTGGTCGAAGTTAGTATAGGAGAGCAGAAAGATTGTGTCCAAAAGGAAAGGCTTGAGCAAGGACAGTAACTGAGTAACCGTCCAAGACACATCTGGGGGTCTAGCATAGCAGACCATATCGAAATTTAACCGGTCGATACAACATGTCTATCCCTCTCGAGGTAGATCAACAGAGTGAGTGAGAGCACTATAACACGCGCTATCGAGCTCGATATGGTTTGCTATGTTAGACTAGCTGGCTCCCAGCGCCCGGCGCGACGCGACTAGTTGAATCACAAGTTCGAGGAGAGTGACATACTGTTTAATCGCGAAAACATCGTGTCACGCTCCTCGTACTGTGATTCAACTAAGTCGCGTCGCGCGCGATTAAACACTGTACTACACATGACTTGGACAGCCCTTCTATTTCAGCAGTATAGAAAAAAGTTGTTATTAGTAGTAATAATAATTAAAGATAATATATTTATGATTTTTATCTGCAAAAATTCTCCAAGGAAGTCATTCTTTTGTTTTAGTTTTACAAAACGAGAAGTTTTGAATTTAGATTTAAAAATTACATTTAGATTCGAATGCCAGCAAGGGTCAATTCTCCGGATTTGTAACAAAATATGAAGAAATAATTATAACGACCAAAATACATATTTTAGCTAAAAAAACTTTTATTAAAAGTTTGCTATATGCATAAACATATTTTATACTATCTTTAAAATAGCTGAATTTTCCATAAGCGTGATATTTGATTATTTTATGAATTTACGGCTGGTATCACAACTATGGGAAAGACAATTGTTTTATAGCTATTGTAATATCATTAAAATATGTATATGCATAAAGCAAACTTTTAACGATAAGTTTTTTTTTTAGCTAAAAGTTTTATTTTGGCTGTTATAATTATTTCTTAATATTTTGTTACAAATCCGGGGAAAAAGTATTAAGCCAGTATTACAAATGTTGCAATAATGCTATAATGAAATATTTAAAATCAAATAATATATAATTTTTAGACTTAACTGTCTTTCATTTCAATATAACATATATAAATGTTGCACGCAGCGATGGCAAGAGGCCCGACGGTATGACAATCATTCCTTGGAAATACGGCAAGTCACTGGTGTGGGACGCAACATGCGTTGACACTCTTGCTGCGTCCCACATCCAAGTCACGGCTGCCAGGGCTGGCGCAGCAGCGGCAGCGGCCGAGGGATCCAAAAGGCGCAAATATGCAGAGCTCAGTTCTGAGTACATGTTTGCGCCTTTTGGAGTCGAAACCCTTGGGCCATGGGGTCAAGAGGCTAAATGTCTTTTTAAAGAAATTTCCTCGCGGCTGGTTGACGTTTCGGGGGACCCAAGAGCTGGCGCATACTTTGGACAATGCCTTAGTTTGGCAATCCAAAGAGGAAATGCTGCCAGCATTCTGGGAATCCTGCCACAAGACGGCGGCGATCTGGCAAACATTTTTTACTTAGTTAAATTTTCTTTAGGAGATATTTTAGTTTTATAGGTAAATTTGTAAGGTTTAATTTTAGTTTTATTTCATGTTATTTAAGTTTTTATGTTTCTGTTAATAACAAATAATTAGGATACAATAAATCTAACTGCCAGCCCTCAGATCTCCAGGTAGCCATATATATAAATATATATATATGTATATACATAAAAACACGATATTAAAAAACTCCAGATATATTTCGACAAATTATTTATGTCCGCATTACTGGATTCTTAGAGCATGTGCCAAACTGGATTGATTAAATTTATAATAATATATCTATGCAATTATTTAAAATAAAACACTTTAATAGTAAAAAAAGATTATATTGTAAAGTTAGGCGTTTGCAACAATCCATTCAGTGTGATGGGAGACACGAGTGTTGACACCGGGGTAGTCTGGATCGGCGCATCTGAAGCCCCAGGAGGTGATACCGACGACTACGTTTCCATCGTGGAGGAGGGGGCCGCCTGAGTCACCGGTGCAGGCGTCCTTGCCGCCGCCGACGACTCCTGCGCACAGCATACCGTCCGTGATGTCAGGCCAGTTCTGGTAACCGGGGAGGGTCTTCAGGTAGGCGTAGCGTTCGGCACAGTATGCCTGGTTGATCAGGTTCAGTTCCACGTGCTGAAGGTCCTCAGGGGCTGGGCCGTCGAACTGTAAAATCAAGTAAATGTTTTGTTAAAAACAGAAAGACTGTGCAGATATTTCTGTTAGAATAAGTGTAAAATATAACCCGAATCAATAGACTTTGGTATTAGAAATGGCGACCGTTCTGTCCACCTCTCACAAACTCAAATTCAAATAGTTTATTTTGTAAAGTAGGTATACATAATACACTTTCTACAAGACAAATATTATAAAATATATGTTATAAAATAATAAGTGTACATGAACAAAATTATAGGTATTTAATTTATGTAGCAATATATACGATTAAAATGATAGGTAAAATCTGTAATCCAATCAACCGCCCGAACCCATACCGGAGACCCGGCCAGGGACCAGGAACAAGGTTCAATGATCACCAACCGAGCTCCCAGAATGAATCCAGGCAGCCGACCAAATCCCATCCTATCACATACCGGAGATAGTGTGTACCGAAAATAGTGTGTATCGGAGGTCCAGAGATAGTGTGTTTGTGTGGTCCTAAATGTGAGACGTTTTGTCCGTCTACAGACCCAAAAGTGAGGCGCCTGTCAAAGCGAGGCGGTCTCACATTTTTTCATGGATAATCTGACTTTATTTTCAAAATCTACGGCCTTTGATTGGTCAAAAACATACTTTTGACGACCAAATCAGAGACATTGAAATTTTCGCCTCGCTTTTGGTAACTTTGACAGGTGGTGTGTGTGTTTATAAAAAAATCCCGAAATAGGTAGTACCAGAGTGTGCCCGCTAGGTGGCATAAGAGTCACAAGAGTGTAAGTTCTGATCCTAATTCTGAGGCTGTTGTGTGAAATCGGTGTAAAAACGAAAGCGCCTCGGAATTTAAAACACGTCTATGTCTGTGTATCGAATATTTACACTCATTTGAAGATGCCGTTAAATAAGTGTACAGATCGCACTAAACTTATATATTTATATATTTATTCTTGTTGCACAAAGAAAACTTAATTCTAAATTATATAATAAAAGTTATGTACAATGGCGTGCTTATCTCAATAATGAGATTTCTTCCAGCAAACCAAGGGTGATAAGGATATTTGAAATAAATAAGATATTCATATTGTGCACGATAATATTTATACAGAAATAAGATTAAATTAATAGTAGATACCTAATTAGTTAAAAATAATAACAAACTACATAAAATTTACATGCCTACATAGTATAAATAAATATAACAATACATATTCAGTAAATAAATACACAATAAATGATATATATACATACACCTACACGATAGGTTGTCGAAGATAGTGCTCTTTTATTTTCCTTTTGAATACACCAATGGAGGGGCTATCCCTGATAGTGTGAGGAAGGGAGTTCCACAGTTTGATGGATTTAACAGTGAAAGAGTTTCCATACGCCCCGGTGTTATGAGAAGGTGTTTTTAAAAGTGAGACTGTATGAGACCTGACTTGCTTGTCTCTAAGGAAAATATACTAATAACGATCGCGGAGGTATGGAGGAGAAGTGGGACTCTTTAAAATGTTGAAAAGGCAACAGAGGATATGAACATACTGAAGCTGTTTAATGGAAAGCCATTTTAATTGTTCACGGTACTGAGATACATGATCATATTTTCTTAGTCCATAGATAAACCTGATTCCCAGATTTTGTAAACGTTCAAGTTTACCAAGCAGCTCCTGACTGGCATCTAAAAAACAGACATCAGCGTAGTTGATGATCGGCAAAAGTAGAGATTGTGCGAGAGTAACTTTAGTTTCAAAGGGGAGAAATTTCTGGAGACGCTTAAGAGAATGAAATGTGGCAAAGACTTTCCTGCTGACCTCATTAATATGCGCAGCCCACGTCAGATTACAATCAAATATGACACCCAAATTTTTTGCAGATTTAGTGTAGGCAATAGGGATATCGTTATAAACTACTTGTGGAATAACCGTTTGATTGAGAAGGCTAGTCATATATCTGCTACCCAAAATAATGGCTTGAGATTTTTTGGGATTAACCAAAAGTCCGAAAGCCTCCGCCCACCTGTGAATGTTTGAAAGATCGCTGTTCATTTCTGAGACAGCAATATTTGCCTCAGTTACGTCAAAGTGGCGGTAGAGTTGTAAATCGTCTGCGTAAAGATGGTAGTTTGAAGAAAGAACATTGGAAACAGAATTTATAAAAATTGAAAAAAGGAGAGGAGAGAGGACACCACCTTGAGGTACGCCAGCAGTTAGTTGGCACCACTCCGAGGAAACCTCGTCCGAGCGTATGCACTGCAGGCGACCCCTTAAATAAGTATCAAACCATTCTGTGACAAGAGGAGATACGTTAAGAGAGCTAAGAATGCTAAGGAGTACATCGAAGTCTACACAGTTAAATGCACTACTGAAATCCAATAGTGTGAGTATAATCAGTTTCTTATTGTCAATAGCTAATCTTATATCATCGGAGACTTTCAGGAGTGCCGTGACGGTGCTATGCCCTGGGCGAAATCCAGATTGAAAGTGATTGAGTAAACTATTTTTAGATAGGAAATAGGAAAGTTGGTTGTGGACTAAAGACTCAAGAACTTTAGAAAGGATAGGAAGAATGGAAATTGGACGATACTCAGAAAACGATGAAGGGTTTGTAGTCTTTGGAAGAGAAGCTGGTGACAAGGGAGCAGTTGATAACGTCAGCTAGGACAGGTAAAAGTTCATCTAGTATAAGATGCAGCATTTGAGAGCAAATTTTGTCATCACCCACAGCCTTTGAAGTAATAGAAAGAATTGCTCTCTTAACGTCACACTCAGAAACAGTCTTGAAGGTAAAATGATCGCAGTCGGGTTTGGGCTTATTATGAAGGTTTAGGAGAGTTTTGTTTTTTAATTTGTCTTCTAAGGAGACAGGCGGTTTAGAAAAATGCTGATTAAGTGCATTCAAATCAATAATCCCTGGATGGGTTTCGGATGATTTGCCAATTCCGAGCGTTTTTAAGAATTTCCAGACCTGAGCAGGGCTGTAATTATTGACAGATTTGTGAATATGGTGCCTCTTTGCGTTTCTACACATCTTTGTACAGCGATTGCGCAACTGTTTGTAAATTTCAAAATTAATTTCACTAGGACATTTTTTATAATTACGCTTGGCCTTGTCTCGCAACGCCATAGCATCTCGTATGTTCTGTGTGAGCCATGGAGCTGGCAGATGCTTGACTTTAATTCTTTTAATTGGTGCGTGTTTGTCAAATAAAGAAATAAGTATTTGATTAAAGTTATGCACCTTGGCATCTACAGTTTGAGAACATAAAACAGGAGTCCAGTCTATGGCCAATGCCTCCGCTCTAAGCGCCTCCAGATTTATCCCTTTGAAACTCCGCAGAAGAAGAAACTTGGGCTTGTGTTTGGGGGGGCATACTTTATACGAAAGGAAAATTAAATCATGATATGAGAAAGGAGATGTGAACTGACCATGAGTGGCTACTTTTGGGGGATTAGAGACAATAATTAAATCCAGAAGAGATGGGACACAGTGGGGCTTATAATGAGTTGCAGACAAAGGAAGTATTTTCGTATTTAATGAGGAAACAATGGAATTAAGTTGCTTGGAGCGATGATCGTTTTTCAATAGACACGTATTGAAATCACCAAGAACAATGACGTCATCATATAGAGGACTTCTAGTTGAATCGCCTCAAATTCAAAGTGGACTAGAAATTAAGCGCGGTCTGTATATTGCATGACATTGCGTATTATTACTTGGTGTTACGGTTTGAATGATTGTTATTTAATTATATTATTTTTACTTAGTATTTTGATCTCAGAAAATGTTCTTATTTTGATCTCAGAAACTGTTTTACTTTTCAAATTGCTTATGGTTGAATAATATTTTTTTAAAATAAATCTAAAAAGAAACTATTGTTTCATACATTTTGGTCGAGTAGGTATGAAACGTTTCTATAGTGCAAATTTTTTTTTCGCGGTTTGAGATTTAGTTCCATTGTAAAAGTTATTAGCATAGACGAGTAATATTGCCAGTTTCCGGCTTTCACAACATCATCATCATCATCATCATCATCATCATCATCATCACCATCATCATCATCATCACCATCATCATCATGATCATCATCATCATCATCATCATCATCATCATCATCATCATCATCATCATCATCATCATCATCATCATCATCATATATATAAAAAGAGAAGTCCTGACTGACTCACTCATTCACTGACTCATCAACGCACAGCCCAAACCCTTGGACCTAGAAAGCTGAAATTTTGCAAAAAGCTTTTTTTTGTAATGTAAACAAGGAATTAGAAAGGATTTTTCGAAATTCCACCTCTAAGGGGGTGAAACGGGGGTCCAGAGTTTGTATGGGAAAACAATATTAGTAAGACTATTTCATTCGAGACATCACAGGAGTACTTCTATCCATAAATAAGTAAACATGTGTTTCAGGTTTTTTCAGAATTAAACCCCTAAAGGGAGAAATGGGGTAACAAAGTATGAAAATCAACATGGGTATCGTTTGTATGGTTTATCGGGTCGCTGATTACGAAAACAACAACGATTTTAAAATCCAACGTGGTGGACGTGAAAAAGGCTTTTCCAGAATTCAACCCCTTAAAGGGAGAAATGGGGTGACCAAGTCTGAAAACCAACATGGGTATCGTTTGTATGGTTTATTGGGTCGCTGATTACAAACACAACAATGATTTCTAAATCCAACGTAGTGAACGGGAAATACTATCATCCCCTGTTGGGGTGTGATGGGGTTGAAATGTGTAAATATCAATACGGGTGTCGTTTTAATGGCTTTTTTGGACGACAGTTACGAAAATTGCATCGATTTTGACATTAAATATAGTGGACATGAAAATTCTTGAAAGTGTGTGTACCAGAGCAAATCGGGTGTAACAAACGGACAGACAGACAGCCATACAAGTGATTCCATTTTTTCCTTTTCGCAATGATGATTAATAAGTCTCAGGGTCAGTCACTGAAAACAGCAGGAATTGATCTTAGGGGGGACTGCTTTTCGCACGGCCAGTTTTACGTAGCCTGCTCGAGAGTGAGCTCACCTAGCAGCCTGGTCGTGTTAACAGCTGAGGGCAAAACTTCTAATGTAGTATATAAAGAGGTACTTTAAGTATGAATTAAAAAAAACTAATAGGTAATAGGCCCCGCCAAAGAGACTTTACCTGGAGATCAAATAATTGTACCTAAAACACTTCAAACCAGATTTAAACCAGATACGTTCTATAAAAAGTAGTACACAAAAACTAAATCTGCGGGTGAAGCCACCGGCAGAAGCTAGTATTTAAAAAATTTAAAAAGTGAAACTAGTGCTATTTGCACCAAGCTGTTGAAACATATTCCGAAAAAAAAAACAAAAAATGAGAAACATACGTAATTGAAACACTTAAACATATCCTGAGAGCAAAAAACCTAGTTAAAGTTTAATATTAATTCAAACTGTAACACCAAGTTATATAACACAATGTTATACAACATACAGATCGTGCCTAACTTTTAGGTTGCTCTAGATACGAGGCGATTCAACTAAAAGTTTGGTGCAATCTATACAATAATTGCATATCCTGAGAGCAAAAAACGTAAATAAAATTTTATTATAATTCAAATTGTAACACCAAATTATACAACACAATGTTATTCAAACATATCGCGCCTAACTTCTAGGTTGCTCTAGATACGAGGCGATTCAACTAAAAGTTTGGTGCAATCTATATCTACAATAATTATACAATAATTGTATAGATTGCACCAAACTTTTTGTTGAATCGCCTCGTATCTAGAGCAACCTAGAAGTTAGTCACGATCTGTATATTGTATAACATCGTGTTATATAATTTGGTGTTACAGTTTGAATTATAATTAAATTTTAAGTACGTTTTTTGCTCTCAGGATATGTTTAAGTGTTTCAATTACGTATGTTTCTCATTTTATGTTCTTTTTCGGAATATGTTTCAACAGCTTGGTGCAAATAGCACTAGTTTCACTTTTTAAATTTATTAAATATGATGTTGTGAAAGCCGGAAACTGGCAATATTACTCGTCTATGCTAATAACGTTTACAATGGAACTAAACCACAAACTGCGAGAAAAAATTTGCTCTATAGAAAAGTTTCATACCTACTCGACCAAAATGTATGAAACAATAGTTTTTTTTTAACTTTTAGATTTATTTTTCGGTAAAAATATTTGTATGGACGTGTAGATTTCCGGTTTTCGCAACATCATTATCGTACTCTAAAATTGATGGCTTTCCGCCCCAAACTGTTATTGATAAACTAATAGTTAACGAAAAAAAAAACTTTTTGTATAAATCGCCTAATATTTAAAAATAATTATATTTTAAAATATTTTTTTTTAATTTTAATGTATACTTTTTTATTTCTTTGTACGTTGTCCGGGTGCTAAGTGTTGAATGCTATATCGGGCACAGTTTTTCCTGAATAAATTTCTGACATTTGCATAATATCATTTCAGTTTTAATTTAGATATTATTAATTGAAATGATTAACTTGATAAAGTGCTTTTTTAAAATAACTATTTATGTGATAAAAATAAATGAATTTTGAATCTTAAATAGCAACAAACTCCAAGAATAAAAAATATGCTCTGTGAACAAACTGGTGTGAATAATCATTTCTTTTGGCGTGTTGGAAAATAGTACACACTTAACATACAACCGTATCATAATTAAGAGACGGCCTCATATTTATGCTTTTGACATTATCAAAACCGAGTCTCCTTACACACAACAATAGCTTAAAATGAAGCGGTCTCGATTTTGTAATTTTGGCAATACCAAAACCGAGTCGTATTCACACACTCAAAACCGAGGCGGTTTACAAACACCGTATGTTTAAACACATAAATGTGAGGCGGAGTCTCGCAATTGTGCACGCCTCGGGTTTGGGTGTGTTAGCACTTTTACCTTTTCACTTATATCTTTCGTTGTAAACGTGATAGACATACATGGAATAGACAGTTAGAGTGAGAAAACACTAGGCAAGCTTAAACAATGTATAAGTAATAAAAAATATGCATAGATCACTGAGGTCTCGCTTTTGGGTACTACACCGGGTGTAAATCAAACGCCTCACATCTAGGATTCAGCAAACAAGGGTGTGTAAGTGAGAGGCGGACAGAACGGTCGCCATTTCCATTCCCAAAATCTATTGAATCGGGTTAAATTCAGTAATATTTTTAACATTATCATATTCCTTCTATGAAAAGAGAGGGCCGAAAAATATAGCAGTTAAGATTTTAGGGTTCCGTACTCAGCGGGAATCAGGAATTGTTTGCCAGCCGTTGTTTTTGTCGCGTTAATGTTGCTGTGGCATCTATATTGTTGTTATACCATAATATTTTTCGGGTTCCGTACCCGTATTGTTTGTTGTTGTGTTTAATTGAGCCCAATTTTTTTTAAATGAAATGTGCAATTTTTCTCTGCATTTTGGAATGATTCACACATTTTTTAGTTTTGTTATAAGATCCGTTCTTCAAGTTGATTTAACGTTATGATTATTGTTTTTGTGTGCACATGATCTGACCATGAGAATTGAATATCCGCAGAACATCAAATTCTTTCACAAAATTCAAGGTATTTTTTAACCATGATAACATATTTTGACACCGAAAACTTCATATCATGAATAATCATGATATCATAAACATAAAAAGGAAATGTTTTTGGCATGGGTTTGTGATAATTAATTTCTCCATATACGGCGTAACATGCGTGCCATTTTGTTTATCAGCACACGAGCGCAATAGCACGAGACGGGCGTACAAAAGAGTTACAATTATAACAACGTTTCACTAATATACAATATGAAATTATTTATATAATAGCTTTATAATCGTAAGCTTTAAAACTCATAGAATCATAATGACCGCCCGGTGTCCCCACTTGAGCACATAATTTACTACTTAACTCGGAACCAATGGCCTCGTCTGATCACATAGGGGAAATCATGAGATTACCACCCAATGGACTCGTCTGATGACACTATTCACGTTGATCACGATTAAAAATATGTGATTGGACAAGGACATTGGTCGGTAACCTAATAATTTCATTATTTTGCTTAGGCTTGAAGCACAATGTTAATTGTGCAATATGTTCTCATATGAAGTCATGGGGTCTTTGAGGATAATTTTTGTACAGTAATTCGCACTAGTTCCATCATGGGACAAGGCAATGGAACTTTATGGAACTAATGCGAACGAAGCGTAACTTTTCACTGATTATATTTATATTTTCTATATCTAAACTTAGATTTCATGACCAAATCATGAGCATATGATGTTTATGCTCTTCCTATAGGAAGAGCATAAACATCATATGCTCATGATGCACTATAGTGCATACCTGAAGAATAATATTACAATGGCGATGGCAGCTTTTTTGTAATTTCCATGAAATAAGTATTGATCCTACGTTTTGAGTTTTTACTCAATAAAAACAGATAAAAAGTATTTAAAAGTATTTGAGTATTTACTCAAAAACGGGTAAAAACTCAGAAAATACTATTTGAGTATTTGTTTACTGCCCATAGATCTAACGCCACCCGATTCCCGCGTATTTATGTGGGCAGCCCTAATGCGTGCGTATACCGAGCGTTATTTTAAGGTGGCTCCGTCGGAATAATTAGCAACTCGATTCGTGCTGGTTGAAATTTCGAACAAAACCATATTAAAATAAAGTCCTTATCAGTTCGCACTGCAACATGGCTGTTACGCCGGTCGCTGCGGCTGACAAGTGCGAAAATAGTGTGTTTTTAATTTATTTTATCCAAAATAAAATTAATTTACAAAAACTGAGAAAACCAAATCATTTAATATTGTTTTGTCTAGATGTTGATAAATTTTCATATTGTTTCGATAAAAACTGCAGTAGTTATGTTGTTACAAGTGAACAAAAAATCGAGAAATAAGGGTAAACTTACAATTTTCTAGCTTCACTTCTGTATGTTATAATGAAATTCAGGAAAAACCACATCACTATTTGTATCATGCAGATTACTATGTATTTTTTTTTCTATTAAAAGCTGCAATAGTTACCGTATAAAATGGTTACAAAGTTACTTAGTTCAAGGTCGTTGGCGTTGGTAGAAACCTTAAGGCCACTGCCCCAGATGTAATACTGTTACTTATCTATACTGTGCCTATACCACCTATACCCCTAAACGACGTCTGGTAAGCGGGGAATCTCCCGATTTTGTCTGCTTTCAATTATTGTAATAACAAAGTTTTGAAAAAAATATAAGTTTGTCCTCTTTGACTCTTCCTTTTCCTTATCTTACTCTTTGATCTTAATATTTTGGCCGTTCGATACACGATTACTTGCATTTTCCTGCATTCAATAAAATCGCGAAGATAAGCCTAAACTAATCATTTCATTTGAGTTGAGTTATATGTATTAGGTTTTGGACAATAAAACTTATATCAAAATAAACGACGTAAAAATAATGATATGAAACGATTGTAATATTAAAAACCAATCTCTCTAAAATCGCGAGTTTTCTGAGCGGCCCGCTTCTACTAAGCAGGATAAACAAGTAGAAAAGAAAGCGTTAGAGCAGGAGAGGGGAATAAACGCTGGTGACCTTGAAAAGCCGCGATAGGTCGTTCAGATGTTATGTTAGTAAAAAAACTGAAAAAAATTCATGATAAACTACAGAATATCTGGAATGACGTGCCAGGATTGGAAAATTAAATTTTCTTAAAGAATGAAGACTAAGATCCGATTTAATTAATTATGTATGCAAAGAAACAAATTGAAGCTTACTCGGTGTAACACGATTTAACTTATTTGACAAGGACTGTCTTTTTCTTCCTGTATCGAAAAGACAAAGGCAGGACGTTCAAAATAAGGTTAGTCCTGCCCAATAAGTTAAAAGTAATATAAATCAAATAAGTTAATATTAGCGTTCCTTACTTCGAGGTCACCCCACCCGATGGCGGTGACGGGGGTGCCGTCGGCGAGAATGTAGTTGGGGCCGGCGATGCTGCCGAGGCCGATGGTGGGCGACAGGATTGCAGCGGTGGTCAGTTTAACGATGACTAGGTCATTATCGAGAGCCAGGTCATCGTAATTCTCATGGAAAATGATGTCGGCCACCTGGTGCTCGGTGCCGCCTGAGGACGCGAAGGAAGTTCCAAGAATCGCTTTCCAGTTGGTGGAGGGATCGCCTCTGGAAATTGAGAGTAACAGTTCCCTTTAGGTCTTTATTTCATCATTGGAGAGGTCACGTTCCTTCTTGTTCCTTTAATAGTACGGCCATGTTTTGCAATGTATATGCCGGCGATAAAGTATCTGAGCACGCGATATGACGGCAGTGCTTTGTATCACCATAGGTTTTAAATTAGCGGGAAGTGAAGAGAAAATATTACGAAGATGAAAGATCTGACCTTGGGAAGGAGCTGCATGCACCACAAACCACGCTTCGCCTGAGCCACCAAGTTTCTGGTGTTCTCCAAGATGGTTTTCTTCTTCCTCTTCGTGCCTGGTTGCGCTCTTCTCGGCTAATCTTCTTCGTAAGAAAGGTGTCCAGTAATAGATGAAAATGAGGCGCACAGCGGGTGCGATCTCAAAATGGCGGGCGGTAGGGTCTAGGTAGGACCTAGTCGAATGACAATCAGCGTACCTCCGGCGTGAAAGGCTTCTGATTGACGACTGATTGATTTGCGTCCAAAACTAAGCGGGTGGAGATGCAGCGAAAATGACAGTTGAAAATATTAATTCACAACTACCCCGCAGTATGAGAGCCACAAGAAGTGGCGCGAACATTTGCCCCCGGCGTTAAAACCATTGGTTTTAAAATAAGAATAGAAAAGTAAAAATAAGACAGAGAATAACGAAATTTTGAAGCGGGGGCAAAGAAAGGAGTTATTGAGATGGGAGAGGGCAAAGACGCACGACAGGTCGTTTGTTAACACCTGTCGTCGTTTTGACAGAAGCTACCCTAATGACATTATCTTTGCCAGGGAATACAGCTACAATAACACCGAGCGGCCATTGAAGCGGTGGAGTGTTATCGGTAACTACAACGACAACAGATCCAATTTTGATTGGGTTGGAAGGTGTATTCCATTTTCCTCTAGACTGGAGAAGATGGAGATAATCATTCTTCCATCGCCTTGCGAACGATTCTACCATTTGATCAAGCAACGCGTAGCGACGTAATAAATTAACTGGCTCATCAGCCACCTTACAAGCGGGTAATTCTTTTAAAGGAGTTGACATCAGAAAATGTGCAGGAGTTAACGCGCTAAGTTCAGATGGATCTTCACTCAGCAGCGTAAGCGGACGAGAATTTATGACACATTCTATTTGCGTAACTACAGTTAATAATTCTTCGTAGGTCAACAGTTGAGTACCTACTACTCTATGCAAATGCGTCTTAAATCCTTTGACATATATCTCATAATGTCCCCCAAAATGTGGGCTACGTGGAATATTAAATTTCCATTGTATTCTATGATCGGCAAGTTCATTCGCGAAAGACGTTTTAAATTCTTCGGAGTTTGTCAAATTGTAAATTTCTGAGAGGGCATTTCTAGCGCCTACAAAGTTCGTAGCATTATCTGAATATACGAAAGACACTGCTCCACGTCTAGATAAAAAACGTTTGAACGCGGAAAGAAAAGTGTTCGTGCTAAGATCAGTTGCCAATTCAACGTGAACTGCACGAGTCACCAGGCATACAAATATGCAGAGGTAACATTTGACGGGACGGACTCCACGTTTTCGATACGGAGTGATACTGATAGGACCACAATAATCCACAGCGCAGTGGACAAAAGCTTTAGCCTCATTAACGCGGCATGATGGTAAATCTGCCATGAAAGGGAAGGTTTGTCTCGGCTTCGCCTTAAAACAATAATTGCAGCTATGTATTACGCGACGAACAATATTTCGACAGGAAAGTATCCAAAATTTTTGGCGGATTATTGACATTAAAGCCACTGGTCCAGTGTGACAATTTTTGCGATGATAATGAATGATAATCAATTCGACAATATGATTTTTACGAGGTAACAACACAGGGTGTTGTTGATCGAACGTCATGTCTGTGTTGCGAAGTCGACCACCAACGCGTAACAATCCATTTTTATCTAAAAATGGCGATAGTCGATTTAAAGCGGGAGAACAAAGTTTATTTGACTTTAATCTTTTTATTTCATCAAGAAAATAAAATGCTTGAAGAGCTTTAATCAATGCAACTTCAGCGAAATCCATATCGGTAGCGGTAAAAATATTAGAGCGCGGTAAAATACGTAAAAATCGGTATATGTAAATGATTGTGTGTAAAAGCACAAGCCATGACGAAATTCTTTCCGAAAGAGAAAGAAGAGGATGCGGTTCTTCATTACTAAAAGCGGGAAGAGAAATTGTTTTTGATTCCGGCAAGTTTTCTTCAATAGAAGCTGATTCTATTGTTTTGATTGGCCACTCTTTAGCGTCCAGATAAAGCCAAGCAGGTCCAGTGAACCAGAGCGGGTGACTCATCAACTGCGTGGGAGTGAGACCACGGGAAAGACAGTCGCTCGGGTTTTGAGAACCAGCTGTATGGTAAAAACATTCAGCGGGAATAGCGGATATTATTTTTGTTATACGCGTCGCGACAAAGGTTTTAAACCTGTGCGGTGAGGAATGTATCCAGTGTAAAGTTACCATAGAATCGGTAAAACAGTAAATACGTTCAATATTGTGACGTATTTTATAAGCGTCAACTACACGACGAGTTAATTTCGACATGAGTAACGAGGCACAAAGCTCAAGGCGGGCGACACTGACGGTCTTGAGCGGACAGACTTTTGACTTTGCGCATACCAGCCGAATGCTAGTGCAAGTGTCTGAGTCATCTTGTACTCTAATATATACGACACATCCGTATCCACGTTCACTTGCGTCTGCAAATGATATTATCGAAATTTTCGAATTTTGGAACACGTCTAAGTGGCGTTTAATACGTAAATCCCGCAAAACAGGTAGCTCCTTCAAATAGTTTTGCCAAATCTGCGCAATATCAGAGGGTAGTGTTTCATCCCAGTCTAATTTTAAAATACAGATTTTCTGCAAGAGTAATTTTGCGTACAAGATCACAGGAGCGGTAAAGCCGAGGACGTCGTACTGACGTGCTATCACGGACAAAACATTGCGTTTAGTACATGGGCGACTATCTAGCGATACAGTAAAAGAGAACTCGTCAGAATCAGGCGACCACTGTAAGCCAAGAACTTTAAGAGTTTGAGTTTGTTCTTCAAAATTTTTACTAGAATTTAAGCGGTGAGTATCAGGCAGTGTATCAAGTAACTGTTGACAGTTACTAGACCACTTGACGAGCTCAAAGCCACCGGCCTTAAGCAATCCTACCAGCTCATCTCTGAGCTGTAAGGAGCCCTGCACGGTGGGCGTGCTATAGCAGATGTCGTCCATGTAACAGTTTCGTGCGGCTACAGTAGCGGCGAGCGGGTACGCTGAACTCCCATCCTCACAGAGTTTCCTGACTACTCTCATCGCAAGGAAAGGGCTACTACGTAGTCCAAAGCAGACGCGATTGAACTGATAAGCGATAAGCGGTGAACACGTGTCAAAGCGGTATAAAAACTTTTGAAATTTGCGATCATCGGCGTTAACCAAAACTTGTAAGAACATTTGTTTGATATCCGAGGTAAAAGCGATTTCATACAAGCGGAAGTCAAGTAAAATTAAAAACAAATCGTTTTGCAAATTAGCACCTGTGTGCAGCGTGTCATTTAATGAGACACGAGTACCATCAGCGGAGTCAGTCTTAGTACTGGCATTCATACAAATACGCACCTTTGTCGTTGATTTATCAACACGCACTACGGGATGATGCGGAATATAATAACCAAGAGATAATTGGTCATCATTATGAAGCGGGGATATGTAACCTTTAGTTAGGTATTCATTTATTATATTGTTATACTCGGAACGTAAATCTGCGTTAGAAACAAACCTACGCTCAAGAGACATAAAACACTTTTTTGCGTGATGGTACGAGTTTCCTAGTATGTTAGGATTCCGTGCGAACGGTAAAGAAACCGAATAGCGACCAGCGGGGTCACGTGACACATTGTTAATAAATAATTTTTCACATTCATCATTTGCGGGACTAGAAGCAGGTTCACAATGCACCTCTTCTAATTGCCAAAATTTTTGTAAAATAAAATCTATTGGCGGTTCAATCTCCATATAAGAGCATAACGAAATTGAACATGCGGTATTTTGGTAAACAGGCGTATTACCAATTAGCGTAAAACCGAAGATGGTCTGAAATCCCGTCGGCGTACCCGGGGGACCAGAGACGCGGCCTGATAACAAGATATCCGCGAATAAAGATGCACCGATAAGAATATCAATCTCACCCGGTAAGTAAAATGTTTCATCAGCAAGTGTGATATCTTTTAAATACGAAAGCGTAGACAAATCCACCTGCACCGATGGTAAGTTGTCGGTAATACGGTCGATTACATAAGTGTCAAGCGAAATTGAAACCGAATCATCAAATCGTGAAAACAATTTAAGGTTTGTCGCACCCTTAATTGGGTTTGATGAAGAGCCGATGCCCTTAACAAAAGCGCGGGGAATTTTCTCATATTTTAAGTTAAGCTTCTCACAACAGGAAACCGTCGAAAAACTGGATTGTGACGCAGGGTCGCAGAGCGCACGTAGACGGACAGACATACCGTTAGAATCTTTCACGATCACTTGAATTGTACCTAAAAGGCATGTTTCATTACGCTGCGAGTTAGGCTGTAAGTTACATAAAGAAATATTATTACTCGCAGTTGGTACGGATTGAGAATCATTAGTCATATGTTCTGTGTTAGTCGCCGATACGGCAGGATCCACCAACCTCGAAGATTGCGTATGTGTGCGTGGAGACACGGTAATATTTTGACCAAGCGCGGTGTGAGTATTCATCACATTTTGTTTGCGGCACAACATCGAATGGTGTTTACAATTACAATGGCGGCAATTATAAGACGATTTACAAGCGGAATTGTTATGCGTAATACTTAAACAATTGGTGCAACCGTTATTAGATTTGATGAACTGAAATCTTTTCTCGATATCTAGTTTCACAAATTCGGGACACTTATATAAATTATAGTGTTTTAATTGTTTACATAGCGGACAACAATTATTATTGGTCGAAGCGGAGACAAAAGCATGGGTTGACTTGGTACTGTACCCGGTTTTGTTGTTATTATTATTAACGGAGCGGTTCGGAGCGGGAGCGGTAATTGCGGGTGCAGTGCGGTTCAGTATCTTAGTTTGTTCCCGTAAAAATGATATTAATTCATCATAATGGGGTAAATCGGAACCACGTTTAAACATTTCAAATGAACGAGCGGTTTCAACATCAAGTTTTTTAAGGGCCAAATACATAAGGATAAAATCCGAAAGATCTTTAATATTCAGCGATTTTAAACACGAAACAGCGGAACAGAACTTGTCTAAAAACAAGTCCAAGTTTTTTGAACTAGCGGTAGTTAAAGGGCGAAATTCAAACATTTGATCCAAATAAGTAGTGGCTAAACTACGCGAGTCTTGAAAAGTAGAAACGAGTGTTTTCCAGATTATGTCGTAGTTAGTTGCGTTCGGTGTGATTCCAGAACAAATCGAAAGTGCCCGGCCAGAAAGTTTACCCATCAGGTATTGTACTCGTTCATTGTCGGTCAAGTCCGGATTATCGTGAATCGTGGTTTTAAATGTTTCATAGAATGTTGGCCACATAGTAGCTTCACCAGAAAAACCAACGAGTTCCAGTTTTGGAAGCTTGATAGTAGGTTTTTTGGGACATTCCATGTCACGTGGAGCTTTAACTTTAGAGTCAGCCGATTTCGAAGAATGTGATAACTTCCGGTTGATGTATTTGCAATGGGAGTAAAGATCCTCAAAAGCTGACCAACTTTGATAATTTGGTTCAAAATTAGGATTTATCAATACCTCTGTGTCATTAATTTCATCTATGATTACATGAATTTCTGAGCGTACAGTATCCAAAGTTTCGACATTGGCCATAAACAATTCTGCCGAAGAAACATCCTCTAAAGCGGTTTTAGAAAAGTCATAAACTCTCTGAAGGCGATTAAACAATTCTTGCCTTTTATTTTTAAGCTTCTTTAAACTATACGACATCTTTAATTTTGCAGCTTCTGCGGAATTTGGCATGTTATATAGTACAAAGTTAGGCAAGTACCAGAACTATTGAAAGTTTTATACTGACTACAACATAGAATAATGCTAATGAGTTAGAGATAACACGGGCGGCGGACGAACCTGTGTACGAGTACCTCTCGATAATATTAAGAATTAGCAGGTAGGCAGATAATATTTTCTGTGAAATGATCATATGGTATAATCGCAGCGGATAAATTAACAGAATGGCGTATTTCACTGTAGATAATTTATAATTTCCAGTATATAGGAAATGGAATCACTAATATTTTGACGAATGCGGGGTTTTAATGCATAGATAATGCAAATAAGAGCGGGAATGCGGGGTAATACTGCGGGCAGAATGAAAATTAGAGCGGAATTCACGTGTTCTTTAGAAAAAGAACATGAAGATAGCGGTTGGAAATACCAAAAAATGGTTATAGATCGCACATCAAAGGGCCTAAAATGGATCAGTATCCGGCTCGAATGGCCAAAAAATGAGCACGCGATATGACGGCAGTGCTTTGTATCACCATAGGTTTTAAATTAGCGGGAAGTGAAGAGAAAATATTACGAAGATGAAAGATCTGACCTTGGGAAGGAGCTGCATGCACCACAAACCACGCTTCGCCTGAGCCACCAAGTTTCTGGTGTTCTCCAAGATGGTTTTCTTCTTCCTCTTCGTGCCTGGTTGCGCTCTTCTCGGCTAATCTTCTTCGTAAGAAAGGTGTCCAGTAATAGATGAAAATGAGGCGCACAGCGGGTGCGATCTCAAAATGGCGGGCGGTAGGGTCTAGGTAGGACCTAGTCGAATGACAATCAGCGTACCTCCGGCGTGAAAGGCTTCTGATTGACGACTGATTGATTTGCGTCCAAAACTAAGCGGGTGGAGATGCAGCGAAAATGACAGTTGAAAATATTAATTCACAACTACCCCGCAGTATGAGAGCCACAAGAAGTGGCGCGAACAGTATCTTTATATATAACTTATAACTTTTAAGTAATAATGGTATTCATTTCTTAAACTAAACAGGCACTTTTTAGGGTTCCGTATCTAAAGGGCAAATCGGAGCCCTATAAATGTCACTCCGCTGTCCGTCTGTCTGTATGTCACGGGTCTCTAGCTCTTAGACGGAATGAGATAGAAACCTGAAATTTTTATATATTGTGTAAAATGTTGACTCAAAACTAAATTTTGAGTTTAAAATGTAATTGAACTATTTTTCAGGGGGGGGGGGGCTCATACATGAAAATGGACCCGAAAACTTTTTTTTTGTTTTACCCTAGATTATCAAGTAGATTAATTAAGTAGAGCACAGTACTTTTTTTAATCTTAAAAAATAAAGAAATAGCCCCCATTTCTTGTTGTATCGAAGTTGAAATTTCTTTTATTATGTACCATATGCTGTATTTAAACAACAAATAATAAAAACATCGATTTATAATGTAGTTTTAGGGTTACGTCCCCGAATACTCGACAGTTTTTATGTTTGACAGAATTAGAGCATTACCTAAAATTAAATAAATATCTAGTTTGAAACAATTGGTCATATGTATGGACGGAACCCTAAAAGAGCGAGGCCCGACTCACACTTGGTTGGTTTTTAGGGTTCCGTAGTACCTAAAAGGTACAAAAGAAACCTTTATGGTAGGGTCGGCCATCCAGACAGACACATACGTACATATACTCACGCCTGTCTCCCAGAAGGGTAGACAGAGACTACAGAATTCCATCTGCTACGATCCTGACACACCTCTTTCACATCTTCCACATCCATCAATTTAGTCATACAAGCTCTTCTATTCAGGGTACTTTTGACATTGCCCTACTTCAATATTTCGCCAATAGATGTTTATGACCAGTAGATGTTGAAACCGATACGGGATAAATTGCAATACTTACTCATAGCAGTGTGCTGCGGAGACTACAGATAATTGTGTGATGAGGGTACCGGCGCAGGCCTGGAACCACCAGATGGAGAAAACGCCATACTGCATGTTGACGACGAATGGGTACTGATCCACAGTGGTGGCCTCGCCACCCACAATGCGCTGAGGGCTCCTCGGCACAGCTATTCAACAAAATACGCAATATATTAGTCCAGTCAATTTAAAAATCTTTGTATGGAGCAGGTTAAATTAAATGTACACTTGATTGAAAATTGAAAATTGGGAATATACAAGGTGTAACAGAAAGGTGTAACCATATTTGAAGAGCTTATTCAGTCAATGGTTTAGAACAACTTTTACTATGGAACAAATCCTGTATATCGAGAAAAAAAAATTGCTTGCTTTATAGGAAAATGCAATGCCGCTCGGCCGAAGAAATGGAAGGGCAGATTTTTTTTTGAGATTTCAGGGTTTTCTTCATACTAAAAGTTGTTCTATACCATGGAATGAATAAGCTCTTCAAATATGGTTACACCTTTCTGTTACACGTTGTACAAGGTGAATTTGTGAACATCGTCCAAGTTCATACTTGAGCCTTGGTAAGTGATCAGTATCATGAACAAATAACGATTTTTGTAAAATTCATAAAATGAAATTTCGACTCCCCATAGTGATTCGCCCACGACTGCGAGTGAATTACTATGGGAAGTCGAAATTTCATTATACGAAATTCACAATTATTGTTATCGATGTATGATGCTGATCAGTTACCAAGCTTCCAGTATGAATTTGGACGATGATCAAAAAGTCACCTTGTATCAGTAAAATAACTGAAAAATTAAAATTCAAAGGAAACCCCTAACAAACCTTTTTTAAAAAAGGACCATATGAATTAGACCATGGCTCATAACAACATAAGTAAGATCAGGAGTCTAACCATTTTGGAGAAATATAAAAAAAAAAAAATTGTTCCGGGAGGACGGGGAGGGTCAATAAAATGAAAATACTATTATTTTGAAGTCATTTTACTAGTGTATCTTTAAATCTACCTCAAATCTTTCATTTATTGGACTAGACTGGGTGTTAAGGGTCGGCGTTCCAAGTTTCGGGGTTCGGGGTTATGGCTTTCTAAGACGGTAAAATTAAAATTTCTGGTCAAAATAAATACCACTTGTTACCTTACAAGATGAAGTGCAGGTTTATAAAAAAAAATCAAGGCACTAATGTATAGTAACTTCAGAAAAAAAACAGGAATTTCAAGAAAATCTCGTGAATAGCATTGCGGCGCTACGGGTGTAACCTGAACTTGAAAATCCTGTTTTTTTTCTGAAGTTACTATACATTAGTGCCAAGATTTTTTTTAATGAACCTGTACTTCATCTTGTAAGGTAACAAGTGGCATTTATTTTGTTCAGAAATTAATATTTTACTATCTTAAAAAGCCATAACCCCGAACCCTGTGTTGCCCAATCTCGGAACTCCGACCCTTAAGATGAAGTCGCGGAAGCCGAAAACTGGCGGTAGTACTCGTCCATACGAACAAATTGTTCGGAACAACTATAGATATTGAGCCAATCCGAACCGAAGACGCTCCGCCAGTCCTGTGGCGATCTAGGTCGGCTCTTGGGATTTTGGCGTGAGCTGGGCTGGCTAGAATAGACGGCCCCACACTTTTCCACGCACAAAGATCCAAAAAAGAGACTAGTTGCGGAAACCAAGCCCACCAAGAAGAAGAAGAAGAAGAAGAAGAAGAGCCAATCAGTGAATCGCAAAAAAAAAAAAAAACAGAGGTCCCATATTAAAGTTACATAGCTACCCGACCAAAATGTATGAAACAACTGTTTTTTTTTCTCGATTTCTCATTTTTTTTTCACAATAGGTTGTTTTATGGACGAGTACTATCGCCAGTTTCCGGCTTTCGCAACTTCATCCAATCGTCGTGGTTTTAACTTCAAAACTAACGAAATTTCCTTACAAACTTTCATTCCCTATTTTACCCCTTTAGGGGTCAATTTTTCAAAAACGCTGAAACTCATTTTTCTGTTTTTTGTGGGGCCAACCCTGAAATCGTGAAAAAAAATCAGCTATTCCATAGAAAAGTTAAATATGTATAGGTACCTACTAGACCAAAATGTATGAAACAGCTGATTTATTTTTTACGAATTTAGGGTTGGCCCCATAGAAAAAGTTGGTCATATTAATGGGTAGAACATCTCATTTGAAGGAAAAAGTTATCATCTTAACACCCTGTATATGAGATTCAAGGGCTGACGTTGACTTTTGTGACATTCAGTATATCGTCTAGCTGTACAAATTATAAAAATAAAAGCTATTGTATAAATTTTTCATCACTTTTTGCCCTTAAATAATCTTTGATTGTCGCTAAAATTGTTGAGTTATAATAGTAGTTTATGCTACAAGGGCGCAAAGGAATAAATTAAGAGGACGATTTAAAACACTCGCTACGCTCGTGTTTTAAACGTAACCGAGTAATTTATTGCTCTTACGCCCGTGTATCATACTACGTTTTTCAATGCATAGTGTGAGGAAATAAAACAAATATAATTTTGTGAACTTTAAATTGTAATTGGCTCAAAAGGACTGTATCCAGAGCGGTTAAAGCGTGGAAAAAAAGTATGACATTTATGGTACACAGGAAAGGTTGCAGGTTAGCCAACCATTGTAAATAAATTAAAAAATAAATAAATAATAAAGCCCTAGGGCAAAATAATCGATTTTCTGTTCATTTTTGATGCATAAAAAGTGGGCCTTTACATGCACTGAAAAATATATAACTAAGGGTTCACTTACCCAAGGCGGCCCCAAGGATGGCTAACAGGATGAAGTAACGCATCTTGCTCGTTTCGTCTCTTTACCACTGAATTAATGAACAAGTATACTTATATAGTATTTTCTTATCACTAATTCTTTTTGAATCTTCAACTGATTATCACTTATCAGGCCCAGGACATAATTTATAGTACCTGATTAAGGCCTTAAAAGCTGCTAAGGTGTCGCCATTTTAGAAAAAATATCTATCACTAACCAGAATAATTATTAAACTGCTCAATTAAATTACTATAAATAGCAATGAAATGAAATTAAAACTAAAATTTAAACTCATGCCGTACTCTACGGTCCTCCGAAAATTTGCGTTTGGCAATTCCATCTCACACTACAATTTTTTATGGAAATTCTTTTGCTGTTAAAGCTGTCACATTGTGGAATAACTTGCCTATCGCTATTAAACGTGCTCCCTCGTTGCCTGTTTTCAAAAGATTACTCAAAAATCATTTTCTTTCTTTGTAAATGTTAGTTAAATCCCTACTTCTGCCACTAATATTTATTTACTTTTGGTTTACGTATTATAGTATTTATTTTTGTTATATATTAGTGTATATATTTATCGTATTATATGTATTTGTATGTACAATGTTATACTTGTGTATTTATTTTAGGTATTTTGCTATCCATTTGATTATTATTATTTATTTTGTGCACCACCTTCGCGTTATTTTTTCCAACGATTAATTTCCACCCAAAGGTTGTCTGGAAGAAATCGCTATAAGTGATAAGGCCGCCATTTGTTACCTTCTCTCATAAGTTTGTTCTTTTACCTTATTTTATTAACTTTGGTGTACAATAAAGAGTATTTGTCTTTGTCTTTGTCTTATGCCAAAGAATATAATAATATACCATTACTTATGCTCGAAGCGGTAGTTTTATAATAAGTGCGTAGGGACGTGATGCTGACGACCCCTTCACCCATCTGGTACGTCAGTCGTCCAGTGCATCACCGTAGGGCGGCTTGTGGCGAGCCGATGGTGAGTGGCGACACCACCGACCCTACCTCCTAAAGAAAAACACATATGTGCACACAGTGACACACCTCCCCACCTTTGCGCATGCCTTAACCAGCCGGTCATAGCCGGCACTTGACCGTAGCAGACTCATCTCTCGATAACCTTAGCTGCTTACATAGTTTTGCCCCCTGGAAGCCCCATGGTGGCTAGATAGGGGGCCAACAACGGCTATCCTGCGGATAGCAACAAGTCGCCGTCTGCCAGACTTAAATCTGTGAAAGATTTTTGAGACAGATGATCGTTATCTCACTCCATAGCCCTGATATCCGGTATAAAGCATCCCATCTTCATAGCCCACTCCAAGTCGCTTCCTTCCTAGCAATTATTTTGGCAACTATCCGTTACTGTATCTCAATGATACATTGAGGGAGAGGCCTCCTTAGATGCAGCCATCTCACCTTTGGATTAAATATACCAAGATCTCTTAAATTTTGGCTTTGGCCCCATGAATGCCTTCAACGCCGGCCCGAGACAACTTGGCTCCCTAGGCGAATGATTTAAATGGCGCCCCTTTGAAAAAAAACGAGACCCTAGGCAGGAATGAGTGCATTTCGTTTTACGCGCTGTGGGTTGACGTTATTTATTGTTCCTTTTTTGACAAACTGCATCGACGCGTTTCATGCAGAGAAACAAATTATGTGTGGAAAGAGATCACTGGGTGTTAAGATAAAGTTGTGGAAGCCGGAAACTGGTGATATTAGTCGTCCATACAAACAACTTTTACTATCGAATCGCGAAAAAAAATCAGCTGTTCCGTAGAAAAGTTACATAGCTACCTGACCAAAATATATGAGACAAACTGTTGTTTTTCTCGATTTTTCTATTGCTTTTCACCTAAAGTAGATCGTTTGGACGAGCTCTATCGCCAGTTTTCGGCTTCCGCAACTTCATATTAACATCCTGTATGTAGGATTATAATTATGTTTTTATTGCGAAATCCATCGCTTAGAATACTCTAATTATTATAATTAGATAATTATTATAACTATTCAGAAACAAATTTAAAAGCACAAATATTTTGAAAAAGTTCCTTGGTCCAGGATTTGAACCTGCGACCTCCTGCTTACATGGCAGGCGCGCTACAAACTGCGCTACCGAGGTTCGTATCTGGAAAGACGAATTTTTCCACCATACCTGCACATCGTTTTTTTCTTGTAACAGCTCGATATACCAGCTTGCACATACTGAACGCTCACTAGGGCGTTCTGTGATTTCACGCCTGCTGTTGCATCAGACAGTTAAGTAAATCACAGTTCTCATTAACTAAGATTACATGTTTTTATTGCGAAATCCATCGGTTGGAATAATTTCAAAATATTTGTGCTTTTAAATTTTTTTCTCATTGGCTGCAAGTTTGTAATGCTCTCTAATAATAGTTATAATGAGTAAAATAAAAAGATACTTAAATGATTCTTGCAGTTACTACATAACCAACCAAACCAGACGAATGAGCCAAGGAATAACCGCCTTTTTCAAATGATAATAAAGCTCTCACCATTCGTTTAGTTGGCCTAGTTATGTTGTAAGCAAATACGTAGCAATACGTAGTATTCTACCAAAATTAGTAGAAAATATGCCGAAAATAAATAGTTTTTGTGATAACTCCACAATCAACATAAAAAGTTCATGGTTTTAAAATTTTCCTTTCTTTTCTCCTTAAATACCAACTACATCCCAAATTTCAGTAGGTCTGCTAAATTAGAATTTTGATGATCAGTGAGTTTGTGACAAAATAGCAAAATTTTGAGAGCAGATAATTTCTGTTATTATACTAAGAGACTAGTAGTTTTGGGATTTAGTGAGGAACGTTTTGTACAATCTCTAACATAATTTTCAGGTTTATGCTTGCATTTGCAACAGAGATATATGTATAGATTAAAAGTGCCTCGAGTTGCTTCCAGTAACGGGTACCCGTGGTGGCCGTTTGCGCTAAACTTGGCGGGCCACAATACATGTAGTTTTGGCCGGCTCTGCTAAACATGCTCTCGCATTTTAACAATTTAGCATAATAAAGCGTGGATCCCGTTTCTCCTGATCCCATGGGAATTTCCTAAAATCCCTTCTAAAATGTCATGTGCCGTTTGGTATGGGCGTTGATAGATCAGTCTCAGTCAGTCAGTCAGTCAGTCATCCTGCGGTCCGAAATATAATTAAATCGCTAAAATCGATTACGAAAGTATGAAGTGAATGGCTTATGATCCATTGTAATTCTATTT
Organism: Ypsolopha sequella; assembly: GCA_934047225.1. Classification (NCBI taxonomy): domain Eukaryota; kingdom Metazoa; phylum Arthropoda; class Insecta; order Lepidoptera; family Ypsolophidae; genus Ypsolopha; species Ypsolopha sequella. The sequence continues at coordinate 23,372,317 of OW203984.1, read as the reverse complement.
CGGACCGCAGCAGGGTCAGTCAGTCAGTCAGTCAATCACTCAGTCAGTCAGTCAGTATATAAGGTGACTTTTGTTTATGCAGCCAAATTCATACTGTAGACTTGGTAAGTGGCTAGGACCAAGGTTCAGTGACTTTTTTTTCAGAAAACCAGGGACTATGTTTTTTTCGTTCACCACAAAAAACGGAAAAAATCATCATGTTTCTTTACTCATTTACGAACAACTCCGAGTCAATTACCTATAGTATCCAATCCATCCATCCATCCATCAGCCTGTCTTTTGCCACTCTTGGCGGTCCTCTTGGAAAAAATGCCCAAACTAACACACGCTGGGCAGGCGGGTTGGTAAGCGCGATGCCGAAAACCTTGCACCAGTGACACCGCTTCCCGTCACCAGTCTGTCTGATTAATATAAGGGCGGCAATTGGGGATGGATATACCGCCATCAGTCGGTCCCAGGCATGGTGGGCCACTTGGTTGTATGTCTGTTTGAGAGCTCTCCTCTTACTCTCTCCCGAATAGCTTCGAGGGGATTTCCGAATAAGATGGTGGTACCTCCAAAGTCGAGGCCGGCATCAGCTCTAGCTACCACCTTTAATATCATTATTATAGGAAGCCTAAATTTTATTCTGCATTTTTCACAAAAAGGGTCATTGAACCATGGTCCTGTACACATACCGAGCCTCCAGTATGAATTTGGCTGCATAAACAAAAGTCACCTTCTATAACAGTTCACGTTTAAAAAAAAAACCGGTCAAGTGCCTGTCAGGCTCGCGTACCTAAGGTTCGGTTATTCGATAGTTTTGCAAACAGAAAACTTTATTTTATCATTTTGTTTTTCGTGAATTTCTTATCCGCTATATTTTTCCTGTTATCTTTACGTAAGCACACATTATCATGATTTTTTTCAGATTTTTCGGTCCAACAGTTTCAGAAATAAGGGGGGGACATCTTTTGTGGTTTTTCAAGGATTTCTTGAAATAGATGCAAGTAAATATAGCCAACCTATATATTTTACAATTAGCTCTTTAACACTAACAATTTGATATCCATATTGTATTTTTATAAAATGTTGTTTCAAATTTTTTCCATATTTTTTGGTCCACCAGTTTCGGAGATAAGGTTTTGCAAAGTTTTCTCGAAATCCGTGCCCGTAAATATGGTAAAAGTGTATATTTTTACAATTAACTCTTTAATATCTACAATTTGATACCCATATTTTAAAGAAGAAAAAAATATTTTTCTATCATTTGTGTTAGAAATATTTTGAACAATTTCTAATGTTTAATTTTTTTTTACACCGTGTTATGTGAGCGAGTTGATGCTATTTTTGTGCCAAATTTCAAGTCATTATCTTTAACGGTGGTAAAGTTATGAGGCTGTGACATACGGACGGACGGACAACGGAGTCTCACCATAAAGGTTCCTTTTGTACATTTTAGGTACTACGGAAGCCTAATAAGCTAATCCCAAAACAAACTTCTAGTACTCGCAACGCATGCACCCACAATGCGCATGCCCGCCCCGCACCTTCCAGAATGATAGGTTGAAGTTCCAGCGGGATACAGTCAGTTGAACGCGGGAACCCTCTCCGTTATTATGTTCCGATTTTTTTACAAAATATTTCGTAAAATTACGATAACTTAGAAGTGAAAACTGTGTGACGTCAGTTAAATTTAAACATTTTTTTGTGAGAAATGAACTAATTTAACATACAAAATGAATGTGTTAAAGCTTTTGCAAATAGCAGTATTGTTTTGGGTTGTTTTCGCTAAAGGTAAGATTAATGTATATTAATTTATACTGTGAGGTGTGACTTTTACAATTAGGCCGACGATGTCAAATAGACGAAACTAGTCACAATACATTTTGTCTAATCCCATACTGCAATAAGGTAATCGCAACATCAAAAGTAGTTTAGGGTAGTAATAAAAGCTCCGAAAACTAAATTAAAAATGAGGATGTTCAATTAATGAATGTTACTGCTCTACTGAAAACTTCTGTGCTAATAAACATACGAAAACTACCGAAAACTATCGAATGAAATACTGAAAATTCCGAAAAAATTTTTTTTTGTATGTCATAAATTCTGTTAAAACTAGAGACCTCGCCTCGCTCCGCTCCGCTTCGCTCGGCTCCTTATTTTATCTTACATGGAAACCTAACACGCTCTTCCTCGTTTCTCTCGTCATCGCACCGATTTTTTACTTTTGGTTCATAGTTTTGTTTTTGACTGTTAGGTTTTTTCGGTAAGTTCTTTCGGAAGTTCAGTAATTTATTCGGAGGTTCATTATTTGAACCAGCTAGCCTAACATGCACAGCAAAACACCAGATTCTATGTGTTTAATGTCAAATGGGGCTGTCAAAAGGTGTTTAGAGGGTGTTAAAAGCTGACCATGTTAGGCTAGCAGGTGGTTGTGAGAAATTTTAGTTTGCTATGGTAATTTATTTTGTCGGTAGATGTTATCCAGTTAAATTAGTTGACTTTTCGATAGCTAATTTTGCCGCTGCTCAGACAGTATAACAGTGTGCAGCAGTTCGCTGGGATTTAATTTGTTTTTCGGAGGCTTTATTATTAAGCTTTAAAAAGTATCTACATTGTTTTTACAATGTTATAATATTACATTATAACATTCTTCTTGCGATTCTGCGCTGCGATTGGCCCAAGTCATTATAACACTGCTAGAAAGCCAATCAACAACAGAGATTGTCAGAGATGAGAAATAAGTCCTGACGTTGTTTCTTAAGCCCTTTGCCCTGATTAGCCTTCAAGGTAGCATTACCGGATAACGCACCCAAGGTTCATGCACGAGTGTTCTTCTAATCATTTTTCGTGAAATTGTTAGTTGAAAATATTATAAACTAGCTTTTGCCCGCGGCTTGGCCCGCGTTGAATAAATTTTGTTAATGAGGTAGACAAAGGAAGAAAGCCCAAGCTTTAACGGAAATCTTTAATTATGCTTTTGAGTTGCCGTTTCCACCTCCCAGTGCCATTATCAGAGCCTAGTCACTATGTTTTACTAAAGTACTAATCAAGACCAATCAAATAATCCCGAATAGGAAGGGTCTGCTGTTGTCCGTTGAGGAGATATCGTATCCACCTTCCAGTCTCATCATTAGAACCTAGTCACCATATTTTACAAACATACTCATTAAGACCGACCAAATAAGCCCAAACTCGAGACGTCTGCTGTTGTCCGTTGAGAAGTTACCGGATTTTTGCGCAGCTGAACAATTTTTTTGCGCGTTTTAAACGTTTCGCATGTTGTGTCTCGATACCGCAAACCTCGCAATAGCTCCATTTTGGAGCTATTATATTCCCACACCCTTTGCACCTTTCCAGATTTAGGTCCTTTTTATGGGACTGGTGACAATATGGACATTTATCTGATACAAACATACACACGGTTAACCGATCCTAAAGCTGCTGGTGCGTACGTCGCGGCCATGTGGTTAAATCAGCCTTCTGATTGAAATTCGTTTTTCGAAAGTCCTGCAGCGCAGAAGAGAGCTGGTAGGTTAGGTTAGAAGGTTAGGTATGGCGAGTCGCACTTCGTTGTAATTTTTTTTATGATTACTCAGAAATACAATTTAAACCAAAAGGCTAGCCATTTAGTTAGGAAGCTGATCTAACCATATGATAGCGACGACATGTTGTGTTCATATCGTAAGTTTGAAGATATTATAATATGCCTGGGCGGATCGTATTTTTGTTAAAACTAAAGACGTTGCCTCGCTGAACTTCGCTTATACAACGTGTAACAGAAAGGTGTAACCATATTTGAATAGCTTATTCAGTCAATGGTATAGAACAACCTTTACTATGGAGCCAACCCTGAAATCTCAAAAAAAGAATCTGCCCTTCCATACATTTCGGCCGAGCGGCATTGCATTTTTCTATGAAACAGTAAAATGTAGTTTTCGAGATACAGGTTTTGTTCAATAGTAAAAGTTGTTCTATACTATTGACTGAATAAGCTCTTCAAATATGGTTACACCTTTCTGTTACACCTTGTATATAACCTAACACGCTCCGCTCGTTGTTGCACCTATTTTTTGGCCTTTCGCTAAAAGGGTCATTGAACCTTGGTCTTGACCCCTTATCGAGTCTCCAGCTTATACGAACGGACAGACGGACAGCCTAAATAATAAATTTAGTCATTTTACTTTGAAAATGAAGGACTTTCCAAAGACAATTTCATCCCCCTTTTCACCACTTCGGGGTTGGAATTATCACAAACGCTGAGATACGTATAAAGTAATTTTCAATTGTCAGTCTAAACACAAAATTTAAAGATCCTAACTTTGAAACTGACGGACTTTCATACAAACTTTCATTCCCTATTTTTTCTTCTTAGGAATGGACTTTCCAAAAATACTTCCTTATTGCTTGCCTACACTGCATAAGGTATCTATGTGCAAAATTTCAGGGTCTGTAGGTCCAGCGGTTTGAGCTGTGCGTTGTTATTTCAACACAGTCAGTCAGTTTACGATTTTATATATTAAGATGAAGAAATGAAAAAATTATGAAATTATGTAATATAATTAAATAATCAACGTCTATGTCTATAAGTAATAGTTTTATATAATAAATAATAATATAGGGAAATACACAAGGAAATCATAAAGGTTAGGTTTACATAAATTTTATAAAAAAATACACTTGAATAAAATAAAAATTAAAGGAATAAGGAATAAATAATATTATAAATATGGACAATGCATATAATAACTATATGCCTAACGATTATATGATATTTTTGATGGTATTAGATAAAGTATTATGTGCAACTTAACATAATTAGACATTGGGACACTCGTGCAAAACTATTACGAAACTCACTTCCTTCCTTTCGTTAACAAGCACTTGTGTCCCAATGTCTCAAATTGTGTTACAGTTGCACAAAATACAATTTTATATCTCATAACAATTTTTCCAAATTACAACTTTTAGCTAACACTACTTTTAATAATAGTTTGCTATATACATAAACATATTTTCAATGCATGTGCTCGTAAAGGCCCACTTTTTATGCATCAAAACCGAACAGAAAGTCGATTATTTTGCCCTAGGGCTTTATTATTATTATTTTTTTTCATTTTTTTTTCAATGGTTGGCTAACTTGCAGCCTTTCTTGTGTACCATAAATGTCATACTTTTTTTTCCACTGTTAAACGGCTCTGGATACAGTCCATTGGAGCGAATTACAATTTAAAGTTCACAAAATTTATTTGTTTTATTTCCTCACACTATGCATTGAAAAACGTAGTATGATACACGGGCGTAACAGCAATAAATTACTCGGTTACGTTTAAAACACTCGCTACGCTCGTGTTTTAAATCGTCCTCGTAATTTATTCCTTTGCGCCCTTGTAGCATAAACTACTATTTTAATGATATTACAATAGCTATAAAACAATTGGCTTTTCCATAGTCCTGATACCAGCAGTAAATTCCTAAAATAATCTAATATCACGCTTATGGAAAATCCATATAAAAATATAAAAGTATAAAAATATATTTATGCATATAGCAAACAATTGGTAAAAGTTGTCTCTTAGCTAAAAGTATTTTGGCCGCTATAATTATTTCTTAACATTTTTTTATTGGCTGGGATATTTGTTTGAACTTACTATCGTTCGTTGTCTATATCCTTACAAATTGATAGGATTAGACTACAAAGCTAGGACGTTAGTTAGGATATAGGCCAACCGAACCATCTGCCTGGTTAGGATATTGACCTAGCCTTCTATTTAACATCCATCCATCCATCAGCCCAGTTCGTCCACTGCTGGACATAAGCCTTTCCAGGACTTGGCCACTCCCTGCGGTCATCCTGGAAGAATTGCCCATACTCACACACGCTGGGCAGGCGGTTTGGTGAGCGCGGTGCCGGAACCATCGCACCAGTAACGCCGCTGTCCGTCACCAGTCTGTTCCATATAAGGGCCGGCTATTAGGGGTGGATATACCGCCATCCATCGGTCCCAGGCATGGTGAGCCTCCTGGTTTTTTGCCTGTGAGCTGTCCTCTTACTCTCCCCCGAATTACTTCGAGGGGGTCTCCAAGTAAGATAGTGGTACCTCCACAATCGAGCCCGGCATCAGCTCTACCACCTGTTCTAAACTATTTAACATGTATTGGTGAAAATAGAATACATTTTTGAAAAATTCCCAATATTACCTAAATCAGCAATAGCGATATTTATCATTTTAGTTTGAAATAGTGTCAGATGACGTCACGGTACATGCCGTTAAGCTCACTTTGATTGCCAATAAATTATATCAAATTATATGTTTATTCTATAAAAATATTAAATATAGTGAAAGTGGACATCCTTGCCTAACTCCTTGCCTTATCTTTGCTTTCCCTTTTTCTTCGCCTACTGTCATTACTGTTTCTTGGTCCTTGTACAGTTCATATACTATTCTCCTATCTCTGTAATCCAATTGTACATCTTTAAGAACTTTCATCATCTTTTTCCAATCTACCTTATCAAAAGCCTTTTCTACATCTATGAAAGCTATATATGTGTCTAAGCCCAACTCCGTACATCTGTCTGTAATTAATCTTAGAGCTAAAATAGCTTCTCTAGTCCCTTTATTCTGTCGGAAGTCGTATTGGTCTGGTCCGATGTTCCTTTCAGCTATTGGTCGCATTCTGTTTTTAATTATTTTTAATAAAATTCAAGGATATTTAGGAAATTAAACTTAGGGTCCTGTGTTCTTCACATTTCAGTGTATTTAGCTTCTTTGGTAATATTACTGTTTTACTAAATTTAAAATAAGTTGGTACTTGTCCCATACAATACATTTCCTGAATTAATCTAAAAATTTCATTCAACATGGGGTCACAAACTGCGTGTTTAATCATTACTACATTATATTTTATCTTCACCTGCTGCTTTTCCGTTCTAGATGCTGTTTAAAGCTTTAAAAAAATCCCTTTTAAGTATAGTTGGGCCTTGGTTATCTTCTTCTACGTTTTGTTCTTGTTCTATATATTCTTCATGTAACCCTTTCCTTTTATACAAACTCTTCTATCGTTATAACATTTCACTATTGTTCAATAAAATTTTCATATATCCAAATTTAATATAAAAACATAAAAATTAATTTATGTTACTGATTTTAAATGTGGTATTTACCTATGTCTAACAATGGGTAGATGTGGGGTGATTAATGTTGACGTCTACTTCCTGTATAATGTCGGCAAAGTGACATTGGTTGTTTTTCCAAAACACTCTTCAATTGTTTTAGAACTGGTTTAGACTGGAGCCTTAAATTGCTAATTAAACCAGGTTATATGACAGAATAAATAAATGAGACATTAAACTCCGGCCGTTCATTCGAGAGAATGGTGACGTTTGCAAATGTCAGGGGATAAAACCTTTTTTTTTACTGTTTTTCATTTCAATATTTTATATTTATCATGATGATTTTAGGGTAGATTGTATATCGTTAAAAGGTCCCATTTGTTAATAAAAAGTATTTTTGTCGTATATATTTTCCACTTCCTAGTAAAAAACTTAATGAATCAGCTGACTCAATTTCTACGTAAAAGATAAAAAAAGCGCAAAAAATATTATTTTTGGCGAAAAGTTGTCTATTAGCGATACTGTGTTCACTTGAATTTAAGAACCTTATATAGAGGTTGTCATTTTATTTATGTAGCGGAAATCAAATTGAAGTAAGACTCTATATCTAAGTGTATCTGTATCTAAGTGATCAATGTTCTATTACCCTTTTTGTGAAACTCGTTAATTTGTTTTTATCGTTTTCCCAAGTCCAGCTCCGAGTCAGTTGCTATAGGAAGTCAACATTTTATTTGGCAAAATTAGCAAAAAGTATTACGATCCGTGTTGCTGATTTATTATTATTACTTGCCAATATGGTAGTTTGGCTGTATAAATAAATGTCACCTTTCAAAGAGCTTGTGCTATAACTAAAATTTCCTTCTGCAAATTATTTCTGTCAAATCAGCAATCTTTTCTTTTTAATTTTAGCTAGCATTAAGGTTTTAGTTTTAGTAATTTTATTCAAATACAATTTATATTGTTTGTGAATTAATAAATGATGATGATGATGATGAATCATATTGCCTCCAGTATGAATCCTCGACTTTTTGAATCGTCATTTCGGAAAAAGGTTTATTATATCTGCGGTGTAAGGCAGTGTTGTCGTATTATAAAACTGATATACCTTACCAAATAATAAGATCGTATATATATTATATTCTATTCCAGGGTTTTTATTTATAAAAAAAGTTTAAATAATCATGATTTGGATTTATTTCGTCCCATTTGTTGTACCGTTGATATTTTTTAACGTGCCTTTATTTATTTTTGCCGTGAAGAAGCTCTTGTTGACTTGTAGTACTTTTTCGAGATATCGCCACACTCCATCTGTCATCATTCTCTCGAATTAACGGCAGCAGTTTACTTATCAATTTATCATAATCATATAAATATAATGGTGAGCTGCAACTTATAGCGTATAGTCTGGAATCGAGTTTCCTGCCGCGCGTGTACAAGATTAGTCCTCTTTGTGTACTGACGCAGTACTTAAGAGGCTATGCGAATTTTATTTTTGTCACTGTCACACCAAGCGAAAAGCCGCGCAGTGCGAGAGGGGTGGATTCAGGGCAAAAGGGAAAAAAGTTGGTTTTATATTTTTATTAAAAATACCAAAATAGCTAGCAAAATTCCAAATATCAAATCTCTACATATTGTTGAAACACACCTAATAAAATATGTTTGAGTTCTGTATATGGTTCCTATTCGTCAAACGAGGAGAAAAAGTGTGTTTGAAGACCTCATTTCAATTTCTATCGAGGAAAATTTATCCAAACATGTTTTCCAATTTCAAAACCCTAGATTATTAAGTCAAAATGCATATACCAGAAATGAATAAAAAATCTCCGTGTATTTCATGAAATACACAGAAAAGAAACACCTGTATTTTTTTCGCATATCGCCTTAAGGCGCTACGGAAAAAAAATCGACACTTTTAGAACTTTCATATCTACTTCAGTAAATAAAGTATTATTTTGATAAAATAGAATATAATTTTTGGAATCTTTTTCTAAACAGAAACGCGATTGGAGAAATTCGGCTGTTTTTTTTTTAATTGAAATGTGGTCCTTTTCGACACCATTTCTCCATGGGTTGACAATTTGGAATGACATATGGACTACGATTATATTTTATTAGATGGGTTTAACAGTATCTAGGATCGTGTTAAATGAAATTTTGATAGCAACTTGAGTACGTTTTAGAGGTATATTACTAAAAAACCGACATTTTGCTACTTTTCCTCGAATCCGTCCGTCTCGCACTCAGGATTTTTTCGCATATAGAGTAACAGGGACGCTAAAACATTTTCATAACGCCTTAAAGGAACTAGCCTATTGGTGTAGGTATATAATAACAAAATATGTACGATAATTGGGTACAGCTGACGGATAGTTTGGAAGACGTCCATGCGAAACTTTTATTCGAAACTATACGCGGCCCTTGCGTACTTTGGCCTTGTATAAAACGGAAAGACGATGTTGATGTCAAACAACATTATTTTGGTAACATTATGTTATTAATTATTTTTCAATGCAAGTGCTCGTAAAGGCCCACTTTTTATGCATCAAAACCGAACAGAAAGTCGATTATTTTGCCCTATGGCTTTATTATTATTTTTTAAATTTATTTACAATGGTTGGCTAACCTGAAGCCTTTCCTGTATACCATAAATGTTATACTTTTTTTTTCAGTGTTTAACGGCTCTGGATACAGTCCTTTTGAGCCAATCATAATTTAAAGTTCACAAATTGTATTTGTTTTATTTCCTCACACTATGCATTGAAAAACGTAGTATGACAAACGGGCGCAAGAGCAATAAATTACTCGGTTACGCTCGTGTTTTAAATGGTCCTCGTGATTTATTCCTTCGCGCCCTTGTAACATAAACTACTAATATTACTTATTATGCGCCGCGACGACGACGACGCGATAATTCTTGTAGGAAAACCAAGGATATATCTAATTTATCTGATTTAGATTCACATTTAATCACGATGTGACTATCGCCAGCTGGGCCTAAGTCTATCAATTTTAATATGATAATTTTATTGTTATTGATTGAAGTAGGCATGTAATAAAACAGGCAACCAAGTGACCGTATTCTGGTAGCTTAAAAAAAGATGCGGATTCCAAAATTAATACGTTGGCATCTAATTCAGCGCCCCAGAATATGTCAATTTTAGTTGCATTTTCATGCCGTTGCAGGAATCTTTTAACTACACTGGCCTGCAAAACTAAGTACTACACTTGTTAAATTTGATTTTTTTCTAAACTATAGAAGTTAGAGATTTAAAATAATCACATAGTGAAGTTGTCCTTATAGTTCCCTATAGTTTCAAAGAAAGCTGATAAAATTTGCTATAAAACGTTTTATATTTTAAATCTCTAACTTCTATAGTTTAGAAAAAAATCAAATTTAAAAAGTGTAGTACTTAGTTTTGCAGGCCAGTGTATAGGCGGGTATCAATAATAATTTTGGCAACTGGATTTTATATAGTGGATTTCATTTTTAAGGAGACCATTTTATTAAAAAGGGCCCATCTAACAATTCTAAATTGAAGTTCTTTTAAAATATTTGGGCAGAAAATAAAACCTTTCAAATTTGTGTCTAAAGCAACTTTACATGAGGTCTTTTTTAATTGTAAAAAAACAAACTGAAAATTTTAACTGACTACCCCTGTGAAAGACGGACAGACAGACAGTGGAGGCTTAGTAACAGGGTTCCATTTGGCACCCTTCGGGTGTTCGGAACCCTAAAAACGGTGATTCTTACTGAAAAAAGGGAAAAAATTATACATATTTTCAAGTATAAATATTGATATATACAAGGTGTAACAGAAAGGTGTAACCATATTTGAAGAGCTTATTCAGTCAATGGTATAAAACAACTTTTAATATGGAGCCAACCGTGAAATCTCGAAAAAAAAAATCTGCCCTTCCATACATTTCAGCCGAGCGGCATTGCATTTTTCTATGAAACAGTAATTTTTTTTTTCGAGATACAGGGTTTGTTCCATAGTAAAAGTTGTTCTATACCATTGACTGAATAAGCTCTTCAAATATGGTTACACGTTTCTGTTACACGTTGTATATATAGTAGTTTTTATTAAAATATACATATAAATAGATTAGAGAAAGATATATTTCGAATCCTCTTGGGCTCAGCATTTATTAGGTAATGGGTACTTGTTCCGATTGGATTACAGAATATTTAGGTTCCCAAATGTCTATTGAATTAAAGACGACATAATAATAGTAGTTTGTGCTACGAGGGCGAAAAGGAATAAATTACGAGGACGATTTAAAACACGAGCGTAGCGTTTTTCAATGCATAGTGTGAGGAAATAAAACAAATATAATCTTGTGATCTTTAAATTATGATTGGCTCAAAAGGACTGTATCCAGAGCCGTTAAACAGTGGAAAAAAAAAGTATAACATTTATGGTACACAGGAAAGGCTGCAGGTTAGCCAACCATTGTAAATAATAAAAAAAAATGGTAATAATAAAGCCCTAGGGCAAAATAATCGACTTTCTGTTCGGTTTAGATGCATAAAAAGTGGGCCTTTACGAGCACTTACATTGAAAAGAATTTAAAATTTCGGTACAAAACCCATTTTCCTAATTTTTCATGTTTAAATCAGTGTTCTTATACAATAGATATTTGGGAACCTAGATATTTTGTAATCCAATCGGAATAATTAAACACTACTTTAAGAATATCTATAATTTATTTACAAATGATTTTGATATTCCGTTTGTATAAACTATGCGTCCACCGCCGCGCCGGCCTTCAAATATATGAGTTAGTTTCGAACTTATCAGGGCTAACTTTAATCAAACTCGACCAAAAACCCATTTCTGGAGCACTTACGTACGTATACCGAGCAACTTTTGTTTACGCCTGCCTTGGGGAAATACAGAAAAATAACTTTCCAATAAAAACTTTGACAACCAACTTGTCGATTTGTTTGGAGGAAGGGAATATTTTTCTAACTTATTTCTTAGGATGATGGTTTCAATTTACTTCAATTTTGTGAATTCAATGCGATTTATTTAAGTTTTGTTGAAGGTACATGAAAAAACGGCTCGTTCATCAAATCGTCACACAGTCAACTCGTCACACAGTCAACTCTTCACACAGTCAACTCGTCCCGTTGGTCCCATTGGGACGGGTTGTAGAATTTCAAAAACTATTTTTTTCGTTCCCATCTAGTCCTATGTTTGTTGGTAAAGTACAGTCGCAAACAAAAATTTTCAAGGTACGAGTATAATAAATAAAAGACAAAAATATTCTTGAAATGTAATTAAAAAATCAATATAATTACTTGTTTTATATTTTAAAGTTAATTCAATTATTACTTTTTATTTAAACCCCACTCAATCACATTACACTATTTAGGTACTTACATTTAATTTCGATAAATCACAGTTCAAAGCATTGTGCTCGTATTTTGGTTCGTATTGCTTTTACAAAAACAAATTGTTACTTTTTAGTTGCTAATAAAAAAGGCACAATCTGTATCTGATTACTATAAAAATTAACAATTTTCTTCCTGACATTACTTAACGTTTATATTTTTGTTAAAAATGTAGTGGGACGAGTTGGAAACGAAAAAAAATATTTATATTGAAATTTGTCAACTCGTCCCATTTTGGAACTAGAAATTAATCAGAAACAAATTTCAACTAAACATTCGAAAAATTACCGGTCGAGGTGACTTGCGCTCTTGCGACGGCGCGGCGGTGTGCGGGGAGGCGGGCGGTTGAAACAGTGATCGAGCGCATAGGACGAACCTAGTGTCGAGCGCTTTGAGCGAGCGAGCGCGCTATACATGAAGGCGCCGACGGGTGTCGTGGCAAGGCAAAGCCCGTCGCAAAAACCACCTGGAAGCGCAGCAAGAAGCGCCGCCAGAAGCCTGAAGCTGTGGCCGTGGCGTTACGCGGGCGGCATTTGAAAGAAAATACAAATTCGCAATCGGTGGTTTTTTAGCTGTTAATTTTTGTTAAACGAAAACCCAAATTTTTAACCGTTTATAAGCGGTTAATTTTGCTTGGACATTATTTTTCGGTATGACGTCACTTTGTCGATTGAAGGTATCGTAATTTAAGGGTATTCAATCCTTAATTTTTATCTACACCATTATTATAAAGAGTAAGTTTGTTAGTTTGTATATAGGAGGTAATCTCCGGAACTTCTGATTCGATTCTGAAAATTCTTTTTCAATGCATGTGCTCGTAAAGGCCCACTTTTTATGCATCAAAACCGAACAGAAAGTCGATTATTTTGCCCTAGGGCTTTATTATTTTTTTTCATTTACAATGGTTGGCTAACCTGCAGCCTTGCCTGTGTACCATAGATGTTATACTTTTTTTTTCCACTGTTTAACGGCTCTGGATACAGTCCTTTTGAGCCAATTATAATTTAAAGTTCACAAGATTATATTTGTTTTCATTTCCTCACACTATGCATTGAAAAACGTAGTATGATACACGGGCGTAAAAGCAATAAATTACTCGGTTACGTTTAAAACACTCGCTACGCTCGTGTTTTAAATCGTCCTCGTAATTTATTCCTTTGCGCCCTTGTAGCATAAACTACTATTATTTATTCATTTATTCTTTATTTCATTTATTCTAAGCTACCTTATCCTTGAATCCCAAGGGCTATAGTTAGCTACCTGGGAACGGGCAGTTCCTAGGACATAGTCACTACATTCGCGTGGGGAATCTCTGGTACTACTAAACCGATTTTAAACATTCTTTTACTGTTGTAATGGTTAGACTCTTTACTTGGGCAAATGCTTCAGTTTTTTTCCCTGGGGCGGGCAATTCTTTAGGTACATAGTCATTAATAACTGCTGAGCCTATTTGGAAAATTGTTTAACTGTTGTAATAGTTAGACTCTTCACTTGGACATAAGGTGTAGTTTGTTCCCTGTGGACGGACAGTTCCCTAGGGACATAGACATAGGGTCAGACGTATGAAATAATTTCGTGAACACCAAAAGTAAAAGTCACGTACTATTAATACTTATAAATTATTGGTACGAAAAATAGGACTACCTTAAAACTAAATCAACGCGGGCGAAGCCGCAGGAAATGCTAGTGTTTTGGTGTGTTACGCGATGCTTTAGCAAAATCTACTGAATTTATAATTTTTATCAGTCGGTCTGTCTTAGTAACAGGTAAACTTAGACACAATAAAATAAATTGAAATGCACTAATTTCACAAAATTCTAATTTTATTTTATTACGGTAGCTTAAATGGTTTTAGAGATATCTTGATCTAACGATAAGTTTGTAATCCATGAAATAATATATTAATAAAGATAATAATATCTATATTCATGCTTTTTATTTTCTAGTAAGTAGGTGAGATATAGAAACAATAAAATGCAATAATTTGGACAAGTGAGAGTTGGACTCGCGCACAAACGGTTCCGTACCACCAGGGTTCCCAACCCTCCCGGAATGCCCGGGAGACTCCGCGAATATTGTTCAACCTCCCGAGCTCCCTAACCTTGGCAACCCTAACCACCACACAATAAGCCTACGGAACAAGAAACAAGGCGCTAAAATGGTAGCGCTCACAAACAATTTGGTACTCTCTGTGGCCCTAATTTTTATAATTTTCAATGCAAGTGCTCGTAAAGGCCCACTTTTTATGCATCAAAACCGAACAGAAAGTCGATTATTTTGCTCTAGGGCTTTATTATAATTATTTTTTTTTTATTTGTTTGCAATGGTTGGCTAACCTGCAGCCTTTCTTGTGTACCATATATTTTATACTTTTTTTCCACTGTTTAACGGCTCTGGATACAATCCTTTTGAGCCAATCATAATTTAAAGTTCACAAGATTATATTTGTCTTCATTTCCTCACACTATGCATTGAAAAACGTAGTATGATACACGGGCGTAAGAGCAATAAATTACTCGGTTACGTTTAAAACACTCGCTACGCTCGTGTTTTAAATCGTCCTCGTAATTTATTCCTTTGCGCCCTTGTAGCATAAACTACTATTATAATTTTACTCTAGGGCATGTAAAACAATTTGGCCAAATTTGATACTTGTACGCAATGCCGTCTGTATGATAGAACTGAAACAAATAACGTTAAAAAATGCAACTTTTTCGAGGCTTTTTGTATGGGACCCTATCTTAGGGTGCTAATTCGCCTTCGTCGGGACGCTCACATTCTTTCTCTTCTCTACCTATATATATAGTATACTGTTCAATCCTTCGACTGCAAAGTATCTTATTAAGGCGCTTAATATCGCCAAATGGGTACTTTCTAAAGCCTACTCCTCTTTTATGGCTAAACCAAAAATATTGAAAAACTGTAATATGGATTATCAATTCTAGGAAAACATATGCAACATTTATCTTTTTCATACCACCGAAACTTCTACATGAATATTTTTTTTCCTGAATGGTGTTTTTTGACCTCAAATTCCCTACTGCTCCTGAGTGGCTTGGCCGATTGAATTCATCTATGCTTTGATAAATAGATAAACTTTATAGCTATAAACATAACATAAGATTATTCAATCGAGTAATCACGTCTAAGTGAAAAGTATAATTTTCTCCTATTTCGCCCTATCAAGGACGCAGCGAGCGTCGTAACAGCCACTATGCATTGCGCGCTGATATGAACGTTATTTCAATGTCGTTTCCGTTGATATAGTGCGCGCCAATCTTTTAGTCGCCTCTGATTGAGTTACGAGTGCAAGCTTGCGCAGGTACAGTCAAGGAAACAATAATATGAACGGTTGACTATTAAATGTTTACTATAAGTGGGAAGGTGTACTTGTTGTACCTACCTATTTAATATATATTAGTATTTTAGTGCAATCTTAACTGTTTAATTAAAACAAATTAATATAAACACCATTTTCCTACATTGTCACCTTAAAACGCTATAACGACCGCGAGGCATAACAACAACAATAAACTTTAACAAACTAAATCAACAAAACAACAAATAAAGGCAACACAAACAGATTCAACGATTAACTTAACGAATCATAGAATTTTTTCCACGAACATACTTTTCATGCAACGCGCGCGTGTGTAGTGTACGGACGTAGCACTAACACTAACGCATAGTGTTGACACTTGCCGAGCGGCGAGCGGGGGGTGTGGTGCGGCATGCAGGCGGGTGTGCTCCGCGCCCTCGCTCCTGTAACGTCCCCCTGACACCGTAAAACGGCTAATGCGTCGATTCTTGGGACTAGCTTCAGAGGCGACTAAAAGATTGGCGCGCACTGTATTTGTAGTGACAAATATCGAGCTGCTAATTTGGCGATGGTAATCGCCTTAAAGGGCTGCAGTATATTGACTGTACAAAGGTAGCATAATCATTAGTCTCTTAATTGAGCTCAAACTGCATAATTAGAATTAGAAGATCAACCTGCAATTATTACTGTATAAACCATTCTTTCAAATTCCTTCACGCTACTCACGATCGTACTCTACGTTGCTCTGAAAATTTGCTATTAGCAACTCCAGCTCAAGTCGGTCAGGGTTGTGCAATGACCTGCCCATAGCCATCAGGCGTGCTCCCTCGTTACCTGTCTTCAAAAGGATCTTTTTCTTTCTTTGTAATCTTTTTTATAATCTATCTACCTCTGCTACTATTAATTTTTATTTTTAGGATTCCGTAGTACCTAAAAGGTACAAAAGGAACCTTTTTATGGTAAGACTTCGTTGTCCATCCGTCCGTATGTCACAACTTCATAACTTTAACACCGTTAAAGATAAATACTTGAAATTTGGCACAAAAATGCTCACATAACACGAGGTATAAAATGTTGAAAAATTGGAAATTGTTCTAAATATTTCCAATACAAAAGAAAGAAAAAAATTCTAAAAATGCAATATGGGTGTCAAAGTGCAGATATTATAGAGCTGGGCGGCTATTCTGGCATTACTTTTCACAAGCAATATCAATCATTCGACTTTTATTTATTGTGTGATAAATACCATGCGATATAAAGTTAAATGACTAAAACCTTGTCCAATAAAGACTACAAAATGTAAGGAATACAAACTTCAGGTTTTTAATAGAGAAAATCGATACACATTCTTAGAAATCCTGTTTTAATAACACATGAAACCTGCTTTCGCAATTTTTCCGCAGTTGCCAGACTCGCCGTCCAGGTCTTTGAAAAACTACAAAAAAGTTGATCTCCAAAACACAAGGAAACCGAAAAGTATAAAAAAAATCTCGATTATAGGTCATAACTAGCCAATTACAGGAAAAAAATAATAATTAAAAAAAAGTTGGACACAAATGAGAAATATAAAAAAACGTAAAATAAATATTTTATAAAAATACAATATGGGTATCAATTATAGGTATTAAGAAATTAATTGTAAAATATATAGTTTGGCTATATTTACTTGCATCTTCTTAGAGAAATCTTCAAAAAATCACAAAAAATTTATGTCCCCCACCTTATCTCCAAAAGTGGTGGATCGAAAACTATGAAACAAATATGTGCTTACTAAAGATTACAGGAAAAATAAAGCGGTTGAGAAATTCACGAAAACAAAATGAAAAAATTAAATTTTCTGTTCCCAAAACTGTCGAATTACGGAACCCTAGGAACGCGAGTATGACTCACACTTGACCGTTTTTTTTTTTAATTTTATTATCTGCCGTGAAAGATGCCATAGTAATACGTAATCTGTGAAATTTTTAATTAGCAACCTATAACGGCTGAAGTTGTAGACCTCTGTGACAGACGGACGGACAGACGGCGGAGGCTTACTAATAGGGTTCCATTTGGCACCCTTCGGGTACGGAACACTAAAATTGCGTATTTGTGCCCGAAGTACGGCAGATAAGGAAATAAGGCTCAGATAAGGGTTAAGTATGACGTTGGGACGTAAAAATCGTCGGTGAAAACAAAGTGTACAAAAATGTTCACTGTTCCAATGTTGGAATTTATAAATAATGGATAAATTTGTGTCTTATTGTCTACGATCTCTTGTGTCGCCTACGAAAATGGTTGCTTGCCCAAATAAGGGATACGAATAAATTCTCTCGCTGTTTTACTTCTATTACGACAGTCCATACCCGAAAACACCTTTGACACCCCCTTGGAGATATATGTCGTGACGATATGACAGTATGCTTCAGGGATTATTGTCTGTTCCAGATGAGCCTCAGTTCCTGGGTCCTGGCCGGAACGTGACTGTAATCGTGGGTCGAGACGCCACCCTCACCTGCGATATTCAACATTTGCACGATTACAAGGTAATTAAACATTTGCACGATTACTAGGTATTCAAACATTTGCACGATTACAAGGTAACTAAGCGTTTGCAAGATTACAAGGTAATTAAACATTGGCATGATTACAAGATTACAAGGTAATTAAATATTTGCACGATTACAAGGTAATTAATTTACAGTTTGTTTTTGTTTATTATCGGACCATCAAAATTAGGCTAATGGCAAAGATTTTATTGTCCTTTGAATGAGTTGATTAGTGGTTGGCTTACTTGTTTGGGAAATAAAAGGCTTTATTATTATAATTAATTAACAAATACAAATCAAATCCCGAACTTGGAACACTGAATATTTCAAGATCCGACAAGTAGAAGCCGCAATAACAATTCGTTTAGATTAAATTATGTTAAGGCACAGAAATCAGATATTCTACAACCCGTCGGAAATATCTGTGCACCTCAGTTCACCCGCAAACGTAGGTAGAGACCTTGCGGGTGGGGGGTTTCGGGTGCAGAGATATTTCCGACGGGTTGTAAGTGTTAAGGTTTCTTAATTCGAAGACCATTTCGAGATTTAGGTTTAATAAGCCGTATTTTAGAACTCGTGGTCTAAAAAACCTCATGATGATGAATATTTTTACGAAAAAGCTGCAACTTCCATTTGCCTTCGTGTGACGTCACTTGAGAAATGTCTGTTTAGAAACGTGTCCTTTGCTATTTAGATACATTTATAATAATTTGCTTCCGACTGATTTGACAGCTGGATGACAGATGAGTAGACAGACAGAGACAGACCACGTTTTTTTATAAGCAATCACACATCACACATCATCACAGTACAATGTCTAAAATTCTTAAGTGACGTCATATCGGACAATTCCTTAAAAATCATTAAAAGTAATGGTTAATTTATATACCAAAATAATGAAAACTATGTCCTAAAATTACGTAAATTCTCTGAAAAAAAAATTAAAAAGAAACCTTTTAGAAATTAAGCTATGGGAATTCGGGGAGCACGCAAGACGTCTATCGCCTCCCCGAGTAGGGTTGCGAGATGTTATACTAAAGGAGGACATGCCTTTCTTTTTCACAACTTGTCCTCCTATCCTCCCTAACCTATAAACATTAAGACCACTTGTCAAAAAAAAATTAAACTGTTATTTTGTTGTGGCTTTATGTCCTCTATCGACTTATAGAAAAAGTTTTTGGAAAAAATACTCATGAGATATGACAAAAAAATAAACGTATGGCCATTGTAAAAACCACAAGCCGCTTATTCGAAAAACTGCACTTTTCACAGGTGACATTGTGTTGTTTTTTCAAAATAAGAACGCAACTTTCACTTGACTCATGGATAAAAAAAAACAAAACTTGCTATTTAGACTTATCCTAATAATAGTGACGGATGTTAATAACTTTTGTAATTAATTTTTAATGATTAATTACTTAACAAAGATGAAATTTTCCCAGTGCGTTACAATTTTTTTTGGAAATAC
Organism: Ypsolopha sequella; assembly: GCA_934047225.1. Lineage (NCBI taxonomy): Eukaryota > Metazoa > Arthropoda > Insecta > Lepidoptera > Ypsolophidae > Ypsolopha > Ypsolopha sequella. The sequence goes on along the minus strand of OW203984.1, from coordinate 23,352,508 downwards.
GTATACGTATAATAATTTGTATTTTGGAAAAAGAACTCATGTCAAAGTGTTTTTCCGTTGTATTTTGTCATTGAGCAATATTTTATAAAAAAATAACCTCTTAGGGCCTGTTTCACCACTTCCAGATAAGTGCCTGATAGTTATATGTGACATATAACGCATACAAAATGTGTTCCATTTTTAAACTTATCTTCTGGATATCACTTATCTGGAAGTGGTGAAACAGGCCCTTAATAAATTGTTTATTATCCTCGTGAGGGTGTCGCATGCGCCGGAGCACCTCGCGAAGCCTGATGAAGGTCACTCTTAAGTTGACCGAAACGTCGAGTTTTTTCTCGCATAAATAATAGTGAGTCTTAGCTGTGTTATCTATTTTATTATGATGGACACTCACCCTAATTTTAGTGATATAATGTGTTGTTTTTCCTCTAAACCTTTCAATTTGTCCTCCTTTTTCAAATTTTGTGCCTAACACACCGATGCTACTGCTTAGCCCACACGGCACGGTTTATTCACCTAATTCTGTCTATGGAATCGCGGTATAGCTGTCACTTATTGGACTTGCACTGCACGCAAAACCACACAAAACCACTGCAAGTCATTCACATAATAATATCAGCTTAAATAGGTAGTTCTGAAAAATATGTAACAAATAAAACATAAAAAAAAATGTAGCGTTTTATTTCAGTATCCTAATTTTTTTGCTTAAAAGCACTAATTTGCTCTCCGTTGCTTATTCACTTTTCCATCTGGCAACCCTTTCTACCCCCGAGTGACGTATACTGAGATACAATCACCGATTACTGTAAATATGGCACCTTAGAATAAGGAATTCCTTATTCTGAGTATGGCACCCAGGACAGATAGACACAGTAGAGGCCAAGCTTAAGGGTGCATTAAGGTCAGATTGAGCACCTCAGTTCGCATTAATCAGAACTGAACTCTTTGACGTTTCCTTTTAGTTTAAAATATCACGCTCTCAGTCGTCGTGTTACGACCATCACGAAACACGCGCACACGAAAAACTGCGTTTTTATTTTATAACTCGACTTCTCGATGAAATTATTAACTTGGTTCCATAAAAATTCAATTCAAAACATTTTACGATTAATAAGTTACAAATATAAATTTAAATAAGAAAAAAAAAATTGAACAACAGTTATGTCAATCAAATAGAAAATAAATAAATATAAAAACAAGAGAAAATAAAGAATTTAAAATTTTGGTGAAAAAATGATTTAATGTGCTGTGTCGTCCAGTGCTGGCTGATAGGACACCCACACCTATCAGCCACTGCTTTCAGGATGATATTATGGCTGCCGCACACTCTATGCATGAAAGAAGCTACTATTAAAATATTTTAAAATTTTTAACGGAGTTATTGATCACTTATTTTTGATACAGATTTTTATGAACGTTATAGTTGAAATTAAATAAAAAATAAAACTTTCGATATATATTTCGACCCACTTGGGGCCGTGGTTAGTCGAATATGGAATAAATAGATAAAATAGAGTTAACAATAAAATTAAAAAAGAAAAAAACTTAACCTATTTTCTTAACCTATTTCATTCACCTTTTTGCTCTCATCTGGTGAAGGTAGAGAAGGGTGTGTCTGTCGGTCAGTGTTGTCTGTTTAGTCCGGCTCCGTAGTGGGCACCAAGTGACCAAATGTAAGACGATTACCAAGTTCTCAGTTCAATGTCAGTCAAAGGGGGGTGAAATGCTTTAATGATACGAATGGTGAAGCAGTTGTTAAATGAATGAGAATGAGAGCGAGCATGTGTGGGTATAGGTAAAGTGTTATTAGGTATTGAGTCTGTAGTGTGTCGATGATGGTTCATTCTAATATGGAGCGCATTTCTTGTCTCACCTACGTAGAATGCCGGACAGTGCCGGCATTCTAGCAGATAAATGCAGTTCTCTGTTTTGCATGAAGTGTTGGGTTGTGTGGTGTAGGTGTTTAATGTGTGGTGTGTGTTGATTTTTGTGTCTGTTTTAATGATGGGACATGTTTTACATCGTGGTCGTTGGCATGGAGCGGTACCAGGTGATGTGATTGATGGATTGAGATGAGTAGGATATTTTGGTTTAGTTTTAGTGAAATATGATCTGAGGTTCGGGTTCTGTCTATAGCAGATTTGTGGGTTTGTGGAGAGGAGATTTTTGGTTTCGTCGTTTTGTTGTAGGATGGGAATGAAATCATTAATGAGTTTTTTGAGTTTATAACTGCCATTGAAGAATGTAGTTACTAATTTGGGGTTGTCGGATGAGTTAGGTGATTTATTTTGAAGGTTGTGATATCTTGGTCTATTGTATAAATGTTTCTGTAGGAATTGATGAGGGTAATTTCTGCTACGGAGGCCTTGGTTGATTTTTTGGTGGTATTGCTCGAGTGATTCCTGGTCACTACATATCCGACGACCACGAAGTGATAGTGAGTATGGGATTGATTTTTTGATATGTGGTGGATGACAACTAGTGAAGTCGAGATATTGAAGTTTATTTGTAGGCTTGAAGTGAACGGAGGTGCTGAGTTTGTTGTTATTGTCAATGGTTATGTCGACATCCAGAAAGGTGATACTGTTTGAGGAGACGGTATGGGTGAATTTAAGTGAAGAATGGGCGTTCAGTCTGTCAATGAAGTCTTTTAGAGAATCGCTACTGTGTGGCCAGATCATGAACACGTCATCAATGAATCTTTTCCACACAAGAGGTTTTTCAGGTTCTTTATTTTTGATACAAATCTCAAGGCTGTATAATTTAAGGAAGGCCCTTTAACACTCGAAAAACATGAAATTTAGAGCTAAATTTGTATTTTTTTCTATCGAAGGAACGTAAAACTTTTGCGTTTTTTTTTAATTTTTTGTTTTGCCCTATTTAGGCTACTATTTATAATATTATTATTATTTCTACCGACTAAAAAAGTTACACAATTTTAAATGGTCATTTGAAGTTGTGCATCTGACCTTATACGGACCCATAAGCCCGTAGCCAAATTTTTTTTTCTTATATAAGGAAACAGAAATAAGACAAAAGGCCCACAAATTCGACTAACTTATGCAGAACTGAAAACCATTAGCCGTTATTGCTCACATGAATTCACGTCCGTCTGTTACCGCTATTTGTTAGACGAATAGTCCACATTATTCATTTCCGCTGATAATGCGGAACCATTCGACACGGAACCCTGAGTAAAGGTTCTTGAGCACACAAAAACGAGGCGTCAGCATGACAAAGATGGGCAAAGTTGAATTCGCTTGAGACAGAAATTCCAATATTCCCTTTTTATTTATGTTTTACAATACATAGAAAACTTGCTTTATGAATTTGGTAAATGCATACTAGAAAAGCAATAAAAAAAAGAATTTTTTATTTCTTCAGTCAGCATGGTTCCGCGACTCGTGACGCCACTTTTTCGAACTTCAAAACGAAAGTAGTCAGCGAAGAACACCACGCAAAGCTAATTGCAATAAATGGCACCAGCGCAAAGTTTTCAAATTCCATAAAAATAGGTAGACAAAAGCTTATTCTTTAGAATTCTGTAAATAGATTGGTAGATTTGCGGCACACCCTGTCGCGTCGCAAGAGAAAATAATTTTTCACAATAGTTTCACAATCTGTTTCCATATACAACTTTTAAATGGTCAAAGAAATATCAAACAAGTAATTTTTTTAAAATGTTATCGTGGGTGGATCAATTTTCCACTTTTTTCTAATTTCACATCGTAATAGTGAAATAATTAACGCTTAAATAAAAAAATACTTAAATATTGGACTACACCTTATGCTGCCCTACTAGGTTAAAAACCTACTTGGTTAAAAGTTTGACAAAAACTAACAAATATACCTATTGAAAAAAACATTTTTTTTTGCTTCGTTTTCGATTATCTTTTTTGTATTTTGTAGTTAAGGGGCTGCACTATGCTAAAATTCAGTCCTGCTCTAACGCATTTGTTATTTGGCTCTCTATCCTACTCTTATCAAACCTTGATCATGCCCTTTTGCCAAACGAATGAGATGTTAATATATTATTAGAATTTAGTGTAATAGTTATAATAATTAATTTTTGCTGTATTTTTGTGTGTTTTGTTTGACAATAAATTTCGTTTTCTTTCTTTCTTTTAGATACAACGGCTTGGCGACTACTGATGCCTACGCTTTATTACTCCTACTTAATTTTATTTTATTGAATCTAACATAGAAAATAACCCGATATTATTTCAAGTACATTGTTATTGTAAAAATATTATTTTATATGTTTCGACGTTAATATTTTGTCAAACCCTTCTTAGAAGCCAAGACCTTTCTTAGAAGTTTATAACAGAAATTGAAGGGAATATTTTCAATACCTTTGCTCAAAACATGCTAGATTCTGTGCCTGTATATTCGTAAAATGAAATTTCGACTTCCCATAGTAATCCACTTCCAGTCCCGAGTCAATCACTATGATGGGGAGTCGACATTTCATTTCACGAATTTTACAAAAATTGTTATTGATCCATGATACTGATCACTTATCAAGCCACCAGTATGAATTTGGACGATGATCAAAAAGTCCCCTTGAAAAGTTACGTATTTCAAACTTTTGTTTTATTAATCAACAACTAGCGCCATCCAGGGATTGCCATTGATATAGTTTTACTCATCGTATTCTCGGAAGTAACCGGATAGAACTAGCGGTACGCAAAAAAAACTGCAAATGGTGTTAAGAGTACGAAAATCGGTACAATACACGTATTAATGACTTTACACAAAAAAAATATTTTAAGATGATGTTGCGAAAGCTGGAAACTGGCGATAGTACTCGTTCATACGAAAAAAAAATACTATGGATGACTCCATATATGGTTAAATCGCGAAAAAATAATCAGCTGTTCCATAGAAAAGTTACATAGCTAAGCTACCCAACCAAAATGCATGAAACAACAGATTTCTTTTTCTCGATTTCTCAATTTTATTTCACAAAAAGTTGTTTGTATGTACGAGTACTATCACCAATTTCCGGCTTCCGCATCTTCATCTAAGACCCTGTATTTAAAAATGAAAAAAAATATATATATATAATATTCAGGTGATCGTTTTATTAAAATCAATATTTACTATCAAGTTATTATTAATTAAGTACACTCTATGAACTTAAATGTTGTTACTTGGGTCAACCAACTTTTTTACCCGCACTAAGCAGTTCCTTTAAAAAGCAAGTTTTAACTTTTTATTATTATTATTGTTTCATGTTTATTACCTTTTTTGCTAAATACAAAAATATTAGATAAACAGATCATTTGAATATCTTTCGAATCAAGTAATGCTACATGCGTCGACACACTGGCGGCCTCCCATGTTAGACAAACTTGTAAAGCTGCTGGTGTGGCGGCGGATTCGGCCGAAAGCAACAAGCGGGGCGCATATATGTCAGCTTAGATAGCTGCTACATGTTTATGCCGTTTGGCGTCGAGACTTTGGGCCCGTGGGGTCCAGAGGCAAGAAAATTATTTAAGGAACTTTCATCGCGCCTGGTTAACGTCTCGGGTGACCAGAGGGCTGGCGCTTACCTCGGCCAGAGAATAAGTCTGGCCATCCAGAGGGGTAATGTAGCCAGCATTCTAGCCACCCTACCGAGGGACAGCGATCTGGATCCAGTTTTTTATTTATAGTTTTTCTTTTAAAATTGTAGGTATTAAACATTTGGACTTTATTTTTTTCTAATATACAATTTTTACTATTTTAGGTCATCTTTAGGTTTTGAATGTTATTTAAGTTTTTAGTTAAGTTTCTTATTTCCAATTAATTAAAGTTTAGATTTTAGTATTTTTTTATTTTAATTTTAAGTATTGTGTCTGTTATTTAAGTTTGTGGTTTAATAAAATCATCCTGAATTACATTAAAAAAAAATAAAAAAAGTAATATTCCATAATTAATGTAATTTTCAGTAAAACTAGGGGTTAACTCAGTTCACAACACCGGTGATATGACAACATAGTAACTCGGGTACAAACGAAATTCGAATTTCACCTGAAGGATCATTAATCATTAAACATTGTTCCTGATTAAATTTCAATGTATATACAGGCTGTTAAGACGAAGTTGCGGAAGCTGGGAAACTGGTAGTGGAACATGTACAAAGCAAATATTGTCAGAAAACTGCAAATCAATGTACAGGATAGCCATTTGGTACACGGGTACTTTAGGCTAAAACAATCATTTTGAGCGGTAGTTCTTGAAAATATTCCCCTTATGTGGTATCAAATAAAAGGACTTTATAAGCCGGTTCCATAAATATACTAGAGCATTACCTTTCGGCCACCTGTTTTCTAAAAATCTAAGAAAGATTTTCAAAACGTACCAAGTTTGGGCAGGTAATAATGTAGTATATTTTTAAAACCGATACACCCACACTGTCCCACACTCGATAGGATTAAAAAAAAAATCAATTCCCATACAAAAAATTAATGACGTCATAACTCCTCCCTAAGGGGAATATTTTTAAGAACTACCGCTCAAAATTATTGTTTTAACCTAAAGTACCCGTGTACCAAATGGCTATCCTGCACATTGATTTGCGTTTTTTTTTATCGTAGCTGGACCACTATGGTGATAGTACTCGTTTCGAACGTGTAACAGAAAGGTGTAACCATATTTGAAGAGCTTATTCAGTCAATGGTAAAGAACAACTTTCACTATGGAGCCAACCCTGAAATTAAAAAAAAGAAAATCTTCCCTGCCATACATGCCGAGCGGCATTGCATTTTTCTATGAAACAGTTCATTTTTTTTTTGAGATACAGTGTTTTTTCCATATCTACTAAAAGTTGTTCCATACTATTGACTGAATAAGCTCTTCAAATATGGTTACATCTTTATGTTACACGTTGCATAATACGATTAACTTTTACTATGGAACCAACCCTCGAATCCCGAAAAAAAAGTCAGCTTTTCCATCGAAAAGTTACATAGCTACCCGACCAAAATGTATGAAGAAAAAACTTTCTCATTTTTTTTACGAAAACTTGTTTGTATGTACTATTATTATCGCCAGTTTCCAGCTTCCGCAACTTCATCTTAATACCCTGTATTGTATATTATATTTTTAAATTTTTTGTAAAGTCATTGCTACGGGTCGAATTGATTGGATCAATTGTACCAATTTTCATGCTTTTTTAGCATTTGCAGCTTTTTACGGAATATCGGTGTGTACCGTAAACTTTAAAACTTTATTCTTATTTAGGATAACTATTTGAAAACTTTTATATTATTAAATATATTTAATTAAATATATTAAATATATAGACGTCATAGTTTATATTTTATTAAATTTATCTGAGAGATTATTTTTAAAAACATCTAAAGGCTGATTTACACGTATCCAGCTGCTGTCGCCACCGGTGTCCGAGCCGCCGCGCCGGCATACCAGCGCTGTCCTGGACAGCGCTGGGCATGTGTCGTTTAAACGCAGTGTTGCCAGACACACTGTAATTACAGTAGATCTACTGTAATTCAACACAATCTACTGTACACTCTATGTATGGAGACACTCTAATTTTCTAATGCCAAAAGTCACATAAGTTAGTTGAAAATGGCGAAAAATATGAAAATGAATGAATTCTACTGTAATTTGGTTCCAAACACTGTAATTTTGAGCCCTCAACACTGTCATATCAGTTTCCTCATCTGGCAACACTGTTTAAACGAGTCTGAGTCAGTCAAGAGGTTTTTCTCGTGATGACTACACGTTTCTAAAAAATTAATCCGCTAGAATGGCAAATAAAAAGAAATGTGTGAAAAAAAACGGATTATTACTGCCACTTTTACATGAAGCTGGCCAGTACCTTGCCAGCCCTGACGCGCCAGCGAGACTGGCGCCAGCAACTGGATACGTGTAAATCGTGTCAGAATGGCGCGCCAGACAGACTGCCGCGCCCGCTATAACAAAATAGACTAGGAGCGTATAGTTGGTAACCCTATGTATCGAGTAACAAGATGGGACCAATTTGTAGTTGTGTAGAAAGAAAAACTACATTAAAATAAATAGGGTTGGCTGAGCGAAATCTAGAGCATTTTGTTTTGGCTGACTGTATAAAATGCTTCTGGTTGCGCCCGGCCAACCTTGTTTATTTGGATGTAGTGTTTGTTTCTACACAACTACGAATTGGTCACATCTCGTTCAAAACGATGCTAAATGGATTTTTCAAATAAATCGATCTTCGATAAAATCTGGCTAACTCACGTTGGTACCAACATAAACCCTATTTTTTAAACACCTTTTGATACTCTATATCGAACGTACTAAGGCCCTGCTTGTTACTCATAGAAGTGATTTAGTTATCAGAAAAAGGTTTTTTTTGCTGTCTGTTCAAAATACTCCAAGTTGCGCACTGTCAACCCTGTTTATTTTCATGAAGTTTTTTTCCGACACATCTCCGAATTGATCACATCTTGTTACTCGATACAAAGGGTTACCTACGATGCGCCCGTAGTCTAAAAGGTTTATTGTGTGTTTTCTGTCGACTTCTAATTTTGTTTTATTGTTTCATGCCATTTTTAGCAAATGTATTGAAAAACGTCATAAGCATATCACTTACGTAAATGTTAATCTTTCTCATCCCGACTGTTTCTTAACTCAACAATATCTTGAAATATCGACAATTTATCGCACTAGCATCAAAATTTATTATAGGTATGAATTACCCCATAAAGTATCCATTACCTTACATAAAATGGTTGAAATTTGAATAAGTAAATATTTACTTTTGTTCGAAAACAATTTCAACTTAGAAGTATAATTTTGTTTTGCACTCCAATCAGAAAACTCATTCAACATTCTAAAACAATAACCAACAATATGATGGAGGCAAAGTTGCACAATTAGAACCAACCACTCTTTTTGTCTTTATCTGCCCGTTTTAATATCCTGATCCAATGCGGCCGCAATAATTTGATATTCCCAAAGCCGGAATAATAATGGGATACGAGCCACGTATTAAATCACATTAATCCCCCGAAATGGAGAGTGATGTTAGACTGAGAGCTAGCGACCAAATCGGTCATGTGGCTTCAGCTGTATTGAAACTCCGTTAGCTACTTCCCTGAACAACCTTTTCCGATAATCTTCGTGCTGGCAGGCCGTGGACGGTGGGTGCGGGTGTAGTAGGGTGGGGAAAAAAAAGAAAAAAAAATGTGGGCTCAGCGACATAATTTTTTTTTCAAACAGTTGCTTTGTACTCCCTGTGCACACAAAAATTTTTTTAATCGATTGGGTAGTGGGAAGGGGTTGCCAGCGTTAATTAAAAGTACCAAAATAATAATAATTTTCATGTGGGCTCAGATATCAGCCGGCGAACGCGTCATCGCGCTCACGGCTCCACCTTTCCACCAACCGATCGATTAAAAAATTTTTTTTGGGTGCACAGGAAGTACAGAGCAACTGTTTGAAAAAAAAATTAAAGTCGCTGAACCCATATTTTTTTTCTTTTTTTCCCCACCACACTACACCCGCACCCACCGCTCGCGGCCTGCCAGCACGAAGATTATCGGAAAAGGTTGTTCAGGGAAGTAGCTAACGGAGTTTCAATACAGCTGAAGCCACATGACCGATTTGGTCGCTAGCTCTTAGACTATGTGCTTACCTGCAATATTTCATATTTCGTGGCGCATATATTTCGTCGGCTGCGTTAGGAGCAAGTTATCATTCTCGCAGCGATTCAAGTAAGAAGATCCCAAAGTCTGCAAAATATAATTTCTGCTCGTGGGAGGCATAAATGGAGCTGTACTCGGCAGCCGAGCTATTCTAGTAAAGTAAAGCTGGTCTTTGTGTTGGTTTGATTCTTGCCCATTGTGCTTCTATGAATATGGGTGAGTGCTAATAACTCTAAATGCTTTGTCTTTTCACAAATAAAGGCTTTACTAATTGAATTCATCGCTCTCGAACATATTTATTAAAAGTAAGGTTTTTTTATTCTTATTAATTTATAATATCACAAGATTTTAATTCTATTAATTCTTTTGCAGTGTAAAAGCACCTACCTACCAACCAATTTAATAAATATTTTTCGAATATTGTGCCACACACATTGAGTTTTAACTTGTCTGGTAATTGATTTAATATTCGTATTTGCATCGAAAAACCATTTTTTGTTACTAGTCTGTTTGTATGTCTAGTATTGAATGTGCAGACGAGTGTGACAAACTATTCCAGATGATTTTTGGTGAAACATGCCATTCATAAATATATAGGCTAGGTAATGAAAGCAGCTTTAAAATCACGAACCCTCATAACTTCGGTTTTGAAAATATTAGAAAGCCCAAATTCTCAGGAAAAGATTTACTTAGCAAACTTATGAAACATGCTGAGTTTCATTTATCTAGCTTTTATATTTTGATTTTTTTAAGATTAAACGTCTTAGCGAAAAGTGTTCTAAAGCAAGAGTTTGAAATTGTATACACAATTTGTCATTATCTTCTCAAAACCAACTTATAATGCTGTTTTAACTTTTTTTGGACAAGATCATGACTAATTTTGCATTAAATTTCAAACTCATGCCTTATAAATCTGACTAAAATTGGCGTCAAATGCCACAGACCAAAAAGCTTTTCATCGTTGTGCTAAGCAACTAATTAACCTTAATACCTAAAATACGTTGATTTCGTCACTCACTGACTCACTCATGATCATCAAAACCTCTAGGTTACTTTTTGAAGTCCTAGAAAGCTAAAATTTGGTATGCAGGCTAGGATTAGCACGCAAATAACAATAAAACTAATAAATCTGTAACTTTCACCTTCCAACCCCCCATAAAAGGGGGTCCAACACTTCTCTATTATGTTACAATTTCTCATAGGTATATGTATAAAAGTTCTAGAAAGCTGAAGGCTTTGCACAAAAACAAAGAAAAAATAAAGAAATCTGTAACTCCCACCCTCTAACCGCCCATAAAGAGGGGTGCAGATGTTTATATAAAATTTCTTATTTTTAGGTACTTTCAAAAAGGTCTAGAAAGCTGAAATTTGATATGAAAGCTAGATGTTATTAATATACTCGTATATGGTATGTACTAATATATAGCACAAAAACATTAAAAAAGAGAGTGGGCTATGAAGAAAGGAATAACTGACGATCAAGAAATACAGCCCGAATAAATACATAAATATAGTAACATATAATCATATAATCCTGTATTATAGGTATTTATTAAAATAAAATGTAGATTAAATAACAGTCTCTATAAATTTATCGGTTATTGATAACATGATACACTTAAGGGAATCATTGAGTTAGCGGCCGCGGCCGCGATAGGTACAGATCGTTCACAGTTATTTTACCTCTAGGCTGATCGAAAATGTTTCTTAAGTATTGGACATAGAACAGCTGTCAGAGGTAAAATACCTGTGAACAGTCTGTATTTGAAAAAAACTATAGCCGTCTTATTCCTGCTGCGCGGCGCACTTGCAAGCGAGTCGCCCCGCCTCAGACCATTGTCTGAGCCTCAGAATAAGGAATACAAATAGAAGCCTGACTAAAATAAGAACTTGGCATTAGCCATTGTACTCATCTAACGTAAATTACTCCTGTGTGCGAGTGAATGAAACGACGGACCGCACTTACTTTATATTTTTTCCTGGTGTGTCACTAGATTGAACCAAACAAATGTCAGATGGATGTAATTTGGATGTATTTTAAAAATTATAATACCATCAAATTAAATATGTCTCATCATTGTATCGTTGTGTTGTAATATCGTACGTTGCGTGCATCACATCTTAATTTGGTGGCATCGAAATGTCTATTGCATTTTGCGAAAGTTTACAGCTTCACCGAGAGAAATTAAATATTTTGGTGCTCTTCCTCTCAAAATTCGTGAAAGTGTGATTTATTATTGTTTGTGTTGATTATTTTTTTAACATTGTAATAAAATGTCTTGTGCGATTGAAGGCTGTAAATCGCATACAGGAAGAAAAGAAAACAACAACGAAGCAATATCATTTCATCGGTGAGTTCTGATAGTTTTTATGTTAATAAGTTGCAGGATCATACCTAAAACTCAGTAACAATAATAGTAGTTCTTGTAAATCATACTCGTGTTCAATTCTACACCGATATTTGCCTGTTTTATATAGATTTTCTGCCGACTACGAGAGGTTATGTTTTTTCGTATAGTGATGTACTAAAGTCCGTGTGGCAAACTATCGAACATTGGTTCCCGCGGCAGCCGTGCATAAAGGATAATATAATGCCGAATAAATATCGCTATATTTTTTTGTTACAGATTTCCAAAAAGGGAAGAATTAAAAAGTGAATGGCTTAGACGAATAATTTGACCAAATTGGGCAATTAAAAAAAGCGGTCATATTTGTTCGAAACACTTTACGTCGGATTATTTTAGACCAAACGAAAATTTAAAATGGAGACTTTTAAAAGCAGTTGCCTTACCAACGTTATATTTACCAGATACAGACACATTGGTAACCTTTAAATAATTATGTATAATTGCATTATCAATCTTGTTTGTAGGTACGTGCTTGTACTATACTATAGTATATTAACTCGATAATTTTTCAATTTTAGGCAACAGAACCAGTACCTATGAATGTCTGTGGTTTAGAAAAGTGCATACTTCTATATTCGCAAATCGTTCTGAAAAGCCTGTTCGTTCACGTTACTGCCGTGATCGACTTCACGAAGAAATTCCTCAGATCAACACATTTTCGTACTTAGTGGTTGACAATAAAAGTACTTTGACAGGGTAGTTCTATCGTGAAATGAATTTTGGGAATGCTTATTGACTTGAACTGCGCTTAATTTGATTTCTTATTACAGGTTATTAGGTATTTTAATCGTTCATTATTTGTTATTAGTTTTTATTCAAGATAAGTTGATGTTTATTTGATAGAAATAAAAAAAAATGAAATTACCTCTGTAGTCATTGCGCTGTCATCGCTCATCATTGACATAATATTATTATTACGAATCCTATAAGTCTATGATTATTATGATTTCTATTGTTGCGATTAATTCCTTCTTCCTTGATTGAACAAAGACGCGACATCAATGAACATCTATTTGATTGAGTTAAGAGGCGACTTAAAAAGTATCCACTTAAATAGTTTACGGTTGTATCTCTGATACAAGCTACAGCATTTTTTGTACTAGAAACAAGCACAATTTTGGACTTAACTTATGTACCTACCTGCCTACTATATAGTAATTTGTACTTAATAAAAAATATTATGCTAAACGAAAGATATCCTTTTATTAATTCCTTATTTACACAATATAACATGTGTCCCACTGGGGTAGACAGAGACCACTTTGCTATTAATTCTCTTGGCCTCCTTCCAAAGCAAGAGGATGTCACCAGAAAGGTCGGTGCCTCCTGCATTCTCTTTTTTTTCACACTTTGATACGATATGATGTGTGGTAAGGAGATTGGTCGCGGTTCATTTCGATTTGGTTTATTTATCGTAGTCAAAAATCGACATTGTTACATCACTAGCAAAGCAACGAACTAGTGACAACCTACCTAATTAAGAAAAAACTAATACATATCCATCTCTCTCTAACGCACTAAAATGTCGTAAGAAAATCAAGGATAGGTGTCTTTCTCCGCGTATTATTTTAGCCAGGTTTCTATTTGTATTCCTTATTCTGAGGTCTGAGCGCCCCGCGCGCTTCCCGCAACCTTATTCTGTGAGGCGTCCGTATTCTGGTAATGTAAAGAGGTGCGATTGAGAAGGTTGGTCATAGATGATAAATCTATACCATTGTCAAGGATCATGTAGGGCAAATTCGAATTGTGTAAAACTGTCCATAAAATGAAGAACGAAAAGTAACCGAAGGTTTAGAAATGACCGATGGTTTAAAAAATGCGAAATGAAATTGCGTTTTATTGTGTACTACCTACGTAAAATGAAATTTGATAATTTATTTACTTTAAAATTATGTCAAACACAAAAATAATAGATCTTTTTGATTACATTTTTTAAATCCACCACAAAAATTAATTTTTATAATTTAAAACATAGAATTCAATCGAAACTTATCTCCATGCAACTCGTATAACCAAACGCAACAATTGAAGGAAAACCGAGTTTCAGCTGCTCGACCCCAGGTGGTGGCATAAGTTTACTACTACTCAACAGTATATGTAGTTGAAGAGCTTGACACGGGATTACTTTTTTTACTAGATGTGATGTCTGAAAGAGACAGCGCTATATCTTATCGTATTATTTGTCTTCGTCCGAGTTTTGTAGTTACAATAACGCGTCATAGTTTCGAATCAATTCAAGTGTCAAGTCAACTGCAACTGCAAAATATTTTTGAATCGGTCGGTGTTTTATTTTATAGTATGTTTCTTTATTATATTAGTATGACGAAATAGCAACCGAACCAAAATACAAAAACCGGCCAAGTGCGAGTGGGACTCGCGCACGAAGGGTTCCGTACCATTATACATAAAAACAGCGAAAAAACATGTCTGTTGTATGGGAGCCCCCTTAAATATTAATTTTATTCTGTTTTTTAGTATTTGTTGTTATAGCGGCAACAGAAATACATCATCTGTGAAAATTTCAACTGTCTTACTATCACGGTTCATGAGATACAGCCTGTTGACAGACGGACAGACAGACGGACAGCAGAGTCTAAGTAATAGGGTCCCGTTGGTTACCCTTTGGGGAAAAAATATTTTAATCTGTGGCCGAACTGCCCTAAACCTTTTCATAATATCTTTCCTACAAAAATATAACCCCAAACTGTGTTCATATAAAAAACAATTCTTATTTCTGTGCCAAAGCCAAGGGTTTTGACTAAAAAGCTCCACAATTTTAATTAATTGAACATCATTTATTGATTTTAATGGTAGAATAAAAATTGTTTTACCTAATTTTATTCCAAAATAATCAAAAACACTTACCGTTAAACTATTGTCATAGACAACAAGTCGCCGCAATCATTTGACATTAGCGATGAACTAACAAAATCTTAGACAATTCGAATTATCTGTCAATCTTAACAAATCATTCACTCATTGTCTAAAATAACAATACAAATCGTAAAGCATCTATGAATACCATAGACAATTCGAATTGGCCGTTTGACAAGTGAAATTATTAGTTTTAAGCTATCAAATGAATACGATTTCATGACTATTTTCTTAAACAATCGCACCTCTGATTTTCATGTTTAGTTTATGAGTTTAGCGAAAGAATCATTAATTAGAGTAAAATAATAACACATGTTATATACGTAAATAAATCCAAAATTTGGGTTGATTGGTTGTTTAGTAAGACTAATTGAACGGGCAAAGTTAGGCAGATATTTAAATTTATTTGTAGCGTATTTGGATATTTATTTGTAGCTCTTCTGGAAGGATGGGTTTTTTGTGCGAAACGTCCTGACAAAATCAATATGTTGTCCTGCTTGCAGTACGTATTTTGTATGAAAATTTGACTTGTCCTTCTGGCAGTACAATGACCTTGACCCTGAACGGCACAACGTTATCTTGTCCACTCAGTATGACATTTATGTTTTCTTTGTCAGGATGGTCGTTACTGACACTCAATTTTCTTTAAAAGCTAAAAAACAAACAAATTATTCTAAATAATCATTAAAGCCTCTAACGTTTCAATAGTTCTGTTATCAAGCATTGATTTATATTTTACTGAATGAAGATTCAGCAGCTAGATACTTAGGTACTCCCTCATTACCATTTCTTGATTTAAATTATCTTGTCCTCTCAGTAGGACATATATATTTTCTTTGTCAGAATGGTCATTCATTACTGACACCTAAATTTCTATGAAAGATATAATATTTTAATAATATACATATAAACTAGTGTTTTGCGTGGTGCGCGGGCTGCAGGCAGCCCGCGTGAGTTGTAATTGTTCTTTGTTGTACTCTATTCATTGTTGTTTGTTGTTGCATTTAGTTGTTGTTGTAACTTTTTCGTTAACGTGACAGGACAAGGTATCGAGTAAAAAACACGTTTGAAATTGAGTTGCAATAAATTATCAAACGACATTCAAGTAATGGGCAGAAGTCAATTGTATCACGAAATGTCATCGGCCATGATCGGGTGGGAAAAAAGTCATCGGTCATGATCAGTTTTCAAAATTGTCATCGTCGTAACCGTAATAGCGCGTTGAAATACGTGTGGTAACTTTGATTCAATTGAAGTGGACAAATATTTTGCTATTGTGTACTCTGACAGTTGTTAAAAGTCCAAAATGTTAACGGTCGAAATGTGCTTGAACAAACTTTCAACGGAGTCGAATCCCGCTAATCTCAAACGTTTTCGAGATAGGTCCAAATCAAACAGTCTTGTACTGCCCCCGGGGTTAAGTGAACTCGGCCTCATGAACTCACATACTCGGCCTTCGGCCTCGTATGTTCGTTCATCGGCCTCGCTTATACTCGGTTCGGCCTTCGGCCTCACAAGCTCGGCCTCCGGCCTCGCCGCTTGGTACTGTTTGGCCTCCGGAATCGTCCTCCGGGGTCGGCCTTCGGCCTCCCTAGAATGGCATCAGATATGACTCTGGTGGCCGCGGTGTCGTGCTCGGCCTTCGGCCTCGCCGGGATCCTTTACGCGAAATGTTTCCTCTGACATCTGTCAAGTGTCCAAACTGTCAACGGTCGAAATGTGCTTGAACCAATTCAACGTAGTCGAATCCCGCTAGGCCCAATCTCAAAGGTTTGGGAGATATGTCCAAGTGAAACAGTATTGTAATGCCCCCGGGGTAATGTGGCCTCGTATGTTCGTTCATCGGCCTCGCTTGTACTCGGTTCGGCCTTCGGCCTCCCAAGAATGACATCAGATATGACTCTGGTAGCCGCGGTATCGTGCTCGGCCGAAAAACGCGCATGTTCGGACTCCGAACGCTGCCAGCTCGGCCTTCGGCCTCGCTGGCGCGTTCTCCGTCCTCACATGCTCGTTTTTCGGCCTCGCTAGAAAGACACTTGAAGGCTCGGCCTTCGGCCTCGCCATTAGATCCGATAAAATGTCCAATCCATTTTTTTTTCGAAAAAGTGTCAAAATCCCTGTCGGTTGTCAAAAAGTGTCAAATTTGACAGTGGATTCGTAATCACCGACCCCACTTGCCCTTTGAGTTTCAAGCGAATCGGAGCACTTTTTTGGACCTGTCAAAAAAATGTCAAATTCTGTCAAATGTCAAATTTTTTTATGCGGTCGGGTAGCTCTCGGCGAACTAATCACTAAAGTCGAAACCGCAACTCGCTAGGACTCACGGTTCGGGAGATATGGCCGACCAACATTTTTGTAAAAAAATATTTTTTTTTTCGACTTTTTTTTTTTATTATTTTTTTTTCAGAAAGATTTCGTCGAGCCCTTTTCTTAGAGTACCATGAACATGGGTCTAGCTCCAGCCGTTTGGGAGATACGGGCCGTTAAAGTTTTGACACCGGGGGGGGGCTAGATCTCGGCGAGACCTTTTCTTAGACACCCATCAACATGGGTCTAACTCAAGCCGTCTCGGAGATACGGGCCGTTAAAGTTTTGACATTTGAAAAAAAAAAAAAACTTTTTTGTCACCCTATGGTCCGACCCCTAGGGATGTACCACCTTCCGTTCCGAAGATATGGCCAAAACAAAATTTTTTTGCAACAAATTTTAGAAAAAAAAAATCCCATCCTTAGCGACCGGAGACATCCCTAGGAACTGCGCCCGCTCGCGCTTCGCGCTCGCGGGCTTGTTCCGGCGAACTTTCTGTCAATAATGTCAAAAATGACAATTTTTCCCATCCCTAGTGACCGGGAACATCCCTAAGAACTATGCAGGCTCGCGCTTCGCGCTCGCGAGCTTGTGCCGACGAACTTCGCCCGCTCGCGCTTCGCGCTCGCGGGTTCGTTCTGTCAATAATGTCAAAAATGTCAATTTTTCCCATCCCTAGTACCCGGGTACATCACTACGAACATCGCCCGCTCGCGCTTCGCGCTCGCGGGCTCGTTCGTGCTCGTTCGTAGGCTCGCCCTTCGGGCTCGCCTACTCACTCGCAAAACTCCCATACAAAATCCCATACAACGACCCGCCTCACTAAAATGTCAAAAACCCATGTCAAATGTCAAATGTCGAGGTTTTTCCCCACTCACAATTAGACACCCGACATTCCATACATACAACACTACCACCCCAAACGACTCCTTCCAACTAAACAACCATGTCAGTCAGTCAGTGAGTCAGTTACCGTTTTGTAGCTTTATATATAGTCAAAAATATTAACTTAAAAGAAAAATATACCATAGTAATAAAAACAGGAAAAGAAATAAAAAAAATAAAAAAAAGACAATATTTTTCTTAACTAACCTAACCTGTTTGTATTGGTCCACAAATTTTTTATCAAATAATAAAATAATAAAATTTTAAAAATTTTGTGGACGAGTACAAGCCCTTCAAGTGCCAACAATCACCACCATACATTTTTCTCATGCCATCCCAATTCTGGTATATGTGTTTCCTGAAAGGGACAGAGAGTTTTCTGTGGTTGGTGGGGTATTCAGGGTATGTGTGGAAGAGCGTGATGGAAGTGATGAGAGGGTGGTTTAGTTTGTCTGTCAGTTAGTGTTTTCTGTTCAGTCCATGGTTGTAGTGGGCACCAAGTGACCAGATGTAGGACGACTCCCAGGTCCTAAGGTCAATGTCAGTTAGTGGAGGGTGAAATGATTTAATGACGCGAACGGTGAAGCAGTTATTGAAGGTTTGATTATGAGATCGGGCGTGTGTCGGGATAGGTAGAGTGTTATTTTGTACTGAGTCTGTTGTGTGTCGGTGATTGTTCATGCGGATGTGGAGAGCGTTTCTTGTTTCACCTACATAGAATGCGGGGCAGAGTCGACATTCTAGCAGGTATATACAGTTCGCTGTTTTGCATGAGGAGTTAGGTTGTGCTTTGTATGTATTCGATGTGTGATGTGTGTTAATTTGTGTGTCTGGTTTGATCAGGGGACAGGTTTTGCAGCGAGGTTGTTGACATGGGGTTGTTCCAGGTGAAGTTATTGATTGGTGGAGTGATTGTGTGGGTCTTGTTTTTGTGAGTGATGACTTTAAGTTTGGGTTTTGTCTGTAGCAAATTTGTGGATTTAAGGGGAGTAGGTTTTTTGTGTCATCGTGTTGTCGGAGTATAGGTATGAAGTCTTTGATAAGTTGTGTAAGTTTATGGCTACCGTGGAAATATGTGGTGATTAATCTTGGGTGATCTGATGAGTTCTTGTGTTTGTTCTGTGGGTTATGAAATCTTGGTCTGTCATGTATATGTTTTTGTAGGAATGCTTCGGGGTAGTTTCTATTGCGGAGACCTTCGTGTATTTTGTTATGGTAGTGGTTAAGTGAGGTATGGGTATTGCAGATTCGATGGCCGTGGAGTGAAAGTGAGTATGGAATGGATTTTTTTATGTGTGATGGATGACAACTATAGTAATCAAGATATTCTAATTTGTTTGTGGGCTTGAAATGTACGCCAGTGTTGATTTGGTTGTTGTGATTAATGGTGATGTCGACGTCAAGGAAAGTTATTTTATGTAAGGATATGTTGTGGGTGAATCTAAGTGATGAATGATTGTTCAGTCTGTCAAGGAATTTACAGAGGGAGTCGCTACTGTGTGGCCAGATCATAAAGATGTCGTCAATGAATCTTTTCCACACAGGAGGTTTCAACGGTTCTGTAGATAGAAAACTGGTTTCAATTGTACCCATGAATATGTTTGCGTAACTTGGTGCCATCCGAGTACCCATGGCCGTCCCTTTTAATTGGTGATAGTATGTATTTTCAAAATTAAAGTAGTTGTTATTTAATATGATGTCTGCGAGGGTGGTGATGAAGTCGGTTGATGGATGGTGTGGTAGGGATCGGGTATTTAGTTGGTAACGGAGTGCTGCAAGGCCATCGGCGTGCGGAATATTGGTATAGAGGGATATAACGTCTATTGTGACTAAAAGAAGTGGTGTGTTGTTTGGTAACTGTATTGAATTAATAATTTGGAGGAAATGGTTGGTGTCTTTCACATAGGATGATAATTCTTTGACTAATGGTTGTATGTGGTAATCTACAAATGATGATATTCTTTCTGTCGGTGCGTCATAGGACGCAACGATAGGACGGCCTGGATTGTTGGTCTTGTGAATTTTTGGCAACATATAAAAATGTGGGGTTCTCGGATGACTAGGTATCAGGAGTTCAATATCAGTCTCAGATAGGCCTTCAGATTCACCTCTTGTGTGGAGCATGTCACAGACCAAGTCAACAATCTGCTCACATGGGTCACTTGGTGCGACAGAATAAAAGGTCGAGTCAGTCAGTTGCCTAAGTCCTTCGGAAATG
Organism: Ypsolopha sequella; assembly: GCA_934047225.1. Classification (NCBI taxonomy): domain Eukaryota; kingdom Metazoa; phylum Arthropoda; class Insecta; order Lepidoptera; family Ypsolophidae; genus Ypsolopha; species Ypsolopha sequella. The sequence goes on along the minus strand of OW203984.1, from coordinate 23,332,181 downwards.
TAGTCTTCTTTGTTCATTATTACGGTTGTTGATCCTTTGTCTGCGGTGGTAATTATGATGTCATTGTTGTTTTGAAGTTTTTTTAGGGATTCTTTTTCTTTATAGGTAAGGTTTTGCGTTTTGTCTTGTAGACTATTTATATATCTGTCATCTGACAATTTTGCGAAAAGGCTGGTTAAAAATGTTTCGATAGGATGGTTTGGAGGTAGTGGTGGTGGTTCGTTAGGTGATGGTGGTTTGAATTTTTGTAGAGCTGCGTGTGTATTGTTATTATGGTGACGTGGGTTAGTTTCCCAGTAATGTTTCCATTTTAGCTTGCGCCCGTATCTCACGAAATCGTTCAACAATTTAATCTTGTCAAGTTTTTTTGTGGGACAAAATGATAGCCCTTTGTTCAACACGGCTCTATCTTCAGGAGTTAATTGAACTGAAGATAGATTTACTATAGTGTCAGTGGTGGGCGTTTTATCATAATGTATATAGTATCCCGGCGGAGGAGGTGGAGGAATGGAGAATGGGTTAGAGAGGTCTATCGGAGTTAGGTTTAGATCTGCAGGAATATTTATTTGTTGGTATCTTAATGGTAGATTAATGTTGTTTTGTTTGTAATATTTTTGTAATTTTTTAGTTTTATTTGTGATTTGATTTGCTCCTGAGAGATATTTCTCGTAGCTTTTGAGAGGAGCGTTTGTATTTTTAAAAACAGATGAGGAAAGGCGATAAGGCTGACTTTTAAAAGTGCATCTAGCTTATTTTTCTGATCTGTGCAGAGGTGTATATATTGTATGTAGATTGTAGAGCATGTGTGTAGAGTGTAAGGCGTTCATGTAGTTTACCATAATCATGTTGCTTCTGATTATTGGTGGTATTGCACTGAGGGCAATTTTTGGTATCAGCCCTTTCGGTGCTGCACCAATTTCCAAACATTTTCCTAAAAATTGTAAATGGGTATAATATTGGGAAAGTTTGGCTGTTATATTTTTTATTTTATTTACGATTTCCTTCATTTACGTTAAAATTTAAGTAAGAAGGTTCTAATTTGATTAACTGGCACGTTGCGAGTATTTATGTTCATCAAAATTATACTGACTTTGACAGAAGGCTGTAACAGATGATCAAGATTTTGGTATTTGTCAAAAATGCACAAAGGAGCATATAACAATAATTAAAGATGTTTTTGAAACGTGGATACGCTGAATTGAGACGGCAGTAAGAAGAACACAGTGTAACCTATATAGCACAAAATTAGAGTCCATCAAACGAGCAGCAATAATTGTGTGGGTTCTGTTCCATATGCCTGCTTCAAGCAGTCCTCATCGAGTTACGTATTGATATTGGAGACCGTCAATAGCCCTCTGAAGAATGGAGAGAAATCCTTTGAGTCTCTGGCTGCCTTCGAATGTCTTGCGCACACAATGCACTGTATGAAATCAACTGCAGCTCTTGGGACAAATGCACGTGTGGTTGCGTCTCTGCAGTTTTTCAATTATGCACCTCGACGTGATTCTTCAATCCTTGTTGCATAAAATCTTTTTATTGTTGTTGCACTCGAAAAGAGTTATTCGTTCATAAGTTTATAATATAATCACATGTGCGATTAATGCTTTAATAAATATATAATATTGCCTCTATTGGCCTTTTATTTGTTTTTTATTTTGATTTATTTTATTTTTGACGTAAAGATTATATTTTATGCTCTGTGCCTATTTGAGACCGAGGAGTCGTCGACCTTTATTTTGGTAAACTCGCTTGGCTTTACCAGAACCGTAGTACTTTATTATTCTTTTATTACCCATTATTTACCATTTATTATTGTCTTCTACAATGTTAATTATTTAATAAATGATACAGCAAACTAACCTAACCTATACATTACACTTACACTTATTGCACAAAAACAAAACAAAAGGGAATATTTACATTACTATACACCACACACCACTAGTTCACAATATTATACAAAATCGGAATCGTCAAATGCACTACACTACCACAAAAACACCTGATATTAGCCAAAATTTTCTTTCCACTTTCTATGTGTTTTTCATTGCCCGAAATAAAGACATTTTATTTTTTTATTTTTGCGTGACGGGAGCGTGTCGTTTGACTCTAAGTGCCTGATTAAATTTAAAAGCAATAATCAAAATCGTTAGATCTTGTTTTGGTATTTTTTTTTTCAGGCGCTATTAAATATTTTCAAGCTTTTTCCTTCTAAAACAAATTTAATAAAAAAAGAATCTCATAGGAATCTTTACTTCTTTGAACCATACCTGAATATGTGATGTCTTCTGCATTTTAGCCCGTATTTGGTGAGAAACTGATGATAAACAGTTTCTTATTTTTATGACTTTGTAGTAACGCGTGAAGCTTATTATAGCTTTAAAAGATAAATTATGTAAAAACGAATTCCAAGGGGTCTTAGAATAAGGATCAACGTATGTTTATGCAGAGCTGCAATTTCCTAAAGCGACAGGATGCAGCGTCTTCGAAATTCTAAAATGTCAAATTTCACATTTTGTCCGGGATAATCGCCTTAAGTATTAGGTATATAATAATACCTATGTACATGTGCGTAAGTCCGTACGTACGTTAGAGGGTTCCGTACCAAAACTAGGAAACCGGAACTCTTCGAAGACCGTATATTTCGGCCGATTACGTAACAGTTATGCTCTTTTTTCAGCTACGGAGCCAACCAAACCGTTATAATTATAATGGCGTTTGAGTGACCTACCACGCTCATATACCCCTGAGGAAGGATTTGCGTGCTGTACGCCCCTCAAAATCTTTGTATTTCAAAAATAGAATAGTACATTGTTCACCGAGGGAAGAAAGATGAAGATTACCAACGAGGGTGAAGCCAAGGGCCTCAATAACACGGGTTGGGAATCGCACTTTCTCCCGAGTGATACATAGAGCTTTATACTACACCTGCGAGGAAATAGTATAATTTTACTTTTCAAGATACAGTAAAAGAAACCGACTGACTCGCGTGCTATTGTCACTTTTTATTTCCTTCTTATTTTTTATTATGTACAGGAAAAGCAAAGTGGCCAGTATCATTTTTCGAGTTTTATGTACGAGTTCGCAAAATAATACTGGCCACTTGGCCACTTGCTCATTCTTTATGTTATTTAAAAAAAAACAACACGTTAACAATGGATTTGCACATACTTTTTCTGCCCGCTCAAGCACGTTAACAATGAATTTTCTTACACTTTTTCCGCCCGCATATTTGTACGACAGTAATGACGTATTTTCTGCATCGTTTTCAAAAAAGCAAGAAGGTACTTTCCGAGCAGGTGTAGTATAAAATACATTTTCCCAGCGGATCACGAGCATTTTTCGTGATTGCGGTTTTAATAACTTGCGAATCACGAGCGCCATTCGTGATGTACAATACAAATACAAATACAAATAATTTATTTCTGTAACTTAATCATAAATATTTTTACAAGGAGTGTTGCCAACCCTCTCTCATGATTACGCGCTAAATTGGGTATAAAAAAGCGCTAAATTTGCAAGTTTTTAAGAAAAAAGCGTTAGATCCAGGAAAATAAGAAATGAAAGAAAAAATTAATTAACACATTTTTTATTAAAATACAGTACAAAATTTGGAGCAAAAGAGCAATGAATCTTTACTGTCAGATTCTGAAGATGAAGATTGGGTTGCAAATTCTACAAATTTTCTACCCAATCTTCATCTTCAGAATCCGACAGTAAAGATTAATTGCTATTTTGCTGAGCAGAAGACGTGGAAGGTTCTGTCATTCAGTCGGTCATGTAATGCGCAACCTAGGTAGTAGTGCACGGCCTGTAATTAATGTGCATATTGTTTATATGGATTTTGGAAGGGGGTACGGTACACCAAACAAGACATCAAAAAAGCGCTAGATTGGGCGTCAGGCGTCAAATAAATTTATTAGGCGCTAACGAACCTAAAAAAGCGCTAGATCTAGCGCCGAAAGCGCCAAGTTGGCATCACTGTTTACAAGTTGTTGGAGTCTCCTTTAAGTAAAGAATATACCTGATGTATTCCTTGGAAGTGTAGTTATATAGTTGGAAGGACCTTCATTGTCACCCGATTTAATAAGAGGGATCAATTTCAACTTCATTAAATCAGGAAAGACACCATCATCTACACATCTATTAAAAATTGAATTCAACTTCAAATTGTATATTTTGCAAAGTAGGTATTTATAATACACTTTTTACAAGTCAAATTTAATCTTATAAAAATATATGTAATAAAATAATAAGTGTACATGAAAAGGTTTATTTAATTTATGCAGCAATATATGAAGGTGACTTTTTGACCATCGTCCAAATTCACACTGGTGGCTTGGTAAGTGATCAGTATCATGCATCAATAACAATTTTGTTGAAATTCGTAAAATGAAATTTCGACTCACCATTGTGATTCACTCGGGACAGGAACTGAATTTATATGGGAAGCCGAAATTTCATTATACGAATTTCACAAAAATTGTTACTGATCCAAGAAACTGATCACTTATCAAACCTCCAGTATGAATTTGGATGATGATCAAAAAGTCACCCTGTATATACGATAAAAGATAGGTGATATATATATATTATACAAATATTTAAAGCTAAATAAGATAAAGGAGCTATTAAATCAATAACAGAACTTAAAACTTTAACAGATAGGCCCCATAAATTCTCTGTTCTATTTAAATTTAGAGATTTAAATGCTTTAATAATAGTTAATGAGTTAATTTGTTTAAAATTATTTATTATGTTTAATGAGTTAATATGTTAATGAGTTAATATGTTTGGGGTGTAGTGGGCTGTTTAGTAGTAGCACCTTTCCAGAACTGCCGGTCGACCTGCTTTGCTTGCTTTTTTGTATGCTTTGGTCTGTAAGTGGTGGTTGCTGACTGGTCTACAGACATCCCATAAAACTCTTCACTAGTGGCTCCAAGAAGCTGTCGTTTACGCAGCGGCCACACCTCGGTAAACCGCGTCGACCCGCGGGCTAAACCTAAAGTCGAGTCCAGAATTAGGCGAACTAACTTGACAGTTCATTGTACACGAATGTTGCCACAGTTTGGCTAGTGCTGTTAATATCGATGTTTAAAAAGTCAAGTTAATCATTATTATTGTGTTTGGAATCAAACTAATAATTTTACTAAGCAAAATAATAATAATAAAAATTAATTAAATTAATTAAAATCGAACACATACCGGATTTGGAATTATCTAATGCTATATGTATGGTACATGAAATGTACCGTACTAGCCCGACAGAAACCACCTAAAAGGATCACAATGGCCTGTTGTAATAACATCATTATTTTTGTATTTTATTCCTAATTTGAGGAGTAAGTATCGTAAATATCCGCTTTAAATAGTATATCCTTCAGATCATATTATATCATATAAATTGCTGTAGTTGGTCCCTATTTGGCAAGTATGTATGACTGTGAAAGTTTCGACGAGAATTACTTGATAAAATATAAATAGAATCAGATTTATAGAAGGCACAAGGTTATATCGACATATTTGTGTCGACATAAACCTATCACTATTTATTTTCTACTATTTTATCACTATGTCTGGTAACATTTCCGGCTGTCAAGTTAGTTCGCCTAATTCTGGACTCGACTTTAGTGGAGGGGACTGTACGCACAATTTAGTGTATGCAGTTCTAAAGTCGGGTGATTCCCCGCACTGTACATGAAGACTGAATCGGTATGGAAGGCGGACCCGTCAGTATGGCAAATGTTCCGGCAACTGTGGCGGTACAGCAAAGCACCTGTAATGTGCCTCAAGGGCACACGTCTGGATCCGCATAGAGACCTATGGCCATATACTGCATCTCTGAATTTCGGTCAGTTGTATCGGTCTTCCGCTCCACTGACACATGGGATAAGGGACGAGGGAGTGGGTTTGTGGCTGCGCAAACGCTTAACCACTATAATATATTCACGCGCTGATGACCCTTGTAAGGACCTGGTAAAGAGAATTAAAAAGTCCTGCGGCGATGGAGCGTTGGCGGTCTGGTGACTGGTGAGTCCGGCTCCTAGTTGACTCTCTGCACGTTGGCGGTCAAACGAGAGTGGTCGCTCTTGGACTTGATTGAGACGAGAGGACAAGTTCGGCAGCATCAGCCATTGAACACCTGCAGCAATTCGTAGACTGTCTGGACTTGTCATGCCAAAAATTTGGCCTATTGATAAGCATATCAAAAACCCAGGTCTTAAAACAACCTGCAAAGGGAGTACCTGCGAGCGATGCTGTCATCACCTTGGCTAGAAAGCAACTGAAGGAAGTACAAACGTTCCGTTACATCGGCAGCCTGATACGGAGTGACAACCGTCTAGAGTCAGAAATTTCTTCAAGAATTGCCAAAGCTGCAGCTGCTTTTGGAAAGCTGTACCACAGAATCTGGAATTCACACGATTTGCGGCTTCGAACTAAACTTGCCGTGTACAAAGCCATAATACTACCTCTCCTGCTTTATGCTTCTAAGACTTGGTGCCTCTACAAAGGCGACATTAAGCGCCTCGACAGTTTCCATATGAGGTGCCTACGCGCTATCCTACGCGTAAAATGGGAAGATCATGTTCCCAACTCTGATGTCCTCCGGCGCACTGGAATGTCTGGCATGGAGTGCCTTCGCATGAAAGGCCAATTACGATGGTGTGGACACCTCGTTCGTATGGATGACTCTCGACTCCCAAAGGCAGTTTTCTACTCCGAGATCTAGTTGGGAAAGAAGAGGTTTTTATATATGAAATTGCCGTAATTTTCTTACAGATTCACGAGTTCACAATTCCTGTATTTCAATAGCTATTTCAATTATTTCTGTCTTTATATATAATCATATTTATTCAAATAATGTCGAAGGTTACAAAGTAGTTTCATAAAGCTAAAATTATTCTGAATTAAAATTACCTATCAATAAATATGTACATCCTAAAATTTGGCAAAGCAATATTTCAATTATTTGTTTTTTATTTAAAAGTTGATTTCAAGGTTTTATATTTACGTATAAAATTTTGTTATTATTTTCAGTTTGATTATAAAAATTAAATCTTCAAAAGTGCCATCCATTGCCATGATATGATTCGTAATAATTTTTTACAGCTGACACTTTTCAAAAATCAAATTAACGTTGCTGTTAGCTTAATGTTGTCTCATTCATACACAACAGAAATTACATAATTTGGATTTGTCATTCCAAAAAAAAAAATGCAAAAATATTAGTACTGAAAATTGGGTAGCCTTTAAATTCTCTATAGAAAACAGCAAATTTTATATGTAAAGACCTAATATTTACAATCACAGAATATATTGTCGAGGCATGTCACTGTATTTTGTGTAATTCTAGTTGGTTCAAACACATAAGCCAAATTAAATGATTTGAATAAATGTATTCATTTAGCGACCATAACTGACTTTTCTAACAGATCTACGTTAAAATCTCCACTTAATGAAACTTTTTTCTTCGTATCAAATAACAATTTTAGCACAACTTCCATAGATTTTTTCACAAATATTGTAATCTATACTCTATTTCAATATGGGAAATAATGTTTTTAAACAACTTTGTAACCTAAGTGATGAAATATGATGTAAGAAAGCATTTTTATACGTATACATTTTGGTTTAAACTAATAAAAGTGAAGTCACGTACATTAATATGTTTAATTGTGCAGCAAAAATTGCAGTTGAACATATATTTCATCACTTTTAGGTTATAAAGATGTTTACAAACATTATTAGCCATATTAAAATAGAGTATAGACCTGAAGGCCGGTAGACACAAATAATTATAGAGTTACTAATTTGTATACAGGATAATTCTACTTGGTTTTCTACAGAAAGGTTTACAATGTCTTTTTTTACTTTTGCCTTTATATTATTCTTGGCGAGAATCATGAAGCCACCTTTTTGTGTTGTTAATAGCAGCTAAGGACACTAAAATTATTAAATTTGTGGATATATTAATAATTTGCAATATTCCGCTAAACACTCTTACCATGATATTCAAAATGTAGACTCAAGCACCACCCGCCCTCCCGCATAAAACATTCACAAGCAAAGCAAGCTGTACGAGCACAAAATAAAGCAATCTTAAATAACAAGCAAGAAAACTTATCGACACGTGTTTCGCCTCTAAACGAGGCATCCTCGGGATGTATAGTCCGTCCGATCGCTCGACAGCAAAAAATTATTTTTATGATGGATGCAAATTTATGATGGACCTCCGCAAAGTAACGCCTTTTTCAATAAATTTAACTAAAATTATTGACATTAAACTGCATATTATGCTAATGTAAATGGTGTTCATTTATACACAAAATATCTGTTTTTGATTCCTCTAAGTTGTCTCCATTGAAAGTATTTAACAGAGGAAAAGAGGCTTTCCCGTTGTCTTTAATTGTAAAAAGAATTTCTTAAAATGTTGTTTGTACTTGTATTAACCGTGTCAAATTTATGAAAATAACAAAACTATGAAAATAATAATTTTTACAAATACTAATTATGACTGAAATCATGACATTGAAAAGTTTTCTAATTCACACATTGTAACTGATTCAATACGAGGTAAAATGCATGCTAACTTAGTAGATAATTGTTTTTTATAATAATTTGCAAGGTACAAAGCACCTTCCGTCAAAAGAAAATCACGAATATAATAATTCGTATCAAAATATTGTATTTTGTCACTGTAACCAACTTATATAATTACATAATAAATAAATAAAGGGTTTTATTTAGTTAAGTGTTTTGTTTTAGTTAAGTTTTATTTTGTAGGTAGATTTTTAAGTGTTCTTATATAATTAATTTTGAAAAAGGGAATTCAAAATTTATGATTTTTGCAACACTAAACTTTAACATTTTATAAGGTTACTTTCTCTGATACCAATACTAGTTATTTCCTATCTATAGAACAATTGGGGTATTTATCTTTTATTCTACAATTTGTATAAAAGATGCCATGGCATGTCAATATTGGTGACGTTTTGAGTAAATTTATTTCCTAGTAAGGGCCCTAAGTTTTTACCAATTGTGTCCGTAAATACAACAGTATTATGTAATTGCGACGCCGAGGATTCAGTTGCTGACGCGTCGACCGACACAGGCTTTGAAGGCTGAGGGGAAGAGCTCGGCGTTGACAGCGTGTCAGACGTAGGTGCAGGTTCTGACGCGGATTCCACTGCAGTAGCGGTTGATGCTTCCGTGGCGTGATTGGATCGCCGAAAGCGAGTGGAACAGCGGCGTTATCTTCGACGGGTAGCCTTGCTCTTGGGTTCAGGGTAGGAGACCAGTGTTTTGGGAAGTGCCGGCAGTAACAAGCGGTGACCCCGATAGTCATGTCAAGTTGTTCGGGGACAGTAGGTGCACTCTGTGTTGTTTGGTGTTGAGGGACCCATAGCTGGTGCCCGACCCAACAGTGTTTTATGATGTCATGATGCTATGATGTCTTCCAAAGGGCTTGGTGACTTTTTAGCATCTAGAGTGGCCCCGAAGCAAAGCAATGTTGTAGGGCCTATTGATGTTGGGTTGTCCTCATATATTTCATAACAATGTAACATGTGAAACAGTGTAACATGTAAATAATACTTTTTAAACAATATATTTTGCTCTAAAAACCTCTGAGAATGCTTATAAGCGAAACCGGTTGGGTGTAGTGAAATAAATATTAATAATACCGTAGACAAAATATATACTTACAAGTGTATTATTTCAACAAAAATGTCGAATATTTATTTTTATTATTATTATTTGGGAGTTATTGGTTTGAAATACCACAGTTTATAAACCGATACCAAGGCGCAAAACGTATGCTTCCGTGTTTAATATTGTTTACGTAAGAATATGAAGCATAATAAAATGATAAATGATAACTTGATAACCTATCATTTAAATGCAGGCCATGAACTATCGATGCTCTATAATCGGTCGATTAGAAAATAGAAGGGTAATTCTATACAAGTGGCGGTAGCTTAGGAGTAGAACGCTGGCCTCTCAATCTTGAGATCCAGGTTCGATTCCCGGTCGGGCATGCACCAATGAGTTTTTCGAAATTTATGTTTTAATTCATTTCTGTGGTTCTTACTTACCACTTGTTAAACGGTGAAGGAAACCATCGTGAGGAAACCTGCATGCCTTAAAAAGCGTGTATTTGTGCCCGAAGTACGGCGATGGAGCTCACCACATATCACGTTAGGGCGTAATAATCGTCTGGGAAACGCGGGTGTACCAAGTGTGAAGTGACTGTATGATACAAAACAGCAATTTTTCGTTGTCCTTGCCGGAAAATGTCAAAGAAAAGTTGTCCGATGAAATTGTTTTTGCATTGGAATTAATATTCATAACTAAACATAAACATAGTACACAAAATCGACTGCGTAGCTACCTGTATAACCTACCTACCTGTATAATCAGAATCAATCGTTTATTTGTGAAACAAAGGTGTATCATATACACGCTGGGCAGACGGGTTGGTGAGTGCGGTGCCGGAACCCTCGCAACAGTGACGCCGCTGCCCGTCACCAGTCTGTTTCATATAAGGCCCGGCTATTAGGGATGGATATACCGCCATCCATCGGTCCCAGGCATGGTGGGCCTCCTGGTTTTTAGCCTGTGAGCTGTCCTCTTGCTCTCCCCCGAAATACTTCGAGGGGGTCTCCAAGTAAGATGGTGGTGCCTCCACAGTCGAGCCCAGCATCAGCTCTAACACCTTGATAAATAAAAAAATAAAAAAAATTCAACCAACCTTTGCTTCGAAACAGTACACTGAAAACGAATCCTTACAATAGTAAAGATATATTATATAGTAATCAGTACTGTGTCCTCACTGGCCAATGATCATGCCCGAGTAGGTAGGTAGGAGTTCGCGCCGCCGTGACCATTTATCAAGAGAATATTAGGACCGGCCAAGTGCGAGTCAGACTCGCGTACCTAGGGCTCCGTACTGTGGATGATAACTTTAATTTTGTCGTTTCTTTTTGTGAATTTCTCAACCGCTTTATTTTTCCTGTAATCTTTACGTAAACACATATTACCATGATTTTTTTCATATTTTTCGGTTCACCAGTTTTGGAGATAAGGGGGGGGGGGGGGACATACTTTTTTTATGGTTTTTCAAGGATTTCTCGAAATAGATTCAATTAAATATAGCTAAACTATATATTTTTACAATCAACTTTTTAATACCTACAATTTGATACTCATATTGTATTTTTATAAAATATTTATTTTATTTATTTTACTTCTTGTTTTATATTTCTCATTTGTGCTCACATTTTTTTAAATAGCTATAATTTTTCTGTAATGATCTAGTTATGATCTATAATAGACATTTTTTTCATATTTTTCGGTCTACCAGTTTCGGAGATAAGAGGGGGGACATACATACTTATGTGGTTTTTTAAAGATTTCCTCAGACCAGCGGGTCTACCGTGTAATTCTGATTTTCATCAACATCGACTTGAGATTGAAATTTGACGTGCGTGCGACGACGCCCGCCTTACATGCCATCTCTTTTGCACGCGTTGAATTTCGCATGCGCTTGCTTGAAGTTGATACAAATTATTAAAGAATTACGTGGTAAGGGCCGCAGTGCCAGTAAATATAGTAAAAGTATATATTTTTACAATCAGCTTTTTAATATCTACAATTTGATACCCGTATCATATACTAAGTATTACTTTAAAACATACCCATATTGTATTTTTAGGATAATATTTTTTATTTTTCTCACTTTTGTTTAGGAAATATTTTGAACAATTTAAATTTTTTTTTACCCCGTGATATTTGGGCAAATTAATGCTATTTTTGTGCAAAATTTCTTTTCTATTATTTGAAATTAAAATATAAAAGAGGAAAAAGAATACTTTGTTTATGATTAATTATTGAGTGTCTCTAAAAAATACTTTTTAAGAGAACTCCTAAACTTATATTATGGTATTGTTGCAGGTGGCGTGGCTGCGCGTGGATACTCAAACGGTGCTCACGATCGGGCCCCACGTGATCACCAAGAACAAGCGCGTGGGCGTGGCACGCCGCGACCCGTCGGCGTGGGCGCTGACGGTGCGAGGGGTGCGGCCGGAGGATGGGGGACGGTACATGTGCCAGATCAACACGGAGCCGATGATCACGCAAACACATCTGCTGCAGGTGGTCGGTCAGCACGCTCTGATGCTTCATGTTGTCACTTTGTTGTTTTTGCAGCACACTTCCAGTGTAAGGGTCCTATGGTCTAGTGGAAATGTTTTGCTTCTCTGTTATCTAGTTTCATCTCGTTTGAATCTAGTTTCAATTACTTATGTCAACGTCTCGCTAGCTACAGCTGTTGCGTTTACCTAGAACGGGTCAAGTCTAAGTTTGATGTCGTCTGGCGGCATGAAAGCAACGAGTACACGGTCTGTCATTTAAACTGCAGTATATTTAGTGAGTATAAAGTACAAGTAAAAGCGGTGGTAGCTCAGGGGTAGAACGCTGACCTCTCAATCTTGAGATCCAGGTTCGATCTCGGTCAGGCATGCACCAATGAGTTTTTCGTACCACTTGATGAACGGTGAAGGAAAACATCGTGAGGTAACCTGCATGCCTTAAAAAGCGTGTATTTGTGCCCGAAGTACGGCGATAAGGGCTCACTACCCATCACGTTGGGATGTGATAATCGTATGTGAAACGCGGGTGTACCCCGAGTATGACCTATGACTTGCATTTCACTAAAAGTGACTGGTTGGTGGTAAACTAGGAAATTATTTCTCACATACAAATTCATCGATTTTTACAAGACAACAAGCACAGTGTTCCCACAATATGTCAAAATCCAAAACTTAGCACAATATCTATGATATAACAAAAAATTGCGTGAAATAGAACGCATCTCTAAGAGCTATCAGGTCAAGAAAAAAGCAACACCAGTTTTTTGTTTTTGTTGCTGGCGATTGTTGTTGTTGTTTTGCAAAGACTTTCATAAATAATGATGAAAAATGTCCTATTGGTACAATTATCACATAAATTCTATAATTTTTTAGTTTTATTCCATGATTATATTAGTGGTAACCTATAAATTGAACATTTGGAAATGTGTTAACTTGTTTTAATTTTATAGGTAAACCACACGGGGATGGCGTGACACAAATTTTATACCAGCACCGCTGTCGCCACTTTTTGGAATAACGTAGTATTACCTAGTTAGTAAACATACGCGGCGCACACATAGATTCATACAGCCAAAATAACACCGTATTTCTATGAAGCTTAGATGTAAAATACCAAACACGTCATTTCACTGTGCCAAGATATTACGCATGTGTGTTAAAAGCCATGACCAGAGCGGCCGTACTATGACACAGTTAGGTCCGTGTTGATAATGTTTGAAAAAATATACATTGCGGCGTTAATATTCCAACTCAATGTGTGACACTCTTTATAACCTGCAATGGAGAAAATATTGTCTAATTTCAACACTACTCGCTACAACGCTAAATATTTCATGGTAAGGTTGAAATTTTATTTACCGCAAAGTTTATTCTGTAAATATCACAGTAAAAACATGTTTAAATTCCTTACGAGTGAAATTAAATTCCTTTGGATGTCTTATTTGAGTTATTTGAAGAGTTAGAACAATTTGCCACGCTGCAATACACCATTTTTGGAATATGTTTGTTCTAACGCGTTCGGTTGAGAAATGAGAGGCCTGCGGGTTATGTCTTGACTTATTCCGTATTAATAGTTCTGTGGTAAATCACCATGAAAAACATAAGTGGACATTTAGTGGAAACAGGCATATAATTCCCACACGTTTGTACAATTAAACTATTGAATAAAAAATTTAACAAAAAATTTGTATATTTCTCATTCTAATAAAGAGGAGATTGATACATAATTTATAACTGTCAGACATCCAGATTACTCAGAACCCTCGCTTTCGTAAATAGGTAAAATATTTTTGTATTTTTCGAAGGAAAACGGTAGCGCCTGACAAACAATTCGGTACCTTTTTAGTACGGAACCCTAATTTTCATTGATTTACTTTAAAGTATTTACTACAAACTGCCCAAAGTTAAAACTTGTACTTGTATGTATTACCGTTCTAAAGATAGAGCCTTTGTTATAATAATCTGTTCCTTGGGTAAGGAACCCTAAAAAGGGTGGTTTATAATGTTCGACACATTCACAATTATCTATTTAAGAAGAGAATATCAACATTTCGTAATTAAGTCACTAAAAAAACGGTTAAGTGCGAAAAGGGTTCCGTACACAATACGGGTACGGAACCCTAAAAGTAAATTGCAACAACATATGCCATAGCACCATAAAGGCGACAAAAAACAAAGCGATAAAACGGTAGCGCCTGACAAACAATTCGGTACCTTTTTAGGAAGGAATCCTAATTTTTATTATTTGTTATTTTACTTTAAAGTAGTCTGCCTAAATTTTCAACTTGTAGGTACTTGTATGTATAACCGTTCTAACGATAGAGCCTTTGTTATAATAATCTGTGCCTTGGGTAAGGAACCCTAAATCACATTTAGTCTATTTAAGAAGAGGAATATCAACATTTCGTAATTATGTCGCTATTAGACCGGCTAAGTGCAAGTCGGACTCGCTCACGAAGGGTTCCCTACTACCATCACACAATATGGGTACGAAACCCCAAATCATTATGGTAAATACTAACAATAAAGATTACATAGCAACATCAAGGCGACAAAAGACAAGGCGCTAAAATGGTAGCGCCTGACAAACAAATCAGCACCTTTTGAATACGAAACTCTAATATTTATCTGCCCAAAATTGTTGTATTTTAAAGATAGAGCTGAAACAAATAACTTCGAATAATTGGACCCCCCTTGGATTTCCATTTATTGAACTTTTTATGCTGTAATAGGGGCCATATTATTATTTGCCGCGATAGAGGACAAAGTATTGTGTAGTAAATACAAAGCAGTAAGAGGTGGAAGGATTGCGTTGGGAGACTTGACATTTTTGTACATTTTATGTTTTTGATGAGATTATTACTTACAACAAACCCAAGTTGGACTTTTTCATAATCTTGTAACAGAGACGTGGATTAAAAAGTTTGTAATCTAAGGTTATACGAGTATGTTGTATTTACTTTATTGCAGTATGGGAGTATATAAATATTAATTTTTGCTTTTGCCGGAAATCAACTGAAAAATTAACTATGAACATGTCGTGTGCCTATCGTTTTCCACGCACCCGTTAAATAAATAGAGCCTAGTACAATAAACTACTAGACCCCTGCAAAAAATGTTGTGATACTTCCATTCCATTAAACTTATAATGGTGAGAGTACTTCAGAATAAGTGTATCAACAACCTTGAAGAACAAACGACATCGCGATGTAGACAACCCGTGGCGCCATCTGTTTTGCACTTAACAAGACAAGACAAATACTTTTTAATGTGCACCATATAAAAAGAAAACTTAAAGTAGAAAAACAATATACAAATACATTACAATTGGCTGTCTTATCGCTAAAAGAAATTCCTTCCATACAACCTTTAGGCGGAAATGAAGCCAAGGATATAAATCCTAAAGGCGGTGTTCATAAAAATTTATAATAGATAATTTATTAAGTGTTTCCTTACTTAAATAAACTAATATATATCTATCTACAAATATCTACAAAGTCTTAATTTGGTTTGCACCTGGTTTTGGTATTTCTTGATAAAAATTTAAAATCCCATCAAAAACATAAAATGTACAAAAATGTCAAGTCTCGCAACGCAATCCTTCCACCGTAAAAAGTTGTGAGATCTTATGTAAAGCCAAGTCTGTTATTTTAGTTTGTATGGAAGCACCTTTTCATTTTAGTTACTATGGGAGCACCTATTTACCTTTCCTAATTAGTTACCTACCAACATTAAGTGACTGCATTAATATTAGTCATTTTTATTTCTCTAATAAAATATAGTGACTTCGCAATCGCACAGCAACATATACAACATATCTACCTAATACCAAATTATTAGCGATTTGAGAAGATATTTCTACGCATCAGCGCTTTATTTGTGCTCTGCGATTGCCAAGTCACTATATTTTATTAGAGAAATAAAGATGACTAATATTAATATAGTCACTTAATGTTGGTAGGTAACTAATTAGGAAAGGTAAATAGGTGATCCCATACTAACTAAAATGAAACGGTGCTTCCATACAAACTAAAATAACAGACTTGGCTTTACATAAGATCTCACAACTTTTTACGGTGGAAGGATTGCGTTGCGAGACTTGACATTTTTGGACATTTTATGTTTTTGATGGGATTTTTTTTACGATTTCAGGGTTGGCTCCATAGTAAAAGTTGTTTATATGGACAAGTACTATCAGCAGTTTTCGTTAACAAAATGACTTAAATTTCACGTTGTATACGTAGGTACAATATACATAGCAGGTAAAAAAACACAAGGTCAAGATATTTTAAAAAGAAGTCTTCTCCAGTAAAAAAATAAAAATGAATTGAGTTTGATATTTTTTAAAACACTTGACCCCTCATGAGAGCGTTTCCACATTATCCGATCCGATATCGGTATCGGACGCCGACACGATATCGGGGCAAGTAAAATGTATGAATCATGTACCTGTCTTTCATATTGTCCGGCCCGATATCGGATATCGGAGCCTATAGATTATAATGCTACAATTTTTTTTTCGATTCAGGAAACTCAACACTCCATTCCATAGACATAGAATACTTTTTTATCATTGTTTGAAAATTGTAAAGGAAAACTTTTACACAATAACTTATTTTTTACAGAAGGGTTTCGTTTTATGAGCACCAGTCGTGCTGAAATTTTCAGTATTTTCCGTTCAAACAAAAAACTCTTTGCATATTTTCCATAGCAAAGTCTTCAGTTTCAAACTTTAATTAATACAATTTTTAGCTACTACGAAGAGGCAATAGGTACCTACTCAGCAATATAACAGGCTTATGGTGTTTGTTGCTAGGGAAAGCCAATAATGGAAGGGGTCTATAATTTTAGCAGGAATCATACTAAAGTTAGGGGGTTATGGTTTATTACGAGTTAAATTTTTTTTTACAAGAAATTAATATAGTATAGTTAAGTTTTATTTGGGTTACATTAAGATTAATTGGATGATTTTATATGTTTTTGTCAATGTTTTACCGGATAAATGTAATATTATTTTGTGTTTTATTTCTAAAAATCAAGGACTTAAATTTTAAAATAGTAGTTTGTGAAACTAGCTGATTTTTAATGGTACACACGAGTGTTTTAACCTGTGTAGTTTCTACTACACAAGTTACACTACTACTACACACATGCAATAGGTTACTTACCTATTTTCCAATCCATAAGATATTGGTAACATTTGTCGTAGGCTTTTCTTCATTTTGCTGGTTCGTTTTGATTGTTCGTTATTTTTGTTGCTCAGTAGCTATATGCTGTCAGACATTTTGGCCGAGAGTAAAACTTTAAACAAACAAAAAAGCAGTAAATATGAAATTAAAAAATAACGCACAAAATCTATCCGCGCATGCGAGACAAGGGTCCGGTCACAAGTTCTACAATAGTTAAAACCAATTTTATACAATAATTACAATAATTAAAACCAAGTTCACATCGCATGGGTTGGTCATAATCATACGTAATAATCATACGTCATAATCATAAGTAAGTAAGTACATCATCCAAACAATTCCCTATTAAAAGGGGCTAAGTTCCCTTTGCCTTCCAACTTCTTGTAACTGTACTTTTATGGCAGAAAAAGTTATTTAAAAGCATTATTTTGTTAAGAAAATTATAAGAGATTTCTGTATAAGAGACGTTCGTAAAAAAATGTCATTAAGTACTATTTTTGAGTTCATAATCAGGATTTACGATATGAGTGTAGATGAAAATAAAATGATTGATTGCACTCTTTGATCCTAATATTTCGGCCGTTCGATACAAGATTGCTTGCATAGAGGATGGCATACCCTAGCAACTTTTTTATTACCCGTCCAGCACAATAAATCTAATGGCAAACACCTTATTTGCTTTTCATAGAGGCGATTATATGTTGGCTCTTTGGCCTCTTGTTCTTGGACGCGTAATACTAGTGATCACGCAGCGAAACAACAAATTGGTGTGTTTTTAGCTAATACTGAAATATTTTGTAGGGAAAATAATAATAACATCCTTCCATATTTCTATTGCCTATTTTATAAAAAAATAATCAAGTTGATGACTTAACCGCGTTTTTGAAACGAACGTTTGAAAACCAAAAAAAAGAGGGTGGAAAACATTTTATTTTTGACAAAAGTATAAATCTCAAAACATTGTTTATAGGTGGAATCCCTAGATAAAAGATCGATAAATCAAATATATTTTTTTCAATATGAGGAGAGACCTAGTTTCTTCCAATAAACCCTTGAAAACTTGGTGTTGCTGATTTTCTAGCGTCAGGTGACCCGTTAAAAAAAAATCGCAAATATATGCCTAAACTATGATCAAATAACATTTAAACTGAGGTAATGTTAAGTTTTGAGCAATAAAACTCGTACCAAAATAAACGCCATGAGAAATATGATAAAAAACGGCCGTTATATTAAAAACCCATCCCTCTAATTCTAAAATATTAAATAAAAACACCTTCAAATCGCGAGTTTTTTAAACGGCCCGCTTCCAATGAACAGGATAGACAAGT
Organism: Ypsolopha sequella; assembly: GCA_934047225.1. NCBI lineage: Eukaryota > Metazoa > Arthropoda > Insecta > Lepidoptera > Ypsolophidae > Ypsolopha > Ypsolopha sequella. Next base: position 23,313,515 of record OW203984.1, on the reverse strand, counting down.
GTACAGTGAAAGCGATGAAGCAGGACAGATTTCTCTGAATACCCTCGCCTTAATACTATGCGAAACGTGGGGAACAGCGCGGGTATTATTATAAAGTAACATAACTTTATTGTTTTGAGGCACAGTTTCTAGAGAGCTTTTGGACCAGCCCATATCTAAACAACGTAGGAGGCTATGCGAATTTTATTTTTGTCACTGTCACTCCAAGCGAAAAATCGCGTAGTGGGAGAGGGGCGGATTCAGGGCAAAAGGGAAAAAAGTTAGTTTTATATTTTTATTAAAAAAACTAAAATAGCTAGCAAAATTTCAAATATCTAATCTCTAGATATTATTGAAACACACATAATAAAATATTATTTGAGTTCTGTATATGGTTCCTATTCGTCAAACGAGGAGAGAAAGTGTGTTTGAAGACCTTATTTCAACAATTTTTTCTATCAAGAAAAATTTATCCAAACATGTTTTCCAATTTCAAAACCCTAGATTATATAATCATAATACATATACCAGATATTAATAAAATTTCTGTATATTTCATGAAATACACACAAAAGAAATACCCGTATTTTTTTCGCAAGACCGACTTATTTGGACATTTTGGATATTGTTTTTGTCTTATGAATTCAGACTCAACTACCTAATAGTCTGTCACGAGCCGGTTATGATACTATATCAGCTTTCTTTTTAGGGCTCCATACCTCATCATGGTAAAACAAAACCCTTATAAAATCACTATGTTGTCCGTCTGTCTGTCCGTGTGCCAAGGCCCTTTTCCTCAAGCACGACTTTAGGTACCAAGTTGAAATTAATATCGAACTTGTACTATTCGCATTCGCACTTGACCGGTTTTTTTTCTGTCGCACAGTGCCACCAGACATCGTAGAGTCTGGGACGAGCAGTGAAGTGATGGCGAGAGAGGGAGACAACGTGACGCTGCACTGCTCTGCGTCGGGTACTCCTGCGCCGAACATCACATGGCGGAGAGAGGACTCTAGATCTCTACGGATTGGGGGTGATGAGACATGTGATCACCATTTGTGTCGATTCGGTGCAACACGACTTAAGAGGCTATGCGAATTTTTTTTTGTCACTGTCGCTCCAAGCGAAAAATCGCACAGTGCGAGAGGGGCGGATTCAGGGCAAAAGGGAAAAAAGTTAGTTTTATATTTTTATTAAAAAAACTAAAATAGCTAGCAAAATTTCAAATATCTAATTTCTAGATATTATTGAAACACACCTAATAAAATATGTTTGAGTTCTGTATATGGTTTGTATTCGTCAAACGAGGGGAAAAAGTGTGTTTGAAAACCTCATTTCAACAATTATTTCTATCGAGGAAAATTTATCCAAACATGTTTTCCAATTCGCCATGTTCACCAGGCAGACGACATTCGATTTTAATTTTTTTTCGTAAAATATAGACTATTTTATGAACTTAATTTAAAGCAATTTCAGTTTTATGCAGTCAATATTTTTTTATAAATTTTTATATTCTAAGTATTTTCGTTACTTGTGACGTCATTTGTTTCCCTAAGGCTTAATCAACATTATCCTTTGCATTAGTAAAAAAAAAAAAACATTTGACATATGACAAGCGCTAGGGATGTAGTAATGCAACATCTTTATCGAACAAAAAGTATCGATACTTACTCGTACCAGTTATTCATTTTTTAGGATTAGACGCAAATAAAAACAGCATTAAGCAAGTAGGTATGTGGTTCTACATGTAATGACAAAAACTTACTTATTTACTTGTGTAAAGAAACAAAACAAATTTTCGAGATGTTTTCACAATAAACGGTTTCGTGTAGCTGTAACCTGTCGTGCTAGCTTTTAAAAACCAAAATATTTGTAGATTTCTTTTTTTTAGCACCGTCCTGGCCCAAAATATTCTGGTTTTTAAACTTTTAAAATTTTTAAATTTTTAAAATTTCTTAATTGAAAAAAAGTTGTTAAATTGAATAAATAAAAGCTAAATTACCTACGTAGGCGTCTCATCAAATACTTAAATCTGTTAAGAGCGACCGACACCTACTTGGATAAAAAGTATCGATACCGAAAGTAAAAACTTATGTGTTCATCCCTGGTTGTTGTTGTTGTTGTTGTGGCTTTTATCATGCTAACAAAATATACAAATACTTTGGACGTTGTCAAAATGTTGCATTAAGAAAATCATTTTGTTACGTATTATGCAAAATGTTGGCTAATGTTGATGGAAATGGGTATTATGGATTGATTCATAAATATTTTTCACTTTTTAATATGTGGATGGCCAAAGGGCACATTCCTGTGTTCAGCCATAGCATAGGGTCAAATGAAGGTCTAAAAATATCTATAATCTTTAGTTAATTTGCCGCAAAAATAATGAAATATGGCCAAATAATGTATTATCTCGAAACGGTTTTGGAATTAGCACTCCTTGGCTTAGACTTCCCATACCGAATTTCAAAACCCTAGATTATACAAGGTGAATTTTTGATCATCGTCCAAATTCATACTGGTGGCTTGGTAAGTGATCAGTATCATGGATCAATAACAATTTTTGTGAAATTCGTAAAATGAAATTTCGGCTTCCCATAGAAATTCAGTTCCAGTCCCGAGTGAATCGCTATGGGGAGTCGAAATTTCATTTTACGAATTTCACTAAAATTGTTATTGATCCACGATACTGATCACTTACCAAGCCACCAGTATGAATTTGGACGATGATCAAAAAGTCACCTTGTATAGTCAAAATGCGTATACCAGAAATTTATTAAAATTTTTCTTGTATTTCACGAAATACACAGAAAAGAAACACCCGTATTTTTTTCGCATATCGCCATTATTTGATAGGATCTTATTTTGAGCGTCTTTGTCTTTTGGCTACAGGAAGAAAAAGATAGAACACTTAAATAAGTTTGATCTTGTCAAATAAGTTAAAACGTGTGTTATACCGAATCGACATAATTGACTACCTAATTTTTAGTTGTTGAATAGCCGAAAACTAGCGATATATTTGACATATTTGATATATTTGATAACTTGACATATTATGTAGGTATGACATAGTGACAATATTTTTTCCTCATGACATAAATTCCTCCTGTCTTGTATTTTTTATCCATTTACTTAATTTATGTGATAAGTAATAAAAAGAAATGTATTCTTACAGACTGTAAAGATTGTACAGATTTTCATTTGCTACGACCCTGACACACCTCTTTCGCCTCGTCCAAATCCATCAATCTAGTCATATAAGCTTTTATATTCAGGGTACTTTTGACGTTGCCCTTCTTCAGTATGTTGTCAATTTGGCCGAAATGAACATGTGACATGAACACATTTGAACACAAATGACATAATGTGTGACATAAAATGCGACTTTGTTTCAGGGAACAAATGGACTGGTGAGTGGCTGAACATGTCAGCTGTAACCCGGGAATCAAACGGCCCTATCCTCTGTATCGCTACGAACGGAGTGCCACCTTCCGTAAGCAAGAGGATTATGCTTCACGTACTATGTAAGCCTTGTTTGTTTTAACGACTTGGAGCCTTATTGTTCCCTTTGATTATTTATTCCTAGCATATCCCACAAATATGCTTTTTGGGGCTCAAATCCCGCCGAAGCCTGTTTTTGCCGGATTTCCGAACTCCGACCCACCATTTTTTATTTTTGCTCTATCTAGATAATTTTTACTTAGAAATAGAGAGGGGTAATATATTTTTTACGAACATTTTCTCAATTTAGTAAAGTGATATGCAACAAAAAAATCAAGACATCTGTAACGGGCCAAACAGACAAACAGAGCCCAGTAACCTAAGTATGAAAACATCTCCATATAGTTGCATTTCAAACTACATCACAATCGTATGGAATCTGGGAAACCGCTCCAAGCGAACAGTAACGGAACTAACAGCTACGTATGGCAACCTAAGTTTAGTTTCAAACGCAACGATACGGAGATATTTTCATGCTTGGGCTACTGGAAACTTACACTATGTGGTGAAGCTGCAAGAAAATACTAGTTTTAAATAAATTTTCTTCGTACATTAATGGGTTTGGTGCAATTTCTTAAAATTACCATGCCAGCAAGATTTTTACTATAGCATGTACACATGTACCAGGTGCACCGAGAGTCTGGGCGGTACAGAAGATGGTGGGAGGGTACGTTGGCAGACCAGCGCTGCTGCAGTGCAGGATCGAAGCCAACCCGCTACCTGCGGTATACTGGATGCACATTTATAGCCCAAGACTACAGGATGGTAAAGACATTTTCTGCCAACTAATATAGATAACTATGTCGTAGTCATTAACTCTTGACAAAAGCCTTCTATGGGCTCCGGCAGGATTATCATGTACATACAATATGATACTTTTTTTAATGTATAGGCTGGGTTAGAATACATGGTCACAAAATAGATACTACCAGAAGGTCGACTCGACGACGACGACGGAGCGAAAACAGACGCACACATGCATAGACATACATAATGATGTATGTGTGCATTATGATGATCTCGGCAGAATTTCGTATTGGCATTCGACCGGCTTCATCCAAGATCGTCGTATCTACGTACGCGTCTATGTGTGCGTGCGCCTGTTTTCGCTAGTTATGCGGATTAAACCTTTTGTAAGTGGTTATTTTGTGACATGGTGTTGTAATGGTAAAGGTTTTGCTTTGGTAAAGCACTGACCTCTATTTCATAATGCGACTGTCAAATTATACACCTTTATACATTACCTGCTGCAACATGATTCAGCCCTCGTTTGGGCTCGGGCTCTCCCTTTTCGCTCTAAGGTGACTTTGATATAAAATGTATTAATAAAATGTCTGTTAAATATGTAAAATAAAATTTTGGCTCACACTCACTCTAGTTTCTTGTAAGTAAGTACTTAAAAACCGAGTCTTGCGTATTTTCTTAATCATCACGCTTTTGGTTTATACTCGTAATACTTACGCATTTTACTATTTAGCATGACGAGACTCATCATTCACTGTAATTGTTGTGGACTTTTGCCAAAAGATAAAAATCGACCAAGTGCGAGTCGGACTCGCGCACGAAGAGTTCCCTACCATTATCTACAAAAAATGGCAAAAAACATGCCTGTTGTATGGGAGCCCCCTTATATATTTATTTTATTCTGTTTTTTAGTATTTGTTGTTATAGCGGCAAGAGAAATACATCATCTGTGAAAATTTCAACTGTCTTACTATCACGGTTCATGAGATACAGCCTGGTGACAGACGGACAGACAGACGGACAGACGGAGAGCGGAGTCTTAGTAATAGGGCCCCGTTGCTTACCCTTTGGGTACGGAACCCTAAAAATACACATTTGTCAACCTATCGATGATGTAACTAATATGGTCATTCCCCATATAACGTTGGACCCATTTTCTATTGTTGAAAACTGGTATATTGGTATTACTTTCATTTTATTAACATGTAAAAATACGGGGCAAAACTGTCGCCGCTGCATTTTTGGAAGTCACGGATATTGATATAAATATAATAAGTATAAAATGGAACTGAAATCCATAACTAAGGCACATTCCTTACAAGTGTTTCATTTCCATAGTGTCATCGCTTTTGCACGCATGTAAAATAGTTAAGTATTTGTGCAACAAGAGAGCAAAGACTTTTTTTTTGCGAGTGCCGAGGTTGAATCCCGACCAAGTGAAGGATTCTATAATTGAATCACGAGCGTAGCGTTGCTCTCGGGTAACACATACAACTTTTCACCTCACTAGCGAGAAAACAAAGATGTAAAGACACCATCTTTTCGAACGAACTTATAAGAATTCAATGGTCTCTTTCTTCAAACAATACACCATATAAAAATATTGCACATAAAATAAAATGTTAGGAGGGATTAATTGAATCCAAAAAGCCACAAAAATCGGAAAATCTTTGATAAACCGATCGAAAACGCGAAACAACCATCACGCGGGCGTTTTACTCTATCTATCCGTTTCCAGTAGAAGTTAATTTGTTTATACCACTGATGAAGTCTAGCAATACAATCCCATACACATTGGGAGGCCATATACAGGATTTCGAGAAGTTTACCTTGTCTATGGTATCCGACAAGCTGTGGGGCTGTGTACAGCATCCCAAAGTGTATAGAATTATGGAATAGATAGCCGCCATGCTGATGTTTGCTGTCTCTCTTTCTCTTGAGCAAAGGATATGAAGTTTTTGAACAATTCGCAGCGTTCTTAATTTAAAACACTTTTCTTCACTGTTTAAAACCAGTGAGCAAAAGTCGATTTTGCTCACTGTTTTTAAGCAACAAAGGCGTGCTTTTCGAGCTAGTGAGGTGAAAATGATATTGCTATCGTGTTGGCAGTATCAGTACCTGAAGATAGTTGAATTTTGAACGCTACTCCGATTCAGATTTGCGTTCAAACTTGGTGTTATGACCAAGAAGTTTATAGGTTGGAACTTAGGTTGTAATGCAAAGTTGATATCCGACCGTAGTTGACAGTTCATTTACTGGTGCATTTCGATTTGAATACTTACATTAATATTAAACAAGAAACAAGAAAATAAAAATTATATTATCTTAACAACTGCGGCTTTCGAAAAATATCTGATATACATAATAGAAAATTGTAACCTATATATTAATCTAACTGCAGCAAGCTCATCTTTCTAGTTTTACAGAATTTTATCTGAAATCGAAGTCAAAAAAAAAACAAACTATTTATTCATTTTATTTATTATAATATCCACCAGGGTCAAAGTATCAGGCGAGTATGACTACCGAGGGTTTCCGCCACACTGCTATGCTGACTGTGAACAATGTGTCTAGAGAAGACATCGGGACTTACTACTGTAATGTGGAAAACTCCCTAGGGAAGGGCCAGGGAGATATTACTCTGTATAGTAAGTACCAATAATGAAACCAAATCTTGGCTTGGCTGCTATAAAGCCTTGTCTATTACCTACTACCCTTACTACTTTACTACCCTTGGTTAACGAAACTAAGTTTTTAGGCATTACGATAGACTCTCGTCTTCAGTGGGGTCCCCACACAGAAGCCCTATCCTATGTGGTAGACTTAGTTCAGCCGCATGCGCTGTTAGACGCATAAGGCAAATTACTGATGTAGATACTGCTAGATTAGTCTATTTTAGTTACTTTCACAGCATTATGTCATACGGCTTGCTGCTGTGGGGTAGAGCCGCGGATATAGTCGCAGTCTTTGTTTTGCAGAAGAGAGTAATTCGGGCTATTTATAATATGAAGCACCGGGATTCATTGAGGGAAACATTCCAAGAAAGTAATATATTAACTTCCTTGCGAAGATATTTAAAAAGTTCATAGATATTTTAGAAAAAATGTTGAGTCTTTCCCAAGGCTTGGTAAGCAACACTGTTAAGAAACCAGAAATAAACATAAACTGACTTTTCCGAAAATCAGACTCACCAAAGTGGTGGGTACCTCTTTCGTGGGACATGGTATAAGATTTTACAATAAACTTCCAAAGGAGGTCCTTACTTTGTCAGAGAATAGGTTTTTATGTAATATGTTACCTACATTACATAAATAGATTTTAAATATTTCATTATATTTTCATATTTTCACTATTTTACATTTTTTATATAAATAATTGTGTGTAAAGATTATTGTACCCTGTTTCGTTGGTAGGGAGGAAATAACTTTTCGTAACATACCGTAGAGATAGAGGTGATTTTAATTATACAGCAAAATTCATACTAAAGACTCGGAAATTTTTCAGTATCAAGGTTTAATCACACTCTTTGGGAAATTCAATAATAATTTTTCAATGCAAGTGCTCGTAAAGGCCTACTTTTTATGCATCAAAACCGAACAGAAAGTCGATTATTTTGCCCTAGGGCTTTATTATTATTACTTTTTTTCATTTATTTACAATGGTTGGCTAACCTGCAGCCTTTCCTGTGTACCATAAATGTTATACTTTTTTCCACTGTTTAACGGATCTGGAAACAGTCATTTTGAGCCAATCATAATTTAAAGTTCACAAGATTATATTTGTTTTATTTCCTTACACTATGCATTGAAAAACGTAGTATGATACACAGGCGTAACAGCAATAAATTACTCGGTTACGTTTAAAACACTCGCTACGCTCGTGATTTAAATCGTCCTCGTAATTTATTCCTTTTCGCACTTGTAGCATAAACTACTATTTCGTGTTCCCTATAAATGCAAGCCCAGCCCCGAATCAATGGAAGGTCAACATTACTTTGCGAAATTAGAGAAAAGTATCGTTGATCCGTGATACTGATCAATCACTTACCAAGTCTCCAGTACGAATTTGGCTGCATAAATTAATGTCACTTTATATACGAGTAGGTACAGAATAGAAACTTCAAGAGGGACGCGCGCTAGCACTTTAACAAGTATAGAAAACAAGTGTCAAGAAATATTATTCTTTCAATTTAAATTTAGGTGATGATCAAATATCCATTTTTATTTTAGATTGACTAAGGCGGTAGAACGCTGGCCACTCAATGTTGAATTCCGAAAAACTCATTGGTGCATGGCCTCCCTGGTCGGACATGCACCAATAGCTTCTCCGGAATTTTTGTGCTATGTGTTTGTATTACTTAATTGCCACTTGCTGAACGGTGAAGGAAAACATCGTGAGGAAACCCGCATGCCCTAAAAGGCGTGAATTTGTATCCGAAGAACGGTGATAGGGCTCGCCACCTATCACGTTGGGACGTAATAATCGTCGGTGAAACGCGGTTGTACTGAGTGTGAACTGTGACTTGCATGAGGGAACCCTCGGGTATTCATGTCGTGATGATACATATTTTACTAAGTAACGTTTATTATTTTAGCTCTTGCTACAACGGTGGCGTCAACAACCTCGTCATCTACGGCTTCAACTACATTTTACACACAAGTTGAAGTTGCGACAGATGAAACTCATGTTAAACGTAAGTTCAATTGACTTAGAACTGGTTTTAAAAAATATATTTTGAAAGCCTATAACGTGTTATATGCGAACGAATAAACATAGAAATCTGATTAGCGCTGAGAAATTACCCTACGAAAACTGTGTTGGACACAGTATGGCGACGACGGCTCCAATAGCGATCACTGTTTCTATTTAGCTAGTTCTATTATGCTTGAAAAGATACAAAAAGCATTCTTGCGATTCCTCTACAAGAAAAAGTATGGTTTTTATCCATTTATGTACCCCACCAAGTTTCTCCTGGGCGTGCTAGGACACAACTCTCTTGAGGTCAGACGAGCATGTGAGTTGATGGTGACTGCATGCTGCCTACTTCGTGGAAAATCTGACTGCCCGGAGCTAGTAGCGCAAGTCTGTAAATTTTTTGTGCCAAATAATATCAGAACCACTCTGTGATCTTTTCTTTGACATAATGACGGATGTGGTGCGCGAATGCTTGAAATTCTGTGAGAGTGAAGCCTCAATGACAATGTCCTTAGATTCTAAGCTTTAGACCAAAATCTGTATTTTTATATTGGTTACTTTTGTTTCTGTAAATATTTTATGTATATTATTATTATTAATTATTATTGCCTTTTTAATTGTACAGTAAATTAGATAAGTCAGTAATGCTGTGCAATATTTTTGATAAATAAATACATTTAGCTTCGTCCACACCAAGAGCATAGCGCGGATGCGACGACGGGCGCGAAGTATCAAACATTATTCAACCGCCGCGCCATCTGTGTCTGAAACGGGATCCGAGTCACGATCTAGACTGCAATGTTGACTTCCATCCATCAGCCCGTATTCGTCCACGACTGGACATAGGCTCCCCCATATTACGCCACTCTTGGCGGTCCTCAGTCATCCTCATCCAGCCGCCACCCGCAACGTCCTTCAGATCGTCAATCCACCGGGCACGAGGGTGGCCTACGCTACGCTTTGCTGTACGTGGTCTCCATTCCAATGCCTTACGGCCCCGACGGCTATCACGTCGGCGACAAATATGGCCAGTCCACTGCCACTTCAATTTTGACTTGATTTACCAAAAATGATAATTCTGAGGCCCCTTTACGCCTTGGATCATACAAAAGGTAAAAACTGAATGTGAAGTCAACAACTTATTTTCTTCGTATTTTTTTTCTCAAGTGTCATCTAGCAGCATCTAATTACCTTTCTATACAGCCCAAACAGCAAAATTTTATGTAACACCATCATAATAGCTGCCAGGATATTGATTATGAACATTGCGTCGTTTTTACGCAACGTTTAGCAAGTTGTATGATTTTTATCTATAAGTACTGGAAATAAAAAAAGAGACAAATACAGACGTCGTTTATGTAAAGAAGACTAAAACTGAGACCAGCAGAAGACTTCATTGTGCATTTCACTCTCTAAAGCAACTCCAGAATGTTCTACCTTATAAAACCAACATTATGCTTGCTTAAACGCTTCTTCTTCCCATTATCGACCAGGTGATCGACTATTCTTGATGTCAACAAGGAATTGTTAAATAAACTTGAACGTCTTAAAAAATTAGCTATCGGATTTATCTTTGGTCTTCGTAAATTTGATCACGTCTCTCATTTTCGCAGAGTTAAAATGGTTGCCAATCTGTCTTCGCCGAAATTTTCATATTTTATCCTACCTCTTTCTCCCGCTAACTTCGTGAGCGTTTTGAATTTTTAATCAGAGACAGACCCCTACGTTCTAGAACTGTACACAATACTGGTGCTTATGGTAATTTTTTCTTTTAATGTCCAAGCAGTCACACTTTGGAATGCTTATCCTCATTGTATTCGTGACTGTCATTCATTCAAGAACAACCTTTCACTTTCTGAATAAGAAAATATTATATATATTTATTTGTTTATTTTATCATGTTATATGTATACTTATGGTATGTATTTTATGCATATAATAATAGAAGAAAGTACATTATTATTATATTATATTATTTAATATTATTTACATTTTATTTTTATATTTGGGCTAAGTTAGTTTTTGTGCACGTGTATAATTACTCTTATTTAAATTTGAATTGTTTTCTCAATTCTTAGCTGTAAGAAATCTCTTATTAGAGATAAGCTAACCCACGTATACCTTTTACTGTAACTGTTTAGGTTCGTGTCTCTGTGTACAATAAAAAAAAAACAGTTTATACACTTTTCTGTAAATAAACAGTTACCGTTTCATGGAAAACAGACTTTACCTGAAACCATTTCGGCGCTTTTTGAATATCTCGCCATCTAGCACTTCTTGATGAGAGATGGGTCGGATTGCGATGTGGGGGGAGAAGGGAAACATATACAAAGATGTGTGCAAAGTTTCATTGAGATCAAAGCCATCAGGGTGTCACTAACACCTAAAGCTGAGAGGGAGGGGTTATTAAGTACGTAGAAATAATTACTTTGGCTTTGCGAAACAAAATTCGTGATGTTATTGTAAAAAGCATTGGCCAACAACATTTGAACAAATACCATAATAATAGCAGACAGACATCTTTGTGGTAAATATTTTGTTTACTTCTTAGCTAAGAAACTGTTAAACTTAACGAATAACGTCATAGTGACGATATCAAACATTCATAATGGAGTTATGAACATTCAATTTGGAGTTTAAAAAATTGTATCGGTTTTGGAATCAGCATACCTTTGTATAAATTACTCATGGCCAATTGCTTCTTGCCAATTAGAGAATCAATTGAAGCATTCATAACATACGAACACCACAGATCGGCAATGTTGTTGTATCTATGATACGAGGTTACGCATGCGGACGCCTAGCGCTCCACCCCGCCGCCGCCGCCGCGCCTCGTCCTGCAATATGAATTATGAATTAATAAACCTTTATTGCTATACAAAAAGAGATAGAAGGCAAGGGAGAAAACATGAATACATTTTTATTAACTTTTAATTTTTGTGAGTGCATAAATATAGAGAAAACCTTATTTTAAACCTACAATTTAATACATAATTTAATACAATTTCTTGTAAACGCACTGTCGATATAAAAACGAAAGTGAATTTTCAAGTAATGCCCTGTAGTCAGAACCTTAACACAAACTGATTCCGCAATTTTAAGTTAGTGCTGTCATCTGTTGACGAGTTCTATGGTGATGAAGCCTGAATCGAAGGTCAGGTGAAGGAATGACAATTTCCAAGTAATACCTTGAAAATCAGAATTCTCGGACAAAGTGACTGCCTTAATTTTGTGTGGTAACTATGCTGTAATTTTCTGAGGAGTTTCACTGCCTATATCTGAACACCTTCATCAGATCATGGTTAAATTAAAACAGAACTTTTCTAAAAGTAAACTCTTCAAAGAAAAAATCATTCAAATCGATTCAGAAATGACGGAGTTACAGAGAAACAACACTAAAAAAACAGTTGAATTGGGAACTCCCCTCCTTTTTTAAAGTCGGTTAAAAAGGCAAAGGCTTAAAAAAGGCTGCTAAGTTTCTCGTCATTAAATCTTTTGTCACTTTGATATCTGTCACTAAATCTGAATAAAAATAAAATTGTACAAACATTAATCATCTGTCACTTTTGACATCTGTCACACACAAACATCATCTATACATTACAACAAAACGATGAAACAAAAGACCTACTCCCAAACAACCCAAACAACAACCTAAGAGCCAATCTCAGCAAAACCAAACCAAAAACTAAAACTCCGAACATAATCAACACATCTCTTGGAACATCCTCATGCCGACGGCCACGTTGTAAAACATGCGAGATCATAAACAAAGACACCAACATTAATACATAAACACCCATCCAACACACACAAAACCCAACCACACACTACATGCAAAACCGAAAACTGTATATACCTTCTAGAATGTCGGCACTGCCCGGTATTCTACGTTGGAGAAACAAAAAACGCACTACATATCAGAATAAACCAACACAGACACACATCAAAAACCACAAAACAACATCCTACCTATACCAACACACACACGACTACACAACCTTCCATTTAACCAATGTTTATCAGTCCGAATCATCAAATCATTTCACCCACCATTAACAGACATTCAGCTCAGGACATGGGAGTCCTTATTCATATGGTCACTTGGTGCGCACTACGGACCTGGACTTAACCGACAACATTGACACTGACAACTCTGACGACTCCGACATATATTACACGAGAAACCCAGACCAAGGTATGGCAACGGTGGCGCCATCTAGCAACCGCAGGAATCAACGCAATACACATACCTATCGCAGCTGCTGGGTGGTACCACTGTCTAATAATAATATATATATTTTTTAAATAAATTATAATGAATGAATGAATTTGAATGAAAATTAAATTTAGATAAATTGTAAATAAACCTTTTTTACTTTTTTCTTTTTTGTAAATAACTTATATGTCATATCTAATTCATTGTCAGATTCTCAACTGATGCCGGGCCCAGTGGGGCCCGGAATATATCTTGAGTGAAATTATTATTTTTATCTTTTTATTATTACTTTTTAATAAACCAAAACTACATTAAAAGACATTTTAATTGGAATTAGTCATTTTGGGAAAATTTATTACGTATTAATTACGTAGTATTAATTTAGAAAATCATTTTGCAAAAGTACTCATTATGAATCGGAAGCATTTTATCATTATTGTTAACATTCTTATTTCTCATAGATCGCAGACGCAGTCCAGATCGTGGCTCGCATCCATTCATCCAAAACTCACTGTAATTTTAATTATATTTATGGTATCTATGTTGCCTTTATATTTTGCCATGAATACTACACGGGTATTATTTTAATGAACCAGATTTGGGTGACCACCACGGGAACGAAAATAAAGACTTTCCAGAAGAGGACAACTACGTCGTGGTGCTGAGTCAACATCAAATGCAAAACTTGGGTAAGCATACCAATATGATACCATTTCGTCCATGATGATACTCTGAAAATTGTGAGAACTGAAAATACTACTACGGTATTCTATAACTTGGGACAACTGAACATGATGATTCGTTATACAAATAAAAAACGGCCAAGGTTCCGTAGTTGCCCGTCGGACTTAGAAGGTTCATAAAGTTATAATATATTTACTACATGTTTTACACAGCTAAAAACTTCGTCTAAGTAATTTTCCATGGAATTTGTACGAAATTTTCATTTTAAGTTGGTCGAATATTACTCGCTTGTAAAGTCTACTTAGCTTAGCTGTGATAGTTTTCCTTAAACTTTGTTATATAGTATACATATACTACTACCGTAAATTTTTTTACATATCGCTGAATCAAAAAATGGTTTTTACACACCCATAATATTTTTAAATAAAAGAAATTTGGCGTAAAAATAACAAAAAATTTGAAAATTTTAATGAAAATTACAATTACTTACATAAATATAAAGTTCATTAATTACATACATTTCTTTAATTTTGTTTTTTACCTTTACCTTGTACTCCAAACTTTTTTTTTGTTACAACTTTATATTAGTGTCGGTCTTTTGGCCTTTACAACTTTGCCTTAATAAGAGGGGGACAGAGAGTAGAATACCTCATTCTATAGGTATATTCCAAACTAGACCATTATATCCAGTGCATTCGACGAATTTCTATATTTCACAGATTTTTCATCAAGTTCATGACCAGAGAACCGTCCGGAAGACGACTGGTCCACCTGGTCTTCGAGTTCGAGTTCATCAGATCCAACATACCTGATCTATTGCATCTTCATCAATGTTGCTCTCATGTAAGATGATTACGAACGTGGGAATGTGTTTGTTTTTGTGGGAAGTTTTTTGGAAGGTTCTATAATGATTTATATAAAAACGGCTCACCTCAATAGGTGTTACGATCGGGAAAGCCGACCAGTTTCAGCAGATTTAGACTGCCTTCATCTGGGCTAGTGAAGACGCTTACGCGACGACGTTACGCCTCACACTGCGGGCTGCGGCCTGCAGGGCTCGGGATGACATCGATGCAGATGGTATTGGTGGTCGGACCGGTGGGCGTCCACACAATTAGTTACTTCCGGGCTTGCGTTATTAATTACGTCTTCACTCGCCCAGATGAAGTCAGTCTAAATCTGCTGAAACTGGTCGGCTTTCCCGATCATAACACGTATTGAGGTGAGCCGTTTTTATATAAATCATAAATTATCCTCAAGTCTCATTTAATTCTACAAAGGTTCTATAATATAAAAAGTTCAATAATTTATATTATTTCAATAATCAGCAATGAATGGTTGTGCAAAGTTATACGCATTTAATGTTTAATTAAAACCTTATGTGGAACCAAACCCGTCTGTTGGTTGTCAATTGTATCGATTCGGCGCAACACGACTTAACTTATTTGACAGAACTAAACTTAATTTGAGCCTTCTGTCTTTTTCTTTCTGTATCGAAAAGACAAAGACAGATTAATTAATAATTAGTTAAGTTGTATTGTGTTTAGCCGAATCGACACCAATATTAGGTAATTTAATACTTATAAGGTAAATTAATAAAAATACAAAAATCTGACATTTTCTTTTATTGTTAAACTGATATAAGCATATGTACTTTCTAGTCAAGTTGACTATGTAATAGTTTCGGCGGAATTTTATGGATCATGTGCTTATCTTAGACGAGTACCATAAGCCTTTCCAGAAATGTACAGTTTACATACTCTCCACAAAATTCCGGCGAAATTCTAAAACTTGGTGAACTTGAATATTTATTAGAGCACTCAATGATATTAATATCAATATCACTAGTGCAGTCAATGATATTAATATCATTCAGTGCACTAGAGATTCACATCAACGGAAACACTTAAGGCAGGGTTCTCCCGATTTTGTCACTTTTAAATTCATGTTAAAATCATGAAAACATAATTATAAAAATTTGAAAAAAATAATATATGTCATATTTCACTATTTGATCTCAATATTTCGGCCATTCGATACACGATTACTTACATTTTCCTGCATCCAACAAAATCGCAAAGATAGGCCTAAAATATGATCTAAATATCATTTAATTTGAGTTATATTAGGTTTTAGACTATAAAATTTTAACCCAAATTAAACGTCATACAAAATGTGATATAAAACATCCGTCATATTAAAAACACATCCCTTCAATTCCAAAAAAATAATTAAAAACACTTTGAAATCGCGACATTTCTGAGCGGCCCGCTTCCACTGATAGACTGGCGGAAAATTTGGACAGAACCTAGGTTAACGGCGTTTACTGAAACTTTTTGCCACCGGGATTTTTTAGACTAATTTGACACGGTGTCAAACCCTCCCCCACTCCCTTCCCCCCCTTTCCCCCCCCCTTTCCCCCCAAAATATGTCCCGAGTTGCGGTTTTTTCAATTTTTATCCAAACCTATTAGAGATAGAAGAAAACGGTCCATGACAAAAATAATGTGCATTAAATTTTCTACAATATTTGTGTATAAATTATTTGAAAGGCATAATAATTTAATAAATAATGTCTGCACAAACTGTATAAATTTTCATTTTTTTCAACATTTTTGCATTCACAGTTAATTTATCGAAAAATGGTTGAAGCTGTGAGAAAGTAGTCAAGAAGTGAATTAATGTATATACGTTTACCTACAAAACAAAACCTAGCTTACCGTCGTACGAGTATTCATTTACGATTTACAGGTCACAGCGCAGACGCCCTGCCGCGCGTCACGAAGTTATACATATTGTTATTACTATATTAAGTATAGTAACATTTTGTAGGTTAAATGAAATACTATACTTAAATAAAATAACATTTATTTTATAAATTATAATTATTGAATTATTTTCTTGAATTATATAATTATTAACCAGTGGTGGCACATATCCCTTTACAATAGCAGCCTGGTTGCGAACCAAACAAATAAGTATAGTAACATTTTGTAGGTGATATGAAAGACTTTACTTAAATAAAATAACATTTATTTTATTAATTATAATTATTGAATTATTTTCTTGAATTTTTATCTTGAATTCTATAGTAATTTTACTAACCAGTGTTGGCAGATATCCCTTTACAATAGCAGCCTGGTGCGCAAGGCTGCTTGACTTCCTTACGACAAGTACAAGCCGCAGTTTTGCAACCTGCCCTACAGCCGCATGTGAAGAGATCCTTGCAAGCTTTTGGAACTGCTTCTAAAGTTATAAGCACGGTTATCAGCTTATTACCATCCTGACGTCACCCATAATCTGTTGGAGTAAGCCGCTCCATCTCTCCATCGTGTGCGTTTCTCCAGATGAATGTTTGATAATGGGCTCTGCGTATATGTAGTCGAGCTGCATCTGAAGTTGGTGGCCGAGCCTCAGGTGTGGTAACTCTGGAGAAGAGGACGTGCCTTGCTTCATCTGTTGTATTTACCGGAGATTTTATTTTGTACAGTCTAACCATGAACTTCTCTACGTCTGCGAGCGTTTCTTCCGTCACTTCCGTACTCCTAAAAGGGAGAGGAACTGTCCGTAAAGTGCATAAACTTTCAGAGCCTTTGGTTTGGTTTACTTATTCCGCTTATACCTATACAAAACATTACGTCAGAACCTGTCAAAGCGTGCAGTGCAGGGAATTTTGCTTTTTCCTGTTTACTAACACTGTTGGCAACCTCGTGAATAGGAATATATTTTCTTTGAGCTCTGGTTCCTGCCATCATCCACAGATGTATGGCGGCAATTCGCTCTCGAACAACGCTCTCAAATGGACTGTTCACAGCGTGTCACAGCCTTGTGTCTGCTTCTTCGTGGTTGGCTTTAAGTGAGGACACATTAGTTTCTGGGTTAGTCGATCATACATGCGTCCCGTCCTCAAAGCCAGCAGCTACTACAATTTCAAGATCACTTGAGAACCGGATAAGTTCCCCTGACAAAAATCTTGCCATATCTGATTTATACGCGGGGAGTGCTATGAAATTTTCCCATCTTTTGGGTAAAGGTACATCCCTTGAGTAAATGATTTTTCTGATGGGTTGGGCTTTTTGTGTCTTCTTTGATCTCGTGCCCGCCTTTATTGAATCAGACAAGTACCTATCGAAAATAATATCTATTCGTAGATACTGTGCTCCTATCTGATTTACTTTCTTGTTA
The DNA here is from genome assembly GCA_934047225.1 of Ypsolopha sequella. Taxonomy (NCBI): domain Eukaryota; kingdom Metazoa; phylum Arthropoda; class Insecta; order Lepidoptera; family Ypsolophidae; genus Ypsolopha; species Ypsolopha sequella. Next base: position 23,295,509 of record OW203984.1, on the reverse strand, counting down.
AACCTATCAGCGTAGTCACCAAATGCAAAAATTTTGAAAAATCAAAGTTGAACAGTTTGACGTGTAAAAAGTGTATATATCTATACCTGCTTTGCAAAATAAACTATTTGAATTTGAATTTGAATTTGGGCAGATAATTTCTCAATGCCTGTAAAATATTTTGTATGCAAATATAAATTATATAATAAATAATATAATAAATTCAAAATAATAATTCAATAATTATAATTTATAATAAAAAAATTCATAAAAAAAAACGTCACGATATGAATCCGCGAGGGGGTGTCAGAGGTGTTCCCGAGTGTGAATTATGATTGCAAATCACAAGAACAGACTCGGTATACCCGCATTTCACCGACGATTATTACGTCCCAACGTGTTACGTAAATGTAACGTAAATGTTATTTTATTTAAGTATAGTCTTTCATATCACCTACAAAATGTTACTACACTTAATAATTATTACAACAATATTATATAAACTTCGTGACGCGCGGCGGCGGCGTCTGCGCTGCGACCTGTAAATCGTGAATGAATACTCCTATGATGATTAATTAGGTCTTGTTTTGTAGGTAAACGTATAAACATTAATTCACTTTTTGGCTGCTTTCTCACACCTTCGACCGTTTTTCAATAAATCAACTGTGAATGCAAAAATTTTGAAAAAAATGATAATTTATACAGTTTGCGCAGACATTATTTATTAATTTATTATGCCTGTCAAATAATTTATATACAAATGTTGTAGAGAATTTAATGCAGATTATTTTTGTGATGGACCGTTTACTTCTATCTCTAATAGGTTTGGATAAAAATTTAAAAAACCACAAATCGGCACACGTTTTGGGGGGAAAGGGGGAGAAAAAATTTACTTATATTAACTTATTTAAATGGTACTGAACTCTCAGGGCACGAGTCCTACTCGCACTTAACCGGTTATTTTCAAGACCTAACGGAAGAACACAAAAATATGTGGCAGGGTAATCAAGTCAAAGTTGTATGTTTAAAAGGGTCGCTACACATGCGTAAATATATTCATTATTAGATACAAGTCAGTTTTAAATATTAAATGCCAAAACGGCAATGATACAATTTTTTTAACCAATTTATTTGTTCAGTTGCACAGCACTATCAAGAAAGGGTTTCCCCAAGCTTCGACACGGTGAAAAAGTGAGAAGGCATTATTAGTCCATCTTATGACAACTGAACCAATAAGATGGTTATGGTATAAATGTGTGATATTAGGATATCAGAATCCGTCTGATTACTGATACACGAATATACTTGCTTCATTTATAAGTCATATTACTAAACGAGTTATACTTGCTTCATATCTTAGCGAATACAAATAATCAGTTCCATCTCTATCCTTGACTAATGAATTTCCCAAAAAACTATACGTTTTCTCAGGGATACAAAATTTGTACAAACATGTACATAATTAGGCCTTTCTGAAACGGGGCCACTAATATATAGTTTTAAAAAAGCCTCGAGTTGGTGTGCACTTTTTATCGAACTTTGAATCATAATTTTTGGGGATATTTGAATAATACCAAATTATTTTTGGGTTGTACATTATTGTGCAAAATTCAAAGTACACGAGTGTATAAAAAAAATCATTTTCAGAGATTGTGCACTCTAGGATCAAGTTGTAGTACACTTTTTTACAAAACTTCTAATAAAAACTGTGGCGTGAGTAGAAGGATACAATAGTATATTTCGTGACGAGTATAAAATGGCGGATTTTCTTACCCGAGAAATGAAGCTAGTTTCGACGTGAGCCGAAGGAAAAAGTGTACGTCAATAAGCCGAGAACAATTCAAGAGCTTTAGCTTTAGCTAATGTGTAGAATTATCTCATCTTTTAAGATGAGATAATTCTACACATTAACGACATTGAACCTCAATTATGTCTCAGAGTCATTGAAAATATCGGCCATCGGTTAGAGGTATGCCACCGAAGCCATGGCGAGCATTTGGCCGATATTTTGTTTCACACATTAACTGTCATGGATCCATAACTGGTTTTAAGCAGCAAAGGCGCGCTTTTCGAGATAGTGAGGTGAAAATTATTTATTTGCTGTACAATATTGTACAAAATTAGTGCAATATTATAAGTATTTAATTATCCTATATCGAAAAGTGCATAGATAAGTGCACTACAACTTCAGAGACTCCTATGTCCAGCAGTGGACAAACACGGGCTGATAATGGATGAATGGATGGAGTAAGCTATACGATTATGACACTAGGCTAAGAACTCTAAGTATGTGAGCAGCCTCTCTTCTAGCAGTAGTTCATGATCTTGTCAATGGTACATGGCATGAGGCAGCATTCATCAACAAGACCGCTCATGCGCTTGTGTCGGGACCAGCGCAGGCTGAGTGCTCCACGGCGCCCGGTCCAAGGTGACGTGTCTTCGGGCCATCGGTCTTCATCTGCTTTTATGCGGGCTGAAAGAATTCATTCATCATTTTGATTGAAAAAGTGAATCTGCCCATACAGCATTCACAGCCGGATTTCAAAATTGTAAGGGAAAAAATCTCTTGGGAAAGTTGTTCTGTGTGATCATTAGATTTTGAGGTGTCCTTAAAAGGTGCCTAACAATAATAAAATATGTTACGTTATAAAATATTAGAGTTTTTTATGCTGTTCGAAAATGTATATAAACCCGTTTTTTAGTCGGCTTCCATCCCTTATTGCCAACCCTTATGTAAAATAGACTGGTGTGACGGCTTCGGCACCGCGCTCACCAAAACGGATGCCTAGCGTATGTAAGGGCATTTCTTCCAGGAAGACCGCCAATAGTGGCGAAATCTTAGAAAGGCCTATGTCCAGCAGTTGACGAACCAGGCATGGATGAAATGGATGGATTGTTAAGAGTCATAGTAAATAGGTAAGTTTATGTACTAACAATGGAAAAAAACCGAGTTTCATGGGTTGATAAAACATTGTTTTTAATGTCAAGAAACACCGTTCAAGCACAAAAGTGACATATAAAGTGTTATTCGGAATCTGCTCTGTCTAAGCCAACCATTTGTCAATTGTCAGTGGTACGCCGATTTCAAACGCGGTCATATGGACACAAATGATGCTGAATCTGGTCGTCCAAATGAAGCAGTGACTCAACAAAACATCAAGTCCTGAAAATCGTGAACGAAGATCGAAAGCTGAAAGTACGCGCGATAGCTGAGATAGTCAAGATTTCAACTGGTAGTGTTTTCAGTATTATACATAAAAATTTGCCCATGAAAAAGCTTTTTTCCAAATGGGTGCCGCGTTTGCTAACAATGCTCAAAAGCAACAAAGTATCAATGATTCAGAGCGCTGTTTGGCACTGTTTAGCAGAAATAAAAAAGATTTTTTACGTTGGTATGTGACAATGGACAAAACATGGATTCACTCCGGAATCCAATCGGCAGTCAGCAGAGTGGAGAGCAGACGATGAAAGCCGCCCTAGACGGCCTAAGACACAAAAATCTGCCAGCAAGGTTATGGCCTCTATATTCTGGGATACGCATGGAATACTCTTCATCGACTACCTTGATAAGAGGAAACATATAAATAGCGAATATAACATGGAATTATTAGATCGATTAAAGTCCGAAATCGCGGAAAAACGGCCTCAAATTAAGAAAATAAAGTGATCTTTCACCAGGACAATGCGCCGTATCGCAAGTCCATGATAACGATGGCCATACTAAAGGAACCGGGCTACCAATAACCACCCCATCCACCTAATTCTCCAGATTTGGCCCCCAGCGATTACGGGCTGTTTTCAGACCTAAAAAAAATGCTCCAGGGTAAGAAATTTGACACAAATGGTGATCGCAGCAACGGAGGCTTATTTTGAAGCCAAAGATAAATAGTTCTTTTCATTATGGAATGGAAAAGTTAAAAAAGCGTTGGAAGGACTGTATCCCAGTTGAAGGAGACTACGTCGATGAATAGAAAATAATTTTATCAAAAAAGCTTTGTTTTAGTATTTAGTATCGGTGCTTATTGAACCGAGTTAGTAATTATAAGTTATAGGTAAGTAAGTATAAGTATATTATAATTATGTATGTATATATTTTGTAAAAGGTATCGTACGATGAGTACATATATATAATATATACATTTATGTATAATATACATATATATATACAAGGTGACTTTTCATCAAAAAGTCACCTTGTATATACATACATATATATGGTGAGCGCGGTGTAAGTATATACATATACAAGGTGACTTTTTGATCATCGCCCAAATTCATACTGGAGGCTTAATAAGTGTTCAGTATCTTGGATCAGTAACAATTTTTGTGAAATTCGTAAATTGAAATTTCGGCTACCCATAGAAATTCAGTTCCACTCCCGATTGAATCACTATGGGGAGTCGAAATTTCATTTTACGAATTTCACCAAAATTGTTATTGATCCATGATACTGATCACTTACCAAGCCACCAGTATGAATTTGGACGATGATCAGAAATTCACCTTGTATATATACATATATATATATACTATTTAGGATATATCTTCCGTAGTACACGTATGTATGATTACTTGTTTTAACAACATTTCCCTTTCCAGCTTAGGTTTGCTGGAAGACATCTCTTTTTAGAGATTAGCTCGCCTGTGTACATTTCTTTTAATTTAATATATATCTTAACTGTTTTTCTGTGAACATTAAAAAGAATAAAGAGTATGGAATATACATAAACAGGAGATTACCCATTTATTACTTATTAAGGCGTATGATCGGTATAAATATCAACGGAAACGACATTGAAATAACGTTCATATCAGCGTGCATTAAAAAGTGGCTGTTACGACAACCACTGCGTCTCCGGCTAGCGCAAAATAGGAGAAAATAATACTTTTCACATGGACGCCACGACCGAAAAATTTTGAACCTAAATTTTTTAGATCTAAAAATTTCCCATAGTTTGGTGAAATAATAATTAAAATCACTTTAGGCGTTTGGAATGAGTAAGAGAATTCTTGTGTTAATCATGTGAAACTTAGAGTTTTTTTGTCAAAACTTACAATAGAAACAGTTTATGAAACTTAAAATTTATTTTTGACTCTATAATGCCTATCATTTATATTTTTATGAAAGTTTTTGGACCACCCGTGTGGGAGGAGTAGGCCTTCAAAGACAGGTCCAAATTGCAGTTGACGTATCCATTCGCCTTAAGAACGGCTTCTGGCTTTGAGACCTTAAGAATTGGAGGAAAAATTCAGACGTTCCAAAACTAGAGCTGTCTGTATTGTACTTACAAGTGAGTGAATGCATGAGAATAATGTTCGTCTTGTCGATGTACTCAGCGCCGTAACACAGGAGCACTCTAGTGTCTGCCAGCTGTCTCCCGCACAGGATCACGCCATCATCGCCTTGGACCACCGCCGCCATCGCCACCAACACCACCGCTACAGCTGCTATCTTCATTTTAAACATGACCTGAAACAAAAGATATTTACAGTTTAATTTTTTTATTTCTTACTAACGGATGCCACGCTGCGATCCACGCAGATTCCGTTTGAGAGCCGAGAAGCCGTTTGGTTCATTAATAGATTAGCCAGTCGCTCAGGGTATTCTTTTATAGAGATATTTTGAGAAGCACGACGATTTGCAAGTATAATTTTTTTATACTACTTAGAAACAATTTTGTTAGGATTTTAAATTAAACTCACCGTAGAAAATTCAATTAATAAAGTGGATCTATATATATTTTAAGAGTATAAGGGACAAGGTTTGTGTGTACTCGAGATAATATAAAGTAGGTCTATCGTCTTTGGAGTATAAAGGATTGTGTTTATGTCTTCCGAGATACAATGAGCTTTTATATGTTTTTAGGTGCATTGAGCTGAGTGTACATGCGATAGCGGACGTTCTGCTTTTAGGAAGTTTTAACGCGGAGGGGATTTACTTAGCAAATAAATAGATATATCCAAGGGTGGATCCAGACTGCGAGCCAGGTCGGGGGAGGGGGGCTCAGGTTCCAATATTACAATAAAAAAAACTTCGTTCTAACCGGGTAAGTTTTTTTTTAGCTGTCAAAGCTTTAATTGCCTATATCTTCTAAACGGCTGAAGTTAGGCCCACGTTCATGGTACTCTAAAAATGGCTCTACATAAGAAAAAAAAATGAAAAAAAAAACAAAAAAGAATATCTTTTCGGGGAAATTTTGATCGGCCATATTTCCGGAACGGCTGGTGCTAGAGGTTTACACTATCATGAATGGCTTGACAGGGGCTACATGACGAAAAGAAAAGGACATTTCACAGGTTTTAACAGGTTGTTAAAAGTGGGCTAATTTGCACGAAAGTCGGTATTGGAGGTTTTGTGGGGTTACCGATTACGGTCTCGTTTTCAGGTTTGAAATTTTTTGACATTTGACATGTTTTTGACAGATCTTTGGCAAACTTTGTTACGGCTGATGCTAGATCACTCATGTTTGGACAGTAAAGAACGGTAAGTATTAATAGTGGGTACATTCTGACCGAAGATTTTTGGCATTTGACAGCTTGATACTAGCGAAAATTCGTCCGATTCGTATGAAATTCAGTTTCCACACGTTATTAAATTCGCAAATCACTCTCACACAAAAGATCTAACGGAACGCGGGGGCGGGCGCAAGCGCCATCGAGCGAAGGGTGCAGATAAAAATCCGTTCTTTTAGTAACTTTATGTGTATGGTTCAATATAATTTTAAGTAAAAAAAAAGGTTGACCTAGACCCAGGGGGGAGGGTCATTCATGACCCTTATGACTCCCCCCTGGATCCGTCCTTGGATATACCTATAGTACGCGATATATGCCGGGGGTACTAGTACAGGCACAGTGTACAGGCGAGGCGAGTACATACATGTCAGTATGAAATCACCCGCACTCCCGTCTGTCGCGTAATATACCCTATTTTATTCAAATTCAAATAGTTTATTTTGCAAAGTAGGTATATATAATACACTTTTTACACGTCAAATTTAATCTAATAAAAAGATATGTAATACAACAATAAATGTACATGGACTAGATTAAAGGTTTATTTAATTTATGTAGCAATATATAAACGATTAAAATGATAGGTAAAATATATATTATACAAGGTAAAATCCAATCAACCGCCCGAACCCATACCGGAGATCCGGCCAGGGACCAGCCCCCCTATTCTGTATCTTTGGTTGCCAACTGAACTAGGTGCCTTTCATCAAAAACATAGATAAAAACTGAAATTTCAAAATTTCCTTTAGTGGTTATCGAACTATTAACAATCTGTGTCGTCACTTCAAATGCGAACATATCCTTGGGAAATCGGAATTCGATAGTATATCTATGTTTTTGATGATAGACACGCAGTCCAGAAGGCAACTAGAGATACATAATAGGCCCGCTGGAACAAGGTTCATTGATCACCAACCAAGCCCCAGCACGAATCCAGGCGGCCGACCAAATCCCATCCTATATACTACATACTAATAGGTTACATAAATTAATACATGCCTACCTCCGCCCATTCGATAAGTCTTGCTAAGAAGAACGGGCAAGAAACTTAGCAAGAACATGTCTTTTTTTCATAATATTAGTTACAACTAAATGTTATAATATAATTTATTCCTTATTCCTATATTTTTATTTTATTCAAGTGAATTTTTTTAAATAAATTTAAGTAAACCCAACCTTTATTATTCCCCTGCATATTTACCCATATTATTATTTATGACATAAAACTATTACCTATACACATAGATTATTTAATTACTTATATTACATTAAAACTGACATGGTCCTCTAAAAAGGCCACTTTGGATGAATCATATTATTCCGTTCTAATGCCGTCTCTTTTGCACGTGTGAAAAATCTCTGACTCTATCCTACTTTCAAATCATTTTATGATTCACCCAAGTCGGCCTTTTTAGCTTCCCTGAAATAAGTGTATCTGTTGTACCTACATTACATAAATAAATATATTTCATTTCATTTCATATTTAATTTCATTTCATATTTCATTTCATTTCATATTTCATTTCATTTCATATTTCATTTCATTTCATTTCATATTTCATTTCATTTCATATTTCATTTCATTTCATTTCATTTCATATTTCATTTCATTTCATATTTCATTTCATTTCATATTTCATTTCAAAAGTTCAAAATAATTTATAATTATATAAATTTTGTTCGGGTAGCTATGTAACTTTTCTATGGAACAGCTGATTTTTTTTCGTGATTCGAGCGTTGGTTTTGTAAAAGTTGTTAGTATGGACCAGTACTATCGCCAGTTTTCGGCTTCCAAGTTCATCTTAACACCCAGTATCAGGGGTCACGGCAGGTGGCCCCCCCAAGTTGAGCGCAAACGGCCGCCACCGGGAACTCTTTACTGGAAACAACTTTGCTCTATATACATATATATAGATATCTATATACTATATATATATATATCTGTTGCAAATGCAAGCATAAACCTAAAAATTATGTTAGAGGTTGTACCTAACGTACATGACTCAATCATAAAATGACTAGTTTCTAATTAATTAGAAATATTAAATTATATTAATAATTATTATTAAGGGTCGGTTGCGCCAAACATGCTCTCGCGTTTGGACAATTTACTTTATTAAAACAAAATATTTTTAACGAATAAAATTTTTGTAAGTAGTTAAGAAGTTGAAAAAAATCGAAAAGATCAGTAAAATTACAGAAAACGTAATTTGGCACTGGAACTAGTATGATCAGTCTACTGATCTAAACACAAAATAAAATATTTTTTTATACAGTAAAGAAATGAAAGTAGCCTTAACAGATTTTTTTATTTTTTATTTCCTTTCGTAATTTTAAAAGAAATACTCAAACATTCTACATTTTTCCTGTACAGAAAAATTACGCAAAAAGAATTTGAATGTTTGTGTATTTCTTTTTAAATAACGAAAGGAAAAAAGTATTAAAATATTATATGAAAAAGGTACTTTCATATCTTTACGCTAAAAAAAAACATTTCAATTTGGAACAAAAAAAAATTTTTTTTCTCTTTGCAACGTCAAATTACATTTTTCGTGATTTTAGTGATCTTTCCGATTTTTTTTCTCGATGATTGTGATACTTGTGTCAAATCTGAAAAATTATGTTGTAGTTCAACTTCTTAATACTTCTCAAGTTCTTACACAAATTTTATTGGTTAAAAATATTTTGTCTTAATATGCTAAATTGTCCAAACGCGAGAGCATGTTTGGCGCAACCGACCCTTAAGGCGATTACCATCGCCAAATTAGCAGCTCGATATTTGTCACTACAAATACCAACGGAAACGACATTGAAATAACGTTCATATCAGCGCGCAATGCATAGTGGCTGTTACGACGCTCGCTGCGTCCTTGATAGGGCGAAATAGGAGAAAATAATACTTTTCACTTGGACGTGATTACTCGATTGAATAATCTTATGTTATTTTTATAGCTATAAAGTTTATCTATTTATCAAAGCATAGATGAATTCAATCGGCCAAGCCACTTTGGAGCAGTAGGGAATTTGAGGTCAAAAAACACCATTCAGTAAAAAAAAAAATCATGTAGAAGTTTTGGTGGTATGAAAAAGAAAAATGTTAGATTATGTTGTATAAGAGTTGATTATTCATAATATATTTTTTCATTATTTTTGGTTTGGCCATAAACGAGGAGTAGGCTTTAGAAAGTAACCATTTGGCAATAGTAAGGCCCTTAATATAGAAATATATGCTATTAATATTTTACGATTTTGTCGCACACTCCCCGATCTATGAAACGTATAAACCAATTATGTAACAAAACGTATGAAACAACCGTTTTTTTCTCGATTTCTTTTCACGAAATATTTTTCGTATTGTCGAGTACTGTCGCCAGTTTCCAGTTTCCGCAATTTCATCTTGACACCCTGATGGGACCAAAATAACACTTTTGCCGACTAAATTCTTCCTGAAACAGATATGTTATCTAGAACTCGTCGTCGGCGCAATCCCTACGATTTAGCAACAAAAAAGCCAATATGAGAGCGCCCATTTCTAGAGAAATATGTTTCAAGAAGAAAGAAGCCGGAAAAAGTGTTATTTTGGTACCAATCATCCATCCAACCGTCGTCGGCCTAGTTCGTCCACTGCTGGACATAACCCTTTCCAAGATTTCACCAGTCTTGTCGATCCTCCTGGAAGAAATGTCCATAATCACACACATTGGGCAGGCGGGTTGGTGAGCGCGGTGCCGAAACCCTCGCACCAGTGTAACACGCCGCTGTCCGTCAGTCTGATTTTTGTAAGGGCCAATTGGGTATGGATATATTTCGGTACCTTCAGTAATTACATAATTATTTTAAACTTTTTAATTAGTGTAGTGTTACATTAGAAGTCGGTTATTTTCAAGGAATCAAACTGATTTTTTTGTGGTAAACTGCTGATGCCATTACAGACAATGTTTACTGGTGTAGTTCGGTTTGATATTTTCGGAAGTTCGAATATTTATTAAATTTATTTAGTACGCAATGGCGGCATTTTCGTTGTTTATGTGCGTATTTGTGAATTGATTAGTTTTTTGTGATTTAGCGAGATAATTGTTATTTTTCACCGGATTTTGTTTCTTTTACTGTGTTTATCTCACATATTTGTTTATTGCAGTATTATTTGTCTTATGACTTTAATTCGTATTGAGTGGTGTTCTTACGTATTCATTCAACTGATTTTATCATAATTCAAAGACACTGTCATCATCAAATCATCAGTGTTTTTTTATGGTGAGTGTTTTTTTTTTTGGATCGGCTTACCAACGTCATAATTCCACCCCTCGAAACTGCTAAGTACATAAATAATAATTAGGTAACTACTTAATAAACATATTTACTTAGATACATAATATTTACAAATATATTCATAATAGTTGTTCTTGTTATTTACAATAAATAAGATAAAAATACAAAACAATAGTTAAAATAAATATTGTGCTATCTACAGATACTCATGAAATTGAAATTTGAACTCTTTCACTCCGTTTTTAAAAATGCCGTATGTAGGACAGTCTCTGATGTTACGGAGAAGCGAATTCCATAATCTGATGGCCACGACTGTGAAGGACTGGCCGAATGCACACGATTTGTGCACAGGAGTTTTAAGAAGAGAGAGACAGTACGTGCACGAGCCGGCTTGTCCTTAGAAGAGAACAAAAGTTCAAATCGATCACTAAGATAAGAAGGGGAGCAAGAATTACTGAGAATGCTGTAAAGCTGGGTAAAGATATGAAAATGACGACGCTGACGGATAGGGAGCCATTTACAAGCTCTTGTAATTGTTAGCTCTTTGCGAAAACAGGATACATGGTCTAATTTACGTAAGCCATAGATGAAACGAATAGCCAGATTTTGCACTATAGCAATATAGCACTCAGGGATAATGTAGCTTCCTGTAAGTGAAATAATTTTCAGTATCGGGTCAGTAGTTCCGAGGATTACCTCCTACATACAAACTAACAAAGTAACAAACGCACAAACACTTCCTCTTTATATTGGTGCAGATGGTGTAAATACAAAACAGAAGTTTTCAATTGTTTTCAATGAATGTGCTCGTAAAGGCCCACTTTTTATGCATCAAAACCGAACAGAAAGTCGATTATTTTGCCCTAGGGCTTTATTATTATTATTTTTTTTAATTTATTTACAATGGTTGGCTAACCTGCAGCCTTTCCTGTGTACCATAGACGTTATACTTTTTTTCCCAGTGTTTAACGGCTCTGGATACAGTCCTTTTGAGCCAATTATAATTTAAAGTTCACAAGATTATATTTGTTTTCATTTCCTCACACTATGCATTGAAAAATGTAGTATGATACACGGGCGTAAAAGCAATAAATTACTCGGTTACGTTTAAAACACTCGCTACGCTCGTGTTTTAAATCGTCCTCGTAATTTATTCCTTTGCGCCCTTGTAGCATAAACTACTATTATCTCGCTGTAAACTATTTGGGCACTTAGTTATCACATCAAAACTGAGTTCATTTATATCTAATTACATAATTTAATTTTATGTGGCTGAAGACTTAGTGTTAGTACTGTAAAACTTGAAATTTCACAAAGTAATTTAACTTCTGTTCTTAACACTTTAATAGTATTTTGTAACGAACAAAGGTGAGGGCTACATGTTTGTGCCCTTTGGAGTGGAGACACTCGGACCGTGGGGACCGGATGCGCGACGTCTCTACAGAGACATATCATCGCGCCTGATCGACGCTTCCAGTGACCCGAGGGCTGGAGCCTATTTCGGTCAAAGAATTAGCCTCGCTATTCAGCGAGGCAATGCTGTCAGCCTTCTGGGTACACTACCGAACGACGGTGGTGATCTGGCCAGCATTTTTTATTTATTTTAATAATTTTAAGATTAAATTTACAGTATTTATATTTATAGGTTTTATGATATAATATTTTTATGTTAGGTACTTAATTTTAATTTAGTAAACTGTTACTGTATGGAAAACGAACAAAATTAAGTTTTGGACAGCACTAAAAATAAAATTATAAAGCCCTCAGAAACGGTTTTAACTTTTGCCATGATATCTATTTCATTCAGTTTAAGTCAGCGCTCTCATATTGGTTTTTATGTTGCTATATCGTAGGAAATACGCCGACTTCTAGATAACATAATGTTTCTGGAAGAAAGAACTCTGCAAAAGTGTTGTTTCGGTACCATCAGTCATTACATTATACAATTATTTTTAACTTTTTAGTGAATGACTGCTGTTACATTTGAAACATTTAATTTCACATTTTTTAGTGTTGACGGGTTAAATTGTGAAATATGGGTAGTTCTTGTAAACGCGCTGTTGATATGAAACGAAGTTCAAATAAGTATAATGACCACGTTTAAGCTTCCTGCTATCAGCACCCTAACACAAACTGATTTTCGCAGAAAACTCCGTTGAGGAGTTGAGGTGATACTATTTTTAATTTTTCTCACTTGTGTTTTGTTAATATGTGGGCAAATTAATGCTATGCCATGCCATGCTATGCCATGCAATGCTTTTTATGCCAAATTTCATGTCTTTATCTATAACGGTGCAAAAGTTATGAGGCTGTGACATACGGACGGACAGACAACGGAATATCACCATAAAAGTTCCTTTAGTACCTTTTAGGTACTACGGAACCCTAGAAAGGACCCGAATGCGTCTTTAACCAGACTTCGTCTATGGCGCTATCTCACAGACCACTTAGTGGTCTGTGCGCTATCCAATAAGCTAATTAGGGACAAACGTGATCTTGTTGTCTTATACAAGTTCTCAGAAATTTATTGTTCATTTATTTTTTATAAAAAACTACGTAAGATTAAAAATAAAATCAAGTAATAAAAAAGATACACGGCCGTGGGTAAGTAAACAGCAAAACTCGAGTTACCGAGTGGTGGCAAAGCGGTCCATTTACCACTCAACTATTATTGATTCAGGGACCAAATGAGCATATATCTACTATTTCAGCAACCGAATAAAATCATAACATGCAATCGGATTTTTGACTCCGCATCCTATCTACATAATAGCCTTTAAGGTTTCTACCAACGCCAACGACCTTGAACTAAGTAACTTTGTAATCATTTTATACGGTAACTATAGCATTTTTCAACAGAAGAAAAATACGTAGTAATCTGCATGATACAAACAGTGATGTGGTTTTTCCTGAATTTCTTTATAACATACAGAAGTGAAGCAAGAAAATTCTAAGTTTACCATTATTTCTCGATTTTTTGTTCACTTGTCACAACATAACTGCTACAGTTTTTATCGAAACAGTATGAAAATTTATAAACTTCTAGACAAAATAATATAAAATGATTTGGTTTTCTCAGTTCTTGGAAATTAATTTTATTTTGGATAACATAAATTAAAAACACACTATTTTCGCACTTGTTAGCCGCAGCGACTAACGTCACAGCCATGTTGCACTGCGAGCTAATAAAAACTTTATTTTAATATGGTTTTGTTCGAAATTTCAACCACCACGAATCGAGTTGCTAATTATTCCGACGGAGCCACTTTAAGTTCTTACTGCTCTACATAAGGTTACGGACGATATTCATTTCGCAATCGACAGCAAACAAGTAACTGTATTAACATTATTAGACTTTAGCAGTGCGTTTAATTGTGTCGACTTTGACGTACTGTTAGGGGTCCTAGGCTCTCGTAACGTATCTCCTCTAGTAATAGAATTGTTTGATACCTATCCTCGTGGTCGGCGGCAGTGCATACGCTCTGGTGATGTTACATCAGGGTGCTGTGAGCTCACCGCTGGCGTTCCTCAAGGCGGCGTTCTCTTTCCTCTCCTGTTTTCAGTTTTTATTAACTCTATTACTGACACTTTATGTTCTCGCTACCATCTCTATGCAGACGATTTGCAGCTTTATGTACATTTCCCAGTGAAGGAAGCAGAGTCCGCGATTAGAAACATGAAGGATGATCTTGATAAAATAGAAAAATGGGCGAAATCTTATGGTCTACTCGTTAGTCTAAACAAATCGCAAGCTTTGCTGCTCGGTAGCCCATATATGTTAAAGGAACTGAGTAACTCATCTATACCAGCTGTGGCAATAAATGGAGTTCCTATTGTGTTTGCAAAAACTGCTAAAAACCTGGGTATTATATTCGACAGCAACTAGTCTTGCTCCTCACATAAATGGGATCAGTAAAAGAGTGTTTGAAGCATTTCATGCTTTAAAGCGCGTCCAGATCCTCTAAGGCCACTTTAGATGAATCATATTATGATTCCGTTCTAATGCCGTCTCTTTTGCACGCGTGAAAAAACTCTGACTCCATCCTACTTTCAAATCATTTAATGATTTATCCAATTCATCCAAGTCAGCCTTTTTAGATCCCCTGAACTTTCTTCCCTTTAAAACTTAAATCTCCCTTGTACAATTCCTTTTTCTTCCTTTGATCGATTATGCCAATGTCTGTTTTCTTGATGCCAATGAAAAATTGCTAAATAAGCTTGAGTGCCTTCAAAATCTGGCTATTCGTTTCATCTATGGATTACGTAAATTAGACCATGTATCCTGTTTTCGCAAAGAGCTTGAATGGCTCCCTATCCGTCAGCGTCGTCATTTTCATATCCTTACTCAACTTTACAGCATTCTCCAATATCCTCGCTCCCCTTTTTATCTTCGTGAACGATTCTAACTTTTGTTTTCTTCTAGGGACAAGCCGGCTCGTGCACGTACTGTCTCTCTTCTAAAACTCCTGTGCACAAATCGTGTGCATTCGGCCAGTCCTTTACAGTCGTGGCCATCAGATTATGGAATTCGCTTCTCCATAACATCAGAGACTGTCCTACAATCGACATTTTTAAAAACAGAGTGAGAGTTCAAATTTCAATTTCATGAGTATCTGTAGATAGCACAATATTTATTTTAATTATTGTTATATATTTTTATCTTATTTATTGTAAATATTATGTATAAAAGTAAATATATTATGTTTATTGTTTAAGTACTTACTTAATTATTATTTATGTAGGTATATTGTGGTTAATTGTAATCATAGGGTGTAAGTATATTAACATATATTATTTTAGTGTACACGTGTGTATGTCTACTTTTAATTATGACTTCTATTTATCAATCCAGGTTTGCTGGAAATCTCTTTTTTGGAAATCTCTTTCTAGAGATAAGTTCGCCTATGTATATGATATCTTTAAGTATGATGTGCAAATACTATGTTTTTTGTGTACAGTATAGAATATTGAATATTAAATACGTTTACAAGGAAAAATGGGTTTCGGAGATGTGCGTGAACAAACAAACAGACAGACAGAGAGAAAAGAAATCTAAAAATCGCTGATTTATGTTCTATTACTCTTATTTAGTCACCCCCTTTCTATTTTTATTACTTTTCTTCAATGTACAGACACACCGGGTTCTACTTTTTTATTATATGTCTTTTTATTGTTAGTACCTTGGTAAGACATGGTTTGCGACTTTAGTTTATAAAGTTCGTAATAAAGTTTGTAAAGAAACTGGGAGTATCTAGGGGGGCCCAAAAACGATCATGCTTTGTTTGGGATAATGTCAGTTTGTATATTTAATTGAGAGGTAGTGAATAGGTAGTTAATAGGCCTTCATAAGTAATTCTTCATATAGATTTGATAATAAATATATTTACTTTATGAAAGCTTTTTTTACTGTTTTATTATATATATACAGATTTTTATGAATATTATGGCAAAAATTAAATAAAAAAGATAACGTTCGAAATATATATCGAAATTTTACTTTTTTATTTAATTTTTGCCATAATATTCATATAGATTTAAGACACACCTCCATACTAAGTTTTACATCAGTGATTAATTGACAATTAATCACATCACAAACGACAATAAACTCATATACAACATTTTCCTTATTCATAAGCTAAACATAATTCCTTTTTTTTCCAATTGTCCCTTTCGCAACAAGGAGGGAAATTGCAGAAACAAGTAGGGTTATTTTCGTATTTTTCTACCCTTATTTTTATTAAACCCGGCTGGCTCATTCTATTACATATTTGAAATAACACGAGAAAACAGATTGAATCCAAAAGGAGACATTTGTAGCAAGCAGTTTTTATTAAACACGGTTATGTTATGAGCATTGGTCGGTCGACAAACCCTCAAACCGAGGGTCGTGTATTGAATTTCTGGCGTCCAGGTATGCACAAATGAGTTTTTTAGAATTTTATATTAACTAGCTGAAACAGAAATAAGTTAGGAACTGTTAATAATTATCTTTGTAAGTTTTTTATTTGCTACAACTGTTGGTAAACTCACACTCACAACTTACATGTAAAATAACATGGTGAGATGTGTTTTATGGCAATAAATGAAATAAATTAAAATAAAACATGCTTGCGGGATCTCTGATACTGGGATCCCGCATTTTCAGGAATATAATCAATCCCGCAAATACCGAAGTAACAAAATGCTGCGGGATTCCAATCTCTACTCGCTAAACAAAAATAAATATTGTATTCACATCCGTTTTGTATTTCCAGAATACAGACAAACAGACTGACAGAAATATTTATCAATACATTTAAAATTATCTTTACATGTGTAAGGGGGCCCCAAAAAAATAACTTTTAGTTTTAAAAACGCATTAATAACTGAACCAGCAAAAGACCCTTGTAAGTGATGAGATGACCTTTAAGGTCTAAAGTATATAGACCAAAGGTTTATTGTGTATATATCTCATCAAGTACAGTATGACACAGTTGCTGTGAGAAGAAGGACAAAAAGTTACTCCTAAAAAAGGTGGCAGAAACCTTAAAAAAAAACCTTAGAGAAACTTGGTAGATTGTGAACAGTCATGAAAAAAAGTGAGATTGTTTTCATGGCAAAATATCTCGACTATATATAACTATGGCTATGGCTAGAAAAACTTTTGCAGCCACGAGTCGGCCTGACCGTTTATTCTGTCAGACCGATTTTAGGGGCGCATTCGGGGTTAGCTTTTATCCCATCGAGTGCCAGCATGCAACCAATGTATTATTGTGGCCTTGACCAACCTGTGATGAAATCTCTTTGATGAAAAAAAGCCTCTCTTTTTTCATGACTGTACACAACTTGCCAAGTATTGCCAAAGTCTGCCAGCTTTTTAGGAGTAACTTTTTGTCCTTCTTCTCACAGTAACCGTGTCATGCTGGTATTCGATGAGATATACACACAATAAACCTTCCGTCTAATACGCTTATAGGTATTTCAATCAATCAGTTCAAGGCCGTTTTCGGTCACAGCGACTGTCAATGCTGAGAGCGGCGCTGGTGAGCCCTCACGTGGCTGACGTAGCCGATTTTTGCAGTGAACGTGCGGCCACATTCACTGCACGTCAGCACCCCTCCAACTATATTATAATTGATGGCCACTGGTGGTCGGGCCTTAAGCTGGTCTCGTTTTGTGTCGAGCTCAGCGCGTCTAATCGATTCGAAAGCATACACCTTAGTGTTCACAGCCTGCCTCCAATGTGGTCTGTCTGCTGCCAGTGTTTCCCATTGTGCTGGGTCTATTGCACATTTCTTCATGTGGCGGTTAAGCACATCTTTATACCGCAGAAATTGGCCGCCCTGTTTCCGTTTCCCTTCCTGCAGTTCGGAGTAGAAGATGCGCTTAGCCACCCTGGCATCAGACATTCGGGAAACATGGCCACACCATCGCAGCTGACGCCTCATTAGATAGGCCTCAATCCCACCGACATCAGCACGTCGCAGAACTTCCGTGTTTCTCACACGGTCCGACCAGTGGATGTTCTGGATGTCACGCAGGCATTTGAGGTGGAACCTATCCAATGTGCGAATATGCTTCCGGTATGGACACCACGATTCGGAGGCATAGAGAAGATTAGGCAAAACTATCGCCATGTACACAGAGACCTTTGTATGGAGCTTTAGGTCATGTGACCGGAACACCTTGGGACGAAGTTTGCCGTAGGCTGCAGCAGCTGCTCCTATTCTGCTGTTGACTTCATCGTCAAGATGGCACTTGGATGTAATCGTGCTCCCCAGATATTTGAATTTATCTACTTGCTTCAGCGATGCCTCACCGAGTTTTATATCGACTGGCGCACTGAGAGTGTTTTGAACCATCACTTCGGTTTTCTTAACACTGATTTTTAGGCCAAAACGCCGACATATCTCATCGAGGCTCGACATTAAGCGCTGTAGATCATCTGAGGATTCCGCCACGAAACACAGGTCATCTGCGTACATTATCTCCGTTATGGTGGTAAGACACACTTTGGTGTATGCTTTCAGCCTGGCTAAGTTGAAAACACCGCCGTCGGTGCGAAAACGAATACGGATACCGTCAGGCACTGATTGCAAGGCTTCCCGAACTACCACGGCAAAGTAAAGGGCAAAGAGAGTGGGTGCCAGCACGCAGCCTTGCTTGACTCCACAGCTGACATTGAAGAACTCTGTATCTTCGCCCTTTACCGCGACACAACACTGCATGTCATCATGCAGTAGCCGGACCAACCTCACAAACTTATCCGTGCATCCCAGTTTCGTCATCACCACCCATAAAGCTTCCCGAGGCACACTGTCGAAGGCTTTTTCCAGGTCAACAAAACACATATACAGTTCCTGACTCTGTTCTCTGCTTTTCTCCTGGAGTTGACGTATGGAGAAAATAGCCTCGCAGGTACCTCTTTCCGGGCGAAAGCCAAATTGGGTTTCCGGCAGGATGTTCTCAGACAGGGGCACTAAGCGGTTAAGCAATATCCGGGCAAAGACTTTTCCCGGAGAGGTAAGGAGAGATATACCTCTGTACGAATTGCAGTCGGAGCGATCTCCTTTGTTTTTGTACAAGGAGCAGATACGAGACAGATGAAAGTCTTCCGGTACCCGCTCCTTTTCCCACATCTCAACAAAGAGCCTCCAGATTGTACCGTGCAACTCGTCAACTCCATACTTAAGTAGCTCTCCGGGCAAATTGTCAATGCCCACCACTTTTTTATTCTGCTGTTGTTTAATGGCAAGAACGACCTCACTTAATGACAGTGGCTTGTCAAGCTCAGTGCAGGCTGGCAATACTGCTATTGAGCTGATGTGATGCAGATCCGCATCTCGGTCAACGTTCAGTACGCTGTTGAAATGTTCCCGCCAGCGCTGGAGCACGTCCTGCTTGCTTGTAAGTATAGGTATTTATACAACTCTTATAAAGGTATGGTACAAGGTAATTTAGACTGAAAGAATAATTAAACTTATAACTCACTCTCATAAACATCTGTAACAAACCTTATAAAATATTCATAAGAACAGGACTTACAACCGCATTTTAAAAGTCTAATGGTCTTGATATCAGTTATTACTGAAACATTATTTACAATGCACTTCATAAGTCTATTTGGTCTCAATAGCCACTTACGTAAGGTATTTATCAGGCTTCTGCTATAACTGAGTAATTTTTCAAGACTCTTATATTCCTGAGTGTAAATCGTCTTGATTAAATCATTTGAAAGATTATAATAATGTTAAAGGTTTTTACAAGAACATCAGGTTTTATAACTGACTTAAGCATATTTTGAAGAGTTATCGGCCATCTTGATTGTGTTTACTCTCGTGTTTGGATGAAATATGGCCGCAGGCAATGGTCTCACTCAGGCTAGTGTTCAACAATAGCATAAAGCCCTAAATTGTCTTCACGAGTGCAATGTAAGATATATGTGACTGTAAACCTGAAAAGGTACAAGTTTCGAGATATAGAGTTATTGGTAGTTCCTGAAACTAGATAAAATTATCTATGTAAAGAAAAAAGAAGCAGATCTCTAGGTGCAACCATCATTTTTGTATAATTTTTTGAATCTGAAACTGTCAAAATGTACGAGTTGAGAAAATTGCATTTAAAGTTTATGGTCGTGAAAAATATACTTCTACTGCGAAGTTACGCAGTGATTAATACCAAGTTAATCTGCAAACATCCAAGATTATTAATAAATGTGATATGTCTCTGCATCATTGATGGTTTAAAAGATTTTGAGGGAAGAACACGCAGAAGAGAAAAAAAGTAGGTATCAAAGTTATTGATAAATTATAAGAAAATACGATGTGAACAACTTATTAATCATCATGGTTATGTGTGTTTAGGCAAGGTACTTTGGTTTAGGTGTTCGAAGAGGAATAAAATAAAATAAAATTTCGCATTTTTAATGTTTTAAATTTTTATTTGATAATTAATCAATTAAGTTCTATTAATCCAATAAAGCAACTTTCATTAGATTTTTTAAGTAATATCACACAATCAGTCTTTATGAAACTTTTTTAGATAGGAATCCTCACAATAGAACCATCATAAGGTCTATTTTTCATTAAAAAGGTTTAGTGCTTTTGTGAATATTTTTTCTATGGGCAAAAAAATAGGGTACAACTTTAAGGGTTGGTTTACTAAAGTTTAGTGTCTCAAGTAATAAATTTAGTATTTAACATGGGTTTTATACACAAAATTGTATTTTTTCCAGACTGAATCTTACTTTTATTATAAAATGACATGTTACATATGTAGGTACATATTGTTTGTTCTATTTTACTACGACTACACTTGTACATTCTAAGGTAGGTACAATTTTGGTACTAAACTTTCAGATTAAGATAAATGCGACAAAAATTATGAAAGTTAAAGCCAATAAAGTAATAAATTTAACAGAATAATATTGGATTCGAAGTCTATTATATTCGAAATTAAGATTCGACTGAGACTAAGATTCGAAATCACTTATAGTGTTTTCAACGAGATCTTTCGATGTTTATCGATAAAACTAAAAATCAACTATAAAATCAGTAACTGACAATGAATATATTTCATTCATCCGCAGAGGTGGCGCCGCCAGCAAAAAAAAAAAACATAGACATACAAATTCTATGATTCTAAAAAAATTCTGTACGGAACTAGATTTAGGTATATGTTAATTTAGATTTTCACTGTTTTTATTGAATTTGTAATGGTGGCGCCACTTCTGTGGTTAACAACTCTTAATAATACCACCAACATTTAGCAAATACTTTGAATTTTACCGCCTGTAAAGTAGCGCCCTAAAGTTGTACCCTAAGTACTAAACTTTCCGAGCTACTAAAGATACTAAATAAACGTTTTTGACGGATAATTGCTTTACATACATGTTTTCTAGGGTGTTATAAATTGATTTGTTAAAAAAAAGTAAAATCGGTATATTTCGACCACTTCACAAAATTGCGAATATCTCGGAAACTAGAACCCCGAAAGTTGTATCTTTTCGGTTTCACAGTCACATATTTATGATAATCTTGAACAATAATGAATGGGCTTTCAGTTGTTCGAATAAGTGAACTATAAGTTATGGTAGTTAATGGCGACATTTTGTTACGATCACACAAAAAATTAAATAATATAATTATTATAATAAGACACATTCCAGAATGGCGCCTAAAAATATTGTACTCAGTATTTGAACTATCGAAGAAAACAGTTTTGCACTATAATCAATAATCATTATAAATACTAGAAAAACTTACTTGACAATTAAATCATAAAGTGGCTTATTAAGTCATCTATTTTTGCCGATTTTCGACCTCTCCACCCTGTCCTACGATCGTCCTATTGTTATTATCCAAAGAAAATGAAAAATGTATTGATTGCGAAAAAAAAGCTTCAAAATAGAAATATTAGTTGCTGGAACATCCTATTAAGTATTTAAACAATACCTGTACCAGGATGCCTTGCACCTCCATTTGTATCATTATAATATACTCGTATGTACTAGTTACTTATTACAATTTTACAAAGTAAACGACAAAAAAGGTAAATAGTAAGTCTAACTTAATAATATATTATTTTGTAAGCTAAGTGAATGTGTTAGTGCGTGGAAATTGGATAATTTGTTTACTTATCATTTGCTACACCATTAGTATAAGGCTAAATCGCGCGCGACGCGACTTAGTTGAAACACAAGTGCGAGGACTTGTGATTCAACTAAGTCGATAGTTCAACGATGGTAAGATTCAACAATGTTTGGGCGGTTAAATAGTATGTCACGCTCTTTGCACTTGTGATTCAACTAAGTTTCGTCGCGTATTAAACATTGTGCTACGAGCGCTGGACAGTGAAAGAAACACTATAGGCACTATCAGGTGAACTTATGTATGACTATAGGCAAAATACTAGTTATTAAAGAATTAAGTATCTGTGTTCAAACTTTTAATTTATGAATATTTTGAAAGCTAGAGGAAAAGTAATTAATAAGGTGTGATGATATAAAATATACAGTTATAAATATAATATAAAACATTGCTCCTAAAGAGATTCGTTCATAGCATACGGCATCGATTGCTTCATAAATCATTCGTGTTGAAACGCTCTTCTGCATATGCAGCGAGAAAGCAATGATAAATTCTTCAGTCTAGTTTTCTACCAAGACACTTTATTACAATGCTAAACTTGGTCAATTATGCAGGTTGTTAATGCAGACATGAAAGTATACACGACACTGATACCATTATGAAAACAAAAAAAACTTGAAATTTCCCGAAAATTTATAATTGTTTTTCTAAGCTATGACTACGCACTGCGCAGTTCATTCCCCCGCAGCGCGGTCCCGGCCGATGGTCTTGTCTAATTGTGTTATATATAAGCTACTGACGCTATCAGAGATCAACGACCAGCGAGGGGTTCACGAGATTAGTGTATTTTATGTAGTACTGTGTGATCATGTCATCTTAACATACTCTAAAAGGATTCTTGTCTTTGCTTTTACACCCAGTAGAGTTCAATTTATTTTAACTTTTCTCTAACACCTCATTTCAAAAGCTTTTAAGATGTATCTTGACTTGATTTATACTTGCGATTGTCTGCACTTGATGAAATATAGACAGAATCTTAATTTTCAACACAAACACTTGTAGCATTTGTTTCATAAAATATATTTGTTGCACACTTCCCAACCGGTTTCGGAAATCAATCCATTTTCAGGGGATAGGTTTTTCCTTGCAATCATTGTTGACATACGTTTGTCGTTTTATTGCTCGTATATTGAAATAATAAGTGTTTTGTATCTCCTGAAGATAGATTGATTTCCGAAACCGGTTGGGAAGTGTGCAATAAATATATTTTATGAAACAAAAGGTACAAGTGTTTGTGTTGAAAATCAAGATTCTATCTTGACTGCCTCGTTTGATCCTTTTAGCAACTTTGTCCTCGTATGTTGTGTTATGAATTTATGATATTATTATGGTTTATATAATTATGTAACATTTGCAATGCTTTTATCTTGTATTCTACTCTTTATTTCATTTTTTGATGACAAATATTTTAGTTGAATGGTGATCATGAAGAACAAGCCAGTGGAGAGCGCATGCGGGGGTAACGCGACTCGCCAAACATCCGCTTCCCAAAGCGTATAGGCGCTTGAAGCGAAGCCATTGGTTTTAGTCAGAGTTTGGCTGTGTCCGTGAAAACATAGCGTGTTTCTGTAGAAAAAGTCCGAAATTTACAGTAAATATGCCTACTTGTGCAATAAAATGGTGTGGAAAGAATACTTCTACTTCAAGTAACACAAAAGATGGAGTAACATTTCATAGGTAAGGGTTTTTCGTATACTTTTAATCTTCAAAATATAACAATTAAATATTTCAATTGAACTTGCGCTTTGCGTTGATGTCTTCACGTCCTCTCTTTCTGTCGCACGGTGAAATGCACAACAGTTGTCTCTTTTTTTTTTCGATAGTGCTGTCCTACCGCGTGTTTAATAATTTATCGAACAATGTATTGTTGCTTACATACATTGTATGCATGTAAGTATATGTTATGTATGTAAAGTAAGTACTTAATGTAGGGATATTTTTATACGCGTTTGTTTAACGTCAGAAGTGCCTATGTTTATCAGTAGTGTCTGTCAGTGCATCTGATACCATTTTTAGGGTTCCATACCCAAAGGGTGCCTAACGGCACCCTATTACTGTATTATGTGTAATAAAAAAATATGTGGATGCCCGGCTAACCTTCATTACAAAAAATAATCAAAACCCGAAGGATTATATAAGAAAAATATACTCAAAATTAATTCATTTCAAAAATCAGTGAGTAGCTACTTTGTCAAATAAATAATTTTGTTTTATTTATTACCCAACAATACTTTCATTGGTATATCTTTGACAAACTTGAAAATTCCAAATTTATTTTTTCGATTTTATTTTTATATATAATTATAATTAATATAATTTTTCGTTTCACTTGTATGACATCCCTACACAAATTACGCATCAAATTTTGACCTTGAGCTGTCCAATCACAGCTCGCTAAGCTGTCACGTCCCCCGCCGTATATTGGTGACTTGTGTTTTGAAGGAGAATGTATATCTGCGCTCTCCACTGGCTTGTTGCTTCATGATGGTGATAAAGGCAACCAGTCCTGTAATAGACGAGTCAGGTGAAGGTGCATCACAAATATTAGAATTTTTCACAAGTCTCCTTATATTAAGGTTACAAGTCAGTCGCTTAGCGCAAAGTGCATAACTTAACTTTGTATTTCTTGTTTAGAAGATAAAAATTGGGAAAAATTTTGGTATGTGGCAGTTAACGCCAATTGTTCAGTATTAGTGAGGTTTATAAAGCAGTTTGAAATTTAATGCACAATTAGTCATGATCTTGTCCAAACAAAGTTGAAACTGCATTTTAAATTGGTTTGGAGAAGATCATGAGTAATCGTGTATACAATTTCAAACTCTTGCTTTATAAACCTCACTTATACTGAACTATATATACTGAAATACTGATTGGTGTCAATTATTGCAACAGACCAAAATGCTTTTCAATTTTAAATTTGTAAACAAGATAAACAAAGTTAAGTTATGCACCTTACGCTAAGCTACTGACGTATTAACCTTAATATAGTGATATCGTTAGCAGTAATTTTGCTAGTTCTGATATTATGTTTTTCTTGGAATTTCTTTTCCGACGATGAATAAGTTTCGAAAACATTCCTGGGCGGGCTCGGACGAATTTATGAAACAACCCGGCTAAAGAGTTATATACCTTATGGCATAGTCATTAAGCTATACTTGTTTATATCTAGGTCATTGTAATAGTAGTTTATGAAACTGGCACATAAAGAGGTTATCAAAACACGAGTGTGAGTTCTGTTATTGATTTAATAGCTCCTTATTTGGCATTAATTTTTAATAAATGTGTAGATGATGGTATCTTTCCTGACTTAATGAAGTTTAGTAAATTGATCCCCCTTTTTAAATCAGGCGACAACGGTGACCCATCAAACTATAGACCTGAGTCAGTTTTACCGGTTTTGAGTAAGGTTTTTGAAAACATAGTTTTTAATCAATTGTTCAATAAGTCGCTTCACTGTGAACAATATGGATTCACTAGAGGGAGGTCAACCACAGATGCAGGAGTTGCTTTAGTTAAGCACATTTTTGATGCGTAGGAAGAAAAGCAGGATGCATTTGGTGTATTTTGTGACCTCTTGAAAGCCTTCGATTGCGTTAATCATGAAACACTCTTATGTAAATTGGATCACTACGGAGTGAGGGGCAAATCTTTAGCGTTTTTGAAGTCGTATCTTAGTGATCGTATTCAAAAGGTAGACATTAATGGGGTAAAATCACGTGGAGCATTAGTTAAAATGGGTGTCCCGCAGGGTTCCATATTGGGGCCCTTGCTGTTTATAATTTACATAAATGACCTTCCCTATTTAATTAAAGACTTAACTAAGATAGTACTATTCGCAGATGGCACGTCACTTATTTTTAAAGATAATAGACGTAAAGATATCCTTGACGACGCGAATTTAACTTTATCACTGGTGCTTGATTGGTTTACTGTAAAATAATTTAGTTTTAAACGCAAAAAAGACAAAATGTATAAAATTTACGTTACCAAATGTAATTCAAGTGGATGGTAATTTGCTTTTGCAGGGGTCCAAGCTGGAGTTAGTTAACGAAACTAAGTTTTTGGGCATTACGGTAGACTCTCGTCTTCAGTGGGGTCCCCACATAGAAGCCCTATGTGGTAGACTTAGTTCGGCCGCATACGCTGTTAGATGCATAAGGCAAATTACAGATGTAGATACTGCTGGACTAGTCTATTTTAGTGTAACTTTCACAGCATTATCTAATACGGCATGCTGTTATGGGGTAGAGCCGCGGATACAGACGCAGTCTTTGTTTTGCAGAAGAGAGCAATTTGGGCTATTTATAATATGAAGCACCGGGATTCATTAAGAGAAAAGTTCAAAGAAATTAATATATTAACTGTTCCTTGTGAATATATTTACCAAGTCCTTAGATATGTCAGAAAAAATGTTGAGTCTTTCCCAAGGCTTGGTGAGCAACATTGTAAGGAAACCAGAAATAAGCATAAACTGGCTTTTCCAAAAATCATTTCGTAGGACATGGTATAAGATTTTACAATAAACTTCTAAAAGAGGTCCTTTATTTGTCAGAGAATGAGTTTAAACAGTATATTAAGCAGGGCCTGCTGAAAAAGGCATATTATAAAATAAATGAATATTTGGATGATGGTGAAGCATGGTGTTATAGTGATACTGATTGTGATGATAGTAGGTAATAATTTAAATAATTAGTATAATTTCCTAACTTTTGATTCCTCCAAAGAGTTAACATTAATTAATTACAGACTGTAAAAGGAAATAGACTATATGAGACAGGTAGGCAAAGATATATATATTTTTCTTTTTTCATTTACCTGAATTCCTGCTGTCTTGTATTTTCTTATCCCTTGGTTAAAGTAGATATTTGATGTATAGTATAAGTTTATGTTGAAAAAAAAGACATGATCTTGCCAGGTTTCTTGCCCGTTCTTCTTAGCAAGACTACTCGAATGGGCGGAGGTAGGCATGTATTTATATATGTAACCTATTACTATGTAGTATATAGGATGGGATTTGGTCAGCCGTCTGGATTCGTGCTGGGGGCTCGGTTGGTGATCATTGAACCTTTTTCCTGGTCCCTGGCCGAGTCTCCGGTATGGGTTCGGGCGATTGATTGGATTTCACCTTGTATAATAATATTTTACCTATAATTTTAATCATATATATATTGCTACATAAATTAAATAAACATTTAATATTTTTATAGCACACTGTGCGTAAAAGGACCGCTTTACGCACGCTGCGCGTTCGTAAAGTCGCCATTTTCCGCACTTGTGCTATAACAAGTTATACGAAACTCGTGCGAGAAACTTTTTCTCGACTCGTGTGATTGCAGCACTCGCCTTCGGCTCGTGCCGCAAACTCACTCGTCAGAAAACGTTTCATCGCTCTCGTATCGTAATGTACTATTATAAGATTAAAATTTGACTTGTGAAACGTGTATTATATATACCTACTTTGCACAATAAACTTTTTGAATTTTGTTTAAAAATCGAGTCGTAGGCGAGATTTTTAATAGTATACACGAGTGTTTTAATACCTAGTTATATGTAGTTTCATACAATCTTTTTTCTACACTTATGCAATAGGTTGTTACGTACCTGTTTTCAGTCCAAAAATTATTGATAATATCAAAGCCGTTTTGGATTTTTCTGGTAAATATGGTTCAAATTCAAATTCAAATTGTTTATTTTGCAAAGTATGTATATACAATATACAATATATTTTTTACAAGTCAAATTTAATCTTAATTTTTTTATTCGCTGTTTCCAGAATGTCAGGTATAGTCAAATTATCATCCTTGTGTGTGGTCATCAGATTAAACAAAATAAACACACTCAGCTATCGTGGGTAAGTTGGTTATGTAAATAAGCCGAATAAACCAACCACCACAGTACTGTAACATATAGCTAGGCAATATGTTAGGTTTAGGTAAGGCTAGGTTTTATAGGTAGGTTAAAGGACTATTTGTTCGTGTTTAGTTGGCAATCGATAACCTTTATGGATCGACATACGTCGCATTGACTGAATTATTTCGTGTTTTCCAAAAATAAATACAGATCGAGTATAAAAGATCTTTCAGACAAAACACGAGCAAGATTCCTTGGAGAGTCCGATTAGTGCGGATGTGCTTCTCCATCCATAAATTATTGAAGAAGTATAACAAGCGAGTGCTCTACCAAATTTAGAGCTCCCCTCCCTTAATATACGCATGATAAATAGGCTATATGAAGTAAAAAAAGGAAAATATAAAAGAAGATAAACTAAAAATAAAGTGGTGTGATTCAGAAATATCCCTATAAGATCCCGAGTACACACGGTGCGCATCACAGTACATATCATGGTGGTTTATAGTGGCCTGAAATTAACTGCACAATTACGTTTGACAGCCAATTTTTCCCCACGATTTTTGACGTTTGTTGAGTGTCATGAGTCCAGGGATAGGATAATCGGATCGATATATACCTAAAGTTGGAAAAATCCTTGAAAAAGTTTGTAGGTGTGGAGTCGGATTCTTAAAATATTATTTATTTTGATAGTGAAAATTACGGAAATTACGGCATTGCTTAAAACGTTACGATGATGTACCTAATACTTACCTAATACTTAATAGATGTTTAATAAATTTATAGTATTTAGAAATTTTTCACAATTTCTAGGAAATTTATAAAATGCCAAGCTGATGTATCTATTTGTTTATTTTATTTTATTTTTGATCGGCCTTCTGTTATGCCTTTTGCCAGTGGCGTGCAGTCCATACAGACAAAAAGACACTGTCTACCTTGACAAATACACATCATTTACGCATTTTTACGCATATCGTAAAAAAAAAGTGTAGCCACACCGACCGCCATCTATTGTCATTAGCGGGAACTGCGAGTCTCAGTTCACAGCTGCGAGTCGCTCGCTCACTCGTCCTGCGGTCCGAAATAGAATTACAATGGATCATAAGCCATTCACTTCATACTTTCGTAATCGATTTTAGCGATATAATTCTATTTCGGAACGCAGGGTCGAGCATTCCGAAATAGAATTACATCGCTAAAATCGATTACGAAAGACTATGAAGTGAATGGCTTATGATTCGTTGTAATTCAATTTCGGACCAGCCATCGCGGAATGGTGGCTGCCGGTTTATATGTGTGGGTCATTATTCCAACAGTATCTTTGTTGTGTGCGTTACTGTAAGTACATGGCACACAAATGCAAAAGCTTTTGCTTGTTTGCGTGCGAGATGTAGGCGAAAACTCTGCAAAAAGCAGACGGCTTTTTAGTTTTACGAAGCCGCCTTAGCAGCTTAGCCGGCGCCATCCCTTATTGTTTTTCGTTCGGTCGTTACGCAAATTGATGACAAGCAGTATAAATAAAATAAAATTGGGTCTAAAAATTGCAAAAAATGGCTAGTGGTGGTAGTAACTACTGTGAAAGTTGTGCTGGGAATATGTGTGTGCAAAAATTAAGAAATGGTACGTTTTCAAAACTGTGTGTTGCTGAAAAAAAAAAGAAGTAATCGAGAAAGGCCGCTTCGTACCGGATTCAAATAAAAGGTAAAGCAACTAGAAAATTCAATCCAAAACAATATGAAACATTTAACTGGCTGACAGGTTGTAAACATACTAAGTAATCGATTGTTTTGTTTCTACTGCTTGTTATGTTCAAATAACCAAACTGTTTGGAACGATGCCGGTTACAGATGCGCATAAAAATACATATACAGCTTAGCTATATTTACTTGCCTCTATTTTGGGAAATCCTCGAAAAACTACAAAAAAAAATGTCCCTCAACTTATCTCTAAAATTGGTTGATCGAAAAATAAAAAAAAAATCATGGTAATATGTGCTTACGTAAAGATTACAGGAATAATATAGCAGTTTAGAAATTCACGAAAACAAAATTACATTTTTCATCCACGATACGGAACCTTAGGTACGCGAGTCTGACTCGCACTTGACCGGTTTTTATGTCTACCCTGTGTAAAAACTCTGTGCACGCCACTGCCTTTTGCTCTGTTCGGCCTAAATAAGGCATTTTATAAATTTCGCCGCGGCAGCAGCAGCGGCAGGGGCGCGGGCGCGGTGGTGATGGGTAGCGGGGATATTCAGTCCTCGTGAGGGCGTTGTTACCGAACACCTCGCGAAGCCTGATGAAGGTCACTGTTAACTTGACCGAAACGTCGAGTTTTTCTCTCATAAATCATTGTGAGTCTTCGCTGTGTTACCTATTCCGTTATGATGGACACTGACCTTAATTTCAGTGATATAATAAGTTATGTAGTTCCTGCAAATTTTGCACAATACAGTCAATTGCAGATTTGATAACTTCATACAAATTACCGCCGTCTGGAGATATTCCACAACGAAACGTGGATTTCATTACGAATATTAATCTCAGTTTGACTGGTGATGAGATGAGTCCAATCGCCGTACTTCGGACACAAAAAGGAACCCACGTCTTACCTTGACTTCAAAGGTGTGTTTGACCATTAGACAAAAAAAACGCGGAACGGCCGTACCATCCTTTTCTCGAAGCAACTCACGGCACTTTCAACCCCCCTGTATCTTCGTTGTGGGTAAAGCTAGAAGTCTGAAATTTCAGTTACCAAGAGTACTTATTGAACCTACTTATACCCCCAAATTACAAGTTTGTACCTATATTTTATTACGAAATATCTCAAGTCAAAGTTCCCTTATTTTGTCACTGACTGACTGACACATCATCAAAAGTCTAACGGTGTTCTAGCAGGCCCACAAACTTGAAATTTTGCATGCGGTTAGTGTTAAGTATACATAGCAACAAAAAAATATAAAAATGTTATTTGCGGTTGGTAATTTAATATTTCCATACAAAGTCTATACAAAATGTATGTTTCCAGCTGCATCTACAAATTTGTATGACACTAGATGACGTTGGTGGTATGCTGCTTTACATTAATACCACGAAAAATTCTACCTCGTGACACTAGATGGTAAAAAGTGTAAAAAAATGTATACCTTTATCTCCGAAAATAGAGCAATTAGTAAAAATAAAAAATAAAACCGTTAAAGTGCGAAAAATAAAACCCGTAAAGTGCGAATCGGACTCGCGCATATAGGGTTCCGTACCTCTACACAATACGGGTACGGAACCCTAAAAGTAAATAACTACAATAAAGATGCCATAGCAACATTAAGACGACTATATTTTTTTATTTTTTCATTAGTATGTATTTATTTTAATTATTACAACAATTAACTTAAATAACATTAAAATAAAAATAAAAAGGACTAAAATAAATACATCTAAACTAAACTAAAAATATCCTTAAAATAAACTAAAACACCTTAAAAAATAAACTATATCATAAATAAAAACTTCGTCCAAATCGCTGCTCTTCGGCAAGGTGCCCAGTATGCTGGCGACATTCCCACGCTGGATCGCTAAGCGAGGAATGTGCCAGCCCGAGGGTCACCCGTGACGCTGACCAGGCGCGCAGAAATTTCTTTAAAAATACTACGCGCCTCGGGACCCCACGAACCCAACGTTTCGACCCCAAACGGCGCAAATAGGTAATTGTTTCCGAGAACAGCATACCTGCGCCGCTTGAGGTCTTTAGCGGCAGCCGCCACCGAGCCAGCGGCTCTACTGCTTTGTTTGACATGGGAGGGCGCTAGTGTATCGACACATGTTGCGTCCCACACCAGCGGCCTCCCACGCTTCCAAGGTACTAATGTCATACCATCGGGCCGCTTTCCGTCATCGCGTGCCAATCCTGGTGGTTCTAAGGTCGATGGCACGCTCGCTGACGAAGGGCTCGACGGATAACATCGTTGAGAGCCGCATGCCGGGAATGGCGACCGGCGCTTCGTCGGCAGGAGAGCCCGTGGAGCCCCAAACGGCCAACGTCAGCACCGCAAGAGCAACGATGTGGCTCGTTAAGCTGTAGTCCAAGTCGCAGACCAACAGCAACGCGGAATGAAACATCATCCAGCAGCGTTCCTATACTGCTGGAAGGTAGAGCCCGCAGCCAGAAACCCGACTCGTGTTCAAAAGAGGCACGGAGACGAGCCTGATCATCAGCACTATTGCTGGTCTCTAAAAGATGTTTTTGTTGAATTTTACAACGCGGCTCGTCCCATTGACTCTGAACACAAGGGTTCTCAGGGAGATCCTCACCCGGGCAAGCCAATGCCCACGTGCAGAATTTTATTATACAAGGTCTCTATGCCGTGAATAGAAGACAAGAACGCTGGCAGGGCAACGCTCGCCACTTTTCGGATGCCAAGACCTCCAAATCGTATGGGTAGAGATGCATGATCCCATGCACGGTCCGAAATTGGTAAATTTAGAATTTTTACAAGAGTTTCCAAGATACTTTTGTCAATAATAGAAAGAAGCGACTGGAATTAAAAAATTAAAAATTAATTAAAAAATTGTATTTATCATTATAAATTAATACGTTTATCTATTAATATTAAAATATATATATTATTAAAAAATAGTACACCACTTATGCTTATATTACTTATATATTTGCTTATATATACAGCACTTATGCTAGTTGTCATTTGAGAACGCCGCTAGGCAAAAACATGCCAGATATAAAGATCTGAAACAAAATTACATTTTTTACTGCCGCCGCATTTGAAACGACCGGCTTATGGGGCTCTGAGGCCAGGGCATTTCTGAAGGCACTCGGAAGAAAAATAAAAGACAGATGGCAAGACCACCGCTCCATGTCGTACTTGGCGCAAAGGATTTCTCTAGCCATCTAACGCGGGAACGCAGTCAGCGTAATGGGGACCTTTGCGCCGGATACGATGAGGGGCGGTCTTTTTGATAGTTTGGGTTTTATTTGTAAGGTAATTTTGTTTTTGTAGTAGGTTTAGATACATTCTGTTTATTTTTAGTTTAGTTTGTAATACGTTTTTATTTTTAGCAGTTTAGTTTGTTTAAGCATGTAATTATATATTATGATAACATATTTTTCAATGCATGTGCTCGTAAAGGCCCACTTTTTATGCACTTTATGCATCAAAACCGAACAAAAAGTCGATTATTTTGCCCTAGGGCTTTATTATTATTATTTTTTTTTATTTGTTTACAATGGTTGGCTAACCTGCAGCCTTTCCTGTGTACCATAGACGTTATACATTTTTTTCCACTGTTTAATGGCTCTGGATACAGTCCTTTTGAGCCAATTATAATTTAAAGTTCACAAGATTATATTTGTTTTCATTTCCTCACACTATGCATTGAAAAATGTAGTATGATACACGGGCGTAAAAGCAATAAATTACTCGGTTACGTTTGAAACACTCGCTACGCTCGTGTTTTAAATCGTCCTCGTAATTTATTCCTTTGCGCCCTTGTAGCATAAACTACTATTAATAATTATATTTTATTAAGGGCCTGTTTCACCACTTCCAGATAAGTGCCTGATAGTTATATGTGACATATAACGCATACAAAATGTGTTCCATTTTTAAACTTATCTTCTGGATATCACTGGAAGTGGTGAAACAGGCCCTAAGTATTATAAGGGTTAAGCCCGCGTCTACTTTGTTTGTTATACAATACTCTTTGCTGGCGCGAGCTGCTCACTGCGCCGCCGTGAGAGGCAGCCGTGTGGTGGCAGGGCGTGAAATCGACGACGACGACTCGCGATCCAGGGACTGCGCGCTATGTTCGGCGCCCCGCGGCTTCCATACAAAATCTACAGGTAAGGGATGTCTTCGCCAACGAGCGTGCTGACGTGTTTGTCACGCGCACACGCGCGGCGTTTTCCAAGCTCCCATACGAACTTGATGACCGCATTAAAGTGGATATGTGTTACGGGCTACTGCATAAACGTGTTCGTAAACGTCTACAGCGAGAGGAGTGTGTGAGTATTGAGGGGCTTATGCGTAGGGTGCGCGAGATTGAGGAAAACATAGAAGAGTTGCAAGTAAATAAACCTCTTATCAAAAAACACTCTTCTAATGGCAATAGCGAAAGTTCATTTCCTCTCACTGACAAGGCACCTGTCACTGACAAGGCACCTGTCAAAACTCGCCAAGTGCGCCCCAGGTATTCTTATTGCCATAATATTGGTCATTAAATATCAGATAGTCGCAAACTTTTGGATAAAGATAAGGGGAACCCTAGATCTGAACCCATAAGCACTAAAACTGAAGATAACGCGAAAAACGATTCTAACACGTTACGTTGTTATGGATGTGACCAGTTAGGGGTAGTTAGATCTAGATGTAGTGTTTGTAAAAGTGTCAGTACAAGTAAAGTAGATAATAAACATGTTGAATTCCACAGCTTTTCAGGAGAAGTCAACATTCTTCCTGCTCCGGCACGCCCTGTAGTACGCGTGAGAATCGCTGACCGCATTGGCGTCGCCGTGCTTGACACCGGAGCGACTCACTGCATCGCTAGCCCTGCGCTGTATCACATCATGCTGGATGCCGGCGTGCAGTTCTCCGAGTCACGGCGTTCAGTTGTACTCACCGATGGGACAAGTCGAGTGAGTAACGTTTTCACTTGTGACACTGAACTTCAATTGGAAAGCCGCGACTTACCTGTTACCTTTAAGGTACTACCCGACGCTGCCGGTGCTAGGACATTACTCAGCCTGGATTTTATTACTCGGGCAGGCATAATAGTCAACGCACCTCAGGAAGTTTAGTGCTTTGTTGACTCCCCGAGCACCATATATGAATTTGTCACTTACCAATTACCGTCGAAAGATGATGAACTTCTCTCCTTGAATAATGATCAGCCTGTTTGCCTTATAGATGACGAAGGTACTAAGCTCACCAGTGACCAGAGGTCTCAGTTGAATCAGCTGTTATCCAAGTATGCCGATGTGTTTGCCATGGATGGCCCACCTACCGAGTATGCAGCTGTGCACTGCATCAATGTGAAAGAAAACCAGCAGCCTATTGCATCACCGCCTTATAGAATGTCTACAGGTAAGAAAGATATACTAGAAAAAGAATTACAAAAGTTACTCGAGGCGGATATTATTGAGGAGTGTGAATCTCCATGGGCTGCTAATGTAGTATTAGTAGGAAAGAAAGATGGAGGAGTGCGCTTATGTATAGAGTGCAGGAAACTCAATTCGGTCACCTAGCCTGACCGCTATCTACTTCTTCTAATGGATGACATCCTTTATGAGGCAAAGTCAAGCAATTACGTGTCAACCCTTGACCTTCACTCTGGTTACTTCCAGACGTTGGTCAGTCCTGAAGGCCAGGACAAGACTGCCTTCATAACCCCGCTAGGAACGTTCATTTTTAAGTGAATGCCACACTGACTGTCACAAGGAACTTCAAGATCTCTCAAACATATGTAAGGTAAATCTGTTTTGGACTAAAGCACATAGCCACAACAAAGGAAATGAACAAGCAGACTCGTTAGCTAAACTAGCATCCACAAGGAAGGCAAATGCACAGAGCAACTACCTGTGTCGCCCTTCCGCGGAGGCAATTAGGGAAGAGCTGAGGAAATTCTCGCAAAGGGAACAAAACAAGCAGTGGGCAGAGAGGATAGACTACCGTATGACAAAAATGATGGTACCCCAGACAGACTGTAAGTTAACCAGGTACCTTTTAAAACTAAACCGGACTGACTTGAAAGATATGGTAAGTATACTAACAGGTCACTGTAACTTAAATAAACATCTCTTCACTACGGGTACCACGGATAGCCCGCTATGTAGGGGATGCATGAACGAGGATGAGACGGTGGAGCACGTGCTTCTCCACTGCCCCGTCACTGCGGAAATAAGAACGAAAGTAGGGTTAGCGACGACGATGAGCTCCAGCTTCCCTTCACTGAATCAGTTGTGTCAGCATGTCGATGCCGTTCGGCTCTATTTTAAAGAGCTGGGCTGGCTAGGGTGACTGACCGGGGGGAAGTGCACAATACTCATGGTAGCGGAGAGTCCGTGCAGGACCATTAATCGCCCCCACTTCGAATTTAGAATTTAGAAAGTGAATGCCCATGGGATTAAGAAATTCTGGCGCTACTTTCCAAAGTTCGATGGACCGTTTCAGATCTAATCCAAAGGACATCCATATTTGGACATATTTTGATAACCTGTACTTTCAGACTCCTACGAGAAGCACCTGGAAGACCCGGAGGCCATCTTCGAACGCCTGCGGATGTTTAAGCTGCGCACTCATCGCCAGAAAAGTTACTTTATCTGGGTGGTTTATCTGAAGGTGACCGCCATTGCAGCCATGACCCCACCACAAAACCTTAAGCATTTAAAAAGTTTCATTCAATCTGCTAGTTGGTTCCGGCATTTCATCTCGAACTTTGCCGCCACAGCGAAGCCTTTGACAGACCTGCTGAAGAAGGACAGCACTTGGCACTGAGACCAGTCCCAACAGGATGCATTCGATCAGCTAAAAGAAAAACTTACATCTGCACCTATATTGCGACAAGCTGATAGCATGAAACCTTACACGCTATACACTGATAGTAGTGGCTATGCTCTCGGAGCAGTTCTTATGCAGGGGGAAGGGCCCGATTAGCACCCAAACGAATACGCAAGCCGCCTGCTTAATAACACCGAGAAGAACTATACGACGACAGAAAGAGAAGCACTCGCGATCGTATGGGCCGTGCAGAAGTTTAGAGGATATATAGAAGGATCAAAAGTGTGCGTGATGACCGACCACCAACCTCTAAGGTGGCTCATGAACCTGAAATCACCGAGTGGCCGTTTAGCACGATGGGCACTATCGCTACAAGAACATAACCTTGAAATCTGGGGGCACGGCAGTGCCCCCGCAAAGTTTATTTCCTAATAAAATATGGTTACTTTGCAATCGCAAAACACAAATAAAGCACTGATGCGTAGAAATATCTTCTCAAATCGCTACTAAATTGGTATTAGGTAGCTGATATGTTGTATATGTTGCTGTGCGATTGCGAAGTCACTATATTTTATTAGGAAATAAAGATGACTAATATTAATACAGTCACTTAATGTTGGTAGGTAACTAAATAGGAAACAATTAATGATAAATTTGTTAAATAGGTGCTCCCATACTAACTTAAATGAAAAGGTGCTTCCATAAAAACTAAAATAGCAGACTTGGCTTTACATAAGATCTCACAACTTTTTACGGTGGAAGGATTGCGTTGCGAGACTTGCCATTTTTGTACATTTTATGTTTTTGATGGGTAAATTATACACCGGGTAAAACGAACGTTATCGCCGATGCACTGTCACGACCAGCGTGCGCAAACGATAATGCATGTGACCTATGCTTCACTATTATAGATTTGCCCACTCAAAACCCTTCAGATATTCGAAGGAACCAAATGAAATACCCTGAAGTCAAGAAGATAATTGATGATATGGAATCAAAAGATCCCTTCAAAGCGCAAGTATTATATCCTTTATTGTACACACTCACAAAAAACTTAAAATAAAATTACAAAATTGAAAATAATATGCACAAAGGCGAGCTTACCTCTGCAAGAGGTTTCTTCCAGCCAACCAGTGTTGTGGTGAAAGTTAAAATTAAAGAGGTTGGCAGCAAGCGTACAACTTAAACATAATTGTCAACTAAATAAATGTATGGTCTGATAAAGGCTAAGTCATGTCCGACGGCATCCTGCACAGGTGTGCAGTCGACGATGAAGACGTCGAGCAATCAGTCTTGTATTATCATGTCGCAGCACGAGCGCGCGCACATCATGGTTGAGCTACATGACGCTCCCACAGCTGGACACTACGGCGTTCAGCGCACCCTGACGCGCCTGAGAGCTAGATTTTACTGGCCAGGTATAAGAACATTCGTAACCGACTATATAAAACATTGCGTGCCCTGTCAAAGGTATAAAGTAGACACACGCAAGCCGGCTGGTTTAATGCAGACCCCAGCTACAGCTAGAAGATTCGAGGTGTTATCGATTTATCTGTTCGGCCTTCTACCGGAGACCCGTGATGGTAAACGCTAGATTTTCATTATGGAAGATGTATCTAGCCGATGGGTCGAGCTATTCGCACTGAAAGCTGCAACAAGCGCAGAGTGCGCTAAAATTCTCATTAATGAGATTTTCTTCAGGTTCGGCGTGCCCCGCTGAATCTTGTCAGACAACGGTGTGCAGTTCATCAGCGATGTAATGCAGCAAGTGTGCCATGTCATGGGAGTCACGCAGGCGCTCTCTCCGCTATATCACCCTGAGAGCAAATTGAGAGAAAGAATCGTGATTTAAAGTCACAACTTGCTATACTAGTAGGCCAGGACCATGCCTCCTGGGATACTCACCTCGCTGCTATTCGTTTTGCGATGAATTCCACCGTGACTGCTAGTACCGGATTTTCACCTGGGGCTCTACCGCGTAATTCTCATTTGTATCAACTTCAAGCAAATGCATGCGAAATTCAACGCGTGCAAAAGAGATGGCATGTTAGGCGGGCGTCGTCGCACGAACGTCAAATTTCAATCTCAAGTTGATGTTGATGAAAATGAGAATTACGCGGTAGACCCACTGTTTATCTTACCTTTGGGCGGGAGCTCCGAACCCCTATCGATGCTATCACTGATGTACGCGCTATCCTGGAAGAAGATAATTTTGTTCCCAGCTTCACACCCTACTTGAGAAAGATGGCCTATGTTTTAGCACAAGCAAGTGATGTACATGAACATGCTCAAATAGAATCAAAGAAGTATGCAGATGACGGTCGGCGCCCTGGACCTCTATACCAAGAAGGCGATCTGGTCCTGCTGAAGACCCACGGTTCTAACGACGCTACCAAGGGCCAGACACCGAAACTGCTGCCAAGTCGCGATGGCCCGTACAGAGTCCGCCAGGTATGCGGTCCTGCTACTTACCTGCTGGAAAAGATCGGCGACCAGGAAATTATTGGTAAGTACCATTCAGTCGATCTTACTCCCTTCGTTGGCCACATCCAACCACGGTACCAAAAGGACTATAGGGGGAGGATATAAGAGTTAAGCCCACGTCTACTTTGGTTGTTATACCATACTCTTTGCTGGCGCGAGCTGGCAACGTTGGGACACCGCGTATTTGACGATAGCAACGTCGAAGTAAATATGTGAACAAGAGACTTCAGTGCTTTTGTATTGTAGTTATTGTTCATAGTATTTATATTTATGTGGAATATAACGTACACCACCACCCAAAGGTTGTCTGGAAGAGATCGTTTTAAGCGATAAGGCCGCCTGATTGAGCCTCCATAATAAGTTAGTTAAAAATTAAGTATTTATATTTCTGTTCCTTTTTTATGGTGTACAAATAAAGTTGTATTGTATTGTATTGTATGTTTTTGACCTTTTCAAACCTAAAAATTAAAAAACACAGTAAAGAGACATAATTTAATAATAAAAAATAATACTTTTTACAAATAGGACTTGACTTGGCCGCACTTGCGGCCTCACTTTCCTCCAGCTCCAGAAAGCCAAAAAGCTGGGTTCCCGACCTGAACATGTATTAGCAATTTATTTCCCTAGCTCCTGCGAGTTTCCCGATTCGCAAGCCAGTCTCTGCCTGAACATGTATTAACAATTTTTTCCTAGAACCTGCGATTTTCTTGTTAAGTTTCGTCTGGCGGGAGATGATCGAATATGCTCGAGCCCGCGGGGCAGTATTGCATGAGGTCCTTTATGGTGCACGTTTGGAGACAGCATTCGTCGATCACCTGCCTCCGGCGTCGCAAGCCAGTCTCTGCCGTGAGAGTTCTCTCTTTCTTCGAGTCTTGGAGCCCATCTGGGACCAGCTTATCTGTAGATAACAGTCAAAAGAAAATTTTTTATATTTAATAGTGATTGTGTTTATTTTAATAATAAAAGAGATACATATTATTGTATGTTAATAAAATAAAATATTAAAACGTATTCAAATCTATGATTTCGACTGTGATTGTATGATTTGTAGCGAAACCCATCGCTTGGGAAACTCTAAATATTATTAAAGTACATATTACATTATAAGATAAAAAAGTAATTTTATACGGGGCTCGAGCACGTATTGCAGGCATTGACCTGTCCAGTTGTTCTTAGTTTAGTCTGAAAATATTGTCATTTTATGTATAAATATAATTAGATTCATCCCATGTGGGATATTTTACTAGCCTCGCTGTTTGCAAGGCAACGAAAACTATATCATACTCACTCATGATAGCCGAAGTGTCTCGCTTGATGAGCTTGATACCGCTGCTGCACAGCCGCTCCAGCAAGCAGGCCAGGAACCGACTGCAGGCCATCACCGGCTGTGAGAGCTTCACAGGATCTTCGTCCAGTTCCGAGTATCCCGTGCATATTGTGTGCGAGTGAACCACCGCCAGGAGCACCATCATTTGTACCTGTGGACGAAGTTGTGCTATTTATTACAGCGAGGACCCACGTGACTGAAGGTGATAAAAACACATACAAAATACAACGGGTTAACGCAATTCTGATTATATTTAAACGCAAATAAAAATTTCCTGCGGGCTTCTTTTTGCGCAAGCTCTTCATTGGTAAGTTTATTTTTTTCATGTATTGTTTACACCGTGTCACAAATTTTCAATTACTTTGATATGTAATATTAGAGTTGGTAAACTATAGGTATATACAAGTTGGTGTGGAAAAGCAAATTGGCAATCAAAGAATCAGTCAGAGTTAATAAGACGCTACAATTTAGTTCCACATAAGATCTAGCTAAGTCGTGGGTAATTCTTCATTATTTTTCTTCCGATTGTTTTTCTCAAACATTAACTACCTCCTAGTTTTAGCATGGCCCTTTCCCTATATATTCTCATTTCGAATGAATCATCTTGACCCAATTTTATTGTCGTAAGTACCAACATTGCTCTTCCTCGAAATTTATTTTAGTCAAACGTAAGTAAGACATACTTATTTATCAGTATTGATAATAGTACGTAGGTAAGGTTCAGAAGATAGGTAGATGATGATCGAGTGACGTGTGAGTAGTTGGTCAGCTAACGGTTACACGTTTGAAGAGTCAGTATATCAGATATAACTCAGTGTTTTTCCAGAACATGCAAATTAATAATCGTAATGATAACTTTGACAGCGCTAAACTTAGTATCACAGTAGAAATCTACTGTGTTATTATAACCAGAGCAAAGGCTGCGCGAATGAACTTTGCTAGACGACGCTGCGGTGCAATGTATGCGACATCACGCTTTGTTTATTCCTCCTCGAACGACGCGTAGCTTGGTATCGCTTTCTATACATCGCGTAAACCGTACGTATCGCGGTTCGATATCGTCTAGCATTACAGGTAATGTATACGAAGTTATACAAAACTACGTGTGGTATAGTACCGGAAACAAGTAGCGTCGCATCAAGATGAGTTCATGTACTCACCCTCAGCTGTTTGTTAGCAGTACGAGTTTGCCGACTTTGTTGGTTTAAAAGTAAACTTAGAAAGACATTTTTTAAGGTTGATGCGACGGATCGCGTTCCCAAACCCAAAACTTAAAATTGTTTTTCTTACTTTTGAATAAAAAGTATAAATAAATGTGATTTATGGCATTTGGCGACCATAGTTTAATATTAATTAGGCTTTTCTAGACAAGTTGTGCTATTTTATACATTTTAATTACCCTTCTTTTTAGCAAGACTAATCGAATGGGCGGAGTTAGGCATATATTTATAATATTATTTATTCCTTATTCCTACATTTTTATTTTATTCAAGTGTATATTTTTATTAAATTTAAGTAAACCCAACTTTTATTATTTCCCTGTGTGTTTCCCCATATTATTATTTATTACATTAAACTATTACCTTTACACATAGATTATTTAATTACTTATATTACATTAAAACCGACCTGGAATAATTGTATGTTATACCTACATTACATAAATAAATATATTTCATTTCATTTAATTTCTGCAAATATAAACACGCTTTGAAGTTGTTGTCCTGATCACTTACAATGTAATGCATAAAATAACACAACTTTGCTAGAAAATCCTAATTGACATTAAATAATGGTCGCTTGATGTCATTAATTACATTTATTTATTAATTTTCATTCAAAAATAAGAAAAAGAATCATAAGTTCCGCGTTCCGTCGCATTCAGCGAATCCTATGTCTATTATCGCATTGACCTTAACAGAGTTGAAAAAACTCTTGTAAATCAGTCGAAACGTAATAATTATGAGTAAGATACCTATAAGAAAGACGAGAAATCCGGAATTTGTGTACCTACGTGTCTATCACTAATACAAAAATATAAGGTGACTTTTATACATTCAAATCCATACTATTAACTTGGAAACAAGCACCCAATGTTTTTTTTACATAGTCATGTCATTAATCCCTGAAGGAGAGGTGTTTTCCACTATATACTGTGGTATGTAAGTGGCAGTCCATACTCATGTATCCACGTTTCACCGCCGTTTATTATTTCTCAGCGTGATGGTTGGTAGATCCGATTGCCAAACTTTGGGCACAAAATATGGACCCACAGCGTAATGTGCTTTCCGAAGCACGCAGACCGGACACAAATGTGCTTTTAAGGTATTTAAATCCGCGAACTCCGAATATTATCAGGCAAAGTTTTGACTCCCCATAATGACCCCAACGAATGGAAGCAAAAAAAAAACGATTTAAGAAAAACTAAAAAAATACAAATGTACATAGTTTGTCGTTCCTATCACTGAGTGCCCAGTATGCATTTGGATAGGTATATAAATATTAAAGTCACCTTGTATATAATGTATAGTCACCTTATATATAAACTATTTCACAGTTCACCGCTTATTCATTCACTCAATTATAAAAGCAAAAACACTTTACGTACCACCAATGCGTTCATTTTCGTTTAGTCAAACAGGGAATAATACGAAATTAATAATGCACTACAGCACGCTCAAAGTATGCGTTTACGTGACCTCCTCTTAAGAGTGTGAGTTTAAATGAGCGAGTTCTGATACTGGTGTGCTATAAATTGAAAACTTACTACTCCATCCCTAGTAGCATTTATTGTTGCCCTCCTAGCTATGACTAACAGCAAAACTTGGCTTCTTGGCCAACGGACGAGGGCTGTTTACCTGCATTGGGCCACTGTTTGTTTCGTATTTTAGGGCCTACGTATGTTACTGAAAGTTACCCAAAAATGGGTTGAGATACTCAGGGCTATTACAACTTTTAGGTAATAATAACTTCCATTGCAATTGCATTGTACAATAGTTACATAAACAACGTGTAACAGAAAGGTGTAACCATCTTTGAAGAGCTAATTCAGTCAATGGTATAAAACAACTTTTACTATGGATCCAAGCTTGAAATCTCGAAAAAAAAATCTGCCCTTCCATAAATTTCGGACAAGCGGCATTGCCTTTTTCTATGAAACAGTAATTTTTTTTCCGTGATACAGAGTTTGTTTCATAGTAAAAGTTGTTCTATACTATTGACTGAATAAGCTCTTCAAATATGATTACACCTTTCTGTTACACGTTGCATAAGGTGAAATTTATTCAATCGCCCGAATTTCTATGGAAGGTTCAGTAAATGAAAGAGTGTACATATTTGAAGTTTAAGGTGGATCAGACAAGGTAATAACAGTTCATGTGACATCGAGAATTGTATTATTATGTGAGTAAAATTTTGATTTTGTTGTGTGCGTGGAATTTACCTAATGAATCACACACGGTGTCCACCCACACAACTGAATCGAAATTTTACTTACGATGTCTTGATTCTCGATGTTAAGTGACCAGCCATTACCTCATCTGATCCACCTGAACCTTCAAATATGTAATCTCTATCATTTACTGAACCTCCCATAAAAATTCAGCATGGTGTAATAAATTTCACCTTATATGACCTGATACAAAAAAGTGATATTTGTATCTAATCACATATACAGGGTGGAAACAACTGGAGGGGGACTACCTTAAATCCTTTAGTTAGCTCATTTTACTGAAAGGAAACATTCCTTTATTTTTTAAAAGAAACAAAACTGCATTCAAAGATATTCTGAAATTCGCTTGTCTCACCCGGGAATCGAACCAACTAAAAATTTAAAAAATAAGCCCTCGCTATATTATTATACGAATCGGTAGGATTATTGTTCAGGATAAAATTTGTCTATTAAACATTTAGTCTTACACTCGTCTGTTGTACGAGATACCCATGAAATTAAATATTTATTACAAGTTCTTTATTAACAATACCTTTGTTTATTAACAATTCCCTTGTAACAAGTAAAGGACACGTTATAATTTTCTTATCTCTCTTACATCCAAAGACATCGTATGAAGTACAAGCTTGCTAATGTTATTTATCTTAAGTACCTTGTTAAAGACTTCAATAAGAAAACCGTTAAATGGTAATAATAAATCTATGCACAGCACAATTCTTTCTTGCACTAG
This sequence comes from Ypsolopha sequella, assembly GCA_934047225.1. NCBI lineage: Eukaryota > Metazoa > Arthropoda > Insecta > Lepidoptera > Ypsolophidae > Ypsolopha > Ypsolopha sequella. The sequence continues at coordinate 23,250,773 of OW203984.1, read as the reverse complement.
GAGTACTGACGAAAAGTTTAAAAAGGGAACGTATTTTTTTTGCAACGCGGAGTAACAAATTTGAAGTTCGAACGATAACTTTCAACATTTTTAAAAACGATAAAAGTATTTGTTCGAATTTAAAATTTTGTTTTGTTTTGCTTTTATTCCGTGCTGTCATTGTATAATTATGACGTATCATTATTACTTTACAAGTGAACAGTACTAGGTATTGTTAATAAAGAACTTGTAATAAATATTAAATTTCACGGGTATCTCGTACAACAGACGAGTGTAAGACTAAATGTTTAATAGACAAATTTTACCCTGAACAATAATCCTACCGATTCGTACAATAATATAGCGAGGGCTTATTTTTTTAATTTTTAGTTGGTTCAGTTCCCGGGCGAGACAAGCAAATTTTAGAAGATCTTTGAATGCAGTTTTGTTTCTTTTAAAAAATAAAGGAATGTTTCCTTTCAATAAAATGAGCTAACTAAAGGATTTAAGGTAGTCCCCCTGCGGGGCCCTTAAATTTTTTCCATCCTGTACATCACTAATAATAAAACTAATAGAAGCCATTTTAATTATCAACTTGGAATTTACTCACAATCGGAATAAGCTCTAAAGAATTAATTAAAATAGGAAATTAAAACAAATAGAAAAAGCATAAGTCAGATCAATATTTATTAAAATATCAAGAAATTATCGCACGTGTTGAGTATTTTAAAAATTTAAGTGACACAATTAAATATGATGAAAAAGCATTTATTTTAATGACACAATATCCTATTCACAATTAAATCATTAAAATTAGTTAGGAGTAAAATCTTTTTGTGTGAAGTAATAATAATAATATAATAATAAAAGTTTATTTCGGATATTATATCCATATTGTTAGTTACAGATTTTCTTAATTGCTATTGTTAGTAACTTTTATATTTACAATTTTCTTATTATTATTACTTATTTATTTCACATTGGGTAGGATGAAGTAGATGAACAATACCTAAATCTTTAGGCTGACTAACTTCGGTAATAAATACCTAGGCAACTACATTTAAAAGTACTCCGTAAAAGGACTAAACGGCACAGGTATTCATGAGACATTTGCCATTATAGCCGATTCTGAAGGCTTTAATTTTAGTTTTAGTGCTGTCAAAGCTAAATTTTCTTCATTGTAAAATAGTTCTAAAATGCTAGGGACAGAAGCTAAATTCCTTTTCAAAAATTTAGGTTTTGACAGCACTAAAACTAAAATTAAAGCCTTCAGAATCAGCTTTATTGTCTGGTTGAGTCAATAATATCGTATGGCTAAGGGCGATGGTCGTACCTTAAAGACATACCTAGACGAAAATACATTTTTTAAATTAGATTTTTAAAGTTTTTTTCAATGCAAGTGCTCGTAAAGGCCCACTTTTTATGCATCAGAACTGAACAGAAAGTCGTTTATTTTGCCCTAGGGCTTTATTATTATTATTTTTTTAATTTATTTACAATGGTTGGCTAACCTGCAGCCTTTCCTGTGTACTATAAATATTATACTTTTTTTTCCCACTGTTTAACGGCTCTGGATACAGTCCTTTTGAGCCAATCATAATTTAAAGTTCACAAGATTATATTTGTTTTATTTCCTCACACTATGCTTTGAAAAACGTAGTATGATACACGGGCGTAAGAGCAATAAATTACTCGGTTACGTTTAAAACACTCGCTACGCTCGTGTTTTTAATCGTCAACGTTCAGTTTTTACTATCAACGACCTCTTTTATAGTTTTTATCCTTATAATATTTCCATTGTTGGTATTAAATTAAATCATGAATTAATATTCATGTTGCATTTGTTTTCCAAAATGATCCCGTATATTTTCTTTTTCTTTTTTGGTATGGTTGACTCTTTAGAGCATTTTTGGAGGTGGAGGCCTTACCGGTCGGCCAAAGCTTCAGGCTTCGAGAGGCGCGCCAAGCGGTTCTTCTTGCGACGGCGCCGGCGCGGCGGAGAGAACAATATGAAGTTGTATAGAGCCGGACATGGGTCGTCGCTCGCGCGTCTTATCCGGCTTCGAGTGACTTGCGCTCTCGCGACGGCGGTATGCGGGAAGGCGGGGAGCCACGCTAGTGATCGAGCGCACAGGACGAACCTAGTGTCGAGCGCATTGAGCGTGCGAGCGCGCTATACATCCGATGCGGTCAAAGGCGCCGACGCGGGTGTCGTAGCAGGGCAAAGCCCGTCGCAAGAAGCGTCGCCAGAAACCTGAAGCTGTGGCCCTGGCGTTAGGCGCACTCAGTGCTTTTTTATGCAGTTTTTTTAATTTTTTGGCGGTGCTGGATATTTTAAGCTGAAATAATAATCCTTATTGTCATTGTCACTATCCGAGTGCAACAGAACGGGATTTTCAGGATGGGACAGGATGGATTAAGTAGTAAAAACGTCGTGTCTGTATTTTTATTGAATTTGTCAACTTATATTATTTTTTTCGGCAATAGTTGGAGATTTTAAGTAGACATCGGCAGCAGCACGCGGCGTGCCCGCGTCCTTCCTCCACACACCGCCCGAAACTCTTTGACACCTTCTGTGACCTGTATAGCCTCGTTCCTGCCTTCGTCTCCACCCCGCAGGCAGAGAATATAAAGTATTACTACGTAAAGAAGCGACACTCACCTCCCCGCGCGAGTTTATCGTCCCCCGCGGTCCCCCGCAAGTTAGTGGTAAATCTGGTGGCAAACAGAGCTCGAGTACCACTCGTTCACTGCGCGCGTATTTTGTTTTTTGTTTTATTACGATACTGATTTTTAATTAATATGGTTCGTTTTTGTGGTGTTTATGGATGCATTGAAAACGGAGCAAAAAATAAAGAACGGCGATTTTTTTAATTTCCTGCTAATGAACTAAAGCAAGGCATTTTCTTTTATGTATTGGTTTAGGACGTCAACTGCAACTCTCAAACAGTTGTTTAACAGTTGGTAAGAATTTCAAAATTAAGTTGAAATTTTAAAAATTGAATGTTTTTGTGTGACCTTTCGAGCTGAGCAAATTTCAACATGTCCTAAAAAATGTGTATTTGTGCCCGAAGTACGGCGATAGGGGTCACCACCCATCACGTTGGGACGTAATATTTGTAGGTGAAACGCGGGTGTACCGAGTGTGGACTGTGACTTGCATTTCAAAGTTCACACTCGGAACACCTCTAACACCCCCTCGAGCATTTGATTCAAGTCGTGACGATGTATACATGTTTAATAAAAAAAATAATCCATGGGGAACCAGAACTAGGACCTAGGGATTAACCACGCTAAAATTTAGGAAGAGAATCATATAAGTTGCTGAATTATAATGTTGTCCCTCTCGATCGACGACGCTCACACGCTTGCTTGCTGCGTGTGCGGATAAGCCAGTGCGCGCGTGAGAGTGTAGGTAAATAACTTGAGCACTCAGTGGGTATGCCGCAGGCGTCCTCAGCACGAATTTGGAGGTCTATAGTACCCTCACCTCCCAGTATTTGCATTGGAGATTCATTGTAGGCCTTACATAGTGCGGCCAACCATTTTTTTCATATCGAACTGAGGAAGCAAATAAAATCACACATCCGTACAAAACAACAAGAGAAAAGTTCTTTAAAAATGTGTTCGCGTAATATGGAGAATATTTTAATCGTACTGATTATTAGAAAGCCCTATATACGAATTAAATCATATGGTCGACAACATTACGCCAACGTAGTCGTTTATTATGCCACTAACTCAACATTGTTCACCCAACGGTAGCAAAAGTTGCGGTAGGCCCATTATAGTAGAAGATCTGCACTAGACACGACCTTCACCCATCTGTTTAATGGATGAAAAGTATTTTATATCAATTTTAATATATTAGAATATATATCTCGAGTGGGTTGTCTAAAAAGTTCCTGGCAAGACTATGATTAATTAAAAATAGAAAAATGACTTTTTATTAAATATTGCACTCATGAGTATAACGAATAAATTTAATACCAACCAAAAGTATGAAGCCTATAGAATATACAAACGTTGGGTTGTTTATTTTTTGCCTGGCATAACTACTGAGTTGCCAGGTATAAACAGGTAAATCGATATAGTTATTTTCACCTATCTGTTTAATAAACAAATCTTATATCAAAATGAGCGCTAATTAATTGCGAATACGATGATATAGGGTTGTCTGTAAAAAATCTGGTATGAATGACGGTTGTCGAGTTTTGAAAGGTAAAAATTTTATGCGTGTGGAAATTTGTGACAAAGAGGTCCTTGCGATAGAAGAGGACGCAGCGTTGTAACGGAAGCGCGACGAGACCGCCCGATGAAAGAGAGCGCGTATGCTATTTATTCGTGCAACAGAGAAAAAAATATATATATATGCCTTTTTGTCATTAGTCACGCAATATTAATGTTCTTCTGGATATAAATATGACAGCGATAGATATGAAATTTTCTTGTTATTTCAAGAAAATAAATAAAAATGAACAAAGTTCACAGTAAATAAATTAAAATGAAATAGTAACACGTGTTCTCAATATTTTAGGTAAATAACTACTCCAAAATAATGCTCATTTTTTTTTTGTTTTGTCGACTGCCAGTGTCAAGTCAAATTCTGACATGGTTAGTTATTTACAGTGCTCTCAAAGTCATAATGGGTATAGAAATCTATAGCGGAGTGACCGGGCGTACCACGTGACCTTATTGACCGTATACAAAGTGTAAGGAAATATTAACTTTGCCAAACGTTGCCGAAGATTTGTATGCGCATTATAACTTTGGCAGCACTGTATACTATCAGACGCCACCGTTTGTTCATCATGCACGGTACAATTTAAAAAGAAAAAAAAAAAAAAAGAAAAAAATACGAATATTATTATATTTTAATGATATTTAATGGGATAAATTTTGCTTGGATGTAGATAATTTTTTTAGTGGGATTAGATAATAAATATGACATATTAACGGGAAGGAAGGCATTCTATAGCACGGACCTCTTTGTCACAAATTTCCACATGCATAAAATTTTCACCTTTCAAAACTCGACAACCGTCATTCATGCCACATTTTTTACAGACAACCCTATACCATCGTTTTCGCAATTAAATAGAGCTCATTTTGATATAAGATTCATTTATTACAAAGATAGGTGAAAGTAACTATATCGATTTACCTGTTTATACCTGGCAACCCAGTGGTTATGCCAAGAAAAAAATAGACAACCCAACGTTTGTATATCTATACTTTCGGTTGGTATTAAATTTATTCGTTAAACTCATGAGTGCAATATTTAATAAAAAGTCATTTTTAAATTTTTAATTAATCATAGTTTTGCCAGGAATTTTTTAGACAACCCACTCGAGATATATTTTCTAACATATTAAATTTGATATAAAATACTTTTCATCCATTAAACAGATGGGTGAAGGTCGTTTCTAGTTTGTATTTTTCAGGCAAAGTGGGCTCTATGGTGGCCATTGGTGGCCCACTAACTGACTAACCATAACACACGGATTGCCACGGTCGGAACGCCAACGGAAAATGCTACTAGAGAAATAATGTTGTACTATAGTACAACATTACTTAAAACTTGTTTACATGATAACGTGGTTTACAAAACACTCTTATGGCAATTAGATAAGAGATTTTTCTCATAGTTGTTTATATCGGGCTTATTTTTAGAAGTTGTTAAGTAATTTAGATAGTTGAAATGACAAAATTATTTTGGACGTCTGTTCTTATCTGTCTATTGTTTAATGATGTACCTATCTAGTTCACCTTGTTTATTTTTTATAAAAAAAAAATATTAAATGAAAATTTTCTTATTTGGAAAGAAAAAAAAACCGGCCAAGTGCGAGTCAGACTCGCGTACCTAGGGTTCCGTATTGTGGATGATAAATTTAATTTTGTAATTTTTTTCGTGAATTTCTCAACCGCTTTATTTTTCCTGTAATCTTTACATAAACACATATTACCGTGGTTATTTTCACATTTTTTGGTCCACCAGTTTTGGAGATAATATAGGCATACATATTTTTGGGGCTTTTTAAAGATAATTCAAAACCAGTGCCGGTAAATATAGTAAAAATATATATTTTTACAATCAGCGTTTTAATACCTACAATTTGATATCTATATTGTATTTTTATAAAATATTATTTTTATTTATTTTACTTCTTTATTTTATTTCTCATTTGTGTTCAATTTTTTTTAATCGCTATAGTTTTCCTGTAATTGGCCAGTTATAATCTATAATTGACAATTTTTTCATATTTTTCGGTCTACCAGTTTCGGAGATAAGGGGGGAAACATACATATTTTTGGCGTTTTTTAAAGATTTCTCGAAACCAGTGCCAGTAAATATAATAAAAGTATATATTTTATTTAACAATCAACTTTTTAGTATCTACAATTTGATATCCATATTGTTTTTTAAGATAATACTTTTTATTTTTCTCACTTTTGTTTTGGAAATATTTTGAACAATTTCAAATTTTTTATAATTTTTTTACATCACGATATGTGGGCAAATTAATGCAATTTTTGTGCCAAATTTCATGTCTTTATCTTTAACAGTGCTAAAGTTATGAGGCTGTGACATACGGACGGACGGACAGACAACGAAGTCTCACCATAAGGTTCCTTTTGTACCTTTTAGGTACTACGGAACCCTAAAAACAACGATTAAAGACATTTCATGATTTAAGAACAAAAGTTAATCTGAATTTACCTGATCCTAAGTAGATTCTTTGATTTTAGTACCTATGTATAAGTTCGATTTTTTCCTATGGCCAAAGTAACACAATGAGTTTATTTAATAAAACAAAAAAAAAGAAAGATGTGAGTGCTTGTAATTACATATTTATATACACACGAGTGAAAATTTTCACGTTTTGTTATATATATAACACTAATAAACACCCCTATGTACATAAATATATAATTACAAGCACTCCATCTTTAATTTTAGATCCAGCCAATTTGCAAAAGCAAACGAATGTAGAAAACATTTGTTTACCAAAAACGATCGTCAGTTGAAGCACATACGATCAACCGAAAATGCTCTCCACCGACACTTAAAAAGGAGTCTTTTGTATGGGGCGTGGGGGCAAACGGCAGCTCAACAAAGACTGGGGCTAGAAGAAAATTGAAAATGAGGATTCATATCCATAAACTGTTCACACTTGGATATATGGTGGTTACCCTTCTTACACAGTCTCCACCTAACCCTGATGGAAGCTCATCAAAACCCATTGGAGGATTTTCTCCTCGAGTTCACGCTGGGGTGCAGAAAAATAAGGGTAGGTGGACACTGATTCAGGGGACGACCCCAGAACCTGAACTTGATTTTCCAAAAATTCAATTAAGTCCTCAAATGTTGGAAGGTCCTTTTTCTGAATAACTAATCGTTTATCAAACTTGTCCTTCAAAACCTTATTAAGCTTTTGATTATTTATGTACCTATAGAAAAGTTAATTTTACTTTTTAATGCCATTGTATTTTCCAAAAGCGAGCTCAAGAAAGATTTCAATTAACCGCTGGTCCGAGTCCAAGTGACACAAAAATAAGGCTCAGGTACGGCATACGCCCGCATCGACTCCCACGGCTTTAACATCACGCAACGTTACGAAGTGATGAATAGACAAGTCTGGGAAACCCCATCATTTTTTAATTACGGAACCTAAGTATTTAAATTGTTGGTATTTTAGTGTTATCAATGAAAATTTCTATGTTGGTGGTGTCAGGTTTTCCGTCAAATATGCTAGCCATGTGCTCAGTCTTCTTTCTGCTGATTTTACGACTTCTTCGAGGGCTTTTGTCCAAAGATTGTAAGTATTTTGGAGTTCTTTTGCTTGTTCGCATCGTCTACGTATAAGATAGAGATTGAGAAAATATAGGCAGATGGTTCATGTTGACGTCAAATAACAGAGGGCTTAGTGCAGAGCCCTGGTGCACTCCAACTTTTCACATGTGCCTACTGGGATGGCTACCTTTGTAGTTATGTTTTAATACATGTCCTGGATAAGTAGTATGTAATTTTCAGGATCTGCCTGCTCTCTTAGTGCCTCCCATATCAGTTCACGGGGTACGTGTCAAAAGTCTTTTCAAGGTCAATGAAGATCATATTATGTAGGTTCGCCTGGTTAGCCATTGACTTTTCCAGTAGTATTCGAACGGTTTGGATTGCATACTACCTCTGTCTTCGACATAGCCACATTGATTTCTAGTTCATAGAGAAACTACCCCTAAAGAAGTGCAATGATACTTGGTTTGTTCGAAATAAATGCCGCCAACTTTCAATACTGATTGGCTCCACGCAGTGATAGAGAATCTCCGTTAAGTGGGATAAAGATGCATAAAGTCAAGTCTATGCAAAACACTGATGGTTGGCGAAATCGGACAGTACAGCATTACACTTCCCGGCTAGCTGTTCAATGTCTACTATCTACGAGTATATTGATCAAGTATTAGACAATATGAAACGTTCATTTGAAGTTGTGCATTTGACCTTATATGGACCCTTATACTCGTAGAATACGTTCTGAAATACGATCTTTGCTAAGGAGTGTTGAATATTCCTATGATACATAGATGGCTTAAGAAAAAAAAAGAAAAAGTTATCTTCTAGTTAAATGTCAAAGTTAGTGCACATAGCAACTCATGTACTTATCGAGCAGTAACTTATCGGAATAACAGTGAGCTCTAAAATAAGGTTAACGGAAGCGTGTTGCACGTTGCCACATTTATAAATAAATGATGTGCCCACGAGACAGATTTATCTGACACTACTCACGGGTCAATGCGTTTGTTTACTATGTAACTTTATTATTGTGAACGCAGAATGAACCCAAAGGGTGTTTCGAAATCGTATTGGTAAACAAAACAATAATTAGGTCAAAATAACGATAATTATAGGCTTGGTACATGTTAAGTTTGCTTAAGCTGGTGAAAAATAGTAAAGCTGATTCTGAAGGCTTTAACCTTGGTTTTAGTGCTGTCAAAACTGAAATTTTTCTAAAGTTCATGTTCCTTATATAGCTTTGACAGCACTAAAACTAAAATTAAAGCCTCCTCATTAATAAAATTATCTTAATGAGCTCGTTACCTTTTCTGTAACGATTTTAATCAACAAATTACGAAGATGATAAGTCCAAAGTTGTTTACTTACGAAGCCCAAACTTGGTGTGTTAAAGCTCAGCTCCGCTTTACTCGTCGTCCTACCTATTTTAAGCTTTTTGTTAAAGGACATTCGTAATTTTTTGAAAATATTTAGTCATGCCTACATCTACTCTTATCTCGCTTTTTCTTTAAAATTACACATTTTGTTTGCTTTTTCGCGAAAAAGAAAGCTCATTAAAATAATTGTGTCGATTACCTTTTCTATTAAGAGCGGTTTCGCAGCCAGATTGTGAAAAACTCGCCTTTTTCTAATAAATCGAAAACTTAAATTCAAAATTTACGCAATGTTTATTCAACAAAACCTTATTACTTATGTATTGTGTATGTTGCCATCGCAAAGTTTTCATTAAGTTAATACTGTTCTGTAAATAAGTATTTCAAAAATGTTTTCATTTCAAAATTTGAAATTCTTTTTTACTGAAACCAAGGTCCAATATTGCTTACCCGCTTATGTTTCATCCGTGTAAAATATGTAGCCATACATATCCCTAAACTGAATAGATTTTATATGCATTTTGTTGTAAAGGGAAGTTGCGACTTTGTGGATCTCTTATTGTAAGCTACATAATGCTATAGTATCGCGTGTTTAACTTGGTCATACGTAATAGATTTTTGGTGTGTTTTTTTTTATTTAAAAATAATAATCATTAATAGGTATTTTATATTATTAGCTACTTTTGACACCCCATAGCTAATTTCCTTTTGGAGCTACGAAGTTGCAATTTTGTGCCGATGTTACGGTCCCCACATCCCACAAGTCTAAATATCCTATATTTAGGGTCAATCCTAAATTTCATAAATAAAACTTAGACAGTGCTTGTGACATTCACGTCCAAAAATCACTATTTTTATCACTGACTGACTCACTCATATAAAACCTAAACCACTTCCACTTCTGACTTAGAAACTTTAAATTTGGCATAAAGGTAGGTCGTTGAGCGTTGACAAAGGGAACAATCTGAAAACTACTTAAATCGAATTTTTTGTAACAAAATAATACTTAAATAACATTAAAAACCTACCTACAAAATAAAACTTGCCTAAAACAAAACACTAACCTAAAACCCTTATAAAACCTATACCTAATAAAAATAAACTAAACTAAATTTACTATTGAAGTTATATACGACCAAGTTAATATATAGAGATTAATTATTAAACTTTAATGGATCTCATAACTAAAAGTGTCAAGTTAAGTTGGACGCGTACGTGGATTAAAATTTGTGATTTAAACGATGTGTACGGAACTCTCGTTGCATGAGTCTAATTATCCAACCAAAAAAATAAACGTGAAAAAGGGGCCGAGATCACTACAAAGGCAGAGAAAGATTGTCGGCTTCACCGAAAAAAGAATTGGGATCAAATTGAGTACCGAGGTTTATGGAGGTTCCTTCAGTCATAATTGTAATAATGTTTTAAGGTTCTGTATTACATATTCAGTAGCAAGGATCTTTCAAGGAAAGGAACAAACTTACTTTTAAAACAAGTGAAGAACGTTGCACATTATTGGAGTATGACTGAAGGAACCTCCATAAACCTCGGTATCCAATTTGATCTCAATTCTTTTTCCGGTGAATTCGACGATGCTTCACTGCTTTGTACTGAAATCGGCCCCTTTTTCACATTTATGTTTTGGTGGTATTTACAATATCAGAATCAGACTGTCACCGCGCCACCGGCCGTCCCGTCCGTCTCGTCCGTCCTTGTCGCTACGAAAGACGTGCGACGACGGCGCCGCGGCGGCGGCGCACATACGGCAAAATGGCATATTAAGGGGTCAAAAATATTTTACTACTTTTAATAAAATTTTCTACTTAGTACATAGCTTTAGGTACATGTTTTAAAAAGAAAATAGTCGTAGCATATGTTTTTCATTTCTGTAAATTTTTTGTCAAATTTCTAAACAATATAAGACAGTCGCAATTCACAGTGCCTGTGTGTTCGCTCATAACTTCCAAATTCTTAAATTGATTTCAATGCGGTTTTCACTTTAATTTAGAACATTTTATAAAAAGGTCTGTATGTATAACACACTCTAGCTTTTGTTTGTGGATTCTCCTGCCTAGATATCATTTTTATGACTGACTTGACAAACGAAGCTCATTCTGAGTACCTGTGAACAAATGCACATATTTAAAAAAAGGATCATTTGGGATAGCTAGATTTAAATGGACATATTATTAAAAGATGAATCTATAAGATAAACAAGGATACAAGGAGAAACTAAGTGAAAATTTTTAATTTCAAACTTAAAAGTGGTCATTACTTACTTAACATGATAAATGTTTTTTTAGTATATTTGTAGGTTTAAAAATTTATTTACTCATATTTATTTATTTGTACATACCTGATGCTGTAGTTTCGATGTTAAAAAGCACCAAAAAGTACGTCAGAATGATCAAAAACACGACTTTAAGTCATGAAGTTTTGGTGGCAAAATTATTTAGTACATGATTGATCGAGTACCTGGGAGGCGCTTGGCACCTCTTTTCTTAGAATTATATATGAAATATGGATTGAGTCAAACGTATCAATAATATGATGTCATTAACATCTATTCCGGTTTGTGTTACATTTATTGTAAAAAAATATTGTTGTCCTCCTATGGTATTTTGCCGAATGTGCGGCGGCGGCCTGGACCCGCGGCGTCATAGTAGGTTTTTAAATGTTTTCCAGCTCGATTGTTGTGCAAAGCTTGTTTTTTTTTTGTAGGTTTTGATATGTAGATTCCAAATATCTTAGGTATCATTTTTTCCTACTATATTTTTTTTTTTAGTTCTTTCAAATGTAAAGTATTCTGTTTTAACGATAAAAGCTTTGAAAAAGAAAATAAATAAATAAACAAACTAACACACGCACTATGTTAAAAATAAGCAGCCGAGGTTAATCTTTGCATATACCTACCAAGATTAGATTAATTTTTGTTTTAAAATCTACTCTATTGAAACGAGCGGTCGGCTTGGCTACATGGAGTTTTGATCATTGGTCTCTATTTTTAAAAGTTTGTCGTTATGAAATTACTTTACGCCCTTGGGCGTAATTGGATTTTCATACATTTATTCCTGTCCTAGGGCAAAAATTAAGGGAAAAAAAAAGGGAAAACAAACCCTTGCCGAATTAGTTTGAGAAAAAATAACGCAGTACTGTGATGGAAATCTGTAGTCTCTGCCTATCTCTCTGGGAAACAAGTGTGAGTATATGTATGTATGTACTGTAAATAAAAATAAACTATAATGCCTTTTAAAATAACTTTTATGCACTTATTATTTTTGGGGTAAATATAACACAGTCCAAGTAAAGATCCTCTTACACATCTGTATTAGGTCAGTCAAGAACTGACTGTCAGGTGATACATGATACAGTCTGGAAATTTTTTTAACACCTGTTAAAAGAAAAAGAACTCAATTTCCTCTTATTTTGATGGTAAATTCGTATTTCTTGATCCAAAAAACATATAATTTGTCATATTGGTCAACAGTGTGCAATGAATATTGAGGTAGTCAGTACAAGGCCGTCATAATGGACGCGATGCTAAAATCACCGAAAAAAATACGGAGAAAAAAATGGCACCTAAGATATTTTGAATCTATAGATGGAAATCTCAATTGGCGTAAGGCACAAAATGCTAAAATAGGATTTTTACATCATATCGTACTGGAATTTACGTTCTATCGATTGGTATATTTGAGATTTTGCTATGTCTTCAAACAACGCCAAAATCGACGACAGAAAAAAAGATGTAAAGGACAATTTACTCTATTTCCTTACCAAAATGTGAGGTAAGGAACACACATTTGAAATTCAAGATAATTTTGAGTTTTAAGTAACACCCTTTTTGACTAAGCCTTTTACGACCTGACGTCTGAAAGCAAATTTGTCATAATATGGACGACAATTGGTGTAAAGATCGAACGTGTGTTTTGGTTGTCTTTTATGAGTTTTTCTGATATAAAATGTAAATTTGACATCGTGGTCTTAAAGCAAATTTTAGTGTTTGTTGTCCTTTACAAACTTCCAAACTAGATGCTGTATCAAAAATTAAAGGGATAATAATATCGGTTTTTTCAGTTACTCTCGTAATTTTATCATACAGGGACAAAAACGATGACGGTTGATTCCCCACAGCACACAAGGAAGTCTCCACAAAGCAGATACCATCTTCATCTATTATGAAGAACCAAGGAAGAAGAAACGGAAAATTAAGACCAAAAACAGTGCTAAAGCAATACCAGTAGTACCTGTAAGAGAACAAATCAAAAAGCCAAATAAACATAAATTGCGAAAAATACATAAAGATGCTGGCAAAGCGTATGAAACAAGATCAGGAACTCTAAAAGACGAAAAATCTGTTAAGGATAACCCTTGCATACAAGGTAAGTGTTCAAGACACTGCTTTGAAATAACGGACGAAAAAAGAAAAATATTTTTTGAATATTTCTGGAGTCTTGATCCACACCGTAGGCGAGACTGGATCGTGAGATGTGCATAACCATGCCCTATTAAAAGCTGAAAGAACCAAGACCAAGACAACAGTTGAAGGAATACTACATATGAATATTTCATAAATTACGGTGAGGGTTTCCAACAAGTATGCCTAAAATTTCTGTTGAAAACTTTAGACATCACCCAAAAATACATCCTGTACACACTTAGTATAAGTCATATGAAGGAATGGCAAGTAAAGACATATTAAAGGCAAAGTAAAGGCATCCTAATGTTCCTGAAAAATATAACCCTGAAGCAAAATCCTATGCGAAGTCTTTCATCGAGACACTTCCTGCAATTCCTTTGCATTATTGTAGAAAAACAATACTCAATTGTATGTGCCACAGGAATTCAAAAATGTATTAAATTTATACAGAACTTACTTTAAAAGCTGTGAAGAAATGAAGGTGCAGAAACTAAGTGAAAAGCTGTTTGTTGCTATATTAAAAAATTATTACAACATCAGTTTCCACGTACCAAAAAAAAACAAATGTGCAATTTGTGTCAAATACAAAGAAAAGGGTGATGACCTATCAGAAAAAGAGAAACTAGAAAAAAGCAACCATCTTGAAGAAAAAAAAGCTACCTATCAAAGATTCGAAATACACCAGAACATTCACGAGAAACAATCATTGCATCATTCGATCTACAAAAAGTATGCTTTTATATTATTCTACGAAATATGCTATTTATAATTTCACGGTATATGAAAAGGATTTTGCTATACTTGGGGAGAAAGTGACGGTAAGCGCGGTGCAACCGAAACTGGAACTTGTCTTTTCAAGTACTTCCAAGAATTGGATAAACGCGGAATAAAACATATTTTACTGTATTGCAATTCATGTACAGGCCAAAATAAAAACAAAGTGGTTTTATCTATACTGCACCATTTCGTGAAGACATCGAACAATATCGAAGTGATACAAATTAATTATTTGCTACCCGGGCATACACATATGCCCGTCGATTCTATGCACTCGGTTATTGAAGGCGAAGTGAAGAAACTCATTTTGTGGGCTCTAAGCCAATGGGCAACATACATGGAATCAGCTAGGAAAAATCCAGAACCATACCATGTAAATGCTTTAGACCACATTGAATTTATGAATTGGAAATCACTAGCTTCAAAAACAATGAAGAACGAGAAATGACTAATGTTGAGCAAGAGGAGGAAGAGATAAATATTGTGCAAGCATACCAAAAGCGACTTCCAATTAGAATTGCAAAATATAACGATCTCAAAAAATTATGCGACAATTGCGTGGTTCCTAAGCGGTTCATAAAGGATTATTTGAAATTACCAAATTTGATAAGTGTGCCAGATAATCTCCTTAATACAGACGGAGAAGACGAAAAAGTTGAGGAAAAATGAAATCAAATTATTATTTTTGACAAAAACAAGGATACATGAAAATTGATTTACCCCAAATACGTATAACTCAAGGTCTCAACAACTGTGTTCCTATATACTAAAAATGGTGATTGATTATATTGTTTTATTATGAAAATTAAGCAGTTATAGTCTGCCTACTTTGTGTTTTTGGCTGGCAAAATATTTTCTGTTTGGTTTTTTGCAAGTAACTGTTGAGTTTTTATTAAAATTATTAATTAATAAAAGGTAAATAAAAGTGTTTCGTTGTTTATTTACACGCAATTCTTGAGCTGATGATGCTGTCAAACTCAAACGATTCATTTTGCACTTGTATTTACATCAAAAAGCCTCTGAATCTTGATTAAAAATTTGGGTCGTAAGGGATAATTTTTTGAAAACAGCCAGGTTTTAAAAGACATGTATCTCGGTAAATGAGAAGAAGATAATTATTTTAACATTTGCGCTAGAAAGAGTTCAAAAAATTACGAATAATCTTCTTTGACGTTTTTCAAATGAAACCATTATCTAAAAAAATACGTTCAGTTTTTAGAAGTAAATTTGGTTTTTTGCCGATCCTGTAAAGTAGTGTTTTGCTCCTTACGACAATTGAGATTTCCAGCGACGAATTATATTAAAATCTACAATATAAAACAAAAATATCAAACTTGGCACATCAATCGAGCTGGACCTATATTTTATAACATTTCAATCCTTACTATCACGGCGCGGCGGCCGTCGCGGTGGCGCTTCGGGACGATAACAACATGTTTTCATGCAATGCGATATTCCATACCTAATTTTAGTTATTAATTTCAAAGTTTATTTTTGTTTCTTATCTGTTGAATGTGGCCTCCCTGTATCATCCAGACGTTCCATGTAAATAGATAGACATCAGTTAGGTCACTGAGTACTTTCCTAGTTCATTTTGTACGAGTAATATCTATTTAGGTATTGTATTCTTGGAAGCTCTATAATTGTGTAATTTAGATGCAACAACTTTTGCGAATATTTCTTTATTCTTTACATAACAGAAACAAAATGACAGAAAAAAAATATATGCACATTGCCGAGCTTATAATAACAAATTTCTTTCAGCAAAACCATCTTGATACGAAAAGATAAAAACAAAATGTTATATCGAAAAAAAAAATACCTGCATGGAATAATAAGTGTATATTTATAAATATGTTACGGGCCAAATCCAATTTTAGGACAAACTAGTTTGGCCTTAGTCAAGGTGGTTCTTTTGTTATTAAAAAAAACAGCCAAGTGCGAGTCGGACTCGCGCACGAAGGGTTCCGTAACATTATCTATAAAAACGGCAAAAAAAAAATTCTGTTATATGGGAGCCCCCTTAAATATTTATTTTATTCTGTTTTTTAGTATTTGTTGTTATAGCTGCAACAGAAATACATCATCTGTGAAAATTTCAACTGTCTAGCTATCACGGTTCATGAGATACAGCCTGGTGACAGACGGACAGACGGACAGACAGACGGACAGCGGAGTCTTAGTAATCAGGAAGGTTATGTATGGTGTTTGACTCGCAATACCTAACCTTCTAACCTCACCAACCGGCTATGGCCGTAGCCGGACAGTGTAATCAGGACAGGCTCAGTAAAAATCAGGGTACTACTACACTACTAGCTTTTGCCCGCCGCTTCACCCTTTGATTTAGTTTTTGTATAGTCCTTTAGAATCTGGCAATATTGTTTGAACCCTTCATTTTAAATCACGTATTTGACTGTGGTTTCGAGTGTTTTTGTTGCACTTGTTTGATCCCCAGGTAAAGTCTCTTTGGCGAGTCCGAACGCCATGCCGAGCCGCATTTCCGAACGAAACTATTTCTTGTTCTCTGAATTGATCCTGTGATAAATTGTCTAGCCGAAGACCGAGCCGTGTTTCCGTATAATATTTCCATAGAGCATATGTAATTCCATGGGATTTTGAATGAAGAAAGTTTGTGATTGGTGGCAATGGATAGGTAATGAGCTATAGAATCGTGTACTAGGTGTTTAGTCTCATAGTTTGCCTTAGCCAATGTATGACGTCATCATTAATTTGTCTGGAAATTTTGTTTTGTTTTTCTGAAACTGATTTAGGAGCTAATTAAAAAAAAATAGATAAATAGAAAACATTCTAGCACCAAAGTAAAGTGGTTTTTGTTGGCCTGTAATAGTTCCTATATAATTTTTTGAGTCTTTTGATTTGTCCTTTTTAAAACATTTATAATCCATGGCAACTAGGACATTTTCATAAACTTTTTTTTTCAAGATCCATTTCGTTATTTTCATGTTTTTTTACTACTCATGTGACTTGCCACTGCTTTTCCAGCAAAAAGTTCCAGCACTGGTCTTGAGAGGTTTAAGGCCCTTACCATTGCCAAATGGGTACTTTCTAAAGCCTACTCCTCGTTTATGGCCAAACCAAAAATAATGAAAAAATCTATTATGAATAATCAACTCTTAGACAACATATGCAACAGTTTTCTTTTTCATACCACCAAAACTTCTACATGAATTTTTTTTTTTACTGAATTGTGTTTTTTGACCTCAAATTCCCTACTGCTCCTGAGTTGCTTGGCCGATTGAATTCATCTATGCTTTGATAAATAGATAAACTTTATAGCTATAAACATAACATAAGATTATTCAATCGAGTAATCACGTCCAAGTGAAAAGTATAATTTTTGCATTGCGCGCTGATATGAACGTTATTTCAATGTCGTTTCCGTTGATATTCGTAGTGACAAATATCGAGCTGCTAATTTGGCGAAGGTAATCGCCTTAATGGAACTCCTCAACTACGTAATTTGGTGGCGTTTTGTGATACTCTTTCAAGTCGTCTTGGGGAAGTGGTTGACAGAAAATGCCGACCGCTGTCTGATCATAACTCAGACCAATCATAATCATAATCGTTTATTTGTAAACATAGGTAATTACATAAGTATGTGACAATAATAAGCATTTCAGGATGCACTATGTTTTGCTTGAGAAGAATATGGTTCATTAAAAAACGTTATAAAATATCTAAACAACGAACTTAGCTTCAAAATTATAAAATCAAAAAAATATTTAAAAAAAAGGAAGAAACCTGTCAGCAAACATCAAATAAATTAATAGTACCTAACACTCTAGTCAACGCAAAAAAGTTAAAAACGATTTAAATTATAATTGTATTTCAACAAATTCCGAAAGTTTGTAATAGTCAGTAATTTTTGTTTTAATTGTAACAAGTCTAGTTGTTTGATCGCCTCAGATAATTTATTATACATGATTGGGCCCAAACTAACGACTAATAAAGCTGTGTTATACTTTTCATGATATGACTTATCCCCATTTCGCAATTGCCTATTGTGTACATGACAAATTTTTCGGGAAAGATCAGGGTTTGTTGTAACGAACAGTGCTACCCCGTAAATAAACATACATGAAAATATTAGCAGCTTCGTTTCCTCGAAATGAGGTTAACAAGTCTCCTTAGCTTGCAATCCACACATAGCTCAGATGCAGTGATTTTGAGCCCTGAACACTAAGTCCTTGCCTGTGGAGTTGCCCCAAAATATTATGCCGTACCGAAGTATTGAGGACCCATATCCGTGGTAGGCTGAGAGCAATGCTTGGTTATTTACAATTTTTGTAATTTTTTTATATATGGCATATGATAACTTATTAAATTTTTTGAAGAGGGTTTCAATTTGCAGTTTCCAAGTCAATCCATTATCAATTAATAGACCGAGGAATTTAGTAGTAACAACAGACTCTATGATACTATCCTGATGATTTGGTAAAATTCACTGATAGTGTGT
This sequence comes from Ypsolopha sequella, assembly GCA_934047225.1. Taxonomy (NCBI): domain Eukaryota; kingdom Metazoa; phylum Arthropoda; class Insecta; order Lepidoptera; family Ypsolophidae; genus Ypsolopha; species Ypsolopha sequella. The sequence continues at coordinate 23,231,958 of OW203984.1, read as the reverse complement.
GTTTTATTTTTTCAATATTAATTATAAGTTTATCTTTATTAAGCCATTCTATAAAATTGTATTCAAACAAAGTATCATTAAATTCCCTCTATTTTATTTCGATGTCATCAGCAAATAACACCACGGGGTATTTTACATTTCTAGGCATGTCAGTAATATAGATGAGATCTAATTCGATATAGATGAGTTTTATATAGATGATGAATTTGATAGTATTATTAGTATTTATTATTTATTTATTATTATTTATTTCCATAAAATTTGTATAACATTACAGATATCCATTGCGCTATACAAATGAAAACAGACATAGAATCAGAAGTAAGAAAAACCTGAACTGTTTGTTGGATATCAGAAGAGTTATGTTTGTTATGAAACCTTTTTCATCCAATGACAACCAGGGTCTGATGATAAGGGGCTTATCATGGACTGACTGACAGACAACGTATCGTCTATTATAAACTGCTGACGATAGAAACTTGAATGTCAATCTCTAGTCTATTTACTAATTGTCCACGACACATTCGGCCACACACAGCACAACGGACCGTCTTCAATTTACAGGATCTTCGAATGGAAACTCTCCGTCACCCATCTGACTATCCAGAACTTCCTTATTCGTAAAATATTTCACAAGGGACATATTATAAATCTGATAATTTTTCTCCCCGAATATGTGTAGCAGAAAAGCGCATCGACAATAAAGCCCAAAACATCGAAGGTTTTGGTTTTACCGGAAATTTGGTCGTATCCTGGAAAAATGGCGGCCTATCCTTTTATATTTTATACATGGTATATTTTCTCTTCCGCCATTTCTCTGGAGATTCCCGAGATTAATGTGACGTCACGATCTCGTCCCGGACGATTACCTTGAGCAACTGTTTTTAATGCAGCCTCTGTGTTATGTTTTATATAAATTATAATGTGAATGAAAGTCACTAGTTCGAGGAGAATGTTCGGTGTATTTTTCCCGTGGATTTTCCTTATGGACTTTTTTCATTTTAAAAATCGCAAAAAATCTGCAGGTCCACTTACCTATTACAATCATGATTTGCGAAAAGTGATCATGTGCAATTTCCCACAATAGTACATCAAAAGGCACTATTTTAAAGACCATGTCAAAATGACAATTTAGCTACAAATGCTCTAGAAATTGCCTTGACGAACATATTGGCTTACCTCGAGTTTAAGTAACCTATGGCTTGTCAAACGAAATTATGTGTGCTTTTTGCATCAACTTTGCTTTTTGTGCCAGTCAAAGAAAAATGTGAATAAAACTAAGATGAAGGCCTTACTAACAATATTGCCTTACAAGATAATCTTTATTAAACCATTTACTTTTATATTTTCTCGTGCCCGAAGGGATCGATCCCTGCTTATCACTGTACATAATAGGACCATCGCCGTAATCAGAATTTATGGGATAACGGAACCAATTTCAACATAATTGGAAAAAACGAGTTCTACGGTGGCGCCCTATTTTAATAAAAGACGACAATATTTATGGGGTTAATTCGCATGAAATACACGTCTGTATCGATTTTATAATTTTAAGCCATTTAAAATCCAGCGAACAAGGGAAATTAGGTAAATATGTATGTTACAGACCGGTTAATTTGCTTTTTTTATTATAAATAATTAAATTATAAACTTATATCAGATAATATATACAGAATGCTCTGAAATTCAACCTTTTCCTTGAAAGGAGTTATACTAGAGATCATTTTCAACAGATTAAGTCCTATCAACTAGGGGTCGAAAATAAATGGTCTCCGAGTAACGAAGGTTTTTAAGATATTTTTCAAACTTTCAGACTGGTAACGAAAAACAAATTATTCAAAAATAATGATTCCTCTCTCGGCACTTATTTGTTATTTTTCTGATTAATGATAAATGAGTGATCATTTATGAAAAATAAACATGCCCAGAATTCCCATAATCTCAGAAGTAAAAGGTCTTAAGTGGAAAGAAAACCATATTTATTTTCTAATTTTTGAAATATCGACGTGTTTTACTTGAAAAAAAAAACATTTTTGACCCCTAATTGTTAGGCATTATTTGTTGGGAATGATCTCTAGTATAACCTCTTTCAAGGAATAGGTCGAATTTCAGAGCAGCCTGTATATCATTATATCAGAGTGTATTACAAACTAGAAAAGATGAATTAGAAATTTTCAAGTGAGACAAATATTAAAAAAAAATCCTCTGTCCAGGCATTGAACTCTGGCTTTCTTGAAATTTGTTACTTTTAGTTATTTACAAACATGAAATTTAGGTATTTTGGTTTAAAATTGAGAATGATGTAATTTAGCGTTTTCATAAAAGTACCCTTTATCTTGCATAACGTAAGACTCCAGTGGCGTGCATAGAACTTTTTTCCGGAAAAGCAACCAGAAGGTCAAGTTTGACAATTAAAAAAAGAAAAAATTTAAGAACACTGAAAAAAAAAATTTGTATGAAAATGTTCACTCTAGGGTAGGCAGTGCCTACCCTGGCGTCATACAAGCTTTTTTTTTCAAAGTGTTATTTAAATTTTTTCATATTTTTTCAATTGTCAAACTTGACCTTCTGGTTGCTTTTCCGGAAAAAAGTTCTATGCACGCCACTGGAGTCTTACGTTATGCAAGATAAAGGGTACTTTTATGAAAACGCTAAATTACATCATTCTCAATTTTAAACCAAAATACCTAAATTTCATGTTTGTAGATAGTTGCATAAGACGTAAAATTGTTTAAATTCACAATTCGCTTAGATTAAATTTCGAAATCCATTTTGTGATTTAGGTTTAATAACCCGTATTTTAGAACTTGTTGCCTCTAAAACCTCATGATGAATATTTTTACGAAATAGCTGCAACTTCCAGTTGTCTTCGTGTGATGTCACTTGAGAAATATCTGTTTAGAAATGTGTCCTTCGCTATCAAGATAAATTTATAATAATTTGCTTCCGACTGATTTGACAGCTGGATGACAGATGAGTAGACAGATAGAGACAGACCACTTTTTTATAAGCATTCATTTATAAGCAATCACACATCACATCAATGTCTAAAATTAACAAGTGACGTCATATCGGAAAATTCTTTAAAAAATCATAAAAAATAATGGTTAATTTATATACCAAAATAATGAAAACTATGTCCAAAAATCTTTTAGAAACTAAGCTATGGGAATGAGAGATTTTTTTGGTAGAAAAGCTCTACTGAAACGACTTCCACGAGTTAGCAGACTAAAAATATTGTTTTGTCAGAAAATAAGTGTTTCCCGCCCTCGAGGCACCTACACGATCATCAATCACAACAGGAGGAAATATTTCAAGCGGCCACTCAGCTTGTCTGACGGAATAACTGCTTTCGGATGAGTTGTTGTCAGGAAATGGGATGAAAGAGACTTTGTAAAAATAGGCGGACGGTTACTTAGGTGCTTGTTCTAAGGGTGCTTGAATTTTTTATATTTTTTGCAATATTCTTACGCGTGGCCATGACCTTGTCTGATTTTAAAGGTCGATAAGTTCTACGATGAAGCGTGAAGTACCTAAAAAGAAGAGCAACCACTCTCCCAGGTACAGCTTGCTATGACGTCATGCCAGAGCACGACGAGTCGTTGACGTCATGGTTTCGTCATAAGGGATGTAGTGAAAGGATTTGTCAGTTAGTTATATGTTTTGGTCTATTGTCCAGTAGCCTAAGCATGAAAAAATCTCCGTATCGTTGCGTTTGAAAACTTAGGGCGCCATACGTAGCTGTTAGTTCCGCTACTGTCCGCTTGGAGCGGTTTCCCAGATTCCATACGATTTTGATGTAGTTTGAAACGCAACTAAACGGAGACGTTTTCATGCTTAGGTTACAGGCGTATTTAGAGTAATCAGTAGTTGAATAGCTCAGTTTACACCACTCGGGAGGCTCCTTTTATGAACATAAGATAATTTCACAGAAGGATTTTTTATAGTTATTTACTGGTTCGAATCCTGGCCCGGGGAATTTTTACAAATTTTTGTCTTTGGATTTGTTTCTAATTGATATTTTCGAGTTTGTTATGCACTCTAATAATATTTTAATTATTTAGTTATTTCGTTATAGTGGCGTCATCTATATTTTGGTAAATAAAAAGTTTTAATGCGAATTTAGTTGCAGCAATTGTATAACATATGGTGATACCTTCTTTGTGAAACGGGTTAGGTACTTTAATAACTGAAAATTGAAAAACCAAGTATAATAAATTCTATTAAAAAACTGTAAAAGAAAAGAGCTATGTCTGTCTGTACATTGATGATATTCCAAAAAAACTGAGATATTTTTTACTGCGGGATTACACTGTGGCCGCATTATCTTCTTCCACAGCTTTCTCACGACACCATGTACATAGTTAACAGCGTATTCTTAATACTGGTCAACAAAAATGGTCATTATGATTACCAACAAAATATGTTTTTGTTTTACTCCTGAATATATTTTTTTATTCCTATACAAAAATGTGTGCTGAATCCAAATCTGTAACCAGATTTTTTTCTATCAGCTCGTATCATTTAAAAAATCACGGGTTTGAACTATTTTTTGTGCGCTTTTCGGTTAGTACATTTTATGTTGTTGGTTTTTCGGTTTTAATCTTAATTTCATGAAGCATTTCAGTGATCTCTAGAGGTGATTCTGCATTATGCGGACGTGAGACAGGTAGGTAGCTAAAAAGTGAATACTTAGAAAAATAAGGGACAACCTGATATATAATCTTTATATTGATGTTTCTTCAGCGTCACAAAGTGCTTCACATTGCTACAAAACATTTTTGGAAAAGTTCCAATTTTGTCCGTCTGAACGATGGTGGCGCTGCACTGTAAAAACTTAACAATGCATAATCAGTACCTTTTAATGTGGTTTCAGTAATTTAGCCTATTTTCATTCTGTTTAAGACTGTTGTAAACAATAACATAGGTATTGCAAGTTATTTACAGAGATCAATATTTGTCGATCTATTTAGAAAATGAAGTCCCTCAATAATATTTACCAACTCGAAAATTTATCATTTCGACGTCATTATCAAATTATTTGGGTTCATAAGTTTAATTTTAAACAAAAGGTAAACACATCAGTTACCAAGCTCAGTTTGAGTTCGAATTTTCCAGTTCCAGGCATGCAACGTATGTCGGAAGAATACATGGCTAAAGGTACAAATTAAATTAAAAAATCGATCAGTAAACCTTATTTTATTTTATTGTTTCACAAATAATGTTAGTCACCTAAACCGATAGTGTATGTACAACACCGATGTTACCGTTATAATAATAGAGACAAAATAATAAGAATGATAAGAAAATTTGGTGAGGTCAGAAGTAGCAAAAATACATTCGATACAATGAAATGACTGACACTTATGTTTACCTGAGTTATCAAAAATACATTCGATACAATGAAATGACTGACACTTATGTTTACCTGAGTTATCAAAAATACATTCGATACAATGAAATGACTGACACTTATGTTTACCTGAGTTATCAAAAATACATTCGATACAATGAAATGACTGACACTTATGTTTACCTGAGTTATCAAAAATACATTCGATACAATGAAATGACTGACACTTATGTTTACCTGAGTTATCAAAAATACATTCGATACAATGAAATGACTGACACTTATGTTTACCTGAGTTATCAAAATGTTACTTATGAAACCCTAGGTTATTTAATCAATCTCTATTATGAACATGTCATAGTGTTTTTTTTAGCTTTAGGTTAAAATCAAAAACCTGCGGAAAAATATCATTTTTTGCTTTGATATTTCTAGGTTAACAATATTTAACGCAATTGCACATTAATTTGTAATTAAAACAATATTAAAAAGTAAATCAAAACTTTTCGATGCTTTGTCGGATTTGTAAAAGAATAAAAAGCAAATGCACAAAACTTTTAGTAACGTGTTTTTTTTTCAACTGGTAGGTAAGGAATATAATCAAAAAAAGCATTAAACATTATTTAAAACTTGTTGTTCAATATAATATTTACGAGAACAAGGAAAAGGTTCAAGTAAAATATTTACGAGTACAGAAAAAGGTTCAATTACAATATTTACGAGTACAGAAAAAGGTTCAATTACAATATTTACGTATACGAAAAAGGGATCCTCTGTTTGCAAACTGTTTGTTCTTTTTAATTAATACTTATTTATTCACAAATCTTATTTGAATTCTTATTAAAAGTTCACCAAGATGAGTAATAAAAATATTAAACGCACATAAAATTGGCTGATAGTATGCAGCAATAATACACAAAAGTATTGTTTTGCTACAACACCATTTTCAAACAAGAGCATAAAATATGAAAAATGTTATTTGTCACACAAAAGTTGACCTGAACTTCCGCATTTCGCTCACAAAAAACTCCATTATAGACCTTATAACTTGGACTTTTCTTTTGTGCGGTTACAAAGGTTCACATATTGAGTCGACGAAGTTGGTGGGTTTGGTCGAAAACAAAAAAGTAAGTTTCGCGGAGCGTACGATCACTGGGTTGGATATGCGGGTTCCATCCGCTTGACGCTCTCTTTTATCGCTTTTTGTTGAGCTTGTTATCTATATCTTTTTTTTTAAAGACGAGCGTTTTAGGTTTTAGCACAATCGTTGCCACAGACTCGTTGTGTTCGGACTATGGCGTAGCGGGTCTACAAAGTGGGGAAACTGTGGGATTGTAGCACTTGCTACGCCGCGCGCCGTAGCAAAACGTGGATGCGATCCTGGGAACCTTTTACTATTGATAATTATTTTTAGTACTATAATTTTATTTTACATAATTGCCGAATGCGGTTTGTTAATATCGTCTTATAAAAAATTATCTAGGTGTTATCTAATAAGTGGTTTTCGAAACCGTATTGCAAGGGAGCAGGTGAATTACAATGTAAATTAATCAAACACGTTGGATAATGGGATTTCTGAAGCTATTTCGGTAAAATCGCCAAAAATTTGCCAACAAATATGAAAAATTTTAAATTGTTCAAAATATTTCCAAAACAAAAGTGAGAATATGTAATAAAAAATATTATCCTAAAAAAACAATATGGTTATCAAATTGTAGACATTAAAAAGTTTATTGTTAAGATACGGACTTTTACTACATTTACTGGTACTGGTTTCGAGAAATCTTTAAAAAACCACAAAAATATGTATGTCTCCCCCCTTATCTTCGAAACTGATGGACCAAAAAATATGTAAAAATGTAAATTATAGATGATAACAGGCCACTCACAAAAAAACTATACAATTAAAAAAAAATTGAGCACGAAAGAGAAATTAAATAAAAGTAAAATAAACAAATACAAAAAATACAATATAGGTATCAAATTGTAGGTATTAAAGAGCTGATTATAAAAATATATACTTTAGTTTGGCTATAGTTAGCTGCATCTATTTAGAAAAATCCTCGAAAAACTACAAAAATATGTATGTCCCTGGAGGACCGAAAAATATGAAAAACATCATGGTAATATGTGTTTACGTAAAGCTTACAGGAAAATTATAGCGGTTGAGAAATTCACGGAAAAAAAAAATGACAAAATTTAATTTACCATCCACGATACGAAATTCTAGGTACGCGAGTCTGACTCGCACTTGGCCGGTTTTTTTGAAGTTGTTTACGTGCTTATCAGAAGAAAATAGTTTGATAAATTAGTATATTAATTTTGGAACCTTTTTCAAGTTTTATGTAGCACAGAAAGAAACGCGAAGAAATTTCGCTCGAGAGAAATAATTATTGAAATGAGGTCTTTATCAACACTTTTTCTCTTAGTTTGACAAATCGAAATAAAATACAGATATCAACAATATTTTATAAGAATACCTAAATTCTGATAGTTTAAAATTTTGACAGCTATTTTAGCTAATTTTATATGAATTAAAAACCAAAATTTTGCCATTTATCCGGGATCCGTCCCCTCTCATACTGCAGCTCTTTCCGTATCGAGTAACAGTGACCTTCACAACCGTGACATGTCCTCTTAACTCGTAGACGCATTGTAGAGTTTATTGACAATGCTCTGATATTAAATTGGGATGACAATCACTGATATCCGTGGTCTTGGCAAAAGGAATTATATGCAACTAGCTTTTGCAGCTTCGCCCGTGCTGATATCGTTTGCATTTTCCCGGGATAAAAAGTAGCACAAGAAACTGTCTGGCCTATCGGCCCACAAACTATCTCCATGATAAAAATCACGTCGATCCGTTGCTCCGTCGCTGCGTAAAAGAAGGACAGACCAACAAACACACTTTTGCATTTATAATAGGGGTACGGATACGGATTGAAACATTCTTCCATATTTATGTCGTGATGATATAGATAAAAAAATACGAGAGGTGTCGGTACACCCGGTTGGAACGAAGTTCCTTCTACGCCGCACGTCAAAAGTATAGTAATTTACCTATGACACGCTTATAAACACACAAACACGCATACTATAGAAAAAGTGTCGTAACGGTCGTAGTCTCACAATTTTTTCAGCCTAAATATCATTCACCAAGTGTCTGGAGTGTAACGTCCTATTAAAGAATTCTATTCAGCCGAACTTAGATGTCTACGTACCGGATGGATTGAATAGACGAAAAAAAATCTTTACCCGTCAGTCGTACTCTTATAGGCACAAATAGGGGAGATGACAGGGTAAACAAAATATTATTGTATTTAGTCCGTTATTTAGATTATCCAAAAATATACGACACGTATTTTTTCTTTTGTCAATCAAACAAAAAATGACAGAGATAAAGCTCGTCAAAGTTTGGGAGTGGGGGGCCTGTGACGTCACGCCTAGGTAAAAAGTGTACTTAGATATGACGTCACGCGGAACTTTAGCGTGCTATATCTTCATAATTTTTTATTTAACTGACAAAAGAAAAAATACGTGTCCAATATTTTCTGATAATCTAACTGACGGACTAATCAGAATTTTTTAGTCATTATGCCTATTACGGGCCGAATTTTACATACAAAAACTAAGCGTAAATGGACCATTCTTAGAGGATCTCTAAGGATGAAAGGTCACGCAAAGACCCTCGTGTAATTTCAAATAAGTACGCGGCCCTAGTGAGTGTTCAGGTAAAAAATTCAACTTCTTATCAAAAAGGGTTTGACCCAAATCCGAATATGGCCGTAATAATAATATAATTTGATTATATCAGACTTCCGTGTGACTTTTTATGTTCCAAGTAGAATACCTCCCAACTTATAGAAAATGAGAAAATTTTAATGTAAAAGGGAAAAGGGCACATCCGGGTTCAACAACTGGAGCCAAATGGTAACCATTTTGGTGAAGAAAAGCAGCTAAGGGTAGAAATTCTACAGGTGGCTGATTTATTCCGCAACGTCACAGAAGTGATAAAATAATACATATTACAGGATGAATTAAGAGCGGTTTCCATGACAATCATTCCCGCCTTTTCCGCCGCCCCCCGAAAAACCCGCCTTTTTCTAATTAATCGAAACAGAACACCTAAAATTAAAATTCACTCAATAGTTATTCAAGAAAATCTTTTTACTTATGTATTGTGTATGCTGACATGTATTTTTAAAGCTATAAATCTCAGAATACGCGAGATATTTTTACATCTGAGCTTTTTACACACACAAATACGTTTTTATAACCCTTGTTTGAAGTAGTAAACAATTAAATTAAAATCTAGGGAAATATATTGGTATTATTGGGTATATATACTAGACTGTATACACGATGGAAACACGATTTGATAAAGTTAGCTGGATAAAAAAAATCGCTAAGTTACCTCTTTTCGTGTAATTTTTTCCTCTATTTCCCTACTTTTTTTTATAAATAAGTAATTTGATATAAAGATCTATTTACTAAAATGAAGTTCATAGATGACTGGAGCGTTTACATACGATAGTTTTTTATTTAAGAATGATATGCTTATATTTATAAGCTTTCTCTGAATTGAAACTGTTATACATACTCTGTTTCTGACATACAGCTACTAACCATTTCAGAGGTCAGTGCTTCAACTACAACTGTATCAAATTTTATTATTTCAATAAAGAATTATCTTATCTTATGTGACTTGACTTCAAGACCACCTTCTGTGCTAGCCCAAACTGCAGTTCCAAATGCATTCGATTGGGTGACGTGATATGGCAATTCCTGTAAACCGTGGAGATCTATAATTTTTTTTTTCTGTTGTATTGGAAGCTTTATTTTTTACAGAGTTGTAGGACGGTAGACCTTAGTATGAGTATTGGTATGAATTATACTAAGTTTCTTAGGGCGAAATAACCGCATATGTATTTTTAACAGTTTGCCAGCTGTACATTTGGTTTTGTAAGTATAAAATGCTTAAGTAAAGTATAGAATAAATTACATTTTATAAAATGCCTCAACGTTTTTGGCATTCTAAAGAAAAAAAAAAAAAAAATGTAATTTCGGTTAGTGTGTGTAGACTTAATAACGTATTATTAATAACGTAAAAACGATATCAACTGGCACACAAGAAAAAATCAAACGAATCGAAAATTCGTCAAATTGGCAAATCGAATTAAACATGAAAATCGTGTTTCAGGCGAATGTTGGTGATTGAAAATACGTGTAGTCCTTTTATACATAATCAACTTCGTTACGTTTAGAATTTGCTGTTGTTGATACAAATATAAATAGACTAACATTTGCCCGCGGCTACGCCCGCGTGATTTCGTTTTTGTGTACGGCTATCTGTCGAATCTGTCAATATTTTTATGACCATAATTTTATAGTACGTATTTGACCTGACTGTGGTTTGGAGTTTATTTGTTGCCATCCTGTTTCATCCTCAGGTAAAGTGGCTTTGGTGATTTCTTTGGCTTGTGCTGTATTTCTTACAGGAATGATTTTTTATGACTGATTCGATCACGTTGTAAAGAATCTATATTTACGAACGAAACTATTTCTTGTTCTCTGATTTGATCTCGCGCTAAACAGTTTTGTTTCTGATTGAAATTATTTTTTGATAATTTATTCGACTCCGACTAAAGAATCTACGGTAAGGCCGAAGGCCGAGCTACGATCCTGAACGAAACTATTTCTCTTCTAAAGTATCTTTGGCGAAAGCCACGCCGCGTTTTTGGACGAAATTATATTTTGATCTCTAATTTTATCTCCACGTAAAGTGTCTTCGTCAACAAACGAAACTCTCTCTCTCGGAGTTTGGAAGGTCTGGTGGGGGAATGACAATTTCCAAGTAATACTCCGCAATTAGCATCTTAGTACAAAGCGATTACCTCAATCTCGAATGGTATGCTGTCATTTTCTGAGGAGTTCTACTGCCTATCTCTGAAAATCTGTATCAGATCATGGCCAATCTCAAAATGGGACCCACATAGAAGAACACTCTTCCAAACAAAAAAAGAATCTTTCAAATTCGTTCAGAAATGACGGACTTATGTCGAGCAAAAACGCATTTTATTGTTTTAAGGGAAGAAAAAAATTAAAAAGAAAAATACCGTTAAATTGAGAACCTCCTACTTTTTCAAAGTCGGTTAAAAAGAATATGAAAAACTACCACCAAAACAAAAATAACTAAATTTATGTCCAAACAAACTTACTACCGATATAAAAAAGTTGGCTTGCTTCGTCAGTTTTCGTCTCACTGTGCAGGATTTGCTATGTCTGTAGAATCTGTAGATACACGAGTTTACGCGTAATGTTTTCGCGGCAGCGAGCGACGTTATCCTCCTCTGAAAACCGGTGGCAGGCCATAGCAGAGGGGATATGCTTGCGACTATATTCCGTCAATCCCATGGCCCCGAATGCGATTGTAATTTGTTTAGAGAAATCACGCGGAAAAATGTTGAATGTTTGAGTATTTATTATAAAATAACGACACAAAAAAGTTTTAAAACAAAATAGGGACATTTAGACTTTGATTCCTTAAGGTGAATTATCGTCCGTGAAAAGGTCCCCGTTACTCCAGGTGGAAAGAAACGCAGTGCGAGAGGGACGGAATCGAGGAAAATTGACAAAAAGGCAGTTTGAAATTAATACAAAATAAACAAAAATAGCTATGAAAATTTCTATAACCAGTAATTTAGGTATTGTTAAAACTCATCTAAATAAATATTTTTGAAGTCTGTATGCTTTCCCAATTTGTCAGAATATCAAAAAAATGTAAATTTAGCCCTTATTTCAATAATTATTTCTATCGAGCAAAATTCCTCTAATCGCCTTTCTAATAGTCCAAAATCTAGAAAAAGGTCCCAAAATTGATATACATATTTATTAACTCGGGACTTTTTTTGAACAGCAGATAAATAACTTCAAAAAGTGTCGATTTTCACAATATACCCCCTTAACTTTAGAAAGAATAATACACTGACTGATCATAATTGTTCAAACGCCAAATGACGTTTATCTGGAACTTAGTGATATTTCACATTATTTTTCTCGATAGTTGTGATACTTGTGTCAAAACTAAATGATGTTCCTAAATGTGTAAAAACGCTGAAATACATTTTCTTTATTTCTATCCAAAAAGCTTCATACAAATTTTCATGGTTACATGGTTACTTACTACAAAACAAACGAAACTTCGCTGAACTTCGTAAAATCCTTTCTTAGCGAGCTTCTACAACATAAAGGTTACTTTCAACTGGGTTTAGCCGTTTGGGCTGTGCGATGATCAGTGAGTCAGTCAGCACTTGTATTTTTATGTATGAGAAGATGCAATAGTACCTACAAAGATTAATTATTGTTGGGTTTTACTATAGACTAAGTATTACTACATATAGACCGACAACTCACATACATCAAGGCGTAGCAAATTTTTTACGCGCCCTTACAACACTAGGTGTCGCCAAGTGTTGCAAATAAGCATAATTTGTTTATTTGGCTGCAAGTAAACTGTCATGGTTACCAACTAAACATGTGGCTGTAATAGCTTTGCTTAGAAAAACTAGATGGCGCTAAATTGGCAACACTATATAACAGTGAATATTTCAGCGCCATCTATTATCGAAGTGGGAATGATTTTTATGTTACGTGAAATCGCTGTGGCACTAGTGTCAGCAATCGGTCTTTTTTAGAATCGTGTTCGTTACATTTCATTAGAATTTTACACCTTTTTTGTGGCTACAAACTGATGTATGGGAACTGCTGGTCTATACATATAAATACTTAGTCTATTGTTCTACACAGGGCTCGATAGCGGTTAAGGTATAAGACTCCGCTACGGGTATAGCGTAATGGTAAAGGAAAGTGGTTGGGATTAAGGGTAACGCAACCGAAATATTACGTTACCGAAATCACAGGGGTGGAGGAGCGATGCGATGGGGCACAGTGGGCTGAAATCAAATTTTCGTGGACTTTCAGATTGTTTTTTTTAGTAAACGTATTCTACTAATTACTAATATGATTTCTTTTTTATGATTTTTTTTCTTCTTATATCTTAGCATTGGCTACGACTTTGTTTTTTTTTTTGTATGGAGAAAAATACATTTAAATAAATAAATAATAGTTCTTTATAAAGGTAAACATACATTAAAATACATAACTTAAATAACAAAAAAAAATAAGAATTGGACAAGATTCGAATTAGATTATTTACAATTATTATAATAAATGAATTATAATTTTTATTAGGTATGCAAAGTTTGACAATCCAATGCTTCAACATAGGATTTTTAAATTTACTAGAAAATGTCCTCAGGATGTCGCTGTCGCTGCCGCTGGTTCTGCGTATAATCGACGCGATCCGTTTGTTTGCGCATGATCGCAAAAAAGTCATGCGCCTCCGCAAACACTGTCGATGCATTACAGAACCGCGGCAGCCCCATCAACATCCTGAAAGCATTATTATACATGACGCGCAGAGCTTTGTAGGTTCTGCGTATAGTTTATCCACAGGCTGCATGAGTAAAATGTATGGCAGTATGACTTGAAAAGTGTGATTTTTACCTGATCTGAACATCTAGCAATCCTGCAGGCCAACATATTTGCTTTGACTGCCAACGCTCTACGTGCTCTCTCAATATCCAGGTCGTCTTTGAGATCGTCAGATATAATATGGCCAAGGTATTTAAACTGGCTAATGTCTTCAGACTGCTCCTGTTTAAAGTGATTGGAGTCCCGTAACTAAGAGCCTGATTTAAATACCATGAACTCACTTTTATTTGTATTATATATGAGATCTTGATCTTTGGTATAATTCTCACATTTTTTAATAGGCGGCGCATGGCACAGATTGAAAGGCTGAGCAACACCATATCATCGGCACAGCTGATGTTATTGATGCATTGTCCATCAATTGAGCAACCAGTATGCATACTGCTCAGCTCCTCGATCAGGCTATTAACGTATAAATTAAACAAGGTCGGTGAATACAGGCCCCCCTGCCTGACTCCGCACTCTAGTGTATAGCTATCTGATAGAGCATTACCCTACTTTATACAATTGGTTTGGCTACAGTACCAGTACCTAAACATGGCTGTGATCTCGGGAGCCATACCTAGTTTATCTACCTTTTTCCATAGAAATTCATACGATACGAGATCAAATTCCTTGGATAAGTCCATAAAGCAAGCATAGTTGTCTATCCGTATAATATCGGACTACATTTTTCAGAGTGAGAATCGCTGTTTCAGTCGATAAACCCGGGCGAAAACCAAACTGTGCTTCAATTTACTGAGACGGGTATTAAGAAGACAATCAAGGACATTTGGTCAGTTTATTCAAAAAACTCAAAAGTGCTAAGGATTCTAACCGTGTGCTATCACCATACAGAAGGATCTTCGACAAATCGACCGCAATCATCATTGAAGTATTTTAGTATAGCTACAAATTCAATAGATTCGATAGCTACAAATTCAATAAATTCAATAGATCGTCTAGGTACCTAAATATGATAACATCCTATATTTATTTGTTAAATAAATAAAAATATGGAAAATTTATTCGTTTTTGTTTATTTGTTTAATCTGGTATATACACAGACAGCGGTATGAGGTCACAAATATGGACCCTGAGATGTACCTTGCAAAGCACATAGAACAGAAATGTGCCCCTGCGTGATTTGAACCTACGATCTCTAAATTGGTTAGAGGTTATTTACTTTAGTTAAAGATTTTCGTCTTTGACGTCTTCGTCATGCGAAAGTGCTGCCACTTTTAGAAAGAAAAATAATTTTTTACTTGCTAGTATAATTATTAAAAAACTGCTCAAGTAAAAGTCTAAAAATAGCAATGAACTATTTTACATAGCAACGTTTTCAGAAACACCGTCTCTTTATAGCTAGAGTTTTAGCTTATGCCAAAAGCGACCGTTTTTAGCAAAAGTTCAAATTTTAGCACATCGAAACGTAGTCTATGAAAACTATGCTATGTAAAAATAGTTCATGGCTACTTATTTCTAGACATTTGGTTCAGCAGATTTTCAATTATTATTCTAATAAGTAAGATTTTTTTTTCTACGTGGCAGCAGTTCCGCTTACTGTACACGTGATTTTCATGATTCCTTGATATAATTTTTGTTTAGTGAGCGGGTTCGAATCCGCCTCTACAACTTTTTGTTTTCTTTTTTACACTTATTCTGTTTTCAATTAATGACTTTTAAATAGCTATAAATTTTCATGTATTTTGTTACCTGGTTATTAAATATATTCTTATATCAGAATAAATAAATAATTTGGCCAAGTGCGAGTCAGACTTATGCACAAATTATATGTGGTATTGACCCTACAACATTATGGTAAATTATTCCACTTGCAGTTATGAAAGACCATCTATTCAACACTATGTACCTAAAGGGTCTGATTAAGTTAGTGACTAATAACTTCCTAAGTAATTAAATATTGGTAATTTTCGGATTTGTTCCTATACGTGTGCTATAAGATCTATCCTGTGAATGAAATTACAAGTTTTCTAAGTCAACTGGAAGTGCCCTATAGGTTTTCAAGGTGAGCAAATTTTTATTTTTATTTTTTTATTTTATTTATGAACAAAAATCCACAGCAAATACATAAAATATTAACTAAATATTACATCAGCTAATAGTGCCAATTACGGATTTCACTATGCTAACAATAAATATATATAATGTTATACTAGGAACAAACATGAAACAATTTGCAAAAAAAACTAAATTAAGAAAAAGAAAAAGACGCAAGACTCTGTGTTGACTGGCTAAACTAGATATTGGTGTCAAATTGGTGTCACATGTCTGACAGGATCAAACCCGATTCAAGCGCTCCGTCCCTGTCGTTTCAATACTGAAAGAAAAAGACAGAACACCTAAACCAAGCCTAGTCCCGCCAAACATGCCACACCGAATTTGAATAAAATTTATTTTATAACTTTAACTTTAAATTACTTTTTTTCACGTTGAGTTAGAAGCTTGATGTTTTTACAGCACCATGAGGCCGTAGAATTCTATAATGTAATATTCTATAATGGCTTCGCCCACGTGGCCTACAGGAAACAAATTAATTTTTTTTCAGAAACAAACATTATAAGTGCTCTCACTCCCTCTGGGAGTCAAGGTGTAGTGCTCGGCCGAAAAACTCGCATGCTTGTTTTTCGGCCTCGCTAGAAACACGCTACTCGGCCTTAGGCCTCGTGGAACTTGAGAGTGCCAAACACGGGGACTCACCGATCAAGTTTTTTCCGAAAAGGTGTCAAAATCCCTATTCCCTAAAAAAAATACTAATTTGAATACGGCAGCGTAATTGGCGACCCCGAATGCCCCTTGATACCGAGTTTCATGCATATCGGAATACTTTTTTGGACCTGTCAAAAAACTGTCAAAACCTTGCCCGATCACTATAGTTGAAACCCGAACTCCCTACGATTAGCCGTTCAGGAGATATGGCCGATCAAAATTTTGGCAATTTTTTCATATATTATAAGAATTTATAAGAATTGTCGGATATGACGTCATTTGAGAATTTTGGACAAAATACAGATTGTGATGTGCGATTGCTTATAAAAAAAGTAATATGTCTCGTTTGTCTACTCATCTGTCATCTGACACATTTCTAAACAGCCGTTTCTCACGTGACGACAAACAAAGGCAAATGGAAGTTGCAGCTTTTTCGTAAAATAATTCATCATCGTGATTGCTTATTAAACCTAAAGCTCAAAATGGTTTTCGAATTAACACACCTTATCATAATTTAATCTAAGCTAATCAAAGTGAAAAGTAGAGTGTTGAACTCGGCTACAAACGAGCCAAGGCTGAAGCAGCTAAATATCTCTGGTAATATGGCTCGTGTTATGCACTCTTATAACAATGTACTATTTTCCTTTTAGAAATACAACATGGATATCAAATTGCAGATTCTACAAATTTAGATAAACCTTTGAAAAACATAAAAAACCGTGTCCAAAGGACGTTGGAGTCACGTTTCAACTTCCAGTTTTGAAGTCTGACATTTAAGAGGCTATGCGAATTTTATTTTTGTCACTGTCACTCCAAGCGAAAAATCGCGCAGTGCGAGAGGGGCGGATTCAGGGCAAAAAGGAAAAAAGTAGGTTTTATATTTTTATTAAAAAACTAAAATATCTAGAAACATTTCAAATATCAAATCTCTAGATATTGTTGAAACACACCTAATAAAATATGTTTGAGTTCTGTATATGGTTCCTATTCGTCAAACGAGGAGAAAAAGTGTGTTTGAAGACCTCATTTCAACAATTATTTCTATCGAGGAAAATTTATCCAAACATATTTTCCAATTTCAAAACCCTAGATTATATAGTCAAAATACATATACCAGAAATTTATTAAAATTTTCCGCGTATTTCATGAAATACACGGAAAAGAAACACCGTAATTTTTCGCATATCGCCTTAAAATAGGCTATTCTTTATCTAAGGTTATTCTATCCCAAGAAAGCCCTTAGGGAGGGGACGTAGCAAAATCCTATTTTCACGCGTGTGAACCGGAGGGCTAAATTAGCTAATATTTCTATAGTATTCCCACTCAAGGGGGTAGGAAATAATTTGTTCGTAATACGTGCGTGGGTAATATACGGTAGGCTAGCAAGAGACTGAGGCTAGAATACAACTTAATTGAGAGCCGGGGCAAGTACGCGGTGCGGGGAGAGAGCAATGGTGACAGTCGATAATGATGTCCATGTATCAACTTGTTGATCGACCAGTTGACAGACCGAAATTTAAATGAAATCGAATAAATAACTTCCGCCATACTTACTCTATGGACACATGACACGTGAGCCCCTTTCTATTTTCAGACTCATTATGACAAGTTGAACGATAAATCTAACTGAAATCGAACATTTTTTGGTACATTTGTAACGTAAAGTGCTTGTGTTTTTTGTTTATTATAGAAGATTTCGTAGCACGATGCCTGCTTTCGCGCTTAGTTGACTTTTCAGTATTTTCAAGTAATGGGTAGCACAATGCCAACATTTTGAAACCACCATACATTAGGTCGCACCATGCCTAAAATTGCATATAGACAAGTATTTTTCCTTATAATGTATTCCAATCGCAGTATGCGTACTTCGGTCATTGGTATTGCTTTTAATATGTAAGTGGGCTACAATTTGTACAGTCAACACATAATTTATTTTACATTTATTGTGTCGTATCATTAAGTTTAATGATTATAAACCAAAATATGTAACTCGCATTAAAATTCTGTAAAATCTGATCAGATTCAGATACAAAGAAAAACTATAAACAATAATTAATGAATTAATGTATACGATACATTTCAATTGATATTCAAAATCAGATATCAAAGTTGTAAAAGAGGTCAACTAGAACTTTTCTAGGAAATAAAACTTAAACTTAATAATCAAACTTATTTCATAATCTCAATGGTCCAATTAACATTTTTGTACTCATCTGTACCTCCTCCCCCGCAACAGTTTGCGGGGGAGAGGAGGTACAGATGAGTAAAAAAATCCTCCCCCCGTCCCGGCTCTCAATTAAATTGTATTCCTATACCGTTACGGTACAATATCCATCTTAAGGGGCTCTACTATGCTAAACATCAGTTTTGCATTGGATTCAGTTCCGTCAATCAAGAAGGTAAAATCAAAAAAAAAAATAAGACTTATTTTTTTGACTCAAGACAATTATTAATTACACTAAATAAACATACTTTCAATCTTCTTTAAATTATATTACTTTTAAAAAAGCACGTTTTTTTATCGGATTCAACGTTTCAAACCCGATTGAAACAAAATCAACACACACAGATTTTTACTAGAAAAAACCATCTTTATTACATAAAGGAATTATAGTTAATGTCCTAATGTGGCCGCGATTTCAAAATAGCTGAAGTTTTGCGTGCGCGGCATCTGATTAGAGCAGGATAGACAGTTAAAACACAAAAGCCTTAGAGTAGGACTGAATTTTAGCATTGTGCAGCCCCTTAAACAATTTTCGTTTAAAATATCAAGAAAATACTCGTAGTCACCTTATCTTCAGAGTTTTGTCGAGTTTCGATCCGACAGAAGTCGTCACATTCTGAATATGCTAATTTCGTTCATCGCAAGTGATCGTAAGGAATTCCCATAGCTGAATTTCCAAGATTTATTTTTTTTCAGAGATTATACATTATTTTAGGACAGTTTTCATTATTTTGGTATATAAATTAAACATTATTTTTTATGATAATTTAAAGAATTGTCCGATATGACGTCACTTGAGAATTTTAGACATTATACAGATTGTGATGTGTGAATGCTTATTAAAAAAAGCGGTCTGTCTCTGTCTGTCTACTCATCTGTCATCCAAGTGTTTAATGACTTTTTTTGTGAAATTCGTAAAATATTTTTTTCGTGTTCCCTAATAATATGGGAGTTCAACATTTTATTAGGTGAAATTAGCAAAAGTTGAATCGATCCGTGATACTGATTACTTACCAAGCTTCCAGTATGAATTTTGGACGTATAAATAAAAGTCACGTTATACAGTTTACAGTTTTCTGATATTGACAGTTGTCAAGATATTATGTTTAGCAGAAATGAACACGGTAAAAATTAAAAGGATAATAATAAAGCCTCCGAAAAACAAATTAAATCCCAGAATCCCAGCGAACTGCTACACACTGTTTTACTGTCTGAGCAGCGGCAAAATTAGCTATCGAAAAATATACTAATTTAACTGTGAAACATCTACCGACAAAATAAAACTAAAATTTCTCACGACCACCTGGTTTAAATAATGAACCTCCAAATAAATTACTGAACTACCAAAAGAAATACCAACTTACACATTAGTTCAAAAACATGGTCAAAAACAAAACTATGAACCAAAAGTCAAAAATAGGTGCGACGACGAGCGAAGCGAGGAGGAGCGTGTTAGGTTTGTATGTAAGATAAAATAAGGAGCGAAGCGAAGCGGAGCGAGGCGAGCTCTCTAGTTTTAACAGAATTCATGACCTACAAAAACAAATATACGGACAAAAATATACGGTATAGCTGACAGTAGTTTTCAGAATTTTTATATTTCATTCGGTAGTTTTCGGTAGTTTTCGTATATTTATTAGCACAGAAGTTTTCGGTATATTACTATTTAAAGCAGTAACATTCATAAATTGAACATTCTCATTTTTGATTTTCCGGCCTTATTCCATGTCTACATTATAAAAAAGGGATATCTGTGCAACAGGTTTCTAGGTTCAAGGGTTTGGGCTGGGCGTTGATGAGTCAGGACTTCTCTTAATATATATATGACTAGCTTTTGCCCGCGGCATCACCCGCGCTGGTTAAGTTTTCATTTTTCCTGGTTAAAAAGTAACCTATGTCACTCACCGGCCCATAAACTCTCTATACAAAAAATCACGTTGATCCGTTGCATTGCTTCGTTGCTGCGTGAAAGAAGGACAAACTAACAAACACACTTTCACATATTTATAATAGAGGTTGTATAATATACATAATAGCCATTTGCTCACGGCCCCGCCCGCAATGAAACAACTTATGTTACCAACGAACTTGTCCTTTTAGTTCGTCGCTTTTACCAATAATCCTTTCTTAAGGCGATTACCGTCGCCAAATTAGCAGCTCGATGTTTGTCTGTACGAATATCGACGGAAACGACATTGAAATAACGTTCAATGCATAGTGGCTGTTACAACGCTCACTGCGTCCTTGATAGGGCGAAATAGGAGAAAATAATACTTTCCACGCGGACGTGATTGTTCGATTGAATATTCTTATGTTATTTTTATAACTATCAAGTTTATCTATTACTCAAAGCTTGAATAAAATCGACCAAGCCGCTTAAGAACAGTAGGGAATTCAAGCCGAAAAACACCACAACATTTTTTTCATATAGAAGTTTTATTGCATGAAAAATAAAAATGTTGCATACGTTGTGGTAGAGTTGATAATAATCAAATACATTTATTTAAACATTTTCGGGCATAAAAGAGGAGTAGGCCTTAACGGGTGCCTAAGTCAGATAAGGAACCAACTTGCTTTTAATTTTATAGGCACCATAATGTAGTTCCAGATATATCATGATGAGTGATTGATTTGCTTCTTCTTGTCATTACATTTAAAGATACATTTATGTCAATTCGGTGCAACTCGATTTAACTTCTTTGACAGGACTTAACTTAATTTAAGCGTTCTGTCTTTTTCTTTCTGTATCGAAAAGACAAAGACAGGACGCTTTAAATAAGGTTCTTCCTGTCAAATATGTTATGTTGTGTTACACTGAATTGCCGCCATTGTCGATTTCCACCCGGTTTATTGTACACTCAGAGGAACGCAAAAAAAAGTTGAAATTTCTCGAATTTTTCATGGTTCTTTTTTTTGTATATGATAATTTTTTGCCTTAAATTTCAAAAAGTAATATTTTTTTCTAACTTTATGAAACTTTTAGACTCATAAATTACTAACAATTCATCGAGTAGCAAAGTGCAACATTTCTTTAATACTTTCTGAAGTTTCAATTCTCTTATGCGATAATCCATAGTTTTAGTTGATGAGTTAAAATTTTAATTTGGAAACCATATTCTTTATAAAATATAAATCGGGTCTACCGCGATCAATTTTTACCTTTTTAACCGACTTCAAAAAGGAGGCGGTTCTCAATTCGACTGTATTTTTTAACCGACTTCAAAAAGGAGGCGGTTCTCAATTCGACTGTATTTTTTTTTTTTTTTTTTTTTTTTGGCGTTGTTACTCCATAACTCCGTCATTTCCCAACCGATTTGAACAATTCTTTTTTTGTTTGAAAGAGTATACTTCCAGGTAGGTCCCATTTTGGGTTTGGTCATGACCTGATGAAGGTCTTCAGAGATAGGCAGTGGAACTCCTCAGAAAATGACAGCATATCTCTCAAAACTGAGGCAATCGCTACGTACTTGGGTGCTGATTACAAGGTATTACTTGAAAATCGACATTCTTCCACCTGACCTTCGATCCTGGCTTCATCAACATATTCACCATAGAACTCTTCAACGGATCAGAGCACATAACTCGAGATTGCGGCAATCACTGCGTTAGGGTGCTGATTCAAGGGTATTACTTGGAGATTATCAGAATACCCACCTGACCTTCGATCCTGGCTTCATCACCATAGAACTCCTCAACGGATGACAGCACATAACTTTAGATTGCGGCAACCAGTTTTTGTTAGGGTGCTCATTGCAGGGCATTGCTGAAAATTGCCAGTGTACCCACCTGAATTTCGATCTTGGCTTCATCACCGTAGAACTCTTCAACGGATGACAGCACATAACTCGAGATTACGGTAATCATGTTGTGTTAGGGTGCTGATAGCAGGAAGCTACTCAAACATGGCTACTTATACTCACTTGAACTTCGTTTCATATTAACACCACGTTTGCAAGAACTACCTATACCTCACAATTCAACCCAGCAACACTAAAAAATGTGAAATAAAATAAACTTTTAACAAAAAAATAGCAACCGACTTCAATAGTAACAGCAGTCATTCACTAAAAAGTTAATAATAATTCTATAAAGACCGATGGTACCGAAGCAACACTTTTGCCGACTTCTTTCTTCCTGAAACATTATGTTATCTAGAAGTCGGCGTATTTCCTACGATATAGCAACATAAAAACCAATATAAGAACGCCGACTTCTAGATAACATAATGTTTCAGGAAGAAAGAAGTCGGCAAAAGTGTTGCTTCGGTACCATCGGTCTTTATAGAATTATTATTAACTTTTTAGTGAATGAGTGCTGTTACTATTGAAGTCGGTTGCTATTTTTTTGTTAAAAGTTTATTTTATTACGAAAAGGGGACACCCGACGTTTCGAGACAGTTGCATGTCTCGTGGTCTACGGGTTAAAAAGGTAAAAATTGATCGCGGTAGACCCGATTATATATTAATATATATATTATATATTAATTCATTATATTAATTATATATTAATATATAATGTGTACAAAACGCGAGAGTTTAAAACCATATTCTTGTCACTGAGTTAACTTTTACTAGATTGCTAGGAGGAATTCTGGTGCATTTTTGAAATCGTATTTGCACTCGTGCGTCTGTGTTTTACGAGCATTTATTTTTACCTGAAGCACTAATTCGACCCAAATCTTGCATAAGGTAGACAGCAAAGGGACTGTTTTTCGAAAAGAAATCACAAAACGGCAACATCCAATAAAAAAAAACACTAAAAGTAACTAAAATCTTGAATCGTACTTTTGTTTGCGTTCCCCTGGCTATATAATAAAATAATAAAGCTTCAATAATAAAAATATGAAAAGCAACGTCTGTCTGTCTGTCTGTATGTTTGTTTGTAACTTGAGAACATTGGAACGGATTCGGGTGCACTTTTTCTTGAAGGAAGGTTTGGAGTACCATTGCGCTATTCAGTGGCGGATTTGCCCTAAGGCCCAGTAGGCCCCGGGCCTAGGGCGCCCAGATATTAGGGGCGGCCAATCGTGGCAAAAATACACTGATGATAACAAGAAACTACCCAAAGTAATTATTACTTTGTTATTAAATATTTTATTTTATTTTATTATTAACCTGACGAAACTATGCGTGTCAGATATCAAAGAAAAGGCTAATGTCTCCATTTTCGTGCTTACTGAAATATAAAAAACCGATCAAACTCGCGTTCCATAATTTTAGTTTTGTCATTTTGTTTTCGTGTATGTGTTTCGTGTTTCGGTTGAGAACCGCTATATTTTTCATGTAATCTTTACGTAAGCAGATATTAACATGATTTTTGGCATATTTTTCGGTCCACCAGTTTTTGAGAAATGGGGGGGACGTACATTTTTTTGTGGATTTCTCGAAATAGATGCAAGTAAATATAGCCAAGCTATGTATTTCAATAACAATTTGATACCCATGTGAGTTGTATGCTATATACGACATAAACATAATTAAATTTCGGAATATACTTCGAAAAAAGTTGACAAGTAAATTCATATGAATTACCTAAATGATGGGAGCTAAGAAAGGGGCGGCTGCTACTACATGGCCTAGGGCGGCCAAGACCGCAAATCCGCCACTGGCGCTATTGCGATTTATGACGAGGGTGCTGAGCAGTGACCATTTAAATATGTATGTATTTTGACTTGTAACTTGAGAACAAGTTTCATACATGACAAAAGTTGAAAAGTGACCATTTTAGCGAAACTAGGTGGAAAAATAGAGATATTGTAAATAAAACTAATTCTTGGTAACTGTTCCACTGTTTATATAAATATGGATAAATAGAGGCCAAGTGCAGTTTGTAAATCTACGAACTATAGCGAAGAGGTCTGTTAGCTCATTATAAATGTACCAACACGTTTTTTCACGATGGTTTCAGAATAAGTAATTATTTTCAAACTCTACTTGTGTATCGATTTGAGAAACTTTTGTTTCACATTTGGGAATTGGGCGAAAGTACATATGAATTTCTTAAATTTGCTTTAAATAAAGCCTTATTTATTTATGTTACAAAACGCCAAATTGGGTAATTGAGTTAATATTTAATAAACAATCCGTAGTACTATTTAAACCATGCGTAGTATTATTTAAACCATTCTTTATTCCGGATGCTTCTAACAATCCATGACAGTTAGTGCCCGTCCGGTCGCATATACCAAGCAAACTGAAACCCTTAATTCCGATTTCTTGCACATGTTCTAAAATGACTTTAACTCTTATTTTATCTACACCAAAATTAAGAGGAAGTGTTTTTGAGTTTGTATGTAGGAGGTAATCTCCAGAACAACTAAGTACTAATCCGATTCTGATAATTCTGTTACTAATAGAAGGCTACATTATTCCTAAGTAGGCTGTAGTTTATTCCTTGGGGACGAACAGTTCCCTAGGGACATAGCCATTAATATATTCACGCGGGTAATCTGTGGTACAATTGAACCAATTAAAAAAATTCTTTAACAGTTGTAGTGGTTATACTTTTTACTTGGACGAAGTTCCCTGGGGATGGAAAATTCCCAAAGGTCATAAAATTATTTTACTGTTGTAATGATTAGACTCTTCTCTTGGACATAAGCTATAGTTTGCTCCCTGTGGACGGGCAGTTCCCTAGGGCCATAGACATTCGGTCAGACATTCGTTCATTCGGTCAGACAAAACCAAAAGTCAAAGTCATGTAGGTACTAAAAAATTATTGGTCCAAAAATTATTAAAAGATTCGATAAGACTTCCCAAAAATAAAATCGACGGGCGCAGCCGCAGGCAAAAGCTATCTCTAATAAGTTTCCATATGCTAGTGCAATGTGTTCCTAAAGTATAAGATTTGGCTCGTTTTTGTGAATACGAACCTTGGCGAAGATTTCCATGCGCCATATTATATGTATCTTTAGCAGAACTTGACAACCCTGTACTCCTGTACTTACGAGTAAGTTATTTATTTATTTATTTTCAACTTACATCTACCATTACAGGTTCAAGCCTAATGCGATATAATGCGATTACAAATCAATCTATACTAAATATATTCTTAAATTATTTACTTATACTCTATAAATATTGTGAAATCACTCAGAACACAAGAGAAAGGATGAGATTGAGTGATAGTGTAAAGTGCGCGCGACAGTGGCGCATCGGACTGCAGGTTGGTGCACGAGCGTGGCACCTGCAACAGCCGTGGCCGCCGCCGCCCGCGCAGCGGCGTCGCGGCGGCGCGGCGCTCTACTTATTTGTCTGGTACACACATGCTCACCTCCACCAATATTACCGAATTGTGGATTCATTCAATAATTATTTTAAACACATGTGACTAAAGCGAGTTCCCGCTTAACTCTTACTTCAATATACCCTTCAATCCCTTATACAGAATGCTTTGTAATTCGACCTTTAAGGGGTTAAGGGCCTTACTATTGCCAAATGGGTACTTTCTGAAGCCTACTCCTCGTTTATGGCCAAACCAAAAATAATGAAAAAATGTATTATGAATAATCAACTCTTAGACAACATATGCAACATTTTTCTTTTTCATACCACCAAAACTTCCACATGATTTTTTTTTTTTTACTGTACGGTGTTTTTTGAGCTCAAATTCCCTACTGCTCCTGAGTGGCTTGGCCGATTGAATTCATCTATGCTTTGATAAATAGATAAACTTTATAGCTATAAACATAACATAAGATTATTCAATCGAGTAATCACGTCCAAGTGAAAAGTATAATTTTCTCCTATTTCGCCCTCTCAAGGACACAGCGAGCGTCGTAACAGCCACTATGCATTGCGCGCTGGTATAAACGTTATTTCAATGTCGTTTCCGTTGATATTTGTAGTGACAAATATCGAGCTGCTAATTTGGCGATGGTAATCGCCTTAAACTAGAGATCATTTCCAACGAATTAAGTCCTATCAACTAGGTGTCGAAAATGAATGGTCTCCAAGTTACGAAGGTTTTTAATTTTTTATATTATTTTTCAAACTTTCAGACTAATAACCAAAAATTTATTTGTTGAATAAATAAAAGTTTCACTACTTTAATTAAATAAAGTAAATATATTTATGTAAAGTGCAGCATACAAAACATAAAAATAAATAATTTAAAACTATTCCTCTTTCAGCACTTATTTATTATATTTCTGATCAATGATAGATGAGTGATCATTTATAAAAAAAAGCGTGCCCTGAATTCCCATAATCTCAGAATTAAAAGGTCTTAAGTGGAAAGAAAACCTTTTTTATTTTGTAATTTTTTAAATATCGACGTGTTTTACTTGAAAAAAAAAAACATTTTCGACCCCTAGTTGATAGGCGTTATTTGTTGGAAATGATCCCTAGTATAACCCCTTTAAGGTGGCTCCGTCGGAATAATTAGCAACTCGATTCATGGTGGTTGAAATTTCGAACAAAACCATATTAAAATAAAGTCCTTATCAGCTCGCACTGCAATATGGCTGTTACGTCAGTCGCTGCGGGTGACAAGTGCGAAAATAGTGTGTTTTTAATTTATTTTATCTAAAATAAAATTAATTTCCAAGAACTGAGAAAACCAAATCATTCTATATTATTTTGTCTAGATGTTTATAAATTTTCATACTGTTTCGACAAAAACTGCACTAGATATGTTGTTACAAGTGAACAAAAAATAGGGGTAAACTTAGAATTTTCTTGCTTCACTTCTGTATGTTATAATGAAATTCAGGAAAAACCACATCACTATTTGTATCATGCAGATTACTATGTATTTTTCTTCTGTTAAAAAATGCTATAGTTACCGTATAAAATGGTTACAAAGTTACTTAGTTCAAGGTCGTTGGCGTTGGTAGAAAACTTAAAGGAATAGGTCAAATTACCATGCACTCTGTATAGTTTAATTTTTTATTGCGAAACAGAAGTAGCTGTGCTTATCTTTGAGATACACTTAGTATAGTCAAAAAGAGCTGAAATTTTCAAGTCGGAAACCGACCGGTAACTCTGTATCGTTTTACATTGCGAGTCACGTTTCACTCCAAATGAGAGGGGAATCTAATCTTTTTTTTGCCCTTCGAAAGTGATTGGACTAAAGTACAAAGTATCTTTAGACAAACGCTTTTACATTGGTTTTACTCCTGAGAATACTTTCTTGGATAAGTTCATTAGCATAGTCGAGGACAATGATAAGAGGTAGGTAGAGGAGATTGAATTATCAGATTGATTTAGGCTCGCAATGAAGCTTGACAGCTTGAACGTAATCCCTTTGACACAATTATTAAGGCGAGGGTATCCAGAGAAATCAGTCCTGCTCCAACGCTTGTATTTTACACTAGTCTATTCTGCTCAGTGGAAGCAAGCCACTCAAAAACCTCGTGTTTTATTTATTGTTTCTTGTTTTCGATGGGGTGGGTTGAAGGATGGGTTTTCAATATGACAGCCGTTTTATATTACATTTTTTACTACGTTTAAGATATATTATAATATATTATAAGGCCAAAAAAGGCTTAAAAACATTATTTATTAAATTTTTTACTACGTTTATTTTGGTAATAAAGCCCGCTCCACACTCGCTCGCGAAATCGCGCCGCGTATTCACGCCGCGGAATCACGCCGCGGTTCGTAAACTGTGTCCCTCCTTATATGTTCTGAGGTCCCTCCACACCCGCAAAGATTCACAGATGTCAGCAGGGTTGCCAACCGTAAGAAGTTCCTCGTACAAATACGAGATTTGTGGTCTTCCGTACGAGATACGATGACACTATCAGCTTCGTAAAATTTTCCAATAAACGAAGACTGGAAGTTGCTCAGTACTTAGTTACTTACTTAGAAATTTCGTACTTCTAAGCAAATTTAATTTTTCGTTTTTTTACTTGAGTAATATTAAACATTTTTACTACGAAGTGATGTTTTATTTCACAGCAAACTTGCAAAAGTTATGTAAAACGTCCTAAATTTAATAGATTTTATACCACACTGTGCGTAAAGTGACCGCTTTACGCACGCTGTGCGTGCGTAAAGTCGGCATTTTCCGCACTTGTGCTATAAAAAATTATACGATTGCCGCAAACTCACACTCGTCAGAAAACGTTTCATCGCTCTCGTATCGTAATGTACTATATAAGTATGCCTTTTTTTGTTTTATATTTTTTTAGATGCTTAATAAATGTATGAGGTTCGAAAGCCAAAATACGAGATTTTTAGCCACTTATATACGAGAAAAAAAAATTATAGTTGTAGTCTTGTTCGTGACTTCAACGAAAATGGACGATGTAACTTCTGCTGCTGCTACGACGCTGCTTGCCATAGCGTATTACAATTACCTTTGTATTAAAATAAACTGGCCAAGTGTGAGTCGGACTCGCGCACGAAGGGTTCCGTACCATTATCTACGGATCGCGCCAAACTTCTAGTACGTTCGGAAGTTGCTCTTCCCAAGAACGGCCTATATATTTTGTTCCTGCTGATGCGAATCGCCCCGTGTTTAGAGGGGACTAATAATTTGGCGCAATCTGTACTCGTTAACTTGTAAAGCCTACTTAGCTGTGATAGTTTTTCTTTTAATTTCATTATGTTTACTACTGTCGTGATTTTTTTCACGTCTCCAAATACAAATGTTTCGCCGGCAGGGGGGGGGGGGGGATACTTGACTCTAACAAAAATTAACACTTTTAAGCTTAATATTTTGCAAACGGAACCCTGGATTGAGAAATGATTATCTCACACACCCAATATTTTAAAATTACCTATCCAACGACATCCCACACTAGGGGATAAACGAGAAAAAAAAATCATCCCCACTTTACGTGCAGAGGAGGTACCGTGAAAAAAATCTTTTTCAAAATTGACCACTTTATTGGCGTGATAAATATGTATACCCATGCCAAATTACAGCTTTCTAGTACTAATAGTCTCTAAGCTAAGCCGCGGACAGACAGACAGACAGACGGACATGGCGAAACTATAAGGGTTCCTTGTTGTTGACTACGGGACCCTAAAAAGAGGTTAGTGGATGGCGCAAATTCATCGCAACCAGAACTAGGTAAATTAATAATTTATTGAACATATCTTGTGCATTTGATGATTTTGTATACTTATTTTTTTTTTATGAATACTTTACAACATGAATACAACAACTTACGCAATATGGACGCATGACTACTTGCGACGGTGTATTGTACGCTACTGTGAAAAGCTGCCCTTTGTGAAAAGCGGGCCAAAAAAACGACAACGATCGGGGAACGGCAAAAACTGCGAACGCGAAGGCGTGAAAAAATCTACATTCACGTTTCGCGGTTTTCGCGACGAGAGTGTGGAGCGCCCTTAAAATAATGAAATTCTTTTCTTCAAAATTTATTTCTTGCCGTTTACATCCATCCATCCATCAGCCCGTATTCGTCCACTGCTGGACATAGGCTTCCCCAATATGACGCCACTCTTGGCGGTCCTCAGTCATCCTCATCCAGCCGCCACCCGCAACGTCCTTCAGATCGTCAGTCCAGCGGGCACGAGGGCGGCCTACGCTGCGCTTTGCTGTACGTGGTCTCCATTCTAATGCCTTACGGCCCCAACGGTTATCACGTCGGCGACAGATATGGCCAGTCCACTTCACCTTCGATCTCGTTGCCGTTTACAAATAAAACACAAAAGAAAACGACGTTTATCTGGAAAAATACGAATACCCTCACCTTCATAAAAATGTTAATTTAGTTGCTTCTTTCGTAGTCAATATTTTAAAGTGATCATCCAGAAGAAGTATTTTCTTTGTTCGCATCTCGTATAGGAAGGCATCTCCGAAACTTGTACGTCACTTCCGGTACGAATATTTTTAACGAAGGATAAATTGTTTAAAAAGTAGCCTATGTCAATCTCTGTTCCATAAACTATCTCTATGCAAAAAATCACATCGATCCCTTGCTTCGATGCTGCGTGAAAGAAGGATAAACCAACAAATACACTTTTGCATTTATAATAGGGGTACGGATTACCGCCGCCGCCGTGGCCGGCAAGTTAGGCATTGATGGTCGAACGTGATAATGTGGACCGAGGCATAGCCGAGGCACACATACGTGAGTTCACCAATGCCCAATTGTCACCAAGGCTTGTATAATACTTTTCTCAAACAATGCGTAGATATTCAAACAATTAGTAAAAAATTTTATATACTACTTTTAGTAGGAACGGTTCCTGCTAGACTGCAGGGGTCTCCAAACTTTTTAGCCTAAGGGCCACACTGATTCCTCCACTCAGTCCCGAGGGCCAAGAACTAGATAGTTCATCATAACAACATACTGTAGTTTTGACGCACAAATTTTCGTGTTGGGACTAGCCGGACAGTGAGATATTATCGCTTCTGCAGTTCGCAATTTTGGTGGGTATTTCAGGCAAGACGAAGTTAGTCGAAGCGCGTGCTGTGCGCAAACCTTGAAATAGAGTTATAAATAACATCTTTATAATAACACCATTTTAAACAAAAACGCATGATAACGTTTCTCTTAACATCGTAAATAACATAACGTTGTTATTATAATTTTGTGAATTTTAAATAAACTTATTTTAAATAATTTTATAGAAACCGGGCATGTCTCGCCAGCGACCGCGGGCCAGATTGGTGGTGCTCACGGGCCGGTCTTGGCCTGCAGGCCGTAGTTTGGAGACCCCTGTACTAGATTAACACTTGACGTCCAGATATTCTCCAGTCGGTCCAGGTACTGGCACTGACTAAAATTAACCGAGCGTGATGGTAATTTTTTGGGTATATTGGGATTATAGCTATATATACATATATAGCTATAATCTTGGGATTATAGATGTCGTAGAACCTCCTTTTCTATTTTTCTTGTATTTTCTCAAGTTTGATTTTTAAATATTTAGACGTCAGTTGACTTGACTATAGAAACCTGTCTGAGAAAATTTGTACATCACTGAGTTGTTTCAATAAATCTTTTACGTTATTTTACCGTTGTTTACGTAGTGGTTCCTGTAAGAAATATGAGTTTGTATGATTTTCCATTATTAAACTCAGAAACTACATTAAACGGTTACGAAAACAAAATCTACGCGAAAAGATAATTACGAAAAATTTCATCACGCTTCGAATGTGCACAGCAATTTTAATTAAATCAGCATCAGACCATAGACTAATAAATATAGTCTATGATCAGACACACCGACTCACAACAATAGGGACAAATCATTTACTATAAACGAACTTTACACTTACGGTATAAATTAACATTATATCATTGCAGGCGAGAGGTCCCGGGTTCGAAGCCCGGTTCAGAGCTCTTCACATCCAGATTTACTTTTCATTCTGCGTTTCTATACTGCAATGATATAATGTTAATTTATATCTCCTTGCGATGGATAAATCGCCAAGTGTTCAAACATAGAAATTTATTTCTATCATAGTTTAGGTACTTAGGGTACCTTATACACGAATTTTAGATAAATGTGTACACACCGGACAAAAGCGCATTTACTTCAGCCGTTTTAGGTTGCGAGTTGTAATTCGCATAGATTAGGTGTGTTAATTCGAAAAACATTTCGAGATTTTGGTGTAATAGATTGTATTTTAGAACTTCTAAAAACCTTATGATGATGAATAGTTTTACGAAAAAGCTGCTATTTCCATTTGCCTTTGTGTGACGTCACTTGAGAAATGGCTGTTTAGAAATGTGTCCTTTGCTATCAAGATAAATTTATAATAATTTGCTTCCGACTGATTTGACAGATGGATGACAAATGAGTAGACAGACAGAGACAGACCTTTTTTTTATAAGCAATTACACATCACAATCAGTAGGTATAATGTCTAAAACTCTCAAACGACGTCATATCCAACAATTCTTTAAAAAATCATAAAAAATTATGGTTCATTTATATAACAAAATAATGAAAATAGAATTACATGAGACTTGCTTTCCCGATCATAACACGTATTGAGGTGAGCCGTTTTTATATAAATCATGAAAACTAAGTCAAAAATGGCGTATATGGCTTTGGGAATTGCCACAGATTTTGTTTTACTATCAATGATATTAATATCGTTGGTTACTGTGCTCTTTTTCACGACAACTAGTAAAAAGCCGGAGTAGGACTTGCGCCCTGAGGAGCCCATACGATTTAAATAAGTTAATAAACTTAAGGCTAGACGGTAAAACTTACGCGCGCGAGATTTGGATTCTTACAATTGTTGTAGCTGTTTCGGTCATTCGCGGCCGGCAAGAGCGCGCCCTCCCCCCGAGCCCCGCTCCCTGCTCCGCACTGTTCATTTTGTACAGTGGAGACCACATCAAGCTATACACTTGCAGTACGACATTAGCCCCTACACAGAAGAATATAAGATAGGTACAAAGTCCAATGTATCTTACTTGATGCGGTCTCCACTGTACTCACAGCTTACTCTTAGATCCAGATCAGGACACCCTTTCGTACTTTCGTTTTTAGTGCCTTTGGTTATTTAATTCAAAAGAAACAACATGCAAAATAAAAAATGAATGATCTCCTGTTCCTGTTTATCTAACGAACACAATATAATAGTATGTAAAATATTTTGGACGATTACTGTGTTATATGAGTAACTAAATGGATATTTACTGTGAATTTCAATTGGTTTTGGAAACGGAAACTGGTGGTAATACTCGTCTAACGAACAATTTTTACGCTTTATTTTATGCTCTTCTTCTCTAGATAACTGTTGCGGACGCCGAGCCTCGCCGTAAACGGAAAATAGGGTGGTCTCCGACGGCAGTACCGCACAGACGCACCCAACGAGTATAGAGAGAGATAGAAATAAGCTAGATAATTTATGAAAGAGATAGATATAAGTTAGACAAAGAAAGACTGTTTAGATTAGTGCCGTGTGCAAAACGGCGTGTATAAAAGTAGGGCGGTTTACTGTGTCAGCATTCAGTTGAGTAATAGCTCTCCTACAATAAAGAGCAAATAAAGGAACAAATCGAAACAAGCGTTTTCCTTACATACAGTCCACAACAGTAAATGGACCTTCGGTAGCCGGATCTCGAGCCAAGAACCAGCCAAAGAAGACCTCTCCACACCATCGGACGCCTATCCAGAGCTGCTACGGACCTATCACCATGGTCGTCACAAGGAGCCACGGTGATGCAGAAATCCTGGAAGACCAGAGGCGCACGACTGAACAGCGTGAAGAGGAACTACGCCACGAAAATCTGAGGCTAGAGCAAGAGCGACAGAGACGACTGCAGATAGAACCACCCGCGTCACCTACGGTACAAACAGGCACCGTCGACCACGGTACCACCACCGGCATCACAGCCATCGCCGGTACTTCGTCAGAGCTGCTGCTAAGAGAGACCCAAGTTCAATACGGGCCACCGGCGCGCTCCGTGTCCTCGCAACGATCTACTGCGAGCGCCACGATGCGAAAGCGAATGGCTGAACTGGAAGCCGCGGAGAAGTTAGCAGCCCTTAAGAAAAAAGAACTGGAAATCGAAGCTGACCTAATAAAGAAGCGTCTAGCCGTCGACATGTCTGTAATCGAAGAAGAGGAAGGGAGCCAGCACGAAGAACCACTACGAGCTGACAACCCTCAAAAGAAGGTGGATGACTGGCTGCGCGCAAACCCGCAGACTGCACGGGGGGAGAACAGCGCTAACCAGCAGATACAAGAACCAGTAGGAATACAAGAAGATCCAACAAGAATCCAGTTTGAACATACTCCACGCATGACCAATGTGGGGCGCATTCCGGACAGAACAAGAAACAGTATCGATCAACTAGCAGAGACACTAGAGAGGATAGCCAGACCACGGCCCCGACAGATTGAGCTGCCATTTTTCTCCGGATCTTCGAACGAGTGGCTACCATTCAAGGCAGCTATGCGCGACTCTACGAAAATGTACAACATCTCACCTGCCGAGAACCTACTGCGGCTGAGAACCTGCCTCAAAGGAGAAGCACGAGACGCAGTGGCTGCACTCATGCACACAGCCACCAGTCCAGAGATAATTATGCATACTCTGGAACAATGCTACGGGAGACCAGAAATTATCATCGACCAAACATTCGAGGAGCTGAAGAAGCTGCCAAGACCAGGACAGTCACCAATTGAACTGAACAAATTCGCCGTCAAACTACAGAACATTGTCTGCGTGTTCAAGAGCATCGATCGACGGGGGTACCTCTACAATCCCACACTGGCGCGAGAGGTTCTGAATAAACTCAGTCCACACCTTCAATCTCGCTGGTGTCAATATGCTCATGAAGAGGAAGGAACACTAGATCCTGAAATCATCGTTCTGTCTCGCTTCCTCATGCGCGAGGCAGACTGGGGACTGAAGTACGCGTACTCCTCCACCACGAACACTGCACCTGTCTCCGCAGCCAAGAAAGAGCTTCGACCAGCTACAATTCACAAGAAGAAAGCAAGCGCCATATACAACATCGTCGAAAGTATAGAAGAACAGAGCGACCAATGCCCAAGCTGCGAGCAAAGACACACGCTACCCCAGTGCCCGAGCTACAAAGCACTAACTATTGATCAACGTTGGGAATTCGTTCGAGACAAGAAGTTATGCTTCAAATGCATACAAAAGAAGCATAGACGAATCAACTGCAAAGCCAAGCTGTGCGGCATCAACCAATGTCGCCGCCCTCATCACCAGACACTGCATCAAGAAGAGGAAAGCACACCCGCCACCCAGACACCGACTGTAAGCACCGAGGCAGTCTTGTCGGTAGCAACCAAAACCGCTACCGGCCCACGAACCGTACTGCTCAAAGTATGTCCAATCGTCATCGTCGGACCACGGGGAGAGGTCAGCACTCATGCACTGCTTGATGAGGGAGCCACTGTCACTCTCATCGACGAAGAAATAGCGCGGAACATTGGTGCAGAAGGGCCATCACTACCCTTGCACCTGCACGGCGTCAATATGACTACAAAAGAGGGAGACAGCAAGATCGTCAGCGTGCAACTGAGAGGCAAGAGAGACGTCGCACTACACAAGTTACAAGCACGCACCGTCAAAAACCTGAGGCTTCATCAGCAGTCCATCCCAGAATCACTGCTGAAGCATGAACACCTGCAAGATCTACTGAAAGAAGACGTATGCTACGAACTAGCACGTCCCGGAATCCTGGTGGGGACAGACCACTGGGAGCACATTGTATCCCGCGAGCTGCGAGTCGGCGGCCCTAATCAACCAGCCGCGTCCAGAACACAACTCGGCTGGGTTATACATGGAACAGTACCACGCAGCGTCATCTACAACCAAGAGAGCGTGCTACATATCTACACACCTGATCAGCACATGAACAGAGAACAGAATGATCAACGCCTGCACGAACTGGTAGAAGCACACTTCAGAATAGATGCACTTGGTGTCGCTCGCAAACCACACTTGAACGACACAGATCAGCGAGCCACGAGCATTGTCAAACAAACAATGAAGAAGATTGACAGCGGTTATGAAGTTGGGCTACCATGGCGACATGATGAAGTAACTCTGCCTCCGAGCTATAACACAGCGTTACGTCGACTTCGGCAAATAGAACGAAAGATGGACGCCTCACCTGACTTTGCCAGAGAATATACCAGGCAAATAGAAAACCTGCTCAAGAAAGGATACGCGGTACCATGTGATGGCTCAGAACATGCAAGCGCTGTATGCTGGTACCTGCCGCACTTTGCCGTAGAAAACTTAAACAAACCCGGCAAGAAAAGACTTGTATTCGATGCGGCTGCGAGGAGTCACGGTGTGAGCCTCAACACCGAGTTGCTTGAAGGACCGGATCTGCTTTTATCACTGCAGGGGATCCTGTTTCGGTTCAGAGAGAAGCCAGTCGCAGTCACCGCAGACATACAAGAAATGTTTCTACGTATCAAGATCCGCCCTGAAGATCAGCCAGCGCAACAGTTTCTTTGGAGAGGCGAAGACAGAATGAACCCACCTCGTCTCTACAAAATGACGAGTATGATCTTCGGCGCTGCGAGTTCACCATTCATGGCACATTCCGTGCGCGATCATAACGCACGAGAACACGCGCAGACACATCCACATGCACTGGAAGTCATCACTCACAGCCATTACATGGATGACTTAGTATGCAGCTTTGAGGATGAAGAAGAGGCCCTACGCACCATCAAAGAAGTTAGAACAGTGCACGCGGCCGCTGGATTCACACTGCGTGGATGGAACGCTAATCGCAAGACCACATTATGCGATGTACCAGCTGACCTACATGCGACCGTGCCAGCACAACTGGGAGGAGAAGACCTGGGAAACAAGATACTCGGGCTTTTCTGGAATGCAGAACGAGATGAGTTGGGATTCAACACATCCATGCATCGAGTCCCGGCTGAAGTACGAGCACAGACCCGCGCACCAACAAAAAGAGAAGCACTCAGCGCGGTCATGTCAATATACGACCCACTGGGGCTGCTGAGCCAATACACCATCAGAGCCAAGATCATCCTGCAAAGCCTGTGGCGCCTCAAAATGTCCTGGGACGAACCTATCCCCGCGGAAGAAGACGAACTCTTCACATGTTGGCTGCAGCAACTCACTGAGATCGCCCACCTGCGTCTAGATCGATGCTACGGACTGAGCAGCTACGAGCGTGTAGAATTGCACGTTCTATGTGACGCAAGCGAGCAGGCTTACGCTACTGTAGCCTACTGGAGGATCCTGAACCGCGACGGGAGCATCCAAGTCGCCCTAGTGGCTGCCAAAGCTAAGGTGGCACCACGACGGGTACAGACCATCCCTCGCCTTGAACTACAAGCGGCTGTCATCGGTGCCAGACTCGCCGAGACTATAAAAAGGGAACATCGTATCGAGATATCCAGAACAATCTATTGGAGTGACTCCACAACCGTGGTACACTGGATTTACCACGACTCAAAACGATACACTCCTTTCGTCGCGCACCGACTTGGTGAGATCACGGAGCTCACTAACAAAGAAGAATGGCGATGGCTACCCACTGGCGAGAACGTAGCTGATGACGCCACAAGGATGACACAAGCACCGATCAGCGAGAACAACCGCTGGTTTCAAGGGCCGCGCTTCCTATTTGAACCAGAAGACCAATGGCCCACCAAACAAACAATCGACGAGGAAAACGACGAACAAGACGTTCTCCATACGAGCGAAGATACTATGACGACAAGCGACTGGTTGCCAGATCCAACCCGTTTCTCCAAGTACGAGACGCTAGTACGAGCAACCGCCCGTGTGCTGGCATTCACTGACATATGCCGGCGCAGAGCTACAAGAATGGAGCACCAGCACATTGAACGAGCCGAACGAGCGCTCATACAACAAGCACAGAAAGAGAGCTTCAATCAGGACATTAAGAAGATCGAGTCGAACCGCCCTATCACTAAAGGGAGCCGACTATACAAACTGGATCCCGTACTGAAAGACGGCGTGCTTCGAGTCCGCGGCCGCATAGGAGCAGCGACTGCGCCCATTGAGACGAAGCAACCCATGATCCTGGATGGACGTCACCACCTGACAAAGCTCATCGTGTTGCAAGAGCACTGTGCTGCTGGTCACGCAAACCGTGAACGCGTGACGAACGACCTTCGACAAAAGTACTGGATAATCCACTTGCGGCCTTCAGTACGAGCCGTGGAACGCAACTGCACTCTCTGTCGAGTGCGCCGCTCCAGACCACGAGTGCCAGCTACTGGAGACCTGCCACGCGCCCGCCTGGACCCTTTCCATCGCCCGTTCACCAACTGTGGCGTAGATTACTTCGGACCAATGGTGGTGAAAGTGGGACGCCGCCGCGAAAAGAGATGGGGCGCACTCTACACGTGCCTCACCACACGCGCCGTGCACATCGAACTTGTGCCGTCACTCTCCACTGATTCGGCGCTAATGGCGCTGCGCAGAATGGCTGCACGTAGAGGATGGCCACGTCTAATGTATTCAGACAACGCCACGAACTTCAAAGGAGCGGATCATGAACTACGAGCTGCCTATACAGAGTGGGCACCCGCCCTGCGAGACGAAGCGCTGCTTCATCGAATGGAGTGGCGGTTCATACCACCAGGAGCACCAAACCAAGGAGGAGCCTGGGAACGACTGGTGCGCTCCATCAAGACAGCTTTGAAGGCAACACTCCAAGAACGAGAACCAGCGGAGGAGGTCCTACAAACACTCCTGACCGAGGCAGAGTTCTCGGTGAACGCACGACCGCTGACACATGTTAGCGTGAGCCCTCTCGATCCTGAGGCGCTCACCCCAAATCACTTCCTTCTGGGTACATCTACCGGTCTTCCTACTACGGGCCCATGTGATGTCGCTGATCGACGGACCTGGCGTGCCAGTCAAGCACTCGCAGACATCTATTGGAAGAGATGGGTACGCGAATACCTTCCTACACTGGTACCACGTGGCGAGCCAACCCAGAACGAGCAACCTCTTCAGCCTGGTGACGTCGTGGTGATCGTCGATCACACCCTGCCTCGGAACACCTGGCCAATGGGCATCATCGAGCGCACCTACCAGGGACCAGACGGCGGCGTACGAGTAGCAGACGTCCGAACGAAAACTGGAGTATTCAAACGTCCCGCAAGAAGACTCGTCGTCCTAGAAAAGGAGGCTACGCGTGCTACGCCGGGGGGAGGAATGTTGCGGACGCCGAGCCTCGCCGTAAACGGAAAATAGGGTGGTCTCCGACGGCAGTACCGCACAGACGCATCCAACGAGTATAGAGAGAGATAGAAATAAGCTAGATAATTTATGAAAGAGATAGATATAAGTTAGACAAAGAAAGACTGTTTAGATTAGTGCCGTGTGCAAAACGGCGTGTATAAAAGTAGGGCGGTTTACTGTGTCAGCATTCAGTTGAGTAATAGCTCTCCTACAATAAAGAGCAAATAAAGGAACAAATCGAAACAAGCGTTTTCCTTACATACAGTCCACAACAATAACTATACATGCCGTAAACTTAATTATAGTGCTTCCCAAAATATGTTTTTACTGAAGGAAAAGTGAAATAAATTGAAAAACATTTATGGAAAAAATCATGGTAATATGTGTTTACGTAAAGATTACATGAAAAATAAAGCGGTTGAGAAATTTCCGAAAAAAATGACAAAATTAAATTTATCATCCATAATACGAAACCCTGACTCGCACTTGGCTGTTTTTTTTTTTATTTAACAATCATCACGACATCATAGAGTTAATAAAATATTATTTTTATCAACAAGTGTAATAGGTAACAATGAGCTGATTGATGTTGTAATTTTATCAGTTTATTAATTACGTTGTAATCTACATAGGTTTCGTTAGAATAATTTTCAAAAATACTCTAAAAAGCTAGATTCGCTCAAAGACAAATAGAATAAAAATTATTTATTATCCAGATGTTATTGCACATAATAACATCGGAATGTTGAATATTTGTTTTTTACTATTTTATGTAATCCCTTGACATTTTTTTATGCGGAACCGGCCGGATATTTAGCTAAGGAAACGTAATTATGGGATAGTATACAGTATTTTTAGTAACCATTTTTTGTAAATTCTAACAAGTGCCGATAATAATTTACGAGGATAACATTATAAATGAAAAATGTGATGTTATTATGATTTTTTTATAATTTCTATTTTAAATTACCTAATAATAACACATTCTCTTGCAGGCATATTTCTAGATACTCCAGTGCATGTTAAAGTTTCTTAGAGGTGTTTGCATTTTTTCTTGATAAAATGTATCATTTCTTTTGAGTTTTTGGTAAAGCAACCCATGTGAACTCCAAACAATAAAATAGCAATAAGCCCATTGTGACACATGAAGATGACCTTGGACCTGATAATAATAGTTATGCTCTGTTTTCAGTTATATTCCTTGAGTCGTCACCTTACAAAATGTGATCAATCCCTTTTGAATTGCATCTGCAGGACTCATTTCCGAGGCTACAAATGGACATTTTATTTCTACAAGTCCTTCATTTCCTATGAGTCCATCCGGACTAGCTGCCAGAAAACCATCCACAGGATCGACAAATGACCACTTTGGTCTACCTTTAGACCGGTATACTTTTCAAAGTCATGGGTGGCGCGATTTTATCTGTGTATTCTCCTAATAAATATTTACCTGTATAATTTTGACCTTTAGCTTTCAACATCGGCCTTACAGTGCTTTAGTTGACTGCTGAGTGTTCAGTTCAGTTCAGTTTTCTTTTGATATACGCCTGAAATTTAATGTGATGAGCGTTAAAAATGTTTAGGTTTTCGCATCAAAAGCTTGATCAGTAGGACGAAAGGCTCACAACTTTGGAGGTTTTTTTTTAAAACCCTATCTTATTACAATATACAATACATATTTATACTAACTTGTTAAGTTTATAACCCTTTTTTACATATTTTTTTCGTTTTGCTGATAAACGTACCTTTCCTTTTTTTACCTCGTCGATATAATCATCTGAAATTCATAGTAATAAAATTAAGTACCAGTATTATTTATCCGAATTTTGCTTATGTTTTCTTAGTTTACTGTTTTGTATATGATC
The DNA here is from genome assembly GCA_934047225.1 of Ypsolopha sequella. NCBI lineage: Eukaryota > Metazoa > Arthropoda > Insecta > Lepidoptera > Ypsolophidae > Ypsolopha > Ypsolopha sequella. The sequence continues at coordinate 23,190,625 of OW203984.1, read as the reverse complement.
TTTTGATTAAACAGAAAAAATCTCTCAGGAGCGGCAGCATAAATATTTTAACTCCTGTATAGGGTCAAATTATAATGTGTCCTTATGTAAATTTAATATTTAAATTTTTCGTTTATTATTATATTTAATAATCCTATACTTCTGATTATAATTTTAATAACTTTTTTTAAAAAAAGTTAATAAAAAAACAGATAAACTTATCAGATAAACGATATAATTTATAAATATCAAATAACTTTGCAGATAAACGAAAGTCTGCTTTTGAACTTTGCCGATCATCCTTAATAGATAGTTATTAAATTTAGCCCCAATAGTAGTAATCTGAATATAACCTTTATTTCCGCAGTTCACTTTTTTATGTGATCTATTAGTTTCATAGAATAATCTCTCAGAATAAAAAGGGACTACATAATTATTTTTACTCCTGTATAGGATCAAATTATTTTGCAAACCTAAAACAGACATAGGTACTAATCGTCGTTATGAACAGTTTTTGTAATAGAGGCTGAAATGAAATACTTTTTAGGGTTCCGTGCCTCAGAATGAAAAAGACGGAACCCTTATAGGATCACTTTGTTGCCTATCTGTCTGTTATTTTCTTGCTGTCTGTCAACATGAGAAGCTTTTTGCGATGTGTGGAGAGAACAAATATATGAAGTTATAGTTGTTTATATCCAAAACGAATGTACTAAAGTGCGGGTGCGCCACCCACTACTCAACACGTGACTGTAGCGGCGGCGCAGCGGCGTTTTCTTTGATAAAAGCCGTAGCGCCGCGCCGCCACAGTGAACACTTGGCATTATAAGGAGAGGAGTTGCAGACCAATCAAATTAATGGCCAAATCCAAGATGCATGACCTAATTTATAAACGAAATACATTGTATTTATAAGGTAAAAAGTACAAATAGTACTCACCCATTTTTGCACGAAAAATCTGTCCAACATACTCAATAACTTCTCCATTACCATACACTGGTACAAAACTCTTTGATAATGCACCGTTTTAACAAGTAAGGTGAGTGAAACGAGTGACCCATCGCTCGTCCCGTCTTCTCCCCCCGCACGCCTCCGCCACCCCTGATGCGACGGAATGAAATTCTAGATTTATGTAATTTGCGCCCGCGATTTCGAATGCCAGCCCATAGCTATTTACTGAAATCCTATACTTTCTACATACTGTAGCGTTATTTTTAAAAAAAAATTTTTATTATTCGCCACTACATACTACGAACGTAATTTCGAATTAAATTTGGACTGCCACCAGGCAAGCCTGGTGACAGCCAAAAAAAGAGGTAAACCTGGATGAATAAACCGTATAATTTAAATAACAAAACACAAAAATAACAAAACCGAAGTAAGAAAAATATGGTACAAAAGAACAATAATATCAGAGGAGTATCGCTACAAAGGAAATTCTTAGATCAAAAAAAATATTATGCCAAATTCCACTTATTTAAGATTTTAATTTCCTTTTAGCTTGAACGACGCATTTATTCATAAAATAATGGATTTTAAATTTGGTTGTCGACACTAGTTTATAGGATCCTTTAAACTAAGATTTCACGGAAGTTTTGATAACTCTTGATCCGAAAGAAAAACGTAATAATAAGGTGTTACGAGCAATCGTTATCTAGCTTTACACTAAGGAATAAAAATAATCGATGCTGAATATTAAGCTACAGATATTAAAAACCTGGTAAGGGTCTCTTCGTGACTTTGGGAGTTTCCGGTGTTCCCGGGAGCAGTCGATGAAGCTTGGCGATTTCAATTTTAGTATCGGAAGCTTTAGCTCACCAGGGACGTGGTCCTTACATCAGGCCTCAATAGGTACAACCGTACGAGATGGCGGATGGGATAATCAAACTAGGGAGACCCAGAAACCCTTTAAAAAATAATCCCGAAGGGTCGCTGTAAAGAAATAAAACAACGGCGTCAAGACATGCTTATGAAACGAGAGAAAGGAAATTAACGTGTTGGAAACGGGACAAAAAGGATTTTCAGAGAATGAAACCAAAATAACACAAAACTTACCGGGAAATGCAGGAAAACTGGCTTACACAATGCTCAGGGCAATTGCGCTCTGTTTCTATATAAGTTATAGATAAGATATAGTTTTAAAATTTGATATTTTAAATTTCTTGTGGCAAATTTCCTTCCTCTGTCACGATCTTCTTTGATATGAGAAAAATAACAAAAAAAATCTGACAAGATCATTCTAACTATTCGAATTCAAAAATTCAGAAAAGCAGCCAACGATAAAGAAAGACTAAAAATATATAAAAAGGTTGAATACTTGTAGCGAATGCTACAATATCCTCCAACGACACAAAAAAATTTAAACTAGCTTAAAGGAAATTAACTTCCAGAAGGATAAACAATCGGATAAACACCTAGACTAATCAAAATGCCTTGAAACAAAAGGACTTGATTAAGTAAAAACAAAGTAGTAGCCTATATTGCTCTGTGACCCACAAACTATCTTCAGGCAACAATCACGTAGAAACGTTGCACCGTTGCTGCCTGAAGAAGGACAAACCAACACACTAACAAACCACTAAACAACAAATGAACGACCAACAAATCAATAACCAACAAACTAACAACCAACAATCAACAACCAACAACTCAACAACCAACAAATCAACAACCAACAAATTAACGATCAACAAATCTACAACCAACAAACTAACAACTACCAAACCAACAATGAACAAAACAAGAACTAACCAATTAAAAACCAACAAATCAACAAAACAACAATCTAAAAACCAACAACTCAACAATCAACAAACCAAAAACCAACAAATTAACTAACAACAAATCAACAACCAACAAGTTAACTACCAACAAACCAACAACCAACAAATTAACTACCAACGAATCAACAACCAACAAACTAACAATCAACAAAATAAATAACCAACAAATCAACAACCATCAAACCAAGAGCCAACAAATTAAAATCGAAAGGATACATTATTTAACAAAAAGGGAGAATTTATCAAAAATAGTGTAAACCGGAAGCCGCAATGATATGTGCAAAAAAAAGGTTTTGCTATTCAATTGACCTCCATACAGCGAAAATAGTTTGTTAAAAAATGTAAACCAGAAAGTTCAAAATAATAGACAAATATTCAAATGTCGACTTTGACAGTTGACAAGACTGAAAATGTAAACAAAGATTTCAGCAATTGCAAAACCTTTTCAAGAAAAATTTCAACGTTTGTTCTGTAAAAACAAAAAGATTAATTCGAGGATTTGCGACAAAATTTCTTGCAAGGAAGAGACAATCTCAATATTATTGTGAAAATTTTGTAACGAAATGAGATTGCCTATATTGGATTAGGGATCAACAGGAAACGAATAAAGTGACCACCCGGATCTACTGGTATCAACAATTATGCTAGAAACACAATAAATATGTTTAACTAGTAACTACCACATTTATGGATAAATTACAATAAATTTATTTGACTTGAAAACTCAGTGTAATTTATTTACTAGAACAGGTAACAATTATTAATGATAGATATGGAAAGTAATAGGCTACTAAATATTGAAATGCACTTACCTGCAGGTCCTACCTAACTATACATAAGGAAATTAGGTTAGGGATAGGATAATATACACACACAAATAAAACAGGTAATACACAAAAAGTGTGTAAATACTTTATTCCTTTATTAAAATTTGCAAAACATAGATTTCACAAATTAAGGGTACTCATAAAGACAAAAAATATTCTTCGTGGAAAAATTTGGTTCCTTTCGACAGCTTGGTATTGGGGTTCCTTAGAAGAGAAAACGCTGCCTGAAAACAAACAAAATTTAGTAGGTTGGAAAATTAGTCTACGAAAGCGTAGACACCACCGTCGAATTGAGAAAAAAAAAACGTTAAAGTACAGCAAGTAATATTCAGAAAACCGTACTTACCTTTTGTTCGGGCGCCATATTTGTAGCGTTATTTTTAAAAAAAAAATTTTATTATCGCCACTACATACTACGAACGTAATTTCGAATTAAATTTGGACTGCCACCAGGCAAGCCTGGTGACAGCCAAAAAAAGAGGTAAACCTGGATGAATAAACCGTATAATTTAAATAACAAAACACAAAAATAACAAAACCGAAGTAAGAAAAATATGGTACAAAAGAACAATAATATCAGAGGAGTATCGCTACAAAGGAAATTCTTAGATCAAAAAAATTATTATGCCAAATTCCACTTATTTAAGATTTTAATTTCCTTTTAGCTTGAACGACGCATTTATTCATAAAATAATGGATTTTAAATTTGGTTGTCGACACTAGTTTATAGGATCCTTTAAACTAAGATTTCACGGAAGTTTTGATAACTCTTGATCCGAAAGAAAAACGTAATAATAAGGTGTTACGAGCAATCGTTATCTAGCTTTACACTAAGGAATAAAAATAATCGATGCTGAATATTAAGCTACAGATATTAAAAACCTGGTAAGGGTCTCTTCGTGACTTTGGGAGTTTCCGGTGTTCCCGGGAGCAGTCGATGAAGCTTGGCGATTTCAATTTTAGTATCGGAAGCTTTAGCTCACCAGGGACGTGGTCCTTACATCAGGCCTCAATAGGTACAACCGTACGAGATGGCGGATGGGATAATCAAACTAGGGAGACCCAGAAACCCTTTAAAAAATAATCCCGAAGGGTCGCTGTAAAGAAATAAAACAACGGCGTCAAGACATGCTTATGAAACGAGAGAAAGGAAATTAACGTGTTGGAAACGGGACAAAAAGGATTTTCAGAGAATGAAACCAAAATAACACAAAACTTACCGGGAAATGCAGGAAAACTGGCTTACACAATGCTCAGGGCAATTGCGCTCTGTTTCTATATAAGTTATAGATAAGATATAGTTTTAAAATTTGATATTTTAAATTTCTTGTGGCAAATTTCCTTCCTCTGTCACGATCTTCTTTGATATGAGAAAAATAACAAAAAAAATCTGACAAGATCATTCTAACTATTCGAATTCAAAAATTCAGAAAAGCAGCCAACGATAAAGAAAGACTAAAAATATATAAAAAGGTTGAATACTTGTAGCGAATGCTACAACACGAAATAACTGCATTTTCCAAATATTTATGAACTACCACGGGTCCGAAATTCAATATAAATTGTTTTTACTTGAGAAATGCTTAAGAAAATCGAACATGAAAATGGAACATTTTGGAGATTAAAAAATAGATTTCCAAGTGCTTGTATTTCCTAAGCGTGTTGATTATCTGAAATTTAAAGTTAAATCGGACTTGTAGGTTGTGAAAAAGATGAAGTTACTCAAAGTTTTATTTGATTTAATGTATTAGCGTACAAATGAGAAGCTAAATCGTTTTGTATGGCCGCGGAATCTTGCGCTCTTCCCTTAAATAATTTAAACTGAAATTACAAACTTACAAATTGTATGAAACAAACTTTGGTCTTTTGAGACCCGTAACAAAAATGACAATTTTGATAGACCTCCATTTCTTTATTAAAAAAAAAAACACATATTTATAATCTACTCAATGAGTTCTAGATAATGACACTCCACGTGCTACCTACTGTAAAAAAAAGTTTTTTTTTCGTCTCCGTTTTCATGACTATTTTAATTTAAATACATTTAAAATTCAATATTCGATTTTGGGTCAATATTTTACACAACATATCAAAACTTCTGGTCAAGAGCTAAGTATCCGTGACGTACAGACGGACAGACAGACAGACGGACGGACAGCGGAGTAACATTAATAGGGCTCCGTTTTGCCCTTTGGGTACGGAACCCTAAAAATGAGGGTTTCGTCTTCAGAAGGTGCCTAATAGCTAGTAAGGCGGCCATTTAAGTGGCTTGTTTTTTGTCGCCTTGATGTTGCTATATGGTTGATATTTACCATGATCTTTTTAGGGTTCCGTTTAGTGGGGTAGTACAGAACCATCGAACAAGTAGCCCCGAGAAGGAAATGCCGTACTAGCAGTTGGTATTAAATTGGTATACAAGCAAACCGTTTGGCACACACGTATTTGAAGTCCAAACAATCATATTTAGCTTAAGCAACGAATAATTTGTGGATGGAAAAGTCGAAAGCAGGATCTTTAACTTAGGAACTTTGTTTGGACTAGTTAGGAGATAAACATGCTAAAAGTCCTTGCCCCTCCGAGTCGAGCCCGAGGAGGGGGGGCACAAAGAAGATCCCGTTTTTTGGTTTTTTGCTTACATCTCGAAAACCGTGCATTGTACGAAATATGAAAGCTGATAAAATTTTCTACAACTTTAGCTTTCACACTTTTTATCTATCTCCAATCTTTGCCTAGTACTCCAGTAACCTTGTCGTCTGAAAGGGTAGGTACCTTGCGTCAAATATGTTAGTTCTGATTTTTTGCTGACTTGTTTATGATGTTGGCCCAATCAATAATCCAAGTTTTTGACCTCGAGCACCGAACGCAACCTTGTCATAAATCGAAAAAACTGCGAAATTTTCGCCTTTATATCAGTTTTTGTCAATTTTAAGCTTAAAAGACAAATTTTTCAAATACTTACGCAATACGCGTTTAAAGTAGACTAAATTTTCTACAATATGAGATTAAAACTTTTTCTGTAGGCTTAATGGTTTCCGAGATAATGCCTTTTAGAATGTATTGATTGTTTCGAACTTGCCCATTTTATCAATATCTCAGACGTCACTCGAGCAACACTAGCGGGCTCTATCAGAGGTTCTTGAAACTAAACGAGTTAGACCTCCGAGCGATGTAATTCCAATTATCTCCAACTGAGTGTGCTAGTGTCGCAAGTTGTAGCATTCGCTACAGGATTCCTTATTCTGAGGCTACAGGTATTCAACCTTTTTCATATATTTTTTGTCTTTTTTGTTTTTTGTGTTTTTGGAATGATTTGTCACATTTTTTTGTTATTTTTCTCATATCAAAGAGTATCGTGGTAAAAGGAAGGTGAAATTTGCCACAATAAATTTAAAATATAGATTAAATTAAAAAAAAAACAGAATGTCGGATCCCAGTCCCAGCGCAGATTTGTGTTTTATATGTAAGGAGACTTCAAGTGAAGGTGAACTGCGGTTAGTGAAGGAAAGAGGTGTAAAAACCCTAATTGCGTCGAGTGTTTCTTTAAATAACCGAGAAAATGAACGTTTATTGAAAGACGTGAATGAGATATATGTGCACAGTGCTTGTCAGGTGAAATACAACAATCCAAAGTTGATCAAAGCAGCTGTTTGCCGTGGAAAATCAAATATTATGCCATCAAAGGCCACGAGATCAGTGTCTGAGCAGTTCAATTTCGGAGAACACTGTTTTCTCTGTGGAGACAAAATAACTGAAGAGTTCCTTGTGGCTGAAAGGAAGAAGAAGCCAGAAAAAAGAAACAATGTTATTACTGTGGAAAAGTTGTCTTTTAATGTCACAATCTTGAAAGCAGCTGAGAAACGTGGCGATGAATGGGCTCTTAAAATAAAAGATCGTATATCTGAGAACACAGATTTGATAGCCCTTGATGCGAGATATCATCGGGTTTGCCAAATAAAGCTCTACCAGGTACCACCAACAGGAATGTCCAGGGGAAATCGTCAGCATACCATAGTTGATGAGGCCATGGAAGTTATTTATTCATTTCTGGAAGAAAACGCTGAGGAATGTCAGTTCTCTCTAGATGAACTCATGAAACAGATAAGAGGAGAACGACCTCAACCGAGAACAGTCAAAAATCGCTTGTTTAGAAAGTATGGAGACGGCATTTTGATCGCTGAGACATCCTCCAAACAAACGATTGTTTGTTTTAAAAACACAGGCCATAAAATTCTCACTAGTACATGGTATGAAAGTAGAAGCTCAGATCCTCAAGCAGAAAGATTACGCGTGGTGAAGGCAGCTGCTGAAGTCATACGAGAGGACATACGGTCGCAAGTGTACGACACAAAACAATTCACACCATCTGACGACTTCTTCCAAAATGTAGATTCTGTTATCCCTGATTCTTTAAAACTATTACTGGAAACAGTAATTTTAAAAGACAAACGAGGCTGCTTGGAGCCCTACAGAAAGAAGTGCGTTGCTCTTGCACATTCAATACTATCAGCAGTGAGGCCTCGCTCGTTCATCTCTTCATTACTTCATGGAATTGGTGTATACTTGTATCACAAGTTCGGGTCAAAACATCTGATTGAGTTATTGTCAACGCTTGGATTCTCAGCTAGTTACAAGGAGACTATGCTTTTGGAAACCTCGGCCATCATGAAACCAGACCAATTCATGTTGAAGGAGCCTTCAATACCGTTTGTGCAATTTGTTTTTGATAACGCCGACTTCAATGTGAGCACACTAGATGGATTGGGCACTTTCCACGCAATGGGAGGTATCCTGATTGTGACTCCTCATGATTCCTTATGTCCTGAGAAACAAATAGCTCGTCTTACGAAGTGCACTGCTTCAGAACTTCTGAAGCAAAATCCTCCTATTCAGCTAGAAACCTTCCAACAAGTGTCGTCCAATCAAGGTTTGTCAGGAATTAAAATTGTTAACATGGACAATGTTCATTCGCTACCTGAAGAAATTCTGCCACTTCCTTCGGATATGTTATGGTTATATGGGAAGGTTCAAAAAAAGGTAAACATCCCGGGATGGAATGGGTTCATGGAGGAAGCAACAGCAGAGAAACATTTTGAAACCTCCAAAATTATATGTCTGCCATTCATTAACCACCTCCCATCCAATTATGACACAGTTCTTACAGCCCTTCGGCTTGCAAATGAGAGATGCCGAACCCATGGACAAAAAACCTGCGTTGTTACTTTTGACCAACCCCTATACATTAAAGCCAAAGAGATAGTCGCAAACTGTCAGGGCACTGATTTGAGTAACGTTGTGGTGAGGCTAGGGGGTTTTCACCTACTAATGTCTTACATGGGATCAATAGGTATGATTATGAGTGGAAGTGGTCTAAGGGAACTGCTCTCGACAATTTATGCTGAAAACAGCATTGAGAAGATGTTATCTGGACATGCTTATTCTAGAGCAGTGAGAGCCCACAGTTTGGTCTATCTTTCCTTGGCAAGTGAAGTTATGAGAACAATTCACTTGACTGAAGAGGACAACAGCTTTATTGAAGACATTCTTTCAAACTCTGACAGATCTGCAATTCTGACAGCACACGAAAATGAGCAATTTCAAGCACTTACGACGAAATTCACAGATGCCCTTTCCAAGCTTGAAAGCAATGGACCAACCGCAAAGCTGTGGGTTCTTTATTTTCGAATGGTGACACTGGTGAAGCAATTCATTCAAGCAGAACGGGCAGGCGATTGGAATTTGCATTTGGCCACCATCCAGAAAATGCTGCCATTCTTCCACGCATCGGGGCATTTCTTTTATGCAAAGTGTGCACAGTTATATTTGCAAGATATGCTAGAAGTGGAAAGGAAAATGGACCCTCTTGAATACGATAATTTCACAAGAAAGGGATACTTCACCATCCGACGAACTAACAAATTTTGGTCGGGCATATGGTCAGATATGACCATTGAGCAAGTACTGATGAGATCTATGAAAAGCTATGGAGGGCTCACCCGAGGACGTGGTATAACTGACAGTGTACTCTCCCGATGGACATTGGGCATGGTGTATCTAGAGAAAATCTGCGATGAAGTGGAAACATACTGCGAGGTTACTACTGCAACAACTGAACAGCATGTTGACATGCGACCATCTCGTGTCACCAGAGATGAATCAGATACTGAAAAACTCTGTAACTGGTTTTCACAGCACCCTCCGTTCCCTAAAGCAGATTTCATTATGTCCATCAGCAGTGGCCAAGTTGGAGAAATTTCTGTCAATAGTCACATGGCTCTAGAGATTGGAAGAGAATCGATGCTAACAGCAGTCGGCCAGAACTTCAAGGAAGTGAAATTCAAACGTAAAAACAATGTGGTGTCCCTTTCTTCAGCTGTACGAACTATTGTTGTTGGCAATAAACAGGTAACTGTTAATCCTCTAACATTGTTTCATAGGTTGTGTGTCCTAAAACAATCAGATGAAGAATTGCGAGAGTTCTTCACATACGAGCTGTCACCAATCCCAATGTCAATATTCACTGAAGAGGGAATGAGAAAGGGCACAAAATCCACCTTGTATGCAGTATTTCAACCTGTAAACTTAGATGAGAAGCAAGGGTCAACGAAGTTTGCCGTGGTAGATGGAGGTCATCTACTTCACAAAGTTGTGTGGCCACGAAGCGCATCATTTGGTGCGATAGCAGACAGATATACGCAGTACATTACTGCTCACTATGGCTCAAACGTGGCAGTAGTCTTCGATGGCTACCCATCAGATGCTGCACAGAAAAGCACAAAGAGCTCTGAGCGTCTTCGAAGAGCCAAATCACACTCATCGCCAGAAATAATCTTTGATGAGAAAACCATAGCGCAGGTCATTCAAGAGAAATTCTTGTCAAATGACAAAAACAAAATTAGTTTCATCAACCTGCTGACATCTAAAATGGAAAATCACAACATTCAAGTACTCCAAGCAGAGGAAGATGCTGATAGGCTCATCATCACTACAGCTGTAACTGTTGCCTCTACCTATGATATAGTGGTAGTCGTTGGTGAAGACATTGACTTGCTGATCATCCTCACTGCGATCTCAAACCGTGAAATTTTTTTCAACAAATGTGGAAGAGGCAAAGCATCAGATGTCATGTATTCCAGCATTGCCTCTTCAAAATCCTCATTGAAACCAGAGCTTTTCCTTTTCATTCATGCCTTTAGTGGTTGTGACTCGACATCCTGCTTTTTTGGCTTAGGGAAAAAGCAAATGATCTCAATGGTCGAAAAAAATCCGGACGTTGAAAAGGAAGCTGCAATTTTTCTCGACACCAACTCTACACCAGACGAGATTGCAACAGCAGGAGAGCGAGTCGTAATCGCTCTATATGGAGGCAATCCCAACACCCACAACCTTGACGAGCTGCGGTTCCAACTATTCGCGAGATCTGCGACGAAAACCAGCTTCAATCTGGCCAGGTTACCTCCTACACGAGACGCTGCTCGATTTCACTCCTTGCGGACATACCATCAGGTACAAATTATTTTACTATATTATATTATAACCAATGCATGAATACACAATATAACTTCATATTCATCATTTTCTATTCAACTACTCATGTACTATTTTCTTACAGGTACAGGCGTGGTTGGGAGTCACACTGAACCCTCTCTCCTGGGGGTGGATATCCACGTCACAAGGCCTCAGCCCAAAAACGATGGTCAGAGATGCTGCCCCACAACACCTCTTGCGGATGATTTCTTGCGGCTGCAAAAAGGGTTGTGGGAACGCGTGCAGCTGCAGGAAGGCAGGGATGAAATGCTCATCAGTCTGCAGGCACTGCAGCGGGGCTTCCTGTGACAATGTACCGTATGTTGCAGGAGAAATATACTTCAATTCCCCAGAAAACGACGATCTGCCCGATGTCGACACGGAGGATGTTTTGTGGACACAAGACGTCGACGATGCATCGCCATCCCCTGAAAGGGATATGCCATCCCAATACGACGATTTAGATACGGACGAACCACAACCAGGACCTTCCAAGAGGGCTAAATTAACTTAATCTATTGATTATCGTGAATCACTCAATTGAATAACTAATTAAAAAATTTACTTTATTGATGTACCCATAAATTTTCGTATCACCTTTTTTATTTCGCCTTTTTTTTATTTTTTATTTCGTAGCTTAACATTACACATCATCGTTCGCTTTATATAATATGTACCACTTGCTAAATGGTGAAGGTGAACATCATACGGAAACATGCATGTCCTAAAAAGCAAGTATTTGTGCCCGAAGAACGGTGATAGGGCTCACCACCTATCACGTTGGGACGTAATAAACGTCGATGAAACGCGGTTATACCGAGTGTGGATTGTGACTTGCATTTCACAGTTCACACCTGGAACATCTCTGACACCCCTTCGGGGATTCATGTCGTGACGATGAATATATCATCGTTCGCACTTCTTATTTTCTGTTTTAAAATCCCATCATAAAACGTAAAGGGCTTCGATAATATAACAGGGGTAGAAATGAAAAATGTGAATAACGATGAGGGGAGAGTGGGGAGGAATCTGCGGGCCCCTCAAACCTCTTCAGGATCCACTAGAATATGATAGGAGGAGGGGCGGTTCCGAAACAGGGGCAAAATACATTCAGAACGACAATATATTGCTAAGAATTGCGAACTTCGAAAAAATATATAAATTTTGAAAGGCTTTATCTCAGAAATGATTAAGTCTACCGGGACAGTTTTAGTTTCATTTTGTAGAAAATTTAGTCTATTTAAAAAACGTACTACGTAAGTATTTAAAAAACTAGTCCTATAGGCTTAAAATGGCCAAAAACTGAAATAAAGGCGAACATTTTGCTGTTTTTTCGATTTATGACAAGGTTGCGTTCGGTGCTCGAGGTCAAAAACTTGGATTATTGATTGGGTCAATATCGTAAACAAGTCAGCAAAAAATCAGACCTAACATATTTGACGCAAGGTCTGAAGTTGAAGGTTACTGGCGTATAGCTATGAGCTTCGAAAAATGTTCGAATTTCAAAGCCTTTTTCACGTCAACCGCGTTGGATTTTAAAATCGTTGTTGTTTTCGTAATCAACGACCCGATAAACCATTCAAACGATACCCATGTTGATTTTCAAAATTTTTACCCCATTTCCCCCTTTTAGGGGTTGAATTCTGAAAAAACTTGAAACACATTTATAGATAAGAGTGCTCCTGTAAAGTCTCGAATAAAATAGTCTAACTAATCTTGTTTCCCCATACAAACTTTGGACACCCGTTTCACCCCCTTAGGGGGTGTGTTTTGAAAAATCCTTTCTTAGTGGACGCCTTCACTATATAAGGTATCTATATGCAAAATTTCAAGTCTATAGAACCAGCTGTTGTTGAGATGTAAGCAAAAAACCAAAAAACGGGATCTTCTTTGTGCCCCCCCCCCCCCCCCCCCCCCCTCGGGCTCGACTCGGAGGGATAAGGACTTTTAGTATGTTTATTTCCTAACTAGTCCAAACAAAGTTCTTAAGTCAAAGACCCTGCTTTCGACTTTTCCATCCACATACCCTTAGAGAGCACTCATTTCTCAGCCTAATTGGCTAGCAATTCTTTAAAAAAAAGACCCTTGTAGAGGCGGAATCACTTGTTTTTTCGTACACCATCCACTCTACCAGTGTTCGGCAACCTTATGATATAGGAGTAGGAGGCCACAAATGCTACCAGGTACAGCGAGGGCCGCATTTTGTACAGTATTGCGTCTAAATGTGCATTTTTTAACTGAGAACAATGCTTGTTTTTTAGATAGTTCAGAATGAAAAATGTCTGCTCACACAAATACAGTGTGTCCCTCGTACAAGTGCACATCCGAAAAGGGGTGAAACTAGATCATATTTTATCGACAAAAAATGTTTTTTTTTTTTAATCTTTGTACACGCAACGAGCCTACAACGTCCTGCGTGTGCAATACAACAACGCCTTTAGGATGCTGTTGCGGCTGCTGCGATTCTTCAGTGCATCTGGCATGTTTGCGGAGGTGCTAGATGATTTCTACGCCATAATGCGCAAGAAAACTGCCTCTATGCTACTCAGAATACGGGGCAGTGGCAACGGCATCCTGAAGATGATTGCGGATCAAATGGATTGTCCCATCCAGAAATTCTGGATGGAAAGATCCATTGGGTTATTTAAATAAGTAATTTTATACATGTTCCCTTTCTTTTACTAACCTAGTTTTAAGCCTAACATTAACCTACCTATGGATTTTTAATCTGAAAATACAGTCATTTATTATTTATTTATTTATAAATTTACGTCTTGAAATTTTTTTTGCCTACCATGGACACTATGTATAAAATATGTCATAACTTTTGATCTATCGCGAGTAATGCAATGAAATAAAACTGTAACAATCCTTAAGAAAAGACGTTGCATACCAAATCAAAAACAAAACATAATCAACTACCATTATCATAAAAATAATATCCTAAAAGATTATTTTTATAATTTTTCCGTCTTTTTTTCAGTAATAGTAAATTTTTTCAAAATAATGTCCCCGTTTTACAATATTTTTATTCCTATTTATCATTGACTATTCAATTATCTTTCTAACAAAAAATAATATAACGTTCTATCATAAATACAATATTTTCTACGAGCGGTTAATCAAAGGCACTGCGCTCGCGTCCCATACAAAGATACCCAGGTGGAGTATATTTTCAAGATAAAAAAAAATCAAAAAAAATATTTTCTTTGTTTTTGTTGATATATTTAGATCTAGTTTCACCCACTTTCGGATGTGCACTTGTACGAGGGACACACTGTATATATCAAGCAATGGTTGCGAACTTTGCGGGCTACACCAAAGTGGTTCACGGGCCGCATGCCGGTTGCCGACTCCTGCTCTATACCGTCCGATTTCGCCAACTTATCAGTGTTTTTGCAAAGACTTGACTCTTTCTCTATCACCGCGTGGCTTAGCCAATCAGAGCACTTGAAAGCGCGTTGAAAGCTTGCGAAATTTGTTTCATACAAACCAAGTATTATTGTACCTCTTTAGGGGTAGTTTCTCTATGTACGGAACCGCTTTTGCGAGATTATTTATTGTAATTTTGTCTAAATTTAGACAAACAATTAATTATTGATAATCTAACTAAAGGAAGATATTCTAAATTATTAATAAATGGGCTACAGCCAGATATTTCCGGATTCTTGATTTGCTTTATTTCAAATTCCTTCGAATAAACAATTTAATTAACTCTGTAGGAAAATCGGAACACGGCTTAGTGTTGGTTTCCTGTGATTAAATATTGAAACAGTTTCAATCCGATATTGTACCCATAAAAGCAATTACACTGTGCCGTAGGTAGGTATTCAATGAAACTTCCTGTTGCTGAAGTTAATGTGTACAGTCGCCAGATGTTCTAGCTACCTATATCGATGTCGCAATAACACAGAGCAGTGGTGCCCAGACGGTCGATCGCCAGAGGCCTTTAGGTCTATCGCCGAAAATATGTAGAGCAAAGTTACATTGAGGACTGAAAAAAATATTTGATGGGTCTAAAATTGACCGCTTAGCGTTACGTCATCGTGGTCTGTCTTTCGAAATGACCATACACAACCCAACGGGGAATCGATGGAATGCAGAATTTACCAATTAGATGACTGTGTTAATTCAAAAACCATTTCGAGATTTAGGTTTAATAAGCCGTATTTTAGAACTTGTGGTCTAAAATACCTCATGATGATGGATATTTTTACGAAAAAGCTGCAACTTCCATTTGCTTTCGTGTGACGTCACTTGAGAAATGGCTGTTTAGAAATGTGTCCTGAAATGTATCAAGATAAATTTATAATAATTTGCTTCCGACCAATTTGACAGATGGATGACAGATGAGTCAGAGACAGACCGCTTTTTTTATAAGCAATCACACATCACAATCAGGTAATGTCTAAATTTCTCAAGTGACGTCATATCGGACAGTTCTTTAAAAAATCATAAAAAATTAATGGTTAATTTATATACCAAAACAATAAAAACTATGTTCTAAAATGACGTAATCTCTAACCTAACTTTAGACTTAGTTTCTACTACTAGTACTCTTTCTACTAGTAGAAACTATGCAAGTCGAGAATGACAAGAAGAAAATGTCGATGTCGATGCATCGATGAGACTGACATGACATTATAACTTTTTAATTTACGTTCCGTTCACCTCCATTCATTACCGGTTTTTAAAATCAACGAAATATTGCTTTCCGGTTTTAATTTTTTCTGCGTGAAACGAAAACCGTTTACATTTACTCTTAGTCTCTTATTCATTTTATACTTTTATTCTAAATATTTATTCATTTGTTATTTATTATAACACATTTATTTATATATTATAGTCTATTTACACATGTTTTGATATATTATATATGTATATATGTATATATTATGTATGTATATTTATATTTACATATATATATGTGTGCTTATGATTTTGTTAAGCGATGAAACCTACTTAAATCTCTAGATTAAGTCACCCGTGTATGTTTTTGTTTAATTATTATTGTTAACTGTATTTACGGTGGATTTTGTCACTGGCGATATTTACTGTACTCCTTTTTCTGTATTATCATTAAAGCTGTATGTGCTGTTGAAGTCCCAAATAAAAAAAAATAAAAACATAATAATAATAATTTCTACTGATTCAAAAATACGTAAAATCGTGACCAATCGAATTGTATTTTGCACGTGAATTTTTTTTCGTGCGTGAATATATGATTCACTGCGAGTGATTCAAAAGCAGTGTCATGCATCGACTACACGATGATTATTGCATGAATAAAAAAATATAAAATATTGCATCCAAATTTTATTTATAAAAATATTTTACCGATAATTATTGAGGAAAGAAAACTTTTTGCACAAGAGTCGATCTCCAAGTCATATAATTTTTGGTAGGTAGATAGATCTTCATTAACAATTAACAGGTGGTAGAGCTGATTCCGGGCTCGACTGTGCAGTTACCACCATCTTACTTGGAGACCCCCTCGAAGTAATTCGTTGGAGAGTAAGAGGACAGCTCACAGGAAAAAAACCAGGAGACCCACCATGCCTGGGACCTAATAGCCGGGCCTTATATGGAACAGATTGGTGACGGGCAGCGGCGTCACTGGTGCGAGGGTTCCGGCACCGCGCTCACCAACCCGCCTGCCCAGCGTGTGTGAGTATGTGCAATTCTTCCAGGATGACCGCCGAGAGTGGCAAAGTCCTGGAAAGGCTTATGTCCAGCAGTGGACGAGCTGATGGATGGATGGAGATCTTCGTAGAAAAAAGTATGGGCACCACTGACATAGAGTTTTCCTCTATGCACAATAACATGGTATAATTCGGCCATGCACAATAAGAACCACAGAGTACATTATTTGATAAGAACTGTCAATAGGTAACATGTCATACTGGCGACTTCAAATTAAGTAAAACAATATGTAATTATATTCATAATATAATAATTTAAGGCGGAGTACGGTGCAAATAGAAATAAAATGACAGACTTTGGATGAGTTATTTTTGCAAAAATCAGTTCACCCAAAACATACCTATGTTCTTCTAACGTTTATAAGAAAGTTTGAACAAACCGCGAATGATTCATTTACTTTCTGTAAATATAATATTTTGTAACCCTCTACTTGTGGAAAAGTACAAGTGTTTTCATCATAACAATGTATGATAAATTCCACCACGTGACAACAATCTCAACATTCAACTTCCAGATGCTTCCCAGTTCGCCCGCAAAACTAAAATATTCTTGGTGCAGAAGTGGTTATAGGAAAATAATGAAAAGAATAAAAATTGAAAAATAATACTAAAAACATGTTTGCAAAAATAAAAAAAGATACTTCATATTTTGTTAAAATTTATATAAATTATTGAAATTGTTATAAAATTAAAAAACATGTTTGTTACCGTCCTGATATACAAAGTGAAATTGATTGAACCGCCCGAATTTCTATGGGAGGTTTAGTAAGTGATAGAGACTGTGGATCAGACAAGGTAATGACAGGTCACGTGACATTGAGATTCGTATTATGTTCATATTCATGTAAATCTTGAAAATGTTGAATTGTGTTGATTGTAAATTTTGTGTACATATTTTAATAGTAAATAAACGTTATATCTACCTATCTATTAATATGTGAGTAACATTTTGATTCTGTTGTGTGCGTGGACTTTACACGATGAATCCAAAGTTATACACACACGGCATACCCACACAACTGAATCGAATTTTTACTCTACATTAATACGATTCTAGATGTCACGTGACCCGCCATTACCTTATCTAATCCACCTGAAATGTGTAGTCTCTATTTATCGCCTACTGAACCTTCCATAGAAATTCGGGCGATTGAATAAATTTCACCAAATATGTTTAAGGACGGTAGAAAAACACGTTTTATAATTTTAAAACAATTTCAACAAAGTAAATATATTTTTTTAAAATATGAAGTATCTATTTTTAGTTTTGCAAATAATACTTTAAAATGTATTTACATTGTGGAAATGGTTTTAAAATCATATATAAATACTCTACCGTCTTTGAACAAATAAACGATACCAAAATTTCTCTTTTCCCTTCAAGTTATTCACGTAATTTGAAAATTTTTGGTCCTCGACCACACCCCGACACTCCGTACACTCCCGCCAATTTGATTATCTACAATTAGAGTTAGGGTCGCTTCTTTATGGAGTTTATATTCGTTGCCTCAACCTGGGGCTCTACCGCGTAATTCTCATTTGTATCAACTTCAAGCAAATGCATGCAAAATTCAATGCGTGCAAAAGAGATGGCATGTTAGGCGGGCGTCGTCGCACGCATGTCAAATTTCAATCTCAAGTTGATGTTGATGAAAATGAGAATTACGCGGTAGACCCGCTGGCCCCGTAGTATTTTTAGTATAAATTTGAATCGCGCGCGACGCAAATTATTTAAATCACAAGTGCGAGGAGCGTGACACGATTTTTGCGATTAAACAGTATGCCACGCTCCTCGCACCTGTGATTCAACCAACTTGCGTTGCGCGCGATTTAACATTATACTACGGGGCCAAGATCACTTAGAAAAGTGCACAAAAGTAAATACCCAATCAATGTAATCCATAGACAGAAAAAAACTTGACTCGGGAATTTAATGATTTTGGTATATTTCTAACGGACTATAAGGAAAAACAGTTTACTAAATTGTACGTCGTCGTAAATTATTTACGGGTTCCGTATTCGTGAAAAAAAAACGCTTCATTTAACTTTCAATTGCCAAAATATACTCAAAATGAGTTTTTATTTTTCCCAGGGTTCCAGATCAATTCTCCACCTACCGAATTTCAGCTCAATCGGCCCAGCTGTTGAGTGAGTTATACCACGTTATACGTACATATATATAGATACATACATATACTTACGCCTGTCTCGCAGAAGGGTAAGCAGAAACTATAGATTTCCATCTGCTACGATCCTAACACACCTATTTCACTTCTACCACTTACATCAATCTAGTCATACAAGCTCTTCTATTCTGGTTATTTCGACGTTGCTCTTCTTCAATATTTCGCCAATTTGGTCAGCATACGTCCTTTTAGGACGGAACATACCATAGAGTTTAATCGCGCGCGATGCGACTTAAGGTTTCTACCTCAGACCAATCAACCAATAGACAAAGTCTTGGTGCCGTCAAAACGTACTACCCAAAACTTCATTTCGACTCCTAATGACTTCTGTCCAAGTCACCAAATTATAATGTACTGTTACTTTTCTTAAGTGACAACATTGGCAATCCTTTGTAATTTGATCGCGTTATAGCTTGTGTTTATGTTAGGAAGTAAGTCGGCAGATTTTTAAGCAAAATTTTATTTAAGTTGTGTTTTGCTGCGAATTATCGTATGGAAAAGGGTTGAAGATACAAGGACAATGTCCTGCTACATGCGTGGTTGCAGATCCCATTCGGGGAATAAAGAAAACTCGAACAGCAATATCAGTTTTCACAAGTGAATAAAAAGTGATGTTTTCCGAGTAAATGAACCATAAAATGGAATTCCATCAAGAAAGACCGCATTTTACGACGTGTCGTTTTCATATAGTAACGTAAATATAGCTTTTAGAATAAAAGTAAATCCTAAAATCATTAAAATAATTAAATCCGTTTTGAGGTTATTAGTGAAGTCAAAACAGTTGTCGGTAATTTTACTGATTTTGTGCTAGTATGAAGTATTGATTCAGCTTATTTTACTTAAGGTTCCCCAAAAATTAAGACATTCGTAAACGATGGTTTGTTGCTATTAGCTGGAGTTGGAAACAGCACAAAACTAATTGGAAAGTGCTCAAAGCACTTCAATCCAGAGTGCTTTCTGAAAAGAACTATTTCGACCACGCTTAAAAGACGATGCGGTGCCCACCTTGAATTTACCTAGTAAAACAGAAGTTGTTTTGGTTGAATCCTTCACTACGCTCAAAATTCTAACTTAGAATCACGAGTCTTGCTCGAGATTCAAACTCGGCACTCGCAACAAAAATAAACTTTGCTCTCTTGTTGCACAAATTTTAATGCTTATTTTACTACTATCTGTTTAAAAATGACCAATAAGTGAACAGGACTGCAATGGAACCATCAAAAGCTGGCTTTGTAGTGCGTAAATTGAAAAAATTCTTGCATTGAAAAAAATTTCTCCAAGCCCTAGAAGGACCTGCTAACAGCATGCCCCTAATGAGTGTAAAAGACAGAGGAGGGCTGACTAAGCCATCAAAAAGCATTCAAAAAATCTACCAAACCGCAGAGAAAATCCTGAGAGAGTTTGAGGATGTAGTTACAAAAAAAAAGTGTAAGAAAACCACAGCACTTCACATCTATGATAAACCAAATTTCACAAAGATTATTGGTACAGACAGACGTACTTGACGACCTACATGACCATTCGTTGGATAACTTCGTGTTCAACACGTATTTGAAACTTAGAATACATCACATGACGAAGGGAATTACTGCACCCATCGAAAATATACGCTCATTTCTGACGAAAACAATAATTTTCAAAGGTCAATAAATACGTTTATTGTTGGCTGCTTTGTAAATCTTAATGACATGCGAAAATCAAACGTACTCACTGGAGAAAATTGAGAAATTAAACAACCATGAAGTTTAAAAAAATTAAGCTTCTCAATAAAACGATTCAATTATGCATTTTGTGTGCGAAGGTCAAAATGTAATTGATGTTTTATATAATAATATGTAAAATAGTAATTCTGGAGTTTGCAACAAATTGTTTCTTTTATCCTCTGATTATTTTTCTGAGTTAAAACTCAGATTATTATCATTATTTTACAATTGTTTGAAAGGGATCCTTTTGAGTGTTAAGGAGGATAGTTTTCATGGCGGCGCCTTCCCCTCAAAATATGTATTTTTAGTGGGAGTGGGACCGTATATGTGTGGATGTATGTATGTAAACGTGGTATTCTTAGTTTTGAAAATAAAGTTGATTATTTCATTCCATAAATATTTGGCAGGTTTCTCAATTTCATATATTATTTTATCTACTCCGATACTACAATAAGGTAATTGCATCATCAAAATCAGTTTTATAAGTACCTATACTGTTTATCTGATAATATTACATTATAACACCGTGATTCTGCGCTGCTATTGGCCCAATTTACTATAACACCGCTAGAAAGCCAATCAACAACAGCGACGAGAAATAAGTCCCGACCTTATTTCTCAAGCCACGCCCACTTTATCCTAGTTGCTTCTAATTGGTACTCAAGGCAACATTACCGGTCGATGAACTCGGGGTTCATGAACGAGTGTTCTTCTCATTTTTCGTGAAATTGTTAGTTGAAAATATGATTAAAATACGATACTTTTGATGGTCGTAGATTAAGTATTGTGTCCAACTGAACATAAATAGACATTTCGACACTTGTGCAAAACTATTACGAAACTCACTTAGTTCGTTTCGTTAACAAGCACTCGTGTCCCAATAACTTGAATTATGTTACAGTTGCACAAAATACTATGATAATCTATGTAGTTTTCTAACTGTACAACAAGGTATTATTAAGGCTTTTTTTTATCCAAATTGATATCGATAAAGTCTGCAAACCGGTAGTCTGATACATGCCTAGTTGCAAGCGTTTGAAAGATAGGGCTGTAGCCGGCTTGAAATCGACGTACTGATAAAAATACTGCCATCTTGTTTTTTCATACGGAGAGTTGTATATGTGAAAGTAGCATAGCTTTACCATTCTAGGTTTCTGCTTAATTAGATTTTGTCTATTGGTTGATTGGTCTGAGGTTTCTACCAACGCCAACGACCTTGAACTAAGTAACTTTGTAACCATTTTATACGGTAACTATAGCATTTTACAACAGAAGAAAAATAAATAGTAATCTGCATGATATAAATAGTGATGTGGTTTTTCCTGAATTTCATTATAACATACAGAGGTGAAGCAAGAAAATTCTAAGTTTACCCATATTTCTCGATTTTTTGTTCACTTGTTACAACATAACTGCTGCAGTTTTTATCGAAAGAGTATAAAAATTTATAAACTTGTAGACAAAATAATATAAAATGATTTGGTTTTCTCAGTTCTTGGGAATTCATTTTATTTTGGATAAAATAACTTAAAAACACACTATTTTCGCACTTGTCAGCCGCAGCGACTGACGTAACAGCCATGTTACAGTGCGAGCTGATAAAGACTTTATTTTAATATGATTTTGTTCGAAATTTCAACCACCACGAATCGAGTTGCTAATTATTCTGACGGAGCCACCTTAACCGTATCACAAGTGCGAGGAGCGTGACACGATGTTTTTGCGATTTAACAGTACGTCACACTCCTTGCACTTGTGATACAGCTAGTGGCGTCGCGCGCGATTAAACACTATGCTACGGGCCCTGGTCGAGCTGTACCTTCTACTTGCGCACCGTAAATTTCCTTTGTCACTATACTTTCATTCAACCTGTTTACATGTCCAAACCAATGATATATAATATTTCTGACCTTTTTAAAAAGATCTAATCAATGATGGCACCCCAACTCTTACTAAACCTGTGTTCCGACGTTCATCGGAGGTATTGAGGCGTCAATAAGGATATTGGCAAAGTTTGTCTTCTAAATAGTTGCTGATACAATTTCCGATTTGTCGGCGGCAAACTTACCTTATTTACCCTCGAGCCAGGCAGTCCTGGTACTGACGACGTATTTGCCTGACATCGGCAACTTGGCCTAAACCAGAACTGTGTTGAGCAGTTAAATTTGTCGGGTATAATACTTAATAGAGTAGCCAGTGAGTTTGCTAGATTGGTTTTGTATAGACGGCATATGTTGCTGAAGTAGTTGCAGGCTGAATTTTGATTAGCATAGTTGTAGTTGTAGCGGCGGTAGCTCAGGGGCCGCTGGTCAATCTTGAGATCCAGGTTCAATCCCCGGTTGGGCATGCACCAATAAGTTTTTCGGAAATTATGTGCATAGTATTTGTTCTTACTTACCACTTGCTGAACCGTGAAGGGAAACATCGTAAGAAACCCTGCATGCCCTAAAAAGCGTGTATTTGTGCCCGAAGTACGGCGATAGGGCTCACCCATTACGTTGGGACGCATAACCGTCGTTGAAACGGGGGTGGACCGAGTATGACTCGCATTTCACAGTTTACACTCGGAACATCTCTGACATTTCTTGACAATATATTTATTTATTTTTATATATTAGTTGCAGTTGTTTATTAACTACTTATTGATAAAGGAATATGTTGAGATAAATTTTACCAAAGGTTTTAATGTGAATTTAGTAAATAATAAAAAAAAAAAACATGTTATGTACATGCTACCATGAGAACAGGTGTAAAATATAGAAACGTTGCTTTTATATAAATTTAAAAAGCTAGAAAGAGACAAAATCAGATCTGTATGGCATGTCTAAACGGCCGTTCATACTTACTGTTTTGGGTTTGCAAAAACGTAACATCATGCGATGCAACTTTAAACGCAAATAATAATCACATAATTAACTTTATATTAATTAACTAATTCCAGATATTATCTTCTACATCCAACGTCACTCACACACAACCATCTTCTCTCTATGATTCAAGTGTTTCAACAACAAGTAACCTTTGTAGTTTGTAAATTTGTAATTTGAAAGCTGTAATTTTGGGTTCCGTTTCGAAATATTAAACCTAAAAGTGTTAATTTTTTTTGGGTCAAGTGTCGTCGTCGTCCCCCCCCCCCCCCCCGCCGGCGAAACGGTTGTATTTGGAAACAGTAGTATACATAACGAAATTAAAAGGAAAACTATCACAGTTAAGCAGGCCTTACAAGTTAACGAGTACAGCCCCCCTATTCTGTATCTTTAGTTGCCAACTGAACGAGGTGTCTATCATCAAAAACATAGATAAAAACTGAAATTTCAAAATTGCCTTTAGTGGGTATTGAACTATTAACAAACTGTGTCGTCACTTCAAGTGCGAACATATCCTTAGGACATCGGAATTCGATAGTATATCTATGTTTTTCATGATAGACACCCTGTCCAGAAGGCAACTAGAGATACATAATAGGCCCGCAGATCGCGCTAAACTTTTAGTCCCCTCTAAACACGGGGCGATTCGCATCAGCAGGAACAAAATGTATGGGCCGTTGGGAAGAGCAACTTCCGAGCGGACTAGAAGTTTGGCGCGATCTGTATTATTATAGATAATAGTACGGAACCCTTCGTGCGCGAGTCTGACTCGCAATTGGCCGTTTTTTTTTAATTAATGATTATTTTATTTTCAACGCGGGCAGTGCCGGGGTTCCATCTACTACAATAACAATGAAAATAGGTCAGATTTATTGATGTGCACCATTGACGTACTAACAAAGTGTCTACTTTGTCTATCGGATCTGCGCTCAAAACTGTCCGAACCAAAAGAATGTCAAAACCATTGAAAACTAAAAAAGCGTGTCAATTGTACGTCAATCAAAATTGAGCCACGCATTACGATGACAAACGATTCAAGTTAAAATGTTTTGTTTCCTAATATTTTACACTTCACTAAGGACATTTTTTTCGTAAATCTTGTACTAGACCCGAGGTCCATGGTTTGCATGTCAATGCTGTACACGTAAAAATACCTTTTTATAGTAGTATTTTACTTTGAAGAGGTTGGCTATAGATGTTAAACACCTGACCTTTTTATTATGTTAATGTGTGGTTGTTTGAGTTCAGGTTTCAACCTTCTAGCGTTTTTTTTTTATTGCCGGAAACGTGATTTTACTTAATTATAAAATCTAACGTGTTTCGAAGCGGCCATTTTGTAATTCAGAGTTCCTTCGCGTATTTGGTGGGTCAGCGACAACTCGGCCCGAGTCAAGCCGGCCCGAATAATATTCCCAGATACTAGTAGCATGCTAGTAGTTTGTACCGTGTCGTCGGCGCGGCGCGGCGTCGGCACGAAGTCTCGATAGTGAAGATTATGTTAGGCTACTTATATATGTAGGTATCATAATCGAAATAGGCGTTGTAGATAATCATGTTTTCCTGCTTAGTATGTCAATAAATAACCAAAATGTTCGGAAAAAAAATCGATTTATTTTAGATTATCGATTTTCTGCCTGACGGTACAAATCACCGTAATCGGGAGTGAAATATCTGGTAGGTATTATTATTCGTTCCGGGTTGACTCAGTCCGAGTTGTCGCTGACCCTATTTGGTGAGAGTGTAAAAGTCCGACACGATATTGTAGGGATGATTATAGGAATAGATATAGAAAAAGTTTATTTGTCTACAAAAACTCATAAAAGTAACACAACATAATTAAATACAAAAATAAATAAAAATATGTTTATTTGCAACCAAAAAGAAATACAAAAATATTTTATGCACTATTACTATGTTGTTTGATAAGTGTGTCTTTTACAAAACTCTAATCCCCACAATACTGCTTGACAGTCACTGCTGCACTGCTGCAGTGACTCCCTCCGCTGACGACAGTCACTGCTGCAGTGACTCCGTCCGCTGACGACAGTCACTGCTGCAGTGACTCCGTACGCTGACGACAGACACTGCTGCACTGCTGCAGTGACTCCGTACGCTGACGACAGACACTGCTGCACTGCTGCAGTGACTCCGTCCGCTGACGACAGTCACTGCTGCAGTGACTCCGTACGCTGACGACAGACACTGCTGCAGTGACTCCGTACGCTGACGACAGACACTGCTGCACTGCTGCAGTGACTCCGTCCGCTGACGACAGTCATGCTGCACTGCTGCAGTGACTCCGTCCGTTGACGACAGAAACATCAAAATAATTCACGTAAGTCTATTCGTTTTTAATAATTAATTATGAATTCAACTTACAGTAGCTACAAATTAAAAATTTCCAGTATACCTATAGATAGAAATTATACAACTTGCAAAACTCAGCGTAAAAACGAGGCAATGTTCACGATATCCTGACAGCTATTATGATGGTGTTTTATCAAATTTTGTTTTTTTAGCTATATAGAGACGAAGTTAAATGTTATATAAAAAAAATTAAGAAAATAAGCTGTTGAATTCATATTCAGTTTTTACCTTTTGTATCAAGAAAAATCTAGTTGTAAAAGGGCCTCTTAATGAATTATTTTATAACTGTGATTAATTTTTACTTTTTCTCAAGCATCGTCGTTATGCAAAATAGTACTTTTGGGGGAGTTCGGACCCCCCCTCTCCCCCCCCCCCCCTTTCACCCTGATACGTGCTCAGTCTATTTTACTCGTGTTGCGCAGCTACGTTCAGAAGACATATTTTAACAGAGATAATATAAAAATATAACAGCTAATATAACTAAAGTAAAAATTTCTATGAGAATTCGCTTAGATTAGGTGTGTTAATTTGAAAACCATTTCGAGATTTAGGTTTAATAAGCCGTATTTTAGAACTTGTGGTCTAAGAACCCAACGATGATGAATATTTTTACGAAATAGCTACAACTTCCTTTTGCCTTCGTGAGACGTAACTTGAGAAATGGCGGTTTAGAAATGTGTCCTTTGCTATCAAGATACATTTATAATATTTTTTTCCACTTTTCTTCCGACTGATTTGACAGGTGGATGACAGATGAGTAGACAGACAGATACAGACCACTTCTTTTATAAGCAATCGCATATTACAATCAGTATAATGTCTCAAATTCTAAAGTCACGTCATATCCGACAATTCTGTAAAAAATCATAAAAAATAATGGTTAATTTATATACCAAAATAATGAGAACTATGTCCCAAAAATGGCGTATATTCCCTGAAAAAAAAAACTTAAAAATTAACCTATGGGAATTCTTATTACGCCCACGTAAGCGTTATAAAAGAAGCTATAACTATGGCTGTACAAAATTTCCGATTGTACTTTTTAGTCATAGTTAAAACTTATTCGTTACAAGCTGTTTTAACTGCAGCGCTAGTCTTCAGTAGGCACCCTAACTCAACTTCATCAATTTATACTCAAATAATTTCCATATTGTAATGAAGATTAAATATTTGTTTATTCTTATTGCACACAGAAAACTTAATTCTAAATTATATAATAAAAGTTATGTACAATAAATTATATAATTGTACAATAAATATTTGTTCTCTTTTTAGGATAAAATGCAGGCTTTTCATTGCCTCATATTCTTCAGTATACTCCAAACGATCTCTGAATCGGCGAGGATTCTGTCTGTCCTACCAACAGTTTCACGGTCTCACTACGTAACAGGTATAATATATACGTTTTAGGTCTCCTCCTAGGTCTTATTTTCGTGAACCTAGGTCTTATTTTTTTGCGGGGGCGTAAAAGAACTGTGGTATTATTTTAGTTCCTTGTCGTAGTAGTACAACATTTCATGACGTTCCGATCCTACCCGAGTCATTGTCGGACAAACATTCATGAGTACATATATACACACTCGGAATGTTTGTCCGATGATAACTCGAGTATCGTTAATCTATATCAAAAATTTGGTAGACAAGTGAATGAGACAAAAATATTTATTATGTTCAAACATGAGTCAAATCGGTCAAGTTACCGAGATATGAGATTGGGGGCTCGTGAGTTCACAGTTCGGGGCGAACCACTAGTTTTATATTATTTTACTTATATTTCCCTCGCAAGTGTGTTGAAAAACGTCCCATGAAACGCGTCAGCATTGGTCACTATACACGTGGCTCCATTCCGCCTTCGCCCTTCGGGCTTGGGCTGCAATCGAGCCTTGTGTGTAAGGACAACCTTAGCTCACTTGTATCATAATGGTATCGATTCCTTATTTTAAGCGTCCTGTCTTTTTCTTTCTTTATTGAAAAGACAAGGACATAACGCTTAAATTAAGTTTAGTCCTGTCAAATAGCTTAACCGTATCGGTACCGATGTACTATTATACTACTACATATAATTATACGAATGATTATGTCTTGTTGAGGTAATTATTGCAAATGACATGCTGAGATTATATTCTGTATATAGAATAATATTATTAGATATCTATGGAGGTGACCCTGAAATTAATTAAGTAAATAATTATATTTGCAACCCGTTTTACAAATACCGTAGTTTCGCAGTAACTCCAGGGATGTATTACGCCACAATATATGTTCCTGTGTGGTAGTCAGTATTGTAAGTGTATACTGAACAGGTTGGATAGGAGGTGACTCAGAGGTTCTAGAGAGGAACGAAAGACAGATAAACACATACGAAAAAATCATAAACCACTCCATTATAAAAGATCATTGAAAACGAACTTATTTTAAAATAGTATACCTCCCTAAAAGAACAATGAAAAAGAAGATAGTTAATCTGTTAATGATAATTAAAATATTCGTTATTTGCAGGCAGAAAAGTAACTTTAGAATTAGCTAGAAGAGGACACGAGGTTGTGTGCATTAGCCCTTATGAGGAAAAGGATGCCCCTTCGACCTTCACTTGGATTGACCTTGAAATCAAGTCATTTTATGAAGCTTGTAAGTGAATATAACTTGTAAGAATTTTGAAAACAATTATGTTATGTAGGTATATGTAACATAATAATATTTGACAAATATGTGAAGACAGGCATGAGTGTGTAAATAAACCATTGATGATTGCATTACTATAAAATGAAAGATAATGCATATTACATATTTTTTGATAATAGGAATTACTAAACAGTAAAAATATGTCGTAAAATGTTTATTGTAAACTAATGTCACTAAAGAAAGAAATAGTATTCAAGATAATTATTTATATTTTCAGGGCCAGACTTGGAACACACGTTAAATGAAAAACCGACCTTTTTTGAGAATGAACGACATTTGTGGGAGAAATTCATTATATACACCAAATATATCAGTGAAAGACCAAAACTGAAGAATTTCATTGAAAACGATAACTCTCATTTCGATTTGGTTATCGTCGAAGAGTTTTTCCAAGAAGTATTCTATGCATTTGCTTTTAAATACAAAGCTCCTTTGGTTCTTCTCTCTACATCTGGTTCTAGGCACTTCATCAACGAATATATGGGAAATGCTTTAGAGTTATCCTATGTGGCCCATGAATTTTCTGAACTATACGGTGAATTAACTTTCACAGATCGCCTCCTAAACTTAGTGTACACAACTTACGACCTTATTGGGAGAAAGTACTATCCGTTGGTGTATCAGAATCAGCTGGCAAAGGAATTATTTAAGAATGTCAAAGATTTGCCTCATGTAGAAGATTTGGAGAGAAATACGTCGTTGGTACTGATCAATGCGCATTTTTCTCTGTCAGTTGTGAGACCACTTTTGCCAAATATTGTTGAAATTGCTGGACTGCATATTGAAGATGTGAAGCCTTTAGATAGGGTAAGATTTTTTTTATGAGGAAACATGAGGCGCGATGCGATTTACAGTTTTATTAAAATTACGTAAGGCTACGATCTAAAGTCATAAACCAGTAAACTAGCAAAAAGATAATAAAAAGAAGATCAGTTACTAATGATTTAAAAGAGTCACAACTGTTCATTGACTTCGTTTAACTTATTAATGGTACACCAAAAAAATAAACCTATTTTACCCTTATGAAGCGACCTAAGAATTGAATTGAATATCAACATTAACTTGAGGTACAGTTAAAGAGAACTTTATTCTCTCTGTTGTTTTTTTCAGAATATCAGTGAAATCCTAGACGATGCCAAACAGGGTGCTATTCTTTTCTGTTTAGGATCTATAATGGATATTTCATTGGAACCAAAGGATGTCGTTATAGAAATTCTTCAAACTTTCAGTAAACTGAAGCAAACTGTTTTGCTGAAATGGGGTTCTGAAGAAAAGTTGCCCTTCGAGTCTAAAAATATTCATTCGTTCAATTGGCTTCCACAAAATGACATTTTAGGTAAGTGAAAATTATTATGTTATGCCTAATAAAGAGGATTTCATTGTTCATATTGAAAATTTCGTGTTTAGTTGTTATCTACTTGTTGTAATGTAATTTTTTGGCGTTTTATTTTACTTTTTCGACTTGTTATACTAAACTAATAGTAGCAGACTAATCATACCTCTTTGGTTCGCGTGGCAAAAATATCTGCGTGTTTATTCTATTAATTCATTTCAATAGGCATAGGGTATGGTTATTGTCGATTGTTCTTTATGTGTTGCATGTAGCATGTTTATTCGCATTTTCTGTTTGTTGCTGTTTATGTACTTCTCGTACATGAATTAGTTTTGAAGTAATATGTGATATTTCTTTTTACACTTTTGGAAATAACTTGTTTTTGTTGATGTTTCTTTTAACCTTGATCGTTGTTATTGTCTCTTTCAGCAGATGTCATAAAATAGAGAAGGTTTATATTTTTCCAATTTGGCCGGTTCGGTTCTCGGTTCAGGCAAGCAAATTGTCAAAAATCTTTGAACGCAGGTCTTTTTTTAAATATAAAATAAAGTCCATCTTTATAATGTAAAGTATTATAACATAATTTAAACTGATGCCGGGTCCAGGTGGGCCCGAAATATATCTTGATTTTATATTATTTGTGTATAATTTTGTGTCTTATTTATGTATATTTATAATTATAAAAAAGGTTCAAAGAAAGCTTATAAATTCAATATAAATTTATATTCAAAATACTAATATCATGAAAACTATGATTGTATGAAGTACAATATTTTGTACTAAAATTGCAATGGAACTACATGTTAAGTATATGATTGAACTTGCAGCAAATTTTTGTTGAATTTAACAGAATTTTTGGTGAATTTAGCAGTATTTTAAATAACAGTCAAATACTTAAAAATCTGCCTACAAAATAAAACTTTTGTACTAACATTGTTTTTAGCTGAGAGTAAAAAGTAAGTTGGGCATTATAATTATTTCAATTTCATTACAAAACTAAACAATCGACCCTTTAGGCTGCATATAAAGTCAAATTGAGCACCTCATTTTGCATCAATCAGAACTGAACTCTATGAAGTTTTATTTTAATTTAAAATAGCGCGCTCTCAGCCGTGCCTGTTACACGCGCTCACGAAAAACTGAGTATTTATTTAGTAACTAGGCTTCTAAAAATATTCTAAGGCTGACCGACGACGTATGGAAAATGGCATTACATGTCCTGATCAAAATTACTTTTTGGAAATGTTGCGAATTACGTACGCTTTTGATTTTATTTCTTACCTTAGATGTTGAACTTTGTTATTCAGCTAGATTATATAAAACACAGAGTAATTGCTTTCGATACAAACGTTGTGGAAATTGTGAAAAATGTGACTCGAAATTTATAAACGTTCGCAGCTAGATTTAGAGTATTACTTTTAAGAAAAGGTGTATTATACGATACATATTTAGAAAGTATGTTTATTGTGAGTATAGAAACTATTATTGTTATTAAATTTTAAGATAATATATAGCGACAGTAATAATTATCGTAAAAATCCGGGTTTTCGTTTCTTTGATAACTTCAACGAAGCTTTTGACGGTTAGCTAAGCTTCCCTAAGTTTTAAATTTTAATTCAACATGTGCACAAGGTATCTACCTTTTATGTGTGTAAAAATCAGCTGCGCTTTTTTGCGCTTTTTGAAGTTATGAAGTATAACGAGATGAAGCATCTCAAAATGCACTATCGTGGGAACGAATAGATAACGATTTGAACACATCTACGAAGCATATTTGCAAGGATTACGTTCAATGGGTGAAGGAGTCGAGGCAAACCTTGTGGAAGTTCTGAGGACTGCAGATGCCGAGAAAAAGAAAACAGTTTCAGGTTTAATTGGTGCAGGTAAGATAATAATGTTATCTGAACAAGAAGCTTTAAGTGTGTACATTGAGTTGGATCTTACCAAAGCACAGTATTTGTA
This sequence comes from Ypsolopha sequella, assembly GCA_934047225.1. Taxonomy (NCBI): domain Eukaryota; kingdom Metazoa; phylum Arthropoda; class Insecta; order Lepidoptera; family Ypsolophidae; genus Ypsolopha; species Ypsolopha sequella. The sequence continues at coordinate 23,158,713 of OW203984.1, read as the reverse complement.
CCTACGAAATGTGACAAATGGAAGTAACTGTTTTTTATTGCCACCGTACTACAAAATACAGAAGTCTAAACAAAGCTGTTACCCACCTGTTTCATCGATGGAAATCACCAATACGTATGCTAAAATGATTTCATTTCAAGATTTGCTGGATCACACAGCACCTAGAATTCTACTGATAGACTCTGTACGTTCAACTGGATTGGAAACCTTGATTTTATACAGCAAGTGGGGATGTGACGGCTCTTCTGTGCAAAGTGAATACAAACAAAAACTTCCAGTGGAGTCAGAACTTGTGTCGGACGCTAACTTGTTCATTACGTCTTTTGTTCCCATAAGATTAACTGATGAAGCAACTGGAACTATTGTCTAGCAAAATCCAGTACCCTCATCGGTAATATTTTGTGGACCGATTTTGATAGAGTTTTCGAAGGAAACTCCCGAAAAAACAAGAGCTGTTGTGAACAGTATTCAAAGCAAAATTGACAATTTGAATCCATCACTGATTAATAGACATGGCGAAGGAGTACAAATCAAACATCGGCTTTTCCTAACAATGATAGATAGAAAAGTGACACTCTTTCTAGTTCTACATGTACGATATGTGGTGCTACTCCACGACTAATGAATAATTTAGACAAAGTTACTAATAGGCCAGAAGATGAAAATTGTTTCCGGTATGGATTATCAACCTTACATGCCTGGATAAGGTGCATGGAGATGATTTTGCACATATCATATAATCTTTCCTTTGAGAAATGGTCAGTGACGAGTGACAATAACAAGAAAGAAAAAAAAGAAAAGAAAAATATGGTTCAAAACGTTTTCGCGAAGAGTTGGGATTAGTTATCGATAAACCACGACAAGTAAGCGGCAACTCTAACGATGGTAATTGGTAATACCGCGAGAAGATTTTTTTCTAATACCACTTATTCTGCAGAAATAACAGGTGTTGATGAAGTGTTGATACACAGATTGTATATAATCCTGCAAGCTTTATCGTCGGGTATTATGATTGATGCTCAAAAATTCAGATTTTATGCTTTAGAAACGGCAAGAATATATGTCAGCAAATACAATTGGTACTATATGCCTTCGTCAGTACACAAAATATTGATTCACGGAGAGAGTATCATAAATCATTTCGCTGTATTGCCAATTGGACAACCCTCGGAAGACGCTCAAGAGTCTCGTAATAAAGATTATAAAAATTTTAGATTACATCATGCAAGAAAATGTTCAAGAACTGCAACAAATGAAGATGTATAAGATGTATTCCATACATTACTATATACATCAGACCCATACATAACAAGTATTCATAAACCAGATATAAAAATTCCCAGAGAACTAGATAAAGACCCTTTGCGCCTTTTGAAAGTGAACGATCTCATGTCCAATCAGGAGGAACCTCAGGAAAATGTTTGAAAGTAACAAAATTTTAATCAATAATGTGAATAACCTATCCATGTATAACCATTAAATCAAATTAAGTGATAAGATATTATTATCCTTTAGATTTTGTAGATTTAATAAACTATATATGCGCTCAAGTAAGCCTAGTTATATATTTATAATGGTGTCAAATAAACATTGCGTGGTTCTTACCACTTGAATAGTATTATCATTTAGATTTTATATTTGTATCTTAATAAACTAGGTATATGCACTGAAAAAATCCAAGTATTAATAACTTTATAATGGTACCAAATAAACATTTTACTAGCTTACTTTAATATATTATTTATCATATTTATTTTGTGATTTAATTCCTTATGTATTCCTTTTAACTAACGTACGAGCAAAACTAGCAACTAATACGAGTATAGATTTTTAACAGAATTTAAAATCAAACGCAAGTAAAGCCGCGAGCAAACGCTAGTTTATGTCAAACGTATAATTTATTGAATTTATATACTAACTGCTATTTCTATGCAAAATTTCAAGTCTATATCTTCAAAATTAAAGAAATTACAGATTTTTAATCAGCAACAGACTCATAATTTCCATAGTGTGAAGGGGTTGTTTTGCTTACTTATTTTTAATACAAATTTCAAGGCTGTATTATTTAGGGATGGCCATTTAACACTTAAAAAAACATAAAATTTAGAGGTACCTAACTTTGTAATTTTTTTCTATCGAGGGTACTTACAGCTTTTACGTTTTTTCTAAGATAAACCTACCAAAAATAGTCTACCATCTATATTATTTTTATTAAACCGATTGACCACGTAAAACAATGTGAAATGGTCATTTGAAATTGTACATTTCACATTATCCAGACCCTTAATAATCAGAGTGACCTTTCTTCTACATCCGTTATTTACAAAATCTCTTGAATTTTATCTTCTAAATAAACTTAGAAATTGTATTAAATGTTTCAGCTCATCCAAATACGGTAGCCTTCATCACTCACGGCGGTCTCCACAGTTTACTAGAAGCGGTCCACCACGGAGTTCCTATAATCTGCTCACCATTTTTTGGTGACCAGCATTTGAACTGCAAAAAGGCTGCCGAAATGGGCTACGGGATCAAAATCTCTATTTTTACAAACAACTTGCATGGTGCACTGACAACCTTGCTTACTGATAAAAGCTACAGAAATACTGCCAAGGAGCTATCTAAAAGATTCAAAGATCGACCAGCTTCTGCTATTGACACAGCGATGTATTGGATAGAGTATGTGATCCGACATAATGGAGCCGATTTCTTAAAAGGTCCAAGGAGGAACATGTACTGGTTCCAGTATATGTTTTTGGATGTCTTGGCGGTTATGATTGGAAGTTATTGTTTACTGTTGATCATAGTTAGGAAGTGGATGAGTTTGGTATTTAAAAGGGCGGACAAGAAAACTGAGAAAGTTAAAAAGACGTAGATCAATTTTTGCTATACAATTTTGTTTTTTGTGAACTTTAAATAAATAAAACTGTTATGTAAAGTGACTTTGATTTGTACAGCCAGATTCTTAACTTTATAAGTGATAAAAAACAAGATTCAATGACCGTTAGTATAATAAGCTGTACAATTAATTGGTTAGGGCATAGATAATTTATTTATCTATAGTTAGGGTTACCAAAAACCTAAATAAAATAATATTAAAAAAAACCGGCCAAGTGCGAGTCAGACTCGCGTACCTTGGGTTCCGTATTGTAGATGATAAATTAAATTTTGTAATTTTTTTTCGTGAATTTCTCAACCGCTTTAATTTTCCTGTAATATTTACGTAAACACATAATGTAGCTGATTCTGAAGGCTTTAATTTTAGTTTTAGTGCTGTCAAAACTAAAATTATTCCAAAGTAATTTAGCTTCTGTTCCTAGTATTTAAGGACTATTTTGCAATAAACGAAATTTTGTTGTGACAGTACTAAAACTAAAATTAAAGCCTTCAGAATCGGCTTTATTACCACGATATTTTTCGGTCCACCAGTTTTGGAGATAGGAGGGGGGGGGGGACATACATATTTTTGTGGTTTTTTAAAGATTTCTCAAAACCAGTGCTAGTAAATATAGTAAAAGTACATATTTTTACAATTCACTTTTTAATATCTACAATTGTATTTTTAGTTTTCTAACTTTTTAATTGTATTTATTTATATTGTATTAATTATTTTTTTCACTTTAGTTTTGGAAATATTTTGAACAATTTAAAATTTTTCATATTTTTTTACACCGTGATATGTGGGCAAATTAAAGTTAAAGCTAAAGTTATGAGGCTGTGACATACGGACGGACAACGGAGTCTCACCATAAAAGTTCCTTCTGTACCTTTTAGGTACAACGAAACCCTAAAAATATGTACAGTAAAACTGCAATTTTTAAAACTCTCGGATAGCGACCAGCTTGTTGAAGAAGTGTTCAAGTCACATATGTATGTCCTCTATACCAGATCTACGCCAGCTCGACAAATCTAACGAGTCTAAACTCGAGCCCTTACGGCAATGCAGGAAGAGTGAAAATCGTCGGACAAGGTGAACATGACTGTTGTAACCACATTTGATAACTAATCGGCTGATCGGAGTTATGATGTGAGAAAATAATTTAAGAGCGGTTTCGCGGCCAGATTGTGAAAATCCGCCTTTTTCTGATTAATCGAAACAGAACACTTAAATTCAAAATTCAGTCGATAGTTATTCACCTATGTATTGTGTATGTTGCCTTCGCAATGTTTCCATTGGTTTCTGTAAATTAGAATTTCAAACATTAAAATTTAAAATATAATAAATTTACATTATATCATTGCAGTATAGAAACGCAGAAAGAAAAGTAAATCTGGATGTGAGGAGCTCTGAACTGGGATTCGAACCCGGGACCTCTCGACCCTCTCGGGTTCGAATCCCGGTTCAGAGATCCTCACATCCAGATTTACTTTTCTTTCTGCGTTTCTATACTGCAATGATTTAATGTTAATATATCTCCTTGCGCCAAGTATTCAAACATAGAAATTTATTTCTGTCATAGTTAAAATTTTAGCAAAAATTTGGAATAAAAAAAATTGAAATTCTAGTAAGTGTTTTGTTTCGATTAATTAGAAAAGGGCGGATTTTTTACAATCCGGCTGCGAAACGGCTCTTAACGAATGACTATGTTATGCTATGCCAATTTTGCTATGCCACAATCTTCTATGTCTATCTTCCATGATCACTGTTTCTGAACAATATGGCCTCACTGTGCGTTGTCGCCTCGTCATGCTACGTCGCAACGAGGACGACGTGATAGATAATTTGTAAAAAACTTCATCTTGTCGATATAATACAAACAAACCCGTATGTTTATTTGTGATTTTCCAGTTTGAAGAGTCAGTTAAAATAAACTCAATGAAGCCATTTCTTCTAGTATTTACAAGAAGTCTAATATAAAAAACTGTGTGCGTGCTGTGATATCCCTTCTTTTTATTTTTAAGCTTATCTTTATTTAAGGTACGTCTGGCATTATTAGATAATACAATCTGGCATTGGCAGCGACATTCGGTGGTAAGGTTGAAATCGGTTATCCTGGTGCAAACAATATTACTAGAATACTAAATGCAAGGTGATACTAATTAATTAATTATTATTTATGATATTTGACAACAATTTACGCAAAAACACATAGTGCACTACTGCAGTGACACCTTCCGCTGACGGCAAACGCTCGCTTGAGAACGAATTCGGAAAGAATTCGAAACGTATCGTGTGTCACGAAATAATTCAGGTAAGTCGATCCGTTTTAAATAATCAATTTATGAATTCAACATTTCGTGTAAAATTTCGATGTAGTAAGTATGAATTTCCATATAAAAAAAATCACGGGAGTTACGAGCCGTGATAAGGTTTGCATTTTGATAGTTAGGGTTTTATTTGTAATTTCATTTGGTTTTATACATTTTAGATACATTATTTAAAGGTTTTAGGGTTCTGTTTATTGTAATTTATACAACTATTTATACTCCAATTTTAACAGAAATAATATAAATATGTAAAAGCTAATATACCTACAGTAAAAAGTTCTTTGACCATTCTTATTTCGCCCACGTAAGCGTTATAAAAAAAACTATGTCTGTGTAAAATTGCCGATTGTACAATTAGGTAGACGTTTAGGTAGACTTAACTTTTTAGTCATTATAGTTAAGACTTATTTAAGTTAAGTTTTAGTTAAGACTTGTTAGAAGTTTTTTTTAACTGCAGCGCAATTTATATTCTTAAATTTATATTAATATAATTTCCATATTGTAACGAAGATTAAATAGCTGTTCTCTTTTCAGGATAAAAATGCAGGCTTTTTATTTCCTCATATTCTTCAGTATACTCCAAACGATCTCTGAATCGGCGAGGATTCTGTCTGTCCTGCCAACAGTTTCACGGTCTCACTACCTAACAGGTATAATATATACGTTTTAGGTGTCAACTTAGGTCTTATTTTCGTGAACTTAGGTCTTTTTTTTTGGGGAGGGGAGGTCATAAAATAACTGTGGTATTATTTTAGTTCCTTGTCGTAGTAGTACAAAATTTTATGACGTTCCGATCAAAGATGCTCGAGTCATCGTCGGACAAACATTCATTAGTACATATATACACACTCGGAATGTTTGTCCGACGATAACTCGAGTATCGTTAATCGGAACGTCACGAAATTTGGTAGACAAGTGAATGAGACAAAAATATTTATTATGTTCAAACATGAGCCAAATCGGTCAAGTTACCGAGATATGAGATTGGGGGCTCGTGAATTCACATTTCGGGGCGAACCACTAGTTTTATGATATTTTACTTATATTTCCCTCGCAAGTGTGTTGAAAAACGTCGAATGAAACGCGTAAGCATTGGTCATTATACACGTTGCTCCATTACGCCTTCGCCCTTCGGGCTCGGGCTGCAATCGAGCCTCGTGAGTAAGGACCACCTTAGCTCACTTGTATCATAATTTACTATTATACTACTATAATTATACGAATTATTATGTCTTGGTAAGGTAATTATTGCAAATGACATGCTGAGATTATTTTCTGTATTAAGAGTAGTATTATTAGATATCTATGGAGGTGACCCTGAAATTAATTAAGTAAATAATTATATTTGCAACCCGTTTTACAAATACTGTAGTTTCGCAGTAACTCCAGGGATGTATTATGGCACAAAATATGTTCCTGTGTGGTAGGCAGAGGTATTGTAAGTGTATACTGAACAGGTTGGATAGGAGGTGACTCAGAGGTTCTAGACAGATACGAAGGAGTCATAAACCAGTCCATTTCAATTGAAAAGGAACTTCTTTTTTAAACAGTTCACCTCCCTTTAAAAACAATGAAAAATAAGATCTGCTAATGATAATCATAATATTCGTTCAAATCCTGGCACGAGGAATTTTTTCAAAATTATTTGTGCTTTTAAATTTGTTTCTGATTGATTTCCAGCTGATAATGCACTTTAATATAAAATAGAGTATTTCAAGCGATGGATTTCGCAACGAAAACATATTGTAGCCGATTCTGGAGGCTTTAATTTAAGTTTTAGTGCTGTCAAAACTAAAACTTTTTCAAAGTAATTTAGCTTCTGTTCTTAACATTTAAAGACTATTTTGTAATCAAGAAAATTAAGTTTTGACAGCACTAAAACTAAAATTAAGGCCTTCAGAATCGGCTTTATTATCTTAGTAAATGAGAACTGTGAATTTCTTAACTGTCTGATGCAACAGGTCCAGAGCAAGGCGTGAAATCACATAATGCCCTCGTGAGCGTTCAGTATGTGCATTACAAGATGGTATATCAAGTAGTTACAAAAATTCGGTGTAAAGATATGGTGGAAAAATTCTTCGTTCATGATACGAACCACGGTAGCGCAGTCGGTAGCGCGCCTGTCATGTAAGCAGGAGGTCGCAGGTTCAAATCCTGGCCCGAGGAGTTTTTATAAATATTTTTGCTTTTAAATTTGTTTCTGTTTAATTTATAGCTGGAAATGCACTCTTATAATAATTATAATATTCGTTATTTGCAGGTAGAAAAGTAACTTTAGAATTAGCCAGAAGAGGACACGAGGTTGTGTGCATTAGCCCTTATGAGGAAAACGATGCCCCTCCCACCTTCACTTGGATTGACCTTGAAATCAAGTCATTTTATGAAGCTTGTAAGTGAATATAACTTGTAAGAGTTTTGAAAAGAATTACGTTATTATATGTAACATATTTGACAAATATGTGAAAACAGGCATGAGTGTGTGAATAAACCATTGCTGATTGCATTACTATAAAATGAAAGATAATACATATTACATATTTTTTGATAATAAGAAATACTGAATAGTAAAAATATGTCGTAATTTTTTTATTATAACCTAATGTAACTAGAGAAAGAAAAATTATCCACGATAATTATTTATATTTTCAGGGCCAGAATTGAAAAATAACAACTTTAATGAAAAACTGAGCTTTTTTGAGAGTCAACGACAGATGTGGGAGAAACTCATTATATATACCAAATATATCAGTGAAAAACCAAAACTGAAGAATTTCATTGAAAACGATAACTCTCATTTCGATTTGGTTATCGTCGAAGAGTTTTTCCAAGAAGCATTCTATGCATTTGCTTTTAAATACAAAGCTCCTTTGGTTCTACTCTCTACATTTGGTTCTGGGCACTTCATCAACGAATATATGGGAAATGCTTTAGAGTTATCCTATGTAGCCCATGAATTTTCTGAACTATACGGTGAATTAACATTCACAGATCGCCTCCTAAACTTGGTATACACAACTTACGACCTTATTGGCCGAAAATACTATCCGTTGGTGTATCAAAATGAGCTGGCAAAGGAATTATTTAAGAATGTCAAAGATTTGCCTCATGTAGAAGATTTGGAGAGAAATACGTCGTTGGTACTGATCAATGCGCATTTTTCTCTGTCAGTTGTGAAACCACTTTTGCCAAATATTGTTGAAATTGCTGGACTGCATATTGAAGATGTAAAGCCTTTAGACAGGGTAAGATTTTTTATGAGGAAACATGGGGTGCGATGCGATTTACAGTTTTATTAAAATTGCATAAGGCCACGATCTAAAGTCACCAACCAGTAAACGAGCAAAAAGATAATAAAAAGAAGATCAGTTACTAATGATTTGAAAGAGTCAGAACTCTACATTGACTATACCAAAAAATAAACCTATTTTACTTTTATGAAGCGACCTAAAAATTGTATTTTACATTGAAAATGTACTTGTTAATTTGAATTGAATTGAATAGGTACAGTCAAAGAGGGTAATGTTTATTCTCTCTGTTGTTTTTTTCAGAATATCAGAGAAATCCTGGACGATGCCAAACAGGGTGCTATTCTTTTCAGTTTAGGGTCTATGATGGATATTTCATTGCAACCAAAGGATTTCGTTATAGAACTTCTTCAAACTTTTAGTAAACTGAAGCAAACTGTTTTGCTGAAGTGGAATTCTGAAGAAAAGTTGCCCTTCGAGTCTAAAAATATTCATTCGTTCAATTGGCTTCCGCAAAATGACATTTTAGGTGAGTGAAAATTATTTAGTTATGCCTATTAAAGAGGATTTCATTATTCATGTTGGAATTTTGGTGTGTAGTTGTTATCTACTTATTGTGATGTAATTTTTTGTCATTTTATCTTTCTTCCCTTTGGTTCGCGTGGTAAAAATACTACAATTATTAAATATCTGCGGGTTTTTTCTATTAATTGATTTCAATAGGCATGGGGTATGGTTATTGTCGATTGTTGTTTATGTGTTGCATGTAGCATGTTTATTCGGATTTTCTGTTTGTTGCTGTTTTTGTACTTCTCGTACTGGAATTAGTTTTGAAGTAATATGTGATATTTCTTTTTACACTAAACTTTTAAAAATAAATTGTTTTTGTTGATGTTTCTTTTAGCCTTGATCGTTTTTATTGACTCTTTCAGTAGATGTCATAAAAATAGAGGAGGTTTATATTTTTCCAATTTGGCCGGTTCGGTTCACGGTTCAGGCAAGCAAATTGTCAAAAATCTTTGAACACAAATATTTTTTTAAGTATAAAATAAAGCCCATCTTTATTATTTAAAGTATTATAATATAATTTCAACTGATGCCGGGCCCAGGTGGGCCCAAAATATATCTTGATTTTATATAATTTGTATATAATATTTGTCTATTAAAATTATTATAATTACATAAAACACAAGTAAATAAAAAAAAAACTGAGATATATTTCGGGCCATTCTGGCTCTGGCATCAGTCACAATGGCCTTTTATGTAATTAATCATTTTAAAAGACAAAAACTCCGTATACAGGGTGGAAAAAATGAAAGGGCCCTGGAGGGGAACTACCTTAAATCCTTTAGTTAGCTCATTTTACTGAAAGGAAACATTCCTTTATTTTTTAAAAGAAACAAAACTGCATTCAAAGATCTTCTAAAATTTGCTTGTCTCACCCGGGAACTGAACCAACTAAAAATTAAAAAAATAAACCCTCGCTATTTTATTATACGAATCGGTAGGATTATTGTTCAGGATAAAATTTGTCTGCTAAACTAAAGTCTTACACTCATCTGTTGTACGAGATACCCATGAAATTGAATATTTATTACAAGTTATTTATTAACAATACCTAGTACTGTTCACTTGTAAAGTAATAATTATACGCTATTATTACACAATGACAGCACAGAATGAAAGCAAAACAAAACAAAATTTTAATTTCGAACGAAATTTATGGTTCGAACTTCAAATTTGTTTATTTGCAAAAAATGCGTTGCAAAAAAAATACGTTCCTTTTTTAAACTTTTCGTCAGTACGTCAGTAGTGCAAGAAGTAATTGTGCTCTGCATACATTTATTATTACCATTTAACGATTTTCTTATTGAAGTCTTTAACAAGGTACTTAAGATAAATAACATTAGCAAGCTTGTACTTCATACGATGTCTTTGGATGTAAGAGAGATAAGAAAATTAGAACGTTTCATTTACTTGTTACAAGTGAACAGTACTAGGTATTGTTAACAAAGAACTTGTAATAAATATTTAATTTCATGAGTATCTCGTACAACAGATGAGTGTAAGACCAAATGTTTATTAGACAAACTTTATTCTGAACAATAATCCTACCGATTCGTATAATAAAATAGCGAGGGTTTATTTTTTTAATTTTTAGTTGGTTCGATTCCCGGGTGAGACAAGTGAATTTCAGAATATCTTTCAATGCAGTTTTGTTTCTTTTAAAAAATAAAGGAATGTTTCCTTTCAGTAAAATGAGCTAACTAAACGATTTAAGGTAGCTCCCCTCCAGGGCCCTTAAATTTTTTCCACCCTGTATAATATTTGTGTCTTATTTTTGTATATTTATAATTATTTAAAAATATGAAAGAAAGCTTTATAATAATAATAAATCGATATAAATTTATTTAATATTATTTAAAGTACTTTCTATCCAACGCTGATTGAAATGGTATGCGCTGTATATTTACAATACTAATATTATAAGAAATATATTTCGACTTTTGTGGGCTGTCATCAGTCAAGATGACGGCCCACTAAGGGCCGAAATATATTTCAAATTATAATTTTCTTTTGTTTATTGTATATACTTAAAGTTATATGGTGTAATTATAAATAAAAAGCTAATTAAGGCATACTATATATTTATTAAAATATTATAAGAAGCTATGATTGAATGAAGTACAATATTTTGTACTAACATTGTTTTTAGCTGAGAGTAAAAAGTAAGTTGGGCATTATAAATATTTCAATTTCATTACAAAACTGAACAATCGAACCTTTAGGCTGCATATAAACCTCACCTCATTTTGCATCAATCAGAACTGAACTCTATGACGTTTTATTTTAATTTAAAATAGCGCGCTCTCAGCCGTGACTGTTACGACCACCAAGAAACACGCGCTCACGAAAAACCGGGTATTTATTTAATAACTCGGCTTCTAAAATAATTCTAAGGCTGACTGACGGGGTCGTTTTGTTCACTTATTTTTAAATACAAATTTCAAGGCTGTATGATTTAGGGAAGGCCCTTTAACATTTGAAAAAACATAAAATTTAGAGGTAACTTTGTAATTTTTTTCCATCGAGTGAACTTAAAGCTTTTACGTTTTTTCCAAGATGATCCTTTTAAAAATAGTCTACTATCTATTCTATTATTTTTATAAAACCGATTGACCAAATTACACAATGTGAAATGGTCATTTTAAGTTGTGCATTTCACATTATACAGACCCTTAATAATCACAGTGACCTTTCTTCTAGATCCGTTATACGAGTATACATTTTCTCTTGAATTTTATCCTAAATAAATTAAGAAATTGTATTAAATGTTTCAGCTCATCCAAATACGGTAGCCTTCATCACTCATGGCGGTCTCCACAGTTCACTAGAAGCAGCCCATCACGGAGTTCCTATTATCTGCTCACCATTTTTTGGTGACCAGCATTTGAACTGCAAAAAAGCTGCCGATATGGGTTACGGGATCAAAATCGCTAATCTTACAGACAACTTGCATGGTGCACTGACAACCTTGCTTACTGAAAAAAGCTACAGAAATACTGCCAAGGAGTTGTCTAAAAGATTCAAAGATCGACCAGCTTCTGCTATTGACACAGCGATGTATTGGATAGAGTATGTGATCCGACATAATGGAGCCGATTTCTTAAAAGGTCCAAGGAGGAACATGTACTGGTTCCAGTATATGTTTTTGGATGTCTTGGCGGTTATGATTGGAAGTTATTGTTTACTGTTGATCATAGTTAGGAAGTGGATGAGTTTGGTATTTAAAAGGGCGGACAAGAAAACTGAGAAAGTTAAAAAGACGTAGATCAATTTTTGCTATACAATTTTGTTTTTTGTGAACTTTAAATAAATAAAACTGTTAAGTAAAGTGACTTTGATTTGTACAGCCAGATTCTTAACTTTATAAGTGATAAAAAACAAGATTCAATGACCGTTAGTATAATAAGCTGTACAATTAATTGGTTAGGGCATAGATAATTTATTTATCTATAGTTAGGGTTACCAAAAACCTAAATAAAATAATATTAAAAAAAACCGGCCAAGTGCGAGTCAGACTCGCGTACCTTGGGTTCCGTATTGTGGATGATAAATAAATTTTTTTTATTTTTTTTCGTGAATTTCTCAACCGCTTTAATTTTCCTGTAATATTTACGTAAACACATAATGTAGCTGATTCTGAAGGCTTTAATTTTAGTTTTAGTGCTGTCAAAACTAAAATTATTCCAAAGTAATTTAGCTTCTGTTCCTAGCATTTAAGGACTATTTTGCAATAAACGAAATTTTGTTGTGACAGTACTAAAACTAAAATTAAAGCCTTCAGAATCGGCTTTATTACCACGATATTTTTCGGTCCACCAGTTTTGGAGATAGGAGGGGGGGGGGACATACATATTTTGTGGTTTTTTAAAGATTTCTCAAAACCAGTGCTAGTAAATATAGTAAAAGTACATATTTTTACAATTCACTTTTTAATATCTACAATTGTATTTTTAGTTTCTTAACTTTTTAATTGTATTTATTTATATTGTATTTTTTATTTTTTTCACTTTTGTTTTGGAAATATTTTGAACAATTTAAAATTTTTCATATTTTTTTACACCGTGATATGTGGGCAAATTAAAGTTAAAGCTAAAGTTATGAGGCTGTGACATACGGACGGACAACGGAGTCTCACCATAAAAGTTCCTTTTGTACCTTTTAGGTACAACGAAACCCTAAAAATATGTACAGTAAAACTGCAATTTTTAAAACTCTCGGATAGCGACCAGCTTGTTGAAGAAGTGTTCAAGTCACATAATATATGTATGTCCTCTATACCAGATCTACGCCAGCTCGACATATCTAACGAGTCTAAACTCGAGCCCTTACGGCAATGCAGGAAGAGTGAAAATCGTCCGACAAGGTGAACATGACTGTTGTAACAACATTTGATAACTAATCGACTGATCGGAGTTATGATGTGAGAAAATAATTTAAGAGCGGTTTCGTGGCCGGATTGTGAAAATCCGCCTTTTTCTGATTAATCGAAACAGAACACTTAAATTCAAAATTCAGTCGATAGTTATTCACCTATGTATTGTGTATGTTGCCATCGCAATGTTTCCGTTGGTTTCTGTAAATTAGAATTTCAAACATTAAAATTTAAAATATAATAAATTTACATTATATCATTGCAGTATAGAAACGCAGAAAGAAAAGTAAATCTGGATGTGAGATCCAGATTTACTTTTCTTTCTGCGTTTCTATACTGCAATGATTTAATGTTAATATATCTCCTTGCGCCAAGTATTCAAACATAGAAATTTATTTCTGTCATAGTTAAAATTTTAGCAAAAATTTGGAATAAAAAAAAATTGAAATTCTAGTAAGTGTTTTGTTTCGATTAATTAGAAAAGGGCGGATTTTTTACAATCCGGCTGCGAAACGGCTCTTAACGAATGACTATGTTATGCTATGCCAATTTTGCTATGCCACAATCTTCTATGTCTATCTTCCATGATCACTGTTTCTGAACAATATGGCCTCACTGTGCGTTGTCGCCTCGTCATGCTACGTCGCAACGAGGACGACGTGATAGATAATTTGTAAAAAACTTCATCTTGTCGATATAATACAAACAAACCCGTATGTTTATTTGTGATTTTCCAGTTTGAAGAGTCAGTTAAAATAAACTCAATGAAGCCATTTCTTCTAGTATTTACAAGAAGTCTAATATAAAAAACTGTGTGCGTGCTGTGATATCCCTTCTTTTTATTTTTAAGCTTATCTTTATTTAAGGTACGTCTGGCATTATTAGATAATACAATCTGGCATTGGCAGCGACATTCGGTGGTAAGGTTGAAATCGGTTATCCTGGTGCAAACAATATTACTAGAATACTAAATGCAAGGTGATACTAATTAATTAATTATTATTTATGATATTTGACAACAATTTACGCAAAAACACATACTGCACTACTGCAGTGACACCTTCCGCTGACGGCAAACGCTCGCTTGAGAACGAATTCGGAAAGAATTCGAAACGTATCGTGTGTCACGAAATAATTCAGGTAAGTCGATCCGTTTTAAATAATCAATTTATGAATTCAACATTTCGTGTAAAATTTCGATGTAGTAAGTATGAATTTCCATATAAAAAAAATCACGGGAGTTACGAGCCGTGATAAGGTTTGCATTTTGATAGTTAGGGTTTTATTTGTAATTTCATTTGGTTTTATACATTTTAGATACATTATTTTAAGGTTTTAGGGTTCTGTTTATTGTAATTTATACAACTATTTATACTCCAATTTTAACAGAAATAATATAAATATGTAAAAGCTAATATACCTACAGTAAAAAGTTCTTTGACCATTCTTATTTCGCCCACGTAAGCGTTATAAAAAAAACTATGTCTGTGTAAAATTGCCGATTGTACAATTAGGTAGACGTTTAGGTAGACTTAACTTTTTAGTCATTATAGTTAAGACTTATTTAAGTTAAGTTTTAGTTAAGACTTGTTAGAAGTTTTTTTTAACTGCAGCGCAATTTATATTCTTAAATTTATATTAATATAATTTCCATATTGTAACGAAGATTAAATAGCTGTTCTCTTTTCAGGATAAAAATGCAGGCTTTTTATTTCCTCATATTCTTCAGTATACTCCAAACGATCTCTGAATCGGCGAGGATTCTGTCTGTCCTGCCAACAGTTTCACGGTCTCACTACCTAACAGGTATAATATATACGTTTTAGGTGTCAACTTAGGTCTTATTTTCGTGAACTTAGGTCTTTTTTTTTGGGGAGGGGAGGTCATAAAATAACTGTGGTATTATTTTAGTTCCTTGTCGTAGTAGTACAAAATTTTATGACGTTCCGATCAAAGATGCTCGAGTCATCGTCGGACAAACATTCATTAGTACATATATACACACTCGGAATGTTTGTCCGACGATAACTCGAGTATCGTTAATCGGAACGTCACGAAATTTGGTAGACAAGTGAATGAGACAAAAATATTTATTATGTTCAAACATGAGCCAAATCGGTCAAGTTACCGAGATATGAGATTGGGGGCTCGTGAATTCACATTTCGGGGCGAACCACTAGTTTTATGATATTTTACTTATATTTCCCTCGCAAGTGTGTTGAAAAACGTCGAATGAAACGCGTAAGCATTGGTCATTATACACGTTGCTCCATTACGCCTTCGCCCTTCGGGCTCGGGCTGCAATCGAGCCTCGTGAGTAAGGACCACCTTAGCTCACTTGTATCATAATTTACTATTATACTACTATAATTATACGAATTATTATGTCTTGGTAAGGTAATTATTGCAAATGACATGCTGAGATTATTTTCTGTATTAAGAGTAGTATTATTAGATATCTATGGAGGTGACCCTGAAATTAATTAAGTAAATAATTATATTTGCAACCCGTTTTACAAATACTGTAGTTTCGCAGTAACTCCAGGGATGTATTATGGCACAAAATATGTTCCTGTGTGGTAGGCAGAGGTAAGTGTATACTGAACAGGTTGGATAGGAGGTGACTCAGAGGTTCTAGACAGATACGAAGTAGTCATAAACCACTCCATTTCAATTGAAAAGGAACTTGTTTTTTAAACAGTTCACCTCCCTTTTAAAACAATGAAAAATAAGATAGTTAATCTGCTAATGATAATCATAATATTCGTTCAAATCCTGGCCCGAGGAATTTTTTCAAAATTATTTGTGCTTTTAAATTTGTTTCTGATTGATTTCTAGCTGGTAATGCACTCCAATAATAATAATTAGGGTATTTCAAGCGATGGATTTCGCAACGAAAACATATAATCTTAGTAAATGAGAACTGTGAATTTCTTAACTGTCTGATGCTACAGGTACAGAGCAAGGCGTGAAATCACATAATGCCCTCGTGAGCGTTCAGTATGCGCATTACAAGATGGTATATCAAGTAGTTACAAAAATTCGGTGTACAGATATGGTGGAAAAATTCGTCGTTCATGATACGAACCACGGTAGCGCAGTCGGTAGCGCGCCTGTCATTTAATCAGGAGGTCGCAGGTTCAAATCCTGGCCCAAGGAGTTTTTATAAATATTTTTGCTTTTAAATTTGTTTCTGTTTGATTTCTAGCTGGAAATGCACACTTATAATAATTATAATATTCGTTATTTGCAGGTAGAAAAGTAACTTTAGAATTAGCCAGAAGAGGACACGAGGTTGTGTGCATTAGCCCTTATGAGGAAAAGGATGCCCCTCCGACCTTCACTTGGATTGACCTTGAAATCAAGTCAATTTATGAAGCTTGTAAGTGAATATAACTTGTAAGAGTTTTGAAAAGAATTACGTAATGTAGGTATATGTAACATATTTGACAAATATGTGAAGACATATTACATATTATATATGCATATTACATATTTTTTGATAATGAGAAATACTGAATAGTAAAAATATGTCGTAATTTTTTTATTATAAACTAATATAACTAGAGAAAGAAAAAGTATCCACGATAATTATTTATATTTTCAGGGCCAGACTTGAAAAATAAGAACTTTAATGAAAAACTGAGCTTTTTTGAGAGTCAACGACAGATGTGGGAGAAACTCATTATATACACCAAATATATCAGTGAAAAACCAAAACTGAAGAATTTCATTGAAAACGATAACTCGCATTTCGATTTGGTTATCGTCGAAGAGTTTTTCCAAGAAGCATTCTATGCATTTGCTTTTAAATACAAAGCTCCTTTGGTTCTACTCTCTACATTTGGTTCTGGGCACTTCATCAACGAATATATGGGAAATGCCTTAGAGTTATCCTATGTAGCCCATGAATTTTCTGAACTATACGGTGAATTAACATTCACAGATCGCCTCCTAAACATGGTATACACAACTTACGACCTTATTGGCCGAAAATACTATCCGTTGGTGTATCAAAATCAGCTGGCAAAGGAATTATTTAAGAATGTCAAAGATTTGCCTCATGTAGAAGATTTGGAGAGAAATACGTCGTTGGTACTGATCAATGCGCATTTTTCTCTGTCAGTTGTGAGACCACTTTTGCCAAATATTGTTGAAATTGCTGGACTGCATATTGAAGATGTGAAGCCTTTAGATAGGGTAAGATTTTTTATTAGGAAACATGGGGCGCGATGCGATTTAAGGTTTGATTTACAAATTGCATAAGGCCACGATCTAAAGTCACCAACCAGTAAACGAGCAAAAAGATAATAAAAAGAAGATCAGTTACTAATGATTTGAAAGTGTCAGAACTCTACATTGACTTCGTTTAACTTATTAATGGTACACCAAAAAAATAAACCTACTTTACCTTTATGAAACGACCTAAAAATTATTTTTTTCACTGAAAATGTGCTTGTTAAATTGAATTGAACTGGATAGGTACAGTTAAAGAGTGTAATGTTTATTCTCTCTGTTGTTTTTTTCAGAATATCAGAGAAATCCTGGACGATGCCAAACAGGGTGCTATTCTTTTCAGTTTAGGCTCTATGATGGATATTTCATTGCAACCAAAGGATTTTGTTATAGAACTTCTTCAAACTTTCAGTAAACTGAAGCAAACTGTTTTGCTGAAGTGGAATTCTGAAGAAAAGTTGCCCTTCGAGTCTAAAAATATTCATTCGTTCAATTGGCTTCCGCAAAATGACATTTTAGGTGAGTGAAAATTATTATGTTATGTTTATTAAAGAGGATTTCATTGTTCATGTTGGAAATCTGGTGTTTAGTTGTTATCTACTTATTGTAATGTAATTTTTGTCATTTTATCCTACTTTTCCTTGGTTCACGTGGTAAAAATACTACAATTATTAAATATCTGCGTGTTTTTTCTATTTATTAATTTCAATAGGCATGGGGTATAGTTATTGTCGATAGTTGTTTATGTGTTGCATGTAGCATGTTTATTCGCATTTTCTGTTTGTTGCTGTTTTTGTACTTCTCGTACTGGAATTAGTTTGAAGTAATATGTGATATTTCTTTTTACACTTTTAAAAATAAATTGTTTTTGTTGATGTTTCTTTTAGCCTTGATCGTTTTGATTGACTCTTTCAGTAGATGTCATAAAAATAGAGGAGGTTTATATTTTTCCAATTTGGCCGGTTCGGTTCACGGTTCAGGCAAGCAAATTGTCAAAAATCTTTGAACACAAATATTTTTTTAAGTATAAAATAAAGCCCATCTTTATTATTTAAAGTATTATAATATAATTTCAACTGATGCCGGGCTCAGGTGGGCCCAAAATATATCTTGATTTTATATAATTTGTATATAATATTTGTCTATTAAAATTATTATAATTACATAAATAATTATATAAAGTAAATAAAAAAAAATCTGAGATATATTTCGGGCCATTCTGGCTCTGGCATCAGTCACAATGGCCTTTTATGTAATTAACCATTTTAAAAGACAAAACTCCGTATATAATATTTGTGTCTTATTTTTGTATATTTATAATTATATAAAAATATGAAAGAAAGCTTTATAATAATAATAAGTCGATATAAATTTATTTAATATTATTTAAAGTACTTTCTATCCAACGCTGATTGAAATGGTATGCGCTGTATATTTACAATACTAATATTATAAAAAGCTACGATTGTATGAAGTACAATATTTTGTACTAACATTGTTTTTAGCTGAGACTAAAAAGTAAGTTGGGAATTATAATTATTTCAATTTCATTACAAAACTGAACAATCGACCCTTTAGGCTGCATATAAAGTCAAATTGAGCACTTCATTTTGCATCAATCAGAACTGAACTCTATGACGTTTTATTTTAATTTAAAATAGCGCGCTCTCAGCCGTGCAACCACCAAGAAACACGCGCTCACGAAAAACTGAGTATTTATTTAATAACTCGGCTTCCAAAATAATTCTAAGGCTGACTGACGGGGTCGTTTTGTTCACTTATTTTTAATACAAATTTCAAGGCTGTATGATTTAGGGAAGGCCCTTTAACATTTGAAAAAACATAAAATTTAGAGGTAACTTTGTAATTTTTTTTCCATCGAGTGAACTTAAAGCTTTTACGTTTTTTCCAAGATGATCCTTTTAAAAATAGTCTATTATCTATATTATTATTTTCATAAAACCGATTGACCAAATTACACAATGTGAAATGGTCATTTTAAGTTGTGCATTTCACATTATACAGACCCTTAATAATCACAGTGACCTTTCTTCTAGATCCGTTATACGAGTATACATTTTCTCTTGAATTTTGTCTTCTAAATAAATTAAGAAATTGTATTAAATGTTTCAGCTCATCCAAATACGGTAGCCTTCATCACTCATGGCGGTCTCCACAGTTCTCTAGAAGCAGCCCATCACGGAGTTCCTATTATCTGCTCACCATTTTTTGGTGACCAGCATTTGAACTGCAAAAAGGCTGCCGATATGGGTTACGGGATCAAAATCGCTAATCTTACAGACAACTTGCATGGTGCACTGACAACCTTGCTGACTGAAAAAAGCTACAGAAATACTGCCAAGGAGTTGTCTAGAAGATTCAAAGATAGACCAGCTTCTGCTATTGACACAGCGATATATTGGATAGAGTATGTGATCCGACATAATGGAGCCGATTTCTTAAAAGGTCCAAGGAGGAACATGTACTGGTTCCAGTATATGTTTTTGGATGTCTTGGCGGTTATGATTGGAAGTTATTGGTTACTGTTGATCATAGTTAGGAAGTTGATGAGTTTGGTATTTAAAAGGGCGGACAAGAAAAGTGAGAAAGTTAAAAAGCACTGAATCAATTTTTGCTAGACAAATTTGTTTGTTGTGAACTTTAAATAAATAAAACTGTTATGTAAAGTGACTTTTGATTTGTACAGATTTTTAACTTTAAAAGTTATAAAAAACAAGATTCAATGACCGTTACGATAATAAGCTGTACAATAAAGGGTTAGGGTTACCAAAAACCAACAAAAAAAAAAAGAACCGGCCAAGTGCGAGTCAGATTCGCGTACCTAGGGTTCCGTATTGTGGATGATAAATTAAATTTTGTCATGTTTTTCGTGAATTTCTCAACCGCTTTAATTTTCCTGTAATTTTTATGTGTAATCACATATTAAGTACCATGATTTTTTTTATATTTTTCGGTCCACCTTTTTTGGAGATGAAGGGGGGGACATACATATTTTTGTGGTTTTTTAAAGATTTCTCGAAACCAGTGTCAGTAAATATAATAAAAGGATATATTTTTACAATTAGCTTTATAGTATTTATAATTTGACAGCCATATTGTATTTTTAGGATAATATTTTTTATTTTTCTCACTTTTGTTTTGGAAATATTTTGAACAATTTCTAATTTTCTATATTTTTTACACCGTAATTTTTGTGCCAAATTTCATGTCTTTTCCCTGAACGGTGCTAAAGTTATGAGGCTGTGACATACGGACGGACGGACAAACAACGGAGTCTCTCCATAAAGGTTGCTTTTGTACCTTTTAGGTACGGAACCCTAAAAATATATGAACAAGAACCTGTCATTACATCGTGTAATTATGACGTGCTTAGAAAATTAAACCACATTACACTGAACTATTTCCAAAGAAAAATATATGAAATAACACGAAAAAAAACACTTCCCCTTATAAACATTTAATAACTACTAGATGTGCCCGCGGCTCTGCTCGCATTGAAAATATAATAATTATTACTAAATTTAAAAATCCTTGAAACACTTGAATCATAGAGAGGAGATGGTTGTGAGTGACGTTGGATGTAGAAGAAAATCTCTGGAATTAATTAATTAATATATAGGTATAATTAATTCTCTGTAAAAATAAATTGATGTTCAATTTGCGTTTAAAGTTGCGCTGTAAAATGTTATATTTTTGCAAACCCAAAACAATATGAACGGCCGTTTAGACATGCCATACAGATCTGACGTTTTTGAAACGCGGAACATTTTGATTTCATAATTTCTTTTTTATTATTATTTCTTTAATTATTCTGCGATCACGTATCCAAACCTATATAGTTTATACCGTTCATCATTGTCACAATCCAAGGAATCGAATTACACCATTTTTTTTTCGCGATTTTGGCGTTCGTGTGGGTGATACGCGCACACAAAGGTGTGTAGAGCGCCATCTCACTCTTTACCGTGAATTTTGTCCCTTTGTAGCTTTTCGATTTCTTAGAATAGATATATGTACATATATATACATAAATGTTTAATAGGTAACTATTAGTAATTTTCTATAAGGGATTTTTTTTTCACCTTGTGTCTCCAGTATGAATTCAGGCTGTTGATAAAATTTCACCTAAAGGTCGTAGAAAACCTACGTCTCGTTTTATTTAATTACTATAATTGATTTTTTCCCATAAACTTAATAAAGTCCGAAAGCTCCAAACTAAATTATAAGTTGGCAACACAAAGTAGGTGTATATTGGAAATATTTTTCCCGTTAGTGCAAATTTTTGTTCCAACTTCCGGCCCGCTGTTGAAGGCTGAATATAAATGAGATCTCTAATGGAAATCCCATAAAGTTTAAATTTATTATAAGTTTTCTTTTGGACGAAAATGACACGACTTTGAGGATGATAATGTTGGATATCGCACCAAGATTTAGTTTAGATAGTAGGTTTGTAATATATTATAACTCTTACGTATTTTTGTAAACGCAAAATATTTAGTTAAACGGAGTGGATAAATGTACGGTGGCGGAACCACATTGTAGACGTTATTATTCCGCCAGATTACGGATATTTTATTTTAGTTAAGGCTATTACCGTCGCCAAATTAGCACCTCGATGTTTGTCTGAATGAATATCGACGGAAACGACATTGAAATAACGTTCAAATCAGTGCACAATGCGTGGTGGCTGTTACGACGCTCGCTGCGTCCTTGAAAGGGCAAAATAGGAGAAAATAATACTTTTCACATGGGCGTCATTTTTCAATTGAATAATTCTATGTTATATTTATAGCTATCAAGTTTATCTATTTATCAAAGCATAAATGAATTAATTATTATTAATATTATTAATATTAATATGTTGCATAAAAACTGTATTGTTGAAATATAATAATTGAAATATAGAATATAACCTACTGTCCTACTTTAATTTTTTAATAATGTAATAATAATTTAATAATAATGTAATACTATTGAAATAATGTAATAATAATGTTAGACATGTAATGATAAATTATGAATAAATGAGTATGAGTATGAGTATGAGTATGAATTAATTATTATATTACTTATTATTATGAAGTAGGAAATTCAAGCCAAAAAACACCATTCAGTTGAAACAATTTTTCATATAGAAGTTTTGGTGGTACGAAAAAGAAAAATGTTGCATATGTTGTCCTAGAGTTGATAATCCATAATACATTTTTTCAATATTTTTGGTTTGGCCATAAAAGAGGAGTAGGCTTTAGAAAGTACCCATTTGGTGGTATTAAGGGCCTTAATATGAATCGGCTGAAAATCAGGCATTTGCAAATGCGTGGCAGAATCCTACGGGAAGAATCATAACAACCGCCGTATCTTATGACTCAGTTCCACCGCTGTTTTTTTGGACCAGGTTTTGGAGTTCGAATCCTTGCCAGAAGTTTTTCTTTTTTTGTTTTATTTATTCGGGGTTAGAAAATTCAAACAAATTTTCAACACTTATCAGCTGAATATTGGCGGCGTATGTTTTCATCTGGAGCGATAACGTTCACCGTACGACATTGTCATTCTTCCTATAGGATTCCGCCGACCATGCGCAAAATGGATGGCTTTTCGGCGGACATGGCTCAGTAAAAGAATTACTCATTACTGCTATTTATTTAAATGTCTTTGCAATGTGATTTTTCTGTCCGTAGTATTGTATTCTGTGGTTTAGATAAAGAAGATATAGATAAGATAAAGGAATGTTTCTCTTGAATAAAATCTGCTAAAATCAATATTTTAGATACTTTCCCACCAGTAGCCGCTCTTTATACTATCCTGACCACTTTCTGTATACCAGTGGTTTAAAAATCTCGATCACTTATGCCGGAGTCACGAGTTCAAAACCCGTAGGGGCACATTTGTGTTCGGTCTGCGTGCTGAAGGCACGTTGACACGTGGGTCCATATTTAGCAAGACCTGGCCAGACCTACAAAGAATAGGTAGCCCCGACACACCTTCGACCAAATCACCTGCTGCGGTACCACAGGATATACCTGGTGTAAACAGATGAATCCACATAATCTCAGTGTTTACCCGTGGACCCATTGCACTCTACTGATCATACTGAATAACTTTCCTAAAAAAATACACCAAATGCATAAAATATTGTGAGCATACAAAATACACGATCACGATAGGTACGTTCTTAAAATTAGAAAGGAAACGTGAAAATACTTTTTCATTTCTACAAGTACAGTATAATCAGTAGATTATGTGTATTTGTCAAATATACATGACCGTTTACACCCGTATAGAAAACATGCACCAGTCAACTGCTGAACAATTATGGTACCACATTACATATATGCTGTTGAAAGCGCATAATCATTAAGGCGATATGCGAAAAAAATACGGGTGTTTCTTTTCTGTGTATTTCATGAAATACACGGAAAATTATAATCAGTTTCTGGTATAATATGCATTTTGACTATATAATCTATGGTTTTGAAATTGGAAAACATGTTTGGATAAAGATTCCTCGATAAAAATAATTGTTGAAATGTGGTCTCCAAACACACTTTTTCTCCTCGTTTGACGATTAGGAACCATATACAGAACTCAAACATATTTTATTAGGTGTGTTTTAACAATATCTAGAGATTTGATATTTGAAATTTTGCTAGCTATTTTAGTTTTTTTAATAGAAATATAAAACCAACTTTTTTCCCTTTTGCCCTGAATCCGCGCGATTTTTCGCTTGGAGTGACAGTGACAAAAATAAAATTCACATAGCCTCTTAATAGTATTATTTTGTGGTACGGTGGTGGCTTAGTGATATTATGTACCGTTCCCTGGGCTGACAAGAGCACCAAATTTGGTATGAGAGAACCTTTGGGTGTACTGATAAATATTAGAGTAGAAGCCCGAAACAAATTGTTTCTTTTTCTCATCGTATTTTTTTCATTTCTTGTTTTTCTTAAAGATCTAATTGAAAATTAACATCTATAAACCGAGCGTGCCGGTTGGCCGTATTCTCAATCAGTTGAGAATGCATGGTTGACAATGGGACTACGGATAGTTTGCCAAGTTCAGTTGCCACGGATTGGAGCGTGCATGAACGATCTCTCTACATTTATGTGCGGTTCTACGCCAAATGCATTATTTTTATGAGAAGCCGGCCATTAAATTGTTTCTTATTTGGTAGCCAGACAGCCTGGGCGCTGATAAAATATCAGCTGCAGTAACTTTGTTTTAACCATATTTTTAACGTAAGAGAGATACAATTTTATTCTCTCATTTTATTTAATAGGTCTTAAAATACTTGGCTTCCTTTAACCCGTGCTGACTTAAATTGCGTGGCAACATGTGAGGAACTTTGCATTTTTCTATAGTAGGACAAAAGGACAAATTACGATCTTTTTTTCCTGATGTAAAAAGAAAAAAAAGTTGCGGTAAAAAGTAAAGTGTTCTTTCTTTATTTGAGGACTTTTACCACTTAAAAAATACTAAGTTTCACGGATTCCGTTTCCCAAAAAAAGTAACGAAACTTCTATCTTATCTTTGAAAATAACTTAGTAATTTGCCTTTTTATATCAGTGACTACAAAATCAGCATTGCCAGATTGGGGGCTTTTTTCGTGATTTTGGGGAAAAATTTGGTACTTGGGGAAAGTTTGGAGAAATTATATCTTTGGCGAAATTTTTGGGGAAAAAACTTGACATTGGGGAAATTTTGGTTAACTAAGAATGAAATATATATCTATCTATATATTACATTTTAAGGCAATAACTTTAAATATTCGAATGGCTGAAATCTAGCCAGAAATCCGTGCCGGAAAAATATGAAACGCATTAAAAAATTTAACTGCAAACTGCAATAAAGTGCCTGACACACAACCCGACTTGGTTTTGAAGGCAGTTACCAATCTGACTAAAGTTGTTTTCAAGAAAGATGTTCCCTGTCAAAGTACTTATTGTGGCCTTATGTACATATATACGGCCATAACATTAATAGTCGATTCGCAGCCTATTTTGCTACCGTGACACATACACATCAACACATTTACAACCAACTTTGTGTTGTAAATTAGTGTTGTGTCAACTTTTGAAGAGTGCAACTGCTTTTGCTTGCTATCATGGAAAAAATGATCGGAAAAGGTCACGTAGAATTTTAGAATTATCATTTTCCAATTGTGATGATAATGATATGCCGAATAATTGCAATCATTATCAAACTACCCTCACTTACCTCTCTCGTAATTTTGTTTTTGCACTATTTTTTCCATTTTTTCTTTAATCTTCGGGCGAACTTACATACATAATAATTAATAACATATCTATCATCTACCGATTCATACAAAAAGAAACTCATTTTGAGCTATTTTCATAAAAATATATCGATTTTAAGGTGACAGTCCGTACGACACCTAAAGAATCTCGTCCAGTCATTAGGAGAAGACAATAACGAGTTCTTTTAGGCCTCGTGACGCAGCAGTAATAGGTATCATACATTTGGTTATGCAGTGAACGTGTTACGAAAATGCCTTAATCCGCGGGACTTCTTTCGTGAAAATAATTCTAAAGCACAACTTAAAGAAAAAGTTCGCAATCAAAATTGGGCCTCGTGGCAGGTGTTACGCCAGGGCCACAGCTTCAGGCTACCTGGCGGCGTTTCTTGCTGCGCTTACAGGCGGTTTTTGCGACGGGCTTTGCCCTGCCACGAAACCCGTCGGCGCCTTCCATCGCATCGGATGTATAGCGCGCTCGCTCGCTCAAAGCGCTCGACACTAGGTTCGTCATGTGCGCTCGATCACTGTTTCAACCGCCCACCTCCCTGCACACCGCCGTCGCGAGAGCTGGTCTCGAAGCCGAACAAGACGCGCGAGTGGCGACCCATGGCCGGCTCTATACAACTTTATACATTTGTTCTCTCCGCCGGCGCCGTCGCAAGAAGAACCGCTTGGCGCGCCTCTCAAAGTCTGAAGCTGTGGCCGAGGGGTTACGTTGTTGACATACGTTGACACTGAGTCGTATTAGCGGACTACGGCGTAGAAAACAATGGGATCGTAGCACTTGCTATGCCGCCGTAGCACCACAAAATAACCACTTACAGAAGGTTCACTCCGCATAACTGGCGAAAACAGGCGCACGTACACATAGACACATACAATAGATATTAAATGTATATTAGGTAGCAGATTTTTCGTACATTCGACTCGGAATGAGCAGGAGCTTCTAGCATCATGTTATTCTGTTCATAAATAAACAAAACAAAAAAAAGTTGTCTATATACCTTTGCAAATATAAAAGTAGTTACAGTGCGCGCCAATCTTTTAGTCGCCTCTGAGTGAGTTACGAGTGCAAGCTTGCGCAGGTACAGTCAAGGAAACAATAATATCAACGGTTGATTATTAAATGTTTACTATAAGTGGGGAAGTGTACTTGTTGTACCTACCTATTTAACTATTTATTTATTATTTTAGTACAATCTTAACTATATAAATAAAACGCATTAATATAAACACGTTTTTCCTACATTGTTGCCTTAAAACGCTATAACGTCCGTGAGGCATAACAACAATAAACTTTAACAAACTAAATCAACAAAACTTTAACAAATTAAAACAACAAATAAAGGCAACAAAAATAATAAACTATGACAAACAGATTCAACGATAAACTTAACGAACGATAGAATTTTTTCCTCGAAGGTTCTTTTCATGCAACGCGCACGTGTGTAGTGTACGGACGTAGCACTAACACTAACGCATAGTGTCGGTCGAAGACCACAGTGCTAAATGGCGAGCGGGGGGTGTGCTCCGCGCCCTCGCTTCTGTAACGTCCCCCTGACATCGTAAAACGGCTATTGCGTCGCCTCTTGCGGCTATCTTCAGAGGCGACTAAAAGATTGGCGCGCACTGTACTAAACTTTCGTTGAGCGAACGACCTACCCTTGGAAGACCTACCTACCCTGCGGTCCGAAATAGAATTACAATGGATCACAAGCCAATCACTTCATACTTTCGTAAACGATTTTAGCGATATAATTCTATTTCGGACCGCAGGGCTAATCAGCGTGTATTAACGCAAGTTGTGCGTTACGCAATGCCATGTTGACACAAATCGGGAAGGTAGAAAAAAAATCGCAGGTACGGAGTGCAGGGGAAGTAGGTGAACTCGACTTTGACGGTGCGGTGTAGTGCCAGAAAATGGTTATTTTGTGTTAGTGCGTCGTAAAGCGGACGAATGTTTAATCCAATATTGTAGTTTTAAGCTTAAAATTACACTCATTCTGAATAATTTCGCAAGCATTTCGATGTACGCAATTTTTTACTTTATTTACGTATAAGTCACGTCTCCGGGTTATAATAGTAAAGCCGCAGTGCGCCGAAAGAAAGCCTCGTCTTAAGAGGCGTGTCGTTCTGCGCAAACCTCCATACAAACGCTGTCAACACATTGTGGGGTGCCTATGGAATCTTATTATAATATATTAGGCTGAGTCCATTACTATTATCTAGATCTTTAAGCCTAATTAAAAATCGTGAATAATTAAAAATCGTGAAATTTGAGGAATATCTTAACAACAAACCCGTAAAATACATAAATTTTACGATTTTTTACCAAAACTGTAGCCGGATGTTCTTTTATTGTTTTAGTTAAACTCAAAAAATCTATACCTGTCAAACATCGGAGATGTAATTTAATATAAGTAATAATAAACAAAAATAATGTTTTAAAACGTAACAGTCTTGCCAAAAGGTGGTTTGTCCTGAAACATGTTGTTAATTTGGCGCCCGCGACGAAATCGGCACGATTGTATTGTCCTCGCAAGTTTCATGGAGAAACGAAACAGCATGACATTTGGCCACGCCCACAACTGAGTTGGTCGCAACATGATGTCTCTTCTTAAGAAAGACATTTATTACATTAAAACCGACCTGTAATAAGTGTATATGATATATGTACCTACATTACATCAATAAATATATTTCATTTCATTTCAGACCCTATTGCAACAGCAAAAGGCACGCACAGCCCAGACATACAGTGCGTTCAGAGTTACGGATTATATCGCGTCTATCGTCATTCCGTGTCGCTGTGAGCCCGATAACGATGGCCCTACAATGGTCGCCATGACGTCATAGATGACATCATTAACGACGCCATGTTGTGTTATCATCGCCCATGCTCAGAGCGTTTGCTTGTACTGTGAGCGATCTGTGAAAAGTGACAGCCGACCGGCGGCAATTTCAAAAATAGGTTATTCGGAGCAAAAGAGTCTTTTATTAACCACGATTCAAAGATTGTAGTTCGAAGAAATCACTTCTTGCACCTTATAAAAAAGTATACCCTTTGTGTTCACGTAACGTAAACAAAAAAAAGTCCATGTCGCGTTCAAAAGAGTTTTGAATGGATAAGTTTAAGCAGTGATGGACGCCATTTTGCATTCGGAACGACTTGATGGGCTTAAGCAGGTTGTTTTTTTCCTTTATTTTATTACACTTTTGCACATTTACAGAAAAGTATTAAACCATATAAACATACTTATTACTAAGTTTAATCATAGACTAAGTATTACTATACTTAGTCTATGATTAAACTTAGAAACAAAAAATTAAAAACTACTACTTAATTATAATAAAAAACATTGTTTGCAAGGCGGCACTTATTGCTCATAACAATGTCTTCCAGACAACCTCAGGGTGAAAGAAAGATACATTCATGAAATTATGCGAGGGGGAGTGTAAATGATAATTGATATTAAATAATGATAGAATACAAAATGCTACTTTTTTATTCAAATCTATAAAATTACAATAAATACTTATAACCAACGTTCGATGCTTGTTTTACCATAGACGTACTTAGTAAAAAATTCATGAATATAAATGTAAATAAATAGAACAAACACACATAATTATATTTCATGGTAGTTTTAGCACTATTAGCGCCATCGGAACGCACTGATAGATTGCGCCCCTCCAGGATTTGATACCACTGTTTGACCATTAGGCCACAAAGGCGGGGAAGCAAAAATGGGCCCAATATTTTTCGATGGGACTATAAAGTAGGTATTTATTTATTGGCCTGTACCCTTTTCACTCGATACCGAAGTCATATACTAAGTATTACTACGTATACTTAGTATATGCCGAAGTCGTTCAGCCAACCCTGCAGAACGGTGTCTTTGACTGAAGCAAACACGATGTGGCTGTTCTCGGTGTCTGAAAATGTAATGTTCCGATTATCAGAGACATACGTCTAAAAAATATGGGTTGGGCTCATAGATATAATAATAGTTTATACTACATTGTTTGTTTTAAACGTAACCGAGTAATTTATTCCTCTTACGCCCGTGTATCATACTACGTTTTTCAATGCATTGTCTGAGGAAATAAAACAAATATGATCTTGTGAACTTTAAATTATGATTGGCTCAAAAGGACTGTATCCAGAGCCGTTATACATTGGAAAAAAAAAGTATAACATTTATGGTACACAGGAAAGGCTGCAGGTTAGCCAACCAATGTAAAAAAATAAAAAAATTTAATAATAAAGCCCTAGGGCAAAATAATCGACTTTCTGTTCGGTTTTGATGCATAAAAAGTGGGCCTTTACGAGCTCTTTACTTACGAAAAATATATTTTTCTTTATATTATTAAGATATCTATGGTTGGGGTCTAGGCACTAATCTCCATACTACGTCAACTCGCACCTCTTGATGAGAGACGAGTCGAAAAGCGGTCTGGAACATATCTTAAGATGTGTGCAAAGTTTCAATGAAGTCAAAGCCCTGATGGCACAAACACCGAAAGCATTTATGTCGCAGCTGAGCGGAAAGGGGCCACTTAAGGGTCCATATAAGGTCAGATGCATAACTTCAAATGACCATTTCATAATTGTGTCGATTCGGCGCAACACGACTTATTTGACAGGACTGAACTTAATTTGAGCGTTCTGTCTTTTTCTTTCCGTATCGAAAAGACAAAGACAGAACGCTCAAAATAAGGTTAGTTCTGTCAAATAAGTTAAGTTGTGTAGCGCCGAATCGACATTATTGTCTAACTTGGTGAATCGGTTTGATAAAAATAATATAGGTAGATAGTAGACTATAGGGCTGATCTGAACATTTAAGAAAAAACACAAAAGCTTTAAGTTAGCTCGATAGAAAAAAATACGAAGTTATCTCTAAATTTCATGTTTTTCGAGTGTTCAAGGACAGCCTTGAAATTTGTATTACAAACATGTGACCAATAACTTCGTCTAAACATTTTGGAATATTTTAATAACTTCATCTAGAAGTCGAGTTATTTAATTAAAAACGCAGTTTTTCGTGAGCGCTATTTTAAACTAAAAGGAAACTTCAGAGTTCAGTTCTGATTGATGCAAAATGAGGTGCTCAATCTTCAAAATGTTTATTTCGCAAAGTAGGTATATATAATACACGTTTCACAAGTCAAATTTTAATCTTATAAAATAAAAATATATGTAATAAAATAATAAATGTACATGAACTACTATGACAGAAATAAATTTCTATGTTTGAACACTTGGCGATTTATCCATCGCAAGGAGATATAAATTAACATTATATCATTGCAGTATAGAAACGCAGAAATAAAAGTAAATCTGGATGTGAGGAGCTCTGAACCGGGAATCGAAACCGGGACCTCTCGCTTGCCGGGCGATTGCTCTAGCCTCTGAGCTATCCAGGTCTCAACACAACTCGTGAATTTACCGATGTGCTTTCCCATACTGCAATGTTATTTATAGATACCCACTTTATTGTGAGCCACTTGGCGCCTAGAGGACGCTAGTCTATTCAAAGCTAGTCAAAGACCATTATGCCCTACCGTCACCTGTTACAGTATCGGCTAGTGAAGAATACACATTTCTCTTATCGAAACTATGACAGAAATAAATTTCTATGTTTGAACACTTGGCGATTTATCCATCGCAAGGAGATATAAATTAACATTATATCATTGCAGTATAGAAACGCAGAAATAAAAGTAAATCTGGATGTGAGGAGCTCTGAACCGGGAATCGAACCCGAAAAATGTGTATTCTTCACTAGCCGATACTGTAACAGGTGACGGTAGGGCATAATGGTCTTTGACTAGCTTTGAATACACTAGCGTCCTCTAGGCGCCAAGTGGCTCACTATAAAGTGGGTATCTATGGGACTAGGTGCCTATCATCAAAAACATAGCTAAAAACAGAACTTTCAAAATTGCCTTTAGTCGGTATTGAACTATTTACGAACTGTGTCGTCACTTCAAGTGCGAACATATCCTTAGACAATCGGAATTCGATAGTATATCTATGTTTTTGATGATAGACACCAAGTCCAGATGGCAAGTAAAGATACATAATAGGCCCTCTGGATAGCTCAGAGGCTAGAGCAATCGCCCGGCAAGCGAGAGGTCCCGGGTTCGATTCCCGGTTCAGAGCTCCTCACATCCAGATTTACTTTTATTTCTGCGTTTTTATACTGCAATGATATAATGTTAATGTACATGAACTAGATTAAATGTTTATTTATGTAGCAATATATATACATTACGATTAAAATTATAGGTAAAATATTATTATACAAGGTGAAATCCAATCAACCGCCCGAACCCATACAGGAGACCCGGCCAGGGACCAGGAACAAGGTTCAATGATCACCAACCGAGCCCCCAGCACGAATCCAGGCGGCCGACCAAATCCCATCCTATATACTACATACTAATAGGTTACATATATAAATACATGCCTACCATTCGAGTAGTCTGATCTGATCTGATCTTATATGCACCCTTAAGGCAGTGGCGTATTTTAAGATTTAGCGCCCAGGGCCTGTAAGGTTTGCCGCCCCGTAAGATAACGAGAAAAAAGCAAAAATATTTCAATTATGAAATGAAATGATATCCAACAGTGTGTTGATGTGGGCTGAATTGTGATAATGAATGAAAAAAAAAACTAAAAAGGCCATGCAAACACCATTTATTCAATATTTACATTTTTAGGGTTCCGTAGTACCTAAAAGGTACAAAAGGAACCTTTATGGTGAGACTCCGTTGTCCGTCCGTCCGTATGTCACAGCCTCATAACTTTAGCACCGTTAAAGATAAAGACATGAAATTTGGCACAAAAACAGCATTAATTTGCCAACATATCGCGGTGTAAAAAAAATATGAAAATTTAAACATTTTTCAAGATATGTCCAAAACAAAAGTGAGGAAAAAAAATATTATCCTAAAAATACAATATGGGTAAGTATCAAATTGTAGATATAATTAAAAAGTTGATTGTAAAAATATATACTTTTACTATATTTACTCGCACTGGTTTCGAGAAATCTTTAAAAAAACTCAATAATATGTCGCCTACCCCCTTTATCTCCAAAACTGGTGGACCGAAAAATATGAAAAAAATCATGGTAATGTGTTTACGTAAAAATTACAGGAAAAATAAAGCGGTTGAGAAGATCACGAAAAAAAATAACAAAATTAAATTTATCATCCACAATACGCAACGCTAAGTAGGCGAGTTTGACTCACACTTGGCCGGTTTTTTTTTTTTGATGGCCAAATTAGTTACAAAATTCTTCAATGACTCTGTCATAATTAACGGATTTTGTCAAGTCAGCTTCTGTAAGTATTAAGAATAGCTAATTTTTAAATGCTCGTGCCTCCCCTCGCAGCCTGCCGCCCCGGGCCATGGCCCCCTTGGCCCTAGCGTAAATACGCCTGCGCAGCATCCCCGCTTCTTCGTCGTCGAAGCTCCGTCAACGCCATTTGTGGTCAACTTCACACCTGCCTTCTGTACTGGCTTGAACTCTCATTTTGGATCCGTTGAAAAAACCAGATATTTTAAATTTAAAGTGTGTCAAAATAAGGACGTAATTTATCTCTTTCTGCACACACAATACGATTAAAACTAAAAAAGTGACAAGCAATACTTACCGTTTTGTGGCATAAAATAGGCAAGTAACATAAGCTACACTATTACAAGAGATAAGCGCATTTTTGGTAACCATCGCCTGCATGATCTACACCAGGTATGGGCAACCTTTTGAAAGTTGCGGGCCAAATTTTAGGATGTTAAAGAAATCGCGAGCCGTAGATAACAGGCAGTTTGAAAAAAAAAAAAACGGTTTATTCTAATCATCTATCAAGTTAATGGGATAAAATTGTGGCTGTCGACATGTAACTTATTGCTTGCACATACCGCAATCTAATAAGTGTGCAAAAAAGCAGTGGACATCATTTATGGTGAAAGAATAAGTTTTGTCTCTTTATTTATACTCTTACTCAGCTCTCTTGCAGCGTGTACCAAAAATATTACGATGTTCTGCGGGCCGGGCGTTGCCCATATATGATCTACACGCTATGAATACTAAATCAGCCTTGTAAACGGTGGTGACCAAAAGTGCGCTTATCTCTTCTAAAATATTCTAATTAATGATACAAAATACCTCCCTGGTCGTAATCCAGAGAAAAACTACTTAATTCGCTTAGATTAAATTATGTAAAGGTGTGTTAATTCGAAAACCATTTTGAGATTTTGGTTTAATAAGCCATATTTTAGAACTTGTGGTCTAAAAAATAATAATTATTATTTTTACGAAAAAGCTGCAACTTCCATTTGCCTTCGTGTGATGTCAATTGAGAAATGGCTGTCTGTTTAGAAAAGTGTCCTTTGCTAACAAGATAAATTTGCTTCCGACTGATTTGACATATGAGTAGACAGATAGAGACAGACCACTTTTTATAAGTAATCAGTAATCACACATCACAATCAGTATAATGTCTAAAACTCTCAAGTGACGTCATCTCCGAAAATTCTTTAGAAAATAATAAAAAAATAATTTTTAATTTATATACCAAAATAATGAAAACTATGTTCTAAAATGGCGTATATTCACTGAAAAAAAAAATAGGAAATATTATTACATACTAATCTTACTGGGAATGTTTCATTGTAGATCAAAACTTTCCTGGGTTTTATAACAACTACCAAAAAAATATTACGCGAATCGTCGTATGTGAAAGCTAGAAAAATCGTCAGCAGTTCTTAATATTTCAATACTTACAGGCAAATTCTAAAGAAAACAACTCGCGTAGCTGAAAAAAATTATATTTTATGAGAAATTATAATTTACAATATTTCATACAGGCATCCGTCTTCAGTCGGAACTTAAGCTAAATACTCTCACATCCCACGCAAAAAGTAAAGCAACGTTAGACTATAATATAGTTAGCAATAGTTGTGTAGTTCGACGCCCACATACTGGTAGCTCCGTAGTCTCGACCGTCAGTCAGTTCGTGAGGAACCCATGAACATATGGCGTCCGTAATTCAGATTCATACGACGTGTGAAGACGCCGAGGCAGACCGTAAAATACGTACAATTTCAACATAAATCGAGAGGTCCTCCGTTAAACATATTTGGTGAATGGAGCATTCTAATCCCTAAGAAAAAGAGCAGAAGAGTTTCTGATAGCACTGGACTGAAGGTAAAATCAAGCAAACGTAGGCAGTAATTGAAGAGGCGCGAAACGATGATTTACGATACAATTCTGTTCACTACAAGAAAATCTTTATGATTGGAGGTGCGTTTTGTTTTACAAAACTAATTCTATAAATGAAACAAAAGTAAAGCCGTTTCACATTTTATATGACTAAGCAATACTGAGTACAATCTGTAGCCTCAGCATGAAAACATCTCCGTATAGTTGCGTTTCAAAGTACATCAAAATAGTGTGGAATCTGGGAAACCGCTCCAAGCGGACAGTAGTGAAACTAACAGCTACGTATGGCAACATAGGTTTAGTTTCAAACGCAACGATATGGAAATGTTTTCATGCTTAGGCTACTGGAGAGCATACATAGTCACATAATGTTGCAGGTCCCGGCAGTAAATTGCATATCTTGTCATAGTGTCATCTCTGTCGCATGAAGCACTAAACAGTCCGGTGATAGAGACGACGCTCTACGAAGCCGAAGTGCATTATTTTATGCCGGGTACTGTACTTGCATATTTTTCGGAAAGGTTCAAAGGATGATGAAAATCAACTTCAAAGTTATATAATTAAATTAATAAATTCGGTTTTTTTTTTCCCGTTGCTGGTGGTTTTTGTGGCTAGATAAAAAAAAGAATCCTGCCTTCAGTGTGCTTGCACTTTACTGTCAGAAAATTTCCAAAAGACGGTTCAGAAGAATTTAAAGAAGATTCTAGTAGAAAAAGATTGAAAACTGAGGTATAAAGAAATGAAGAATGTGTAAAATGGACCTAATTTCTGAGCTCCAACGAAATCTGCTATTCTTAGCAAAGTGGCAGTGTATAAGATTGATTAAGGAAGAACACCCTTGAGATCGATCAGTTTTGGAGGAAACCGGACAAATTGCCGAACTATTCTACGGCCTACAATTTTCTTTATACTCCATACATCATAGCTTGATTAGAATGACAGGTGTCATCATAGCTTTTTACGCTTTTAAATCCTACGCTGTTCTAAGTTCCAGTGCGTGTAAATCGATGAACTAACGATATCTGTCATTACAATCAAGCTATAATGTATGGAGTATAGTTCTTTCTCGTAACAACAACTCCACCAAGCCAAGTAGGCACCTGGCAAATGTGACGTCACCCGGAATGCGGCGCACATATTTCGGGTATGGATGGCAAAAAAATAAAATGAAAATGGGTGCAGCAAAAGTCCGTCAACATTGAAATTTTAATTCAAGTTATATCTAAGTATTGCAATATCAGAATTAATTCGCATTCCATTCCACCCAGGTGCCTACTTGGCTTGGTGAAGTAGTAGCTCCTAGCTTGATTCGCCGTTTATTGGTAAGTAGGCTATAATTAGTATAAAACTAACGACTGCTCACTATGAAGAGAAGGGGACTGACAGACGAAGATACATTTGACAATATCTCGTTTGATAATTTCACCATGTATAAAAAATAGGAGCAATCGACATTTGTATCGGTGACTTTGTACAAATGGTAACTAACTACACAAAGTTGTTTCACATATCCGTATGTTTACCGAATATACAATAGAAACCAAACGTTTTTGTACAATAAGTATATAATTATGTAATTAAATTACAAATCTACTCCACTCACAGCCCGAGCCGTTTCACAAAACAAGCTCATACACCGGGTGAGAATAGACTCCTATATTTTAATGAAACCACACACTCTACAAATTTCCCATAGATTCATACCCGCGGAAATAATAAAATTGTTCTCCTCTCCATACGAAATTTAAGTACCTACTGCAAATTTTGTATTGTCAGGTTATTTTTTTATTTTATTTGCTTCTATGGAAAAATTTCTCAGTCAGAAAATCATCAGAAAGTCCAAAATAATCAGATTATGTGGTTTAATTTGAACATAGCAGTCTATTTACACCCTGTATACATTCGGTCTGCAAACAATGTGATAAGAAGTCTATTTATATTTTGTGACTCGGCCCGAATGCCGCTCGCGTGTAAATTCAAGTATTTGGTATTGACTTACAAAAGTTTGAATCGATTTGATACAATAACATCTAGACTTATATTTAAGTGCCTCGACGCCCTCTCTGTCCGGAAATAAATACGTTTATATAACCTGAGTCAAAAGACCTTGGTATTCAAAATGTCTGCCCGCTTTGGCTGTACTGTCACCATAGACGAAACACACACCTGACATTTAGGTCACAGTATGGGATTTGAGCGATCGACAATATACACATTGATTGCTATTGTTTTTTATGCTATCTGTATTTCCACGTGCGAATATAGACGGAGACAGAGTGTAAGTGAGAGGTGGATAGTTCCGGTCGCCATTTCTATTCCCAAGGTCTTTTTATTCGGGTTATACCCACCTCAAACTATTGCTGTACATTTGCGCAGAAAATAAAACATTAGTATGTATTTCCTATGTACAGGGTCGTACACAGAGATTGCACGTCAAATGGTAACATCGATATAGGTAAATCCAATATTGTGCGCTAAGTTTCACTTCACATATTATATTTTTGAGCATGTCAGACAGCTGTTACTTTGTTAAATCATACAGTTTTGCTATTGACACGATCGAGGCTGGGGCGCGCTTAGCCTTAAACAAATGCTTACATGTGAAAATAATGTAATAATGACACAACAACGAATAAGTTAATACATTTAAAAGTTATACATCTCCAAAATAGAAACTCTGTTTCCTTACTATACATAAATAACTCAATAAAAACACAAAGCAACACATTTAAACTAAGCATAGCTTAATAAAATACTCTAAAATATGGAAAACAATTAAAATATAGATTTGTGCTAGACGTAAGATATAAATTAATATGCCAATAGCAAAACTTGGCACGAGTAGCTAACTAAGCTCTGTCACCCAGCACAGTTAGATCAAATGTACAATATATTACATTCATGTGTTAAGCTTTCGTGCAAAAACGTCGGTGTCGGTTCTTACATTCACATATCGCTCGCTTTATTGAATCCCTTGTGTTTCTAGTAAAAAAAGTTTATATCAAATGCATCAAAAATGTCCTTAAACGACTAACGTAGTAACTCCTATACGTTTCATACATACTGCTAGCAGAATGGAATCCCCTTACATGGATATAAAGTTAGGAAGTAACTGACCACTGCCTGCACGAAGCGAATGTAAACGTAACACATTCTGCAAGTCAATTCATGTAGAAAAACACCATCATTTAAATATAAACAGCTTAAATAATAACAATATTCAAGTAACAAAATTTCAATGTACAAAAGTAACGTATTCATTTAAATACAAAGAATAAAAATTTTTAAATCTCCCAAGCTAAAGAACAAACGGTATTGATATAATATTATTAGTTAACTGCACGACGCGAGGCGCGCGCGCCGCGGACCTCGAACCGCGTGATGCGTGACCAATCACGTGACACAACGACCCTCTCACATACCACGTGACACTACATACAGTCACGCGGTCGGTCCGAACCACGGCTTCCGCGCATACTCATTGGACTAGTTTGTTCAATCCATCCGTCTGGACACAATAAATGTATACTAATGTAGAAAGTTATTATGGCAACAAACTTTACAAAAAAAAAAAACCTAAAACAATGACTAAAAGCGGCTCACGGTAAGGCCGAGACTCACCATAACTTTAAAATGCATAATTTTAATATTCACCGATACAGACATACATAAATCGTGAATAATTCCATCATAAAAAAACATGTCAAAAAGTGCGACGAGGCGTTGGCGCAATCCGCCGACCGCGTCGCCCCAAGCGCAGGACATCCCTCGACGTCCCAACACTTCGAACCGATGCTATTCCTGGGTTAAATGACTTAAAATCTAACCTTACGTTCTCATTAAACATTTTAAGTTAAATAAGTTCGTCCGTCCGATCTCAGTTCGTGAATTTACACATTCTGTAGTGAAATGATGATGCGTTTAGATGTATGTGTTTTACACAATCACAGACTTGTGTTCGGGCCGCGTTCGTCCGGCGGTGTTTAGACAAGGTTGTACTCCTTAAGGTTGGACTGTAGGATCGTATCTTTGACTGCAGCGAATACGAACCGGATGTTCTCGGTGTCTGGAATGAAATAGGGTTTACAATCAGAATACATGTAGTTCTTTTGGTTTAAAAACATAGTTTAGGTAAACAGCGCATCTCAGCTGGTTGATCCGTTAGAAGACATGTCTGTAACGGGGCATTTCCATATTTATATATTTTCAGAACAAACTGGCAACGATTATCGTGCAGTCACAAAAACTCTTAAGGGGATCCGATTTCTATACAAAAGTTCCGGCCCTTTCCTGAGTTAACCATATGGTTATATGTACTGAAAATTATGTCAATAATCTTATTAACGCGACAATAAGTCGCGAATTAATAAAATATATATTTTTTAATTACTTTTCAAGCACATTTTAGTAATGATATTTCGTCAAATTCTGACATTGTAGTGGTGCGCACTACGCAGTAACATACAAGCATGTGTGAGTACCTTTTTTACGTATGCGCTATTATGAAACGCTGCCAGATGTACGGAGCGGGGACGACTGCGGCGTTGCCGCTCCGAATTCTTATTATAATTTCTTCGAAACTGCTAATGCATGCTTTTTTGATTCTAACTAGTGTTGCCATTGTGCCAAATGTACCGTAATTTCGGTATGTAATACTAAAATTTTATCTCTTGAAGTCTAAACATTTTCAAGTTATATCTATCATGAATCATGCATGACAGTAAATACGAAATAAAGAAACAGGTCCTGATTTCAAAATATTTGTATCTCTGAAAACATCAAATACATACATACATATTATATGCTTTGCTTCGCTGATGTGATGTAGTTAAAATACGGAAAAAGGAAAAGAATGAAATAATATTTTCTAGATAAAAATATATTTCTATTACTCCCATACTGCAATAAGGCAAATGCAACATCAAAAGCAGTTTTATAAGTACCTACATTGTTTATCCGATCTCATAATATTACATTATAACACCGCAATTCTGCGCTGCAATTGGCCCAAATTATTATAAAATCGCTAGACCCAATCAACAACAGAGACGAGAAATAATTCCCGACCTTGTTTGTTAAGCCACACCCCCTTTATCGTGATTGGCGTTCAAAGCAGCTTTACCGAAACGACGCACTTGAGGTTCATGAACGAATGTCTTCTCATTTTTCGTGAAATTGTTGGTTGAAAATATTATAAATAAAGACGATATTTTTGATGGTCGTAGATAAAGTATTGTGTGCAACTGAACATAATTAGACATTGGGACACTCGTGAAAAATCATTACGAAACGAACGAATAAGCAAGCACTCGTGTCCCAATGTCTCAAATTATGCTACAGTTGCACAAAATACAATTTTACTTATTCACGAGTGAACGACAGATGCATGCAACGTCCAAATTTGACATTCATTCAATATATAATTAATTTAATTATTTTGTATGGCTGTAAGTACTTAGGTACATATTTTTTAATATTGTATTTTTTGAATATGCGATTGTGTAAATTTTTGACATCTAATGTATCTAATTCTATTGACATGTAATGGAACTTATGAATAAAATGATTATGATTATGATTAAATTAGTGATGTAACTTTGCTCAGTATTGTTCATTTCACGGCGGACGTACAGTACGCGCGCAGACTGAATGCAGCTCTGAGGAATGCGCTATATACAATACATTTAGACATGCGAGGAAGGTGTGCGGGTCAACGGACAGCCTTCTGTGCAGGGGTTGTATGGAGGCCGAAGAAACGCCGACACAAGTTAAAATAGACTGCGTAGGAGTCAGCACGCAACGGGCTAAGATCCTCAGTGAACCGAGGACGCTTCGGCAATCCTGTGACGACCTAGGTCACCTCTTGGGATTCTGGCGTGAGCTGGGCTGGCTAGAATAGCCGGCCCCCCCACTTTCCACGCACAAAGGTCCAAATAAGAGACTGGGTGCGGAAACCGAGCCCGCCAAAGAAGTGTGCGGGTGGCGGGGGGAGGTGCTCCCGCACTTCACCGCAGGCCTCGAAAGCATTCAGTTCGCGCACGTATAGGCTCTCTCTAAAATAGAGATTTCTCTCAGTAAGATTTGGTTTTAATCAAATTAGGCCCCAGGTTTAGTATAAAATATTATATACACCGTGTAATGATGACCTGCTCAGAAAATGAGACCACGTATAGGGGATGTTATGAGGGTTGTTTGTACTAAATTTCATTTCGACATTCCTATTAATACATCTACAAATTAATAATTAATTTAGTTTCGCTCACAAGTGCAACGTACTAACCACGTTTTTTTAACAGGCTTAAAAAATGCGATGTTGCCGCTTCGTGCAGGTTACTGACATGTAGAAATATTGGAAGGGAAGGTGCACACTTGGAACACGATTTATTTTGTTCGAGAAAACAAATTTCTGTAAACAGAAATATTTTCTCGAAATTGTTTTTTTTACGGCTTTGTAGAGGTATTCCCTACATGTGGTTTCATTTTCTGAGCAGGTCATCATTACACCCAGTATACATAACTTTGTAACGATATTAAACGACGAGTTGACTAAATGAGTAGGTGGTACATCTCAATCTACGGAATTTCGAGGCGTTTATTTGAGATATACCGGAATTTTTTAAACAATATATTATTTCATGTTCTTCCCCACAATGCTCAACAAATAAGAATGCGGTGTGAAGTAAACAGTCATCTACAAGGATCCCCACCCAAACCCCTCTCTCGACAACGTTATTTAAATTGACACACACAAAGTTATTTAGCGAGCCCGGCTTAATCTGACGAAAACAAGGTTGGCATTCCGCTTTCAAATGATAGTAAATATAAAAATTTCCAAAGAAAATAAAATACCACTTGCTACTCCATAAGATAAAACTAGGTCATAAAAAAATGCTATGAAATCTTAATATTATGTACTTCAGAGAACCAATGCAACACTTCAAAAAAACATGATAAAAAGAACAGTTTCTGATACGATTTATAGTTGTTCTATACTACGTAAAAATGTTGCAAGGAAATTAAAATAAATAAACTTTTGCGCGCGCGGCTATTGATTAGAACGAGATAGACAACTAAAAAACAAAAGAGTTAGAGCAGTAATTATTCTAAGGAATGCCAACCTTTAAGGGGCTCCACAATGCTAAATATCAGTTTTGCATTGGATTCAGTTCCGTCAATGAAGATGGTTAAAAATTTGAAAAAAATATGGCGTGTTCTTGACTCAAGACAATTATTAATTACACTTTATAAATAAACATACTTTCAATTTTCTTTTAATAACAATACTTTCAAAAGATCATGAATTTCACGAAAAAAGCGATTCAGTTTCCATATTTCAAAACCGTTTGAAACGAAACCAACACACGCAGATACTAACGAGAAAAAAAAATCTTTATTACATAGATAAATTATGGTTAATGTCCTAATGTAGCCGCGATTTCAAAATAACTTAAGTTTTGCGTTCGCGGCCTCTGATTAGAGCAGGATAGATAGCTAAAAAACAAAAGCGTTAGAGCAGGACTGAATTTTAGCATTGTGCAGCCCCTTTAGATTGCAAGGCAATCCTAGTTCATATAAACGAAATACTAAAACCATTTGTAAATCATAGATATTCTTAAGATAGTGTGTATTTATTACGATTGTCTAGGTTCCCAAATGTATATTAAATAAGAACACTGTTTTAAACATGAAAAATAAGCTTTCTATGGAAATTCTAAATTGCTTTTTATGTCGTCTTTAAATCAGTTTCCTTTCAAAATATATATTTGGGAAATTCTGTAATGCAATAGGAATACACTGTACCTTAAGAATATTTATGATTTACAAATAGTTTTGGTATTTTGTTTGTATGAACTAGGATTACTCCGCAGGCCTCTTAAGCATTTAAGATGCGATATTTATGTACAAAACCATTTTGTGACAAGTTCTGATATCTTACCGTTTGTCTGTAGTCACCGACCTTGCTGATATTTTAGTTCTTTGGGAGATGACTAAAACCCTTTGGCCCCAAATATTAGTTTTACGATCAAATCGAAGCGTATAAGATGGTATCAAAACATGTTAATAAATTTAAATAAACATTACAATATTTAACAAACAACCACCATTTTTGATCAAATAAGATTATTAAAAAACAGGACCATCCCATGCATGAAGCTATAGAAAAAAAGAAAGGAAACATGCATCAATATTTAAAAATAAACTTTTAATAGCAGACAGTACTTGAAACATAACATGCAATGCATAACGAAATTGAACTATAAAATTATGTAAATAAGAACTATTTAATTATGCCAAATTGAACTCCTTGAGGGCAGATTGCATAATGGTATCCTTAACCGCACAGAACACAAGCTTTATGTTTTCAGTGTCTTTGAAGATATCCAAAGCAGCATGCAAAAAGTAAAAGAAATAAAAGAACACAGAAACAACAAAACTTTTCGCGGCTATGAAGCAAGTGGTTAAAAAATTACTAGTCAACGAGATTCCATTATTTATTTTTTGGATGCCCATCTTAAGGCGCCGGCTTTATACCACGTGGTATTTACCCCGTTTTTCATTATTTAGTACCCGATATAACATTTGTAAATTTCAAGTTCCGGATATAGAATAATGCGTTGTGATCGGACCATCCTTCGGTTAAGTATCACTTAGAAAAATTTTCTCAAATTAGAAACTAGGCCCTTAAAGACTTAGTAATTATTTAAGAACACTTACATTCATAGACGCAAGGAAATTAAATTTAAACAATTAGTAAAGCATTTTATCACATCACGCAGCACTGCATATGCAATCATAAGCGATAGAAAACCAAACGCCAAGCAAAAGCGAACTACTAAAATGCACATCAAACTCACCTCTAATAACATTCACTATCTCAAGCCCACCACCACACACACACACACAAAAAAAAAATAAAAGTCACGAAACAAAACCACATACGGCAAACCGCAATTCGGCAGATTCACATTCCGTGTGTAACGTTCATCTAA
This sequence comes from Ypsolopha sequella, assembly GCA_934047225.1. Taxonomy (NCBI): domain Eukaryota; kingdom Metazoa; phylum Arthropoda; class Insecta; order Lepidoptera; family Ypsolophidae; genus Ypsolopha; species Ypsolopha sequella. The sequence continues at coordinate 23,114,590 of OW203984.1, read as the reverse complement.
AATAAACATGCCCAAAATCCGTGAAAAGCAGAGAGTGCAGCGTAAAAAGTAAAATATTCAACCATGGTGGTTATCTAGGCGTCATTTTATCCCATCACCTAAAATTGACATTTGGGCTAATTCTAAAATCAAAATTAGAATAAGCAAAACGATATAAAATGTATATGTAATGTAATTCCATTACATTACATGGAAAGTAACCCTCAAAATAGTGTGTTTTAGTCGCGTTGGAACGAGTTTTCTGTATTTCTTGGTCTAAAACATCGTGTTAAAAAAGAACAACAGGGAATTCCAGATATAACGTGTCAGAATAAACTTATCTAGGTATTAATAAAAATAAGGCAATATGGAAGAATAGCAGTGGAACTCATTTTGTATGGTGGAATCTCCTTACGCACGGCCCTTAAGTTAAAAGTAATGTCAATCCACGGCGTACCACCACCCTATGTAACAGCAAAAGTTTCATGTCGATCCGTCAATCAGTTTGTAAGATATTATGTAAAAAACCATCAAAGGTACAAACTTTCGATTTATATATTAGTAAAAATATTAATCAATGGTAAACCTTGATTAGATATAACCCTTGTTTTACGCAAACTACATTCATCAATATTATAGAATTAAAAAAACAAATACAGACCTGTCGCGCAAGTGAAATGCGAATAGATGATTTTCTCGGCGTCAGGATTCAAGTCGACGAACATTCGCAGTATGAATTCGCGCGCCGTGTTCGCGTCGCGCTGCGGCCCTGTGTGTGGACATAGCGCGTGATACTTGCTAGCACTACTGTGTGAACGTAGACGAACTTTTCTGGGAAACGGAGCGCGCTGATTGGCTGGTATTATCAGCTCAAGTATTATTTATTACCAATCAAGGAGCGTTTCACGGAAAAATTCATTTTGACTAGCTTTATTACATTCTTGCGTAAAACAAATAACACCATATACGTAGGAATTTAATTAATAAAGTAAACTTAAACTTTTCTTAAACTGAGATGTCATTCATTTGTATAAATTACAGACTTATTTACACTCAGTTTTATGAAAAGTTTAATAGACAGATATTACGCAGTATATTTTCTCAAACGAATTCGGTAAATTTGTATATTAGAACATTTCCTATATTTGAAAGTTAAGACTTTACAAGTTTTCTAGCTTTACTCAAAACTGAAATACCTAGCTTACTGTGAGTATAGTTAGCTCAAAAAAACTTTGTTTAGCATAAGATTTGCGTGCATAAATACTATGCTTCTACGATTGAATCATAGCAGGCGTGAAGTTGTTTTTATTAAAAAGCCGTCCCACTTAATATCGGCTAACTTCAGGCTTGCAAGTAATTCTTTTTTCACTCACTCTTCTGGGTCTACAAAACGCATACGTTCAAAGCACGCTTGATAGCTCGACGCTAACTGCAATTCTAACCGTTATTTAGAACGCAGGAAGGCCGAAGCTGATCAAAGATGCTCGGGCTGTACTGCTGAACCACAACTTTTAGACGTATACTAATAAAACGGAACTTTTATTACAAGTCAGAGCTAACTGTACGTCTAATAGTCACAGTGAGGTAAAAAAAAACCACTCGGGGGTGTTATGTTCAACCTGTCGCCGTGGTAAAGTGCGAATAGCAAGATCTGTCCGGGTCTGGATTCTCTTTCAGATATTTCTGTAAGATGTACTCCATGGCCGGTCCTCCTTGTTGTTTCGGACCTAGTTTTGTTACACAGAATGTTATGTGAATTGGAATTTAATGCATAAAGGAACAACCAAACAATGCACTCTCCGTCAATTTTTCGGGCGTGCGGTTTGGAAAGGGAAACGACCACTGTTTGATTGTGAATCGTCGGCCTGCAGTTCTAATTTCACACTTTGACAACTTACGTTTCACTTCCGAGAAAACTTATATTAGATAATTAAGTTTTTTCGTTATTCGAAGCAAATTTTCCAAGAAAAATAAAACTCAGACGTGGCTCGAACTATTGTCGACTTAGCTAGTTCGTCTACTGGTCGATCTTCGATCCACTAGACACTTCCGAATTTTGTAACTACTTGATACACCAGCTAGTAATGCACATACTCGTATAAACGCTAACGAGGGCGTTGTGTCTGTTACGTCTTGTTCTAAGTGACGGAGCTCTCGCTATTGTCGCTACAATATGTCTAGCCTTGGAAAGTTTTATTTTTCTCAGAGAATTTAAAATTTTGGTAATATTTTGGATCGCATACCGTCATACTCCGGGAAATAGTCGACGAGATGTGAATACATGATCTTCTCTTCCAGAAGATCCTTCTTGTTTAGAAACAGGATAACAGACGAGTGCTGGAACCAGGGGTATGTGATGATCGTCTTGAATAATGCCTTTGACTCTTCCATTCGGTTCTGGAATCGGGAAATTATAATATTAGTCAGTACTACTAAAAACGAGACAACCTTTACGCGTCCTTCTTGCAGAATTACGGGAAGGGGTATATCAGTGGAAGCATAGATTTAGTATAGATTGGTAATGCAAAAGAGAAAGAGCATATACAGTGTGTCCCTCGTACAAGTACACATCCGAAAAGGGGTGAAACTAGACCTTATATTATCGAAAAAAAAATATGTTTTTTGTTTTTTTTTTTGAAAATCTTCGTTTTATGAATTTACGTTTTAAATTTTTTTTGCCTACCATGGAGACTATGTATAAAATATGTCATAAATTTTGATCTATCGCGAAATGCAACGAAATAAAACTTTTATAATACTTAAGAATAGACGTTGCATACCAAATAAAAACAAAACATAATCAACTACCATTATCATAAAAATAATATCCTAAAAGATTATTTCTTTAATTTTTCCGTCTTTTTTTTCAGTAAAGTCAATTTTTTCAAAATATTTTCCCCGTTTCACTATACTTTTATTCCTATTTATCATTGCCTATTCCATTATCTTTCTAACAAAAAAAATACAACGTTCTATCATAAATACAATATTTTCTGCGAGCGGTTAACTAAAGGCACCGCGCTCGCGTCCCATACAAAGATACCCAGGTGGAGTATTTTTTCAAGATTAAAAAAAAATTCACAAACAATTTTTTTTTTTGTTTTAGTCGATATATTTAGATTTAGTTTCACCCACTTTCGGATGTGCACTTGTACGAGGGACACACTGTATACGCGTATGTTGGAGCGACATAGATAGACGAGACCATTTTTCTGACGCTATGGACCTGGATGGACTAACATTTAATTATGAACGATACAAATTCTGCTCATTTTTGCCAAATCATCGTTACATTGCAGAGTCTAGATGCAACACATCTAAGAAAAACAAAACCACATAATTGTAAATTTCACATCTACGTACTGTTGAAATATTTTGTTGACTAAATACAATGTTTTAGAACTAAACCAAAAGTTTGTACAGAAACAGGTGGGTAAATTATCGCATTTCATAACCTTCACTTCGCACTGCATTACGTATTACATATTTATCATCATACCTGTGGTCTTTTAATACACAATTCCCTAACTGACAACATTTACATGATTTTATTCCATACTCGTCAGATGTCCACAAAAAGCGATCTGCCCCTGTCAAGTTTTATGGTCTCGCCTTCGTTACCCCATAACCGATCTTTTACTCAATACTACATCTATGAGTGGAAGGAAGCGCGCCTTGTCCCGCGCCACAGTGCTTTCTTTGACATACTGTTCGGGCTAGTAAATGAGGCGGGCGCAAAGTGTCACATGCGCTGTACCCATATCGTCGACTCTTTGAGATTGGCCGCTTTCACATTGGTCCATAATGACACGATATCGTCAATGTTTCGTTGTCGTCAACGATATCGTTGCTGAAATCGTTGCAGTAGCGGGCGGGGTGATACGCCGCACTACGCGATCATGTGATCGTAACGATATCGGCCCGAGATATCGCAGTCGTTACGGCTTATCTTTACCGTCCAATGTGAAAGCGGCCAATGCGCAACTGCACCGCCATCTGGGACTAACTTCACGCACGCCTTCTATACTAGCCTGAACCCCGCTCAAATTAACCTCCGCGTCGCCCAACCCTCCCCTTAGTTAGGGCCGTCGAGAATTATAAGCCGCGGCATCGGACCATCTCGAAGTAAATTGAATGTGAACATTGAAATGTGAGCTTTAAATCGTGTTGCGTACGTGACATTTTGCAATTGTATTGGGCGCGGGCCACGAGCCGTCGTCGGCGCGCTGCCGACCTGGCGCCCACTAGTACAAAAATGCCACGTATGTAACACGATTTAAAGCTCATATTTCAATGCTTTATTTTGAGGTGGTCTGGTGCCGATCCGTTGTAATGTGCGACGACTCTTTTATTTATATAAAATTATCATCCTAATAGTAAATTCTGAAGCAAACATTACTTTATCTATCAGGTGCTGAACACGCTAGTCCAATGCGAGTTAACAATGTAACATTCAGATCCCATCAAAATTATCTGCATCACAACTCGAGGACTGAATCAGAGACCCTTGTTGCAGGTTATTATTATAAAATGATCACTACGGGGCGTGCCAGCCAACAGAGAGTCTAAGACCGTGCTGGCATTACAATTTGACGTGCCAAAATAACGAGTTATAATCACAAAACGACATCAAAATTGCTTTGACCAGGATTTCGTGTGCTTTGGGTTTCTAAATGACCTTCAAGTATTACGAAAGCACTTGTGGGGCTTTACTTAAAATTTTATGAAAATATAATAGTGGAGGAGTAGGAAATACTTCTTGCGTTTCTCAATTATATTAAATGAAGGGCACAAGGGTAAACATTTAATGTTACAGAAATGTTATTAATGTTAAATGTTATATAAAACATGGCAATACTTGGATTTTGCCGCGCATTTTTATCTGTAATATAATGCAAAAACTGTGAGATTTGTGTTTTGTGTATGTGTTTGTGTCATTTGTGTGAAAGTCCTCCACAAATGAGGACTTTCTATACCCCTTACTACAGATTCAAAACTGGGAAGGTCCCTGTGTGTAAAAGAACGTAACAAGGAATGTCTATGTAATATAAAAGTTTTGTTTCTGTGACTTACCATGTTTTGCCGTTGTGCCCTTAAAATTCAAAATAAGGGTAGTTCTGTTTTGATGTTTACATGCTTTTGTTTCAGAGTGTAAGGAAAGGGCGTCTATGATATCAAAAAAGTGCAAACGTAATACTTGAGCGGCCCACGCAGGTATAACACCCAAAAAGGGGGACAACCACACACAGCCCGGAATCAAACCTTGTATTTCACATTTGGCCGCCAAACGGTAAACTTCGTCGCCAATACGGTTGTAGACTCGATTAAAGAAAAATGAAGATATTGAATTCGGCAGTGTTGGGTGATTTGGTCGTTCACGGTCGACAGTGAAAATGATTTGTGCTCAGAATTCTTCTTCAGTAGTGTTAATAAATGTTTAAAGTGATACTAGAAAAAAGAAACACAAGAAAAAATTGAGTAAACAATAAGAGTACAGCCACCAGCACTTTTAAAGGATAAGCTCGCTTATAAGTTACATCGATATCAAACGTTTGCAAACACAAATTCACCAGTTAATAATAACGAAAATTCAGTTAATTTTAGTTAGTAGTGGTTAAAATGCTGAAATAAACGTATAAAAGTAAGTGCTTTAGTTTAAGAATTATATTATTGTAATGATTTAGATGTATCTGTTATGTTACAATAATTTTGAATAAATAAATTTGAATTGAATTGAATGTCGACCAAATTGACGACAGAGGTACTAAAATAGGGCAAAGTAAAAAGGTCTCTGTATGACTCAATTGATCTATGTGGAAGAAGGGAAAGAGGCTAGTAAGGATCGTAGCATATGGAGTCCTGTAGTCCTCGCCGGATCCTTTGGGACACAGAGACAGGGAATAGTATTTATAAGTATTATACATAAGTACCTATATGATTAATATTAAATATGTATAATTAAATACTATTGGAAAAAAAATATATTTATAAAATATAAACCGCACAGGCACATCGTTGTAACTTATAAACGTGGTATGTACTTGAAAAACCATTTGACGAAAACTTGTTACTTTAGCACAGAGATCATCGAGTATCTTGCGTAATGCCCATCAAATATGAGCCTTCCGATAGCAGCTTTTTTAGGCTAAAAACCGCCTAAATACAGAAAGAGTAATAGCGTTTGATACGCAATAGTAAATTTCAGCACTTAACTTACACAATAACGCAACGATCCTTGTACTAGACTTTACTTTTCACTAGGACTGGGTCGTTGCAGGTTTTTTTCCGCAACGAGACGAGACTGTTTTTTCAGCGATACAGACTAGTCTCAAAATTAGTTATTGCAACTAGTTTTCAGTAGGACAGCGTTTCCTTTAGTGGACCCATTATGTATCGACCCATCGGGACTAAGGGACCAGAATGGTTTTATTACTATTCCCAGTTGATAATTAAATAAACTACAGAATAGTCTCAAAACTAGTTATTGCAGCTAGTTTTCAGTAGGACAGCGCTTCCTTTAGTGGACCCATTATGCATCGAACCATCGGGACTAAGGGAACAGAATGGTTTTATTACTATTCCCAGTTGATAATTAAATAAACTACAGACTAGTCTGAAAACTAGTTATTGCAACTAGTTTTCAGTAGGACAGCGTTTCCTTTAGTGGACCCATTATGCATCGACCCATCGGGACTAAGGGACCAGAATGGTTTTATTACTATTCCCAGTTGATAATTAAATAAACTACAGAATAGTCTCAAAACTAGTTATTGCAGCTAGTTTTCAGTAGGACAGCGCTTCCTTTAGTGGACCCATTATGCATCGAACCATCGGGACTAAGGGATCAGAATGGTTTTATTACTATTCCCAGTTGATAATTAAATAAACTACAGACTAGTCTGAAAACTAGTTATTGCAGCTAGTTTTCAGTAGGACAGCGTTTCCTTTAGTGGACCCGTTATGCATCGAACCATCGGGACTAAGGGACCAGAATGGTTTTATTACTATTCCCAGTTGATAATTAAATAAACTACAGACTAGTCTCAAAACTAGTTATTGCAACTAGTTTTCAGTAAGACAGCGTTTCCTTTAGTGGACCCATTATGCATCGACCCATCGGGACTAAGGGACCAGAATGGTTTTATTACTATTCCCAGTTGATAATTAAATAAACTACAGACTAGTCTCAAAACTAGTTATTGCAGCTAGTTTTCAGTAGGACAGCGTTTCCTTTAGTGGACCCGTTATGCATCGAACCATCGGGACTAAGGGACCAGAATGGTTTTATTACTATTCCCAGTTGATAATTAAATAAACTACAGACTAGTCTCAAAACTAGTTATTGCAACTAGTTTTCAGTAAGACAGCGTTTCCTTTAGTGGACCCATTATGCATCGACCCATCGGGACTAAGGGACCAGAATGGTTTTATTACTATTCCCAGTTGATAATTAAATAAACTACAGACTAGTCTCAAAACTAGTTATTGCAGCTAGTTTTCAGTAGGACAGCGTTTCCTTTAGTGGACCCGTTATGCATCGAACCATCGGGACTAAGGGACCAGAATGGTTTTATTACTATTCCCAGTTGATAATTAAATAAACTACAGACTAGTCTCAAAACTAGTTATTGCAACTAGTTTTCAGTAAGACAGCGTTTCCTTTAGTGGACCCATTATGCATCGAACCATCGGGACTAAGGGACCAGAATGGTTTTATTACTATTCCCAGTTGATAATTAAATAAACTAAACATTTCTTTATCTCGCTTCCATAGCATCATCTCAACTGAAGAAGTATCGTCAAAAATCTAGTCTGATTTTATGGCTACTTTATCCGACGATGTAAAACGGTTGCATCATCGCCGTCAGAAAAACGGTTGCATAAAGGAGTCCGTTGTATGAACGCCCACTCGTACTTTCTATATTTCTAAACAGCGCACAAGTACTCACCTCATTTTCGGACTCGAATAAAATTTGATCATATTCACTAAGTGCTACTAAGAATATGATAGATGTGACGTTCTCGAAACAGTGGATCCACTTCCTTCGCTCGGACCTTTGGCCCCCGACGTCCACCATCCTGTGTACAGACAATTCAGAATTAGACTAGGAGCGCACAGCCGGTAACCCTAAGTATCGAGTAACAAGATGGGACCAATTTGCAGTTATGTAGAAAAAAAAAACTACATCAAAATAAATAAGGTTGCGCCCAGCCAAAATTGTTTATTTTGATGTAGTTTTTGTTTCTATCTACACAACAACGGATTGGTCACATCTTGCTGAAAACGATGCTGAATCAATTTATATAAATCGATATTCGATGAAATCAGGCTTATTCACATTAGTACCTAATACAGAACGCGCAAACCTCATTGTTTCAAGCACCTTGATCTTTTGATACGCTCTATCACACGTAGTAGGGCCTTACTTGTAACAAACAGACGTGATATCTACTAGAAAAAAAAAAAATTGCTCTCTGTCCAAATTGAACCAGTACCCTAAGCATGAAATCATTACCGTTTTATAACGGTTGCGTTCACGTAAAATGTCGTATGGAATTTATTAGTTCCGCTACTGTCCGCTTGGGGCGGTTTTCAGAATCGATACGAAATTTTACGTGAACGCAACCGTAATGATTTCATGCTTAGGCTACAGGTTGCGCCCAAGCAATCCTGTTTATTTTGATGTAATTTTTTTCCACACATCTCCGAATGGGTCACATCTTGTTACTCGATACATAGGGTTACCGACGGTACGCCCGTAGTCTAAATGGTTAAAGAGTATAAGCCATGTATTATAAGAAAACGATCTAGTAAAAAAATCTTTGGAGAGAGCGGTGGCCCAAAAAGTCCTGTTGTAAACGGAACGGAAACCATTGTTGCGAGCCTTCTGTTTTTGTCCGTTCGCAAAGTAATTGAAATTTGACATGGCATAATTACAATCGGAATCAAGAAAAATCTTCTAACACACTTTGAAGAAAAATTGGCAATTCGAATGGAATGTCAAATGAAGCATAATTTCAAGCAAATTAAATTGTATTGAAGAAACCTGGGGCGTTATCGTCTAACTTAAACATCTGTCGCTGTCGCTTTCAAAGTTACGCATGATTGGCTGGAAATGATGTGTCACGTCACTTCTAGTCAATCATGTTACCTTTGAAAGCGAAGGCGATAGATGGTGAAGTTAAAAATAAGGTCCCTGTACATTGTTGATAACGTTCGCTTGAAAGAGATTTATTTTTATTTTCAAATTGTTAATATTGCCCTGTGACTTGCTGTGGCTTATGCAAATTTTAAACCCGGGGGATTAGCACGAGACAGTGTTAGTCTATACATTTTTCTTATTCTTTCGCAAACTGAAAAGGGTAAAAGGACTAAATAACACTGCCTTAATCTGACTGGTTTTAGTTCAAATGAAGGAATAAAAACTACCTAAAAAGCGATTGAGATCTTATAAAATATAAAGTTCTTATAAAAAATATAAAACAAAGTTAAATAAGTCATGCAAAACAAGTTACCATCCACCCAGAAAGTTCAAAGAAGCAATCAAGCAGTCTTACGTGTTTTACAGTACACACGGTAAGATGTTCCGTTTTGGGCATCTACAGCAACAGAGAGGGCAATAAAAACGGAACACCTGTTTTAATGCGAACCTGTCAGCATTTTTCTTCATAGTTTGCAAAAGAAAGAGATAGCTGTTTATCATCTAGATGCCTTGATTGGATTTTGTATGTTGTTAATAGACGCGCGCAATGCTTAGATTCGACTAAAACGGAATACACCCCTAGTCTTCAAACTAAACATAACAAAATTGGCGATGTTGTCACATTCAATATGTATAGACACTGACTTTACGTTTGTGCGGGTGATTATAGGCACCCAGTCCAGATGGCAACTAAGGATACATAATAGGCCCTCTGATCACCAACAGTTGAGTGCAACGGTACCAAGCAACGCCTCACACATTCAAAACGCAAAGCTATTATCTCACCATTTCATTGTATAAATAGTTATGAATAAATAAAATCACATGCTCTACGGATCACACTAATAATTTTTTCTAAAAAAACACTAGATTAAATTAAAAAACCCAAAGACAAAATGTTAATACCCACTGGGATTACTTTTATTTAGTTTTTAATGTATTTGTTGTTAAAATTATATCTATTTATTCCGGCTGCTGGCTATATTTTAATAAAATATTTGGTAAATATAAAGAAAAAGAGATCAAACACGTTTTTTTTCGAGATGACGTTCTTTCAAATGGCCGACAGTTATTCTCCGGACCCGCTGAACCGATTTTGATAAATCTTAGCGCGTTTTTTTTCATTATATATCTTTATATAATGAAAAAAAACCACAATTAGACCAAAAAATAAATATACAAAATTTTAGCAAGAAAACATTGTGCAAAAATAGAATATATTTCACAATTTATTTCAAGCGTTCGCTAATTTCTTTTTTATCGATTTTTCATAAACGGTGATAAATTGTTGTGTAATGAACATTTCTCTGTCAAATACTTTTTGATGGGTCTAGACTGGTCTAGACATTTTCGAAGACTCGATTCTTTAAATTATTCAAAGAATCAAAGTTTTTTTTTTTCGATGCATGGAACACTGTTTTAAAAACAGTTTTATAGCCATAAAATCTTAAAACTTTGCTTTTTTGGCCTACTGGCCAGTACCTAAAATTTTGCCAAAAAAGTTTTTTTTTTTGCCGATACCTTTTATACCTCTCTATTTGCACCCGATATAGAAAGATAAACATTAGATTAGTCACCGTGAAAACCAACAAAAACCAAAAACGGAGAATGTGGGGAACCGCAACCCGAATCGTTAGTAAAAGGATAAACAAAACAATTACTTACCAGTTTTGAGCCATAATATCAGAGTTTGGCCAGCCAACAAATGCCATTTCTCCATACGGGGTCAGGGTGAAGTTGTGACACGATTCGCTGGCCAAACTCTAACCAGGACAGCTATTCTGGCATTATTTTTCACTAGCAACAACAGCAACTTTTATTAGTCGCGTAATAATTAACATGCGACTTAAATTTAAATGATTAAACCTCGTCAAACGAAGTCTATAGAATGTTAACACGTTGAAGGACAGAGACGCTGGACCAATTGACGCCGTATGGCGTCATCGAATCTCTGTAGAATTGTGCCAGAATGGCTGGCAGCGTCGAGATTTTCCTTTATTGTGTCACAAAGTGAACATTCAAACGAGATCTACTGTCAATCTAATTGGCCTAAATGTCCGTTTTCCCTTTCACCTTCCCCCCTGCTACTATGTGTCACTACACAACTTGTATGAAGACAATCTCTGTCCTTCAACGTGTTAAGAATATGTACTAAAAAATGTTCATGCATTTTTAATACGAGACGATAATCCATCTAAAAGTCACCCATATCTTTTTCTGCATGCACCAGAATGGCCGCCCTCAACTGCTAAATGCGGTTCTAATACAAGGGAGCTGAGGTTTAATACTTACATGATATTTTTTGTAATGGCATAAAAGGTAACTAAGCTGCATCAGGATCGCGGGAATCTAGCATTTTGTCATAGCAAAATACTTAATGGCTTTATTTATAACGCCCTTTATACATACCTTACTAGCGGGTTCAAGCTAAGGGTCTAAGCGCCACTTCCTAATACCACAAGTCTCAACATACCTGAATATAATGCCGTCAAGATCGAAAGGGTACTCAATGATGCCAGTGGTCGGCTGTCGAGCTCTCAAGATGTCCTGCTCTGTTGGTAGATAATCTGAAGCCTCGATTCTCGCCAGATCGCTTAGGTAGCTGTAAAGTTGGCCATGCAATAACACTGAAGCTCACATAACATACGTTTTCGAGGAGTTACTGCCGCTTACTAATTTAAATCTCATTTTCGGAGATTGAAATTGGTAATTTCAGTATTAAAGCAAAAGTAAGTAAACAGTATATCCTCGTAACCTAAAACACAAACGCAAACAAATATCCCCTAAAGAAACATGCAGCCCAAAAGCGTGTTCCCATCATGCAGCGCTTTACATGCTGCGCATCGTGTTACCTAAATCGAATCTCCTCCAAATCAAAGGGGTATTCTATGATGCCAGTCGTCGGAACTCTGACGCGTAGTATGTCCTGTTCTGTTGGTAGGTAATTTGGTGCCGCCACACGGTCTATCTCCTGCAAGTAGCTACAAGGGAAAATGGGTCTTAGTGCCAATACAGTGAAAGGTAAAATTTAAATATCGAGATCCATTTTTTAATCTATAATTCTATAAATTGTAACAATATGTTGAAATAAAATAATAATCCTTAGTTAAAACTCTTCTCTAGATTAGAAAAGTCCGAAAACATTTGACGGTACGCATTTTTCTAAGAAGGAAGTATTTGAGTGTATTTAAGGTAATTCATTCATTAAAAGTTTCTGAAAGAGCGTGGATCTGGACTAAAGCACAAAATAACCACTTACAGAAGGTTCACTCCGCATTACTAGCGAAAACAGGCGCACGCACTCATAGACGCGTACGTACGACGATCTCGGATGAAGTCGGTCGAATGCCAATACGAAATTCTGCCGAGATCATCATACGTACGCGTCTATGCACGTGTGCGTCTGTTTACGCTCCGTCGTCGAGTCGGCCTTCAGGTAGGTAATGATAGATATCATAAATTAAATATAAATACTGTTGTCTCAAGATATATTTCGGGTCCGATATATCTTGAGACAACAGTATTTATATTTAATTTATGATAAATTTTCCAATTTGTATCGAATAATATTTAGTTTTGACAGCACTAAAACTAAAATTAAAGCCTTCAGAATCGGCTTTATTACCTATTTATATTTAAACAAAAAACATTCATAAAAGCTTTTACAGTGTATTTAATTTTAAAACATGTATTTTTAATTAGTATGATTAATACTTCCGACTGTCGGCACTTGGTGAAACTTGGATAACATGATGAATAAATACACTTGCACCCGTTTCACAGTTTAAAACGACACACTTCACTGTTTACTACATCATTTAATAATAAAAAAGAAACAAGACGTCACATAAATGACATATATTAAAAATATTACTAAATACAAAATGCTACTACTCACTGAATGAATATTTAAATAATAGATTACAATAATTTTTTCACACCACCTGCTCGACAATGTCCAATTACATATCATGCAACTTCAACGTAAAGTAACGCATTATATCTCAAGGGATTTAAAGTTATATGAAAATCCCTAGGGATTAAAGTGATTTAAATTTGGAACGTCAAATTCGTGTGGAAACTCGTGGAAAACAAATCCCCATATGGGATTGTAAAGAGGTTTGTTCGAAAATCGAACTGGCCACCATAAGCAGAATTCAACAAAAAGAAAAAAAAGCGTTTACAAAGAATGTGAAACAAAAGACGGAGTTTGGTGCTGTGATTGTCAGTGAATTTTATTGAATTATTAATGTTGATAAAAAATGTCGAGCTTTTTATTGTCTCGCAGAAGGTGTGAAAAGTAGAGTATGCTTCTCTGGAATAAAGCCTGTCTTTGTCTTGGGCAGCTTGAACCCCTCGCTTTACTCAGGACTCTATATAACTCTAAAGTCCCTCGTTACGCTCAGGGTTCAATATGCCGCCCGTGAACTAAGACACTGCTTTATTCCCTTAGTGCATAATCTACTATAATATCCTTAATCCATAAAAAAATACTATTCAACTACATAATTATAAGTACTAAAGGTGTTTGTAAGTAGATTGATTAGTAATACTATTATTAATAGCTTATTAATACTCGTACTATAAGTAAACAATGTATGTCCTCTCCTCATTGTCATTGTTTTGATGATCGCAAAAAAAAAAAAAACCGGTCGTCTTTATTACGTATGTGATAACGGAAACAAATAATTTGAATTTGAATTTATTGCACGGAATAACTTCCAAGTAGTTCAACTAAACCCTTGATGATGGTGTAAAACCGAAACCGGTCGGGTTGAATTGGCTTTTAAACTGTGAAACGAGTGCAAGTGTATTTATTCATCATGTTTAATTGAGTTAACTTTCACTCTGATTACCGAAATATTCATCATCATTATTTTTTATTTTTTTTCCAGTTAACAATTTATTTCATGACATATACACATATTATATTATTTTTTATTGTTTTTTATATATTTTATTAGTATGTATTTATCATTAATATATTAATACGTTTATCTATTAATATTAAAATATATCTATTAATAAAAATAGTACACCACAATTTCAGCAATCATTCTAAACAGTTTCATCCGCCCAAAGGTTGTCTGGAAGAGATCGCTTTGAGCGATAAGGCCGCCTGTTTGTGATACATAATAAGTTAGTTAAAATTAAGTATTTATATTTCTGTTCCTTTTTATATGGTGTACAAATAAAGTTGTATTGTTACAAAGGCACTTTCTAGGTGATTACGCGGGTGAAGCCACGTGCAAGAGCTCACATTAACTTGGATGTTACTTTTATTATTAAAATTCTTTCTGCCTGATATATCGGATGGACGCCCACGATTTAGCAACAAGCTGCTAACTAACGCTAATTAAATAATAATTTATTGTAGCTAATAGATCTATGTTTATATAACTTTGTATAATCATTACTACTAGCAGCATGGAACACCAAACTTATAGTCAGAGACGAGTAAAGGAAGCTAGTCCCCACCACCCAGGGAATCCTACTGTGGGGACTAGAGAACGCCAATCTTAGTAACTACTACTATCAACTATATGTTTTCTGAATAAAAAAAATAAAGGTTTTTACAATTATTCGTTTACTTTTCATGCTGCACGACTCTGGAACCGTTTGCCCCTTTCTATCCAAAAGTTAAAAAATGTTAACTCATTTAAGATCAAAGTGAAGAGCACTTTTTTCATTCTGAATACTCGTCAAAATAGAACTCCATCTAAATATCCCGTACCTAATATTAAGTATTTAAGTATGTATACGTATTTATTTATTTACGTTTATTTTAATTTTTTTATGTGTATATATTTTTTTTCAAGTCCAATGTTAAACGCCACCCTTTTATCGTTAACATCTTTTTTATTCCACCGAAACGTTGCCTGGAAGATATTGCTATTAACAATAAGTGCCGCCTTTGTACACCATGTCTGTCTTTTATGTGAAAATGTGTTGTAAATTATGTAAAGGTACAAAAAGTGTAATAAAAAAACGAGTCTTATAAACTTACTATTACAAGACGATGTTCACACAACGTTTAACGGTTATAGCCATATAAGAGCGCAATAAAAAAGTAGTATTTTATCTTTGTTGTAACATCACTGCAGTATGTCACTCACTGGCACAGTAACCAGTGACGTATTTTAAGATTTAGTGCCCTGGGCCTGTAAGGTTTGCCGCCCCATAAGATAACGGGAAAAAAGCAAAAATATTTCAATCTTATATATAAAAAGAGAAGTCCTGACTGACTGACTCACTCACTCATTCACTGACTCATCAACGCACAGCCCAAACCCTTGAACTCACAAAGCTGAAATTTTGCACAGAGCTTTCCTTTGTAACGTAGACAAGGAATAAGAAAGGATTTTTCGAAATTCTACCTCTAAGGGGGTGAAACGGGGGTCCAGAGTTTGTATGGGGAAACAAGATTAGTTGGACTATTTTATTCGACACTTCACACATGTACTCCTATCTATAAATGAGTAAACACGTGCTTCAGAGACTTTACCGCCAAAGAGACTTTACCTGGAGATTAAATAATTGCACCAAAAACACTCTAAACCGGATTTAAATACGTTTTATAAAAAGTACTACACAAAAACTAAATCAACGCGGGCGAAGCCGCGGGCAAAAGCTAGTTATAAGATAAAATGAAATCCAACAGTGTGTTGATGTGGGCTAAGAATGGTGATAATGAATGAAAAAACTAAAGGCTATGAAAACACAATTTATTCAATATCTACATTTTTTCTGGTGGCCAAATTAGTTACAACATTCTTCAATGACACTGTCATAATTAACGGATTTTGTCAAGTCAGCTTCTATAGGTATTAAAAATAGCAAATTTTTAATTGCTTACGCCGCCCCTCGCAGCCTGTCGCCACGGGCCATGGCCCTTTTGGCCTAGAGTAAATACGCCACTGACAATAACCACATACCAGAACACGTTTTGGCTGTGTCAGATCTATTAGATATGACAATTTTGTTGTTTCGAATATAACATGAAATCGTTTCAAGTAAGAATACGGCGAAAACAATGCAGGCCATCGGTCTTCTTAGTCATGAAAAATATTGGTGTCGATTCGGTGTAACACGACTTAACTTATTTGACAGGATTAACCTTATTTTAAGCGTCCTGTCTTTTTCTTTTTTTATCGAAAAGACAAGGACAGAACGCTTAAATTAAGTTTAGTCATGTCAAATAAGTTAAGATGTGCTACACCAAGTCGACATGACAAGCTCCCAAAATTTGCATCCACTTAAAATTGCATCTAATTAGGTTCGGAGTTTTAGCATTTTATATGGTAAGCAATTTGAACCAGGATTTTAGAAACTGTGATTACTAACATACGTACACGTAATATGATGTTTTTTATAACCAACCCAAAATTAAGTCTTCGTGACAATATTGCTATTTGAAATGATGATTTTTCTGTGCAAAAAAAAAAAAAAGATAAGCCGAGCCCAAACAGCCAACATGATCACCTGTGAATCTTATATTTTGCATGATAGCCGTCGGATACATCTCGAAACAAACCTTATCGTCGGTTCACTACAGGAATGTGAGAGCACGCGGCGTTCTCAATCTCAGAGACTGATAAATGACTAATACATTTTATTACCTATACATGTCAAAGTACATACATACATAAACTCACGCCTGTCTTCCGGAGGGGTCGGCAGAGACTATAGATTTCCATCTGCTACGATCCTGACATACCTCTTTCGCCTTTCCACATCCATCACTTTTTATTCATCAAAACCGAACAGAAAGTCGATTATTTTGCCCTAGGGCTTTTTTTTTTTTTTTTTATTTGTTTGCAGTGGTTGGCCAACCTGCAGCCTTTCCTGTGTACCATAAATGTCATACTTTTTTTTCCACTGTTTAACGGCTCTGGATACAGTCCTTTTGAGCCAATTACAATTTAAAGTTCACAAAATTATATTTGTTTTATTTCCTCACACAATGCATTGAAAAACGTAGTATGATACACGGGCGTAAAAGCATAAACTACTATTATACTAGCGGACGCCAAGCGGCGTTGCTCGCGTCGATCCTGTTTCTCCCGATAGATCCCGTGGGTATTTCAAAAATCCAGCCTTATTACATTATAAAGGGAAACTCTGTGCAAAAATTTCAGCCTTCTAGGTCCAAGGGTTAAGACTGGGCGCTGATGAGAGAATGTGTAAGTGACTCAGGACTTCTCTAAATATACATATATATAATTAATTTATATACATACAATAAGATTAGCAGGTGTTTGCTTAGGTCATGTACGACGCGCGGCCTGTTTATTGAACAGAGACTTGCAAATGGCGATGATTAAGTTGAATTCCTTGTTATGTATTATGTTAAAATAAATTTTTATTGTTACTTATATAAGATCTTTCACTTTAAATGGAAAGTAATTTAGGAGGTGATTCAGTATCGTTAATACATCACATTCCACTGCAAAGCACTTTTTTTTGCCCGAACTTTTTTTTCACTTCTCAGTACAAAGTGGTCGAATCAGTTGACTCAGTTTGTATGGACAAGTGAAAAAAAAGTTCGCCCAAAAAAAAGTACTTTGCAGTGGAATGTGATGTATTAACGATACTGAATCACCTCCTAAATTACTTTCCATTTAAATTGAAGGACCTTATACAAGGTGACTTTTTGATCATCGTCAAAATTCATACTGGTGGCATGGTAAGTTATCAGTATCATGCATCAGTAACAATTTTGGTGAAATTCATAAAATGAAATTTCGACTCCCCGTAGTGATTCATTTGGGACTGGAACTGAATTTATATGGGAATATATGGGAAGCCATTATACGAATTTCACAAAAATTGTTACTGATCCAAGATACTGATCACTTATCAAGCCTCCAGTATGAATTTGGACGATGATCAAAAAGTCGCCTTGTATATTGTGTGGTTTAACATTGAATGATAGAGTGAAAAATATCGACACACGTGATCGTTGCGGCCTGAAACAAGATGTAATGACTAGAATAGAAAAAGGAATGCTTCAGTGGTTTGGACATATAGAGAGGATCATTGACGTACTAACAAGTAGACATCGGATCTGCGCTCAAGTATCCGAACCAAAAGAGTGTCAAAACCATTGAAAACTAAAAAAGCGTGTCAATAGCACGTCAATCAAAATTAAGCCATGCAGCAATGACATACGATTCAAATTAAAATGTTTAGTTTCTTAATATTTTGACAATTCACTAAGGACACTTTTTTCGTAAATCTTGTACTAGACCCGAGGTCAATAGTTTGGTATGTCAATGGAGAGGATCAATGAAAGAAGTGACGAAAGAAATTTATAGTGCGCAAGTGGAAGATACAGCTCGACCAGGCCGCCCTAGAAGGCCGTAAAATTGGCGACATACTGAAGAAGGGCCATGTCAAAAGTACCCGGAATAGAAAACCTTGTATGACTAGGTTGATGGACGTGGAAGAGGCGAAAAGAAGTGTGTGTCTCGATCGTAGCAGATGGACATCTGTAGCCTCTGCCTAACCCTCTGGGAGACAGGCGTGAGTATATGTATGTACGTATATAAATTACAAGATCCTGTTTAAGCTCAGTAACTCAATAGATAGGTATCTAAAAAAGACAATAGTGATGGAAGAAAAATAAGAAAATATTATCAATAAAATGAAAATAAAAATAAATAAATAAAATAAAAATATATATATTGATCTAAAAAAACAGAAGCATACAAAACAAAATAGTAACACAAATTAAAACAGACAAAGTAAGACATTTTGTAAAAAAACATAATTCCTGACACCTACGCTGGCTTTGCAGCGTCTTGCAGCATGTCAGTTACAATAATTTAATCAGGGATATAGACACATATTAAACAATAAAAAATAATAACATTGTGAACTTAATTCTAAAAAGTGCACGCTTCTGTGAGAAAGGTGAGGGTGTGTGAGAGTGTGTGTGCGTTTGTAAGGATTTATGAAAGGGTTATTGGATCAGGAAATACGAGCATGTGAATGATGTATTCTGAAAGTTGCACCTATTTAACTATCTCTAAAAGTTTTTCTGTCTTCTCGTAGTTGAGAGGCATAAGCCATAATTTGATTTGTGTCATATACTCTTTGGTTTCCTGCACGTCGTTATCCTTAGCAAATTGTTTTAAAAGATAAGGCCCCAAAAAATTACCGAACTTCTGTGCAAAGCTAGTTCCACATAAAGGTGTTTCCAAAATGCATCTTCTTCTGCTTGAAAATAGTTTGACATCTTTATTTAGACAGATTATATGTTTAAGAACAGAAAATACAAAAAGTTGTCGCACTGACATCGCTTTAGATTCTAATACCAACTTGTGGGTTTTTGAAGAGAACCTTGAGCACGGCCCTTTGGGCTCTTTCTAAGTTGTAAAGATTAGAAGAAGGGCTTTATTATTCTACATTTATTTTTAAGTCATAATTTGTTAAATTCGAGGTAGTGACATATACATTTAATCTATAATATTATTTCCTTGCCACGGCAATTACCTTCAGTGTCTAGCTAAAATATAACTTCGGGAATATGTTACCTATGCTTAGATATCAACACAAATAGTATGTATACTCTTTCTAATACCATGGAGTAAGAAATCAGTTAGCTCAATTACCTTATTGATTTTAACAATAAAGGTTTTGCCTCGTGACAAAAACCATTACATTGATGGACAATCAAACCTGATTGGTTACGAATATCGCAGTTAAAAGACTTCTTTAATAATGAGAGTAAAATAACGAAACAGGTTTCATTTTAAGACGAGGGTATCCAGCGAAATCGGTCCTGCTCTAACGCTTTCATTTTATTTCATTTTACACTTTTCTATCCTGCTCAGTGGAAGCGGGCCGCTCAGAAATCTAGCGATTGAAAGGTGTTTTTATTTATTGTTTTTAGAATTGGAAAAAATACCTACATCACATACTTTTTCAGAATATCCAGATAAACTGGGAAAATTCACTGTTTATGCGTGTCGACACCGCACGAAGTGATTATTCTAATGTAGACTTTTTGACAAAATAATTAAGTTCAAAATCAATCAAATGGGATTGTTGTGTACCAAGGACAAGGCCTTAACTGAATAATCTCGTATGTGACACAGGGTGTTCTTTCAGCAACCAAACTACAACTTCCAACGATAAACTGAACAACTTGGTAGTCTGGACTGTCAAGAAAGGTCACGCAACGCAAAGGTATTAATTTCCTGTATGGAGACATGCGAGGACATTACAATCGTGCCGATTTCGTCGCCGGCGGTAAATTGAAAATTTGTTTCAGGAGAAACCACATTTTGGCAAGACTGTGGAAGTTTTCAAACATTATTTTTTGGTTATTATTAATCTAGATAACATTTTCGATGTTTGACTCGTATTCATTTTTTGATTTAATCTAAAACAATAAAAGCACATTCGGCTACACTTTTGGTAAAAAATCGTTGAGCAATTCGCGGAAATTGCTTTGTAAAAGGTTGGTTTTGAGTAAGGAAAACAATATAAGTTGTGCGTTTTAGACCGTTATTCTGTTTCACCACCTTAAGGGGCTCCACAATGCTAAACATCAGTTTTGTATTGGATTCAGTTTCGTCAATGCAGATGGTAATAATTTGAAAAGAATATGGCGTGGTTTGTGACTCAAGGCAATAATTAATTACACTTTATAAATCTTCTATTAATTACATAACTTTTAAAAAAGCATTGAATTTTACGAAAAAAACGATTCAATTTCAATATTTCAAAACCGATACCAATACACGCAGATACTAACGAGAAAAAACCATCTTCATTACATAAAGAGATTATGGTTAATGTCTAAATGTAGTCACGATTTCAAAATAACTGAAGTTTTGCGTGCTCGTTATCTGATTAGAGCAGGATAGAGAGTTAAAAAACAAACGCGTTAGAGTAGGACTGAATTTTAGCCCTTTAAGAGAAAACGTTACTACCTATATTTTGCAAGGGATATTTGTTATAACTACAAAACATTAGAGTGGATAAAACTGTATTTACATTTTTATTAAGATAAAATCGACCGAAAACCCAGACTTTACTGATAATAGATTTCTGGAGAATTGAGAGAAACGATAACATTTAGATTGGCTCTTATCTGATAGTATAGATTACTGTTTTTAAGAGCAATAGATGTCGAGTCACAAATGTTTTGTTGCAACTTCCAAAATTGTGTGTTAACACACCATTACACGCGCGGGGCACAAGCGTGCCCCAGTAATGAATATTTTGTAATTATTTGAACACTTTTAAAGCGACAGTCTTCTTTTCCTGAGTACCTGCAGCTTGTATATCATTGCACTAGTCAAGTTTCAACAGCATCTTTGCATAAAAAAGTTTTCCAGGAAGATTATAATAATACAAGGACACGCTTTTCAGTACTGTGACTGATCATTTAGATTGAATGTTGCTTTTTGAGAAAATTCGTCGTGACTTATTTTTTTCTTTAATTATTTTAGTAATTATTAGAAGTTAAATATTTGTAGACATTCATGTTAATCCTTAGCACTTATTTATAATAACCTTGATTTTTTTCTTTTCAATTGTTGTATTTTAACATAATTTAATTATAAATTGGGGCACCCTTGTGCCCCACGCGTGGTATGGTGTAACTATTAGATGCGCGTGTAACGGAGTGTTAACACACAATCTTGACGCGTGTGTGAGTAAATTGTCTTGACGAAACCCGACGAATACAGAACCCAAATAATAATGGTTGTGATTGTAGACCACAATGAATCATACTGGAAAAGCCAATAGATTCAAAAAATATAATTGTTTATTACAGTCCAAGATTTGTTCATATCAATTAAAAATAAATAAATATATCGTCACGACATTAATCCCCGAGGGAGTGTCAAAGGTGTTCCGAGAGTGAACTGTGAATTTGTAATACAGTGTCCACACTCGGTAAACCCGCGTTTCACCGACGATTATAACAATTATACAATTTGAAAACGAAACCATGTGTGCCTAGTGTAAAAATTCGATATTTACCTTTCAATACATAACTAAATGTTTTTTTAATGTAACTGGCTTTAATGTAACTAATACGAATGAGGTAATGCAAAAAAAAACATAGCGCGAGACGTGAAAATGTTATTGGTATTATATTGAATTAAGACTGTACATGAACCTAGAGCATGAACAACGCCAGACTTTCCAGGATTCGTTTGGCAAAATTCGGACTCTCCTTGTATTGAAAAAGATATATTTGATTTATTGATCTTTTATCTAGGGATTCTACTTATAAACAATGTATTAAGATTTAAACTTTTGTCAAAAAAAATAATGTTTTCCACCCCCTTTTTTTGGTTTTCAAACGTACGTTTCAAGAACGCCGTTAAGAGATCAGCTTGATTTTTTGTTCATAAAATAGGTATTAGAATTTATTTTTTTTCCTACAGAATATTTAAGTATTAGCTAAAAACACACCAATTTGTTGTTAGTATTACGCGTCCAAGAAAAAGAGGCCAGTGAGCCAACATAAACTCGACTCTATCAAAAGCAAATAAGGTCTTTGCCATTGGACTTGTTGTGCTGGACGGGTAATAAAAAAATTGCTGGGGTAGGCCATCCTCTTAATAATTGATAAAATTGTGCTCAAACGCAGAAATTAGAGCCCGTCAAGATTAGAAACGTCAAGGTAGATGTTACTCTAGTAGTCTCTGGTAGACCTCCTTTACTACTAAATGTAGCTAAGATATCAACTTTATCAATTTAAAAGTAAAAACGTATTTTACTAATCGTTTGAAAATCCACACATTGTTTGAGAAAAGTACTATACAAGCTCGGTGACAATTGGGCATTGATAGACTCGCGTATGCGTGCCTCGGCTATGCCTCGGCCCACATTCTCACGTTCGTCGCATCAATGCCTAACTTACCGGCCGTGGCAGTCATTTACTATAACAATACATCGTTTAAATAAACACGGTTTTCTTAAACATAGCATTAACTAGCGATGTATAACCAAAAACATTTCATAACCTGACTGTAAGGCGTCGTGGTTGTCACAAATGATACTAAGGCATGACATGGAATTCTATAATTATACATGTTCACCTAAAAATTGATTGTTAATTAAAATAATGTGAATATATGTAAAAGTTTGTGTTTTTATTTGAATTAAAATGCAATTTAATGTCAATCGATATTATATTATTATCTATGGGTAAATATTGTTTTAATAATTGTAAACATTGTTTATTTTATGGTTCTGTTTTAATTTATTTTAAGTTAATAATTTAAATTTAATAATTAATTTTGTTAAAAATTTGCTACACCCTAGGGTAAACTCACATTGAGTTTAATCTTAAAACTGGTTATATAAGATCTTTCATTATACAAGGTGACTTTTTGATCATCTTCCAAATTCATACAGGAGGCTTGGTAAGTAATCGGCATCGTGAATCGATAACAATTTTTGTGAAATTCGTAAAATGAAATTTCGACTTCCCATAGTAATTCACTCCCAGTCGTGAGTGAATCACTATGGAGTCGAAACTTTTTACAAAAATCGTTATTGTTTCATGATGCTCATCACTTACCAAGGCTCAAGTATGAATTTGGACGATGTTCAAAAATTCACCTTGTATATATGTGATTGAATGCAATAAATAAATGAAATGTTTAAGGGCAGTTGCTTTTGAGCTTGACTCAAAACTTGCCAAATTTTAAGGCCATGCGCTCATACCCTACGAATCCTTATTTCGAGTCGTAGATAGTCCTCATAGGTGAAATTTACTGCATACCTAAATCTATCCAGACTGAGAACTGACAACGCTTTATCCAATTTAGTTACTCGATCAGAAATAAAAAAATTAAGACTCACTATTTCGCTGAGTCAGTGAGTTGGTACTCCCTTCTGCGGTCATAGCACTCCTGGATGCCAGCGTCCGCCCATAGCCCCTTGATGGCTTCCACGTATGGACTCTCGAACGTGGTCACGCTCTCGAAGTCAATGGCTGATATCAGCTCCGCCCTTTCCTGAAACACGACAGTTGATACGTTTATTTCATTGAAAAGGCCCTTATATATCCTGGGTTAAAGACATACTTACCTAAGAAATCACTCTGAAACTTATAATAGGTCATTAATTACCTATGAAATTGCCGTTTTCTATGGAGAATTTGAAGGAAACTCAATTTTCAGTACCAAAATTTTTGATTTTTTTTTAGGAATGACAAATCCAAATTTTATAATTTCTTTTGTGTATAAATGAGACAACATTAATAACAATAACATCTTCTTTAATTATATTATCTATAAAACCTTTGAAAATGCTTATACAGCGAAACCGGTCAGGTTAAAAGTAATAATAATATAAAGTGGACAAGTACAAGTGTATTTTAATCACAATGTTTCATAAGTTCCACCAAGTGCCGACAATCACGACCATCGACAACATAAAGCTAACAGCAACATTCATTTAATTGTTGTAAAGTGTGTGCTGTAAAAAAATATTACGAATCGTACCATGGAAACGGACGGCATTTAGGACGAACTGTTTTTGAAGATATAATTTTAGTTATCAAACTGACAATAAAAACTAAATTTAATACGTAGATTGAAATCAACTTTCAAAACAAAAAACAAACGATGGAAATAGCTATTGAATTACAGAAATTATGAACTCATGATTGTAAGAAATGTTCGGCAATTTCATAGGTAAAACCTTAGATTTTAAATTATTTACATGGTCCCTAATTAGGTTACTATAATTCACATTAGTAGGAGTACGGGACTCACCGTATTTGGTTTTAATATTTTCCTGAATTTTCGGCAGAGTTACATCTGCTATGATCGCGGGATGATGACTGATGACCAGAGGTCGGAATTAGGGATGCAATGATTCGGCCATTACGATTACGATAATAATCGTTATTCATTACGATAACAGATGCATTACGATTATTGAAAAAAATGATTTTTGTCAAATATTCCCAGATCTTTGTGGCATTGTGGCAATCAGCTTCACGCCAGACTATTCAATAACTGATTACAGACTATTCAATAAATAATTGAATTGGCAAACAACCATTTTCACTTGTAAAGTTCTTAACCCCAATCGATTTTTTTTTAATTCTCTCACTATGTGGGAAGGCAAAGGGAACTAAGCCCATGTCTGAAGAACTTTCAATTTAATAATCGTCACGATTCTTACTACGATGCATCGCTTTGTTATTAATCGTAATTATTACGATTACAGATGCAAAACGATGCACCGCTTCGTAATGGTTGCATCCCTAGTCGGAATTAGCTAGTGTGATTTATGTACTTGTGCTATGTTGATTACAGTATGGATATTCCCGGAATCAGAATTCTGATCGGATTTTGTTTATTCATCAGCTGATCCATATTAAATAATTATGGTACCTTTATTCTATGAACATTATTTATTAAAGTAATTATCGATGGCGTCTTCTACTATGTAAAAAGGAGAAAGAGTAACATTTCAATAAAAAAGTGATATGAAGAGACTTTAATACATAAATTATTTTGATTGTTGCTTAGAATTTATAATCTCAGATGAATTTGATATTTAAGGAAATATACATTGTAAATATTGTATCCATATTAATATCAATATATAGTTCAAAATTCAAAAATCACACTACCTAATCCCGAGTTGACTGAGTCATTCCGCGACCATGGCAGATAAAACTGCTGAAAATTCGGTAAAATATAAGAACCAAACACAGTGAGTCTCGTCCTCGTAATAATGTTCAATTGTGTTACCAACCTGATGAATAAATACACTTGCACTCATTTCACAGTTTATAAGCTTATTTAACCCGACCCGTTTCGGTTTTACACCATCATCTTCGTTGTTTACTATAGTTTTATTGCACGGAATAACATCCAAGCAGTCTAACTAAACCCTTGATGATGGTGTAAAAGCGAAACCGGTCGGTAGAAGAAGTAGCAAACATTATAAAATCAATAGATACTAACGCGGCTGGGCACGATTTAATAACCATTGGTATGATACGAATGACGCTCCCAGTTACACTTCCTATCATCACTTGTATTATTAACAGGTCAATTACCACAAGTGTATTCCCAGAAAATTGGAAAATGGCGAAAGTTATGCCGTTACCAAAGGGAGCCACTGTTGATGAACTTAAGGATCTGCGTCCAATAAGTATTCTACCAGTCTTATCAAAGATTGTTGAAAGAGTGATATCTACTCAACTGTCCAAATATATTGAGGCTAAAAATATTCTTCCAGTAATGCAATCGGGGTTCCGCGGTAACCATGGTACGGAGACAGCGCTTGCGCACGTTACAGACGGTATAATACAAGCATCTGATGCTGGTAACGGTAGCATAATGGTATTGCTAGATTTCTCCCGCGCGTTCGATTGCATAAACACCGAGCTGCTATTGGCTAAGATGAGTTACTATGGCTTTTCGCAGTCGACATGTGCTTGGTTTGGTTCCTACCTCAATAATAGATGCCAATTCGTGCAGCTAACGACTGCTGAAGGCAACACAGTAAGTTCAACTGTAAAAGTAGTTAAACGCGGTTGTCCTCAAGGCTCCATTTTAAGCCCACTTTTATTTATTTTATATACCGCAGACCTAATTAAAAATGTCAGCTTCTGTAAAATCCACCTCTATGCAGATGACACTCAAGTGTATTCTTCGTTTAGAGCTAAGGATACAGTTGAAGCGGTCGAGAAAATTAATAAGGATCTGGAAGCAATTTCTGTGTGGGCTCAAACAAATAATTTGGTCTTAAACCCGAACAAATCGAAGTTTATGATTTTAGGGACGCGACACCAATGTGAGTCAATTGCAAAAATGAAACCTCACATTGAAATAGGTAATTATAATGTAGATAGAGTTTTAAAAGCGCGTAATTTAGGTTTAATTTTAGACGGTGAACTTCGCTATATTGAGCATATTAACAGCAAAATAAGAAACGCTTTCTTTAGGCTCAAAGTTTTATACCAAATCAGAGAATTTTTAACGGAGAAAGTTCGCATTTTGATAACAGAGTCTCTAGTTTTGTCACTCTTCAATTTCTGTGATGTAGTCTATGGGCCGAGATTGTTCGCTAAAACTGAGCGCGCAATCCAGCGTGTACAAAACGCATGTGCACGATTTTGTTTTGTTATTCCGAAGCGAGGTCATGTGACACCCTTTTTAAACCAAAAAGGGATTTTAAAGATGTCAGCCCGCAGGAAATTACACCTGGCTTGTTTAGTGCATCGTGTCATACATAGTAAGAGACCGACGTACCTTTATTCGAAATTTATTTGGAAGAGAGATTGTCATACACATGTTTATACTCGAAGTAGGGAAACAAGTAAAATTATTATACCTAGACACAGAACCAAAGGCTATAAAGGTTGTTTTAAATATGCGGCGTCCAAGATCTGGAACGATCTACCTCCACCATTGCATGAGGAGATGAAAACTAAGAATTTTAAATTACACGTAAAGAAAATTTTCTTTGATTTACAAAATCTCATTTAGTATAGTAGCCGCTTAATAAAATACCTTCAGTGTCGTTATAATTTGTTAATTTATTTTCAATTGTATTTTTAGATTTATATTTATTTATTAATGATGATGTACAAGCTGCCTGCAAAAAAAAAATGTTTTATGTTTATGTTTAGTGCGTGTACAGGGACAGGCTGAAAACCAGCGCTGTGTTGCTGCTCGATAGCTCACAGCAGATGCTGAGTCTGCCCCTTTTCGTCACATTTTGTAGTATATTATATAATTGTTTTCTTGTAAGTTTAGTTTTTATGTTATTTTTATGTATTTCCGTATTTTATTGGTGACGAATAAATTTCATTTTCTTTCTTTCTTTCTTTCTTTCGGGTTAAATAAACTGTGAAACGAGTGCAAGTGTATTTATTCATCATGTTTCACCAAGTGCCGACAATCGCAAATATTAATCATATTGAATAGTGTTTGTTTGTGGTTTTTGTCTAAATATTCTACACACAATGAGAAAACATAGTTTATTATTAGATGTCAAGTGATTTTTGAACGTCTGCACTATTTTGTTGCTGTTTTGTTGCACGCCACTGGAGTTCCGTCAATGTGATGGAAAAATTTGAAAAAAAAAATATAGCGTATTTTGAGACTCAAGGCAATTATTACTTACACTTTATAAATAAACATATTTTCAATCTCCTGTTAATTATATTACTTTTAAAAAAGCATTAATTTCACGAAAAAAGGGATACAGTTTCCATGTTTCAAAACCGTTTGAAACGAAACCAACACACGCAGATACTAACGAGAAAAAAACATCTTTATTACATAGATAAATTATGGTTAATGTCATAATGAAGCCACGATTTCAAAATAACTGAAGTTACGCGTGCGGGGCAACTGATTACAGCAGAATAGAGAGTTAAAAAACAAACGCGTTAGAGCAGGACTGAATTTTAGCATAGAGCAGACCCTTAAGGGGCAGCTCCAACAGCATCTTGGAGGGCATTGTTGATCCTTGGGACAGTTCTGTTCTGGGATTCTGGAACAGGGTTCACGTGGAGTCACAGTACTTCACCAGGAGGATGTTGTTATTATATGCATCACTCAATTTAATTGTGTGATATCTGCAACAGCGACTTCTGCTACCTTTTCTGTGTTCTGTTTTTTGTTTTTTAGATTAAGGTATTAACATAGTTTTTAAGCATATAATAAAGCCGATTCTAAAGGCTTTAATTTTAGTTTTAGTGCTGTCAAAACTAAATTTCATTCATTGCAAAATAGTCCTTGAAGGTTAGAAACAGAATCTAAATTACTTTGGAATAATTTTATGTTTGACAGCACTAAAACTAAAATTAAAGCCTTCAGAATCGGCTACATTGTTACTAAGATATGGATTTCGGTCTCAAATAAATATTTTATTTCTTCTTTCTTTCTTTATTTAGAACATTCCTCTCAAATTTTTTTTTGAATCTATAGTTTATCGTACCTTCAATTAAATAAAATATTAATTAAATAAATAACATATCCTTGACCAGCCGCACTTGTCCTTACAAATGGCTTAGCATTCAGCTTACAGTGAACGCTTCAATACCCGATGTTACCTTGTAATATAGGGCTTCCTAGACACGATGCGATTACGTAGAGGCCACACAGTACGGCCGATAAGTAATCCCAAACTGACCAATAGGACACAATTATGAAAGAGGTGTGTCAGGATCGTAGCAGTTGAAGATATGTTGTCTCTGCTTACTTGTATGTACTGTCGTTAACACAGTGATACAAAACCATGACACCAACTCAACATACGTCTCTAATCGTATTAACCTTTTGGTCAAAAGCATTAAGAGCGGTTTCGCAGCCGGATTGCGAAAAACCCGCCTTTTCTAAATAAATAATTTTTGAAATTCTAATTTACAGGAATCAATGGAAATTTTGCGATGGCAACATACACAATACATAGGTAGGTAGTAAGGTTTTGTTGAATAAATATTGAATAAATATTGAGTAAATCTTGAACTTAAGTGCTCTGTTTAG
Source organism: Ypsolopha sequella (assembly GCA_934047225.1). NCBI lineage: Eukaryota > Metazoa > Arthropoda > Insecta > Lepidoptera > Ypsolophidae > Ypsolopha > Ypsolopha sequella. The sequence goes on along the minus strand of OW203984.1, from coordinate 23,084,910 downwards.
ATTAATTAGAAAAAGGCGGGTTTTTCACAATCCGGCTGCGAAACCGCTCTTAACCAAGAAATTTTAATTTAATTTAAAGAGATTTAACCAAAAAAAAAATAAAAAAAAAAATATTTAAAAGAACACATCAATATCGAGTCGATAATTTCAAGTTTTTGTAGATACGGCCTTTCAGCTTGATGCCCTCGATAAGCATCATTCAAACCTGACAATATGTGGTCGCAAAACGTATGATTTTGTGTCCGTTTAAATTGTTTCAAACAAAACAGAACGCACAACTTGATGGTGACAAAAAGATAGGTATTTTTTGCGAATGCAAAGGATGTTGCGCGGCTTGCAACCAAAATTACTGTTTTTATACAATCTACCTCCATCCATCAGCCTAGTTCGTCCACTGCTGAACATAAGCCTTTCTAGGACTTTACCACTCCCGGCGGCTATTCCACACAACGCGAGAACCACTATAAGTCCACTGCGAGGTTTTTGCCCCAATAAGCTGATAAGCGAAAATGGGGACATCCCATGGTCAGCCCGGGTCCCCGAAGTATGCATTCAAATCCACTGAGTGGTTAAAATGGATGGATTTATGCATACATAAATACAGACAGACAGACAAAATGGCCTCAGCAAAATGCTAATAACATGCAGAGGGTTGTTCTAGAGGACGAGACAGTGGAACATGTGCTACTCCACTGCTCTGCAACCGAAGACATGAGACGAAAAGCAGGGATCACGACGAGCTCCAACTTCCCTTCACTGGACCAGCTTATGTGTCAGAATGCTGAAGCTGTTCGGCTCTACTTTAAGGAGCTGTCCTGACTGGGCGATTGCGGAGAATCAGTGCAGGAGCTGTATTTTTGAATCATTCGAATTTCAATTCGCATATGAATCCGCATGATTCGCATACGAAAACTTAAAATCAGTATTTTTGAAAATTCTCTCCGTGAATTCTGCAACGAGTGGTCTGACCCACTCGTTTCCCAATTTCTACTAGTAGAAACTTTACAAGAATGACAAGAAAATGTCGATGTCGATGCATCGATGAGACTGACATGACATTATAACTTTTTAATTTACGTTCCGTTCACCTCCATTCATTACTGGTCTTTAAAATCAACGAAATATTGCTTTACGGTTTTAATTTTTTCTGCGTGAAACGAAAACCGTTTACATTGATTTCTCCTGATTCAAAAATACGTAAACTCGTGACCAATCGAATTGAATTTCGCACGTGATTTTTTTTCGTGCGTGAATATAATTATGATTCACGACGAGTGATTCAAAAATACAGCTCCAGTACTCATCGCCCCCGCTACGAATTTAGAATACCAACCCTTTTCATTCATACGTTATAATTAGTATATATATAGATAACTATAGATGCCAATAAAATGTCACAATATATGTACACAAAATAACCACTTACAGGTTTACTCCGCATAACTAGCGAAACCAGGCGCACGCACACATAGACGCGTACGTACGACGATCTCGGATGAAGTCGATTCTGCCGAGATCATCATACGTACGCGTCTATGCATGTGTGCGTCTTTTTTCGCTCCGTCGTCGAGTCGGCCTTCTGGTAGTATCTATTTTGTGATATGTATGTACGATGCAACTTACATTATTGGTCGGATTCCCATAGGCTATATTGAGTAGGTCCATAGCACGGATCATGCTCTGCATGGCCATGAAGATGTTCTGGTAGACGAGCTTGATGAAGCCGCGCTTGTCATCGTCGCTGTAGCCGGACCCGTGGATGATTCTCATCTGCTTGATGAACGTCGACTTGCCGGACTCGCCAGTACCTGGACAGGGGGATTTTATTATTATCTATATTCTATTTATTATAATATAATACGTTATATACAAAAGCAGCGGGTTGGGTCAGAGAGAGAACCGTAATTTATTTAAGTGGATACTTCTTATGCCGCCTCTTTCAATCAATGGCAGCAATAGATATTATAATGTGTCAGTTAGTGATGACGACGCATTCGCTTACGAGGTATAAAAAAAAAGTTTAAATAAGGAATAACTTATATTATATATAACTATATAAAATAATGAATAATTATAAATAACAAATAATGATCGATTAAAGTAAAGGCGGAGTGCAGAAGTGAATGTAGGGGACTTCACCGACAACAGCACTGCTATGCAACAAGGTAATTGCAACATCAAAAGCAGTTTTATAAATACCTACATTGTTTGTCCAATGTAATAATATTACATTATAACACCAAGATTCTGCGCTGCGATTGGCCCAATTTATTATAACACCGCTAGAGAGCCAATCAACAACAGAGACGAGAAATAAGTCCCGACCTTATTTCTTACGCCCCGCCCACTTTATCCTGATTGGGCTATAAGGCAGTATTACCGTGACGACGCACCCGAGGTTCACGAACGAGTGTTCTTCTCATTTTTTGAGAAATTGTTAGTTGAAAATAATATAAGAGACGATATTTTTGATGATCGTAGATAAAGTATTGTGTGCAACTGGTCCTCTAAAAAGGCCTCTAAAATCACATTATAATTCTGTTCTAAAGCCGTCTATTTTGCACGCGTGAAAAAAACCTTACTCTATCCTACTTTCAAATCATTTTATGATTCACCCAAGTCGGCCTTTTTAGATCCCCAGAACATAATTAGACATTGGGACACTCGTGCAAAACTATTACGAAACGAACGAAATCACTTCGTTCGTTTCGTAAACAAGCACTCGTGTCCCAAAGTCTCAGTTACAGTTGCACAAAATACTATTCTAAATAGTAACGTTTAGAATCCTACATTTTTTTTTCTTTTTACTTTAGGCAAGAGGATATTGCGAGTAAGTTGACGTATGAAATGAAATGAATGTTTCACAAACATTCCTTCAACTGTTTTCTGCCTGGAAGAGCCTAAACTTGGTGTGTTTTGAAAATGTTTTTTTTTTTATCAAAAAACAGGTGGCTGAAATATAATGGCGTAGTATATTTTTCCAATCAGCTCATAAAGCATAAAAGGTTCATTTGATACACCACACGATAGGTTTCAGAAAAAAAAGTCCATACAAAAAATTATTACATCATTTCTATTTACCTACCACATTGGGACGGCCACCATAGTTTTCTGACATCTGACAAAATGAGTACCACAAAATACCATTTTCTTAAATTTGGCTAGCTGGCCCATATACTATGTTACATATAACTATGTTCTCCATCAAGGTTTTTTATTTTAGAAAACACGTTGGGATAAAATGTCCTCGATAGATATAATTATTGAAATTAGGTTTGCAAACACACTTTTTCTCCTCGTTTGACAAATAGGAATCATGTACAGAATAACAGCCATAGCTGTTACGGCAACCGAAAGCATTGCGCGCTCTTAAAAGGCTATGCGAATTTTATTTTTGTCACTGTCACTCCAAGCGAAAAATCGCGCAGTGCGAGAGGGGCGGATTCAGGGACTCTACTTAAATCCAATATTTTTTTCTCTACAAAATATTTCAGTATTAGCTAAAAACGCACCAATTTGTTGTTTCGCTGCGTGATGTATTACGCGTCCAAGAAAAAGAGGCCAGTGAGCCAACATATAATCACCTCTATCAAACGCAAACAAGGTCTTTGCCATTGGACTTATTGTGCTGGACGGGTAATGAAAAACGTTGCTAGGGTAGGCCATCCTCTTAATAAACACTTTCGACTTCGCCAGCGCCTCGGACATTATTACCACAGATTACTTTATTATACGGTACTGAGAGCTCCTGCGCTCACGCACACATTGATAGCGTATTTTTACACTTGGTTATCACAAGTAAAGCGCGCGTCGCTTCGTGAGATAAAAGTACTGTACTAGCGATTAACTGTACGGTTTGGAGGCAACTTTTAATATTTTTTTCAATGCAAGTGCTCGTAAAGGCCCACTTTTTATGCATCAAAACCGAACAGAAACTTGATTATTTTGCCCTAGGGCTGTATTATTATAATTTTTTTTGTAATTTATTATCAATGGTTGGCTAACCTGCAGCCTTTCCTGTGTACCATAAATGTTATACTTTTTTTCCACTGTTTAACGGCTCTTATGTTTAAGTATGTTTTTTGAGATAACAAATATTGTTTTTCATTTTGAAGAAAACAGATTTCTGTTAAATTAAATTAACATGGATAAATCGCCAAGTATTCTAACGTAGACGTTTTCTGTTGGTTTAATAGAATAGAGATTACATGACTGAATTAATGAATATAGTACTATTTGCTGAGAATAAGCAACCTAAAAATACAAAAAAAAAGTAATTAGGTTTTTTGAGACAAAAAATATTTATTTTTATTTTGAAGCAAACAGATTTCTGTTAAATTGTATAACATGGATAAATCTCCAAGGAGGACTTATCACCTAAAGCGATTTCTTCCAGTCAACCGTAACCAACCTTACACATCCCACGAAAATATAAATGTAAAAAAGGTTAATAGTTCAGTACAAAGAATGAATGGGTCTGTTTAAATAAATAATTAGGATCGAGTGGGGTAACAAATTTTCTTAAAGTTACTTCAAATCCACATTCAGAAAATATCTAATATTGCTTTAATTGTTTAAAAATACAAAGGGGTCAAAACAAAAAACATTCTTCGACATAACTTCGTCACGTTTCGAAGGTATTTATAAGCAACCAACGTTGTACTAGTGGGTGTAGTAGAAATAAGTAAAATAAGAATTTATATGAACTGTGTATTAGTTTAAAATTTTCCTCAATTAGTCGACCACGAATGGTAGGTACTATAGAGACCAATCACACTGTTGCAATCACGTTGATAAGATATTACTCAAATTTCACGATTTTTAATTCTACTTAAACATAATCTAGAAAATATCAATGGACTCAGCCTGACATATTATAACATTTCATAGACAACTCGCAATTTTATGATAGCGTTTGTATGGAGGTGTTCTTTTGATGACGGCTCTTAAGCTTTCCAAAAGTAGTACTTTTTCAAATTTTATGTGAGTTTTGGGCTTATTTATTTATTTTATCGAGTGGTAGGCAACATTTCTTTAATACTTTCTGAAGTTTCAATTCTCTCATGGAATAATCCAGAGTTAAAGTTGAGTCAATTAAAATTTTAATTTGTAAACAATATTCTTGTCATACATTGTCAGGACTTAACTTTTTCTGTCCTATCTAGGAGTAATTCTGATGCAATTTTGGAATTGGATTTTCATTCATGTGTCTGTGTTTCATTTCACATGAATTTCTTTCTTCTTAGTTCATTAGAAGGAACTTTGGCTATATGCCTTGTGGAAACAACTTGAATCAAGGTATTCTTTTGTTTAATAGTCTAAAAACGGTCCCTTTTACCTGTGAAGATGAAATTTTAGCTATAAATAGATGCTGTTTATGAAAAATTTGCTGTTTAAAAATATTTTATTGATATTTCTATTCTAAGCATTTAACTGAGCAGTCTTTCAATAATTATAATGGCAAGAAAGATTTTTTTTCTAAAGTGGCAGTTCTTTAGCGCGTCATGAATAAATATTATACGTAATATTAAATGAAAAAATGCACAGGTTATTTGACTTAAGTCTTATTATGACTTAATATTTTTGTAAGTCAACATGTTTCATTGAAACACCTCTCATAGAAATCGGATAAAAGTATAACAAGTTCTATCTGAAGTCTGGATAAGTAAGGTTTTGGGGGAGGGCAACCTAGCCAAGCCATACAGATTTTATGTTCTTTGTTGCTTGGCTCAGAATTACAGTAACATGGTGATGAATAGTAACAGTAACACACGTCACGTCAAATTTTATACATAAACACGCTACCAGAACTTGAACCATATGTTCTAAGCTTCTAATGGTCATAGTCATCTAAGAATGTTTGTATGTAGCAGGTTGAATTAAATGGTCATAGTCAATCTAAGAATGTTTGTATGCAGCAGGTTGAATTAAATGGTCATAGTTAATGTAAGAATGTTTGTATGTAGCAGGTTGAATTAAATGGACAATGGGTGAAAATTGAAAACTATATCAGTTAAATAACTAAAAATTTAGATTTACAAGAAAATCTGATAAAAAAAGAGCTAACTTAATTAAAACAAGGCTAAGAACAATAATCCAGTATAAAGTCCAGTAGAAAGCGTTGGAGGCCTTTGCCAAAAGGCACACAGAGACCAGAGACATTGGTGTTGATTTGGTGTAACACGATTTAACTTATTTGATAGGACTAAACTCAATTTAAGCATTCAGTCATTTTCTGTCTGTATTGAAAAGACAAAGACAATCCTGCTTGAAATAAGGTTAGTCCTGTCAAATAAGTTAAGTCATTTTACATACTCGTACATTGAATCAACACCAATATGAAACTAAGATTTAACTAGAATATGTTATATTGTGTATATATATATATATATATATATATACAATAAATTATATTGTATACATACAATGCTATATACATGTATAGCAGTCTCTGGTAATCTCTGGAATAAAGGCTATTTTATATCAATAGATATATCAATAGATATGCATAACACAAATAACAATACATTGTAAACAAACTAGTAATGTTATGCCGTGGGCTAGCCCATACAAAATTTGTACATAGAAAAGAGAGATATGAAGGCGTGAGACAGCGCATGTGAGACAGCGCATTTATTATGCAAAATTAGCCAAACTGGGCTAGACCATCTGGGCTGCAGTTTTTGGATTGATAGAGCCCTTGTTAACCATTGTTGTTTGTTTTCAATATAATTTAGTTAGTCATAGCGTCTTGTTTGAACTGAAATCTTTGGTGACATATTAGTGCGTAAAAAAAAGACAAATTAAGTGTTTTATACTCAAACAGCTCCTTTGTACTAATATGGCATACAGTGTTCAGTTCATTAAAAATATTAGAGAGACATTTGAACAAAACATTTAGATATTAAAAATAAAGGTCGTCCTCGTGCATTCAGTTGACACAGGAGTTGACAGGAGTGTTCATCGAAAACAAAAATTTCAATAGAGACCAATAAAAAAATATGTTGTGGGTGTGAAGAAATGAATAAACTGGAAAATGCTAAGGGAAAATTATAAAAAAAAAGTGTAAACAATAAAGTGCAGTATTCCAACGTAAATTTCTCCTTTAATAAAATGGTAAGTCCACTAATGTACCTTAACATAGCTAGCTATAAACAGTCACGGAAAGATATCAATAAATAGGCAGGTGTCACCGATGACTGGCCACTAGTATGAGTTTTATAGTTTTTTATATTCAAAATTCAAAAATTATGTGTCATATTGGAAAGACTAAAACATTGTTGTTATTTTTTCCTTTTATTTTATTTAAGTTGATGAAAATTAAACTTTAAAGAAAAATAACGTATTTCCTTGCGTCCTGGTGTCCTCAGTCATCTATTATGCTAACGTGCAGGTATATCCTCCCTGTCCTGGCCAGAGACAGGAGGTGAACCCCCAGAGCTATGACCCACGCTAAGACAACCGCCACTAATCAGGGTTCTCATAATTATTTTTTTTTTAGTTAATAGCACTTCTGTGAGGTGTAGTGGCAGTGGTAATAATAATTTTATATGGGCGAATAAAATATATCACGATTTTTCAACTCATATGGGACAACTTCAATGATCACTAGAACAGATATTTACAATGATACCTGAGACGAGTCAGTTGTGGGAAAAAATTCCCCTTAATTTTATTAAAACAAATATGGGTTAATATAATTAGCAAAAAACATCTTCGCAGGGGGTTGGGCGTAGGGGAGGGGGAAGAGGTAACCCCCCCATAACATTCTCACATATGAGTGAAAATGCAATTTCAAAATTGCACCAGAATTACTCCTACATAGGAAAGAAAAAGTTAAGACCCTTAGTGAAAATTTATGACAAGAATATGTTATCAAATTAAAATTTCGATTAACTCAACTTGAACTCTGGATTATTCCATGAGAGAATTCAGAAAATATTAAAGAAATGTTGCCCATCACTACTCGATTAAGACCCTAGTGAAAATTTATGACAAGAATATTGTTATCAAATTAAAATTGCGATTGACTCAACTTGAACTCTGAATTATTCCATGAGAGAATTCAGAAAATATTAAAGAAATGTTGTCCATCACTACTCGATTAATTGTAGGTAAATAATTTATCAGTTGCACAATCTTCTGCTCTCTTGAACAGACTCTAATAACAAATTAACCCAACTAGCCCCTACATGAACCATTGCATATCAAAGAGTAGATCATGGACATTTAGTAGATATTATTAAAATCATAAAGAGATAAAACAAAATTTGCGACAAATAAAAATATGATAAAAGATCTAGTACCTAGAAAGACCTAAAGAAACCCCTACAACTACATTCAGACTACAAATCAGATGTCCTCCTGCTAAAGCCAACCCCAAATATGGTCCGAGATACTATAAATTCACTCTTAAATACCACATTTCATTGATATAGTAGTGTATTGAACACAGAGGGCAGTTAATACATGTCAGTGTAAATGTAGCTGGAAATCACCAGTATGGCTTGTGTTAAAGACCAAACTTGTGCTGCTCATCAATACTAAGACTATAATGGTGAGTGTATAATATTGATATCATTCCACAGGTTTGGGCTACATTATTGTACCAAATTTCTTAAATTCTATACCAAATTAATGTCTTAACAATGGTGCCCAAGAGTTATAGTGCTGTATCAAACATACAAACAATATTTAGCTTCCTTTTAGTTTTATTATAGATTTTTAATTTTGGTTTCTTTATAGCAATGCTTTTTTTGTTTAACCCCTTAAAATTCTGGGCTAATGCAATTTCAATAAAACTTGAATTTGGTAGAATTGACATGTTCCAGCCAGCAGTATGGAATTCTGAGGGTCAAATAAGTAAAATGGTCAACCTCTACTTGCAGAAACGGCATCCGAAAATGTAGCAGGACTATGTTTTTTTTATACCGGTCTACAACAGAAAAAGCCATGTCATCTCTAAAAAAATATTTTGCTAGTAGTAGTGACTGTGAATATATACTATAAGCAATGACATTCTAATGCGGAGTGTCATTGACTATATAAATAGAGTTACCACTGCTACCTACCTATTATTATAACTTTTTTTTGTAAACTGTCATCTCATGCAAACAAAACATGCCGACCTAGATTAGCATTAAGTCATATAGGTGAGCATTCAATTTTTGTCTCTCTTTGTATGTATGTGGATCACGGACGGCCCTCACACACAGGCAGGCGGAAGCGTGTTGTGTGTGCAGACCGACCGCGATCACCACCTAGCTATGGTTGTGAGATGCTTACCTATTGCTACTATAATTTAATATAAGTACTGAACTCCGCAATCACTGATAAATCCTATGGGTTTTTGTTGATTGTGCATTTTTGTAACTAGATTAAGATTATTGAAAATAAAGAAAATATATTTAAAAAAAAAATAGTTCTGCAGCAGATCAGGAGATAAGGATTTACATAATAATAATAATGGTAACAGAACTATTATTTACTGTCCAGAAAGTGACTCTGTAACTTTTAAGTTTTCAAAAACATAAAACCCTGAACTCAGGATGACATTTAGAAAATGTCTTGTCTTATAAGCAGTGATAAGATATTCGGATGGTTATGTACTTACTTAACATTTGTTTCTTTCCACAAAAAAATCATGTGAAAATGCCTTTCTTAATAAATGTGTTATTTTAACAAAACAGTTGTTAAAATTTTAATGTTATGGATTATTTTAATTAATATTAATATAATAAATCATCTTCATTTCAGGCAACACACATAGTATTAGTAAAAAGGTCTTAAAAACTATGTTAGTATTACAGTAATCTTAATCTAATTTAATCTTGCACCATTGCCTGTCAAAGTGGTATGCAACGACACTCAGTGATGTTAGATGGGACTGTCTGTCCTCTCTGCTAGAGTTACCCCTCACCCTCTCTTATGCATTATCACGTGAAAGCCATCCATATGTTTCAGTGAATTAAATCTTGCACCATTGCCTGTCAAAGTGGTATGCAACGACACTCAGTGATGTTAGATGGGACTGTCTATCCTCTCTGCTAGAGTTACTCCTCACCCTCTCTTATGCATTATCACGTGAAAGCCATCCATATGTTTCAGTGAATTTAATCTTGCACCATTGCCTGTCAAAGTGGTATGTAACGACACTCAGTGATGTTAGATGGGACTGTCTATCCTCTCTGCTAGAGTTACCCCTCACCCTCTCTTATGCATTATCACGTGAAAGCCATCCATATGTTTCAGTGAAAACTTAAAACTTTGTTCAGAAAGGTAATGTCCATATTTATTAGGTACATGTATATTATCTGATCACTTATATACAGAGGTTCTTCACTTATATAGGAGAGTTTTCTTGCAAATTTTCTTACATATCAGAAAACTTGTAACTTTAAAAGCCATCTAACTAGTTTCCTAGAAAACTTGTAGGTTTACGGATTTTTCAACATTCCAGCAATATATTAGCTATTGTACTAATTGAACCTGCCTACATTCTAGTAATCAAATTTTCCTGATACCCTGCACTTTAACCCAGAACTGCATTACATGCATTAGCATGTGATAATTAATAGTATTCTATCCCAATAAATCTTTTTTTTCCTTGCATATGTGTAATATCAAGGAAATTGCTGCAGACCCTCTTTTCCATCATATCACCATTGCAATACAGGTGAAAAGTGGGTCTGCAGATTTTTCCTCCATACTACATAATATGCAATGATCACTTATCTAGTGAATCACTATGATTGTTTATTTTAAATTTAGACTCACCAAGTAGGAGCAGTTTGAGTTCTCTCCGTGCATCTCGCTTGTCCTTTCTGAGTTGCCGCTCTATTTCCTGGTTGATTCTTTTCTGTTCTTTGGCCTCCTCTGACATGCAGCACTCCATGGTTCCTCACAGCGGGGGGCCGCGACCCGTCCACGCGCGCGGAGCCCTGTCCTGTCGGCAGGCCTTTCAACCGAGGCACACCACTCCTAAAACAACATATTCCACTTCCTTCAGACTAGGCGTATCTTCACTGAGGAACAACTATTCAGCACTAAACAACGTAAGTACGCGACGACATGCCTCCAATCATCCATACAGTCACGATTCAGAACTAAAACTGTGAATCCGGTCACTGGCTACTGGGTGTGGTGATTTATGATCGGCGTTATACATATACGCTACTGTCAACTGCCGACATAAACACTTCGAATTCCGCTTATATACGAGCGCGGAACCTTGCGAACCGATCACATAATCTTGTTATTATAACTAGATTCGAGAAACCTATTCACCACACGTGTGTATTAATAAGATTAAAAACTGTGAGCAAACAGCAGATTGATAATCTACTGATAACTAGAACGGCCTATGTCTGAGGTTACGACGAGATTCCCCTGGGAACACTGGTCGCGGATGGGTAAGAGTTTCACCGTTTTGCTTGTTACGTACCCGAATGTATATCCATAGGGCAGGATCAAAGTTTCACTCCAAATTATTGCACTAACCACGGTAATCACTCGACTCATACAACGTCCGCCTCTCAATATGGCGCTGGGAGATTTTGGGCGAACTTCTGCGCGTGCGTTAAACGAGTAGGTATTTATTCGTAAAAAATAGTCAGCTAAATATTTTATAATTTAGTAGCGAAATAATTTTGGATTCTTTAATTCAATCAACGAAGTATGAAATATCAAAATTATTCATTACGAAAACGGATGTCGATCATACTCATGTACAAATCCAAACTGACAGTTTAATCTGTCAAGGCAGCTCCACATTCTCGGCGAGTGCACGCCCACTGTACGCACGAGACCTGCTCTTCTGTGCACGAGACTAAATGATTTCCGAGTACAGTGGAGACCACATCAAGCTATACACTTGCAGTACGACAATAGCCCCTACAGAGAAGAATATAACATAGGTACAAAGTCCAATGTGTCTTACTTGATGCGGTCTCCACTGTACGAGATTAAAGAAGTTCTCGCTATGTTCGTCTTGTCTTGTAAAGTCTTGTTCATCATAGTCTCGGTTTCGTATCGGTAAAAAACGCACTCCACATTTTCGGCGAGAATAGGCGAGACGAGAGCAGTTCTCCACATTCTCGCCTGGCTTAGTTCTACGCGGACGCTTATACAAAATGGATGTCTTGGAAGCATCTGCCGCTCTTGTTCCATTGATCCGTGAAAGAAAGGTTATTAAGCTCTCGTTTGTTTGTTCAAGGATCAAAACAATTTAATTATTTAATTTCACATTCTCGGCGAGACTACACGAGACTTCCCGGGTACGAGAATGTGGAGTCAATTCGCGCCTTTATTCGTGACGTCTCACTATGAATTTAATAATGAAAACAAATCCTGGACCTAAGGAGAATATTATCATCACGATATGAATCCCCGAGGGGGTGTACCAGTGTCCAAATTTAGTACACACACTTTTCGCTTATGATTATGACGTCCCAAACGTAACGGGTGGTGAGCCCTATCGCCGTTACCTCCTTTGTGCAAAAACTACTTTCGTGTCTACATTAGAAAACACTGATGCAGTAGATGCGCAAAACGGGACACGACCTAACTTTGGCTGCGTTCAGATTGATTTTAGGACGACGCCCGCACTTTTAAACTTAGGTAGGTACGCTTTTAAACTACTTTAATGGATCCTTCGTCAAATATTGTCTATGGAAACTGATCCATTTACTCCGCAGAGCGAGTAAAACTTTACTCAGGTAACATTTACACACAATAACATACTAATTACTTTCACCGACACAAAACCGATGACGATGTCCCTTGCTCTCTATAGCTTTACTCGCTCTACGATTTACTCACTTTACGTATTACTACAACATAAGGGATCCCTTTTCATACAAAATCAACATGAAATATTTGACGTCTATAAACAAAACATTCGGTCGGAGTGTCGATAAGGGGGCGCGATACCCCCAACATTCATCAAAGAAAACTGATGGTGTAATGTAATTTCGGTCTTAGCGTGCGTCGTCGCACTAGGTCTAGGTACACACGCACACACACACGTACGACGATTAAACTGACTGTGGCCATGACATGCCATGACTGACTGATGTTCGCCCATGAAAGGCCATTGCCATTGTGCACAGGGGCTACTGGCTTTCAATGGCCAACAATGGTCTATCCGTGTGAGCAATGGCGATACCAGCGATCGCCGCGACATTAATAAATTACGCTTCTTGTGTTCTGTGCAACACACCTCAAAGGAATCGTAGCGCACCGTGATTTGCTTGTTCACACAATGAATAAGGCTAAAGGGTCGGGATTTTGCAAAAAGAAGCACTTGGTGTTAAAGCCAGATTTTTGGACATTACACCAGTTTTTGTTTCGTTGTAATAGTCACAGTATTACCGAAGTTATGACCAAATACATATCGGCCATTTCCGAAACAATTTGTAAATTTGTCATAAGGCATCTAGGCCTATGATGACGTCATAGCTAGTCTCACAGTCAGTCGGCCGTTCGACCTTGCTGCTCACAGACGCAAAATTGATTTGTTATTAATTATAATTTCTTAATCTTAATGTCTTCTTACACCGATTTTGGCTATTGAAGTTTTATAAAATATAAAATTACGTGTATTTAGTGTATAATTTAGTATTATAATCATATAGTTTTAAAATGGATGAGGGATTTGTCAAAGGCCAATCTGACAACTTACCGAAAGTGGACATTTTTATGGTTGCACAGTATTTTTCGAAAAATAGTCAATACGTGGGTGCTGAATTGCGTGGGATAAAATTACAAAAGTAAGTATTGAACTTCACCCACTTATTTGTCCGTCTATCTATTTTCCGTCCAAGTGAAACATTGTTATGTTGTTTTTACCCACTTCAATTTATTCGGTTTATCTCGTCGAAAATAGCTTGGTACCTCAGTGTATGAAGAATGATCGTATAGCAGTCGTGTTTGAACTAATACTGAAAAAATTGATAATCTGGTTTGCAAATTTGGTGTCATGAGCTGGTGGTGGAATGAGGAATTGGAGATAGTGCTGGAACTCAGAAACCAGGAATAGTAAGGCAGTCGTGTTTGGACTGTATTTGTAAAGGATGATGAGCTAGTTTTGCTTACTTCGTGTCATGAGCAGGTGATGGAATGAAGACTTAGAGACAGTACTGGAACTCAGGAACCAGGAATAGTAAGGAAGTCGTGTTTGATTTTTATTTGTTAAGAATGATGAGTTGTTTTCGGAAACTTGGTGTCATGAGCTGGTGATGGAATGAGTAATCAGACTAAAGAATGTAGGTTCTTATAAGTAGCACTTGTAAGCGCTTTTAAGATTGCTTATTGCTACTATAGACCCGAATCTCCTATTAAAGCTGCCTATAAGTGTAAATACACTTGATTCCATTTACACTTGTTACTTAGTTTTATAAGCGCTAATAAGTACAATATTTGAGTCCGTTACAAATAAAGAAGTTTTATAAAAGCATTTGTAAAATGGATTTAAATAAATGGAAAAGATTTAAAAGAAGTGGTCACTATAAAAGGAAAATTCAAAAAACCTATCAAGAAATGGTGAAAGGGACACGTTCTGATCTTGAGCCGGTTAGAGTTCAAATCACAAAACCTGGCGAGAGTTCCGCACAAATTAATAGTATATTGAACTATGATTCAAATACATAGTTTTTGTGTTAATTCATCAAGTGAGAGTGAAACTGACGTTAAAAACCAAACTTCAGATAATAACAAAAATAATGAGCAATTATTTATTTACGACCACCAATACCATCTGCATCGATGTCATCCCGAGCCCTGCGAGCCGCAGCCCGCAGTGTGAGGCGTAACGTCGTCGCGTAAAAGTCTTTACTCGCCCAGATGAAGGCAGTCTAAATCTGCTGAAACTGGTCGGCTTTCCCGATCATAACACGTATTGAGGTGAGCCGTTTTTATATAAATCATGAATTATCCTTAAGTCTCATTTAGTTCTATAATTATTTATTTATTTGTTTTATTTATTATTGAAGTAGCACCAAACCACTTAGGTGGTGATTATGCTCATAAATGAATATGACCAACTTTTACTGTTAGTATTACAGCAAAAGCGCAGAAACTCGAAAAATTATAAGTACACAAATCGTTAATAAATACATACCTACCTGTTTATATTCATGAACACAAACACCACCTACAGGTGTTATTTCAATAACACGTTGTATATTTAGCGTTTTTATTATTTAACAATGGATCCCTAAATGATAACAACATGGCGAGTGAATGCAGTGACTATGGGGCATTATAGAACCGAGTTTGTCAATAGTGGTATTGTAAAACACTTCGAAATGCTAGCCTAAAATGGCTACCGAAAATGACTAATAAATTTAAATTATTTTAAAATAATGAGTACGAATTTAGGTATAACTGCTTATTTTAAGAGGCGCTCTAAAATTTTTACCAGAAACTTGGTATATTGCACGAAAAATACAGGTTCCTTGTACGTTTTTGATTAAAAACATGAAATAACGAACACTCTGAAAAATTATAATAAAACTTATCTTATTAATGTCCAAAATATTATTAAGTATTTTTGTAAAGTTTTCAGTATTACACGGAGCGTGCAAAACTCCCAATATATTGATAACTGAATAATTGACTGAAGAATTGTGAAGTGCATAACAATCTAGTTTAGTTTTATAAGAGACTAATAATAGATTTCGTAGGAGTGTACGGTTTTACAAAATGCCGCTACACGGCTATTACAGTCGTGAGTCGAATTCCATGAGGGTACTGTTAGGCTGTTAAAAAACTGAATACACAAATAAAATGGGCCCTTTTCCGGGCTTATAAGCGCTTATAAGTTCGCTATAAGTCTATTGAAAATTGGTCATAGGATAATTATAAAACCGCTTTTTGCTCGTTGGGCCATGTTACGGTTACCACGCGATAAAATTGTAAACTTTAAACTGCTCTAACTTTGTCAATTTTCTTCGTACGACAATGAAACTTGTGCCAAAATTTAAGTTACGAAAAATTCTTTCTTTATAACAAATAAAAAATATATCGTGAAATGGTCTATTCTACGATCTGCTCACGACAAGCATATGGCAGCTGCGTTTATGAGCCGTTTAGCAGATGGATTGTAAAAAACCCACCTTTTTTAAATTAATCGAAACTGATTCAAATTCAAATTCAAATAGTTTATTTTGCAAAGCATGTATAGATGTTTATATACTTTTTACACGTCAAACATTGAACATTTAAATTCAATATTTGCTCAATTATTATCCTGCAAACATAGATACCATAATATTATTGTGTCACATATCAGTGCCTACAAAACCTTATTCTTGTTACCTACCTATATATTGTGTAAACTGTCATCGCAAGGTTTTTATTGGTTTCTGTCCGTTTCTGTAATAGTACATTACTGCTGAGACAAAGTAAAAGAGCTCTCCTAGGCCCTGCAGTCTCGACAAAGATAACTATTGCTATTCTACCGATTAAATCTAAATGTAGAAGTATCTACCGTCTAACTATCCACTGAAATCGGAAGCAAATTCGGCTCGCTTCCGATTTAAGTCCAAGATTGTGATGGTAGAAACTAAAAAAAAATACAGTCGGTTGCGCCAAACATGCTCTCACGTCAGTTTAGCATATTAAGACAAAATATTTTTAACAAACAAAATTTGTGTAAGTAGTTAAGGCTGCGCCGAGCGTAGAACGATTAGACACCTCGCTTGCTCTCTTGTGGTCGTTTTTATTGAATTTAACAGAAAAAATCATATTTAATTTACCAGACAGAATTTTTAAAATGTGAAACGGCCCAGTTGTATTTTATAACGTTTGTGATTGTCTTGAATTGTGGTTGAGACAAAATTCGACAGTTAAGTTATTGAAATTACTAAAACCCCAATATCTTTTTTAGATTTTGGGCCTACTTTAGATAGATTTGTTTCTTACACCATAAGTAATTTTTAATATTCGCTGCGGCGGAAGTGTAGATACATTCTCAGTGATAATAAATATATATTTTATTTATTTATCATTCAATACATCAATTTAACAGTGACTATCGTTTAAGATTATTTTGCTCGGCGCCCTCTTAAGAAGTTGAACTACAATATAATTTTCAGATGTGACACAAGTATCACAATCATCGAGAAAAAAAATCGGAAAGATCACTAAAATCACGAAAAATGTAATTTGGCGTTGCAAACAGAAACAATTTTTTTTTGTTCCAAATTGAAATATTTTTTTTTTGCGTAAAGTGATCAAAGTACCTTTTTCATATAATATTTTAATACTTTTTTCCTTTAAAAAGAAATACACAAACATTCAAATTCTTTTTGCGTAATTTTTCTGTACAGGAAAAATGTATAATGTTTGAGTATTTCTTTTAAAATAACGAAAGGAAATAAAGAATAATAAAAATCTATTAAGGCTACTTAAATTTATTTACTTTATAAAAATATATTTAATTTTTTGGTTATATCAGTAGACTGATCATACTAGTTCCAAAGCCAAATTACGTTTTCCGTGATTTTACTGATCTTTCCGATTTTTTTTCCCGATGATTGTGATACTTGTGTCAAATTTGAAAAATTATAATGTAGTTCAACTTCTTAACTACTTACAAAAATTTTATTCGTTAAAAATATTTTGTTTTAATAAGGTAAATTGTCCTAACGCGAGAGCATGTTTGGCGCAAGCAACCCTTCGGTCGGACTGCAGGGCCTGGCGGAGTAAGTTAAAACTTTTATATGAGAAGCCAGGGAGGGCTAATTGCGGTTGAATCGTATATAATGTAATGCTTTTATTTAAAATAAAACGAGACTATTTATAGTAGGTCTCTAGTTTTTTTGTAGATTTTAGTAGGCGATTTGATTACGTAAAGATTATACAGAAAAAATATACAAATAAGATATTAGAATTCCGTACCTACTCAGCTGTAGTTTGTTTTTGTTTCGAATTGTTTGCCAGGCGCTACTATTTTAGGTCTATATTTTTGTTATTCATCATAATGTTTTTAGGATTTCGTACCCGTGTGGTGAGCGGAACCCTTTGTGCGCGATTTTTTTCAAAATTTTAGGTTTCGACAATTTAACACAAATCAACAGGCAGTTAAAGTAGCAATTTTATATAGTTAATTTTTAACTAGAAAAAAAATTGTAAACCAGTCACTTTCTAGATTTTATGGCTGTGTTGTGGCACATTTGTCTTTTTTATTATTATTATGTCGTATGTTGTATTGTATATATGTATTGTGTCATCTCTCACTTGATTTTTATTTTTACCGAATACATCTACGACATTATAGTCATATTTATTTGCATATTTCCCTATGCAGCTCGGTTGGCAGTTTGCTCTTTGCCTGGCAAAATGATCGGCTAGAAGAGTGGTACCTACAAAGAAGCCCTACAAATCCACTATACAATGTCAAGTGCCTGGCCTAGACTAAGTTGGTGTTTGTTGCTAGGAAAGCTTATACAGTATGTAGTAATGCGCCATAGACAATACAGCCCAAAAAGACGTCTATTGTTCAACATCTTGAGTAAAATAATTCTGTCAACAATCGAAACGGGATACTGCAATCCTATTGGCTCCTCCAATTTCACGTATAGCGCCACAAACTTATCTTTCCCGAAGACGAAGACTCTAACTTAATGAATATAGAAGCCATTTTGTTTTGGCCTACCGAAACATATAATTTTGGAGTGGCGAATTGTATCTGCTGGTTTAGTCAGACGTGTTGACAGAAATCAGTTGCTTGTAATGAGGAGTCTGTAGGCTGTATTCGTCTATGTAATGCGCGTGACCTTATTGATTGTAAAGAAAGTGTGAGGAAATACGAACTTTGCCGAACAGTGGCGAAGATTTGTATGCGCATTATTACATTATTACTTTGAGAGTACTGTATGTGTACGTAATGTATAGTAAAGTATGAAGTCGGAAATATTTCACCAAATGTCAAAAATTGGTGTGATGATGAGCGGAGCGTGTTAGGTTTACATGTAAATACATTTGGGGAGCCGAGCGAAGCGGAGTGGAGCGAGACGACCCTCCTAATTTTAACTGAAATATGATATACCTAGGCAGATCATGGTATGCTCAATGGACACGTCTCCTGTAGTGCAATATCATTATATTTCTTATAGTAACTGATTAATTAGTTTTAATAAAAAATAAAATAAAAATAAAATGATAATTTATAGCAAGGCACAAAACTTTTTGAATTTTTGAAAAATCCCTGTTGTTACCGAAGTTAGCGATAGCGATATTTATGGCTTTTAGGTATGAAATCGTGTCAGATGAAGTCACGAGACATGCTGTTAACGGGACACCTGACGCTAGAACATCAACAACACTGGGTTTTTGAAGAAACTAGGTCTCACCTCATATTGAAGAATATTAGGAGAGACAGAGAGAGATATATTTGATTTATCGATCTTTTATCTAAGGATTCGACCTATAAACAATGTATTAAGATTTATACTTTTATATAAAAAAAATGTTTTCCACCCCCTTTTTTTTGGTTTTCAAACTTTTTTTTTTATAAAATAGGCAATAGAAATACGAGAAGGGATTTTACCTAAATCCAATATTTTTTCCCCTACAAAATATTTCAGTATTAGCTAAAAACACACCAATTTGTTGTTTCGCTCTATGAAAAGCAAATAAGGTATTTGCCATTAGACTTATTGTGCTGAACGGTTAATAAAAAAAGTTGCTAGGGTATGCCATACTCTTAAGCTCACTTTGATTGCCAATAACTTGTAATTTTTTTGAGATATCGACAACATATACGGTTCGATTCAGGTACTAATGGTATCGATTCGGCATAACACGTCTTAACTTATTTGACAGAACTAACCTTATTTTAAGCGTCCTGTCTTTTTCTTTCTCTATCGAAAAGACAAGGACAGAGCGCTTAAATTAAGTTTAGTCCTGTCAAATAAGTTAAGATGTGCTTCACCGAATCGGTATCATTGTGTCTTTAGCATTAGGGTACCCAATTTATACAAGGTGAATTTTATTTATATGGCCAAATTCGTACTGAAGACTCGGTAAGTGGTGAGGACCGAGGTTCAATGACCCTTTTTGTGAAAAGCGCAAAATAAAATGTAGGCATACTATACTAATTGCCCCGGAGTTGTTCGTAAATTAGAATAGGGGTACAAATTTTATTTTGCGTTTTTGAAAAAAAGCGTCATTGAATCTTGTTCCTGATCACTTACCGAGTCTCCAGTATGAATTAGGCTATATAATTAGAAGTCACCTTATCTTTTTCTAGATTTGGAGTCAGATATTATTATTTAAGAGCGGATTCGCAGCCGAAATGTGAAAAACCCAAAAAATTTGAAATTCTAATTCACAGAAGCCAATGGAAACTTTGCGATGGCAGCATACACAATATACAGGTAATAAGGTTTTGTTGAATAACTATTGAGTGAATTTTGAATTTAAGTGTCAAAAGGCGAGTTTTTCACACTCTAGCTGCGAAACCGCTCTTAATACTTACACATTAGATATAAGCTTGGTCATTGTCGCGCCAAAAGCGTCAATAAGACCAATTTCGACTAATTTGACAGCTGGATGACAGATAAGTAAACAGACAGAGACAGACCACTTTTTTCATAAGCATCACAATCAGTATAATGTCTAAAATTCTTAAGTGACGTCACATCTGACAATTCTATAAAAAATCATAAAAAAATAATGGTTAATTTATATACCACAATAATTAAATTTATGTCCTAAAATTACGTAAATTCTCTGAAAAAAAAATCCTTTTAAAATTAAGCCGTTGGAAAACCTTTTGAAAATTATATAGTTTAAGAATGGTCGTACGTCATACGTTTTACCCTACAACTATATAGACGAAGCAGTTATATGCATGAAGTGATGACTTTTAATTGGTCTCACCATGGACGAGCAAATTTATCCATGGTCTTACTCAGTAATGTATAGAAATTACGTTTAAGTTACAATAGAAGTTTCAAGCTACAGTAACAATATTTTTAGGGTTCCGTACCCAAAGGGTAACCAACGGGACCCTATTACTAAGACTCCGCTGTCCGTCTGTCTGTCCGTCCGTCTGTCCGTCTGTCACCAGACTGTATCTCATGAACCGTGATAGTTAGATAGTTGAAATTTTCACAGATGATGTACTTCTGTTGCCGCTATAACAACAAATACTAAAAAACAGAATAAAATGAATATTTAAGGGGGCTCCCATACAACAGACATGGTTTTTTTGCCGTTTTTATAGATAATGGTACGGAACCCTTGGTGCGCGAGTCCGACTCGCACTTGGCTGGTTTTTTCCTTATTTATGTAGCTGAAACATTAACAATAAAATCACTTTTACCCTTTATCACGATGAGCGTGTTTCATACAAACAGAGTTCGATCATATTTTGGACAATAACTTATCAAACTCGATGACATTTTGTAAACAGGATATAGATTATATCTAGGATTGTGGTTAGTCAGTTTTATGTTTCATATACATTAAATTATTTAACAGGAAACCACTGAGCGGTGCAGGAAGCCACAGAGGAAGAATTAGGAAGGAGGAACATTGATGTAATATTGATCTGAGAGGAGGAAGAATAGTTTTTGTCGATATTTGTACCGACACAGGTCGACTCAAAGTCGTTGCAGCTACCTGCCCTTTAAAAAATCAACTCCATATCTCCAATAAATGTTGAATAAACACTGAACAGGTGGCTTGTGCAGGTGGTAGAGCTGATGCCGGGCTCGACTGTGGAGGTACCACCATCTTGCTTGGAAACCCCCTCGAAGTAATTCGGGGGAGAGTAAAAGGACAGCTCACAGGCAAAAAACCAGGAGGCCCACCATGCCTGGGACCGATGGATGGCGGTATCCATCCCTAATAGCCGGGCCTTATATGGAACAGACTAGTGACGGGCAGCGGCGTCACTGGTGCGAAAGTTCCGGCACCGCGATCACAAACACGCCTCCCCAGCGTGTGTGAGTATGGGTAATTCTTCCAGGATGACCGCCGGGAGTGCCAAAGTCCTGGAAAGGCTTATGTCCGCAGTGGACGAACTATATAGGCTGATGGATGGATGGATGGATGGATGGAAACACTGAACTAGTGAACTAGTAATAAACTTGCGCGGCATAGCAAGTACTCTTTTTTCATTTCGGTTACGAATAGAGCCTTCCGAAAAGTACGAGTCCGAGCGCAGGGCTCTGGCGATGACAGTGCCGCGGCGGCGTCATTCAGTGCGCTCGGACTATAAAGTATAGATATTCTATCTCACGAAGTCCATTTGGCATTTGGCTAATAATGTACAGTTAAGGCGAATGGATACACCAACTGCAATTTGGACCTGTCTTTGAAAGCCTACTCCTCCCACACGGGTGGTCCAAAAACTTTCATAAAAATGTATGATAGGCATTATAGAGTCAAAAATAAATTTTAAGTTTCATAAACTGTTTTTCTATTGTAAGTTTTGACAAAAAAATCGAAAGTCATCGAAAGTTTCACATGATTAACACAAGAATTCTCTTATTCCTTCCAAACGCCTAAAGCAATTTTAATTATTATTTCACCAAATTATAGAAAATTTTTAGATCTAAAAAATTTAAGTTCAAAATTTTTTATCCGTTCATGGCGTCCATGTGAAAAGTATTATTTTCTCCTATTTTGCGCTAGCCGGAGACGCAATAGTTGTCGTAACAGCCACTTTTCAAGGCACGCTGAAATGGATATTATTTCAATGTCGTTTCCGTTGATATTTGTACCGACACACATCGAGTTGCTTATTTAGCGTGGTCATACACCATAAACACGTTTTGCGGCGCTCGCTCCCGTACTCGCACTATTACAATACAACCATAGCCAAACAAATAGACTTCGTGAGTTAGAATATCTGTGTCAGAAGGACCAAAGAATCCAACTGTACTTTACAAGGCCAGTGACCACCCAGGGTTGATGTACGAAGAATCCTTACAAGCTAAACTACGAGCAATGTCATTGTTTGCACTAGAAAATACAAGAAACCTTGAATATGTGGCCTCCTTAGAGCATAATACCCACGTCTGGTACGTTGGCAGTTTGGTACAAATGTATACTGTACATGTACACTCATTAATGTACCTATTAATTATTCTTGAAACGATGAGTTGCTTGAAAAAACTTACGTAAGGTGTCGATTTGGTGCAACACAACTTAACTTATTTGACAGGACTAACCTTATTTTGAGCGTTCTGTCTTTGTATTTTCGATACAGAAAGAAAAAGGCAGAACGCTCAAATTAAATTTAGTCCTGTCAAATTGCGTATGAAATTGCGTTTTGATTACAATTACTAGGAAAATGACGAAAAATCTGGTATAAAATAGAAACAAGGGTTTAAAATATTAGGTTATTTAATGTTCTCAATTTTAACAAATAAAGGTACAAGTGTGCTCAAAGGCGGACTTAGGCTTACTCCAAAGCTGTTTGTCCTGTAACTTCATAATAATATTTACAATTAAAATAACTATATCACAATAGCTTAACCTAAGGACTATTCTTTGCTTTTAGTCAATGTTAGTTTCTTCGTGTGTTGTGACAACAGTAAATTGAATGAAAGGAAAAAAAAACCGGCCAAGTGCGAGTCAGACTCGCGTGCCTAGGATTCCGTATTGTGGATGATAAATTTTATTTTGTCATTTTTATTTAGTGAATTTCTCGACCGCTTTATTTTTCCTGTAATCTTTACGTAAACACGTATTACCATGAATTATTTCATATTTTTTGGTCCACCAGTTTTGGAGATAAGGAGGGGGGGGGTGACGTACGTTTTTTTATAGTTTTTCAAGGATTTCTTGAAATAGATTCAATTAAATATAGCCAAACTATATATTTTTAATACCTAAATATAGTTTTAGTTTCACTGTAATTGTCCAGTTATGATCTATAATCGTAATTTTTTTATGTTTTTCGGCCTTCCAGTTTCGGAGATAAGGAGGGAGGGACATAGATATTTTTGTGGTTTTTAAATATTTCTCCAAATCAGTGCCAGTAAATAAAGTAAATGTATATATTTTTACAATTAACTTTTTAATATCTACAATTTGATACCCATATTGTATCTTTAGGATAATATTTTTTATTTTTCTCATTTTTGTTTTGGATATATTTTGAACAATTTAAAATTTTTCATATTCTTTTACACCGTGATATGTGGGCAATTTAATGCTCTTTTTGTGATAAATTTCATGTCTTTTTCTTTAATGAGGCTGTGACATACGGACGGACAGACGGAAAACGGAGTTTCACCATAAAGGTTCCTTTTGTCCCTTTTAGGTACTACGGAATCCTAAAAACCAAGTACAAAAGTAAGTATATAAGATTATATGTGATTTGTAGTGTACTACAGGGAACTACAAATGGCAGGATATGATAAACAGAACCGACTCCAAATAGAAAATAGTGAAGGGTATGCTGATTGGTTTCTGCTTGTGGTGCGACAACAGTAAACTGAATGTAAGGAAAATAACACAGTACAAAACTAAGACTTGGAAGTTATCGCTACTTTGACTCCCAAATCATATAGATAGCAGTATATCTATAGTAAATAAATAAAGTATATATCTATAGTAAGTAAAAAGAGCTTGTATGGAGACCGAAGAAATGCCGACCCACGTGACGATAGACTGCGTAGGCGTCAGCACACAACGGGCTAAGATCCTCGGTGAACCGGGGACGCTTCGCCAATCCTGTGGCGACCTAGGTCGCCTCTTGGGATTCTGGCGAGAGTTGGGCTGGCTGGAATAGCCGGCTCCACACTTTCCACGCACAAAGGTCCAAGTAAGAGACTAGGTGCGGAGACCGAGCCCACCAAGAAGAAGAAGAAGAAGAATCTATAGTAAATCTTATATTTACTACTTGGTAAAAGAATATAAACTACGCAAGGAGCAATTGCGAAATTAGACTCTGCAAAATACGTGATAGTTACTATGAGATTGGCGTAGCCAGGGTTTTGTATGGGGGGGGGGGGCACGGGGGGCCTAGTAGGGGCCAGTCTAAACTGGTTTTGTTCAAAATTATGGTTAATCAAATAAAACGGAATTTCCATAGGACTCGCAAATCACTTAACACATAAAATATGAAACTTCCTTTAATAACACGTTTATGTTAACAAATTCTATCAATTCCATAAGAGTCAACAGCACCTGACATTGAGCACTTCATTTTGCATCAATTAGAACTGAACTCTATGACTTTTGACTTGCTCGATTCTAAGTCGCTCATGCTTTTGCTTGCTTGGTTAACTCGATTCTTCTGGGGGGGC
This sequence comes from Ypsolopha sequella, assembly GCA_934047225.1. NCBI lineage: Eukaryota > Metazoa > Arthropoda > Insecta > Lepidoptera > Ypsolophidae > Ypsolopha > Ypsolopha sequella. Next base: position 23,059,639 of record OW203984.1, on the reverse strand, counting down.
ACCGGGTTTTCTGGGGGAGGGGGGGGGGGGGTCCGTATGTACTGTGACAATCGTCGCCAGATTATTTGAAGTTAATTTTAAGAGATATCGTTTTAATTTTAAGAAAACTTCGATCAATTACGCATAAAACTCATAAAATTAATCTTAGAATATTTTGTCGAGTTGCTTAAATAAGTACTGTGTACTTCTTCATTGTAAGACCAGGCGTATTTTCCCTCCTTCAAACAAGATTTGTTACGTCACTAGTGTGGCCGATGGTAAAACTCACATTTTTAGCCAATGGCATGCCCAATTGCCCAACCTGGGTACATAAATGATGGCGATTGTCCTGATTGTCGGCACTTGGTGGAACTTATAAAACATCTTTGTTGAAAATTAAACTCTTCTACTTGTCCACAGGTATTAACTTTATTCAACTAAACTCAACCGGTTTCGCTTATAAGCATTCTCAAGGGTTTGAGCTATTACAAAATATTAAAAATGTCTACTGTTTAGATTTCGGTAAAAAATGTAAACAATCTTTAATTTTTAATATTTTGTAATAGCTGAAACCCTTGAGAATGCTTATAAGCGAAACCGGTTGGGTTTAGTTTTATAAAGAGAATATCTGCGGACAAGTAGAAGAGTTTAATTTTCAACAAAGATGATAAATGATGGCGTTCACTAAAGTGGGACTACATTTCTCTAAATTTAGTTTACTGTGTGACAAGTTCTCTTAGGAAAATATAAATAATTACAACATCTTCCATAATGTACACCTCTCCGCTAAAGTTTGCAGATAAATCAATACATATCTAGATTATCTAGTATTTGGTAATTGTTTAAATACAACAATTAAAACTTACCTACCTACCTCACTTTGTTTATAAAAGGTGTCGTAAAACCAGCGGTGTGACGGCGAGGAAAAAAATCACTCACCGTCACCCTGGTGTGACAAGCTGCTGTGACAAGGAGTCAGGCATGCTATTTTAAAACAAAGATTTCAAAAGTTGAGATGAACATTGCATTTTTTTTTAATGTGTTTTGAATGTGAAATGTCACACTTTTGGCTTTATTCGTATTTCTTGAAAATTTTGTGCACTTTAAAAATGCACACGACGGCATATTGAGACCCTTTTCTCGTAAAAAGTAATTAAAGCGTCCAACTATCACTGTGTTCAGATGAGCAATGATTCCAAAGGTGTGAGCGTCACCCGTTTAAAGGTGAAAACATTTTGGTGCTGTCATGCCACGGGAAGGGCTTATCTTTACTTTTGAAATATTTGTTTTAAAACATTAATATAATAAATTGTAAACCAAACTAAGACAGAACTGAGCGGGATGTCATGATTTAACTAAAAAATAATTAAACAGGCAAAACTTAAAATATGTAAAGATTGTTACAAATCCCTAAAAATTACATCACTGAGATGACTATTCATTCAATGAAAACCTTTTTAACGTCGACCTTAAATCATAATCAACGCCTTCGAAAGTGAAGTTTTCCTTTTCTTTCCACCACCAACCTGCGTAGTACAAGATCATACTGAAATAACCTCTTTGTTGGGTGGCACCCATCCCCCGAAAGCTTTTTCAAACTCTTTAGCTACAGCTATAGTAAGATGATCATTACACTTGTTCGCTGCTATCTGGACACCAACTGGCAGGCCTTTCTCCGTAAGTCCTAGAGGACAGGCAGTCACTGGGAGGCCTAAGGCGTTGAAGATGGTGAGGTAACCACAGTTGAGGAAATTGTAGAACACTCGGTAGTGGAGATCAGCTGGCTTGGGGTATGCTGGGAAGAGAAGTACTGCATCTTCTCCAAGGACACTCTGGGAACAAGAAATAAGTTCAACATACCTATTCGCTTTTATACAAATGCAGTTGTATCTTCAGTCAAATAAATTATTGTTACGGCAATGGCGTGTAAAAGATGCTTAGAGCGTCGAGTCAATACTTCTTTATTTACAATAAGTTTTTTACTGAAACTACACAGATGTTGATGTACGAGATAAGTCACGACCAAGGAGCAATTAAGAAGATAAGTTTGTGTATAAATGGAGCCAATGTTACGATCAATGGTGACAGAACGCCACAAAAGAGGGCGATTGCGATTAGTAGCATGTGTTCTGTGTGCTTTGTGATTGGTAGAAAGGCGGAGCCAACCTCCCTCTGCCTTCAACATCGCGCAGTGTCACACACCCTCCGATTAGTATTCTGAAATCAAACTACTAGCTAGACTGAGGAAGAGGTAAAGATGAAAAAAAAAAAAAAAAAAAACATACAGTCGAATTGAGAACCGCCTCCTTTTTGAAGTCGGTTAAAAATAAAAGTGATACTACGCTTACAGACGCGTCTACCTTTTTCCTTGATCCTGACACTAACATGGTTGTTCGAAGGTATATGATAAATGAAAACGTAACAGAAACTACCAAATAGACTTACCTCGAACTCCTTCTTGATTTCCTCAAACATCGCCAGCAGATCCTTATAATAGCTTTTTGGCAAGGCGTCAAAGAACTTCTGCAGCGGACCATATACTACGCATGTGAAGTTGTGATCAGAAACACCAAACATCTTCTTGATCAACGACGGCCAGACAGAGACCCATTGGTCCCTCTTCTCCGGGTGTGTGTAGATGTTCTGAACGTGCCGAATGTTCATCAGGACTCGGACGCTAATTTCCCACATGTGTTCCATGTTCTTTATTTTCAGCTGAAACATTTCATTTTGATGTTAGTCTAAAATATTTTCAGAGCTTATTTTTGTCAGTTCCACGCCTGCAGTTCGGGCACAGTACCAGACGATACAAGAATTTTTACAGGAGAGCAAGTTTGTTTGGTTTTTATTTACAATAAAAATACAAAGACCAGTTTCTTTCAACCCCTTGGAAATTTCGTAAAATTCCTTCTTGTCTGATGTCTACGTCATACAAGAAACTTACATTCCAAATGTCATGTCACTAGGCTTAATGAGAATAAGGCGGTTTTTCACAATCCGGCTGCTAAACCGCTCTTAAATCGACTTCAAAAACACAATTCGCGTAGCTTAATTGAAAAAAGTTTTTTTAGAGAATTTACGCGCTTTTAGATCATAGTTTTCCATATTATGGTATTTAAATTAGTCATTATTTATTTATGATTTTTTAAAGAATTTCCGGATGTTACGTCACATGACTCCTTTTAGGCCTGATACTGAATGCGGACTTTAGCCTTGCTTGTAAAAAAAAAATCTGTCATCCACAGAGTATTATATTGCTAAAAAATCAAACAACAACAACAACGAAACTATGTTGAGTGTTACCAACGTCTGCAAAAAAAAAACCCTAAACTGTACTTTGTCATTCACAAGAGGTGCCTATTAATCACGTAACGTATATTTGGCTGAAATTTAACGCCCTACCATCTCGGTTATTAAATTTTAAAAGGCAAATAAACTAGTAGTTCGCCCCGAACTATGAACTCGCAATTCGATCTTGACCAATTTGGCTCGAACTTAAAAATTCAAATTTCATGACGTTCCGATCAACGATACTCGAGTTATGGTCGGACAAACACACAACAATTCATACATACATACATACATACATAATTATATTTGGTATCTCTCATCTATGATTGTCAATATTAATCCATCACAGAAATTGTTGTCATCAAAAATGATATTTATTTTAATAATGCATTACTTCATAACAAATAAAATTAACCGATCAATCTGGGATTTCGTAGCAAGACAGCAACACTTACTGCGTTCAGTTATATTTATACTGTGACCCAGACATGGACTTCATGTTCTGTTCTGTGACTCTGACAGTAATATTTTTTAACTTGATGGCAAGCGACACATACAGCCTTCAGTCAAATGACGTCACACGAAGGTCAAATGAAAGTTGCAAGCTTTTTCGTAAAAATATTCATCATCATGAGGTTTTTCAGAACAAAAGTTCTAAAATACGGCTTATTAAACCTAAATCTCGAAATGGTTTTCGAATTAACACACCTTAAGATATTTTAATCTATGCGAATTAGCTCAAAATAATGAAATAATATTTTTATGTAAACATGAAATTAACCAACAAAACGAAATCATATCTTATATACAGACCATCAACATTTGAAACTGCACTCGTTAATTCAGGCAAAAAGCTTTAAAAGAAAGGGTCAAGCTAAATTTGCTTTGCGTGACGCGACTTACTTGAATCACAATCACAAGAAGTGATTCAACTAAGTTGCGTCGCGTGCGATTAAACATTGTACTACGGGTACAATATGCCTATGCTATCTTAGACCATTTAACCATTTAAGCTTTGAGTATTGGTTTGATTGGTGTCGGCCATTTTGTTTTTTTTTTCTTTTCTTACACGCAATAGAATTTGACCAAAGTTTTCCCTTTGCTCGTACACCTTTAGCCAGGCTGTCACACTTACACGTATTAGTCCGTATCTTGAAAACTACAAAACCAATTTTGATGAAACTTGCACTGTTCCCTGAGTTGAAGTACATGTAAGCCAATAAAAAAAAGTTGGTTACAATACATATAAAAGTTTCGGAGAAATGCGTGGACAAACAGATTCACTTACAAACATACACACAAACATACATACACCTAAAAATTTTGTATATATTTGTTTGTAAGCCCTAATAGATTATCATGTGAATATATTGCAGTTCCAATAAACATCATACGTGTCGAATATAAAGCTTTTTTTTTTGAAGTTGTTTAAAAATATACTAAAAACTCAGACTCTCAAGAAATGTAGGTACTCACCTCTTTAACTTCAATGTTGTGAGTAGTTTTCATGTACTCTCTAGCTTTATCCATTGCCTTCCTGACATCTGGCCCAATTTTGTTTGTGACGTTGCTGCCATCACCTTCCATGTAGTAGAACTTCAGTTTCGATACATCCACCTGAAAATTGGATAATTAAGATTTTAAAAATTTTAACAGTAAACTGATCTTTACAATAATCTATAGCTTTTATCTCTACATGTATAATCTTTTTCTCTTTTTTCTCTATCAGTAAATAAAGAAAATTTAAGTGCCAGTTTGTGATTTTGAAATAGTTTGGGTTCAAATCTGTGATTTGGTCTATCTAGCTCAAAACGTGTAGAATTTAAGGATCTATGTTCAATCAACAACTTTAGCTATGCACTTATAATATAGGATTACAATATGTACATTTTTTTTTATAAAATACCGTTTAGGGGCCTTTTTATTTTTTTATATATGTTATATTCCACATAAATATAAATACTTAAAACCATTTAATTAAGTATTTATATTTATGTGGACTATAACATATATAAAAAATAATATAGGATTGAGATAGAACATTATACAGGGTAGATGCTAGTGATTGTTGGCACTTGGTGGAATTTATAAAACATTGTTTTAGAAAAACACTTGTACTTATCCACATATTACATATAACTTTATTATGCCCGACCGGTTTCGCTGTAAAGCATTTTCTAGGGCCTTTTACACATCCTAACTAACAAATAAATAATATACACTACAACCATGTCTAAAAAATTTAGAAATTTAGACATGGTTAAAAATTTAGACATGGTTGTAGTGTATATTATTTATTTGTTAGTTAGGATGTGTAAAAGGCCCTAGAAAATGCTTTACAGCGAAACCGGTCGGGCATAATAAACTTATATGTAATATGTGGATAAGTACAAGTGTTTTTCTAAAACAACATTATACAGGCTGTTAAGATGAAGTTGCGGAAGCCGGAAACTGGCGATAATACTCGTCTACACAAACAAAATTTCGTGAAAAAAAATCGAGAAATCAGGAAAAAAAATCAGCTGTTTCATACATTTATATTCGGGTAGCTATGTAACTTTTCTACGGAACCCCTGATTTATTTTTCACGATTCGAGAATTTGTTCCATAGTAAAATATGTTCGTACAACCCGTCGGAAATATCTCTGCACCCGAAACCCCCCACCCGCAAGGTCTTTTTTTTTCGCAATTCGAGAATTTGTTCCATAGTAAAAATTGTTCGTACAACCCGTCGGAAATATCTCTGCACCTGAAACCCCCACCCGCAAGGTCTTTTTTTTTCGCGATTCGAGAATTTGTTCCATAGTAAAAATTGTTCGTACAACCCGTCGGAAATATCTCTGCACCTGAAACCCCCACCCGCAAGGTCTTTTTTTTTCGCGATTCGAGAATTTGTTCCATAGTAAAAATTGTTCGTACAACCCGTTGGAAATATCTCTGCACCCGAAACCCCCCACCCGCAAGGTATCTACCTACGTTTGCGGGTGAACTGAGGTGCAGAGATATTTCCGACGGGTTGTACGAACAATTTTTACTATGGAACAAATTCTCGAATCGCGAAAAAAAAAAAAGACCTTGCGGGTGGGGGGTTTCGGGTGCAGAGATATTTCCGACGGGTTGTATGGACGTATACTATCGCCAGTTTCCGACTTCGGCAACTTCATCTTAACAACCTGTATATTCCAATACGTATATTAAAAAATAGAGGAAAAGAAAGAAAGAGTGAAGCCTGTGTATAGTATACAATACATGGCGGATTAGTGGTGGTCCGTGGTCTGATGGTGTCAAGCCGAGGTTTTTCCTTATAAAAGTAAATGTGAGAGTAAGTCAAAGAGTATATGGATGAGAAAAAGAGATTACGAGGGTAGATGACTTTAGAAGGTTAATAGGCGATTCTCATACAAGATATATAATAAGTATAAGGCTGAAAAAAATTGCAAAAGGATGACAAAAGAGAAGGGGTAAGGTCGTATAGGAAGATACTGTTAGATCATCCATCGGCCTAGTTCGTCCACTGCTAGACATAAGCCTTTCCAGGACTTTGCCACTCCCGCCGGTCATCCTGGATGAATTGCCCATACTCACACACGCTGGGCAGGCGGGTTGGTGAGCGCGGTGCCGGAATAGTAGTTAGGAATAGTTAGACATAAGTAAATACCCGGAATTATATAAGTGCTTCGCCAGCAAACTGTTTTGCAGTTTGGCGATCTTAGCAAAATTTTATAAAATGTATTATTGTAAAAAAAAATTAAAAAAAAAATTATAAAAAAAAATCGCACCAGTGACGCCGCTGCCCGTCACCAATCTGTTTCATATAGGGCCCGGCTATTAGGGATGGATATACCGCCATCCATCGGTCCCAGGCATGGTGGGCTTCCTGGTTTTTTGCCTGTGCTCTCGAAGAGGTCTCCAAGTAAGGGTGGTACCTCCACAGTCGAGTCCTATGGGCTGTTACATCCTTACAAAATATATAAGCCCACCTGAACCACTGAACTAAGATAGTTCGATGACGCGAACAAGATCGTGGGCAAAAGCAAGTCAATTATTACTTCAGTCGTTTGTGTGTATACTCGCATATGACGTCAAGATCACTAAATTGATTTTGATACGGTTTTCATTTACAGCTAGGAGGTTTCCGAAGATAAGTTCTACCAACTCGATGTTATTGCACCGTGAATTTATAGAGCCATAGACTAAGCATTACTATGTATAGACCAGCAGTTCCCATAGATCAGTTTGTAGCCACAAAAAAGGTGTAAAATTCTAACGACATCTAGATGGCGTTGCTAAATCCTCTAACGAACACGATGCTGATTGGTGACGCTAGTGGCACAGCGATGTCATAAAAATAATTCCCACTTCGATAGTAGATGGCGCTGAAATATTCACTGTTGGTGTTGCCAATTTAGCGCCATCTAGTTTTCCTAAGAATAGCTATTACAGCCACATGTTTACTTGGTAACCATGACAGGTAACTTGCAGTCAATTAAACAAATTATGCTTATTTGCAACACTTTGCGACACCTAGTGTTGTCGTAAAAAATTTGCTACGCCTTGTTGTATGGAAGTTGTTGGTCTATACGTTATATATAATACTTAGTCTATGATAGAGCTAAGCTGTAGCTATTTAATGAAAGAAGTCTGAGGGCAGAGATGTTAGAGGAGCGTTGGGCGGTGCGGAAGTAAGAGTTGAACGGGTTGGGTTGGTAGTAGATGTTCCCTTCGTACCGCAGGCGATTATTCATAGTGTTACAAGTAGGTAGATAGATTATGTAAACTTACAGGTTTATCTAAAGGAACTTCAGGGGCACTATCCTGCTTCAAAACCTTTAGAAGAAGCGTCAGGTCCTCAGCATACCGTGTGATAGGGCCCAATGCAAAGTATTCCTCGAACTCGGGATCAAGGCAATCTGGTACGTGACCTAGTGACAAATAAGATTTTACTTACAACTCTTATTACAGGTAAAAACTTTGGGACGATTCTTCCGATTTGGAATGATAAGATAAAGTATTATAATGCTCAACTATAGCTTTCCAGCTATTCCAGCAGCTGATAACACGAATATACAAAAACTGATTTTATTATCTTGAAAATAATTAGATTTCTCATAGTAGTGAATTCAGGTTAAAATTTAGCTTGAACTGGCGTCTGTATGTATTATTAACTACCTATTAATAGTAACTGTAATTATTAAAATTTAGTTCACCGCCTTTACATCAGTCTATTCTTAAATCCGAGAGATTGTCTGGAAGAGATCGCTATAAGCGATATGCCAGATGTTTGTGTATTGTTATTTTAATATATTTGTTTCCTTTTCTGTGGTGTGAAAGTTATATTGTATTGAAAGGTATGCATTAACATTATACCATTGCAGTAAAGAAACGCAGAAAGAAAAGTAAATCTGGATGTGAGGAGCTCTGATCCCGGTTCAGAGCTCCTCACATCCAGATTTACTTTTCTTTCTGCGTTTCTATACTGCAATGATATAATGTTAATTGATATCTCTTTGCGATAGATAAATTGCCAAGTGTTCAAACATAGATTTCTGTCATAGAAAGGCATGCACATATTGCACATAGTGCAATATTTCTAAACATTGTTCTTAGCTTAGAGTTATTTTTAGGCTTTTTTTCTTGAATTAAAACACTTGTACTGTAGTTTCACTTTATTTTTGTTAACTCCCAACCGGTTTCGGATTTTACTCCATTTTCAAGGGAAGATCTTAATTAAAAATATTTCACATGATTCCAGGCACTAGCTCTGAGCAACGTAAACAATGCTCAGAGCTAGTGCCTGGAATCATGTGAAATATTTTTAATTAAGATCTTCCCTTGAAAATGGAGTAAAATCCGAAACCGGTTGGGAGTTAACAAAAATAAAGTGAAACTACAGTACAAGTGTTTTAATTCAAGATGTGTTTCAAGTTTCACCAAGTGCCGACAATCGCAAGTATAATTTTTTTTTATTTTTAGGCATTATCATTCGAACAATAAATGAAACAAAATTATACTGGTCATGCGAGGTTTCGTAAACCGCTATTATATTCCTTGAACGATCTGTCATTATACGTAGTAAGTATAAGTGGTACAGCTAACAAAACAGGTTTTGCTCCAAGTTGCATCACAATTGACTTGGATGGTATTTGTTAACAGAATGCAATGTCGATGTAATAAGATAATAATAATATTTAATCTTGTAAATGATCCATGACTAGTACCCAATAAATATTATATAACAACTTCACTCTTGATCTTACGTATTACGAAGAGACAAAGGCTTGTTCGGGGGAAAATACCTTCAACAGACAAAAGTCTTGGAGTGGGCTTGTGTCCAAAGATGCCAGTGAACATGGGTGGGAGACGTAGAGATCCAGCGATGTCTGATCCAACGCCTATGATGGAAGCTGCTGATGATACGAGAGCCGCCTGAATCGAAGGAAAACATGTTGGTTAGACTGGTTAGTTGGGAGGGACGGAGCTGTATCAACAACATTTATAAAAGCTATAATCAGTTTTTGCTTAAATTCACAGAAATACGAGTATAAGATGAAATTAATCTATGCAGCCAAATAAATTTTCTAAACGCTTGTTGTTTTGCCATTTGACGAATCTTCGTCAAATAGTAGAATTCGGCATTTTCTAATTTGCCTTTAAAGAGATACAATGGTCTGCCAGTCATCCCGCGACCATACCACGTAGCACAATGTTTAATCGTGCGCGACGCGACTTAGTTGAATCACAGGTGCGAGGAGCGTGACAATATATGTTTAATCGCAAAAACATCGTGTCACGCTCCTCGCACACATGATTTAACTTAGTCGTGTCGCGCGTGTTAGAATAACCATATTTATTATGTAAAGTTGTAATAGTTTTATAAATATACAGGCTGGAAAAAATTTAAGGGCCCTGGAGGGGAACTACCTTAAATCATTTAGTTAGCTCATTTTACTGAAAGGAAACATTCCTTTATTTTTTAAAAGAAACAAAACTGCATTCAAAGATCTTCTAAAATTCGCTTGTCTTACCCGGGAATCGAACCAACCAAAAATAAAAAAAATTTAAATAGCGATATTTTATTGTACGAATCGGTAGGATTATTGTTTAGGATAAAATTTGTCTAATAAACATTTGGTCTTTGAAATAAAAAAAAGTAAAAACTAATATGTATTTTATTTTATTTAAGCTTCTAATAAATCCAATTGTTCTTGATACGTCATTATTACACAATGACAGCACGGAATGAAAGCAAAACAAAACAAAATTTGAAATTCAAACGAATAGTTTTATCGATTTTAAAAATGTTGAAAGTTATCGTTCGAATCTGGGGGCACGGCAGTGCCCCCGCAAAGTCTCGCAGAAAGAACGCGGAACGGCCGTACCATCCTTTTCTCGAAGCAACTCACGGCACTTTCCACCCCCCTGTATCTTCGTTGTGGGTGAAGATAGAAGTCTGAAATTTCAGGAACCAAGAGTACTTACTGATCCTACTTCTGACCCCAAATTACAACTTTGTACCTATATTCGATTACGAAATATCTCAAGTCAAAGTTCCCTTATTTTGTCACTGACTGACTGACACATCATCAAAAGTCTAAAGGTGTTCTAGCAGGCCTACAAACTTGAAATTTTGCATGCGGTTAGTGTTAAGTGTACATTGCAACAAAAAAATATAAAAATGTAATTTGCGGTTGGTAATTTAATATTTCCATACAAAGTCTATACAAAATGTATGTTTCCAGCTGCATCTATAAATTTGTATGACACTAGATGACGTTGGTGGTATGCTGCTTTGCATTAAAGACGCCTAAAACGAAAAATTCTACGTTAAAGTTAAAGTGCGAAAACTAAAAAATAAAACCGGTAAAGTGCGAACCTGACTCGTGCATAAAGAGTTCCGTACCCGTACACAATACGGGTACGGAATCCTAAAGGTAAATAACAACAATAAAGATGCCATAGCAACATTAAGGCGACAAAATACAAAGCGATAAAACGGTAGCGCCTGACAAACAATTCGGTACCTTTTTAGTACGGAACCCAAATTTTCATTATTTTACTTTAAAGTATTTACTACAGACTGCCCAAAGTTTAAACTTTTACTTGTATGTTGTATTACCGTTCTAAAGATAGAGCCTTTGTTATAATAATCTGTTCCTTGGGTAAGGCACCCTAAAAAGGGTGGTTTATAATGTTCCACACATTCACAATATTAGTCTATTTAAGAAGAAAATGTCAACATTTCGTAATTAAGTCACTAAAAAAACGGTAGTTTGCGAATCCGACTCGCGCATAAAGGGTTCCGTACCCCTACACAATACGGGTATGGAACCCTAAAAGTAAATTGCAACAACATAATAATAATAATAATAATAATAAACACTTTATTGCACACAAAACACAGATAAATACAGATTTAAGAGAAATACAGGGCAAAGGCGGACTTATTTCAGAAAGAAATTTCTTCCAGTCAACCATAAATGACAGAGATGAAGAAACATTTTACATTGGCTTATTGAAATTTAAAATGAGTGCATAATGAGTGATATAAATATGTATGTAACTATAATAAATATGATAGTCAACATACACTAGATGCCATAGCACCATCAAGGCGACAAAAAACAAAGCGATAAAACGGTAGCACCTGACAAACAATTCGGTACCTTTTTAGGAAGGAACCCTAATTTTTATTATTTCTTATTTTACTTTAAAGTAGTAAATTTTCAACTTGTATGTATAACCGTTCTAACGATAGAGCCTTTGTTATAATAATTTATGCTTTGGGTAAGGAACCCTAAAACACATTTAGTCTATTTAAGAAGATAAATATCAACATTTCGTAATTAAGTCGCTATTAAACCGGCTAAGTGCAAGTCAGACTCGCTCACGAAGGGTTCCGTACTACCATCACACAATATGGGTACGAAACCCCAAATCATTATGGTAAATACCAACAATAAAGGTGACATAGCAACATCAAGGCGACAAAAAACAAGGCGCTAAAATGGTAGCGCCTGACAAACAAATCAGCACCTTTTGAATACGGAACTCTAATATTTATATGCCCAAAATTGTTGTTTTATAAAGATAGAGCTGAAACAAATAACATCGAATAATTGGACCCCCCTTGGATTTCCATTTATTGAACTTTTTATGCTGTGATAGGAGCCATATTATTATTTGCCGTGATAGAGGACCATGTAACATATATTATGTGAAAATATTTACGCGCTACCTATAACGGCTGAAGCTGTAGACCCATGTGATAGATGGATAGACAGCGGAGGATTAGTAATAGGGTCACGGAACCTAATGATACGGAACCCTAAAAATCAAGGTAAAAGGTTATTTATCAAGTAAAGCTGTAAATATATTAAAGGAAAAATAAAGCGGCTAATGTTGTTTTATTTGTGTATGCATCCTCTATGATGTAGGTATATTAAAATGTCTATGTACTCGTGTGTCATTCAAAAAAGACCAGGTTTAGCTCATTATTCTGAGAGGTTTAGACATAAAAATGTACTCTGTGGTTTAGACTGACAAGCCTGCCTTTCACTTCATGGTCAAAAGAAATTTTAACCTGCCTGTTATGCGAACATTGAGTCGTCATATGACATTAGGTGTGCGGTAGTCGAGTATATGGTAGCGCATTGGGATGAAATGCAACTTTATACGTGTGACGAGCGTGGAGACACATGTACTCGACAGCAATGATGAAAACTACCACCTACGGTTCCGTATCCGAACTTATGGCAGCCACCGCTTTGTATCCATTTACGTTCGAGGTTTACGAAAATGGCCGTTTGAGAGGATCATTCGGTGGCGATCCTGGGATGCCAGTGAAACGTTTACGATTCTCTGGTAGTTTCTTAGGTGGTCATTATGAAATACTCCTTCCCGATACTAGTTTCTCAGGAGTATGTCCTAATGATCAGTTAAAGGGAGTGGGTTTTAAGAAAATCCGCAGCTGACGTGCAAGAAATATTACCCGAGAAGAAAAAAAGGAGGACTACCTACAAAAAGAAATGAGATCCCATCAAAAACATAAAATGTACAAAAATGGCAAGTCTCGCAACGCAATCCTTCCACCGTAAAAAGCTGTGAGATCTTATGTAAAGCCAAGTCTGCTATTTTAGTTTTTATGGAAGCACCTTTTCATTTAAGTTAGTATGGGAGCACCTATTTAACAAATTTATCATTAATTGTTTCCTATTTAGTTACCTACCAACATAAAATGACTGTATTAATATTTCCTAATAAAATATGGTGACTTTGCAATCGCAGAGCACAAATAAAGCACTGATGCGTAGAAATATCTTCTCAAATCGCTAATAAATTGGTATTAGGTAGCTGATATGTTGTATATGTTGCTGTGCGATTGCGAAGTCACTATATTTTATTAGGAAATAAAGATGACTTATATTAATACAGTCACTTAATGTTGGTAGGTAACTAAATAGGAAACAATTAATGATAAATTTGTTAAATAGGTGCTCCCATACTAACTTAAATGAAAAGGTGCTTCCATAAAAACTAAAATAGCAGACTTGGCTTTACATAAGATCTCACAGCTTTTTACGGTGGAAGGATTGCGTTGCGAGACTTGCCATTTTTGTACATTTTATGTTTTTGATGGGATTTAAAATTTTTTGTCCGCGTTGCAAAAAAAAAAAAGAGTTCTCTTTTTAAACTTTTCATCAGTGCGCCTAGTGCAAGAAGGAATTGTGCTGTGCATAGATTTATTATTACCATTTAAAGATTTTCTCATCAAAGTCTTAACGTTTGCAAGCTTGTACTTCATACGATGTCTTTGGATGTTAGAGAGATAAGAAAATTAAATTTACTTGTTACAAGTGGACAGTACTATGTATTGTTAATAAAGAACTTGTAATAAATGTTCAATTCCATGGGTATCTCGTACAACAGATGAGTGTAAGACCAAATGTTTATTAGACAACTTTTATCCTGAACAATAATACTACCGATTCGTATAATAAAATAGCGAAGGTTTATTTTTTTAATTTTTAGTTGGTTCGATTCCCGGGTGAGACAAGCAAATTTTAGAAGATCTTTGAATGCAGTTTTGTTTCTTTTAAAAAATAAAGGAATGTTTTCTTTCAGTCAAATGAGCTAACTAAAGAATTTAAGGTAGTTCCCCTCCAGGGCCCTTGAATTTTTTCCACCCTGTATACCTTTAAAAATAATAAATTTTACGGTGTTAGTTTTCAGCAAGCAAACATTTATTTGAGTTGAAGTAGTTACAAAACAAAGACGAAAGTGTCTAGCCTGCCACTAGCGGCCGTTTAGCAAAATAATTTATTCTGCCGCTAGCGAAAATAATTATTCTAACACAAGTTTATGATTATTGAAATGTAAATATATGCCTTACTGCGCCCATTCGATTAGTCTTGCTAAGAAGAAGGGCAAGACCGACTCAGCACACTCCGACTCTATACAGTCTTTTGGCTTCTACCCCTAGAGTGTATATAAAAAGCCGAAGGTGCGAAGGGAGGGCAGCCCTCGCCCGCCATAACAACGGCCAGGTGCCTGACCTTTGTTACGCAAGGGCGAAGGGGCTGCACTTCCCGCAGCGCCGTAGCCAATGCAGAAATGAATTTGTGTCATAAAAATACTTAGTATAGCTACTGGTGGCCGTTAGGCGTTGACGTTAGGCGGTACATTTCAATAATCATAAACTTGTGGTAGAATAATTATTTTTGTTATTCTGCCGCTAGTGGCAGAATATATTATTTTGCTAAACGGCCGCTGGTGGCAGGCTAGACACTTCCAACAAAGACGTTGTGTGGAAGTTAAAATAGCTTCTTTTAAATACAAATAAAATTAAAATAATTATCTTACCATTACTGTTCTTACACCATACATTATGATATGAATTGTTATGTGTAAATATTATAAACAATGATTAATTTCATTAAGTTAAAAAATAAAGAAGTGTCATGAGTCATGTTTTACATGGAAGTAATATCACTGGTGATTAAATGTAATTCAGTCTTCAGAGTGATACACACTTGCTTTTAAAACAATTATCGAACGGATTAGATATGTACGATGTTTCATGGTCGTACTCGTATTATTAATCTACAAAATGTCATAGTGCGGTATAAAGAGAAAACTGCCGGAATAATAAAACATGAGTATACTATTGGATAATTTACATGTTTGTTTGCCTTTGACATCCCACTGATCTAATAACGTATTTGTACAATATTTTAAGTGGATGTAAATACAAATAATTGAATATAGGTTCGATTCCTATTTTATTGTATGGCATAGCAAACATCACACATAATGACTAATCATTAGTCATTATGTGTGATGTTTGCTATGCCATAGTCACTAATGGTCTTTATTCTTAAAAGCTGTGGAAAAAGAGTAGTAAACACAGATTCTATTATGAAAGGTTCGACTCCTGACATAATATCAAATAATAAATATTATCTAAAATAAGAAATATAACACAGATTCTATTAAACACTGTGCTACGAGTGCTGGGTAGATGTAACTCTGTCGAAAATTCGGGAAAATATAAAAACCAAACACGGTGAGTCCCGTACTCCTAATAATGTTTATAATGAAGCCAATTCTGAAGGATTTAATTTTAGTTTTAGTTACAACATTTTCTTCATTGTAAAATAGTTCATTTGTGTTGAGAATAGAAGCTAAATTACTTTAGCAAAATTTCAATTTTGACAGCACTAAAACTAAAATGATAGCCTTCAGAATCGGCTTTAGTGACCGTGTAAATTTAAAATCATCTATATCTACGTTATTTTTACATCTTTACCTCTCCACCAGAAGAGCCTCCGGTGGTTCTCTTCTGATCATAAGGGTTCATGGTCAGCCCAGTGACATTATTGTACGTCTCCCAGTTCATGCAGAGTTGAGGGGTGTTGGTGACAGCTATGGGGATGGCACCAGCCGCTCTTGCCAACCTGATGATGGCGGCGTCTTTCTTCGCGGGGTTTCTGAATGGTTTTACAGTACCGCAATCGTTGCTCATTCCTGGAAATTCCAAAATAATAAATCTCACAAAGTTTTATCCCGTGCGGTGGGTGCGCTAAGTATGTATTTTTAATGGTATGGTTTGTTTGTTCTTCTGTGAAAATTGGGGAAATGGTGTCCTCCCGAATATATTTTTTAAATTCATCCCAAGATGTCGGATTGCTGCCGAATACCTTAATTATATTTATTATCATCCCTTTATGCAAAAGTCAATCGGAAATAGATCGAGACTCCAAACAAGCCAAATAATATAACATCATCTCTATTGAAAATTAATTTCGAGTAATTTTTAGTCGAAAAATAACTTAACTCCCGGATAAGAGGACTTGTGATTATTCCTTCAACACTGGTTGAGCTGTGGGCGAAAAACTAGTTTACCTATATACGAGTATCTAACTTACAGTGGTTACAAATCTTATAAAAAGAAGAAAAAATAAAGAGTTGTACTCATAATTAATTATTTAAAACGGATAGACTTACATAAACTATCTCGCGATAGTATACGCTATTTTAGAATTTTCATTATTTTAGTATATAAATTAACTATTATGTTTTCATAATTTTTTTAGAGAATATTCCGATATGACATATGATGCGCATATGACATATGGTAATAACAGACAAATATGTGATTGTGACTGGTTTCGAATTGTTTTCGCCTGAAGATGTCGATTAAATCGATGAAACCGGTAGCGTAATCGCGCTTAAATATATAAGTGAAACTTAGTTCACGTATTTTTCAATTTTCTATCATTATAATTATTTGTTTACCTTCAACAGCAATACTCTCTTTTACAGTCATAGGAACTCCCAACAACGGATACTCCTTGGCCAAGTCTTCAGCATTTCTGTCAGTTGAAGCAATCATCTTGTCGATACTCCTTGCTTCCCTCAGTGCCACTTCATATCTGGGCTCGACTATAGCATTCAGATACGGGTTCACTTCTTTACATCTCTCTATGTAAGCCGCAACTACTTCTTCTGAGGTCACCTGCAATTTTAAAATGAAAAAAAAAAAAATAGACACTTTTAGAACTTGCATATCTACTTCAGTAAATAATGTATTATTTTGATAAAATAGTATATTATTTTTGGAATCTTTTTCTAGGGATATGTTTGACAGAAACGCGATTGGAGAAATTCGGCTCGATACAAATATTTTTTGAAATGAGGTCTTTTTCGACATCAATTCTCCTGGTTTGACAATTTGGAATTACATATGGACTGCAATTATATTTTACTATGTGGGTTTTAACAGTATCTAGGACCTGGTTAAACGAAATTTTGATAGCAACTTTAGTACATTTTATATTAATAAAAAAACAATTTTTTCGCTTATGGGGTAACAGGGACGCTAAAACTTTTACATATCGCCTTAAGGTTCCGTTCCCGAAGGGTGCCAAACGGGACTCTATTACGAAGCCTCCGCTATCTGTCTGTCTGTTTGTCCGTCCATCCGTCTGTCACAGGGGTCTATAGATTCAGCTGCAGCCGTAATAAGTAGACTGGCGGAAATTTTAACACAATGCGCGTGTTACTATGGCCTCTGTCATGATATGACAAATAACAAAAATAAAAATAAAAATTACAAAATATTTTATTAAATATTAAAAATAAATCTTCAAAAACACTTCGTCCTAAATGCCATCCATTTCAATGATAAGATTCGTAATAATTTTTTACATCTGATAATTTTCAAAAATTATATAATGTTGCTATTAGCTTAATGTTGTCTCATTCATACACATAAGAAATGACATAATTTGGATTTGTCATTCTCAAAAAAAATGTAAAAATATTAGTGCTGAAAATTGAGTTTCCTTCAAATTCTCTATAGAAAACAGCAATTTCATATGTAAAGACCTAATACATACAAGTTTCATATTTGGTCAGATTGTTGTATCCTAATACCTAGTAAAAAAACAGTAAATAATAAAAATTAAGGTTCCGTACTTGGGCACTACCATATTAGCAGCTTGTTTTTTGTCGACACCAATTCTCCTGGTTTGACAATTCAGAATGATGTATGGACTGCAATTATATTTTATTAAATGGGTTTTGGGTTAAACGAAATTTTGATAGCATTTTTAATACATTTTATATTAATAAAAAACCGACTTTTTGCTACTTTTCCACGAATCCGTCCCTATCGCACTGAGGGTTTTTTCGCATATGGAGTAACAGGGACGCTAAAACTTTTACATATCGCCTTAAGCCACATCAACTTTCTCAACATCACGTTTATACATATAGATTGAATTTTGCAATCGAAATTTCTCGAGTAGCTCTCTCGAGAGTCGAGCCGAGAGCGACATTCATTGCTTTCGTGATGTTAATTTTAGTGGTTACTCTCATTAAATAATTTAATTTTATATAACATATTACATTACTTAATATTACAATAGGTACATAAATGATAAATAAATTTACCAAGTGTCATATTCGAGTCTGTTTATAATCCCTATACTTATCTAGGTACTTACAAACCATTGAATAAATCGTTACGACATAATCACCGAGGGCTTGTCAGAATTGTTTCCGAGTATGGACTACAAGTCACACACCGAACACGTGCCTTTACGGGATTTGAGCCTGCGACCTCCCGCCCGATTAAGTGTTCGAATATTCGACCCGCTAGACCACGACGTAAATAGTTATTTGTGTTACCAGGGGCCCAAGAGTAATATTTTGTTCGTCGTGGACGTTATTTTGAATTCAGAGCGAAGCGAAGGATTTTATAGTAGAATCAATATACGCCGGACGAGAACAAAATAGTTATTACAAAATATTAATATTATTAAATATTACACACTATTTTTCCTCACTATGTACCTATGAGAAAAAGAAAAAGCTACGAGTACTTGATATTTTGTGGTATTAATTGTTGCACCACAAATGCTGCATCATTTGAGAGGCTATGCTAATTTTATTTTTGTCACTGTCACTTAAATTAAAATCATCCACAATACGGAACCCTAGGTACGCGAGTCTGACTCCTACTTGCCCGATTTTTTAAATTACTTTTGTATACCTAAATCATTTATTGTAATTTTACTCAATTTTAATCTGACATGTTCTGAATCATTTCGCGCGCATTTTGACGCATGCGATTTTTGACTTCATTAAAGTCAGTCTACGGGCTATAATCTAAGCCGCTATGTGTTGAAGGAAATAATTTACGGTTACAGCCAACGACATATTGTAGCTCAAGCACGATATTTCTGCGATAAACCTGATGTCATCGGCATTGCATACCAACCTGTTTCGTTCGGATCATCTGCGAGAGAGCAGTGGCGGACTTGAGCAGCAAGGGGTTGGTGGGGGGAGGGCATTTCTTGTTCCGCCTGATGGTGAGGATGTAGGTCAGCGGCCGCACCCCGATCCCCACCAGAGACACCAAGAACCGGAGCATCCATCGCATGAATCCGTTCAGCATCGCCGTCTGGGGGAATAAAAAAAAAAACCGTCGTACACAACTTTGCACTTGGAACTGAATGAGCTCTAAACTGATGGAAAGGCAAATTAAAAAAAAAATGGTACATTAAGTACGTATTTTTTGTAACATTAAGTATTTTTTTGTTTTCAAGTTTTACAAACTTCGAACCCTGGATACAAGCAAGAGTGATCATGTAACAAATTTAACTGTTGGGCTTCTGTAACAAAATAGGCAGGTCTAAAACTGACTATTTTGGCGGCCCCCAATTTCAAAATATTTCCAAGATAAAAAGAATAAAAAAGAATTGTTATCAACTTAGGGTACGATCATCAGATCACAATAAACTACTATTTTCCACTATACTGATATGACCCTCAACAAACGTCAAAAATCGTGGGGAAAAATTTACTGTCAAACGTGAATCAAATCAAATCGAAATATTTTATTCATGAACATGGGTTCATGAATATATACATGAACATACGAACATGAACATATATGAACATGTTCATGAACATACACAAGATCTTATAATATAATTTCAGCACTCCATGTTCTGCCTCTCAGCCTGTATGTTGGTGTATTCTTATACATATTATTTAATTAAATTACGGCATTACATTGTTACATATGTTATGATAAAATAAAATTGATATACTTAGATAAGAATTTCCAAAATGTCAATATAAGAAATGAGGTATTTAAAATGTTATGTCAGTCAAAAATTCATTGAGCGTTTTTCCTTGTGTCAAATTTAGTGTTAAATAAGATTCCTAGATGGCACTGTCACATACTTTAGCAACAGAATCAAAGACAAAATTTGCACAGATTCCAAACAAACCAAAAACCACTTTGACATTGATTGCTACGGAACATATTTTATCTATGGTGACATGGACAGTGACATCTGGCGGAAAGTCTGAAACTATGAAAAAAAAACAACGAGAAAAACGCTCAATCAGAAGACGGAATAGAGATTTTTTAAACAATGTCAAATTCATTACTTTTATACAGTTAATAACTTGTTATTGTGATTGTGCAGCTAACTTTAGGCCACTATGATATATTATGTACTATGGTGGTTGGTTTATTTGGTTTATTCTGCTTATTTACATAACAGACTTACCCACGATAGCTGAGTGTGTTTACTTTGTGGTCTAGCTAGATAGGTAATAGTGTCGATTCGGTGTAACCTATTTGACAGGATTAAACTTAATTTCAGCGTTGTCTTTATCTTTCTTTACCGAAAAGACAAAGACAGGACGCTTAAATTAAGGTTAGTCCTGTCAAATAACTTAATTCGTGCTACACCGAATCAACCACCAATCAACCCTACATGCCAAGGTAAAGAAAAATACAAGTATGTCTAATAATTTTAATTTTCTTTTTTGGTCATTAGTTTGTTTGTAAATTACAATCATAATATTTCAAATCTTAATGGCGATTATTTATTTGATATGTACCTATAGATAGTGAGGATTCACAATGCCAAAAAAATCGGCTCATTCATTTACGAGTATTTATTACTTCGGTAATCTTTTGGCGAAATTACTTATTCATTAGGTTGAAATGTCAATAGTTTATCGCGAATAATTGCGTAGTATGTACGCAATTTATTGTAAATTTGAATGAATAGTGAAGTTTCTTTAATAGACATTGTTTACTCGTATATACTAAATTTTAATTGTAAATAATGTAAATCTGTCTTTAAATGTAGTTTTTAAAATGACATGAAAGTTAATGTGAGGTATATTTCGGGCACAATGATGCCGGACTCAGGATAGGGTCCGAAATATATCTCACATTAAATTTCATGTTATATTATATATAGGGTGCTTGGATTCGCCCTATTCCTTGAAAGGAGTTATACTAGAGATAATTTCCAACAAATAATGCCTTTTAACTAGGGGTCAAAAATGATGATTTTTTTTTTCAACTAAAACACGTTGGTATTGCGAAAATTACAAAGTAAACAAGGTTTTCTTTCCACTTAAGACCTTTTATTTCTGAGATTATTGGAATTCAGGGCATGTATTTTTTTTATAAATGCTCACTCATTTATCATTTAGCAGAAAAATAATAAATAATTGCCAAGAGAGTAGTAGTTATTTTTAAATTGTTTGTTTTTAGTTACCAGTCTGAAAGTTTGAAAAATATTTTAAAAACATCCGTTACTCGGAGACCATTCATTTTCGACCCCTAGTTGATAGGGCTCAATCTGTTGGAAATTATCTCTAGTATAACTCCTTTCAAGGAATAGGGCGAATATCCGATCAACTTGTATATATATATAAACTACAATTGTAAATAATAGGAGACATACCTTAACAGCAATGACTCTAAACACCAGATCGAAGACCCCAGCCACACAATCTTGAATAACCGAAATTGGTTTCGCAAAGTACGGCGGATAGACATACTGGTATCCGTATAACAACACTTCAGTGACTACGAAACTGTGATAAATATATGTAGTTATTAGCAACAGAAAGCCGCGGGTGACCACTCGTAATGGGAAATCGATACACACTAAAATTATTACAACTATTGTGTTCAACATTTTTATAAAAAATGTATAGAATTTCACATCAGGCACGAGTGGTGTGCAGATAAGCAGACCGAAGACACTTTACACTGTACCATGTGTTTAGACCAGGAGCCGGGAAGCTACTGATCCAATCATAATCAGGGTTAACCAGATAAGGTTTTGATGTTTGCCCGAATCATGGCTTATTTTCCCCAAAATTCTATAATATAAGAATAAGATAAAATTCTATATATTATATATAGATAAGGATCACAAACTAGTATGTAAATCGATACACATTCAAATGAGACAACTATGGTTTCAACATTTTTATTAAAAAATGTATGAAATTTCACATCAGGCACGCACGCGTGGTATCGAGATAAGGAGGCTGACACTTTACACTGCACCAAGTGTTTAGATCAGGAGCCGGGAAGCTACTGATTCAATCATAATCAGGGTTAACCAGATAAGGTTTTGATGTTTGCCCGAATCATGGCTTATTTTCCCCAAAATTCTATAATATAAGAATAAGATAAAATTCTATATATTATATATAGATAAGGATCACAAACTAGTATGTAAATCGATACACATTCAAATGAGACAACTATGGTTTCAACATTTTTATTAAAAAATGTATGAAATTTCACATCAGGCACGCACGCGTGGTATCGAGATAAGGAGGCTGACACTTTACACTGCACCAAGTGTTTAGATCAGGAGCCGGGAAGCTACTGATTCAATCATAATCAGGGTTAACCAGACAAGGTTTTGATATTTGCCCAAATTATAGCTTATTTTCCCTTAAATCTATATATCTATATCAAGTATACTAATAATAAAATAGTAAAAAGGTCGGATTGAATATAAAAACGGGGCAGAGATTGAATAAACGCGGGTGGAGCCGCGGGCAAAAGGCTAGTTCTATTCATATATGAGGATAAGGTGAGTTTGATTGGTTTAGCCAATTTCATACTGGAATAGAGATCACTAAGAAGGTTCAATGTCCCTTTCTGAGTAAAACACAAAATAAAATTCAGGCTCACCGAGTCTCCAGTATGAATCTGGCTACATTAATCAATATAAATCACTTTATATTTCGTTAAAATACGTTATAATTTTAGCTTTGTAACAGTTATTCATGGGTATTAAAGGAATTAAAGGTTGTCAGATTGTGAATGTGTACTGACAAACTGACATACCATATAATTAGTGTAAGGATTATACTGGACATGATTAAAAGGAAATATATAAGTAAATAATTAAATTAATCCATTGAATTCTCATTGTCCTTAAGGCGAATGGATACGCCAACTGCAATTTGGACCTGTCTTTGAAGGCCTACTCCTCCCACACGGGTGGTCCAAAAACTTTTATAAAAGTATTATAGGCATTATAGGCATTATAGAGTCAAAAATAATTTTTAAGTTTCATAAACTGTTTTTCTATTGTAAGTTTTGACAAAAAAAAAATCGAAATTCATCGAAAGTTTCACATGATTAACACAACAATTCTCTTACTCCTTCCAAACGCCTAAAGCGATTTTAATCATTATTTCACCAAATAATAGGAAATTTTTAAATCTAAAAAATTCAAGTTCAAAATTTTTTTTTCGTTCTTGGCGTTCATGTGAAAAGTATTATTTTCTCCTATTTTGCGCTAGCCGGAGAAGCAGTGGTTGTCGTAACAGCCACTTTTCAAGGCACGCTGAAATGAACATTATTTCAATGTCGTTTCCGTTGATATTTGTACCGACACACATCAAGTTGTTTATTTAGCGTGGTCATACGCCTTAAAACAAAACTAAACAATAGATCGAAGCCCAGTTTGTGGCTCTGATCCGTATTATGGATTGAACACCTGTCAGAATTTTAGCGTCACATATCTAACGATTGTTAAATCTAAGCAGGGGTTATAATCTAACTCCACATCCATCGCTATTGATTTTAAAGGTATCCATCAGTCCGTATTCGTCCACTGCTAGACATAGGGCCTCCCCCATATTACGCCGCTCTTGGCGGTCCTTAGTCATCCTCATCCAGCCGCCACCCTTAACGTCTTTCAGATCGTCAATCCAGCGGGCACGAGGGTGGCCTACGCTACGCTTTGCTGTACGTGGTCTCCATTTCAATGCCTTACGGCCCCAACGGTCATCACGTTGGCGACAAATATGGCCTGTCCACTGCCACTTGAACTTACTGATTCGGCAGGCTATGTCGGCCACCTCGATCTCTGACATATATCTTCGTTTCGGATTTTATCCATCAGAGATATCCCAAGCATTGGGTATATATGATAATAATTATTATTTTGAAGGTATTGATTGGCTAAAAATGATGTGTGAAGTTTGTCGTATTCAATCACGACACTTGACAACAAAAGCGATAGATGTTGATAATAAGTTAGATAATAAAATTGGTTTATATCAAATAAATGGCAGAAAACTTTTTCCCAACATCGTGAAAAATAAACAAAAATCTGGCAACACTGGATTGGATGGGTTAATGTACAGAGATAACACCAACAGCTGCTGGAAACGTCCACGTTGCACGTGAAATTAACTCCTATATTTAGGAGATAAGGATGATAATGAAGGTCTAAGTTGCTGCTTATTGTTAATGTTATTTATCGTATTAGGGCTGCCATAATTATTGGAAACTGAGTGCCAAATAAATGAAACCGTAAAAAGAGAATAAGTACCTAGTGATTATTTAAAATAATCAAAAAAGTTTAAGCAAAGATAATGAAATATTTTTTTAAATTTATACTCGTACTCTAATCAAGTAAAGACTGTACTGTACATGAGCCTAGAGCATAAACAACGCCAGACTTTCGAGGATTCGTTTAAAGAAATTCGGACTCTCCTTGTATTGAAAAAAATATATTTGATTTATTGGTCTTTTATCAAGGGATTCTACTTATAAACAATGTATTAAGATTATACCTTTAAAAAAAAAAATGTTTTCCACACTCTTTTTTTTTGTTTTCAAAAACGTGGTTCAGAGGTAAACTTGTTTTTGTTCCATAAAATAGCTAACAAAAATATGAAGGGATTCTACTTAAATCCAATATTTTTATCCCTACAAAATAATTTAATATTAGCTAAAAACACACCAATTTGTTGTTTCGCTGCGTGATCATTAGTATTACGCGCCCAAGAAAAAGAGGCCAATTTGCCAACATAATCGCCTCTATCAAAAGCGAATAAGGTCTTTACCATTGGACTTTTTGTGCTGGACGGGTAATTAAAAAACTTGCTAGGGTAGGCCATCCCCTTAAAGAGAAAAGAATAAGATCCAGGAAGGGGTTTGTGTTTTCCCGTCTAGCCATATTTTGAAGTGTTTTCTTGTTACTTTGTTTCTATCTCGCATTTTAAGAACTTTTCACCACCCGCCACTTTATATTATTTAACGAAGGATAAATAGATTTCTGTTTATAGATTGTTACGTTTTTTAATTGTTAAATTATTTTTTATTCATGATAAGTTAATGCTTATTTGATTGAAATAATAAAAAAAATGGAATGACCTCGAAGCGAACGCACCGCCATGTTAATATTATGATATCTATGGCCGTAATAGATTCCATCCTCTGTGATTGAGTAAAACAGCGGCATAAGAAGTATCCACTTAAATAATTTACGTTTACGTTGAAGAAAACGGGACAAGAAGCAATACGGGACTCGAAGCAATACGGGACTTGAAGCAATACATACGGGACTCGATAGCAGTGGCGTGCACAGAACTTTTTGCTGGAAAAGCAAACAATTGGTCAAGAACAACAATAAAAAAAATAAGAAAAAATGTAAATATCACTTGAAAAAAAAAACATTTTGTATGACGCCAGGGTAGACAATGTCTACCCTAGAGTGGAAATTTCCTATACAAACTTTTTTTTTTAAAGTGATATTTAATTTTTTCATATTTTTTTTATTGTTATTCTTGACCAATTCCTTGCTTTTCCAGCAAAAAGTTCTGTGCACGCCACTGCTCGATAGTGAAATACGGTAACAGTCCCGTACATTCAAGACGTATGTCAACCCTATAAATACTGCTTCTTTTGTTGAAAAGTGTACTAACTTACTGACCCATAAAAATCGATTTTCTAATTATAAATAAACATATGACGTCATCGATATTAGTAGTTTCAATACACAAAGGATCTTCTTCTTCCCTATCTCTAATTAATTATACAATATGTAAAATACAACTTATCTATATGTTCACTGATATGTTACTAGTTTTTGTCCGAGACTTCGCCAGCGTGGAAGTGATTATCGACAGGTATTACTATTCGAGCTCGGCGGTTATGTTGACCAGAGTCACTCATAAAGAAAACTACATCCAAATCCGTATCGCTTCGCTCGGCTCCCGAGTTTATGACCACCAGTAACCCAACATAAGACAGATCGATTGGTGATCATTGAACCTTGTTCCTGGTCCTTGTTCGGGTCTCCGGTGTGGGTTCGGGCGGTTGATTGGATTTCACCTTGTATAATATAGGTATATATTTTACCTATAATTTTAATTGTATATATATTGCTACATACATTAAAAAAACCTTTAATCTAGTTCATGTACATTTATTATTTTACTACATTTATTTTTATAAGATTAAATTTTGACTTGTGAAACGTGTATTATAAAAAGCCGGACTATTGGGTCCTAAGGCTGGATGCAAAAAAAAAAGGATTTTTGACAAAAATATCAAATAAAACACATTTAAAAGCCGGACTTTTGGTCCCAAGATCGGACGCAAAAAAATTTGACAATTTTTTAAATATAAAATGCATATTTTTCTAGAAAATTAAAATGATGCTATCATTTCAATATTTTTATGCAAACTAGCGAGTTTCGTCTCGCTCGCTCGTTTCTGACTGAAGTGACTGAACGATAGATATAAAAAGCCTAACAAAAGCCAGACTTGCCGGACGCAGTCAAATTTGGCCGGACAAGAAGTCAAAAAGCCTGTCACTGTCCGGCTTTATCCGGACGAATGGCAACGTTAACTACAACCATACCCAACCGGACTTCGTGAGACAGAATATCTGTACAAATAATTTACAGATACGGTTATTCAACAAATAAAAACTGAATCAAGTTTGATATAACATGTTTATTATCTACGACTAAAATTCATACATAATTTTAAACCTGAAAAAATTTACCTGTTCATTATTTAATAGTTCCTGTTTGTCGGTCTGTTATTCGGTGCAACATAATTTGAAAACTACTGGAGCGATTGAGCTATGATATTACACGGTATTAATGGTGTATGTTGTCACATCGTGGTGGAACATGTTAATAATGATAGAAAATTTAAAATTTAAAATTTTACTATCATATTAGACGTTGTTTTATTTTCTATCCGTACTTCCTATCGAAGAAAGTGCAATTGACACACTTTTGTTACTGTTATTTTTGGGCAGGTAATAAGAATAAAATCGCGGTCAACTGACATTTTCTTCGATAACGGATAACTAAAAGAGCTAGACGGTGTTTTATTTTCTGTCCGTACTTCTTATCCAAGAAAGTGCCATTGACACACTTTTGTTATTGTTATTTTTGGGCAGGTAATAAGAGTAAAATCTCGGTCAACTGACATTTTCTTCGATAACGGATAACTAAAAGAGCTAGACGGTGTTTTATTTTCTGTCCGTACTTCCTATCAAAGAAAGTGCAATTGAGACACTTTTGTTATTGTTATTTTTGGGCAGGTAATAAGAATAAAATCTCGGTCAACTGACATTTTCTTCGATAACGGATAACTAAAAGAGCTAGACGGTGTTTTATTTTCTGTCCGTACTTCCTATCAAAGAAAGTGCAATTGAGACACTTTTGTTATTGTTATTTTTGGGCAGGTAATAAGAGTAAAATCTCGGTCAACTGACATTTTCTTCGAATACGAAAACAAGAATTTTCTGTCCGTACTTACTATCAAAGAAAGTGCAATTGACACACTTTTGTTATTATTATTTTTGGGCAGGTAATAAGAGTAAAATCTCGGTCAACTGACATTTTCTTCGATTATGAATAAATTAAATTCACTTATAAACGTCTATTTTTTTACAAAAATGTCGGCCAAATAATGCTTCGTCACAAGTCTCGGCGTCGTCGCGTCGTCGGTCGCAGACGACCAGGGTTTAATTTCGTAGTATAATTATTAATTATACTATTTGTACCATATTTTCATGACATGTAGTATGTAGTATCGTAATGGAACTATACTACGTAAAAATACCATAATTTTATCTTCAGGCCGACCGACTAGTTTTATTGGTTGAGACGTTTTGTTTTTTAACATTTACTCTACATTATAGGGAATTTGCATCGAATTTATGCCGTCTGACGACATGTTACGTCGAGTCAATGCCAAGGACGAAGTTCCGATCGACGAATTAGCTGAGATAGAGATCCAGTTTCCGCAATTTTAATAAATTATGAATATTTTTAGTGAATATTTTTTTAATTTCACTAGCAAATAGGCTATTTTATTTCAATTCAAAACAAAAATCGACGAAATAGGAAACGTAGTATAATTTTAGTCAAGAAGTATATTTTTAATTCCCATAGACAATAATTTTCCGAGGGTCTGAATCCAACCCTGCAGACGACACTGCGCGCCGCGCCGCCGCGCCCCGGTGAAAGCGAATTAGGTACCTACTATAGGTACGATTTTAAACAAATTCAGTAATCGGTAACTGTATGAATAAATATATTAATGCTATTAACATTTTAGTATGGTAAACACGAATAAGTTGATAGCAACGGTGATTTAGTCGATAGGACTTCAGACTCAATGAATTTGATGTAATGCATTTTTCGAATGACATAACCCAACTTGCCAAAGAAAGTTCGTAGGTACCCCACTCACGGGCTCACTCTATGTTCTTCCAAATTGCTTTAAATTGTATTTTGTGCAACTGTAACATGATTTGAGTTCGTTTCGTAATAATTTTGCACCAGTGTCCCATGTCTAATTATGCACACAATACTTTATCTACGTGTCTATGACCAACAAAAACAATTTCACGAAAAATGAGAAAAAGAACACTCGTAATGTCGTGATACATGTCAAGATGGAATTAGTATGTAGATGCCTGAGACCAATCAGAAGCGAGAAGAGTAAAGGGGCGTGGCCGACAGACCGTTATTACTTGTGATTGGTTCTCTAGCGGTGTTTTAATAAATTTGGCCAATCACAGCGCAGGAAATAATGTAGGTACTAATATAACCGCTTTTGACATTGTGATTACCTTATTGCAGTATGGGAATGGATAATAGTAGTTTATGCTACAAGGGCGAAAAGGAATAAATTACGTGGACGATTTAAAACACGAGCGTAGCGATTGCTCTAAGGCCCGCCTATCATACCATGGACGAATATTGTTCGTCCATGATAGTGTGAGGAAATAAAACAAATTAAGAAGATGACATACTCTAGCAACTTTTTTTATTACCCGTCCAGCACAATAAGTCTAATGGCAAAGACTTTATTGGCTTTTCATAGAGGCGATTATATGTTGGCTCTTTGGCCTCTTTTTCTTAGACGCGTAATACTAGTGATCACGCAGCGAAACAACAAATTGGTGTGTTTTTAGCTAATACTGAAATATTTTGAAGGGAAAAAAGTATTGAATTTAGGTGATATACCTTCATATTTGTATTAACTATTTTATGAAAAAAAAATCACATTGATTTCTTAACCGCGTTCTTCAAGCGAACGTTTGAAAACCAAAAAAAAAGAGGTTGCAAAACATTTTTTTTTGACAAAAGTATAAATCTTAGTACATTGTTTATACGTAAGATCCCTAGAGAAAAAATTAGTAAACCAAATATATTTTTTTCAATACAAGGAGAGTCCGAATTTCTTCAAACGAATCCTAGATAGACTGGAGTTGGTCATGCTCTAGGCTCAGGTACAGTCTTAAAGTTGAAAGTTACATTGTTACAATTTTGCAAGTTAATGATTGGCTCAAAAGGACAAGGAAAGTGGAAAAAAAGTATAACATTTATGGTACACAGGAAAGGTTGCAGGTTAGCCAACTTCTCGAAAATAAATTAAAAAAATAATACTAATAAGGCCCCAGGACAAAATAATCGACTTTCTGTTCGGTTTTGATGCACAAAAAGTGGGCCTTTACGAGCACTTGAAAAATTACTTATGCGTGCGTTTATGCCATCTGGTGAACGGTCACCGGTGCAATAACATATGCATATGTATATGCATTTATTTAACGCTGTCAAGGTATGACGTAAATTCAGGGCGGACTTCATTTGGACGGGGGGGGGGGGGGGAGGGCACTCTGACAAGGAATATCACAAAGTAAAAAAATATAAACGTTGTCGTATTTTTAACCCTCTCCAACTGACTTGCCTAAATTTCCATAGCTTAATTCCTTAAAGATTCTTTTTTATTTTTTTTTTCAGAGGATATACGCCATTTTAAATAAACTAAACTAAATAATCTACAAAATGAAAAATTCTACAAGCTAAACCTATCTAAAACAAAAATATAAGGATTAAATTCATTTTAAATACCAAATGATATGATTATTTTTTAATGTTTACGATATGTATTATAAATTAGAATCAATAGTTGTGTTTTTTAAAGGAAGGTTATATTTTTATCAAAGCTTACACTTATACTAATTCAAAAAATATAGCAATATTCATTGGTTTCATCAAAAGTTACACGCCTCAAAATCAAAATGTGTTTTGAAAATCTTCACAAGGAGACTCTTAGAACGACGTGTGTGCCCACCGCAACCGCTCCCGGGTTACAAACAAACGAACGCCTGAGCACGCAATAGGAAGAACGCGGGAGTCATAATTTAAAAACTAAGGACGTGAGACACGTTTTTAGATTTTGCAGTGTCTATCAGACTACCACGTCAGCCGTAGAGGGTTAAGAGCTTGGATATTGTCGGAGTAACCGAATCGAATTGAAAAGTCGAGTCAAATAGAATTCCTGGGTGTTTTGGGGGGCCAAGTGGCTTCTCTTCTTGTATCCGCCAAAGCGCAATTTGCTCGAAAAGTACTACCTTCTCAAATTTTTATCGGAAATGAAATTTTAATAGTAGTTTATGCTACAAGGGCGCAAAGGAATAAATTACGAGGACGATTTAAAACACGAGCGTAGCGAGTGTTTTAAACGTAACCGAGTAATTTATTGCTCTTACGCCCGTGTATCATACTACGTTTTTCAATGCATAGTGTGAGGAAATAAAACAAATATAATTTTGTGAACTTTAAATTGTAATTGGCTCAAAAGGACTGTATCCAGAGCCGTTAAACAGTGGAAAAAAAAAGTATGACATTTATGGTACACAGGAAAGGCTGCAAGTTAGCCAACCATTGTAAATAAATAAAAAAAAATAATAATAATAAAGCCCTAGGGCAAAATAATCGACTTTCTGTTCGGTTTTGATGCATAAAAAGTGGGCCTTTAAGAGCACATGCATTGAAAAATATGTTATATGATTGAATCCACATCCAAAGACGATCCGTAGTAATACATTGACTGTTTTTCTCACGTGATGATCAATTTTATATAAGAAGACAGTCAATGTAATGCGAATAAATAACGCCTAAAATTAAAGATAGGTATTTGACTTATTTTATTTGTCTGTTTATTTTTTTCATATTTTTCTCTTTTCAGGGTTGATCCCATAGTAAATGTTGTTTGAATGAACTCTTCAATTATGCCGTTCTATTACACGTTGTATATTTATGGATAAATTATTGTTACATAGAAGGTTATAGAAATAAATCGGCTGCAAGATATAATTCACCTTCAGGATGTTTGGCTTCAGTTGAGATTCAAATTATAAATTTTATTGTTTGTTTGAGGCAAAGATTTCAAAAGTTTAGATGAGCCCTGGCACCTAAAATCTATTGCATTGTTTTGAATGCGTGCGTTAACATATTGCCGACGCGCGCACACTTATGAGTGCGCAATCTGTCTAGCTACGGTCAGCAAACTGATCAGACTACTAAAGTTATTAAAATGATTAACTTTAAGTGCACTTAAGGCGTCCAACTATCACTGTGTTCAGACCAGTTCAGACTAGCACTGATTCCAAACGTGTGAGCGTCACCCATTTAATGGTGGAAACATTTTGGTGCTGTCATAGTACGGTAAGGGCGAGGTAAGGGCTTATCTTTAGTTTGAGGTGAATTTTTTGATTTAACTTTGCATATTCAGACCTAGTAGGCCATCATCGCTCGCATAACTAACTACCCTAACTCAGTAAAGTGAATTTCCTTTTATCTTGACCTTGTCACTCCATTAACGTCTGATTATAAACTGAGTAATGATTTATATTCGTAGGTTTTGTCATTATTATGTTAATTTATTCATTGTTAAAATTCAGAGATTAAGGCTAGACGGTAACTTTTTACCGCGAATTCGTATCCTAGCTCTTAACGTTGTATTGCTATCCTATTTAGTCTACATACCAAAGTACTGCATTTTTCAAATATTTATGAACTTCCAAGGGGTCAATATGTATTCAAATTTAAAAAAAAATGTGTTATTTAAAAAAAACTTTGTGGAAATTTTGGACGTTTTGGAGCACAAAATACAAGATTTCGGAGTACTTTGTTGTATTTTTGAAAAATGTTGTTTACCCAAAATTTTAAGACGGATAGGAAGTAAAGGTTGGGCGATAGATAAAGTTATTTTAATTTTAATTCGATTTTATACATTAGCGTACAACTGAGACGACAATTCTTTTTGTAAGGCATCAAAATATGATCCTCTTCCCTTAATGGAGTGAAAATGTCAAGATGAAAGGAAAGTCTAAGACATTCACTTTACTGGAGTTACCACAGTTAGTTATGCGAGCGGCGATATGTGGCATCTTAAATTTAACTAACACGAAATAGTTCACCCAATTCAGTAGATATTTAATAACATATACCACCGGGGCATGGCTTCCGTTTTTACGGAACTCCAAAAGGAAGGGCCTATCTATCAATTAAGCGGTCAAGCAATTTACGCAATGTTGGTAGATCGCATGCTTACTTGCCTAGTGTGGTAACAGATTGCCTAAAACTCAAGCAAATGGCGGAATAGCGGTCAATGGTTGCGCCATTGCTAGAATACATAGTCAGGGTACAGTTTATAATAACTGGGTTTATTCAATTTACTTAACTTGTGCTTGTGAGTTGTAGGACGTGTGTAGTGTTATGAAATGAGTAATAAAACCTAAACTATGTCACTGCGAGAGGATATGACACTGCGACGCTAAGATTCAGGATTGCATATGATAATTTTGTTACTGCTATTTTAGTCGATGGCTAAATAGCAAAAGTATATATAAAATTGTGTGCAGAAAATAAATAATTATTAAAATATAGTTGACGGTTAATGTTGTTGCTTCTTGATGGAACGACATCTTGCAATGTTAAATAAAACTCCTTGGTACTCGGTTCCACAAATATAATAATGTTTAACTACCTTTTAAGTTGCTACCGGTTTCGTCGTTTTACGACATCATCAGGCACTGTATTTGAGGTGTTAATAATACATTTTTGAATACATTTTTTAAAAACCCACGAATTTTATGTGTTTACATAAAAACTAAATTATGTGTTTATATCAAACTAAATCCTGTTTATGTAAACACATAAAATTCGTGGGTTTTAAAAAAAATATTATTTAATATTATTAAAATATAGTTTAGAAGAAAAGGGAAATCAAAAAGAAATGCGTAAACGAAAAATAGAAAACTTGGTTTCCTTTACCGTTTTCCACATATCTTCTAGGTCTTCCTTACAAGGCCATGTTTTATCTTCTATTGATATCTATAGATAATATTTAATATAATATTTTTGTTATTTAAGTTTTATCGAAATATCTAAACCTTAAATATCTTAATTCTCGCTCGGGGACATGAATCCCTGAGGGAGAGTAAGAGGTGCTCCGAGTGTGAAATGTGAAATTCAAGTCACAGTCTACACTCGGTCCACCCGCGTTTCACCGACGATTATTACGTCCCAACGTAATGAGTGGTGAGCTCTATCGCCGTACTTCGGGCACAAATACACGCTTTTTAGGGCATGCAGGTTTCCTTACAATGTTTTCCTTCCTCGTTCAGCAAGTGGTAAGCAGAGCAATATACTATGCACGTAAGTTCCGAAAAACTCATTGGTGCATGCCCGACCGGGGATCGAACCTGGATCTCAAGATTGAGAAGCCAGCGTTCTACCCCTGAGCTACCGCCACTTTTATCGAATAATAAATAAAAACATTTTGTTATATATAATACAATATACATAATATGAAATACTACGGTCTCGTAAATTATTAATTTAGCAGCGTGCGGCCATGTGATCAGTTACCATCCACGGTTAAGTTAAGACTGTACCTGAGCCTAGAGCATGACCAACTCCAGTCTATCTAGGATTCGTTTGAAGAAATTCGGATTCTCCTTGTATTGAAAAAAATATATTTGGTTTATTAATCTTTTCTATAGGAATCTTACGTATAAAGAATGTACTAAGATTTATACTTTTGTCAAAAAAAAATGTTTTGCACCCTCTTTATTTTGGTTTTCAAACGTTCGCTTGAAGAACGCGGTTAAGAGATCAACTTGATTTTTTTTTCATAAAATAGGTAATAGAAATATGACGGTATATCACCTAAATTTAATATTTTTTTACCTAAAAAATATTTCAGTATTAGCTAAAAACACACCAATTTGTTGTTTCGCTGCATGATCACTAGTATTACGCGTCTAAGAAAAAGAGGCCAAAGAGCCAACATAATATAATCGCCTCTATGAAAAGCAAATAAAGTCTTTGCCATTAATAAACCATTGCCATCAACGGGTAATAAAAAAAGTTGCTAGAGTATGCCATCTTCTTAAGCAACACTTGGCACGGTCAGTCATTGGATGGGTTTACCATTAGTGGTATTTACATCAGGGTCTCTCCGTGCCTCGGAAAGCCCGTAAATCTGTTGGTCCCGGTTGATATCGAAAGATAATTGGTCCCGAAGTCATGTCAGAGCCCTGTTTTGACGGCCTGAACAACTCTGACACTCGGTTTGCCACTATCCATGCGACAAGAAGAAGTTACGCATACTCTGTCCCTGAACTGGAACAAAGGTCTTGAGCTGTATTCTCCAGGTCTGACCAGTTCATGTTAAGAGCCTCTTCAGCCTGTAACCGAGAAGCAGCGTGCAGCGTCATGTTTGTTTTTGCGGCCATTTTATCTTTTTGCGGCCATTTTATCTTTTTGCGGCCATTTTATCTTTTGTCAGATTATTTGGATGGATCCGGTCTTCTAAGAAGTTTGTTTGTTTATTCTTATTGCACACAGAAAACTTAATTCTAAATTATATAATAAAAGTTATGTACAATGGCGTGCTTATCTCAATAATGAGATTTCTTCCAGCAAACCAAGGGTGATAAGGATATTTGAAGTAAATAAGATATTCATATTGTGCACGATAATACTTATACAGAAACAAGATTAAATTAATCGTAGATACCTAATTAGTTAAAAATAATAACAAACTACATAAAATTTACATGCCTACATAGTATAAATAAATATAACAATATATATTCAGTAAATAAATACACAATAAATTATATATATACATACACCTACAGTATAGGTTGTCGAAGTTAGTGCTCTTTTATTTTCCTTTTGAATACACCAATGGAGGGGCTATCCCTGATAGTGTGAGGAAGGGAGTTCCACAGTATGATGGACTTAACAGTGAAAGAGTTTCCATACGCCCCGGTGTTATGAGAAGGTGTTTTTAAAAGTGAGACTGTATGAGACCTGACTTGCTTGTCTCTAAGGAAAATATACTCGTTGTCCTATCTAAAGCAATTTTTTTTGCACAAAGGAGGAAACTGACAGGTAGTGATAGTGGAAAATGCGCTTTTAACTCTTGTATGCATGAGCCATTTCACATTGCATGCAAAATTCAAAGGTTCGCGGCAATGTGAAACGGTTGATGTACCATATAGGAGTTGAGGGGAGGCATCGAGTTTTCAACGGGCAGTGTCACTCCAAACTGAAAAACGCGCAGTGCGAGAGGGACCAATTCAGGGAGAAAGACAAAAAATTGCTTTTTTGTTTACTATAAAAAAAAAACTAAAATGACTATAAAAATTTCCTATTACCAAAATGTCGGTATTATTAAAACCCATGTAATAAAATATATTTGGGGTCTGTACATGATAATTATTTGTCAAATTCTGAGAAAGCGTGTGCTTGAAGACCTCGTTTTAATAATTATTTCTATCGAGTGAAATATTTTTAATCGCTTTAATTCCAAAAATCTAGAAAAAGGTTTCAAAAATGTTATACTAATTTATCAAACTAGTAGCTTACTTACTGAACGTAGTAAAATGACTCTAACAAGTGCTAATACTTCGCGGCGTCGTTTCCCATTTCCCACTATCACGAACTGTCAGTTCGTGCAAAAAATATACTTTATACTACACCTGCTCGGAAAGTACCTTCTTACTTTTTTGAAAACGATGCAGAAAATACGTCATTACTGTCATACAAATATGCGAGCGGAAAAAGCGGGCAGAAAAAGAATATGTAAATCCATAGTTAACGTGCTTTTTTTTTAAAATAACATAAAGAATGAGCAAGTGGCCAAGTGGCCAGTATTATTTTGCGAACTCGTACATAAAACTCAAAAATTGATACTGGCCACTTGCTTTTCCTGTACATAATAAAAAATAAGAAGGAAATAAAAAGTGACAATCGCACGCGAGTCAGTCGGTTACTTTTATCTTGATTAAAAGTAAAATTATACTATTTCCTCGCAGGTGTAGTATAAAGCACTATGTATCACTCGGGAGAAAGTGCGATTCCCAACCCGTGTGTATTGAGGCCCTTGGCCTACACCCTCGTTGGTAATCTTCCCCTTTCTTTCCTCGGTGAACAATGTACTATTATACTACACCTGCTCGGAAAGTACCTTCTTACTTTTTTGAAAATGATGCAGAAAATACGTCATTACTGTCATACAAATATGCGGTCGGAAAAAGTGTATGAAAATCCATTGTTAACGTGCTTGAGCGGGCAGAAAAAGTATATGCAAATCTATTGTTGACGTGCTGTTTTTTTTTAATATAGCATGAGCAAGTGGCCAGAATCATTTTGCGAACTCTGACATAAAAACTTTTTGTCTTTTGGCATAATCTGATTAAATTAGGTTACCTACCAAGAAGTTTATAACCAGGCTCTAGTATGTCAATTGTTACCTACTGATGTTATCAAAAAAATCAAAACGTTAAAATCACGCGCGAATCGCTTTTTTTGTTTTATAGTGCGCCTGCAAGTGTACAAATACTATGTCCCGTGGGATTCTTGATGATACAAGTATGGGAGTGGTATCAATCTCTTCGTTATGACATGAAGAATCAGTAATTGGATGGTGGATAATGACCACTCGTGTCAGATTGAAGTTATAAGCAAAAAACAAAATGGCCGCCGCTCTGCCGTAGATGATACTGGTTTTTTATGTTTATCTCGTAAAATACAGTATTTACGACAAAGTGATCTATTATAAAAGTATTCAGTATTAAATTCTGCACAAAACATGTTCCTACCATATTTTGTGTACGGCTGACCCTTAACATAGAAATTCTGTTTTTAAGATTCAATTCTCTGAATTAGTACCAAGATATTAAGAAATAACTATAACGGCCATGTTTCAACTTTTAGTTGTGAGGAATGTACACTCATAGCTTATTATATGCATAAACGTATTCTGAAAGACATTATGATACCTTCAAAATAATTGGATTTTCTATAAGGGTGAAGTAACTTAGAATTTTGTAATTAAATTTTTCTAACTTCACTTTATGGAAAATACAGTTATTTTTAAGCTACTATAATGTCATTAACAATACGTTTATGCCTTAATTAAACTTTTCGTAGTCATTGCTCTTTGCTAAATGTTGTCTATTGGCCGTTATAATATTACAATTTCGGAGAATCGACCCTTAAATAAGGAATTTATGATTTTATTTCCCAAAAAGTGCAAAGAATGTTGTTTGTATTTTTATTTGTTAATAGATAAATGCTAAGTTTTCAATTGTATCACATTATCCAAGACATTATTAGACTTCAAAGTAACAAATACCAAATATAGTTTATCAATTACAATCTCCATCATCATAAACCTCGTCTTCACTTTCTATTAGCTGATTCATTGCATTCATCTAAGTAGAAGTAAGAAGACATTCTGTATCCTTAGAGTTTTCACATACTTCTGGATCACCTTCACATCTACACATTTCTGTGCACTTTAGTCCATACATAAGACAGGTGCATGGTGGACAACAGCGACGTAGGGAGCACGTGCAACTACAAAGCTCTGCCATAAGATCTGGAACACATGGTGAGGTGCACGCGATTGGTTCAAATGTTCCTCCAACGTAAGTCCATCCGAAACTGAGTGGTGATGGTATGACCGGGTTTGGTTGGATATCTTGATTCCACTCAAGGGCCTGAAGATGAGCTCTCAACAGTGCAGGAGTTAGAGCAGCTTTTGTTGGTGGAAGATTTTCATCTTGACATTGTTTTTTTGTGAAAAGCCACCATCGCACATCTCCAATCTCAGTCATTGTAGTTTTTGGAATATATAATTGACAAACAAAAGACTCCAAAGCATTTCTGGCATCGTCTAGAAGAGTGGCTGTTGTACCAAGCTTTGCTAAGGCCTCTAGGAAATCATCATTGACGGAGTTGAATGTTTTCCACCACTTAAGCTTCCCTTTACTGGCAAATGACCCAGTGACATCTGAACCAGATAAGGCATGAAATCCAGGGAGAGCAGAAGTCTTGAGTAATCTCAGTGACTTGTGACTTCGGACCACACAGGAAAAAGCATATACAAAAATCATACTTCACGGAGTATACATATCACAACAAGGATACATAACAACGCACGTTTATTCGCCAGACACAGATGTTATGGTTTTAGCCTTAAGGCGATTTCCTTAAATGACATCACAGTTTGGAATTTTCCTTGGGCAGGGAATGAAAAGGTTTGTTGACATAGCTCCTATCCACAAGTCACTGAGATTACTCAAGACTGCTGCTCTCCCTGGACTTCATGCCTTATCTGGTTCAGATGTCACTGGGTCATTTGCCAGT
The DNA here is from genome assembly GCA_934047225.1 of Ypsolopha sequella. Lineage (NCBI taxonomy): Eukaryota > Metazoa > Arthropoda > Insecta > Lepidoptera > Ypsolophidae > Ypsolopha > Ypsolopha sequella. The sequence continues at coordinate 23,020,237 of OW203984.1, read as the reverse complement.
AAAGGGAAGCTTAAGTGGTGGAAAACATTCAACTCCGTCAATGATGATTTACTAGAGGCCTTAGCAAAGCTTGGTACAACACCCACTCTTCTAGACGATGCCAGAAATGCTTTGGAGTCTTTTGTTTGTCAATTATATATTCCAAAAACTACAATGACTGAGATTGGAGATGTGCGATGGTGGCTTTTCACAAAAAAACAATGTCAAGATGAAAATCTTCCACCAACAAAAGCTGCTCTAACTCCTGCACTGTTGAGAGCTCATCTTCAGGCCCTTGAGTGGAATCAAGATATCCAACCAAACCCGGTCATACCATCACCACTCAGTTTCGGATGGACTTACGTTGGAGGAACATTTGAACCAATCGCGTGCACCTCACCATGTGTTCCAGATCTTATGGCAGAGCTTTGTAGTTGCACGTGCTCCCTACGTCGCTGTTGTCCACCATGCACCTGTCTTATGTATGGACTAAAGTGCACAGAAATGTGTAGATGTGAAGGTGATCCAGAAGTATGTGAAAACTCTAAGGATACAGAATGTCTTCTTACTTCTACTTAGATGAATGCAATGAATCAGCTAATAGAAAGTGAAGACGAGGTTTATGATGATGGAGATTGTAATTGATAAACTATATTTGGTATTTGTTACTTTGAAGTCTAATAATGTCTTGGATAATGTGATACAATTGAAAACTTAGCATTTACCTATTAACAAATAAAAAATATAAACAACATTCTTTGAACTTTTTGGAAAATAAAATCATAAATTCCTTATTTAAGGGTCGATTCTCCGAAATTGTAATATTATAACGGCCAATAGACAACATTTAGCAAAGAACAATGACTACGAAAAGTTTAATTGATGCATAAACGTATTGTTAATGACATTATGGTAGCTTAAAAATAACAGTATTTTCCATAAAGTGAAGTTAGAAAAATTTAATTACAAAATTCTAAGTAACTTCACTTTTATAGAAAATCCAATTATTTTGAAGGTATCATAATGTCTTTCAGAATACGTTTATGCATATAATAAACTATTAGTGTACATTCCTCATAACTAAAAGTTGAAACATGGCCGTTATAGTTACTTCTTAATATCTTGGTACTAATTCACAGAATTGAATCTTAAAAACAGAATTTCTATGTTAAGGGTCAGCCGTACACAAAATATGGTAGGAACATGTTTTGTGTAGAATTTAATACTGAATACTTTTATAATAGATCACTTTGTCGTAAATACTGCATTTTACGAGATAAACATAAGAAACCAGTATCACCTAAGGCAGAGCGGCGGCCATTTTGTTTTTTGCTTATAACTTCAATCTGACACGAGTGGTCATTATCCACCATCCAATTACTGATTCTCCATGTCATAACGAAGAGATTGATACCACTCCCATACTTGTATCATCAAGAATCCCATGGATGTACACTTGCAAGCCGACTATTATCTGAATTTTAAATTTGTAAAATTTCTAGCCAGCTTCTGTCTAATGAAAGCTGAGAGTAACTTTACCTGACACGGGTATGGAAAGTAGGTACCTATATTATATGTGGATACGTACAAGTGTTTTTAAACATAATTTGTCTTTTATTTTCCTAGTGGGTGTAGTATAAAGCACTATGTTATCACTCGGGAGAAAGTGCGATTCCGAACTCGTGTGTATTGAGGCCCTTGGCTTCGCCTCGGGCCTCAAACTACACCCTCGTTTATAATCCTCCCCTTTGTTTTTTTGTGAGCTTATACATAAATAACTCTGCAAAAAAAATTTTCATTACGGGATAGTTTGTTACTATTTTCAATATGAGATAGGTTGTTGTAATTTCAATATGGGATAGTTCAGAAAACGACTTAATTCGGTCACAATCCCTTGACCTGAGGCTTCGCTGATGTGATGACACCGTTTACTAGTAGATGAAAACAGTACCAAGATTATAATGTCGAATAAAAATAAGTCTCGACCTTCGGCTTCGTCCAATCCCTGTTTGATATTATTCAAATCAGAGGCCCGAAATACTATTTCGATCGGAAACGTAGTTTATATAGAATAAAATGAGATGTCAAGAAAACGTGGCTCAGCCTAAGTTAATTGATTTGCCCTCAAACTTGTCCGAAACTACAAATACTGCGCAATCGAAGCCGCGGCAGACAGCTAGGTTTATTTAATGTTTCACCGCAATTTTTATGAATAATACGTCAGAAAGTACATTAGGAAATAGCTATGAATGTTAGGAAATTTGAGTAGCCGAGCGTAAATATTTCCAAATATTAACAGAACAATACAACTTATGACTAATGTGTCCATAAATTCAAAAGAACGTAGTCCACGAACATTTTAGGGTACAGGTAGCGGCACGGGAGGTCTGACCTTAAATTGGGCTAGTCATTGTTTCTCTATCGCACTTAGTAATTTTTTGCGCGAATGAACACATGCACTAGTCTTCCACCACTTTCGTCGAGCGGTCAAAAATCGTGCCGTAAATTGTATGAACATTTTATTTGTTATTCAATTCTGTAATTTCAGTTTTTATTTCTGTTTTCAATTTACAATTAAAATAAGAAGCAGTAAAATTAACAATCTAAATTATTTTTTATGAGAGAATAATTATGGGTACTTAAGCAATATTTTCAAGGCTAAACATGATTATGAATATGAAGTTGATTTCAGAGGAACAAAAGCGAAAAACATTCTAATAATAATAATAATATAGAAATTAAAAAGTCCGTGTCTGAAATCGAATACGAAATTTTGGATTGTTATACGATTGTCCTAATAAGGCCAAGGGCGGATCCAGCCAGCGAGCCAGGGGGTGGTCACAAGCTCCGAATTAGTCAAAATATACAAGGTGACTTTTTGATCATCGTCCAAATTCATACTGGAGGCTTGGTAAGTGATCAGCATCTTGAATAGGTAACAATTTTTTTGAAATTCGTATTATGAAATTTCTACTTCCCATAGTAATTCACTCCCAGTCCTGAGTGAATCACTATGGGGAGTCGAAATTTCTTTTTATGAATTTTACAAAAATCGTTATTGGTTCATGATTAGGGAATGCAATCTCGGTATACCGAGATCTCGAAATACCGAGATCTCGCAAAAGATCAATCACGCGTCGTTATCAGTGCGAGATCTCGCAACTTTTGCGAGATCAAGCAGCAGCGCATATTACAGATTGTAGCATTCGCTACAGGTATTCAACCTTTTTCATCTATTTTAGTCTTTCTTTGTGGTGGTGGTGTCTACGCTTTCGTAGACTAATTTTCCAACCTACTGAATTTTTGTTTGTTTTCAGGCAGCGTTTTCTCTTCTAAGGAACCCCAATACCAAGCTGTCGAAAGGAACCAAATCTTTCCAACGAAGAACATTTTTGTCTTTATGGATACCCTTAATTTGTGAAATCTATGTTTTACAAATTTTAATAAAGGAATAAAGTATTTACACACGTTTTGTGTATTACCTGTTTTATTTGTGTGTGTATATTATCCTATCTCTGTGCTAATTTCCTTATGTATAGTTAGGTAGGACGTGCAGGTAAGTGCATTTCAATATTTAGTAGCCTATTACTTTCCATATCTATCATTAATAATTGTTACCTGTTCTAGTAAATAATTAACACTGAGTTTTCAAGTCAAATAAATTTATTGTAATTTATCCATAAATGTGGTAGTTACTAGTCAAACATATTTGTTATGTTTCCAGCATAATTGTTGATACCAGGAGATCCGGTTGGTTACTTTATTCATTTTCTGTTGATCTATAAACCAATATAGGCAATCGCATTTTGTTACAAAATTTTCACAATAATATTGAAATTGGCTCTCCCATGCTAGAAATTTTGTCGTAAATCCTCGAATGAATATTTTTGTTTAGTTTACAGAACAAATGTAAAATTTTTCCTGAAGAGATTCTCCAATTTCTGAAATGTTTGTTTACATTGTCGGTCTTGTCAACTGTCAAAGTCGACATTTGTATATTTGTCTATTATTTTGAACTTTCTGGTTTTCATTTTTTTAACAAACTATTTTCGCTGTATGGAGGCTAATTGAATGGCAAAACCTTTTTTTTGCACATATTATTGCGGCTTCCGGTTTACACTATTTTTGATAAAATTGTTTTTTGTTAAATAATGTATCCTCATGATTTTAATTTGTTGGCTCTTGCTTTGATGGTTGTTGATTTGTTGGTGATTGGTTTTGTTGATTGTTAATTTGTTGGTTGTTGATTCGTTGGTAGTTAATTTGTTGGTTGTTGATTTGTTGGTTGTTAATTTGTTGGTTTTTGGTTTGTTGGTTGTTGATTTGTAGGTTTTTGGTTTGTTGCTTGTTGATTTGTTGGTTGTTGATTTGTTGTTTGTTAATTTGTTGGTTGTTGGTTTGTTGGTTGTTAGTTTGTTGGTTATTGATTTGTTGGTTGTTAATTTGTTGGTTATTGGTTTGTTAGTGTGTGACGATATATTTATGTTTAACCTACTAAAATATTTATCTGAGTTTTATTCCTACTAATATTGCACGCATACATATCTTACTTTGTTTCACACAACGTACATTGGTTTCACATAACCTTTGACATTGTATTTATAATTGTAATGTTTTGACCACTAGGTACAATCTATAAACATATATGCAATTAAACATCGATTGGAAAACCGTTCCTGCCAGCCATTAAAAAAGCGCCGAAGCAGCACATTAGCGAAAACTATGAACATTAACAAGCTACATGACAGCCAAAAGCTTTGTTGCAGATGTACTAGAGAAGGGGTCTTCAACCTTTTTTAGCTGGAGGGCCAATAATCTATTCCAGGTCTGTCAAAGGGTCGCACATTGCCGCACGTAAACATATAACCTCAAAAATAATTTAAAACCAACCAAGTGAATTAAAATGTGAGGATTGACATTGTTTACTTTTCACCACATTGGTAAAAATCGCTCGTTGACTGAGCGGCGACGTTTGATTTTAGAAGTGATTTAAAAGATTATAGAATAGATGAAAATTTTCTTAGTTTCTGAGGGCCGCAAACAATGTCCCGACGGGCCGCAAGGGTTGAAGACCCTTGCACTAGAGGATAAAACGAGACTTGAGGCTGTTTAAGGGGGGATCTTGTATCCTGTTAATCAGCACAGCTGTCTAACGACTTTATTAAGGAGAAAAATAATGCAAAAAGTATTAGAGTAGCATTTTAAAAAACCGTAACCCAGACGTTGGCTCCGTAATATACTACGAGCTAACTTGAAAGACTACAGCTTGTTTACGGCTGTTTAACGGCAATAAATCACTCAACCCTCCTATAATCCGTATAATACGCGTACGCAGAATAGAAGATCGTGTACTGCGGGAAAAGTTGCGTTGTTCCACTTTTCGGCCTTATTAATATTTTGATCAGAGTTAAATTTGGTTCTGCAGACGTTTCCCTGATGTTACATACTGAAGATTGTACAAAACCCCGAAAAAATCAAATTATTGTTGGAGAATGGTCATGTATAACAATTTAACAATATTTTAAAAACCAAAATATATGGGTGTCATTTTTCATCGTCGTCACTGCCAGAAATACCTACGCGAAATGAAAAAAAAAAATCATTACGTCATGAATCCCCGAGGGAGTGACCGTGTTTTATCCACCCTCGTCTCACCTTTCACTAACGATATTATTCCCAACAAACATTTTAGCGATAATTAGACCTTTTTTAAATCTTAAAGATGTAAAAAGTTGTTAGAATAGCGATATTTATGGCTTCAGGTACTTGCGATATTTAAACAACATTAGCACTCAGCGCGATACAATAGGTTTAAAGGAACGTCAAAATAAGATTAAAGTTGTATTATAGCGATTCCAATTGCCATAATGCAAGCAAAGCATCTTGTATTATAGCTTCAACCTAAACTTACAACTGTAAGATCTATAAAGGAGGTAATAGACGCCTAATTCCTCCTCAAGATTTACATTGACGCTAACAATCACTCCTTAAACACCCAAGAGTCTACAACAGCGTCTGTTAGCATCATTAGTTCTTGAATAGCGCTCATTAAACCCCTTCTAACACTAGATGCTATAGGTTGTCATTACAGTTCTTTTAAATTTCAAGGTTGTATCAAACTCTTTTTAAACACTACCATGTATGTATGGGTTCTTAATAAGCGCTAATCATGACCACAGTACACCCTAAGAAGCTATAACGCACTTACTCGTGGGCTTAACCTACACCGCCATTATTCGTGAATAATTAAAAAATTGAGTTATTCATTGTAATTTGGATGTTATTTGCTTAGAAAGTTCCTCAGCAGATATGCTGTAACGCATAGAATCGAAGATAGAAACAAACATGAATTAATTCCATAAAAACCATAGATTACATCTATATAATACGTGTTACACTTTAGTAAATATAGGTTATTCCATGGGCGCTTTAATTTTGAGACAAAAATGTATATGTATATTCACAGTAAACTTACCTTCGCAATGATAGTTTAATCCTTAACACGTGCACTAGTATAAATATAATATTTTGAGAGTGCTTCCATTCCACCATTGAAAATAACACTTTATCAACTTGATTTACTTGTGTGTAAAAAGTACAGACAAAAATACGTTTAACAACCTAAGGAGTTCCTATTTAAATAAATATTGTGTTTGCTACAACCCAGAGAGCTATAATTGATACTAATATACCTGCAATATAACTTAAAGTCATTTTCATCGCCGTTGTGGACCTTGGTTAGCACTTTTGGTCTCCACTAGCGCTGTAATAACACCGGAAGAAATAACCTAAAATGATGAGAGTTAGGCATGGCTATAGTACGACTCTTATATCGCTGTGAGACGTATTTATCACCCCTTTAGCACTGCCATAGCCCTCTTGTACAACTTAATTACATTTCTTACCACCTTCATATCGCCGTTGAAGGACCTAAGCCTGTAAAAAGTTATGCCTAATCCGGCGGTATATCGGGGTTAGAGCACGCTCTAACTCTAGTTTAATCGCTTATTTACATCTGAAAGACTTTAGGAGCGCTTTAATAGATCTTTTATAGCCCTCGCAGTAGGGCCTGAATGTTTGTTGGGTTATACTCCCAGAGTAATAATGCGCATTACTGCGCATACAAATCTTCGCCACTGTTCGGAAAAGTTTGTATTTCCTTACACTTTCTATACAATCAATAAGGTCACGTGGTACGTCCGGTCGCTCGGCTATAGATTTGTATGCGCATTATTACTTTGGGAGCACTCATGGTACCATGGGGAGCACTGTACAGGACTGTCCCAGCCTGATGTTATTTTGTGATGATGGGTAATGAGCCCTAACCGGTCGGCCATAGCTTCCGGCTTCGAGAGGCGCGCCAAGCGGTTCTTCTTGCGACGGCGCCGGCGGAGAGAACAAATGTACGAAGTTAGATAGAACTGGCCATGGGTCGCCGCTCGCGCGTCTTGTCCGGCTTCGAGTGACTTGCGTTCTTTCGACGGCGGTGTGCGGGGAGGCGGGCGGTTGAAACAGTGATCGAGTGCACAGGACGAACCTAATGTCGAGCGCTTTGAGCGAGCGAGCCCGCTATACATGAAGGCGCCGACGGGTGTCGTGGCAAGGCAAAGCCCCTCGCAAAAACCGCCTGGAAGCGCAGCAAGAAGCGCCGCCAGAAGCCTGAAGCTGTGGCCCTGGCGTAACGCCGCCGGTAGCAGGTAAAAATGGACGCGCCTTCCCTAACATGCAAATGTGACCCTACGGAATACAACCTCCAATCAGTGGTTGAGACCTTTGCATAAAGGTGGTTTAAATCCAGTGCCAGTTTTAGCATTGACGGCGCCCTGGGCGAGAATTCTACGGCGCCCCCTATCTGTTTCATGTGCAAAAAAGGAAAAAAAAACAAGGGCAAGATTATTTCAATCTTCAATCATGACCATTTATTTTAACATAATTTAACAAAATTTTACTTTTCTTGCCTTTCTATTAGCAAACTCCTTTATTAAGACACCGAAATCTATGTTTTCTGCTATTTCATTTTCGATTGATAGAGTTGCCAAGTTTATCAATCTAGATTGAAATAATGTCAAAACTCACGAGGGCACGAGTGTTGAAATTCTTCCCAAAGTGAAACTAACTTCAAGCTGGGGGCCTGGACTGACCCAACCTATTTGCAACTACGCTCGCCGCGCCATCCCGTGATCCAAACTGACGAGGGGGCGCTGGCGCCCTGGGCGGTCACCCAACCGCGCCCTACCCTAACGCCGCTACTGTTTAAATCAAATAATTATTATTCTTAAAAAAACCGGCCAACTGCGAGTCAGACTCGTATACCTAGGGTTCCGTATCGTAGATTTCTCAACCACTATATCTTTCCTGTAATCTTTACGTAAACACATATTAACATAATGAACAAAAACTCACTTGCACTATCCCAAAAAATTATTTAATACTTCCTGACCGGTTTCGCCTTTATGGCATTATCAAAGGAATTAATATAAGATCTTAATTACACAATAAAAAGTATAACACATTTTTGAAGTGAGGATAATCGTTTATTTATCCGTTCTAGTAGATACCAGCCGATTTTTTTTTTCCTAAAAGTGGGGAATTTTAATCTCATGTTATGTAAATATAAAATAAAATTGTTTTTATAATTACTATTAGAATTGATTAAGACAAAATAATAAAGGCGAAACCGGTCAGGAAGTATTAAATAAATTTTTGGGATAGTACAAGTGATTTCATTTTGTATTGCAAGTTCCACCAAGTGCAAACAATCAGCAGTATAAACTTATTAACTTGATTTTTTTTATTTTTTTCGGTCGACCAGTTTTGGAGATAAGGGGGAGGGGACATACATTATAGATGCAACTAAATGTATAGCTAAACTACCTATATATATTTATAAAATTAGCTCTTTAATACCTACTATTTGATACCTATATTGTATTTTTATATAATATTTTTTTAATTAATTTTACTTCTTTTTCTACATTTTAAATTTGTGCAATTTTTTTTAAATCGTTTTCCTGTAATTGATCAGTTATGATCTACAATCGTTATTTTTTTCATATTTTTCGATTCACCAATTTCGGCGATAACAAACATATTTTTGGGGTTTTTTAACGATTTCTCGAATCCAATGCCAGTAAATTTAGTAAAAGTATATATTTTTACAATCAGCTTCTTAATATCTACAATTTTATACCCATATTGTATTTTTAGGAGAATAGTTTTTATTTTTCTCACTTTTGTTTTGAAAGTAGGTAGTTTGAACAATTTCAAATGAACGGTGGTAAAGTTATGAGTTTATAACGGACGGACGAACAACGGAGTCTCACCAGTCACCATAACCGAAAGGTTTCCCTTTTGTACCTTTTAGGTACTACGGAAAGTCGGAAACCTGATTCCACTTTTGACTCTGACACCAGGATGCTCTTAATGGAGAAATCCTTCCATAAAATAAAAATCATTTCACGAAACATGTACCCTTACCTACATGGTTGTTAGTATGTATTTTGAAGAAGATCAAACGATATCGCGATGTAATATGCAAGTAGCGCCATCTAGTTTTTTTTAGCAAACGAACGACTACGGTCTAGTAGGTACATTGTCAAAAGTATTTTATGGTTCCGTACCCGAAGGATGACAAACGGGACTCTAGTACATAGTCTACCCCTTGCTTATATAGGACCCCTTGCGGCTTTGTGTAGGATGACGCCGCTTGGCACAGTTGATCCTTGGGTTGTTCTGAGCTGATCTAGCCCGATTGACATGAGGTGACCCCCTCTGAGATAGGTGTTAGGGGGGAGGGTGAAAGTGCATCTCCCGCGGAAAGAAGAGTGCCTTTGCATAATTTTGATTTTTCGGGTTCATGGAGCTTGTCGTAGCAAGAAGCTTCTAAATCTAACGATTGATAAATATTAAGACCCACTCGAATGAATGCCCATAGCTTAATTTCTAAAAGATTTTTTTTATTTATTTCATTTAGAGAATGGTATCGATTCGGCGCAACACGGCTTAGCTTATTTGACAGCACTAACCTTATTTTGAGCGTCCTGTCTTTGTCTGTTCGATACAGAAAGAAAAAGACAGAACGGTTAAATTAAGTTTAGTCCTGTCAAATAACTTAAAACGTGTTTACTCGAATTGGTGTTAATATGTGCCATTTTTGGACATAGTTTTCATTATTTAAACCATCATCTTTCAGCCTAGTTCATCCAGCTTAATATTTCGCAAACGGAATCCTGGATCGAAAAATAGTCTTGTCGTACCCCCAATATTTTTAAATTACCTATCCAACGACACTCTACACTAGGGTAAAGACGAGAAAAAAAAATCATCCCCACTTTACGTGTAGGGGAGGTTCCCTAAAAAAAAATCTTTTTCTAAATTTTACTCTACCATTTTATCTGCGTAATAAATATGTATACCCATGCCAAATTACAGCTTTCTAGTACTAATAGTCTCTAAGCTAAGCCGCGGACAGACAGACAGACGGACATGGCGAAACTAGAAGGGTTCCTTGTTGTTGAATGCGGAACCCTTAAAAAGATCACCTTCTGCGCTTTAGCCAAATCCGGCTGGTATAAAAAATGACTTTGACTCGCCCTCCAGTGGTTCCATATCTGAAGTTCATTTTTGGGTGCAAATGAAGCAACATTTTTGCCCCCTGTTTGTTTAAGGATTTAAAAACGATGTATTTTTTTTCTGTCTTCTCCTTTCTTTTCGAGGAGTACCCGTCAGAAAAAAAAATTGTTTTTGCATTTTTATTACAAAAACCGGTCAAGTGCGCCTAGCAAGTTGGACTTTCGCCCTGAGGGTTCCGTGCCATTTAAATAGGTTAATATACTTAAATAATTTGAACAGAAATTACAAACTTATCACTACCTACAAATTGCAAAATTAAGTCGGTTGAGTATTCGGGGACGTAACCCTAAAATGACATCATAAATCGGCTTTTTCAGTATTTGTTGGTTAAATAAAAGGGTACATAATATACAGAAATTACAAATTCCTAACTACTTTGGTCTTTGAGATAGACCCCGTAACAAAAGTGGTCTATAAATGGTAACTTTGACAGCCTCCCATTTTTTTATTCTCGAAGATAAAAACAAATAAAAAATACATTTGCACTCTACATAAGCTCAAGACAATGATATTATCGAGTAAGAAAAAAATTTTTTTTTCGGCTTCATTTTCGTGTATTATTTTATTTTATTTTATATTTAATATTCGGTTTTGGGTCAAAGTTTTACACAACATCAAAATTTCAGGTCTCCATCCTTAGATTAAACAAAGGTTTGTTTTGTTTAATCTAAGTCTCTATCTCATTCCGTCTAAGAGCTGGATACCCTAGACATACGGACAGACAGACAGACGGACAGCGGAGTGACATTAATAGGGCTCCGTTTTGCCTTTTGGGTACGGAACTCTACAAAATGGACTCCCAGCCTAGGGTAATCAAGACAACTGACTGAGATTTAGGACTAAATTCCTAAATTTCAAGTTAATAGGAGTTATGTTAGACACCGTATTTTAATTTTTATACCGTAGGAGTCTTCCGTTTTTAAAAAGTCTGGTAATAAATGGCATGTAGCTGTCTCTGTCTACTTACAGGGAAATTCAAGGAAAAAAGAACCTTTTCACGTGTGAAAGCCGAGGCAAAGCCAACATCAGAAAGATTAAAAAAAAATTCAAATTCTGCCAGAGATATGAATGCACATAGAAATCTATAGCCGACCGACCGGAAGTGCACTATCTGTCATGGACAGTATAAAAAGCGTAAGGTAACACGACCTTTGCCGAAGAGTGGCGAAGATACCTACGAGCATTCTTTAATAAAGTGTCCTTACTGGAATATTTGGTCTCATATGAAAAATTGCATATTTGTCTGAGATTTTATATTTTGCGGCCAATTGTATTTGTAAAATTTGCTTGCTTTTAGTGAAATATTTATGTTTTGTTTATTTGTTTTAATTTTGCATTGTACAATGAGGTCATGCAGCATGGTGTTGTATATTTTTACGAGGATGAAACGTTTCCTTAACTTTAATAATTTAAAATACTAAAAGGATGTGGGTGACCCGGGATTGAGCACTTCATTTTGCATCAAGTAGAACTGAACTGAATATGGCTGTTACGACAACCGAAATATCGCGCGCTCTCGAAAAACTGAGTTTTAATCGGCTTCTGGTTGAAATAAAGACACGATTTGTTCAAACTAACTAGATATCATTCAAACAAATTTTATAAAGAAACAACCTGTTGTGTATAAACAACCATAGTAATCAAGAGCATAATCTATCATTAATAAATCACAATCATGGCACACGCTCGATTTCCAAGGGTAAATTTGAAGTACCTAAAGTAAATAACTACTTTGGCGACAGGACTTTAAGAAAACGCCTACCATATGTACTAAATAGTTTACCCGAGGATATTCGAAACGAGCCAAAAAAATCCAAGTTGAGGAGGTCTCTTAAAAAGTATCTTTTAGAGACACTCAATAATTAAGCATACACTAAGTATTATTTTTTCTTTTTTCTCTTTTATATTTTAATTTTAAATAATAGAAAATGATTTTTTGTTACTCACGAGACTCATTCCTGCAGTCAAACTGTTTATACAGTTTTGCAGGGCATTGTTTTAAAATATAAGATTTGTTTCCTGTGTAATAATTTAAATAAATAATAATAAAAAAAAAAAAACAAGTCGAATCTATACTCAAGAGAAAATCGATATAAACTTTAAAATTTGTAAAATAGAGGTTTATAAAAGATTTTATTTACAAAAAATACAAAATACAAAATGATTTATTTCTTAGCTTAATCTTGCAGTTTATACAGGTGGTTGGAGTCCCCTTTTAAGTAAAAGAGATACCTGTAGTAGGAGACTCCGATCTTCCATGGTGGACAGTAATATTTAATTAAGTTCAAAGAAACAAATTTGTGGCTTATGAAAATAAAATTTAAAAAGTAAACAAACAGAAATATGAACTTAAGAATAATGTGAAAGTGCGTGTAAGGTTGAGGTGTGGAGTGTAGTGAATGTGAGTATTGTTCCCTAGCCCTACGATCGAAGTCTTGGGATCAGTATTTGAGAAAAAACTACTAGGGAGGTTGTGTATGTGTAGTACAATAAATATATAAATCAATTGACGTGAATTGTTTAAACTTACTTCATAAACGTTAGCAGAACATATAAGTATATTTTAAATGACTCTAGGTTTCCTGGTTATTGCAACAAAATCATCCACATTCTGTCATTTCATTTTTTTCATTTCTATTTGCGGCAACAATAAACCTAATAATAATAATAAAATTCTTTTCAATGCAAGTGCTCGTAAAGGCTCACTTTTTATGCATCAAAACCGAACAGAAAGTCGATTCTTTTGCCCTAGGGCTTTATAATAATTATTTTTTAAATTTATTTACTAGAAGTTGGCTAACCTGCAACGTTTCCTGTGTACCATAAGTGTTATACTTTTTTTTTTTCACTGTTTAACGGCTCTGGATACAGTCCTTTTGAGCCAATTATAATTTAAAGTTCACAAGATTATATTTGTTTTATTTCCTCACACTATGCATTGAAAAACGTAGTATGATACACGGGCGTAAGAGCAATAAATTACTCGGTTACGTTTAAAACACTCGTTATGCTCGTGTTTTAATTTATTCCTTTTCGCCCTTGTAGCATAAACTACTATTATTGCGCAAGTTAAATTTTTGTACACAGGCGAGCTTAATACTATTTATAGTATTTTGTATTTTAAACCTAGAGAAAAATTAATGATTATTTATCTACTTATTTATATAATCATGATTTATTTATAGCATGTAATTAACAGACCAACAAAAGTAAAAAAAAATCAGCGTCAAAATTACTAACTTGGCATCAAAAATAATATGTTCAAACCTTAACCTAACCTAGTTGATGCCAAATTAGTAATTTAGGTGCTCATTTTGTATTTTTTAGATGGTCAACCTATTTATATCCTTTATTTGCTACTACATTAATTTATGTTAGCTTATGTAGTAACGCAAAAACAGTACATACTCATATAAATTATTATTACATACGGCTTGAACACTCACGTGTGATTGTTGTTGACTATATGCCAACCGTTTCACCGATACAATTTCGGCATTATCAAGGCGAGTGTCGTTTTAGGACGACGACGCGGCGTTCACCGTCGTTGTCAAACGGGCACTCTGGCAGCCGCCGATCGGCGAGCTGCACGCATTGCTCGTGCGCTGAGCGTTGGCATACTCATATACGCCACACGTTGACGTGTGTGCGCGTTGATATCTTTTGTAGGCGAAGATAGAATTGCGCTACTTTCAAAGCTTTATCTATATCGTTCGTGCAAAGGTCACCGTTACTCCAGGCGGAAAGACCCGCAGTGCGAGTGGGACGGAATCGGGAAAAATGGACAAAAAGTCGGTTTTTATTTAATAAAAAATTAACTAAAATAGATATGAAAATTTCCATAACCAGTAACTTAAGCACTGTTAAAACCCATCTTAATAAATATTTTTAAAGTCTGAATGCTATCCCATTTTGTCAGAATATCAAAAAAAGTGTCAATTTAGATCTCATTTCAATAATTATTTCTATCAAGTGAAATTTATCCAATCGCGTTTCTGATAGTCCAAAATCTAGAAAAAGGGCCCAAAATTGTTATACTAATTTATTTGACTTGGGACTTCTTTTGCACAGCAGATAAATAACTTCAAAAAGTGTCGATTTTGACGGTATACCCCCTTAACAGTAACAGGTGAATATTCCAACGATAAGCATTGCATTGATATAAAAAATTATATAACAAAAAACGTGACTATTATTACATATTTTATTATCTCGGTTGATTTAAAATTAGTAAAAAACCTTATTATGACACGTTTCTCATGTTTTGAAATTGATATATAGGGCCTCGATTACCTTACATTATCTAATACATATAGCAGTATGGCACTACCCTCAACACTTTCCTCATTGCCAAAGGTTAGTTGATAGAAAATATTAATTTGTACAATAATTTTATTCTGTGCAAAAAAGTTTTTTTTTATTATTATGTAGGTACACTTTTCAGTCACGGGCCCATAGAGAGTAATAGGGACCCGGTCGTTTGAAAGGCATTCATGGGGCCAAAGCCATCATTGAAGAGGCCTTTGGTACTATTTTATCTAAATGTGAGATGGCTGCATCCATGGAGGCCTCTCCCTCAATGTATCATTGTGATATACTACTAACGGACAGTCCCCCACAGGGCCCACAGTTGCCAAACTATTGCCAGAAAGGAAGCGACTTGGAGTGGGCTATGAGGATGGGATGCTAAATGGGCCGGGTAACAGGGCTATGGAGTGAGGTAACGGACCTCTGCCTCAAAAATCTCTCACAAATTTAAGTATGGCAGATGGTGACTTGCTGCTTGATAACTATCCAGCAGGATTGCCGTTGTGGGCCCCCTATCTAGCCACCATGGGGTGGCCAGGGGGCAACACTATGTAAGCAGCTAATGTTGTTGAGAGGTGTGTCTGCGGGGTGCAAGATCCTTATACAGTCAAGTGCCCCCGGCGTTATGACATTTCAAACTTCCAACCTGAAGCATAGGTTCCGCTCTTCCATCTCCACTATTGCCGGCTGGTTAAGGCAAGCGCAGAGGTGGGGGGTGTGTTGCTGTGTGTATGTTTATGGACGAACCAAAAATATTTAAAAAATGTGTTTGAATTATCAACTCCAACACAATGTAAGCACATTTTTTTTTCGTACCACCAAAACTTCTATATGAAAAAAAAAATTCAACCGAATGGTATTATTTGACTTGAATTCCCTACTGATCCAAAGCGGCTAGGTCGATTTAATTCATTTATGCTTTATAAACTTAATAGCTATGGACATAACATAGGATTATTCAGTCAAACAATCACGCCCATGTGAAAAGTATTATTTATTTTATCCTGGTTCGCCCTATCAAGGACAAACATACAGCTGCTAAATAAATGTAACATAGACATACGAATCAAGGAGCAAAATAGGTATTCTTTTTTATTTATCATATTTTATTAAGTAATTAATGCATAGTACAAATTGAAAAATAAAACTGATATATCCAAAAAGCTTTCTAGTGCTTGTAAAAGAGACTGTTTACAAATAAAAACATCCAACGTTCGATCAACTCCACGTGAAATCTTGGGCGATAGAGTCACACACAGCACACCGTGACGTCACTAAATGAAAGTAGAATGATCGAAAGTGGCGAGTCCATGTCAGACATTCGTCTAAAGATTCCGTAAAATTACGGACTGTCTATCTGTCTGAGGCTGTCATATAATCTATTATATTTAATAGTCAATACTCAATACTAAGGAAAAAATTGTTTTAAATTTTACTGATCACTTACCAAGCTTGCAGTATATGGATTTGGCTGTATTAAAGTATTTTAGTCGCTAAAAAGTCGAAAACTAGAGATACCTAGTGTATAATATAGACTTCAGGTTATTTTAAAAAAGCACAAAAATTTGACATATAACCCTATAATCCTAAACAAACGTAGAAGGGAAGCTGTAGCTCCGGTAGTTTCTGTTAAATCTACTTTTGCTAGTAGACAGTTTGTCAAGCAGTCAGAATACCTATATAATAGTATAAATACAGAAATCAATATCTACCATCTTAATAACTTCGAATGTAAAAAAAACCTTGACCAATTGGCTTAAGACCAAAAGCTACGATGAGACTGAATCTCTTCTAAAATAATTCAATTAAACTTAATTTTATATATATTTACCTATTTTTTCTTTTGTTAAATAATTATTATAAAATATGTAAGTATTTCTAGTTTTACCCGAAATTTGATTACCTTCACACCTTCACACTCTCATGCATTACACACCACACTCACAAACATACACATACTCATACTCCCTAGTAGCTTTTTTTTTTAATACTGATCCCAAGACTTCGGTCGTAGGGCTAGGGAATCTCAGTCACACCTATACACACCATCCCTCACTTATTCACATACATTAGTACCTAATCAATATTGTATTAATTAAGCTAATCATAAGTTTGCTGTCCACTATGGAAGAGCGGAGTCTCCTACTACAGGTATTATTTTACTTAAAAGGAGGCTCCAACAACCTGTAAATACCTATGATTGTGTAAAGAAATAAATAATTTTGTATTTGTATTTGTATTAGTGTACAGTGTAGACTAGTGTATAGTTTATACTAGTGTATAGTATAAACTATAGTGTATAAAATAGACTAGTGTATATACGTAGTATAAACTATAGTATATAGTATAGACTAGTATATAGTATAGACTAGTGTATAGTAAAGACTATATAGTGTATAGTATAGACTATATATAGTGTCTATAAAAACAATGTTCTCTATTTAGTCACCCCAAGAAAGGGTACATACCAAGCAAATGACTTGAACGGCTGTTTTTTTTTTGCGTATTCAGGGTTGCCTGGGTGAAGAGACAGTGGCAAGAATTAGTTGTTGGTATAGGGCAAGTATACTCAAAAAAAGTCAAAAACTAGAGATAGTTTTTGACTTTTTTTTAAATATGTATAGTATTTCTTTTACTACTTAATATACGCCTTTCTTCTTCAATCTCCTTCTTTTATGTTGTTATCATAATAATAAACACTATATTGTACAAAAAAAACATCTAATAAATACAATTTAGAAAAATACGAGGCAAAGGCGCAATTATTTCTCAAATAAATTTCTTGGAGTCAACCATAAAATGAAAAAAAATTAGGTATACATTGGCTTATTGAAATGAAAATTTAGTGCAAAAATAGATATGTACCTACTAAATACTTCCAATTATTTAATATAATTATTAACTGTTTCAGTCCACCTGCGAGGTGGCATATTCTATTCACTTTTGATCCGTATTTCGGAACTAAGACGGGGTAAAAAAAATCTCTTCCCGCTGCAAATTGGCAAAAATACTAAACTGATGTGAAATTTAGTACGGAGAAGATTTTGAAAATATTTTCTCATACAATTTTATCACTTTAATAATAATAAAAACAAAGAATCAAAAATAAAAGTACTTATTTTAAACACAAAAAACTTACGTATTTTTTTAGTACAAGGGCACAAAAAACAACTTTTTAAATCTTCAATCACTTTTCCAGAACAAAATTTAAAACTGTACCACAGAACGGTAAAATGTGTAAAGTGCAACGGCGCGAGCGCAGCGGATAGCGTGCGCACGGACTATGCGCAAGAGTTGATTCGCCGGCGAAGCGTGGGTACAGGTGGCGACAAAGCTATGTGAGCCAATAGCTTAGTGCCCCAAGTGTTTTAATGGTACTTTACTGATATTTTTTATGGAACAGGGCAGGTTTCAGAGTCAGTATCATTGCGCTATGTTTACAAAAGGAAGCCTCATCCTAAACTATATACGTAAAATACTAATTTTATTGAAGAAAGACGAATTGTTTGGGACTCCTAACTCCTAAGAGGGTTGGAACATTATTTTTGCGATCAAAAAGCTTTATTAACTTTATATTTTTTGCATAATTTTGCATTATTTTAAAAGAAATACTCAAACATTTTTCCTGTGCAAAAAAATTACGCAAAAAGAATTTGAATGTTTGTGTATTTATTTTTAAATAACGAAAGGAAAAAATATATATATATATATTATATGAATAAAGAACGCAAAAAAAAAATTACAATTCGGAACAAAAAAAAAATTTTTTTTTTTGCAACGCCAAATTACGTTTTTCGTGATTTTAGTGATCTTTCCGATTTTTTTTCTCGATGATTGTGATACTTGTGTCAAATCTGAAAAATTATAATGTAGTTCAAAATTGTATTTGTTAAAAATATTTTGTTTTAATATGTTCAATTGTCCAAACGCGAAAGCATGTTTGGCGCAACCGATCCTTAAGGGGGAACGAGTCGTATCCTCTACGACACGCACAACTTAAGATGGTTCTTCTTATTTTTGATTTACAGATATTAAATAAACGTGATTTATGGCATTTCGCTATATATATATAGTTTAGTGTCAGTTGGGCTTTTCCGGCAAAATTTTGTTATTTTATACATTACGTTGTAAATGTATGGGCACACATACTTAAAAGCGTGTTTTAAGTTTGTGTGCCCATACATTTACAACGTAATGCATATTATAACAAAATTTTGCCAGAGGATCCTAACTGACACTAAAATATGTTCGCGAAATGCCATAAATCACATTTATTTAATATCTGTTATTCAAAAATAAGAAGAACCAACTTAAGTTGTGCGTTTCGTAGAGGATACGACTCGTTCCCCCTTAAGCCGGTCTCCTTTGCGTATTTTGCAACAAAAACAAAAAACAATGTTTCGCTACACATTCCTGTAGCAGTAGATCGGCCACAGGAGGCTTATCAACAAACGAGTATAGCGAAACAATGTTTTCTGTAGTGTATAGGGCAAAACACGAGTCTCAAAGTGCACGGAATTATCTTCAAACTTATATAATGATATCTAGAAATTATTATATATTTATTGGTAACAAACATACAAAAAAACCTGTGTACATTCCTGCACGGGATCACAAAAATAGAAATTGTGTACTATTAAACAATTCAAATTCAAATTCAAATAGTTTATTTTGCAAAGTAGGTATATTATTATATAATACACTTTTTACACGTCAAATTTAACCTTATAAAAATATATATAATAAAATAATAAATCTACATGGACTAGATTAAAGGTGTATTTAATTTATTTTGTTTATTGCGTTTAGTTTGTTTAAGTTTTAAGTATTTTAGTTTAATAGTTTATTTGTTAATTTATGATCTTAGATTTATATACAATAACCTAATTCATTTAATGCAGCTACTCATATATTCATACTTATATGCGGGAAAATAAATAATTTAATTTATGTAGTAATATATATACCATTAAAATGATACGTAAAATATAATATTATACAAGGTGAAATCCAATCAATCGCCCGAGCCCATACCGGAGACCCGGCCAGGGACCAGGAACAAGGTTCAATGATCACCAACCGAGCCCCCAGCACGAATCCAGGCGGCCGACCAAATCTCATCCTATATACTACATAATAATAGGTTACGGTTACATATATAAATACATGCCTACCTCCGCCCATTCGCCGCTAAAACCGCTAAAATAACCACCACCGCTAAAATAAATAAAAGTAACTTGCACTTGAGGCCAACAGTACACTCCCCACATTTACTAAGGTCAGGAAGCGGACATGTAATCAATATTTAATTACAAACTTTAACTCCAGTCTTGCATAAAAGAAACACAGGTGTAACATATTTTAGGAATATAGATAGTATTTAGTAGGTTTAATTTAAATTTATAATAACAAAAACATATTAAATACACATACATGACATGATCTTGCCAAGTTTTTCCCCTTTTTCTTAGCAAGA
Source organism: Ypsolopha sequella (assembly GCA_934047225.1). Lineage (NCBI taxonomy): Eukaryota > Metazoa > Arthropoda > Insecta > Lepidoptera > Ypsolophidae > Ypsolopha > Ypsolopha sequella. The sequence goes on along the minus strand of OW203984.1, from coordinate 22,999,842 downwards.
CTATTCAAAAGGGCGGAGTTAGGCAAATTGTGTGGATTCGGTATAACACGACTTAACTTATTTGAAAGGACTTTTACTTAATTTAAGCGTTCTGTCTTTTTCTTTCTGTATCGAAAAGACAAAGACAAGACGCTCAATATAAGGTTAGTGCTGTCAAATAAGTTAAATTGTGTTGCGCCGAATCGACACCAAAAAAGCGTTTGTACTTAGCACATATAGATACCCATAGCTACGAGTATCATGTGTTTGTATTTTCCTTGAATCTAATTCATGCACATGTATTAATTTGTTAACTTGGTTTAATTCAATATGTTTGTTTTACCGTCTTGAATTAAGTTGAAAAGTTAAATTCAAATGTATTGACATGTAATATGTGAATATTTGTGTCGATTCGGTGTAACACGTTTTAACATATTTCACAGGACTAAACTTAATTTAAGTATTCTGTCTTTTTCTTACTGTATCGAAAAGATAAAGACGGGACTCTTAAAATTAGGTTAGTCTTGTCAAATAAGCAGTGCCGGATTAAGGCTACTTGATGCCCTAGGCAATCCACGCTCATTGGTTCAATTCAAATGTATTCCCTATACAAAAGTAAAGCAATATAGGTCTTTAAGAAAATTAACGTGTTTATTACATAAGATCGATTTTAGTACTTTTCTTAGAATATGTACGAAAGAGATAAGTGGAGTAGTTATTATAATAAAAATCAAGCACGCCTATTTTTAATTTTTTTTGAGATGCGGCCAGCGACTTTTACCGACAGCAAATTCGCGAACAATAGCGTCAAAGATCAATTTTCTTAGCATATCTGCCTCTATCAGTATTGATAAAGCGTCGTACCTCTCTTGTAGCATCGTCGTCTGTTTTTAATACCTTGCTGACTATTCGGAAGATTTGGAAATCATGGGTCAACGCAACAACATCACATTACTCTAAGTATTCAATTTAATTACACGCGGATTTTAATAATCTTTGCCTTTCATGTGCTAGAAAATATTTTTTCGGTGATGTTTATGGTGCCCCCGAGACGTGATGCCCTAAGGAATTGCTTAATTTGCTTATATGATAATCCGGCACTGAAAATAAGTTAAGAGGCTATGCGAATTTTATTTTTGTCATTGTCACTCCAAGCGAAAACACGCTCAGTGCGATTGGATTCAGGGCGAAAGCGAAAAATGTTAGTTTAATATATTTTTATAAAAAAAACTAAAATAGCTAGCAAAATTTCAAATATCGAATCTCTAGATATTGTTGAAACACACCTAATAAAATATATTTGAGTTCTGTATATGGTTCTTATTCGTCAAACGAGGAGAAAAAGTGTGTTTGAAGACCTCATTTCAACAATTATTTCTATGGAAGAAAATTTATCCAAACATGTTTTCCAATTTCAAAACCCTAGATTATATAGTCAAAATGCATATACCAGAAATGTATTAAAATTTTCCGTGTATTTCATGAAATACACAGAAAAGAAACACCCGTATTTTTTTCGCATATCGCCTTAAGTCGTGTTACACCGAATCGACACCAGTATGTACCTACATTATAGAAATAAAGTTTTCATTCGGTGTCAGAGAAACAGTTACTAGATACAGTAACATTCGTACACGTCAAGAAATTGTGATTACATGATTACACGTTCAGCTACAAAAGTAGCCTTAAAAATTGCAAAACATTTACATGAAATTATTTCATAAAATTAACTAATCTTAGTAATAAAATATTAATAGCAATTTTCCTTTGTTTAGTAAATGTAAAGTTAAAGAACGTCAAAATCAAATTACGTAAGAAAAAATAAGCAAATAAACAACAGTGGGCAGGGGCTCTACCGCGTAATTCTCATTTGTATCAACTTCAAGCAAATGCATGCGAAATTCAACGCGTGCAAAAGAGATGGCATGTTAGGCGGGCGTCGTCACACGCACGTCAAATTTCAATCTCAAGTTGATGTTGATGAAAATGAGAATTACGCGGTAGAGCCCCTGGTGTATTCATTTATTCTGTATTTGACATGTTATTTGTAATTGCTTTAAATGACAGTGGGCAAACTTGTATGGGAGTTGGTCCAAACGCCGCGCTGCCAAGACTAGATGTACATAATATAAAAGGACATAATGTAGTCCTCAATCAAGCGCGATGAAGCATTATGCTACGGGGCCTCGTTTTTACGTCCCATTGTAAGCCTTATTGCCGCGTTTCGGACACGCTTTTAATGGCATGCAGGTGTTTTACTTCACTGACCAGCAAGTGTGAGCAATGCTCGACCGGAATCGAAACCGGGTCTCAAGGTTGAGGATTCAGCGTCCTTCCGACGCGACGGAAATATCGCTGCAAAAAGGTGTAATACTGATTCTCATATTAAGGCGCTCTTATCCCAAAATTAGTAATTTCAAAGTCAAATAGAACTTACAAATATCGTCTAAAACTTCCAATAAAAATACGCAATATAGTTCGAACCTTTATCTAGGTCTTCCACGCATGTGTTACACGATCAGATAAACTTTGCTAGATAGAAATAATTCACGAACACAGCATGTAATAAGACCTTTCAAATCATGCCATTTCCATAATTCCACTCTTTTATTAACGAAACATATCTGATAATATTACTCTTTAAATTATCTAGGTCGACCACGTAAGTGGGTTTTAATAATCATATCCCTTATTTTTAAACAATTTAAAAACCGATAAAAACAACGAAAAAGTACAAAAGTGTGGTTATTTTCTTTACTCCTTACACGTAAAGAAAAAGACAGAGAGTCACTCTTTTGGTATAAGAGCGCCTTAAAACAACTGTATTTATTTATTCGTACGGAATTAAAAACAATATACAAATTGACACAAAATTGTCACAAAAAGCAAAAATAAAGTTATAAATGGATGGATGTCGTGTTGTTTTATCCATTTGACGGCGTCGTTAGGGACATCATGTCTTCAGTGTTCCCGGGGTAGGATCTCAATGAGCACTTGTGGAGGATGTAGGGTTACCAGATGACAGGAATTTTCCTGACATGTCCGAAATTCTAACCAAGAAAAAATTGGATTTGCCAGGAATTTTCAAGAGGATGAATAAATGCTCAAAATTATTATATTTATTAATTAACATTGTTTTTGGAACGAAAACTGTTGAAAATCGCGTTAGCTACGCATTAACAATGGCATAGCCTAGTAATTTTTATTATTACCCGTCCAGCACAATAAGTCTAATGGCAAAGACTTTATTTGCTTTTCATAGAGGCGATTATATGTTGGCTCTTTGGCCATTTTTTCTTGAACGCGTAATACTAGCGACCACGCAGCCAAACAACAAATTGGTGTGTTTTTAGCTAATAGTTTTTTTAGCTGTGTTTTTAGTATTAGTAATACTGAAATATTTTATAGGGAAAAAAATATTGAATTGAGGTGATATACCTTCATATTTCTATTACCTATTTTAAGAAAAAAAAAAAAAAGTTGATCTTTTTACCGCGTTCTTGAAGCGAACGTTTGAAAACAAAAAAAAGACGGTGCAAAACATTTTTTTTTGACAAAAGTATATATCTTAGTACATTGTTTATACGTAAGATCCCTAGAGAAAATATTATTAACCAAATGTATTTTTTTCAATACAAGGACAGTCCGAATTTCTTCAAACGAATCCTAGATAGCCTGGAGTTGGTCAAGCTCTAGCCTCAGGTACAGTCTTAACGAAAAATGTCAGGAAATTTATTGAATAATCAGAGATTTTGTCAGGAATTCACGTTATTGGATCTGGTAATCCCAGAAGGATGTGATACAACGTTTGCTCCTCCGTACCACAGTCACGTTGGGGGGAAGCTGAAAAATCATATCATTCATTCATTACCTATGAAATTGTCGAAATTTTCTTACAGATCCATGAGTTCATAATTTCTGTAATTGAGTACCTATTTCCATTGTTTATTTTTTGTTTGAAAGTTGATTTCAAGATTTTAGATCTACGTATTAAATTTTGTTTTTATTGTCAGTTTGATAAATAAAATTAAATTTTCTAAAAACAGTCCGACCTAAATGCCATCCGTTTCCATGATGAGATTCGTAATAATGTTTTACAGCATTTTTATAACTAAAAAATAAAATCTTTTAAAACAGTACTAACTAATTTCAATGATAAGATTTGTATTATTTTTTTACAGCTGATGCTTAAAAAAATTAAATTATTATTGCTGTTAGCTTAATGTTGTCTTATTCATACACTAAAGAATATATACAATTTGGATTTGTCATTCCTTAAAAAAATGCGAACGTGTTAGTACAGAAAATTGAGTTTCCTTCAAATTCTCTATAGAAAACGGCAATTTCATAGGTAATGACCTATTACATGTTTATAAGAAGCGCTGCATCCCAAAACAACTAATAAGTACCTATAAAGAATTATGAACGATAAAAAAAACTTGGTATTTCAGTAATCATTTAAATAAAATTGCCAAGATAGGTACTTCCTATTAGTAAATTGCAGCAGAGAAAGTTATGTACGGTATGACTGCCATTTCGATTTAGGTAAAGAGATACAAATTGTTCCACTTTCATCTTCGAAATAAATTGCCAGTGGTCATTGACTTTTCTTTTACTAATAAAAATTAGTAAATGACCTTTGGCTCCAGAAGAAAATTCTATTTATTAAGGCTAATGTTCTCAAAAAATAAATCTCAATTCCCGCTACCTCCATAAAACACTTTTTATTTCCCATTGCTTCCAAAAGCTATTTTGTACGGGAAGAGGATCAGAATTTTATGCACTAAAAAAAATAGTTGTCGCCTCATTTGTACGCTTATAAAATTTAAAATGACTTTGCCCAAACCCAGTATTACATTATCTGTGCCCAAACCTAGTATTATATTATCTGTGCCCAAACCTAGTATTATATTATCTGTGTCCAAACCTAGTATTATATTATCTGTGCCCAAACCTAGTATTATATTATCTGTGCCCAAACCTAGTATTATATTATCTGTGCCCAAACCTAGTATTATATTATCTGTGTCCAAACCTAGTATTATATTATCTGTGCCCAAATCTAGTATTATATAAACTGTGCCAAACCTAGTATTATATTATCTGTGCCCAAACCTAGTATTATATTATCTGTGTCCAAACCTAGTGTTCAGAATAAAATGTATATTTCGGAACGCATCCATCAATGGTCTATATATTTTGTCTATGGACTTGGAGCTGTCAAAAACGAGGGACGTGGAATTTTCTTGGTATAGATCGCGGACGATTTTAATATGTGTTATTAAGGGCTTAACCCAAGGGAAATCGGTGCGGACATCGTAAGAAACAGTATTCGATCAAGGGCTGAAGATATTTTGGCGTGAAGGCCACTTTTGAGTGTATTTCCTGTGTGTGTGAAATAACCTATATCCACGCGGTGTGCGACAAGTGGACTTGTCATTTACCATTTTTTCTGGGTTCGGATGCATCCCGGGGTAGGAGGGTTGTGTTTAGATTCATCGTGGAAGGTGATCTACGTGTCACGGCACCGACACGCCTTGGTCTCCGCAGCGAAGGGTCTTCGTGCGAGGACTACTTGATGAGGTCATCATACAACTGTCTGGTAGGACATTTTATATTAAATATTAGATCATAAGATACTTGTATACTATAAATCTGGGACAGCTATGGGCCCCTGCTCCAGCTGCAAGTATCGCCCTTTAGCATACAATTAGTGGTGTCTGAGCGTGGTTATGGAATCCTCGCACCAGTGACGTCGATGCCCGTCACTAGTCAGTATTACTACTTTTTATATGCTACAATTTCTGGTAGCAACGAGCGTTTATATCAAACAAGCTTTGGTAGCAGAGCGTGGTTAATCCCAACTTTGGTTTATATACATATAAACAGCGGAACTGGGCGGCCCCAGTGTCATTGAACTGTTAACATAGCTAGGCTATTTACATGTACATGTAGCAATTACAAATTGGATTTGTTTAGTGCTTTGAGTAGTTAATTGATTACCGGAGGGTACCACATTGATGTGGTTCAGTAATATCAGTATAATTTGATAGTTTAGTACATATCAGGTGTTCTTGTACTACAATAACATAATCATATAACGGTTTATATTATAGATTGGAAATCAACTTGTTAGCTAATATACGGTTATCTTGGCTTGAATTTATGTACTTACAAGTATGTATACAGTTGCATAGTGGAATGTGCATTCGGGTTTGTGTGTATTGTATACACCAAATATAATTTAAATTTGGTAATGTTGTAATAGGTAGGTAACCTATTTGTTTGTTTGTATTACCGGGACGGTACACTACATAGTATTGTAATTGGGAAGTACATTTGCTAATTAAATTATATTTATAGGTAGGGTATCTATTGAGCACTGCTTCTGTATTTTGTGCCTTGTCAGGGTGTTTGCTAAATAGTTTTTATTTATACATTTCCCGGTTTGTTGCGGCATGATGTCCAAGTCTTACAAGGCTGCGTTGGCGAAAGAGCTCCGTTGGTTTACAACCGTCCAGGGATTGCTTTCTCGTTCGGATCGCGACAATTCAATCCTGGAGAGAGCCGAGCGGATGCATCAGCGGCTGGCTGACGCAGATGCGGCTGTGGCAGCACTGCAGGAAAGTGACGGGCCTATGGATAGGTATGTTACTGATTTAGCCCAGATAAAAGGGATTTATGATGATATAACAGAGGCGGCCTCCATGATCAAAAAGCGACAATCGGGCAGCCCGGTTGTTAGCACACCTAAACCAATAGATGGCGCCACTGGTAAGACGCTGGTTATAAAGTCAAATAATATTGCTGATGTAAAGAGGCAAAATTCAGGAGGTCCTGTAGTTGTCACGCCTCAACCGGTAGATGGCGTGTCTGGTAGTTTGATTAGTTTAGAACTAAATAAATTCAATGGGAAAATGGAAGAATGGGTTTCATATAGGAATATGTTTACGTCATTAATAAATTCTAGGGTAGATTTATCAAAGGGGCAAAAGATGGCATATTTGATGTCAACATTGGAGGGCGAAGCAAGGTTGCTCATCCAGCACCTCAGGGTAGAGGATGATCATTATGATATAGCGTGGGGCTTATTAAATGATAGGTATCAGAACATGCGCTTATTGGCGGATGCGCATGCGTCTCAATTGTTGACGTTACCTAGGGTAACCGACTGGGCACAGCTGAGGCAGCAATTACTAACTCCGGTCACTGTGGCGTGTAATGCCCTTAGAACATTAGGTTTACCGGTGGACGAGTGGTCGTTTTTACTCGTTCACATTATTTTAGGTAGGTTGCCTAATGACGTGAGGTCACGTTTTGAGCGGGTGTCCGCAGAAAAAGATGGCAGCACTGTGCCTAAATTTACGGACTTAATGAGGTTTCTTGAATATGAAGCTAGGGTAGCAGAAACCTCACAACCGGACTTGGCGCCATCTGGGGCGCAATCACTTTCGTCTGCTGGCTCATCTGAATGTGGGGAGCCCAGACAACCGCAGCAGTCGCGGGGACGCGATATGACACGTTTGGCGGGGGTCGCCGTGATCGAGAGGTCATTGACCTGTTTACAGTGTGGCCATACGGGGCATGACCTGCTGAGATGTCAGCAGTGGCGAAACCTGCACGTCACCGAGCGGCGACGCATAGTGAAGCGTAAGGGCCTGTGTTTCGGTTGCTTGGGCAATCATTTTGAACGTAATTGTCCCGAGCCACGACGTTGCAGTGTTTGTGAGGGGCCTCACCATTTATTGTTGTGTGCCAACAGATCTGAAGCGGCTTCACCGGTCCCGCAGCGACGGAGCCCTACGGGCGGGGGTGCTTCAGGGAGAACTCCCCCCCCCTTGGACAACGGGGGTGCGTCAGGGAGAACTTTTTCCCCCTCGGTCCAGGGAAGGCATGCTGTCGGGCAGAGCTCCCCTCCGTCGGAACGGAGGACTGCGGCGCGCGGCGCGCCCCCTCACCGGGAGTTGAGTTATGTATTTGCGCGTGGACCCGTAGGGGGCTTGCCTACGGGCTATCACACATATGGCCATGTAGTGAATTGGGCCCCTACGGGCGGGGGCCAATTGGAGTTGGCAAGGGCTAGGCCCCCCCTCCCCGCGCCGGTTTTGGTGCCAGCTGGCATAGAGCACCGTGTTAAGACGGAGTCACGTGGTTACTCACCGCCGTACCGCGAGTACCCGCGGTTAGAGTACCACCCGCCGTACTCAGGGAGAGTTGGAGGCTACGCTCCCCCCATGGTGGGGATGTGCACACACCAGCCGTATTATTGCCAGTGGACTGGTCCTGCACTCCACAGGTGGGGTAGCCTGTAACTAGCTTGTTCAAGCCATGAGTACGGAACCGCGGACGGTTCTGTTGCCTACCGCGATGGCTCGCGTCTAGGGCCCCAGGGGGGATTGAGTTAGGGTAAGGGCCCTCCTCGACTTGGAAAGTCAAGTGGCGCACCGATTAGTTTTGAACCTGGAGGTTTCGTCGGTGCCGCTCCTAGGTATTGGTGGACTGGAGTTGAATCAGCGGCTGCAGCCATGGTTATAGACAATATTGTCGGCTGGCAGCCTTCTTTGGACCTTCCTCCGTTCATAATCTCATGCACGTCAGGTCTGCATCTGGCAGACCCACGTTTTGTCATCCGGCCCCAGTCGATGTTTTCCTGGGCGCAGATTTGTTAGGATGGATCCTATTTGGTTTTAAAAGACTCTGGGTTCTTCTTCATTGGTGGAGGTATCCACAATTTTGGATATTCGATATTTGATTCGATACTTGGATTATTATGTTCGAACTTAGGAAATGGCTTTCAAATGAACATATACTGTTTGCAGATTTGGAGGATCCCAATATGATGGTGGTATTATGTTGAAATACCAACCAGTCAATGATATTCATATATTTTGTCCCCAGCCGTGAGTGCAGAGGAGCGTTGGAGCGCATTGGTACACTGGGTACGTGTACTTAAGACGGACCTTTGGTAAATTTGTTGGTGTCGGATTGACACATACGTAACGCGCACGGGGGTTTTTAGCAATCGCAACGCTCGGGTTGTGAAAGCATACCTTGTGTATTTGTGTGCTTGGCCACCAAGGCCGTTCACTTGGCAGTGGTATCAGCTTTGACTACGGAGGCCTTCGTCGCCGTGTTGGATCGTTTCGTGTCGCGTAAGGGTTTACCTTCACTTATTCGCTCCGACAATGGCACAATCTACAAAGGTACTGCTAATGATGTTGTAATTTTTTGTTTTGTAAATAACTATGCTAGTTTAAGTTAAATCTTCGCCCGGAAAGGGGTAACTTGGCGGTACAGTCCCCCAAATTGCCCTCACTGGGGAGGGAATTTTTTTGAAGCTGCCGTCAAGTCGGCGAAGACCCACCTCCGCTGCGTTATTGGGGAAACTGTCCTAATTTTTGAGGAGCTTGCCACTGTATATTGTTAAGTGGAAGCGGTCCTCAACTCTCGTCCTCTCTGTGGTCAGACAGGACTGAGCATCCTAGGGAAGGAAATTTAATTTTTTGGAAGGATATGAACTTGCTATCCTTGTTTGGCGCCGGGGCCGTATATTAAAGTTGTTTTGGCGGAGACGGAACTCCACGCGTCGCAGAGGTGTTGGTCGAAGGTTCGATTTTGTGACGAGCCATGACAACTCTCTCCCGTCTCCCGGTTGTATGAGCTAGTGGACTGATTGCTCAGCCCAGAGCGGGGGACTGTTCAGAATAAAATGTATATTTCGGAACGCATCCATCAATGGTCTATATATTTTGTCTATGGACTTGGAGCTGTCAAAAACGAGGGACGTGGAATTTTCTTGGTATAGATCGCGGACGATTTTAATATGTGTTATTAAGGGCTTAACCCAAGGGAAATCGGTGCGGACATCGTAAGAAACAGTATTCGATCAAGGGCTGAAGATATTTTGGCGTGAAGGCCACTTTTGAGTGTATTTCCTGTGTGTGTGAAATAACCTATATCCACGCGGTGTGCGACAAGTGGACTTGTCATTTACCATTTTTTCTGGGTTCGGATGCATCCCGGGGTAGGAGGGTTGTGTTTAGATTCATCGTGGAAGGTGATCTACGTGTCACGGCACCGACACGCCTTGGTCTCCGCAGCGAAGGGTCTTCGTGCGAGGACTACTTGATGAGGTCATCATACAACTGTCTGGTAGGACATTTTATATTAAATATTAGATCATAAGATACTTGTATACTATAAATCTGGGACAGCTATGGGCCCCTGCTCCAGCTGCAAGTATCGCCCTTTAGCATACAATTAGTGGTGTCTGAGCGTGGTTATGGAATCCTCGCACCAGTGACGTCGATGCCCGTCACTAGTCAGTATTACTACTTTTTATATGCTACAATTTCTGGTAGCAACGAGCGTTTATATCAAACACCTAGTATTATATTATCTGTGCCCAAACCTAGTAGTATATTATCTGTGTCCAAACCTAGTATTATATTATCTGTGCCCAAATCTAGTATTATATTATCTGTGCCCAAATCTAGTATTATATAAACTGTGCCAAACCTAGTATTATATTATCTGTGCCCAAACCTAGTATTATATTATCTGTGTCCAAACCTAGTATTATATTATCTGTGCCCAAACCTAGTATTATATTATCTGTGCCAAACTATTCTTCTTATCTATCTTGAAATTTAGGTTTATCAGTTTGTTTAAAAATAAATCTTGTGTGTTTTAGGAATGTCAGTGAACGCATCGAGGCATATTAATTTTCAATTTAACTTAAGAGCTGTGCTCTTGTCGGTGGAGTCCTCTCTTCTCTATTCAATTCTGCACTCCACCTTTTCTTTAACTTCTTGATTAGACACGACATTACTTTCTCTCTTACTGTCTTAGAGACAGTAAAACCATTTTAGATTTTTTGAACACCAAAGTTTTCGGGGTTGTGTACGACCGACTCTCCCTGTATATACAGGCTGGAAAAAAATTAAGAACCCTGGTTGGGAACTACCCTAAATTCTTTAGTTAGCTTATTTTACTGAAAGGAAACATTTCTTTATTTTTTAAAAGAAACAAAACTGCATTCAAAGATCTTCTAAAATTTGCTTGTCTCACCCGGGAATTGAACCAAATAAAACTTGAAAAAATAAACCCTCGCTACTTTATTATATGAATCGGTAGGATTATTGTTCAGAATAACATTTGTCTAATAAACATTTGGTCTTTGAAATAAAAAAGTGAACACTAATATTAATTTTATTGTATCATCAATACGAAGAACACATAAACATGAAACATTTTTTTAACGAAGACGGATATTAAGAAGAGAAAAGAATCCTGATAAGTTTTAGCTTAGCAAAACAAAAAAAAAATTGAAATTGGAACGAATACTTTTATCGATTGCAAAAATTTTGAAAGTTATCGTTCGAATTTCAAATTAGCAAGCTTGTACTTCATACGATGTTTTTGGGTGTTAGAGAGATAAGAAAATTATAACGTGTCATTTACTTGTTACAAGTGAAAAGTACTAGGTATTGTTAATAAAGAACTTGTAATAAATATTCATTTTTATGGGTATCTCGTACAACAGATGAGTGTCAAATGTTTAATAGACAAATTTTATCCTGAACAATAATCCTACCGATTCGTATAATAAAGTAGCGAGGGTTTATTTTATTAATTTTTAGTTGGTTCGATTCCCGGGTGAGACAAGCAAATTTTAGAAGATCTTTGAATGCAGTTTTGTTTCTTTTAAAAAATAAAGGAATGTTTCCTTTCAGTAAAATAAGCTAACCAAACGATTTAAGGTAGCTCCCCTCCAGGGCCCTTAAATTTTTTCCATTCTGTATATTTTTTTATTGATATTTAATAAGGTCTACACAAAATAGAACGCTATCACTGACATCTATGAATATTAGTTGAAACTACTTTCTATGTACTCCAGGTAATTGAATAGCCCGGCATAAACCACTGAAGTTTTTCTACTGTAGTAGAGCATGTAATTCTATAATGTTTCACTAGATGGCGATACGGGTAAAATATGGGCCTCGGTTGAGGAGTCATTGAACAAACAAACGGATAAAGTTAACAGAATTAATTAATCATTTATTCGTATTTTTTATTAATATCCTCAGTGTTATGTTTACGTCAAAATGGTAATGTATATTAAATTTCTGGAATGGCTACTCGGCAACAGATGGCAGCACGTGTCTAAACAGACGATTAAAAAAAGTTTTCTATTTTACAATAAAAGAACTTCGAGATTTTTAATCGAGTCTTCGTAGTCAATAACGTGAAGAGATACATGTATCTATTTTATATCGATATATCGAAAATCTGAAGCATTCAATATAAGATAGATACCTACCTAACATTTTAGAAATAACTAAGGTGTTGATGGTAGAAATCGCCTTTTGCTTAAACTGTAATATTACGGATACTTGTAATACGTTTTATTATTGTGTGCAAAAAAGGCTTTTGAATTGAATTGAATTGAACTAAGAATTTTCGTATGTGGAACTGAAAGAATCCGCAAAGTCATCCACTGTCCGTAAAAGAATCCCACAAAAATTTCAAGACAAGTAACAATATTAGCGCAGAGGTATTCTACCTATTTGCGAAAGCAATAACACTCACACAGCGTTGCAACACCGCAAAACACAATCAAACCTCGTCCTTCTGTTTAAGGGAGGAGGGTTTCAACAAATATTGCTGGAGTTGGAATAAAAATCAGTTAATGACAAAAAGCGAGAGGGCCGTCCGCACCCGAGTGGTGGCGCGGCGCGACATGTTCCCATAAATCAGAAAGGGGGGCCACCCAGCAGCGGTACCTTGGTGCACTATCTGTTCTCGAATTGGTTATTTTAAGAATTCTCTGAGGTTTAGTGACTATACCTTTGAGATCCGCTAAAACTTGAACGGCACAATGTCAAAGACTGCGCTAAACTCAAACCCTAATGTCCTGTTGCAACAGAAAATATCTCTTTTTAAAAGAGGACAAATGCTGTTCCGTGTATTTTTCTGGACAACGAAACGTTATCATCAATAATTATAATTTTTCAGGTAGCCCCTTAAATAGTGTAGATACAATTAGAGATCTAGGTGTGATTCTTGATCACAAAATGGATTTCAATCTACACATCGATCAAATAATTAACAACACTTTGAAACGTTTAGGTTTTGTATTTTGGCGGTGCTAAACTTTTAAGCGTGCATCAACGTACAAGATCATCTATTTCAGCTTTGTTCGTAGTATTCTGGATTATAGTAGTGTCGTTTGGAGTCTCCATTACTCAATACACAAAGACCGCATCGAGAGAGTTAAGAATAAGTTTCTAAAAGCACTAGACTAGCTCTAGACTATAGAACAAGAAAAAATTTCACTGACCACGAATCCTCTGCAAATCGTCATAATTGTCTTGCTGACCGTCCGTCGTCGTACCATCTCTGACGCCATCATTTTTGTTTGTGCTCCAATAAAATATAATCAATTACTATATTACGATATTTTCTCAGAAAGTTTGCATTCTTATAAGAATAAGGTTTCATTATGTATAATAAAGGTTGTTTTTATTTTGTTTAAATAAAATAAATTTACTAACTGTAAGGTAAAATGAGATAATTTATTTTTGTTCTTTTTTATGGTTCTCTTGGTTTGTTTGTGTTTATATTAATGTACCATAGACTAAGCATTACTACGTATAGACCGACAACTCCCATACACCAAGGCGTAGCAAATTTTTTACGCGCCCTTACGGCATTAAGTGTCGCCAAGTGTTGCAAATAAGCATAATTTGTTTAATTGGCTGCAAGTAAACTGTCATGGTTACCAAGTAAACATGTGGCTGTAATAGCTTTGCTTAGAAAAACTAGATGGCCATAAGTTGGCAACACTAACAGTGAATATTTCAGCGCCATCTATTATCGAAATGGGAATTATTTTTATGTTACGCAACATCGCTGCGCCACTAGCGTCACCAATCGGTCTTTTTTAGCATCGTGTTTGCTAGAGGATTTAGCAACGCCATCTAGATTTCGTTACAATTTTACACCTTTTTTTGGCTACAAACTGATGTATGGAAACTGCTAGTCTATACGTAGTAATACTTAGTCTATGAATGTACTTACTTTGTATTATTGTAAATGCCGCCTGCTCCCCGCACGATTCCTTTTGCCTTCGTCCCTCTCGCTCGTGTAATATCGCGAGCACATTTTCGACGGGACTCTTGTCTTGAAGGGGATAAAGCTATATGAGTAAAGGAGATAGACTACTCTGTGTTTCGCCTTACTCGTATAGCTTTGTCCCCGTTAAGTGAGAGTCTCGCCGAGATTGTGGAGCACCGGCGCGGCGGCAGCACCTGTGACTCGATTTGACGTCATAAGTTCACGGTACCGCAGCCAACCTTCCCTCAATGCCGGCTAAGGATGATCTTTTCCGCGATCCTACATTTTTATAACGGGTAACATCCATGAGGATCTTTTTTTCTACCGTTCCCTAATATTGGTGTGTCGTATGTATACACCCTTGGGTGTATGTTTGCAGGTTTAGGGGATCGTTTTCCCGAATAATATCTGCGTTGATATTGGTTTGTGTATTAGATTTGTATTTTGATTTGCGTTAAAGTACACTTAAAAAAATATAATGTTTTTGTAAAAAAGCTATTTTTTTATTATAGGTTACATATAAACGGTCTGTTACCTGAGTCTTGGGATCCAGGTTCGAGTCTTGTCAGTCCAGTACGCACCATGAATTTGGTAAAATTCAAGCATGTAACAGTTGTTCAAGGACATACCGAACCAAAGAATGAAAATTAAAAAATGTAATAAAACATTGTTATTCTTATATATACGTGCTGTGCCTTCAAAAATTACTAAATGGTCCGATCAAATGTATATGTTTTTCAATAAAAGCGTTATAAATATTTCTATCCAGCCGAATTTCTCCAATCGCGTTTCTGTTTTAACAGATCCCTAGAAAAAGAATCCAAAAATTATATACTATTTTATCAAAATAATACATTATTTACTGAAGTAGATATGCAAGTCCTTAAAGTGTCGATTTTATTTCCGTAGCGCCTTAAGTTGTGCGTTTCGTAGAGGATACGAATCGTTCCCCTTAAGGGGAACTAAGACGCAAACAGAAATAAAATGTCAGACTTCAAATGATTTTGTTGCAATAATTAGTTATGGCAACAAAATCTTTCTATTTTAGTTCTTGGTTGAACTTTAAGGAATTCGATTTTTACAAACCACGTCAATCGATTCATATTTATACTGTCAATAAATTTTTTTTGTAGCCCTCTATTTTACACTTCTTATCGATTTTGTCTCAGGTATCGCTTTTGCGATTTTGTTGATTTTTTTTTTCAATAAAATTAGTGTGAATGATATCTACTCATATTTTAAATACCACGTTTTTCGTTTTAAGAAAAGCACCCCCTTTTTCCAAAAATACGTAAATTCACTGATGCAGTCGCGTGGCAGCGAGTTATTGTCAGTCCACGCCATAGATAAATACATCCAGTCTACGCCTTGCGTTGGCGCCGTAAGACGTTCATAACGAGTTATAGTGGAAGAAGTACGAATGTAATGTATGTTCCACTGAGTGATGGCACTTATGACAGCTGCATTTAGTGATGAGGCACATTTCAAATTTCGGTTAAAAATAAAAATCAAGTGTAAGTTTACTCAACATTAGACACGTCATTCAACATTCAACATAATGATACAAAAGGAAAATGTGCCAAAACCAGTGGCGTAGCTATTGGAGGGCTATGCGGTGTAGTGCCCCGGGGCCCACAAGAGATGTTTAAATATCTAAATCGAAAAAAGTATTTTACCATAATTTATTTTCGTTTAGTTTAACTTCGTAATTGTTTTGTTTTTAATTAAATATTATTGCGTAACTTGGCGACCTCAAACACGACCTATAAAAAATAAGAAACTTTAAAAAAAAAAACTTTGTTTCTATACGAATTATATTGCACAATAAAGCAACATTCAAATCAAAAAATAATAACCGAAACAAGTAGTACATCACTATCAACAATGAAGTATTACATTTTTTAATTCACACTTGCTTATAAATAATTACGATACTTTGTAGGCATTTAAACGTCATAGGCGCCATCACTCAGTGGCTCTACTTTAGTTTACAAGCAAGCCCTTTAGTACACACGCACTTGAGGCCCAAAAAATGATTTTGGCCTTCAGTTCTTAAAAAAAAAAATCCCTTAGGACTCCCCATCGTATACAATTCACTGTTAGGGTCTTTAAACTCAAGCACAGAAGAAATTGTAATATCTCAAATTGTAGTACCTCAAATTGTAGAACCTTGAATTATAGTACCTCAAATTGCAAAAGTAGTTTAGTATGAGTAGTAGAATGTGTGGCTCCAGTAAATTTTAATCCTCTATTTTATACCTGGTATAATTTTTAGGGTTCCGTACCCAAATAGTGCCAAACGGGGTGTTACTAAGCATCTGTCTGTCTGGCTGTCCGTCTGTCCGTCCGTCTGTCACAGGGGTCTGTAGCAAGTAAAAATATAAAAAAAAACTTAAAAAGGTAGCATTTTTTAATCGTTATCATGTCCCCACTTCTTATCTCCAACTCAAGGAGACCAAAAAATGTGAAAAAAAATCATGGTGATTACGTAAAGAACACAGGAAAAATATATACAGGTTAAGATATAAGGGTTCTGTACTCAGCAGGAACCGCGAACTGATTATCAGAAGCTACCGTTTTAGCAGAATTATTGTAAGTTACCATGTTTTTAGGGTTCCGTACCCGTATTGTGTGGTGGTAAGGAACCCTCTGTACGCTAGTCCGACTCGCACTTAGCCAAATGCTTATAGTTTAGGAAATATAATTTGAGCCAAATCGGATTAACTTTGGATAACAATTGAACAATAGAGGCACGTTCCTTGAACAATAGAGGCACGTACCTTGAACAATAGAGGCACGTACCGGTAAGTCACGACTCACGCTCACGGATAATTTATTTTACTTCTTTTTTTATATTTTAAATTTGTGCATTTTTTTAAAAATCGTTTTCCTGTGATTGATCAGTTATGATCTACAATCGACATTTTTTTCATATTTTTTGATTCACCAGTTTCGGCGATTACAATAGTACATTACGATACGAGAGCGATGAAACGTTTTCTGACGAGTGTGAGTTTGCGGCACGAGCCGAAGGCGAGTGCTGCAATCACACGAGTCGAGAAAAAGTTTCTCGCACGAGTTTCGTATAATTTTTTATAGTACAAGTGCGGAAAATGCCGACTTTACGCACGCGCTGCGCTATGCGCTAATGTACTATTTTGTGCCATTATTAAATGCCAGTAAATTTAGTAAAAGTATATATTTTTACAATCAGCTTCTTAATATCTACAATTTTATACCCATATTGTATTTTTAGGATAGTAGTTTTTATTTTTCTCACTTTTGTTTTGAAATGAAAGTAGGTATTTTGAACAATTTCAAATTTCAAATGAACGGTGGTAAAGTTATGAGTTTATAACGGACCGTCGAACAACGGAGTCTCACCATAACCGAAAGGTTTCCCTTTTGTACCTTTTGGGTACTACGGAAAGTCGGAAACCTGATTACTATTTCTGAATCTGACACCAGGATCCTCTTAATGGAGAAATCCTTCCAAAAAATCAACCATTTCTTGCTAAATTCTTCTTCTGTCTTACGTCTTACATGTTTGTATGTATGTATTTTGAAGAATATCAAACGATATCGCCATGTAATATGCAAGTAGCGCCATCTAGTTTTTTTGTAGCAAACGAACGACTACGGTCTAGTAGGTACATTGTCAAAAGTATTTTATGGTTCCGTACCCGAAGGATGACAAACGGGACTCTAGTACATAGTCTACCCCTTGCTTGTATAGGACCCTTTGCGACTTTGTGTAGGAAGACGCTTCTTGGCACAGTTGATCCTTGGGTTGTTCTGAGCTGATCTAGCCCAATTGACATGAGGTGACCCCTCTGAGACAGGTGTTAGGGGGGAGGCTGAAAGTGCATCTCCCGCGGAAAGAAGAGTGCCTTTGCATAATTTTGATTTTTCGAGTTCATGGGGCTTGTCGTAGCAAGAATTTTCTAAATCTAACGATTGATAAATCTTAAGACACTCTCGAATGAATGCCCATAGCTTAATTTCTAAAAGATTTTTTTTTATTTATATTTTATTTAGAGAATGGTATCGATTCGGCGCAACACCACTTAGCTTATTTGACAGCACTAACCTTATTTTGAGCGTCCTGTCTTTGTCTGTTCGATACAGAAAGAAAAAGACAGAACGGTTAAATTAAGTTTAGTCCTGTCAAATAAGTTAAAACGTATTTACTCGAATCGGTGTTAATATGTGCCATTTTTGGACATAGTTTTCATTATTTTAAACCATTATCCTTCAGCCTAGTTCGTCCACTGCTGAACATAAGCCTTTCCAGGACTTTGCCACTCCCGGCGGTCATCCTGGAAGAATTGCGCATACTCACACACGCTGGGCAGGCGGGTTGGTGAGCGTGGTGCCAGAACCCTCGCACCAGTGACACCGCTGCCCGTCACCAGTCTGTTCCATATAAGGCCCGGCTTTTAGGGATGGATATACCGCCATCCATCGGTCCCAGGCATGGTGAGCCACCTGGTTTTTTGCCTGTGTCCTCTTACTCTCCCCCGAATTACTTCGAGGGTCTCTCCAAGTAAGATGTTGGTACCTCCACAGTTGAGCCCGGCATCAGCTCTACCACCTGAGAATTTTAAACCATAATTAACCATAATTTATAAAGAATTGTTTTTGACGTCACTTGAGAATTTTAGACATGATACTGATTGTGATGTGTGATCTTATAAAAATAATAAAAACCAGCCAAGTGCGAGTCGCACTCGCACACGAAGAGGTTCGTTCCATTATTTATAATAATACAGATCACGCCAAAATTCTAGTACGCTCGGAAGTTGCTCTTCCCAAGAACGGCCCATACATTTTGTTCCTACTGATGCGAATCGCCCCGTGTTTAGAGGGGACTAAAAGTTTGGCGCGATCTGTACTCTTTAACTTTTAAAGCCTACTTAGCTGTGATAGTTTTCCTTTTAATTTCGTAATGTATACTAGTGCCGTGATTTTTTTCACGTCTCCAAATATAACCGTTTGAATGGACAGCGTAGTGCGGAGACCATACGACAGAACAGTACTCCATTAAGCATTTACAAGACTATAAAAAAGATAAAGAAAACTTTGGGGTTTCTTAAAACCTCGTGTAGAACGATTCTGTCTTGCGTTAAAGAGAATGACCCTGCATATTATATTATATACTTACCATATAGTAAAGTTCAATTTTGATCTTTTATTAGAAAAAGATATAACGAAACACTTACTGATGTTAAGAGACATCTTGTTCCTTTGACACCAGAGGTCTATCCTGTCAATATCTTCTTGGAGACGAGAACATTCATCGGTGCTTTTCACTTCAGTAAATATTTTTAAGTCATCGGCGTACAATAAGCAATTACAAGAAAGTTCTTCTACAAGGTCGTTGATAAAGATAAGAAAGAAAAGAGGACCCAAGTGTGAACCCTGAGGAACACCAGATGTAACGGTTACTGGGCATGATTTGTGCCCTTAGATGGTCACCAGTTGACTTCTCAGATCAAGGTAGGACTTGACCCATCTTAACAGACTTCCATGTATACCGTGTCTGGCTATCTTATGACAAAGCAGATAATGGTTCACCTTATCAAAGGCTTTATTGAAGTCTGTATAAATTGGGTCTACCTAACTGCGCTTGTCGAAGATACCACTTAGGAAGTTTTTATACTCTAGAAGATTAGTAACGGTAGATTTGTTTCTTAAGAAACTATGTTGCTTATCTGAAATGAAAGGCTTGACTTGGGGGTAGATGTGATCATACACTTAGGACTCAAAAAGCTTAGGAATAGTCGAGAGTATGCTAATTGGTCTATAGTTTACGCATTCTGATTTATTACCTGTCTTATGAATGGGAACTATATAGGCGATTTTCTAATAAGATGGAAAGATTCCAAGTTTTAAGGATCTATTAAACAATATGTGTAACGGCTCAGACAATTCTTCAGCGCACAGCTTTAGGAATTTAGACGGAACACCATCAGGGCCCACACCCTTGTTAGAGTCAAGAAGCTTGATCTTATTTGCTATTTCCTCTTTGGTTAAAGTAATGTTTGCCAAGGAACTGCTTTAATAAGTAAGGCAGGCCTCAGCATCACTAATGATATCGGAAGGATTTGATGAAACCT
Source organism: Ypsolopha sequella (assembly GCA_934047225.1). Classification (NCBI taxonomy): domain Eukaryota; kingdom Metazoa; phylum Arthropoda; class Insecta; order Lepidoptera; family Ypsolophidae; genus Ypsolopha; species Ypsolopha sequella. The sequence goes on along the minus strand of OW203984.1, from coordinate 22,979,626 downwards.
CGTATTCTGATGCAAAGTATTCCGACATAAGATCACAAACCCCAGCACAGTCAGAAGAGGACTTTTCGCCAAATTTGATAGTCTGAGGAATACTGTTCGATTTCTTTTTGCTGTTTATAAATGTCCAAAACGCTTTGCTGTTACTCTCTAATGATTCCTCAGTTGAGGAGATGAAATTTTTATAACATGATGCGGTCAAATTTTTGCACCTTGCCCTAAGCATGGAAAAAGTATCATAATTGAATTTTATGAATCACGGTTATGTACAAACTGGCAAATTTTGAGAATTCTAATTCTTTAGAAGTAACTAAGAAAGCAAAAATCGATTTTCCTCACTGTTTTTAAGCAACAAGGGCGCGCTTCTTTTAAGAATATTAAATTTTGAAAACATTCACTAATGGGTTCGGGTGTGATGTACACTACTACACCATAGAATGTACCTTTTTTTTACTCTATTTACATTTTTTGTGTAAACACGTGTTCTGATTTAATGACCCTGTTACATTATAACACAATAGATACATTAATTATTACATTAATTCATCAGCCTAAATTATATTTCCTGAACCATCCTTTCTTGGTTTTCGGTGTTTCGCTAACATTTCAGCTAGACAATAGACGAGTGCTCGTTTAAAATTAATTGGAATTTGAACCATGTTGCACACCTTAGTATAAAAATCAGTTGTAATTAATATCTATTATGGTTCATTATTAAACAGACAAAAAAACAATAACTTATTTCAAAATATAATCTTTAGAAAAACCATCCAAACATCCGCTTCCAACAAATAATTTTCAGTAAGAAAAGTGATTCATGAAATTCAAACATCCATAGAACTCTCTCGATTTCAAGAAAACTCGTCGGAAACCTTCGGAGCGGCCCGATCCACCCTAAGTACCTGAGAAGGTGCCAATAAACAAGAGATTTTACTACATCCTAAGTCGCAGAACACCCCACACGAAATTACACCGTATATGCTAGGTAATAGCGATAATATTCCAGTGAAAAAGATGAGGAGTTCCAGAATGGAGGGCAAGCGAAACAAGTCCTCGAAGAAACAACGGGTTTTCCTCCATGGTTGACCCGGGGGAGCGGAAAGGCACGATCTAAATCTCCCAAACGGGTATCTTCAGCCGAATTACCGAAAAGATGTTTCGGAACACGGTCCCTATATTATCCAGATAGATATGGGCCGTGGAATAAACAAGATTGTGTACGAAATACAAAAACTACAATATTAGGAAGTTTTTGTTACTTTTGTGAAGGTAAGGAATTAACCAATGTTTACGAAATACAAAAATAATAATAATAATAATAAAATTCTTTATTGCACAGAATAAAATTATTGTACAAAGGCGAGCTTAATACTAATTAGTATTTTCTACCAACTAACCTTTGGCAATGAGGAAATTGTTGAAGGTAGAGCCATACTATTTAAAAGGGATAATATTGAAAATAGTACTTAAATAATAAATAAATAGACTACATCCTAATAAACATTTAAAGCAAAGTTATAGTAAATAATAAACTACATAAACAGTTTCCACAAATATATAAATGTATATTGATGAAAATTCATTAATTACTCATAACATATAATATATTATAAGAATCAAAAGAAATCAAGTAATATTCTGCAACTCAAGAAAGTATTGTCTAATTATGTTCTTGAAGACTTGACTTTTTTTTTTTACTTTTGTGAAGGTAACAGCGAATGAAAATAAACATGGAAGACGCATTTCTAACAAAGTGTAATTCAAAAATAGCGCCAGAGACTGAAAAGGGCAAAAGGCTCGTTATGGGTTCGTACTGATGTCACGCGAGACTAGGCCGTTTTTCGTTCACTGGAATGTAAGGACAAATTAATAATAGGTCATAAACTATGAAATGGCCAAATTTTTTTTACATATTCATGAGTTCATATTTCCTGTAATTCAATAGCTACATATTTCCATTATTTGTTTTTTTTTTGTTTAAAAGTTGCTTTCCAGGTTTTACATCTACGTATTAAATTTCGTTTTCATTTTTAAGTTTCATTACAAAAAACAAATCTTCAAAGAGAGTTCGCTCTAAATGATCCTTTTTTAAACATCGTTTTCCATTATAAGATTCGTAATTTAAAAAAAAATGAATGTCTGTTTACTCATTCATACACAAATATTTATAAAATTTGGATTTTTCATTCCTAAAAACAATACAAACATGATTGTACTAAAAATTTTATTTTCTTTAAATTCTCAATAGAAAATGTCAATTTCATAGTTGTACTTACACTGTCTGCATTGTACTTGAAAGGTTTGCATTTCTTAAATACTTCAGCTTAACCCTCTAACTATAGAAAAAAGTACATTTTGATGCTAGTGCGAAAAATGGTCGATATTTCAAGTCACGACTGATACAGTCTGGGTAAAAAACAGTTGGAACGAGAAAGATAGACGTTTACGTGTGTGTATCAAACAATGTTTTTTTTATACATTTGCGAAAAATGTCATAAAGCACACAGAGTCATCAGAAAGTCGACAGAAAACACACAAGAAACCTCTTGTTATACGGGCATGGCAGTTTTTCTGGCGCCAATCTGACACTGGTACCAACATATGTTTCTAATAATAAGTTCTAAGGCGTGTAAAATTGTTACGAATTTATAAAACGTCTTTTACAATTTAACATATTTAATAATAATAATTTGAAAATAGTTAGCCTAAATATTTTAGGTTAGGTGGTAGAGTTGATGCCGGGCTCGACTGTGGAGATACCACCATCTTACTTGGAGACCCCTCGAAGTAATTCGGGGGAGAGTAAGAGGACAGCTCACAGGCAAAAAACCAGGAGGCCCACCATGCCTGGGACCGATGGATGGCCGTATATCCATCCCTAATAGCCGGGCCTTATATGGAACAGACTGGTGATGGGCAGCGGCGTCACTGGTGCGAGGGGCACTGCGCTCACCAACCCACCTGCCCAGCGTGTGTGAGTATGGGCAATTCTTCCAGAATGACCACCGGGAGTGGCAAAGTCCTAGAAAGGCTTATGTCCAGCAGTGGACGAACTAGGCTGATGGATGGATGGATGAAATATTCTATTTATTATTAATTTTATTTTATTTTTAAAAACGGTCTTACAAGAAAAACTAAACAGTAAAAGAATACGTATTATTGTAGACAAATAAATCTTCCAAAATTACCACACATTATATTACTTATAATAGCGAAACTTTAACAGTTAAAGCACTTACAAATAAGATAAGACGTGTCTTACCTTATAGTAATTATTTTTAACTAAAAAGAACAAAACATTTTCAAGAATAATTATTTAAACTAACATGTATTGGTAAACACACAATCATCGGTCTGTTGATTCGAGTTCTTAGTGACACTAAAAGTACATAGGTACATTCCGTACATTGTTATACGTAATACTAATGCACCAAATGAGAGAAAAATAAACAATTTATAAGTATATCCGGTTACTTCCGGTAATAGCAACATAACGATAAGTAAAACTAAAGTGCTTACTAAAACCATGTCAATGGCAATCCCTAGATGGCGCTAGTTGTTGATTAATAAAACACTAGTTTAGAATACCTAACTCTCCGCACGCTATCTATCGTGATGCGTTGAACGAATTCGTCCTTTTGCAAGCAAGCAGGTTAACTATATTCAGAGTGTTCAAAAGTATAATTTTTTTTGTTCAACTCACTTGCACTTGACCTCAAGAGTAAACTAATCCATAGACAATTGATATCCTGTAACTGAGAAACCCTTACATCTCTAGTTCCAATACTCTTGACCGTCACCCTATAATAGTAGCTCACTTGTTATTTGTCTCTCAACGGAACTGATATTATACTCGTAGTTGTCTTCGACAGAATACAAAGCACAAAGATTTAAAAATGAATTAATTATAGAAAGAGATGCGGTCATACGAAATGATGTTTGTCTAAGCAAAAGATGAGAAAGTATGTACATATCATCATCTTCCAACGCCTTTTCCCATTCACTTGGGGTCGGCTCTCTTTGTCTTTCTTCTCCATTGCGCACGACTTAGTGCTATGTAAGCGTCCAGTTCTTTTTCTTTAAGGTCCTTCTAGACCGTCGTCAACTAAGCGGCAGGGGGTCTCCCGTGTCCTCGTTTCAATTGGTAAAACCATGGCATGCTTAACTATATGGTCATCGGGGTGTCTAAGCACGTGGCCGTACCATCTTGAGCGCTTTTATTTGAGTTTTTCATTTAGAAGGGTGACACCCGCTGACCAGTGTAACATGCGCATTTCAGTTGTGTGCAACTTGTTGAGGTGGTTATTGTTGGTGGTCCCCAACATTCAGATGGGTGTAACATAGCAGGTCTTATTGCTGTTTTGTAGAGTTTCCTTAAAACTTGCATCATCTTTTGATTTCAATTCTTTTTTTGGCGAAGCTGACAATTCTGCGCTAACTTTGTACTGAACTCGGCCCCTTTTTCACATTTATGTTTTTGGTGGAATAACTTACTTGACCACACTTCTTGCATCGTCATCACCAATTACTTAAGAGCCTATATACTGTGATCTGACGACCTCCAGGTCAGGTAGATTTTATCGTCAATAAATTCAAAATAAATACTTTTTTGCTAAAATCGTTGAACTGGTACAAAACGCACCTGGTGGTATCAGAAGTTATGCAGGGAAGACCAGATTAGTATACAGAGTCAGACTTCCGAATTTGAATCCGATTTTGGAGGGAGAGGGATAGGAGAACCTTTGGTACCCACATTCTCCTGCCCCAGAAAGTGCGTGCGTTTTTTAATTGGACCGAAATAGTTAGACCACTGGTCTCACCAATATTGTTTCTAGACTTTCTGGCAATGGTGTATTTAAGCTGGTTTTGTTCAGAGCAGAAGTGACTCAGTAACAAAAAAGTACCAGCTGTTGGGTTCATATCATACAATCTAAATTGCAAAACCACTAGGAAGACAAAACGTCCTAATTGCAAAAGGTTTCATGGCTAAGAACAGAATTGGTGAGATCAAGTGTTTAGTTATCTTGGGACATTGTAGAAAAAAATACGCATTTCCACGGTAAGGGAGTTGTACCGAAGTATCCCCCTTCCCTCCCTCTGCAAACCCCCTAAAATTCTAGATTCCCAACCCCCTGCACCCATTCTCCCAAATTTGGAAGTCTGGAGACTAAGACACAACTTTTTTTCCCCCCTCAGTAAAACCCACAGAACAAAACACACTGAACTTACCTAATGACTTTGATTAAATGATCTTGCCTAGGTAGGTGTCCAAACATCTTCCCTATCCTATTTTCAATGATATTCATGACGTTTCTTTTCTCGTTTCAGTATTCCCGTATTAGTTAAATTCTCTGTCCAACTAATTGTCTTCATCCACCTCCAGCACCACATTTCAAATGCTTTTTTCCCTTTCCCCATCGCCCATATCCACTTCCCCAAATTCGGAAGTCTGGATACTTAGTCGCAGCTTCTATATACGTAGTATTATTTATTTTTATCGTACAGTTACAAAGTGACAGGAACGTCGCAAAATATCGCGTCAGTCATCATTCTGCGTTCCACGTTTTGCCGCCTTTTTTCATTCGCGCCAAACTTTTTCAATATGGCGGCACCGAGCGCCACGCTCTGCCACCATTAACCACCGACACTTCACCGATGCTATAAACTCACAAATCATGAAACGTACCATCCGGTTCCAGAAAACTGATTCCCGACCCTCCGAAATGAAGGTTAGAGGTTAAATTCCAATGAAGGATAACCATCAAGCGGCGGGAACAAAATTGTTCAGCTTAACAATTCATTTTGAACCTTGAAGCCCCGCGCAGAAAACTTATTTTCAATGAATTTTCCTCCCTAGTTGAGAGGCGAACAAAGAGAGCGAGAAACGGGGCCAACATTCGTTAATAATGTAATGTATATTTATTCGTCTACGTTATTTCGCCCGTGTCGGTTTGCGTGGAAAAGAATAGCTTTTATATTAATTGTTTTGGGAAAAGAAACAAAGTCGTTTTCTTGCAATTTTTTCTTATAGGGTTATCCTAATTTTAAACCTGAATTAGATTTATATAACATAATTGGCTTAAATTAAAACACTTACCTAATTTTCCCGTGCTTGATTGGTTATTTTGATTCAAGTTTTTGCAAAAGTTTTTGCTTCCATTTTCAAATTGCACCATGCCAAAGGTCATCTGGATTAAAAGGCAATGAAAACAAAAAATAAAGCTAAAGCTATGGTAACTTAAGCGCTTAATATTATGCCTTCGTTGATATCTCGCACTTGACTAGTTTTTCTCAAGTTTCTCCGGCAACTAAAATTACAGCATAGCTCCCCTTTATGTCGTCGCGCATTAGCAGAAACAAAATACCTCCTTAACAAACCTAAAATAAAAATCTGAATCTGTGATCTAAAATATAATGTTTATGCTGTTTTTTATACTCGTATATTACTTACTTACTTTTAACTTGTTTTCTGCGGCCTAATTTATATGGCGTCGGGCACTCCGCATCTAATCAATACGGGGCCTGTGCGACGACGGTAAGCGCTTCACTCGATCGGGCACCTTCGGGAAAGCTCGGAAAACCTCGGGGGAGAAAGGGACGCTGCTTCATAGGAGTGGTGTTTTCTCTCTTCAATCGTAATTCCATTTTCCGCCCGCCTTGGCAAATTGAAATGTCGTAACTCTTGGGGGAATATCAGCTTTCTGCCCAAGAAAAATATTCTCATACGGCGTATGTAGTAGCAACGGTTAAGCATTATGGAATATTTACAGTCCATCATATAGTGGCTGGCTCCCCTTGGATAAGTGTAGTGGGTTTTGTGCATCACATAGGGATTCATGTTGGGTCCATTTACGTGCAATGTTATTTTTTTTGTAATAATTTATGATTGCTAGATCGATGACTCATTTAAAGTTCGAATTAATATATGAATAAATACGGTTATATAATAAATCCTGATAGAAAATGTTTTATTTTTCCTTCTGAACTCTATGCGAATTTTTATTCCATGCTAGCGTGGTTTTCCACGTAGTCTGTTTTTTTCAGGTGTGAAGCAGGAGGCGCTTGCGCATTGACGTAGCAAACAAATTACAGAAGAACAAGTGAATAAAAAGAACGTTTTAGCGTTCTGAGAAATAAATAAAAAATATTTTAATAACGAGTCGAAGTTTTATAAAAAATCTGATAAGTGCTAATAAATGAAAAGGAATTTAATAGCGAGTTTCATTCCAAAAAAAAAAAAAACCGGTCAACTGTGAGTCAGACGCGCGCGCTTAGGGTTCAGTATTTAAAAAAAAATTGGGGTACCAAATAATTGGAAAAGTTAGGAAAAGTTATCGTGGTTTGATTTAGACGGCTTATTTTTTTTTATCTTGTTTGTTTTCGTAAATTTTTTAACAACAATATTTTTATGTACCTAATATCTACGTTATTAGTTATCTTATCCACTAGTTTCGGAGATAAAAGGGAAGACATGAATTTTTATGTGGTCTTCAAAGATTTTTCGAAATGTGTGCTAGTAAATATAGCTAAACTTTATATTTTTACAAAAAGTCCCTAATACTTACCATTTGATATCCTATTTCTATGTTTGTAAAACAGTTTTTTATTTATTTTACATTTTTATAATATTCTCATTTGTGTTCTTTATTTAACTTTTTTAAACCGCTATAGTTCTCCTGAAGTTGCACAGATTTTACCTACAGTTATTTTTTAGAATTTTCACAGATTGTTCTAAATCTGTGCAAGTAATTATTGCATAATTTTCACAGATTGTTCTAAATCTGTGCAAGTAATTATTGCATAATTAAATATTTTTACAATTTGCTTTTTAACAGCTGCAGTTGTTATTGTAACATAGAAGAAAAAAATATCTCTCTTTTGTAGTGGGCAATATTTATTTGAACAATATTTCTATTTAATTTTTATTTAGCCATATGATGAGGGCAAATTAATGCTTTTTTGTGCTTTCTAATTGAGAAGTAATATCGCTACAAATTACGATTCGTTTTGACGTTTTATGTGTATTCACGTTTCATAAATCACTAAAATCAAACTCGACAATCTGCCAAAATAACAGTAAAAGTAAAATAAAAGTAATTTAGGCCGTATATTGGTGGCTTATCCCTTAAGAGGGCGAGTAGGTCAGATAAATGTGGCCCGCGGCGCGTTGTGTTCACACGTAAATAACATGTAGAGTTTGGGCGGGCGGGCTTGGGCGGGCTAGGGCGGGCGGGCGGAATACTGAACGGTGTATGCTTAAAGTAAAAAAGGTATACAATATGTATACCGTAACTTGAATAGTTTTCCAGCATTATCCAAAATTTTCCCATTACCAAAAGGAAAGTTTCGGATAACTAATTGAGTTTGGACTCGACTAAAACTATGGATTATCCACTGATGTACAGTAAATAACGATTTTTTTCTTTATTCTTTAATGTACACACAGAAAAGTAGTTAAGACATATAATATATTTAAAGAAGGAAAAACCTAAGCGGGAAAGGGAAATTTTATTTAAGTAGCTAGGAGACAGTCAGTTGAAATAATGTTATTTAAGTAGCTAGGAGACAGTCAGTTGAAATAATGTTATTTAAGTAGCTAGGAGACAGTCAGTTGAAATAATGTTATTTAAGTAGCTAGGAGACAGTCAGTTGAAATAATGTTATTTAAGTAGCTAGGAGACAGTCAGTTGAAATAATGTTATTAGACGAATCTTGAAACTGAGTGTACATAAAAACCTCAAAAGGTTTCCGATACACTGTTATGTATAATGTATATATATTTTTTAATAAAAATAAATAAATAATTAAAATAAGTAATACATTCGTGTACTACATAGGATATATCTTAAATAATATCTGTGTTACTTCAAAACGGTGTTTAACTTTAGACAGTGTTTATATCTGTTGCTGTCGCCTTTTCTTTCATATTGTAAAAGAGTGACAGCAACAGATTTAAACACTGTCTAAAGTTAAACACCGTTTTGTAGTAACACCGTATATGTTTATATATATATATACAACGTGTAACAGAAAGGTGTAACCATATTTGAAGAGTTTATTCAGTCAATGGTTTAGTTTAGAACAACTTTTACTATGGAACAAAACCTGTATCTCGAAAAAAAAAAATCAGCTGTTTCATAGAAAAATGCAATGCCGCTCGGCCAAAATGTATGGAAAGGCAGATTTTTATTTTGAGATTTCAGGGTTGGCTCCATAGTAAAAGTTATTCTAAACCATTGACTGAATAAGCTCTGCAAATATGGTTACACCTTTCTGTTACACGTTGTATATATATATATATATGTACCCATCGTACGATACCTTAACAAAATATACTTACTTACACTAACTTACCTATAAAGGTAATGAGGTCCACAGTCCAGTTGCTGTAACTTTATATAAATTTATATAAGCCCCAGTATTGTGTACAGCCCCCCTATTCTGTATCTTTAGTTGCCAACTGGACTGGGTGCCTATCATCAAAAACATAGATAAAAACTGAATTTTCAAAATTGCCTTTAGTGGGTATTGAACTATTTACGAACTGTGTCCTCACTTCAAGTGCGAACATATCGTTAGATAATCGGAATTCAATAGTATATCTATGTTTTTGATGATACGCACCTAGTCCAGTTGGCAACTAGAGATACATAATAGGCCCGCAGGAGTGTTTGATAAGAACATGTTAGAAGGACGTTGGGGCTTATATTAAGAATACAGGTATTGAAAGCGATCACGTAAATAAAAAGTGGACAGTGGGCTCTTTGAGGAATAATGTGAGGGATAATCCATGGATAATCTCATGAGAGAATTGAAAATTCAGAAAATATTGAAGAAATGTTGTCCATTACCACTCGATAATTTATGAGTCCAAAACTTTCATAGAGTTAGAAAAAATAATACTTTTGGAAAGCTTGATGCCAAAAATTTACATAATAAGTACGAAATAAGAAACTTTTTTTTGCGCACCTCTAATTTTTCCAGTTTAACACAAACTAAATGTATCTTTTGTAAATGTGTATTGTATTGTATTTTTGTATTAAAAATGTGATCTCTTGATTTAATTTCTATTGTGTATTATTTAAATTTTATTTTACATGTGGAATATTTTTTGTGACGTTATATGTATATTTTTGAATAATAAATGAATCTGAATCTAAAAAAAATTAGAAAAACGCAAAAAAAAGTTTTTTTTAGTATATGTAAATTTTTGACATCAATCTTTCGAAAATAAAACGGAGTTCCTGTATCTCCTCTATACACATAGCACGCAACAGGAGTTGACTTCACTACAACCATTTACGGAACAAACTAGGAACTGAATTATCTAGTTCTCTGTTTCTATGTAGATAAGAATTATTATTGACTGAATAACTCGAGTTTAGCGCCACTTTAGGCAATAATGTCAATTATGTAGATCTGTATGTTATATCACAGAATAAATAATAATACTACGCAATATCCTGCTATATGTTAGCTATTATTTTGTTTTGATCTATTCATATTATATGGCGCGCGGTATATCCATCTCTAACACTTATCTGAAGCATAATCTGAGCACTTTTGGGAGAACGTTCAAGTCATATTTAGAGAAAGTCAAAGCAATTAAAATTAGATTCTTAAAACAATTAGTTGACCAAAAGGTAAAAACTCAATGTAAGAAAGATTATAATAACTTGTTTTTAAAATGTGAAATATTGCCAGTCCATGAAAAGGTATCGATGCTAATCGCTTTGGATAGTTATGGATGTGAGGATTTTAAGTTTCCTGTTAATAACCCACTGTTACATAGTAAAAGAGAAAAAAATATAATTACTGTACCTCGAGTCACAAATTACTACGACCAGCAGAACAGAAAACATCTTGTACCCAAAATCCACAATAGTATACCATATGAAATAAGAAGCTTAAGTAGTAAACCTGTATTTAAAACGAAATTAAAAAAACATCTCTTAAATCAAGTTAAAGTCAAAATTGTTTCATAGAAGTAGAGAAATAACTGATTATTTATTTGTTTTTTGTTCTAATTAAAATCTAAATCTTGAAAATTAAACAAGCCTATAAATGTTCACATAAATAGTGTAAAGTAAAAGGGAGCTTTTTCTGCCTACAAACTATTATGTAGTTTGGTAGAATTATAGACAAATATGTATGAATGTTCATGTGAAATAAACGTTTATTTATTTATTTATTTTATTTAACAGCCGGGCCTTATATGAAACAGACTGTAGGGTTCCGGCACCGCGCTCACCAACCCGCCTGCCCAGCGTGTGTGAGTATGGGCAATTCAGATTCTTCCAGGATGACCACCGGGAGTGGCAAAGTCCTGGAAAGGCTTATGTCCAGCAGTGGACGAACTAGGCTGATGGATGATATTGATTTCTTTATTATTCCCCGTTTAAGATAATAACTTAAGTTCTCAAATGATTTAAAAATCAGATTATAAAATTGATGCAAATAAACGTAGAGATAAATAAAATTTAACCTCATTTTAACCCTTTAAAGTTAACAATATCACTAAATCAAATTATTTCAAGACGTAATTTAGGTTGGCTGAAGGTTTTTGTTGAATCTTTTTTTATTACAAAAATCGCTTCAGTTGTCCTCTTTGTTAGATGTCGAGGGTGAAGGAACGGATCGGGGTGAGGTAGGGGGTGACCTGAACCCCCCAACAGTTACTCGGGATGGGTGAAAGGGTGCGGGGAATTTTGCATTAATAATGTTGATATCGGCTGGGCTCTCGATTAATTTGATTAGTTACTTAGTTACTTGTAATGCTGACATACGTTACTTGTTGGTTTGTTTCATGCTTTTTTATTTTATAATATCGTTCAAGACCATAAGTAATAAATGAATACAGCGTCATGAAACACATCTCTAAGGGTTTCTTAATTTCACCGATAAAAAATAAAAAATAATATTTATCATGCAGATAATTGGCCTCTTCTTTTTTGGCCAATATTTACGATTCGAAAACCGTTTTGAGGAATAGCGCTCTTTAAGAGGCGTCGTTATGCGCAAACCGTTATTATAATATTTTAGTACATTAACATTGTCTAGATCTATGTTCAAGTTTAAGGCATTGGAATGGAGACCACGTACAGCAAAGCGCAGCGTAGGCTGCCCTCGTGCCCGCTGGACTGACGATCTGAAGGACGTTGCGGCTGGCGGCTGGATGAGGAGGACCGCCAAGAGTGGCGTAGTATTGGGGAGCCCTATGTCCAGCAGTTGACGAATACGGGCTGATGGATGGATGGATGGATGGATGTTTAAGTAGAACTAAAAATCGTGAAATTAAAGTAATGTCTTAACACCAAACCCCTAAAATACGTGATTTTAACGGTTTTTTACCAAAAATTTAGCCAAATGTGCTATTTTATTGTTTTAGATAAAATCAATAAATTAATACTAGTCAAACATCAAAAATGTTATCAAGATTAATTTTAACCAATTACATATTTGAAAACTTCACAGAATTTTCAAAAGTACACTTCTCCTGACACTCGTTTTCAATTTTGCGCCCGCCACGAAATCGGCACGATTGTGTTGTCCTCGCAAGTTTCATGGGGCGTGCACCTTATAGCGAAGTGAAACAGCATGACTTTTGGCCACGCCCACAACTGAGTTGGTTACGTCATGATGTCTGTTCAGTTTAAATGAAAAAAAGTGATTTCATTCATTTGACCTTGAGTGACGTCACCACCACACATTTCAATAGGATATATTTATTGAACGCATACTTAAATCTGACAAGGATTTAACCATTCCACCTAATATGATTACTTCATTTCCTGTAAATACTAAAATACTTGTAAAATCGGTTTAAAAGCACGAAAAAATTTAGTATTAAATTACATACCTAAATTGATCTATTTATTCCAAAAAGCAGACAAAAACGACCGAACTCTGTAAGCGTTAAGATTCATTTTTGTACATCGTTTTATTACATAAAAGAATTTTATCATAAAACTTTGGTCTGCTCAAATTTGAAGCAACGACAACACAAAACTAAATATCTGACAAATTAAAGAAACCAAAACAAAAATCAGAACATTATTTTAATTAATTAATTAACGGTTATCCTTCAACATGGATAATAAAGTTTCGGAAAAATTCGGGCATCTTCGGGTAAGGGGGTGGAGAAAAGGAGGGGGGTCTTAACCTCTCCTTAACTTCTACAAGTGAGATTGAGAATGTAATTATATGGAGCAACTCCTAATTGGAGTTTAGTACACAGCGACATTGTTATCTGGATTGTTACCTTGGACGAAAGGTTGTTACTTCGGTAGAATCATGGCTGTGATATTTATTGATACGGCGGTTTCTACTGACTGATTATAGTGTTTTTGCTTACTTATTTTATTTGAACTTCACAACTGCGATTGTCAGATATTTTGATATGAAAAATCTCGGAATTTTTGGCTTAAAATATAGAAATTGAACACACTTCTCTATCTTTAGTGGATATATAGATTCGGATTCTGAGGGCTTTAATTTTAGTTTTAGTGCTATCAAAACTTAATTTTCTTGATTACGAAATAGTCTTTAAATGTTAGGAACAGAAAATAAAATAATTTGAAAAATTTTATTTTTGACAGCACTAACTGTAAACTTTTAACTTAAATTAAAGCCTTCAGAATCGGCTACAATGTAAGGACTACCCACATAAAACGTTCTATCATGGGTTAAATCAGTGCAGTATTTAACACAATAACCAAATTAAAAGTTATGAAATGTTTTTGTTTTTTTAACTGACCATGAATATTTTTTTAATTTATTACTCCACTTGAAGGTTTTATTTAAGTTGGCCTAGCTCTTCATAAACTCTTGATTCATTAAATAATGTGAAACATAAATAAATCTGTGTGCCCAGAATTTTTATAAGATATAAAATTTATATCAGATCCTGATCTAAATGCGATATAGATTTTTCCGTTAAAAAAAGCATGCTGGTCCATTTTTATTGAATAGTCCTTTATTCTGGGCATACATTCAATTGTCACACTAAAACCACGCCTGTCACCCTGAAGAACCGCTCCATGCGTTAATTCCCAGATTCCCGGCTTGATCTAAGTTTGACTGTAGAAAGGAAAGTTTGGACCGAAGCTGGAGCCATATTCCGGCAACCTATGGAGCAGTCCATTACAGCTTGCCAGTGGATTGTGTACCTTAATTACAGGACTGTTAGAGCTGTGAAAATGTGTTTAGATTTCTGTGAAAGTTACTAAGCAAACATATTTTATTCAGTTTTTGGAACCGTTTTGATCTTATATCGCTTGTAAGGCAATATTTTTTAATAATGGACGATTCCTTATTTATTATTCTCTCATTCAAATTTAGAACCATTCCAAACTAAAAACCAAATAATGCTCCTTATTAAGGTTCCGTAAAAAAAAAAAACTTATGTTGTCATTTCAGTGTTTGAATCTCGTCTGTCTGTCCAAAAAATCTATGGAGCTGGTTATACATTAAATTGTAGTTTGTTGCAAAGCGCGGAAATGAGGCAATACTAAGACAAGTAATGTAATCACCATATTTAAATGTAATTTTTTAATTTTAGCAAGAAAATTTGATTTATATTCTAATTTTAATGATTTATATGTATTATACTCAACGTAACTGTAACTTTTCTTATAATTTTGTGGTAATTGTTTCTACAGAAATGTCATTACAGAAAAATAAGTTGACTTTTATTTATGCAGCCAAATTCATACTGGAGGCTTGGTATAACGGATCGATAACAGTTTTTGCCTATATCGTAAATAAAATGTTGATCTTCCATATAGCAACTGACTCGGAGCTGGGCTTGCGTTTGTAGGGAACACTTTACCTAGTCTGAATTTGGCTACATAAATAAATGTTTAACGGGACGCCTGACGCTAGAACATCAACAACACCAGGTTTCCACGGGTTAATTGGAAGAAACTAGGTCTTTCCTCATATTGAAGAAAATATATTTGATTTATCGATCTTTTATATAGGGATTCCACATATAAACAATGTTAAAATATTAGTA
Source organism: Ypsolopha sequella (assembly GCA_934047225.1). NCBI lineage: Eukaryota > Metazoa > Arthropoda > Insecta > Lepidoptera > Ypsolophidae > Ypsolopha > Ypsolopha sequella. The sequence continues at coordinate 22,964,613 of OW203984.1, read as the reverse complement.
CAATCTTTGCATAAATAATAGGGATTTATCACATTCCCTGAAAGGTCGCGCGGGCTACATACGCAGCCCATCCACTTTATTAGTCGTTCTGTTCTGAAGTCCGTGTGCTGAGGGTAGCGACACGCTGCTGAGCGACGCGGGGGTCCATAGTCGAGGAATACACGGAAAAACAGCGCAGTAGTGTGACGCGTTTGAGAAAGAGGTACGAATAATATACCCTGGTCTACACCTGTAGCCCACGCGTCCACTCTAGTGTTAAGTATCGTTTCCAACTGGACACAATTAGCCATTGGGATACTTGTACAGCCACAAACACTCAAATCCCAAAGGGCTCTCCTCAGACAGGGTTTTGTTATGAGCGGTGGGAGGGCACAGGAGGGCCTATTAGGTACCAGCCTGATCCAATTTGGGTTTATTCAAAATTATGATCTATTAACATGGAATTTCATCAAAAATCATTCAACACAAAAATATGAAATTTCCTTAAATCACACGTTCATGTTAAGTCATACACGCTTATACTTGCTTGGGTGAAACTTACATACATTTGATTGATTTTTTTATGGGGGTGGGGGGGCACCCGGTTTTCTTGGGGGGCTGTGACCACCCCTGCCCCTACCCTGTTATGCTAATGGCTCTTTTGATTTAACTTTTAAATATTATGGCCTATCTTCAACAATATCTCTTTTGCCAAAGGTTAGCTGGTATAAATAATAGTATTAAGCTCACCTCTGTACAATAACGTGATCATGGTTAACTGGACAATATATAGGCTTTAAGGGGAGTTGATAAAATAACCGCCAAGCCAAAAACTGTCGATAATAGTGTTTAAAGATATTGAAAGATACTTCCACGCAAGCAAAGCCGCGGGAAAAGGCTAGTGTTGTACATTTTTTAAACAAATCGTCTCCTATCATCCCTTATTCCAAAGTTGAACGGCGCGGCGATGGTACCGCTTCTTCATTGCTCCTGTGAATAAATTATGTATAACGATAAGATTCATGCCTTCGCAATATTGAAGGCTTTTCTGATAATTAAACTGTCCTCCCGCACCCCTTACCCCCTACCCCCGGGACACCATATTTCTGGGAATATTTTTAGGGTTCTGTACTCAAAATTAATAAAATTAAATCCTTATGGTGGGATTCGTGTGTCCGTCCGTCCTAAGCCGTCTTTGTCTCAAAAATCGCGTGGTCCTCTGATAAAAGAAATGTGACCATGACATACTATCCTCCGCAATAGATTCAGAGGTTATTGTCTAACTTCAACATCTGTCGCTATCGTCTTTAAAGATACGCTAGAAATGACGTGACACATAATTTCTAGCCAATCACGCGTACCTTTGAAAGCGATAGCAATAGATGTTGACGTTAGAAAATAAGGCCCCAGGACGGCGATTGTGGCAAGTGCGAAAAAATTTGCTATGGCAGATTTCGAGTGATTTTATCACATATGATATAAAAACTTAGATAAATATACTTGCGGAAGCCGGAAACTGGCGATAGTACCCGTCCATACGAACAACTTTTACTATGGAGCCAACCATAGAATCGCGAAAAAAAAAATCTGCTGTTCCATAGAAAAGTTACATAGCTTTAGATATCCGATCAAAATGTATGAAACAACAGATTTTTATTCTAGATTTTTTTAACGGAAAGTTGTTTGTATGGACGGGTACTGTGCGAGACAGAATAGCGAGCTATCCGTGCGCGGCTATAGATACCTACATATGTATATACTAGGATAGAGTAGGCTTATTTTATTGTTATAAGTTGATTATTTTGTAAGACGTGTCCTGATCTCAATTTTATAGCTGTATGTGATTTGATTAAAGTTTCCGCTTCCTTGTGTTTTAATGAACCTAGATATATAGAAAAATAGTATATAGAGTATATAAATACATAGTAATTCTCGATAATTGTAAATAAAATAGGTTTGATTAAATAAATAATAGTGCAGTTGGGCTCTGTCAGGTATTGCCGCGTTAGGGGGTATAAAAATCAGTCCGTCTCGCTCACACATTTCCTTATTCACTCGCACAGTATAAATATACGGAAATTCTATAGAGAGCGAACAGTATAAATATAGACGCGCTCCAGAGCGGTCATAATCAATTCCTCTCTCAAAGAGAACGAAATGGCAGAAATGGCTTATAACTAAATTAAAGAAAATAAAAACAAAAACCAAAAATGCGTAACAAGACAAAAAACAATTTAAAAAAAAGGTAATTAGTATATACAGATATAGACTTATTAGTAGGGTGTATAGTCTTAAGCATTGTAGGCTTTCCAAGGATGTTTCAAATGTCCAGTGTCCATTTGCTTTTTCATAAGATACTGTTTATACCTAAACTTAAATGTATGGGCTGAGCACTTTTGTCTCAAGGGCGGTGGTAAATTATTCCATATTTTTGCACTTCGGTATGAAAAACATCCTCGGAATCCTGCAAGTTTATGTTTAGGAGTATACAGTAGGTTTTGATCCTTTGATCGTGTTCTAAAACAATTAACATTTTTCAAAAATTTTAATTTTTCAAATAGGTAATTAGGACACTGTTTGTAAATAACTTTTTGGATTACGCAAGCCAAATGCAACTCCCTTCTAGCTTCCATGTTTAAAATTTTATGTGCGTTTAGATAAGGAGTGACGTGGGCGCGCCTCGGTATCTTATAACAGAACCGCGCACACGCATTTTGAACTCTCTGTATAGCATTTGCTGTTTTCCTACATATTCGATAACCATAAACCGCACTGCAATAGTTAAATGGAGACACTACCAGGAGCTCGACCAGGGTTTCTCTTATGTCTTTGGTTAGGTAATCTCTTATCCCATATAGAACTTTAAGTTTGAAAAAGGCGTACCTAATTTTTTCTTTAATATGAGACTGAAACTTTAACTCTTCATCGTAGATTAAACCAAGATTTCTAGGTTCTCTATCTAATGGTATTTTTTTATTGTCAATATGAATGTCAGGGTTCTGATTTAGTACACTATTAATTTGATGTCTGGTACCTATCACAGTGAACTTTGATTTTAACGGGTTTAGAACTAAGCAATTTTTTTGTGCCCATTTAAATATTTTACTGAGATCATCATTAATTCGTGAAACCGCCAGCGCAGTTTCAGCCTGGTTAAAAGAATAATAGATTTGTGTGTCGTCCGCGTACAAGTGGCACCTACAAGTGGTTAGAAGTTTAGGCATATCTGCGGTATAAATTGTAAACAATACAGGGCTCAAAATTGATCCTTGTGGTGTACCTCTGTCTAATTTAGAAAGATCGGATGTCCTGATGTCTCCATTAGCGTTCTCTGTCGATACGTATTGTGTCCGTCCCGTAAGGAAGGAGCAAAACCATTTACAGGTATTATCAGAGAGTCCGTAATATTTCAGTTTAGCGACCAAGAGTTCTACGTTAATACAATCAAATGCACGTGAAAAATCTAGAAGTATCAAAATTGTTGTGAGTCCAGTATCGGACGCCGAAAGTATGTCATCTGTCACCTTTAATAACGCTGTTTCGGTACCGTGCTCGCTACGGAACCCAGATTGTATAGTCGGCATAATTTTCTCACTAGACAGGTACTGAGCTAATTGTTTTTGTATTGCTTTTTCAACCACCTTAGACAGTACTGGTAGCACGCTTATCGCCCGTAGATCTTTAAGGCTAGAAATATTATTTGTTTTAGGTATTGGTGTTACAACTGCTTTTCTATAACTGTGTGGAAATGTTTGTGTTTCAATAGATTTATTCACAATTGCCGTAATTACAGGTAATGTGTACTTCAAGGTCAACTCGATCATTTCTATTGAAATTCCATCATGTCCTCGAGCATTCGTTTTAATATTTGACAATATTTTTTCTATTTCGTGTTGATTTACCAGTATTAGGGTAAAAAAGCTTTTATTGAACCTAGATGTTTTAAAATAATTTAAAAGATCTTGCTCAGCATAAGAGTTTCCGGGTATATTAAGAAAATGTTCATTTATTTTTTGTGGGTCATTCAGTTCTGCAGGGATATCAATATTTTTGTTTGAATAGAATGATGATGTTTCTTTAAAATGTTTCCACATTTTGCGAGGATTGCATTTATTATTGTTTACATAATGCTTATAGTAAGCAATTTTTTCCCTATGTATTGTTGAGGTGACCACGTTTTTGAGGGACTTATAATATTCAATGGCAGATATTGTTTTACTTTTATTCGCTTTTTTTAAGGCTTTATCTCGTAAGTCTATCATAAATCGAACCATGTTCGTGATCCAAGGTTTTTGTTTTTCTGTTATTTTAGTTTTTCTAATTGGAGCATGAATATCAAATAATGAAGTTATATATGTATTAAAAAGGTCCACCATTGAATTAATATCCCGCAACTCTAAAATACCTTGCCACGGAGTATTAGCCAAATCTATCTGAAATTTTTGTAAATTTATTTGTTTTAATGGCCGGGTAAATGTGTAGCTGACAGCTGGTTTCGGTTTTTTTATGTCAAAATCAAGCCACACCAGCCCATGATCACTTAGGCATCTGTTATGGATAACACTTATCTTTTTTACTTTACTAGGAGTGTCAGTAATAACTAAATCTAAGAGAGTTGCTGTTTTGTCAGTAATTCTAGTCGGCTCGCGAACTAACTGTTCTAAATTAAGCTGATGAAGGAAGCTTTTTAATTTATTTGCATTGTATGAATCCGATATCATGAGATCTGTGTTGAAGTCCGTGAGCAAAAATACATAATTACAATAAGAAAAAGTAGCAACGGATTCTGTCAGTGCATCAATTGCCACTCCTCGGTTAACTTCTTCAGGTCTGTACGCGGTACCAATAGCTATGCGGGTGCCGGATATAGATAGTTGTAACCACATCTGCTCAAGCTCAGATACAGGTTGCTCTAACACTTTTACTCGAAGTCCTCTGCGCACATAGAACCCTACCCCACCCCCTCTAACTGTCGCCGATCTAGCATGAAGCTTTAAAGAGTAACCAGAAATCTTAGGAGCGATCATTTCTGCACCTTTCTTTATCCAAGTTTCATTTAAAGCTAAAATGTCTAATTTCAGTTTTGTAACTGTAGAGTATAATTCATCTGTACCCGTATTTAATGACCTAACATTTAAAAGACCTAATCGTAAATATTTATTTTTAATAGCCATGTTAAAGGTCTAAAGTAGATACTAATAAGTCTAGTGCTAAAGTTTTACCTTTTTGTTGGCGCTCTTAGGCGCCCTCATAATCGGTAGAGTTTATATATTTAGTTTCAGCATATTTCCGTGCAGGGCAAGTTTCGTCACCGGTTTTATGGTCATTTGGTTTTTTGAAGCGTAGACAAGTTGCACATACTGGTGTCTCGGCTTTCTTATTGCAGTCCGTAATGGTATGACCGAGCTGCCCACAATGACCGCACGTCGAATCTGTGTCTCGACAGTACTTAGCTGAATGACCATATTGCTGGCACTTATAACACCTGGATACATATGTGAAGTCTCGCACTGGACAAGAGGTCCAGTTTAGGAAAACACGACGCTTAGATATAATAATGTTTCTTAAATTACCTGGTACCTCTAGAATAAAGTTACACGTCGGACCGTCTTTTTTGCCTGATTTGTGGCTTATATTGATGGAACTCACAACAGACTCGCGTGTTGCGTTTGGAATCAGGTCAGCTAAATTTTGCTCGTACAGACATTCCACAACTTCCTTGTCGCTTAAGTTGTTCGGAACACCAATAATAATGATCCTTGGTTTTCGTTTGTTGACGTCTGTTACTGTTAATCCAGAAGTTGAGAATTTCTCCGATTGCTTGAGCTTCTGTATATCTTCTTTCCTTTCCGTGTTGATAATTACACCGCCATTTTTCGTTTTTCGTACACTACGCACGTGAAGTTTCATTTCCTCAGGACAAATTATAGATTGGACTAAAGCTTTTGTGTCCTCACTGCTTGTCTCCTTATTTTTTGGGAATATAGCTACGGAACTTAAATTGGATGGTCTGATTAGTTTAGTACTGCCTTTTTTGGTAATTTCAGCAAAAGACAATGGCTCGGAAGTCTGCTTTTTTGATGCATCTTGAATTGAAACTTTGAGGTCTTGAATACTTTTCACCAAAACATCCTGTGCTCTTGTGTTCTGAATAGTGATATGGGCTGAAATGGCTTTTTGTTTTAAGGATTGGTATTCAACTGCCATTTGGGACGTTCCGCCTGCAATTTTGCGGCACAGATTATGTATTTTCAGTTTTTGATCTGAATTCAATTTTCCCTCCGCGGAAATGGAACAAACTTCATTTAAACAGTGTTCGATTGAGGTCATCCATTTCTGAATTTCCGGCGTCGAGATCACATCAATGGCTGGTACACTAGGGGCCCCGTCATCCTCTGGACATGGAAGGGTTGGCGGAGGGCTCCTCCGAATCAAGGAGCTGCGGTTAAACGGGCTCTCTGCTGGGTTTGACATTGTAATGTTAGATTAAATGTCCATATTCATCACTCACTAGCACTCACGTATGACACACTTATTGCCAAATAATTGCTTACTCGTGAACTAGATTATTATTTAATGTGAACAAATAAAACTTATAAAACGCGACCGTACATGACGGCGTCGCGCAAGCAAAAAAAAACTAAGTGGATTCTACCCAAGACGGTACCCTACTGTCGCTGTTTTCTTTGACGTTGCGAAAGCATTCGACAAAGTCTGGCATGAAGGCCTCTTATTCAAACTACACAAGACAGGCCTCTCCGACCGTCTTGTCCGCATGGTGGCATCATACCTCAAAGATCGCTCATTCCGCTTCAGACATGAAGGGCTGCTCTCCTCTCCACGCTCCCTAAGGGCTGGAGTCCCCCAGGGATCAGTTCTCTCCCCTATCCTCTACTCGTTATACACAAACGATATTCCCGTCCCCACAAACGGGGTACAGCTATCACTCTTCGCAGATGATACTGCTCTCTATGTCAAAGGACATACCCCCCGACTATCCTCGCCAAACTCCAAAATTCTATCGATGACCTTAGAGAATGGTTTCAAAGATGGCGCATCGATGTGAACCCAGATAAGAGTTCCGCGATTCGCTTTGACTACAAACGCCGTCACCATGACAACCCCAATGTCCGAATGCTAGGTACCCCTGTCCCTTGGCATAGCACTGCCAAATACTTAGGAGTCACTCTGGACTCGAGACTAACTTTTACACCCCACGTCAATAGAGTGACGCGCACAGCCCGCTTCTATCTGTACCGGCTTAACAGCATGTTAGGCAGGCACAGTAAAATGTCTCTCAGGAACAAGCGAACACTATACAAGGTCTGCATCCGACCTGTGTTAACGTACGCTTCCCCTGTCTTCGCACAAGCGAACCCCAAAGTCCTGTATAAAATGCAGGTAGTACAGAACTTATTCTGTCGGAGAGCGGCCAACGCACCATGGTACGTGCGCAACGCAGACCTCCATCGTGATTTGGAGCTACCCACCCTCCAACAATTCATGAAATCCCTCTCAGAGACTTTCTTCAAATCTTCTGAAGAACACCCCAATCCGTTAGTACGCGAGACAGTCTCCTATACTGCTCCGTCTACATCCCGATACAAGGTTCGAAGACCAAGAAACGTCCTCTCCGATCCCCCTGACAAACTCTCAGCCCATCTCAATCTCCTTCTGAAAGCCTTCGATGAGCTGAAGGCTCAATCCAAACGATCAGAGCCTAGCTCTTCCTCCCAACCCAGAAATTAACACTTAGTGTGCTTATCCAGCGGATGCCCCTATAGGGCTCCGCTAGCGCCCCCTTTCCCCAGAGAGGTTTTAAGACCCTCACGGGCCAAACCAAATTAGGTGGAGTTTAGTGGGTAGGCACTCAGTGAGTCCCACATAACCAACGTAACCGGTTACGTTGGTATGCTATGAGCATTCTCCACCTCCCTCCCACCGTGACCTCCGGAGGGTGCCTTGCTTGGGCGCAAAAAAAAAAAAAAAAAAAAAAAGAGCGGTCATTCATTCACATTCCGACCTTCTTACTACTAACTTCAACAAGAGGCAATACTGGCAGATCTCAACTGGGATACCAAATACAAAAGCACAGTTTTATTGTCGCCAGTTCCCAGCTATCCTCCGTCCGTCCTTCGACGATTCAGTACGAGAACGCTCCCCGCGGTTGGTCGTACGCTCTGCTATTCCAACAAGCCCAGCTGCCCCGCACAGGTACTATCGCCAGTTTTCGGCTTCCACAACTTCATCTTAACATCCTGTATATACTCGTATGTACCGGGTGTAAGTGGATAGGTATCTAAAAACTACGTAATCTCCTGATCATACTGAGCAACCTCCCCAAAGAAATTACAGAGAACAAATAGAAAAAAACTTGTGCCTTCAAAAGAATTAAAAACATCACCATTTTTGTGTGCACTTTCCGAAACCTGACCAAATTTTTTTACTTGGCCATATCTTCTGAGTGCTTGATTAATTGAAGACTTAACCTTACCACAGTCGAGAACAGTATAGTAGTTTACGGTACAAGGGCGAAAAGGAATAAATTACGAGTTTTAAACGTAACCGAGTAATTTATTGCTCTTACGCCCGTATACAGGGTGTCCCATAATAAGCGAATCAAATTGTTATGGGAGGTAGCTTAGTCCAATTCCTATCAAATAAAATAAACATAGGTGAAACAAAAGTTCGATGGTTTTTGAGTTAATTAACTTTTTCAAAAAAATTTGAAAACATCTTCCCGTCCCTGTTTTTTTTGCTGTCATTACTTTATTTTTCAGTTAAGAATTTTTTTATTTTCAGAATATTATTTAAAAATAACTATTTCATGACTTGGCTACCAAACATTTTAGAAAAGTTACACCAAATTTAAATGGCAAGACTTTGTTTTCACTTCTTGTGTAAATTCGAAAAAAATCTTTAAACTTTGGATCTCTGTGATGAAAAAAAAAGTATGGAGTGGGAATGATAAACTATTTTAAAAAATTCTAACCGTTCTTTTGACTTTTTATCTAAGAACAGTTAAAAAATAAACAAGGACATCAACAGCGTGATGTATAGCTGTCTCGTTTTAACATGAAGCTAGCTGCCATGCCACCACTAATTTGCCATTGTTGTTTGTTTGCGCACTCACTTGTCGCTCAGTGCAACACTTTACCTACTGTGCTACACTCGTGTACTATCACTGCTTCCGTATTGCGATATTCCAACGAACCTGGCTTTAATTTGGACTTTGCTGTGCTCTTGATTTGGTATCTTGTGAAGTGTACGACTTGGCGCTTCTCGGGACTTGTTTTGCTTGTGAATTGGATCATTGTGTTTGTGATTTGTTGCATCATGGCAAATCATCAAGACCATCCATTTACCCATCATGAGTATGCAGATATGCATTTGATTTATGGAGAAACCAGACATTTCGACGAAATACGTGGAAGTGTCACATACTCTGCTAGACAAGCTGCAAGGATTTATGCTGATCGTTATCCAAACCGACAACACCCACAATATGGAGTTTTTTTAAGGGTTGACAAAGCCTTCAGAGAAGGAAGAAATCCAGGCAGACACGGTGGTGAGGGTAGACCTGTAGAGGTTGACGATGAGGAAGTTCTCTTACAAATTGAAGACGATCCATCAACTTCTTGTCGGCGCATCGAACAAACTACGGGAATACCGAAATCCACTGTGCATAGAGTACTCAAACGATATCAATATCATCTTTACCATGTTACGCGTGTACAAGCACTTCTGACACGCGATTATGCGAAGCGCGTGGTATTTTGCCAACGAATGCTACGCAAACACCAAGAAGACCCGGATTTTTTTAATCACGTATTGTGGAGTGATGAGTCCGCCTGCAGGAAAGATGGCTACATCAATTTGCATAATCTCCACAGTTGGCGGACGGTCAATCCGCATGAAAAGAAGGAAGACCATTCACAGTACCAATTTAAAATAAACATGTGGGCCGGAATTTACAACGGTCGAATCGTGGGCCCAGTAGAACTGCCCTCAGTTCTGAATGGACAAAATTACTTGGAATTTCTGCAAAATACTTTGCCAGTTTTGTTAGAAGACGAGTCACTTCAAGCCCGAGCACAAATGTGGCTGCAAAATGACGGGTGTCCGGCTCATTATGCTGTTCAAGTAAGATCTCATCTCAACGAAGCATACCCCAGCCGTTGGATTGGCAGACTAGGCCCCATTCTGTGGCCACCAAGGTCGCCAGACCTTAATCCACTCGACTTCTTCTACTGGGGCTGTTTAAAGGATCGAGTGTACGCAAAGCCCATTCACAATGAGGGAGAACTACGCGAACGAGTGACACAAGCCGCCAGAAGCATATCGGCACTCAGCCTGCGCCGACTAAAACGAAATTTTTTGAAAAGGTGTCGTTTATGCATTCGCACAGGCGGGCGTCAGTTCGAACATTTGTTATAAGGTTAAGTGTTAATTTCTTAAAAAAAATTTTATCACTTTTTCTTGTCGGTATACACTTTTTTATAATAAAAAAAATAATTACTTCTTCACATTGTTTTAATTAAAACTCAACAATTTTTACTTTTATAGCATTTTAGTTCAAATTATGGAAAGTAAATATTTTTAAAAATCCATTCCAGCCGGTGGTCAAGGCCAATAACTAGTCTCGCCCTTATGAAAGTGGTCAAATGTTATACATTTTTGGAAATAACATTAAATGAGCAAGTTTTCAAAATAGTTTATCATTCCCACTCCATACTTTTTTTTTTCATCACAGAGATCCAAAGTTTAAAGATTTTTTTCGAATTTACACAAGAAGTGAAAACAAAGTCTTGCCATTTAAATTTGGTGTAACTTTTCTAAAATGTTTGGTAGCCAAGTCATGAAATAGTTATTTTTAAATAATATTCTGAAAATAAAAAAATTCTTAACTGAAAAATAAAGTAATGACAGCAAAAAAAACAGGGACGGGAAGATGTTTTCAAATTTTTTTGAAAAAGTTAATTAACTCAAAAACCATCGAACTTTTGTTTCACCTATGTTTATTTTATTTGATAGGAATAGGACTAAGCTACCTTCCATAACAATTTGATTCGCTTATTATGGGACACCCTGTATAATACTACGTTTTTCAATGCATAGTGTGAGGAAATAAAACAAATATAATCAAAGAAAACAATTTAATTATTAAAGTTGAAAGTTACATTGTTACAATGTTGCAAGTTAATGATTGGCTCAAAAGGACTGTATGCAGAGCCGTTAAACAGTGGAAAAAAGTATAACATTTATGGTACACAGGAAAGGTTGCAGGTTAGCCAACTTCTCGTAAATAAAAAAATAAAGCCCTAGGGCAAAATAATCGACTTTCTGTTCGGTTTTGATGCATAAAAAGTGGGCCTATACGAGCACTTTAATTGAAAACATTATTATATTTTCATACGAAACGCTCCAAACGCGCGCTTCCAAATCTCGGCATACTTCAGTAGAAGGGGTGCGCCGCACGCTGAGAGGGTGAGACGCCACCCGACTCCCGCGCATTCATGTGGGCAGCCCTAATGCGTGCGTCTACCGAGCGTTATTTTAAGGACACTGTTACTTTTCTCTACTGTGACCTAACTATGATAATTTTATTTTATCTCTTTTCTATGATAAACTTTCAATCGCGATGGGAAGAAGATTGACTGCTTTTCGGATAAAAAGTTTTAAAGCAAAATGTGTCATAAAGTCAATATACAAGGTGACTTTTTGATCATCGTCCAAATTCATACTAGAGGCTAGATAAGTGATCAGTATCTTCAATCAATAACAATTTTTGGGAAATTTGTAAAATGAAATTTCGGCTTCCCATAGAAATTCACTTCCAGTTCCGAGTGAATCACTATGGGGAGACGAAATTTAATTTTACGAAATTTACAATTTTTTTTATGGATCCATGATACTGATCACTTACCAAGCCACCAGTATGAATTTGGACGATGATCAAAAAGTCACCTTGTATACGAGACTATTTTCAAAATAAAAGCATTATCTTAAAGTTACCTTTAATTCGTCCTTGAACCTTATGCTGCACAGATACTGGTTAGATTGCATTAAACATAAAGTACATATGAATGAACTAATGTCACCTTGGTATGGTCAGTAGCGGGCGATAAGTGACAAGGATGTATAATTATAATGGATTAGGCATTTCAAAGTACGTTTATAAAGTGAACATTGTAATGATTGTCGGAGTTCTAACAAGTTACGGGCGCTCTATAGCTAACGTCACATCGCGTCGTCGAGTAACAGCATAATTATGGCAAATACGAAGTGGTGTAGGAAAAAATATACAAGGTGACTTTTTGATCATCGTACAAATTCATACTGGAGGCTTGATAAGTGATCAGTATCTTGGATCTGTAACAATTTTTGTGAAATTCGTAAAATGAAATTTCGGCTTCCCATATAAATTCAGTTCCAGTCCCGAGTGAATCACTATGGGGAGTCGAAATTTCATTTACGAATTTCATCAAAATTGTTATTGATGCATGATACTGATCACTTACCAAGCCACCAGTATGATTTTGGACGATGATCAAAAAGTCACCTTGTATACATCAAAATAAACAGGGTTACCTGGTCGCAACCGCAACTGGACTGTTTGGTACAGTCCGCAAAAAATATCGCAATAGTTCTGTAAAAAAAGTTATGTCAACAGGTACTATCTAAAGGTGCTTAAAAATAAGAATTGCACATCTTATGCTGATACGCAAGGTAGCTTAATTTTATCGAACATAAATTTATTTGAAAAAAATCGATTCAGGATCGATTTTTTGGACACGATTAATCAATAAACGATTTAAAATCAACATCGCTGATATAAGTAAGAGCACTAAACTTGGTTTACTACGAAAATTTCCAGGCTTCAATTCTCGAACTTATACTAGGGATAGCAATTTAATCGGATATAGATTGTTCAAAAAAATCGATGTTTGATTTATTTTTGCAAAGAAATTCAAACTTCGATTAAATCAGGCTGACTCACGTTAGTGCCTGCGGGTCTACCGCGTAATTCTGATTTATATCAACTTCAAGCAAATGCATGCGAAATTCAACGCGTGCAAAAGACATGGCATGTTAGGCGGGCGTCGTCGCACGCACGTCAAATTTCAATCTCAAGTTGATGTTGATGAAAATCAGAATTACGCGGTAGACCCGCAGCTTATGACGCGCAAACCTTATTTTTTTAGCAGCTCTATTTAAAATTGTATAAAAATTGCGATGTATGATACTTGCATATTAACACACAGGCTGTTAAGTTTTGGAAGTGGATAACTTGTTTTTAAAAAACAAACTGATTATGTCGAATTTGTTACAAGATTTAGGAGTCCCGTGAACATTATTCAGTAGGAGACTGGAAATCGACCGGGAGTATAATAAAATGTAAGAATAAATGTGTTTGGGGTTTATACCCAGAGTCTTATCGCTAAATGAGTAAACAGCAATGAATATTTTACTTAATGATTGTACATTACAACACAGAAAGTGTTTCTTAAGGCGCCTCTTCCCGCGTAATCCGAAAATTACTCTATGGATAAAGTTATTTTTCTTAAACGGTATGTTTAAAAATTATCAATAAGTTATATATTGTGAGTTAAATTATAAAAAACAACTTCATATGAGGAAACGATTTTCGTGTATAAGAAACAGCGTGAAAATATTGTTCAAAGTCAAGTTTTTTTAGACTTAAATGAAGTAAAATTGGTTATTTCCTCGAAACCACTTATGGTATTTGTATGGTTCTTGTACTAAAATACAAGAAAAATATTGCTTAGAAAAATCAAAAGTAATATTTTCTCCTATTTTGCGCTATCCAGAGACACAGCGACGTGGTAATGCAGTGCGCGCTGATATGAACGTTATTTCAATATTGTTTCTGTCGATATTTGTACCGGCACAGGTCGACTCAAGGTCATTTGCGACTACCTGCCCCTTAAAAGTAACAATAGATTATATTAGTAACAGGAAATATTCACAATGGTTTGTATTAGTAATGGCTATTATCAGTATAAGTATTCTTAGTGACTAATGTTTGTACAGAGGTATGCTGTGTGGAAAGATACTTAACAACGCCTGTCTCTCTTCCATCTGCTACGATATTGACACATCTCTTTCGTTTCTTCTACATCCATCAATCTAGTCATACAAACTCTTCTAGCCTGGGTCAATCAAATTTTGTACCAACACTAGTTTTTGGGTTTTCGCCAGTATATATGGTTTTGTTCGCTGCCTAGATAATATCTTAGATATGATCTTTACACCCTAATGTAGACACTAACGCTATTATCAATAATTATGATTTTTCAGGTAGCCCTTTAAATCTTGTAGATCTAGGTATGATTCTTGACCCCAAAATGGATTTCAATTAGGGATGCATCGATACGCCTTTTTTTCGATACGAAGCCGATGCCGAAACTCTTATAAAAATATCGGCTATTCCAATACCAATACCGATACGCTTAGTGAATTTAAATAAAGGTAAATTAAAAACATAGTTGGGTTTAATATATTTTTCTAATTAATATATAAAATTACAATGAGATAATTAGTTATTGAGGGGATCATCCTTGTGATTCTCAACGAAATTGACGAAACAACACGCTCGTTTACAGTACTTGATTGAAGCGCGAAATTTTAAAAGTATCGTTGTGTCGGCAATATAAATATCGCCCATGCTGATATATCGGCAAACCCAAAGTATCGCCGATATATCGGTATCGGATGCATCCCTAATTTAAATTTCCACATCGGTCAAATAATGAGCAAGTCTTTTAAAAGATTAGGTTTTGTACTAAACTTTTAAGCATGCATCATCTATTTTAGCTTTGTTCGTAGTATTCTTGCTTACAGTAGCATCGTTTGGAGACCCCATTAGTCAAGAGAGTTCAGAATAAATTTTTGAAGGCACTAGACTATAAAGCAAGACTATTTTTCACTGACTACGAATCTTCTGTAAATCATAATAATATTAATTCTCTTTGCTGTCGTACCATCACTGATGCCATTTTCCTTTTTAAAATCTTGAATAATAAAGTAAACTGCCTAACACTTATCAAAGGCCTTTCGATTAAGGTCCCTATGCTTTTGTCTCGCAACGCGCAACGTAGGTTTTAACTTTCTTGCCGCACCAATTACTCTAAATATCGATACATGGTTCGTACCCTAAACAAGTATGATCAATTACTGAGTAACATCGATATTTTCTCAGAAAGCTTGCATTCTTATAAGAATAGGGGTTCATTTACTGTGACAAATAAGTAATGAAACATATTATAATAAATAAATATAAAATCAAAATAATATCGTAAAAGTTGTGTTTTTCTATAAATATAACTAATTATGCACTTATACTGTTAATTTTATCATCAACGTAATTAGCTAATATATATTAATATTATAAGATAATTAGCTAATATATGTTTGTTCTTTTTAATGGTTCTTTAGTTTTGTTTGTTAACAATGTAACATTATCTGTGTTGTAGCTGTTTGTTTATCTTAGAAAATAAATAAATAAATATCGTAACATTTTGAAAAAAAGAAAAATTAATAACAAGCTTTTGTCCGCAGCTTCGCTCCCGCTGATTTCATTTACATTTTCTCAGGATAAAAAGAAGCATGTCACTTTCCGGCCCATAAACTATCGCGATGCAAAAAATCACGTCGATTCGTTGCTCCGTTAAAGAAGGACAAACCAAAAAAACCAACAAACACTTTCGCATTTCTAATAGGGGTAACTCAAGAGACTAGTTTCACCCCGAGTTATCATGGAAAAACGGTGTTATCAACTGAGTTACCCCCAAAATTTGCTGAAAATTATGAAATATTATTTCATTCAAAAGGTTTCATTCAATTGAATTCTGTTTATCTTATACTTATTCTTATATTTTGGAAAAAAAGAGTACTCGTTAGACTTGCTTCTAACAAAGTAGTGTAACAAGTAGTGTGCGTAAAAAAGTTGATTGACTCACTTTTGACTGTGCCCTCCTTCAGAATGCGCAAATTTGGTCGGCATAAGTCCTTTTAACAATATTCTTTCTTTTAATAATATATTTTGAACTTTCTTAAATTGTTTCAAATATCTTGTTAAACGACGAGAATAAAAATCTTAATAATTTGGCCAATTTCGAGTCGAACTCGCGCACAAAGAGTTCCGTACACAATATACGGAACCCTAAAAACATTATAGTAAATAACAACAATATAGATGCCATAGCAACATCAAGGCGACAAAAACAAGCCGCTAAAATGGAAGCAATTCGGCACCTCCGGGTACGGAACCCTAACTTTTATTATTTGTTGTTTTACTTGAGCTAGAGTATGTACAGTGGAGACCACATCAAGCTATATACTTGCAGTACGACATTAGTCCCTACAGAGAAGAATATAAGATAGGTACAAAGTCCAATGTGTCTTACTTGATGCGGTCTCCACTGTACAACAATCTGACCTTTTGTACTTGTTTGTGTAACTTTCTTTAAGAAAGAGCTGAAACAAATGACATTAAAAGTTGCTACATTTTCCAAGATTTTTGTATGGGGTTTAATTTTTTTATTATTATTATTAGCCGTGATGGAGGCCATAGTAACGCGTATTCTGTGAAAATTTCAACTGGCCACTTATAACGGCTGAAACTGTTTACATCTGTGATAGACGGACGGACATACAAACAAAGAGCGGAGGCTTAAGAACCCGCTCCGTATTTTTCGTCCGTTTGATGCGAAGTATTTTTCAAATATTTTTCTCATCTTTACCGCGATGTTTTTGTAAAAATCAGGGACATACACCAATTCATATTGGCCGTTTAAATGAAGTCCTACAATTTATTTGATTAAATTGTTTCTGCTTTGCGAATTATTTTGGTACTTAGACATTATAAAGAACTATTCGGAACGGGCTCGTAAGTACCAAAATAATTTGCAAAAGAGAAACAATTCAATCAAATAATTTTAGGCATTCATTTAAACGGCCAATATGAAGTGGTGTATGTCCTGTTTTTTTCCAAAAACATCGCGATAAAGGCCAGAAAAATGTTTAACAAAATGCTTTGCATCAAAACTGTCGTCGTCGCGGACCGGCTTCTTAATAATAGGGTCCCATTTGGCACCCTTCGGGCACACAATATTATTTTGTGCTTCGGGTACGTCACCCTAAAAAATATCCTTTCACTTGGTAACCTGACGGAAAGCTAAATTTATATTACGTAAATAAGGCACGTTTGCTTTTAAACAACCGTAAACCAGTGCTGCCAGATCAGCACCTTTTGCGCCAGATCTAACGCTTTTTTTGACCACTTAGCGCTCAAAATTCGTTTTTAGCGCCTAGCGGAAAATCTAGCGCTATTTCGGAATGAGTTGTGTTTCATTATTTTAGCACTTTTTTGGAATAATTTTGGGAAATCTAGCGCTATTTTGAAATGAGTTTTGTTTCAGTGATGATAATTCTACTTCTATTGATTTAATTTAGTATAAAATTTCTTTATCTTCTTTTAAAAATTATTTACGGCGCTATAAATGACGTATTTTTTTAAAAAGCCAATCAATTACAATCAGCTTATCAATATGGCCACCAATATACAACATAAAACTAGTGCTTCTTCTAGCGCTTTTTATAAAAAAATATGTTAAGGCGCTACGGAAAAAAATCGACACTTTTAGAACGTGCATATCTACTTCAGTAAATAATGTATTATTTTGATAAAATATTATATTATTTTTGAATTCTTTTTCTAGGGATCTGTAAGAACAGAAACGCGATTGGAGAAATTCGGCTCAATAGAAATATTTATTGAACAGAGGTCTTTTTCTACTCCAATTCTCCTGGTTTGACAATTTGGAATAACATATAGACTGCAATTATATTTTATTAGATGGATTGTAACAGTATCTAGGACCTGCTCCCCTATTCTGTATCTTAGGTTGTCAACTGGACAGGGTGCCTATCGTCAAAAGTTTACATAAAAACTGCACTTTCCATATTGCCTTTAGTGGGTATTGAAGTATTTACGAACTGTGTCGTCACTTCAAGTGCGAATATATCGTTAGACAATCGGAATTGGATAAGATGTCTATGTTTTTGATGATAGGCACCCAGTCCAGTTGGCAACTAGAGATACATAATAGGCCCGCTGGTTAAACGAAATTTTGAAAGCAACTTTAGTATATTTTATGTTAATAAAAAACCAACTTTTTGCTACTTTTTCTCGAATCCGTCCCGCTCGCACTGAGGATTTTTTTCGCATATGGAGTAAAAGGGACGCTAAAACTTTTACATATCGCCTTAAGCGGAATGCCCTTTTTTACAGCGGAGTTAGTACGCAATACTCAATTGGACCTGGCAGCCATGCCGCAAACAGGCCGCAAATACTTGAGTGCAAAGGAAAATCAGTTTCAACTTATTTATATGCTATCTTTACGGAAGTAGTACAAAGTTCACAAGATGAGCTCACTGCAACTGTTATCGACGTTATCAGCCAAGGGTCAGGGCTTGAACTTCCAGTAAACAAATTAAGTAAAACAAATAACGCCGGTGTTATTGGAAAAAGTACTTTCTGCTCACCCCGCACCCCTCGGTAAGCATTGAATAAATAGCTGCCCGTGCGTCCTCGTCGCCATAGTACACTTTACCCTCTAACCAGACAATAACTTCGATTCAAAATGGTCGCCAAGTTCTTAGTTCTCACTGCCTGCTTCGCTATCGTGAGTTTTTATTTTATTTACTTGAATTTTTATTTTACTTTAGCAAGTCGTTCACTGTTGAGGCTGTAACACTGTGGAATTCACTTCCCTCGAACGTTCGGGATTGTCCATCGCTGAATATTTTCAAAAGATGGCTGAAGGAGCACCTCGTGTCACTGTCATAAGTATCTTTCATAATTAATTTTATTTCTTGGGTATTTATTTACATATTCTGTTTTATAATGTATTTATTATTATATTATATATATTTATGTAGGTATATTGTACAGTAGGTTAATTTTACATTAATGGTAGTTTATTATATTTAAATAAATTATTATTATTATATATAATTTAATCTATGTATACGTATGTATGTCCAATTTTATATAAATTATATTTTATTATCCCTAGAGGTAGACTGGAAGAAATCTCTTTAAAGAGATAACTTTGCCTTTGTACATGTCACTTTGTTTATATTATGTTTGTAAATGTTTATTTTCTGTGTACAATAAAGAATAAGAATAAGAATGTTTTACCGTATATAATATATTCAGCTTCCAGAGAAAGCCATCACTCAAAACGATTTGTTGTATTTCAATGGGGTTTTGCTGTGTGTATTTTCATCAGCGTTACTAATTTGTATCCGCAGTCATCAGCCGCCCTGGTGCGTCGCGAGGCACCCGACGCGTCACCACTGCAGGATCTTGAGAAACATGCCACGGAGTTCCAGAAAACGTTCATGGACCAACTCAACTCTCTCGCCAACTCCAAGAACACACAGGAGTTTAACAAGGCACTGAAGGAAGGCTCCGACTCCGTGCTAGCTCAGATTTCCACCCTCTCCGCCAGTCTGCAGGCAGCGGTCTGTATTATTTACCATCTTGTTCTAAGTCTTTTTGTGTGTATTTTGTGACTAGCTATCGTTAGGCCTTGAGATTTTAGTATTATCATTTCAACATTGCGTCATTTGATAGTTTGTGCGGATAACAAAAATTCGGTAAATAATTAACACGTAGTTATTCTTTAAATAAAAACCCCCACCCATATTATTTGACCCAATGGCGACGGGAGCGAAGACACCAATCCTCGCGAAGGTTTTGCACGTGCTGCAGCAAACCACCGAGCTTTTCTCGTAAAAATCAAATCGTATCTTTGCTTTACTATCTATTTGGCTATGATGGATACTCAGACAAACTCTATTATAGTTTATTTTATTTTATAATCACTAGCTTAGCCGAAACTCAACCAATTACCATCGACCGTAATGAACTTTCGCGTTCCAATAAATAACTTGTAACTGACTGAACCCTATCCCTAGATCGGCGATGCCAGCGGCAAAGCGAAGGAGGCTCTTGAAAAGACGCGTACCGACCTTACCAAGACTGCAGAGGAGCTCCGGAAGGCCCACCCTGAAGTGGAGCAACAAGCCACTCAGCTGCGGGAGAAGCTGCAAGCAGCTGTCCAGAGCACTGTGGAACACTCCCAAAAGCTTGCCAAGGACGTTTCTGCCAACATTGACCAGACTAACCAGAAGCTCGCGCCCAAGATCAAGGAGGCCTTCGATACCTTCGTGAAGCAGGTCGAAGAGGCACAGAAGAAAATCCATGAAGCCGCCACCAAGCAATAATCAACCCTCATTCAACTAAATAAAGATTAATGTATTGTATTGGATGGTTATACTATCAGTCTTTCATTTATCCTAATCTACGATCAAACATATAATGAACATAATCGGAGTTATCTTCTATCTAGGACCTAAAACTAAACAGAATATAGATAAAGATTCAAGATTATAAACAATAAAATTGCTTTAGTTGTATTTGTTATGTTGTTATTTCTTTTGCAGTTCACATAAACGATCTTGAGAGCAAATCTTGTCCATGATATAATGAAAATGAAATAATTAAATAAAATGAAATAATTTCAAATAAATTATATTTTTCAATTAATGCAATAAAAAGAAATGTACCTTTAAGTATTTCAATAAATTTATTAAATTACTCAATTAATAATCAATAATAAGCAAAGAAGTCAAATCAATTCAAATAAAAACACGTTCATTACATTCAAATATGCAAAACATATATGTAAGTACGTTAATAGCATTAATAGGTTCTTACATATTGTAGCATTCGCATAGTGTTTCTTTTTAAAATATGAGTTTTAGCTACTTCATAATCACGAACGTAATTTGGTCGGTTCGGCATAATTAACATGAAAAAATAAAAAGAAACTTCTTCTACCATCTATGTCATGTATTCAGCACATTTATTTACAAACTTCATGGCTAGGTTTTCTAATCTCTTTAGACAGGTGCAAAAAAATTCTGGCCTCAAAATGTCCATGTCCATATAATTTTGTACCTTCATGCCGTTATCTAGCAGTCGGGGGGGTGGGGTGTTGGGGAGGATGAGGGTGCTTTTGACTGTGATCGAAACGCGACCTTGTACGTCCGATTCCGCGCCACGATCTATGAAGGTAAAAAAAAAAAACTGACTGCACGAATATTGAATAATTAGCACGTGTGTTCCTTCGCTAGTTCTATCTATACGCGGCAAACATGTAGTTCTATATGGTCATATTGATCATAGACTTAGTAGTATTTAGTAGTAGTACCAGACAAGTTTTGACAAAGAGGTAAGTAGGTAGGTATGTTGATAGTTTGGTTCAGAATACCGTGAACAAACGCAAACTACGGGCGCATCATGAGTGACGCGATGTGACCAACTCAGAAGTTGTGTAAAAAAAAAACTACATCAAAATAAACGGGGCTGGGTGGGCGCAACATGGAGCATTTTTTACAGTCAGCAAAAACAAAATGCTGCTGGTTGCGCCCAGTCAACCCTATTTATTTTTATGCAGTTTTTTTTCCTCTAATCGCGTTTCTGTTTTAACAGATCCTTAGAAAAAGATTTCAAAAATAATGTACTATTTTATCAAAATAATACATAAATTTACTGAAGTAGATATGCAAGTTCTTAAAGTGTCGATTTTTTTTCCGTAGCGCCTTAAAAGCCCGACCACCCGTATTCGCTACAATTATGTAGACGGTATTCAAACATACACTCGGTCACCCGATAGTTTACTGAGAAGATCGGTTAAGTCGCTAAGATTAATAGTACATTACGATACGAGAGCGATGAAACGTTTTCTGACGAGTGTGAGTTTGCGGCACGAGCCGAAGGCGAGTGCTGCAATCACACGAGTCGAGAAAAAGTTTCTCGCACGAGTTTCGTATAATTTTTTATAGCACAAGTGCGGAAAATGCCGACTTTACGCACGCGCAGCGTGCGTAAAGCGGTCATTTTACGCACAGTGTGCTATAAATAATGTTAAGGTGTGTTAATTCCAAAAGCCATTTCAAGATTTTCGTTTGAGAAGCTGTATTTTAGAACTTGTGGTCTCAGAAACCTCATGATGATGAATATTTTTACGA
Source organism: Ypsolopha sequella (assembly GCA_934047225.1). Classification (NCBI taxonomy): domain Eukaryota; kingdom Metazoa; phylum Arthropoda; class Insecta; order Lepidoptera; family Ypsolophidae; genus Ypsolopha; species Ypsolopha sequella. The sequence goes on along the minus strand of OW203984.1, from coordinate 22,942,506 downwards.
AAAAGCTGCAACTTCCATTTGCCTTCGTGTGACGTCAATTGAGAAATGTCTGTGTAGAAATGTGTCCTTTGCTATCAAGATAAATTTATAATAATTTACTTGCGACTGATTTGACAGGTGGATGACAGATGAGAAGACAGACAGATACAGACCACTACTTTATAAGCAAGGCAAAGGTCCACAATCAGTATTATACCTAAAATGCCTCAAAGTGACGTCATATTTGAAAATAGGGATGATGCCTGGGTTGTCAATACATTTAAAAACTTGTATGCGTGAAATTAATATTCAAAAATAGTGCCTACATATTTCATAATTTTGCATAAAATTAAATTTTAAAAATTTAATACAATGACACAATTTAGAAGTTATTAATTTGTCTTCTACTAAAATACAAAGTCATAACGTCACTTCTAAGTATTTTCATACAACAAAATCGTTTTTGAAGTTTCATAAAACGTTGTTGATTTGACTAATTCTTAAAAAATAACCATCAAATTTATTACTATAAAACTGAAAACTCTGATCTAAAATGGCGCATATCACCTGAAAAAAAAAAAAAAACTATTATGACTTAATCTTAATTTCAAAAAGATATTTTTTTTTTTTGGAGAATATACGCTTTTTTGGGACATAATTTTCATTATTTTGGTATATAAGCCAACCATTATTTTTCAATGTTTTTTTAAAGAGTTGTCGGTTATGACGTCACTTGAGAATTTTAGATATTACATATACTGATTGTGATGTGTGATTGCTTATAAAAAGTGGTCTGTCTCTGTTTGTATACTCATCTGTCATCCATCTGTCAAATCAGTTGGTAGCCAATTTTTTTAAATTGATCTTGGTAGCAAAGGACACACTTCTAAACATCCATTTCTCAAGTGACATCACAAGAAGGCAAATGGAAGTTGCAGCTTTTTCGTAAAAATATTCATCATCATGAGGTTTTTTAGACCAAAAGTTCGAAAATATGGCTTATTAAACCTCAATCTCGAAATGGTTTTCGAATTAACACACCTTAACATAATTTAACCTAAGCGAATTAGCCGTCGTCAGACGCACCAGCGCCGTACCGACTAGGAGTCAAAGTGTTCGGGATGACTGAAAACGGTCGGTTAAGGCGACATGTAAAAGTTTTAGCGTCCCTGTTACTCCACATGCGAAAAAACCCTCAGTGCGAGAGGGACGGATTCGTGGAAAAGTAGCAAAAAGTCGGTTTTTTATTGATATAAAATGTACTAAAATTGCTATCAAAATTTCGTTTAACCAGGTCCTAGATATCGTTAAAACCCATCTAATAAAATATAATTGCAGTCCATATGTCATTCTAAATTGTCAAACCAGGAGAATTGGTGCCGAAAAAGACCTCATTTCAATAAATATTTCTATCGAGCCGAATTTCTCCAAGAATCCAAAAATAATTTTTTTTTTTCTCAAAATAATACATTATTTACTGAAGTAGATATGCAAGTTCTTAAAGTGTCGTTTTTTTTTTCGTAGCGCCTTAACGTTTTTCAGGTTCATTATCTTATCGTCTTACAATTTGGGCAATTTCACAATTAAGGCGCCTCTGCCCAGCGTCATCCGAAAATTACTCTATTGATATAATTATGTTTCTTAAACGGTATGTTTTAAAATTATGAAAATATATAAGAATAAATATTATTTTAAAGCCTTTTTAGCTTTTAATTATTTTAAAATAAATTATGAATATAAATAAAAAAATTGACAATTCGACTGACGACGACCACAAGTGGGTCGAAATATATATCGATTACAAGTAATACTTTTTTATTTATATTCATAATTTATTTTAAAATAAGAAAATATATAAGGTCTTTCAATTTAAATGGAAAGTAATTTAGGAGGTGATTCGGTATCGTTAATACATCACATTCCACTGCAAAGTACTTTTAAATTTTTCTTCACTTGTCCATACAAACTGAGTCAGCTGATCGGACCATTTTGAAAAAAAAGTTCGCGCAAAATAAATGCTTTGCAGTGAAATGTGATGTATTAACGATACTGAATCACCTCTTAAATTACTTTCCATTTAAATTGAAAGACCTTATACAACGTGTAACAGAAAGGTGTAACCATATTTGAAGAGCTTATTCAGTCAAGGCTATAGAACAAATTTTACTATGGAAGAAAACCTGTATCTCGAAAAAAAAATTTTTACTGTTTCATAGAAAAACGCAATGCTGCTCGGCCGAAATGTATGGAAAGGCAGATTTTTTTCGAGATTTCAGGGTTGGCTCCATAGTAAAAGTTGTTCTATACCATTGACTGAATAAGCTCTTCAAATATGATTACACCTTTCCGTGACACGTTGTATATTGTTATTTAAACTTTATAAAACAAAATTTATACATACATAATTATAATATACTTATACTTACTTACCTATAACTTATAATTACTTACTCGGTTCAATAAGTACCGATACTAAATACTAAAACAAAGCTTTTTTGATAAGATTATTTTTTATTCATCAACGTAATCTCCTTCAACTGGGATACAGTCCCTCCAACGCTTTTTTAACTTTTCCATTCCATAATGTAAAGAACTATTTATCTTTGGCTTCAAAATAAGCCTCCGTTGCTGCGATTACTTCACCATTTGAGTCAAATTTCTTACCCTGGAGCATTTGTCGGCACTTGGTGAAACTTGAAACACATCTTGATTTAAATGGACTTGTACAGTAGTTTCACTTTATTCATGTTTTTACCCAACCAGTTTCGGATTTTACACCATTTTCAAGGGAAGATGTTATATTTTCTGTCAACATTATCGCTTTGCTCAGAGCTAGTGCCTGGAGTCAAAGAAATGTATTTTAATTATCATCTTCCCTTGAAAATGGTGTAAAATCCGAAACCGGTTGGGAGAAAACATTAATAAAGTGAAACTACTGTACAAGTGCTTTTAACTCAAGATGTGTATAGAACAAATTAATTTACGGAAATTATTCTCGCTTATAAGAAATAGCATGAAAATATTTTTCAAAGTCAAGCTGTTTTTAGACTAAAATTAAGTAAAATTAGTTATTTCATTAATTATATTTGTATGGTTCTTGCACTAAAATACAAAGAAAATATTGCTTAGAAATATCATTTATGGAATTTTTCTTCCGTCCATCGCGTCCATGGGAAAAGTATTATTTTCTCCTATGTTGCGCTACTCGGAGAAGACGTCGTAATGCAGTGCGCGCTGATATGAACATTATTTCAATATACTAGTTTCTGTTGATATTGTACCGAAATAGGTCGACTCAAGGTTGTTAACTGCCCTTTAACCTTAAGGGCCTTAGTATCGCCAAATGGGTACGTTCTAAAGCCTACTCGTCGTTTATGGCCAAACCAAAAAATTTTTCTTTTTCATACCACCAAAAGTTCTATATGAAAACAAATTTCTACCGAATTATGTTTCTTGGGCTTAAATTCCCTACCTCCCCTCAGCGGCTTGGTCGATTTAATTCATTTATACTTTGAGCAAAAGATAAACTTGATAGCTATTAACATAAAATAGCATTATTCAATCGAACAATCACGTCCATGTGAAACGTATAATTTTCTCCTATTTCGCCCTATCAAGGACGCAGCGAGCGTCGTAACAGCCATTATGCATTGCGCGCTGATATGAACGTTATTTCAATGTCATTTCCGTCGATATTCGTACCGACAAACATTGGCTGCTAAATTAGCGACGGTAATCGCCTTAATCGGGGGTGCGAGATGACAGTGAAGGTGAAAGGACCATGCGCACTCATAGTTATTAATGCTTCGAGCCACTGTCTGCGGCCATATTTAAGAAAATGGTAGGACAAATGAAACTAGGCTTATGTCCATCTCTAATTGTTCGTTCAATTATTTGATCTGTATTATGGAATAAGCCAAAGTACATTGTAAGAGAACGGTTAAAAATAAGTAAATAACAATATTTTCTCTGCAAATTGTCAAACTGCATTGATGATGTAACGTAACAGTGCAGTGTAATCCGATTGCTGCCATTTCTACAACCACCTACATTGTACATACACCATACTGAATGCCACCTGAATAATTAGCCATCGAATACCTTCTGACGATTAATGCCACAACTATTGAGTATGTAATGTACGATACACACATAATGATAGGCAAACTTCACTATTTGCCCGGGCAATTTATTTAAAGAAGTTTTTGATCCATACTCTGATTACTCTAGTCTATTCTGATAGAAAAATCATGAGATGAAATGCAAATTTTCTCTATCAAAACCCCCTCAGATGAAAACTATATACGTGCGTATATACCCCGCCCATAATACACTAGAGCAGAAAAAACTATCTTACTACAGAAGAGAGAGCATAATTTGTACCTTTTTTAAATATCAATATCAATCAATATCATCAACATCGATCAATCACCAATACATACAATGAAATAGTAGAGCCTGGTGTCTCTGTACATTGAAGAAAGGTAATAAAAATAGAAAGAGGGTGATTGAAGAAGAGAATAGTACACAAATCAGCAATCTTTAATAGTAGTTTATGCTACAAGGGCGCAAAGGAATAAATTACGAGGGCGATTTAAAACACGAGCGTAGCGAGTGTTTTAAATGTAACCGAGTAATTTATTGCTCTTACGCCCGTGTATTATACTACGTTTTTCAATGCATAGTGTGAGGAAATAAAACAAATATAATCTTGTGAACTTGAAATTATAATTGGCTTAAAAGGACAGTATCCAGAGCCGTTAAACAGTGGAAAAAAAGTAAAACATTTATGCTTTACAGGAAAGGCTGCAGGTTAGCCAACCATTGTGAATAAATTAAAAAAAAAATAATAAAGCCCTAGGGAAAAATAATCGACTTTCTGTTCGGATTTGATGCATAAAAAGTGGGCCTTTACGAGCACTTGCATTGAAAATTATATTTTCTTTCTATCTTGTCTGTTTGTTCTTGCAAATCTCCGAAACAACTGAACGGATTTTTATGTATTATTCTGGTAGACAGAACTTGATTTGAAGCAGAATAAAGATTTTATTTTATTAAAAACGGGTGTCAGAAAAAAAGTTATCATCATTTAACGAATTTTTGGTATTTACTTTTCTATTGTTAAGGTGATTACCCACGCCAATGGCCTTGAGCAATCGGCCTCACCTCCGGGGAGTTACAGGCGCTGCTCCCCGCATGCCTCTGCGCAGACGCCCCGCGCCCCTCTACAAAGATCGCTAGCGTCGAAATGATTCACACCTTGTAGCGAGGTAGAAATAAATTTATGTAGCATTGTTTTATGCGTAAACCTATAACTATAACTTTTGAAGCTCAATAGGCTGTGGTGCTGTAACAGAGAGATGTGACCATTCTGTTCCTATTACTACACGGTGATATTTTGGTAGTTTTGAAAACAAACTAGTGATTATAGTAATCGCGAACTAGTGGTGATAGTACTGAAATCACGAAAATATATAAAACATATACAACAAAATCGGTTATGTGAGGATACCCGAAAGTGACCAAGTTGATATTGGGGTCAGACCTTTATAAATCTTGGGCTTGAGCGGTAACAGACGAGCGTCACTTTGCAGTTGAAAACCGTCAACAGTAGGCCCACCATGAGTTTGGCACTCGATATACGTTAGCGACTGCGTAAAATATAATGTATTGGAAATTCTGGTTCCTCTCGTATACCGCTAGAACCGCTAAACTCATACAAATGTTTTACGCTGTCGCTAACGTGCATCGAGTGCCAAACTCATGGTAGGCCAGAGGCACAGTATTATACTGTGCCAGAGGATTGAGGTAACTAATGTCGGAGGTAACAGTCTAATGATGGTAGCGTCAGCCGTCGTCGGTTGCAGTCAAACAATTTTTCATAAAAAGTGTCCGTTTTTATATTTGAATGATTTTTGAACGATAATGACGAAAAAATATTAATTTGATAAAATATAATTTTGTTACAATTTTTGTTAATTTCGGTGCTTTTAGAGACTTGAGTGGTATGTATCGGTTATTTGCGGGTCTCATAATAAAACCGATAGTATGTAATATATTTGGGTACTCAGAAACGGTTTCAATGATGTTGATGCAACTTTTAGATTTTATTTTTATGAAGATTGTATTCGCACGTAAAATAAACAAAACACATATTTTTTTAATCTGTAAATTTTAATTATGTTACGTAATCTGTACCACAGTTTCACCTCGCTAACACTTGTAAGCTCTGATCTGCAGGTAAATCCTCAATTTGGTAAATATATGTATATATTTTCTTGATCATGAGTCTTCTGCTTTTTATTTGTTCTTCACTTGAGATAAGTTAAATTTTTTGTTGTGCTCTTTGTTCTTCATTTTCTTGTTCTGTACTTCGTTTATTTCATTGTTCTGTACTGCGGTCTTCATTTTCTTGTTCTATTATATTGTTATACATTTTCTGTGTGTTTTCGTTTTTGTAATTTTTTTTCCTTTTGTTACTTTTTTTGTTGTGCACTTTGTTTTTCATTTTATTGTTCTGTACTGTGGTTTTCATTTTCTTGTTTTATATTTTGTAATACATTTGCTGTAAATTAAAATGAATCTACCAGAATCGAGTCTTTAATCGTCTTTTGTTCAGAGGCTGTCGGATCATTGTCTTTGCCGTTCATTTGTAATGCAATGAATGAGCCTGGAGATGGTGGTGGTCCAAAAGATATTTTTCTCTGAAAAACATAATAAATAAGTTTGAATTTACCTAAGTACATAGTATAATTTTTAACCCACTATAAATTATAAAATAATGCAAACCCATTAAAGAAAAATACTCAAGTTTCACAAACAAATATAAAACATAATATTAATTCCTAAATATTTACCTAAATTCAAGGATATTACCACGTTATAAAAAAAGATTGGTAAATTCTCAAACCTACCGGAATCGACTCTTCGATAGTCTTTTGTGCAGACATTGTTGGATCATTGTCTTTGCCTTCCATTTCTGAAGCAATGAATGAGCTTAAAGATTGTGGTGATCCAGACGATGCTTTTCTCTAAGAAACATAATAAATAACACTGAATATGTTTTAATACGGAATATAATTTTTAACGTACTAGGCTGTCGGGTGACAGTTGGTAACCCTATGTCATTAAATAACAAGATGTGATCAATACGTAGTGGTGTAGAAAAAAAACTACATCAAAATAAACAGGGTTGGCTCGACGCAACCTGAAAAACTTTGTAAAGTCTGCAAAAGCAGCACAATTTTATTGATTAAAAAAAATCACATCATCAAGTATATATCATCGATAGAGCGTATAAAAGGTGCTAAAGAAAGCTTTTTTTCATATAAATAGATATTCGATAAAATCAGGCTGATATTAGTACCAACATAGGACATGCAAACCTTATTTTTAAGCACCTTGTGATACGCTATACCGAACATAGTACTTGCTACTTATTGACGTAATTTTTGTCAGAAAATTTGCGTTGTTTTTGCTGACTGTATAAAACGCTCTAGGTTGCGCCTAGCCAACCCGGTTTATTTTGATGTAGTTTTTTTTCTACATCACTACGAGTTGGTCACATCTTGTTACTCGATGACATAGTGTTCCCGACTGTATTCTGACAGTCTACTATTCTATACCATAAATTGCCACCGAATGACGTTAGCGTCAGCCGTCGGTTGCAGTCGACCATACAACGCTGACAATACCATCAATCGAGTACAGTCGGCGCTGTTTGGCAGCGTCAGCGCGTCGAATGCAACCAATAGCTGACGCTCACTACCATTGTTCGATGGTAGTCGATGGCTATCGCCAACATGGTTCGACATGTGCATGTGTACGGCTACCGTTTTGAAAGTGATGTTCGTTTGTTGGCACTCTAAATATTTACAAAATTTCAATGACATTACATAATTTCAATGCCAATGATATTTGATAGGTGGTAGAGCTGATGCCGGGCTCGACTGTGGAGGTACCACCATCTTATTTGGAGACCCCCTCGAAGTAATTCTGAGGAGAGTAAGAGGACAGCTCACAGGCAAAAAACCAGGAGACCCACCATGCCTAGGACCGATGCATGGCGGTATATCCATCCCTTATAGCCGGGCCTTATATGGAACAGACTGGTAACGGGCAGCGGCGTCACTGGTGCGAGGGTTCCGGCACCGCGCTCATCAACCCCCTGCCCAGCGTGTGTGAGTATGGACAATTCTTCCAGGATGACCACCGGGAATGACAAAGTCCTGAAACGGCTTATGTCCAGCAGTGGACGAACGAGGCTGATGGATGGATGGAATGACATTACAGGTTACATGCACAGATTATTTTGAATTAATATATTGTCAGGTCTTGGTCTTTTTTGCAGATTTTGTCGGATTATTTTCTTTGCCTTCTGTTTCTGGTGGTCTCTTTTTAGATGCCCCTGAAATAATATATCAACTATATGTATTATACCTACAATTCTAGTTATTCAACTATCTCTACATAATATTACAGGTATAAATACCACGGTTTTGATATGCCTGCCTGGGACATATTTTTTTGAAATGAACTAAAACAAGTATTTCAAATAGTGCTCCGGTCCAAAAAAACAGGTCGAAAGCGGAGCTAAACCATATACATAGTCCGAGCCTTGATACTTGGGTAGTTTATTTAGCTGGATAGAAGTAAAAACAAAATTTTGAGCAACGTTTTTTGCGTGAATTGTTGCTTATAGCTGTTTATAATAATAATTATACCTATACATTGTCACGATAGGAATCCCCGAGGGGGCTTTGGAGGTGTTTCGAGTGTCTCCGCACTCGGTACACCCGCGTTTCACCGACGATAAGTATGTCCCAACGTGGTTGGTGGTGACTTCGGGCACAAAACATTCAGCAAGTAGTAAGTATTAGTAAATACTATGCACAAAAATTCCGAAAAACCCCTTGGTGCCTGCCCAACCGAGGCTTGAACCTGGATCTCAAAATTGAGAGGCCTGCGTTCTACCCATGAGCTACTATATTATAATTTTTCTAAAAAAAGTTCCTTGCTAACTCGTCAAACTTCTAGTTTATTATAGCGTCCACGCGCGAACTTCACAGCACAATTTATCCTCTAAATAACTAAGTCCATTGCCGAAAGTACTCTCTGAACGTACACAAATAAAAATCCTTATAAATATTTTCGCAAACATGTCATCAGACGCCAGGGTGCGGTACGTGGCAACGAGTGACACAGCCTCCCCGTCTGAACGCCACTGCATGACTGATGCCTGCGCCCGCGCAGAGCACCTCTTAGCCTTTGACCTTGAAATCTTACATATTTCGATATTTTTAATAGAAAAAGTTACTGGATATACTTGAGATATGTTGCATTTAAAGTTCAACAGATTCTTAATTTTTTGGCGTGTAAATATTTCCAAACGTCATAGCAGATTAGGAGGAGTAGGGAATTTAAGCCAAAAAAACATCATACAGTTGTTATTTTTTTTAATATAGAAGTTTTGATTGTACGAAACCAAAATTTGTTGCAAATATTTTTAAAGAGTTATTGTTTCATATATATTTTTTTCAAGCCATTTGATTTAGCCGTAAACGAGGAGTAGGCTTTAGAAAGTACCCATCTGGCTGTATTTGAAGGATCAAGCGCCTTAAGAAGATGGCATACTCTAGCAACTTTTTTTATTACCCGTCCAGCATAATAAGTCTAATGACAAAGACTTTATTCGCTTTTCATAGAGGCGATTATATGTTGGCTCTTTGGCCTCTTTTTCTTGGACGCGTAATACTAGTGATCACGCAGCGAAACAACAAATTGGTGTGTTTATAGCTAATACTGAAATTTTTCGTAGGGAAAAAAATTATGAATTTAGGTGATATACCTTCATATTTCTATTACCTATTTTATGAAAAAAAAATCAAGTTGAACTCTTTACCGCGTTCTTGAAGCGAACGTCTGAAATCCAAAAAAAAAAGAGGGTGCAAAACATTTTTTTTTTGACAAAAGTATAAATCTTAGTACATTTTTTATACGTAAGATCCCTAGAAAAAAGCTTAATAAACAAAACATATTTTTTTCAATACAAGGAGAGTCCGAATTTCTTCAAACGAATCCTAGATAGCCTGGAGTTGGTCATGCTCTAGGCTCAGGCACAGTCTTAAGAAGTAGAAGTTACATAGCAAATAAGAATTCCTAGTGATGAATTCCTAAGACATCACAAACGATTATTTAAAAGAAAAACCAAGAAAACTTAGGTTATAATTGTAGCGTATAAAACTTTAGTACATAAAAAATCAACAGGTGGCGCTGTTCATTATTTGAATGCGCATAAATAAATAATTAAATATTTAATTATATAATAAATAGCAACATCTATTTTGGTAAATAAAAAGTTATAAGACGAAATAAGTTGCAGCAATTGTATTATAGATGGTGATACCTTTCTGAAACTGGCTAAGTAAATTGAAAATTGTAAAGCTACTGTAAAAGAGCTGCATCTGTCTGTACATCGATGACATTCATGTTTTATATTTTAATTTTACTTTAGTTTTAGTATTCTAACTTATCTAAGTGTGCTTTGTGCTCCTACAGATGAATAAACAAAAATGAATGAATGTATGAATTCCAAAAACATAGTGGTCCAGGATACTGATACAAAAAAAGAACTGAATTTTTGTCGTGATTTCATGCATCACGCACGAACAGTAGTTCGATCCTCAGCAGTCATGGGTTACACAGAAAAGAGGAAATGAGATCACTGTTTGATAACTTATTATCCAACTTAAGGGGTTCCACAATGCTAAACTTCAGTTTGGCATTGGATTCAGTTCCTTCAACGACGTCGAAAAAAAAAAAAAAAAAAAAATGGCGTGTTTATTGACTCAAGAAAATTATTAATTACACTTCGTAAATAAACTTAACTACTTTCAATCAACAAATTTTATTATTAAATTACTTTTAAAAAAGCATGAATTTCACGAAAAATACGATTCAGCCCCCATATTTCAAAACCAATTGAAATGAAACTAACGCACGCAGAGACATACTAGAAAAAAACCGTCTTTATTATGTAAAGAAATTATAGTCGTAGCCGCAATTTCAATACGAGTATAACTGTAGTTTTGCATGAGTGGCATTTGATTAGAGCAGGATAGACAGTTAAAAACAAAAGCGTTAGAGCAGGACTGAATGTTAGCACAGTGGAGCCCCTTAAAAACATGGATACTTTTTATTGCGGAGTTCTCAAGGGCGGGTAATCTTATTCAACGCGGATGAAGTCGCGGGCAACAGCTAGTTAATTAATAACAATTTATATTGTTGACTGAAACCTATGAAGTATAGCTTACATTATGGTTAGTTCCAGATAGGTATGTGGCTATACTATTTCTAATAGTCTGGGCAGCCACTGCAAGAAAGCCTACCTGAGAATGTATTTACAAAGAAAACAATTATGTATATAAATATATGAACTTAGTTTAAACAACTAGATTTAATGCGCGCTTGACGTTAAAGCTCTGTATTTTAGTAGTTTTGCAAGACATAAAATATAGAAATATTTAATACAGCATTATTTGTATTTTTTTGTTGATTTTTTGGAACTATTAATAAAATATAGGTACAAGCGTTCTTTATCGTATTCATACAATATTGTAAAATTCCAGAGCAAACCTACCTACAACATAATAATATGTATCAAACAGAACTAATTAAAAGAGATATCATTATCATACGCTAAAGAAACACTGCCTGGGCAAAGACAGAAACCACTTACTTGCCCGAATGCCCAAAACAAAAGCACACCACTAGCTTTCCATGTTTTACAATACGTATGTGTGTGTAACGTTAGATGTGTGGGAAGGAATTGCGCATATGGAAAAGGGGTATGAGGAGGGAGGTCAGGGTGGCCATGTGGGAGAAGTAACTGCTCAGGCTTGTGTAGCTAGCGCGGTACATTTTATTGTACCTCACTTCTCTAGATACAACTGGCGTTGAGTGGTCCTTACTCGCTTTATCGATGTCGATATAAACCGGGTAATGACTTGCAGTATACTTTTCCTGTGTTGTGGGATTGGCTGGTTTGGTTTTTATTCTTTATTACTTAGTTATGGTATGGATTTCTCAGGGAAATTGCTTTCGTCAACAGTGTTGATGCTATTTGGATATTTTCTTTAGTAGCAATGGCTTTTTCGGTATTTATTTTAATTAAATAATTGCAATAAGGCGTACCCATTTAGTAAAGGTCAAACTTCAGCAAAATACGCCAGCGATAAAACGCTTTTAATAAACTCAAAATTGCCCTTAAACCACAACTTTGTGGTAAATTTATTAATAAAGTTAAGCGATCCAGGGTGGAACTGTCGCCAGCATACTGGGCACCTTGCCGCGGAGCAGCGATATACATGAAGTTTTTATTTGTAAAACATTTATTTATTACATACTTTAGTGTTCCGTAGTACCTAAAATGTACAAAAAGAATCTTTATGGTGAGACTCCGTTGTCCGTCCGTCCATCCGTATGTCACAACCTCATAACTTTAGCACCGTTAAAGATAGACTTGAAGTTTGGCACAAAAATTGCATTAATTTGGCCACGTAACAAAGTGTAGAAATAAATTTGAAATGATTCAAAATATTTCCATAACAAAAGAGAGAAAAATAAAAATACTATCCTAAAATATAATATGGATAGCAAATTGTAGATATTAAAAAGCTGATTGTAAAAATATATACTATCACTATATTTACTGGCACTGGTTTCGAGAGATCTTTGAGAAGTCACAAAAGAATGCATGTCCCCCCTTTATCTCTGAAATTTGTGGTCCGTAAAAAATTTCGCTTGTAGATCATAACTGGCCAATTACAGGAAAACTATAGCAATATAAAATAAGTTGAACACAAATGAGAAATACAAAAAAAAAAAAAAAATTGTTATAAAAATACAATATGGCTATCAAATTGCAGGTATATAAAAGTTTATTGTTATAATATATAGCCTGGCTATATTTACTTGCATCTATTTCGAGAAATCCTTGAAAAACTACAAAAATGTACGTCCCCCCCCTTATCTTCAAAACTGGTAGACCGAAAAATGTGAAAAAAATTATGGCAATATGTGTTTATGTAAACATTACAGAAAAAATATAGCGGTTGAGAAATTCACGAAATAAATTTATAAAACTAAATTTTTCATCCACGATACGGAACCCTAGGTACGTGAGTTTGACTCGTACTTGACCGGTTTTTTATAATGGTTTAGCATTTAGAATTATTAGTATGATTTAGTTTCAATTTGATGTATATTTTTTTGTTATTTAATTATTGTAGTTTTTATGCAATAAATAAAATATGTATTTTAAATATTTTTAGAGCGATCGATTTGAAGTGGATACTTCTATGTATGCGCCTCGTATGACGACACAATTCAGAACATGGACGTCACTTTCGTACATATTAGTCCATTAATGCACGGCAACGCCTTATTTTTATATCTAACATCGATATCCACACGCCGATCCGACAACGGCACATCACTAAACAAGTTAACTTGTCCAGGGCCGCGCTTCTGCAGCGGCCCTCACTGTGGCCAATAATTATATTACAAGATCATTTAGATACCCTGCTGTGGGCATTTGTAGAACGCCTTTTGTTGCTAAGAGTAGAAAATGGATTTTGTAGAATGTTACCGGCCTCGGGAGCCTGGGCCTGCTAACTCACCTCGTCAGGCAATACCCTACTTTCCGGCCCTCGGCTACAATATGTCTACTAATAGATCTTTTGATCACAAATAAGGGTGAAACTGTTGAAAGGCAAAACCAGTTGAAACCGAATAGTAACCTAATTCAGTATTATTATAATTTTTATATGACTTATCTTATGCTGATTTACGAAATAAAAACACTCATAGAAAGATAAATTACGCTAATTTCTCATTTTTATCCGACTTCATAAAAGGAGGAGGTTATCAATTCAACTGTTTTTTTGCTGTGGGTATGTTACTCCATAGCTCCGCCATTTCTGAACTGATTTGAATGATTCCTGTTTTTTTTGGAAGAGTGTGCCTTTAGGTAGGTCTTGTCTGGCTATGATCTGTTGAAGGTCTTCAAAGATGGGCAATGAAACTCCCTACAGAGTTACAGCATACCACTTGAGATTGAGGCAATTGTGCTGTTATCTGTTGAGGAGTTCTATGGTGATAAAGCCAGGATCAAAGGTAGTAAATAACTTCAAATGTAACTGCAGTCAATATGCTTTAGAAGTCGGCGCGCGCGCGTTTCATACGGTGTAGCAACACAAAAACCAATAAAAGAGAGCAGACTTTTGGAAAACATATATTTCAGGAAGAGAGAAGTCGGCAAAAGTGCTATTTCGGTACCATCTGTTCTTATATAATAACTTTAAACTTTTTAGTTAATTACTGCAGTTACGTAAATTTGAAGTCGGTTCCTTTTGTTTTGTGTAAAGTTCAAACGATATAAGAAGTGAGTGAAAAGTCATCATAAAACAATGTTTGTAAAGACCGTGCTATAAGTGATTATAAAAATAAAATAAATTGTTGTAATAACAGATAAAAATAAATATTTATTTACATAAATTATTAGTTTACTCATTTCCTTGTATCATCAAAATTACCGGACAAATCTTTTAGATTTACCATGATAGTTCTTATTTCGTTCACAGAAAGGTTATAATGAACCAAAAAGTTATAACATTGAATACTTGCCATTGAATCCGTTGATTATTAACAAAAAAATTCAAATAACACTTTGAAAAAAAAAAAGTTGGTATGAAAATATTCACTCTAGGGTAGGCACTGCCTACCCTGGTGTCATACAATTTTTCTTTTTTCAAAGTGTCATTTATTTTTTTTTTTTTTTTGTCAAACTTAACCTTCTGACTGCTTTTCCGGAAAAAAGTTCTATGCACGCCACTGATACATACTCCAACTGCAATTTGGACCTGTATTTGGAGGCTTACTCCTCCCACACGGGTGGTCCAAATACTTCAAATATAATATATCATAGGCATAATGAAGTCAAAAATAAATTTTACATTTTATGTTTTGTTGTTATTTTTGACAAAAAATATCTAAATTTCATATGTTTTTCGAAATAAGTAATTCTTTTACTCCTTCCGAATGCCTAAAACGATTTTAATGATTCTTTCGGCACATTAAAGCCAATTTTTTGATCTAAAACATGTTTGTTTAAATATTTTTTCCCTTTATCGCGTCTTAGGGAAAAATATTGTTTTCTCCTATTTTGCCCCATCCGGAGACGCACCGATCTTCTAATGCAATGCATACTGAACGTTATTTCAACATAGTTTTGGTCGATATTTGTACCGGCACAAATCGACTCAAGGGCCTTACTATCGCCAAATGGGTACATTCTAAAACCTACTCCTCGTTTATGGCCAGACCAAAAATAATGAAAAAATGTATTATGAATAATCAACTCTAAGACAACATATGCAACATTTTTCTTTTCCATACCACCAAAACTTCTACATGAGAAAAATTTTCAACTGAATGGTGTTTTTTGGCTTAAATTTCCTACTGCTCCTAAGTGGCTTAGCCGATTGAATTAATTAATGCTTTGATAAATAGATAAACTTGATAGCTATAAACGTAACATAAGATTATTCTATCAAACAATCACGTCCAAGTGAAAAGTATAATTTTCTCCTATTTCGCCCTATCAAGGACGCAGCGAGCGTCGTAACAGCCACTATGCATTGCGTGCTGATATGAACGTTATTTCAATGTCGTTTCCGTTGATATTCGTACTGACAAATATCGACCTGCTAATTTGGCGATGGTAATCGCCTTAAGTAACTGACTGTACTCGTACATCTAACTAATGAGAACTTTTAAGAAGTATTCCCGAAATAAATTTTAACATTGTTATTTTACAAAATTACGTTTTCTTTTTTTTTCGAATCTCTCTACACGTCTGACTTTGAGCTAAAGAAAAAATAAGGGTCAAGCTTTTTCATTTATCATCATGTCAGTTAAAAAACTTTCCCATGAAATAAATCCTTCAGCTATAAACAAACATTACCTTAAAAGTAGAATTTCTACACCTTTCATAATAATTAACTAAACTACGCTTTGCTTGCTAGTAACGGCACGCGATACGAAATGGTTCACAAAAAAAAAAAAACTTCAAAACAAATTTATCGCTACCTGAATAAATGATAACATCGCGGTGAATTTGATGTCAATATGTGTTAACACTAAGCTATTTAGTTCACGATTCTGTCCCCTTTCACCCCCTGCACACACACACGCAAATCTTACTCATCCCACGATCCAGTCGTCTATGTGTGCGTGCACAAGTACAACGCTTAAGGCCATTTTTCACTGGTTGCTTACACACACAGATGTGGCAGTTGATTGTTGTGAGTTTCATGGCAAGACATCGTTTTTAAAAGAGCATGGGAGCATAAATTTTTTGTAAAATTAAATAAAATATCGTTTGGTGTTGCTGAGAGCAGTGGCTGTTTTACAAATTTTCCACCCATATAGGCAGTCAACACATTGGCCCTTTTTAAAATCTTCGACTATGAAGTAAAAAAAAAAAACAAATTGTTCCAAAATTTTAATTTATATAAACTTGAAAAACTGCGACGCCGAAGGTCAAAAGTCCTGATGATCTGGGGAAATCGTAACTACGAGTGAATCGAGAATTTAAAGTACTTTTTTTAATTTGACTTTCATGGTGTTGACAAAAAAATCATTTTTATCACTGTCATTCTACGCGCAGTACGAGAGGGGAGAATTCAAGACGAAAGAGAAAAACCGGTCAAGTGCGAGTCGGACTCGCGCATGAAGGGTTCCGTACCATTATCTTTAGGTATAATAATACAGATCGCGCCAAACTTCTAGTTCGCTCGGAAGTTGCTCTTCCCAAGAACGGCCCATACATTTTGTTCCTGCTGATGCGAATCGCCCCGTGTTTAGGGGGACCAAAAGTTTGGCGCGATCTGTACTCGTTAACTTGTAAAGCCTAGCTGTGATAGTTTTCTTTTTAATTTCTTTCACACTACTGCCGTAATTTTTTTTACGTCTCCAAATACAACCGTTTCGCCGGGAGTGGGGGGGGGGGGACACTTGACTCTAACAAAAATTAACACTTTTAAGTTTAATATTTCGCAAACAGAACCCTGGATCGAAAAATGATCTTTTCACACCCCTAATATTTTTTAAATTACCTATCCAACGACATCCCACACTAGGGGATAGACGAGAAAAAAAATAATCATCCCCACTTTACGTGTAAGGGAGGTACCCTAAAAAAAATCTTTTTCAAAATTTTACTGTACCACTTTATCGGCGTGATAAATACGTATACCCATGCCAAATTAGTTTTCTAGTACTAATAGTCTCTAAGCTAAGCCGCGGACAGACAGACAGACAGACGGACATGGCGAAACTATAAATGTTCCTTGTTGTTGACTACGGAACCCTTAAAAGTGTGTTTAATATTTTTATTAAAAAAATCTAAAATAGCTGGAAAATTTTCCAAAGCCAAAAATACTGATTTCCAAAACCAAAAATCCAGCAAATAAAATATGTTTGAGTTCTGTACATCTATTATAACGGAGATCGTCTGTGCTCCTTGAATAACTATGCAGATTTAAAAACTTTCATAGTGCCACTGAATTTGTTCACTCATATCGCAAGTTGTCCCACGGGTCATGCCAAAATAACGCTTATTACAATGTTGTTAGAGGTTTTACATGGGACAATAATCGACTATAGTGAGGTCTAGACATACCACGCTTTTAGTTGTCGGTAAATCCATGGAGACTTCTTTTATAAACTTCCTATGGAGGGCACATTTGCGTATGTTTCGTATATTTTTGTAAAGAGGAGTCTGTTATATAAAAAAATAAATTCAATTAGAAAATCACTATTAAAACCTTTTATTTACTGGTGGTAAATATGCAAAATCTTTGCAATTTTTTGAGTAAAAACGTGGAACATTATCAAAGTAAACCAGAGTGAAGTAATCCTATAAATAAGGCATCGTCGCAATCAATTAAAAAGTTTCTGGGTAAAGTTTCAAAGGCCCTAGGCAACTCTACACCCCGCTACGCGCCGTAGCAAAGTACTACGTACAGCACTACTACGAAAAAATCCAAAAGCGTTTTAACTGAAAACTGTAACTTAATTTGATCGGCTTAACTCCTTTGTACACTGCCATACAAAGTAATATAGTAACACGGCAAAATCATGGCATGGGAATGCATCGAAAATGATCACCGCATGCATGTGTGAGTGAGACAGAGAGGCTGCAGTCACGGGCTCAATCGGCCAGTTAGACAGAGATCAAATATTGAGTATCGTCACCGACAAGGAAAACGTTCAATGTTGCCAGCGCTTTAAGCGGGAAAATGCACCATTTGCACCCGATTTAGGGTGGGAAGTTTGTGTGAGGACATGGCAACTTGGGTAGAATTGCGCACCCACTCGGCGATTCGAGGGGATGGGGGGCTCAGTTACTCTCAACTGTGGCAGATAATCAATATCCGCTTGGCTTGTGGACACTATGTATGCTCTAACTCCGTCCTTTTCCGACCTATGCGTTTTCGTATCTGATATCCCGGTCGCTCTATTATCTGAAATGGACAGTGGCGTAGATTTGGTAAATGATAACTGTGAGAAAGTATTTATCACGACAATAGAGCGTGATATGTAATTATATAACCTATTTAGGCTATGGTGGCAATACGTGGGGGTTTTTCTGATGTATTTTTATTGACGTTAGTATTGAAGTGTGTTTGTTTGGGGTAACACGCGATGCGGGTGCTTTTTCATTAGTTGACCACTTCCATGGGAGTTATCTAATTGAGGTCACTTCATAGCTGTTGTTGTGAGATTGTATGACGAGGCCTCTTAAGGGTTTCATAGTTTTGACTGCTTGTTGAGATTGTTGAGTTTACGATACAATCTATGTATCTGTCTGTAAACGTATAGTATATGTATATAAGAATACCCGACTGATTGCGTAACCACTCAACGTCTAGACCAAAGGGATGGTCCTAGGAACACAAAGTTTGGACTGTAGGTTTCTTCTATGACGTACACATCCGCTAAGAAGGGATTTCAGGAAATTTCAACATGTGGTTTCGAAAATGTATTTTTTTTTCAATTTAGAAAACAGTGACTAAAATGTGATAATGTACCTAGTATATTTTTATAATTAGCTCATAAAGATGCTGCACAGAAAATATATTTAAAAAGCCTGTCTAACTGCGGTGGGAAAAAATAGACGTATCGTCACGACATGAATCCCCGAGGGGGTGTCAGAGGTGTTCACAAGTGTGAACTGTGAAATGCAAGTCGCAGTCCACACTTGGTACACCCGCTTTTTACCGCTTCTGTGGCCGAATGGTAGAGGGCTCGCTTACAAACCCAGAGGTTGTGGGTTCAATCCCCGAGGTGCACATTAATTCATGGTCGGTCTGCCTGGTTTGGAAGGTACGTTAAGGCTTCTACCAACGCCAACGACCTTGAACTAAGTAACTTTGTAACTATTTTATACAGTAACTATAGCATTTTTCAACAGAAGAAAAATACATAGTACATCTACATGATACAAATAGTGATGTGGTTTTTCCTGAATTTCTTTTTAACATACAGAAGTGAATCAAGAAAATTCCAATCCCTTATTTCTCGATTTTTTGTTCACTTGTAACAACATAACTGCTGCAGTTTTTATCGAAACAGTATGAAAATTTATAAACTTCTATAAATATATATAATATATAATAATGATTTAGTTTTCTCAGTTCTTGGAAATTAATTTTATTTTAGATAAAATAAATTAAAAACACACTATTTTTGCACTTGTCAGCCACAGCGACTGACGTAACAGCCATATTGCAGTGCGAGCTGATAAGGACTTTATTTTAATATGGTTTTGTTTGAAATTTCAATCACCACGAATCAAGTTGCAAATTATTCCGCCGGAGCCACCTTAAGTTGTTGGTCCATTTGTGCCCGAAGTACGGCGATAGGGCTCACCAATTTTTCTTTGTTCATTGTGAACAAAATTTTTCAAGTTCATTTGAAGTGTTAGGTAACTTCAAACAGAGCCGTATTTAAGGGGGTCTTAGATTACAAAAAAAAGTAGAAGCCCCGCCCCGTATTATTTTTAAATCAAGAAAAAATTCTGAATTGCGTAAAAATGTATCAATAAAGATATATTTGAATCGATTCGGCGTAACACGACTTAACTTATTTGACAGGACTAACCTTATTTTAAGCGTCCTGCCTTTTTCTTTCTTTATCAAAAAGACAAAGACAGAACGCTTAAATTAAGTTTACTCCTGTCAAATAAGTTAAGTATAATAATATATAGTAGTATAATAATAGATCATGAGTGTCAAGTTAAGTTGTTTTTTAGGGTTCCGTACTCAAAGGGTAATCAACGGGGACCTATTTTATACTAAGACTTCGCTGTCCGTCTGTCTGCGTCCGTCTGTCTATCCATCTGTCACCAGGCTGAATCTCATGAACCGTGATAGTTAGACAGTTGAAATTTTCACAGATGATGTATTTCTGTTGCCGCTATAACAACAAATACTAAAAAACAGAATAAAATGAATATTTAAGGGGGCTCCCATACAACAGACATGTTTTTTTTTGCCATTTTTATAGATAGTGGTACGGAACCCTTCGTGCGCGAGTTCAACTCGCACTTGGCTGGTTTTTTATAACTGCAAGTAGAATAAGTTTTAATTTTAAACAATATATACGGGACTCAGAGGGCCCGAGTCCCACTCGCACTTGACAGGTTTTTTGAAGTCTCTCTTAACTCGTGTTGCTACAGCCTGAATACCGCCCTGCCTTTTTAAACCTTGCAGGATTGTTATTGGTAACGTTGACTTCAAAAGTTGGAGTGACTTTATATGACATCGCATTGATATCGCCTTTTTGTTTTCTTAACCTTTCTTTTGAGTTTCTTTTATGAACATGAATTGCGTTTAAAAAGCTAAAAACAGTAGCAAATTTATTTTTCCGAAATCTCAAAAAATGACAATAAAATTTGCAATCAAAGTGAGCTTAACGACACGCGTCGTAACGTCATCCGACATGATTTCATACTAAAAGTGATAAAACTCGCTATCGCTAACTTCCGTTATAATGGGAATTGTTCGAAAATGCAAAAGGTTTTGTCAGAAACTAATTTATCAGATACCATTAAAAATATACTGATACTTCACGACCGACATAGCCTGCCGAATCAGTAAGTTGAAGTGGCAGTGGACTGGCAATATTTGTCACCGACGTGATGATCGTTGGGGCCGTAAGGCATTGGAATGGAGACCACGTATAGCAAAGCGTAGCGAAGGCCGCCCTCGTGCCTGCTGGACTGATGATCTGAAAAACGTTGCGGGTGGCGGCTGGATGAGGATGACTGAGGAACGCCAAGAGTGGCGTAGTATGGGGGAAGCCTATGTTCAGCAATGGACGAATACTGGCTGAGATAAGCTCATTGTAACCAGTCTTTTGACGATACCATGTCGCCAAGCGGCTCATTGTGTTCCAGCGTGACGTCATCAGGAGAATGGTTACAGGCAGTTGCGTAGTATCACTCATTTGGCTGTTATCGACTTCCATAGATTTTTCTTCCATTTGATTTGTCACTGGACAGATTTTTTACGGGGCAGGTAACCACCAACGACCTTGAGTCGACCTGTGTCGGTACGAATATCGACAGAAACTATATTGAAGTAACATTCATATCAGCGCGCACTGCTTTACGACGTTGCTGGGTCTCCAGATAGCGCAAAATAGGAGAAAAGTATAATTGCATGGACGCGAAAATAAATTCTATAAATAATTTTTCTAAGCAATATTTTCCTTGTATTTTAGTGCGAGGGCTATACAAATACCATTAGTAGTTTCAAAGATATTTAAGTCTAAAAACAGTTTGGCTTTGAACAAAATTTTCATGCTGTTTCTTATACGTGAGAGTAATTTCCTACAATGAAGTTTTTTTCATAGTTTAACTAACAATATATATTTTTTTCATATTTTTAAACAAACCGTTTAACAGAAATAACTTTATCAATAGAGTAATTTTCGAATGACGCTAGGAAGTGCATTGTTTACTTTTACTGTTCCACTTTCTGACGGGCGCGCATCATCAGTGGCCAAGCATGAATGAGTCCTACCTTACAAAACAACACACCTGCATAAGAGTCAGTTAGATTAACAGTCACCCAAAAATATTACAAATAGTGACAATATTTGTGTCATGAAATACTTGTAATATCCATCCGCATTCATAGCTCATAACTTACATCACATCAGCAATCAACTAAACTTTAACAAGGGCCCCTGTTATGATGATCCAGGCCCCCAAAATAATCTGCTCATAATTCGATTGGCCCCTTCGAGCAATGAATAGAACGGGCTACAGATTAGATAGTTAGATACTCTGTGTAAATAAATTAGTGTGTCTATCTGTATGTGGGCGGTTATTAAAGAGCAGCCAAAAATATAGAGTGAACCCTAGGCCAAATTGGTTTTGGGTTGTCAAAAAGTTACCACGAAATTTAGTTCTGCGACTCACCATATCTCTAACATACCGGCCAGCTTCTGCGCTAAAGGATTTTCGAGAACTAGTTTGGCCTAGGCAAAATTTGTTTGTTCTAAAATCGGATTTTGATGCTAACATACAAGTCAACTTAATTGGTATATGATAGTAAAAGACAAAGTCAACCACAAGGAATAAAATAGTGAACCCGATTTTAAGAAAAATTGGTTTTGCCTAAGCCAAATTGGTTTTGGGTTGTCAAAAAGTAACCACGAAATTTATGTATGGTGGTCGCTGAACTACGTTCTGCGACTCGCCATATCTCTAACATACCGGCCAGCTTCAGCGCTAAAGGATTTTCGTAGAACTAGTTTGGCCTAAGCAAAATTTGTTTGTTCTAAAATCGGATTTTGATGCTAACATACAAGTCAACTTAATTGGTATCATAGTAAAGGACAAAGTCAACCACAAGGGATACAAATATTGTATGTTAAATATAAATTACAAATTTTTGGACACTGAAAAGATTATGATTATATTTTACATAGATTTTAAGAATAATTTTAGAATGTGATGTCACTGAAATGAAATCTTTCCGTATTTTTTCACTGAATCAGATTATATGACGAATTTCAGCTCACTCAGTCTAGTTGTTTTTGAGTTATGCCGTAGGCAAAAAAACAGACACCAAAACTTCGTTATTAGGGTTTACTTTCTTGACGATAAGGGTTTCTGTTTGTTCACTCTAACAATTTTCGTTTTGTAGCGATAATGGTTTTTGTTTCAAAACGGAACTCTAAAAAAATAACTCACAGCCAGCAGTTAAACAACTAAAAAATTTCGACTTGCTTAAAGTGAAATCTATTAGTCTATAATGCTGTGTTCACGTGTCATTGATGGCAACACCAGAACAAGGCCCAATGTATATATATATGTAGTTTGTGTTGACATTGTTGGTGTTCTTTTTTGATAAATAAAATAAATAAATAAATAGTCGAATGGCATGCAGTCTCTGCATTTTGTGTAGACTGTGTCAGAAACAATGTGATAGGAGCGGTAAATGAAAATGTGTTCGGTACTTGCGATAGCTGCATCGATTATTTGAATATTGTATCGTTTTTGTACTGTCAGAGTCAATATGCATTCGATGTATCCTTAATTATTTATGGGTGAGATTGATTCAAAATATTGGTTATTTATTATGGAATATATTTTGAAACAAACCTCTTTATTACGAATTCATAGACAATCAATTCGTTTCCAAATTAATTACTTTAGACTTAAGGATGATATAGCAGTGCAAGTAAGCAACATTCTGGTAAGTGGCAGAGATCTGTTAATTATGCCTATGTCAGTGAAGATCAATAGGAAGGTTCTGTTATGTATTCAGGCTCTGTCTCATACTAATAATGTTTGCTGATGTGGATTATGTGATCCTGAACTTGAATCACAGGTTGGACACTGTGGCCAGAACACTGTCTGCCAGCGCACCTGTCAATGTCAAATTTTAAACTATATTCAGTATCAATTCCGTTTGTGATTAGTTTGACAATGGTGTCGATTCGGTGTAAAACGATTTAACTGATTTGACAGGACTAAACTTAAATTAAGGGGGTATATCGTGAAAATTTACAATTTTTGAAGTTATTTATCTGCTTTTTTAAAGAAGTTCCAAGTAAAATAAATTAGTGCAACAATTTAGAAATATTTTTCTAGATTTTGGTCTATCAGAAACGCGATTGGATTAATTTCACTCGATAGAAATAATTATTGAAATGAGGTCTAAATTTATACTTTCTTTAAAATTCTGGCAAATTGGGATACCATACACACTTCAAAAATATTTATTTAGATGGGTAATTAACAATACCTAAATTACTAGTTATGGAAATTTTCGTAGCTATATTGGTTAATTTTGTATTAATTTAAAACTGACTTTTTGTCAATTTTCCCCGATTCCGTCCCTCTCGCACTGGGGGTTTTTCCGCCTGGAGTAACGGGGACCTTTGCACGGACGACATATCACCTTAAGCGTTCCGTCTTTTTCTTTCTGCATCGAAAAGTCAAAGGCACTCTCAACATAAGGTTAGTCCTGACAAACAAGTTAAGTTGTTTTGCACTGAATCGACACCAGTATCAACTATTGGATACTTTGTAAGTACAGTGCTACAAGGATCTTAGGGCGCATGGATTGGTTGTGTCCAAAATCGGAACTAATACTACAACTCTTTGTTTTACAGTTGCGCCCCCTGTCACTGTCTTCCACGCGCCATCAGATCCTTGTAGCACTTGTATTTTGAGATAATATGAAAATATGACGTCATCAACGAGTGAACCATCTCAGAGTAAATCTACATATACAAGGTGACTTTTTGATCATCGTCCAAATTCATACTGGTGGCTTGGTAAGTGATCAGTATCTTGGATCAATAACAATTTTGGTGAAATTCGTAAAGTGAAATTTCAACTCCCCATAGTGATTCACTCGGGACTGGAACTGAATTTATATGGGAAGCCGAAATTTCATTTTACGAATTTCACAAAAATTGTTACTGATCCAAGATACTGATCACTTATCAAGCCTCCAGTATGAATTTGGACGATGATCAAAAAGTCACCCTGTATATAATTAAAAATATTAATTAATAATAAAAATTAAAGAGTAAAGACTTATTTATCGTTATTAAGATTATAATATTATTATATATATATTTTTTTATTATTATTTACATATTTATATTTATATATATTTAAAAGAACACATTTAGAGAGATATATTTCAAACTATTGTTCGGCATCGCTCTTGTAAATAATTATGTATATGAAAATTTTTGACAGAGATCCTGACAGACAGAATGATGGATTATAAAAAAATAAATGGTCAAAAAGTATTCATTAATTATCAGGCCTTTCGTGCTTGTTTCCATAGATACCTGGTTAGTGTAATGATTTAGCGTTGTTGGATCTCAGGATCTCTGTCAAAAAATTTCATATACATAATTATTTACAAGACTGATGCCGAACAATAGTTCGAAATATATCTCTCTAAATGTGTTTTTTTAAATATATATAAATGTAAATGTGTAAATAATAATAAAAAATATAATTAATTAATAATATTACATAAATATAGTCTTGTTTATTTAAGAAAGTTAATGTAACTCCTAGAGAAAGAGTGGGGTTCCTGCCCCCCTATTCTGTATCTCAAGTTGCCAACTGCACAGGGTGCCTATCGTCAAAAACATAGATAAAAACTAAACTTTCAAAATTGCTTTTAGTGGGTATTGAACTATTTACGAACTGTGTCGTCACTTCAAGTGCTAACATACCCTTGTACAATCGGAATTCGATAGTATATCTATGTTTTTTATGATAGACACGCAGTCCAGAAGGCAACTAGAGATACATAATAGGCTCGCTGTACTTCAGTTCCTATAACCTACCACGGGGCCCAGACGGTAATAGTGTTAATGTTAAAAAAATTGTAATGAATAAACGTATTATTATTATTTATTTTTACATAATAATATACAATTTACACACTGAGATAAGTATTTATGTATTGATATAAAGAGAAAACTGTCACCAAGCATGAAATGATCTCCAGTTTGAGCCCGTAATAGTCACAAATGGCGTCGTCGTAACAATTACGATTCTCGGAGCCTCTGTGCGGAGGCGTACTGCGTAGGTGACAAGTAACGTAACGGACGCCTTCTGTACAGTATTCCAGCTACGAATATCAGCTACGCCGTAGTACGAGAAATGTATTAGCGATATTAGTGTCGATTCAGTGTAACACGATTTAAGGGCCTTACTATTGCCAAATGGGTACTTTCTAAAGCCTACTCCTCGTTTATGGCCAAACCAAAAATAATGAAAAAATGTATTATGAATAATCAACTCTTAGACAACATATGCAACAGGTTTCTTTTTCGTACCACCAAAACTTCTACATGATTTTTTTTTTACTGCATGGTGTTTTTTGACCTCAAATTCCCTACTGCTCCTGAGTTGCTTGGCCGATTGAATTCATCTATGCTTTGATAAATAGATAAACTTTATGGCTATAAACATAACATAAGATTATTCAATCGAGTAATCACGTCCAAGTGAAAAGTATAATTTTCCCTATTTCGCTCTATCAAGGACGCAGCGAGCGTCGTAACAGCCACTATGCATTGCGCGCTGATATGAACGTTATTTCAATGTCGTTTCCGTTGATATTTGTAGTGACAAATATCGAGCTGCTAATTTGGCGATGGTAATCGCCTTAACTTATTTGAAATGACTAAACTTAATTTAAGCCTTCTGTCTTTTTTTTTGTATCGAAAAGACAAGTAAGTTAAGTTGTGTTACACTGAATCGACACCATTGTCTAACTACCTTATCAAATGATAGTCGACTTTGCATGATATCGCCAAATTTGTACTGAAGACTCGATAAGTGGTTACAGGACCAACAACAAATAAAAATTGTATTCTCAAAAAGGATAATTGAAGCTTGGTCCTGACCACTTACCGAGTCTCCAGTGTTAAATTGGCTATATCTTCCAAAGTCACTTAATAATAGTGTAGTACCTATAAAAGGATATCCTTATTATTTCTTCTGTAGAGGACAACATTTTTTTATACAAATGTTGTAATACTGAGTTTTATAGTGACCTTAATTGCGTTTTAGTTATTATTAAAAAAATAACTTTGTATGTTGTAAAACAACTTTGTATGTTGTAAAATAACTTTGTATGTTGTAAAGTAAGTTTATGTGTTGTAAAAGAAGGTGAAACTTATGCAATAATGGCAGTAATAGACAATAGAGGAGGTGGCATTGTATGTTTGTTTGTATTATGTAACAGTTGGTAAGCATGCACGTAGGCGATTCTAATTAGACTAAACAATGGGATGTCCCTGATCTGTAGGATGTCCGTTGTCTAATGAACAACGTTATTAAACCGATGTAAGATATTATTCGGTTTTCGTTCTAAATTTATATTAGTAAACCTAGTCTAAAAGGCGTCAGAGGTTATACACCTGTGTGTGAATTAAGTTGTATAAAACTCGATGCTTTTTTACGTCCAATGACGAAGAATGGTCCAGTTACTGTTTTTTTTTTGTATTTGACACAAAATATAATATCTCTTAAATCTGATAACTCTATACACTATCGACGCCAATCTTTTGGGAGCTACAATTTCAATTATACTTCTACAATGAACTTTGCATTGTCCACACGACTTTTTTATCACCTACCAAAATAACTAAACCAAACAACCAATAAATATTAAACCTTATTCGATTGAGGTAAGATACTTACGTTGGTCGTGGTCGGATTATAGCCCTCCGAAAGATGTCCTTACCCTTGCATAGACATATTGGCTGTGACCCCTTGGAGAGAGTGAGTGAGTGACCGAGGGGTCATATTGATCGATGATTATTGTGCATGAGATTGCATGGCATTGTGAGGAGATTTAAGGTTATTTATACATTTTTTTTATTCAGGAAACACACAGTCACAAATATAACGGATAACAATATACAAGACACAAAAACAGACCTACAGTTCGAAGTCGATATGCGAAAAAAATACGGGTGGTTATTTTCTGTGTATTTCATGAAATACATGGAAAATTTTAATAAATTTCTGGTATATGCATTTTGACTATATAATCTAGGGTTTTGAAATTGGATAAATTTTCCTCGATAGAAATAATTGTTGAAATGAGGTCTTCAAACACACTTTTTCTCCTCGTTTGACGAATAGAAATACACAGAAAAGAAACACCTGTATTTTTTTCGCATATCGCCTTAATCGTTATTATTACGATTACAGATGCAAAACGATGCACCGCTTCGTAATCGTTGCATCCCTACTAATAATATATATATTATATTTTGGTTTTATAAGCTTTATTTATTTCCTATGATTATTTTTATACTATAAAGAGTCATAGGAAATATACTAATAATAAAATAGACAAAAGTCATATCTGTAAATTGAATATTTTTGCGAAATTTTAAATGAAATTGGTTAGAGGCCGAAACTACAATTTTTAGAATTTTTATCAGTCTGTTCATTCCGTTTTAACTCGAGAAGTCGAGAACCACTCAACGGATTTGGGTGCGATTTTATATTATTATTGTAATTATCCTAGTCAACATATAGACTTGATAAAATAGTGTTAGCAAAATAACCGCGAAGTCAAAAACTGACAATAATTTACATTGATTGAAAGACACTTTCACGCGAGTGACCCTGCAGGCAAAGGCTAGTAATTCGCTTACACTAACTTGAGATCCAGGTTCGATACCCAGTAGAGCATGCACCAATGAGTTTTTCGGAATTTATGTGCATAGTAAGGAGACCTTATATTTGTGCCCGAAGTACGGCGGTAGGGCTCACCACCCATCACGTTGGGACGTAATAATCGTCCGGAAAACGCGGTGGTACCGAGTATGGTGGACTCGGAACGAGGTGTCAGAGGTTGACACCCCTTCGGGAATTTATGTCGTGACGATATATGTATATTCGCTCACACTAGAGGAAGGTAAATCTCACATCCCATATCAAAACTTTATAACTGAGCAGTGGCCTCATTAAAGTGCTTCGTTAAAGTGATGGGTTAGTGTATTATTTACATGAAACTTATGAGGATACCGGCTGATGGCGGCTACACATGAGAATTGGTTATGGAAATATGAGGTGACACAATTATTGGGTATTACGTCTGAATGGGCCAGATTGAATGGGGCGCGGCACATTCGGACGTAAACTGAAATCGACTACGTTCGAATGGGGCGGTCATAAAAATTTCAATGTAATATCAATAATTAAGTACAGTCACCTACAAAAGTGGAGTTACATCACAAGGGAATTATAGTTTGATGTAACTATTTATAAGTACTTACCGCTAAATGTTTTATCACATTTAATTCACAAACAACACACTACACGAGCAGACTGTTGCAAAAACTACAGTGAATAGACCGCAAAAAAAAAAATGCTTTTCGCTAGTCCTCTGATGTCATAGATAAGCAGTTCGTTTGTGATTATTTGACAAGAAAGGGTCATTGTTAAACTAGCTACCTGAGATCATGCACACCAGGTTATGATGATCTGTTTCTGATTCTGTTTTCATGTTTCATTTCATGTTTCTGTACGTATTTGATTTCAATCAAGTAAATATATAATTAGTGTAGAGTAAATCTTACTGATATAATAATAAAAAATAATATTGCCAAATGTTCATGTATTCTGTAAGTGACAGTACCGTTTAAAGTTTTAACGACCGCCCCATTCGAACGTATTCGATTTCAGTTTACGTCCGAATGTGCCGCACCTCATTCAATCTGGCCCATTCAGACGGAATACCCAATAATTTATGCAGCCAATTTCATACTGGAGGTTTAGTAAGTAATTAGTATCGTGGATCGATAACACTTTTTGCTAATTTTGCAAAATAAAATGATGACCTCCCATAATCATTCGCTCAGGATTGGGATTGCGTTTGTAGGGAACACGAAAAAAAATATTTTATAACTCCTTTCGTACCACGGAGCAATTAAAAAGAGGAGTCGGTGTATGAATGGAATGGAAATTTAATTCTTCCACCAAATGCGACGGCAAAGAGAACTTACTCCATACAGCCATGCCTGAACAACCTAAATAAATAAACTATGACAGAAATAAATTTCTATTTTTGAACACTTTTCGATTTATCCATGGATAGCTCAGAGGTAAGAGCAATCGCCCGGCAAGCGAGAGGTCCCGGTTTCGAATCCCGGTTCAGAGCTTCTCACATCCAGATTTATTTTTCATTCTGCGTTTCTATACTGCAATGATATAATGTTAATAAATAAATAAATAAATAAATATTATCTCTGTTTAAAGTCACTGTATATCCTTGAGCATCATCTGAAGCTTCTGTCCTGTCAGTTCGCGGTAATATGATAGAATCCATAGATTTAGATTATATGTAGAATCTCAGCGCGAACATTATTGAGTTTCAAAAAGTTTGTCTATGAAGTTGTACTGTGTACACCCAACCCGAACAAATCGTGCCGGCTCCGCCGACGACGGCGCGGGCGCAGCGGGCTCAGAGACGAGCGGATGCGGCCGCGGCAGCAGCGGCGGCGGGGGCGCGGGCGCGGTGGTGATGGGTAGCGGGGATATGTCAGTCCTCGTGAGGGTGTCGCACGCGCCGGAGCACCTCGCGAAGCCTGATGAAGGTCACTCTTAAGTTGACCGAAACGTCGAGTTTTTTCTCGCATAAATAATAGTGAGTCTTAGCTGTGTTATCTATTTCGTTATGATGGACACTCACCCTAATTTTAGTGATATAATAATTACTATTATTATTCAAATTGCATTTGGTATAAGTTCCAAATCATTTAGACACCTTGTCTATACTTTTAGCTCCTCCAGATTTTTATCCTCAGATATATCCTCGTAAAACAAACCCTTGTGTACCTTCGTGGGAGGGCTATTAACTAAATTATTTATAGCGTTTATGTCAACCCTTTCTGTATTAGGATAATGTAATTAAACGATGTCTCCTGTTCTACCGGAATTAACAATGTTTACTGAATATGCTATTATACGGTTATGTTTGACTGACTCGGTTTTAGAACGTTCCGTCAAAAATGGGACCTGTATCGCGAATTCTCTATGTCTGACTCGGATGTTTCAGATTTTCACCGTAGATATGGTCTTTGCCTTAAAGTCTTTAAACCATATAACAAGGACTCTGCAAGCGCACGCATTCTCCTCTGCTGAATGAAGTACATGAACAATTTGTTCGTGAAAGTTTGCTTGTGTGCGTGTTTTGTGTTATGGCATTTATTCTGTGGTTATGGCGTGCGATTAGTGTAATGAATTTAGTACTAAGAGACGCGCTTTGGCACGTCCCGTGTTACAGTGCGCGCCAATCTTTTAGTCGCCTCTGAAGATAGCCGCAAGAGGCGACGCAATAGCCGTTTCACGGTGCCAGGGGGACGTTACAGGAGCGAGGGCGCGGAGCACATCCGCCTGCGTGCCGCACCGCACCCCCACTCGCCATTTAGCAGGTGTCAACACTATGCGTTAGTGTTAGTGCTACGTCCGTACACTACACGCGCGCGCGTTGCATGAAAACTACCTTCGTGGAAAAAATTCCATGATTCGTTAAGTTTATCGTTGAATCTGTTTGTGTTGCCTTTATTTGTTGTTTTGTTGGTTTAGTTTGTTAAAGTGTATTGTTGCTGTTATGCCTCGCGGTCGTTATAGCGTTTTAAGGCGACAATGTAGGAAAATGGTGTTTATATTAATTTGTTTTATTTATACAGATAAGATTGCACTAAAATAATAAATATATAATTAAATAGATAGGTACAACAAGTACACCTTCCCACTTATAGTAAACATTCAATAATCAACCGTTGATATTATTGTTTCCTTGACTGTACCTGCGCAAGTTTGCGCTCGTAACTCATTCAGAGGCGACTAAAAGATTGCCGCGCACTGTAAATGGTCTAAGGTATTTGCAGATGAAGATGATAGCTTCATATTTGTAGATTGATGTAATAAGAACCGCCAATAGGTAACCTGCTGACGTTTTTACTTAATATACTTATAGTTATTAGTTATTACAAAATTAGCAAATGTCTAAAGCCATAGATCATAATTAGCAGGGCATTCTATTCGATTAAAAAAAAAAAACTTTTTTTTTAGAAGTGATGAATTATTGCAAGTCAGCAGTACTTAATTATAAATGTATCGATAACCTTTGACTCTAAGTTATTAATTATTGTTCCGCTATTGGAACAGGAATGGAGCACAAACGTTGATTTTACGCATGTGTATGAAATGACAGTTACCAACTGTACGATGTGCCAAAAAGACTTTTTCAGTATTGCGAAGTTATAATGTATCAGTAAAAGTTAAATTTAGGGTCATAACTACAGAAGCCACTAAGTTTACACTAAAAATAGCTATCAAAAGTAATAGCAGTTTTGATCTATCGCTTTCATTCATAAAATAATTTGAATATTCTACTACGATTAGGTACGTTCATACTTAATAATTAATTTTACTAAGTATTTTTTGAAAAACCTATAGATTCAGTTACGTGAATTGCCCAATAGTTTTCTCAAATAGAAATAAAAGATTTCCTTTTTTAAAAAACTGTTGAAAATAGACACAATAGAAAACAGTTCAGCTAAGTAGATCAGCATTAATTTCATATTCTGGAGAAGCAACATAATTGATCATTTAACTACTATTTTAAGTATCCGTAAATATTATGTAAAACGCAAAGATAAGATTATTTTTTCGATGAGTTCAAATTCCTAAGTAATTAATTAATTAGTATTACTATGCCAACGGTACTTTCCATTCCCATTCGAATCACGGCCGTATTATACGCGTTTTTGAATTTATCACGGAACAATGTATTTATTCAAGGGTAAGGTATGTGTCTATATGTACTGGGTGTTAATTTGATAGCCTTTTTCCTTCAAACAGGTTGTTCTACCCATAAATATAAACAATTTTTACCATAGGGCCAACCATGATATCGCGAAAAAAAATCAGCCGTTCCATAGAAAAGTTAAATACCTACTCGACCAAAATGTATGAAACAGCTGATATATTTTTTGCAATTTTAGGGTTGGCCCCATAGTAAAAGTTGTATATATTATTGGGAAGAACACCCCGTTTTAAGGAAAAGGGTTATCATCTTAACACCCTGTATCTATATGTATGTCTATATCTATACTAATAATAAATATTTAAAACGTCGTTGCTGTACATTCAAATATTTTGCAAAATTCAATTGAAATAGGTTATTACTGAGGCGCAAATTTTTTTTTTTAAATTCGTCTATTGTGTGTATGTATGTTCCGTTTTAACCAAATTTCCAACCGGTTATAAGCGGTTAATTCTGCGTGGACATTATTTTTCGGTATGAAGTCATTTCGGTGTTTAAGGGTATCGTAATGTATGGGTTATTCAATCCTTGGTGTCAAATGTCGATAAAATAACCACCGAGCCGTAAACGGGGCGAAGATAGAATAAATGCGGGCGGAGCCGCGGGCAAAGACTAGTATATCTATTTATAGATACATACTTGACTATACCGAAATTACCGATCGCTAGATGTCGCTAGTGTCGTAGGGTAAGCGACGACTAGGGTGACGAATAGTGATTTGCCGTTGATTTGTAGTTATGGATTGCCCCTGGCTACATATTTTCTATAGTGCCAAAGCTTCAACCTTCATCCTTCTTCTATCTAAGGGTGGCGAATGAAAGAAACGTAGAAGAAATTTCTAGCAAAGTTTCATTGGAAAATGTTTTCAGAAACTCACTCAAAAGGGCTAAAAGATCATGATTAATCAGACTTTCTATGGGTAAGTATAACCTTCGTAGTTATTATTTATGACATTTTGGTTTAGCTAATACTGTCACACTCAAATTTCGATTTGATGTAATTTGTGAAATATATGAACGGTAGCTCAGGGGTAGAACGCTAGCCTCTCAATCTTGAGATCCAGGTTCGAGCCCCGGTCGGGCATGCACCATTGAGTTTTTCGGAATTTATGTGCATAGAGTTTGTCTTACTTACCACTTGCTGAACGGTGAAGGAAAACATCGTAAGGAAACCTGCATGCCCTAAAAGCGTGTATTTGTGCCCAAAGAACGGCGACAGGGTTCACCACTCATCACCTTGGGACGTAATAATCGTCGGTGAAACGCAGGTGTACCGAGTGTGACTTGCACTTCACAGTTCACACTCGGAACACCTCTGATACCCCTTCGGGATTCATGTCGTGACGATTTATTTTTTTGTTTAATGCAAATTATACAAATTAAACAAATTTATTTATTCTGATATGTTAGTACGTACAAAAAAAAAACTAATTAAATGTTAACAAAAACAAACATACATTTCGCACAATTTATATTGATATGTTTTGTAAGTTTATGCTCATTATGATAGTGTACAGTGCAGTCTAGTGTACATATCTAGGATAATGAGTTCTTAGAGAAGTGCTATCAAGCGAAAAAGTGCAACATTTGAAAAAGACTTCATGAAGTTTTAATGTTTTTTCAAAATTTTGGTAAATAACAACAAAACAATATGCAAGGACTAGAAAAACGTATTTAATTATAACACTTTATTTAAATTTAGACACACAATATTCTCTACCAATTAGAGTACAATCACTTCCTAATTTATTTACATTTTGCAATTTATTTGGGGCAGAGTGTGTGCCGTTCTAGCGCTTGTCTCATTCGCACTGCAGGGGAGTGCTGTATAACAATTAAAATATGCAAATCGAAAACATTACCCACTACTTTTCATTCCATCCCGATGGATCTAGAATCAATGGGGTTGAGAAATGCGCGATTTCCCCTCGCTTCGATGACAGTGTCAAAAATATGGCAGAGGGACCATTTGGGGATCCTTTTGGTGCCCTTTGGGTGAGTAATGACGTTACAATGCGTTTGGTTGCACTATAATTTAGTCTTATTATATTCAATAGGTACTACTGCACTTCGTAATATTGGGTGCAAATATATGAAATTGCCGAAATTTTCTTACAGATTCATAAGTTCATAATTCCTGTAATTCAATAGCTATTTCCATAATTTGTATTTTGTTTGAAAGTTGATTTTAGGGTTTTATTTACATCTACATATTATTGCCAGTTTGATAACTAAAACTAAATCTTTATTTAAATGATAAGATTTGTAATATTTTTTAACGCTGACAGTTTTCAAAAATTAGGTTTGCTGTAAACTTAAAGTTGTCTCATTGTTGTCTCGGAAGTCCTTAAAAGTATCAAAATATTGACAACAAAAAAATGCAGGCCCAGATTTATTTATAAAATGATAAACGTATTTAATATTGACATTGCTTTTTTGACAAAAAATATATTATAAATATAATTATAAATATTTTACTGCAAAAAAATGTTATAATAAACTAGTTACAGGTATGAAAATACAGGATGTTGAGATGATGCTGCAGAAGGCGGAAACTGGCGACAGTATCGGCACAGACAAACAACATTCCGTGAAAAAAAAAACGACAAATCGTGAAAAAAAAACAAAAAATCGTGAAAAAAAAAACGTCAACCAGCTCAAAATTAACAACAGGTTTCAGTACAATTTAATGTGTCACCAAACAGACTGATTACAGAGTCAGGGCTGAAAACAGTCTTTATTCTCCTATAAACCTATATACGTCCTAATTTAAAACTTGTGATTCTTGTATCAAAGACTAAAGGGTCGTTTTGGAACGAATAGGTGATCGTGTATGTCTGTTCGCTGGGAAGCAAGTACAAAATTACACAGATTGCCCGGAGCGGCGGGACTCGATGCTGTAAATTAATATGTATGTAAATTTCGACGCCCGCCGCGCCGAGTGGGGAAAAGCTGCTGTTTGCGAGTCTGTAATTTGTATTGAATACGGGTGATTTTTTGGTACATGTCATGTGTGGGGAATTGAATGAGGAGGTGGTACAGAAATAGAAACCGTAAGTAATGCTTTGGCCGTCTTCCCGTCTGTTTTGCAGCAACTCGAAAACGGCGCGACGATTGAGTTGTGAGATTAGGGTTGCCAGATTGATAGGGATTGTCCCGACATTTCATATGATGTCTAGAGTCCGGACAAAATACAAATTGTCCCGACAAATAACAAATAACAACGATTGGCGGGCAAAAAAGTATTTTGTTGTAATTACTTTAATTTTAATAATAAAAAATATTTTTTTGATTCGTAATATTTATTTGTCCCAAAATCCCGACATTTTGAAATTTTGCGCAGATACTTTGGTTTTTCCATCTGGCAACCAGTGGCGTGCACAGAACTTTTTTCCGGAAAAGCAATCAGAAGGTCAAGATTGACGATAAAAAAAATATGAAAAAATTTAAATAACACTTTGAAAAAAAAAGTTTGTATGACGCCAGGGTAGGCACTGCCTACCCTAGAGTGAACATTTTCATACAAACTTTTTTTTTTCAAAGTGTTATTTAAATTTTTTCATATTTTTTTTATTGTCAATCTTGACCTTCTGATTGCTTTTCCAGAAAAAAGTCCTGTGCACGCCACTGCTGGCAACCCTATGTGAGATGCAGGGAAAATGAGAATAAAAAATAGTCACATTCAAATAAATATATGGGATATTAAATAAAAAACACATTTTCACGACATCTATCACCGAGGGGGTGTCAGAGGTGTTCCCAAGTGTGAACTCTGAAATGTAAGTCCACACTTGAAACACCCGCTTTTCACCGACGATTATTACGTCCCAAACGTGATTGATTGTGAGCTCTATCATCGTATTTCGAGCACAAATTTAACAACTATTAAATAAAGTATACTGAAATGTAAGAACTATTAAATAAAGTATGCTGAATATTAAATTAGGGGACCCGTACATTGTGTACCAAATGTTTTCCGATTTGAAACGGAACTTGTGTGTTTAAGGATTGTAAACACGATTTACAACAGTAGCTCAGTCGATAGTAAGCCGACCTCGAGACCCGGGTTTGAACCATCGAGCATGCCCCAATACGGTATTCAGAACTTTGTGCATAGTATTTTGTATACTTATCACTTGCTGACGTACTTAAGAGGCTATGCAAATTTTATTTTTGTCACTGTCACTCCAAGCGAAAAATCGCGCAGTGCGAGAGGGGTGGATTCAGGGCAAAAGGGTAAAAAGTTTCAACAATTATTTCTATCGAGGAAAATTTATCCAAACATGTTTTTCAATTTCAAAACCCTAGATTATATAGTCAAAAGGTATATACCAGAATTTTATTAAAATATTCCATGTATTTCATGAAATACACAGAAAAGAAACACCTGTATTATTTTCGCATATCGCCTTAAGATGATGGCCTACCCTAGCAACTTTTTAGGGTTCCGTACCCAAAGGGTAACCAACGGGACCCTATTAATAAGACTCCGCTGTCTCGTCTGTCACCAGGCTGTATCTCAGGAACCGTGATAGTTAGACAGTTGACATTTTTACAGATGATGTATTTCTGTTGCCGCTATAACAACAAATACTAAAAAACAGAATAAAATATATATTTGTACGAAACCCTTCGTGTGCGAGTCCGACTCGCACTTGGCCGGTTTTTTTATTACCCGTCCAGCAAAATAAGTCCAATGGCAAAGACCTTATCTGCTTTTGATAGAGGCGATTATATGATGTTGGCTCATTGGCCTCTTTTTCTTGGACGCGTAATACTAATTATCACGCAGCAAAACAACAAATTGGTGTGTTTTTAGCTAATACTGAAATATTTTGTAGGGAAAAAAATATTGAATTTACGTAGAATCGCTTCATATTTCTATTATCTAATATATGAAAAGAAAAATGAAGTTGATCTCTTAACCGTGTTCTTTAAACAAACGTTTAAAAACCAAAAAAAAAGAGGGTGGAAATCATTTTTTTTTTGACAATAGTATAAATCTTAATACATTGTTTATAAGTAGCTACCTTAGATAAAATAATAAATGAAACATATTTTTTTGAATACAAGGAGAGTCCGAATTTCTTTAAACGAATCCTCAAAAGTCTGGCGTTGTTCATGCTCTAGGCTCATGTATAGTCTTAAAATAACAACACTGTGGTAAACCTGTATTCCTGAGGTACGGCGATAAAAAATCGTCGGTGACTAGGTGTTACGAGTGATAATGATAACTGTTCCCGTAACACCGCTGACACCTTTGGGATTAGTCTTGTTAATGTTTTTTCATTTATAAAGGATGGGAAAACGATTGATATTAGAGAATATTTGTTAGCAATTGTGTACCTACATTCGAT
This sequence comes from Ypsolopha sequella, assembly GCA_934047225.1. Lineage (NCBI taxonomy): Eukaryota > Metazoa > Arthropoda > Insecta > Lepidoptera > Ypsolophidae > Ypsolopha > Ypsolopha sequella. The sequence goes on along the minus strand of OW203984.1, from coordinate 22,904,196 downwards.
TTCCACGACGTCTAGACAAAGCGTGTTCGAAAACAAATAGTTCCCCCTCTATCTAATAAAGTAATATCCCATACCTCGTAAGCAAGGGAACAGCGATATTTTCGATCGCTTTCGAGATGACACGACGAGGGTGTGAGGTGGCACCTAGAACCTCCTACAAATGGACGCCTGATGTTACTTTATGATTTATACTAGCGATTGTTGACCCTTGGTGAAACTTTGATAGCATCATGCAACAAAACATGACAATTTCCTGAGAAGCTAAAAGTTTAAAAGAGATACATACTATGTCTCTGCAGACGGGGCCAAGAGCCGATGACCTAGATTATTGGTATACCTTTTTATAACCCCTAAGTCATCCACGAGAAGACATTGAGTGACAATATTCTTTTTAGGTGACGTTGACGCAACCACAAAAATGTTTATCTACTCCCATGCTGTAATAAGACAATTGCAACATCAAAAGCAGTTTTATAAGTACCTAGATTATTTATCTGATGTTATAATATTACATTATAACACCGCGATTCTGCGCTGCGATTGGTCCAATTTATTATAAAACCAGTAGAGACCCCAACAGAGACGAGGAATAATTCCCGACCTTATTTCTCAAGCCACGCCGCCTTTATCCTGATTGGCTTTCAAGGCAGCTTTACCGGAACGACAAACCCGAGGTTCATGAACGAATAGACATTTCCATTTTCTTCTAATTTTTCGTAAAATTGTTAGCTGAAAATATTATAAATAAAGACGATATGTTTTATGGTCGCAGATGAAGTATTGTGTGCAACTGAACATATTTAGACATTGGGACACTCGTGCAAAATTATTTCGATATTACTCGTGTCCCAATGTCTCAAATTAGGTATGCCACAGTTGCAGAAAAAAACTGTTGTTAGACAATTTTTTCCAATGACCTTGACATTGACATGTCAATATTTATTTTTGGGATATATAAATGAACTTTAATAATAATAGTTCCCACTTCAAAAAACTCGGAATTAAAATTAATACTTTGTACTTTGATATTAATACTTATAGCTTTAAAATTAAAAGTTTGCTCTACAGTTTTAATAAATTCAGCTTTAAAATATCTTTCATAAAAATAATAGTTAGTAATAACAAAGAGAATTTCACCCATACACATTCAGCCTATTTTTAATATCTGTATAAAGTCAACATTATCCTTTATTTTTGAGGATGATCTGAAGGGTCTACCCCAAGAAGCTATAAATTATAAATTTCTTGGTCTATCTTGTCTTTGTCGCTGTCCTATCAGTTTGTCCTACTACCCCGACTCTACGCAGAAAATAGGTTGAATCTGTTCCAAAACCGAGCAAGATCACCCAGAATCCACGCAGTCTTGTGGTTACTACCCCTAGAGTGTATAAAAAAAGCCGGAGGCGCGGAGGGAGGGCAGTCTTTGCCCGCAGTAACAAAAAATATGCAACCGTAGCCATAACCACTGAGGTTGGCCGCCGGCAGGCTACCAGCAAGCCGAAGCTGCGGAGGTGAGCATGGGTGCCTGTAATTTTGTAACGCGAAGGGGCTGCACATCCCGCAGCCCCGCAGCAATTGCAGAAGTAACTATGGTAGATTATATCTACCTTGGTTATTTAAGTATTAAGTATTTGGGTGTTATTCTGGACGAACAACTAAACTGGTACTTGCATATCAAATATCTGACTCAAAGAATAAGGAAATTAATCTTCATCTTTAAGAAGTTAAGGCATGTCGTTCGACCTTGATTACTAACATCTATTCTATTTTACCCTGGCTAGATCTGTCCTTACGTATTGCATTCCCGTATGGGGAGGGGCATGCAAAACCAATCTTATAGAATTAGAAAGAGCACAGAGATCGTTGCTCAAAGTAATGCTCTGTAAGCCCTTTAGGTTTCCGACTTACGAACTTTATAAGACACATGAGTTACTAACCGTTCGACAATTATATATACGAAGATCAATTATTATAAGACATAATAACCTTCTTTTTGATCCTCATGTTATGAATCGAAGAAGATATGATGTGGTTATACATAACCAAAACTGGAACACAGTCTTCGCAAGTAGGCAGTTTAAAATATCTTCCTCCCGTTTATATAATAAAATTAATAAAATCTTAAATATTTATCCAACCATCCTTAATGACTTTTAATCTAAAATCAACTCCTGGTTAAAAACCTTAGATTATAAAATGACCGAATCATTATAACTCACAAAAAGTTGAGTTTCTGTAAAAATATAAAAATATACAAATCAGACTACCCAAACATATTCTTGCACACTCACATACACCCATCCATCATCACACACAGTACACATCTTCCCTAGTAGTTTTCTGACACTGATCCCAAGACCTCAATCGTAGGATTCGTACGGCTAGGGAAACTACATGAAGCAACAAGCCAGTGGAGAGCGCATGCGGGGGGAACGCGACTCGCCAAACATCCGCTTCCCAAAGCGTATAATCGCTTGAAGCGAAGCCATTGGTTTTAGTCAGAGTTTGGCTGTGTCCGTGAAAACATAGCGTGTTTCTGTAGAAAAAATCCGAAATTTACAGTAAATATGCCTACTTGTGCAATAAAATGGTGTGGAAAGAATACTTCTACTTCAAGTAACACAAAAGATGGAGTAACATTTCATAGGTAAGTGTTTTTCGTATACTTTTAATCTTCAAAATATAACAATTAAATATTTCAATTGAACTTGCGCTTCGCGTTGATGTCTTCACGTCCTCTCTTTCTGTCGCACGGTGAAATGCACAACAGTTGTCTCTTTTTTTTCGATAGTGCTGTCCTACCTCGTGTTTAATAATTTATCGAACAATGTATTGTTGCTTACATACATTGTATGCATGTAAGTATATGTAATGTATGTAAGGTAAGTACTTAATGTAGGGATATTTTATACGCGTTTGTTTCGCGTCAGAAGTGCCTATGTTTATCGGTAGTGTCTGTCAGTGCATCTGATACCATTTTTAGGGTTCCATACCCAAAGGGTGCCTAACGGAACCCCATTACTAACACTCCGCTGTCCGTCCATCCGTCAATTCCAAATTTATTTTTTCGATTTTATCGATATTGATAATTTTTCGTTTCACTTGTATGACATCCCTACACAAATTACGCATCAAATTTTGACCTTGAGCTGTCCAATCACAGCTCGCTAAGCTGTCACGTCCCCCGCCGTATATTGGTGACTTGTGTTTTGAAGGAGAATGTATCTCTGCGCTCTCCACTGGCTTGTTGCTTCATAGGAAACTAACACACACACAAACACCCTCACCTCCTACACACACCTACACACCCTTAACATGTTATTAGTTACAGCAATATCTTTGTAGTTATTTATATGTATTAATTAGTACATAGAAAAAATAAATACTAAGAAGTTAACTTTGTTATTCCAAGAGAAAGTGCGGGGTTCCCGTACTTCAGTTCTTGTAATTTACACGGGGCCACGAGGAAAATTCTTGATTTTGTAAATCTTTTTAAAGAATATTTCTTTTTTATCAGTATGATTGGCATGTTCCATTTGTTATAAAATAATGTCGATTTATGTTCCATTAAATACTCAGATACGGCTGTATGGGGTAAGTTCCCTTTGCCTTCCTACTTAGTGGGGAAAATAAGTGTTTTTTGGTTGATTATAGTGCTAAATATTCCTTTTTTTTTAGATAGCATAATTTTTGATGCGTTTCAAATATTTTGTAGTCGCTAACATTACTTTGTAGTGTAAACGTATTATTTATATATGTTTAAGGTTTTTTAAAGTGGTAATATTTATTTATAGGTGAATTATTTTTTTGTAGTGTAGATACTTTTTTATTGTTATTTTCATTATTTTTTAAGGAAGTTTGGATGTGTCCCTTATTTATCCCAATTATCCTCAAGGGAGTGTCACAGGTCGTCCAAAGTGTTCACTGTGAAATGAAAGTCATGGTCTACACTTGGTACGTCCTTTTTTCTCCGACCATTTGAATACAGATTGAATATGAAGCGAGAAAAACATTATTATTTTTTCATATTTTTATTGGGAATAGTTTCTAAATTTCGAACAAATGGCTTACCTACGCGACGCGACATGTGACTGACAATAGACCGTAGGGACTTCCCCGTTATGAGCCTCCGATCCCCAGCCATCAATGAAAAACATTTCCTTCTCCCTTGGCGCCCGCCCCCGCAATCCGCACTCCCGCCCGCGATCTACTTTTACGGTCGATATCTTTATTTTGTATTATGAAACAAGATAAAAGTAACAAAACACATATTTTTCATTTCGAACATAGAATAGTTTCCTTTGACATAGCTAGGGGATTCATTATTAACCTGTGTATTGATAATCTCAGCGGAATCATCAAATACATTATTGTTTACTTATACAATTCCGCCACTGTTATCTTAAATCAAAACCGAACAGGTTGATAAGTAAACCAACATTTTATTCTAGCCCAGTAACTTCACTGTTCCTTCACATGGCATTTTATCTAGACATTTGATATTTACTCTAGAAAGCCAGATTCATACTGAAACTCAGTAATAGATTAAAAATAAATTTTAGCCATTTTATGTGTCGAATACTTTTTGTTTTATGTATAACGAAAACAAGGAAATAAAGATATTTTTGGAAATACGGAAAGTAATATATTGTTTGTTGTTTCTTATTTAACACACTCAATTATGATTTCCACTGCCTAAATAAAAGTCACCATCTATGGTATATAAATCTGTAATTCTGCAAAAAATCTGTCAGTACGTAGCGTGTCCACTGAATAATTAATTCAATGACGGCGCCAATGGTTCCGTGGTACGAGGTCGTGGTGACGTCACCAGTCTATTTCCTGCACACGCTCTAGAGTTAAAATAACCACCATATACATACACCCTAACCAGTACCTAAAGGCCTCCGTTGAAAACACCCTTTCACGACTTTAACGTCTGAGGAGTAAAGACGCGGGAGAGGGGAGGAAGGTCAGCTGTAAATGGGTTGGATCATATTGGGAAGTCAAGGGAAAAATTCCACAAGCGCTCTATTAGAATCGAGTACCATGGCTGAAGCTCTCGTTAGGAATATCCAATATGACATAAATAAAATACCTATATCTAGTATATTGGGTTGTAAAATGAAAGAAACTGTTTTATTGTAAAATGCACAGTTCATATTATGATAAAATTTGTGTACATAATATGTCGCAAGTTAATTATCAACGCTGAGAAGTTATGGTTTCACTGGGTTAGGTTAGGTTAGTATATAAAAAACCTAACAAAAAACTACTGCGAAATTGTAATTTTTCGGCTTTAACAATGTACCTGCGACATATCGTGTGGAAGTGTCTTTCAGGTATCGTCAGTTTTCGGCATGGTGGTTATTTTATCAACACCCCTTATAGTCTGTATGTTGACGGACAGACAGACAGACAACAATTCACAATCGTATTTAAAATTTTGGCCAAAATGTTCAATGTGCAGACACGAGTTTTTTACTACTTTATTTTTAGTGTAGATAAATGAAGAGGATCAAAGTAAAATCGGCGTTCATTTCGATGATGCTTTAAATAATTTAATCAAAGGATAAATGTGGCTGTTTATTCCAGGGTACAAATCAAGGTGATTATATAGCACCAAACAACCTCTACAACAAAGACTTTGAGAAAAATTTGGATTTTGAGTTCCGTGAACTCAAAACATGAAAAAAAAAATGCATTTTTTAATGCCTATTTCCAGGCGAACGAAAAAAACATAGACGCGTTTCTAACAAATTGTCATTTGAAAACGGTACCAGACATTCAAAAGGGTATAAGGTTCTAAATTGACTCGTTCTGTGTATCAAGTGACACTGGCTCAGCCGTGATCGGCTGGTTCACTGTGACAGTGAACGAACAACATAAGCAGATAGGAGACGACGCCATTCTAAACATGTGTCCGGCACAGTTTTCATAAGGTCCTTTTGAAGCGTTATTCAGACTTCAATGTTTTCTCTTTTCTTTTTCCATCTAACAAGGAAGTATCAACAAAAGCTTGCCTGTAAGAGATAGGGATTACGGAATTAGCTCTTAATCATAAACATGGAGGTTAAGTGCCACCAAAATAGAATCCCTCCGTAACCACGTCTGCTTTGTTATTTTTGGCCACCGATAAATTATTACACGTAAATAGAAGGGATAATGAAACGTTATAAATAAGTGTTTCTTGCTTTTTATGGTTCCGTACCTCAATATGAAAACCTTTTGGGATCACTTTGTTGTCCTTCTATCAAGTCTCTTTTTCTTGGGCCCCGTGAGAGATCAAGTTGATCAAGTGATACCTCTTTAGCAGTCTACGGTCCCTTCATGATACTGTAAAAAATCAGGCTTCTAACTAGGGTTGCCAACTCTAGGAATTAGATTTTCGGGATTTAATGGAACATACAACGATTTTATTTTGGTTGTCCCGATCTACAAGGTACAATAAAAAGGTGTAACCATATTTGAAGAGCTTATTCAGTCAATTGTATAGAACTACTTTTACTATGGAACAAACCCTGTATCTCGAAAAATAAAATTAACTGTTTCATAGAAAAATGCAATGCCGCTCGGCTGAAATGTATGGAAGGGTAGATTTCTTTTTTTAAATTTCAGGGTTGGCTCCATAGTAAAAGTTGTTCTATACCATTGACTGAATAAGCTCTTCAAATATGGTTACACCTTTTTGTTGCACCTTGTAGATCGAGACAACCAAAATAAAATCGGGACTTCTTAAAAAAGATTTTTGTCATAATAAAATGGAAAAGTTGGAAAATTTCATAAACGAAAAATATTTCAACCAATAATATAAGTCTCTTTGTGAATTTTCTATTTCATATTTTACATAGTATAATAATTACTTTCCTTAACTAAAATTAAATTATATCTGATGTTGAACTAAACAAATGAAGTTAAATTTTTGTTCTTAAATTAATATTTGTTTTAGTATTTGGCGCATTTTATACATTTCCGTACGTAATCGAAAAATTTAGAACATGTTAGTTGAATGAAAAATTAGTAAATGTTGAAAATCGGGACAACTAGCGTCCCGCCAGGTCCGTCGTCGGAACAGTTGGCAACCCTATTTCTAACTCAACGCAAAAAAATTCAATTGCCCTTTACGTAATCAATTTCATACAAATTAGCTTAAATTATAAAAGGTTAAGAGCACTTCCAGTTGACTTAGAAACTTTAAATTCCGTTCACAAATAGGTCTACTGGGGCGAGTGAAGGAATAAATCTGAAAGTTATTAATTTCATATTTTATGTGGAATATTACTTGATACATAGATTTTATAGGTAAACGTATGAAAGAAAACTGTGAAATAATTTTTGTTACAATTTTATTAAAGTCTACTAATATAAAAGGACACATATATAACTTTAAATACCTAAATATATAATAAATAAAAGAAATTTTAAAACTTGAAACATATTTCGGCCCTTAGTGGACCGTCATCAGTCAGAATACTTGACTGATGACGGCCCATTAAGGGCCGAAATATGTTTCAAGTTTTTAATTTTCTTTTATTTATTATATATATTAAAAGTTATATATGTGTAGTTCTAAATAAAAAGCTAAAAGAGGCATATTATATATTTATTAAAATATAAAAGGACAGTACAGAACTCTCACCCCCGGTTTCTGAAAGGCCAATCAAAGTTAACAGTAGATTAAAAAAACTTTAACCGCAAATAACGGTGAAAATAAAGCATATATGAAGTCTGAATAGTGATGAATCAATAATTAACTTAGTTAATTTTTTATTTCAATGTAAAATTCCCACTTTTTCTGGCTTGATCCGCAGATAATTATTTTTTAATCTACTGTTAACATTGATTGGCCTTTCAGAAACCGGGGGTCAGGGCGTAAGATCCACTCGCACTTGACCGGTTTTTTATGTGCTGTTGAATAGGATTTAAAAAAATATATTTTATCAGTATCACTAATATTAGGGTGAGTGTCTATCATATAATGAATTACATAGTAGGTAATTAAGAGGATATGTCACGCTTGCAAAACTCACCGTCACTTCATGCGGAAAACCGCGCTGTGCGAGAGGGACGGATTTCAGCAAAAATAGCAAAATGTCTGTTTTAAATTTCTTTCCAAAAAATTAATCAATATCAATAAATATAATAAAAGAGTGAAACCCGCTGTGTCTGAACATTGAAGAAAAGTAATAAAAATAGAAAAAGGGATGACTAATAAGAGTAATAGAACACAAATCAGCGATTTTAGAATTATTTTCTGTCTGTCTGTCTGTTTTTTCGCGCACATCTTCGAAACTACTTAACGAATTTTCATGGAATTTTCACAAGTCGACAGAACTTAATTTATACTAGATTATAGGCTTTGTTTTATTAAAATCAGGTGTCAGAAAAAAAGTTATCGTTCTTTTAAATATTTTTGGAATTTACTTTTCTATTGTTAGAAGTTAGAAGTTACATGGCAAATAATAATTCCTTGTTTTGAAGACGTATAGACGTCCCGAGCGATTGCTTAAAATACTTACTACGTACATATAAAATCAACTGGTGGCGCTGTTCGTTATTAGAACGCCAATAATTAAATATATTATATTTATTTATTTTCAAAATCGGCACCTATGGTGATTCCTTCTTTGATGAAACGGACTAGGTATATACTATAATAACATAACTGAAAAATGTAAAGCTAAGTATTTTAAATATAATAAAAAATGTAAAAGAAAAGAGCTGTGTCTGTCTGTACATTGATGATATTCCAAAAAGAAAATACAATGAATGAAAACGAATTTTTGTCGGTACTTATTTCAGGCATCACGCAAAAACTTCTGAACTGGTTATGATGAGGGCAGTGAGATATGGATTACAAAGAAATAAGGAAGGGAGATCACTTATTATCCAACTTAGATACTTTTTACTGCGGGATTTCCAAGGAATTACACTGTGGCCGCATTATCTTCTTCCACTCGGACGAAGTCGCGGACAACAGCTAGTAATTATATAAAACTCGAAAGTATCCTTACAAAGAAAATACTCGTATCATGGCCGCAGATTAAATGAAAAAAATGCTTTATTATATTACCTATAGGCATCAAAATACTATGTATAGTTTATATCCACTAAAATAACTCTTTACATCGGTATACAGGATGTTATTAATAGGTACACAAAGAAAACCTCCCCGCTTGGTAATAGAAACGTCTGAAAAGTTTTATTGAAGTGCCTCTTTTGCCGCAATAGCCTGCAAAGCCAGATTCAACTACTGGCCGCTAGATGGCGCTGTCCTCAACGCCACCTGATGGTATGTGGCAACAACTGCTGTCATTCTATACGGAGCTTTTTGTCTGTTCAAGTAACTTGTGTGTTACTTACGGGGTAGTTTGTGTCTGCTGCTTAGAGGATACATGTATGTTTATTTTAAGGGGCTCCATAATGCTAAACACCAGTTTTGCATTGGATTCAGATCCGTCAATGTAGATGGTAAAAATATGAAAAAAATATGGCGTTTCTTTTGGCTCAAGACAATTATTAATTGCACTTTATAAATAAAAATACTTTCAATCTTCTTTTAATTACACTACTTTTAAAAAAGCATGAATTTTGCGAAAAATGCGATTCAGTTTCCATATTTCAAAACCAATTGAAACGAAATCAACACACGTAGATACTTACCTACTAGAAAATCCGATCTTTATTACATAAAGAAATTATAATTATTGTCCTGATATAGCCGCAATTTCAAAATAACTGAAGTTTTGCGTGCGCTGCATCTGATTAGAGCAGGATAGACAGTTAAAAAACAAGCGTTAGAGCCGGACTGCATTTTAGCATTGTGCAGCCCCTTAAGGCTACAGTATATTTTGCACGAAGGAGAAAACTGACAGTTCGTGATAGTGGGAAATGCTCTTTTAACTTCTATGGTGCAGGTTCGAACTTTTGAATGATGCAATATGAAATGGCTCATGTACCATATAAGTTAAAGAGCATTTCCCACTATCTCGAATTGTCAGTAACTTCCTTCGTGCATAAAATATACTTTAGGTAGGTATTGATATATACCATCAATAAACTTTTGGGAGATCACGCGTCCCTTGAACCTTGAAAGTCACAGAGTATTCTACTAAAATGAAAAAGGTGAGGAAATTATGAAAAGGAGTTGCTACTATATAGTCATTAAAACTGCCACTAAGTAGTCATTTAAGGTGAATACCGCCGCAAAATTAGCAGCTTGATGTTTGTCTGTACGAATATCGACGGAATCGACATTGAAATAACATTCAAATCAGCGCACAATGCGTGGTGGCTGTTACGACGACGCTCGCAGCGTCCTTGATAGGGGAAAATAGGAGAAAATAATACTTTTCACATGGAGGTGATTCTTCGATTGAATAATTCTATGTTATATTTATAGCTATCAAGTTTATCTATTTATCAAAGCATAAATGAATTAAATCGACCAAGCCGCTTAGGAGCAGTAGGGAATTCAAGCCAAAAAACACCATTCAGTTGGTCAGTCACCAACAATTTTTCATATATAAGCTTTGGTGGTACGAAAAATAAAAATATTGCATATGTTGTCCTAAAGTTGATAATCCATAATACATGTTTTCAATATTTTTGGTTTGGCCATAAAAGAGGAGTAGGCTTTAGAAAGTACCCATTTGGCGATATTAAGCGCCTTAAAACCCAACCCTGGAAATAGAGGTAAATCCCCACTTTACCACCATAATGGGAAAGTTGTAATGTTTTCTTTGCTACCAATAAACGAATTGAGATGGGACTTTCGCAGCGATTTAGATTGTGAACCGGGTTAACATAGAAGCTACTGTCCATCCTAAGAAATTAGCTAAATACTAGGAATTACAAAAAAAAAATTTTGTACCTACATAAATAACAATTCGCGACACTAGTTCTGGTTAGCCATTTAGCCAAGTTTTAACGAGATACTTGCGGATTGCTTTAGTATATTATAGACAATATAATAACATACGAGTACGTACCTATATATCTTCAACTTTTTCTCAAATATCATTGTATACTAGAATTAAGGATCCAGTACGTCGGCTACAAAAAGATCATAATCTAGTCTTATTTTAATTTTTTATACAATACAAAAAAACATATTTTAAAAGAATCAATTAAATTATTTTAAGTTAAAATGCATCCTTGTTTATATTTATCCAAGTACAAATTAAAATTTAGTCTGGCAATTCAACGAGGTAATGTCACCAGAGCGTCTTGGGATCCCTCCCGCGAGGATTATATTCTTTGCTCCCACGGGGCAGCGATCTGGACCAAATTTTCTATACATATATATCAAAATAAATTATTAATTCAATTTATCAAAATAAATTGGCTATTTCCTTTTCCATCATTTAAAGATTTGTGGAATCTACTTTTCTACTGTTAGAAGTTAGAAGTTACATAGCAAATAATAATTCCTGGCAATGAAGGCCTATAGACGTCACAAACGATTGTTAAAAAGAAAAAAAACAAGAACAATGTTGTCAGAATTAAGGAAGAAGCTTAGACAATTCTAGTACATAAAATATCAATAGGTGGCGCTGTTCATTATTAGAACGCGCATAAATAAATATTTAATTATTTGTTTCAATAGTGTCATCTATTTTGGTAAATAAAAAGTTTTAATGCGAAATTACCCAACAACAAACTATTTGGTTGAAAAATATCGAAAGAAAGATCACACGATACAAAATCGTAGTACAAAAGAATTGTACTCGATTTTTAGCATTCATAGTTCACTCGTTCTATGCTCTTTGATAGCTTTATCTATCATAGATAGTTCTATGAAGGACAACGAGCAAACTTTGAAAGCTCATGATTTATTTTCATTAGTTAGTAAAATGGCATTGAATTGTATGGATACTTACTTTTGTTTTATTTTAGTTAAATTACTGTCACCTGACGGCATCACACGATCACAAAGCCGAGTCATTGCAACCGGGCAGCTGTTATACCATTAATAAGTTGAGTGAATGGCACTTTCATTTAATTTTAAAGCAAGTTTAACATGATTTCATTGAGCGTAATAAGAAAAAAAGAATAATTTCCCTCTTAAGTCTCAACATTAACTAACACCGGAATTCAATCTTCTTGCAAATAAATCTATTGAAATTTACTAGGTATTGTCACATTTTGAGTTAAATTTTATCCAGGATATAAGTCCCAGTGGCAAACTTTGTTTAAGGAAGGGGTGAAATTATTTGGGTTTTGCCCTTAGATAAGGGTAGAATGTTGCCTTTTACTTGTTTGTCCCTTAAGGGTTACTTGGAATAATTTTCAAAAAGGGATCTAAGGCTCGTCTTAGTATTAATTATATAAATTAAACAGTAAGTATTTTTTTAAATCTTGAATAATGTGTTTAATGCATTGTAAGCACTTTATGAGCTTATTGTTCAGAAAAGGTTAGCCAAAATAAGAAACAAAAATCATATAATGTTGTACATTTTTCTTTGAGTGGACTGAATAATAACCTTTTTAATGATTTGTGACATGGCTTCGTCTACACACCATGATTATATGGATATTTAAATATATTTTACGGCAAGGCTATTTTACAAGAACCTATTATGTAGAAAACTACTATGAAAATTATATTAAAAGTTGTTTTTTGTAATCATTAGAGCATGGATCTAAGTTTAGTAGCTCACTAAAAAACCAAATAAAAGTATCGTCATTAATTAAACTAATTTAATGTTCACCTCACTGGCTCGAAAAGCGCACCTTTGTTGCTTAAAACCAGCGAGCAAAAGTTAATTTTGCTCACTCAGTGAAGAAAAGTGTTCTGAATTAAGAACGCTGCGAATTGGCATTCCGTATTTCATTGGATCACAAAACTTTCATCATATACTCTGCTCAAGAGAAATAGGGATCGCAAATATCAGCATGGTGGCTATCTCTTTCACTCTATACCGATTAGATACACATTGGCCGACATTGGAAGGAGCTTGTCGGATACAATGACAATGTAAAATACTCGTTTATATGTGTATAGCCTCCCAATGTGTATGGAATCTATTAATCTATACCTTAGTTAGACAATGGACAAATAGTAATACAAGTACTGGTTTTTGACGACCAGATATAATTTTTTTTTTCCTATTTTTGGTCTACTTGCGATCGGTCTTTTGACCATAAGCAGGTATTTTGTGGGTAAAGAGCTTGTGGGTTGGTTGATACAGCTATCAAACAACCTTTATCGGTCTACTTCCTGTTATGCAATCCCAGGATTGTGTGCCTCTTCAGGCGTCCCACATCAGCATTACTAGTAAGCAAATCTGTTGCTAGGTTGTTTACGTGAGACAAAAGGCGGGCTTTGTATTTCACATTGCGTTCCTGTATTTCTTCAATCACTGTTGGTACTTCAAGGTATTCATGAATTTCCATGGACTTTGTGAACCAGGGAGCGTTTACAATTTTCTTGAGGATGGCATTTTGGCATCTTTGCATGATCTCAATATTTGATTTACTTGCAGTGCCCCACAACTCGATCCTATAGGTCCACACAGGCTTTAGAACTGCTTTATAAATGAGGAGTTTGTTTTCGAGGGAAAGTCTCGACCTCGGGCTAAGGAGCCATTCTAAGTTTCGTATCCTGTGGTTCAGCTCATTTCTTTTCTGTTGGATATGGTGTCTCCAATTCTGTGCTCTATCAAGATGCATTCCTAGATATTTAACAGTGTTTGTGTGTGGGAGAGTCTCGTCACCCAGTTTTACTTCTGGGCAGTTGCCTCTGCGAAGAGTAAATGTTATGTGCATTGATTTTTGTAGCACTTGCTTTTATCCTCCATTGTCTAAACCAACTGTTAATTTTATTAAGGTGAGTCTGTAACTGGGCTGATGCTTGCTCTGGATTGGTGCTGCTGCTCAGTGCTGCTGTGTCATCTGCATATGTTGCCGTGAGTACATCGTCAGACTCAGGTGCATCTGCAGTATACAGACTTGGTCCAGTTACAGTTTTGGTCCGAGAATTGATCCCTGTGGTACACCAGCCTTGATGTCATATAAATTGGAATGACTGTCATCAAGCTTCACTCTAAATCTGCGGTTTTCAAGATAGGACCTGAGTAGTACATAGTAAGTGTGAGGTAATGTTTGTTTTATCTTGTAGAGAAGTCCTTCGTGCCATACTTTGTCGAAGGCTTGTTGTACGTCAAGAAACACAGAAAAGCAGTATTCCTTCTTTTCAAGGGATTGCCTTATCTTGTGGCACACTCTATGAATTTGCTCAATGGTTGAGTGTTTTGCTCTAAATCCAAACTGATGATCTGGTAGGAGGTTTCTTTCATTAATTATAAGCTGCAATCTTCTATCCAGTATTTTTTCCAGCAGTTTTGACAGCACTGAGAGTAGGCTTATTGGTCTATAAGAGCTTACTTCACTGGATGGTTTGCCAGACTTAGGTACCATTATTATTACAGATATTTTCCAAAGACATGGGAAATAGGATAATCTGAGTATACTATTGAATATGGCGGTAAGGTGAACTATTGCCTTTCTTGGCAAATGTCTAAGTATTTCTGCAGTGATAAGATCGAAACCTGGAGCTTTTCTAAGTTCTAAAGCAAGAATTTCCCTATACAGTTCCTTTGGTGACACATGCTTTATTGGGAGGGATAATTGCAATTCACTCGCTAGGTAGTTATTAACTTCTTTTTGCCAGTCATCCTGCTCGGTACTTTTATTTAAAACTTCCTTGAGAAATTGAGCATATATTTCAACTTTCTCTTCATTTGTTTTAGCCCAGGTCCCATCCGGTTTTCTGATAGGAGGCACAGCTAGTTGTGGCTGATCAAAGTTTTTGGTAGCTTTCCACAATGAATGATGGTTTTTTGAGTGAGGATTTAGAGCTTCCAGTCTTTGTTGAAGAGTCTCATCATCAATAGTTTTGAGGAGTATCTTCAATTCTGCAGCAGCTTTATTAAAAGCAGTTTTATCACACGGTAACCTACTAGTGTGCCATACTCGACGGAGTCTTCTTTTTTCTAGTACTCTGCCCTTTACTTCTGCTGTGAAGTTGTGCCCGACATGAGTTTTCTTTTCAAATACTGGTGAGCTCTTCCATGCCGCCTCCTGTATCAGATTTGTAAACTTCACAACTGCTGTCTCTATATCCCGTGCATCTTTCAATTTAGTTTTCAGGTCTATTTTGTCTTCAAGGTATTTACAAAATGCATCCCAATCGGTGTTTCTGTTTGTCAGGCTCTGCTGATTGCAATGTTGTATAACGTTTGTGCCGACAGTCGCCAGTACAGGAGTGTGATCACTTGATCCGTCGAAGCACCCTTGTACACTTGCAAATAAGTCACTTATCCCTTTGGTTATGTAGAAGTCCAATAAGTCCGGAAACTTGTTGCGGTCTGTTGGCCAATACGTTGGTTTCCTTGTAGTGAGAAATCCATAGTTATGTGAATCTATGCAAATCTTCAGGTGTCTGCCTCGAGTGTTTGTGAGACGGGAACCCCAGTTGCAGTATTTCGAGTTAAAGTCACCCCCAACCAAAAATCTATGGCCAAGTGGATTAAAAAAGTTAGTAAACATATCATGCGTAATTTTGTGTTTAGGCGGACAGTAAACCGATCCAATAGTCAATGGGCCGCACCAGTCTTCAATAACAATAGCAACTCCTTGAAGGTGATCACTTTTATATTGTACCAACAAGTAATGTTTTAGGGTACTTTTGATTAGGATAGCAGCTCCTCCATGTGCTGTTCCATCTGGGTGGTTTGACACATGAGTTGTAAAGCCAGGGAGTCTAAAGCCACTAGAATCAGTGAGGTGTGTTTCTGACAAAAGAATAACATCTAGTTTGTGGGTGCCAATCAATAGTTTTAATTCTTCTTTATTGGACGATAGTCCATTAATGTTCCAAGTGGCCACGTGAAGTGGTGACTTGTAGTCGCTAGCGCTACGACCAGATAATGATGCAATTTGATTATCGCCATTTTGGCGCTGATCGCCGCAGTAAGTCACGTGGGCGTACTCGGAACTAATATTAAAGATGAGGTAATGGCGTTATACAACAAGTATCAATTTTAGTTTCCGGAATGCTCCTTTTGAATCGGCACAAAAATAACCGTCATTTTGTATGACAAAACATGTCCAGCGTACTTGTATTGCTAGAGGTCAGTGGTATAAACAAATGAACTTCTACCAAAAATAGATAGAGTAAAACACCCACATGATGGTTGTGTTTTGCGTTTTCAATCGCTTTATCAACTACTTTCCCATTTTTGACGGCTTTTCAGATTCAATTAACATTCCTTACATTTTATTTCATGTGGAATATTTTTATATGGTGTATTATGTAAGGAAAAAAATTAATTTTTACAAGTTCTTTCGAAAATATAGTGTCATTATATCTTGTGTTTTCTCGCTAGTGAGGGGAAAAGTTGCATGTGTCACGCGAGAGCAAAGTGATTTTGTTGCTTGTGCCGTTGAATCCTTCACAACGCTCAGGATTCTAACTTAGAATCTCTCGCTGCGCTCGTGTTTCAATTATAAAATCCTTTGCTTGCTCGAGATTAAAACTCGGCACTCGCAACAAAATCAAACTTTGCTTTCTTGTTGCACAAATAACGATTAACCCTCAAATTCACATGTGAGAAGCGACGGTTACTTTGAAATGCAGCGCTGTTATTGGCCCATTAAGCAAAATTTTCTCAAATAAAAGAAACTTGCGGACAATGTTCCAAGTAGTATCATTTGTTAACTTAAACAAGTCTTACTGGTTTTTTTTTAATTAAAAACTTCGTTTATTTAACGGTTTATATTTAGTTTGATTTAAGGCGCTACGAAAAAAAAATCGACACTTTAAGAACGTACATAATTTTGTCTACTTCAGTAAATAATGTATTATTTTGAAAAAAATAATTATATTATTTTTGGATTCTTTTTCTAGGGATCTGTTAAAACAGAAACGCGATTGGAGAAATTCGGCTCGATAGAAATATTTATTGAAGTGGGGTCTTTTTCGGCACCAATTCTCCTGGTTTGACAATTTAGAATGACATATAGACTGCAATTATATTTTATTAGATGGGTTTAAACGGTTTCTAGGACCTGGTTAAACGAAATTTTGATAGCATATTTAGTACATTTCATATGAATAAAAAACCGACTTTTTGCTATTTCTTCACGAATCCGTCCCTCTCGAACTAAGGGTTTTTTCGCATATGGAGTAACAGGGACGCTAAAACTTTTACATATCGCCTTAATCACTTTTGTCGTATTCAGTTAACTTTCCTCAATTCACGAGCCTCAGTTAATAATCTTGGAACTAGATTACTAACCCAGTAGAGATCTAGTACAACAATATACAGAGTACATACATTAAACAGAAGTGGGTCGCCGGTTACCCAGTCCAGTTTGACCTTTCTCAGACCAACCGTTTTCCCCTTCATCGTCCATTTGCCGTATAGATGTGCGGGGGTGAGGAACAGCAGGTTACTGTAAAGTTTTTCAAGAGCCTGCTTATAAATTTATACAGGCTACATGTAGGCGGTGTTTGGTTTACAATTTTTCTATTCCTCTGTGGTGTGGTGTGGCCTTCACTTCTTTATGGCTTTGTTATTTCGTATTAATGTTATTTAAATATATCTAGTGCTATATATATACGTGTCAGGCGATTAAGTATCAAGTAAAATATTATATGTAATAGGTTACATATTTTTCGATAAAACTTAAATAACAAAAAAGTAACTTAAGGCGACTATTCTTGTGAAAATGTGAAATTCGACATTTTGAATGTCGAATACTTCGCATCCTGTTGGTTTAGGAAGTTAAAACTCTGCATAACAGGTGATAAAGCTAATGCTGGGCTCGACTGTGGCGGTACCACCATCTTACTTGGAGACCCCCTCGAAATAATTCGGGGGAGAGTAAGAGTACAGCTCACAGGCAAAAAACCAGGAGGCCCACCATGCCTGGGACCGATGGACGGCGGTATATCCATCCCTAATAGCCGGACCTTATATGGAACAGACTGGTGACGGGCAGCAGAGTCACTGGTGCGAGGGTTCCGGCACCGCACTCACCAACCCGCCTGCCCAGCGTGTGTGGGTATGGGCAATTCTTCCAGGATGACCGCCGGGAGTGGCAAAGTCCTAGGAAGGCTTATGTCCAGCAGTGGACGAACTAGGCTGATGGATGGATGGATACACATACCTTGATCCTTTATCTAAGGTACCACCTTCAGCGTTTTTAAATAAATATATCATTTTGAAGCTACAGTACGCTTCACGCCTAACTACAATAACATGAAAACATTCCCCCCCCCCCCCCCAATATTCGTCAAATACCTACAGTGTAAAATGCAGAACTAATCACATAAGCAGATGTGGTTTAATAAATGAAATCACATAAGCAGATGTGGTTTAATAAATGAAGATTGAGATCTGAATGTTTTTTCTTCAAATTGTAATCATTATCATTCTTTTTTTTAAATAATTTATTATTCATCATTCATCAAAAATTCTAAATTACACTTTAAATTCTACTACAGGAGCTTTAAGTGTAACGAATCACGGTTACGGAAAGTAGTAGAAACAAAATATTTGCAAAATTACACGGATTTTAGTGATCTAGTGCATTTTACGATTTTCCCGCCAATTTCACAGTGATCCTATAAAATATTAAAAAATTAAACAAACTAAACACCTAGAAGTAAATATATTACAAACTAAACTAAGTGAATAAAAATTGATTTATACTAAACGAAAGACTCGCTATTGGGGCAGGGTATAAAAAAAGCTTTACGCCTTTGGAATATCAAATTATTTTGATGCTACTATAATATCATTAAAATATTTTGGCTATGGTAAATTATTTGTACGTGCAAACATCGTTTTTAGCAAAATTTTTTTTTGGGCGTTATAGTATTTATTTTATATAATATATTTTGTATATAACAAGTAACTGGATTTTAATACTTTCATCAAATAAAAGGTTTTAAAAATTAAATTTAAGTTATCAAACTGTAACTAAAAACTAAATTAAATACGTAGATGTAAAACCTTGAAAACAACTTTCAAACAAAAACCAACAATGGAATTAGCCGTAGAATTACAGAAACTATGAACTCATAAATCAGTAAGAAAATTTCGGCAATTTCATAGATAACTATATTCACCTATTATTAATTTATAAAGAAAATACGTTTTTTTTTTATTATGTCGCAGGAAAATGCTCAAAAAGATATGAAGTGTGTCTTATACACATATACGAGTTTACCGTAATACTTGTCTGAATTCGTTAAGACATGTATACCTTTTCTAAATATTTTCAAAATGTGAAGCAATAAAGTTTTAAGTATTTTCTCAACTCAGTCGGCTTGGTGCTCAGATAGACAAACTCCACTGCTTTGCTACCAGAGATAACCAATAATGATATTATCATTGGAGGTAAGGCTTCTGATGGAGATCCCCAAAAAGAGTGACCTTTCACTGTGTATGGAAAATGTAAACACGGAAATATTACCAGCATGATAAAAAACACAGCAAAAAGTGCGTATGTTATAAATTTATAATACAATAATTTCTAAAAACTTATACAAACCATTCCCTCACTTCTCACACTATCCACAAATCTAAAGAAATGTTATAAATAGTTTACAGACGTACCAAACCAGGGTTTTGTTTAAAATTTCAATAGTCAATCGACAGGTGGTATTTGCAATAAATTTTTAACGGCATTACCAACGGTGAGACGTGTATGTACAAACGTTATTGGACCACCCACGTTTAAGCATCTAGTTTCCGTAAAACCAAATTCGAAAAGATAAACTGCATTTTTATTGTCTACGCGCTACGTAAAGTGCAGGCGTTTTTGATGTGCGCCTGCGCGCTCGTTTCGGAAAGGATAAAATAACTGTTATTTTTGATATAATATAGACGGTATTAAAATGAAGTTGCGGTGGCCGAAAACAGGCGATAGTACTCGGCAAAACGAACAACTTCCCGTGAAAAAAAAATGAGAAATAGAGAAAAAAATCTGTTGTTTCCCCAGAACATGTTGTTTTACACAGTCCAGTAACTTTTTTATGGAACTGCTAGTTTTTTATTCGTGATTTGAGGGTTGTCTCTGTATTAAAATTTGTTCGTATGGACGAGTACTATCACCAGGTTATCAAATTTAGTGTGAACGGCATTTTGCTTAGATGGCTTGAGTCATATTTATTGAACCGCAGCCAGGCTGTGGCAATCGTGGGCTTTACTTCTTCCTTCACACCAGTATCTTCTGGTGTTCCCCAAGAGTCCCACCTGGGTCCCTTGTTATTTATAATTTTTATAAAAGACATTTTGCATTACATAATAAACTTTTCAACCGTTTTATACGCGGATGATAAAAATGTATATAAGGTAATAGAAACACCTAATGATTTTGCGGACTTACAGACTGTCTTGGACAATCTATCAACATTTTACAGGGTTAAGCTGTTTTCAAATATCCCCAAATGTAAAATCATTACTTTTACCCGTAAAAGCCTGTCGTTGCCACATACCACATCGACCAACAAGAGCTTGTTCGCGTTCACGAGATGCGTAATTTGGGCAAAAAGTTATCATTTGAAGCTCGTATAAATAAAATTACGAAAAAAGCTCATTACATGCTAAGTTTCGTTATGCGTCCATGTCGGGTTTTCAAGAAAGTGGAAAAATTCAAGGTATTTTACTTTGTATGTGTTAGGAGCATCCTCGAGTATGCTTCATCCGTATGGAATCCTCAATATAACATTTATATTGATGTGATAGAACGGATTCAAAATAAGTTCATTAAATATTTATACTATAAAAGATTCTTTTTTTCTTCTTTTATATAATGTTTCTTTTCCATCCATTCATCAGCCTAGTTCATCCACTGCTGGACATAAGCCTTCCCAGGACTTTGCCACTACCGGCGGTCATCCTGGAAGAATTGCCCATACACACACACGCTGGGCAGGCGGTTTGGTGAGCGCGGTGCCGGAACCCTCGCACCAGTGACGCCGCTGCCCGTCACCACTCTGTTCCATATAAGGCCCAGCTATTAGAGATGGATATACCGCCATCCATCGGTCCCAGGCATGGTGGGCCTCCTGGTTTTTTGCCTTTGAGCTGTCCTCTTACTCTCCCCCGAATAACTGCGCGGGGTCTCCAGGTAAGATGGTGGCTCCTCCACAGTCGAGTCCGGCATCAGCTCTACCACCTGCAAATATAAATATATATAAATAAATTAAATAAATAAACGCGAGAGTTCACAAAGTATATAATTGGCTTTGTTACAGAATCAACCTCCGTTTTATATGAACCTACTTATTGTGTCACACCCAGATAAATTGACGTCGTTCGTCGCGTCGTATGGAGATAGATCAGCCATCGGCGTTTTATGAAGTATAAATCACAATAACCGAAATATCAGCTAACGAAGTGTCGATCTAGGTCACTTAGTTTAGTTCCTTTCATGGTTCATCGATTTTAAAATACATTTATGCAACGTGTAACAGATAGGTGAAACCATATTTGAAGAGCTTATTCAGTTAATGGTATAAAACAACTTTTAGTATGAAGACAACCCTGAAATCTCAAAAAAAAAATCTGCCCTTCCATACATTTTGGCCGAGTGGCATTGCATTTTCCTATCGAGCAAGTAATTTTTTTTTTCGATACACAGGATTTGTTCTATAGTAAAACTTGTTCCAAACCATTGACTGAATAAGCCCTTCAAATATGGTTACACCTTTCTGTTACACGTTGTATATATTTTTTATATTATCGAGTAACAAGTTTTGACTTATTTGCCGCACTTTTTTCCTGAAATTCTCGCCAGTAATATATCTTTATCTTACTGAGGAACAATTTAATGAACTTTACCGTCTCCAAATTTTTCTATTAGATTTATATTTAGATAACGCAAATATGACCATGTCTTCGCCGGAATTTTTATAATTCTCTTTCTTCTTTACTTTATTATGTTAAATCCTTTAACATCTTCTTATTTGAAAGATTTCTTTGTTTTTCTTCCTTGTAAAAACGAGCATAATCTAAGGTCATCTGAAAATCTTCGTTTAGTATTAACAGTTCATACTACTTGTTTTTATGGTAATTCGTTTACTGTAGCAGCTATACGTCTATGGAATGCTCTTCCTCTCGCAATAAAACAAGCTCCATCTTTAGAAGTGTTCAAATCAAAACTCTGGTTAAACAATCTTTTACTTTAATCAAATCGTCTTTTTTTTTCTATCTGTTCCTTTTATCTTTATACTGATTTACTTTTATTTATAATTAGAAATACATGTTTCTATGTATAATTATATTAGTTACTTTTATTAATATGTTTATTGGATATCTATTGATTCAGAATATAATATTTATTCTGTATATAAGTATTTTATAATCTGTGTTTGCTGCTGCCCAAAACTCAACACTCGTCCTCGCGCGGCGCTATATCTGAATCGTTATAAATTACGCGACGTAACACGTAAATCTTATGTTGATTTACGTTCAAGACGTAAAACATGTAAACCGATACAAATAGAGAAACGTTCTAAACTTCTAATTCTGTTTGGCTGTAAGTTTTACAATCGCCGTCTATACTTTTTCAATTTATTATTATTACCTACTTAAATTTTCACAAATTTTCCGTGGGGATACATACATATATACTCACGTGCTCACACCTGTGGACGTTTAGGCAGAGACTACAGATTTCCATTTGTTAAGATCCTAACACACCTCTTTCGCCTCTTCCACATCCATCAATGTATAGTCATATAAGTTCTTCTATTCCGGGTACTTTTGGCATTAGTATTAATTAATTATTTTGCTTTAGGCTAGGCAAAGAGTATCTTTGCCGTGCAGCCTCGCATGCTCCCATAGAACATTTTCATTCCGTACATATATCGCCAACAATTAGGCTAAGCAGCAAAGATCCTTGCCTGAGTTTGGGCCCGATGTAGAAACATACAACAGAAAATGACACAATTCTGCCTTTATAAAATAATTAACACATTAAAACTGTCGCATCATACAACGGAGCGAAATATTTTGTTTATTTACTATTTTTAAATACAAAAACCAAATTATAGTACCGCAGCGCCATCTATTGGCAGGAAACTTAGAATCAGGCACTAGTGTTTAACCTTAAGTTAAAAAAAGAAATTGCGTTATCTTTTTCTCATTTTTCATGACATTGTTTTTCGAAAATATTCTAAATAATGTTAGGCGAAAACGGTATTTTTGATCGTAGAAAAAGTATTGACTCTAACCACATGTGTACAACTGAAAATAATTTGCCATTGGGGCCCTCGTGCAGCCTATTACAAAACTCAGGCTCTCCTTGGGTCACGTTTGCACAAAATACTATATTTATTCGAAAATGAAGAGCAAGTCTAATTCTTTGATAAAAGAAGGATTTTTTTGTGAAAATTCGCTCCATTACTTGCATGATTTGGCATATTTATCAAGACGTTACAGGAATGCACAGGTCTTGCAAAAGTCTTAAATTGCTTCCGTGACCACCTGATTCCTTGTCTGGAAACTGTCTGACATACATACCCTGCGTTCCGAAATAGAATTATTTCGCTAAAATCGATTACGAATGAATGAGGTGAATGGCTAATAATCCATGAGTGAAGCAAATGCGTTCATTCATTCGTATGACTTTCATGGCTCATGCGACGGAGGTGAGGCGATGTGAGCGTTGAACGGAATGGAATGTCAAAAATTGTTTTCGCTCCATTGTTTTAGCAGTTCAGATCAGACAAACCATAGTATATGTTTTATTCGGCCATGAGAGAAACAAATAAAAAGTCGTGTGGAACTTTTCGTCGAAAAGGAAGAATTTATATCTATATATATTTTTTCGTCGCTATCTGAGTCTACGTTAAAGAACAGTGCTACAAACTCTTCTTGTTCCATCACGAATCACGGCACTTTGACGAAATAAAATCAAATAATCGTATTGTATTCTGTGATAAGAGGTTATGGTTAAGATGTATCTTTTTTAATGCGGTCCGAATCATAAGCTATCTTTCACATCGTTTGCTAGCTCACAAATTAATCGCTCACACTTTAATTCATTCATAGCTTTTATCTATGTAATTCTATTACGGACCGCAGGGTTAGCGGCTTCTATGATATATGAAATCAGGGGTCTATCACGCGCCGTAGATACAGTGTCTTTCGATCAAATACTTGCTCTTTCACACAATGACAAACGCGGTATGCGAGAGAGTGCAAGTAGGATAGATATACCATGTATTTTTGGCGCGTGCTAGCTACACAGGATACCTTATTCGCAATTAAGCGTGCCCAAAGAAGAAGAATTTGTTTTTTGGGTGTTATTAGCAGTGATAGAAACAGGTAGTGCAATGTTGCGGGATATCTTTATATGGATATGCCATACAATTAATAATCCCGCAAATTTGCTAAAATATAGTTAGATTCCATAGAAATATATATTTAAAAATATTATTATTCTTTGTCATAAAATATAAAATAAGCATTCCATATACGTAATAATGTTTCTGAAACTGATCTGTCTTTTTTTTCTGCCATATATATTTTTTTAATATGATAAAAATTTGCATATAAAATGCATTAAAGTTATTGAAAACATGCAGTTTTCCCATTAGGACAAAATATTATATTTTTACATGTATAGAACAATCTCGCAATCACCCCGGCGTATCCATACTAATAATGTACAGCTGGTGACCAAACTCAGATGTTAATTTAGCAAAAAATTTTAAAAAACATATTATAGACTGCAAAATATGTGATGTGATTTGATTAGAATTTTTTTTTTATTAATTTTTTAATTTAACAAAATATATACAAAATTGGGGTCCAATTCAATACTGATATTCGATTTTTTTAATGAAGTATGCAAAGAAACAAATTTAAATTTTGTTAAATTGACGATACAACAAATGACTATATTTGAAAACATTTAGCTTCAAATTGTTTTAATAACTTTTTCAGGTTAGTTTACTTTTCAGGTTAGTAATGCTGTGCTGTTATGAACGTTATTTCAATATAGTTTCTGTCGATATTTGTACCGACACAGGTCGACTCAAGTTCTTTGGCGGCTACAACAATCATAAACCAAAATTGCACTACCTATTTCTATCACTGATTATTATTAGACATCTACCCCTTTTTGTAGTATTTCGGTAAATTTACTGTCAGCCTCTGCCTCGCCATGTCTTTTTTTCTCCCGCTTTCTCCTGTCTCTCCCGCAAACACAAACTTCATTCTTCTTTTTTCTCTAATTAATACTGAAAGCTTCTTCATAACGTTTTTGCCGTCCCGCAACAGCTTAAGGTAGTTAACTTAGTTGTCGAATAGGTTTCTACTTACCATAATGCTATTTGAGAAAAAGGTATAGATAGGTTAGGTTGTAAGACTTGTAAGGTTCATACATAAGTGACAATTTTTGTGAATATCGTAAAATCAAATTTCGACTTTCCGTAGTGATTCACTCGAGACTGGGACGATCGATCAAAGAACTGGGATATCGACAATTAAAATAAAACAAATATAGATAACAATATATCAGACGTATGCATTATTTATTATGTATCTATCGTTTTGAAGGGTTAAAAGCATACACAATTCCATTGTCCTGTAATTTGTCATGAATTTAGGTGTACGTGATATTTATGTAGGTATTTTATGGGAGTACTTGGACGTTTGCCTACATTCATTACGCAATAATGCTTTCAGTCTTGAACATGGAAATACAAAATATATGCGACCTTGCAACACCCTAACTCAATAAAAAAATCAATTAAATCAATCTGTCGAGTAGCGGTATCTAGTAAATAAATCGGACACTATGATAACATGGTCGAGCTTTCAATTAGATAAACATGTAGAGAAACGAACATGAGTCATGGCGAGTGAGCAAACGCGATCCAGCTACCAGGTAATCACGTTCTTTCTTCGTGATGTTTTACTAATTATAAATTAGTTACAAGTAGGTCAAGTGGCGGTAGCTTAGATGGTAGAACGCTGGCCTTTCAATCTTAAGACCCGGGTTCGAATCTCGGTCGGACATGCACCAATGAGCTTTTCGGATTTTATGTGCATAGTATTTGTATACCTAATAGTGGTAACTTGGTAACTTGCTGAACGGTGAAGGAAAACACCGTGAGGAAACATTTGTACCCCGAAGCACGGCAAAAGGGCCCGCGTGATTATCGAGTGGCCGATTAATACGAGATCTTGGGCAAAATGTGGTCCAAAACATTCTAATGACAAAATCATATTTACCTGTGAAATCTGTAATTATTTGGGTTATTTCTTCTTGTCACATTAAATATTATTAAAAAATCCGCAATCACATCAAAGCAAGCGGGACGCTATGGGCACTTACTCGAAATAACATTGACACAGCGGTGCTTTGTTGTGCATCTCTTTCTCTCTTGAAAGGTGTTCATAAAGGTAGGAACATCTCCTTTACACGCTATGGACGTCTTTTAAGCGCAGTGAATCCTATGTCTATGGTTCCGACGTTGGAGTCTTTTTTTTTTCAAAATGGCGGGTCAAAATTCAATTTGTAGAAGTAATCAATTTTTATAATTTTCGATATGGCAGCCAAAATGTTGAGTTACTCCGATTTTGCTCAAAATTATGTTTCCGCAAGATATTAAGGTCACCAAATATTTTCCACTCTATTTCTGGCCTCCAACGTATTTCTGTCAACTGTACAGGTAAACAGTATATAAAGCTGAGGTGGTCCGAGAATAAAAAATACATTAAGCCCTAGGACGGTCTATAAGCGTAAGTTTTTTTCAAAGCAGCAGATTTTGGCAGCCCTAAGTTGAAATTACTACCATTTCGCTGAATAACGTTTTTGAGAGGTATAAAAGATTGTTGATTATGACTTGAAAATGTATTTTCAGCTGGATAAGATCTCCTGGATATATCCGCCAATTGCTCAGGTAAACCATTAGGTTGAGGTGGATCGTTCTGGAACAAAAAATATATAAATATCTGTGTAGGGTTAGAAAGGTTTATACGAGCGAGATTATTTCCCAGATTGGAAGATGAAATTTTTCAACATAACAGTCTAAAACTAAACTTTGTCTGCTTTGGCTAAAATAGTTTTCTAGGGCTTTTTGGGTCTTTCTTTCTTTCTCCTTTCTTTGTTTCTTTTCTGTCTTTCTGGATTACTATTTTGGATATATTTTTCTAGTCAGATCGACTGTTCTCTCACATAAAAGCTGTATAAAAGTTGTACTGTTCCATTGCAATTAAAGGGGTTCGAGGAAAAACAACACATGTCAGGTTTTGAAAA
Organism: Ypsolopha sequella; assembly: GCA_934047225.1. NCBI lineage: Eukaryota > Metazoa > Arthropoda > Insecta > Lepidoptera > Ypsolophidae > Ypsolopha > Ypsolopha sequella. The sequence goes on along the minus strand of OW203984.1, from coordinate 22,876,905 downwards.
ATTTTCAATAGAGACAACAAACATTTTCCATAATACCTGTTAGCGTACAGAGTTTGATATTTTTAATATTAAACTGAATGAATAAACATACAATTATCAAGATGAACCCGTTGGGAAAATTTCATTTCTATAAGGTAATTAACAATTAATTACAAAAGTTATTCACATTCGTCAGCTTGCGTAAGCGGCTTGACTTGTGTTGTTTTTCCAATGGCCATACATTTATTTTCTTGTCATGTCATGTCATATGTCATGACTAAAGCGTCTCTTCCAAAATTTTCTTCTATTTTTCGATAGAGGACAGTAACTTTAAGCCAATGACAACAAAATATCAAATATTTTTTTTTGACAAGTGTTTTTTTTCCTTGAAACCCTTCAATAACAATTGGTATGTGATAGAAAAAATCTATGGTTTTCCATTTTTAAGGCCAGCGATTTCGAAGGTGGAGTAATAGATGGTCAGATCGCAGGCTGCAGAGCATTATCTTAAACCACTTGACACTGGGTCTTGCAAATATGGGTTGGCTATAGTTGACTGCCACACGAATTTGTTAGAAATAATTATATTGGTAGTTAGCTAGGTGATGTAAGATTATAATTCTAAAATATTATCGTTAGGAAACGTGTAGTTTTTTAGATATTAATTTTTAAAGTTTATAATTTTTTGTGCAAAAAAAGCGCATTTACCCCTTTTGTTGTTTATAATTTTGCATTAAGACCCAAAAACAAATCAGGTTAGGTTAGGTTATCTGTGAACCACAACGCACGAGCCGAGCGAGCGAAGCGAGCGTGCCGCGGCAGCGGCCGGCGAGTGCCAGAACCGAATCTGCCTCGGTTCACTAGTAGTGCCAGAACCGAATCTGCCTCTTTTCACTAGTAAGTCCCAAAAACAAGTTGTTAGGTTAGGTTATCTGTGAACCACAACACACGAGCCGAGCGAGCGAAGCGAGCGTGCCGCGACAGCGGCCGGCGAGTGCCAGAACCGAATCTGCCTCGGTTCACTAGTAGCGCCAGAACCGAATCTGCCTCTGTTCACTAGTAAGTCCCTTAATTCGACACTATTTTGATAGGAAATGATAGAAAATGATTGATCGGAGGTGACTTAACCTCAAAACTTTGATCATCAATATCTCAGCAATTATGGGTTTCCGTGGGGGGGGAGTGGTACAGGGGGTATACCCCCTCCCCCCCTCCCCCTCCCCCTCCCCCCAAACCTATAATTCGTGCGGCAGTCCACTATAGAAACCCCGCAAATATTTTCGTGAAATAATGTTCACGATCTCAATTATGGAGTTGTATAACAGTATAATTCTCCACACTTTCACTGATAATTCACAAAACATCAATTTCGATAATGTGTTTTCAAGATCTGTCACTGCCGTTGCAAAAAAGGATGATGTCATAGGTGAACGCGGTAAAGCGCAGTTTGGTTAGCTTTCTGCCTCAGAAAGCAACTCCACAATTGTTTGGCCATGGGCTGGCCAGTTTTTAACACTTAAGGTTTATTTTATTTGCAACCAAAAAGAAATACAAAAATATTTTATGCACTATCACTATGTTGTTTGACAAATGTGTCTTTTATAAAACTCTAATCCCCACATTAGGATTGATGAGTCTGACGATACCAAATTTATAAAATATTAAAAATTAACAAAAGAGACAAAATAAAACTATATGGAATGTTATTAGGGTGTGTGTGTTTTAGTATTTGTGTGAAAGTGTGTGTGAAATGGGGTGTGTTTTATGAAGGTGAATGCATGTGTTTTGAAATGATGGGGATAAAACAGTTTATCTGTGCAAAGCAAATAAATATAAACAATTATAGAATTAAAATAAATCATAAATATAAACAATTTTAATTTCACAATAACAAGAATAGAATGCTTATCTTCTTTGGCAACTGGTTGAATATAAAGAAAGTTATTTTCTTTTTTGACTACTGGTTGCGAAACTCACTGCCATGGCGGCTGGAAGAGAATATTATGTACACGGCAAAGGTTGAAGTCAAGAAAAAAAACTATCTCCATGGTATTTGACCATCGAACACTCTAAATTACAAAAAAAAATTATTATCCACACACTCCACAATCTTATCGCGCCTCAAAAGTCATTATTGTAATTGTAACCATAGACGAATAGACGAATAAATATTCGTCTATGTTGTAACCCAAACTTTCGTTTAGGATTGTTGAAAAAAAAAACTGTTTCTGAGGTAGGTACTTAAAAAGCCTGTTCCCTAATATGCCGCTACTCGCTCATAGATGGCGCTAGTTAGCTCAAGAGTGCTCGTTTCGCAACACTTTTAAAAGTTCAAAGTTCAGAATCAGACTACACAGACTTGGCAGAGTGCCGGGTGAAATTTAAACGCCAGGATTTTATGCAGAATCTACATTCTAAGTAGCTTATTGCCAGCTATGAGAAGACGATGTTGAAATTTTGTTTCTACCTACTTACTGCATCTCTACGCTTTCTTATGTATTGCATATTTTTGAAAGTTGCAGGTTGCAGTTGTAGGTAGTAAGTACTTAGTTTTTCATATCTCCAGGCGTTTGTTGATAAGCTTTTGTTTAAGGCTCATTTAAGATAAATGGCTTTATTATTCGTAATTGTAATACGAACAGAACCATTAAAATGCTAAAGCTTAAAAAAATGCGTTTTGACTCCTAAAAAAACTAGGCTTTGCAGCAATTTTTTTCAAATTCCTGCTCTGTCGTGAGCACTTTCTTCTGATCATTTCGATAATGTGTACCTTTGTATTAATAACAATTTGTTTGTAAAAAAGAACCGAGAATCTGTCTTCCCTCAGCCGAAGTGAAATAAACAAAAAGGATTTATCAGCCTTTTTAAAATAAAACAGAAGCAGGTAGGCATGTACACTAGGCTACGCGTAGTGATGAAATAAAAGGTATTGCGATTATCACCTTTATGTTGTCCTCATAAGAACTGCCATGGTACAACGTTGTATATTGGGGACATGTCTACACTATTTTTGTTGTTCATACGGATAGCGAGCGATACAAATTGGATTGTTACACTTCTGACCCTAATTACTCACCCCGTTGACCGCAAAACAATAAATTTTATTGCATTTTGATAATGTTTATGTTATTTATACACACCTAAAAATATATGAAATAGGGGCAAAACTGAGACAACTAACAAGCAAAGGTGGAAAAATACGATTCTAAAAGCAGATGTATCTATTTTTAGCAACCGCGCATTCAATTACTCGCAATTACCTACTGCACTACTGCCATAATAAATGAAAAATAAAAATTCAAATAAAGCAAACAAGTGCAATAAATAACTTGACGATCAGATCAGCTGTCGCGAAACATTTACATCGTCATGTGAGCGAGCTGCGAGCTAGATCGCGTGCGCAACGTCACCTGGCGGCCGCACGAGTCATCCGCGCCGCGCGCTCCTGTCATACATATTTCAAACACTACTACAACTCCACTCAGCCACCATAAAAAAGCCAATATAAACCTAAACGTCGTTGAGATCGCCCGCATTATCTCGTGATTATCGCGTGTCAAAACATCGCCACGCTCACGATACATCGCATGTAATCTGATAAACGGTATACGAACTATACGCTGTACCGCTTCGTCCTCTCACATCTCGTTCACTCAACATCAATCTAGTACAAACTGTCTTGCTTCAACACTCATCTGTTTCATTCATGCGCGGTACACTTCGGTGTTTACAGACACAGAGAAACAATACAGAAAACCGCTTAGTGCGACCGTGAAAGTGATATTTTGTACTTCTGTCTCGTTCTAAGTATCGAAGCTTTGGTTTGCTATGTCGATAATAGATGTCGCTACCTGTAGCGTTCCAGGGGGCGGGCGGGCGAATAAATGTCACAATATTTCGGATGCAACGTTGCCAGACCTCTCCACCCACTGTGGTGGTGGTGGCGGGCGGTGTGAGCGAGTGTCGGGCAGTACAAGTTTGCAACTTTATTGGCGCGGAAGTTTATGAGCTCTAGCTGTTGGGATTACGGATTAAGTTGGAGTGCATGGAGTGAACGAGTATGATTGTCATTGTGTGAGCGTCACGTAAACGTAACGAGCGTATTACACACACGTACGCGACCTGTCAGTAGCTAATGCGATGCGCTGTGATCGCTTATTGTGGCCGAGAGCGCCGCGCGGTTTCCAGCGTTTAATTCAATTTAGTAATTGATACATCTGTCGGTTGACTTCGCTGCCTTTACGATTGACTGAAATTATTTTCCATCCTAATTGATTTATTTTATCGATTAAAACAGCATAAAGCAATTGAGAGAACAAAAAGCAGATGTATTAATTTTGTATGTTGAGGACCAAATTTTAAATTCACGGTTTTTTTATCAGATTCAATTGTTCAGACTTACGTTAATAAATCAAAGGATTTTTAAAATCAAAACAAGCTTAAATTACCTACCTATTTATAAAGTCTATAATCAATTACAGTTTCGATAATATACTTACTTAGGTAAATAATCTATTAATCTCCACGAAACGAAACAATGAACAACAAAGTGGAATAAAAGCAAATTGTCAAACTGACAACTCCCTAAGCGCGGTTATTCACGGTCCGCATTCTTCGATACTTCAGTCGAGCGGTTGCGAGCCACACGCAGTTAAAACAGATTCTCATTACCTTAATACATCACCATCTATCGACCTAAATATAACTTAAACGAAATCATCATAGAGCTCATTTTTCTCTAACCCAACATACGTTGTTTTGAACACAAAGGTCCCATTGCACACACGTAACATTTATGAGCATAGAAGTGGACGTGTTTGTGTACAATATGTGTATTGCACTAAATGAAATGTGTAGCTTTCACGAGAGCACACAAACGTAGAGTGATATTCGCTGCCAAGCGCCATTTACTCGACTGTCGACTCTTCGTGTAAGGTCTTTAAGTTGAATTTGATGATGCATATTTTGGTAAGACATATGTTTTTTTGGTTGTGAGTGTGACATACGGGTGCCGGCAACGCGTGACCTGTTATTGTGTGTATTGGGTTGCTTTAATCACAATTTGGAGTGGGCCGCGATATGGTTATTTCGATTTGACGACTTTGCAATATCCACCAGTGAATTTAACTGATATAAGTACCTATTTAATAAAATTACCTATGCATTGTTCAATGTTTGATCAAAAGTTCATTTAGAATATCTATATGTAAGTAGGCTAGTCTTTTTGAATCAGTTAAAATAAATTGGAATTTTCAGAAAAGTTGTTGAATATAGCACTCCGACACAAGTCGGAGTGGGTTGTTAATACAGCTGTAATTGGTGATGAAGATGACAGTTTTACAAATGTTTATACCTATCGCAAAGATTTCAATTGACCTATCGTATCAAACATTGCCGTACTTAATAATTTTACAAAGAGGTAATTTATCTAACTTGGGTGTAATGTAACACTATCTTACCTATTTGCTGATGTATTTTTTTCCTTTCAGTGTTAGTAAAGGGAAAAAATACATTGTCACGACATGAATCCTCGCGAGTGACAGGGGTGTTAATCCAAATACCTATGGACTGTGAAGTACAGTTACAATGCCTTGTACCATAAACGAATAATTCGCCTATGCTTGTACTTAATGTTTATCAAACTATTAGACGAAGACTATTTTGCCAAACCAATTCAACTCATAAGTAGGTATCACATAATAACATTAGTTAATTGAAGTTGAACAATTTAAAAAATTATGATATCATGAAGCCGATGTTAATAATAATATTAAAAGACATAGTGTTGTAGGTTGTTTAGATTATAAGTAGTATAGAGAGCGCTGTGAACTGTCCGCTGTAATGTAACTAACTGGAGTCCAGTGGGAACGAACGAGCTCTTGGCGACAGATTAGAGGGGATAATGGTGCGTGATTAAAAATGTAAATATTCTTTTCTTAAACATACGCGGAAATATTATCATTACTTTTGAATAAAGAACACGCGAAGTATCATATTTACGTAGACTGAAAAACCAAAATCACTTCCCGGCGCATTCTTTAAATTTGGAACGAAGAGCGCACCGGCAATGTTGTATGAAACGGTGTGCTGTTTGAATTTAGAACTCTTTCATCTATCGTACACATTGCGTTCTCGTGGCTGTATAGCCACAGATGCGTTTACCTTTCGGCACAAACTGTAAAAAAAATATTTAATTTATTATGTAAAAGGCCCTTTTTTATTTCCTTGCATTTTTTTAAGAAAAGCACTATATATGCCTCGGCCGAAATGGCAATTGCCTGTCTCGTATCATTGAAGTCCTCGCCTGCGGCTCGGCCTTCAAACTCATACTCGACCTGCAATTGTTTATTTCGCTGCCTTTGCAATAATGTACTATTATTATTGAATTAGGATCAGATACGATTTATTAGATATCATTTTCAAATAATATATCCTCAATTTCAATAAAATAAATAAAACTCATTTAAAATACACCTGTAAAATTCGAGACATCTTACAGTATAAAATGCGTTTGTTATTTCAAGTTATATACTTACTTATTATAATTTTTTGGGAGAAATACACATATTTAAATCTGTTGCCAAGTCAGTATGTTATAGATTTGAATATTCTTTTTACTGTATACTATAATCTTAAATTCTCATTACAACTGACTGCGAAACATTTTTTTAACTCGTTCAAACACTGTATAACGAACCATCTTAAAATTAAATGAGCTTTGCCTGGAAAATTTTTTGCTACCACCCACTTCTTATTATTCCCTCTTTTTTTGGGATTAGAAATTATCGAATCTTTTTACAAGGGAAAATTCCAACTCTGATGAGGCGGTGAAAAATAATTTATTTATTTCAGTCCCAGGATTTCTGTAGCAGAGACATCAGATTTTTTTTTGCTACAACTCACTTCTTATTATTCCCTCTTTTTTTTGGAATTAGAAATTATCGAATCTTTTTATAAGGGGAAATTCCAACTCCGATAAGGCGGTGAAAAATAATTTATTTATCTGTAGCAGAGACATCAATGATCAAAAGTGCATCGACAGTTCTTCAATTAACAAAACATGCACTTTTCGTAAAACAGTACATAAAATGGTAATTTATTAGATAAAGATTCCGCAAAACAGTTCAGATACTTAAAAATCCCGTTACGTGACCGATGCAAAAAAGGTCATATCCACAGCAGATCATCGTTCGAATCCAGCTGGAATGCGGCTTGACTGCAGTGAGCTAGTGATGCACATCGCACGAGTAAATGTTAGTGTTGCTAACTCTCAAATCTCGTTTTCCTTCAAGGAAAACTTAATTAATTTTACAATATTTAATAGTGTTCTCTTCCTCAATCGTTTCAAGTACTTTTTGATTTTTCAATAACTACAGATCCAAATTCGTCATAAAGAGATGTTACGTATAACACTTATATTACAATTTACACCGCGATAACATGAAAAAATTGTTGGTGTATAAATTGTATGCAAGCGGTATACATCTTGTAATTTAAAGTAATTGATAAGAAGGGTATTTACAAAAAGTTCGTTTGTCAAATTCAGTGACAAGCATCCAAAAAATTCAAGATGAATAAAACTAAAAATTAAATATGTTTAATCGAATTCGGCCAAAATCCTACGCAACATCTGCATGTGTAATTTTACACAAACTAGTTTCGGCTCAAAAACACAGGAGAGATAAAATACAATATGAGTTGCTAACAACTAACCTTCAGTGCACGGGTGGCACGCAATTGAGAAGAAGATCAAGCACCATTACAATACAATACAGCGTTCAGCGCCCGTAGTGTTTAAGGCGCTACGGAAAAAAATCGACACTTTTAGAACGTGCATATCTACTTCAGTAAATAATGTATTATTTTGATAAAATAGTATATTATTTTTGGATTCTTTTCCTAGGGATCTGTTAGAACAGAAACGCGATTGGAGAAATTCGGCTCGATAGAAATATTTATTGAAATGAGGTCTTTTTCGACTCCAATTCTCCTGGTTTGATAATTTTGAATGACATATGGACTGCAATTATATTTTATTAGATGGGTTTTAACAGTATCTAGGACCTGGTTAAACGAAATTTTGATAGCATCTTTAATATATTTTATATTAATAAAAAACCGACTTTTTGCTACTTTTCCTCGCACTGAGGATTTTTTCGCATATGGAGTAAAAGGGACGCTAAAACTTTTACAATTCGCCTTAATCGCGCGATGCGACTTATTTGAATCACAAGTGCGAAGAGCATGACACGATGTTTTTGCGATTAAACAGTACGTCACGCTCCTTGCACTTGTGATTCAACTAGTGGCGTCGCGAGCGATTAAACACTATGCTACGGGACCTGCCCCCCTATTGTGTATCTTTAGTTGCCAACTGCACGAGGTGCCTATCATCAAAAACATAGCTAAAAACTGAAATTTCAAAATTGCCTTTAGTGGGTATTGAACTATTAATAATCTGTGTCGTCACTTCAAGTGCGAAAATATCCTTAGGACATCGGAATTCGATAGTATATGTATGTTTTTGATGATAGACACCCAGTCCAGAAGGCAACTAGAGATACACAATAGGCCCGCTGGTTGTGGGAAAAAACTTTAAGTGGGCAACACTGTAAAACGTTGCATAAACTGTGCTAGCGACAACCCCTCCCCGCTACAACCCCTCCCCGCTACCTGCCAGAGACTTCTTTGTTTAAAGTGTCGACTTGCTTGAGAAATAAAATTATTTTCTAAATATTCGTAATTTTCTAATAAACATCTTGGAGTTTAACAGGGGCATAGGGTTGAAAAAAAGCAAAAGAGTTATTGGTAAATTGTATCCTACTTTGGGGTTGTTAAAGAAGCTTTTTTGTCTCTTAACCCGTTGGTCGCTACCGTTCAATATAACAGAACTATCCATTAGCTACGTAACTACTGAATTTGACTGGAAATAATTTAAAATATTTAGTTTGTACTGATGCTCGAGTTTGCAATTTTCAGGTCATTCTTAGGTACCTTTTGTGTTCACAGATTTCAACGTAAAGAAAGAAAAAAGCTTCTTCAAAAAATTATACATATAGACGTATAAAAAGATTAATTATGAATCTAGAAAGTTTTATTTTAAATTGGAACTGAATTGAGGCAGTAGCCCTGTTGATGATAATAATAATGGTCTTTGCTATTAACACGTAAGATTTTATTGATGCTCATGCCCTAGTCTTTGTTGAAACTGTTATTGATACTCGAACTTTAAGGATAGTCGTCATGACGCGACCATAGACGCGACCAACTCAGTTGTGGGCGTGGCCAAATATCATGCTGTTTCATTTCGCTATAAGGTGCACATGCAAAAGACGGTGTTTGGTGCTGTGATTTTCAGTGAATTTTATTGCAATATTCGTTTTGACAAAAAATGTCAAGCGATAGTGATTCTACTCCAGAGTTTATCAAAACAGACGCTTTAGAGGTTATTAATAAACTAATACCGGAAAAATCAAAGCACGGAAGCGAAAAAGCCTATGACGATTTTGTTCAATGAAGAACAACAAAAGTAGGATTCAAGACTGTAACGGAATTCGTCCGGTATTAAAATTTTTATTTCCAACATTTAGCAGAAACTTGAAAGTCAAGCAGCCTATGGTGCATTAATTCAATGCTCAGATCTACAATAAGCATCAAACACAATATTCAAATCAATACATACAGCAGATTCTCTCGCAGAAGGTGTGAAAAGTAGAATATGCTCCTCTGGAATAAAGCCTGTCTTCGTCTTGGGCAGCTTGAACCCCTAGATTCACTCAGGACTCTACATAACTCCCTCGCTACGCTCGGAAGTAACTCTAGAGTCCCTCGTTACGCTCAGCTTTCAATATGCCTCCGGTGGCATAAGATACTGCTTTATTTCCTTGGTGCACAATCTACTATTACTGGTGGTAGGTTTCGGCCGTGGCTTGGCACCACCTCTTTGACAAAACCATGCTACTGTAACATATAGCTAGGCAATATGTTAGGTTTAGGTAAGACTAGGTTTTATAGGTAGGTTAAAGGACTATTTGTTCGTGTTTAGTTGGCAATCGATAACCTTTATGGATCGACATACGTCGCATTGACTGAATTATTTCGTGTTTTCCAAAAATAAATACAGATCGAGTATAAAAGATCTTTCAGACAAAACACGAGCAAGATTCCTTAGAGAGTCCTATCGGTGCGAACGTGGTTCTCCATCTATAAATATTCCTTCTAGAGTTTTGAAGAAATACAACAAGCGAGTGCTCTACGAGATTTAGAGCTTCCCTCCCTTAATGCATACTTGATAATTAGGGTGCATCAAATAAAAAGAAATAATACAAGAAAGTCAAAGTTCAATGGAATGATTTGCCACCACCTATACACCTGTGTAAATCAATTAAGAGCTTTAGGGTTAAATACAAAGAATTTTGTATTTATCAACAAATAATTAATGAGCCCAAATAAAATAAAACTGGATTATTACGCAAAATGTTTTGTTTCCAATTATTTCCATAAACATATAGACACCTATTATTATTATTATTCATTTATTTATTTATTAACTGCTATCTTTTAATTATCTTTAATTATCTGTAGAAATTTTGTTTTTGTTTTTAACTTTAAGGTCGGTTTTGGAAACGGGCCTCAACTGAAAATCAGCGCAGTGGCTTGCCTCTGCATTATGCTGAGTTGAGGACCTTTTCCACTACCACAGCACTTACATTATTTATTAGTTTTAGTTGTGTTATTATTATTTTTTTCTTTTTTAATTGTTTAATTGTTAAATGTGTATATTTTTTTGTTTTCTTTGTCGTGTAATGCTGTGGAAATGGAATAAAGAAGTTATCTATCTATCTATCTATCTATCAAAGTAAAAGTGGTATAATTCAACGAAATCTCTACGAGATCCCGAGTACAAGGTGTGCATATTACACTACCAAGCAACTCGTCATGGTAAAAGCATGACGTCATGAGTAGCCGTGGATGAAATCTGGAAAGACTGATTAAGGACTCGCTTGCTGTCACTCTCCCAATTTCTACCAATTCCCAAGGCACGGTAACGGCCAAGCGTAAGCCATGTATATAAAAAATAAACTTTTAACAAAAAAATAGCAACCGACTTCAATAGTAACAGCAGTCATTCACTAAAAAGTTAATAATAATTCTACAAAGACCGATGGTACCGAAGCAACACTTTTGCCGACTTCTTTCTTCCTGAAACGTTATGTTATCTAGAAGTCGGCGTTCTTATATTGGTTTTTATGTTGCTATATCGTAGGAAATACGCCGACTTCTAGATAACATAATGTTTCAGGAAGAAATAAGTCGGCAAAAGTGTTGCTTCGGTACCATCGGTCTTTATAGAATTATTATTAACTTTTTAGTGAATGACTGCTGTTACTATTGAAGTCGGTTGCTATTTTTTTGTTAAAAGTTTATTTTATTTCACATTTTTTAGTGTTGCTGGGTTAAATTGTGAGGTATAGGTAGTTCTTGCAAACGTGGTGTTAATATGAAACGAAGTTCAAGTGAGTATAAGTAGCCATGTTTGAGTAGCTTTCTGCTATCAGCACCCTAACACAACATGATTACCGCCATCTCGAGTTATGCTGTCATCCGTTGAAGAGTTCTACGGTGATGAAGCCAAGATCGAAATTCAGGTGGGTACACTGGCAATTTTCAGCAATGCCCTGCAATGAGCACCATAACACAAACTGGTTGCCGCAATCTAAAGTTATGTGCTGTCATCCGTTGAGGAGTTCTATGGTGATGAAGCCAGGATCGAAGGTCAGGTGGGTATTCTGATAATCTCCAAGTAATACCCTTGAATCAGCACCCTAACGCAGTGATTGCCGCAATCTCGAGTTATGTGCTCTGATCCGTTGAAGAGTTCTATGGTGAATATGTTGATGAAGCCAGGATCGAAGGTTAGGTGGAAGAATGTCGATTTTCAAGCAATACCTTGTAATCAGCACCCAAGTACATAGCGATTGCCTCAATTTTGAGAGGTATGCTATCATTTTCTGAGGAGTTCCACTGCCTATCTCTGAAGACCTTCATCAGATCATGACCAAACCCAAAATGGGACCAACCTGGAAGTATACTCTTTCAATCAAAAAAAAAATTGTTCAAATCGGTTGGGAAATGACGGAGTTATGGAGTAACAACGCCAAAAAAAAAAAAAAAAAAACATACAGTCGAATTGAGAACCGCCTCCTTTTTGAAGTCGGTTAAAAAAGTACAGTATAAACAAAGGTAGTCTTTGATGCTTTTAAAAGATATGCCAGCAGGTTGTCTTACGTAATGTAAACGAGATCACTTAGTGATGATGAAGTTAAAAGGCTATGCGAATTTTATTTTTGTCACTGTCACTCCAAGCGAAAAATCGTGCAGTGCGAGAGGGACGGATTCAGGGCAAAAGGGAAAAAAGTTGGTTTTATATTTTTATTAAAAAACTAAACTATCTAGCAAAATTTCCGAAAATCAAAAATCTAGTTCTGTACATGGTTGCCGAGGAGAAAAAAACGAGGAGAAAAAGTGTGTTAGAAGACCTCATTTCAACAATTATTTCTATGGAGGAAAGTTTATCCAAACATGTTTTCCAAAATTAAATCCCTAGATTATATAGTCAAAATGCATATACCAGAAACTGATTATAATTTTCCGTGCATTTCATGAAATACACAGAAAAGAAACACCCGTATTTTTTTCACTTTCGCCTGTAAATGCGCGATTGAGTTCTCTCTGAGCCATACTAACGTCAATTGAACCAGTAGCCGTTGTAAACAAGTAGAAATCTGTGTCTCTTGGGGCAACTCTAGTAGCCCGTGTGTGAGTGGTGCACGGTTACCTCTGGCAGAGGTCGTGCTCTAGAGAGACCCTAGTGGATAGTAAATGCAGCGACCCATGGATCTACTGCGATTGCTGTTCAGCAATGATAGTTTTGGCATTGAAGAGTTTATTCGTAAGGTCCTTGATAGTCGTCGGTGACCGTTATGTCCAGAAGCCCTCGTCTGGTAGGCAGCAGGAGCTCAGGTACGCTCACAACAAAAGTGCCTGAAAGTCAATTTAATACAGAGTTAGATGTTTGTAATGATGGCAGTCAACTATATTCCAAGCCCAGTACATTTTCCTTATTAGTGTCGATTCGGTGTAACACGATTTGACTTATTTGACAGAAATAAACTGTTCTGTCTCTTTATTTCTGTACCGAAAAGACAAAGACAGGACGCTAAAAATAAAGTTAGTCTTTAATTGTTTAATTGTTTAACTGACAATCATATGTGTGTCTCCTGCCTCCAGATTTGCCACTAACTTGCGGGGACCGCGGGGGACGATAAACTCGCGCGCGGAGGTGAGTGTCGCTTCTTTACGTAGTAATACTTTATATTCTGTGACTCTGGTATGTATTTAAGGTCAAAATGAAACTACACAAAATATTACTAAACTCAAGAATTTATTTCACCAATCAGCATCATGGTACATTTTTTAGGTGTAAATACGTACGATATTGGTAAAAAATATAATAGGAGATTCTTCGTATTCTCTAACCCAACACTCCTTCATCAATTTTCGTCAAAAGCGATTGTATCCACTCAGAGTACTTTGACACCCTGGTATACACTCCCGGGTAGTATGGATCGGCACAACCGTAGCCGAATGAAACCAGGCCTATCAGGGTTCCATTGGCTACTAGAGGTCCACCTGAGTCCCCTTGGCAAGAGTCCCTGGCAGGGTTTGAAGCAGCAGCACATATCATTGAGGAATAAATGGAAGTTTTCCAAAAATATGCGCGGAAGCAATTAAATCGGGATATTATCTTGACCTTGGCAGCGCGCAGGTATTCTGACTGTGGGCCATTAAACTGGAAAAAAAGAACTCTAATAAGGCGCGACGGAAAAAAATCGACACTTGCATAACTACTTCAGTAAAGAAGTTATTATTTTGATAAAAAGCAAATTATTTTTGATATCTTTTTCTAAGGATCTGTTAAACAAAAATGCGATTGGAGAAATTCGGCTCGATAAAAATATTTATTGAAATAAGTTCTTTTTCGAACCTATTTCTGCTGCGATTATATTTTATTAGATTAGATGGGTTGTAACAGTATCTAAGACCTGTATATAATCCCATAAAAATAAAATTATACATTTACTAATTGTGGTGGTCAACCACAATTAGTAAATGTACACCATAAATAAAAAATTTGGTGTACATTTACTAATTTTGGTGCTACATTTACTAATTTTGGGTGTTCACTATTATTATTTTTTAGGGTTCCTTTAACTTTATCTGATGGTAATTTAAACACAAGTCTATGAATGTTACAACATTTCGATATACAACATGTATAACATTTATGTATGATTGTGAAGTTTAAAAAACTTTAAGGCTGCTGGTAAAAGTCCTGCTATAACGCTTTTGGTTTTTGATTGTCTATCTTGCCCTTGAAAAAAAATTGAGAAAAATAAAAAATATTATCCTAAAATAATTATTAAAAAGTTAATAGTAAAAATATATACTTTTATTATATTTACTGACACTGGTTTCGAGAAATCTTTAAAAAACTACAAAAATATGTATGTCCCCCTTGTATCTCCAAAACTGGTTGATCGAAAAATATGACAAAAAAAATGTCAATTATAGATCATAACTGGCCAATTACAGGAAAACTATAGCGATTTAAAAAAATGTTGAGCACAAATGAGAAATATATAAAAAAAGTAAAATAATATATATATTTTTTTATAAAAATACAATATGGGTATGCCGATGGTAAAAATATAAAGTTTGGCTATATTTAATTGCTTCTATTTCGAGAATTCCTTGAAAAACCATAAAAAAATGTATGTCCCCCCTTATCTCTAAAACAAGTGGTCCGAAAAATAAAAAAAAAATCATGGTAATATACCTATGGTTACGTAAAAATTACAGTAAAAATATAGCGGTTGAGAAATTTTTAATTCACGATACGGAACCCTAGGTACGTGAGTCTGGCTCACACTTGACCGGTTTTATTTTTTTCCAGTAGATTACAATAAAAGCGGCTTGCTGATATTTGGCTTATATAGACATTTTATGTCAAACCAACGACGACGGCTTTATGCACCCGACACAGCCCCACCCAATTTTTTTTTCATTATAATTTTCTAATCGACCGACCATGCAGCATGGATTGATCATGATTTGAATTTGTATGAATAAATAATCTTTCAAATCTTTTTCTTGGGGGCATCTAAAGTTTCAGCAATTTCATTCATGATTTTTATTTATTGCCAAAATTTTGCACTTTTTTGCGATTGATAGACTTTCATTTTTTTTTACCCAAGCATTTATTACATCGCACCTAGGGATCTAAAAGGCCGACTTGGGTGAATCATAAAATGATTTGAAAGTAGGATAGAGTCAGAGTTTTTTCACGCGTGCAAAAAAGACGGCATTAGAACAGAATCATAATGTGATTCATGCAAAACGGCCTTTTTAGAGGACCCGAATCTTTTTTAAGAGGCTATGCGAATTTTATTTTTGTCACTGTCACTTCAAGCAAAAAATCGCGCAGTTCGAGAGGGGCAGATTCAGGGCAAAAGGGAAAAAAGTTGGTTTTATATAAAAAAAAAAAAAACTAAACTAGCTAGCAAAATTTCAAATATCAAATCTCTAGATATTGTTGAAACACACCTAATAAAATATGTCTGAGTTCTGTATATGGTTCCTATTTGTCAAACGAGGAGAAAAAGTGTGTTTGAAGACCTCATTTCAACAATTATTTCTATCGAGGAAAATTTATCCAAACATGTTTTCCAATTTCAAAACCCTAGATTATATAGTCAAAATGTATATACCAGAAACTGATTATAATTTTCCGTGTATTTCATGAAATACACAGAAAAGAAACACCCATATTTTTTTCGCATATCGCCTTAAACGTGTGCTTAAAGCTGAATTAAGCTAATAAACATGTAGGTACTTAAAGTTTGCCGTAAGCTAACATCAACTCCAAAAGCAGAACTCATGAAAAAGAATCAACCCTTAATGTATGTACATCAACACCGATTAATAAGGACAGGAAATGGCAACTTACAGAAGTGTCCCCATACCCGGAGACGATGGCCTCAGCTCCATCAGGCACCCTGAACCCAGGAGTCGCAAACCTTATCGGCTTCACATTACGGTCTAACTGCATTGGGCTGGTGATCAACATTGCTATGTCATTCGCATGCTCCGATGGCGAGAACATGTGGAGGAAGACCTGGATGACATCATAGCTTTTGCGGCCAAACAGACGGTATGATTTACCAACGCTGATACGCAAGTGGGACTGCCTTTGTTTTTTATATCTAAATAAGAAAACGCTAATGTAAGGATGATGCAGATTTTGGTACCCCACTCCAATGTATGTATGATACAAATCGTTTTGATATGAATATTATGTGTAAATATATGTGAAATAGTTCCAAATCGCAGTCCATTTAGAGTTATATGTTACTGAACATTAAGTTATAGCAATGGCCATCTAACAGTTTTTAACATTTCATGACTTATTAGACCTTTTGGTGCATCAATAAGTTCCACATGGTACACAGTAACCGGTTTTGGGTGAGTTCACTCCATCCTTCCCACCCATCCCTCCGTTCGGATTAATATTTTATGTTTAATACGTAAATTAGTATTTATGTTTTTTATTATTATAATAACTACAATTCTAACAAAAATCAATCGTCAGCCACTTAAAACCGGTCAACCATCTTATTACCAGCCAAGGCAAGCATTGATTGGTAATGGTGCATTCACTTTGCCAGGCGTACTCTAAACAATATACATTAATACAAATAAAACTATTAAAGTTTACAGTTTTAACTTAGGTCATAGCATAGACTAAGTATTACTACGTATAGACTAGCAGTTCCCATACATCAGTTTGTAGCCACACATCAGGTGTAAAATTCTAACGAAATCTAGATGGCGTTGCTAAATCCTCGAACGAACACGATGTTAAAGACCGATTGGTGACGCTAGTGGCACAGCGATGTCACGTAACATAAAAATAATGCCCACTTCGATAATAGATGGCGCTGAAATATTTACTGTTATTGTTGCCAACTTAGCGCCATCTAGTTTTTCTAAGCAAAGCTATTACAATTAAACATATAATGCTTATTTGCAACACTTGGCAACACCTAGTGTCGTAAGGGCGCGTAAAAAATTTGCTACGCCTCGATGTATGGGAGTTGTCGGTCTATACGTAGTAATACTTAGTCTATGGTCATAGTAACAATCCATACTGCTCAAGGCTAATTATAACAAAAATAATTCGCCATGGCTACCCATCCAATGACTGGCCGAGGTAAGCATTCGCAGGCCATACGGTAATAATAATACTCACACACAGTGAGCAGCAGTCAAAACAGCTTTCTCATGGATGATGACAGCACCACAATAATAAACACCATCGTATCCTATTAAAGCTGCTTGGTACGGAATCTCGGATATATCTATCTCGTACCCATTCACTATACGTGATGCCAGCTCTGATGATGGTGCTGATACGGTAAGTGTCGAATATGACACTGTAACAAAAAGGTGTGCTACAGGCCTCAACCATAAAATAATCACTTACAGATGGTTCACTCCGCATAACTAGCGAAAACAGGCGCACGCACACATAGACACGTACGACGATCTCGGTCGAAGTCGGTCGAATGCCAATACAAAATTTTGCCGAGATCATCATACGTACGCGTATATGCATGTGTGCGTCTGTTTTCGCTCGTTGTATGGAGCCGGCCTTCGGATAGTATCTATTTTGTGCCTCAACCTTAGCAGAGGTGCCTAATGGTTATGCTAGGATGTATGCGGGGCAGATCTTAGCGGGGTTGCAAAAGGTGTGTGGGGGAGGGAAAATAAAGCGGGGTGCTAATTAATTAGTATTAACCTTAGGTCTACAGGTGGTAGAGCTTACAGGTGGTAGAGCTGATGCCGGGCTCGACTGTGGAGGTACCACCATCTTACTTGGAGACCCCCTCGAAGTAATTCGGGGGAGAGTAAGAGGACAGCTCACAGGCAAAAACCAGAAGGCCCACAATGCCTGTGACCGATGGATGACGGTTTTATCCATCCCTAATGGCCGGGCTTTATGTGGAACAGACTGGTGACGGGCAGCGGCGTCACTGGTGCGAAGGTTCCGGCACCGCGCTCACCAACCCGCCTCCCCAGCGTGTGTGAGTATGGGCAATTCTCCCAGGATGACCGCCGGGAGTGGCAAAGTCCTGGAAAGGCTTATGTCTAGCAGTAGACAAACTAGGCTGATGGATGATCCTTAATTATTTATAATGAAATATCCCTTGAAGCCTATGGTAGACGCATGACTACTACGGATCTAAATATGCAAGTTTGCCGGTGAGAGAAGGCAGTGGTACAACGCGGCGGACTGTCACAATATGACGTTTCTTAGTTTGCCACCAGCAATACTGTGATTTTATTTTTATTTATTAGAAAAGGCACATCAACAATGTAAACACATAACATTTATAATATACATGAAAAATTCTAAAACTAATATTTACATCCATAACAGATATGCACATTACTATTAAGTCATGTTAAGTAAATTAAATTAAACACAAACATAAGTGGAAAACCAAATCTAACATGCAATTAATACCAAAAAACACAAAATCAAACTAGCATGCAAGAGAGAAAAAATTAAATAAGGCTATGTTGTTAATAATTTAATAATAATTTAATAATTTAATAATAATAACATGGATCATGTGATACATGGATCTGCGCGTGGATGACAGTGACGCTGTGAAGCAAATTGTGTGGTAACGGTGGCGTTAGTTTCGATTTTGGACACAACCAATCCACGCGCCATAAGATCTTTATAGCACCTTCGACCAAGATGGTCGAAGTATAGCACTCTACACGTGTAGAACCTGTACTTTGTCTTAGGCCTTACTCAGTTTTGTTTGATTAGTATTAATGTTTAGTATTGATGTTTTGTTTTTAAATTTAACGTCAAATGTTTGTCAATTTTATATGAAAATACGGAATAGTTATTAATGACTATACCACCTTCCTAAATTATTGTATGCATATTTTTCAATTTCATTTTATTATATTTTTTATTTTTTGTTATACAATTTTCTTACTAACAGAGTTTTACTAACAAAGTGAGCCTTTAATGATTTAATAAAAATTTATTCTATTCTATTAATGAAAAATAAAACAATAAATCAGCAAGAAACAAATTTTTACTCGATGGGGCGTCATCAGTCGTATTCGTCATTACATCAGTCGGATTCGACTGATGACGGCCCTTTACCGCGGGCCAATATATAGGGTGTTGATTTGGTCAGCAACTTCCGTTCCAGGGTAGGTTGTGTTCACGACGCTAATTCCAAAAAATAGCATACAAATAAAAAATACCGTATAAAAAAGAAGATGCCCTTTTTTATTTGAACTAAAACTCTCTTGATTGACTGGAGCACGAAGTGCTAGTATTGACATACTTGGGTGCCCCACCCCACTCTGCCGCCGCTCCGCCAGCGGAGTCACTTTCATCATGTGTGGTGTGTCGAACACTAAGCGTTTTAAACCACCCCCAAAATATTGTATACAAATTTATGACAAAAGAAAAAAAATATTTTTGTCGTCCGTTACGTGAACATAGCCTACCCTATGACGGGAGTTGCTGACCAAATCAACACTCTGTATTTCGAGACTAAATATGTTTTATTTGTTTTTATAATTTATTAACTATCCCTTATAAACAAAAAGAGCTCAGTAATACTTTAATAAATATATAATATTGCCTCTATTGGCCTTTTATTTGCATTTATACATATATTACTTTAAATATAATTAATAAATAAAATATTTTTTTTAGCTTGAAATATATTTCGCCCCTTAGTGGGCCGTCATCAGTCAAGTATTAAAAAAAGAAAAATATACCATAGTAATAAAAACAGGAAAAGAAATAAAAAAAGACAATATTTTTCTTAACTAACCTAACCTATTTGTATTGGTCCACAAATTTTTATATCAAATAATAAAATTATAAAATTTTAAAATTTTGTCGACAAGTACAAGCCCTTCAAGTGCCAACAATCACCACCATCAATTCTTCTCATGCCATCCCAATTCTGGTATATGTGTTCCCTGAAAGGGACAGAGAGTTTTCTGTGGTTGGTGGGGTATTCAGGGAATGTGTGGAAGAGCGTGATAGAAGTGATGAGAGGGTGGTTTAGTTTGTCTGTCAGTTAGTGTTTTCTGTTCAGTCCATGGTTGTAGTGGGCAATTATTTCAAGCTAAAAAATTTATTTTATTTATTAATTATATTTAAAGTAATATATGTATAATTGCAAACAAAAAGAGCTCAAAGAGATTTTATATTTTTATTTTATATGAAGAGGTTTTTTTTAGGGTTCCGTACTCGTAGGGTGCCAAACGGGACCATGTTACTAACCCTCCATTGTCTGTCCGCTTGTCCGTCTGTACGTCTGTCACAGGGGTCTACACCTACAGCTTCAGCCGTTATAGCTACCTTGTTGAAATTTTCACAGAATCCGTTTTATTATGTCCTCTATCACGGCAAATAATTAAATAAAAAAATAATACCCAAAGGGGATCCCTATACAAAAGAAAACTCGAAAAAATACAATTTTTAACGTTATCATGCCCCCCCCCCCCTCTCTTATCTCCGAAAGAAGAGGACCGAAAAATATGAAAAATATCATAGTAATTAGGTGATTACACAAATATAAGAAAAATATAACGGTTAAGATATTAGAGTTATCTATTCAACGGAAGCCGCGATTTTTTTGCCATCAACAGCAACTATGTTTTTAGTATTTACCATAATATTTTTAGGGTTACGTACCTGTATTTTGAGGTGGTACGGAACCCATTGTGCGTGAGTCCGACTCGCACTTGCCAAAATTATTTACGACATGTTGTAATGTAATGGATCAGTTACTAGACAATATTATATGAAGGATCCTGAAAAATAATTATGTAATATTGGCCTTAGACTAATTTATTAAAGTGCCAAAAGATCTTCTTTTTTTTTTGTAAAAAGCCTTTTAAAAACCGTAAGATAAGAGGGAAAGGTAGAAATGGGGGATAGGTACCGATAACACGTTAGTCATTCTTTCACGGGCCTCAACCTACTTGCCCAATAGTAGTTCTCAATATTTTATTTCTAGCATAAGGTTAAGGCGCTTGATCCTTCAAATACAGCCAGATGGGTACTTTCTAAAGCCTACTCCTTGTTTACGGCTAAACCAAATGGCTTGAAAAAAATATATATGAAATAATAACTCTTTAAAAATATTTGCAACAAATTTTGGTTTCGTACGATCAAAACTTCTATATTAAAAAAAATAACAACTGTATGATGTTTTTTTGGCTTAAATTCCCTACTCCTCCTAATCTGCTATGACGTTTGGAAATATTTACACGCCAAAAAATTAAGAATCTGTTGAACTTTAAATGCAACATATCTCAAGTATATCCAAGAACTTTTTCTATTAAAAATATCGAAATATGTAAGATTTCAAGGTCAAAGGCTAAGAGGTGCTCTGCGCGGGCGCAGGCATCAGTCATGCAGTGGCGTTCAGACGGGGAGGCTGTGTCACTCGTTGCCACGTACCGCACCCTGGCGTCTGATGACGTTTGCGAAAATATTTATAAGGATTTTTATTTGTGTGCGTTCAGAGAGTACTTTCGGCAAGGGACTTAGTTATTTAGAGGATAAATTGTGCTGTGAAGTTCGCGCGTGGACGCTATAATAAACTAGAAGTTTGACGAGTTAGCAAGGAACTTTTTTTAGAAAAATTATAATATAGTAGCTCATGGGTAGAACGCAGGCCTCTCAATTTTGAGATCCAGGTTCAAGTCTCGGTTGGGCATGCACCAAGGAGTTTTTCGGAATTTTTGTGCATAGTATTTACTAATACTTACTACTTGCTGAATGTTTTGTGCCCGAAGTCACCACCAACCACGTTGGGACATACTTATCGTCGGTGAAACGCGGGTGTACCGAGTGCGGAGACACTCGGAACACCTCCAAAGCCCCCTCGGGGATTCCTATCGTGACAATGTATAGGTATAATTATTATTATAAACAGCTATAAGCAACAATTCACGCAAAAAACGTTGCTCAAAATTTTGTTTTTACTTCTATCCAGCTAAATAAACTACCCAAGTATCAAGGCTCGGACTATGTATATGGTTTAGCTCCGCTTCTGACCTGTTTTTTTGGACCGGAGCACTATTTGAAATACTTGTTTTAGTTCATTTCAAAAAAATATGTCCCAGGCAGGCATATCAAAACCGTGGTATTTATACCTGTAATATTATGTAGAGATAGTTGAATAACTAGAATTGTAGGTATAATACATATAGTTGATATATTATTTCAGGGGCATCTAAAAAGAGACCACCAGAAACAGAAGGCAAAGAAAATAATCCGACAAAATCTGCAAAAAAGACCAAGACCTGACAATATATTAATTCAAAATAATCTGTGCATGTAACCTGTAATGTCATTCCATCCATCCATCAGCCTCGTTCGTCCACTGCTGGACATAAGCCGTTTCAGGACTTTGTCATTCCCGGTGGTCATCCTGGAAGAATTGTCCATACTCACACACGCTGGGCAGGGGGTTGATGAGCGCGGTGCCGGAACCCTCGCACCAGTGACGCCGCTGCCCGTTACCAGTCTGTTCCATATAAGGCCCGGCTATAAGGGATGGATATACCGCCATGCATCGGTCCTAGGCATGGTGGGTCTCCTGGTTTTTTGCCTGTGAGCTGTCCTCTTACTCTCCTCAGAATTACTTCGAGGGGGTCTCCAAATAAGATGGTGGTACCTCCACAGTCGAGCCCGGCATCAGCTCTACCACCTATCAAATATCATTGGCATTGAAATTATGTAATGTCATTGAAATTTTGTAAATATTTAGAGTGCCAACAAACGAACATCACTTTCAAAACGGTAGCCGTACACATGCACATGTCAAACCATGTTGGCGATAGCCATCGACTACCATCGAACAATGGTAGTGAGCGTCAGCTATTGGTTGCATTCGACGCGCTGACGCTGCCAAACAGCGCCGACTGTACTCGATTGATGGTATTGTCAGCGTTGTATGGTCGACTGCAACCGACGGCTGACGCTAACGTCATTCGGTGGCAATTTATGGTATAGAATAGTAGACTGTCAGAATACAGTCGGGAACACTATGTCATCGAGTAACAAGATGTGACCAACTCGTAGTGATGTAGAAAAAAAACTACATCAAAATAAACCGGGTTGGCTAGGCGCAACCTAGAGCGTTTTATACAGTCAGCAAAAACAACGCAAATTTTCTGACAAAAATTACGTCAATAAGTAGCAAGTACTATGTTCGGTGTAGCGTATCACAAGGTGCTTAAAAATAAGGTTTGCATGTCCTATGTTGGTACTAATATCAGCCTGATTTTATCGAATATCTTTTTTATGAAAAAAAGCTTTCTTTAGCACCTTTTATACGCTCTATCGATGATATATACTTGATGATGTGATTTTTTTTAATCAATAAAATTGTGCTGCTTTTGCTGACTTTACAAAATTTTTCAGGTTGCGTCGAGCCAACCCTGTTTATTTTGATGTAGTTTTTTTTCTACACCACTACGAATTGGTCACATCTTGTTATTTAATGACATAGGGTTACCAACTGTCACCCGACAGCCTAGTAAAAATTATATTCCGTATTAAAACATATTCAGCGTTATTTGTTTTGTTTCTTAGAGAAAAGCATCGTCTGGATCACCACAATATCTAAGCTCATTCATTGCTTCAGAAATGGAAGGCAAAGACAATGATCCAACAATGTCTGCACAAAAGACTATCGAAGAGTCGATTCCGGTAGGTTTGAGAATTTACCAAACTTTTTTTATAACGTGGTAATATCCTTGAATTTAGGTAAATATTTAGGAATTAATATTATGTTTTATATTTGTTTGTGAAACTTGAGTATTTTTCGTTAATGGGTTTGCATTATTTTATAATTTATAGTGGGTTAAAAATTATACTATGTACTTAGGTAAATTCAAACTTATTTATTATATTTTTCAGAGAAAAATATCTTTTGGACCACCACCATCTCCAGGCTCATTCATTGCATTACAAATGAACGGCAAAGACAATGATCCGACAGCCTCTGAACAAAAGACGATTAAAGACTCGATTCTGGTAGATTCATTTTAATTTACAGCAAATGTATTACAAAATATAAAACAAGAAAATGAAAACCACAGTACAGAACAATAAAATGAAAAACAAAGTGCACAACAAAAAAAGTAACAAAAGGAAAAAAAAAATTACAAAAACGAAAACACACAGAAAATGTATAACAATATAATAGAACAAGAAAATGAAGACCGCAGTACAGAACAATGAAATAAACGAAGTACAGAACAAGAAAATGAAGAACAAAGAGCACAACAAAAAATTTAACTTATCTCAAGTGAAGAACAAATAAAAAGCAGAAGACTCATGATCAAGAAAATATATACATATATTTACCAAATTGAGGATTTACCTGCAGATCAGAGCTTACAAGTGTTAGCAAGGTGAAACTGTGGTACAGATTACGTAACATAATTAAAATTTACAGATTAAAAAATTTTGTTTATTTTACGTGCGAATACAATCTTCATAAAAATAAAATCTAAAAGTTGCATCAACATCATTGAAACCGTTTCTGAGTACCCAAATATATTACATACTATCGGTTTTATTATGAGACCCGCAAATAACCGATACATACCACTCAAGTCTCTAAAAGCACCGAAATTAACAAAAATTGTAACAAAATTATATTTTATCAATATATATTTTTTTTCGTCATTATCGTTCAAAAATAATTCAAATATAAAAACAGACACTTTTTATGAAAAATTGTTTGACTGCAACCGACGACGGCTGACGCTACCATCATTAGACGGTTACCTCCGACTTTAGTTACCTCAATCCTCTGGCACAGTATAATACTGTGCCTCTGGCCTACCATGAGTTTGGCACTCGATGCACGTTAGCGACAGCGTAAAACATTTGTATGAGTTTAGCGGTTCTAGCGGTATACGAGAGGAACCAGAATTTCCAATACATTATATTTTACGCAGTCGCTAACGTATATCGAGTGCCAAACTCATGGTGGGCCTACTGTTGACGGTTACCAACTGCAAAGTGACGCTCGTCTGTTACCGCTCAAGCCCAAGATTTATAAAGGTCTGACCCCAATATCAACTTGGTCACTTTCGGGTATCCTCACATAACCGATTTTGTTGTATATGTTTTATATATTTTAGCGATTTCAGTACTATCACTACTAGTTCGCGATTACTATAATCACTAGTTTGTTTTCAAAACTACCAAAATATCACCGTGTAGTAGTAGGAACAGAATGGTCACATCTCTCTGTTACAGCACCACAGCCTATTGAGCTTCAAAAGTTATAGTTATAGGTTTACGCATAAAACAATGCTACATCAATTTATTTCTACCTCGCTACAAGGTGTGAATCATTTCGACGCTAGCGATCTTTGTAGAGGGGCGCGGGGCGTCTGCGCAGAGGCATGCGGGGAGCAGCGCCTGTAACTCCCCGGAGGTGAGGCCGATTGCTCAAGGCCGTTGGCGTGGGTAATCACCTTAATATTCTATGAGAGTAGCTAGGTAACATGAACTGCAGGCGACCATCATATTTAAGAATAAGTAGGACACGAAAATTAATACTTTTAAACAAAAAATGTAACACATAAAATATAATTAAAAAAATAACTCACCAAACAACAGTATGATTGCTGCGAGGATTTGCATTGTGTCAAATATTTGTGACTACAAAATAATCAAAATACAAAATACACAAGTTAAATTATAATTGCAGGGTAAGTTTTTGTTGACAGGTGGTAGAGCTGATGCCGGGCTCGAATGTGGAGGTACCACCATCTTACTTGGAGACCCCCTCGAAGTAATTTGGGGGAGAGTAAGAGGACAGCTCACAGGCAAAAAAAACAGGAGGCCCACCATGCCTGGGACCGATGGATGACGGTATATCCATCCCTAATGGCCGTGCCTTTTATGGAACAGACTGGTGACGGGCAGCGGCGTCACTGGTGCGAGGGTTCCGGCATCGCGCTCACCAACC
Source organism: Ypsolopha sequella (assembly GCA_934047225.1). Classification (NCBI taxonomy): domain Eukaryota; kingdom Metazoa; phylum Arthropoda; class Insecta; order Lepidoptera; family Ypsolophidae; genus Ypsolopha; species Ypsolopha sequella. The sequence goes on along the minus strand of OW203984.1, from coordinate 22,850,746 downwards.
CGCCTGCCCAGCGTGTGTGAGTATGTGCAATTCTCCCAGGATGACCGCCGGGAGTGGTAAAGTCCTGGAAAGGCTTATGTCCAGCAGTGGACGAACTAGGCTGATGGATGGATGGATGGATGGATGGATGGTAAGTTTTTGTTAGGTAGTTTATACACAGACCAGATTTTACAATCACGCTGACAAAGATGTTGTTTTGATAACATTATCTTTGGGAAGTCAAGATCAACGCATTTTATCTTTGGATTATCCGACACTTATGTCAGATATGGCTTATTAAAATGCCGCAATTGCTTTAGAAATAAATAATTTATAAACAAAACAGTTCATATACTGGCTGTGTGCAGTATAGTACGTTTCAAATACCAAGGCCCCATTGCACTTTAGACGGTCATTAGGCGTTAACAATAGGATTAGTGACAACAAAAGATACCTGACCAGATACGCGTGCCAATTTGAAGTGCTCCAAATTAGATAACAAAAGGCAAACATTATGAGCCCTATTGTTAAGTTTCTAATGCAATAGGGCCTTGGTATTTGAAACGTACTTTATCTTTTGTTATCACTTATCCTATTGTTAACGCCTAATGACCGTCTAAAGTGCAATGGGGCCTTGGTATTTGAAACGTACTATACTACCACTTTTATAAGTTACATCGACAATATTCTATAATGAACCAAGGTATCATCTTACGGACTGTCGATGCAACTTATCAAAGTGGAAGTACTGTACTTGCTCAGGAAATTTAATCATAATGTGCTGTACTTACTGATAAGACTAAACCACTTCTACATTAAAAACTTTAGAAACAATTATTAACAATATAATATATAATATATATATTTTCCTCATAGAAAATGACGAGAATGGGAAACTGCAAGTAGCTACGTAACTAACTACTTAGTTCAGGTTGTAATCACAGACATTCATTATAAAATACTGCCAATGCAAAGTCTAGGTTATGAAAAGAGGTCCTCTTTAACTCGAATTAATTTGAGTTCGAGTAATCACTTCCTAAAACATCCTTGTGACAAATGTCAACTAACGACAGTACGGGTGAGTTCTACATTTAACCGCAACACACACAAGTAGCCCGACACCAAGGGACAAGAAAGATAGGGTAGTATCAAGCAGAACAAAGCACTGCTCCTACGCCGTCAAACAGCATACGACATCAATTACTCAACCTGAGAAGCTGGCTCCCTCATTCTCCAAGAAGGTACTCGGAGCTGCACATGAATTCATTTCATGACATGAAAATGCACGTGTACATAATCACGTCAAACCTTGTTCCGTTGTCATATATTGCGGCTTTCAACAACGCCTACGAGGATGGGTGACCCGGATGATAACTTCTAGGCGTCGAGTCGTACCTATACTCTAGCTGATAGTGTGCTGGAGACGGATGAGACCGCAGAGATCGCACGCAAAAGCACGCACGTCCATACATAAGCAGTGTTCATCGGACATCAATCATTCAACTTGAAGGAAACACACATGTCCCGCATAACCCGTTCGCATTAGTGGCTGCTCCAAAACCACTACTAGGGAATGCTACTAAGGGTCGTCTTCGCTCGGCGGAGGTACTGGCTCGAGTGTTTTCTCCGTGGGGCATCAAGCCGTGCGTGCGTGGGTGGGGGCCCCAGAATGATGGTTGGCAGCTTTGGTAAGTGAATGAGATTCTTTAGTCTTCAGAAATACCGGCGGTAACATCACCAGCAGTCCAGCCTGTTTTCATAATCTTACTCACTCTCTATCTTCTTTTTCAGAGCGGCTGACGGAAAAGTTGCGCAGCAGCTCCATGGGTTAGGGACGTCCAGTTGGGGAGTGGTCGTAGATGGGGAGAGATCACACAGGTGTTCGTGTGGGTCGTTTTCCGCGCTAGTCGGCACACAAATTCACCCACGGTCTCTACCCCCAGGTCCGTGGCGATGGTTGTGTTGAGGACATATCTCCCCGCTTCAGTGATGACACGTAGGGAGATATTCTGATGGGCCTGCAGTTTCACCCAGAGGACAGAAGAAGTCAACACAAAGCATGCCGGCGCGGCGCCGCGTAGGTATGTGCTGAGTTGCGAGCTGCTCACAGAGATGAGCGTACGGTTACAAGCAATACTGGTCCACACCCGTGTTGGATACCATCCGCGAGCGAATAGCAAGCTTTACATCGGCTCAAGTCCGATTCCCGTAGTGCCCATTAGAACCCAGCCACACCCGTAGTTACAGCCGGGCTGTCTACAACCAAAGAGTTAAAGACATTATTTGCGTGAATAAATAAATAAAAAATTGTTACTCGCTTAGCACCAGCCGGAGATCACATGTCAGGGCTCAAAGAACAAACGACCGATGACGGACACGTGTAGCGTCAATTTATATGAGAAAGTGAACTTTTATAGAAAGTATTTTAATGTTTTTCTATGGAAATGGGTCATGTGGAAATGGGTCATGGTGTATATGAAGACCACAGAGAAATAAAGATAAAAGCCTAATGAAAACAAATTATAGGTATAAGTTTGATACTACACATCTTTACGTTAATTTATTCGCATTGTTATTAAAAATATTTTATTCCATTGTAATTGTGACAAGTTTTTTTTTTACCGCAGTATGGGTTAGCCCTTTTGAGTTAAACGATATTCTACAATAAAATCAGCACAAAAACACACAGTTATATACTAAACGATCGTCAACGTGATGGTTGTATAAACGAAACACGTGTAAGGTTACCATGCTTAGAGGTAAAAATTCGTTAAGGCGATTGTTGTCTTATATAAAACGTAATTTTCCGATAAATTGAAACTAACGCACATATTCACCAACTAAAATCTTATATTCTTTAAGTACATATGTGACAGGCAAATTGTAAAATTCGTCAGATTACAAACGGATTACAAAGTGGAGCGGAGCAGGACGACCTTCAATAGTTCTAACAGAATTACCAAATATTACGATATGACGATGACATAGCAAATTGCATAACAGCGAGCGTTTAGAAACTGACGACGCCGTTTTTGAAATGACAAATTATACTATTTTACATGTTTAAAATGTTTTTGCGTTTCGTTCTTCCTTACTATAACTTTTGCATGTTTATGTAGCATAATATGAAAATAATTTGCTTAAATAATGCTCGTTATTTTTAACTTGATTTATTTTCTCTCCCCCTCCCCTGTGGATGTAGGGATTAGGAAATGTATTCTGTTTTTTTTTTCAGGTTAGTTAGGTTAATTTTAGGTTGGTTTCTATTATATATATTTCATAACCTATTAAATATATTTATTTTATGGCCTTACCAGTCGATTTGAACGATATCTTTTCCTCATATTCATCAGCTGATGAGTACACCAGTGCGGATAGCGATGCCTCTCAATCGGATCCCTACCTTAGTATGTATGATCGTTTGAAGTCAGTATTTAGTGGTCTTCACAAGAACTTAAACGTTGTTCATATAAATGCCCAAAATATCTCTGCTCATTATGTCCGATCTTCTCGCTTTATTCAGCAATCAGCGTATTGATGTCATCCTTGTTTCTGAATCTTACCTCAAACCTATGATCTCGTCTACAATGGTCAACGAGGAATTATTAAATATCCTTGAAAGTCTTAAAAACTTAGCTTTCCGATTTACCTTTGGTCTTCGTAAATTTGATCACGTCTCTCAGTATCGCAAAGAGTTTAAATGCTTGCCAATCCGTCTTCGCCAAAATTTTCATATTTTATCCTACCTATTTAACATACTTAAGAATCCAGTTTTTCCCTCTAATCTTCGTGAGCGTTTTTATTTTTTAATATAGATGTATCTTGCAGTATTTCATGTGACGCACTAGATCTGCTGTGTATACAATGAACAGTAGAGGGCTCAGGATCGAGCCCTGTGGGAACCTCGTGATACGTCCTCAATTTAACCTTTAATTTTACTTTTAGTTTAAATATAATATGGCGGATGCCCCAAGACAGCGGTAGACAAATTTTCCTTAACCTCAATGAAAATGGGTATCAAATAGAAGGGTTAAATTTTTAGACGACTTCATCATTGAAAAGCTAAATATTTTAAAACTCACTGCCTTGTAATAATGATGCGTTATCAGAAATCCATATAATAATAATATGAATGAAAATCAATTCAGAACAAGCTTTTTATAGGTTTTAATAAAGGTAAATACAGGTAAAGGCAATGTCAAATGCTAGGTATACTTACTTAAGTGGACATAAATACTTATCTTCATAAATATTTCACATTTGTAGATCCTAATAAAAATAATTGTATTTACTATCTTTATAGCTGCAACTGATTTAATATTTTATATTGAATTAGGTAAAATTTGTTTTCAACAAGCATGTCGTGTGAAATGTTTATTTATACAAGTACCAATAAATATATCAATTATTTTCCTTTGATTGTGATTGGATGGTAAGTAGGGTGAGCCAAAATTCCACTATTTTCGTTTTTTAGGGTTTTGTACCTCAAAATAAAAAAATGGAACCCTTATAGGGTCACTTTGTTGTGCATCTGTCTGTCTGTCTGTTTGAATGTTAATACCCTTTTTCTAGGGCCGCGTATGATATATCAAGTTGAAACTGATACCTCTCATAGAAGTTTTCAGCCCCAGGGGGCTGTAATAAAATCTCTAAATTGACGCGAAAAAAAGTTATTACACAACACATAATTAATTTCATACAAATTTGAAAACATATAGAGCACTTCCAAGTTGACTTAGAAACTTGAAATTTCGTTTACGGGAGGTCCTGAGCTGAGGTACACAGGAAAAAATCAAAAAATTACAAATATTTAATAATTTATGACGTTATCAATGACCAACATAATATGACCCTTTTTAATTGGTTTATATATCGTAACTGTCAAGTTAAGTTTGTCCTCCTGCAAGTGGAATTAATTACCATAATATTTTTAGGGTTCCGTACCCGTATTGTGTGGTGGTACGGAATACTTTGTGCGCGAGTCCGACTCGCAATTGACTACTTGTTTCTTCATACATTTTAAAAAACTTTGAATCAATAGCAGAATATATAGTCCAATATTTTTCATGTTTTTTCTTTGAGCTTTTAATATATCGTTTCAAAGTAATTTCACTATTATTAATATAAAATTTGAAAAAAGTGGAATTTCGACACACTCTATTGGTAAGTAAGTACTTGTCAAAGTATTTATTTTGTTTTTCTTTACAATTTATTTGCTTTTATACACAGTATTTAATTATAAAATCCATAACACTCGTTGCATCGAGAAGAGTTACACACTTCATATTGTCTCTCAGATTGAGCACAGGCGACGCGATTCCAACCATTTTTGTACAATTTTCATTTCTTTGGGAAACATTTGAAGCTATTCCCAAGAAAAAAGTCTTGCACGCTGAACGTTCTTGTTCGCTCATGGTGGCGCGGCGCTCAGCTGTTACGCCAGGGCCACATCAGGCTTCTGGCGGCGCATCTTGCTGCGCTTTCAGGTGGTTTTTCTGACGGGCTTTGCTCTGCCACGACACCCGTCGGCGCCGGCGCCTTCCACCGCATCAGATGTATAGCGCGCTCGCTCGCTCAAAGAGCTCTACACTAGGTTCGTCCTGTGCGCTCGATCACTATTTCAACCACCCGCCTCCCCTTACACCGCCGTCCTGAGAGCGCAAGTCACTCGAAGCCGGACAAGACGCACGAGCGGCGACCCATGGCCGTCTCTATACAACTTCATACATTTGTTCTCTCCGCCAGCGCCGTCGCCAGAAGAACCGCTTGGTGCGCCTCTCGAAGCCTGAAGCTATGGCCGACCGGTTAAGGACGAATATCGCCACGTGTTTTGATCTGACTGCAGACATTGTGCCAAAACATGAAGCGGATCCGTGTTCCATAAAGAAAAAAATAACCAAGCCTAGCAGGTCCATGTATCAATATTTCTTGTTTGCTCGTCAGCCTCCTCTTCCGTCCGCGAAGCTCGCGGGCTCCACAATTCCGGCGCCGGCGCAATACGTTTCGCTATTCCATCAAAACAGCTCTACTGAGATACTGAGAGCTCTACTGAGGTGCTCCCGCCGTGGGGGAACGATTCGTGTCCGCTATAAAACGCACAACTTAAGATATTTCTTTTTATTGTAGCCGATTCTGAAGGCTTTAATTTTAGTTTTAGTGCTGTCAAGACTAAATTTTCATAATTGCTAAATAGTTCATAAGTGTGAAGCACAGAAGCTAAATTACTTTGGACAAATTTAAGTCTTGACAGCACTAAAACTAAAATTAAAGCCTTCAGAATCGGCTTTAATTTTGAATTAAAGATTAAATAAATGTGAGTTATGGCATTTCGCGAACATAATTTAGTCTCAGTTAGGCTTTGCCGGTAAAATTTTGTTATTTTACGTATTACGTTTTAAATGACGTTTACATTTTGTAATACGTTTGTGTGCCCATTCACCGCCCGCGTTGATTAAGTTTTTGTATAATCGTATCGAATCTGTAAATATTTTTAGTTTTAGTATTTGACATGACTCTGGTTGGAGTATTTGAAGTGTTTTTGGTTCTCATCATTTCTACCCATGTAAAATGTCATAGGTGAGGCCGAAGACTAAGACACGTTTCCGTCTTTGGCGAGGCCGAAGGCCGAGCCGCCTTTCTGATCGACACAATTTTTTGTTCTCTGTATTATTACTCTGTTAATGTATCTTTGGCGGTCTTGATAACTGATATAATCCCCTAGTGTACCATGTTTAGCAAGGCTGAAGGCCGAGCCACATTTCCGATCAACACTATCGTTTGGTTTTTAAATTAATCCTCTGCTTAAGCATCGTTAGCAGTCTTTGGCGAAACCGAAAGCCGGGCTGCATTTCCAAAACACAAGTTTTTTTTCTCTGAATTAATCCTTTGCTAAACAGTCTTTGGCAAGGCCAAAGGCCATGCCGTGTTTCAAAAAAAAGTAATTTTTTTTGATTACTGATTTGACATAAAGTAACTTATGTCCTATTTCAGGTCTAGAACTTCAGTTTCAGCCAATCAGTTCAGTAGGTAAGGCGTGAAGAAGTGCATCACTTTTCTATAGGAACTTGACACCCCATTGCCATCCCACTGGAACTGATTAATTGGGTAAAAAGTGGTCTATGTCCTATTCCAGGTTTAAAACTACATTTGTGCAAAGTTTCAGCACAATCGGTTCATTAATTACGGCGAGAAGGAGTAACAGATATCCATGCATCCATCCATACATACATCCATCTAAACTTTCGCATTTATTTATAATATTAGTGGTATGGGATAATCTTGAGTTGTGCGTTTTGTAGGGGACACAAAACGCATAGTAAACATTTAATAATCAACCGTTGATATTATTGTTTCCTTGACTGTGCCTGCGCAAGCTTGCACTTGTAACTAAAGTAGGGTTTTTAATTCGAGAGACTCCATTGACAGATAGAGTGTTGCCATTAGATTGTTGTTGCAACTGTTGCGCTCTGATATTTGCTACGCCAGTGCTACGGCGTAGCATATGAATCAGTTAAAATATCTTACACAAAACTCAGTTGTCAACCTCAGTAAATAAATGTAATCAAATATTGTAATTATTTTAATTAATATACCTATTTATTTAAATTTCCATAACACTTATTTTTTTATTCCTTTTTTCTTCTAAACTCAAAATAAATATTGTTTATGGTATGTTATGTTATGTTTATGTTTAGTGGAGGAAGTACAAGATTTTTTCTGAATAGCATACCAACTTTTATATGTAATTAAGAAAACAAACACCCGAATCAGAATAAAATTATGTACCTAGTTCTATTTTTGTTAATAACTATATGTATATTTTACTGTGCTTTTTTAAGCTTTATTTATTTCTTTTGTTTATTTATTAATATTAAAACAATAAAAATAGGTTTTTAGTCGATATATTTCGGCCCACGGTATGGAAACGTCATCAGTCGAAATAATCCCCATCAGGTCAATGCTAGTTTGTACTAAATTTCAATTCTTTACTTTTCTGGCTTAGGTGGATCAAAAGTACATATGTGACATACTTACATACGGACGCGGACGGACTGACATAATAGTCTCACCATAACTGTTCCTTTTTTACACGACTGCCCCCAAAAAAAGGAGTGTATTGTTTTCAGGGTTCATGTATTTTTCTTTATTCCATCATATCTTCTGAACACTTTAACCAATTTAAATGAATGAGGTGTCATTAGAATCTCTATACCATCCGAATTGGCACTGGGTATAAAGTATTAAATAGAAAACAATAGTAATAGTAGTTTATGCTACGCTCGCTCGCTACGCTCGTGTTTTAAATCGTCCTCGTAATTTATTCCTTTTACGCCCGTGTATCATACTACGTTTTTCAATGCACAGTGTGAGGAAATGAAAACAAATATAATCTTGTGAACTTTCAATTATGATTGGCTCAAAAGGATTGTATCCAGAGCCGTTAAACAGTGGAAAAAAAAGTATAACATCTATGGTACACAGGAAAGGATGCAGGTTAGCCAACCATTGCAAACAAATAAAATAAAAAATAATAATAAAAGCCCTAGGGCAAAATAATCGACTTTCTGTTCGGTTTTGATGTATAAAAAGTGGGCCTTTACGAGCACATGCATTGAAAATTTATTAAAGAGAAACGACTACCATACGTGTAATTTCAAAATGAACTTGAATTTCAAAATGAAATGAACAAAATGACCCAGTGCAGTCGGGGGACATACAAAACAACACGTCTTCAATGTACAGCTGTCCCCTGAATGCACTGGGTGACGTTACTAAGTTCATTTCGAAATTATGGCAGTCGTGTTTTTAATATATTTTATTATTTATTTTTATTACCCTTTGGGTACCGGAGCATTAAAACATGATTGAAATTTAATTGCAATTTATATAATTTTATATTCATGAAAGTTTTTGTAATTTGTCTAATATAATGTTACTTTTTGATATTCCTGTTAAATTGTCATTTATTGTCACTTATTAATGAACGATTCATTTTAATTAGCCTTTCCGAAACTGCGTTAACACCAATAACATATCGCTTACAGCCACGAATGGACAAACACGTGTGCTAAATCATAATACACCCAAACAGAATCGAAGAGGCAAACCAAAACACTCTGAAACTTCCGCAGGCTTTCCGGTGTAGCGGGGAGGGAGTGAAAGGGGTTTGCTCCTACAAGGGGGTGAGGCGGGGTTGAGAGGCGAGAAAGTTATTAATTCTGGTAGCGAGTTCCGCCGCCTACAGACTAGAGACTGCGACCGAAACGGAGGCTTGCCTTTTGTTTTTAACTGTCTTTTAAGGTTCCTTCAAAAAGGATGAATGAAAGTAGAGTGAAGAATGAAATTTATGGAGCGCAAGTGAAAGGTACAGCTCAACCAGGCTGCCCTAGGACGTATGCTGCCCAAAATGGCGACGTACTGAAAAAGGGCCAAAGTACCTGGAATAGAAGAGCTTGTATGACTAGATTGATGATTGATGGATGTTGAAGAGGCGAAAGAGGTGTGTCTAGATCGTAGCAGATGGAAATATGTAGTCTCTGCCTACCCCTCTGAGAGACAGGCGTTAGTATATGTATGTTCAAAAACGGTAACCCTTTCAGTTTTATTCTTGTGTCTGTCTATCTGTCGGTGATTTCATTGAAGCCATTTGTTATTTTTATTTATTTATTAGAAGTTTCCTAAATACAAATTTCCTTACAAAGTTTCTTATATTTTTTTTTATAGATCATCCCATTGCTAGGCGAAGGCTTCTCCCATGCTCCTCCAGGTAAGTTTTTGGCGTTGCATCGGGTCCAACATTCGCCAGCTCCAGTGAAGTCCACCAGCTCGTCACACCAGCGCGTGCCCGGATGGCCACTACTCTCTTTCAGCGCCGGGGTACAAATCTGTCAGCTCCTTGGTTCATATTCCATCAGTTTGCATCATGACGTAGAACCTATCTTGACAATGTAATAGTATATACTCGTAATAATCAATCAATCCGCTAGCAGATTTTGGACTTTCTAAGACACCACAACGTCATTAAAATTTAACCCTACAAGGTACGAGTGTATATAAGTGTTTTTGGTTTTGACGTTATGAACCAGATCTATCGTTTGCATAACGTACTTTGTATAAGCAAACCAATTACTGAGGCTTCGAATCACCAACACTAATAAAGCTTTCATACCCAATCCCGTGGTTGGTTAACCTTTAACATTTCAAGGTAAATTGTACCGTGAAGTATATATATCAGGTAGAAAATTATGATTTGATTAGACGAAAACCTTCAGAGTGCTACCTAGCTAGCGCATGAAAGCTGTAATATCGATCCGGTCATGAATATTTCAGGACAAACCGTCCTTGCAGGTCCAACTCTGTTTATTCTGCTTTAACCCGATTTTCAAGGTGATTTCGAGCTGTTTTGTGGTAAATATTTGTTACTAAAGACCACCTCTTTATAGCCAAGTGACAGAGCACTCTTCTGCTAACTCAGAGGTCGTTCACATTTGGGAACACTTTTAACACCCCCTCGGGAATTCATGTCGTGAAGATATGTTTTGTTTTTTTATGTGTACTCTTGATATTGTTACTATAATACTACTAGTGTATTTACTGCTCTTTTTATTCAGAGCCAATGAAAATGGTAGTTGCTTTTAAGAGCGGTTTTGCAGCCGAATTGTCAAAAACCCGCCTTTTTCTAAATAATCGAAACGGAACCATTAAGACCGTCAAAAATAAATAATATTTTCAACTAACAATTTCACGGAAAATGAGAAGAAGACAATCGTTCATGAACCTCGGGTGCATCGTTCCGGTAAAGCTGCCTTGAAGGCCAATCAGAATTCGGGACTAATTCGGGTGTTATAATAAATTGGGCCAATCGCAGCCCAGAATCGCGTTGTTATAATTTAATATTATTACATCGGATAAACAATCTAGGTACTTATAAAACTGCTTTTGTTGTTGCAATTGCCTAATTACAGTATGGGAGTGGATAAAGTTACTTTTTAAAACAAGTTAACCATAATGGCTATGAATGTCTAACGGGAATTATGAATTACGTATAACTCTGTTTATTGTTATCCTCTAAACAAAGGCATTTGAAGTCTTAGGACTTGATCGATTGAAATCTAGCTCATTCATATTCATCGCAATGGATTGTTAATAGTTAGGTCGATGTGTTGTTTGATCTTAGAAGATTTCGATGACTGTCATTTTGAGCAAATTAAATTCGTCATATTGTAGATCTAATGTCACATTTTTATCTAAACTGAACGGACTTCAATAATAATAGGCCCAAATGGTATTTTGTGCAACTATAACATAAATAGAGACGTTGGGACACGAGTGCTTGTTTACGAAACGAACGAAGTGAGTATCGTCACAGTTTTTCACGAGTGTCCCATTGTCTAATTATGTTCAGTTGCACACAATACTTTATCTACGACCATGAAAAATTCTTTATTTGTAATATTTTCAACTAATAATTTCACGAAAAATGAGAACTAGAACCCTGTTCATGAACCTCAGGTGCATCGTCCGGCAATGCTGCCTATGGCCAATCAGGATAAAGGGGGCTTGGCTTAGGAAATAAGGTCGGGACTTATTACTCGTCTCTGTTGTTGATTGGCTCTCTAGCGGTGTTATAATAAATTGGACCAATCGCAGCGCAGAATTGCAGTGTTATAATGTAAGATAATAACATCAGATAAACAGTGTAGGTACTCATAAAACCGCTTTTAATGTTGCGATTAGCTTTTTTTTTATCTACTCCCATACTGTAATAATGTAATCACAACATTAAAAGCGGTTTTATGTGTACCTACATTGTTTGACCGATGTTATAATATTACATCATAACACCGCAAATCTGCGCAGTGATTTGCCAAATTTATTAAAACACTACTAACGAACCTAATTTCTTTAGCCACATCCTCTTTACTCTTCTCGCTCCTGATTGGTCTCAAGCATCATACTAATTTCATGGGCTCAGGTATCAATATTATGACGAGTGTTCTTTTTCTCATTTTTCGTGAATTTGTTTTTGATGGTCATAGATAAAGTATTGTGTGCAACTGGATATAATTAGACATTCGCACATTGTGCAAATCTATTACTAAACTCACTTTGTTCGTTTCGTAAATAAGCACTCGTGTCTCAACGTCTCACATTTCGTCACAGTTGCACAAAATACAATTTTGGCACCATAAATAAAAATTTTTGTTTAACGAATTTATTGTCGTGAAATAAAATGAAATATATTTATTTATGTAAAGTAGGTATATCAGATACACTTATTACAGGTCAATTTTATTGTTATATAATTAAATAATCTATGTCTATAGGTAATAGTTTTATACCTATATCCTAAATAATAAAATGGGGAAATACACAAATAAATAAAGGTTAGGTTTACTTAAGATGAATAAAAAAATATGCTTGAATAAAATAAAAAATAATATAGGAATAAGGAATAAATAATATTTTAAATAGATGCAACACATTTAATAAATATATGTCTTCGAGAATACAATGAAAACTTCCGAATATTTGATGGAAGTAACAAACAGGCGCTCAGGTAATTTTCTCTATCATAAATGGGAAAACGGAACCATTGTGCTCTGCAGAGATAAATAAAAAAAAAAGACATATTTACAGATCACGACGATTACAGATGATCGTTTTTCTACTGAACAAGCTCATAGTAACCGAAATCATAACAGAATATTCTCTAGTCACCCAGTGACTAGAGAATATGCCGCAGTGGAACCTTACAGCCAGAAGCCAGAATCAGTAAAGATTATTTCGCGTGGTAATTGCTCCATAGGCAAAAATCGCATTATTTTTGTTGAAAATGGTGTCAAAATGCATCAAGAAATGTACCGTCGAGATAGTGTGGTTCTTCCATAGAGCCAACAGAATTTTGGCAACTAAACATGGACATTTCAACAAGACTCTGCTCTATCTCACAGGGCTTTGAGTGTTCAATGGTGGTGCAAAGACAATTTCCCTGATTTCATCAGCTCCCAAGAATCTGAATTTATTCCAATGAATTACAGTATGTGGTCTATTTTAGAGGCCAGGGCCTTTTCTTGCTGAAAGGATGGATGGTCCTATCATCAGGCATTACACCGCCACGCATGTGCTGCCCTCCAACAGGGCAGCTAAATAAAAATGTTGTAAATATATTGTTTGTAAATAGTTTGTTTTTTGTACACTAACATAGGTATAAGTAAATTGTTACTAACACTTTATGGATGTATGTCCGAAATAAATGATTTATTATTATTATTTTCTGCCCGCCACAGATGTGTGGACGCAATAAAGGCAACATTTGTCGTATGACTCTTATGCCCGTCTGTCTGTTTGTCTATCTATCACACCTCGTTTTCTTCGACACAGATGTGTTCCACTTGAACTTGATCGGTTTTTTATGCCAGGAGGCTATTTGGTCGATGCTGAATGCCGAATTATCGCCCGATGAATGTCTACATAGCACCAATACAAAACCAGCAGAAATATTTTTAGGTCACGTTAATGTACTTATACATAGTTAAAGTGACCTATGTCATTATTTTCTTCAGCCATATTTAAGGTCCATTTCTAAGTAATTGATTGGATTGGTATGCAAACGTTGGCTATTAATTTTACCCCACGTATATCGAGCCAGGCAAATCTATTACAGTAAAACAGGTGTGGTTGAAATATTATTTAATTTGTTTGAAAGCTTTTATATACTTATGCTATACAAGGCGGAATATTATGGCTCCGCTTGTGTTACTCTCTGCGTTATAGGCTCTTAGAAACCGAGGCTGCTGCCTCTATCTTGACCTATTTTTACTAAGTTACTTCTGTCGGGATCCTGTATTTCCAGCTAAGCGCCGCAACTATTTTTCTGCATTCTGGTTTGTTCTGCGGCAGCTGCTTAATTTCCTCCCCATTGACTTCTGCACTTTTTAAGGTGATATATCGTCCGTGCAAAGGTCCCCAGTACTCCAGACGAAAGACCCGCAGTGGGAGAGGGACGGAATCGGGGTAAATTGACAAAAAGTCGGTATTAAATAAATAAAAAATTTACTAAAATAACGACAAAAAATACCATTACCAGTAATTTAGGTATTGTTAAAACCCATCTAAATAAATATTTTTGAAGTGTGTATGCTTTTCCAATTTATCAGAATAAAAAAAAGTGTAAATTTCTTCAATCACGTTTCTGATAGTCCAATAATAGGTTTCATAATTGTTATACTAATTTATTTAACTTGGGACTTCTTTTGAACAGCAGATAATTAATTTCAATTTGTAAATTTTTACGATATATCCCTTAACTGCCCGACGACAGTATGAACTGGTCTTCCTGGTCTTATGCTTCTTGCTGGCTACCACTCGAAAGCATTTTCCCCCCACTATTCTAAAAAACATATCCAACCCAATTCCACTCAACTTTCTTGATTACTTGATCATGGATATCTGACCGTGTAATTTGATGGAAAGGATGTTTCTAAGGCACTTATTGACAAAGACTTGAATCTTCCATCAGTGCTTTCTAAACCAGCTAAGTTTCACATCTATAGAGCAGGATAGACTCGGAAGGCGATAGTTTGATGGGACTGAGTGTTGCCAGCCCATCGTGGATTTTATAAGCGGAAAAGCACCTTTAGCTTCCTTTATCCAGTTTTCTACATCGTTGGTGCACCCTCCTCCCAGCTTAAGTAAGTAAAAACTAATATAAATTATTCTTATATCATTGCAGTATAGAAATGCAGAAAGAAAAGTAAATCTGGATGTGCTAATATATTTTTAAATACTGATTTTTTGAAATGCCTCAAGTCTGACAATTGTATGTATGACCAGCCGAAACTAATGGTTGTTTGAATGAATGAATGATGCTAAAGGTTGTTTTAAGTTAAATTAGTTCTACCAAGACTCATTTATAAATTGATGAATTTTGTAATAAGCACAAGAGATAAAAAAAAAACGGAAAATTGTTGTTCGAAAATCTTTTTGCCTCTGACTTCTCTGACTTGTCCTAAAGGTTCAGGTCCCATTACGCTAGCTGCAATGCCGCGTTGTATAACTATAGAGATCCATAGAGTCGGGCACCTTTGGAAAGATTTTTTTTTGTCAAGAAGTAGCATTAATTTTTGGTAGTTCCGCGCCTAAGTCCGTTTGCTTCAATTTAACCAATTTATAATTCGCACGGAAAACGTCCTAATTTCTCTGTTACTCCTCCGGTCTGGTGGAACTTGACCAAAGCATAAATGGGATGGAGACCATTCCTTTCAAATTCTCATCCACAAAAGTTAGCTTGAAATTGTCACCTTAACTGCAAGTGTGTGTGAGTGACAAGGTGAGGTGGCTGAGAAGGCTAGTACAGTATCCTTAACCTGACGAATTCCAACACCTCCGTGTCGGTTGGGGATTGTGGCCGGGCACCACTGCATTGGTCTTTGTCTACATTAATGTTTAATGTATCTTTAATATTGTTTATAGGCATATATATCGTCTATGACAACCATTTCGATATCATAACGTTTTACTTATTTTGTCGAAGGCGTGGTAAATGTCTGAAATATGCGTTTATTATTATTATTATATATATTATTATTATATACAGGTGCTAGAGCTGATGCCGGGCTCGACTGTGGAGGTACC
The DNA here is from genome assembly GCA_934047225.1 of Ypsolopha sequella. Classification (NCBI taxonomy): domain Eukaryota; kingdom Metazoa; phylum Arthropoda; class Insecta; order Lepidoptera; family Ypsolophidae; genus Ypsolopha; species Ypsolopha sequella. The sequence continues at coordinate 22,835,131 of OW203984.1, read as the reverse complement.
ACCATCTTATTTGGAGACCCCCTCGAAGTAATTCGGGGGAGAGTAAGAGGACAGCTCACAGGCAAAAAACCAGGAGGCCCACCATGCCTGGGACCGATGGATGGCGGTATATCCATCCCTAATAGCCGGGCCTTATATGGAACAGACTGGTGACGGGCAGCAGCGTCACTGGTGCGAGGGTTCCGGCACCGTGCTCACCACCAACCTGCCCAGCGTGTGTGAGTATGGGCAATTCTACCAGGATGACCACCGGGAGTTGCAAATTCCTGGAAAGGCTTATGTCCAGCAGTGTCCAGATTATTATATATAAAGAACCAACCCATTTTGTTTTTAAATTGTATATGTATGTTCATTTGAGATCAAAAATAGTTTTGTTTTCTGTGTGTTCAGCGGTTTATTTAACGATCCTAAACGATATTAAAACATAAAATTGTATATCACAATTTTATTGGTTTGTTTTTATTGTTTGTTTAATCTCGCTTTATTTGGCGGTCTAAAAAGAAAAGATGTCAATATATTTACGAAACTTTTAAATTGTCACCCTCTCTTTGAGTATAAACGAAAATAAGTTTTGTTGTGAATATATAAATTTGATACAAACATACAAAATAAAACGGATTTTTATACATCAGTCTGAGGAAGGCCACGAGGGAAAGTAGTTTCTGAAATATGTGTACGTCATATACACGAAGGCAAAATCAATAATCCTCCTTTAACCCTTCAATGCATGAGATTTTATTTTTGTATGAGACTGAAGACAGTGATAGAAAAATACCAAAAAAAATATAAAAAAATATTAGTTTTGATTTATAGGGGATTTTTGCAGATAAATCCACGAAAAAAAAACTAATTTAATTTGCTATAAAAAATTCATTTTTTATTTTGTTTTTTTATTTTTATTTTGTACTTTTATAAATGAATGAATTTGAAAAAAAAAACAAAGCTGTTGCCAAACATATTTTTAGCTTATACAATTATACCATTATAATTTTTTAACATAAAATTATGTAAATAATAAATAAAAAATCGTTGTGCCCTTTTCGACCCAAAATGTATTTAAGGGTTAAGTTGTGCTTATGAGGGTAATCAATAAATCGGCCGCTATGCTAGTAGTTTTATAACTCTATAAAATATGAAAATAATGTTGCCAATGGTGTGGGTAAAATGATTTTCAGTAAGTCATAATCTGGCCAAAAAAGCATCGATTTTGTACCTGAAATGGGGACCCACAGGCAAAGCTAATTAAAGATGGCGCAAGCATAGGTCCGGCCAATGATTACTCATTGGCCCTATGCTAGCGCCATCTGTCATGGTCTGGCTATGTCAAAATTTGTTGTTGTGCGTGCTTCGATTTTCCTACTATTTTTCTTCAATATCTCGCTTTTTTTTAAGCTCATAACTTTAGCACCGTTAAATAGCAATAGCATTAATTTGGCCACATAACATGGTGTGAAACATTTAAAAATTTGAAATTGTTCAAAATATTTCCAATACAAAAGAGAGAATAAAAAGTCATAAAAATACAATAGAGCAAATTGTAAAAATATATACGAGTACTTTAACTCCATTATATTTACTGGCACTGATTTTGAGAAATCTTTGAAGAACCATAAAAATATGTATGTTTGAAACTGGTGGACCGAAAAATATGAAAAAAATGTCGATATAAACTAGAGCGATAAAAAAAAAGTTTAATATAAAAAAGTAAAATTTATAAAAAAATATTTTATGTAAATACAATATGGGCATCAAATTGTAGGCATTAAAGAGGTGATTGTGAAAATATACAATTTGGCTATGCATGTATTTCGAGAAATCCTCGAAATACCACAAAAAATGTATATATAAAGATTTTTCCTACGCACTGATCGCAGCAACAGAGCGCTTCGGTTTTGTCATCATATCGATCTGGCGATGCCTGCGCACACCACTGATCGTTTTTCTAAATCATTTACGGTCAATGCAGTTCGGCTTTGGAATGAACTTCCGCAAACCCTCAGAAATCTTCCTTCTGTGTCCTCTTTTAGATTTAACCTGAAAAATTATTACCTTTCATCTCTCTGACAAGACTGACTATGCTACTTTATTTGTATGTATGTATTTATGTATTTGTGTATGTATTAGTATGTAGTGTATTATATTAAAATATTAGGCTTGAAGAAGATTATTTTTCTTTTTGCACAAATATGATACTTGTAATTTTTTTTTCCTTTCTCCACACCATCGGTTGACTGGAAGAAATTTCTTTAAGGAATAATTCCGCCCTTGCCTTTTATTTTTCTGTATTCTGTGTTTTACTTTAATTTTTCTGTGCAATAAAGTGTTTATTCATTCATTCATTCATTCCCCCCTTTATCTCCAAAACTGGTGGACCGAAAAATAAGAAGAAAATCATGGTAATATGTGCTTACGTAAAAATATAGGGATTGAGAAATTCACGAAAAAATATTACAAAATTCAATTTTTCATCATCGATACGGAACTCTAGGTATCTACGCGTCTGACTCTCACTTGACCGGTTTTTACTAGTTAGTAGACGTTCTACATTGACGGAACTGAATCCAATGCAAGACTGATGTTTGTGGAGCCCCTTAAAATCCAGCCTGGCATCACCTTTTGATTTGCATTATTTTTGTAACCTCTTAGGTCCTTATTAAGGACTCCTTAATGATCTGTTACAAAGAAATATAAAATAATTGTTCTGTTATAAATAATACTGTTACGCCCTTTCAAAGTTAATTGTATCATTTGTTCGAAGAACGTCTAGGCTAGGGCTAAAGGCGGCCCTAAAGTCACTTGAATAAAGCCTTTATTGCGTTGGTATAAGTCATAAAATTCCTTATTCAATGGGGTGAATCACGTGGTGCATGCTCTCAGGTCGTCTATAGGACACACAATAAAGTTAGTGAAGATCGCTTTGTAGAAGTTAAACGTTTTAGATTTAATTGAGTTTGTTCACTTTTCAGAAAACATGATTGATATTCTAAGCAAATGTGAAAGTGTATTTTTACATTTTGATAGATAATCAGTTTATATACAGCCGCCTGCAGTTCTAGCTACCTATTTAATTTATTATCAAACTTTTGACACCGCAATAAGAACTGCCACTAAAGTCGAGTCCAGAATTAGGCGAACTAACTTGACAGTTCATTGTACACTAATGTTGCCACAGTTTGGCTAGTGCTGTTAATATCGATGTTTAAAAAGTCTAGTTAATCATTATTATTGTGTTTGGAATCAAACTAATAATTTTACTAAGCAAAATAATAATAATAAAAATTAATTCAATTAATTAAAATCGAACACATAACGGATTTGGAATTATCATCGACGATATATAGCGTTTTTCTCTATCGCACTTTCATATTTGCCAGAAAGAAAGGGATGAATGCTATATGTATGGTATATGAAATGTACTGTACTAGCCCGACAGAAACCACCTAAAAGGATCACAATGGCCTGTTGTACATAATAACATCATTATTTTTGTATTTTATTCCTAATTTGAGGAGTAAATTTCGTAAATATCCGCTTTAAACCATACATCCTTCAGATCATATTATATCATATAAATTGCTGTAGTTCGTCCCTATTAGGCAAGTATGTATGAGTGTGAAAGTTTCGACGACAATTACTTGATAAAATATAAATAGAATCAGATTTATAGAAGGCACAAGGTTATATCGACATATTTGTGTCGACATGAACCTATCACTATTTATTTTTTCCTATGTCTGGCAACATTTTCGGCTGTCAAGTTAGTTCGCCTAATTCTGGACTCGACTATAGTTGGCATGTCTGTGTCCTACGTGACAGATTTGCTATCGTCCGTACCAGCCTCAGAATAAGGAATTTGTATTCCTTATTCTGAGGTGCCAGCCCGCTTAAGGGGCAGGTAGTTGCCAACGACCTTGAGTCGATTTGTGTCGGCACAAATATCGACAGAAACTATATTGAAATAACGTTCATGTCAGCGCGCACTGCATTACTACGTCGCTGGGTAAAAAAAACCATAGATGATAAAAATAAATAAATAAATGATTGTTCTAAGCAGTATTTTTCTTGTATTTCACTGCAATTAACCATACAAATACCGTTACTGGTTTCAAATAAATTTTACTTAATTTTAGTCTAAAAACAGCTTGACTTTGAACAATATTTTCATAGTGTTCTTTTAACGCAAGAATAATTTTTAGAAATATTTTATTTTTTTATACTTTAAATAACACTATATATTTTTTTCAGAAGTTTTGATATCTCATTTAAGAGAAATATCCTAATCAGTAAGAGTAATTTTCGGATGACGCTGGATTCAGATTGATCAACAAATTTTGCATCAAGTAGAACTAAAAGTTGTGACCTTTATTATGTACAAAATAGCAATCTACCTATATAAGCCCAGGGTGTTAAGACAACCGAGCGAGGTATACCACAATGTTGATTACGGGATTTCAAGTTTAAATCTTGTGAAATTGTATCTTGCCGAGACTTACCAATGGTATCAGAGGCGCTGAACAAAAAAAATAATAATTTTGTCCGATTTGCTAGCATCCGTACCAGCCTGCTTAAGGAGATGGTAGCTTTCAGATTGAGCAATACATTTTGCATCAAGTAGAACTAAAATTTGTGACCTTTATTGTGTACAAAATAGCAATTTATAAGCCCAGGGTGTTAAGACAACCGAGGTATGCCACAATGATGATTAACGGAGTTCAAGTTTAAATCTTGTGGAATTGTATCTTGCCGGGATTTACCAATGGTAAAGGAGGCCCTTAACAAAAAAAAAAAAACATTTTGTCATGGAAATGTGTTATTTAACGTCTCGCTTAGTCTAAGTTTGATGTCGTCTGGCGGCATGAAAGCAACGAGTAAACGGTCTGTCATTTCAAATGCAGTATATTTGGTGAGTGTACAGCAAAATGAAAAATCAGCCTTGTCATTATCACGGGCATGAAGTCCCCCTCTTGCAACTTCACATAGATTTGGCCCAGAGGAAGTGAAAAGTGACTTAAAGTGAGTGAGAGAACATCGTAAACCTTTTTAAATTATTTATGATTCAAGGTTTTGACGTTTTGACCATAACTGTGACGTGAGTTTTCCATGGCATTCGTTTTATTTTAAAAATTAGAATACATACCTACTTATTCTTAGTTACAAATACAGTACCCTCTCGCTAATCCAAAATCCAAATCCAAAAAATCCGGACTACCGGCGGATTACCGAAAACGGCGGATTGTAATGTACAGGAACATCAAAAAACATAGTAATTTTGTATTAGTATTTATGAAGGTAATATGTATATTTGTATTAAAATTTAAAAATGAACTGACACATTAACTGATTACTCAGGTTTTGAAAAATACTGCTCTAATTTGGCTTGTTTTTTACCAGAATAAATCTTCGTAATAACATGATTACAGAGAGACATCGACTTGCAAAAAATGGGCGGATTATAGTAGTTGTCGGATTATCAAGCGGCGGACTAGCGAGAGAGTACTGTATATCTAAACTACATTTTACTCAAATCATAAACATACGATAACATAAACATAAATAAAAATTTACTTCAGGAAAAGCAGCTTTGCAGCTAAAAATCCGGTCCTTAAAACAATTTCCCATTCAATCACGTAGCAAGTGGGAGAAAGGTGGCGCCCCCACCGCGCCGCGGGTACTTTATGTACTGCCAGGGAAACTGTATCTTTTGAATCTAAGCCCTATTGCTTTGAAGAAAGGGTCGAAGTAACACAGATAATTAAGTCCACTAAGATACTGTACTGAATAACTGAAGACCTCAGAAATTGTAGGTTGTAACTTAACGTAGGTTGTTGCTTTTTAGTAAAACAAAAAAAATCAGATTAGGAAACTTAGATCTTGGCTTAAGTTATTTTATAACAAAGGTCTCTAATAAAACGTTGTGGTTTTTGTCTAAGCTTGAGCCAATGGAGCGGAAATTTTGTATCGATCTGGATTCTGAAAAAGCGTCTGCTTTCTTTATTCCTAAAATCTATGTACCGTGACTAAAAGTATTTCAGAAGTGATATAAACAACAAAGTTTGTAAGTGTTAGCTACAGTATACATTGTGACATAGTCACTGGCAAGGAGTCCTTTACTCTTGGGCCCTATCTTCAAACCAAAACATCAGAGATACATAAAAAAAATATATATAAATTAAAATATGTATTTGTTCCTAAATTTTTGATCCTATGTTATTATATCACCCAATTAAAGTAAATATACTATTATTTATTATACAAGTATATTTAGGTTATATTTTAGTCGATATCAGTGGAAGAACTTTATTATTTTTATAAAATTTGGTAATTTTAGGGGTAAGAAAACAGGCATTAGTATTGTTTGATGGTAATCAGTAGATTGATTCATTTCACATATAGGTATAATACTTTGGCTATTTAATACTTACATTTTTTAGCGCCGCGTCAATTTCAAATTCATTAGGGAATTTAGTTTCTTTATAGAAAAGCAATTATCTTCCTACATCTCCCTTTTCCTTACAAATTAGGCCGCGAATCGAGCGGTTTATGTTGCGAGGACAACAGAATAGTAACTTCCCCCTCCCCCTCCCGCCCCTCGCCCAGGTTTTCGGGGTGGTTCCGCAACTTCGAAGGTTCTTAGATATTTGAATTGTTTAATCCGACACCCGAAACAAACAAAGGTGAAAGGGTAATTGTGGGCGTTTTTAGTTCTGAGCGATACAATGTAAACATGTTCATTTTGTTACTTGTAGAACCATAAAGGTATCTAAATATATAAAACAAAGTCGTGTTAGTTACACCACTTATAACTCAAGATCGGCTGGATCGATGTTAGTTATCTCTTTTTTGGTGTATTCTTATCCGCTCCGAATAGCAGAATAAGTAATAAAGTATGGGATAAGTTATCGAATAACAATAAATTAATTAATTAATTTTACGAACGCAAACAGCATGTGGTGCCATCTGTTGACAAAACTACGCATATAAAAGAAACCTATTTATCTAGCGTTCTGATATCATAAACTAACATCTAAACCCCAATTTTTAAAAATCGCTTAGTTATTTCAAGAACTATTATTTCTGCATATATTCAATACCCTACGCTAAGCCTAACAACGGTACTGAAACTACTACATGGGTCCCTGCCATTCTTCTTTCGCAATGGCAAGCAATAAAACATTTCTGTATTTGCAAAAAAGTTATATTAATGTTATTACCTTAATGAAATCCTAATTTAAGTTTAACTAAAGTTAACACGATATTATTAGACTGTTAGGAGGAACGAAGTTCGCCGGGTCAGCTAGTACAATATATTTAGAAAAAAATATATACAAGATAAGATATACAAAAAATCACATGTACAAAAAAATATTTCCAAAGAAACATCAGGCATGTGCATTGGCTAACTCATCTCTGGAAAAAGATTTCTTACAGCGAACCTTTATTTAGAGGATAAAAAAATACATTCTAATAAACACTAAATATACATAGTATTTAATGTATTTGTATATTTAAAATAAATATATTAAAGTAATTCAAAGAAGCCTAGTACTTTGATAGTTTTGCTTTAGGAACTCGCTTTTAAACTAAAATTATTTTGGAAGCAGCACTTCGCAAAACTCTTGACCTATATTTTTATTTCAACAAAAAAAACAATAAAATAATACATTTTATTCTTGATATGTTATGCTTATAAGTTAATTTTAAAAAGGCTGAAATTGTATTTATAAAAAGTTTATTAAAATTATACATTATTATGGATCAAAGTGACACTTAGTTCATTATTGAAGTACCAGCTTGTATAGTATATAAGTATTAGTATGTAACTGATATGTAAATAAAAACCGGCCAAGTGCGAGTCGGACTCGCGCATGAAGGGTTCCGTACCATTATCTATAAAAACATGTCTGTTGTATGGGAGCATGAATAAAATATGTATTTTATTCTGTTTTTTAGTATTTTTTGTTATAGCGGCAATAGAAATACATCATCTGTGAAAATTTCAACCGTCTCACTATCACGGTTCATGAGATACAGCCTGGTGACAGACGGACAGACAGATGGACAGACAGACGGACAGACAAACGAACAGCGGAATCTTAGTAATGGGTCCCCTTGGTTACCCTTTGGGTACGGAACCGTAAAAAAATGCATGATCTTGCAAAGTTTCTTGCCCTTCTTCTTAGCAAGACTAATAGAATTAGCGGAGGTAGGCAGGTATTATTAGTATACCTATATAATATATAAGGGTGGGATTTGGTCGGCCACCTGGATTTGTGCTCGGGGCTCGGTTAGTGATCATTGAACCTTGTTCCTATGATCGCTGGCTGGGTCTCTGGTATGGGTTCGGGCGGTTGATTAGATTTCACCTTGCATAATAATATATTTTAATCGTTTATATATTTCTACATAAATTAGTTCATGTACAATTATTATTTTATTACATATGTATATTTTTATATTTAACTCAGAAATTATTATGTAACCTTACAAAATAAACTATTTGAATTTGAGCAATGATATTCAGTACTGCATTCGGAGCACGGTAACGTCTGACTTTCTGTTCCTATGTGCTTTTCTGATACATTGATTCTTTCGACGAGGGACACCGTTCAACGCAACGCACCAGGCCGAAGCTTTAGGCTACCAACAAGTGTCAAAGGATCTTGGATGACGACCGCTTGCTCAGATGGTGAATTACGCGACATGGCGGGAGTGCGGGCGAGTACATGTCAGTATGAAACCACCCGCACTCCAGCCAGTATTTACTCTTCTTTTTAAGGAATCTAGGTTGTAACTATCCAGATATATTATTTGCTTTACATATAAATTTACGAAAAAAAAGAATTAAGCATATAATTATAATGCTATTATAACACAAAAAGTAATGAAATTTTACCACGAAATAATATTTTTTTTTATACAGACATACATACATATTATTTTTAAATAGTTTTTTTCTCGGTATTAGGGGGTCGCTTTTAAACCAATTTTTTTTTAATAATTCGCCTCTGAATATTCACTATTTTCAATGAATTTTCAGTTGAAAAAATGGGAGTTGGACGCACATGTAGCCATTGGATTTAGATGTAATTAAAAAATAAAACGCAAGATCTTTGGCATTGTTTCCAACAACATCCGTCGTCAGACTGAAGATAGCTTGTTTCTACCGGGTAGGTTCCTAGGGGAAGCGGGGAAATAAGGAGACGACCCCGAAAGAGTTGCCAGCTCTACGTCTGTTTTTATAAATTTTAGATTTTTCTCCAGGCTCGAAAATTATAAAAACATTTTTATCTACTCCTATACTGCAATAAAGTAATTACAATTTTAAAAGCGGTTTTAAAAGTACTTACATTATTTGATCGATGTTATAATATTACATTACATTGGTCAAATTTATTATAACCCCGCTAGAGAACCAATCACAAGTAACAATTTCTTAAGCCGCGCCCTCTTTACTCTTCTCGCTTCTGATTGGTCTCAGGAATCTACTCTTCTTGCTTCTGATTGATCTCAGGAATCTACATACTAATTCTATAGGCTCAGGTATCATGACGGGTATCACCATAGACATAGAATACTTTTTTTTTTAACTAGACTGACAAAGGGCTCTTTGGCCATATGGAATTCTAAACGTCAAATGTTGTAAAGTTTCCCGCCCTGGCTCAGAGCAAAAAGCGGCAATATCAAAATTTCACAAAATATTGAAATTAAATAGTTAAAAACGGAACATTCTAGCAATCCATCGTATTGGTGTCTTGTTCTGTACCGAAATTTCCGAACAATCACCTAAAAATGATGGGGGACATTAATTTCACAGGTAAATACGGATATATACTAAACAAAGTTTGATGCATATATTTATCGATCTAAAACTGAAAAAATGACATAAATAGAGTATTTTAGTTGAAATTGTGATTGTTTCTGTAAGTGAAGTGCATTTTTTTTTTTAAACAATGCGTTTTAAGGATTTTCTTACGTATGGAAAGATTTGTTGGGTTTACACTAGGGGCGGACCCTTACTTCATAATTCTATCGACACAGACAACCTACCGAAATATGAGGGGTATAAAATAAAATAATATAGGTACTCTCCGATGTTCCTAAAAACGTCCTAAAAACCTGTTCTTTTCGAGTCTTTCACCAAAAGAACAAGATTTGCAATTTGACACATCAGTGGTCCGTCACGATGTCAAGTCCAGTCTGTTTGATTTGGTGAACATGCTGGTTTTCATGATCGATAGTTTGTTTTTAACATATTCAGGGTATCCACTATTACACACACATAAGCATGTTTCACTCACATTGACACTCGATTTTGGTAACATCGTGTTTCTTTGACTTTATAAATCTATGAGTTACTATATTTATGGGTATCACAACAATAATATCATGACGAATGTTCTTTGTCTCATTTTTTGTGAAATTGTTTTGGTGGTCGTAGACATAGTTCGTTCGTTTCGTAAACAAGCACTCGTGTCCCAATGTCTCACATTATGTCACAGTTGCACAAAATACTATAGTTTAACTGTCTCTGTGCTGAAGAGGTCAAATTACGCCTCACAAGTCATGAGTTTACAGATTCATTATTCATATTCGATTTTCTTTTTTTTTCTGCTTATTAGAATAAATAGATCAATTCAGGTACTAAAGCCGATTCTGAAGGTTTTAATTTTAGTTTTAGTGCTGTCAAAACTTAAAATTTTCCAAAGTTATTTAACTTCTAACCCTAACAGTTAAGGACTATTTTGCAATGAAGAAAATTTAGTTTTGATAGCACTAAAACTAAAATTAAAGCCTTCAGAATCGGCTGTATATATAAAAATTAAATTGATTTCTTTTTGTGCTTTTTAGCCTATTTTTTAAGTATTTTACAGTAAGTGACGATTTAATATGTGAAGTTTGCAACTGGGTATAAGATAATAAATAATTATGACTGCCATTAGATTGGACTAGGTTTGTACCGGATCGTACAGATATTAAATCGTGAATTTGACTCGAAAAATAAATGCATGTTTATTTATTTTTTAATCGTAGATATTGGCGAGAAAAAGAAGAGGCTGATTCTATTTGTATCCGGTTTGCATGCTTTGGAAATTGTGTTAAGCCTGTCTTCGTCCACTGCTGGAAATAGGCCTTTCCAAGATTTCGCCGCGCTTGGCGGTCCTCCTGGAAGATACCCATACTCACACACGCTGGCCAGGCGGGTTGGTGAGCGCGGTGCCGGAACCCTCGCACCAGTGACGCTGATGTTCGTATGTTTTACGTAAGAGCCGGCAATTGGAGATTGATTGAGCCATAGTTTGTGCCTGTTAGCTGTCATCTATTTCCTCCCCCGAATAACTGGGGGAGGGGGGGGGGGCTGCGAGTATAACGGTGGTACCTCCACAGTCGAGCACATTAATAATACACGTTCAGTTCAGTATAATGTCAAAAAACAATATAACAAAATAATCTATATCTAATAGTTTTATATAAAGTCAAATAAAATTAACATAAAAGAATAAATAATATACACGATAAATAAATGAATAGTTTTATTTTTATTATATTTTTAAGCAATAATGATGCGGAAAGTCTATTTGTGCTACGGCGTAGCAGGTCTACGAAGCGGTTATTTTTAGGGATTTTCGCCATTAGCAGCAACATAAACAATATGGTGGCAAAGAACAAGAACTTTTCAGATACCTATATATCCTTCTGTTCAGATTGAACAAGGCGTTAAATCACATAAGGCCCTCGTGAGCGTTCTGTATGTAGATTACAAGCTGGTATATCAAGTGGTTACAAAAAAACCAGTGAACACTTATGGGGGAAAACCACCCCACCACCGCCACGTTGCTTCTGTGGGGCTTGCGCCTAACACTCTAGTCCACATTTTTCCGCCATACTTCTCCAGTACAAAGCACGTTTTTGGCCTTCCTTTAAAGTTTAAATCATAGTAGGTCTCGGCATTCAGTTTCTCTCTGGTTCATCTGTTTCCACTTTGTTTCATGATTAAAAAACAGGTAAAAAACGAATATTTAACGCATATATTGTTGTTGATATGCCAACTATTTTACCTTATTTATTCAGATTTATATGATTCTACCGTTACATTTTTGGCATTTTTGAAGATAAAATGTATTTGATATCTATTTGATAATGTAGTCAAAATACTAATTTTGAAATTATAATTCTTTTTTGTGTACCGTTTCATTAATTTTCAATGATAAAATGGAATTTCAGGGCAATTAAATAGCAACACTACTCCGCAGAACGGTGGCGTCGTTGTGTGAGTACATTATATCCATTTTCTGGGTCGTCCTTCCAACAAATACGTTTTACCAGCCAGCCTGACTTTCACTGACAACGGAAAATGGTCCATGTCCTTATGGATTATGGTTGGTATTCGAATGGAAGACGATATTTCCCGGTAAAAGGTACTTATTTGATTAGGGTGTCAAGCGTATCACCGCTAGCGTTGGAGTATTACAAACGCTGAGGTTTTCAGATCAAATTCATGTGTGTTTTGTATAATAGGCGTGAAGTTAGACTGAAAGTACATTGTTCTGTTGCGATGCCCTGGACTTTTCAAACGTCTAACCGGTCGGCCACAGCTTCAGGCTTCGAGAGGCGCGCCAAGCGGTTCTTCTTGGGACGGCGCCGGCGGAGAGAACAAATGTATGAAATTGTATAGAACCGGCCATGGGTCGCCGCTCACGCATCATGTCCGGCTTCGAGTGATTTGCGCTCTCGGAACGGCAGTGTGCGCGGAGGCGGGTGGTTTAAACAGTGATGGAGCGCACAGGACGAACGTAGTGTCGAACGCTTTGAGCGAGCGAGTGCGGTGGAAGGCGCCGACGGGTGTCGTGGCAAGGCAAAGCCCGTCGCAAAAACCGCCTGGAAGCGCAGAAAGAAGCGCCGCCAGATGCCTGAAGCTGTGGCCCTGGCGTGATACGTCTAATCTATGTAATCGCAATTTTTTTCATGTGTTCTATAGGTATATGTGAGCGGTTGGTCCCCAGCTATACTACGTATAATACGCCGCACAACAATGCAAAAATATTAACGTCCTAAGTCTGTGGCATGTTTGTCAGACCATTGCTGTAGTTGTATCTTTATTGTTTTGTTACTACAATTAAAATAATTGGCTAATTTGTATGAGTTTTTTGTTTCGTAGCTACTAGATATAACGAAAAGAAAATGAAAAAAATATCATCCTTCTTATTGATGAGCCATTTGCAACCTTTAATGATTTGCGGTTTAAAGATACAACTACCAGTTTTCTTTTTTTTAAACTTGAAAAAATTTTAAATACTGGTTACTTAGTCCTTAATATTTACGTACAAATTAAAATATAAATAGAAGGAAGAATAAGATTAAGATTGAAAAATGTGGTGTACAAGAGTGAAACTATAATTTTTCACAAGAGTTTCTTATCATATACTCACGCTCTCTCCCGGAGGGGTTGGCAGAGACTACAGATTTCCACCTGCTACAATCCTGACACAAATTTTTTGCATCATCCACACCAATAATCTAGTTATACAAGCTCTTTTATTTCGGGTACTTCTGACATCGCTTTTCTTCAGTATGCCGCCAATTTCTTCAGCATACGTCCCATTAGGGTGGCCCGATCGAGATTTGCCTTCCAATGAGCCATTTTCCATGCTAGCTTTCATTAAATTGTCATAGATGGCGCTGTCTAGAGACTTGAAAAGTTATATAATCTCTTGGCTAAATGGGCCTTTCCAAAAGATTAAAAACAAATCAAAGTCAATTTTGGTTGATCTCTGGCTATCAGTTATATGATAACATTTTACACCTTCACCGTGTTTTTGCTTGGATAACTTTATTATCAATACTATCTGGCACAGAATGTTATCTGGAAACCGATTTCAGTGGCAGTTATGCTGTTTTTGGTTGTTTTTATTATAATTATTCTCTTTTTTTTTTATACCTACCTTTTTGTTTTGTAATAACTCTTCATTGTTTTATCATCACTGAATGTACACATAGGAAGGAACTGGCTTCTGTTACACGGTGTTTCCTTTTACAGAAGCTAGGGCTACAAAAGTTAAGATAAGATGATTGTAACAATAAAGATATTTTTTATTTTTATTTTTTTTTTTTCTACTGCTTAAGAAGATTTAGCTATGCAACTGTTTGGACACTGATAACGACCACGAATTTGGACTTGGACACCGTTGGCGAAACTGATTTTTTTAACTGATCTGCTCAAAACTAGTATCATTATGAGCAAATACAAATCAAAACAGATTTAGAGAAGCGAAACGATAAGCAAACGGGAACAAAGCTCCTTAGTCGTTAGACACCGCCATCTATGAGATTTTAATAGAAGCTAGCTCGGAATACGGCTCATTGCGCACCAGAAATTTCTATAGTCACCTACTTTCATTCATCCTCTTTACATGACCCAACCAAAGATAAATCAAAAATCTTCTAACAAAGAAAGTATACCAAGGTGAGTACTTGTCGTGAAGTTGTATTAGAATTCATATTGAGTCCGCCGAAATCCCCTTCATCTCTTTTATAGGGATCCCTATAAATCATCAAAAAAGACGTTAATAAATGTGAACTCCGTACAAAAAAGGCTACGATCTTGCCTTTTCAGACTTCTTGTGATGTGACCCAAGTAATCTTAATAGATAATGAAAAAAATATACAAATGGGAGGTGTCAGAAGTGTTTTCAAGTATGGATTGTGATATGCAAGTCACAGTCCACACTCCTATACCAACGTTTCTCCAACTATTATTCACGTTAGTGGTGGGAAATAAACCCAATCTCCGTACTTCGGGCACAAAAATAGAATTACAGCCTAACTAACGTACTTTCTAGAGCACAGTACGAACATAGATACATGTGCTTAGCTACGTGATTTGAATCCATGACCTCTGGACTAGTGGTTGAAGACTAGGTTTTGCCCGCGGCTTCGTTTGCGTGCATGTCTTTAATCTTTATTTTTTTGCCGTTTTCGGCTTGGCGGTTATTTCATCAATACCTCTTATATCCTATACTTGACTGATGACGGCCTACTAAGGGCCAAAATATATTTCAAGTTTAAAATTTTCTTTTATTTATTAATTATATTTAAAGTTATATCGTGTGTAATTGCAAGTAAAAAGCTAATAGAGGCATATTATATATTTATCAAAGTCTTATATCCTATAGATATATATTATACAAGGTGAATTTGTGAACATCGTCCAAATTCATACTTGAGCCTTGGTAAGTGATCAGCATCATGAACCAATAACGATTTTTGTAAAATTAATAAAATGAAATTTCGACTCCCCATAGTGATTCACTCAGGACTGGGAGTGCATTAGTATGGGAAGTCGAAATTTCGTTTTACGAATTTCACAAAAATTGTCTTCGATTCATGATGCTGATCACTTACCAAGCCTCCAGTGTGAATTTGGACGACGATCAAAAAGTCACCTTGTATATTGACCAGGGTCACTACGGTGTCAATAAAGAAGGCCGGTGGTTCTCGAGATAAAACGGAACAGACAGACCGACAAACTTAGTTTTGGCCTCAGTTTAATTGAACAAATAAAATATCACATTTCAGTTGAAATTTCACAAAAATATTCAATGTACAGACATGACTTTTTTACAATTTTATTTAAATACTGGCCCTTTCCTTGCGCTTTAACTAGGTCCCTAGGAAACTGCCCGTCCCCAAGGAATAAGCAAACTACACTCTATGTCCAAGTGAAGAGTTTTTGGCAAAACGATATATAAAATCAAGTGAAAAAGAGATACCAAGGTAGGCAAAGTATAGACTTTCAACAAAATTCATCCCCGTGACTGTGTACCTCTGAAACTAAAGCTCTCTCTGGTCAATTTGAAAATAAAATAGGATTTATTCGGACCGAATGAACGAGATCGATCTCCGGTCTCGTTCTAAATTTTCCACTGGGGACCGAATTAGCTGAGCGATGGGGAGCTACCAATTTACATTTTTATTGACAATCCACCTTTCCTATCTATTGAGACGATATAATAATCAACTTAAACTACGATCTAGCTACAATGAGGTAAAATCGGACCGTGGAATTGACTTGTAGATTTGAATTGGTTTGACTTAACTGACTTGTAAGAGTTTTATAAGGCTAACTATAAAATTTTAACGTGTAATAAGTTAAAGCTTTGAATTTGTGGATATATTTATTTTTTTGCTTTTTTTGCTGTCGAGCGGTCGGGTGGACTACACATCCCGAGGATGCCTCGTTTTGAGGCGAAACACTGTCGATAAGTTTTCTTGCTTGTTATTTAAGATTGCTTTATTTTGTGCTCGTACTGCTTGCTTTGCTTGTGCATGTTTTATGCGGGAGGGCGGGCGGTGCTTGAGTCTGCATTTTGAATAGCATGGTAAGAGTGTTTAGCGGAATATTGCAAATTATTAATACATCCACAAATTCATGATGGACTTCCGCAAAGTAACGTCTTTTTCAATAAATAATTAAAACTTTGTTTAAAAAAACAAAGTCAAAAGGTGAAGTGGACATAAACGGGAAACACGAAAGTCAATTTTCCACAAAAACATTGTCATCGCGTCATCGAGTAAAAGGTAAAGCGTATAAATTTCACCGCAACAAAAGCCATATCCATCTACAAATTGAGCTGAAAACGTGAAGTAATTATTTAAACCGTCATATAAATTATTGCTCAAACTTTTCACGCCCGGGCCCTGCACGAGTGTATGCGTGAAAATACTCCTATAAACACTGAAGATTGCGTTGGTGTGGGTGGGTATCTGAACATCGCTCGACGCACCACCACGGCGGGCACTGAAAATGGTTCCATCATTTTATTTTTCCATCCTTTTTCAGCATTGTATAACTTCTACCGTGCGCAGTATATTGAAAACTTCAAACAATTTAATAAAAAGCCACGGCCAGCACATTTGGTCTGTGTGGCAGGATCAATTTACAATTCCTATTGAAAATTCGACTTTTAGAAAATAAATAAATATGCATAATAATTTATACTGTAAGGTGTGACTCCTTGATGGAACTTCATTCTAACACTAATCAAAGTCTTCTTGTACGAGTTCCACTATTTTATTTCTTTAATTATTGCGACTAGTTTCGTCTATTTGACATCGTCGGGCTGATTGGAATAGGTTAAATAAATATGCCTTTTATAGTAATAAGAAATTTGTTAACTGTTCTGTTGTTGTTTGTTGAAACTCCGGTTCTGTAGATGGCCGAAGGGATTTTTTTATGATTTTCACTACATAGTATAAAGCAAAGTCGCTTCCCGCTGTCTGTCTGTCCCTATGTATGCTTATATCTTTAAAACTACGCAACGGATAATAATGCGTTTTTTTTAAATAGATAGAGTTATTTAAGAGGAAGGTTTATATGTATAATACATGCCCGTGCAAAGCCGGGGCAGGTCGCTAGTTCATAATAAATGCAAATAGTATGATAGTAAATGTAGATATTTTATAAATAAATAAAAACGTACTATAAAAAATTATAAAATTAAAATATCTCAAGCGTATCACAACCAACGCACGAAAAAAAATTAAAAACATTTTTCTTTTCATATATGTATATTGCTGCGTCTACGTGCCACACTGCACAATCTAAGCTCCTTTGTTAAGAGGCTATGCGAATTTTATTTTTGTCACTGTCACTCCAAGTGAAAAATCGCGCAGTGCGAGAGGGGCGTATTCAGGGCAAAACGGAAAAAAGTCGGTTTTATATTTTTATTAAAAAAACTAAAATAGCTAGCAAAATTTCAAATATTAAATCTCTAGATATTGTTAAAACACACCTAAAAAAATATGTTTGAGTTCTGTATATGGTTCCTATTTGTCAAACGAGGAGAAAAAGCGTGTTTGAAGACCTCATTTCAACAATTATTTCTTTTGAGGAAAATTTATCCAAACATGTTTTCCAATTTCAAAACCCTAGATTATATAGTTAAAATGCGTATACCAAAAATTTATTAAAATTTTTCGTGTATTTCATGAAATACACAGAAAAGAAACACCCGTACTTTTTTCGCATATCGCCTTAAGATTATCGAAGACATGCAGACAGACAATATAAATATACACCGAGATTACGTTCCGAAAGTAACCAAATCAAAAGTTTCGACTGTTTTATCTGCAAACTTTCTATAACCTACACAGGGTAAGTAGCAGCTTGAAACATATTTAGCTTTGTTCCCTTCACTACGGTTAATCTGTCCCGTTTCCTCCTGTGTCAAGTACAGATAGACTTTTTGGGCCGTGGAATGGGGCATAAAGGGGAGAAGGGTGGCGGAGGGTTGGGGGGAGTTTAAGGGGGGATCTCCCTGCGTAGTGATGAAATATTGTCCACGTGGTCTGATTTTGAATGACAACGTTTTCTCTTCGGCCCAGAGATGCCGCCAAATTCTTCTTGCCGCTCACATTTTATGGCGAATTGAAGATTTGTCCCCAGTTTCGTTTTATTAACCTTTCTAATGGGAATTTCAGGAAAATTCTGCGTAATTTCGTAAGGTTAAATTAATGGTCAGATTTTCCTTGCAAATGGTGGTTTCATTTCATTTCGTAGAATTGAAAATTTTGGATCGTTGTGTTTGCAAGGCAAAATAATTTTTGTGTTGCGACATGATGTCATGAGAAGTCTTACTGAGGGAGGGGTACTCTACTTACCAGGTAAGCGCCCTTCATCCCGAAAATCTATCGCTTTGTTACTTCATTCTGATTACTGAACGGGTTAAAATCAATCAGACAACGATTTCCCAAAAATGCAAACCTGTTTTTTCCAAAATAGTATTCTCTTTTAAAAGGTTAAAATTTCAGTTTATGAAACTTTTGGTACTTATAAATATAGTTATAATTAACATAAAGGTTGTCAAGAGGTAATGGAAAAAAAAAATTAAAGGACTATAGCCGGTATGGGCAACCTTTTGAAAGCTGCGGGCCAATTACCCATACTCACACACGCTGGGCAGGCGGGTTGGTGAGCGCGGTGGCGGAACCCTCGCACCAATGACGCCGCTGCCCATCACCAGTCTGTTCCATATAAGGCTATTAGGGATGGATATACCGCCATCCATCGGTCCCAGGCATGGTGGGCCTCATGGTTTTTTGACTGTGAGCTGTCCTCTTACTCTCCCCCGAATTACTTCGAGGGGGTCTCCAAGTACGATGGTGGTACCTCCACAGTCGAGCCCGGCATCAGCTCTACCACCTGTAGGTATTAACAAAGTCGTTTGACATATAAGGCGCGTGAAAAATGTTGCGAGAATAACCGCCGTGCACTGTGATATATCGTTTAACCGATACTAAGAATTAAAGGGGTATATATTCAGAAACTTTAAAATTAAAATATACTTGGGTCTTAAAATGGTAAGTAAAGTTAAGAGGCTATGCGAATTTTATTTTTGTCACTATCATTCCAAGCGAAAAATCGCGCAGTGCGAGAGGGACGGATTCAGGGCAAAAGGGAAAAAAGTTGGTTTTATATTTTTATTAAAAAAACTAAAATAGCTAGCAAAATTTCAAATATCAAATCTCTAGATATTGTTAAAACACACCTAATACAATATGTTTGAGTTCTGTATATGGTTCCTATTCGTCAAACGAGAAGAAAAAGTGTGTTTGGAGACCTCATTTCAACAATTATTACCATCGAGGAAAATTTATCCCAACATGTTTTCCAATTTGAAATCCTTAGATTATATAGTGAAGATGCATATACCAGAAACTGATCATAATTTTCCGTGTATTTCATGAAATACACAGAAAAGAAACACCCATATTTTTTTCGCATATCGCCTTAATTGTTTTTGCATTTCAACATTCAGGTCTCACGAACCAAGTAAGATTATCAAGTTTTGAAAAAGTTATACATACATTTTTAAATATTTTAGGGACTTACGTGAAGTATAACGTGAACCCAAATAATATTTGTAGGTAAATAGGCGCCTTAAATAAACAAAGTATTCAAAATTCATGAAAAAAAATTTGCTTTTGATTTTTAGTGATCTTTACAACCATGGGGTAATGATAGTGATCTTTCTGATAATAACAGTTAGTATAATTTCCCTACTTATGTTATGATTCCTCTAGAATTAAGGCCCTTAATGCCGCCAAATGGGTACTTTCTAAAGCCTACTCCTCTTTTATGGCGAAAAATATGTATTATGGATTATGAACTCTAGGACAACATATGCAACATTTTTCTTTTTCGTACCACCAAAACTTCTATATGAAAAATTGTTTCAACTGAATGGTGTTTTTTGGCTTGAATTTCCTACTGCTCCTAGGCGGCTTGGGTGATTTAATTCATTTATGCTTTGATAAATAGATAAACTTGATAGCTATAAATATAACATAGAAAAGTATTAATTCTCCTATTTTGCCCTTTCAAGGACGCATCGAGCGTCGTAACAGCCACCACGCATTGTGCACTGATTTGAACGTTATTTCAATGTCGTTTCCGTCGATATTCATACAGACAAACATCGAGCTGCTAATTTGGCGACGGTAATCGCCTTAACGCTAATTTGTTAATAGATAAAACGACTGTAAAAGCAGATGGACAGGGACAGGAAGACAAAGGTATTATTAATACCCAAGTAGCACACAAGCAGTATAAGAAGGCACTGTACCGCTTCTTTGTTGTATAACAGCGGTTGAAGAGAGTTTGTATATTCCTTAGACTATATATAAGAGATCTCTTTAAGAGAAGGGTGGTATTGAAAAAGTAGAGTAGCGCCGATTACGGCTTTGGAGAAACAGAGGTGTGTTATTAAGTTCTTGTACAGGCTTTAGATACAATGCAGAGTTATAAATATACTAAATAGCACTATGAGATCTAAAATAGCAATTAGTAAGGTAAAAGCGCTTCAAAAGAGTTACAAATATCACATATAACACTCAAGCAGTTACATGGTAGTTGTATCTAGTCTATAGCGTTAGAATCGATCTGTAAAGATCTTTTGTAGCACCTTTACCGTATTAGAGTATTGTAGCTCAACATTAGCACCTAAAACCGTTTGATTGAGAAATATAACTCAAATATATGACTAAAAACAGGATTAGGCACGCTATAGATATCTTGTACGGGTAAAAAAGTTTGTAATCTGTTCTTTATCACAACTTACGCTGCTAAGCCTATACAAGAGGTTTAATAATCACCTAGTTACATAATAATTCGCCATTTTGCGGACATCATTGTTTCACCGATTACGATTTATTGTTGATGATGATGACGATAACGGTGACGATGACGTTGACGATGACGTTGACGATGACGTTGACGATGACGTTGACGATGACGATAACGGTGATGATGACGTTGACGAAGACGTTGGCGATGACGATGACGATGACGTTGACGATGACGATGACGATTACGTTGACGATGACGTTGACGATGACGTTGATGATGACGTTTACAATGACGTTGACGATGCCGTTGACGTTGACGTTGACGTTGACGTTGACGTTGACGATGACGATGACGTTGACGATGACGATAATGTTGACGATGACGATGACGATGACGGTGACGGTGACGGTGAGAGTGACGGTGAGGGTGATCGTCATCGTCACCGTCACCGTCATCGTCAACGTCATCGTCAACGTCATCGTCATCGTCATCTTCAACGTCATCGTCAACGTCATCGTCAACGTCATCGTCAACATCATTGTCAACGTCATCGTCAACGTCATCGTCAGCGTCATCGTCATGGTCATCGTCATCGTCACCGTCACCGTCATCGTCAACGTCATCGTCAACGTCATCGTCATCGTCATCTTCAACGTCATCGTCATCGTCAACATTATCGTCATCGTCATAGTCATCGTCATCGTCATCGTCATCGTCATAGTCATCGTCAACGTCATCGTCATCGTCAACGTCAACGTCAACGTCAACGTCAACGTCATCGTCATCGTCATCTTCAACGTCATCGTCAACGTCATCGTCAACGTCATCGTCAACGTCATTGTCAACGTCATCGTCACGTCATCTTCATCGTCACCGTCATCGTCATCTTCAACGTCATCGTCATCGTCATCGTCACCGCCATCGTCACCGTTATCGTCAACGTCATCTTCAACGTCATCGTCAACATCATCGTCAGCGTCATCGTCATCGTCATCGTCATCGTCATCGTCATCGTCATCGTCATCGTCATCTTCAACGTCATCATCATCGTCATCGTCACCGTCATCGTCACCGTCATCGTCACCGTCATAGTCACCGTCATCGTCAACGTCATCATCAACGTCATCGTCATCGTCATCTTCAACGTCATCGTCAACGTCATCGTCAACGTCATCGTCAACGTCATCGTCAACGTCATTGTCAACGTCATCGTCAACGTCATCGTCAGCGTCATCTTCATCGTCATCGTCATCGTCATCGTCATCGTCATCGTCATCGTCGTCATCATCATCATCATCATCATCATCATCATCATCATCAACGTTGTACAACGTTATATCTTGAACTCCATAGTAACTGTCTAAGGGCTAAAAAGAAGAATTCAAGCGCTTCTGTACCCCAAAAAGAGTAAAAATACTCCATAGTACGGTGATTGTTGATCCCGAAGCGTTGTGATAGTGGTCACTAGCGCCTTTCTACTTCTTAAACCGTTTAAATGGATATAGTAAACGTCTAAGCCAGTTGTAGCAAGCCGCCATTACAGTTTTTGATAAAGAGATTAATCATGTCGAAAAATCGATCACTTTTCTTACCTCAGGCCATAATTTAAAAAATAAACATACCCATTTTAAATGTAATGCTGTAATAAAATCACAAAAAGACCTAATGCCTCATTCGAGCAGAAATTACAAGTTAACCTAAAAAAATTATTGCACTTCAATAATATAAATGACTAAAAATTCCACGAGTTTCGCAAGCGCATGAAATATTTAGCTAAATGAATGCATATTTTGTCAGTAACCTGATGCTCGCACTAGTTTTTTACGTATGTGAGTGAAAATTCATTCCAATTAATTACCTATATTTATTCGTCCATTATTGACATTTATCAGATCACTTTTAAATCATCTAATAACATATATTCCTTTCACTCATGCTATTGAAAATGTAATAAAAAACACTTGAGATTTATTTCAGTGTTACAGTCACGTCGCAATCATGTTTAAATTCTATTAAGGTGCTACAAGAACTTATTGTATTTCTTTTACCTCCTACAATCGCTTTTCACGCACCTTTGTATATGTACATATTCTATTAAGGTGCTACAAGAACTTATTGTATATCTTTCAACTCCTACAATCACTTTTCACGCACCTTTGTATATGTTCATATTCTATTAAGGTGCTACAAGAACTTATTGTATATCTTTCAACTCCTACAATCACTTTTCACGCACCTTTGTATATGTACATATTCTATTAAGGTGCTAAAAGAACTTATTATATATGTTTTACCTCCTACAATCACTTTTCACGCGCCTTTGTATGTGTGCAAATTCTATAAAGGTGGTAGAAGACCTTATTATATATCTTTTAGGTCCTACAATCACTTTTCACGCGCCTTTGTGTCGTTAAGGCCCGTATAAAGTGGGCCCTTTTCGGTGTTATAGAAGTGATTGAGAAGTTCTCTATCGCTACTGTAGCGCTTGCTTATGATGGTTAAGCCGTTATAAATCTCTCTTAAGCGGCATTTGTAACGCTCATTATACCGCTTAGGTGCTAATTGGGTATGTTTTGCCTTCATGACATAAATTTCTCCTGTTTAGGCTTACTTTTTACATTTAGATGTAACTAATATTATGAAAAAGACATGATCTTGCTAAGTTCCTTGCCCTTCTTCTTAGCAAGACTAATCAAATGGGCGGAGTTAGGCATATATTTATTATATGTATTGCATATTTTTATAATATTATTTATTCATTATTCCTATATTTTTATTTTATTCAAGTGATTCTTTTTTATTACATTTATGTAAACCCAACCTTTATTATTCCCCATATTCTTATTTATGACATAAAACTATTGCCTTTACACATAAGATTATTTAATTACATAGATTACATTAAAACTGACCCGTACTAAGTGTATCTGTTATACCTACATTACATAAATAAATATATTTCATATAATTTCATATTTCATTTCATTTCATATTTGATTTGATTTCATATTTCATTCCATGTCATATTTCATTTCATTTCATAAAAATATTTTACGTTACGACATGAATCCCCGAGGGGGTATCAAAGGTGTTGCCAAGGGTAAAAATGCATTTCGCCGACGATTATTATCTTCGAGCGTGCAGCGTGATGAGTGGTGAGCCTCATCGCCGTACTTCGGGCACAAATACACGCTTTTTAGGGCATGCAGGTTTCCTTAGTGTTTTCCTTCAACGTTCAGCAAGTGGTAAGTATTTGGTAAAATACTATGCATATTAATTTCGAAAATGTCATTGGTGCATGCTCGACCGGAGATCGAACCCTCGAGATTTAGAGGCCAAGGTTCTGCCATCTGAGCTACGGCCGCTATAGGATAAAAATGTCAGAGGTTTGTACATTTCCCTAATTTATGTTAGACCGCACATCTCGAACACTTTAATCTCCACAGAGTGTATCGGTGGAGAAGGCTCTGCTATTTATTCCCACTCCTTATTTTCACCTTCCCGAATTGTAAATAAAACCATCTTCCGAAAACAGTGAAAACATTACTTTAAGTCCTATAAAATGGAGTTTATTTTTCTTGAGCAGAGCGTTAAAAGTTTCAGGATTTGTTGGTGAACCAGTCAAGTGATTAATTCAGTCTTTCCCTCAAGAAGAGATTTATTGGTTCCGTAGTACGCAAAACTGTGGATAGGTAAAAAATCTCTATAGAAAATTGAATAGAAAACCCATTTCTGGTGCTCGGAAGAATCTGTTGAAGCGAAGGCTTTTGTGGGTATTATATAACTTTATTGACATGGCTACTGTACTAAAAAGTTTAGTTTTCTGTTTCGTTTAAGTCTGGTTTAAATGTCTCGTAGTGTATTTACTATGAACAGAAAATCACTTGTACTATCCCACAAATTTATTTAGAACTTCCTGACCGGTTTCGTCTTTATGGCATTATCAAAGGAATTATTATAAGATCTTAATCACTAGTGTTATTGATCGCACTGACTGATGTAAACTATTTATTGTGTAATTAAGATCTTATAATAATTCCTTTGATAATGTCATAAATGCAAAACCAGTCAGGAAGTTCTAAATAAATTTGTGGGACAGTACAAGTGATTTTCTATTCATAATCTATTCCAAGTTCCACCAAGGGCCATGCCAACAATCAACAGTATAAAAGTGTGTTTGTTTAATCTGTATATCTCTTTAAACTAACTTTACTTACTGATGAAATTGATGCTGATACCACAGTTTAAATATCCACTACACTGTGATGATACTAAACTACACGTTGCAAAATTTGGAAGGAATGAATTAGAGTGCAAAAGAAGAATGCTTTGTTAATAAAAAAAAAAAACAGGCAATCAATGAAAGTAGAGTGACGAAAGAAATTTATGGTGCGTAGGTGAAAGACAAAGCTCGCAAGGCGCTTTGAAGGCGAGCAACTGGTGACATACAGACTGATGAAGGGAAAAGTCAAAAGAACCCGGAATAGAAGATCTTGTGTATGACTAGATTGAGGTACGTGGAAGAGGCGAAGGAGGTGTCTCAAGATCATAACAGATAGAAATATGAGTAGTCTCTGCCTACCTCTAAGAGAGTATTTATTAAATTTATTAACTTTATTTTTATTATTGTTATTAAAATGTATTTATGAAATTTATTCGGACAATCTAATATATAAACAGAGGACACATCTACAGGTCAAAATAAGGGCTTCGTGCACCGCTGTCCCGACCGAAACTTTGTGGGGGTGCTAGAGATGTTCTAATTCTTCACTGAGTAGTTGTTGAGTATTGATACCCACATGGTACGGCTACTGTGGATTCTTACATCTCAACGTGATAAAAGATGGGCTAGGAGTACAAGCACTCGTGTCTCAATGTCTCACTCACATTATGTTACATTTGCACAAAATACCACCTTTAGCATGTGGTTACTTTACAAAATTCAACACAATAGTTTTCGAAACCTCATTGGTGTGTACCATGGTGGGAAAAATTTAACCCTAGATTATTATATTCTGATCAAGCCTTTTGCTCGCGGTTCCACCCACGTTTTTTATTCAATTTATCAACATATTTAATAGCCTATATTTGACCAGGGTTACTACGATTAAATGATAAAAAAGTGCATCTTAATCCTTTAAGTGGTTCTCGAGTTAAAACACACACAGAGAGACAGACAAAAATTAAAAAAATGGTGGTGTTGACCTCAGTACAATAAATAACCATTTAAAGATAATTCATTTAAAATTTGCAGGAATATTCAATGCGCAGACACAACTTTTATATTGAGATGGATTTGACATTCGAGGCTGACAAATACCATTCTTCGATTTAATTTATACGAGTACAGTTCACACCAGCACAGAAGGCGGGATTGATATGAAGTAAAGTCACAGATAAAAGTATTTTTGATGGTCTGTGGCTGGAGCAGGAGCGGCGAACACAATGGGTGTAAAAAAAAAAACTATCTCGCGAAGACGGTTTGGCTATGGTTGTGTAGCGACGTGACGTGTACAGATAAGCGCGCTTTGTGTGTGTTCCGCATTTTGTAGCGCTCCCAAGATTACGCACACTAAAAACGGTCATCCTGAGATAGAATATCTGTACCCGATATCGCTGTGTTGTAAATATTACGTAAAAATTTATTATTCAAGCTAAATAATTATTGCTTCGATATGTCTTAGGTATCGCGTTTGTGTTGTTACTTTGTTAGTTTTGATGAAATACTGTTTCTAACTGGAAAAAGAGCCTCTCCTTCCAATATTTTTTTCGCTCTGGAGTTGTATTTTCTATTACGTTTTAGTTCTTACGTTTTAGTTCTTTTGCCCGCGGCTTCACGCGCGCTGATTTAAAAATATAAAAAGTAGCCTTTGTCACCCTCCGGCCCATAAACTATCTTTATGCAAAACATCACATCGATCTATTGCTCCGTTGCTGCGTTAAATAAAGACAAACCAACAAACCAACAATCACATTTTCGCATTTATAATAGGGGTACGGATTGAAATCGCTCTATTTGCCATTAAAACTAAAACAATACGATAGCAAAATGTTTAAATAACACACAACACCTACAACAAAAATTCCTTTAATAACGAAATGAAAACTGGGAATCATAACGAAAGATAAATAAAAAATAACCAATATTCCGATTGCGGAATCTAAAGGAAGTTTGAGGTATACCTATAATCTGGAATCTTGAGGCCAGGCGCAACCTTAGGCGTTCCTCAACATCCTTCCCATTTGTTCATTCCTTAATAATGAGCCCTATGGCCCTTTTTATATGGTTTATTTTCAGTCGTTGTCTGGTGAAGAAAAGTTAGTCAAGATATGTATGTTTGAGGATAAGATCCGACCCTTACAAGGGAAGGAGGATGGGGTGTTTTTATTTTCGATCTCCATTCTCTCCCTTCGCGGTGGACATACTTGTGGGTATTACCTTTGGTGCTTACGTGTGGGTAGGGTTGCCAACTCTCGAAGGAACCAACCCGGGAGATTTAAGCAAATCGGTGGGCAATTTAATGAAATTCGGTAATATTCGTAATTTTTTTTAATTTGCTTTGTTTTGTAGAAGCATGTAATATTTGTCGGTTTTTGAGCACATAATCATAAAATATTTACATGAAAAATCATAATTTATGTCGTCATTAATTATTTATTTTGCGCGAATTATGTATTTCGTTAATAACAATTATTTTATTTTAGAAAATCCGAAGAATTTATTGCATCCCGGGAGCTCGGGACGTTGAACAATATTCCCGGAGTCTTCCGGGCATTCCAGGAAGGTTGGGAACCCTAAGTGTGGGTGACATGATGTTTTTGCTCTCTTTTTGGAATTACGTCACAAACAGTAAGCCTTGTTCAGAGGCCTCAGTGTTTGACTGTCGATTTGTCGAATTTATAAGTAGTACGTGTACTACTGAAAAGTGCATCGCGAAAGAAAACACGGTCCACCGGAAACTCAGTTTTTAGTCGCGGTGTCCCTTTCTTTTACGGCAAAAATACGTATAGCTCGTATTTCAACAACAATTTATAGCATCGAGAAAAGTGGACCACTGGAAACTGATTTTTAAGTATTGTTGCCCTTTTCACACCCGTTGCCATCTGTATGTCATAAAGTGTATTCACATTTAATGTATAAGGTCTTTCAATTTAAATGGAAAGTAATTCAGGAGGTGATTCAGTATCATTAATACATCACATTCCACTGCAAAGCACTTTTTTTTGCGCGATCTTTTTTTTCACTTCTCAGTACAAAGTGGTCCGATCAGCTGACTCAGTTTGTATGGACAAGTGAAGAAAAAGTTCGCGCAAAAAAAAGTACTTTGCAGTGGAATGTGATGTATTAACGATATTGAATCACCTCCTAAATTACTTTCAATTTAAATTGAAAGACCTTATATATTAAATGTGAATACACTTTATGACATACAGATGGCAACGGGTGTGAAAAGGGCAACAATACTTAAAAATCAGTTTCCAGTGGTCCACTTTTCTCGATGCTATTGTTGTTGAAATACGAGCTTTTTGTCGTTAAGACAAGGCTTGATTTTCCTTGCTAGTGACGGTCGCTTGCACCTTCCAGTTTTAAATATGCTGCAAAAGTGCTGCCACTATAGAAAAATAATTATTTCTTACTTAACAGAATATTATTTGGTAATCTGCGGTGTAAACTATATAAACGGCTGCTTTAAGGACAGTTTCGCAGCCGGATTGTGAAAAACCCGCCTTTTTCTAATTAATCAGAACAGAACACTGAAATTCAAAATCCACTCAATAGTTATTCAACAAAACCTTATTACCTATATGTTGTGTATGTTGCCATCGCAAAACTTCCATTGGTTTTTGTAAAATACAAACCGCTCTGCAAAAGTGATTCATGAGCTTTTCGAAAACGTTTTTACAGAAATTTATTGCACCACAGATATACAATCAATATTTTAGTAAGTTTCTTTTTTTGAAGTGGCAGTACTGTCACAACTATTACATAATAACATAACGCTTTAATTCCATGATCTTTCTACGTCATAACAGCTGAGCCAATATAAAAACATCTCGGGGGCTGTCAAACGAAGCGTATAAGTAAACCGCCTGATCAAATTATTCTATCAAATATCCTGTTAATTGTTTGTGTATCAAAATGTTGTAAAAACTCACCCCCACTTAACTAACTACCCAACTACCCTATCCTACTAGCTTGCTTGGTACTGGAACTGAACGTACTGAACATACTAAACACCCAAATAAATAAATAAATAAATAACAACTATTTGCATATGGCATTAAATGTAACCCCGTAAAACTTGCTACCCAGGGAAAAACATTCCAAACTGGTTTTATTTTGGCAGTGTGATCGTCTAGTTTTGGTGACCCTTCGTTGTGAACCGTAAACGTGTGTAACCCTAGTCCTTTTAATAAAAATGGGAATGGCCTAAACTATCACTTCCTATGCACTACACCTGAGGTACTTAAAAATAAGATTACAACGCTATAGTCTAAATCATTGGGACCTAAAATAAATACAGACACTATGTAAAGGTTAATCAGGTTCAATATGTAAGTAGTATGAAGAAATAAGAGACTGAAAACTTACAAGAATAGATGAAGTAAAGGCCGAAACAAAACCCTGCATAAATTTTCAATAATCTTCAAATGTACTTCAACTAGTATTTGTACATACTCAGATGAAATAATAGAAAACAAAGAAGAGGTATTACAGAAACCTTAATGCAATACTAAAAGTAAATTCACGATGTAAGATTTTATTGGAAAACCGACCAACTACAAATTGTTTTATTACAAGATTGAGTTATATCAGGGAAACTAAGGCCATACAAAGACCATAAGAAGTTAAAATGTTTTTTTTTTTTTTTTTATGGGGGGGGGAATAAAACCAGCCCACTCCCCGCTGGTTCAAGTGAGACCCGACTCCGGACAATGGTCTCTCCCGAAGAGGATTAAGAGAATGTACAATTAAGTACTGAATTATTGTGAGGTATAAAACCATCATATATTTCATTTTAAAGGGGCCAATCCTGTCAGTTCAATTACATCTTTCTAGGAAGAACCGACAAAAGAAACCTAGAAGAGTTTGCTGGAAGTTTGTTCTCAGCATAATATAGGTAGAGTTCAAAATAAAGAAACATGCCACTTTTAAGGCAAATTATGACTTCATTTAAGGGGTAGATCCTGTCCGTTCGATTACTCCGACTAAGAAGAAGGACAAGAAACTTAGCCGGGCTCATCCAGGGTATGTCTGAGTATCTCAGTAACCCAGGGTATAAATAGGTAGATGAGGAAATAGAAGGTTGAGTTTTCCATATAAGAAAAGAGTAAATGTAGTATGACAGTATGATATTGCAGCTAGAAATGCAACCTATAATGAAATTTACTTTTTCTTATTGTAAATATATGAGGAATCCATTTCAGCCTTCACCTCATTGACTTGGTTGTTTTCTATCAGGTTAAATTACTCTTCATTTTAAATAAGTACAAATAACTATTCAAACGTAAATAAATGTGTTAAGTGATAAATTGTGTGAGTAAACAATAAAACTTTTATATGCTGATCTATCATTTAAACCACACAATATTTCGGATGAAAATGGATAAACTTTATGAATTGTACATTTATTTGCTGAACTAACAAGTATGTCTTAAATTGTAAGACAACAAAATTAGTCGTATTGATTCCTGACCAGATCCTGGATGTTACCAGTGGAACAAGATCATACTTTATCTATTAATATTTCTATGAGTATCTGTTAAGCTGCCCTGTATTTCAGGTACCAGCTCAGCTGTTGAATGGATGTATGGTAAACTCTTTCTTTCACTGTTAAAGGTGATAACTATTAATAAATATACCAAAATGGATTCTAACTTCAGAGTCAGAGAATAATTTTCAACAAAAAGTATTAATAAAGATAGTCTTTGCCATATATTTGCTTTATAAAATTAACGACATAGGCAATTAATCTGACTTTAGATATGATGAGTATGATTCTCAATGTATCAGGACGTACCTGCAAAGAGTTACTTTCCCATTTTAAATGTTAAGTAATATAAATAACTACAAAGCATAGCGATATGCTACATGTTTGACCAAAGTCCATAATGTGGCTGTATAGGTACATAACACAACCAAAATTTTAGATTATTTCAGATTTCAGTGGTAATTGGACCTGTTATCACTGGTGTATAAATTTCAGTAAACTAGAAGTTGCCCTGAATTAAAACTTCAGTTGTCAATGGAATGTAAGAATAAAGACAAGCATTGATCCAGCTATTATGATTTCCATGCTTCCAGAGTCGGAATAATTTTCGACATTATTTAAGGCTGTTTTTCAACCATATTTGAATTATATTAAACAACAAACTAGGAGATGGATCTAAAATATGCCTGACGAATAGTAGTTTCTACCCCGAGTGGTGTATAGAAATCTACATAAGGGCTGAGTTGTCCCTAGCATAGATAAACCCATCGACCATAAATATACCTCTACTTTTTCAGGTATCCTCTACATCAATTTATAAATTAAAATTATTCCTTCTCCAGGTTACAAGAAACGTAGTTGTGTAATTAAATTCTTCCTTTCCAAAACTATTAAATCTCATTTTTAAATTTACTAAGGCTTTATTCATTTTTAAAATAAATTGCCTTTACTTGAATCTTTGAAATAGGTAGGTACATGATTTATATATCATAACCATTTACTTTAATCAAAGTTGGCCATGGGATTTTCCCCAACAACCACTCTATCAAGGAAAGCACTCTAGTTGGTTCTAACTAAGGAAATAAAATTATGTTTCAAATACTATTGACTCCAATTGACAATTCATTAAGTAGGTAAATTCAATAGATTTTACCAGCCTTTCACTGAATGAAAGACAACATCAAATAAAATGTTTCAACTGAAAAACTGTTCTAGTAAGTACAGGCTTGAAATAATTTCAATATTTCAGTTCATTAACCTGTAGTCAGGGATTATTATAAAACAAAGTCAAGTTCTCTTATTGTTAGTAAGTCGGATAAACTATAGATGAATACCACGACACATAAGGAAAGAAGAGTATAAAATTACTAGTACCTAAAACTTTTAAGTCACATAAAGAATATAAAGTTAGTGGTAAACCACTGGATAATTCAGGATATTAGGCACAGTATAAAGAAAATTATACTGTATATTCGGTAAGTAAATCACAATACCGAAAATTAAAAAAAATTAAAAACCAAACAAGTACAAAAACCATAAAGAATAAATTTCAATTTCATAATAAAATAACCTGTAGGAATTAAAGGTGAATATTAAGTAATGCATTTAAATAAATGCATCGCATGGAAGATTTTTAAAATAAAAGTAAAATAAAAATGTCGCACACAAAAATAAAAGAAATAAAACACACGTAAAATGAAAAATATCAAAGTAATTCATAAAGTGCATATAAAAAGATTAAAAATATAAAACACCAGAAGGAAAAGTAAATTTGTAAAATAAAAGGTCAATTCAAAACACCAAGCACGTAATAAAAAAAGATAAAGACAACAGAATAAGCACACAGAAAAATAAAAAAAAATCAAAACCGCCAAATAAATAAAAATATAAAACCCCAGAATAAAACACACACAAAATAAAATCGTAGAAAAATATCAGTAGAAGCACACAGGGAAAAAAAAATAAAAAATAAAATCAGATCCGTCAAATAAATTTAAAATAAAAAAAAATAAAACACCAGAATAAATCACGCACAAAGAAAATAAAAATCGTAGAAAAAAATATCAGTAGAAGCACACAGAAAAGAAAAAAAAAGAAAAAAATAAAATCAAACCCGTCAAATAAAATTAAAATAAAAAGAAATAAACCTCCAGATTAAAACACGCACAAAAAAAAAGAATAGATAAAAGCACACGAAAATTCTTAAAAAAATATTAAGATTCTGAATAAAACGAATAAAATTATAAAATAAAAATCGAATAAAATCCCGAGAAAAATAAAGGCACTAGAACAACCGAAATAAAACGAAAACCGCGATAATTAAATTAAAATATTAATAAAAAAAATTACAAGTCAAAAAAAAAATATTTAAATAAAATAAAATTCGAAAATTATTAAACAAGTCGCGACTCGCGGAGAAAATTAAAATCAAATTAAAACACAACCCGAAAAGAAATAAAACTGCAGAATAAAATATTGAACCGTCAAATAAATTTTAAAATTAAAATAATAAACGCGCACACAAAAAAAATTCAAATAAAAATCAAGGCTGAAAATAAAAAAATATTAAAACAAAAATAAAGCACAAGAAAATTTGAAGAAAGGAAAAAGAAAATTAAAATCGCTAAATAAAAATTAAAATAAAGAAATAAACATCAGAATAAATCCACACAAAAAAAAGGAAAAAAAAAATATCAAAGTAAATCTCAACAGCCACACAGGAAAATTTGAAAAATAAAAATTATCAAAATAATTCAAGAAACACGCACGGGAAAAAAAATTGAAGAGATACACGATAATTTTGGGAAAAAAAATATTAAAATTCTAAATAAAACGAAAAAAATTATAAAATAAAAATCGAATAAAATCCCGAGAAAAATAAAGGTACTAAAACAACCGAAATAAAACAAAAGCCGCGATAATTAAATTAAAATATTACAAAAAAAATATATTTAAATAAAATAAAATTCGAAAAATATTAAACAAGTCGCGACTCACGGAGAAAATTAAAATCAAATTAAAACACGACCCGAAAAGAAATAAAACTGCTGAATAAAATATTAAACCGCGGTAAATAAAAACCAAATAATTAAATTAAATTAAATCCTCAATAAATTAAAATAAAAGAAAATAAAACACCGTTTTAATTTTAAAAAATCACGCGAAATAAAAAAATATTGAAACACGCCAAACGATAGAAAATAAATTCAAATTAAATCAAAAGAAAATAAAAAGAATCCTGAAAATAAAAAAAAATAGGAACACAAAAAAAAACGGAACCCGGCACACTGGATATTTTAAAAGTGAACACAAAATAAAACATCACACAATAAAACATGACACACGAACAAGAAAATCACAAAAAAAAAATAAAATAATAAAGCATGCAACTTAGCTTTATTCTGCTACCCGGAACTCAGGAACAAAGCCTCGGATGAGACAAAAAAAATCCACGCGAAAATTTAAGTTTTCAGGCCAAACGATTTTGCCTATCACTCGCGAACTCTATTCAGGCCAAGCGGGTTTGCCTATCACTCGCGATCCCTAAGTCTCTGAGCTTCCACCAGCTATCACTAGAGAAAATCCTACCAGTCGTTTACCGACATCACTTCACTTGAGAACTTGGCTTCGAATCTAGCCTCCGCAAACGGCACACGCGTTACTTTTAGGGTTAAGCAGCGGTTCTGCAACCCTTTCTTCGCGACTAGGCAGCGGTTGCCTTACTTCCGGAGCCCTTTTCCAGGGAGGGCTTGTTGCTTGAGCTTGCTGACCGACGAAAACTGAATTTTTCAGGCCGTGCTTCTACTTTTATAACCAAATTTTGCTACCCCTTCCCTGCTAAAATCCCCACTTTCTTATTTTTTCTTCAATGGTTATTTCATAAAGTCCATTTTCTCAGAAATTTTCATTCATATCTTTTTTTTTTCTTAGCTGTTGATTCATGAAAATTATATCAACTACTGTCTTGTCTTTAGTCACAAATCAATGGTCCATTCACTAGGTTTGTCTTAATCATTCACTAAAACCATTTCTTTGTCCTCTACAGTGACTACGATTGGTTATCATTGGTCAATGACCTATACAGAGCCTATGATTGGTTGTTATTGGTTCATTCATTTGAACTTCTTCATCTATCGTCTAGATCTACAGCTACTTATCAATGATTATTCCATTTTAACTGTCGCTTAGTCATTCATGACAATGGTCAATGAAACTTAGTCAATGGTCTTTTATGCCACCTAGTGGAGTCACACAGTATCTCATTCATTGACAATGGTCAATGAAATTAGTGAATGGTCTTTTACGCCACCTAGCAGAATCAGATAGTACTTCTTAATATTAATCTCGCCTGTTTAGTCTAATTCAGTACCCATAAGTTCATGGCTTGTTTCACAGATGGCGTTGTCTTAACAACTCAACTGATGACGTCACGCATGCATCCCGTTACAGTCGCCCCGAAACACTTTACGCAACTTCCTCATAATTTTGGGTGGAGTAAATGTTTCCCAACAATCGCTAATAAATTATAATAATTTTCCCCAGAATGTGCTTGGTGTGCGTAGTGTGTTTTCTGGCCACTCCACTAATATGAACTACCAGCATCCAGATCCCACTTCAACAAGTCAATAAAAGATACCCATTACGGATATCAATAGAGTTCAAGGTAAACAAGACACTGAGTTGTGAGTTCAGTGCGCACTAGTTGCGATAAAATGACATTCTGATACCAATCCAATTTTTCGATTACACCAGACCTGCCATTTCTTTATTCCTATCTCACTAGAACCCAGTCTTGGACCTCCTGATAATAGATATCCCTTTATAAACCCCTTCCAAGCGGGATCCTTCTCCTAGCAGGACCTATCAATCTCATGGTACATGTAGAGTGTGCTTTAGGTATGGTACAAGCTTCTGTAGAGTAGGGACTTATCATGTACTTTTCTTTTGCAATTTATCCTAACTCCAATTTTCCATAATAAGTCAGACGTTAAGTGTTATGTTTTCTGGTTTAAACTACGATAATTTCAATCCTTATTAACACACCTGTTGTCCCCTTAAAGCCTCTTTATGACTTCACACCTAAAGGGAAATATTATATACTTTTACATATTAATACAAATAGATATTTGGGATTAATACTCTTCCACAAGCATACCCCCTTCCTTCACTCTGGCCCATCTTACATCCCACTTTAAGGTTCTTCCAGCATGTTCAACAAGGATTTTTCCTGAATAATTGGATTGATTTAAATTATTGGGTATTTCCACTGCACTCCGTCCTTTGTCTCAAAGAATATAATAACCTCAGTCAAACGCCTACTTTCTAATTTAAATGAATAATGTCTTTGGTTCCGGAATAATTCTGATAGCGAAAAGTTTTATTCCGCTGCTAATTTATATTTCAAAGTTTACAAATAGGAAGATGAATATATTAACACTTGACGAGTAGTAGTATTCTTACCCCATATGGTGTATAAGATGTCTACAAAAAGGGCTGATGTTGTCCCTTAGCATTTATAGACTCATCAACCTAAAAAGCACCTTAAATTTTAGGTCCTAAGTTAATAACATTTTTCAATTTAAGAATTATTCCTTCTCCATGACTTCTTGAAACTCATCCTATTTCTATCCAATTATATAAAATTTGAAATCCTTCCCCTTTTATCTATATCCTGGGTTAAATGATTTCAAAATTTCCAGTCTTCTTCTTGAGTTTATTAAGTCAACTACTTTTCACTACTTATAAGTGTCTCTGTTATAACTGTTATGTCAATATCACATTTAGAAAGAAATGTGCTCTCGAAATATTCCCTTTTCTTTGATTTAACTCTATTATAAATAAAAGGAAACAAAAGAAATATTCTGCCACAAAGGTAAAAAAATTAGATGTATACTGTCTACATACCTATGGATAATATTTTCCTGCTAAAGTTATAAGAATACACAAATTTTAATAAAAAGTCGACCCTAGCTCCAAAACAAACTTGTATCAATAACATGGGACCTTTTTCTATGAAACCACATACGGTGCGTTGGTGGTATTGTATGGATTAATGTAAATTATGTAGGTACTTACAAGTAACACCCCCATGAGTTTTACAGGGAACTCGCTCAAAGTTGATATCTGACGTCAGTCAACAACCTCGTCTGGGATTATCCAAGCTCGTGAGACTTAGTTTTAACTTGGATTCAGTCACGTTTACTCCATGAAGTCCCCATTAATCACAATGAGTGGCAGCGAACAACTATCTTCTGGAAAACTTGAAAAAAAAAACTCCACACAAATTTCTAAGTTGTACACAAACGCTTGTAAATAAATATGAACTTTTGACAGGTTGACCCCAGATAATAAATAATACCCGCCTTTCTCTCAATAAATCCCTAAGAAGACCTTCATAATTTCATACTCATCTGCTTCCAACAATTTTCCTTAAGAAGAATCCCCCACCAAAATGCAGCACCAAGCCACTTCCCAAATCCTTCAACTCATCAGTGGATACTAAATAAAATAAAAAAACTAAGCCCCATCCTCAACACCCCGCCATGAATAAGAACACTTTCTCACCATCTCTCAGAAAATTGACTAACTTCAGACAAAAAAAACAAGAAGAGGGTTTCCGCAAGGAGGGTGTCTATCTCCTGATAGATTAAGTAATAACAATCATTAATAGAATGTACATCTATTTACAAGTGTACTCGGATGATGGAATTATTATGATAGTAGGAAAAGACTTAAGCACGGTGAGATCTCGGATGAGCACCGCAATAAGAAAAGTGTTGGACTAGTGTGTGAAGATAAAGGACTTGGTCTAAATCCCAGTAAAACTAAATTAGTTCTCTTCACAAACAAGAGGAAGCCTAAAGAACTACAACCAATCAAATTGAACTGTATTTTAGAAGAAGTTAAAGAAATAAAGTACCTTGGAGTGATTTTCGACCACAAACTGAGATTTGACACTCATGTTAGATCACAACGCAGTAAAGTCATAAAAACACTCTTCCAATGTAGAAGGGCAGTGGGTAGTAAATGGGGTCAGACACCTAGCATAATGCACTGGATATACAAGGCCATCATTCTACCACGAGTGCTATATGGAGCAATTGTATGGCGGCCAAGAACAGACATACAATCCACAAGAAAAGAGCTAGACAAGGTGCAAAGATTGGCATGCCTCATGGTCACTGGAGCCCTAAGAACAACTTCAACCAGATCTCTGGAAGTGATAATAGGCCTAAATCCCGTGCACATTGAGATCAAAAAGAGAGCTACCGAGCAATGGTACAGAATGAAAATAAACAAAGAGTGGAAGGGCAACTTTATGAATAAAGGGCATGCCTCCATAGCAGATAAATCAGGCTGTAATTTCGAAATGCTTCTTGCCAATAACGACCTGATAAAGAAAGAAATATTATTCGATAAAAAATATCGCGTACATATAGGAACCAAAGGAGACTGGAAGTTACCGACAGACCGACCGAGCATTAATTGCTATACGGATGGCTCAAGGCAAGGTAGTACAGGACTAGCAGGAGCTGGTATCTTTATACCTGATAAAGATGAAGAAGGAGGAAGCGCATCCTACTCACTAGGTACCTTGGCTACCGTATTTCAGGCAGAAACATTTCCCATCATGGAATGCGCCAGTATGGTACTCTCAAGGTCAGACATAAACGAGAAAACAGTCATTATTTACTCAGGCAGCCAAGCAACACTTCTTGCGCTTAAATAATAATCACATTAAAGAAGTAGACCTCAAGTGCCTTGGGTACTCGGACATATTAAGATATATTAAGAGAATTGGAAGATTTGAGGGAATGCAACTGGGACAATAGGATACCAAAGCTCCAAGCAATGGGAATTGGATGGAATAGCTAAAACTGGAGAGCCGACCATCCGCCTGTGCCCAGCAGGCGTCCCACCTCTAAATCATCATCAACTTCAGACACAATTACTTACTTCATGTCTCCACACCTTAAACCGACGCCATTTCATTTCAAGCAATACATCAATGGTTAAACCATTCAATAACCAATATGTTACACAGAAGGAAAATTTATAAAATCCATTACATCCATACAAAAACATTACTCTCCCCCTCCTGGGTCATCCGAAGATGCAGCGATCACCGCAACAGCCATGCAGCAATGCGCTCTAACACGCACGCCAACCCATGCCACTTCTGTCGACACCTGTACAAAGACACGTCGAGTCGCCGATTTTTTTGGACGGATAGCCACCTTAACAGCAATAAAAGTGTAATCGGTTTTCCGTTCTGTACAGTAACCAACTGAAGAGAATTCCTTTACTTCTGGAAACACGCCTGTACCATTGGACTATTACCATTCTACACGAATCTTTATTTTTCTGGCAACATTTAAATATCTTAAGTAGCAGTAGATTTTATAAAGTGAAAGAAGAGAAAAGAAAAAAAAAACTTTTATCATACAATGCTGAAAAAATAAATAAATATTGAAATTCCCCGACGGACTATTTCCTTTTCTGTTAAGTCGTCGTTGGTCCTGAAGCTCCGGGATTGTGTCCACCGCCGCCAAGCCGCGAAGTTGAAGCATATACATGCGCCTCTTGTTTCCCTATTGTGTCCATATTTCTGAGGAACGTTGCCATCCCTTGAATTGAATCTACTTTTGTAGTCACCCAAACTTTCTGTACGTACTTGGGGTAATGCCTGATAAAGTCCTCTACTAATTATTTTTCTGGTATTTTATAACTTAGCATTTGAGCTGGCGTGGCGAGGCGTGGAAAATAATTTAACATAGACGAATTCTTTTGCCTGTCCTAGCAGCCCTGCACTATGTTGCGTCTTAGTTCACTCTGGTAATTTTTTTTTCCCAATAAGTCGCTAGGAGATCAACTTGAAAATCCTCCAATGTACTGGAGTACCTCTTCTTGCATATTCTAACCCAATCTCCGGCATCATCAGTTAAACATTCCAAGACTAAGTCTAGCTCCTTCCCCTCTCTGCAGGCTTTCTTTATATAGATCTCCAAATCTTCCAGAAATGTCACTGGTTGATCACTTGGCTTATTTCTGAACTAAGGTCTTTCCAAGTTTAAATTTCTCACATTGTACATAATATTTTTACATTACTCGGTGGTTGGAGTTCTCTTCTCTCTTCCGTTAGGGACTGCAGTGATTTCCTTTTCCCCTCCCGATGTCTCCTCTCTATTCACATGTTCGTACCCATTCACTCGTCAAATCATCACTAGTCGATGGACGTTCTTCTCTCTCTTCAGCAAATGACTTGGTGTCCTTAACCTCCTGGCTTAACTTGGATAACTTTACCGCCAACGCATTCACAGAATGGTTTAACATCTTAAATAGTGTGCCAACTCTTCCTCCTGTCGTCCCTCTAGTTTTGGTTCTTCGTAGTGTCAATCTGGGTCGTTCTTCACGTGGTAGCTCTATGTGATTTTCCATGGCAGCTTCGACTTGCATTTCTTCTACTGTCTCAGCCCTCTCCAAAATCTGACCTCCTCCTCGCTCTGTCCTCACATCTTCATTCACGGGTGGCTCTGTTCCTACGATTGTTTGTGGCCTAACTTGCTTCGTCGGCGGTCTTCCTCGTTTTTTTTTCTTGGCTCCATCTTCTATTTCTTTTAATTGGTTTTCTTATATATTAGTTATCTTTATTTTCTTTTTTCTTCTTCGTTCGTGGTTCAAATCACTCGCCTACAAAGTTATTTTAAAATTATCAATTTGAAGCCTCGAGCCCTTTAAAGAATGTTAATCTGTTACTTTAAATGCATAATAACTCTTTAAACGAACGTTCGACAGGGTAACAGATCAACACCCAAATTGAACTCGCTCGTTCCTAGCTTTTCCTAATAACCGTTATTATAGTAAATTTCAATCTATTACCCTACCTGTAAAGGCTTCCTAACCAAAGTACATCTAGATAAAAAAACTCTCAAATAAATAACGAGCTAAACTGGATTGTCTCGACTCAAGCTCCCTGAGAACCTAAGTTTATTTAGAGACATCATTTGATTAATACCGTGTAATATTTATTGTCAAAAATTTGTAAAATTTAGAATTCGATTATCCTGAAGTTTCTATCACTTATATGCTACTTTATACAAAGTTATACGAGTTAAAACTGGTATCATAAAAAATTTGTAGCTAAGCTAGCTTTGTCTGCTACTTTAATCTTTCCTTAACTATCTTTAATCAATACATAATATAATTAGCTGAAACTCATCCATTTGTTCTATTTGCTCCGTTCTTAAAACATTTTTAAACATTACACTGGTTATTTCTTACCCGTCTAAAACCCGCCCCCAATTTACTATATTTGAAATCCTCACCTAGCCCACTTGAACTAAAACTCTTCCAAATTGATCCTTGGGACAATCACAAGCTTACTACATAGTCACAAGCTTACTACAAATCATCACTTTCTTTCAACTACACTTACAACTCAGTCATTTACAAAAATGATTATGGTTTTGATTCATACTAGGACCTTCGATGCGGCTTCCCCCCACCCACGCCCCCTTTGACAACCCGTCTACCCTAAAATGTGCAAAAATTAACCGAAAGAAAATATTGATCCATAATTTAAACAGGAGTGCTGCGATCAAATATTATTTGTTCTATTTGTTTACGTAACCAACCCCCCCTCCAACGAAAGTCTACACGTTAAGGCTGTGCTGGTTTACTTGACCACCTCTTCCACCCTAGTGCTTTGACCGTGAAAATCACCATAGCTCCTATTGACAATCGATCTTTGACGTCTTCCAGATAGCGCCTATGACTGCATAATTGTTTGTGTGGCACACTCTATATCAAACGCCCCCAAAACACCCTCAAACTATCGTTCAACAACTACGAACCTATTTATTCCTGTAAGCAACAGCCCGCCTACGATCCGCTCATGCACGCTTCACTCCGAGTGGCAGATGTTCGTTTCGGAACGATAATTGTTCTCTATGGTCGTACCGAACCTCTGAATGCTCGATTTTGATGATAGTATTCCTAGTGGGTACCTAATATTATAATACTTAATAACTTATTTCCTCATCAGACCAATTGTTACTGCATCAACAACGATACACACCAAAAGTTTGCAAGTTCAAAGCCTTTCATCCTCTACTGTTCACAAGAATTACAAATTGGAGCATGATATATGACGAATGTAGATTATACAATAATTCTTCTCAGTTATTCTTTCCTCCACTAAAGTTAATATTGTAATCCTTCAACTAATTGTATCGTTGACTCCATACTACCATTTTGTCTGAATATGGACAATAACATATCTTTGAAATAATTTCCCATCCTTTATTTATCACTTTCACTTTCAAATCTACAATTTATCAGCTTAAGGCATTATTACCTGAAACCAACGTTTTACATAATGACATACCCCTTGACTAGGACGCATTATGAGTTTCAGTTAAGTCAGAAAACCTAAGTAAAAATTCTTTCATTGCTTGTGGTTATATACAATAAATAAATACTCCACCACGTCACGGACCCCCGAGGAGGTACGAGAGGCCCTACATGTGGGGAGCGCGAAACATGAACCACAGCCCACACCCGATTCTCACCGACGACTACCACGTCCCAACGTGATGGATGGTGAGCCCTAACGCCACACCTCATACATGCCTTCCACAGCACTCAGGCCTCCTCATGTTGCATTCCCTGACTACTCAGCAAGTTGAGTGAAACGCAAGAATAAATGCTATGCATGACACAGACTGAAATATTCACCGGCGCATACTTGACCGAGGATCGAACCCTGATCCATAAGCCAAAACGGGCCAGTGCTCCCCGTCGAACCATTGCCACAATGATGGA
This sequence comes from Ypsolopha sequella, assembly GCA_934047225.1. Lineage (NCBI taxonomy): Eukaryota > Metazoa > Arthropoda > Insecta > Lepidoptera > Ypsolophidae > Ypsolopha > Ypsolopha sequella. The sequence goes on along the minus strand of OW203984.1, from coordinate 22,792,471 downwards.
ATGAAACTATTTGGCCTACGATATGATCACACAGTAATAGTCTTTTCATAATAACATAATCATACTTGAACTCAGTAATAAAACATAATAATATTATATTAAACTTCCACACCACATTACACAAAAAAAATTATGACCAGCACAGTCACCTACAGTTCTAGCTTTTATTTCTTACGATTACCTACATACGAGTCTATAACATAATAAAACCTTATGTACTGAAGCTCACAACCCAAACCAATCTCTTGCCGCAATCAGTTTATGCTATACCATGAAATCACAACACAGAAACAACGGGGACCCTGTCATGCCGGCGGCCGTACTCACATTCTTCTCTCAGTTTTTACCACTTATATTTTAGCAGCCTCGCCCTTCTTGACAAAGGTAAGCAGACCTTAACCGGTTCTTAATAATCTCAACACCATAGATATTCAACTGTATTTGCTCTGGTCAAAACATGGGAATGTACCTACTCTAAACCCCTTTTAAAATAATATCGATTTTGCAAGTCCTTGTAAATATATTCAAAAGAAATCAATACAAAAAAAAACTTTCTTTATTTTATGCCTATTTTCATAGAACATGAACTTAGCCTATAATGTACAAGCAGGTACGCAATCATATTAATATTATTCATTGTATCAAGTTACAACATTATTTAATGTTACATGCATTGATCACGGAACAACTTTAACTTTCGTTTTAGCTTAGCTACCTTAATACGGAACACTGTCAGATTACTCGACCAAATTTAAATGAGCACGACAATAAGTTTCACTAACAACACTTTTGACAAACATTCACATTCAAATAGCGCCTTTTTCACATCAAATGGTACACTCACAAACTGGTCGTATACAAATATCTTGACATCGGCTAAATCAACGCGCGAAAACCAGCCACACCATGAAAACCTTACAAAAAGACACTTAAAAGTAGTATTTCAACTACTAAGTCTCATGACACTTCCTCAAAACTAATGAAATTCGTGGCCGGTTCTACACTCAACGATTCAGTCTACTGGGCAAGTTGAGTACGTGAACTTTCATTCTTCTGTTACCCATAATTTCATACAACATGATTCGTTTTTAAGCTGCTTTTACTTCAGTTATCACTTCAAGCTGCTCACTCTGAACACCCGCTCATATTCAAGATCCCTGACCCTAAATAACATACACTTAGTGTCAACTATCCTCACCTCAGATCTCATACCACTCGAATATACAACACAATGAGACTTTTTTCGCCTGGAATTGTCACTATATTTCCACCCTGGTATCCATGAGATAAATACGCCACCTAATCATCTCCAACATTCACTAATAAAGAGCATGCCTGTCTCAAGTCTCAACCATACTCAAAGAAAAGACTGTTCTGCCTAAATTATCCCTGATGCCATTGCGGAATAATTTCCATATTGAGGTTACGTCTATCCCTTTATCTTTGTTCATTCAGAATGTCCTAGAACTACTTCCATTCACGAGGATCAGCCATTTCATCCATACATCTTCAGTTTTACTGTTACGACTTTACTGTAACCAACCCTATTTGCTAGAGAACAAAATGGGTCAATCCGATCAGTAATCACCAAGGTATCAACTCGGAATAATTTAAATTTTCATAAAACTTTGAGTTGCGAAAGTAGGTATTTATTCAATTGAAACTAAAGTTTGGACCCCGTTCCTTTGGAATAAAACTAGTTTTTGTCCAAACATATAAGTATAAAGCTATTAACCTATCAGTACATTTCACTTTATCGTTCATGAATAAAGTTAAATGTGACCAAACCAAAATTTAGCATTTATTTTTTCCTAAGTCTTATGTGCAGCCACAAGACTGCCGCTTTTCTTTGATACCTAGTAAAACTCAACATAATACCCATTTAAGGTGCTAATATTGCAGCAATGAGGCTTGTAGTAACTCGATAACCCTTATTCAAGCAAAAAACACTGACTTCCACTCCATCCAACACTAACACACCTCCTCCATCCCTCTTACACTTGCCAATCCAGCCATAGAAGTCCAATATCTTCAAGAGGCAAGTGGAGTCCACTACCTATCAAGTGTGTACCTGCCACGAACTTGACACAGCCCTTTCACTCTTAACCTGACACCAACTCTACCTCAATTAATTTCCTAAGACGCCTGAGAAATAAAAAAAAACAACACTGTTTAAAATAATAAAATCAAATTTGACTGACGCCTTCATTACAATTTAATGAATACCTGTTTTATATACCTACAATTGACTACTGTGTAAAATTTATTTCTTTTCACTTTTCCAAACCCTACCTACACTAATAAGACGTCAAGAATCCTACACAAGGAGCGTGCCGCTTATACGCCCCTGGAGCCAAGAAGACCTCCCATTCTACCATCCCTCAAGAACGCGCCCCTCATCCCTTTGCATAAGAGCAAGAACGCGCCCCTTATTCCTTCGCATAAGAGCAAGAACGTGCCCCTCATCCCTTTGCATAAGAGCAAGAACGCGCCCCTTATTCCTTCGCATAAGAGCAAGAACGCGCCCCTTATCCCTTAGCATAAGAGCAAGAACGCGCCCCTTATCCCTTAGCATAAGAGCAAGAACGCGCCCCTTATCCCTTAGCATAAGAGCAAAAACGTGCCCCTTATCCCTTCTCATAAAAGCAAGAACGCGCCCCTTATTCCTTCGCATAAAAGAAAACCTATCCCTATGTAACCTAATGAATTTACTAAGAGTAAAAAAAACCGGTGTCATTCCCATTTTTACTTTCCTATTACTCAGGCAACAGTTGTAAAAACCAGTCTGGAATGTAAGTCCCCGCTTGAAACTATACCTCCTGAATATAAATCTCAATAAAATGTTACTCCCAACCGCTAAATTACAACATAGATCGTGGTCACGGCATAACCAGTTACGTAAAAACTCACCCCCACTTAACTAACTACCCAACTACCCTATCCTACTAGCTTGCTTGGTACTGGAACTGAACGTACTGAACATACTAAACACCCAAATAAATAAATAAATAAATAACAACTATTTGCATATGGCATTAAATGTAACCCCGTAAAACTTGCTACCCAGGGAAAAACATTCCAAACTGGTTTTATTTTGGCAGTGTGATCGTCTAGTTTTGGTGACCCTTCGTTGTGAACCGTAAACGTGTGTAACCCTAGTCCTTTTAATAAAAATGGGAATGGCCTAAACTATCACTTCCTATGCACTACACCTGAGGTACTTAAAAATAAGATTACAACGCTATAGTCTAAATCATTGGGACCTAAAATAAATACAGACACTATGTAAAGGTTAATCAGGTTCAATATGTAAGTAGTATGAAGAAATAAGAGACTGAAAACTTACAAGAATAGATGAAGTAAAGGCCGAAACAAAACCCTGCATAAATTTTCAATAATCTTCAAATGTACTTCAACTAGTATTTGTACATACTCAGATGAAATAATAGAAAACAAAGAAGAGGTATTACAGAAACCTTAATGCAATACTAAAAGTAAATTCACGATGTAAGATTTTATTGGAAAACCGACCAACTACAAATTGTTTTATTACAAGATTGAGTTATATCAGGGAAACTAAGGCCATACAAAGACCATAAGAAGTTAAAATGTTTTTTTTTTTTTTTTTATGGGGGGGGGAATAAAACCAGCCCACTCCCCGCTGGTTCAAGTGAGACCCGACTCCGGACAATGGTCTCTCCCGAAGAGGATTAAGAGAATGTACAATTAAGTACTGAATTATTGTGAGGTATAAAACCATCATATATTTCATTTTAAAGGGGCCAATCCTGTCAGTTCAATTACATCTTTCTAGGAAGAACCGACAAAAGAAACCTAGAAGAGTTTGCTGGAAGTTTGTTCTCAGCATAATATAGGTAGAGTTCAAAATAAAGAAACATGCCACTTTTAAGGCAAATTATGACTTCATTTAAGGGGTAGATCCTGTCCGTTCGATTACTCCGACTAAGAAGAAGGACAAGAAACTTAGCCGGGCTCATCCAGGGTATGTCTGAGTATCTCAGTAACCCAGGGTATAAATAGGTAGATGAGGAAATAGAAGGTTGAGTTTTCCATATAAGAAAAGAGTAAATGTAGTATGACAGTATGATATTGCAGCTAGAAATGCAACCTATAATGAAATTTACTTTTTCTTATTGTAAATATATGAGGAATCCATTTCAGCCTTCACCTCATTGACTTGGTTGTTTTCTATCAGGTTAAATTACTCTTCATTTTAAATAAGTACAAATAACTATTCAAACGTAAATAAATGTGTTAAGTGATAAATTGTGTGAGTAAACAATAAAACTTTTATATGCTGATCTATCATTTAAACCACACAATATTTCGGATGAAAATGGATAAACTTTATGAATTGTACATTTATTTGCTGAACTAACAAGTATGTCTTAAATTGTAAGACAACAAAATTAGTCGTATTGATTCCTGACCAGATCCTGGATGTTACCAGTGGAACAAGATCATACTTTATCTATTAATATTTCTATGAGTATCTGTTAAGCTGCCCTGTATTTCAGGTACCAGCTCAGCTGTTGAATGGATGTATGGTAAACTCTTTCTTTCACTGTTAAAGGTGATAACTATTAATAAATATACCAAAATGGATTCTAACTTCAGAGTCAGAGAATAATTTTCAACAAAAAGTATTAATAAAGATAGTCTTTGCCATATATTTGCTTTATAAAATTAACGACATAGGCAATTAATCTGACTTTAGATATGATGAGTATGATTCTCAATGTATCAGGACGTACCTGCAAAGAGTTACTTTCCCATTTTAAATGTTAAGTAATATAAATAACTACAAAGCATAGCGATATGCTACATGTTTGACCAAAGTCCATAATGTGGCTGTATAGGTACATAACACAACCAAAATTTTAGATTATTTCAGATTTCAGTGGTAATTGGACCTGTTATCACTGGTGTATAAATTTCAGTAAACTAGAAGTTGCCCTGAATTAAAACTTCAGTTGTCAATGGAATGTAAGAATAAAGACAAGCATTGATCCAGCTATTATGATTTCCATGCTTCCAGAGTCGGAATAATTTTCGACATTATTTAAGGCTGTTTTTCAACCATATTTGAATTATATTAAACAACAAACTAGGAGATGGATCTAAAATATGCCTGACGAATAGTAGTTTCTACCCCGAGTGGTGTATAGAAATCTACATAAGGGCTGAGTTGTCCCTAGCATAGATAAACCCATCGACCATAAATATACCTCTACTTTTTCAGGTATCCTCTACATCAATTTATAAATTAAAATTATTCCTTCTCCAGGTTACAAGAAACGTAGTTGTGTAATTAAATTCTTCCTTTCCAAAACTATTAAATCTCATTTTTAAATTTACTAAGGCTTTATTCATTTTTAAAATAAATTGCCTTTACTTGAATCTTTGAAATAGGTAGGTACATGATTTATATATCATAACCATTTACTTTAATCAAAGTTGGCCATGGGATTTTCCCCAACAACCACTCTATCAAGGAAAGCACTCTAGTTGGTTCTAACTAAGGAAATAAAATTATGTTTCAAATACTATTGACTCCAATTGACAATTCATTAAGTAGGTAAATTCAATAGATTTTACCAGCCTTTCACTGAATGAAAGACAACATCAAATAAAATGTTTCAACTGAAAAACTGTTCTAGTAAGTACAGGCTTGAAATAATTTCAATATTTCAGTTCATTAACCTGTAGTCAGGGATTATTATAAAACAAAGTCAAGTTCTCTTATTGTTAGTAAGTCGGATAAACTATAGATGAATACCACGACACATAAGGAAAGAAGAGTATAAAATTACTAGTACCTAAAACTTTTAAGTCACATAAAGAATATAAAGTTAGTGGTAAACCACTGGATAATTCAGGATATTAGGCACAGTATAAAGAAAATTATACTGTATATTCGGTAAGTAAATCACAATACCGAAAATTAAAAAAAATTAAAAACCAAACAAGTACAAAAACCATAAAGAATAAATTTCAATTTCATAATAAAATAACCTGTAGGAATTAAAGGTGAATATTAAGTAATGCATTTAAATAAATGCATCGCATGGAAGATTTTTAAAATAAAAGTAAAATAAAAATGTCGCACACAAAAATAAAAGAAATAAAACACACGTAAAATGAAAAATATCAAAGTAATTCATAAAGTGCATATAAAAAGATTAAAAATATAAAACACCAGAAGGAAAAGTAAATTTGTAAAATAAAAGGTCAATTCAAAACACCAAGCACGTAATAAAAAAAGATAAAGACAACAGAATAAGCACACAGAAAAATAAAAAAAAATCAAAACCGCCAAATAAATAAAAATATAAAACCCCAGAATAAAACACACACAAAATAAAATCGTAGAAAAATATCAGTAGAAGCACACAGGGAAAAAAAAATAAAAAATAAAATCAGATCCGTCAAATAAATTTAAAATAAAAAAAAATAAAACACCAGAATAAATCACGCACAAAGAAAATAAAAATCGTAGAAAAAAATATCAGTAGAAGCACACAGAAAAGAAAAAAAAAGAAAAAAATAAAATCAAACCCGTCAAATAAAATTAAAATAAAAAGAAATAAACCTCCAGATTAAAACACGCACAAAAAAAAAGAATAGATAAAAGCACACGAAAATTCTTAAAAAAATATTAAGATTCTGAATAAAACGAATAAAATTATAAAATAAAAATCGAATAAAATCCCGAGAAAAATAAAGGCACTAGAACAACCGAAATAAAACGAAAACCGCGATAATTAAATTAAAATATTAATAAAAAAAATTACAAGTCAAAAAAAAAATATTTAAATAAAATAAAATTCGAAAATTATTAAACAAGTCGCGACTCGCGGAGAAAATTAAAATCAAATTAAAACACAACCCGAAAAGAAATAAAACTGCAGAATAAAATATTGAACCGTCAAATAAATTTTAAAATTAAAATAATAAACGCGCACACAAAAAAAATTCAAATAAAAATCAAGGCTGAAAATAAAAAAATATTAAAACAAAAATAAAGCACAAGAAAATTTGAAGAAAGGAAAAAGAAAATTAAAATCGCTAAATAAAAATTAAAATAAAGAAATAAACATCAGAATAAATCCACACAAAAAAAAGGAAAAAAAAAATATCAAAGTAAATCTCAACAGCCACACAGGAAAATTTGAAAAATAAAAATTATCAAAATAATTCAAGAAACACGCACGGGAAAAAAAATTGAAGAGATAAAAGCACACGATAATTTTGGGAAAAAAAATATTAAAATTCTAAATAAAACGAAAAAAATTATAAAATAAAAATCGAATAAAATCCCGAGAAAAATAAAGGTACTAAAACAACCGAAATAAAACAAAAGCCGCGATAATTAAATTAAAATATTACAAAAAAAATATATTTAAATAAAATAAAATTCGAAAAATATTAAACAAGTCGCGACTCACGGAGAAAATTAAAATCAAATTAAAACACGACCCGAAAAGAAATAAAACTGCTGAATAAAATATTAAACCGCGGTAAATAAAAACCAAATAATTAAATTAAATTAAATCCTCAATAAATTAAAATAAAAGAAAATAAAACACCGTTTTAATTTTAAAAAATCACGCGAAATAAAAAAATATTGAAACACGCCAAACGATAGAAAATAAATTCAAATTAAATCAAAAGAAAATAAAAAGAATCCTGAAAATAAAAAAAAATAGGAACACAAAAAAAAACGGAACCCGGCACACTGGATATTTTAAAAGTGAACACAAAATAAAACATCACACAATAAAACATGACACACGAACAAGAAAATCACAAAAAAAAAATAAAATAATAAAGCATGCAACTTAGCTTTATTCTGCTACCCGGAACTCAGGAACAAAGCCTCGGATGAGACAAAAAAAAATCCACGCGAAAATTTAAGTTTTCAGGCCAAACGATTTTGCCTATCACTCGCGAACTCTATTCAGGCCAAGCGGGTTTGCCTATCACTCGCGATCCCTAAGTCTCTGAGCTTCCACCAGCTATCACTAGAGAAAATCCTACCAGTCGTTTACCGACATCACTTCACTTGAGAACTTGGCTTCGAATCTAGCCTCCGCAAACGGCACACGCGTTACTTTTAGGGTTAAGCAGCGGTTCTGCAACCCTTTCTTCGCGACTAGGCAGCGGTTGCCTTACTTCCGGAGCCCTTTTCCAGGGAGGGCTTGTTGCTTGAGCTTGCTGACCGACGAAAACTGAATTTTTCAGGCCGTGCTTCTACTTTTATAACCAAATTTTGCTACCCCTTCCCTGCTAAAATCCCCACTTTCTTATTTTTTCTTCAATGGTTATTTCATAAAGTCCATTTTCTCAGAAATTTTCATTCATATCTTTTTTTTTTCTTAGCTGTTGATTCATGAAAATTATATCAACTACTGTCTTGTCTTTAGTCACAAATCAATGGTCCATTCACTAGGTTTGTCTTAATCATTCACTAAAACCATTTCTTTGTCCTCTACAGTGACTACGATTGGTTATCATTGGTCAATGACCTATACAGAGCCTATGATTGGTTGTTATTGGTTCATTCATTTGAACTTCTTCATCTATCGTCTAGATCTACAGCTACTTATCAATGATTATTCCATTTTAACTGTCGCTTAGTCATTCATGACAATGGTCAATGAAACTTAGTCAATGGTCTTTTATGCCACCTAGTGGAGTCACACAGTATCTCATTCATTGACAATGGTCAATGAAATTAGTGAATGGTCTTTTACGCCACCTAGCAGAATCAGATAGTACTTCTTAATATTAATCTCGCCTGTTTAGTCTAATTCAGTACCCATAAGTTCATGGCTTGTTTCACAGATGGCGTTGTCTTAACAACTCAACTGATGACGTCACGCATGCATCCCGTTACAATGTATATTAGAATTTTTCCCCCAGGAATACAGGAGTTAGGTAATTGCGAAAATGTTGAAGCCCGCTTTCCACTGCGAAATGGTAATGAGTGGGAAATATAGGTAGTTGACCGGAACGGAGTAAAATAGTCTCGGCCTTCCAAGTTTGACAGAAAAGAGTTTCACAAAAAAGTGGTATTTGCCTTCCACTGCGAGCTGACTTCGCGGAAAGAGCTAGGCGGGAAATCAAATGGGTCAGATGGGCCAGTTGTTGGACTTCCATTACCAGCGAACTTTACGGAGTGAACTAAGCGGCAGGAGGACGTTGCGAAACCAAGCCGGAATTGCAGTTTTCTTGAAATGTTTCGTTATATGATGTCAAACGATTCTAGTGAAGATGAATATATAATAAGAATAACGATAAGTAAATGCTTGCTACTCTACAGTTAGAACAAAAACAAGATGAGAAATAATAAAAAAAAAATATTTTGGATGGGCAACCATATTTACAGTAAGATCTATCAAAGGCGGTTTACTACAAATGTTCTGTGACGAATATGTAGAAAATCAGCATAGGAGGCTTGCGGACTACGTTCAAAACTAGCGTGCGAGACCATGGCGCAGCGGACTATTTCAGTCAGCTCCGCTAACAGTGATAGCACTATACGAGTATGAAATGGACTAGTTCGAGTTAAGGTGGATGGCCCAAGGCAATCTTCATACAAACTTGTGGGAACCAATAACGACGACAGAAGTATTATTATTTAATTATGTTACCTTTTTCCACACGTTCCATCAACTTTACACCCGCGAATAATCAGTTTTTTTTACAAACAAACTTTTTTAGAATCTAAATTTGTTATTTAAAGCTTTTGTAATCCAATGTATGAAAGTTTAAAATTGCAAAATTAGACTGTTAAAACATTTTGTTTTTAAGAAAAACTGAATATTCGCGAGTGTAAAGTTGATGGAACGTGTGGAAAAAGGTAACATAATTAAATAATAATACTTCTGTCGTCGTTATTGGTTCTCACAAGTTTTTTTATAAAAACTACCTTGGACCATCCACCTTAACCGGAGTCCGTACGGAGGCCGTTGGAAACCCGCTCAACTCTTCGATCACTTTTGTAACTCTTTCTACTCGTTCACTCCGCTTCGCTCACTCGTTTACAGTGGAAGCAGTTCTATAAAGTTTACCGTTGCGAGTTATGTGGAGTCCGTACGGAGTCCGTTCCGCTCGCAGTGGAAGGCAGGCCTAAGGCATGGATAAAATGTGCTCATAAAGGAATTTTTATGAATTAAGCAGAGGCGTTACCGGAACGAAATGGTGTCACGATAAAAATCATCATTTTTAAGTAATTGCGACATAAGCTTTTCGGCACCCTCTGAGTACGGAAATCAAATTTTATTATTTGTTGTTTTACTTTAGACTTTTACAATCTAACAAAATTTGAAACTTATGTATATGTAGAGGTATAACCGTCTTTAAGGGGGGCTTATCCCAATTTTGTCTGTTTTCAAACTCATTTTAAAGCATCACATAGTTATTTTTAAAATCTGAAAAAAATATATGTTTCAGATACATCTTTTCTGCAGGTTTTTTTGTGGTTCAATTTGCGAGACGTTACACTTTGCTCGATCGAAAAAAAATCCGAAACTTTGTCGATTTTAAAGATTTTTTTCGTTTTATGTAACGTGTACTTAACCAAATTGTATGAAAATTGCAGATAATTAAAGGAAAACTATTGTACTAATAACTTTTGTGGTTACTTTTTTTTTAGTGAAAATCGTTTTTTTTTTCTTAATTTAAAAAGAAAAATTGATTCGCGACTACTCGGCGAGCGGCCGCCAGTTGCCCGCCAGCGGCTCTCGAGGCAAGACCTATGTCAGTTTTCTGAGCCCAGGGCTCCCCCTCACTCGTCTCGAAGCTCTGATAGAGTGTACTATTATTATTTAAATAATCGTGTAAATAGACATCAAACTATCAGTTGTGTGTACATGTAAATAAAAATCATTTAGTTGTATCTTGCTTGGATGTTTAAAAATAAAGATGGAAATAAGAAACTAGAAATATAAATAAGATAACTAGAAATAAGAAGAAAAAAACCTGCCAAGTGCGAGTCAGACTCGCGTACCTAGGATTCCGTATTGTGGATGATAAATTTAATTTACTATTTTTTTTCGTGAATTTCTCAACTGCTTTATTTTTCCTGTAATCTTTACGTAAACACTATTACCATGATTTTTTTCATAATGTTCGGTCTACCAGTTTTGGAGATAAAGATATACATTTTTTATATCAATGTATTTTTACAATCAGCTTTTTAATATCTATAATTTGATACCCATATTGTATTTTTAGGATAACATTTTTTAGTTTTGTTTTGGAAATATTTTGAATAATTTCAATCTTTTTTTTACATCGTGATATGTGGGCAAGTAAATGCTATTTTTGTGCCAAATTTCATGTCTTTATCTGTAAAGGTGCTAAAGTTATGAGGCTGTAACATACGGACGGACGGACAACGGAGTCTCACCATAAAGGTTCCTTTTGTACCTTTTAGGTACTACGGAACCATACAAATCATCAAATTTGAGAGTGCTGAAGATAAGAAAACAATTCTTTGAAACTGTAAAGAGATGTTTTATTGATCGTACAGAACAACCAACTTTTAAAATTACGCAAAAAATGTAAACAACTCATGAGTCCGAGTACAACTGTACAACAGTAAAATGTAACAGTACTTACTCTTGCAGTCAGACAGAATGTATAGATATATAATGTACATATTATGTAAATATATAATACATATATATATATATATAAAATAATGCGATTGTATCTACGTATTATTATTTTTTTGTAAGCGTAAGTATGAATCGTATCTGACTAAGTGATAAAATATTTTTTTTTAACTTCAGCTTATCAATTCTTCGTAGTGAGCAGGGCACCTTCGCATCGAGACAATGCATAGAGACAACAATTACGACAAAACTCGATAAAAACAGTAATTGGTATTACCAGGTACAAGGACAGCTTTACGTGACAGAACGGCGATTATGTCTCTTTGGCATTTGGGTAGGAGATAATGAACTTGTACATATTGAACGCATTACAAGAGATGATGATTTAAGTAACAAATTGCAAACCATTACAGTGTATAACCAATTCAGCAAGCAATGAAGAAATAATTACATAATAAGAAATACATGTCATTATTATATCTAGTATATTTTCAATAATCAACTAATCTTAATCTCTCGTCAAAGTCAATACATTCAGGACTACTTTTGTGAATTCTGCCATAGAAAAATTCATTATGTCAGTCATACGTGCCACATCATTTAAAATCTGTATAGCCCTGGCCAATTGTGAATATTTCTGTAAATTAGTGCGAGCGGTCGGCACAGTAAACTTTTTTTGCCTAATTTCTTTTCTTAGTCGGGGGTTTGGTACTGCCAGAGATAATGAAGCTAGTACATCCCTGTTAATTACTTTACCCCTTATGAGTTTGAAGAAGTATTTGGCCAGTGCAAGGTTTCTTCGAACTTCCAACCTATAGTATCCAACCATACCCAGCACAAATAGGGTTAGATACATAAGCGGATAAAACGGGTAGACACCATATTGTCGTAAGTAGAGGTATCTCATAAACTTGTTCTGGATTTTCTCCAACATGAGGCTATATTTAGCCTCATGTGGATTCCAGACCATTGATGCACCCTCTAACTTACTTCTCACTAGCGCATTGTAGAGTACTCTTACAGCTGTGGTGCCCCGAAATTCCTTTGTTTGGCGAATAATAAATCCCAGGCTACGAAATGCTTTTTTGCAGATTATATTAATATGGTCGTCAAACCTCAGATCTGACCCCACGTGAACTCCCAGGTCTCTTACTTTATCCACCTGAGCTATCCGGTCTTCATCAATAAGGTAGTGACGCTGTACAGGGTTCCTAGCTTTTGTACACGACATAATATTACATTTTGCATAATTGAAAATTCTTTTTACTCTGTAAACGAGTACTGTCCTCATAAATATAAAATAAGAAGCCGAGCGAAGCGAAAAAAAATGGGGTTTTTTCGAATCCATTTACTCCACTATAACGTCATCTACGTATTTCATTTTTAAGTAAATGTTTATTGAGTGTTTGATTAAAATTCTCACTGAAGGAAAACGCGATTGGATGAAATTTTCTTGATAGAATTTAATCCCGAAAGACCTCTAAATTGTTTTATTTTTTCCTGTAATTCTGAAATCCTAACTAATTTCATTGTCAAATTGCATTCCAAATGTGGATATTATGTATTTGTAAAGTCTCTATGAAAAACGTTTTGACAAAATTGCTTAGTACATTCTATATTAATAAAAAACCGACTTTTTTACTACTTTTCCACGAATCCGTCCCAATCGCACTGAGGGTTTTTTCGCATATGGAGTATCAGGGACGCTAAAACTATTACGTAGCGCCTTAAAATCAAATTGTCACTAAAATAGAAAATTGTTCGCCTGAGAATTATCAACTCAACTCAAATTTGTAATTTCAAGTCGCCGTTTACAACATTTTTACTCGCTCACAATCTTTCGCCCACTTAGTATTTTAGTACGCTATATTCAGTATTTTTGACACCTTATATTTGAATTAATATTCGCTCATTTCAATACTACGCCTATAATTTTAGTTTAAGTGCCGTCGAAACCTAAATTATTCCAAAGTAGTTTAGCTTCTATTTTTAATACTTATTAACTATTTTGTAATAAACAAAATTTAGTTTTGACAGCTCCTAGATTACAATGAAAGCCTTCAGAGTCAGCTTTGTTAGCTCATATGGTTACCAAGTGTATTAAATATTTTTAGCTGTACTTCCAAATGTTTTACAAGAGCGTGCTTAGATATTGCTCATATGATCCAATGTAATAAACTCCCCTATTTGTACTAACTCGGTTTTTTAGTAGGAATAGTTTATGTTGGTTCATTTATCGGAATCAATTCTTATTAGTACGAAGTACAGTTACTGGCCCCGAACCTATTTTAATGTACGGCGGTCGGTGGCGAGTCACGTGAGGTCACGATTCTAGCCGCTCAGTTGCATCGTAAATAAATACGTCGCGGTGAATTGGCGGGGGCTGAGGTAGCGATAAATACCTACAGGTCCCGGATAACCTGCCCTTAACACGTTGGTCGCCATGTCGGACAATGGTGACCCCCAGTGAATTCAGGCCGCGTTGGACAATGGTGACCGACAGGGCACATCTTACTTTGACCTACGCTTACACGCCGCCGGTCACTTTTACACTAGATTTGCGCATACTAATTATAGAGTATCAAAAATAATGTGTCACTCTAACTTTTATGAATATTTAGCATTTTAATTGTGAAAAATAAAAATATGTGAGTAAAAAAAACACAACTTATCTAAATCACTTGTTTATTTGAATAACATATAAATTTCCATTGTTTTCTTAAATGGGTATTAACTTTAGACGAAATAGTAGTTTATGCTACTAGGGCAAAAAGGAATAAATTACGAGGACGATTTAAAACACGATCGTAGCGAGTGTTTTAAACGTAACCGAGTAATTTATTGCTCTTACGCCCGTGTATCATACTACGTTTTTCAATGCATAGTGTGAGGAAATAAAATAAACATAATCTTGTGAACTTTATATTATGGTTGGCTCAAAAGGACTGTATCCAGAGCCGTTAAACAGTGGAAAAAAAGTACAACATTTATGGTACACAGGAAAGGCTGCAGGTTAGCCAACCAATGTAAATAAATAAAAAAAAAAATAATAAAGCCCTAGGGCAAAATAATCGACTTTCTGTTCGGTTTTGATGCATAAAAAGTGGGTCTTTACGAGCACTTGGATTAAAAAATAAAAACAATTGAGAGTGGGGGCGGGGCTTTGTGGTTGACCGACATGGTGACCCGCGTGGAGTAATTGAAATAATTATTCCGTTCAGGCCACGTCGGACGAATGTGTCCGTCAGTAGTATATAAGCATAATATACGAGGGGCATGCCAAAAGAAGTTAGATACTCTTTACTCCTTTGATTGACACTGGCAAGTTATACATCATCTTATAGGCTGGTTGTTTGTTGATATATCTGAAAATAGAACGCACATCATTTATTTTTTTTTTTATTTGGATGAGCATCATTTTTCCGAGAATCTGGCGGGAATTCGCTTGCAGCAATGGAGCTCAGTCGAAGTGATTGTCGCGCTATGATTTATTATGACTATAAAAAAGTTTTAAGCCTCAAGAATGTTTTGAAATTTTGGCTACTACTTTTGGTGAGTCTGGTTGCTCACGAACAACAGTATTTAATTGGTTTGCTGAATTTAAAAGAGGACGGGGGTGTCTCAAAGATGAAGCGAAAACAGGTCGGCTGCCAACCGCGGTCACAGAAGAAAACGTTCGTGCAGTCGAAAAACTTATTCGCGAAAACCAACGAATTATGTATGTAGAGCTGGAGCGAGAACAGGGAATTGGATCAGCAGCAATAAAAACCATAATTCACGACCACCTTTCTCTCCGTAAATGTTGTTTGAGATGGGTGCCGCACAAACTTACCGATGAGCAGAAAGACCGTCGGGTGGATTGGTGCCTATTCATGATAGATAAATTCGACGGTGGTGAGAAAAAAAATGTGTATGATATACTGACTGGTGATGAAACATGGCTTTATAACTATGATCCCGAAACAAAGTGACATTCGACTGTATGGTGCTTTGAAGATGAGCCAACTCCAACGAAATGTCGCCGTGCACGAAGCACACAGAAACAAATGGTCGCCTCGTTTTTCAGCAAAACGGATCATATTGCTACTGTAGTGCTAAAGAATCAAAGAACGATGAACTCCGAATGGTATGTGACAGTTTGTGCTCCAACAGTAACATCAGCTTGGTGTGACAAGCGACCGAAGTCAGGAATCCGACGCCTTCTCAGGCACCACGACAATGCGGCGTCGCACACATCTGCCAAAACACTTGACTTTTTCGACTCAAAAAATGCGTCAATCCTCCCTCACTCACCATATTCCCCTGACCTAGCACCTTGTGATTTTACCTGTTTCCAAAAATCAAAGAAAAAATATAGGGGAAGAAGTTTGAAAGCAAAGAAGATGCACTGGCTGCCTATATTTTCGAGATTTCTGAGGTGTCTAAAGAAGAGTGGTCATTGGTATTTTCCAATTAGTTCAGACGTATGGAAAAGTGTATACGTGCTCAGGGTGAATACTTCGAAAAGATCGATACTTGTAATAAAGAATAAATTTTATAATTTTTGAGTATCTAATTTCTTTTGGCATGCCCCTCGTACAAGCTAAAGCTATGTTATAATACCATATGCTTATATTTCACCATACCTCACTACAATATTTAAAAAAAAAATGGGTGTTAATTATTTGATTTTTTTCAAAATTCTCTTTGACATCCAACGTGTTAAGACTGTGCTAAAAAAAAGGTTAAAAAAATCTACTTTGTCGAGTTTTTTTGTATGGGGAGTATGGGGACCACCCCTTGGGCTTGAGTCTTTTTATTTTTTTTATTTGCCGTTGTAGAGGCCATAGTAACACATTTTCTGTGAAAATTTTAACTGGCTATCTATAACGATTGAAGCTGTAGACCCCTATGACAGACGGACTGACGGACAGCGGAGGCTTTAGGTAATAGGGCCTGGTTTGGCACCCTTTGGGTACGGAACCCTTAAAAACTAAGATTTATTATAACTATTATGGATATTATTTTTTATCTTATTTAATAATATGTTGTGTAGGTTATTGTACTGTACCCGTTTTATGTCTACTTATTTACCTATTATGTTTTTCTTATCCTATTTTGAAGAAATATCTGCTCAGAGAAAAGCCCGCCTTACATGTATATACATGTTTTTTACAATTGTAAAGATATTTGAATGAAATAAAAGGGCCTGCGAGGATTTCTGATTCTAGCAAATTCCCAAGTACTCGTAAATTAATTTTAAATTTGTTATTGATTTCTGAAACCCAAAACAATGAAGCTTTTTAAATAAGTCTATAATTTCTGTGAAAAAAATAAAAGGGCCTATTATTAGAATGTCTAGTTCTAGCGAATTTTCAAGTAATCGTAAATTATATAGTTATTTTTGTTAATGATTTTAGAAATCCCATTAGCCCATAATCGTCGTACCAAATAAAAAGGTCAGTGAGGATTTCTGGTTCTAGCGAATTCTCAAGAACTCGCACGTCGACAAAACTCGTATCACGTGTACTAGCTACGGTCTCTTTACGGACTTTTTGCTGAAGGGTCTTTTAATTATTATTCTCTGTAAAACTTTTCTTTGTTTGGGTTTTGTGTATTGTTCTGAAAGCGAGCCTTGCGCCGTGTAAGCTCTATAGGTTCCAAACAAGTAAAGTCTCGTTTTCATGTACTTCTTAACCTAACGGCTTTTTCCGTGTTTGAAAACCTTGCGCGATTTTTTTTTCTTTGATATCTTTTGTAGTAAGTATGTCCTGAAAAGAAAGTACAAAATCAGTTTACATCTATTTGTTAGATGTGATCATATTTGTTAAAATGCATAAATGATGCCAGCCAAACCCGATTTTAGGACTTACTATTTATTTTGCCTAGGGTATACTATACAGGGTTGTCAAGAAAAATAACCACGAAGGTTATCTTCTAACCTAAGACTGACTTGAGAAAATTCAGAAGATTTCAGAAGAAATACTTAGTTTTAGAACTTGGCTAGACAAAACTAGTTTTTGTTTTCCAGCGTTTGACTTGGATGCTCTGTTTGTCTTCAATATACCTAACAAGTCCTAAAATCGGATTGGCTAAGATGAAGCTGTGGAAGCCGTAAACTGGCGGTAGTACTCGTCCATACGAACAATTTTCACTACGGATGCTACCCTAGAACCGAAAAAAAAAACAGCTGTTCCATAGAATAGTATATTTCGTGACGAGTATAAAATGGCGGATTTTCTTACCCGAGGAATGAAGCTAGTTTCAACGTAAGCAGAAGGCGAACGTCGAAAGCTTACATTCCGAGGGTAAGAAAACCATTTTTACTCGTTGCGAACGATACTTTTTCTACTACCTTTATGAAAAAGTTCCATTTAATACTCGAAATTTGTTTTGAAAATCGAACTTTCCGGGCCCCGTTGCGGAATGATCAGTTCGAAATATCGTATTAAAATTTCATTTATTGCAAAATTAGGTTCTTTTTGACGTTAATTTAATGCTAAACTTGGTTCTTTTTGACGTCCTTAGTTTGTCTTCATGATGATCTCTTTCACCATTCTTGTATATGGGCGTGATAATGGAAACTTTTAGTGGGTCTGGAAATATCCCTGTTTTAAAACATAGATTCGCTAGGTGATTTAATATGGGTACAACTACAAATCTTGCCGTTTTTAAAACTCGTATTGGTATATTATCCCAACCAGGAGCACTATCAGTTTTAAGGTTCATTAAGATGTTGTCAACTTCGAGCCAATCAGACTCCAGCAGTACGAAAGAATTAGGCAGAGGCAAAAGATCATCGATAAAAGATACAGGGGGTTCATTGGTACTAACCGGGATTTTATTTGCAAGCTCCCTAGCAATGTTTGCAAAATGTTCGTTGACTAAGTTAGCTGCTGAAAGAGGGCTGGGCTTTAGACCGATTAAATCGTGATTTTGAGTCCCCCGTTTATTTAAATAGGTTATGTTCTTAATGTTTTTCCATAAAAATCGATTATTGTTTACCGATTTCGCAAGTATGTCTCTATCGTATTTTCTCTTTAGTTTCTTAATTTAATTGTTGCAATAGTGTCTATACCGACAAAATGTTATTTTCAGTACATCATTGGTTGGATCATTTTTATACTGTCTATGTAGTTTGTTACGGTTTTTCATGCAACGCAATATTCCTGAGGTGATCCACGGTTTTATAACACGTTTGCTTTTAGGTATCGTTTTGGTTATAGTATTTGCTTCAAGAGATAGGGTGATCTTATTTTATAAGGCTTTCTATCACAAAATCTGAAAAGTAAGTCTGATAAGCTAGATGAGTGCAAATGTTTGACTTTTGGTATGTTGTGTTTATTTTTTAATTCAGGTAAGGAAAGAAACGTTGTGAAATGGTCAGTTTATTTATTGGATATAATTATATATGTAAAAAAGTATATGTATATTTGCATGTAGTATTGCTTATTCATTAAATTTCTTTTTTTCTATTAAGATTTCTGTTTTTAAAATTGTGCACAATTATTTGCCCACCATTCTCACTACCTTTTCACCACATTAAATTTTTGCTCATGTGTATGTTATATTATTTAAGTTTTTTGTGCAATAAAGAATAAAGTTCTTCGGGCACAAAATATAGTGCCATCCGAGGCACGCAAATTGACGTGCATCGCGGAAATTGAACTCGACCTCTGAGGTTAGCAGGCGAGTGATTTACCACTCGGCTACAGAGGCGGTGAGTAAATTATTGTTTACTGAATCGTCCATAAACAATTAATTTGACATTTTCATCTAAGGCCTTGGGTTCCTTGTACAGGCAAGTTGGTCCGAAACCACACAATGGAAATGTTAAATATGGGATCGCGTGACTACGACAGTATGACGTCACTCGCAAACTTGGTGGAAACGTGGAACATATAGCACTGAGCCAGTAAGAGAGTGTGAGGCGCTTACAATAAATTATTTGAAACGACTGTCCTTGCTATATTTCCAATTTTAAAATATTTGGAAAAAGCGCTTTTCCAATACTTAGCTGTGATTCATCCAATCTTGGTGGTAATTATAATACGGAAGTGGCCTCTTCTATTTTTTGCCAATATTTGCGATTCGAGACCGTTTTGAAGAATAGCTTTCCTTAACGGTTTTTAGTTGAAATATTTTAAAATAAGCATGCATATCCTTTGTTAAATGAAAACGAAATTTGATGACGACGTAATTTACCACACATTTCTGTACGAAAAGAGATATTTCTTGAACGCATTCTAAAGTCTGACAAGGATCCGACTATTAGACGTAACACGATGACGTCACTTCCTGTAAATACTAAAATGCCTATAAAATATTATTATATGTGTTAATTAGTTGATATTATTTAGATACTGCTTCCAATACTGCAGACTGTGCTCGTTTCCTTGATTCAGGCTTCACGCTACACCCTCAGCATACTTGGGCACGCTTCTTGACAGAACAACTTTTTGCATATCTTTTACGTTGAGGTTGAGTGATTCCACAAATAGCACCCATCGCTGCGCAAGACCGTTAAACAACTCGGACGCCATGGCCTGTCGTGCCATCGCAGTGCCGGCCGTATCTTCCG
The DNA here is from genome assembly GCA_934047225.1 of Ypsolopha sequella. Taxonomy (NCBI): domain Eukaryota; kingdom Metazoa; phylum Arthropoda; class Insecta; order Lepidoptera; family Ypsolophidae; genus Ypsolopha; species Ypsolopha sequella. Next base: position 22,772,266 of record OW203984.1, on the reverse strand, counting down.
CCACGCTAGTATAAATTACATCATATGGAGGGCCTTTTCCACTGTCAACGTTGTTGCTATTTCAGAGCCGAAAGGACTTGCGCATGATGATGGCAAGAGGCCCGACGGGATGACGTTAATTCCGTGGTAGAACGGTCGTTCCCTGGTGTGGGATGTGACCTGCGTTGACACCTTGGCTGCGTCGGCTGGTTCGGCTGGTTCGGCGGCAGCGGAGACGGCTGAGCGCAACAAGCGTCGCAAATTTACAGCTCTCAGTGAAGGTTGTATGTTTGTGCCGTTTGGCGTGGAAACGTTTGGGCCATGGGGTCTAGAAGCGCGACGATTATTTCAACAAATTTCGTCGCGCTTGGTCGACGTGTCAGGTGACCCAAGAGCTGGAGCTTATTTTGGCCAATGCATTAGCATTAGCTAACATACAGCGCGGCAACGCGGCTAGCGTCTTGGGCACCCTGTCATGCAGCAGCGACAACCTCTGCAAGGTTTTTATTAATTTTAGCTTAAGATAGGTTAAATTTAATTTTTATAGTAGATTATTATTTATTTGGTTCATAGGTAATTTTAATTTAGAATATTAATTTTTGCGTTATTCTTTATGATACCTCAGTGAAGTTTAATAATATTGATCATAATGTCGAATACAATTAATATATGATAATTTCAAATTAAAAAAAAAGTAGTACATATGTAATACATACATAAATTAGCACATAAAAATTTAAAAACGGAATAATGGATAAATTTATGTGATCTGTCTGCTCGTGTATCACGTCAAAACTACTGAACGGATTTGGATTAATCCATGAATTAACAAAGGTATTTATACTTTTTATAAAAAATAAACATCAGTTCTTTGTTTCCACTAGATGACGCTACGTTTATCGACTACACGATATTTTGATAAGTAACAGTATGCAACTAATTAATTCACTTATTTTATCCTTTTATAGCGCACTTTTTGTTTTTTGAGCTCCAAGCGCCAAACTTGATATAATTAGTAACATAATAATGTCAATTTGTTTTTTTTATGAAACACACTTTTTCTTCATAAAAAAATAAAGCTATATGTACCACTAACTGTCAAGGGAAAATGTTAAACATGAAGTATGCAGTGATATATTCATCTACCACTAAGTTTGCTCGCTTCGTTCCGAAATACTTAAAATTGCATTGAATGGTAGGTATATTAAGTTACCACCGCACGCTATCTAGGTCTAGGTATGTTATCACGTAAATAAGGTTTAGTATTAGAACAAAACTTCATGAGATATCGACCTTATTGTGAGTGGTATATTATTATACCACTTTATACTAAGTGCTCGATAAAGGGTGAAATCTGTCTGGAGTTTTGAACCAATAACTTAGTACCTATTTTAAATGATAATTAAACAAATTAAAATTTTGTTTCCAAAATTATATAACTTTATACAAATATTTTGAATCTGTAAATTTAATTATTAAAATTGTTGCAAAAACAAAATCAAAATTTTATGTTGATTGTCTTGGGCCCTTATACCTGTAAAAAAAATCAATGTTTGTGTGATTGTCTGTACATTTATCCATCCTAATATTTATCCACCTATATATGCAATACATATATGATAAGGTAAAAACAGGGTAAAATAAGGAAAATATTTCATTATGTCTGATTTTGAAAATGTATGAAGATTCTAAATATTATTACAGTGCATTACAAACTAGAAAATATCAATCAGAAACAAATCCAAAGACAAGAATTTGAAAAAATTCACCGGGCCAGAAATCACAATGTATGAAGATTGTCAAACATGAAGCGTTTCCGATCAGATTTAATCTCCGAGTCTTCTTGAACAATCCGGCGTTTGTTTGTATGTATGAATGTTTGTTTGTATGTATGAATGTTTCTCCTTACTCGAGTATCGTTGATCGGAAGTTATGAAATTTGGTAGGCGAGTTAATTAGACAAAAATAATTTTTAAGTTCAAACATGAGCCAAATCGGTCAAGAGGTTGCCGATATATAGGGTTGTAAGAGGGGGTCCGCAATTTCAAAGTTCGGGGTGAACTACTAGTGTAAATAGAAAATATATTAATAAATAGGCAAAAATAAACATTATTAGATTTTATGATGTGTTCTCTGCCCCATTGAGACAAACGTAGTAAGATTGTAAAATACGGTTATTCACCTAACCAATGGATTGACCCTATAAAATGTAAATGGTTGGTCACGGGAATGTCTTCCTTTTAAATTTCTTTGATCACAATAAGAAGCAGGTGACTATGAAAGCAGCTGCAATACTCAAATTATGTTCATTTAGGTTAGCTAATAAATAGCTTTCTTCGTTATAATTTTAAAATTTGCAAAGGTAGCTACGGAAATACAAATGAATGATGTATTTAGCATTTATTCCCTTTGTATCGTGACGGTCAATCTATGTTTTAAGGCGCTACGGAAAAAAATGTCTCTTTTAGAACTTGCATATCTACTTCAGTAAATAATATATTATTTTCATAAAACAGTATATTATTTATGATATCTTTTTCTAGGGATCTGCTAAAACAAAAACGCGATTGGATAAATTCGGCTCGATACAAATATTTATTGAAATGAGGTCTTTTTCGACACCAATTCTCCTGGTTTGACAATTTGGAATGACATATAAACTGCAATTATATTTTATTAGATGTGTTTTAACAGTATCTAGAACTTAGTCAAACAAAATTTTGATAGCAACTTTAGTACATTTTATATTAATAAAAAAACAACTTTTTGCTACTTTTCCATGAATCCGTCCCTATCGCACTGAGGGTTTTTCGGATATGGGGTAACAGGGACGCTAAAACTTTTACATATCGCCTTAAACGACGGATAACCAGTGTTCGTTTTTAGGGGTCCATCAAAGAACTAAAATCCTTTAAACGAAGCTTCAGTTTCTGTCTGACTATTTGTCCATGTTAATAATGATCTGCTTGGACTTAAAATTGCTGACATTTTGGTGAAAGATTTTCGATTTCATACTTTTTACAATTTGACTGTTTCTACAAAATGATGACGGCAGATATAACGCGTCATGAGCTGAACTGCCAACAGATACTTGATGACTTGCGCCCAAACGTTCACATATCGGTTGTAAATGAACTGTAAATGGACATAAAATCTCATAATCTGTTAATCATACTGAACGTCCTTCTTAAAGTGAAAAAGTTTCCTTTATTGAAAGAGCGAGCGAAGTTCTCCGAGTCTGCTTGAACAATCGGCGTTTGTATGTATGTATGTATGTATATATGTCCGACGATAACTCGAGTATCGTTAATCAAAACATCATAAAACTTGGTAGGCGAATAAATGAGATAAAAATGATTTTTAAGTTCAAACATGAGCAAAATCGGTCAAGGGGTTGCCGAGATATGGGGTTAGTGGTCCGCAAGTTCACAGTTCGGAGCGAATTTGTACGGGCAGGTCCATTTCTTTTCTATTTGTGCGGTGATGTTTGTAACATTGTTGTGCGGTAAAATTGTTGAGTGTGATCAATCAAAGATTATACGTGGTTAAGATAAATGCAAGGACAAAAAGGACCATCTTTTCCTTAAATTTCTTATTAACGCAAATGGTTCACTCATATACTGAAACTAATATTTTCTTTGAATTAGCTTAGCGATTCTCTAGAATCTCCGTTTGATATAAAGAAAAGTAACTATTTGAAAGAAGAAAAAAATTTCCCGTCAAGAAAAACCATTTTCATATATGTAATAAAATAATTTTCTTAAACGAAAATTGTTTAAAATGGGTATTATCATTCTACTTGATTAGTTTTCATCATGTGCGACGTTTTGTCTATCATTATTATTGGTTGCTTACTTGGATCTACTTAATTACATGATTGCACCTAACTTGATTACATTACATTACATTACATTACATTACATGTACCACTAACTTGTTGCGCGTGATATGGGAGAGTCAGCTCCACCGAACGTCAGTCCAAACGAGAAACCACGTATGCAAGTTCCGTTTTTATTTATTTTTTATTAATTAACATTATATCATTGTAGAATAGAAACGCAGAATGAAAAGTAAATCTGGATGTGAGGAGCTCTAAACCAAGATTCGAACCCGGGACCTCTCGCTTACCGGGCGATTGCTCCACCAACTGAGTAGTTGGTAATTTTTTATTATTATTTTTGTTACAACTCGTCTATATGCCTATGTTATCTTACCCCTTCTTTCCGTCAGGAAAATGAAGCTGTCTATCCTTAACTCAGGCTAACAACCTACCTAGGATAGCAGCGCACAAACTCTTAATATATAGGTATGAGTTATATTTGTTAAACTAACTTTTAGTATTTAAGAAAATTGTATAAGTGTAAGTAAATATTTTTATTATTATTATAATATATATTTATCATATCTCGGAACTATGTAGTCCCGGACTTTTGGAAGGTGTGTGTGGGGCCGAAGCCAACACGTAGAGGCCCTTTAGACAATTCCCAAGTAGCATTCGGGGTTCTATATAAGATGTCTAGTCGTTCACATGTACTCCACAAGCTGTGTAAGTCAGCTGTATAAGAGCTGTATAGCTTGCTATAATGCTCTTATAGAACCAGTTTGGGCACAAATTAGACAGCCTTAAGTTCACTATGGCTGTACATTAGCAGTATAATAGCATTATAATAGCAGTTTAAGTAGTAACATGTGGACTTAAGGCTGACTTACGGCACTATATGGGACGCAGTGTGAACCATACAACATACATGAGTGTAATAAAGAGTAACAAGTGGCTAAATACACAGCCTCAAATTCACATGTGTCCTATTATTTCTTTATTTTATTATTAATTTCCTCATTGGTTTGGTTTTGTGTGTGCCATCAGAAACATTAACTCCGGCTGATCAAGGATAAAAATTTATGATAACACGCGGTATACTTAATAATGTTAATGCCATGGGAATGCAACTTTATCGTGAAATGTATACATATTTACAGCTAAAATATTCACGCGCCTCTGAAAAAACGCGATATTCATTTTAAAATATTTAAAACTGGCTGAGAGGAAATCTAGAATTTTCAGTTTTTGATATTATATTGGCATTATAATTATACTACAGTAATTAATTATAACATGAAACCAAAACTCAATCGCTCTATCTGCGTATTTTGTGATAAATCTGCATGATAATTTTGGAGATTTATTTGGTAAATATTTTAGGTTACGTAGAACAACATGGTGGAAATGAAAAACGGCTATGTGAACTGTTATAAGTCCAATTTAATGCGGTGAGCATTTAATAGGTTCACATGTGACCTTATGTACAGCTTTAAGATGTATTTCAGGTCAATTGTGTATCATCGTTTAATTCTTTCAATATACTGAAACTTTAGAGATCCACAATGATAATTATTGTCCGTTAAATCGCCTAGCCCATGTACTAAGACAAGTATGAGTACCTAAAGTACAAATTTTGTAACAAACTAACAAAATACGGCTATGTGAACTGTTATAAGTCCAATTTAATGCGGTGAGCATTTAATAGGTTCACATGTGAACTTATGTACAGCTTTAAGATGTATTTCAGGTCAATTGTGTATCATCGTTTAATTCTTTCAATATACTGAAACTTTAGAGATCCACAATAATAATTATTGTCCGTTAAATCGCCTAGCCCATGTACTAAGACAAGTATGAGTACCTAAAGTACAAATTTTGTAACAAACTAACAAAATACGGCTATGTGAACTGTTATAAGTCCAATTTAATGCGGTGAGCATTTAATAGGTTCACATGTGACCTTATGTACAGCTTTAAGATGTATTTCAGGTCAATTGTGTATCATCGTTTAATTCTTTCAATATACTGAAACTTTAGAGATCCACAATAATAATTATTGTCCGTTAAATCGCCTAGCCCATGTACTAAGACAAGTATGAGTACCTAAAGTACAAATTTTGTAACAAACTAACAAAATACGGCTATGTGAACTGTTATAAGTCCAATTTAATGCGGTGAGCATTTAATAGGTTCACATGTGAACTTATGTACAGCTTTAAGATGTATTTCAGGTCAATTGTGTATCATCGTTTAATTCTTTCAATATACTGAAACTTTAGAGATCCGCAATAATAATTATTGTCCGTTAAATCGCCTAGCCCATGTACTAAGACAAGTATGAGTACCTAAATTACAAATTTTGTAACAAACTAACAAAAATCACTTTTTGTTTTCGTGTGAGATACCAGTGGGATAAGTGTAATAGAATATCACATTCACATTCATGTTCAGCTTACAGCAAATAAGAGTAGTACTTGTGGACAAATAAACTGCTATTGATGTTAATGGACAACACATGTAGTCCTTTTAACAGCCTACAGTGCACATGTGAACCATTTAACCTCTTCTGAACAGATAGTAAAAAAAGGTTATTTTAATGATCACAAACAAGTCCTACTACAGCTACTAGCTGTATAACAGTCTAAAACAAGTAAACATAACAGCCTTTGGCTTTATAAATGACCACATGTGTTCTATTAAAATGCTAGCTCCATAACATCGTACAAGTAGGCCGTTAAACAGCGGTTGCCGTATCTCTACCCTCCTATAATGCTCTTAGTCAGACGGCTGACTAAAGGATAGTTGTTAGAGTATTATTACACCAACAATCGTATAAGAGTGTAACTCTACACTTCTATAAGTCCCTTAGACAGGTGTAGGTGTTATTAATCGCAATAATGCAGCTTCTACATCACGAGTGAACTGTAATAATGCTTCAAGTACACATGGGAACTAAATGTGTACTCTTAAATGGAGTAAAATGCTACTTGGGTTTAATCTAAATGTGATGTGACACCAACCGACGATTATCCTTGTACGCACTGTAGGAGTGCACCCAAAGACAACCCCCGGTCTGTGTAGCATTATTGTAAGGAATGAAAACGAAGAAAATCGGACTATTGTGTTGAGGTGCTAGTGGACTGGATATCTGGGAGTCTGGGACTATGGAAAGAACTATGGCGCCTGCCCGACCTATGTTAATAACACGGAATAATGGGCAGGCGGAGACTCGCCGACTCATATAAATAGGCCCCCAAATAGTCGCTCGCACAGAGAGACAAGGGGGCAACATTTGTTGAGCGGCTAAAAGGTGGAGAGGTGTCACTGGGCTTTAAACGACGATCACTTGCTCACTGAGGGTCCAGCATCACGTGCCCACTCGCCACTTGCGTTTCACATCCACCTTTCGAGCGTATAGCTCTTGCTACTCCACTCAGACTGGCCTCCCACGGTAAGCCAGAGGTGAGAGATCTGTCCCTCGACATTATTCACTCCAGCCGGCCAACAAAAGCAAGCCGAAGAAGAGGAACAGGACTTTCCCCCGGGAGCACGTTCGGGTCCGTGCGTGGGGTCGCTACTGCCCAACAGCTCGCCTCAAGCTGTTCTGTGCCATAGTGCCATTGCCCTGCAAGCCGTGTAAGTTTTGCACACGTTGCCCGCCTCTCAATTGGCCTGATGTTCGGCGCGGACGTAGGGATGGATTTTGAGAGGCTTAAATTATTATTATTACTTTTATAGGCCTTTTGGCTTTTACAACTTTGCCTTAACTGGAGGGGGACAGAGCATCATTTAAATATCTTTTAATCTTTTAATTTTTAAAGTTCATGAAAAGTTTTAATGTCTTTAAGTCTGGTTCTTTAGACGATTAGTGTCGCCAAATAAGCAGCTCGATGGTACGAATATCGACGGAAACGGAATTGAAATAACGTACATATCAGCATGCATTGCATAGTGGCTGTTACGTTGATAAGGGGAAATAAGAGAAAATAATACTTTTCCATGGACGTGATTGTTGGAATAAATAATCCTTTATTATGTTTATAACTATCAAGTTTATCTATTACTCAAAGCATAAATAAATTAAATCGACCAAGCCACAAAGGAACAGTAGCGAATTCAAGGCTCAAAACAACATTCTGTTGAATTTTTTTTATATAGCAGTTGTTGGATACGTTTTGTTAGAGTTGATAATTCATATAAATTTTTTTCAATATTTTTGGTTCGGCCAAAAACGAGGAGTAGGTTTTAGAAAGTACGCTTTGGCGATACCAAGCCCCCTAAAAAGTCTAGTTACAAGTTCTGCATTCATCCGACTGATATCGCGATGCAGGAATAACTACATTACTTTGATTTAAGTTAAAATTTTCTCAAATTAAGAGAAATGGATTCTTAGTCAAATAAGGTAATTGGTCAAAATAAAATTTTGTTAATTTAACACCCAAGAATTATTTAAGCATTCACTTGTCTTGTTTTAGGAAATTTTGTCTTGGTCAAAGAATTCCTTCGTTTTTAACTTTTAGAATTTGGTTTAACTTGGCGTGAAAACCTTCTTCTAGTATATAAAAAAATATTTGTTTTAAATCAAATAAACCATATATTTTTTTTACAACTACTTTTAACTCTTTGTTACAATAAAAATTAATTTGTTTTATTAACAGGTACATAAATTAACCTTAAATAACATTAATCTAAACTGAGTCATCTGCAAAAGAAAACATTCTACAAACTAAACGTAACTAAAACAGAAATATATTGTAAATAAAACTAATTATTCTTGGTAACTGTTCCACTGTTTGTTTATTAGACTAGCAAGCGGTTTGCGTCTTTGTTTACATTTGTGATGTGATTTTTTTAAACAAAGACGAAATATTCCGTCTTATGATTCGTACATCATAAAAGCCTGAAGATATTATTTTAACGAAACCGGTCGCTAAGCAAACAGTGGAACAGTTACCAAGAATTAGTTTTAATACTTTTATATTTTTACAATAAATGTTAACAATTTATTTTAAAATATTTTACGACAGTTAAATTAAGTAAAAATTATTTCATTCTACGACATGTAACGAGAAAGCCTGAATTTTTAATTGAAATTTCTTTTTTTCTGATTGTTCATTTATAACCGGTCTTCGAACAAAATATATAGGTAGGAGTTCTACCATACAAATTATTATATTCAACACCTTTCATAAGCGTCAAACGAAGGACATCCGCTTTTTTGTTGAAAAAGGTTCAAAACAAAAAGTTTTAGGGTCAATAACTATCCGGTGCGTTTGTGGGGTCGCAGGATCTAAAAATAAACAACTTATTGTCCATTGTTTATGGTTTTAAAGAATAAAATAACCTATTTAAATTATTATTTACTAAATACTCGCATCATATACATAATGCTCGAACCTAAATATTATTGTTACCAATAAATTTTTGATTAATTGATTTGACATTACTCCTTTCGTAATAAGAGTAGCCCTAAGGAACTTGAAACACTCCCGACATACATACATAAATAAATAAATAAATATACTAAAGCCTATATAATACCCTATATACACCCTATATATATATTACCCTATATACCCTACTCTCTCACTACTTACCTATCTACTATCTATTAACTATTACTATTAATACTGACCTAACATATCCCTACCTAACTAAAATTAACTAAGCCTAAATAAATCTGCCTGAGTCTGCCTAACTCCCCTAACAACTATATTCGAAAACAAAATCAGATAAATAAAATATATAAATTGATATGAAGAGTTCCAAGTTAGTGTAGGCCATGATGTGATCGTCTAGTCTTCGGTTAGGACCCGTAAGTTACGTTGTGTGTAGTAATCCTGGTCCTTTTAGCATGAATAGCGATGGACCAAGTCTACGTTAAAATATATGTTGAAACCAAAAATCAAAAGAAACTTTTAAGTAAATAGCAAACTAAAAATGTTAAGTGATAGATCTTTCAACCTAATAATATTGCCATGAACGCTTAATTTAGATACTCTGAAATGGAATCTTACAACCTACATAGCTTAACGTTTGGTGCTTAATAGAAATGATTTCAACAGATATATGGCCAAAGTGTGATCGTCAGATAAGAACCTTACGTCGCGCCTTAAGTAATAACCTAAATCTTTCACGTGCTAAGTAAATTGGACATAAAATAAATAAAACCGAATTCGTAGGTTTAGATAGTAAAATGTTCAGATAAGAAATTACACTGTTTGTCAGTTAAGCTAATATATGAAATTCATCAGTATTACAAATAATAAAAGGTGAATCAAATCTCTGTAGCAATTCTACGCCAGTCAGATTCTTAAGAGGCTATACAACTGTGAACTTACTATGTTAAACTAATGTCATGAATAAAATACATTATTGTTTTTTTTTTTTAATAACCACTACCAATAATTGGGGATGGATGAGATGAGGTATTTCTGAGTTTGAAATTTAATAATTTATTGATGATCAAAGCTGAATAATATTTTAACAGCTGACCTTTATGAATGTCGTAAAACCTTTTATTCATTAGATATTTCTATACGAAAAATAACTTATTTAGTCGGCAATCTTCAAGTAAGCCATAGGACAGTAAGTAAAATTCTTACATCTGTAATTATCTTTTCATAAAATAGAGATTCAAAGTAAGCCATATCAGCAACTTCTCAGAAGTACCTTCCCTTGGATGTGGAATACCCCCTTGACTTTTTTTAGTGTATACTTTTTTTTGAATTCTAAATTTAAGATTTATTTATTTAATTTTAAATTTACGCGCCTATGTTGGTTCCCTGACTACATGACTCTGGTAAAGAACCAACAAGAAATCCAGAGCGTCCCTAAACATAGAAATCACTCGTGTTGCACCATGTTCTATTCAATGATTCAGCCTCTTAACAAATCTGCTCAAGTATTGACTAGCTGTTTCAGATAAAATTATTTCCTTAGATATTGCTTGTAGTACTCAAGAAAACTAACAAGTAAAACTTAGGCTTTCATATTTCATATTCTATCTAGTCAAAATTGTAAAAACTTCTGTAATACAATCGTCTTTGTTTTATTTAAGACAAGTCAGATAAGTACCAATATCTACATTAGAATTTTATTCATTTTCTAAAAATCTCTCAAATAAACTTCGATATAAAAATGGTTTCCATGATTTCGGATCTAGAATAATATTTAAGGCTATGTCTGTGCCGGATATTATATTGACTAAAATAGCAACATGAACATTTTATTTGTTCACTTGTGCAAAAAAGAAGTAGGTACGTTTTATAATTTTGTATGGCATTTTTACCAAAAAGTAGCTTCTCACTATTTATCTGACCCGGATCCATAGTATGGCTAAGTAGATACTCAACTAGACCAAATTCTGGACTATTTCTGCTGAACCAAGGCTTGTACTACTTGTCTTAAAATTTATAAAAGCTAGAAGATGTCCTTTATTTTTAGAAACAAACTTCAGCAATTCAATTTATAAAAGCTTGAAGATGTCCTTTATTTTTAGAAACAAACTTCAGCAATAAAATTATGCGATTTACATACTTCCAGGATTCGGAATAATTTTCAACGTTATTAAGGCTATCTCTCGGCCATCTATGATTTTACTATGTGACGAACAAATAAATGAATCTACACACACCTGACGAAGTATAGACGCCTTAACCATTTCAGTATAAGGTTGACTATAGTAGTACTGCTTTGCTTGACTACAGAGGAGCTACATTCTAGTCTCCTGGCGAATATAAATTCATTTTTACTAATATACCTTTATTTTCAGGTAAAATAATTTAAAAATCGAAAACATTCCTTCTCCAAAAAGCTGCAAACTCGCAATAACCAAACCTTTTCCCAATATATTTATATAATTGAAATCTTTCCTATTTATAGGGAAATTTATGATTCCAAAATTATTTAAACTAAGCTATGTACATATGTACTGAAGCTTTATTTATTTTAAAATAAAATGCTTTATCTGAATCTATGAAATTCACAATTTCGATATCAAAATCACCAACTTTATTTAAGGCTGATCATGTGATTTTTCTCATTGAACACTTTATCATGGAAACCACTCTAAATGGATTAAAATATGAACTTGAAGTCTGCCCTAATTGATAAATGAGTAACTATGGACCCGAAACTATTCTTTCTAGTTGCAAATTCAATACTAGATAATTTCACTGGATGCAAGACTTTACCAAAATAAACCATTTTTATGAAAGGTTACTGCAAAATTGATCAAACAATTATTACAGAATTTGAAACACTTTCTTAGTAATATTATATGGAAATATCTCTGATTTTTATTGAGAGAATATTACTTCCAAATTATTCATTCTATTTGCAAACCCACATAAGATTTTACTCAGATTTTCACAACAAAAGCACTCACTTCAAACACGTCACCTACCCAACATAAAGGTCAAACTTAGTTTTCTAAAAGTAACACTTCACTTCACTTTCTGATCAATTCCAGATTCTGTCGGTCACAAACCTAAATAATAATCTAGAATTTTAATATTTCTAGTAACCTGACTGCTCAACCATTTTCCTACCTACATCTCTAACACAAAATGTTACAGGCAACAATATTGGAACCTTCTGGAGTTCTGTCCTACCCACTCAACTTCTCGCGCTTTCCCGCGTTCTTTTCTATCCCGTAAATAAATTACCACCCTACATCGAAGCATGATAATACTTACTTATTAGTAAGCATAACCTTGAAACTGAAAAATACCAATAATAGATTACCTACCTATGATTTTACCTGCCTATCATGTCCTAAAACAAATATCCCTAAGCTGTTGGGTGTGTGAATATTTCAAAACTAGAGGAAATTCCTCACATTTACATTTAATTGCGTATGTCAACAGACTCGGGGTGCAATGAGTTCTGGCCTATCCTAGCTAATATTTGATGAAGCGAGGTGAGTTAGTCCTCTAAATGTGCCTAAAAACCTATTACTCCCTAGCCTATCCCTAAATGGGTGCAATATGTACATATATAGATAACAAGGATACTTGTGGCCAAAGAACCTACAACCACAAGCGGATTGGAAGGAAAATAAGGTACCCTGCCAAGTGCAATGCAGGAGGAAAGATTTTCTCTCGTGTACAAGCCAGTCTCAGCAGGTACGATTAAGGCGCATCTTGCGGACCTCGCCCGAGAGAGGGAATCACTGAAATCGGAAAAACACTCCCGGCGATACCCTACATTATTTGTCCTATACAATTTCAAGGTAATTCCTCGCCATACCAGCTCGAGAAACACCCATGCTACCCACCCCAGCAACCCCAAACTAGCTACGGATCCTATATATTTAATTTACTGAAGGCTACGGTACGACTTTAATACTTTATCAACAAATCGCGATTCAAAAAGAAACTTGCCTCACAAATTCCCCTGGCCAGCCAAACCTCACGCCGAAGCGATCATCAGTTTCAAGCCTTCGCGACCAAAACATCCGGCAATACCTACATAAGGTAGCCCAGAATTCTTAGGAAATCATAAGACAAGCCCACTTTGAATATCTAATAAACTATTGATTATGCGCCCGTGACTCTAAATTTTGTACTTCAAAACCGAAAATTAAACATTTAGGCTAAACGAGTGCCTGCCGCTTTAAAAAAAATACCTTTGGCAAATACGTCTGCATTGCCCAAGAAGAATCTGCTAATTCTCCGCAAAAGCGCGCGCAATGGCCTTATAAAACCTTCTCTCCTACTCCTGTTCGACGCCCACGCAACCTTTCTAGATGTCTTTCTATTGGCTAGCCGTCGCCGCTCCAAATCGTACGATATTTCGTCACACTAACCATCTCACTGCCTTCCTACAACAAACTTGTTTTAACCAGTGTCGTGTAGTAGAACGGAACGTTAAGTACAGACTTCTACAAGTGATCTGTGACACTTGAACATAAGCTTATGTCAGTTGAGTACAGACGGCGATTACCCCACGCCGTACAATGTATTGAGTAACATATCTGTCTCGCTCTTCTTGGTCTGACAGTTGACACGAACGCATTGTTGTAAGAGATAAAATAATAAGAAATAACAAATATAATTGCTGTGGTTCCCCCAACCAGTGTTTTATTGGAGAACAATACATGGCGCAGTCGACGGTGTAACCTATTTATGGAGAACGGGGAAAATATTACAAAAATAGAAAATCCTGAGAAGTTGGAGATTGAGTGTGTCGAGATGGCAGGAGCAATTGAATATCGGATGCCTGAACCTCTTAATTTAGAGATTTTGGATAATCTCTATCCTCAGTGGCAGCGGTTTAAACAGGCATTTAAGATCTTTATATCCGCGGCTGGATTATCTCAAATATCGGAAATCAGAAAGGCGTCCATTTTGCTCAACTGTATCGGTCAGGCGGCTCAAGAGCTTTACATCAATATATTACAAGGCAATGAGGCGAACCCTAAATTGGACGATGTGGTAGCGGCGTTTGAGGGATACTTTCAGCCGAAGAGTAATGAGGTCATAAACACATACCTTTTTAACAAGAGATTACAAGAAGAAGATGAAAGTTTTGACAGCTTCTACACACAGATAAGAAAACTTGCTGCAAACTGCAAGTTCGACAGTCAACTGGATAGAATGTTGCGGGATCGTATTGTTGTTGGAATAAGGGACCAAAGAATGCAACAAAAACTGCTAGAGGTCAAGGAACTCACGTTGGAGCGAGCAGTAGACATCTGCAGATCATCTGAGATATCCAGAGAACATAGCAAGGTATTAGCCAAGCAGTCTGTACCAGCGGTGGATGCAGTTCAAGCATGGAGATCTCAACACATGTCACAGCAGAACAGGCAACGGGAGTTTAAAGCTAAGTATAACTCTAATAGTGACGCTAAGAAACCTTGGTCCAACAATGTATACCAGTGCAAAAAGTGTAATACTAGACATGGTCCCCGTAACTGTCCAGCTTTTGGAGAAATTTGTTCCAATTGTAATAAACCAAACCATTTCAAAGTGGGTTGTAAGAACAAGAGGGGTATTCACTGCATTAATGAACAGCAAAATCATGATAGTAGCAACGGGGAGGATTTGTGACTTATAAGAGTTTGTTACTCGCTTAATGATGAAAATAAAGATTGGTTAGAGGCCCTACAAATTGAAGGGAAATTAATGTATTTAAAATGTGACACGGGAGCACAAGTAAATGTTTTATCCTGGCATGATTTAAAAAAGATTGTCAATGATGATAAAAAAGCAGTTTTGTCTGAGACAACAATAATTTTAGAAGCATTTGGGGGAACACAAATAATACCGTTGGGGAAAAAATCTTTAACAATTTATCATAATGAAGAAATATTTAAGACTGAGTTCATAATAGTACAACAAAAGGTTCGACCAATTTTAGGTTTGAACTCTTTAATAGAATTAAAATTACTTAATAACAAAATAAACATGGTAAAATGTCACAATGATAAAAATTTAATTATTAATAAATATATCAAACTGTTTCAGGGTGTCGGTGAGTTTGAGGAGCCGTTGGAGCTTCGCACCCAGCCTGGAGCACAGCCTGTAGTGAGACCTCCACGGAGAGTGCCACATGCTATAAAGGCACGGTTAGCAGACAAGCTGGGGTTGTTAGTGGATCACCAAATCATTTCGAAGGTCGAACATCCTAAAAATTTTGTGAGTAATCTGGTAATAAGAGAAAAGAGGGATGGCTCATTAAGAATATGTTTAGACCCTAAAGACCTTAATAATGTCCTACTAAGAGAGTATCATTTAATACCAACTTTAGAAGAAATTATACCTAATCTATGTAATAAAACTATCTTCTCGGTGCTTGATTTGTCGGAAGGATTTTATAATATCAAACTTACAGAGAAATCAAGTGAACTTTGTACGTTCAATAGTCCCTTTGGATGTTATAAATTCAATCGACTACCCTTTGGTCTATCTGTAGCACCAGAAATTTTCCAAAAATACAACGAAAAAGCCTTTGGGGACATACCAGGCGTAATTATTTATTGCGACGATTTATTGATTTGTGCAGATAACGAGGAAGAACATGATGCAATATTAGCAAAGGTTTTTGAAAGGGCGAAAATTTATAATGTTAAATTTAATCAAAGAAAGTTTCAGTACAAACTAACAGAAGTAAAATACTTTGGGCATATATTCTCGAAGAAAGGCATGAGAATCGACCCGGATAGAATTAAGGCGATTGCAAGTATAAAAAGCCCAACTAAATTAAAAGAGTTACAAATTTTTCTCGGCATGATCAACTATTTGCGTAGATTTGTACCGCAATTGAGTAATATTGCATCACCGTTACAGTTACTGTTAAAAAAATCTGTAGAATGGCTGTGGACTGATGTGCATGAAGCTGCATTTAATAAGCTGAAGGAAAAAATCTGTCAAGCACCAGTTCTGCAAAATTTTGATCCAAAATTGCCTATTGTAATACAGTGTGATGCGTCCAAAGATGGTTTGGGTTGTTGTTTACTACAGAATGATAAACCTGTTTGTTTTGCTTCGAGAAGTTTAACATCGGCAGAGTGTAATTTTTCTCAGATTGAAAAAGAACTTCTCAGTGTTGTTTGGTCTACTAGAAAATTTCACTATTATATTTATGGCCAGAAATGTACGGTATTGAATGACCACAAGCCACTAGAGTCTTTGCTTAATAAAACAATTCATGAAGTACCATCACCAAGACTTCAGCGATTAAAATTAAAGTTGTTAAGATATAATATTGAATTTAAGTATTTAAAGGGTAAATTAATGCATATTGCAGATCTTTTGTCTCGGGCGTACATTCAATGTAATGATACGGATGACTCTTACATGCATGAAGTTATTCATTGTGTAGGTCTTGCTAATTATTTACAGTGCACAAACGAGAAAAAACAAGAATTAGTATCAGAAACGGGTCAAGATACTGAGTTGTCAAAATTATTAGAGTATACTAAATTTGGTTGGCCGAAACAAATTAAACAAGTTCCTGATAACGTAAAATTCTATTTTAAATTGAGATCTGACATAACAATTGATGAAAACTTGTTATTTTTAAATCATAGATTAATAATACCTATGTCACTAAGATTAGATATTATTAGGAAATTACATGAGGGACATTTGGGCATGACCAAAATGAAACAACTGGCCAGAAAATTGTATTATTGGCCAAAAATAGATGAACATTTGGAGCAACATGTCAGAAAATGCTTTGTTTGTCAAATGTTTCAGAACAATAATGTAAAAGAACCACTAATGTCTCACCGAATTCCGTCTTTGCCTTTTTCAAAAGTAGGTGTTGACATTATGGAACTAAAAAACAAAAATTATGTAGTGATCTATGATTATTTTTCTAAATGGCTTGATATAAAATTAGTTAATAACAAAAGTGCCAAGTGTATAATTAATGCCCTAACAGAAGTTTTTTGCACTTTCGGAATACCGAAAGAAATTGTGGCGGATCATGTACCCTTTGATTCGAGAGAATGTAAAAGTTTTGCTGCAGAATGGGGATTTAAATTCACATTTTCGAGTCCTAGATACCCGCAATCAAATGGAATGGCTGAACGAGCCGTTCAAATAGCTAAAAAGATTATGAAAAAATGTTATGAAGATAATTCAGATTATAGATTAGCATTACTTCAATACAGAACATCTCCAGTTTGTGGTACAAATTATTCTCCAGCAGAACTTCTAATGAATAGAAATTTAAAAACTAAGATACCTGTTTCATATAGTTATTTAAAACCAAAGTTGAATGTAAATGCAGAAATTGAGTTTAATAAGATTACATCTAGAAATATCAAAAACTATAATTGTAACACTAGAGCTAAGAAACCTTTTTCTGTTGGTCAAAATATATGGTTTAAGAAAGATAGTAACATAAACAAATGGCTACCAGGTTATATTGTAAAAGAAAATGGGTTTAGGTCGTATGACCTGTGTGACAACAATGGTGTCACTTATACTAGAACTTCTTACCATCTTCGAACGAAATGATTTGGTGGTTTACATATATTGCTCAGCAGGAGGCTGGGTGCTTTGCTGGAACGGATATTTTTTTTTTAAAGACTAAGAGTTTTGTAATATTTGACATATTGTCAATGTCAGAATTAGTCTTATTACAATATAAGTTTTGTTAAGTTCATAGAGAAATAAATTAAGGAGCTTTATCATGTAAAACAAATTTAATTATAGTAGTAACGTATTTGCTTATATAAACATGTGGGTAATCTGGTTATTATTAAAAGGGGGAAGAAAATGTATAAGCCTGTACTTGGGTTCAGCGGATAACTTAATATCACATTGTTATTTTTTGTTTGAAAAGGGAAAGATGTCGTGTAGTAGAACGGAACGTTAAGTACAGACTTCTACAAGTGATCTGTGACACTTGAACATAAGCTTATGTCAGTTGAGTACAGACGGCGATTACCCCACGCCGTACAATGTATTGAGTAACATATCTGTCTCGCTCTTCTTGGTCTGACAGTTGACACGAACGCATTGTTGTAAGAGATAAAATAATAAGAAATAACAAATATAATTGCTGTGGTTCCCCCAACCAGTGTTTTATTGGAGAACAATACACTTCTATCATCAATTGCTGAATATATTTTAGCCTCTTTCCCCCTTAACCCAAGGTTCAATTTTAGTTACAATTTGTTTTCGCGCCTACAAATCCGATTTCTCCACCGCGGTTTGAATACGCCACGTGTAGTTCTGATAATTTTTGAATCTTTCAAGAACATTCGAATTCCAGCCGCCATATTGTTTGCTACACAACAATACTATGCTTTTTAATATCTTAATGAAATAATTAGCAGCATGAACATTTTGTCACAATGATGTTTAGAGTTACAAGGGAAGGTGAAACCCTTAATGGTTCAATCATTCAATATTTCCTTTACTTTAAGTTGATTATTCATCTAAGCACATGAGTTTTGGTGGACCCTTCGACCTGTGGTTGGTTCCGTCTCAGTTTGGAATGTTGCCAATTTACCGAAACTTCTAAGTATTGAGGTTCATACATCATCTGTATGTTTATTATGAATAAGTACATAATAATTGTCCATTTTAGTGATACCCAATGACAACATACCATGTGGAATGTTACATTCGCCCCCGAAATATTTACGCAGGCTTCTATCTATCTAACCGGAGTAAATCTTTCCCCCAAAAAGAAAAAATAATTATCACTAACATGGACCCAGCTTAATCTTTCCAAACGAATTATCATAATTTTTACCAGAATATGCTTGTTGTATGTATGTCTTATGACCAATCCTTTAACATGAATCACTAGTATCCAGATTCCCCTACAATAGATTAATAATGGATATATTTTACTTCGATCGATAGAGGTCTGGCAGAGACGAGGGTGCTGAAGTTGTGAATTTCAACATATCCTGTGATACTAATATGGCCTTCCAATGCAATTCAACTTTTCAATTATACTAGATTTGCCATCGCTTATCCCAAATCTCACCAGATCTAACTATCAATGGACCTCCTCATAATAAATATCCCTTTATGTACCCATCCCAGGTGGAAACTTTCCTCTAAAAACCCTTGAAAATCTCATGGCACATGTATAGTGTAGGTTTTAAGGATAGCTTTTAGCTTCTTGTGTAGTATGGACTTATCATGTACTTTTTCTTTATATTTTAACCTAACTCCAATTTTCCATAATAAGTCATTTGTTAAATGTAGTGTTTCTGGTTCTAACCATGATAATTTAATCCTTATCGACATATCTGTTACCCCCCTTAAAGCCTCTTTATAACTTCATACTTAAGGGAAATAGTATATATTTACATATTCGTACAGATAGGTATTGGGATACAATTTTCTTTCCAAGCATTCTTCCTTTTCTCATTCTAGTTAGTCTTACATCCCACTTTAAGGAGTCACCAGCACATCTGATTAGGATTCTTTAAATTTCCGGGTTTAAATTATAATATTAAGTCATTGAGTATGAAATTGCTTGTTAAACAAACAACTTCATCATAATTTATTGCTTTATTGTTTTGAAGATAAAGTTGTCCATGCTAGTAATTTCCGCGGATTCATTTCCTTATCTAACTGCGATAATTAAAGTTGTAAGGAAAAGTTAAAATCTGAGAAGATAAAAATTTAGTAAGTCAGTTTTTATGCTTACTCAGATGCGGAATAACTTCTGAAGGTCTTATGCCTATCTTATAGAAAAGAAAAAAAAAAAGAGATATTTTACTTGTTTGCAAAATAACAAAAATGAACGATGATTCCATCCACTCCTGACGATGTGTAAAGTCCTGATCTGCATAGTACAGGAACATATACACTTAGCACGGCATTGCTTGGCTAATGGGGTGGAGTTTCCCCGGAATGAATGAAGGCATCTTTCCATTCAGATAAATTTATTTAAAATTAGCTATTATTCCTTCTCCAAAAATAAGACATGAAAACCGGACTATATTATAAAAAAATCACACTATTTTTAAATTTGTAAATCCAAAATAATACCGTAACCCCCCATCCATGATTCTACCTATATTCAAACTGAGTGAATTATCCCTTCAGTCCAACCGACAAACCAACTACGCCTATTACAGTATACATAAGAACAGACAAGCTAACTCCATGATTGGTATTACTACTAAAATTTAAGGAATATCTGTACGTACTTCATGTACCTACTATATGACCCTCCCATCACTACATCAAAAATAAAAATTTCCCATCATATGTAGATTTAAAAAATATATATTCATTGACACAAGGACATAGTATTGGCTTTATATCTTCCACAGTATGAGGAACCTTGATAAAACCCTTAATCTTGTTTTATGACAAAGTTACCTAGCATTATTGAGATAGCTACTATTGCCCAATGTAATAAAAACCATAATAAGAACCATTCCTTTCTCATTATGCAGAAAAAAAAATTAAAATCCTAGTATAATATTCAATTATATACCCAATATAAGTCGAAGACTCCACCAACAAGAGCACAACTCTTAAATAAAATTGAGCGATCTTATGAGTATGCATATAAAAGGTATGAACCTAGACAGATGACAAAGATTTATCTTGATATTTGAATTTAATTGACAAAATCTTTGTTTTACATCCTGTTTATAGAAATTTCTTTCATTAAAAAGAAGAGATACTCTACGGATCAAGCACAATTACCATCTCTAACCAATGTCACGATTTGCATATTGACAACAATTGAAAGACTTGACCCCAGACAAGGAACAATGCAAGACACCTCACCGACAAGAGCTAAGCTCTTAAATAATTGATGAAGTGAAATTAAAATAATAAGAAAAGAAAATTATGAGCTACGTGCGTTTGGGTGAATTTAAAATGACTATACCGAAAGTGGACTATTGATCAAGTTAATTTAAGGCGAAAATAGTTGGCCGACCTTACTAACTTTTTGTTTTCCTCAACGTATTTTAACTAAAATATGTTGTGTAAATCCTCTTAGTAGAGTAGACTCACCCCCCTATTAAGATCATCCAAGTATTCTATTACTATGAACCCAGATTTGATTCTGTTTTGATTTCTGTTCCTATGAAATTCATGAAAACCTAACTAATGGAAGTATACTGTGTATTTAAATCCAAAGCACATATATACATACAATACCTAAGTACTAAATAAGTATTTGTAAACAAAACCTTTGACATGACAAGTAACTTATATTTTCTTTGATCTTTAAATCCTAACTAGTGATACCTGCTTCTATACACGTAATTCCATGAATTGTCATAATATTGTTCTCTTTCGCACAGTTTTATTACATAGTATTTGTACTTTTCAATAAATTTCAGATTTGACAACTCGCGATTAACTAAATTGAAATAGATTCTAATCCTAGAATATTTCATTTGTCCTACACTCTTGTATCAAATAACCCACAAGCTTACAACTCACGGTTTATTTAAAATCAAAATTAATGAACGAAATTGTAAACATTTAGCGCGAAACAACCTATTTCATCGATGTAATCAAAATGACTTCACAGTATTTTTGGTAAAATGACGTGAATAACAAAATTGGTCATACATCGCTCTCCTCAAAAGCTGGCAAAATTTACACTCTTCTACGTGATTTTTCATGATTGTTCTCCTTGTAACACCCCATCGATGTCAGCTTTACATGTCATAAAGGCTAAAATTACTGATTCGACTGAATGCTCTTTACTAGTATTGGATAAACATCGATAATTAATCAATTATTCGATATTATATTCACTTTCGCACAATCTGTTTGTCCAGTAAAACAATCGATAATCTGCACGTCCCTCAGTATTGATTTTGAAACAAGTATTTAATTTTTATAGTATGTGGTCATATTTAATTATTTTGTGCCAGAATAAAGTTCTCCTCACAAAATAAGTCATTAAAACATTTTCATACTTAGTCATTGACATTAAGTACTTTGACTTTGCATAGTGGTTCTATTATTTACTTACTTGTTTAGTTATTAGTAATTACAAAAGAAGTTCAACTACGAAAACCCAGGTTTAATTTAAGATAAGTATCTAAAAAACTATTGATTAACTTTCGGTATATCGATTGGATTTTTGTAAACCATCGATACTATCGGAAACTCAAACTATCGTTGTCTAACCGACATTATTTTATACTGAACATGACCACCACTAAACCCTACTTTTTATTAGCTTTTCAGTATGCTTCAATGCATTTAAACGGAACAAATACAAGTGATACATAGACAAGAGACCGTGAGGAAATTAAATAAATAAGTAATCATCCTATTCGTTATCTATATCACTTAAATTTTCTTCACTTTTTTAGCTCAGTTGATCGGGAAAAATTGAGCCGTATCAGAATCGCATGTTGCTTATCGAGCGCAACAAGCCGAACATACCCCTCTCGTGTTTTACAACTTTATGACATTGTATGCAAAATCACACTTACATCATAGATTGACATTTACTTGTTCTGTGATTAACATTATCGGGTCTGAAATTGACACGTATCAGTAACTCACATTCAAAACAAACAATCACAATATACCCCTTTCATATCAACCGTCAAAATTATATTTTCTTTGATTTTCTCTACCTATCACCCACCCCTTGGCTAACACATCTAATTTAATTCCCTAATCAATGTTGGTCTGTCACTATTATCGTGTAATGTTTCATAACTAGCCTCCATTAGGGTATCGAATACTCCAATAGATAACAATTCAATATTCACTTTATGTGTTCGTTTGATCTATCACTCGCCCCCCATCCCCATAATTAATGTTAGTTTGTCACCTCATAAGCGAAAGTTTCCTTAATCAGGTTTTCTCAAGGCAATACGAAAACTCGGTCAGATAACAGATTAAAATTTAATTTTCTTGAATATAATCTTATTTAAGATCCATATTCTTATATTTATGACTTTTACCTATTTATTTATTCCTATATTGATCTTATCTTTGAAACATTCTATACCTCCATACTCTCGATCAATCTGTTAATAATTATTTCCTGTTTAACATACACTCGCCCCCAGCTGACTACTTCCCTAGGTACTGTTCTGGATGTCACAACTCTCGCGCAACCCTTAGTCTAGTCTATAAAAATAAACGAATATGCCTCTGCCTCTAAATTGTATTTGCACATTGCTCAAAATATACACATTCTTCTTTTAACTTAATCGATCTTCCTAAAATACGCTTTAATGATTTGACTAATGTGTAGCGTTTTTATTTCCCTACTCCCTGTCTGTGTCAAACGAAGTGCTTTCAATTTGACCGCCCACCGACGCCTGTGCAACGACCGATGTCGACAAGGAAAGCATAAAATGCGTGCACGAAAAGAAAACGCGTATGAACTGTGACGCAGCAAAACACATAAACGTCGCCTGTCATTCAAGTCAAGCAAATAAATCTCATTCAAATCTGTCAGAATTATCATATATCTACCTATCTGGTGGTACCTATCTTCTATATCAGTGTGAGATTTTACTTTATAACTGTAGACAATATGTACTCGTAAGGTATGAAGATAAACCAACACAACCTATAAAGACTAAACTTGCCTACAGTCCTTCAATTATACATATTGAAATTCAACCGGTAAGTCATCTATTTTTTTTTAAAACCATAATAATTCATTATAAAGTGACTCTCATTCGTATCTTAGTCTAAAACTACTTCTCAAACACTGTACAATAAATTGTCTTCAATTCCAGTATCATCAGGCCAAGAATACACCTAACCAAGTACTGAGTAAAGTTTTATTTCATTGTACTAAACTTCCTACCAAACATGTTACTGAAAGTCATTGAAACTAATCTAATATTAGGCCTTCTTTCTTGTAAAACATATAATTGATAACCTATTTCTAATACAACATCCTTCTACCTAACATTTCCTAATTATCGAAGTCAATATACACCAATAACAAAAATAGTGGTCTGCTCTCATTGTACTAACAACACATAGATATGGGTTCATGCTTGAAACCATAATTTATAATGTACATACCATCTATGTAACAGCATAAATGTAATAAATATTAAGTACTGAATACTAAGCAATAGTATATGATATTTATATATTTATATATATATATATAAATACATTACTAGTATTTTACACAGTCAATCCCCAACTACAAGTCTTTTTTTTTTTTAATTTAGTTAATTAACTTGTGTATCCCAAACCATAAACAAAATTTAATGCAAAGATTTTACTTTCATTGCTTGAGTATTTCAAAAGACAATAAAAATAATTAGCTCATACTTTCATCATATAATAATATTCTTTACATGTTAATACAATACTGTATCGAAATGATTAGTACATGCATGTACTCATAATAATGTTGACCACCCTATAAAATCTTTATGTACAACCGGCCACTATTCTAACTTTCTATAACTATGATATTATGATGCATGTGTCTGTCATTGTATAGTGTTATATACTGACCTACAGGAGAGAATATAAAGTATTACCTACATTCGCTAACCGTAAACAATTTATACCACCATGAGATCACATCACATTCATTCAATGTAAACCTGTTATATCGTCAGCCTTACACACACATTACTGTTTATTTCTTTATTCATCCCTACAACTTGACAACCTGGTCCATTTTGGCAAAATTATACACTAGATAGGTACATATTATTTACGCCCCCATAAATTTGATTGTATGAAAATACACCAATCCTTTACAATTGATTATCAAATAAATAAGCTCGCATAAATAATTCTAACTGTGATTACTATCTACATCTACTTTAGACAAGAAATGAGCACCAACCCCTTCTCAAGTGGGTCAATGTTTACAACCAGTAACCAAATTAGCCAAATATAATATAATTCTTTATTGAAATAAAAATATTTGTACTAGAAATAAAATCACTAAAGGGTCTCTTTATCTGCAAAATTAAATGATAAAGTAGTTACGGTTATTTACTTATTATTTACTTCTGGACTGGAAATGGCCCACAGGCTAAAGTTTGACCATCTCTGCCTCAAAGCTCGTAACCAAATAATTTTAAAGTATTTTACTTATACCTAACAAGGTACTATGATATAATTTAATATAAAATGCATTAAATTCTTTACGACTTTAACCTTTGTTTTAGATTAACTACCTTTTATACTGAACACTGTCAGAATATGCAACCAAACCGGAATAAATACGACAACAAGCAGACTTAAAGCTTTTTGACAGTTAAATGCATACTAACTAGTGCTTTCCTTCACTTACACACAATACATCCATAACCTGGTCGCATGTATTTACTCTATCTTATGAATGGTCAAAATGCAGTTGGCAATGAGAAAATTAACAGTAAAATTGTCTCATTGTCAATCATTCTTACATCCACTGGCCACTTAAAAAAAAACTTTCCATACTATTACATAATAGTCTTGACCAAAAACCAAAATGAGTACAATATCTTTTATTCTATTGTAAACCCACTACTTCACTATGTAAATTTTTCGCCCCATTTTCACACAAAAATAATATAAATATAATTTACAAACGCCCTATGTTTCAGTTAGCATTTCAAACACTCACCAACCCTCTCATATCTACCAGCATCCAAACTACTCTGAATTCCCATTAAACCTTCCAAGCAGTCAATATAAATATCTAAGACCCAATATAATAAATCCAATTCATATCATTCATCCTAATAAGAACCTATAATTTCATTTTTCATACTTCACTCTACCGACCACCATAGAAGGGTATACTTGTACTAAAGAAATGACTTCTGTTCATCTAATTCATACATAACAATCTGATATCATCAATGGAAAACTTTTCTATCTAGGTATATATGGTAATTCTCTTATTCTATAGATATGTAAAATATCCTAAAACTATAAGTGTCCTTATTAGACTATTTTATACTGGCTCGCCTCTACGTAGCTATACCCTATCCTAGTCTATTTTACAAAGATAATTAGATAATTTAGTTTGCGTAAAACTTTAGAATTACCAAAGTATGTATTCATTCAAATCCGAAGTTAGTACCTCAGTTCTTCTGAATATATATAATATTAGCGTATATAATCTATTATAATATTTAAGTTATTGAGTCACAGTTTGTTTGTATAAATAACCTAGTGTCCTGGTTCCATCTATACTAACAAAAACGCATTACTACTTAGTTGTACTAGGCTTTCGTATGCGTGTGTGCAGTCACATGTCTAACTAGTTAAGTTGGTGTTGCATTCTACCGCTAGGTGGAGCTAGTATCAAAATAATTGTAAACCTACATTGCGGTGTCAAGATTTTTATGAATCACAGTATGATTGTACAGCTGTCCTAGTACAGTGGCTCTATCTGTACCAACAATAACGAATCACTTATTCAGTTCCATTAGGCCCTCGTATGCGTGTGGACAGTCAAGTGTCAAACTAGTGAAGTTGATGTTGCATCCCAACGATAGGTGGAGCTAGTATCTAAATAATTGTAAACCTACATCGCGGTGTCAAGATTTCTTTGAATCACAGTATGTTTATATAAATGTCCTAGTAAAGTGGCTCCATCTATACTAACAATAACGCATCACTATTCAATTGCATTAGGCCCTCGTATGCGTGTGGGCAGTCAAGTGTCAAACTAGTTTAATTGGTGTTGCATTATATTGCTAGGTGGAGCTAGTATCAAAATAAATGCAATTTTTACATCGCGGTGTCAAGATTTCTATGATTTGTTTTGAAAATTGGCACGCCCCCTATTCAGTATTAAGCTGACCTGTTTTAATTTCTACTGCGAAAGAATTACATCTTATTTTTGCTTGAACAAAAACGACCCCTATGCCCTCAGCAAAACGCATACAGTTTTATGAATCACAAAGTGAACCGCCAAATTGTATGACATTTTTAGGTTAGATTCATACACCGCATGGAGCCGGAAATTGCCGAGAAAATACGAAAGACTTTCGCTTGAGTGACAACGTTTGGCTGACGAACCTTATTGCCTAATCTTGGTCTACTAAAATAAGCCTACATAATATATAAAGAAAAACCGCTCACTACTATTCATCTCAAACCTCAATTGTCCCCTTCAAATCCCTCAATCTAATTTAGTCATAAATATAACCTTAGATAAGAAAATATGCCTACCCCAGGCAGAGAATACAACTTTTACCTGCTACGACCCCGACACACTCCTTTCGTTTCTTCAACAAATTTCAATTTAACCTAGTCTAACCTAGCTTGTGCCTATGAAAAGATAAACAGGGGCCACAAACTTCCATCCACCACGACCCTAACACACCTCTTTTATCTTTGACCTGACATCAAACATACTTATTTTTCAATTGCTTTCCTAACTTATTTGTCCTACGTCATGTAAAAATACACCTTTGTTTCCAAAATAATGAAGTCAAGTCTAGCCTAAACCTATATCATGGCGATATTAATACTTATTCTTTACAACTTTGTAAGATAACCGTCCAAATTTTTTCCTGTTTATTTTTTTGATACTACCTACATGAAAATTCTTTACTCGTGTTCTACTAACAAACCAAACAAACTATGAAAATTGTCGTATTCAAAAATGGATATTGAAATAATAAAATGAGATCTGAGAAAGCACGCTTTACTCTTCCATAAAAAAAAAGAGATGGATGGCTAATCGTCTACTTTGATCAATGAAATTTATGTTAAACGCTATTATGCTTCCGTCTTCACGATACCAGTTGACTAACTCAGAACACCGTTCATATCAATAATTCTGAACTAAAAAATTTTAAGTAACTTATCTAATTTTACTGCATGATATTACTACATATATTCAAGCTAATATCCTGGTCACGGCACCAGTTGAAACACTCCCGACATACATACATAAATAAATAAATAAATATACTAAAGCCTATATAATACCCTATATACACCCTATATATATATTACCCTATATACCCTACTCTCTCACTACTTACCTATCTACTATCTATTAACTATTACTATTAATACTGACCTAACATATCCCTACCTAACTAAAATTAACTAAGCCTAAATAAATCTGCCTGAGTCTGCCTAACTCCCCTAACAACTATATTCGAAAACAAAATCAGATAAATAAAATATATAAATTGATATGAAGAGTTCCAAGTTAGTGTAGGCCATGATGTGATCGTCTAGTCTTCGGTTAGGACCCGTAAGTTACGTTGTGTGTAGTAATCCTGGTCCTTTTAGCATGAATAGCGATGGACCAAGTCTACGTTAAAATATATGTTGAAACCAAAAATCAAAAGAAACTTTTAAGTAAATAGCAAACTAAAAATGTTAAGTGATAGATCTTTCAACCTAATAATATTGCCATGAACGCTTAATTTAGATACTCTGAAATGGAATCTTACAACCTACATAGCTTAACGTTTGGTGCTTAATAGAAATGATTTCAACAGATATATGGCCAAAGTGTGATCGTCAGATAAGAACCTTACGTCGCGCCTTAAGTAATAACCTAAATCTTTCACGTGCTAAGTAAATTGGACATAAAATAAATAAAACCGAATTCGTAGGTTTAGATAGTAAAATGTTCAGATAAGAAATTACACTGTTTGTCAGTTAAGCTAATATATGAAATTCATCAGTATTACAAATAATAAAAGGTGAATCAAATCTCTGTAGCAATTCTACGCCAGTCAGATTCTTAAGAGGCTATACAACTGTGAACTTACTATGTTAAACTAATGTCATGAATAAAATACATTATTGTTTTTTTTTTTTAATAACCACTACCAATAATTGGGGATGGATGAGATGAGGTATTTCTGAGTTTGAAATTTAATAATTTATTGATGATCAAAGCTGAATAATATTTTAACAGCTGACCTTTATGAATGTCGTAAAACCTTTTATTCATTAGATATTTCTATACGAAAAATAACTTATTTAGTCGGCAATCTTCAAGTAAGCCATAGGACAGTAAGTAAAATTCTTACATCTGTAATTATCTTTTCATAAAATAGAGATTCAAAGTAAGCCATATCAGCAACTTCTCAGAAGTACCTTCCCTTGGATGTGGAATACCCCCTTGACTTTTTTTAGTGTATACTTTTTTTTGAATTCTAAATTTAAGATTTATTTATTTAATTTTAAATTTACGCGCCTATGTTGGTTCCCTGACTACATGACTCTGGTAAAGAACCAACAAGAAATCCAGAGCGTCCCTAAACATAGAAATCACTCGTGTTGCACCATGTTCTATTCAATGATTCAGCCTCTTAACAAATCTGCTCAAGTATTGACTAGCTGTTTCAGATAAAATTATTTCCTTAGATATTGCTTGTAGTACTCAAGAAAACTAACAAGTAAAACTTAGGCTTTCATATTTCATATTCTATCTAGTCAAAATTGTAAAAACTTCTGTAATACAATCGTCTTTGTTTTATTTAAGACAAGTCAGATAAGTACCAATATCTACATTAGAATTTTATTCATTTTCTAAAAATCTCTCAAATAAACTTCGATATAAAAATGGTTTCCATGATTTCGGATCTAGAATAATATTTAAGGCTATGTCTGTGCCGGATATTATATTGACTAAAATAGCAACATGAACATTTTATTTGTTCACTTGTGCAAAAAAGAAGTAGGTACGTTTTATAATTTTGTATGGCATTTTTACCAAAAAGTAGCTTCTCACTATTTATCTGACCCGGATCCATAGTATGGCTAAGTAGATACTCAACTAGACCAAATTCTGGACTATTTCTGCTGAACCAAGGCTTGTACTACTTGTCTTAAAATTTATAAAAGCTAGAAGATGTCCTTTATTTTTAGAAACAAACTTCAGCAATTCAATTTATAAAAGCTTGAAGATGTCCTTTATTTTTAGAAACAAACTTCAGCAATAAAATTATGCGATTTACATACTTCCAGGATTCGGAATAATTTTCAACGTTATTAAGGCTATCTCTCGGCCATCTATGATTTTACTATGTGACGAACAAATAAATGAATCTACACACACCTGACGAAGTATAGACGCCTTAACCATTTCAGTATAAGGTTGACTATAGTAGTACTGCTTTGCTTGACTACAGAGGAGCTACATTCTAGTCTCCTGGCGAATATAAATTCATTTTTACTAATATACCTTTATTTTCAGGTAAAATAATTTAAAAATCGAAAACATTCCTTCTCCAAAAAGCTGCAAACTCGCAATAACCAAACCTTTTCCCAATATATTTATATAATTGAAATCTTTCCTATTTATAGGGAAATTTATGATTCCAAAATTATTTAAACTAAGCTATGTACATATGTACTGAAGCTTTATTTATTTTAAAATAAAATGCTTTATCTGAATCTATGAAATTCACAATTTCGATATCAAAATCACCAACTTTATTTAAGGCTGATCATGTGATTTTTCTCATTGAACACTTTATCATGGAAACCACTCTAAATGGATTAAAATATGAACTTGAAGTCTGCCCTAATTGATAAATGAGTAACTATGGACCCGAAACTATTCTTTCTAGTTGCAAATTCAATACTAGATAATTTCACTGGATGCAAGACTTTACCAAAATAAACCATTTTTATGAAAGGTTACTGCAAAATTGATCAAACAATTATTACAGAATTTGAAACACTTTCTTAGTAATATTATATGGAAATATCTCTGATTTTTATTGAGAGAATATTACTTCCAAATTATTCATTCTATTTGCAAACCCACATAAGATTTTACTCAGATTTTCACAACAAAAGCACTCACTTCAAACACGTCACCTACCCAACATAAAGGTCAAACTTAGTTTTCTAAAAGTAACACTTCACTTCACAAACCTATAGTCAAGAGATTGTTTCTGATCAATTCCAGATTCTGTCGGTCACAAACCTAAATAATAATCTAGAATTTTAATATTTCTAGTAACCTGACTGCTCAACCATTTTCCTACCTACATCTCTAACACAAAATGTTACAGGCAACAATATTGGAACCTTCTGGAGTTCTGTCCTACCCACTCAACTTCTCGCGCTTTCCCGCGTTCTTTTCTATCCCGTAAATAAATTACCACCCTACATCGAAGCATGATAATACTTACTTATTAGTAAGCATAACCTTGAAACTGAAAAATACCAATAATAGATTACCTACCTATGATTTTACCTGCCTATCATGTCCTAAAACAAATATCCCTAAGCTGTTGGGTGTGTGAATATTTCAAAACTAGAGGAAATTCCTCACATTTACATTTAATTGCGTATGTCAACAGACTCGGGGTGCAATGAGTTCTGGCCTATCCTAGCTAATATTTGATGAAGCGAGGTGAGTTAGTCCTCTAAATGTGCCTAAAAACCTATTACTCCCTAGCCTATCCCTAAATGGGTGCAATATGTACATATATAGATAACAAGGATACTTGTGGCCAAAGAACCTACAACCACAAGCGGATTGGAAGGAAAATAAGGTACCCTGCCAAGTGCAATGCAGGAGGAAAGATTTTCTCTCGTGTACAAGCCAGTCTCAGCAGGTACGATTAAGGCGCATCTTGCGGACCTCGCCCGAGAGAGGGAATCACTGAAATCGGAAAAACACTCCCGGCGATACCCTACATTATTTGTCCTATACAATTTCAAGGTAATTCCTCGCCATACCAGCTCGAGAAACACCCATGCTACCCACCCCAGCAACCCCAAACTAGCTACGGATCCTATATATTTAATTTACTGAAGGCTACGGTACGACTTTAATACTTTATCAACAAATCGCGATTCAAAAAGAAACTTGCCTCACAAATTCCCCTGGCCAGCCAAACCTCACGCCGAAGCGATCATCAGTTTCAAGCCTTCGCGACCAAAACATCCGGCAATACCTACATAAGGTAGCCCAGAATTCTTAGGAAATCATAAGACAAGCCCACTTTGAATATCTAATAAACTATTGATTATGCGCCCGTGACTCTAAATTTTGTACTTCAAAACCGAAAATTAAACATTTAGGCTAAACGAGTGCCTGCCGCTTTAAAAAAAATACCTTTGGCAAATACGTCTGCATTGCCCAAGAAGAATCTGCTAATTCTCCGCAAAAGCGCGCGCAATGGCCTTATAAAACCTTCTCTCCTACTCCTGTTCGACGCCCACGCAACCTTTCTAGATGTCTTTCTATTGGCTAGCCGTCGCCGCTCCAAATCGTACGATATTTCGTCACACTAACCATCTCACTGCCTTCCTACAACAAACTTGTTTTAACCAGTTCTTCTATCATCAATTGCTGAATATATTTTAGCCTCTTTCCCCCTTAACCCAAGGTTCAATTTTAGTTACAATTTGTTTTCGCGCCTACAAATCCGATTTCTCCACCGCGGTTTGAATACGCCACGTGTAGTTCTGATAATTTTTGAATCTTTCAAGAACATTCGAATTCCAGCCGCCATATTGTTTGCTACACAACAATACTATGCTTTTTAATATCTTAATGAAATAATTAGCAGCATGAACATTTTGTCACAATGATGTTTAGAGTTACAAGGGAAGGTGAAACCCTTAATGGTTCAATCATTCAATATTTCCTTTACTTTAAGTTGATTATTCATCTAAGCACATGAGTTTTGGTGGACCCTTCGACCTGTGGTTGGTTCCGTCTCAGTTTGGAATGTTGCCAATTTACCGAAACTTCTAAGTATTGAGGTTCATACATCATCTGTATGTTTATTATGAATAAGTACATAATAATTGTCCATTTTAGTGATACCCAATGACAACATACCATGTGGAATGTTACAAACTTGAGCACAAAAACATTTTGTAAACACACCAAGTTTGGCACCTTCAGACAAAAAACGGCTGAAGGAATATTTGTAACTCATGAAATCATTTGAAAAATGACACGAAAAATTTCAGACAAAATATACATCCAAAAAAACGATTACGACATCGTTTCTATTAACTACCACTTTGAGATGTCCATCATAGATTTTTGACATCCTTACTAACCTCCTTTAACGAATTTAGAATTTTAAGGCGATATGCGAAAAAAATACGGGTGTTTCTTTTCTGTGTATCTCATGAAATACGCAGAAAATTTTAATAAATTTCTGGTATATGCATTTTGACTATATCTAGGGTTTTGAAATTGGAAAACATGTTTGGATAAATTTTCCTCTATAGAAATAATTGTTGAAATGAGGTCTTCAAACCATTGACTCATTGCTTCAAACACACTTTTTCTCCTCGTTTGACGAATAGGAACCATATACAGAACTCAAACATATTTTATTAGGTGTGTTTCAACAATATCGAGATATTTGATATTTGAAATTTTGCTAGCTATTTTAGTTTTTTGATAAAAATATAAAACCAACTTTTTCCCTTTTGCCCTGAATCCGCCCCTCTCGCTCTGCGCGATTTTTCGGTTGGAGTGACAGTGACAAAAATAAAATTCGCATAGCCTTTTAACCTCCTTAACAGAGGTAAAAAGAAAAATGAGTACCCTCTTATGGCTGGCTCATGGACTTGTCTGGTAATATAATCGAATTATCAATCTTATGGATGTTTTAGATATTTAATTGACCAACAAAAAGCCCAAAATTTTATACCTACGACAAAAAAAAACTATCATGCAACTGTTACACAAAAGGTGTTAGAGGAGCCACGTGTGTACCTTGGCAGATGTTACGGATGGAGTCATTTATAATCTGACCATGATAATTTTGGGTCCTGGCATAATTCTTAATGCTCAGGAATGGGGGCTATTATTGATATGACCAGTTTCTTTATTATCTTAGTCTCATAGAACGTTATTCTGTTGCAGTTGCACATTTCCAATTAATGGAATTCCGACATTATCTATTTGTAATAGGATTCATTTTCAACTATTCTATATGTGTTTCAAGTTCATAAGTTTACCTACAGCACGTGTAGAAGTGGTTTCGATTATTGTTTTATGATTGTGGTTTCATGGGTTTAAGGTGTTTTGTCTCATAATTTATTTTACCTAGTTTTAATTTATTTTATGTTTCTGTTTTATGGACGATTTGTATACCTACTTATTTGCCAAAGAGACAGTGAAACCTGTTTAATTGGGATCTCAAGGGACCAAGGATTTTGTGCCATTTAAAAAGGTTTTCATTTATCTAGTGTTCCAATTAGACAGTTTTGAATTATAGGTGTCTCATTTACAGAGGCCCCCGCTTATACAAGGTGTAAATGAATTAACGCAAAACGAGAATTTACTTTGTTAGAGACATCATTCTGAGCAACTTTCATTATGAAACCGATTTGATTAGAGCAACTATATTTTTCACTTCCCAGTACATTTTGGCCTGAGTGGGTCAGCTGATTTGTATGGAAGAGAAGTGAAAAATAAAGTTGCTCTGATCAAATCGGTTTCATAATGAAAATTACTCAAAATGATTCCCCTAACAAAGTAGTTTCTCATTTAGCGTTAATTCATTTAGACCTTGTATAGGTCGGCAATGTACCGTTATTCTAATAATAGAGGTGAAAATGTTATAAATTAAAACTTAAAATAGTACTGACAAACAAACCACTTGCGAAAGAAATTCAAATGTTTGCAAACAAACGTGTCGAAACTTGTTCCAACCTGATAAATTGTCTCACTTATAAGTACAGGGAATTGAGCTACAACGTCCCAATTATAGAGGTAAACATCGAAAAAAATCCTAGAAATCAAATCTCATTTAACCAGGTTCGAAAAGAGGTAATTCGATGAAAAAGTGCCGGGGCCTCATTGGAATTCTCAATAATAGAGGTTTCACTATCCAGGTCCCCACTAAACGAGCTTTCACTGTAATAAGTATTTCCATAGATATCATAATAATTATTATTCTAATACACATCAGTGGGTAATTAATTAATTATGGTAAACTTGTTGACAAACCAAAAACATGTATATTTTATGGATAATTATTTTATTACCTACATTACAACGTAGACAATCAAGGTTTGGACAAAAAAGGTAAACTTTATAGCGAAACCTTATGAAGAGGCTATGTGAATTTTATTTTTGTCACTCACTACAAGCGAAAAAAACGCGCAGTGCGATAGGGATTTGGGCGGATTCAGGGCGAATGGTAAAAAAGATTTATATTTTTACAACGTGTAACAGAAAGGTGTAACCATATTTGAAGAGCTTATTCAGTAAATGGTATAGAACAACTTTTACTAAGGTGCCAACCCCGTATCTCGAAAAAAGAAATTAACTGTTTCATAGAAAAATGAAATGCCGCTCGGCGGAAATGTATGGAAGGGCAGATTTTTTTTTTTGAGATTTCAGGTTTTGCTCCATAGTAAAAGTTGTTCTATACCATTGACTGAATAAGCTCTTCAAATGTGGTTACACCTTTCTGTTACACATTGTATTATGACAAATGTAGATATTGTTAAAGACCATCTAATATAGTATGTTTCAGTTCAACTCAGTTGTGGGCGTGGCCAAATGGCATGCTGTTTCATTTCGTGTTCAGCTATATGAAACTTGCGAAGACATTACAATCGTGCCGATTTTGTCGCGGACGCAAAATTGAAAACTTGTTTCAGGAGCAACATGATCTCGGCAAGATTGTGAACGTTTTCAGACATAATCTTTGGTTATTATTAATCTAGATAACATTTTCGACATCTGTTTCGTATTTTTTTTTTATCTTAAATCATAAAAGCACATTCGGCTACCTTTAGGTAAAAAACCGTAAAATTATGTATTTTTGGGGATTTTTGTTAGATATTACTCAAATTTCACTATTTTTAGTATGACTTAAACAAAGACCTCGATAATGTTAATAAACTCAGCCTAAAATATTATTATAAAATTCCATACACACCCTAAAATGTGCTGACAGCGTTTGTATGGAGGTTTGCGCGTGATACCGCCTCTTTTAAAATTAATATAATCCGCCCATTGTAGGTATTTGATTTACATTTGATATGTCAAATTTTCGTTTTGTATATAAACATGATTTTGTATATAATATATCTTGCTTTTATTAATTAATGTGTATAATTTAAAAAAACCACTACATATATCAATATTTATAAAGAAAAGCCGAATGGTAACATTCTATTTTATTAAGGGCCTGTTTCACCACTTCCAGATAAGTGATATCCAGAAGATAAGTTTAAAAATGGAACACATTTTGTATGCGTTATATGTCACATATAACTATCAGGCACTTATCTGGAAGTGGTGAAACAGGCCCTAAATAAATAGGAGTAATACTACACATAATAGAGCTGTAAATACTACACATAAAATTAAAATAGGCTTAACTAAAGAGGATTCACAATTTATATACCCAGGAGTAACTAAGCAGACAACGTCAGAAGACGGAAGGTTCTGTCGCGCCGAGATTGTACTGACTCTCATTTCGATGCAAATGAGGATCAGAACAAACTTCATAATTCAGCCAAGTGGACTTTTATTACAAAGGTATAAAGGCTACGTTTGAACCAGCATTAGAATTGCAGGTTTCAAGTTGAACCGTCTGTTCGGTACGAGTACTGTTCAGTTTATCGATGCTAAAGTGGGAAACGAAATTTTAAAGACAGTTTGAAACTTCCAACAACCATAGGTAACGTTTTTGGACAATTTGATTTAGAACGGAATCTGCAGAATTATTATGAAATTTTGTCTAATTAAGCTTAAACTTTTGCTAATTTAGTCCAAAATTCGGAAATCTAGAAAAAATCTAAAAGATACTCGACGACATCGAATTGTTGCAATATGTGTAATGCTGAACTAATAAATATAATTACTATAATTTATTTTTAATTTTTTTTTGGAGTATTTGGCCACGATGTGATGATGTCACCCTAATTGTACAAATTAAAGATAGGTATTTATTACTTTATTTATTACCCTTTTTTTCCGACACCCTAATATAACGAAACAAAACCTATATCTAATCAAAATTAGCCTCTGTCTACCTGTGAAAACTACATAAAAATTCGTTCAGTAGTTTTAGAGCTGCGTGTGAACTGTCTGTGAATGGTCTAAAAATGACAATTGATAGCCCCATTATTTTATTTTTGAAGATAAAAATATGTACACTAGGTGTTAAGATAAAGTTGCAGAAGCCGGAAACTGGTTATGGTACTCGTCCATACGAACAACTTTTACTATGGAGTCAACCTTCGAATCGCAAAAAAAAAATGATGCAACTATTTTATTTTCTCGATTTCTCCATTTTTTTTCACAAACAGTATTTCGTATGGACGAGTTCTATCGCCAGTTTTCAGCTTCTGCAACTTAATTTTAACATCCTGTATATATTTATACTCTACTCAATAAGCTCTAGACAATGACATCCCACATGATAGGGAAAACTTTAATAATGAAAAATAATTTAATCACATTTTTAATTCTATATTCGGTTTTGGGTCAACATTTTACACAACATATAAAAGCTTCAGGTCTCTATCTCATTCCGTCTAAGAGCACGGAGTGACATTTACGGAACTCCAAAAACGTACTTGTGTGACAAAAATATTAATTGGTACATTTTATTTTTAGTTTGCCAAATTTTAGCTTTGTGAGTCAATTTTATTCGGAGATGTAAAAGCAGATGTACATGGCAGAATTATAATGGTTCCTTCAGCTACATCCTCCCAAAATTAGGTAAATACGTGAAATAGCTTCTCTGTACTAATTGGATTGGAAACCAATGAAAATCTGAATAATAACGGAAAAGCCACGACAATAATAGCATTTTCATGTATCTGTATAATTGTTACTTCCTAATTAAGGCAACATTATTGCTGTTTCACTTGACTTCTTCATTTTATGCTGATGTGTTTATTTTAAGGTTCCGGCAGGAATAAAAGTTATTTTGTTATTTTATCCATAGCATTACGGAATAAAACTGAAAAAGTATGAAAACTGGAAAAACTGGCGATGCTAAGAGGAGGAGATAGTTAGCCTGCTGTACCTAAAGATTTCAAAAGTTTAGATGAGCCCTGGCACCTAAAATCTGTTGCATTGTTTTTGAATGTGTTTTGAATATGAAATGTGTCACTTTTGGCTTTATTTGTATTTTTTGAAACGTTAGTGCACGTCAAAAATAAAACTGAAAAAGTATGAAAGCTGGAAAAACTGGAGATGCTAAGGGGAGGAGATAGCTAGCCTGCTGTACCTAAAGATTTCAAAAGTTTAGATGAGCCCTGGCACCTAAAATCTATTGCATTGTTTTTGAATGTGTTTTGAATGTGAAATGTCACACTGTTGGCTTTATTCGTGTTTTTTGAAACGTTAGTGCACGTCAAAAATGCACAAGACGGCCGGCATATTGAGGCCCTTTTCTCGTAAAAATTCATTAAGGCGTCCAGCTATCACTGTGTTTGGATGAGCACTGATTCCAAACGTGTGAGTGTCACCCATTTAAAGGTGAAAACATTCAGGCTTTCATAGTACGGTAAGGGCCTATCTTTACTTTTGAAATCTTTGGCTGTACCTGTTCCAGTTGACTGGCGCGAGGCTTTCATCTTCTCGCTATACAAAGGAAAAGTCCTGCGTTGGTGCAAATATCGAATATGGTAATAACTTTCATATCAGCGCGTTTACGCATTACGAAGTCTTCGATGGGTCTACGAGTTTGTAACAAAAAATAAACTTTTAACAAAAAAATAGCAACCGACTTCAATAGTAACAGCAGTCATTCACTAAAAAGTTAATAATAATTCTATAAAGACCGATGGTACCGAAGCACTTTTGCCGACTTCTTTCTTCCTGAAACGTTATGTTATCTAGAAGTCGGCGTTCTTATATTGGTTTTTATGTTGCTATATCGTAGGAAATACGCCGACTTCTAGATAACATAATGTTTCAGGAAGAAAGAAGTCGGCAAAAGTGTTGCTTCGGTACCATCGGTCTTTATAGAATTATTATTAACTTTTTAGTGAATGACTGCTGTTACTATTGAAGTCGGTTGCTATTTTTTTGTTAAAAGTTTATTTTATTTCACATTTTTTAGTGTTGCTGGGTTAAATTGTGAAATATGGGTAGTTCTTGCAAACGTGGTTTTAATATGAAACGAAGTTCAAGTGAGTATAAGTAGCTATGTTTGAGTAGCTTCCTGCTATCAATCTCGAGTTATGTGCTGTCATTCGTTAAAGAGTTCTACGGTGATGAAGCCAAGATCGAAGGTCAGGTGGGTACACTGACAATTTTCAAGCAATGCCCTGTAATGAGCACCATAACACAAACTGATTGCCGCAATCCAAAGTTATGTGCTGTCATCCGTTGAGGAGTTCTATGGTGATGAAGCCAGGATCGAAGGCCAGGCGGGTAGTCTGGTAATCTCCAGGTAATACCCTTGAATTAGCACCCTAACGCAGTGATTGCCGCAATCTCGAGTTATGTGCTCTGATCCGTTGAGGAGTTCTATGGTGAATATGGTGATGAAGCCAGGATCGAAGGTCAGGTGGAATAATGATGATTTTCAAGTAATACCTTGTAATCAGCACCCAGGTACAAAGCGATTACCTAAATTTCGAGAGGTATGCTGTCATTTTCTGAGGAGTTCCACTGCCTATCTCTGAAGACCTTCATCAGATCATGACCAAACCCAAAATGGGACCTACCTGGAAGTACACTCTTTCAAACAAAAAAAGAATTTTTCAAATCGGTTCAGAAATGACGGAGTTATGGAGTAACAACGCCAAAAAAAAAAAATAAAAAAAAAAAAAAAAAAAAAACATACAGTCGAATTGAGAACCGCCTCCTTTTTGAAGTCGGTTAAAAATAATTATAATGCCCAAAATACAACTTTAGTTTAATAAACTTATTTTCAATGATATTTTCAATTGCCCAAAAATGGGTATCCCAAATAGCTACATTATTATAGAACAGTTTGTAAATAGATTTACGAATAATGAATATGAATGTTAATGAAATATGATTTATATAATATGCTATTTTTAATGAAGGTTTAATTTGTCGTAATGATATATAATAATTAATTGTATTTTTTCTTTTTGCATGGGAATGAATATTATTATTATTATTTTCAATGATATTATGGTAGCATTAAAATAACTGGATTTTCCATAAGTGTGATATTAGAATATTTTAGGAATTTACGGCTAATATCACGACTATGGAAAATACAATTTTTTTAATGTGTAACATCATTAAAAACATGTTTTTGCATAATGTAAGCTATTGGCAGCTTTATTCTTAGCCAAAAATTGTATTTTATCAAAAAAACAACAAACAAACAAAATTATTTATTTTGTTTCAAGTTATGAAATGGTTACAGATGGGTGGAGTCTCCTTTTAAGCAAAAGAATACCTGTAGTATTCGATCATTAAGTCTTTTTGGTATCGTATTTTTACATATCAATGTCTTCAAAGGGAAATGGGTCCTCAACTACAATGAAAAACAAAATTAAATGTCTTAATTTTGGTCATTTTTGTGTTGTTTCACTGTTTGTTGCAGTCGGGTTTTTATAATTTTATTTATTTATTTATATTAAGCCAAACTATAGATTTTAATAAAGACAGAAATGTATACAAACAAAATACAATTACAGCAATAAAATTAAGAATAACATGTCAGAGTATAAATTTAACTTAAAAATAAATTATAATTAATCACACAATAAAAAGATTTAATATTATTTCAAAAGTTCATAATAAGATTGCATGAAAGTGTAATTTGTGTAAAATAATGATTTAATTCACTTTTCACTTATCATTCACTTCATTTAGGTAACTATAGTCCATCCCTTGTCGGGCAAAGGCCTCCCCCATCTTCTTCCAGGTTAGTTTGTCGGCAGTGCACGTGTCCAGCGCACTCCGAGGTCGTGAAACTGCTCCAGCTCGTGTCTCCAGCGCACGCTTTTTATTATTTTTATAATTACTTTTATTTTAATTTTGTTTGTGTTCAAAATAAACGAAAGAATACTGAAATGAAATTTATTTATTTAGTAATAACCTAACCTACCGGTAACATGAGATACACTTACTACAGGTCGGTCTTATATACTGACATATGTATTTAGTGACTGGATACTAGTTTATCTACCACAATACTATAATAGCTTTATTACCACTCTCTCCTCACGCACTCTCCCCTGACGATTGTGCTAATAACATTACGGCAATAAGGATTATGTCCCAGCATAATAATTATTCAGGCTAAACACAGAACAGATTGGCTAAATAGAATAGAAAATAGAATAGTGATTAGAATAGAAAAAGGAATGCTTTGGTGGTTTGGACATGTAGAGAGGACGCATGAAGGTAGAGTGACGAAAGAAAATTATGGTGCGCATGGAAGGTAGAGCCTGACCAGACCGCCCTAGAAGGACGTATGCTGCCCAAATTGGCGACGCATTGAAGAAGGGCAATGTTAAATGTCATCGGAATAGAAGAGCTTGTATGACTAGATTGATGGACGTGGAATCTATTCTAAATTGAACGTACTTAATGCTGCCATATGCCAATGGAAAAAAGGATCCGCTAAACAATAGCTTAATAAAATTTTCGTTTAACGGGACACCTGACGCTAGAACATCAACAACACCAGGTTTTCAAGGGTTCATTAGAAGAAACTATGTCTCTCCTCATATTGAAGAAAATATATTTGATTTATCGATCTTTTATCTAGGGATTCTACCCATAAACAATGTTTTGAGATTTATACTTTTGTCAAAAAAAAATGTTTTCCACCCTCTTTTTTTTGGTTTTCAAACGTTCGTTTCAAAAACGCGGTTAAGAGATCAACTTGTTTTTTTTAAAATAGGCAATACAAATATGAAGGGATTTTACCTAAATCCAATATTTTTTTCCCTACAAAATATTTCAGTATTAGCTAAAAACACACCAATTTGTTGTTTCGCTGCGTGATCAATATTATTACGCGTCCGAAAAAAAGAGGCCAAAGAGCCAACATACAATCGCCTCTATGAAAAGCAAATAAGGTCTTTGCCTTTAGACTTATTGTGCTGGACGGGTAATAAAAAAAGTGGCTACGGTATGCCATCCGCTCAGCTGCAATATAAATGCTTTCAGTGTTTGTGACGTCCTGATGGCTTTGATCACAATGAAACTTTGTGCACATCTTAAGATATGTTTTCTTTCCCCCCACACCGCTTTCCGACTCCCCTCTCATCAAGAGGTGCAATATGGCTAGATATTCAAACGCGCCAAATTAGTAAAATTGTTTCTGGTAAAAACTGTTTTTCATGAAGCGCTAACTGTGTATTTATAAAAAAGTATACAAACTAACCCCCGGTTTCTGAAAAGCCAATCAAAGTTAACAGTAAATTAAAAAAACTTTAACCGCAAATAACGGTGAAAATAAAGAATATATGAAGTCTGAATAGTGATGAATCAATAATTCACTTAGTTAATTTTTGATTTCAATGTAAAATTCCCACTTTTTCTGGCTTAATCCGCAGATAATTATTTTTTAATCTACTGTTAACATTGATTGGCTTTTCAGAAACCGGGGGTAAGTCTTCTTTATTCAAATTCAAATTCAAATTCAAATTCATTTACATGAACGACGTCTGTGTTTCTCTCATTTTTTTTCAGTATAGATATAAATTTTACAACCTGCTAAACTTGCGTAAAAACAAGGCTATTATGATGGTGTTTCATAAAATGTTGGTTTATTGGCTGTATAGAAGCGTAGTTAGATGTCGCTAGATATTACCTATGAAAAAAAATATGAAGAAAATCAACGAGTGAGGGGGCCTCGAGTCCCTTTGGCATCGAGCCAAGATCTTGACTAAAACGAAATATTTACTAAATAATTATGTAACAAAAATGCCCTACATAAATTTAATGTTACATTTATATGTTGAAGGAAAGCTTAGGAAACAGGCTACAATTATGTATGTATAATAAAAATTTTGTATGTTAAGAGAAAAAAAAATAGAATTATTTGAACCGAATTTTGCCAATTCTGACCAATTTCGCCACTAACTTATTTTTAATATTGCTTTTTATTAAATGTATTTATTTATACCTACATACGTAAAGATATTTATACATATATCTATATATACAATATATATGATAAATAGCAAAACATACATATAAAATCAAAAGTCAAAAATGGGCTTGTGCGTACAACAAGTTCTTTTGTAAAAATGTAATTCCTCAATAGCTTGTTCCTATGGTCCAAACCTTAGAGTGGGTGGAAACCAGCAGCGGGGGGTTAAAACGAAACTCATGTCATGGATGGAACAGTATTGCTGCCACTTAACGCAGATTAGCTGACCTATTGGAGGTCAATTTTAGCCATGCGTTCTGACCAACTTTAGAGCTGTCCAACGGAAAAACAACTCTATATGCTAAGCTGCTAGATTCAAATTTATTATTCCTACAAATGGACTGAAAATTCCTGTTAGAATCAAGCACAGAGATTGTTTATTGATCTAGAAATTATTGAGGAAAGGCATTTTTTTTATCCTTCGTTCTTTGAATAGAGTCGATCCTCTCGAAGTAGGTTTTAATATAACCTACCTATTTTCATGAATAAAGGTATATCATAAATAATAATAATACATAGGGTGACTTTTTGATCATCGTCCAAATTCATACTGGAGTCTTGGTAAGTCATCAGTATCATGGATGGATAACAATTTCTGTGAAATTTGTATGATGAAATTTCGACTTCCCATAGTAATTCACTTCCAGTCCTGAGTGAATCACTATGGGAAGTCGAAATTTAATTTTATGAATTTTACAAAAAAAAATATAATAATAAATATTTTTACTTTAAAAGCTTTTTTTAACCGTTTTATTATATATATATACAGATTCTTATGAATATTAATGTAGAAATTGAATAAAAAAGAAAATTTTCGAGATATATTTCGACCCACTTGGGATCGTCGTCAGTCGAATATGGAAAAGTATCATAAATAAAATAGAGTTAACAATAAATTGACAAACTTAACCTATTTTCTTAACC
The DNA here is from genome assembly GCA_934047225.1 of Ypsolopha sequella. Classification (NCBI taxonomy): domain Eukaryota; kingdom Metazoa; phylum Arthropoda; class Insecta; order Lepidoptera; family Ypsolophidae; genus Ypsolopha; species Ypsolopha sequella. The sequence goes on along the minus strand of OW203984.1, from coordinate 22,728,098 downwards.
TATTTAATTTACCTACCTTTTTGCTCTCATCTGGTGAAGGAAGAGAAGGGTCTGTCTGTCGGTCAGTGTTGTCTGTTTAGTCCAGCTCCGTAGTGGGCACCAAGTGACCAAATGTAGGACGATTCCCAAGTTCTCAGTTCAATGTCAGTCAAAGGGGGGTGAAAGGCTTTAATGATACGAACAGTGAAGCAGTTGTTAAATGAATGAGAATGAGAGCGAGCATGTGTGGGTATAGGTAAAGTGTTATGAGGTATTGAGTCCGTAGTGTGTCGATGATGGTTCATTCTGATATGGAGCGCATTTTTTGTCTCACCTACGTAGAATGCCGGACAGTGCCGGCATTCTAGCAGATAAATGCAGTTCTCTGTTTTGCATGAAGTGTTGGGTTGTGTGGTGTAGGTGTTTAATGTGTGGTGTGTGTTGATTTTTGTGTCTGTTCTAATAATGGGACATGTTTTACATCGTGGTCGTCGGCATGGAGCGGTACCAGGTGATGTGATTGATGGATTGAGATGAGTAGGATATTTTGGTTTAGTTTTGGTGAGATATGATCTGAGGTTTGGGTTCTGTCTGTAGCAGATTTGTGGGTTTGTGGAGAGGAGATTTTTGGTTTCGTCGTTTTGTTGTAGGATGGGAATGAAATCATTAATGAGTTTTTTGAGTTTATAACTGCCATTGAAGAATGTAGTTACTAATTTGGGGTTGTCGGATGAGTTGGTTGATCTATTTTGAAGATTGTGATATCTTGGCCTATTGTATAAATGTTTCTGTAGGAATTGATGAGGGTAATTTCTGCTCCGGAGGCCTTGGTTGATTTTGTGGTGGTATTGCTCGAGTGATTCCTGGTCACTGCATATCCGACGACCACGAAGTGATAGTGAGTATGGTATTGATTTTTTGATATGTGGTGGATGACAACTGGTGAAGTCAAGATATTGAAGTTTATTTGTAGGCTTGAAGTGAACGGAGGTGCTGAGTTTGTTGTTGTTGTCAATGGTTATGTCGACATCCAGAAAGGTGATACTGTTTGAGGAGACAGTATGGGTGAATTTAAGTGAAGAATGGGCGTTCAGTCTGTCAATGAAGTCTTTTAGAGAATCGCTACTGTGTGGCCAGATCATGAACACGTCATCAATGAATCTTTTCCACACAAGAGGTTTTTCAGGTTCTCCTGCCAAAAATGTGGTTTCTATTGCACCCATGAATATGTTCGCGTAACTGGGAGCCATCCGAGTTCCCATGGCAGTTCCTTTAATTTGATGATAATATTTGTTTTCAAATGAAAAGAAATTGTGTTTTAGGATGATATCTGCGAGGGTGGTTATGAAGTCGGTTGATGGGTGGTGGGGTGAAGTACGGGTGTTTAGATGGTTACGAAGAGCTGCAAGGCCGTCATCATGTGGAATGTTGGTATATAATGAAACAACGTCTATTGTAACTAAAAGTAAGTTGGCATTATTCGGAAGTTGTAATGATTGTATAATTTCGAGAAAGTGGGTGGTGTCTTTTACATGTGATGCTAGATCTTTTACTAATGGTTGGAGATGGTAGTCGACAAAAGCTGATAACCTTTCTGTTGGGGCATCGTAAGATGAAACTATGGGTCTACCAGGGTTGTTGGTTTTATGTATTTTAGGTAAGATATAAAAATGAGGAGTTCTCGGATGGCTCGGTATCAGAAGTTGTATGTCTGTTTCTGATAAATTTTCTGCTGTACCTCTTGTGTGGAGTAAGTCACTGATTATGTCCACAATCTGGTCACAGGGATCACTTGGTGCAACGGAGTAAGACGTTGTGTCTGTGAGTTGTCTGAGTCCTTCTTGAATATAATCATTTTTGTCCATTAAAACAGTTGCTGATCCCTTGTCAGCAGATGTGATAATGATATTCTCATTTGCTTTCAATCTTTGTAGAGATTTTCTTTCTGCATGTGTTAGATTTTGGTTTTTGTCCTGAAGACTATTTATAAATCTGTCGTCCGAAAGTTTGGAGAGAATGCTTGTAATGAAAATTTCTATTGGGTGGTTTGGTGGCAAAGGTGGTGGTTCGTTTGACGAGGGAGGTTTAAATTGTTGTAATGCTGCGTGCACATTCTCATTTTGTTGATGTGAATGCGATTGCCAGTAGTATTTCCACTTGATCTTGCGACCAAATTTAACAAAATCATTCATCAATTTTATTCTGTCGATTTTTTTGGTAGGGCAGAATGATAACCCCTTATTTAGCACTGATTTGTCTTGGGTAGTCAATTGAAAAGTGGAAAGGTTGACAATTGTATCTGGGTTAGAAATTTGGTTTTTTTGTATGTGTGGAGGGGAAGGGGGGGGAGGGATAGAAAATGGATTTGAAAAGTCTACTGGAGTAAGGTCAAGATTAGCAGGGATGCTGGTTTGGTGGTATCCTAATGGTAGACTAATATTGTTGTGTTTGTAGTATATTCGTAGATTATTTAGTTTTCTTAACAGTCTGGAGTTTTCTTCTGCAAGATTTCTTTTAGCCTTTGTGAGGATGTTTTGAATTTCTAGAAAAAGATGGGGGTAACAGATAAGGCTAACTTTGAGTAGTGCGTCTAGTTTATTTTTCTGGTCTAGACATAAATATGAGTATTGGGTATATAATATTTGTGTAAAATGTAAGGCGTTTATGTAGTTTACTGTGACCATGTTTCTTCTAATAATAGGCGGTATAGCGTGAAGCGCTATTTTCGGTATTAATCCTTTCGGTGCGGCGCCAATTTCTAAACATTTTCCTAGAAATATTAGATGGGTGTAATACTGCAATAATTTTGCTGATTTGGTTTTAATATTGTTGAGAATTTCCTTCATTGAGGTTAGTCTATGTTTAAGGTAAAGAGGATAGTTCAATTATTTTATTGGCACCTATTTATCTCTATGGTTGAGACAAGTCAAAGTGGTTTTGACTTTTACAGAATTTTGGACTGTCACTTGAAAATAAATAAAAATATTCTAAAATAAATGTAAATAATAAAAGTTGCGTGTAAAATAGCCTATGTAAGAGTCATGGGATAATCAGAGGAGAGCAAAAGGAGTCCATCTAAGATAGTGTGATTGCTTAGCTGTATAAAGTATTTCCAGGTGAACTGAATCTTGAAATCCCTTCCAAGAACCACGTCCACGTTCCACGTCTCGTTCTTGTTGAATCCTGGATTGCTTAGCGTGATCTCCTGGGTCCGGCTTCAGATATTGACTGCCTTGTATATGTTATAGTGACTATTGACGTTCTTTCGTCTCCGCTTCAAGACAATATATAAGGAACAACTTTTCGGTTGTTGGATTCTTCTTGTGTGGATGCTCAGCAAGACCTTATGAAGAATATATCACTGACTTCCAAGGCCGTTGTTGCCGCACCTTCTAGTTGATGTCTCTGGTTTGAACCAGCAGGCTTTTGATAACAAATGTTTGTAAATGTATATAAAAGTGATTAACTGCAGCTTGAAGTTGTTAGTGCGTTATATTCGTTTAATGTGGTGGAACTCAACGGCGTATATAATATAAGTGTCTTCTTAGTAGTTATAAAATATCGCATGTGCGAGTAATATAATAATAAATATTTTTACTTTAAAAGCTTTTTTTAACCGTTTTATTATATATATATACAGATTCTTATGAATATTAATGTAGAAATTGAATAAAAAAGAAAATTTTCGAGATATATTTCGACCCACTTGGGATCGTCGTCAGTCGAATATGGAAAAGTATCATAAATAAAATAGAGTTAACAATAAATTGACAAACTTAACCTATTTTCTTAACCTATTTAATTTACCTACCTTTTTGCTCTCATCTGGTGAAGGAAGAGAAGGGTCTGTCTGTCGGTCAGTGTTGTCTGTTTAGTCCAGCTCCGTAGTGGGCACCAAGTGACCAAATGTAGGACGATTCCCAAGTTCTCAGTTCAATGTCAGTCAAAGGGGGGTGAAAGGCTTTAATGATACGAACAGTGAAGCAGTTGTTAAATGAATGAGAATGAGAGCGAGCATGTGTGGGTATAGGTAAAGTGTTATGAGGTATTGAGTCCGTAGTGTGTCGATGATGGTTCATTCTGATATGGAGCGCATTTTTTGTCTCACCTACGTAGAATGCCGGACAGTGCCGGCATTCTAGCAGATAAATGCAGTTCTCTGTTTTGCATGAAGTGTTGGGTTGTGTGGTGTAGGTGTTTAATGTGTGGTGTGTGTTGATTTTTGTGTCTGTTCTAATAATGGGACATGTTTTACATCGTGGTCGTCGGCATGGAGCGGTACCAGGTGATGTGATTGATGGATTGAGATGAGTAGGATATTTTGGTTTAGTTTTGGTGAGATATGATCTGAGGTTTGGGTTCTGTCTGTAGCAGATTTGTGGGTTTGTGGAGAGGAGATTTTTGGTTTCGTCGTTTTGTTGTAGGATGGGAATGAAATCATTAATGAGTTTTTTGAGTTTATAACTGCCATTGAAGAATGTAGTTACTAATTTGGGGTTGTCGGATGAGTTGGTTGATCTATTTTGAAGATTGTGATATCTTGGCCTATTGTATAAATGTTTCTGTAGGAATTGATGAGGGTAATTTCTGCTCCGGAGGCCTTGGTTGATTTTGTGGTGGTATTGCTCGAGTGATTCCTGGTCACTGCATATCCGACGACCACGAAGTGATAGTGAGTATGGTATTGATTTTTTGATATGTGGTGGATGACAACTGGTGAAGTCAAGATATTGAAGTTTATTTGTAGGCTTGAAGTGAACGGAGGTGCTGAGTTTGTTGTTGTTGTCAATGGTTATGTCGACATCCAGAAAGGTGATACTGTTTGAGGAGACAGTATGGGTGAATTTAAGTGAAGAATGGGCGTTCAGTCTGTCAATGAAGTCTTTTAGAGAATCGCTACTGTGTGGCCAGATCATGAACACGTCATCAATGAATCTTTTCCACACAAGAGGTTTTTCAGGTCATGTTCATGATCTGGCCACACAGTAGCGATTCTCTAAAAGACTTCATTGACAGACTGAACGCCCATTCTTCACTTAAATTCACCCATACTGTCTCCTCAAACAGTATCACCTTTCTGGATGTCGACATAACCATTGACAACAACAACAAACTCAGCACCTCCGTTCACTTCAAGCCTACAAATAAACTTCAATATCTTGACTTCACCAGTTGTCATCCACCACATATCAAAAAATCAATACCATACTCACTATCACTTCGTGGTCGTCGGATATGCAGTGACCAGGAATCACTCGAGCAATACCACCACAAAATCAACCAAGGCCTCCGGAGCAGAAATTACCCTCATCAATTCCTACAGAAACATTTATACAATAGGCCAAGATATCACAATCTTCAAAATAGATCAACCAACTCATCCGACAACCCCAAATTAGTAACTACATTCTTCAATGGCAGTTATAAACTCAAAAAACTCATTAATGATTTCATTCCCATCCTACAACAAAACGACGAAACCAAAAATCTCCTCTCCACAAACCCACAAATCTGCTACAGACAGAACCCAAACCTCAGATCATATCTCACCAAAACTAAACCAAAATATCCTACTCATCTCAATCCATCAATCACATCACCTGGTACCGCTCCATGCCGACGACCACGATGTAAAACATGTCCCATTATTAGAACAGACACAAAAATCAACACACACCACACATTAAACACCTACACCACACAACCCAACACTTCATGCAAAACAGAGAACTGCATTTATCTGCTAGAATGCCGGCACTGTCCGGCATTCTACGTAGGTGAGACAAAAAATGCGCTCCATATCAGAATGAACCATCATCGACACACTACGGACTCAATACCTCATAACACTTTACCTATACCCACACATGCTCGCTCTCATTCTCATTCATTTAACAACTGCTTCACTGTTCGTATCATTAAAGCCTTTCACCCCCCTTTGACTGACATTGAACTGAGAACTTGGGAATCGTCCTACATTTGGTCACTTGGTGCCCACTACGGAGCTGGACTAAACAGACAACACTGACCGACAGACAGACCCTTCTCTTCCTTCACCAGATGAGAGCAAAAAGGTAGGTAAATTAAATAGGTTAAGAAAATAGGTTAAGTTTGTCAATTTATTGTTAACTCTATTTTATTTATGATACTTTTCCATATTCGACTGACGACGATCCCAAGTGGGTCGAAATATATCTCGAAAATTTTCTTTTTTATTCAATTTCTACATTAATATTCATAAGAATCTGTATATATATATAATAAAACAAAAAAAAATATTGGTTCATGATGCTGATCACTTACCAAGGCTCAAGTATGAATTTGGACGATGTTCACAAATTTACCGTGTATATGTATGTTGTCGGCCAAACCTGATTTTAGGATAAACTAATTTGGCCTGGCCTAGGCCAAACTAGTTCTTCGGAAGTCCTGTAGTGCAGAAGACAGCCGGTAGATTAGGTTAGAAGGTTATTTTTTAAAGAAAACCCAAATCTAGTTTGGCCTAGGCCAGATTTTCCCCATTTTCATGTAAAAATTATTTAATAACATTTTTAATACAATATTCGATTTTGGGTCAAAATTTGAATTTAAACCGAATATTGTAAACACAACATATCAAAATATCAGGTATCTATCTCATTCCGTCTTAGAGCTAGAGACCCGTGACATACACACGGATAGACAGACGGACAGCAGAGTTTTACTATTAGGGCTCCGTATTGCAATTCTGGTACGGAACCCTAAAAATGTAAAGTTATCGAGAAGATTTCTCTTAAAACTAATAATCTTGAATTTTTGCATTTTTTCAGTGTATGTATATTTCATTTTGCGTTTTCTGGGAGTTCTAATATCTTGACCTCAGTTGACCCCTGGAGATTTATGTTCCTTATCAGTAAGAGGATTGAATAGGATGAAAAGAACTGCTGTTTTCTCGATTAGTAACCCTAGTAACCCCAACAAAAGTTAGGGTTACTGTCATAAGTGCATTTTCTTGTAGCTATAACGGTTCTGGTTCTATAACGGTAACCTTTTATTGTGCCTCATCTCAAATTTCCGCTATGCACTATACAACGTGTAACAGAAAGGTGAAACCATATTTGAAGAGCTTATTCAGTCAATGGTATAGAACAATTTTTACTATGAAACAAACCCTGTATATCGAAAAAAAAATTACCTGTTTCATAGAAAAATGCAATGCCGCCCGGTCGAAATAAATGGAAGGGCAGATTTATTTTTTTTGAGATTTCAGTGTTGGCGCCATAGTAAAAGTTGTTCTATACCATTGACTGAATAAGCTTTTCAAATATGGTTACACCTTTCTGTTAGACGTTGTATATAACAATACATAATACTCACGCCTGTGTCTTGGAGGGGTAGAGACTACAGATTTCCATCTGCTACGATCCTGACAAACCACTTTCGCTTCTTTTGATGTTTCTAATATAAAAAATACTTTTCCGTCCATGATTACTTTTCTTTGGTTGTAAAGGTCAGTGTCAGAAGCAACAAACCGGTCCGTAGACCGACCCTGATAGTCGTTCATAAACTCACACCGAGTTGGGTTTCCTACCCGGGTCGCAACACTAACCCGTTCAAAAATTAACTCGCGTCTCAACACCAACCGTTCAAAAATGACAGTGTCGTTACACTGGTGACAAGTTTTTCAACATCAACTCTGAGCAGGGTTCGCAAAGTTCGTACAGGCTCCAAACGTCACCTGACATTCACGTAAATTTACGTAAATAAAATGACGTTAATTTTCGTACCGAGGGGGTCTTCTCAACTTTATAATTGATATATTTACGTTAAATTTCGTACAGAGGGGGTCCTCTCAACGTTATTATACCAAATATAATGCAAAAATGGCAACTGACGTTTGAAGTGTCGCTACACAACGAAACCCGTTCAAAAACTCAGCGTTACAACCCCAGTGTTCCTACCCAGCCCAGGGTTATTTAATGAACGCACTTCTGTGTGTCCCGAGTCCCGCCGACTGCCGACTCCAGGCATTCCTACAGGTTGAGTGTGCAGGCGCAATAGCGCATATAGAATTCGTATTGTGATGCACTTTATTGTTCGACTTATATTTATTTAATTTTTCATTTATTTATTTTTCCTTTACAAGTTTGCACTCAAAACGATAGCGTGAAAAAAAACAAATCAAGTAGATCCAAACAGAACACTTAAAAGTCATAATTCACTCAATAGTTATTCAACAATACCTTATAACCCCTTATTGTCCATGTTGCCATTGCAAAGTTTCAATTGATTTCAATAAATTAGAACTTTAAAAAAATTGGATTTAAAATTTTTAAATTCTACTTTACAGAAACCAATGGAAACTTTGCGATGGCAGCATACATAATACATAGGTATGTAATAAGGTTTTGTTGAATAACATTGAATTATGAATTTGAGTGTTCTGTTTCGATTAATTAGAAAAAGGCGGGTTTTTCACAATTTGGTTGCGAAACCGTTCTTAATCTGAATATTTATCTTTCCGAAAGCCTCGCCTTTGGTATTTTTGCTTCAATATGCTCACTCAACTACTAAACCTATCAATGTAAAACTCGCAAACATGTTTGTACAGACCTTTATCTTTCCGTTATCAAAACAGTTACCTAATTGGACACATTTCACTCTATAGATTTTATTTTTGAAAATTACGCGTTTTTAAGTTATATATACATTTTTGTCTGAGCGGCCCGAGTTGTGTGTCTAAAATTTCTGCTATAACACGAAAACATGATTCATTTTCCGTTGCAAAGACAAAAAATACCTACATGAATTACTTTAACTGTTTTTTACAATTTACTATTTTATAAAACCTTGAAAATTCACTGATTATACGTGCCAATTATACAGCGCACAAAGTAAGCGTTCTAATGTAGACTTTCTGACAAAATAATTAAGTTCAAAATCACTTAATAGGATTGTTGTGTATCATGGATCAGGCCTTAAATAAAACTCAAGTAGGATTTTGTTCCACTAAGAAAAAATGTTTTGAAATAAATTGCATTTGGCCAAAAGAGAAACGAAAAATTATATACAATACATATACTCACGTCTGCCACTCAAAGGGTTAGGCAAAGACGACAGATTTTCATCTGCTACGATCCTGACACACCTTTTTCACATTCAACAATCTATATAGTCATACACAAGTTCTTATTCAGCCATACTTTTTGTCCAAGATGTAGGGTTAGGCCTTGTAGAGTTAGGGGCTTGGCTATATGTGAGATCTGATAACTTTTTAACAGTGAAAGCGTTAATGAGTTTATGGGTCTTGGCAACCCATTTTATATAAAATAATTTTGTTGGGATTTTATTTCTATTTGTAATGGAATTTTATATACTGTCCTCCTTTATGGAGGGTTGGAGGGTGAAAGTTAAAGACCTAGCCTGCATACCAAATTTCTAGGATTCTCAGAAATTTAGAATAGCTATTGCTATACTGGGTGTTAAAATGAAGTTGCAGAAGCCGGAAACTGGCGACAGTTTGTTCATACGAACAACTTATACTATGGAGCCAACACTCAAATCACGAACAAAAAAACCGCTGTTCCATAAAAAAGTTACATGGCTACCCGAACAAAATGTATGAAACAACAGATTATTTTTCTCGATTCCTCATTTTTTTTTCACGGAAAGTTGTTCGTATGGACGAGTACTATCGCCAGTTTTCGGCTTCCGCAACTTCATCTTAACAACCTGTATAATACAGAACCAAACCACCTTCTATAAGGATTCTCGTTCTATGAGGTTGAAGGGTGGAAGTTAAAGTCTTTTTAAAAAAAAAAGTTTGTGTGCGGCCTGGATACCGAGTTTCAGCTTTCTAGGACTTCTGGAAGTTTGGAGTAGAAATTGCTATATACAAGGTGACTTTTTGATCATCGTCCAAATTCATACTAGTGGCTTGGTAAGTGATCAGTATCATGCATCAGTAACAATTTTGGTGAAATTCGTAAAATGAAATTTCGACTCCCCATAGTGATTCACTCGGGACTAGAACTGAATTTATATGGGAAGCCGAAATTTCATTATACGAATTTCACAAAAATTGTTACTGATCCAAGATACTGATCACTTATCAAGCCTCCAGTATGAATTTGGACGATGATCAAAAAGTCACCTTGTATAATAGAATGTCGTTGTATATAATATATGACTCTGGAATCCTCTTAATGAGGGGTTGGAAGGGGAAAGTTACAGATTTCTTAATTTTTTATTGTTTGTGTGATAATCCTAGCCTGCATACCAAATTTCAGGTTTTTAGGGCTTCAGGAAGTACCCTAGAAGTTTTGATGATCATGACTGAGTTAGTGAATGAGTGAAGAAATCGACGTATTTTAGGTACGTCAATTTGAAATCAAAACCGTCATTAAAATCCAAAGTATAAAAGTCAGACATATGAAACTTAGGCCCACTTGCAGCATGATCGAGAAAAAATCCTTAACCCAAGGGAAGAGTTAACTAACCCAACATTTCATTAGTCCTCTTGCACCATGATAATATCGAAGTGGGTTAATAATCCCGAGCTAAGCGATTTTTTGACATTTGACATTTATTTAGGCCCACTTGCAGCATGTTCTTAACTCGACTTTAACTCGGGTTAAGTCAAAAAATAGAGGGTTAAGAAAAAGCTCTCTTGCACCAATCAAAATGTCGGGTTAAACTAGGGTTAAATTAAGAGAAAGTCATTGGAATTTAACCCGACTCTCACCTCGAGTTAAACTCGGGTTAGCGAAGTAATGTTACCAGTTTGATTTAAATTGTGTTGTTTCCAATGACATCATATAGATACTATACCTCATTGGTTGCAATTAATTACTTTATGGTAAAATCAAACGTCAAACAATCGCTTAGCTCGGGTTTACTAACCCACTTCGATATTATCATGGTGCAATAGGACTAATGAAATGTCCGGTTAGTTAACTCTTCCCTTGGGTTAGTTAACCTGAGGGTTAAGGATTTTTTCTCTATCATGCTGCAAGTTGGCCTAAGAATGAATCTGTTAATGTGTCGGAAGCCTGCTTTGGGTATTATTAGTCCCAATTTTTTTTTTTCTCTATTTTGTATTTTACTAACCCTAGGATCGGCTTAATTAAGTTTTTTCTGTAATACTAACCAATTAAGTGAATAAATAAATAAAATTATTACATTATTACGCTAACCCGAGTTTAACTCGAGGCGAAAGTCGGTTTAAATTCTGATGACTTTCTCTTAGTTTAACCCGAGATTTTGATTGGTGCAAGAGAGATTTTTCTTAACCCTCTATTTATTTACTTAACCCGAGTTAAAGTCGAGTTAAGAACATGCTGCAAGTGGGCCTCTACACTTTACGTAGACTACTAGTGCCCTGCTTCCTTTGGCTCGTCTTGCGGATACTCGCACTTCAAGATCCCTATTTGTAAACGACAAAGGATATGACGGCGCAATAAAAGCTACCAATAGGTATAGTCTGTCATGCTAAGGGAGTGGTTTATTTATATTTCAACTAATAATAGTAGTTTATGCTACAAGGGCGCAAACTTATTGCTCTTACGCCCGCGTATCATACTACGTTTTTCAATGCATAGTGTGAGGAAATAAAACAAACATAATATTGTGAACTTTAAATTATGATTGGCTCAATAGGACCGTATCCAGAGCCGTTAAACTGTGGAAAAAAAAAGTATGACATTTATGGTACATAGGAAAGGCTGCAGGTTAGCCAACCATTGTAAATAAATAAAAAAAAAATAATAATAAAGCCCTAGGGCAAAATAATCGACTTTCTGTTCGGTTTTGATGCATAAAAAGTGGGCCTTCACGAGCACACGCGTTGAAAAATAATTAATACTTTTTTTAAAGAAATGATACGTAATTATAAATCAAGCATCATTTATTACCTGTTTTGAATACCTTATTATGAATATGAAAATTTTAATTTAAGTTCACAAACCTTTAAAAAAAATTTTTTTTTATCCCTTTTCAAGGTGATTTTAAACACTGACATAATGCTTAAACATTGCTTAGGTAACAAAGACACAACATTTGAAATGCAGCTGGCTCAAAAACGACAATATTTTCCGACGCCTATATCGTCCTAAAATTTTACTTAAAGTCACCTTATTCTGTTTTCGTTACAGCCTCTTTTGGAATGAAAGAAGAGAATGTATACTGCACTTTCCTCCTGACCGTTGAGGTGGCTAGACATTTTTATTTGTGTGAAGAGAGAGACATACTGCGTCCGATGGTAAGAGTTAGAAAGAGGCAGATATATCCAGCATTTATATTCTGTGTACGTGTAAGTTTCAGGCAACGGTCGTCCTGAAACTCGTAAATGGGAAAAAAGCAACAACGGAGAACTCAACTTTCCTTAGAGATGGGAAAGTGCGGTGTAACAGTCAACAGATATTTTTTTTGTAGTCCCTGAGAATCTTGTTGATTTCCCAAGATATAAAAGTTACTTTAAAAACTACAAACCAACCGCGGCTATAAAGCATTAAATAAGTGTTGAGAAGGGAACTTGGTTTATAGCGAGCCTAAGTGAAACGGGAAGTTATCTTTAGGAGGGGTGTCGTCAAATAAACTCAGAAAATACATTGTCGCAAGTATTCAACATTTCGGCAGTTAAAGTTATTAAGTTATTTTCAAATTATTTTAACAAAAGTAACGAAAAAAAAAGTTTGTATTTCTGTGCTTTCTCATAATAAAAAAGGAAGTTTAGTTTACTGAACGGCTTCATGTGCCCGGGATAGGTATGTACTAATAACAGATAACGTGTATTTTTTTCTGTAGGTACCTACATATGTAAATTAGAAGTAAGGCTTTTTCTTTCTTGAATACATTAAATTACTATTAAAAAAAAAAAAAAAAAAAAGAAAAACTGATCATGCTAAACAACTTTCTCAAAGAAATGTAGCCGCGCATATAAAAACTTGCTCGTACAAAATTTACACTAGGTATTTAAAAAGATATTTTTTTCCATTCGTTATGTTACTTTGTGACACTTGTTCACAGGTCAGTAAATTATGTGGTTTTATTAAGAGGCTATGCGGATTTTATTTTTGTCACTGTCACTTCAAGCAAAAAATCGCGCAGTGCGAGAGGGGCGGATTCAGGGCAAAAGGGAAAAAAGTTGGTTTTAATTTTTATTAAAAAATCTAAAATAGCTAGCAAAATTTCAAATATCAAATCTCTAGATATTGTTGAAACACACCTAATAAAATATGTTTGAGTTCTGTATATGGTTCCTATTAGTCAAACGAGGAGAAAAAGTGTGTTTGAAGACCTCACCTGTGTGTTTTCCAAAATCAAAATCCTAGATTTTATAGTCAAAGTGCATATACCAGAAATTTATTACAATTTTCCGTGTATTTCATGAAATACACAGAAAAGAAACACCCGTATTTTTTTTCGCATATCGCCTTAGTACCTGTTCATTAACACCTGATGTGTATTCTTCAGATAATTATATTGCGATCGGACGAAAAATGAGCCTGTCAATGTTTATTTGATAATGCTAGGTGCATCGGTTTTTTTTGTGTTTTCTTTTTGATGACAAAACCGATAATTACCAGACAAAAAAAAAATCACTTCCATGTTCAACTTTTAACATGGCATTTTGTTAGGGTTTATTTGTACACGTTCTTTCAGTTTAATTTTCTCCTAAGCATTTAGAGTGTAGTTGTTTGAATGTAAAAAATGACTTAGTTCTATCGATAACTTCCCATCCCTGTTCGTCATCAGCTCAGGCCGCGCTGATATTTCCACGTAGATTTCACTCCGTAAAACCTTTGCCATTATTTTTATTTTATTTTATATACGCTTTCGGTCCGCACATCTCGTTCAGCCTTCCTTTTGTGTTTTTAGGATCCCAAAACAAAATGGAAACCTTTTGTTCCTTTGGTTTTTACAATCTTCTCTTAGCTTCTCTTATTACAATCTTGGGTTGACTCACAATTTTCCCCGATGCTACTTTATTGCTAATAACATGAAATTGCAATTGCTGGACAGATACAATTGCTGGACAGGTATAATTGCTGGACAGGTATAATTGCTGGTCAGGTACATTGCTGGACAGGTATAATTGCTGGGCAGGTACAATTGCTGGACAGGTATAATTGCTGGTCAGGTACATTGCTGGACAGGTATAATTGCTAGTCAGGTACATTGCTGGACAGGTATAATTGCTGGTCAGGTACATTGCTGGACAGGTATAATTGCTAGTCAGGTACATTGCTGGACAGGTATAATTGCTGGTCAGGTACATTGCTGGACAGGTATAATTGCTAGTCAGGTACATTGCTGGACAGGTATAATTGCTGGTCAGGTACATTGCTGGACAGGGATAATTGCTAGTCAGGTACATTGCTGGACAGGTATAATTGCTGGTCAGGTACATTGCTGGACAGGTATAATTGCTAGTCAGGTACATTGCTGGACAGGTATAATTGCTGGTCAGGTACATTGCTGGACAGGTATAATTGCTAGTCAGGTACATTGCTGGACAGGTATAATTGCTGGTCAGGTACATTGCTGGACAGGTATAATTGCTAGTCAGGTACATTGCTGGACAGGTATAATTGCTGGTCAGGTACATTGCTGGACAGGGATAATTGCTAGTCAGGTACATTCCTGGACAGGTATAATTGCTGGGCAGGTGCAATTGCTGGGCAGGTACAATTGCTGGACAGGTATAATTGCTGGTCAGGTATAATTAGGAAGAAAAAGTTAAAGCTAAGTTTCAGTAAGATGGATCCAAATCACAATCTGAACTGCGATATATTGTTATAACATGAATGAGAATAAAGAGGGTTAAATCCCATTATTGCTAAATCAACAGTAAAATAATACGAGGCCGCATCGTGACTTGGATCTATATTATAAGACACACTTGAGTAATTTTTTCAATGCCTTTTTTTATTCAAATTTTTTATTGTACACAGAAAATAAACATTTATAAATATAGTATAAACAAATTACCATGTACAAGGGTAAACTTATCTCTAACAAGAGATTTCTTTTGTTCTCCCTCTGGGGATAATACAATATATTATAAATAAAAGTAAACATACATATGTGTACATAGAGTAAAGAATAAATTATAATTTATTTTGATAAAACAACCTACAGTATAATAAACTGTGTATACAAAATAAACTTATAAATTTGTTATACATGCCACATAATAAAACAAAATATATTAATACCTAGGAAATAATTAAAAAAAATTAAATAACATACAAAAGATAATCATGAAAGTGACAAAACGTGCTCCATCAGCCGCCTTTTGAATTCATTTAGTGATGGACAATCCCGAATGTTCGAAGGAAGTAAATGGACGCGTGTCCTGTAGTGAAATATCAGTATACTCGTATATTTTATATTACCTGATTAATTAGTTATAGCAAAGCACAACAATTTGTAAATTTTTTAAAAATTCCTATTATTAACGAAGTTAGCGATAGCGATATTAATGGATAGTATTTAAACGAGCCAATATAAATTCAAATATAAGGTGTCAAAAATACTGAATATAGCGTACTAAAATACTAGGTGGGCAAAAGATTGTGGCCTAGTAAAAATGTTGAAAACGGCGACTTGAAAATACAAATTTGAGTTGAGTTGAATAATCCTTAGGCAAAGAATTTTCTATTTTAGTGACAATTTAATTTTAAGTAATAAAACTATGGACGTCGCTTCGCTCCGCTTCGTTTCGCTCGGCTCCTTATTTTATCTTACATGTAAACATAACACGCTCCTCCTCGCTTCTCTCGTCGTCGCACCGAACTATTTTTTTTACTTTTGGTGAAATATTTTCGGTTTCATACTCTAAATTCGCTCACTCAGTATTTTAGTCGCACGCTTTGGTATTTATTCCGGACACTTAAAGTCGCTGATTATAATTTTATTCGCTCGATTAATAATTTCCCGATATTAATCCCATAATAGTATGAATTCGTGTCAAATGACGTCTCGTGACATGCCGTTAAGCTCACTTTGATTGCCAATAACTTGGCAATCTAATATTATAATTGGCAATAATAATTGGCAATTTTTTTCAATTATAATTTCATAAAAAATTTATTGTAGGACAGGGGCTGAATGAGGCACTATAGTGAACGACTTGCTAAACGACGCAGAGTTGTGTTCAGGAGTTTTAAGAAGGGAGGCGTTGTGCGATCGAGCACCACTGGAGAACAGATACTCAAATTGAGCACGAAGGTATTTAGGGGAAAGGTGGTTTTTGAGAACGCTATAGACAAGTGACGACGATAACGGATGGGAAGCCAATTAAGCTTTTTTCAGCAAAGTATACCTATTATTTGTTTGATGGGACCGTAAACAGTCAAATGATCTTTCAATTGAACAATTGACCATAAATGTAGGAAAACCAAAGGTTATGGTGATAGAGAGGGATGAAGCGGTGACTGAATACAAGGTTAAGATTGGAGACAAGGAAGTAGAGCAGGTTAACGAGTTTGTATCTGGGTTGTCTATTTAATAAAGTATTATTATAAAGTGTGACGGTGACATTGAAAGAAGAGTAAATAAGGGAAATAAAATGAACGGAGCCCTGTAATCATTTATGGTTAGCCAAATTGCAAAAGCACGATTGGCGGTTTATAATTAAGTGTTGGCTCTTACACATATGTTATGGTAGTAAATGTTAGGTATGGTAAGATAAAGATCAAAGTAGAGTGAATGCAGTGGAAATGCGTTCCTTACGGAGTATGTGTGGTGTAACATCGAATGCTAGAGTGAAAAATACCGACATACGGAATTATTGTGGTCTGAAAGTAGATGTAGTGACTAGAAAAGAAAAAAAAAATGCTTCGGTGGTTTGGAGATGTAGAGAGGATGAATGAAAGTATAGTGACGATCGTGCTAATAACATTACGGCAAGAAGGATATGTCCTAGCGTAATAATTATTCAGGCTAAACACAGAACAGATTAGCTAAATAGAATAGAAAATGGGATAGCGACTAGAATAGAAAAAAGGAATGCTTCGGTGGTTTGGAATTAAAGAGAAGATGGATGAAGGTAGAGTGACGAAAGAAAATTATGGTGCGCAAGTCGAAGGTAGAACTCGACCAGGCCGCCCTAGAAGGATACGTCCAAATTGGCGAGATATTGAAGAAGGGCAATGTTTAAGTACCCGATATAGAAGAACTTTTATGACTAATATGATAGATGTGGAAGAGGTGTGTCAGGATCGTAGCAGATAGAAATGTGTTGTTTCTGCCTACCCCTCTGGGAGACAGGCGTTAGTATATGTTTGTATGTATGTATGTAATTGACAATTAGCTACCATGCATTTTTGAAATTTCAAGATAAGTCATTAATTTTTACATTTTATCCAATTTTCTGCAAACCGTGGAAAGGTAGCGTGTCAATGAAAGAGTTTAATTAACCTTACACCTAAATTTGTTATAAAAAACATTAACAAAGAAGCTAGTACAATAACATTGAAAGTGGAGGTACGAAGGCTAAAAATCACTCAGATTAGTGGATACGTAAATACTTAAATTTACAGAAAACATTCTTTATTCTTTATTTTACACTCAGAAAATAAACATTTACACACATAATACAAACAAATTAACATGTACAAGGGTAAACTTATCGCTAAAAAGTGATTTATTCCAGCCTTCCTCGGGGGATAAAATAACATAATTTATGTTAAACTAGACATACATAGGTGTCCATAGCGTAATTAATAAATAATAACTTATTTGAATATATTCAACTACTATTAATATAAATCTAAACTTCTCTTTAAACATTGAAATCTTATTAAAAGTTGCGTGAGCTGACATACTGAATTATTATTACATGCTTTAACACTCACGTGCGATTGTTGTTGACTAATGCCAACCGTTTTACAAATACAGTTTCGGCATTATCAAGGCGAGTGTCCTTCTTTAGGACGACGACACGGCGTTCACCGTCGTTGTCAAACGGGCAATGGCAACTGCCGTTGTTGTATCGGTTGTAAACGGTTGGCATAATCATAATAATAATAATTCAACATTTAAATTCTCGAAGTGCATTGCGGTGAAGAATCTCAATAATGACCGCTATGAACAAACAATGTTAAGTAACAGCAGAGATACAAAGATGGCTTCAACTCGTCATAGAAGAGAATGTCCTCATTTCATTAAGAGACATCGCTCCCGAGGTCAGCTCTAGTTATGCAATCAGAGAAAGCTCCTTTTGACGGTAGTTGATGGTATGGAGAAGAAATCAGTGGTATTTTATTTAGGTTTCAAGAGGTTTCAACCTGACATTGAGCACGTCATTTTGCGTCAGTAGAACCGAACTCTACGACACGTTTCATTCGCTTTGAGCCGTGGCTGTTACGAAAACCGAAGCATCACGCGCTCTCAAAAAGCGCATGTTTCCCTCTAAAATAATTTTGAAGCGAATGCTTCATTGTTCGTGCCTCAGATAGATAGGGGATCCAATTCAGAACTTGTATGTTACTTCCATGATCGACTTCGTAAAAGAATTCCGCATAAAGGCATTTTCGTATTTAGTATCAATAAGAGAAATTAGACAGGGGACTTGTTTCGTGAAAAAACTTTAGGTTAACCTTTTATTTTGAGGAAGAATCAATTAGTTTCTAATAGTAAGTTTTTAATCGTTCATTATTTGTTATAAGATATCTTTCATGAAAAATTAACTTTTATTTGATCGCAATAATAATAGTAGTTTACGCTACAAGGGCGCAAAGGAATAAATTACGAGGATGATTTCAAACACGAGCGTAGCGAGTGTTTTAAACGTAACCGAGTAATTTATTGCTCTTACGCCCGTGTATCATACTACGTTTTGCAATGCATAGTGTGAGGAAATAAAACGAATATAATCTTGTGAACTTCAAATTATAATTATCTGAAAAGGACTGTATCCAGAGCCGTTAAACAGTGGAAAAAAAGTATAACATTTATGGTACACAGGAAAGGCTGCAGGTTAGCCAACCATTGTAAATAAATTAAAAAAATAATAATAATAAAGCCCTAGGGCAAAATAATCGACTTTCTGTTCGGTTTTGATGCCTAAAAAGTGGGCCTTTACGAGCACTTGCATTGAAAAAAAAATTAAACGAATTCGTAAGCTTGATGAGCGCGCTGCCATAAGGGAGTTTACATCATTCTTTATGCTTTCCTATGTGATTGACATCTAATGCCACAACATGCATTGTCGTATTTCAAAAAAAAACACATTTAATATTTTTCCAAGCAAGCAAGATCCCTATAGTAGCGAAATGAGAAAGTGTGTTGTATCATCGTATGTGGTGCATCGGACGTAGATGGAAATAAGTTTTTAGCAAAAGTCACTGGACCAAAACGGTAAATATCAAGAAAACAACAATGCTTTCCCAAAGCTAAACATGATGCCAAAAGCTATCACATAGCAAGAAGTATTCGCTTAAATAATATACGGTTGTATCTCCGACACAACCTGCTGCATTTTTACAGTGAAAATAATTTAATTTTTAAATCTAGAATTTTCTAGGCCTGCTTTTTCTGAGATCTGAACACGTCTATTTCTGCAATATTTGGTACGCTGTGTTCTAGCGTAGCGGGCTACTGCTGCAGAATAACTAGCATACGAAGCTTTCAAAAACGCAACTTTGAAACATTCAAAAACGCAACTTTGAAATTAAGCTAATAGCAAAGGAGCTGCCTCATAAGCGATTACCACGCAACAAAACTAAATTAAATGAAACTGCACTGAATAACAAATCTCTTGAAAAATCAATAAAAGAGAGAATAATGATCAAAACAACTCGCACTTATTCATTACCGAGTATTTATCAAGCAAAACCAACGAGATTGAAACAATAAGCACGAGAGACTGGTCGGTACACTAAAACCATTATCACGCCCACGCCACTATGGAGTCCTCGGAGATAAATTTCCTCCTTGTTTCTACGTCTCCTTTTTACATTGGAGCACTTTATACGCAGCGGGTCTTGGCTACACAAGACATAATAGGGTTATGGTCCAAGTTATAAGAGCAAAATCTTAAGAGTATGGCCTACCCTAGCAACTTTTTTTATTACCTTCTATTCTTGGAAGCGTAATACTAATAATCACGCAGCGAAACAACAAGTTGGAGTGTTTTTAGCTAATATTGAAATATTTTGTAGGCAAAAAAAAAATTCATTTAAATAGATTCCCTTCATATTTTTGCTACCCATATGATGAAAAAAAAATCTCGTTGATCCCTTAACCGCGTTTGTCTACGGAATGTTAAAAAAAAATGGGTCAGAAATATATATTTTTAGACAAAACTATATTTTTTAATACATTGCTTATAAGTACGTTCCCTTAATAAAAGAACGACAAAACAGATGTATTTTTTTCAATAAAAGGAGAGACCTACTTTATTCTAAAGAACCCTCGAAAGTCTGGCGTTGTTGATGTTCTAGACTCAGGTAGAGGCTTAAAGGAACTATTGTAAAGATTTATCACAAATTAGAAAATCAATAGATCGGTAAGTAATTTTCTTTAAATATATTGGTATAATCCATGTATACCACCTGCCAGAAACATACCTAAATAAATATTACCATTTGGATGATCATCGTAATGGCACATGTCCTCGGAGGAGTGTCAAAGGTGTTTTCGCGTTTGGTCTGTCAACACACGTTAAGAACAGTTAACACGCGTAACACCCTCAATTTACTAACGATTTTAACGTCCCAACGGGATAAAGGGTCTTATAGTACTTCGGGCACAAATACACGTTTTCTAGGGCATGTGTCCCACAGTGTTTTGTTTCACCGTAAGTAAATTGCAGGTAAGTATACACATAATATAAATGCACATAAGGTACGAAAAACTCATGCTGCCTGGATCCCAACCAGGGTTTCAAGGTCTTACCAACTAAGCTAACGTCCATCCATCCATCCATCAGCCTAGTTCGTCCACTGCTGGACATAAGCCTTTCCAGGGCTTTGCCACTCCCAGCGGTCATCCTGGAAGAATTGCCTATACCCTCGCACCAGTGACACCGCTGCCCGTCACCAGTCTGTTCCACATAAGGCTATTAGGGATGGATATACCGCCATCCATCGGTCCCAGGCATGGTGGGCCTCCTGTTTTTTTGCCTGTGAGCTGTCCTCTTACTCTCCCCCGAATTGCTTCGAGGGGGCCTCCAGTAAGATGGTGGTACCTCCACAGTCGGCATCAGCTCTACCACCTGTGGAGCTAGCATAGTATGAAAAAAATCTGAATAAATATGATAAATATCGTTGCAAACTTGCTATAATTAAGGGGAATTGCACATATAAAAAGAGTGAGCAGAGGCAGTTCCAAAAAATGTAGATTCATTGAAATCATACCCCGACGTAGAACTTGTATGAGATGGACGCTCTCCAACAAAACTACTTATTCATACTTACCATTTTTTTATGTTATGACTTATCTGCATTGCGAATTGCAATTTAGGCAGTCCAGTCATGCAAAGTCTGAAAGCAATTTGCCTTAACTTCAGCTATTTTGATTACAGTTTTTACCCAAAATACTTCCACGGTCTTCGCGGTAGATTCTCTTCTATCCGCTTCCGCTTAAAACATGAGCAGTCACCTAGCCATGCGTACTATCATACCACGACTTCTTCACGTATTGTTTAAATCTTAGCAGCAGGTAATAGGAGTTATTGTTAATGAATTCTTGAATCTGGTCATGGTTGGGTCCCTGATAGTCTGTGTGCATGCGGCAGTCAATGAACCGGGAGCGAGGTCAGGTGAAATTATCTCTGTGTGGACCGCCCTAAGAGACAGTTACGGACAATAGCCGGATATTTGGAAATGGTTTTATTGTTCTATCTGCCTTATACTCTCATCATCAGGGTATATGATTAGTAAGAGCGTTTTTGGATATGCGTGTGAACTTGTCTATTTTTAGATTGCGTAAATTTTCAGTGTCCTGGTATGACACGAAAGCCCATAAAGTTTAGATTCGTTTCAATGCTTATTTATTTGCATCATAATCATAATTTCAATACAAGAGAGCTAATTTATCTTAACAGTTTTGTCACAAATATGTATCTTTTATTTGAGCGTAAGGTGAAAACTTTTATCGGCTTGATGGTTGTTGATATAACAACCATCAAGCCGATAAAAGTTTACCCCTTGTAGCCTAAACGTTGACGAAGGCCACTTCAATGATAATTAACAAAACCGCATCGAATTTTTTTGAGTGGTTCCCGAGTTAAAACGGAACATACAGACAGACATAAATCCTAAAAATTTTAGTTTTGGCCTAAGCTACTACATATAGTAACTTATTTTATGTAAAATTTCTCAAAAATATTCATTGTGCAGCAAAGTCTGCACATTGAATGCGGCAGATACGACTTTCTTACTATAAGACAAGACAAATATTTAGATTTTGTGGCTCCAAAATATTTAGACTACCTGATTTGGTTTCAAGGTACTTTGTACTTCCACTAGGATACCATTTGTGATTGCTGTATTGTTCCCAGAAACGTTTAAATACGTAATTTTATTTTATTATTCATTTTGTTACTAAATAAAATACGTTTAAATTATCATTATTCACTGCGATGAAGAAACGCAGAAAGAAAAGTGAATCTGGATGTGACGAGCTCTGAACCGGGATTCAAACTCAGGACCTCTTGCTTACCGGGTGATTGCTCTTCCAACTGAGCTATCCAGGTATCAACACAACTCACGAATTCATGTGCCATCCGATACAGTAATGATCTGTATAGGTACTCTACGAGTGAGCCACTGGCACCTCGAGTATACAGGGTGTAATCGTTAGGGTGTAATGTAAGTGTGATCAGGCGATTATTCCGTAACTATTACAGATATCAAAAAATGTTAAACTGATATCGAAAGTACGTTATCTAATCAGTAAAATGACATTAATAACTTTTTGAAAATCAAACGAAAAGAATCCAACATTTTGACATTAAACCATTCCATACATTTAGTATGAGATTAGTAGAAAGGTTTTAGTTTTCTTATTTTAAAAGGTTATTTTAGCTTAATACTGATATTAAAGGAAAATGTTTATTAACTTAACAAAGTAATAAAAATATATTTTAATTGAATAATATTTATTTCTTAGGAAGTACAAATTTTTTTATTCAAAGCAGATGTTCGAAGTGACGTCCTTGTTGTGCGAAACAATGTATAGGAATGTTTAATGTCTAAATTTTGGATACTTCTCGTTTGATTTTCAAAAAGTTATTGATGTAATTTTACTGATTAGGTAACGTACTTTCGATATCACTTTAAAATTTTTTCATATCTGTAATAGTCACGGAATAATCGCCTGGTCACACTGAAAGCATATTCAAAGCTATAGCAAAGCTAGCATGCTCTACCTAGGCAGAGTAAATATATTTATAGAGTAGTGAATCTTAGTACAAACGCTCCGATTCGAACTCACACACACAGACGCGTGCTCTACAAGCCCGCCGCGCCGCGCCGCCGGCGCGGGCGCCGCGCTCAATTTTGTTGGAGACTCGAACTTCGCTTAGACGACGTGTAGAGCACGCATCTGCGTGCGTGAGTTTGAATCAGAGCGTTTTACTAAGATTCAGCACTCTATAAATATTAAATACTTGCTCTGACCTAGGGCCAAATTTTAATATTGCAATTGCAATGTGTATGACTACAAAAACACGCACGCACAAGTCACAAGTCACTGCGCCTTTTCGTGAATTTCACGAACTACATCAAATAAAAAAATATCAAAAATACGACCACCTCTGTGGCCGAGTGGTGAACCGTTCCCCTGCTAACCCAGAGGTTGTAGGTTCAATCTCCGTGGTGCAAATTAAATTGTGTTTGATCTGCGTGATTCGGAAGCGAGGTACGGCGATAGGGCTCAACACCCACACGTTTGGGAAGTAATAATCGTCAGTGAAAAGTAGGAGTACCAAGGTACCAAGAGTGGACTGTGAAGTGCATGTTACAGTTCACACTGTGAACACCACTGATACCTCCTCGGGGATACATGTCGTGACGATATCTAAAAATATTACTTCGTTAAATGAACTCTCTTCAATACTTCTTACTATTCTCCAACATTGCCTCATATATAAACTGATATACTTAATAAAAACTTGAGATTTTAGAAAAAATGAAGAAGCTCAAAAAGGTGCATTTGCATTTGTCTGAGAAGTCTTAAAGGCGTTCAATGACATTGGAGGAGTAAAGGGTGCAGGGGAAAAGAGGGAGGGCAGATGGGAGGGGAGGGGAGATGAGCCAGTGCAGCCGACATCTCGGCCAGCTATCGGGCCGAGATCTGTCCACATACTCTTGGAAGTATTAAGTGTGGTGTAGTATGTGTGTGTCTGATACTATTTTGGTAAGACATTTTTTTCTGTGACATTTCATTGGTTGGTATTTACTTTCAATGGTCTGTAACGTCTTAAAGCAAGAGATACTACAAATATCTAAGTTTTTAATTCATGCAAAATTTTAAATCGTGATGAAACTATAATTAAACGTCAGATATCGTTTTGATAAAAAGACAAAGCTAGAAGAAACCATGCTCTGCTTCATCAATAAAAAACCAAAATTATGAATCCTAAAACAAAACACTTTGACAGGGCATTTTTTAATAAATAGAATACCGGATATATAAAAGTATTTTAAATTAAACTGAACAACTTTCCCAAATAAACATAACCTTGCAAGTTTTCAGTATGATCAGTAGATTACGTTGTTTCATCTAAACATACGGTGTTAATATGATGTTGTGGAAGCCGGAAACTGCCGATAATACTCGTCTACTCGAACAAATTTTACTATGGAGCCATCACTCAAATCGCGACAAAAAAATCAGCTGTTTCATAGAAAAGTTACTGCTTTTTTTTTCTCGATTTCTCAATTTTTTTTTCACGAAATGTTGTTTGTATACACGAGTTCTATCGCCAGTTTCCGGCTTCCGCAACTTCATCTTAACACCCTGTATAATACACCTAGTGTAACAGCTCTATACAGATAGCAGTTAATCGGCGCACATACCGTGGCGCGCCGCGGCTGCGTCGATAAACGCTGCTCGCTGTCCGCGCATTCACCCACTCTACTGCAATATGGGAACCTTGCGGCATAAACGGGCGACTTTGTTGCGTGACTCTTCACTTGGTCGACTTGAATCTTGCGCTTAATGGTTTAGATGAAAATTTGGTCGTTGCGCCTGCCAAATCTGATATGTGGCTCTGTTTTGCAGTTTGACTTTCGAATTAAAATTAATAACGATACGAATTAAATCACATTAAAAATTTCGTAATAAAGTGCATTATCATTTGTATAAATTGTTTTAAGCTGGAGCTGTTTTTTTGGTTTTGAATGAATAAGTGAAGATTAAAAATAAAGAATATTATAAAAACTGGCCAAGTGCGAGCCATACTCGCGTTCGACGGGTTTTTTACCAAAACACTATACTGGTAAGGAATCAAAACAAAATATGGTAAATAACAACCATAGCAACATCAAGGCTACAAAAAACAAGGCGCTATAAGTAGCGCCTGAAAAATAAGGGACCCAAATTTTTATAATTTATTGTATGTACAAGATGGCGCAAAAGTAATGTCATAATTTGAATTGGCTGCCATTTTTGCAGGTGGTGCCAAATGTCACTGTTCTTTGACATTTATGATGTAGATGTATAGAGAAGTAGTTGTCAACAAGCCATGGAGCGATACACAGAACGTGGAATTATTGTTACTACTTATTTGACAATTTTTGATCTCCCGTTTTGGAGATTTGAACTGGCTGTCCAGATCGCCAGATCTAACAGCACCAGACTTCTTCCTTTGGGGCTTTTTAAAATCTCGCGTTTACCACAACAAATCACGAACCTTGCTAGTCTTGAAAGATAACATTGAAGAATAAATCCCCAATTTGGAGCCAGATAGTCAGATGTTTTGCAAGCAACAATTCAAAATGCCGTAAAACTAGCGCAAATATGCATCAACTTTGGAGGCGGCCATTTGAGAGATATTTTTTTCCAATTAATGTCATAAATTTTTCACCTTAAAATGAACTTTTTATGAAAACAGAGCTCTTTTTTTTCATTTATAACAAAATGGCAGCAAATGAAAATTATGACATTACTTTTGCGCCATCTTGTATATGAAAGCGGTCAGTGGGTAGACAGATGGCCCAATGGCTAGACGACATCTTCAGAGCTGTTGTTGGGCAATAGATGAGGTTGGCGAGAGACCAACAAAAAATGGCGCGGAGAAGAAGATGCCCAAGTTATAGACCCAACAGTGGGTAAATGTGGCCTAAATGATGATGATGATGATTGTTTGTTTAAAATCTGACTAAATTTGAAACTTATACGTATTACAGTTTTAAGACCATTTTTTAGATAGAGATGAAAGGTTGAAATAATGCTACTTCTTTGAGGTTTTTTCAAATAACATGGTTTTCATAGACAATGTCTTTGATGAGCTAAATTTTCAACTTTTGCTAAAACCGGCCGCTTTTGGCATCATTTAAAATTTTAGCTCATCAAAGACGTTGTCTATGAAAACTATGCTATTTAAAAAATAGTTCATTGCTATATCTACACATTTACTTGAGAAGATTTTCAATAATAATTCTAGTAAGTAAATAATGTTTTTTTTTTCTAATTTTGCAGCACTTCTACAGAATATAGCGCCTTAAGTTCATTTCTTTTCTTTTAAAAATTAAATGTGACGGTTAATTACTAATAACTGTATGCAAGGTACATATTTTGCAAATTAATCTACTTTTAATTATTGCTTAGGATTTTGTTACCAATCTGAGGAATCGGAACTTTACGGTAGCTAATATTGTGGCGCAATATAAAGTTGCTCGGTAGTAGAAACATTGAGCCTATGCGATATGTAGAGACACAAAAGCAGGATGAGAATGGACGAATGTACCTCGTCCTAAAAAACAAGCTATCATTTTAGTTTAAAAAAATTGATCTACACTTTGGACAACTTTTATTCTTTTTTCTGTTTTCCAAAAGCATTCACAAATAAGGTGACTGATTAAAAAACCTAAATTTGTACTAGAGCGTTGGTAAACGAACAGTTAAAAGGTCAAGTGACACTTTTTGCAAGATAAGAAAAATGGTTTTTATTCCGGTTAACCCAAAACAAAATTTTGCAAAAATTATTCTGACTAACTGACTTATCAACGCTCAGGCCAACCAGCTAGGCCTAGGACCATAAAATAAAAATATTTAGCATGTTTGCGAATTAAGAATTAGTAAAACTGTAATTCCTCGATCATAATGATGTTGATCGCATATTTTGTTTTATTGTTAATTTTATTTCTAAAACCATTATGAAAATGAAAGGTTAAATATTTTATTTTATTAGTTGCAATAACTGAAATTGACAGGTGGTAGAGGTGATGCCGGGCTCGACTGTGGAGGTACCACCTTGGAGACCCCCTCGAAGTAGTTCGGGGGAGAGTAAGAGGTCAGCTCACAGGTAAAAATGCATGGGACCGATGGATGGCGGTATATCCATTCCTAATAGCCGGGCCTTATATAGAACAGACTGGTTACGGGCAGCGGCGTCACTGGTGCGAGGGTTCCCGCAACGCACTCACCAACCCGCCTGTCCAGCGTGTGTGAGTATGGACAATTCTTCCAGGATGACCACCGGGAGTGGCAAAGTCCTGGAAAGTTATGTCCAGCAGTGGACGAACTATGCTGATGGATGGATAACTGGAATTATTAAGGTTCTGCACCCAAAGGGTAAAAAAGGAACTATTATCAGGTCGCCAGCAGCTATAGTCGCCGGAAGCGGGAGCCCATAGTAGATTATCACACACGTGGACGCGTGCTCTACACGCCGCCGACGCGCCGAGATTTGTATGGAGACTCCCCCGAACTTCGCTTAGACGGCGTGTAGAGCACGCATCTGTGTGCGTGAGATTGAATTAGAGCGTTTTACAAAATAACCACTCACAGAATGTTTACTCCGCATAACTAGCGAAAACAGGCACGCGCACACATAGAGGCGTACGTACGACGATCTCGGAGATATTCGGGTGAATGCCAATACGAAATCCTGCCGAGATCATCGTACGTACGCGTCTATGCATGTGTGCGTCTGTTTTCGCTCCGTCGTCGAGCCGGCCTTCTGGTAGTATCTATTTTGTGGTTTTACTAAGATTCACAACTTATAAATATATTTATTTACTCTGTCCAGAGTCGTCAGGATGCCCCGGGCTCTTATGAAGACCTGAGTTCGAAGTCTACCGGTTGACCATGCACCGATGAGTGTTTTGGAATGTATATGTATGTATGCATAGTATTTTTATACTTGCTGATAGGTCCACGAAAATATGGTCCGAAGGTTCACTTCTATCACATTTCAACGTAAAAATCGTCGGTGAAAAGAAGGTGTACGAGTGTTGACTATTGATGTGACAGTACACACTTAGAAATACCTCATATCCTCTCAGGGATATTGTCTTAGGTACGTGACCATTGTGATTATGTAAGTATTTTATTTATTTTGAACTTCAATTTCTTATGCACAATTTTATATGTAAATTAAATAATCCTAAGAAAAAAAAAATATTTATTTTATAAAAGTATTTTATTTTTATATTAAAATATAATTTATCTGTGGTAAATTTAGGTACTTAGAGAATCGATTGGATGGTAAAATTCAAATTCAAATTCAAATAGTTCATTTTGTAAATAGTAAGTAGTGTAGTAGTAGTAATACATAATACACTTTTTACAAGTCAAAATTAATCTTATAAAAATATATGTAATAAAATAATAAATGTAAATGAACTGAATTAAAGGTTTATTTTGTATATGTAGCAATATATACATATACGATTAAAATTATAGGTAAAATCTATAATGATTCAAGGTGAAATCCAATCAACTGGCCGAACCTATACCGGAGAGCCGGCCAGGGACCAGGAACAAGGTTCAATGATCACCCACCGAGCCCCCAGCACGAATCCAGGCGACCAACCAAATCCCATTCTATATAGAGGTACTACATACTAAAAGGTTACATATATGCCTATCTCCGTCCATTTGGTTAGTCTTGCTAAGAAGAAGGGCAAGAAGCTTAGCAAGATCATGTCTTTTTTTAAAGTATCAGTTACATACTAAAACTTATATTATACAAATTATTAATAAAGGGATAAGAAAATACAAGACAGCAGGAATTAAGGTTTATATATACATATATATCTTTGTTTGCTATGTAATGTTAGCGATAATAGAAAAAAACAATATTTATACAATCAGACTTTGCGCTTTTCTTTGTGTAACTTGTTCAATGATAAGGAGATATGTAAAAAAAATACGGGTGCTTCGTTTTTGTGAATTTCATGAAATACACGGAAAATTGTAATTAATTTCTGGTATATGCACTTTGACAATAAAATCTAGAGTTTTTGATTTTGGCAAAACGTGTTTGGATATGTATGTATGTATGTAAATACTTTATTGCCCAAAATAAATTTACAATGCACAAAGGCGAACTTAATGCTAATTAGCATTCTCTGCCAGTTAACCTTTGGTGATGTGGAAAGTTTTGAGGGTAGTGCCAGATAAGTTAATTACTATAATCAATTCAACCAAGAAATCATATTTTCATAGATACTATATCTATTAAATTTAATTAGAATTAAATAAATATTGTATATACATATATAATCTACTCATAAATACAATAATATACATATATTATACATAACAATACATAGGTA
Source organism: Ypsolopha sequella (assembly GCA_934047225.1). Taxonomy (NCBI): domain Eukaryota; kingdom Metazoa; phylum Arthropoda; class Insecta; order Lepidoptera; family Ypsolophidae; genus Ypsolopha; species Ypsolopha sequella. The sequence continues at coordinate 22,698,402 of OW203984.1, read as the reverse complement.
ATTACGAGAATGACAATGACTTACAAGTTACAAGTTTCATGACTGATTCTGTAGCTGTAGATAGTGTTGATTGACTCTGGTTTTGAAGGTAGAGATAGAGGAAGACTGGTGGATATTAAGAGGATGACTATTCCACAGCCGGATTGCTGATACTGTAAAAGAATTTTTATACATATTGGTGCTGTGTTCGGGAAATCGGAGAAGCATAGCTCTGCTTGGTCGCTGAAGCCGGCCAAGGGATTCAATAGGGGCAAACCGGTCTCGAAGATAGGGAGGAGAAAATGGGCTATTGAGAGCATTATAGAGAAGTGAGACGATGTGTGAGTTCCTTCGGTAGCGGAAATTGAGCCAGTTTAGCTGGAGACGAAATTGAGAAACATGATCGTATTTGCACAATCCGAAGATGTATCTGATACAGAGATTTAATAGACGATCTTACTTGTTTAAAAGTTCTTCTGTAAGATCAGGATAACTCACATCAGCGTAATCTATAATAGAAAGCAACAGAGAATTGACTAATGTAACCTTGGCAGAGTATGGAAGAAATTTTTGCATGCGTTTTAGTGAGCGCATTGAGGCAAATATCTTCTTGCTTATTTGTGCAACCTGCAAGTCCCAGGACATATTATTAGAAATGTGAAGCCCCAAGTTTTTGACAGATTTGCAGTATATAAGTGGGGTGCCACTGAAGCAGACTGGAGGTAGAGTGGAGATATCAGTTTTGTCAATCAGAGCTCTACTACCAAGAACCATCCTAAATTTTCCTCGATGGAAATAATTGTTGAAATGAGGACTTCAAACGCACTTTTTCTCCTCGTTTGACGAATAGGAACCATGTACAGAACTCAAACATATTTTATTAGATGGTTTTCAACAATATCTAGATTTTAGATTTTGAAAGTTTTGCTAGCTATTTTAGTTTTTTAAATAAAAATATAAAACTAACTTTTTTCCCTTACGCCCTGAATCCGCCCCTCTCGCACTGCATGTTTTTTCGCTTGGAGTGACAGTGACAAAAATAAAAGTCGCATAGCCTCTTAAGCCATCAATCATGAGATTTTCAGCACCAATATTTGATACCAACTAATCCCAAACCTAATACCTAAGTTCTAACTAGCTTTAAAAATTGTAAAATTTTCATTTATTTGGTTCTGCATTAGTTCTGGATTTGAATAAATATATGAAACCTTCTAATAATTAAGTTACCCGCTGTAAGAAAACAAGTAAAACAATTAATTAGTATATTGTCTAAACTGGTTTAGCAGTTTAGGCTAAAGAGTAGAACTTACACACATACAGACAAGTAACCTACATACAAAGGACAACCTAACTTTTAGCGACGCCGTAGTCGGTTAGAAACTAAATACCAACAAATCACTGCACAAATCTACGCAAAACTCAGCTTAAAACGCGGAACTCACGGTTCTGGCGATATAAACTAAACTAGAGGCAGGTTTAGAAGGAAATCTCTAGTGTTTTGAATCTAAAATCTTCCATGGCTGCACTACCTTGCCATGACAAAACAATGTAAGTTCAGTTTAAGGGTTTTGTGGTGACATGCACGAATCAAGTTTTCCTAAAGTATTTGGTGACTATAAAATCTTAGTTATAAATAAAAATACAATTTGGTAAATAAATTTTAATCAAAACTTTGAATTTTACTTTATTCTGGAGACTCGGTAAAAGAACAGAAACAGTAATCAATTTAGGAATGTCAAAGTTTATGTTAACATAAAAGACAGCCTTTTGCCCGTAGCTCCAATAGCGTTTTTTTAATTTTTGCCCGGTTTTTAGCTTGGTGGTTGTTTTATTGACATTTCTTATAGACTATTACATAGAAAACCACATCCAAACTTGAGTGGTTCTCGAGTGAAAACGGAATATACATTACGTCCAAACAGACATACAGAGACCGACAAACAGACATAAATTGTATATTTGGCCTCAGTATAATACTATTGACCCATTTACTCGGCTTTTTAACTACTTTGTTTTTAGTATACATCTATACATAGATATGTTTTCTCTAAAACTTCATGATATTAAAATTCTGCATATATAAGGTCTTTCAATTTAAATGGAAAGTAATTTAGGAGGTGATTCAGTATCGTTAATACATCATATTCCACTGCAAAGCACTTTTTTTTGCCCGAACTTTTTTTCACTTCTCAGTACAAAGTGGTCTGATCAGCTGAGTCAGTTTGTATGGACAAGTGAAGGAAAAGTTCGCGCAAAAAAAGTACTTTGCAGTGAAATGTGATGTATTAACGATACTGAATCACTTATTTATTTTCCATTTAAATTGAAAGACCTTATATAAGTATGAAAACGTAATTAAACCCACGCAGGGAAAAAGCAAGTTTACGACGATGTAAAATACAAATAGTATATGTATATTTATAGTACACAGAAAGAGATATCGCAGTAAAAATATTTGACATAAAAATTTATGTTAAAATGGTGATCAAAATCGACATTTCAAAGTTGCAGTATTTTGCCTTGACTAGGCTGTGTGGCGCGCACGATAGGAACACAGCTCGTAAACTCGCGGTTGAGAGACAAACACAAATGACTGCGCTAGTCTATGGAATAAGCTAGACTTGGCACGGCCCAGGAGAGGAACAACAATATACATTGTCCGTTTGACCGTTGTTCATAGCGAAACTCAGAAGCTATGCCCTAATAAGAAAATTGTTTCATGATGTCATCGCACACTTTTCAGCATCGTAAGCAAATGTTTTGTCTAAGATAAGTTGGTCATATTTACAGTGAAATGACAATCAAAAGAGGTAGGTTGCATATCCACCCATCCATCCATCAGCCTAGTTCGTCCACTGCTGGACATAAACCTTTCCAGGACTTTGCCACTCCCGGCGGTCATCCTGGAAGAATTGTCCATACTCAGTCACGCTGGGCAGGCGGGTTGGTGAGCGTGGTACCGTACCCCTGGCACCAGTGCCACCGCTGCTCGTCACCAGTCTGTTCCATGTAAGGCCCGGCTATTAGGGATGGATATACCGCCATCCATCGGTCCCAAGTATGGTGGGCCTCCTGGTTTTTGGCCTGTGAGCTGTCCTCTAACTCTCCCCCGAATTACTTCGAGAGGATCTCCGAGTAAGATAGTGGTACCTCCACAGTCGAGCCCGGCATCAGCTCTACCACCTGAAATAGATAGATAGATAGACATTACATTTGTTTCTCAAAAACACGACACATACATACAAAAACAAAATAGAGCTTAAATGAGAACTTAAATAAAATAAAAAAAAAGCTAAAATATAAAAAGACAGTTAAATTTATCCTAGTGTGTCGCGGCAAAGAAAAAAAAGACTCCGACTCAGCATAATGCCGCCAACCGAAATCTGCGACGCTGTTTTTCTGCCATCACCTGCAGAGAGCCACACGAATTCCATCAAGAGTGGCCTAGGCCAAAATAGTTCTGGGTTGTCATAAAATTGTCTTTTGTCATTGTTGGTACTTTAGTGACAGGACTTTAATAAAACGCCTACCATATTTTATACGCTAAATAGGTAACCCGAAGATATCCGAAATGAGCCAAATAAGTTTAGGTTTAGAAGGTATCTTAAAAAGTATATATATTTAATAATTTTTAATAATTGTTGTGTGTCTCTGAAAGATATTTATTATAATTAATTATCTGAAATGAAAGCACTTCTTCACGAATTAAGGGAAATGATACCTTTTTTTTCTCCCAAGACTCATTCCTGTAGTCAAACTGCGTACACAGTTTTGCAGGACATTGTTTTAAGATATAAGATTTGTTTTTTGTGTAACAATTTATTGAATAAAAAAAGTGTATGTGTAAAATGCTATGCATTTGTATATATCGAGATATTTTGCCCCGGCGTTTCGTAGACTTGTTGCGTTATCGTAGCTATTGGACCCATACATACTCGTACAAGCTGTACATGCAAACACAAGAATCCCTTTAGGGTGTTAAAGTATACACAATAATGATGATATTGAAAATATAATGATGATGATGAAAAAATATCCCTTAAATTTTCACTAAACTGATATTATTACATCTTGAATTAAAACACTTGTACTGTAGTTTCACTTTATTTTTGTTAACTCCCAACCGGTTTCGGATTTTACTCCATTTTCAAGGGAAGATCTTAATTAAAAATATTTCACATGATTCCAGGCACTAGCTCTGAGCAACGTAAACAATGATAAAAAATAATGTTTACGTTGCTCAGAGCTAGTGCCTGGAATCATGTGAAATATTTTTAATTAAGATCTTCCCTTGAAAATGGAGTAAAATCCGAAACCGGTTGGGAGTTAACAAAAATAAAGTGAAACTACAGTACAAGTGTTTTAATTCAAGATGTGTTTCAAGTTTCACCAAGTGCCGACAATCGCAAGTATAAATTTTGATATTATTACTCCAAGCTATGGCTACGCACTCTTGATAACAACACCGTTCATTCAGCCTGTAGCGCCGTCTCGACCGATTAAATTGAGTAACTGTGTTCAGTGCTACTGACGCTATCAGATGTCACCGACCAGCAAGGGTGTCCGCGTGTGTATTTTAAGTTTAACAAATATTCTTATTGTGTGGTACCGGTATATTATTAAAGTTGCCGCTATTTTATTAAAACACTGCACTAGGCATATTAACTTACTCTTAACGGACTCTTGCCTTTGCATTTACACCCAGTATATGCATAGAAGAACACGAACATGCTGGAAAAAATTTGGAAAAATTACAATTTTCTATTATACATTCAAAAAGTTTGTACATATAAAAACTAGCATTATACCTACGTATATATTTTAATTTATTATTTATTACACTTAATGTTTACTAACATAAATGGCAACCCATTTACGATATCCTTTGCGGTTACAAAATCGGTAACATCCTTTATGAAATAATTCCCTGTCTAGAATCGAACTTAGGTCTCTGGTCAGAGCGGTCACCCGGTAGTCTTGACTGGTTCAGCGCGATCGGGTCCCCGTGAACTGGACACAACATTCTCGTACTTTTATAGTGGCCTGCAGATTATCTTCTTCTCTATTCTATTATATATACATATATTAGGTCTTTACATATGAAATTGCCGTTTTCTGTAGAGAATTTGAGAGAAACTCATTTTTCAGTAGTAACATTTTTGCATTTTTTTAGGGATGACAAATCCAAATTAAGTAATTTCTTATTGTTATATAAGTATGGTCAGTACAGTATGTAGTTTTATTTAAACATCGCAGACTATAAACACCCTGTGTATAATGCTACGTGTGTCTGTCTCAGAATATACGGAGTGTAAAGCCTGACCATTAAATAAAATAAAATATTATTTTATTGCACGTCATTTTTAGACATGGTTGTACCTAGTATAAAATTATTTTCTTTGTTAGATAGGATTTGTAAAAGGCCCTAGAAAAAACTTTACAGCGAAACCGGTCGGGCATAATAAAGTTTACTGTATGTATACGTGGATAAGTGCAATTGTTTTTTTAAACAATCTTTTGTAAATTCCACCAAGTGCCAACAATCACTAGCATCTATGTGTCTATACCACACAAAATTCACAGTAGGTTTTCAACAAGGAAACGTGAAAATATTATTTTCATTATTTTCTTTGGCAAATAAATTACAATACAGGATGAAATGAAACCATTATGACATGCTGAATAACACAGCACTTGTACTCGTTTTACAGTATTTTTACTTAGTTTACCCTTATTAAGTAAAAATACTGTGAGTCTAGTACAAGTACAAAAGAAAAAAAATGAGACGTGTCTATACCACACAAAATTCACAGTATGCTTTCAATTTTGCAAGGAAACGTGAAAATACAATTTTCATTTTGGCAGGTAAGTTTCTTGGGCAGTGTTATTCAGTAAATTATATGGTTTCAGTAAGAGATACTAGGTCCTCTAAAAAGGCCGTTTTGGATGAATCATATTATGATTCTGTTGTAATGCCGTCTCTTTTGCACGCATAAAGAAACTCTGACTCTGCCCTACTTTCAAATCATTTTATGATTCACCCAAGTTGGCCTTTTTAAATCCCCTGTTTAAGTCCTGCCCTGCAATCAATAACAATACAGAATTAGATAAAACTATTATGACATGATGAATAATAACACAGCACTTGTACTCGATTCACAGTATATTTACTTAGTTTTATTAGGGTAAACTAAGTAAATATACTGTGAAACGAGTACTAGTGCTGTACTATTCTTATCCAATTTTCACCTAGTTTACCCTAATAAAACTAAGTAAATATACTGTGAATCGAGTACAAGTGCTGTGTTATTCATAACGATCGCACGTATAATCATTTAAAACTGTTTTGACCTCTTTCGGAAGTTCTAACAACGATTTGTTTAACAAGCCTCATATAATAATGATATATATAATTTATGTAGTGGCGAAAGGTTATGTGATAAAGTGATCAATTACTTCCACACATAATTATGACATAAAATTCATGCAAAGTACTTTAATATGATAATTTGTAACATCAATAACTATTATTACTAATCTACACATTTTCTATACATAAATGTTAGATAAGAGTACCTATTTACATGCAAATCATGGGAAATTACTATTATGGTGGTTAAAAATCAAGACAGGTTTAGCGATCGACATAGTGCTTAAAAGCTTGGAGATGTTTTTTTTTACAAGTGGTTTTGATTTGTTTGAGACAGTTAAATTCATATTTAATCTGTAAGATGGAAGCAAAGCCGCGATCTGGACTACGGTCTTTGTTTTAGTATGAATGAGAATTCCCATAGCTTAATTCCTGAAAGTTTTTTTTTTTTTTCAGAGGATATACGCCATTTTAGATCAAAGTTTTCATTATTATGGTATATAATTTGATCATAACTTTTTATGATTTTTTAAAGAATTTTCAGATATAACGTGCAAACAAATCAGTCGAAAGGAAATTATTATATTTTATCTTGATATCAAAGGACACATTTCTAAACAGCCGTTTCTCACGTCTTCACACGAAAGTAAAATGAAAGTTACTGCGTTTTCGTAAAAATATTCTTCATAATGAGGATTTTTGGACTACAAGTTCTAAAATACGGCAAATTAAACCAAAATCTCGAAATGTTAATAATATATATGTGTTAATAAGCAAAGCATAACGATAGAAATCGGATCATCAATGTTAGGGCATGTAATTATAGTACAGGAGCGAGAGCCGTTAACAGAATTCATAAGTTAACGTGTGAATAATTCGCAGGCTGTTATCAGTCGCACATGCGCAATGTAGTCATTCAGTCTATTGTCTCGCTCGCACATTTACCTTCACCCTCTACTGCGGCGCGCGAATCCTGAAAATGAAATCACGGCGGTTTTACCGTGTTTTTGGTACATTGATTTTTTAGGCAATTATTGAAAATTATTGTTATTTTGAACCCGTTTAATATTTATTATCGGTACAATAATAGAACGTAGTGCAGATTGTGCCTCGGATCCATCTTTCATACTTAGGTTTAAACATTATTTTCTAGCAAATCAAATGTAACATAGTCAACGTATTGCAAAAAAATAAAATCTAAAATCAAGCTTGTTACAAAAAAAAATATATAGGAAAACTCAATATACGTATTTCTACGCGACATCTACAAATAATTGGCCGATAAGTCGTCGATTTGCGTCTCGTTTCAATAAGGTGTTGTGTGCATGTGAATACCGGTGGAATGCCACGGCCATTTGTCCGTGTTAGCAGGATGTCTATGTGTGCCGGTGTCATCTGCCATGCGTCGCGTTTCTGTCTGTGTTACCAAACCACAGTAACTTGATCTTCTTCAGCTCCCCGACTATACCATGGTCTGTTATGGCTGCGGTATTTTCGATCGGTATTTCACAGGTCTTGCTGAACTGGTGGAGTTTATGTAGCATTTTAGTGTTGGTCGTTGCTACGTGAACGCAATCTCGTTTTGCGTCTGTGTGTGTGTAACCTCGATTCGGACACGCTACGAAGTTAGGCAGCACGGGTTAACAAACAGTGGGTAATTCACGGGATATCATTGTCTAATGAATATTTCCGTAGCTATGGCAGGCATGGCAGAGGTCAGTTTTATTCAACTATTATTATTCTGATTGAAAATTAATTAAGTAGATACTTACACGTATTTACCTATGTTTAAAAAGTGCTTTCAATCAATTTTCAATTAGTAATTGGACAGTTTATTATTTACTAGCGTCAGCTTAATTGTGTCATACGTAAAATTTGTTAAATACTTATATAAAGCTTACCAAGTCTCCAGTGTGAATTAGGCTTTATCAATCTTAGTCATCTTATATCCTGCCTTATCTTCACGAAGGATATAAATCAAGCTGCAATCAAACAATGAGTAAAAAAACCGGCCAAGTGCGAGTTAGACTCGCCTACCAAGGGTTCCGTATTGTGGATGATAAGTTTAATTTTGTAATTTTTTTTCGTGAATTTCTTAACTGCTTTACTTTTCCTGTAATCTTTACGTAAACACATATTACCATGATTTTTTTCATAATTTTTGGTCCACCAGTTTTGGAGATAAGGGGGGCGACATACATATTTTTGGGGTTTTTTTGAAGATTTCTCGAAACCAGTGCCAGTAAATATAGTAAAACTATATATTTTTACAATCAGCTTTTTAATACCTACAATTTGATACCTCTATTGTGTTTTATGAAATATTTTTTTATTTATTTGGCTAGTTATGATCTATGATTGTCATTTTTTTCATATTTTTCGGTCTACCAGTTTCGGAGATAAGGGGGGGGGGGGGGGGGGGGACATACATATTTTTGGGGCTTTTTAAAGATTTCTCGAAACCAGTGCCAGTAAATATAGTAAAAGTATATATTTTTACAATAAACTTTTTAATACCTACAATTTGATGACCATATTAAATTTTTATAAAATATTTTTTAATATATTTTACATATTTTTTTATATTTCTCATTTTTTTTAATTGCTATAAATTTCCTGTAATTGAATGGTTATGATCTATAATTGAAATTTTTTTCATATTTTTCGGTTTACCAGTTTCGGAGATAAGGGGGAGGACATACATATTTTTGGGGTCTTTTAAAGATTTCTCGAAACCTGTGCCAGTAAATATAGTAAAAGTATATATTTTTATAATTTTTAATGTCTCCAATTTGATATCCATGTTGTATTTTTAGGCTAATATTTTTTATTTTTCTGGTCTGTGATATGTGGGCAAATTAATGCTATTTTTGGGTTAAATTTCATGTTAACGGTGTTAAAGTTATGAGGCTGTGACATAAGGACGGACGGACGGACGGACGGACAACGGAGTCTCACCATAAAGATTCTTTTTGTACATTTTAGGTACTACGAACACTAAAGTATTTAATAAATAAATGTTTTACAAATAAAAACTTCATCTATATCGCTGCTCCGCGGCAAGGTGCCCAGTATGCTGGCGACAGTTCCACCCTGGATCGCTTAACTTTATTAATAAATTTACCACAAAGTTATGGTTTAAGGGCAATTTTGAGTATATTAAAAGCGTTTTATCGCTGGCGTATTCCTTTTGTACCTTTTAGGTAATATTATAATCCATACATATATTTAAGAGTAATTTTATTTGGTACGATATCTTGATGGATGTGGTAGAGCGTGTCCTTTTCATACAGGTGTTCTTCACTTAATAAAAGGTCACAACCACCAAGATATAAGTAATCTACCATTTTTATTAAAAAAAAAATTTTAAGTTTTAATTTTTTTTCATTTAAATAATGATAACTATAATTCCGTTATAATTACGTATCCCTAAAATTAACGATTTTTACAAGGCTTTTTGGGACACATTAATCTCCGAATAGCACAAAATAGGCGCTTAAAACTACGTGTAAAATGTATAAAAATTTGTAGCTAAAATTCTTAAAAAATAATCAAAGGAATTTGTTGTTATAATACCACCAATTCGACAATGCTTCAATTTGTTTCTTTGCATACTTAATTAATTAAATCGGACGTTAGATTTTAAATTGGACCCTGTTTTAGTATTTATTTTGTTAAATTATAGATCAAAATTAAAAATTCTAATCAATGCACATCATTCCACATATTGAGTACTTAGTATAATTTTTTTTTACTAAATTAACATCTCAGTAAAATTCGACCTTACTGAGATGTTAATTTAGTAAAACAAATGCTTTCTCGGTCACCAGGGGCTCTACCGCGTAATTCTCATTTGTATCAACTTCAAGCAAATGCATGCGAAATTCAACGCGTGCAAAAGAGATGGCATGTTAGGCGGGCGTCTTCGCACGCACGTCAAATTTCAATCTCAAGTTGATGTTGATGTAAATGAGAATTACGCGGTAGGCCCGCAGCTGTACGAACCACTCTAATGTACAATGTACTCGTATTAATAGTATAAATACTTTTTAGAGTTTTACAATGGTATGCTTATTTCAATAGTGAGATTTCTTCCAGAAAATCAAGGGTGAATCACATATCTAATAATATAGAGTTTCATTATATAGAAACATGATTAAATTAATAGTACCTAAATAGACTGTATGTACAAATTAAATTTTTCGATATATTTCGGCGTCTTCAATAGTTCAATGAGGTCGTCATCAGTCAAATAAATTACATAATGGTATGTCATGTATTACATGTTACTACATAATCCGTTATAATTTGATATGTATTATATGACCTATATTCGAAAAAAAAATAAGAAAGGAAATAACAGATAAGTGTTAGTTCCGTTTGTATTGTTAATCGGTCGAGTCATGTCGGTCAGTGCTGTCTGTTGAATCCAGGTCCATAATGTGCGCTAAGTGACCAGATATAAGATGTCTCCCAGATCTACAATAAACTACATACAATGTACATGAAAATGCGTACATAATATAAATAATAGTAGTTTATGCTACTAGGGCGAAAAGGAATAAATTACGAGGACGATTTATTACGTAACCGAGTAATTTATTGCTTTTACGCCCGTGTATCATACTACGTTTTTCAATGCATAGTGTGAGGAAATGAAAACAAATATAATCTTGTGAACTTTCAATTATAATTGGCTCAAAAGGATTGTATCCAGAGCCGTTAAACAGTGGAAAAAAAAGTATAACATCTATGGTATACAGGAAAGGCTGCAGGTTAGCCAACCATTGCAAACAAATTAAAAAAAAAAATAATAATAATAAAAGCCCTAGGGCAAAATAATCGACTTTCTGTTCGGTTTTGATGCATAAAAAGTGGGCCTTTACGAGCACATGCATTGAAAAGATATAAAATACATACCCCACTATATCCACTAATGACGGCCCCATACCGAGGGTCGAAATATATCGAATAATTTTTTTTAATTGTTTTAATGCTAATAAATAAAAAAGAAAAAAATAAAACCTACTATATAAACATAATACGAGTACATATATGTACTACAGGATAGATTGTTGACGATAGTGCTCTTTTATTTTTGTTTTGATGGACTATCCCTGATAGTGTGAGGAAAGTAATTTCACAGTTTGATAAACTGCGGGCCTATTATGTATCTCTAGTTGCTTCTGTACGGGGTGCCTATCATCAAAAACATAGATATACCATCGAATTCCGATTTCCCAAGGATATGTTCGCACTTGAAGTGACGACACAGTTCGTTAATACTTCAATAACCACTAAAGGCAATTTTGAAATTTCAGTTTTTATCTATGTTTTTGATGATAGGCACCTAGTACAGTTGGCAACTAAAGATACAGAATAGGGGGGCTGTACACGGAAAGAATATTCAACTTTACACGTAGCTCACGATCATAAATCTGCGATAAAAATAAAAACTTATAAATGTGTATTGTGAGGGGTGTCGTCGCTCCATCTGACGCGTTATTTCCATCCCGCCCACGGGACACCGGCAATTCTTCGGGAATTTTAGGACAATCTTAGGACATCGGTCGTTGCTCCGCTGAGTCAGTGTGTTGTCTCTACATACAGCGTGTAAATGGAATGATATCATTAAATTAAACCACATATTCTACCGATCATACTGAACAGCATTTCCACAGATGATGTATTTCTGTTGCCGCTATAACAACGAATACTAAAAAACAGAATAAAATAAATCTTTAAGGGGGCTCCCATACAACAGATATGTTTTTTTTGCTGTTTTTATCGATAATGGTAGGGAACCCTTCGTGCGCGAGTCCGACTCGCACTTGGCCGGTTTTTTTAAAGTATTTGTTGTTATAGCGGCAACTGTCTAACCATCACGGTTCATGAGATACAGCCTGGTGACAGACGGACAGACGGATAGACGGACAGACGGACAGACGAGACGGACAGACAGACGAACAGTGGAGTCTTAGTAATAGGGTCCCATTGGTTACCCTTTGGGTACGGAACTTTAAAAAAATCACTTCGCCATAGCTACATATAAGGTAAAATTCAAGAGCGGTTTTGCAGCCGAATTGTGAAAAACCCGCCTTTTTCTAAGTAATCGAAACAGAGCACTTAAATTCAAAATTTCCTCAATAGTTATTTAACAAGACCTTTTTACCTATGTAATAAAGCCGATTCTGAAGGCTTTAATTTTAGTTCTAGTGCTGTCAAAACTTAAATTTTTCCAAAGTAATTTAGCCTCTGTTCTTCACACTTATGAATTATTTTAGAATGATAAAAATTTAGTATTGACAGCACTAAAACTAAAATTAAAGCCTTCAGAATCAGCTACATTGTGTATGTAGCCATCGCAAAGATTCCATTGGTTTTTAATTTTTTGAAATTTTAGTTTACAGAAACATATTAATAAGTTTCTTGATGTCGCGTGACCTGCCATTACCTGAAACTTCACATATGTGGCGTCTATTCGATTTACTCTATGACGTCCGTCTATCACTTACTAAACCTTCCTTACGAATTCGGGCGGTTGATTAAGAGCGGTTTCGCAGCCAGATTTTGAAAAACCCGCCTTTTTCTAATTAATCGAAACAGAACACTTAAATTCAAAACTGTATTGTGTATGTATTATCGTGTATTATTCAACGGGTGTAATTTAAATAGTAAGCATAATATTGGTATTTTTGTGAGCAGAAAAATATAATCTGTGAGCAGAAATAGCTAATTGATCAGCAACTCATGGCCAGCAAACATTTCAAAATCAATCAGCAATTTGTGTCATTCTGGATGCCTGCAATTATTTTTGTACAGCATATTAATTATATAAGCTACAATGAGCTGCTCCTGTTTAATAAAATTTTGGTAAGCAAAAAAATTCATTTTTCATTTTGCAGTTGCTTTAATATCTTCGGCGACCAGCCTCAGCCACTACGGCTCGCACGGGTGCCTATGCTTTGTTACGGCAGGTGAGGGCTGCCCTTCCTCCACGCCTACGGCTTTTTATATACACTCTAGGGGTAGTACCCACAAGACTGTATAGAGTCGGGGTGCTCTGATTCGGTTTTGGAACATATTCAACCTATTTTTTGCATAGACAAGTTTTCTCTGCTGACCAATCATGAAATCTTGCTGACCAAGTAGTTATTTTGCGGACTGAATGTTTATTATGCAAACTCATGTTTTTGTTAGCTGCCTATTTATGATTTAACTTTTGACCATTATCAAAATTATTTGCGGAACAAAGATTGCTGCCTGATTATTTTTATTGCAAGCAAAATCTTTGTTTTTTTTTCTGACCAAATTATTTAAATGCTGTTTTTTTGTGGCGCACCAAATGTTATAATTGCTTAACTATTTATTCACTTCTTTATTTAATAAAACTGTATTTTGCATGTTGAGATCGCAAAGTTTCCATTGGTTTCAGTACATAAGAATTAAAAAATTTCTTTCAAGCAAAATTTTTGAAATAAGTAAGAAAGAAGTTTCCGATAATGGTAGGTCACGTGATATCAAAAACTTCGATTCAGTTGAGTGCGTGGACTTTATACGATGAATCCAAAGCTATACACACAAACACATGATGTCCACTGTCCACCCACACAACTGAATCGATACTTTATACGTTAGGAATTGTTCAAAATATTTCCAATACAAAAGAGAGAAAAAAAAAAACTAAAAATACAATATGGGCATCAAATTGTAGATATTAAAGAGGTGATTGTAAAAATTTATAGCTTTACCACAAAAAATGTGAAATAAAAAATAAAATAAAAATTTATATAATTTATATAATTTTATATAATTTATATATAAATTATATATAATATAATTTATATAATTTTATATAATTTATATATAAATAAAAAATAAAAATTTATAGCTTTACCACAAAAACCACAAAAAATGCATGTCCCTCCTCTTATCTCCGTAACTGGTTGACCGGGACAGACAGCCAGACAGCGGAGTCTCAGTTATAGAAGTGCTAAGAAGATTTGGAATAATTTGCCTCCACCAATAAGAAATAAACTTATAACAGACAAAACGTTTAAACTTAAATATAAGGAAAAACTACTTATTTAACAAAAGCAATTTGAAAACTTGAAATGTCCTGGAAAGTACATGTTTTTACGCGGACATGCTTGTTTTCTGTATTACCTTACTTTGTTATTAGTCGCTAGATGCATAATTACATACACTTGGTCTTTTTATTTATTTTTTTGGTCATTAATTGCTATAATTTTGGTCTAAAAATTATTGTTTTTTTGTTTTACACAACTTATTTATGAGTGCTATCTGCTGCGTGCACAATTATCTCTTATTTTTATGTATAATACAAAAAACTTATATCAAATACAAAAAACATTAGTGGCATGGGAATAGCTGAAAATCAGCGTTATCTGAAAATTGTTTCAGATGGCATATTGCTGAGTCTATTTCCATTTTCGGGTAATTGTTTTAAAAATAATATAGTTGTAGTACACCCCACCGCGGGTTTACTTGTATTGTACAATTTGTAAATAGTAAGTAAGCTCGACCGATTGATTACCTGAAATAAATATTTTTTCTTTCAGTAATTCCCGTCGGAACCCTTAAAAAGACCTGGTCTGAAACTGAAGCCGCCTGGTATTACATCATTAGAAAAAGTAATAAAGAGCCAGTGAGTTTAATTTTCTGAAAATAATAGTAACGCCTTAGAATGAAATGTTTTGGATATCTGTTTCATCATCAACACATCAGCCTACTTTACACTAGTCCACTGCTGAACATAGACCTCTCTCAAGGCACGTCACAGCATTCATCTTTGGCCATCCTCATCTAACAATCATTAAAGGTCGTTGGTCCACCTGGATGCAGGTCATCCTACATTACGTCATCCTAGACGTTTTCCCCACTCTAGAACTCGTCTACTGCAACGGTTATCGGTTCTTCCGCAGATATGTTCTCCCCACATTTCTAGGACCATTTGTCTACAATAAGTTAAATAATATACTAGAGATATATCCAATGACACGTCACGCATGTAAGACAACAATAAAAGATTGGCTCCTTACCCAGAATTACTACAATATACAGTCTCTTATTGTGACAGTTCAATAAAATAAAATAAAAAAATTTTTTTTCTCCGTAGATTATTACTGTGATTTTCTGTGTCCATCTTCTCATATATATATATACAACGTGTAACAGAAAGGTGTAACCATATTTGAAGAGCTTATTCAGGCAATGGTATAGAACAACTTTTACTATGGAACAAACCCTGTATATCGAAAAAAAAAATTACTCGCTTCATAGGAAAATGCAATGCCGCTCGGCCGAAATGTATGGAAGGGCAGATTTTTTTTTTGAGATTTCAGGGTTGGCCCCATAGTAAAAGTTGTTCTATACCATTGACTGAATTAGCTCTTAAAATATGGTTACACCTTTCTGTTACACGTAGTATATATATATAATAATAATATTATCCACACTGATATTTCAACATCCAAACTCTCACACTCATGTCAAATACTATATAAAATCATTACCTTATCTACATCTCCCGAATAATATTGTGTTTAGTAAAGTACCTATATATTAATGTATCTCAATGTTAACTTGGCCTGTGAGAAGGCGCTGGAGGCCATAACTCAGGTTTTCGCCTACATTGGTCTGGCTACTTAATAGTAAGAAATTACATTTATAAGTTAGATAAGATAAGTGTGTTTTTTTTGTTGTCTTTTTGTCACGTAAATAAAAGTTTTTTTTTTTTACTGCCACATCCATTTAGTAAATATTAATCTTCTGGGCTATTACTTCTTGAAATATTGAAGGTTATTTGCTATTGTTTAAGGATTTGTAAACCAAAAAGTAAACTTTATTTTGATAAACGTCTCGACTTCGCCCGAGAAACCAACGCGAATGATTTGTTCGATTGGTCCGGCTAATTATAGTGCCACTGGCGGTTATAATAAGATCCTCACCAACTTCTGAGAAACGATGGCCTCGTTCGTCAGATTTATTAATATTAGTTCAAAACGTCGGCTTTGCAACGTACGTGATGGATATACCCATGATATTCAACCAAAAGTATCCATCAGTTTCCTATATTTGTGAGTGGTCAATTGGTCATGCGAAAAGGGAAGTGAAACAATTCACATGTTTTCATTTCGTATTTGGTAAGATAATCAAAAATCCATTAAGATATTTTCATATACTCATTACAAAACACGTTTCAATATATATTTTTATTCATTAGTTATAGTTATAGTTATGTAGAAAATATATTCAAAATGTAAGGATATGGGCTGAAGAGCTACAATAACTTTGCCTAGTAATAAATGAAAAAAACTAGCTGTCAATATCAAGTGTCATTTAAACATTTAAAATATCATTATAGTAGTTTATGCTACTAGGGCGAGAAGGAATAAATTACGAGGACGATTTAAAACACGAGCGTAGCGAGTGTTTTAAACGTAACCGAGTAATTTATTGCTTGTACGCCCGTGTATCATACTACGTTTTTCAATGCATAGTGTGAGGAAATAAAACAAATATAATTTTGTGAACTTTAAATTATAATTGGCTCAAAAGGACTGTATCCAGAGCCGTTAAACAGTGGAAAAAAACGTATAACATTTATGGTTCATAGGAAAGGCTGCAGGTTAGCCAAACATTGTGAATAAATTAAAAAAAAAACAATATTAAAGCCCTAGGGCAAAATAATCAACTTTCTGTTCGGTTTTGATGCATAAAAAGTGGGCCTTTACGAGCACATGCATTGAAAAAACATTTAAAATATCATGCTCTATGGTCACGCCATTTTGTTTTTTATTTTATACAAACACTAATTGTTACTGGCAAAGGTACGAGAGCAATTATTCCCACAAGACTTTTGTTTAAAAATCCAAGATTAAATAAGATATTTGTGTGTAAAAGTCCAAATTTTGGGAAAAGGTAAATTGCATGTTCCTTTGCTTTCTAGCTACTTCAATTTTAGCTAATAAAGTTAGCGGGTTAATAGTTTGAAATGTTGTGGATTGTCCAGAGGAAAAGAATTTTAAACTTTTTACTGAAATCTCTATTTGCCAAATTCCTTGCTTTTCAAATGACAACTTAAGACGCTACGGAAAAAAATCGACACTTTAAGAACTTGCATATCTACTTAATTTAAATTAAATATATAAATAATAAATAAATAATCTATTAATTTGATGAAATAGTATATTATTTTTGGAATCTTTATTTAGGGATCTGTTAAAACAGAAACGCGATTAGAGAAATTTGGCTCGATGGCTCGAGGCAGAGACTGCAGATTTACATCTGCTACGATCTTGATACACCTCTTTCGCCTCTTCCATATCCATCAATCTAGTCATACAAGCTCTTTTATTCCGGGAACTTTTGACATTGCCCTTCCTCAGTATGACCAGTATGTCACCAATTTGGTCAGCGTATATACGCACTTCTAGGGCAGCCTGGTCAAGCTCTGCTTTCGACTTGCGCACCATCAATTTCTTTCGTCACTCTACTTTCATTCATCCTCTCTACATGTAAAACCCACTGAAGCATTCTTTTTTGTATTCTAGTCACTACATCTACTTTCAGGCCGCAACGATCAAGTTTTAACTCTATCATTCAATGTTAAACCACACATACTCCCTAAGGAACGCATTTCTACTATATTCACTCTACTCAGTTAATAGACAACATAATGATATGTGAGAAAGCGTAAATCTTCTCTGAAAATTCTTCAAATATCTTTCCCATATTACGTATTCAAAAAGCATTTTAACCAATTACAATTTGCATATAATCGATAAGAATTACCAAATATTTACGATTTTCGCCTTTGGCTTCCGAAGAAGCTTTTACGCACGCATATAGCACACGCAAATTCTTTCGTTTTGATTTCTAAAATAGACATAACTCATTGCCTATCGGATTGGTCAAATTTCAGGGTGTTTCAGAATAAATCAATTAAATACAGAAGAGGCCACAAGTGATAATTACATTTATGGTAATTACAACATCAGAAGCGGTTTTATAAGTACCTACATTGTTTATTAACATTATAACACCGCGATTCTGCGCTGTTATTGGCCCAAATTATTATAAACCGCCAGACAATAAAACAGTGAAAAGAAATAAGTCCTGTCCTTATTTCCTAAGCCACGCCCCCTATATCCTTGTGGCTTCTGATTGGCACAATGGCGTCATTACTAGAAGACGCACCTAAGTTTCAGGAACGAGTGTTCTTCTTCTTCTCATTATTCGTAAAATTGTTAGTTGAAAATATTATTAATAATATCAAACGAAAGCGATATTTTTGATGGTCCTAGATAAATATTGTGCGCAACTGAACATAATTACACATTGGGACACTCGTGCAAAACTATTACGAAACGAACGAACAATGTCTCATAATATGTTACAGTTGAACAAAATACTAATTATATATATATATATATATATATATATATATATATACGTATATCCATTAATAAAAAATAAGAATAAAAAGCTTTACTTAAATATATTAAATATAATATTTATTTAGTTTTTGAAATGAATTAATCATTCTTGATATCTAACGTTAGTTCATCCACACATCAGCCTGTGTTCTTGTCCAATATTTCGCCATTCTTGGCGGTCCTCCGTCACCTCATTTAGCCGCTACCCGCGACGTCCTTTACGATGTCGTTGTACGCTACGCTTTGTTGTTCGTGACTCATTCCAACTCCTTTCGGTCCCAACGGCCATCATGTTTGTGATAAATATGGCCTGCCCACTGCCACTTCAACTTGCTGATTCGGCAGGCTATGTCGGTCGCTTTCCTCTGACGGATATCCTCGTTTCGAATTTTATCCATCAGAGATATCCCAAGCATAGCCCCCTCCATAGCTCGTTGAGCGACGTTAAATCGGTGGATCATTGTCATTATAATTATCATTGATACAATATTAATGTATATTATCATATATAACGTATCATTAATACAAAGCAGTCTTAAATTTTCATAAAGAGATTTCTACCAGCAAAACCCAGGTGGTAAACTAATAAATATACAACGTGTAACAGAAAGGTGTAACCATATTTGAAGAGCTTATTCAGTCAATGGTATAGAACAACTTTTAATATGGAACAAAACCTGTATCTCGAAAAAAACAATCGACTGTTTCATGGAAAAATGCAATGCCGCTTGGCTGAAATGTATGGAAGGGCAGATTTTTTTTTGAGATTTCAGGGTTGGCTCTATAGTAAAAGTTGTTCTATACCATGGTCTGAATAAGCTCTTCACATGTGGTTACACCTTTCTGTGACACGTTGTATAGTATACAAGGTGAAATTTAATCAACCGCCTGAATTCATACTGCAGACTCGTTTAGAGATCAGGAACAATGTTCAATGACCGGTCAGGTAATATACATATATGACATGAATCCCCGAGGGGGCGTTAGAGGTGTTTCGAGTGTGAACTGTGAAATGCAAGTCACAGTCCACACTCGGTACACCCGCGTTTCACTGACGATTATTACGTCCCAACGTGATGAGTGGAGCATGCCTGACTGGGGATCGAACCTGGATCTCGAGATTTTTACTAATTTGCTTATTATACTTTACTTTCAAATATTAACCACTTTTTAGTACCCTAGTGAACGCAGCCTTTCAATTCTGATATTTTTTTCAAATATAGGTAATACTTTAGATTTCATGAATGAAAACAAACACTTGTACTGTTTCACAATTTACTTTATTGCACAATTAATCCCAACTAGTTTCGCCTTATCGGCATTCTTAAGGGATTTACATAATAATATAGTTATCTATCAAACAAGCATTGTCTAAGAATCATCAATTTGTTTTCATCCATGATGATGTTTCACCAAGAGCCGACAATCGCAAGTATTAACTTTAGATTTCATATTCTATTGAGTTTTGTGGCTCGGATGTAACAATTAGATTAATATATCTACGCACTAACTTTACACTTTAACGTAATTGTAATAAAGATTATTTTTGGTTGTTTATTTTCCCAATTACCTTGGTAGGTCAATAGCTGGCCTCGCGCCAATGTTCGGATCAGAAATTGATTTTGCCGCCGCTACCGAAACTCTGCCAGCATATATTAAGAAAATCTTAATTAATTTTTGACGATATTTCATATAACAACAACAACAGTATTTTTGGAGGCATCAAATACTGACACAAACACAAATACTAGACACTGCAAATCAGCGGATTGTCTGATTTGTCTGATTGATCTGTTGCAGTCAGATGGCACTTACTTTGGTCATTTATATAGCGTTTGCTGATTTACTTTAAAAAAATTTTTGGCTTAAATATTTAATCGTATTTTATGCTACAAGCGTGAAAAGGAATAAATTACTAGGACGATTTAAAACATTTAAAACGAGCGTAGCGAGTGTTTTAAACGTAACCGAGTAATTTATTGCTCTTACGCCCGTGTATCATACTACGTTTTTCAATGCATAGTGTGAGGAAATAAAACAAATATAATCTTGTGAACTTCAAATTATGATTGGCTCAAAAGGACTGCTAGACTGTCCAGAGCCGTTAAATATAACATTTATGGTACACAGGAAAGGTTGCAGGTTAGCCAACTTTTCGTAAATAAATAAAAAAATAAATAATAATAAAGCCCTAGGGCAAAATAATCGACTAACTGTTCGGTTTTGATGCATAAAAAGTGAGCCTTTACGAGCATTGAAAAATAGATTATTTAACTAAAGGTATAAAAAGGGAATTATAAAACGCCGAATTAACAATATACTAATTACCACATACTATACACTCACGCCTGTCTCCCGGAAGGGTAGGCAAAGACTACAGATTTCCATCTGCCACGGTCCAGACACAGTTCTTTCGCTTCTTCCACATCCATCAATTTAGTCATACAAGCTCTTCTATTCAGCTTCTTCAGTATGTGGACAATTTGGTCAGCATACGTCCTTGTAGGGCAGCCTGGTCGAGCTGTACCTTCCAATAGTGCACCATAAATTTCTTTCGTCACTCTATTTTCATTCATCATCTCTGCATGTCCAAACCACCGAAGCATTCGTTTTTGTACTCTAGTCATTACATCCTTTTTTAGGCCGCAGCGATTCCGTATGTCAATATTTTTCACTCTGTCATTCAATGTTAAACCACACATACTGCGTAAGGAATACTCTGTCATTCAATGTTAAACCACACATATTACGTATGGAATGCATTTCCATTGCATTCCTCTACTTTGATGTTTATAAGTGTAGGAGCCAACACTCCATTATAAACCGCCAATCGTGCCTTTGCGGTCACATTTTGGCTGCCCATAATTACCACTTTTTTAAACATTAATCTTTTTTTTTGTAATAATTATTACTCCAATAAAAAAATTACACTTGCGATTATTGGTACTTGGTGAAACTTGGTGATTATCATTGTTTACTTTGCTCAGAGCTATTGCCTGGAGTCAATGAAATGTATTTTAATTAACATCTTCCCTTGAAAATGCTGTAAAATCTGAAACCGGTTGAGAGAAAACATAAAAAAGTGAAAATACTGTACAAATGCTTTTAGCATCCAGACAATAAAAAACGAAAAAATTATGCGTTTCATTATTCAAATAGAAAGAAAGAAAGAAATTTATTTGGGGACAAAAAGAATATATGGAAAAGCAACATATATGTACATAATAACTATTAACTTAAAACTAGTACTTATAATTAACATACTAAACAATAGTGAAAGTTTGGGATGAAGCTATCCCATGCATTCATCGTCACCAAATTGGCCATAACTCAGCATGGTGCTGTGAAGCAATAATACACACTTATACAAACATAATGTATGCATACTACGCCACAACGCTGGTATTCTGTTACAGCCAGGTTGGGAGTGATATGCGATTGCGGACGCAAAAGTTTGGTTTGCCATAGGTAGGGTCAATTAAACACGTACATTTTAATAAAAATTTTGTAAAAGAGTGCAGGATGTATTTACTTATCATGTAAAAGATTTAAATAAACAGTGATATCAAGTAACACATACCAACATAACAAATAATAACAGTAAAAACAACACACAAAATAATACGATAATGTAGGTAGTTTTTGAATATAAAGTGTGTAGTATTTTAGAGTATTTTAAGGCCCTTTCGAAACCAAAACAAGATTTACGTGTACAGAAAAAAAAAAAAAAACAGCAAGAAGAATTATAAAACAATAATTAATTAATAATAAATATTTTTACTTTAAAAGCTTTTTTAACCGTTTTATTATATATATATACAGATTCTTATGAATATTAAAGTAGAAATTGAATAAAAAAGAAAATTTTCGAGATATATTTCGACCCACTTGGGATCGTCGTCAGTCGAATATGGAAAAATATCATAAATAAAATAAAGTTAACAATAAATTGACAAACTTAACCTATTTTCTTAACCTATTTAAATAAATTTTCTTTTTTATTCAATTTCTACTTTAATATTCATAAGAATCTGTATATATATATATAATAAAACGGTTAATAATTAATTAATTAATTAAGCCAATAACTAAATAACAGGCGAGTTTGAAAAGATTATTTTGGCCAAATTTAAGAGTTTTGGAAGAAGAAGTGGCCGTGAAACAAGAAATTATATGTGTAACGATCGAATTTATTAGGGAATCACACAAATGTAATTCTAAAAGAGACATGTAAATATAAAACAGTTCCGCGCCTGACAGACTGACTAACTGATTGGCTGACTGACTGACTGTCTTACTGATTGGCTGACTGAATGACAACGCAAAGCCTAAACAGCTGAAGAGAGAACCACAATTTAAAACATACGATCGTTAAGGGGTGCACCTTAGAAAGGATTATTCAAAATTCAACCCTTAAGGGAGGTGAAATAGGGTGTAATGGGGTGTAAGCTTTTGTATTGAAACAACGAGCTGTTTATATGAAAAGGTGTAAACATCAGAAAAAATGCCTTAATGTATGAGTGTTTGGTTGTTATAACCATCACAATTTGTAGTTGGACTTTCTCGGACTTTTCAATCCTCATTATCAAACTTCTCCCGAAGAAAGCACAACATACATTCCGAAAACTAACAAATATTTTTGAAGAGGCCAATTAAAGAGCTTGGTTGGCTACAGGAGTGTTCTCGACGCCATTTCACCAGCTTTGTCAGCACTCGTAGCATAGTGTTTAATCGCGTGCGATGCAACTTAGTTGAATCACAAGTGCGAGGAGCGTGACACGATGTTTTGCGATTAAATAGTACGTCACGCTCCTTGCACTTGTGATTCAACTAGTGGCGTCGCGCGCGATTATGCTACGGGACCAGGTAACCAGATGAGTCCTTCGTGGCTGATGTCAGAGGTGGCATTGCTGTGCACGACTTGAAATATTTTATCTAACATCACCGATATGAGCTCGAGCTGAAAATATTGTTCTACTTCTTTAAGACTGCAGTGTGGGAGGTTAAATGAGAGCCATTAAAATTCTAAAATTTATTTAGGACCCTACAATAACTTTGTGTAACAAAGGTTCAAACTTAAATTTTAAAATGGGAAACGGCCTAGCGCTATTAGTTGAGATGATACGGGGTTTGATGTTAATGAAAATAACTATTTAAAACAAAAACATTTTAAATGAAAACTCCTTCAACTTTTATCAACAAATGGCCGAATAATTTATTATGTAGCTTGGGGCTTGTACAATTTTAGCGAACTACTTTTATTTAGTCAGTTTTGGCGCAACATGCATATTATATAAGTACATATATATAATATGTACATTCAGTTTTTCTATGTTCAGTAATTGTTTTTTTGTTACAGGTGGGCATCAATTAAAGAGTCAAAGAATAATTTCGTTTGGAATAGGCGACGAATTGAAAATGTTGGCAGCACGGATCTCAATATTTCTCAGCCATTACAAAACATTTGGAACTGATATTTACGTATTCCATTTATCATGTCTTTGGCATCATTTGAGTTATTCCTTTTTTTGGTTCGTTGACTTTTATAGCAGAGAAAAAAATTGCAAAAACTGCTCTTTAAAATTAGAGATTTTCATTTTACAGGGTATAAGTACACACTAAAATAGTAATTGGATTTTGTAACATTAGCGATAGTCTTTTATTCAAATGAGAAATACTGTTTTGGCGCATACGACCTTGCGGCATAAGCTAGTTCGCGAGCGTATATTTGTATGGAGTCAGTCCCCCTCAGTCCGCTCCCCTAAGGCCCCGATTTGAGATTAAAGGTTTACCAATTCCTCGCCGTCGTTCGGTATAAAGTGCACAACATTTAAATTTGTTTTTTGTGTTAAGAAGTTGAAATTGAATAAAATATTGGTCTATGGCAATTCACGCTAATAGTTCAGTATAAGTCAGATCCCATCAAAAACATAAAATGTACAAAAATGTCAAGTCTCGCAATGCAATCTTTCCACCGTAAAAAGTTGTGAGATCTTATATAAAGCCAAGTCTGTTATTTTAGTTTGTATCGAAGCACCTTTTCATTTTAGTTAGTAGAGCACCTATTTAACAAATGTATCATTAATTGTTTCCTAATTAGTTACCTACCAACATTAAGTGACTGTATTAATATTAGTCATCTTTATTTCTCTAATAAAATATAGTGACTTCGCAATCGCACAGCAACATATACAAAATATCTACCTAATACCAATTTGTTAGCGATTTGAGAAGATATTTCTACGCATCAGCGCTTTATTTGTGCTCTGCGATTGCCAAAATTTATAAATAATATTTTTAATAACAAGTCCTAATGTAGCCGCAAATTCAAAACAACTGTAGTTTTGCGTGCGCAGCAATTTATTAGAGCAGGGTAGACAAATTAAAAATAAAAGCGTTGGTGAAGGACAGAAGTTTAGCCTAATAGTGGGCCTCAAAGTCAGTCTCCGGGTTAAAATAGCAAAGGCGCTGTGCGCCGAAGGAAATTACGGTACCCGAAACACGATTGACAACCTTGGTTCAGTAAAATAAATCACGAATAATGCTCAAAATCTATTTTTTTTCGTATATCCATCTAGGGAAAAAGCAGTTTTATTCGATTGTTACTGCAGATATTTCAGTCAAAAATTAAGGGTTAACTTTCCTGTATATGAGTTTATTAAATTTTTAAAAGAATATATAAGTTAGAACGGCTATATCAATAATCTTATCTCTTCTTACTTCACCTTCACCACGCACTTTTTCAGATAGGCATGTTTATTTCTTTCGTTATGCGATGGACGCACTGCA
This sequence comes from Ypsolopha sequella, assembly GCA_934047225.1. Lineage (NCBI taxonomy): Eukaryota > Metazoa > Arthropoda > Insecta > Lepidoptera > Ypsolophidae > Ypsolopha > Ypsolopha sequella. Next base: position 22,672,803 of record OW203984.1, on the reverse strand, counting down.
CCTTCGACGCTTTCACAGAACTACAAAAAAGAACTACAATTATGCACTAAAATTAAGGCATGGACCTTAAAGAAAGAAATTAACCGGGTTTAATATTTTTAGCTTTACTTTATTTTCCATATGAAACTCACTTTACAGGAAGGGGGTGTGACCCCTTTGATGCCCCCCTTTTGGTCCGCGCATGATACAATGCAGCTAGAAGTAGGGTATCGTCCCCAGAGCACGGTACAAGCAATTAGAGGTGAGGATTCCCTGGCAAGTGGCCAGCAAGAATAAGCTGCTGCCTAGGCTACTCCGCGATGCACACCCATGCATTGTGCTTCAGTTCTTCGTTTTTGATATTTCTTATCTCATGCCATGCAGGTCTAAATTATCAACAAGCTGGATTGTTACATATTATATTGGTGAATGTGGAAAAGGTGAACAAGGTGCATCAGTGTCATAACCGATGTAAATTTATAAATTCAGCCTGCCCCTCTGAGATACATGGGAGGGTTGTTGTATATTATGTATATGCATGTATTTTATGTACCTACACAATTCACAAAGTAAACCATTATAATCGTGCCAGTTAACATTCTATTGGGGTTGGGAAGATTACTGTAGCTTTTGAAGTTCCGTACTTAAAGGGCAAAACGGAGCCCTATTAATGTCACTCCATTGTCTGTCTGTCCGTCCGTATTTCACGGGTCTCTAGCTCTTAGACGGAATGAGATAGAGACCTGAAATTTTGATATGTTGTGTGAAATGTTGACCCAAAACCAAATATTGAATATAAATGTAATTAAATTATTTTTCCGAAGGTGGGCCTTTTACATGAAAATGAAGCCGAAATTTCGATTATTTTCCCCTAGCAAATAGGATTTTATTGCTAAGAAACCATTGTGTAGATTATAAATATTTTTTTCATTTTTTTATACTAAGACATTAAGAAATAAGGGCTAATAAAGTTGTCATTTTTAGGCCATTTTTTGTATCTAAAAGACCAAAGTAGTTAGGAATCTGTAATTTCTGTACATTATGAATTTTATAAACCATTTAAACAACAAATGTAGTTTTAGGGTTACGTCCCCGAATACTCAACCAATTTAATTTTGCAGTTTTGTTTCATACTGACAGCCAGCGGAGGCTTAGTATTTGGGTCCCGTTGAGCTCCCTTCGGGTGTACGGTACCCTAAGACATTTATTTCTGAATTCACTCAAAGAATAATAAAAACTAAATGGAGCCCTAAAAAGGACATTCCATTTTACTAATTTATACTCGGTTGTTCCGTTCTCAACAAGACAGATTCCACGAATCAAAGCTGAGATCTTTCCCATAATCTCAATATAAACATCAAATGCCGAACACATTAATCATCTGAATTACCTCTAAACGGTTAAAGGACCAAGCCTCGCCATATTGTGAGAGAAAATTTCGTCAAGTGTGAGGCCTTCGAATGCTGTGTACATGTTCCGTCGACTAAAAAAAGCTGCAATCTATTAATCTACGAGTATTTTGTAAGAAAAGTAAGACAGCTGACATTCTCCATTTCTGCATAATTTTCATTTATGAAACATACAAACCATCAAAATATCAAGATCGGCGGGGTGTCAGAAGTGTTTCAAAGTGTGCACTGATACTAAAGCAGTCAACAATCCTACACCTTTGAACCGAAGATTTTTATATTCCAACGTGATAGGGGGTGTGCTTTATTGTCAACTCGAGCGCAATACACGCTTTTTGGGGTATACAAATCTATTATACATTGTTTATCTTCCCCGTCCAGCAAGTAGTGCAGTAAGTAAACAAATATTATGAACATAATAATAAATACTGAAAAAGCATTGGTTATAAATAACGTTATTTTTGTACAAACTCTAACGTTATTTAAGTAAGCAAATAAATCAAACCGTTATGAAGCTTTAAATTTACTATATTTTTTAAAAACTGGTATTTTATAACATTATAAAAGTCTGATTAGTGCATGCTATACCAGCAGGTTTCGAACCCGGGTCTCAAAGGGAATATATCTCCTAAATTAGCAAATATCGACGGTAACGACAGTGAAATAACGTTTATATCAGCGCGCATTGCGAAGCCAAAAAAAATATGGGGCTTTTTCGAATACATTTACTCCACTATAACGTCATCTACGTATTTCATTTTTATTGAGTATTTGATTAAGATTTTCACTGAAGGAAAACGCGATTGGATAAAATTTTCTCGGTAGAATTTAATTCCGAAAAGACCTCTAAATTGTTTTATTTTTTCCTGTAATTCTGAAATCCTTGCTAGTTTAATTGTGAAATTGGATTCAAAATGTGGATATTATGTATTTGTAAAGTCTCCTTTAAAATCTTTTTGACAAAATAGCTTAGTACATTTTATATTAATAAAAAACCGACTTTTTGCTGCTTTTCCACGAATCCACTCGCACTGAGGGTTTTTTCGCATATGGAGTAACAGGGACGCTAAAAATTTTACGAGTCGGAGTTCCGAGATTGGGCAAAACAGGGTTCGGGGTTATGGCTTTTTAAAATAGTAAAATATTAATTTCTGAACAAAATAAATACCACTTGTTACCTTACAAGATGAAGTACAGGTTCATTAAAAAAATCTTGGCACTAATGTATAGTAACTTCAGAAAAAAAAAAAAAACAGGATGTCAAGTTCAGGTTACACCCGTAGCGCTGCAATGCTATTCAAGAGATTTTCTTGAAATTCCTGTTTTTTTTCTGAAGTTACTATACATTCTTGCCGTGTTTTTTTTTAATGAACCTGCACTTCATCTTGTAAGGTAACAAGTGGTATTTATTTTGTTCAGAAATTTGAATTTTTACCGTCTTAAAAAGCCATAACCCCGAACCTCGAATCTCGGAACACCGACCCTTAAGACGTTGCTGCGAAGCGATGGACGGAAAAATATTTCCATCGTCTATTTCACTAACCTATACTTTACTTAAACTTTAAAACAAGAACTATTTAAAACAATCGGGTAGTTCCTGAATAAAATTTTTATTCCAGATTAAGCTCGATTTTGCGAACCCAATAAATTCATAAAGTTTTATAAAGCTCAGAACAGAATGCATCGTCAATTTAAGAGGTTATATAAGTATACTTTTATTAGCAACATAATTTTTTTTAGAATTTTTGCTTGTGCCGCTTTAGGGTTAAACAATTTTCTATTTCAATGAACGCTTGGAAGAACCACCTTGATTGAGAATCCTACCGACTGAAATACCGCTGCTTCATTTACGTCTTTACCGCTGATAAATACATCGTCACGACATGAATCTCCAAGGGGGTGTCAGAGGTGTTAAGAGTGTGAAATACAAGCCATAGTCCACACTCGGTACAGCCGCGTTTCAGCAACGATTGTTACGTCCCAACGTGATGGGTGGTGAGCCCTATCGCCGTACTTCGTACTTTTTAGGGCATGCAGGTTTCCTTACGATGTTTTTCGTCATCGTTCAGCTAGTGGTAAGTAAGAACAAATACTATGCACATATATTCCGAAAAACTCATTGGTGTATGTCCGACCAGAGATTGAACCTGGATCTCAAGATTGAGACCAAGATTCTACCCCTGAGCTTCCGCCGATACTATGTAAAACCCTTTACCTGTTTTCTGCCTACTTACAGCCTACTTTGTTAGTTGGATCAGTATCTACACATCTATACTAAATGATTTTGTGATATAATATGGTTTCGAAGTTCCGATAGAACCCTAAAAACACAACTGACAGTAGACAAATAACAAAACTGGGTTAATCTTTTATCTCCCAAACGTGGGGTGGATTCCCACCCCGTTTTGCATCTCTATCGTACTATACTGAAATTGAAAGGGACAGCACAACTCCTCCGAAGCCTGAAACGGCTCGAATAGCCTGAGCTCTACATTTTATCAGAAACTTTATAACCCTGGCTTTGTGGTTGATTTTAGATTGAGTGCAAATATTTTTACCTAAGTCATTCAAAAAATGTTTTACAGTAACTCAAATATTGTGCTCTATTATCTTTGTGTTTGAGTCGCATTTCGAAAAACGCCTATACGAGCTAGATTGACGTATTAAATTCATGTATTTGTTTCACCACGTCTCTGCTGAGACCTGAAAAGGCTATGAAACTTTTGTCTCTTTTTCTCTGGTGTAGTGTAACAGAGAGATCGACGATACTACATCATAGGACAGTGAATATATTGAAAGCATGTACCTACTTTGAAAGTATCAGTACTTGATTTTCTACATCTCCTCATCATAATCAACAAATATAAATTAATCCAAATAATAAATAAGGGAATGGTTAACTTAGATTCTGAAAGTTTTCAGGTATATTTATGTGTGACGTCACTTGTGAGTTTTTATTTTTCGGTGTACTATTGTATTTTTTTTTTATTGTTATTCCTTTGTTCTCGTTTAGGCAGCGAATAAAAACACATGGAAGACTCATTTCGAACAAAGTGTAATTTAAAATGCTACTGCAGCCTGAAAGGCAAGAGTCTTATGATTGGTCCATACTGTTGTCACAAGACACTAGGTCAGCCGTGATTGTAAGACTTAAAAACACAGTGAACGCTATTGGGGCTGTCGCTATACAAAATTGTGTTCAACATAATTTATCATGGAGTCATTTTTCAGCTCTAATCAGACTTCTATATTTTTTTCGTTCACTACGTTTAGGAGGCATGTACAGGTTGTATGTCACAATAAAGGATAATATAAAGGATTTCTTATTATAGATTATTTATTTAAAAAAAAAACTTTCATATCTATGGCTGCCATTGAGTAAAGAGATGGCAAAATAAGTATAAAACATAATAAAACGCTAGTCTTGATTTTGCATGAGGTACTGTTACATCTTTTTGCATGAAAAGCTCAGCTCCGTGAAATGTTTTAGTTGAAATGAAATGAAAAATTTATTTAATGTTATTTAGGCTGGAATGTTGGGAATATATGAGGTTGGAAACATACGAGGATAGTTTGAAAAGTCCGTGACTTTGAGGAGTTATCTTTTTTTTCAATCTTTATTTTGTATTTCTACTTAATCTCCTTTTAGCTTAATACACTTTCACCAACGATTTTCCAGCTTTTTTGTCCCATCAAAAAAGCATGTTTTGTCGAATCCTGCCCAATACGCTTCTGTGCTATTACTTCCTAATTTTTCCAAAATCTTTGCCCGCCAAGCCATTTAGGTTATGTTACCATATTTGGAAATTGGAAAAAATCATAGCGGGCCAAATATAAAATATAGGATGCATATTACAAGCACAATAACCAAAATAACCTTTGACCTTTTTTGTTACAATTTAGGTGCGTTACAAAAATTATTAACATTTTCACCTTGAAACTTCCACGAGAGTTTTTGTTCATAAGCAATCACGCCAAGGAAACCTTTAAATGGTAAAGCCAAATATATTTTAATACCCCAAGAAACATCAAAAGAAAGGTTTGGGAAATTTGATTGAAATGACTTGATGAATAAATAGTTGCCCTTCAAGACTTTCTTTATTATTTTTTACCCGTCTGGACGCTCGAAATTATCCTCGAATCGAACAACAAAAAGTTAAAGATTCTCGAAACATTTTGTATCTGCGTAGTATTGAAATATTTTAATACGATCTTCAACCTATAATTTGATTAAAGTCTGAGAGAAAAAGAAAAGGATCAAAACCAACCGTCAGAATTTGGGTCGGTAATGATCGGCGCAGGCTTCGGTTTTGTTTGTTATATTAGTCTGGTTGGGTTACTTAAGGCGATTACCATCGCCAAATTAGCAGCTCGATATTTGTCACTACAAATATCAACGGAAACGACATTGAAATAACGTTCATATCAGCGCGCAATGCATAGTGGCTGTTACGACGCTCGCTGCGTCCTTGAGAGGGCGAAATAGGAGAAAATTATACTTTTCACTTAGACGTGATTACTCGATTGAATAATCTTATGTTATGTTTATAGCTATAAAGTTTATCTATTTATCAAAGCATAAATGAATTCAATCGGCTAAGCCACTCAGGAGCAGTAGGGAATTTGAGGTCAAAAAACACCATTCAGTAAAAAAAAAATCATGTAGAAGTTTTGGTGGTATGAAAAAGAAAAATGTTGCATATGTTGTCTAAGAGTTGATTATTCATAATACATTTTTTCATAATTTTTGGTTTGGCCATAAACGAGGAGCAGGCTTTAGAAAGTACCCATTTGGCAATAGTAAGGCCCTTGAATGCTTGACCATAAACCATATTCAAATGAATATATTTAATTTTCAAGGTCGCAAGAATTCTTTCAAGACAGATGAGGAAAATGTTGTTATTGTAGACATAGGTTTCCACTTCAACGATAACCCAAAACTTGTCTATTTCCCACTACTAGGTCTTTTACATATAAAATTGCTGTTTTCTATAGAGATTTTGAAGGAAACTCAATGTTCAGTACTAACATTTTTGCATTTTTTTAGGAATGGAAAATCCAAATTACGAAATTTCTTGTGTATGAATGAGACAACATTAAGCTAACAACAACATTAATTAATTTTTTGTAAAGTGTCAGCTGTAAAAAATGATTAAGAATCTTGTCATGGAAATGGATGGCATTTAGACGAACTGTTTTTTAAAGATTTAATTTTTATAATCAAACTGAAAATAAAAACAAAATTTAATATGTACCTAGATGTAAAACCTTGAAATCAACTTTCAAACAAAAGACAAATAATTGAATTAGCTATTGAATTACAGGAATTGTGAACTCATGAATCTGAAAGAAAATTTCGGCAATTTAATAGGTAAAGACCTATTATTTTAAATAATATGTAAACGAATTTTGTTTCGTAAACGTCAGTAATTAATTTGTTTAAGTCTTTGTGGTATATGAAGTCAAGCACCTTTTTAAGTCTGCTCGTTTGTTACAGCTGATATTGCTATCGATTTTATATCCCATTCTACGTATATTTAATTGGAACCTTATACAAGGTGACTTTTTGATCATCGTCCAAATTCATACTGGAGGCTTGGTACGTGATCAGCATCATGAATCGATAACAAATTTTGTGAAAATCGTATAATGAAATTTCAACTTCCCATAGTAATTCACTTCCAGTCCTGAGTGAATCACTATGGAGGCTGAAATTTCATTTTATGAATTTTACAGAAATCGTTATTGGTTCATGGTGCTGATCACTTACCAAGGCTCAAGTATGAATTTGGACGATGTTCGCAAATTCACCTTGTATATTGTCTGAATTTTAACTATTTAACGTTCATGTAAGTAGTCATAAATTGCATTCCAGAGTGAATCACTAACAGGTTTAATAACCTTGTCCCTAACATGGTTTTCACCCTTAGTAACTTTGAGGTTTGTGTTGTGGTAACAGGCACAGCATTGTAAATCAATATACAACGTGTAACAGAAAGGTGTTACCATATTTGAAGAGCTTATTCAGTCAATGATATAGAACAACATTTACTATGGCGCCAGCTCTGAAATCTCAAAAAAAAATCTACCCTTCCATACATTTCGGACGAGCGGCATTGCATTTTTCTATGAAACGATTAATTTTTTTTTTTCGAGATACAGGTTTTGTTCCATAATAAAAATTGTTCTATACCATTGATTGAATAAGCTCTTCAAATATGGTTACACCTTTCTGTAACACCTTGTATAAGGTCTTTCAATTTAAATGGAAAGTCATTTAGGATGTGATTCAGTATCGTTAATACATCACATTCCACTGCAAAGTACTTTTTTTTTTGCGCGAACCTTTTCGTCACTTGTTCATACAAACTGAGTCAGCTAATCGGACCATTGTACTGAGAAATGAAAAAAAAAAAGTAAACTACTTTTACTATGGAGCTAACCCTGAAATCGTAAAAAAAATATCAGCTGTTCCATAGAAAAATGAAATACCTACTCGACCAAAATGTATGAAACAGCTGATGTTTTTTCACGATTTCAGGGCTGGCTTCATAGTAAAAGTGGTTCATATGGACGAGTACTATCACCAGTTTTCGTTAGAAAAATTACTTTAATTTCACGTTGTATATACGACCACTGCTTCAAAAACTTTTCTAGAATACTTCAGCTGCGTTTAAAATCGATAACTTGAAAAATGTTCCCTCAATGCACCTCATGAAAATGTAACTTACTATTTTTTTTTTAAATTTGGACAAAATATATTATATTTTTTCAAATTCTTGTCTTTGAGTTTGTTTCTGATTGATCTTTTCTAGTTTGTAATGCACTCTAATAATAATATATTTTAACTTTATTTTTCATAATACAGCTTTATTTGTTAATCCTTGAACTCATATCTGCCAATTGTGACAAATGTAACGCATCCTGCATTTTCATACTACCTACATCTACACTTCTCTACAAAATAAAATCCGCTAAAAGAGGATGTACCAATTACCTTTAATTACAGCCAAACAGGGGTCCGTCCAGACGCATAAAACCCCAATCTCATCTCCGCAATGTTTCAAAACGCTCCTTAACCGAAAGAGCATCGGATACAAAATGGGAGTGCTAATATTCCGCCTGGCCAATACGTCTGAAACCACCCTGCCAGACCAATGAAATTTAAACTTTATTGTCGTATCATAAGGTTTATGGGCAAACAATTCGGTTTAGCACAGTGGGGAATCGAGGAAAAATCTATAAATCTACCGCCATTAGAGATGGGACTCGCCAGGAGTCTTATTTACTACACGCGCGAAATTCAGATGACAATGTTTTGGGGAATCCGCGCCGACTAGTTTATGAGCAACTAGGGTTGTGCCGTTTGCAAAATATGTTTAATGTCACTTTTTTTCTGTAAAAAGATAAAGATAAAGATAAAAATCATTTATTGAACCAAAAATCTCTATACATGAAAGTAGGTAACAAAGTAAGTGTGACAGAAATAAATGTAATTAACATGTAGGTACCAAAAAACTGTTCTAAACTCGTTCGAGTTCTAAACTCGATCTAATCAGTCTTTAGAAAATGATGGTAAATTGTACAGTTTGATAGTTATTATAATATATGGAGGTGCTGCCATTTTTATGTTAAAATATATGTGACATCTTATTTGAATATTTAATGAGTTAACTGACTTAAATTTGTTTTATAATAAATGTAACAATAACAAAATATATAGTAAAAAAAAACTACACAAAGCCAATAAAAAGATAATATCAAAAAAATACAGTTTTATTCACATACATGCAGAAAATTTCTTCTTTTGTAAATTTTCTTCCGTATACCATTATATTCCTACATTGGTAATAGTTGTCTTTCGAGTTGAAGCATCTTACATTTTTTGCAGCTCAACTGCTAGAAAAATAACTCTGATTAAACAGATTTTTATATTTTGACACTACGGCAATTGGTGGGGTGTCGTTGTATAGGTAATTCAAAATATTGGGGGTGTGAGAAGACCATTTTTCGATCCAGGTTTCCGTTTGCGAAATATTAAGCTTAAAAGTGTTAATTTTTGTTAGAGTCAAGTGTCCCCCCCCCCTACCAGCGAAACGGTTGTATTTGGAGACGTGAAAAAAAACACAGCAGTAGTATACATAACGAAATTAAAAGGAAAACCATCACAGCTAAGTAGGCTTTACAAGTAAACGAGTACAGATCGCGCCAAACTTTTAGTCCCCTCTAAATCGCATCAGCAGGAACAAAATGTATGGGCCGTTCTTGGGAAGAGCAACTTCCCAGCGTACTAGAAGTTTGTCGCGATCTGTATTACTCTACAAACTTATAAAATGTACTTAGAGAAGAAGTCCGCATATTGTGCAGGGCAACTACGGTACCCTACCCTGCGCGTGGACCGACACGCACTTGGCCGGTTTTTTTATCTGGATTTGAGGAGCTCAGAATCTGGATGACGCTTGCTGAATGACATAGGTTTGTCCATTGCGTATTGTGATACAAGATCGTACAGTATCTAGATTGAAGAAAAAAACAACATGATTGATTGATGACAACCCTAACAACATTCTCCCGTCTGTCGCTCGCCCTCCTCAATTACCAACCCTGACCGATCTCAGTCCAACTTATTGACTAATCTGTCTACTCTGTTAATGCACCGCCTCTTTGTTATTTTGAAAGTGACCTTTAAAATAGATTTCGATTGAATCGACTATCCAAAACTCATTTCCATAAGTTAGGTTTCCGCATTACCATTGGAGAGGGTCGTGTAAGGAAGACGGTCATGTAACTTATATCGATATAGGCTGTATACTTTACAAATAATGAGTGTTTAAAGGCTTTTCTTGACACTCAAATTGGATTTTTAAATTGGTCGGGTAGGACCTACACTACGGTAGTGTAGGTCCTACCCGACCAATTTAGTGTCACTACCTTTACAGTTATACAAATCTAGCGTCAATTACATTAGGGATTCTTATTCTAGTAGAATACTATCACCACTAACAGTAGATATTTTATTTTATTAAGGTGATATATCGTCCGTGCAAAGGTCCCCGTTATTTCAGGCGGAAAAACCCGCAGTGCGAGAGGAACGGAATCGGGGAAAATTAACAAAAAGTCGGTTTTAAATTAATACTAAATTAACTAAAATGGCCACGAAAATTTCCATAACCAGTAATTTAGGTATTGATAAAAACCATCTAAATAAATATTTTTGAAGTTTGTATGGTTTCCCAATTTGTCAGAATATCACAAAAATAAAATTATTTCAAGCGAGTGAAATTCCTCCAATCTCCCAAAATTGTTATACAAATTTATATTACTTAGAACTTCTCTAAAAAAGCAGATAAATAACTTCAAAAAGTGTAAATTTTCACGATATATCCCCTTAAAATTTTAGTAAAAATATCATTACAGCTTTGTGTTTTTGGGATCCTAATATAACAGTTCGGGGTTACCTATTTGACTGAAGTTTGTACATAGGTTTTACAATTTAGAAATAGCTTTCTATTAGATATTACAACTACTTTAGCCCTTTTTTACTCTCTCGAAGTTAAAGTTTGAAAAGATCCTATGTTTTAATTCTTTATGTATGACCATTTCTTGGTAATAAACTTTTTATAATACTTCGGTACAAACACAGTAACACCGATTCAGCGAAACACAACTTGCCTTAATTGACAGGACTAAACTTAATTTAAGTGTTCTGTCCTTTTCTTTCTGTATTTAATAGACAAAGACGGGACGCTCAAAATAGTTTTAGTCTTGTCAGTTGTGTTGCGCCGAATAGACACCATTTTCAAGCTAAACTTCTGTCTTGCACCAACGCTTTTGTTTTTGACTTGTCTATCCTGTTTTACTTCTGCGCACACAAAACTACAGTTATTTTGAATTTATGGCTACATAAGGACTTAAATAATAATAATTAAGTAATTAAAAACATTTCCTGTCACGACATTAAAGTTTTGTAAAACAAATATTTATAAGAAATTTCGGTGCGCTATCCTTAAAAAAAGCAGACTAAAAAGCTGTTAATCATTAGTTTCAAGACCCATTTTTGTGATTTTTTTTATCTTAATTGCGTTTTTGCCCCGTCAGAACCCTAAAGCATATCCTTGATAATTAAATTTTTATTACATTTTTGATTATTCGTTAATACCTATTAATTTGTCACCGAAAACTGCATTTTGCTTTATCCTGCGCCTTAAGGGATGGAACAAATCCACTGTCCTAATTTGTGTTGAAGAATCAGTCAGTCAGAACTACTTGAACCATAGTTATGAACGCATAAACAATCACAGTAAATATACACAGGAAAAATCTCAAACACCAGAGATTACTCTAGCGAAGCGACACTGGGGAGGCATAATGCTAACACGGAGGGTAGACAGAAAATCATTCCACCAATGATACACCGAAAAGCTCAATCGTTGCGATATATTGCACCACCACGCAGCACAGTCGGCGCTAATCCAGTTACTGTGGCAAAGATCATTTTGTGGTATGGTCAAAACTCAGATATGACACTCTTATGTTTTTGACAAGCAAAAACCCAAAGCTTCCAGGCAAGGTATCCGTGGGAGTGGCACATTCATTATTTCTTTACAATGCAAGGAAAGGCTAGTTCTTTATGTCAGAATATATATTCTTACAAGAATCTTTTTGTTAAATAGCACCATTAACACCTTTACTACCATTTCATTCAAGCAATTAGAAAGCCTTTTATTGTCGTTGTGTTAGCCCTTGTCGATCACCTCGACAAGTATATACAACGTGTAACAGAAAAAAAAATATGCCCTTCTATACATTTCGGCCGAGTGGCATTGCATTTATAAAACAGTTGATTTTTTAAATCTTGATTTCAGGGTCACTTCCATAGTAAAAGTTGTTCTATACCATTGACTGAATGAGCTTTTCAAATATGACCACATCTTTCATTACACTTTGTCTAATAATATATTGAAATTCTAATAGTGTTTGTTGTGTTGAGGCCAAACCAACAATTTTTTTAGTTTTTTTGTTTGTCTGTACGTTCCGTTTTAACTCGTCAACCACTTAACGGATTTGGCTGCGGTTTTCTTTATTATCATCGTAGTGACCCTGGTCAACATATACTACTTACTAAAAGATTCAACCTACATTTATCTTACGCGTAAAGAAAATATGCATTGATTAAAAGGCTTTCACGCAAACGAAACCGCGGGCAAAAGCTAGTACAAAGCTCTACAAGTCAAACTGCTTGGAATGTATAAAAAGTTTACTTTGTCGCGATTGTTCTCGAACAAATGTAGGTACTTCTAGTGTCAATCCATGATATTACCTATATGTTGTTGCTTTAAAATGTAAATAAAATGAAAAAACATGAAATCCCCGCAGGAGCGACTTGAACGAATTGAGATGATACGTGCAAGAAGAGCAAGGATGATAGAAATATTCTATACCTTTAGCCCATGCTCGAAATTATAATGCACAATGGTGTGGAAACAATAATAATTACTTGTCCTGTCTTCATTATTCGGTCCAGCACTATTCTTTGAGCACATCGATTCAATATTTCATGCGAGCAAGCAGTTTGGTATTGGCGTTTGTAACCTGCACCATCCTGGACTATTCGTTCGCAACGTATGATAAATATTGCACTATGTTATATTGCGATTTTATTTATACACGCATATTTCCCAACACTTTATATTGACCTGCAGCGGTTTGTGGCGTACAAATGATGTGCTTTTGTCAGGCGGACGATCTCAGTAGGCTTGCATTAGCATGTAGGTTTTTTTGTGTGAAATAAGGTTTAAAAGATTATGCCGTTAGAGGAAGTAATGTTAAATACAATAATAAAGTTCTTTTAATTATATATTTATTAAACAAACATAAAAAAAGAAATGATGGAGAAAATCTACACATACAGGGTGTCCCAAAAGTCAACGTTAAAACAAATAAATGTATAAATATTTATAAATTTTTGCCAAAGGAACCAGCGTTACTAAAATTTAACTAAGATGAATTTATGCTTAGTTTATATTAAACAATATTATAGCAAAGTAGACTCGATACCTCATCAATATTTCATACCGGGGTTATATCGTACGCGGGATAATATGGCGGTTTAAACTGGCCGATCACCACTGCACATCTGAACTTTATAGGGAGCCTCCCTCGATACATAAATTGTGATGGGAGTAGCACTGCATTTATGGGAAAGGTAAAAGGCTGTTAGTGCTGTTACGCTATCCGGTATTGATTTCTAGTGATGGGATAAAGTCTTTAATTTTCACTTTATTTTTTACATCCGTTTCTAATAATTGTGATTGAAAGTACAAACATAAAACAGTTTTAGTACCGCAATAGCGTTCGCCCAATAGCGGTCCATATACTTGGAAAAAAATATATATCCAAATAATATAGCCAAAAATTTATTGTAAAATTAATAAAGAACTGTTGTCAATAGGGATGATGACTGTTAGTCAAATCAACAACCTTTTATGAAATGTCAAAAACGATTTGTCGTACGAAAATACTTAGAAGTGACGTCATAACTTTGTATTTTGGTAGAAGACAAATGGATAACTGCTAAATTGTTTCATTGTATTGTAATTTTCCAATTGAACCTTATGCAAAATGATGAATGAAGTAGGCACTATTTTTGAATATCAATTTTACGCATACAAGCTTTTAAATTACCAACCCAGGCATCGTCCCAATTCTGATATGAGGCATTCCTACTTACTCTTTCCTACTTCCCCTTTCCTACTGACTCTTTCCGAATACCTGAAGTGATTTTGATAATTCTTTCACCAAACCAAAGACAATTTATACACAGAATAATATATGTAAGTTTATTTTATTTTCTTCCATCGCATCCATGTGAAAAGTATTATTTTCGCCTATTTTACGCTACTAGTTGAATCACAAGTGCAAGGAGCATGACGTACTTTTTAATTGCAAAAACATCGCACGCGATTAAACACTATGCTACAGGCCCAGGAGACGGCAGCAATCGTCGTAATAGCCTCTTTGCATTGCGTACTGATATGAACGTTATTTCAATGTCGTTTTCGTTGATATTTGTACCGACACAGATTGAGCCTATGCACCTTAATCTATTGAAAGATAACACCTATGGTAAATGTCAGACAAACAAATACTCATAAGCTTGTAAAATATTTGTTAATTTATAATCGTGTAAAACTGTAAACCAATCACCTAAAATATTAAGATCATAGTCCCATCACTAGAACTGTTTACTGAAAACTCGATTGCATATGCAGATTTTCGCTTTTTTGATATACATGTATCATTTAGCTAAAGTTGGTTAGAGCGCTTTTTACTTTATGTCGTTGTCACCTGAAAGATTCAGTATTTCACCAAAATTCACAAAGTTTTATAATCACCTCCTGTAATATTAGTTGTTTAAATGCCAAACGAAAAACAGAGATAGTACTCGTCTATACGAACAACTTTTACTATAGAGCCAACACTGAAATCATGAAAATAAAATCAGCTGTTTCATAGAAAAGGAACTGCCTTTTGACAACAGCTTTTTTTATACGAGTAGCATTTGTGTCAAAATTCTGTCCATCTCTGTACAGTGCAGGGAGGTAAATAATGCACATCGAGCTAAATAGGGAGATAGTCGGCTATTCTTGGCTTCGTAGAGCATCGTCTCTGCCACTCACTACTCTATATGTGAAGTTTTGTCGCTCGCATCAATCGTTCTTCGTTAGAGTACGGATGCGTCCACTTCAAAACATACTATATATGTACAAAGTTATTAAAACCCCTAACATAAAATTATACAATGGCATCAAAAATAAAAAAAGGGAAACATATACACAGCCAGGAACGCGAATTTGTTTACAATGTTTATAAATATTTCGTAAAAGAAACCAACACATTCATGTATTTTGAGGATGATGCTGGAAGTAATTATTTCAAATAATTTTTTCGTAATAATTGTTCATTTTTGTTTCCGAACAAATATTATGATGTATTTTATTCAAATATTAAAAAAATCCCGGTATCGACCAGGGATGTTAGTACTCCGTGCGACAAAGAACGTGCGAAAAGTGCGACAGCTCTACGAAGCTGATCTTTATGTCCCTCTTTAGCTCGATGTGCATTATTTACGTCCCCGCACTGTACAAAAATGTGCCCCAATGGGATTTGAACCAATGACCGCCAGATTAGTAGTCAAATACTCAAACCACTAGACAACAGAGTTGGTAAAATAATTGAGTTCTACCTTATTGGGGGGATCTCAACAGATAAACAAAATTATTACAGTTAAAATACGTTTTGAGTTATTGCGGAGGTCAAAAAGCTCGAAAAGTAGTTCGAAGGGTTATAATAAATAACAAAGTGGGTAATATACTATTTGACGTACTGGCTGTGTATTATACTGTGAGTGCGTCAACGTATTTCTCCGAACTTTGCTCAAATACTGCCATGTTAATAGATATGCAGAATCAAAAAGATGACTTCGATTCATCTGTCCGTCACACAATATCTGGCAGTATATTTGATGGGCCTACCACACAGATCCGCGTTCTGTGTTCCGTGTTTACTGTAATATATGCGCCACGGTAAGATCTTTAGACGCCAACTACAAAGAGTGTCTTCAGCGGTTCAAAAAATAAGAACGCGCGTTCTCCTTAACTGGAGCAAGAAATCATATAAATCGAAATACATAGTTAGGTACTAGAAATTGTACCCATCGCATTTTTTCCGAAAGCAATATCACCGCTTCTTCACATGTGATATCATTACATTCACCTCTAACAACGTTTCGATTCCGCGCTTCACGTTACACACACAGACTGCAGCGGTCAAATGAGAACGCGCGTTCTGATTGTTTGGAACGTAGAATGCAGAACGCGCTCTGTATTGATTTTGCATCAATCAGAACTGAATTCTATGACGTTTCCTTTTATTTTAAAATAGCGTGCCCTCAGCCGTGGCTGTTACGACTATCAAGAAACACGCGCGCACGAAAAACTGTGATTTTATTTAATATATCGGCTTTTAGATGAAATTATTAAAATTGTTCACTTATTTTGAATACAATTTTCAATACTACATAATTTAAGGAAGGCTCTGTAAAACTCGATTTTTTTTAATTTGTAGGTAACTTCGTAATTTTTTCTATCTGGCAAACTTAAAGCTTACCGGCCAAGTGCAAGACGGACTCGCGCACGAAGGGTTCCGTACCATTATCTATAAAAACGGCAAAAGAAACATCTCTGTTGTATGGGAGCCCCCTTAAATATTTATTTTATTCTGTTTTTTAGTATTTGTTGTTATAGCGGCAACAGAAATACATCATCTATGAAAATTTCAACTGTCTAACTATCAAGGTTCATGAGATAAAGCCTGGTGACAGACGGACAGACTAACAGACATATGGACAGCGGAGTCTTAGAATAGGGTACGGAATCCTAATAAAATGGCCAGTCTGTATTCTCGTACATCCTTAGCCATAAGCAAACGAGTTTCCTACAATTTAATTTCGGTCAGTTAGACCCCCATACTCGACGTTCCTCACACATACGGTCCGGGGAGGGTTCCGTCACATATCTCTCACGTCGGCGTCCCCTTTCAATCTGCCCCGTAATAAATATAGGGACAATAAAAAATCCGAGGAGGGCATAGACCAGTGGCGCCCTCGGTGGTCCTTACTTGCGTAATATTCGTCGAGGCTGGTGATTTATTGTACTTGATTTTGGGTGTGTTTCGCGTTTAAATGTTAGTATTGCCACAGAATAAAATACTACGATACCCATCCATGGCTCGGAATTGGTTCAAGATTGTCTTTTCTTGAAAATTTATATTAATCATAAAATGGTGAATAAGAAATTGCATACTCTAGAAAAATCATTGATATTTTTTGTTTTGAAATACTTTCCCTGTTATTAAAGCTACCAAAATATAGGTACTAAGATAACAAGATTAGTGCATGAATTTTGATTTTTATTGATAACGCATATTTATACTTACCATATATCATGACGCGACCAACTCAGTTGTTGCTGTGGCAAAATGTCATGCTATTTCATTTCGCTATAATGTTCACGCTCCATGAAACTTGCGAGGACGATACAATGCCGATTTCGTCGCGGGCGCAAAATTGAAAACTTGTTTCAGGACAAACCAGATTTTGGCAAGGCAGTAGTGGATGATTTCAACCATTATTTTTTTATTGTTCCTGATAACATTTTCGATGTTTGAATTGTATTAATTTTTTGATTTTATCTAAAACAATAAAAGCTAATCCGGCTACACTTATGGCTAAATTTATGTATTTTAGTGGTTTGTTGTTAAGTTTTACTCAAAGTTCACGATTTTTAGTTCGACTTAAACATAGAACCAGATAATGTTAATGGACTTAGCCTAAAATATTATAATAACATTCCATAGACACCCCACAATGTGGTGATGGCATTTGTATGGAGGTTTGGGTGTGATGACATTAAACTAAGATTCAATGACTGTTTCTTTTGAAGAGCTTTGATTTCAATGAAACTTTGCACACGTCTTAACATATGTTTCTCTACACCCCATACCGCACTCAAACTAATCTCTCATCAAGAGGTGCAAGATGGCGAGATATTCAAAAAGCACCGAATTTGTGAAATGGTTTCAGGTAAAAACTATTTTCCATGAAACGGTAACTGTTTATTTATAGAAAAGTGTATAAACTTAGTCTTCTGTATATGAACGACGTCTGTATTTTCTCTCTTTTTTTGTTTCCAGTATAGATAAAAATCATGTAACTTGCTAAACTTTGTGTAAAAACGAGGCAATATTCACGATATCCTGACAGCTATTATGATAGTGTTTCATTAAATTTTGCTTTTTCAGCTGTATAGAGACGTAGTTGGATGTTGCAAGATACTACTCACGAAAAAAAAAATGTTAAGAATATAAGCTGTAGACTTCACATTCAGTTTTTTCCTTTCATATGAATCTTAAGAAAAATCCAAGCGTAAAGGGGCCTCTTAATTCACTAGAATGAGTACCTATGATTGTATTAAGCAAAGTCATAAGGACAAATATTACTAGTTAAGGATTAAAATCAAACCCTAAATAATTTGTATGAATACGATACAAGCTACACATGTTAACTAAATGTTTGGAAAAGTAATCAATATCAAAGAAAAAGTAATCTCGGGCGTTACAAGTAAACAAGTATAACTGAGTACCTACCTAATACACCCCTCTGTCTACAAAGAGATATGTAAAAACCTAACAGCAGTCACTTCAATCAATACACGTTATAGCACTAGATGATATAAAACCTTTCTTCTTAAAAACAACCGCGAAATCTAACCCTAATACAATCCCTTTGAGTTGAAAATCGATTGGGGTGAAGTTAAGAATTTTGTGCAGACGATATGAACAACAAAGTAAGGGGTAAACAAAATTGAATCCTATGCTAAAGA
Source organism: Ypsolopha sequella (assembly GCA_934047225.1). Lineage (NCBI taxonomy): Eukaryota > Metazoa > Arthropoda > Insecta > Lepidoptera > Ypsolophidae > Ypsolopha > Ypsolopha sequella. The sequence continues at coordinate 22,653,974 of OW203984.1, read as the reverse complement.
GTAACGGTTGCAAATTGTAATAGCTTCGAAGAGAGGGTAGCAAGAGAAGAGTTGGTTTTTTATGAATATCAAAATATGAGCCCCCTTTTACAATTCCATTGTAGCAGATATATTGATCCTCATAATAGTTTGAGTTAGCTGGTTCTCTTTACTCATAATGTAGGGGTGGATGAATGTGAAATATGGAGTATTAGAGATTTATGTGTGAATCATTCTCAACTAATTCGTTTAATGCATATTTGCGTAGATAGAGAATCAGAATTTGTGGGTTTTCACAACCCTTACTTTTTTGATGTATTTATCTGTGTTTAACTACAGATAATAAATATAGTACTATTACTTAAAAAAACTGTACCAGAGACTGTTTTTTTAGTTTTGTTCAATCTTTGATAACTACCCACATACAGGATGTTTGGGACATCGATGTAATATTTTCAGGGATGATAAAGAAAGCAATTTTGAACATTTTTGACTGAATTTACTAGCACGCAAAGTTTTGTAGTTTGGAGATATAGACATTTTTCAGTTTTGTTCACTTAAAATTACAATAAAACTTTTTTTTACCTAAATATATTTTTTTTTATTTTAAATCATTTCTTAGTATTCTTCTACTGACCAAAAAAACTAGGTAAATGTGTTCAAAAAGAAGTGAAAATAAAACATAAAACTAAATATGGTACGAAGAAACAGATATTTTTAATTAATTTTGAGTAAAAACCGAAATAATTATTTTTAACTATAAAAGTGTTTTGTTATTTTTTAAATGCAGTTACGTAATTTTTATACCTAAAAAACTAAAAAACTTTGCATAATAGTACATTCAGTCAGAAATGTTCAAAATCCCTTGCTTTATCATCCCTCAAAATATTTACATCGATGTCCCAAACACCCCGTATGTAACGGTATCGTTACCTGACTTTTCTCGTAAAAGCTTCATTATTTCATATTGACGAAGGTACTTACATAAATACATACATATACTCACGCCTGTCTCCCAGAGGGGTAGGCAGAGACTAGAGATTTCCATCTGCTACGATCCAGAGACACCTCTTTCGCTTCTTCCACATCCATCAATCTAGTCATACAAGGTACTTGCTTATTTAATTTTAACTTTGAATTGACTCTATCCATAGTATCCATGCTTATGGTCTAGAACAATTTACTTAAGAACATCACAAATTTGGTTGTATGGAAATATCAATTATTTTTTTGGAAAAAGCTGTTTATCCTACATACATACCTATTTGTATGTATCTTTAATATTGATATAAGAAATTCATAAACAGGGCTTATGTTGAAACCCTTTTAGATTGTAAACAAAGATTGTAACAGATCCGTGATACTGATCACTTAACAAGCCTATAAAATATAATCAAGCATCAACTATCGCAGGTTGTTAAGTCATTGTCAAATTTTGAATTGATTGATTGTCAAAAGTCACATTTGTCAAAAGTGACAGCTGTGAATTTTGACAGCTGTCAAAAATGACAGTTGTCAAAAGTCACACTGTTAATTTGGTAGTAATGTTAACAGGATTAGAATGAAAACGGAACTACGAAGAAAATAAGTGTCCCAAGAGTCCCACGGAGCATTTGATTGCAATAAATAAACAATAAATTAGAAGTTCATTCATAAATTGAGTTGGCGATAAATTACTATACTGTGAATCCGCTGTGAATGTTTATGATTATGATATTTCGAGCTATGAATTTTATAGCGTTTGTTCACATAATGTTTGTTTTATTTAGCACCATTGTGAATTATTATAATGAAAAAGCAACTATAAAACTATAAGACACAAGGTGAATTTTTAGTCAACGTGTAAATTCATATTGGAGCCTTGGTAAGTGATGTATTTATTTATTTTATGGAGCCAACCCTGATGTCGCAACAAAACAGGTGTTCCCTAAAATTTAGTCAAGTAATATTTCTATGGAACGGCTGATTTTTTTTCGCCTGTCCATGAGTACTATCTAGAAAAATTTAACTTTTCAGCGATTAAAACCGTGCCGGTATAAATATGAATGTTATTAAATACCTATATCATAAATCCAAAAAATATATAAAATCAAAATTTATACACAGATAATAATATTAATGATAATATTTATTTATAATATTTATTAATAATATAATATTTATTAATAATAAATATTTATAATTGATATTTTTTTTTTTTTTAATAAAAATATATTATAAAACTAAAAAAACGTATAATCACAATTTATACACAGATAATAATATTAATAAGCAATCCAAAGAGGTAATGCCACTAGTGTCCTGGGTACTCTTCCCCGAGACAACAGAGATTTTGACTCAATTTTTTATCCTTAGGAATTATTATTTTTATTATTTGTTAATCTGTTATTTAAGTTTGTTTGTTTAGTTTATAATATATTTATTTTTAGAAGTTACAATCACAAAGTTATGTACATTCAATTCAGATTTAAAGATTATTTATTATTATTATATATTTATTTATAACTGCCACCTTTAATATTTTTTTTATTACTTAATACCCAATTCAAATAATACAATAATTAACCAACATGTAGAAGTAGTGTTTCAAAATTTATGTCCTCAAAATTCTTAATGCTTTTCATTACAGAACTAGAAAAAAATAACAATAGTAAAACAATAGAAGATGGATACGATATTCCATCCATCCCATAAAGATCAAAATTATTATTTATAAACTACGTGCAGTGAGGCTGCAACCTCACCTGCGAATGGCGAAGCCTATCACCCGTAAGCTACGTCGTCGTTACGTAACCAAGTAACGGATCGGTCAATGACCCCTTCAAGTCGTGTGCGCCCGCGCTGCTGTCGTCATGGACCTGCCGTTATGAGCAGCTTTAGGTAGATGGGTGAATAGGTAGAGAATACTAGAGATTCATTTTAAGTCTCTGAGAGAATTTTAGTTTTCAAACTTGTTTTATCTCGCAGCTGCACTAGAGTGTATTTTATTTTGGTTTAGTCCCCAGGCCCCGTAGCATAATGTTTAATAGTTGAAATAGTTGACTTAGTTGAATCACAGGTGCGAGGAGCGTGGCATACTGTTTAATCGCAAAACATTGTGTTAAGCTCCTCGCACTTGTGATATTCCCCCATAACATACATAGCGTACATTCATCATATCTTACAACCCCTCACAAACCCTATCACCCAATCCTCAGAAACACTCACTCACACTTACTCTCACAACTTACATTCCTGTAATGCTGGGAGCCTTTCAAATAGTTAAGTATTAAGTTTTTTTTTTCAACATTTCATCATATGTAACTGTCAATATCTAATTTATGTATGTCAAATATAATTTTTTCTAATTCAACTGGCGACGATCACAAGGTGGTTAACATATATCTCAAAGATAATTAGTACTTTTTATTTATGTTTATAACCTGTTTAAAATAATACATACTTTTTGGTATATTATATTACTTATATTAGTGGGATGTCTAAATTTGCCGCGCCACCAATCAGTAGAAAACCGTTCGTCCTCATAGGAGAACAATATTTGCACTACGAATGGGACGTGGGATACAGAAAACAGTTAATATGTTTTGTACAAACTTTTACTACGTAATCTTTGAACACATCGAAAAAAAAAAGTTTCATCAGTATAGGAAATATTTTGCTTCTGTAAACTTACTTACTCTATGATTTAACACATTTATCAGAACTTCACAGAATAAATAAAATATCGCGTCGTTCGTTAGCAGGTTTGCCGTTGGCAGTTTGTCTAGAAGAGATGTCTAACCATCATTGTCAAAATTTGTTAATATCGTACCGTAAATAATCACAATTTAAATATTTAAAAGTCCCTTTAATCATGAACAATAAATTCGTAAACATAACAGGAGTTCCTAAAATTAAACTTGACAACTAAGCTTTGATTTCAACATTGAATGATGGGTATTTCTAGGCTATGTTTCTTTTTTGCATGTTATCAATTCGTTTTGACCATACATCTGTTGAGCCCTCATCATCATTAAAACAATTGTTAAAAAATAAATTAATAGCAGGCAAGATCGTGGCTCGAACCCATTATACGGATTAAATTACTGAAAAAATAAGGTTACCCATTACAATTATACAATTTTATCATTTTAATTTTCGTTCTAAAAGCAATGCTACAATAATCTCTCGTAAAAAATCTCGTCTGTTCCAAAAGCCTTCCACGAGAATTGTTTTTCTGCATACTTCCCTTATCTCACCTTCGGCCGCGAAGCCGTGATGGCCAGAGGTGGTTTGACGGCCGCACCACTCGGTGCAAGTCGGGCGACAATAAACTGCACCAATTGATTTCCGCGTTTCCCGCGCAGTCTGGGCGACAGCGCCATCTGATGGAGGTTGCTGAGGAGTTATAACCTGCCTTTAATGCGCTGAAGTCTGAGATTTAAAATTAAATATTTTGAAGTCTAGATACAGTTGCTTTTTATTTTTATGAGAAAATTAATTGATAACAGAATGATTTACTGTTTAGACTGTAGACAGTATAAAACGATAAATTGCAGCCCAGATCATGGCTCGCATCCATCTTACATATTAAAAATAATGAAAACATAATGGAACATGTATAAGTAAAATGTACCTACTTTTATTCCGACTGTAAACAAAACTAAACTTGAACTCATTTTAAGTCTAATGTGCGAATAAACCAGGCAAAAGTGGATTGGTTCGTCCCAGGTAAATAGCAATTTTTTTTTTATTATTTAAACTACCTTTATAGTTAATAAGTGAGTTCGCTATCCTATTTTATTAACTAATAAGTCTTCGATGTAACATCACTACAAATATCTTGAGGTAGTATTGGCAGTTAAACTTCTTCATTACAAGTTACAAAATGATTAGCCAGTATTGATTCATCGAGGTCAGTTTGCTCAATACACGACGGCAACATTATTCCATTATCTGGGCTATTATCTCGTACGTAGACTAAGAGAACAGTAATATTCGCCATATCTGTGCCCAGCTAGGTATAGCTAAGTAACGGTGATCCGTCGAAGTGAACCGTCGTCTGAGAAAACGTACATTCTAATGGCTACAATACCGCAGTTACAAAATTTGATTAGCCGAATGGTCACGCTGGAATTCGGCTACGAGATCGTGGATGGATGAAAGCGGGACAGGCGTTGATGTGGCATTTTGTAAATATAACATAGAGTGCTTAGTAGATATTGAATTAAGTAATATTCTGTTATTCTGTTCATATCCTATAAATGTTCTGTCTTTGAAGCTGGCGTACGCAAATACTTTAGAGTCAAGGTTATGTTCTGCTGTCCGCATTTACTCCGTCGATGTATTGTCCCAATTTTAGGGTATCGTTTTGACAAACTGCAGAGATTGCGGAGAACAAGTCTTTAGTAATCAATAATACTACGATGCTTGCGTCAAACTATTATGTGATTAGTAGTAGCGGTAGCTCAGTCGATAAGATTCCAGACTCTCAATCTCAAGAACCGGGTTCGTATCATGCCGGCCGAGCATGCACCTGCATGAGTTTTTCGTAATTGAGGAATTTTTAAGGTAGGTAATAAAAGTGAGGTACATATACTACAGAGAATGTAAGGAAAAGTCCGTACAAATTTGGAAAAACAAATAAATAATGCTTGAGTATGCTGAATCCGAATATTAAACCTTGCTGGGGTGTGGGGTGGAATGTTGCGCGAGAGCCTGTGGTAATGCTGAGGGTGGAAAGATAAGATGGAGCACTAAGGGTGGCTACCATATATGCTCTAACTACCAGAAAACAGCCTTAGGAGACTAATCCAAACTTTTGGATTATTTTAATTCCACATTCACAGATTTTGAAAAAATGGACAACCATCGAGAAAAAAAACAATTTTCAAATTTTTTTTTGCAATAAAGTAATCCACCTTAACTATCAACTCTCAGCACTACCACTGCATCTCTCCACCACATCAAGCCCCGCAAGGCTTTCGAATTCAGCACCCTCAAATCTATATATTATTATGTACCAACTTTTAGCTTATTTATTTGTTTCCACCATTTGCCAGATATTCCCTGGAGTAAAGCTTGCGTGCCCTAAAAAGATTGCATTTGTGCCCAAAGTTCATATCATGACTTGTCATGGGATCATGACTTACCCTATTACGTTGTGATGTAAAAAATGTCCGGAAAAAGCAAGTTTACAAGTTTTGAGAGCCCACACTAGGAAACACCCCTGGCACTCCTTCTAATCGTGACGATATGTTTTTTTGTACGGAACTGACTTTTGCCCGCGGCTTCGCCCGCGTTGATTAAGTTTTTGTATCGCCCTATCTAATCTGTCAATATTTATCTATATACATTCTCTAAGCACAGATTCTATGACATTCATTGTCATTGACAGGTATTGTTGAAAAGCCATTAAAAGCATCGAATAATATCATGGTACCTGACTAATGGGATAAAAACTAGCCCATGTCCAATTCAAGGTCTAGAACCACATTTATGCCAATCGGTTTAGTAGGTATGGTGTGAAGGAGTAAAACCACACACTTCTTTTGAAACTTGACACCCCATTGCTATCCGATGGTAACTGATTAATGGCATAAAAGTAGCCCATGTCCAATTCCAGGTCTAGAACCACATTTGTGCAAAGTTTTATCCCATTGGGTTTGGTAATTATATGGTGTGAAGGAGTAAAACAACACTTTTCTATTGAAACTTGACCGATTGCTATCCTATGGTCCATAGGATTTACGGGATAAAAAGTAGCCTTTGTCCTATCCCAGGTGTAGAACTAAACTTGTGTCAAGTTTCAGCCTCATAGGTTCATTAGTTACGGCGTGAAGGAGTAAATATACATCTATCCATACATCCATACATCCAAACTTTCGCATTTATAATTTTATTATAGTGGGTTGGGATATGGCAGAAGTTTCAAACCAAATAACTCCATGTATTTTGAAGCATATCTTGAAGCAGAAAAGTTTCCTCCAGTAAAATGTCAAACGTTTAAAATGACAAACAAAGCTAGTTTACCACATCCACGTCCGCCTCCACACCAGGTCTCACAGTTCGGTCTGGTTCAGGGGCAACCGGAACGGTATACCGGGCCGACGACCCGAGATCAGCGCCGATAACTCATTGCCGTGTTTAGTCACTATTACTGGATACACGGATAGTGTGGTGCCCCCCACCTCTCTCCCCCTAATATGGTAGTCTATGATGTCTGGGTTCGGAGGTTTGAGCTACGAAATATGTTCGAGCTGTGTTTCCTTCTGGTTTGTGATCGAAGAATTGTGACCTGCTATCACTAATTAAATGTCAATAAATATTTAAAATTGTATGTATAAGTTACATTCCGTAATGACCGCCTCGTGATCTATTGGTTCGAGTACTCGACTGTGGAGCTTACAGGTTCAAATCTCGTAGGGCCACATTTGTGTTCTGCGTGATTCCGGAAGGCAAATTAATCTGGGTCCATATTTGTCCCTGAAGTACGGCGATATAGCGCACCACCTGGGACGCTGTGGACTATGACTTCCCTAGTCGGACACACCTCTAACACCCCCTAGAAGCTTTATTCAATGCGCAGTTGTGACGCTATCAGTGACTACTAGAGAATCCAATCCCGCATCAAAATCGCGATCCCGCAAGCCTGCGGGATTAAGATCATCAATCCCGCGGATCCCGTGGGATTTGCAGGATTGATTTTAATTATTATTATTTTTGTTTCATGTAATTTAAAGAAAGAAAATGCACACAAATATTTTTAATTATTCTTATCAACATGAAGCAAAGTTATCACTTATACCTATTATAAATTAAATATAATGATGTTTAAGACAATACAATATTCACAATATTTCACGTTTCATATTTGGATTTTTATTTGAAATAGAACATATTCATTGGTTTTAGAGGCATTTAAAATCAGCTCGCCGAGATCTAAGCGCCAAAACTTTGGAGGCCTGTATCTCCTAAACGGCTGAAGGTAGACCCATGTTCATGGTACTCTAAGAAAAGAGCTCGACGAGATCTATCTACTAAAAAATAATAATAATAATAATAAAAAAAAAATCTATCTGCTGTATCTCCCGAACGGCTTAAGCTACTGACTCCGGGTTTAGACTATAATGATTGGTTTCACAGGGGCTACATGGCCAAATTTAAAAAATTGACATTTGACAGCTTTTGACAATTTTTTGACACGTCTTAAAAAGTGGTCCAATTTGCATTTAATTCGGTATCAAGGGGTGTGTAGGGTCGCTGATTACGATACCGTTTTAAAATTTGACACTTCTTAAGAATTGACAGTTTTTTTTGACATTTTTTGGATATAAAAAATGCTATGCAATAGCTTTACCGCGGCAGTCCCCGAGTGCCACACGTCTTTTTTTTTCAATCCCACGAACGTGCGGGATCCCGCATCAGTAATCCCGCATTTTTGATCCCGCAAAAAAGGTGCGGGATCCCGCATTAGCGGGATCCCGCGTTTGCGGGATTGGATTCCCTAGTGACTACCTTCAGACCCGCCTTCTGTACTTGCTAGTACTGATACTGTCTACACTAGTCTACAGTATATTATTTAGACTCATTTTAAAAGGTCACGAGGAAACTTTCTATAATCGAAACTCGGTGACACAAAACTTTTAAAAGCAATCATTGCAATCTAAACTCCACAAGAATATATCAATCACCACTATTTATGCTAATACTCCTCTAAAAGTAATCATAAATCAGCACCGACAAAACGAAATCACTTCCAGTTTTTTTTTTCAGCCCGCTTTCATCGACATTCGTTTAACAAGCGTTAAAATCAGACGGAACCTCGTATAACCCGCAAACACTCATTAAGTTTTAATCTTCGAATGAACAGATAATTAGTTGCTAACCGACCGATTTGAACCTGCCTCTTGATGATGTACCCTCCAGCGATTCGGTGGAAATTGCATTCGTCCGGTTAATACCATTAGGTCGACAATCGGGCGCGCGTCGTCGTGATAAATGGTACTCGTAAATAAAACAAGTTGCATTTAGTTACTGGTTAAAGCTGAACAGGCGTATGTCTAAAAAGAAATAATTTCTATAAAACTACATTTATTGTCTTACAAAGCTAAAATACATATTACAAAAACTATGTGGTAAAAAAGTTGCTCTAAGCTCTAATGCATTTAATAATCATTTGTAATTGAGTACTCCGATAACATCCTGTACCTGTAAGCTGGCGAAAACCAAGTGCCTGAAAGTAAACTGAAAATTTGTAAAAGTATCTAGGTCACTCAGAAAACGTCTATTCGAATATTTATGACTTTTATGATCAATTTAAATTATTTAATATATTGTCATAGTGCATCAGCGTGCAGTATTTGTTGCTAAACGTAAGTAACTAAACTTTTTTGAAAGATTTGATTAGATCATAGATACCAAGTTAAAATTGACTTACTCAAGTTAACAATGGTAAAATTTTAATAGTAGTTTATGCTACAAGGGCGCAAAGGAATAAATTACGAGGACGATTTAAAACACGAGCGTAGCGAGTGTTTTAAACGTAACCGAGTAATGTATTGCTTTTACGCCCGTGTATCATACTACGTTTTTCAATGCATAGTGTGAGGAAATGAAAACTAATATAATCTTGTGCACTTTAAATTATAATTGGCTCAAAAGGATTGTATCCAGAGCCGTTAAACAGTGGAAAAAAAGTATAACATCTATGGTACACAAGAAAGGCTGCAGGTTAGCCAACCATTGCAAACAAATTAAAAAAAATAATAATAATAAAGCTCTAGGGCAAAATAGTCGACTTTCTGTTCGGTTTTGATGCATAAAAAGTAAGCCTTTACGAGTACATGCATTGAAAAAATAATTATTTTTAGATCTCGGTGGATAAACTGGACAAGTCGCTGACTTATGATTCGTAAATTTACGGGTTCGAACTCTTAGATTTATTTTTCTTCGATTATTTGTTTTTAAATTGATTTTTCTATCTTGTTATGCATTCTAATAATATTTAGGTCCTTAATCATTTAAATTTCGGTTGTTGATAACATTTGAGTGTGTTATGCAAAGCCATTTAGGTATTTACGGTTGCGATAGCAACGAAAATTTCAGAGCTTGTTAACGTTGATTTAGAAACCCGAAGTAGATCTTGACCTCCGCAACTTTAAAACTCCACTATTCACGGTTCTGCGCCATCTCTTGCCAGGTTTCTGCCTGAAGCTTGATGACAACCTTCTCAGCCCAGTGATATCTGCGGCGGTGACGACGGCCTTCAGGTCGTCCAAAGCAAGCACGCTTAAGGGCCTTACTATCGCCAAATGGGTACTTTCTAAAGCCTATTCCTCGTTTATGGTGAAACCAAAAATAATAAAAAAACTGTATTATGAATTATCAACTCTTAGACAACATATACAACATTTTTCTTTTTCATACCACCAAAACTTCTACATGAAATATTTTTTTAACTGAATGATGTTTTTTGGCTTGAATTTCCTACTACTCCTAAGTGGCTTGGCCGATTGAATTAATTTATGCTTTGATAAACACATAAACTTGATATCTATAAACATAACAAAACATTATTCAATCGAACAATCACGTCCTAGTGAAAAGTATAATTTTCTCCTATTTCGCCCTCTCAAGGACGCAGCGAGCGTCGTAACAGCCACTATGCATTGCGCGCTGATATGAACGTTATTTCAATGTAGTTTCCGTTGATATTCGTACCGAGAAATATCGAGCTGCTAATTCGGCGACGGTAATCGCCTTAAGGCTTGAATAAGCGTGGATTTGGTAAAATTGCGAAAATTCTGGGAAATATATATGTACTTAATCATGTTTTTCTGACGAATTAAGCCTTAATAGATTATCGAAATTTTATATCTCTACTCAAATAAATATATATCTGTAGGTACCTAATTTCATTCTGTACATTCGATTCGCTCGGACACGGCATATGCGTTTGAAATGAATCTTTCACACAATAAAATATCTCATTATTATCTACAAAAAAGCCTTACTACCTTATTTCTGTATGTCCTAATGGAGCCACAATTTCAAAATAACTAAAGTTTTGCGTGCGCGGCATCTGATTAGAGCAGGATAGAGAGTTAAAAAACAAACGCGTTAGAGCGGGACCGAATTTTAGCATAGTGCAGCACCTTAACGGCTCGGTCTTTCCTATTTTTTCCACGTGATCAAGTCACCCAATTTTTTTTACCAATAATGTTAGGCTCTGCCACTAGCTCTTCTTTCTTGGCACTTTTTCTGATTCTCCAACTACCATCTTCTCTCTGTGTTGCAGTCCCAAAATTAAATGACATCTACAAAAAGTATTTGTAAAAATATATGTTTTTTTATAATCAACATCTTCAACATCATTTTTACACAGTCAATAGCAAATACACCATTTTGTACCAGAGAGTATTGTGTGCCATGTATGTGGTATAGAAATGTAAGTGGAACTGGTTCCTAAACTAAAACCTAGCGAGCTCCGAAGCCAGGGGACGTGCTGACCCCTGCTGCATCTAGACTGAGGATCTAGCCATCTTGGAGAACAAAGCAAAATAGCTGAACATACACAGTTTACCTTGGACAGTATATAAGTACAATTTGGTTTAGAACTGTTTTCCGTATTTTTTGTAAGCTGAAACTTGGTCCAATTTTTGGCAACCTACCATTAGGTCACCTTTGATATAACTATACGGAACCCGCGTAAGGCACGAGTCCTACTCATACTTGGCCGTCGTTAACTTTTGTTGGTTCCTCGGCTTCTGAAACAGAACTTTGGTTTACTTTTATAGGTATATTCTCGCTATGTGTGGTTTTATGTAGCGCGGTTCCCTTTGGGCCTTACGTCGTCGGCAGTTCGGCACAGTATTTTTATACTGTGCCGTCGGTCTGTTTACTGTTTTAAAAAGTCCTTTACATTGGTAAAATACGTGTTTAAATTCACATTGAAATTACCATAATTCAGATACATGCAATTCTAAACCGTTTGGTGATCATAATGGAAACATTTTAAAGCATCCATTCCATATTGTTTTCCACTGAAAGCCTTTGTTGAGTTAATCGATACAGCAGCAGCCTTCTAGCAACATGTTGGTATTTACTGAAAGGGATATACAAGGTGAATTTGTGAACATCGTCCAAACTCATACTTGAGCCTTGGTAAGTGATCAGCATCATGAACCAATAACGATTTTTGTAAAATTCATAAAATGAAATTTCGACTCACCATAGTGATTCAGGACTGAGAGTGAATTACTATGGGAAGTCGAAATTTCATTAGACGAATTTTACAAAAATTGTTATCGATTCATGAAGCTGATCACTTACCAAGCTTCCAGTATGAATTTGGACGATGATCAAAAAGTCAGCTTGTATATAAATTATCTATAAAAGTACTTATAAGTTAGTTTCGAAATATATTTCGACCAAATATTTATAATTTTTTATGAACATATTTCGAAACTTACTAATACTTTTTTATTATATATAAAAAATATATGTTTATTATATATTTTTAATTTATGTATTAACTTTTAAAAACTATAAAGATAATGGTTCCTACTTTCAAAGGCTTAGCTTTAAAATGAATGCTTTGCACTATAATATTCTTAGAGCATGTACCAATAATATTAAAACTCAGTATAAATTAACTCAAAAAGTAATTGTTTTCAGTTTCCACTATAAGCTTTTTATAGAAAACCAGCACAAAAAAGATCCAGTAGGTTTGGTTAGGTTAGGTATGGCGAGTCGCGGAACGTAGTGGAGCAATCGCCACACATGACCCTTGTGGTAATTTTTTTATGACAACTCTTTGATTTAGTGTAAATAATCACAATGACAACCCAAAAAAGGTCATAGCGCGAAACATACATTTCGTAGTGGAAAGTTTTATTTTTGAAGGCCGTAATATTTATTTATAGTTTTTCTTTTTTTTTTATCAGTTTTTTAATACCTACAATTTGAAACCCATATTGTCTAACTGAAATAATTTAATATTATTAAAAACTAAACTTAATCTAAATTAAAATTATTAACAAATATAATAATATAATGCTTTTTAAAAAATCGTCGCCGTTGGGGAGGGTACCCAAGACGCTGGCAGCGTTACCTCGTTGGATCGCTAAGCTGATCCTCTAACCGAGGTAAGCTCTATTTATAGTTGTATTATTTTGTTGTAGTGCTTTACACTTCTTTTAAGTTAGTTGAAATGTGTCCCTTTACTGTCATATTCTATTGCTTACAATTATAACCAAAAACTTTTACTAGAAACTAAGCCGCAAATATAAAATTGTATTATTTGAACCCTTCAATAAAATGGTAAATAGATAACCATTTATATTTTAGTTTTAAGCATGAAATATTAATATTAATTTGAATTTATGTTAAGTTTTGGTTGGAGGGAGCCTACTATACGAAAGTTTAATGTAGATATTAGTGCCTTTAGAAAATATAACATTTATTGTGGAACACAATAATTTGTTTCATATTATATTTGTTATATTATAAATGTAGTTTTTATATATATATATACTCTAAATAAAATAAAATGCGAGTTACTGAGAGATATATTTCGGGCCCTATCCTGGGTCCGGCATCAGTCACAATAAATTATATTATTACTATTGTTTTATCTTTTCAAAAATTCGAGAAAAGATGATAGCTGAGTGAAAAGGTAACTGAGTATTTCCGTGTTATTTTATTTGGGAGTGTAGTATCAACAGCATGAAATAACCACATTTAAAACGCGTGGAAGCTGATTAATAACGCAATAATGAGCTAAATACTGAAAACAAAAAGGATTGATACAGTAAATGCAATGCCAATATCTAATGGAGACTAGAGGTTCTCGTAGACTCAGGACCGGAATATCAAGTGAGGGCAAAAGCCTGGGACCGTATTATACCTATATGTAAAATATATACATATCAAACTCACAGGAGAGCTGATAGCTGTGAGTGGTTCACATTTGGCGCCCTTTTATAGTACATGACTTGCCTTTTGTTTACGGCTCTTACCTTGTTGAATTGCATTTATTCTACCCTTTATACGAATGATTTTTCTAAATAATGAAATCGCACTTAAGAGCAATTTCGCAACCGGATTGAGAAAAATCCGCCTTTTTCTAATTAATCGAAACTGAACAATATGAATGTGTACTTTGCATTTTTTCATTATATTTATTGTGTATATTACTGTTCAAATACTATTATTATATAAGTAATTAATTTATATACAATTAATATAGCTTGTTCATTAATGGATAGTATATTTTAGTTTATTCCGTATTCGAAACTATTCAATAAGTGTTTCACCTTTATGGGACTTCAGGTCTGTTTGTTATTGCCTATTTATTTCTAATGATAAGTAAACTACTGTTTGTTTCCTGTATAAAGTAAAATAAATAAAAGAACACTTTGATTCAAAATTCACTCAATAGTTATTCAACAAAACGTTTTTACTTATATAATAAAGCCGATTCTGAGGGCTTTAATTTTAAATTTAGTGCTATCAAAACTAAATTTTCTTCGATACAAAATACTTAATCCTTTAGAGTTAGGATTAGAAGCAAAATTTCTTTGGACAATTTTAAGCTTTGACAGCACTAAAACTATAATTAAAGCCTTCACAATTGGCTTTATTGTGTATGTTGCCATCACAGTTTCCATTGGTTTCTGTAAATGAGAATTCCAAAATGTTTTAAATATATATATTTTTTAATTCTAATATAAGGAGACCAATGAAAACTTTGCGGTGGCAACATACACAATACATAGGTAATAAGGTTTTGTTGAATAACTTTCGAGTGAATATTAAAGTATTCTGTTTCGATTTAATTTAAAAAAGGCGGATTTTTCACAATCCAGCGGGGAAACCGCTCTTAAACTGCCATGTGTATATAAGGTAACATTTATTCATATAGCCAAATTCATACTGATGACTTAGTAAATGCTCAGTATCAAGGTTCGATGACCCTTGTTGTGAAATTCGTTGATTATTTTTTTCGTGTTCTCTACAAACACATGCCCATCCCCGAGTCGATTAATATGGGAGGTCAACATTTTATTTTGCGAAATTAGCAAAAAGTGTTATCGATCCGTGATACTGATCACTTTTCAAGCCTCCGGTATAAATTTGGCTGTATGAATAAATGTCACCTTATCATTAACATAAACACCTTTTATTATAATAAAATTAGATGTGTCAACTGCATCTTACTGTTGGGTAAAGCCGCGTTTCCTGAGACCTAAAAATGTTCTTAGAAAGCCATGTGGCTGTGAAAACCGCGTCAAGATCAATAGGGCGTAGGGGTGCTTTCTGTCTGTAGTGAAAAATGTAATAGGTTGAATGGATCTTGGCATGTCCACAAGCTTCGTGCTCTGCTCTATTGGAACACAGACTATTGCCCACGTCTACACCTGAGCTGATGGAGTAACAAACAAAAAACAATCTGTATCACAAAATTCTTTCTCACGCCAGGGCCACAGCTTCAGGCTTCTGGCGGCGCTTGTTGCTGCGCTTCCAGGTGGTTTTTGCGTCGGGCTTTGCCCTGCCACGACACCCGTCGGCACCTTCATGTATAGCGCGCTCGATCGCTCAAAGCGCTCGACACTAGGTTCGTCCTGTGCGCTCGATCACTGTTTCAACCACCTGCCTCTCCGCACATCGCCGTTGCGAGAGCGCAAGTCACTCGAAGCCGGACAAGACGCGCGAGCGGCGACCCATGGCCGGCTCTATATAACTTCATAGATTTGTTCACTCCGCGGCGCCGTCGCAAGAAGAACCGCTTGGCGCGCCTCTTGAAGCCTGAAGCTGTGGCCGAGGGGTAAGGGAATGCCTGTTGCGAGGCATAATATAAGGAATCTGTGTATCTGCCAAATTTTAGGTTTGTATGATCTATGGTTCCAGAAATTTCGTGCATGTCGCTTTCGTATATTAGGTTCTTATATAAAATATGAAATTGCTGTTTTGTATGGAGAATTTGAAGGAAACTCAATCTTCAGTACTAACATTTTTGCATTTTTTTTAGGAATGACAGACCCAAATTTTATAATTTACTTTGTGTATGAATGAGACAACATCAAGCAAACAGCAACATTCATTTAATTTATGAAAAGTGTCAGCTCAAAAAAAATAATGAATCTTATCATGGAAATGGATGGCATTTAGGACGAACTGATTTTGAAGATTTAATTTTAGTTATCAAACTGAAAATGAAACCGAAATTTAATACGTGGATATAAAACCTTAATCAACATTCAAACAAAACACAAATAATGTAAAAAGCTATTGAATAACAGGAATTATGAACTAATGAATCTGTAAGAAAATTTTGCCAAATTCCTAGGTATATAAGCATATATATAAGTATCAGCTCAGTGTTTTTCTTTACCTGAGGTACCATTTTGTTAGAACAGGACGCGTGGGCGTCGCCACATATGGTTTTATAGAACTTCGAGAGTTTGCCGAAGGTAGATGTTAGGACGAGACAAAGAAATTAAGTTTAAGATATATATGTATGTACATCGAAGTGAACTTTAGCTTGGCTCTTTGTTTTAATCTATTTATTATTTTCAGCATGTTAAAAAAAAAAATATTATTCTTGAAGTGGCGAAAGAGGAGTGTCAAAATCGTAGTAGATGGAAATATTGTAGTATATGCCTACACGTGTCGGAAACAGGTGTGAGAATATGTATGTGTAGAAATAATTGTGTAAGACTAATTGAGTATGTCTATACGTCATTGCATTATAAGTTGTTTTGTTTTATGAGGGTGGTCTCGATAGCTAGCGGTTCTTTTCACTTTTTCTGGAACGCATCATTATAGCATAGCAGAATAAGGGTTTCAAATATGACATGAGCAAAGAAAGAACTAAAGAATAAAATCAGTTTCAAGCCTTTAGAAAAGGAATTCAGACAAAATATACGTCCTTGCAACTTCTTTACAAGTGGACCTGCTGCTGGCGAGAAGTTTCTTCTCACTGAGTTATTACTGGAGACGCGAAAGAAGGATAAGGTTTTAAAATATTGCATTAGCTACCATATAACATAATATTAGAAGGATATCTCGCTCTTGCAGCGGTCACCTTTACTACATGCGGAAAGACCTTCAGTGCGAAAGGGACGGATTCCGGTATGTATAGGTATATAGGTTTATACAAAGTGTAACAGAAAGGTGTAATCATTTTTGAAGAGATTATTCAGTCAATGGTAAAGAACAATTTTTGCTATGGAGCCAAAACACGAAATCTCAAAAAAAAAATCTGCCCTTGCATACATTTTAGCTGAGCGGAATTGCATTTTTCTATGAATCAGTAAATTTTTTTTCGAGCTGCATTGTTTGTTTCATAGTAAAAGTTGTTCTATACCATTGACTGAATAAGCTCTTCAAATATGGTTACACCTTTCTGTTACACGTTCTATAGGTCCGGATATTGGTCTATAATAAATCCGTGGTAAGTTTTTTCACTTCCTATGTTAAAATAGTCTTGCTGCATAAAAACTGACTTAGAATGGCTGATTTTTAAGGACTAAAAGCTGAACAAATTATAATTTGCACATGAATCGATAGAACTAATTTCCTGATGTACAAGTCAAAGGTGGTTCGTCTAAATGGAGGTACATACAGATACAGCTGACGAAGATCACAACTAAATCCATCCATCCATCCATCAGCCTTGTTCGTTCACTGCTGGACATAAGCCTTTCCAGGACTTTGCCACACCCGGCGGTCATCCTGGAAGAATTGCCCATACTCACACACGCTGGGCAGACGGGTTGGTGAGCACGGTGCCGGAACCCTCGCACCAGTGAAGCCGCTGCCCGTCTACAGTCTGTTTCATATAAGGCCCGGATATACCGCCATCCATCGGTCCCAGGCATGGTGGGCCTCCTGATTTCTTGCCTGTGAGCTTTCCTCTTACTTTCCCCCGAATCACTTCGAGGGGTTTTCCAAGTAAGATGGTGATACCTCCACAGTCGAGTCCGGCATCAGCTCTACCACCTGCTGGATACAACTAAATCCGACAAGTAATAATTATGAAAAGAGATATATGAGAAAGTCAAGTCTGACTAGTTACATTTTGTTACTGAAAGCATAATATATCATTGTGACAAATTATTACAAAGATTGCGATTTTATTAATATGTCATACCTTAGAATACAAATTTGCTGTTTAGGGTTCTGTACCCGAAGGGTGCCATACGGGCAGGGTGCCTTCGCTGTCTGTCCGTCCGGCTGTCACAAGGGTCTGTTTCAGCCGTAGCCAGTTGAAATTTTCACAGACTACGTGCTACTATGACCTCTATTACAGTAAATAATAAAATTTAAAAAAAAAACTCTGGGGGTTCTCTCGAAAAATCTCATATACGAGTTTCTGCTCAGTCGCTAAACGCAAGAGTCCGACTCCGAGATCCCAACTTATTCAATATGAGATTGTCAAATCAGATGTCAGAATAACCAGCGTTGCAGATCCGTCTGCAAAACTATGCTGAGTCAGAACCTTTTTGCCGTCACGATCTCACGCCAGTCGCGTGCAAAGTAGATTAAGTAAGTCCATGTTTTTGTTTTTGTTTTAGTTTTTGTTCTGTTTTATTGTGTGATAATGGCAACTGCTATTTCGGGTTAATTAATTTTGTTTTAATTTTTGATTGAAGTTTTCTTCATGTCTTATATCTTTTTTTCTGTGTTGTGTGTGATTGTGACAGTAAATAAACGATTTTCTATTTTCTAAATCGAATCAGTTTTATAAAGCGTTTAAGTGCGACAGATTATTGCAAACTAATGCAAGGAGTTTATTATGAGCGATGTATAATATTAGTTTATTTACATCTCTCGCCTTAAAATTAAAATTTTCTTTTTCAAACGTTTCGTTTCCATGTAGGTATATGATTTTTTTTACATGGCACAATAAAGGTTCAAACAAATTGAATGCATCTTCTTGTTTCTAAATCTGAATCTCACGCATTGTTAAGGCCCCGTTCCAGGAAAAGCAGTCTCGATCGTCCAAAGGAAAGTCCGCTTTGAATATTCCAATGAAGGTCTGGGAACATACACATTCTTGCAGTATACGGCGTCAAGGGTTACCCAACCAATTTGAAAAGGAGAGATCGCTAACGGGGCTGCGTTGTAGTTGAGTAGGCTTTACATTTGGCCGGGTAACGGCTGAGCGTCCAAGGGTATATGACAATATGTAACCTGTACCGCTGAGCCGTTGGCATCGGGCAATAAGTTACTTTTGTTTGTAAGCATTTAAAACTATAGTATAAGTAAGGTTGTAAGAGAAATTTTAAATTATGCTAATTATAATGGTTAATGGAACTGGCACATAAAGAGGTTAATTATGTTTAGTTTCATACACTACTTTATCTACACTCATGCAATACCTACCTGTTTCCAGTCCAAAAAATATTAATAACATCAAGTTGTTTTCGATTTTTCGGGCAAAAGATTGTTTGTCCTTTTCGTCGCTGTTTTCACTTATTGTTGTCAGCCATTTTAGATCAAAACGAAACTTTTGACTAACAAAAGCAAATTAAAATTTAAACTTACTCAAGTTTTAATTTAAGACAGTCTGTCAGGGACTCCCGCAAAATCTACAGAAGGCGGTAACTGACGAATGTCTGATACTATCCATGGTATAATAAGATATGGTATGTTCTTCGCTGATTTCTGGAGGTTTTGTGTTCCAATTGGGCATTACATGTTGAAGTTATCACGTTATGGATGGTTCTCAAACTTTTAAAAGTCGGGAATCAGGGAAATTTTAAAGGACTTGGAAATAAATTAGGAAACGGAACCCTCAGTGTCCGTGTCTAATTTACGCTGGGAGAAACTTAACTTACGTGGGGAGAAATACACAACGGGTAAAAATATTTTTTTTGTAAATGCCTGTAACTCTTCTACCTTCTTATGACGTCATGCCATAACACGACGAGTCGCTTGGCGGCATGGTTCTCGATATAAATACATATAATATATACATACATATAATGTCAAACGGAGTGCCAAAGTTTATCAAGCAAGACACTATTTTGGATGGCATAGTTTCATGACTGCGTACACGAATCGTCTCGACAAAAAAAAAAAAGACATGACTTGAAATATCGACAATTTTTCGCACTTGCATCAAAATGTACACATACTTAATGTAAGTAAGAAAAAACTCATTGTCCTCTGAAGAATGTAAGTATATTTCATGTTTTATGTAAGTATATTTTTATATTATATATATATATATATGCATATTTGTAAAGTTATAAGTATTTATGTAGTATATTATCTTCTTATATTTATATATATATATTTTTTTTTTCTGAAGCTTACTTTTTATATTAACATTTTATAGTATTTAATTACAAAATTACATAAATGTATTTTTTACGATTTATTTATTGTTTAAAATCTAAAATTGTAAAGCCTTTTTGCACACGTGCCTCTGTAACTTTCTTGTACTTTCTGTCGGGTTGACTGGGAGAAAATGCTTCTAGCATTAAGTCCACCTGTTGTACATTAAACTGTGTTTTGTGCAATAAAGAATTTTGAAGAAGAAGAAGAAGTAATTTGTATTAAAATTTAAAACCTTACTAAACATAAAGTACGAATATTTATTCGTGTTGTATCGACAATTTTCACTTATCCTGTGCACCGAAGCGCGTACCGACTAAATGAGGTGCTCGCTTTTCTCCAGATAGCCAACCGGCCTCCCTCTCTTTCCTTCCCACCGATTACATATTTTGTCTCTTTCCCTCCAGTTTGCGCAGCCTCATCTCACGGCACCTCCAGTCACATATTTTATTTGTGGTGCCTTCCTGCATCCTGAGAGGTCTGTTGTCGTGTCAGGGACCTACCAATATTAAACACACACACATTTAAACTTCCAGTGTTGCCGTGAGCAATTTTGAAAAGGCCCATATTAGGAAGCTGGAATACTTTATTTGATCAATCTTTTGCTTGCAATCTTTCCAAGTTCCAGGGTGAACTGAGAGGGCGTGAAGTCTGAATGGAAACAAACGAGTTCTTAAAGATGATAACGTACTTACATAATTTTCCTAAAAAAATGAAATGAAATAAAATGAAATGAATATTATTATATAGCTGTAAAGCGGTGAGTGAAGTGCTACAAAGAGATTTTAGAAATAAAGCGCATTTATTAATTCATAATATGATTAACAAATTATGATTATGACTTAATGTAAATATTGTACATCTACTTGTTATATCGTATGGAAAAGTGATAAAATGGGTCACGTTAATGTGGACGATATCGCTACCAATTTGATGAATAATCTGAGGAAAAAATAAATAAATAAATAAATTAATAAAAATAAATAAATAAAAACATATAGGTATAAACATTTTCCCGAAAAGGTGCCAGTGGTGTTTCCGAAGGGTCATTTGTCACTAGAATAGCCAACACTCGTACACCCCCTTTTCACCTACGATATTTACGTCCCAACGTGATAGGGAGTGAGCCTTATCGCCGTTCTTCCTGCAAAAATATTCTTATTCTTTTTTGTACACAAGATATTTAATTACACACGTAAACATTACAATTAGTGTACAGCGGCGAGCTTATCTCTATGAGAAATTTGTTCCAGCAAACCGAAAAAAAGATCAGGAATACATAAAAAGAAAACATTAAGGGGAACGAAAATACAAACAGAAATAAAATGTCAGCTTTCGGATGATTTTGTTGCAATAATTAGGTTACGTATAGCCATAAAAAAAATACATGTTTTTGGTTGAACTTTAAGGTATTCATTTTCCACAAACCACGTTAATCGATTCATATTTGTACTGTCAATGAATTTTTTTGTAACCCTCTATTGCACACTTTTTATCGATTTTGTTTCAGGTATCGCTTTCGCGATTTAGTTGTTTTTTTTTTTTATAAAATTAGTGTGAATGATATCTATTCATTTTCCAAATACCACGTTATTCGGGTCAAAAAAAGCACCCCCTTTTTCCAAAAATACGCAAATCCACTGATGCAGTCAGCGGCAGCAAAATATTGTCAGTCTACGCCTAGAGTTGGCGCCCGTAAGACGTGGAATCTGTGCCCTTTTTTGCAAGCTATAAATATCTCCCAAAACTACTTCAAAACACATTGAAATTAATTTTATAAAATAATATTTCGAGGAGCATCATATTCCTGCCGTAAAAAACTCAACAAAATATGCGTATGAGTGATTTAGCTACATCGTGCCATAGTCTTAACAACAAAACTGAATGAATTTGGAATGAATTCATACTTTTATGCGGGAAAATAATATATGTTACTCTAAAAGAATAATTTTGTGATCGTTATTGAAACCCAAATTAATTTACTTATACTTACTGAGATATGTAACAAAGGTCAATGACCTTTTCGTGAAATTACCCTCTAGTATTGGCTCACCATTTCAGGTCCAATAAGTGAAGTTTTTTGCAAATTATATAAGTACACTTACTTGGGATAAATCGCCAAGCATTTAAAATATAGAAATTTATTTTGAAATATTTACAGTGCATGGCAAAATTATTAGATCGTAGATAATCCTGTCGGTACATGTTCAGGTTCTGTTACGCAAAATAAAAACAATGAAACTCAAATTCAAATTCAAATTCAAATAGTTTATTTTGCAAAGCAGGTATAGATATATACACTTTTTACACGTCAAATTTAATCTAATAAAGAAAATATATGTAATAGAATAATAAATGTACATGAACTAAATTAAAGGTTTATTTAATTTATGTAGCAATATATTTACGATTAAAATGATAGGTAAAATATATATTATACAAGGTAAAATCCAATCAGCCGCCCGAACCCATACCGGAGACCCGGCCAGGGACCAGGAACAAGGTTCAGTGATCACCAACCGAGCCCCCAGCACGAATGCAGGCGGCCGACCAAATCCCATCCTATATACTACATACTAATAGGTTACATATATAAATACATGCCTACCTCCGCCCATTCGATTAGTCTTGCTAAGAAGAAGGGCAAGAAACTTAGCAAGATCATGTCTTTTTTTCAACATAAAACTTATACTATACAATATATGACTTATATCTACTTTAACCAAGGGATAAGAAAATACAAGACAGTAGGAATTCAGGTTAATGAAAAAAAGAAAAACATATATATCTTTGTCTACCTGTCTCATATAGTCCTTTTCCTTTTACAGTCTATAATCAATTAATGTTTACACCTTAGAGGAATCATAAGTTAAGAAATTATACTATTTAATTAAATTATAACTTACTACGAGTATCATTATCACTGTAACACCATGCTTCACCATCATCCAAATATTCATTTATTTTATAATATGCCTTTTTCAATAGGCCCTGCTTAATATACAGTTTAAACTTATTCTCTGACAAAGTAAGGACCTCCTTTGGAAGTTTATTGTAAAATCTTATACCATGTCCTACAAAAGAGGTACTCACCTTAGCGAGTCTGATTTTTGGAAAAGCCAGTTTATGCTTATTTCTGGTCTCCTTACAATGTTGCTTACCAAGCCTTGGGAAAGACTCAACATTTTTTCTGACATATCTAAGGACTTGGTAAATATATTCACAAGGAACCGTTAATATATTAATTTCTTTGAACTTTTGTCTTAATGAATCCCGGTGCTTCATATTATAAATAGCCCGAATTGCTCTCTTCTGCAAAACAAAGACTGCGTCTGTATCCGCGGCTCTACCCCATAACAGCATGCCGTATGACATAATGCTGTGAAAGTAACTAAAATAGACTAGTCTAGCAGTATCTACATCAGTAATTTGTCTTATGCGTCTAACAGCGTATGCGGCCGAACTAAGTCTACCACATAGGGCTTCTATGTGGGGACCCCACTGAAGACGAGAGTCTACCGTAATGCCTAAAAACTTTGTTTCGTTAACTAACTCCAGCTTGGACCCCTGCAAAAGCAAATTACCATCCACTTGAATTACATTTGGTAACGTAAATTTTATACACTTTGTCTTTTTTGCGTTTAAAACTAAATTATTTACAGTAAACCAATCAAGCACCAGTGATAAAGTTGTATTCGCGCCGTCAAGGATATCTTTACGTCTATTAACTTTAAAAATAAGTGACGTGTCGTCTGCGAATAATACTATCTTCGTTAAGTCTTTAACTAAATATGGAAGGTCATTTATGTAAATTAAAAACAGCAAGGGCCCTAATATGGAACCCTGCGGGACACCCATTTTAACTAATGCTCCACTTGATTTTACCCCGTTAATGTCTACCTTTTGAATACGATCACTAAGATATGACTTCAATAACGCCAAAGATTTGCCCCTCACTCCGTAGTGATCCAATTTACATAAGAGTGTTTCATGATTAACGCAATCAAAGGCTTTCGAGAGGTCACAAAATACACCAAATGCATCTTGCTTTTCTTCCCAAGCATCAAAAATGTGCTTAACTAAAGCAACTCCTGCATCTGTGGTTGACATCCCTCTAGTGAATCCATATTGTTCACAGTGAAGTAACTTATTTAAATTAAAATGAAATAACAATTGATTAAAAACTATTTTTTCAAAAACCTTACTCAATACCGGTAAAACTGACACAGGTCTATAGTTTGAAGGGTCCCCGTGGTCGCCTGATTTAAAAAGGGGGATCAATTTACTAAACTTCATTAAGTCAGGAAAGATACCATCATCTACACATTTATTAAAAATTAATGCCAAATAAGGAGCTATTAAATCAATAACAGAACTTATAACTTTCACAGATAGGCCCCATAAGTCCTCGGTTTTTTTCAAGTTAAGCGATTTAAATGCTTTAATTACAGTTAATGAATTAATATGTTTAAAAGCAAATACAGAAAGACACTGAGGTACGTGATCTATTAAAAGATCCTGCGCAAGCCTAGGGCTTGAATTTAAATCTTTAGTTGTTAAGGAAGGAATTTCAGTAAAGAATTGTTCAAAGGCATTCGCAACTTCTTTATCTCCTGTAACGACTTCATTGTTAATACTTAACTTAAGTTCGTTATCTCGTTTCTTACTTTTCCCAGTTTCAGTATTTATGATGTTCCATACTGTTTTTACTTTGTTATCGGACCTTTTAAGTTTTTTATTCAAGTAGATACTTTTTGCTTTTAAACACACCAATTTAAAGATGCGTGAGTAATTTTTCACGAATTCAGTAAATTTAACATTATTATTGTAGGACTTTATGTCGTATAATTCGTATAAATGATTTCTGCTTTTATAAATACCTGGTGTCGCCCAGTCACTGAAGGTGATTTTACTTTTGTTAGAAAGTTTTTGCATCTTAAACGTATTTTCGAACTCTTTAGAGACTATGTTGAAAAGGTCTGTAAAGAGAGCGTTTGGATCGTCTTGGAGAAGATTAAAATGTGCTAATTTAACTTCTAGATTTGCTTTGAAACAATCTACTTTGAGAGTTGTAATAGGTCTGCAAAAGACTTCTTTGGGCAGTTGTTTTACGCTTTGTTTAATGGTTATAGTTTGGCCACTGTGATCGGACTGCAAGCGGTTGATTACTTTATTGTCTGAATACTCACAATCACAGAATATATTGTCTCTCTTTTAGGATTAATTTGTTATCCCTATGTTTGTCTGTCTGTCCGTTTGTCTAGACAATTTTTTCCGGGTAAAATTAATAAATACCAATATAAACGGTTAAACGGCCCTCTATAGAGCTGTAAAAACATACTTTTGACGTTTTTATTTATATTACGTTTTAGGTTTTTACGTTTTTTTTTTTACGTTTTTCATACAAATTTTCTCACTATGAAAATGTAGGGATGAACACTTGAGATAATATTTTGCATTTAAAAGTCATCACAGAAAGGAATTGTTGAACAAATAATGTAAAAAATATGAAAACCATGTTGTTCTATTCTAAAGGGATTAATTATCTACTGTCCAATGTGGCGATAGCTTTGTTTATTTTTTTCCTTGAATTATTTTTTATTAAGATAACAAATAGTTTAATACAAGGTTTTCCTTAAGAGGTCCCTTTACCCCTGTATTTTTCTTAAAATTCATACAATAGGTATAAACCGAATGTGAAGTCTACAGCTTATTTTCTTCATATCTTTTTTCATGAGTATATTCTAGTGACATCTAACTACGTCTCTATACAGCCTAAAAAGCAAAATTTGATAAAACACCATCATAATAGCTGTCAGGATATCGTCAATATTGCCTCGTTTTTACGCAAAGTTTAACAAGTTTGTATATTTTTATCTATACTGGAAATAAAAAAGAGAGAAATACAGGCGTCGTTCATGTTAAGATGACTAAGTTTACACACTTTGCTAACTATAAACAATTACCGTTTCATGGAAAACTGTTTTGACCTGAAACCATTTCACAAATTCAATTAACTTATTTTGAATATCTTGTCATCTTGCACTTCCTGATGAGAAATACAATTTCAATAAGTAAAAATACAACTTTTAGTTGAGAAAACTTATAGTTAAAAGTCTGCTGTATGCATTAACATATTTTTAATTATATTACAATAGTAATAAAATAATTGGCTTATCCGTCGTCGTGATACCAGCCGTAAATTTCTTAAATATTCTGATATCACGCTTATGGAAAACCCAATTATTTTGAAGATACCATAATATCATTAAAATATGTTTATGCATATAGCAAACTTTTAACAATAAATTGTCTTAGCTAAAAGTTGTACTTTACCGTTATAATTATTTCTTAATATTTTGTTACAAATTCGGAGAAATAGCCCTTAAGGAAAACCTTGTATGAAAATATTTGTTATCTTTGTAACAAAGAAAAAAAAAAATAAACAAAGCTATCGCCACATTGAACAAACAGTAAAATTATTTATATATATTAATTATTATTATCCCTTTAGAATAGAAAGATATGGTTTTATATTTTTTACATTATTTGTTCTACAGTTCCTTTCTGTGCTTTCTTTCAAATGCAAAATATTATGTGATGTGTTGATCTCTATATTTTCATAAGGAGAAAATTTGTATGAAAAAGTTAATCAAAAGGCCAAAAAACGTTATAATATGTATATTTTACAGGGCTGTAAATATTAGCATTTATTGATTTTACCCAGAAAATTGCCTAGACAAACGGACAAACAGACAAACATATGGACAACAAATTAATCCTAAAAGAGTTTTGTTTTTTCATTTTGCGTAAAGGGACCTGAACATTTCAAACTATGATACAAATAAATTTCTATATTTTAAACACTTGGCGATTTATCCCAAGGGTAAACAGGTGTCCCAAAGTCAACGCCTTCCCTTGGAAGGCTGGTAGGCCAGCTCATGACTGACCAGAATATCAAATTATGACCGCAGCAAAAAGTAGATAGTCTTCGAGTTGATGGTACTTTTATAAATTCGAATAGATTTTTGAGAGTCAAAGCTAACCAGTTCTAAATTCTAAGAATAACATTTTTGTTGCGCAACTCTGAATAGTTATGCTATTGATAAAGTCAAAAATAAACCTTGAAATGCTGTTACATCAGGAAGAAAAATAAAAACCCAATTTATGAGTAATTTTTTGTAATTACGTTAGTTCGATACCACACCCTGAAAAAAAATGTCCTATGTTAGTTTTGCAAATTGTCTTAAATAACGGCTCATCAAATATGGTTTTTGAAGTGATCTGGCAATTTCTGTGTATTACTTTTGAAAAAAAAGTTATTGCTATTTTACTACCAAAGGAGCTGCGTATTTTTTAAAATAATTAGAATTTAGAATGAAAGAGTGGCGGGCAGTAAAAATATTTGACGTTCATTAGAAATGCCACTTAACACGCGTTAGAGTGAGATAAATAGTGACGCTATTTAAAATGAGTTGGAATGAGATAGTAACGCAGTTAAACGTGGTTGAATGAGAGAGGCATAATTGATATAAGCTACAGTGAGATAGATAGTGACGTGGTGCATTCCTTCTGAGAATATTGTTAGTTTCCACTTTTTGTAATAACAACTTTAGTAAAAAATTTTTGTAAAGACATTTTTGGTCCAATTTATTTTCCCGCGAGTGTAAAACCAGCTCAACGGGCGAAAAATATTTAAAGAATGGGTAATGGTGACAAGTAACCGTCACAATATTATTATGTATCTCTAAAGGAGTGTCTGAAATGTTCCGAGGGTCAACTGATAAATCAAACACTCAAAAAACCACTTTTGGCCGATCATAATAAATTTACGTCCCGACGTGATAGCAAGTAGGATCAATGCCGTGTGACGATAATCGAAATACACTAATAAATTAGATAAAATAAAATACGTATTACTTTTGACCCTGCCTCGTCCACTCTATTCGTATTTTTGCTATGGTGACGCGAGCTTAGAGACCGGGACGAATTTCCCCCCGCGCGCTATCGTAAAATAGAATAAGCCACGCCCGGAACTGGTTTTTGTTTTGGCTATGTCATACTCTACCAAATAATAAACGAAAACACACTAATTTAACTAACTAAAAACCAATGTAATAGATATAAATAAATAATGACTAAAATATAGTATAATTAAACCTATAATCCCTAAGACACCTATCAATTAGAATACATCATATATAAATAAATCAATAATTAATTTTAATATAAATAATTATATTAAAAAGCTCAGTAATTTGCTAAATGCTCTTTCAATCTCTTTTAGAATGAGGAGACAGTTACGCACCCTCGTACAGTATGCGGAAGAGAATTCCATAACTGAACGGACATACTTCTTTGGACATGCAGGTTTACCTAACAGTGTTTTCCTTCACCATTCAGCAAGTGATAAGTAAACAAATAGATGAACATAAATTCTGAAAAAAACATTGGTGCAGGCTTTACGGGCAGGATTCGAACAGTGCTACGTTTTACTGACTGAGTTACCGGTGCTTTTTAGTATGTAGATCTGAATTTTTTTCCATAACTCAGTGCGAATTTC
Source organism: Ypsolopha sequella (assembly GCA_934047225.1). NCBI lineage: Eukaryota > Metazoa > Arthropoda > Insecta > Lepidoptera > Ypsolophidae > Ypsolopha > Ypsolopha sequella. The sequence continues at coordinate 22,625,104 of OW203984.1, read as the reverse complement.
CAAAAACAGGAAATACTCTCGCAGAGGGTTGGCAATGCTAAGGAGCGAAATAATCGCATCGAATTTTATGCTTTTAGCAGCGTGGAATACGGGCATGTGGTCGCGTACGGTATTTACTTATACTATTATATACTTACTTACATCGAAATAATAAGGAATGGAAGTATAAACACGCTTGAAAATTGACGCCACTATATAATTGCCATGGTGGGCATGTGCTTAGTTATAAGTGCCGCACGTCAAGCAGTCTCGTGACAGCTGTGCGTGAACTAAGTCGTCGAGTATATACATGAAACGTTTGAAAAAAGCCACAATATGCCTAATTGCATTGTGAAATGGTGTCTAAGCAACTCCACGAAACATTCCAAGCGTGATGGTATAAGGTTCTATGCGTAAGTATGAAAATTTACATAATTTTTCAAACATTAGTCGAAAATAAATAACCTAAGAGTAATTTAAAATTAACCACATAGGTTTATAGTCAGTTGTAGCATTTTAGTCCCTATCACGTTACAATAAAGATAACAAAAGAGTCTAAATTGCGTAGAGTTGCCGCCCTAGACGTGGTACACGAGAATTGGATGGTGTTATGCATGAAAGAGCATTCTTCATAGAGCATCTTCTAGACAAAAGCTAAACAAACTAACCATTTTTCGAGGTACATAACGGATCATAGCTTATATTACTTTTAATTCCCTTATTCGCAACTCACATATAGATAGACCGATACCAAAAATTTAATTCATTGTTCAAAAACAAATAATCATGACTTGACAAACTTTTTAATTTTATTGTTTTTGAAATAGGTAACTACTATGCAGATTCCAATTATATAAATATAACCTAATTTTAAAATGTTACATACCTAAATGGGTGATTTTGTATCGTTAAGTGATCTATTCCATTGAAGTAACAATTAATGCGGGAAAATTTATTTTGCATTTCTTGCAAATGCCTTGTATCTTACGTACGTATTAATTCCAAGGTGAAGTAAAATTATATAAAAAAATATTTTCAAAAATGTAACTGGTAATAAATAATTTATGCTCTTTTGTATTTCCGAAACTAAAAAGTCGGACTCGTGCACTAGGATTCTGTTCCGCAACATACGGGTACGAACCCCAAGTTTCTTTTTCAAGTTTCAAGTTTCTAAGCCAACTGGAAGTGCCCAATGTGTCAAATCGAACCTGCTTTTCTAACACCATAGGGCCGTAGAGTTCTGTATAAGGTATCAGTTTCAATTTGACATCTCGTACAGGGCCCGAGAAAAAGGGTCTTGACAGACAGACAGACAGACGAAAGGACGGACGGACAGACGGATAGACGGACAGACGGACGGACAGACAGACGGAAGAATAACAAAGTGATCCTATAAGGATTCGGTTTTTCATTTTGAGGTACGGAACCCTAAAAATGAAGAAACTAAGAGTCTGAATAGGTTATAGCAATCTTAAAGTGATTTAAGACAATATACAAGTGAGAAATATAAAATCACGTGAAATTGGTGTTTTCCCAAATTCTAATAATAAAATATAATACATGAATATTAGTTCAAATAGAAATACGATTTTTTTTTAAATACATCACGCACTCAACCCTTTTTATAGCCGCGTATCTAACGTTTTAAAAAAATATTTTTTTCTTGTTTAACATTTCTGTATTTTGATTCCAGCATCCAATGAAAAAATATTTTTAGTTAAGTGTAGTACATAAGTAAAGGATAAATCTGTAGTTATTGTATTATATATTTTTTATTACTTTAATACTAGTATTTTATTTATTATCCTTATTGCTACGTAAAAAAATTTCGATAAGATTCAACACACAAATTTCTACAAGAATATCTAAAATATTTCAAGTATTAACAAAAAACAAGTATAATTATCTTTGTTGATCAGTGTTATTTGTTAATAATCTTGATCACTGCCCAATGTTGCATAAACATATCCATTTTCATGACGGATAATCCGGCCTATTCGAGATGCTTTGGTTAGAGCGTCATTCGTCTTTGTTGTCTTGTTTCGTTCACACACAGCGTGTTGATAGAGGACCACGATACTGTCGCTTACTTGATGATTGTCAATTGGTTTGGAATCACCGTTGAAGGTGTACAACCATGAAAAAAAGTTTAAATTTGCGAAGTAGTAACATGTACGTTTACTTTAAAAAACTTTTTTGCTAGGCATACAGAGGTGGGGAGATAACATCACGTGATTTTTGCTGACCAATGAGCTAAGCGTCTGTCGTACACCACAAAGCACACAACCTTCAAAATGTGGCGTCACGTTTTAATGGCGTTTCCTACCGAGATTATACTTCCTTTCCTTATTATTTCGATGCTTACTTATAAATGAACCAGTTAATTTACGAGTATATGACTAGGAATTTAATTGGGAAAGAACTACCTACAAACAATACATGTCGCTGAGGGGGTGTCAGAGGTGTTACGAGTGTGAACTGTGAAAGGCAAGTCACAGTACACACTCAGTACACCTGCGTTTCAGCGACGATTATTACGTCCCAACATGATGAGTGTACACTGTACACGCTTTTTAGGGCATGCAGGTTTCCTCACGATGTTTTTGCACGTAAATTGCGAAAAACTTATTTGTGTATCCTGACCGGGGATTAAACTGGATCTCAAGATTAAGAGGTCAGCCTTCTAGCCCCTGAGCTACCGCCGGTTTTATGAACATAATGTTCAAAGAAAATTTTATAATTTGAAATAAATAAAAGGTAGGTGGTAGAGCTAATGCCGGGGTTGACTGTGGAGGTGCCACCATCTTACTTGGAGACCCCCTCGATGTAATTCGGGGGAGAGTAAGAGGACAGCTCACAGGCAAAAAACCAGGAGGCTCACCATGCCTGGGACCGATGGATGGCGGTATATCCATCCCTAATAGCCGGGCCTTATATGGAACAGGTTGGTGATGGGCAGCGGCGTCACTGGTGCGAGGGTTCCGGCACCGCGCTCACCAACCCAGTGTGTGTTAGTATGGGCAATTCTTCCAGGATGACCGCCTGGAGTGGCAAAGTCCTGGAACGGCTTATGTCCAGCAGTGGACGAACTAGGCTGATGGATGGATGGAATAAATAAAAATCGTTTATTGACACAAAAGAAAAGTAAGGTACAAAAATGTTTTCACAACTTATTGAGTACAGTTTAAAAGCAATTTAAATATATTATTAATGCCTAAACTATGTTTCGTTAAAAATCTGTACGACAGACATCAATACCCCTCACGCTAAGCTAACAGAAAGTGATTAGATATCAAGGCCATACCTGTTTTACAAATTTAGATTCAACTAACTCAGACTTTTTTTTTATTTTTTATTTCTTAAGGATGCGAAACGGAAGTTAAGGGGCTGCACAATGTTAAAATTCAGTCCTGCTCTTACGCTTTTGTGTTTTAATTGTCTATCCTGCTCCAATTAGATGCTGCGCACGCAAGACTTCAGTTATTTTGAAATCGCGGCTACATTGGGACATTAACTATAATTTCTTTATGTAATAAAGATGTTTTTTTTTCTAGTAAGTATCTGCGTGTGTTGGTTTCGTTTCAATCGGTTTTGAAATATGGGAACTGAATCGCTTTTTTCGTGAAGTTCATGCTTTTCAAAAGTAATATAATTAAAAGATGATTAAAGGAATGTTTATTTATAAAGTGGCATTTATAATTGTCTCGAGTCAAAAAATAAGCCATATTTTTTTCAAAATTTTACCCTCTATATTGATGGAACTGAATCCAATGCGAAACTCATGTTTAGCATTGTGCAGCCCCTTAACAAATTTTGACTTATTTTATAAGTGAGATAATTGTGTTAGTAAAATTGTAATGGGGATGTGTATTGAATAATGTTTTGATGTTAAGTGTAGTGCTTGTATGTAATTTGTGCATGTTGTGTATGTGTAGTGTGCTATAAGTAGAAGTCATGATACTTAGATTTGCGAGGCAAGCAAGATGAAATATTTGATAGGTATTTACTTGTTCTCTTTCTAATATGCTGTGTAAGATTAATTATATATTTATTTTTACTTTTTTCATCTTGAAAAATGGGAGGCTATCAATGTTGCCATTTTTAGCCAATTTTTGTTATGGGGTCATCTCAAAAGCCAAAGCAGTTAGTAGTTTGAAATTTCTGTATATTATGTACCATGTGCAGTATTTATACATTAAGTACTAAAAACGCCGATTTATAATGTAGTTTTAGGGTTACGTGCCCGAATACTCAACCAACTTAATTTTGCACTTTTTATGTCTGACAGAATTAGAGCATTAGGTAACCAAAAATTAAATAAATAGAAATAGAAAAAGATTATTTTCACACCACCTGCTCGACAATGTCCAATTACATATAACCTTAACGTAAAGTAACGCATTATATCTCAAGGGATATAAAGTTATATGAAAATCCCTAGGGATTAAAGTGATTTAAATTTGGAACATCAAATTCGTGTCAAAAATTCGTGTGGAAACTAGTGGAAAACAAATGCCCATATGGGATTGTAAAGAGGTTTGTTCAAAAATCGAACAGGCCAACATAAGCAGAATTCAACAAAAAAAAAATCGTTTAAAAAGAATGTGAAACAGAAGACGGTGTTTGGTGCTGTGATTGTCAGTGAATTTTATTGAATTATTGATATTGATAAAAAATGTCGAGCTTTTTATTGTCTCTGGAATAAAGCCTGTCTTTTTCTTAGGCAGCTTGAACCTCTCGCTTTACTCAGGACTCTATATAACTCCCTCGCTACGCTCAGCAGGAGTTACTCTAGAGTCCCTCGTTACGCTCAGGGTTCAATAAGCCGCCCGTGACGTAAGACACTGCTTTATTCCCTTAGTGCATAATCTACAATTGTCTAAAAACCATATATGCAATGTTTAACATTAAATAAGGTTTTCAAGTGTAAATATGTGTACTAATATAGTTTTTAAGCAATTCTGTTACGAACAAAATATGGACTTGGTCTTGAATAAAATTATAATATTATTATTATTATATAAAAGTAACACAACATAATTAAACACAAAAATACATTAAACAAAAAGGAGACAGTTCAGCTTATGCTTGAGCATGGTAAAACATATCTACACAGCGCTGATCTTCAGCTGATCCTGTATTATCTACAATTAAACAAAAAGTTCGATTGGTGATGCACAATATACGAGTAACTACAACATAACAATAAAAATATAATATATAAAATACACACCAAATTACAATTTTGAAGAAACAAATATAAATTTAAATAAAAACCACTATTGAACATATCTAGTTTGACATAATATTCATATGTACGGAACCCTAAAAGAGCGGGACCCGACTCGCATTTGGCCGATTTTTCATCAAAGACGTGCAATGGGCGGGTTTTGCGTTATGAGTCTAGGTTTGTAAAACAGTCATATTTATAATCTAGCCAAGTTAGGTATGCTGCACACGATTCCCAAGTTGCAGTTCAAATGATACGATCTTTACAGTTAGGTTAAAGGTAGATTTCATTTCGTATAGCCCAGCTCGCTGATACGGTACTATAACGGGATGAAATGTGGCTTAGAAATGTATTTTCTAGCAAAGCGAGTTCCATAAAATTGTCATTTAACTATTGGTTTAACTTGTATTTATTTTATTTACTTGGTGTAAAGTTCGTTTTTATACTTATTTAATGAGTAAAGCTTCGACTGTTATTCAGCATGAAAGCTTAGAAAAATCTTTTGAAACACAGTGCAACTTAAATTGTTTTTTTTTTTTCAAAATCGTTAAATATAATTAAGACTTTTATAATTTAAGCTTTGTCAAAGCGAGAGTCGTTCTTACAACGACGACGGCGTCCACCGTCACGTCGTTATCAACGGCCTCTTCATGCCTTGTAAATTTCAAAATTGTATTTGTGAAGCTGTTGACATGTTGTCAACGACAATATTGAAGTTTAGGATGTCAGCTAATTTTAAAAGTATTTCTCCGAAATATAATGTAAATAGTACAAACATTTGCACGCAATATAACCCTTGATGACCAAACGTGACCAAATTGAGAAAAGCCATGTCAAGAATAAGTGAGCAAGATCCTTGCGAAAGTGAGCTCGACGTTCAGCCAGGTCTTTTATTACATTCCTGAGTTCACAGCTCCACAACAATGGGATTTAAAAACGGTTAAATGTAGGTATATGACCCGGAGACAAATTAGTATGGAGCTGAATCATCTTGGTGCCTCGTCGCCGGCAAAAAGTGGTCAAACAATTTAGTTCGTGCTAATGTAACAGGTTCTTTCGAGAACATGGTCGAAATAGAACGGTATGGCCAGAGAAATATATTTATAGAGTAGTGAATCTTAGTAAAATGCTCTGATTCAAACGCACGCAGACAGAGGCGTGCTTTACACACCGGCGCCGTCTCTAAGCGAAGTTCGGGGGTCTCCATTCAAATCTCGGCGGCGCATGTAGAGCACGCGTTTGAATGTGTGAGTTCGAATCTGAGCGTTTGTACTAAGATTCACTACTCTATAAATATATTTACTCTGCTTGCTTCATTGCTACAGTTGGCGCATTTTAACCCTGTACAACCCGTCGGAAATATCTCTACACCTCAGTTCACCCGCAAACGTAGGTAGAGACCTTGCGGGTGGGGGGTTTCGGGTGCCTAGATATTTCCAACAGGTTGTAGTCTTAAATATAGCTGCCACCAACGACATTCTATAATGTCGTTGGCTGCCACCAAGGTTTTTGAATGAATGAATACACACTTTATTGTACACGGTCAAATAAAAAATTGAGTACAGAGTTTTGAACACACAATGTTGTACAAGGGCGGACTTATCACTTAAAGTGATTTCTTCCAGCCAACCTTTGGGTGGTGAAGAAAGTATTATTTTACGTAATGTGGAAGAATCAAAACCAATAAAGTGAATATACATAATGCCTAATATATAATATACTCCTATCCAACAAAACTTACCCAATATATTTTATGTTTGATACATACATATCGTATACATACAAATAAATAAAATAATAATAATAATAATAACTACTTAATATACTCTTAATATATACTATATATAAAAATATCAATAGACTGAGTGATGAAGTGAGACTACCAACCTAAAGAAACTTCATGATGTGATTTTAAATTCTTATGACATATTGTAAAAAATAAACTATTAATTTGCATTTTTAGTCCAGAATAAATAGAAAAAAGGGAATGTTTACAAAAAAAGGAAACATAACAACAAATATGGTTACATACATAACCTCATTTTCTCTGGCTTTATAAAGGGGACACCAATTCAGCCCTAAACTAATTTTTGTGAAGTTTTTGTAATACAAACTTTAGTTGATATACAGTTAAACGAGTTATATCAAAACCAGATTAAGCTGCAGCTTAAAGCTTTATACCCAAACGTTGATCATTATGTCAGACCTTCTTGCTTAATATACCATCTCTGTTAGAATAGACAGCTCAGCAATAAACACCTTTATTACTGGTCTATAAGAGCTAAGCCATGTGTCTTAAAAATATGAAATGAGTGGGTAGTATAAGCAGATACATATACATAGGTGCCATATTTATTCCAGAAAGCGTCACAAATACACAAAACAAGAGAGTTGTCTTTCTCAGTTTATTATTATTATTCATTGTCGCACGTCCGTCTTTACGACTCCAGTGACTAGTGATGGGACTTATAAGAGCGCGAGCAATCTTGTTTTTTATTTTGAATTATTTATAAGGAAACTTATGCATTTTTAATTAATTCCCTAATTAATTATCTTGTTATAAGCATTTGTTATCAAAACTTGAGAAAGTACTATCATTCTATTAATTTATATATTTTTTATTGAAATAAAATAAAATAATAAAATTTTAAATCCTGTATAATATTATAAAAATTGAATAAATAGGCAAATATCTTTCTTAAGCAAAATTTATTAATTTATCATACATAACAATCACGAGATAAAGTATTTTGAACAAAACATCTAGGATAAAACTTAACGAGAGTTTTGAGTAATTACTAATTATTGTGTTGTTCTTTCACTCTCATTTAAATCCTACCAACCAAAAGTTTCATACATATTGGATGGCAGAAATAAGGTTGCATAAAAACATAACCATTTTTCAACGGTAAACACAATTTAACCGAGATGAGAGATGAGTAACGTTGATGAGTAATTTAAACGTCTAAAACGTAAAATAACTCAAAATTGAGGATCATTACTTATTTCTCGAATATTTTTTTTTTGTTAATCGGGATGAAAGCTCAATTGCTCGATTGATTATTTTTGCGATATTATGTGCATAATAATAAACTCATTTAAGCACTAGAGAAACTAAAAACTATTTCTCATGTTATTATGACATCGTAATCGGCTTATTATTCTTTTTATTTTAAATTATTTAAATAATTTAATATTTAAGTAAAAAATAACCAATACTCAATTAACAAAAATGTATCGGTGTTACTACAAAACCGTGTTTAACTTTAGACAGTGTTTAAATCTGTTGCTGTCACTTTTTTACGATATGAAAGAAAAATCGACAACAACAGATTTAAACACTGTCTAAAGTTAAACACCGTTTTGTAGTAACACAGATACTAACAAAAGTAACATGAATTTTGGAACGTACCCCATCACTACCCAGCCTCCCGAGGTGAATTATTTTGACCGTCGCCTTCATATTTTTATGAACTTCGTCATTTATTTACGTGACTGTTTCCGAGGAAACTCTTACGCACAACACTGACGTGGATATTACCCGTAATGGAATGAAATAAATGTTTAAAGAAATGTTTGTGTTATGCTCCCTAAATTGATCATCTTTTATTATTATTATTCAGTTTGACCTAAAATTAATAAAATTGATAATATGACGACGTCCTAAATATTCATTTTCTGAATGAATGCCCATGTCAAGGGGTCTAGCACGCGCCGTCGATATACTGTTCTTCCATCATACTTGCTCTCTCGCACAAACGCGGTATGCGTGAGAGCACAAGAAGAATAGATAAACGCTGTATCTTTGGCGCGTGCTAGCTACGCAGGACATGCTAATGCAAAACCAAACCAAAAATTCTTTTTAATCTCGAATTTGATTCTTATGTAAAGTGTTTTTGGTGAGGCCGAAGACCGAGCTGCGTTTCCGAACGAAATTATTTCTTGATCTCGTAGGTATTTGATTCCCAGGTAAAGTGTCTTTGGCGAGGGAGGCCGAAGGCCGAGCCGTTTTTTCAAGCGAAACTATCTTGATCTCCTATATATTGTTCTCAGTTTGCCTAGCCACGTTTCCGAACGATGCTATATCTTATTCTCCGAATTGATCTTCTGCTAAAGTGTCTTTGGTGAGGCCGAAGGCTGAGCCGCGTTTCCAAACGAAATTATTTTTCGATCTCGAATTAGATTCTAAGGTGAAATGTCTTTGGCGAGGCCAAAGGCCCAGCCGCGTTTCCGAACGAAATTATTTCCTGATCTCGTTCTGTTTGGACACAATTTCTTATTGTACATTTGTAAGAAAATTGTTCATTATGTGGTATTAGGTATGTGACATAAATGATTATTACCTAATGCGTTAATTTCCTGTCTTGGCGTTTTTCAGCATGACATGCTTTTTCTGTGTTCATAAACTTTACAGTAAATATTTTAAACCTTTTTTGTACTGGTTCAGTACCCCAAAATAAAAATAAAAACTGAACTCTTATAGGATCACTCTGTTGTCCGTCTGTCTGTCTAACCTTCTGTCAAGAAACTTTTTCTGGGGCCCCCTGAGAGATGTCAAGTTGAAATTAGTACCTCCTACAGAAGTCTACAGACCTATATACTGGTGCTGTTATAAATCAGACTTTCAACTCAACGCAAAAAAACAATTGTTGTCTTTTACCTAATCTATTTCTTGAAGTGAAAACTATCTATATTTAAGTATTCAATAAGTTATTAAACACAACATACCTTATAGAGGAGTGCATGTATGAGTAACAGTATCGCAGACAGAACTAATAATACAGATCAGGAAGTGGCCACTAAGCTACAACAAAGGCTGGAGAATCTCGAAGACAAAGTAAGTAGCTCTGGTAAACGCAAGTTCACGCATATTTAAATAAATAAACTTGAGAGCCGTGTGCGCGGAATGTTAATGTGCGAAGCGTCTGGTTTGGATGTGGCATAATGATTATGCCGATGCCGTGGCCAGAGTAAATATATCTATAGCGTAGTGAATTTTAGTACAAGCGCTTAGATTCGAACTCACACACGCAGACGTGTGCTCTGCACGCCCGTCTTAGCGAGATTTATACGGAGACTCCACCGAACATCGCTGAGACGGGGCGTGTAGAGCACGCATCTGTGTGCGTGACCTTGAATCAGAGCGTTTGTACTAAGGTTCACTACTCTGTAGATATATTTACCCTGTCGTGGCCATATCGCAAAATAGGTTACATAATGCAGTATAAATGTATGAATTTCAGTAGAGAGACCAAAATACGAAGGTTGCTAGTGATCATGAATTCGGGAGCCGAGCGTTACGGAGCAGAGCGAGGTGACCCCTTGATATAGCCGATCTGACAGAATAGCGCAATAGAAGATTTAAGGCTGGACCTCAGTCTAGAACATGAACAACGCCAGCTTTTCGAGGCTTCGTAAGAACAAATTAAGACCCTCCTTACACTGAAAAATATATATATACAGAGTGTCCCAAAAGTCAACGTTATCCCTTGGAGGGCTGAAAGGCTCATGTCAAAACTTCAGCAAACTTCAGACTTCAGTAAAAAGTTGATAGTTTTTGAGTTATCGATACTTTTATGAATTTCGTAAAACTTGACACTTTAGATGAATCTTTCCTGTACCACAGCTACAGGATTCCATATTTTAAGATTTTTATTTTTGTTTCGTAATCCTGAATAGCCCTGCTATTGATCTCAGTCCAAAATCAAACCAATATGGTATACATTTGTAATAAAAAATACCTTTTTGTTCGAATTATAAGTTTGAAATTTTTTATTTGCTAACTTTGACTCTTCATACTGTGAAAAAAATGTATGAAGCTTAGCTGGAAAATAATTTTAAATAATAGATAATTTAGTGTAGTTTCTTAAATAGGAAAACAGTTGCCATGTTTTACTTTAGAAAAAGATATATTGCTATTCTACTGTAATAGAAGCTCATCTTGAACTTCTGTTGTTTTATTAGATGCGTGATTATTAGTATTACCCATCAAAGACAAATATGCTTATGAGCCAACCAGTAATCAATTCTATTAAAAGCTAATAAAGTCTTTGCCATCGGCTTTTTTGTGTAGGACGGGTAGTCATATTTTTTTCTAGGGTATGCCATACTCTTAATAGGTACTTTCTGGGCGTGCTGGGCGAGCCGCTTTCTCCTTGGTTTCATCAATACTTGAAATCTGTTGCGCTAGTGAGTGGTCAAGCATAAGGCAATTTAAGAATAGACAAAAAAAAGCTCGACCAGCAGCCGTAGCATAGTGTTCAATCGCTCGCGACGCAACTTATTGAGTAACAAGTGCGAGAAGCATGAAAAGAAAACATCGTTTCACGCTCCTGGCACTTGTGAATCAACTAAGTCGCGTCGCGCGCGATTAAACACTGTTCTACGGGTGCTGGTGTGCCTCCTCGCAGAGTTTGAAAAAAATGAGTTCGTTTTAGAAAAAAAAAACTTAAACGTGAATTGTAAATGTAAAATAAGTAAAGTATGTAATTTCACAACCATATTGTGACTAAATATATATATATATATATATCCCTGGAGGGGTGTCAGAGGTGTTTCCTAACACTCTCTTTTTTCCCCGACGCTTTTTACGTCCCGACTAGGGAATGCAATCTCGGTGTACCGAGATCTCGAAATACCGAGATCTCGCACATATATTGCAAGATCAATCACGCATCGTTATTAGTGCGAGATCTTGCAAGATTTGCGAGATCAAGCGGCAGCGCATATAACAGATGCATTGACGACACTTGAACAACTTGAAAAAAAAAGATAAAGCTTTGGATTTGCTGGGTCGAGAAGACAATAACTGTATTTTGCATCATAAAATCATCAACATCATTTTGTTGAAATTGATGACTAAAAACATGGAATTAGAAAGAACCTTGTCTGCGGCTGGGCTAGCCTATATAAAGCTAAAACACACGCTATCTATAAATAAAATCAAATATCACTGTAAAAATATCATGTTCACACTAAACAAATTTTCCAAAGAAACATATCAAAGCAAAAAAAAAAAAAACACATGCCCATACAACATTTAGAGTTGGTTTTAAAAGTTATTACGTATAAAAAAAAAATCATTTGCGCTGGTATATTTTTTTGGAAAAGCTTTTCATATATCTATTATAAGTATATTTTAATACATCCCTTTAATTGGATTGATATTTTATTTAAATTTTTTTACTAACCAGTAATTGAACAATATTTTTTCGAAAGAATTTTCATTAGTGCAAGATCTCGTTAATACCGAGATCTTGCGAGATTGATTTTTTAAATCTTTCAAATATCGAGATTGACATTTAGGTGCAAGATTGCATTCCCTAGTCCCAACATAATAAGTGGTGAGCCTTATCGCCGTACTTTTGGCAATTTTTGTAAATAAATAATAAAAATAAAAATAAATTTATTACAAATGAAAGGTCAGGTTACAGAATTAAAACAACACTTGGATAAACTGCACATAAATTTCAAATACATATTTTTAATACATAAATTTGTATACCTTTTTATGTAACAAAGCTGATTTTGACATTCGGGATATCATGATAATTAAAATTATCAATTAAAATAAAATAGTATATAGCTCTATTAAAATAGTCTGTATTTCTTGTCATTAAAAGTCATGGTTAGGTCCTCAAATTCTGAAGGTTATTTTGTGGCTTATCAAATTTAGCCTCTAATAGTAGTTAATAAGAGTTACTTAGTGACACGACACCAATATCATGATATCCCGAATTATAGCAAATGTTGTAAAGTTCGAAAAATGCCCTATCCAAAATACAGCAGCTTTTTTCAAACTCACTTGGCTAGTGCGACCGCGAATATCGTCGCTCGTGAGAAGCGATCTTCATGTCGATAGTAAACATACATGGACATTCAACTTTAGACCTTAACTTTTAGGCCATAAAGTTACAATTTGGGGATCTAGTTGTTACATTGTATCAAACGATGATTGCCGATGAGACTAAACATTTATTCACTATTGGTCATCACTTGTTTAAGGTTACTGTAATTATTTAGACTAGATGTTCTGAGCATAATTGATATATCACTACAAGAAAAGCAAAAAATGACATTGATTTACAAGGGTCAAAGTTAATTTTGCACCCTTATAAGGACGAGACGAAATAATAGAACGTTCAGCTAAATTCTAGGCATAATGAATAAACCAAAAAATATTGTTTATTTAATTAAAAAAATAATGTACTATATATATTATTATATTATATTATACTATATATTATAGCTAAGTCGATAAGTAGGTATCTCGACAATATCATCATATGTTTCCCATCTTTTGTGACAAGGTTGCTCACTTGGAGACAATCGGTGACAAAGTTTTCCTTCTTCCGGCAGGCGGTTGCGCGGAAAAGCCTTGTTCTGTTTCAGACTGATGGCCACTAGATGGCGCTGGAAGTAACTAAGGAAGTATAATTTGCGAACACATTGTTATGGAAATTCTTAGGATTTGGTAAATTGCTTCTTAGTTTTCCGGTGTATTTAAAAACTAAATATATCTTCACGACGTGTTCCAAGTGTAAACTGTGAAATGCAAGTCAAAGTCCACACTTGGTACACCCGCTTTTCACCGACCATTATTAGGTCCCGAACGTGGTAAGTCGTGAGCCCTATTGCCGTACTTCGGGCACAATCGGACCAACTCAACGCTCCTTCCGAAGCAAGCAGACCGAATACAAATAAATGTGTACCGCATGTGAACCCACGAACGACCTTCAGGTAAGCAGGCGAGCGCTTTACCACTCAGCCATAGAGAGGTCAATAAATTGTCTTCTAACCAATAAACTTTGTAAACCAGGAATCACCTACCGATGAATCTCATGCAAAGTTATATCGACTTTACGACTTCCCTAATACCAGCTTCGCACTCTCAAACCTTCACAAGTTGTCTGTAAATAGGCAATTTAAAATAGCAATCTTTAAAACTCTCTCCCCAAGTACTAACGCCATAGAGAAAGTAGAGTTACGTAAAGGGTCTAGTAGGCCGCAAATCATGTGCGATTCGAGTCTGTTACCTTAGTAGTGATGAGGGCAAATTGCTTCTTTGATCATTTGATTAGAGATTAAGATTATGTTTAAGTACCTGCTGTAGGAAAAGGTGCCATTTTGATGCACTGGTGCGGTTGGTTTTGAGGTGTTAGCCACTTAACTATGTACAGACGTCTGCAGTTCAAGCTCCCTATTTGTAAACTATTTTGACGACTATTACGCCGCAATAAGAACTACCAATACGTATTGTCATTATGGCGTCCGAAAATGATGAAAAATACATGTCTAAATTGAATACTCTTATAATCTTTATGCTTTTATCTAAGATATTAAAGAACAATATTTAATTAAGACGATTGTTTTAAAAATTTGCTGTAATCTATGTATGTAAAAGAATACTCTGACTGTCATAATAAAGTTTAAGTTACAACACTAGATACTTTACGTGTAAGAAAGATTGGGACAACACTAGCTGGCCGCCAATTGACCTGTCACTTTTACCTGTCACCGGTGATAATTTGTAAGCGTGTGTTTATAAAATAATATATTGTTTCGCGCTGATAAAAGTGTATTAATTAATTAAACCATCCTAGATACAACAGTTTTTGGCGACGAGTCGAACTATATTATATATGTGTGCATATTGTGTCACTCAGTTTTACCCGTTTACAACAAACGATCATAACCTCAAAGTACTCAGTATTGTGTCGTAATGTTCGATGGATTTGATAACAAAACTTGATGATAGATCTGTCAACACCCAGATCAAGCAGCAGAACCTAGAAACATGACATTTGGACTGTAGGTTCCTTGTTTTAGGAAGTTCCCATGGGATCGGGAGAGATGGGATCCATATAGTATATACATGATCCACACGAGCAACGCTGCGGGGCATACGCTAATGTTATATTATACATATAGCATATTTTACCAGGAAAATAACCACGAGAGAAAGCCACCTTTTGTCAAATCAGTCCATTGACTTAAGGTTAAAAGGTCAACCTTATAACCAACCCTCCCTTTTGCTTTGCCTTGGTCGGGTAAAGGATTTGTGTACGAATCAGAAAGAGCTAATTGGTACCAGCTTTATAAAAGAGAACAAAAATAATGAAAAAGCGTCTCAAAAAAGCAAGTAGTTGTGTAGATGTGTTAGTAGCATTCTATAAAGTTAGCTGTTTAAATAGAGTTTATAGTATACAATATACAGAAATTCCAAAGTTGTTGAGATAGACTCCTAACAAAAATTGCCTAAAACTGGCAACTTTGATGTTTCCCAATCATGGATGTATACGTAAACTGGATTGAGCACTGAAGGATGTTACGCGTAGAAAAATAGACTCTATTTCATACAGTTAAAAGTTATTTTATTATGACACAACCAACTAGAGAAAACGTGCCGAGCGGGACAACACACAGTCGATGCCTGTGTCCTACTCGCACAGTTGCCATCACAAAAAAAAACAAATTGCGATGGTAGGCTTGAGTTTTTCACGATTTAGTTTTTCAACGACTTTATAGTATTTAGCTTTTAGTAAATACTTTTTTTTTAACCGACTTCAAAAAAAGAGGAGGATCTCAATTCAACTGTATTTTTTTTGGGTATGTTATTCCTTATCTCCGTCAATTCTGAACTAATTTGAATGATTCTTTTTTTGTTTGGAAAAATTTCCTTTGAGGTAGGTCCCATTTTAAGATTGACCATGATCTGATGAAAGTTTTCAGAGATAGGCAGTGGAACGCCTCAGAAAGTAACAGCGTACCACTTGATATTAAGGAAATCGCTTTGTACTACGATGTTGATCGCAGAGTATTGCTTGGAAATTGTCAATCTTCCACCTGACCTTCGATCCTGGTCTTATTAAGTCATTACCATAGAACTCTTTAACGAATGAGAGCACTTACCTCGAGATTGCGGCAATCACTTTGGTAGGGTGCTGATTGTCGGGCATTTCTTGGAAATTATCAGAATACCCACCTGACCTTCCATCCTGGCTTCACCACCATAGAACTCCTTAACGGACGACAGCATACCACTCAAGATTAAGGCAATCGCTTTGTATTAGGATAGTGATTGCCGAGTACTACTTGTAAATTGTAATTTCTCCACCTGAACTTTGATCTTGGCCTCATTACCATAGAACTCCTCAACGGGTGACAGCACATAACTTGAGATTACGGCAATCAGTTTGTATTAGGGTGCTGATTACAGGGTATTTATTAAATATAACCAATTATTACTTGTCCTTCGTTTTATATCAACAGCGCGTTTACAAGAACTATCCACATTACACAATTTGACCCGTCAACACTAAAAATGTAAAATAATAAACTTTTAACAAAAAATAGTAACCGACTTTAAATGTAACTGCAGCCATTCGCAAAAAAGTTGAAAATAATTATAAAATGACCGATGGTACTGAAATAACACTTTTTCCGACTTCTTTGTTCCTGAAAAATATGTTCTTTAAAAGTGACCGCGTTCCCTTGGTTATAGCAACACAGAAACCAATATAAGAGCGCCGACTTCTAAAGAACATATTTTTTAGGAAGAAAGAAGGCGGAAAAAGTGTTATTTCGGTACCATCTGTCATTTTATAATTATTTTAAGCTTTTTAGCGAATGGCTGCAGTTACATTTGAAGTCCGTCACTATTTTTTTGTTAGGTTTATTTATGTTTTACATTTAGTTTTATCCGTAAATGTAAGATCAATCATTCCTTAATAAAGTTGGGATTATTCTTATGCTTGCAAACTGGTAACCCTTTTATCTAAAAATGGCGCCACGGCCGTGACATTTAAAAACAAAATTGTAAAATTAATAATTTTTTGCAAAAATGGTTAAAGCATGCAGCGGATTGCAGCGTGAAGGGCTGCAGAAGCCAAATTTTTGGGAATTGTGGGATATCGTTTCATAGGTAAGGCATAATTACAACGTTTTCTCGGAGAAATGATACATGTTTACATTGATACCGCTAGAGTAACCATGATATTGGGTTTTACATTACAGTCTTCCAAAAACTGAAAATATCCGAAGAAAATGGTTAGAAGTTTTAGGAAACGAAGTAAAGTGCAAAAATCCAGTAGTCTGCAGCCGCTATTTTAAAGCAGAAGACTTTAAACCAATAAAATAAATGTTTTGAATACGGTTTTTACTACCTACGTGGTCTCAATCAATTATTTTTAAATATGGTTACCCTACTTAGACAGACATGAAATTATCTAGTATGACTTCTCGTTCTTCACGTTTTTTGAAACAAGTACTCAGTCCGGTTAGGGTATAGGTTCGTGTTCCCAATATTTTTGAAGATAAAAATAATTCTAATTAAATTAAAATGTATTTATTGGTATAAATATATGTACATTTGAATTAATTGTAGGTCCTCTCCGTGTTATGCCCATGGGGGCATAAATATATGACGAGTCTATGTACAGTACAATATAAATAAGTAATTAAGATTAATAAGTACCGAGCAATATTACAAATAAGCTAATAAAACCAACTAACAAAATAATAAAAAAAAAAAAAACAGTACACTAAACGGTCCAATTCTATTACTTATTGTTATCAATAAGAAATTCATCAACCCTATATACCTAGTATGCTTTTCCAACAAGAAGTTGTTTTATCTTATATTTAAACAATTGTGTTTTTTTATATGTCTAATGGAAAGTGGAAGGGCATTATAGATCTGTGGACCCATACAAAAATTGTATGTATTTACACTCTACTCAATGAGCTCTAGCACATGAACGAGACACGCCAGGGGAAGATTTTTTTTTAGTTCCTATGGGATCACCGTGAAAAATAATTTCATTGAATTTTTGTTAAATATTCGGATTTGGGTAAACATTCTGCGTAAAATATCAACTTTTCAGGTGTCTGTAACTTATTCCATCTCTGAACTACACATACGGACGGACATACAGACACAGCAGAGTGATATGACGTACAGTGCTCCGTTTTGCTCTTTAGGTACGGAACCCTAAAAAAGGAATCACAGAATATTTTATAACTAAAATGTGACAAAAATTTAATTTGTAAATGGTTCCGATAAATTTAGCCGTTATTTGGCATTGTTCCATTGTGGTCGTGGCCTCTGCAGTTTATAATGTACATATTGCCTAAAATCATCATTTTATATGAAAACATGCAATTGTGATAATAAATTATATTCAACCACTGATTATCAAATTGTTGGAGATTTATAATCACGATAGCTATTAATTTGCATTGTTTCCTTAGATATACTAACTTTGTAATGAAATCACTTTTCTATTAAACTAGCTTTGTAATTTGAATTTAGAGAAAATATTTTTTACATTGACGACTATGGAAAATTCAATTATTTTGAAGCAACTACCTACATTACAATAAAAAACCATTCCAATAAGTTAAAGCCTTGAGAGGCCTGCGGAGCAATCCTAGTTCATACAAACGAAAAACCAAAACAATTTGTAAATCATAGATATTTTTAAATTGATCCAATAGATTCGCATTCCTTTTCACTCTTGCTATATATCTTGCTATTAAGGATTTTCTTCTCCCTTGCACGCTATGTTTGTTTATACGCAATATATCCTAAGTCTATGAAATAAACTATCTAATCTCTTGAGAATGCCGATAAGGTGAAACTAGTTGGGTAATAGTGAAATTTGTGAAACAGCACAAGTGTTTTATTTATTCATCCATGATGATGTTCCACCAAGAGCCGACTCAGGTCTGCAACTTATTCCGTCTACGAACTAGAGAATTATAGACCTGTGACATGGGCAGACCATAGAGCATGGACAGACGGACTACCAGACAAATAGACAGACAGCAGAGTGACATAAATAACTCTGTTTTGCCCCTTGGATACGGAAACCTAAAAATATCTGCTAAATAATATTTAATTATTAAGGAATTATATTTTATTAAATAATAAAAATGTATAATACAATATATCATATTGTACACTAGCTTTTGCCTGCGGCTTCGCCTGATTTATTTTGCATTTTTCCGGGATAAAAAGTAGCCTATGTCACTCTCCGATCCATAAACTATCTATATGCAAAAAATCTCGTCGATCAGTTGCTCCGTTGCTGCGTGAAAGAAGGACAAACAAACAAACACACTTTCGCATTTATGATAGGAGTATGGATTATCTACACCGTACCTACAGCACCGTGTTCGCCAGAACTTCTAATAAGCACTTTTTACTGATAATGTCCTTTTTTAGTCATATTTACCTAAACTTTAAATTTTTGTAAATTATACCATACTCGAAACTAAACATTTACAAAAATCAAATATACACGAAAGTTACAAGCATTTAAATATATTCCTGGCGTGTAAATTCCATTATTTACTTTGTGTGTATTTGATTTTTGAAAATGTTTTAGGTTCAAGTCATGGTTAAATGTACGGGTAAGCTACAAAATAAAAAAAAATGGAAACTGTTAATAAATAAGGAAATTATCAGCAAACAGCGCATATTGGGAGTTCGGGCGAGCACAGTGCTCTTAAATGTTACAATTACAGTAGAATCCGGATATAACGACGGTCAAGGGACCTAT
This sequence comes from Ypsolopha sequella, assembly GCA_934047225.1. NCBI lineage: Eukaryota > Metazoa > Arthropoda > Insecta > Lepidoptera > Ypsolophidae > Ypsolopha > Ypsolopha sequella. The sequence goes on along the minus strand of OW203984.1, from coordinate 22,605,331 downwards.
GATATTACGTCGTAATAACCGGACGACGCACAAAACGAACTGATATCACTTCATAGTAAATTGTACAATAACCTAACATAAGGTTGCGTCTACGTCGTTGAAAACGGTTGGTTGTTTTAAACAGAGTCGTACTAAACGGATAGCACTGTATTAGATGATGGAGGAGAAAAATTCAGGAGAAATTCAATTATCACGATACGGTTACTAAAACAATATTAGTGACTCAAAAATCTTATTTATTTATGACGAAACCCTTCCTGGCTATTGTAAATCGGTGTTTAGCACGGATGAAGTCACTTGCAAAAGCTAGCTACTAGTACACAAATAAATAAACTAAAATAAATTAACTAAAGTAAATTATTTAAAAATTAAATTAATACATTTTATTGATATTAAAAAGTCTTGAAAAACTAATAATTTATAAGTGATTAAATACAAAATAGTCAAGGTTAGTTAGGGTCATGCACAATGAAGGTCAATGAAGAAGTTAAGCACAGTAAGACATCAGCTCATCAAGAGTGCAGGGCTTCAGGCAGCATTCGTCTACCACATGCCGTTTACCCCTCGAAGACGTCTCCATAGACCGAGCATGATGCCTCTCCATTGAAGGCCATTGAAGAATCTCTTCGTAATCCGGGAGAACTGGGCCTGATTTCTTTTCTAGCAAAAGTCCATTTTCACACAACATCGCTAGAGTTTCAGAGAGCTGCCGCCCACAGAAGTTCTGGGCTTGCTGGTGACTTGGTGATGCTAAGGCGATTAAAACCAAGACGGTTGCGATCTTCAAGTCCATTGCGATGAAAGTGGGTTATTGTTGCTTGAAGGACGTGATTTGAATGTGATGGAAATGGGAAATTATACCATATTTATACAGGGGGTGCTCATTAATATTCACGGATGAGCACTTGGCTACCTTAATGAAACCTGAAGCTGTCATGTTAGTTAGACTATGTTAGACCGCCATCCTTCGTTTTATTTTCGGCACTCATGATAATTTCCAATTACATAAGTTTAGCAGTACAATGGGGTGTGCAAGATTTTTGAGATCGTCTATCTGGTTAAAATAATGATTTAGGTACTTTACCTATCGTACGGAACATCCATATTCAACGAACTTTTTCTTAATTTGTTATAAGACTTTGTATGGTTCCGTAATTACGCATAACAGACCACGGTCTTCTCCGTCTAAAAGTAAACTTTTAAATAACGTATTTCATGCATTAAAACTTAGTTCATTCAAAATTCTCGCTAATCTTTGAATTTAAATAAATTTAGAAAAAGAAGTTTTATACAGTTTATTACCTATTTACATTTACTATACTGAACAGTCTATACTCATTTATTTATTATGCGTCATTTTGTTTAATTACTTGTGTTAAGAATAGTATTACCACAAGATTATAAATAAAAGATATTACAATAAAACAACGCCATTTAAACTTATTCTCGTATGTATATTTCTTTATACTTAATGAATGTGATATAATAACCCTACCAAATTACTTTAATCAAGAAAACCCCCATGGCAATGTAATTCACATAACTTTGTTTACTTAGATGTTATTAATTATTAACATAATGTTTTGATAATGTACAGAGATATCATCTCAGCAAAACAAATGATGGAACTAAATGACTAAACCCACAAAATGTAGACGACCCTTAGAATAATTACGCAGCTACATTTTACATACTTATCTTGGTGCACTAATTGTCATAAAACATAGATATACTCATCTCTAAACAAAGGGTCGGTATTGAAATTGAGTTAGCAACACATATCAACGGTTATTAATGATTCAATCAGATTTTCAACAACAATAATTTCAAATGAAGTAATATTTCGTAATTATAACAAATGATTATTGAAACATAGAAATAATGTTCTCTAAATGACAAAATGAACAACAATAACAAAGTACAAAAGTATAAATTTGGAAAGCTTCGTTTACCCTGAAGATTATAAAAGATTATTTTCTTTATTTTACAAGTTCTCCTTTGGCCGTCCAATGCGTCAAAGTCATCCACAAGACAAAGTCAACCATCCTTTTTTTTAAGAAACGTCACGTTCACAGGTTAAGCTGCGACCAGACTTCCGACAAAGGTCAACCATCCTATTTTAAAGGAAAACGTCATGTTCACAGGTTACGCTGCGACCAGGCTTCCGACACTTGTTTGATTTAATTTACTGTATAATTATTTTCTTTTGTGAAATGTATATAAATATCGTGTGAAATGTATAACGTGTTAGTATTATGCTGTAATGTTATATATTTTAATTAAATAAATAATAATAATACCTGCACCCCGCAGACTCACCTCTCGACAACCTTAGCTGCTTACATAGTGTTGCCCCCTGGCAGCCCCATGTTGGCTAGATAGGGGGCCCACAACGGCTATCCTGTTGGATAAGCAGTAAGTCACCATCTGCCATATTTAAATTTGTGAGAGATTTTCGAGGCAGATGTCCGTTATCTCACTCCATAGCCCCGTTATCCGGCCCATTTAGCATCCCATCCTCATAGCCCACTCCAAGTCGCTTCCTTCCTGGCAATAGTTTGGCAACTGTGGGGGACTGTCCGTTAGTGTATCGCAATGATACATTGAGGGAGAGGCCTCCATGGATGCAGCCATCTCACATTTAGATTAAATGGTACCAAAGGCCTCTTCAATGTTGGCTTCGGCTCCATGAATGCCTTTCAAATGACCGGGTCCCTACGGGCCCGTGACTGAAAAGTGTACCTACATAATAATTATATACATTTTCCCTGTTAGAAACTAATGTTTATTTGTAATATCCAGAAAAACCGTCACAATTTGCTGTTTATTATGAGTGCCAACAATTATAGTAAGGACCACGGTCTACGTGGGTATTACTAAAAATAACATTGTGACGCATTTTCACTCGTTTTAGTATCCGAAAACAAAGGGTTCTTGCTTGCATAACAATTTACACGTTCAAAGCAAGATTACAGGTAACAGCAGCAACATGATTTTTACATAAGTATATTAAGAACAAAAAATTAATAACGAATATACAGAGTGTCAGGATGAAGTTGCGGAAACCGAAAACTGGCGATAGTACTTTCCGTAAAAAAAACCGAGAAATCGAGAAAAAGATATCTGTTGTTTGATACATATTGGCCGGGTATGTAACTTTTCTATGAAACAGTAGTTTTTTTTTTCGCGATTCGGGGGTGGGCTCCGTAGTAAAAGTTGTTCGTATGGACGAGTAATATTGCTAGTTTCCGGCTTCCGCAACTTCATCTTAACACCCAGTATAATTTGCTTTACTTGTGAATGTAACCGTTTTTCTAGTCCAAATACAGATTTATTATTAATATTTATTTACCTATACATTGATGATCTTTTTATTTGAGAAGGACATATAACAGTACATTTGTAATAACTTTAAATAAACATGAATAAACCAATACTGTAAACTCGAAATATATTTCCTAAGTCCCTCGACGGTCAGTCAGTCAGTAATAAATGTAATAATACCTTAGCTCTGTATAAAAAATAAACAGAAAGAATATTTCTTCCAGCTTCGTTAATCGCTTTAAACTTTCCTGGCTCTACAAAATATTTCCATGTAAAATGCAATAAACAGTACTCCCAGAGACGTAATGCGCATGGTAGAAATCTATAGCCGAGCGACCGGTCGTACCACGTGATCTTATTGATTGTATAGAAAGTAAGGGAATACGAACTTTGCCGAACATTGGCGAATATTTGTATGCGCATTATATGCTTGAAAGTACTTGTACGCAAAGATTTCAAAAGGTTAGATGAGCCCTGACACATTGTGTTGCATTGTTTTTTAATGTGTGCGTTAACATAATGCCGACGCGCGCACACTTATGAGTGCGCAATCTGTCTACCTACGGTCAGCAAACTGATCAGACTACTAAAGTTGTTAAAATGATTAACTTTAAGTGCACAACTATCACTGTGTTCAGATGAGCACTGATACCAAACGTGTGAGCGTCACCCATTTAAAGGTGGAAACATTTTGGTGCTGTCATAGTAAGGTAAGGGCTTATCTTTACTTTTGAAATCTTTGCTTGTACGTAAAATGGTTTGAAAATGACTGATGCATTCAAAGTAATCTTACACTAATTTGACGAGTACTCAAGGGGCATTTCTGGAATAAATTTTAAAATAAAGATAGTGGCGTGACGACTTTAAAAATATTAGAATAGCAATTGGTAAAATATACTAACTAGGTAAACAGTCTACATGACCTGAGCCGAAACGAAAAAAATAGATTGGCTACTTGTTGGTTTCACAATTTTTGTGGAACCCCATAAAACGTGCTACTTAACAATCTTCACATGCGTAGGCGCAACAACTTAGTTACTTAATGAACTACATTGTCTTTTTACTAAACTTGGTAAGTACCGGTTTTTCTTTATAGTTATGCTGGACATACAGAGCACCCGAAGCATGCTGCGTGGGCGTCACTGCTATCTCTCGGTTGCGAATGCGTTAAACGATACAAAAGTTGTTCTTGTAAATAGAATGTAGTTACATAAATATCCTCGTGATTAAGATTACTTATTTCTGAGAATGGCATTATAAGGATCCTTAAAAGGCTTTTAAAAATAGGATACTCGTACATCTATTCTGTTTGTTAAGCTGTAATTGTATTGATTTTAATTTGAATAATAATGAAGAATTAAAAACTTCATAATATCATAAAAAGAATATGAGAAAAATAAAATGATTAAAGAAAATTTATGTTAGCATAAAAAAGGCATAAGAAAAATCTTAAATAAAAACGTTATGAATCTGTGACATAATACGAAACAAGCAAAATATTACTTTTCTATTGAATTAAGAGTTTTACTTTTTTGTATAAACAGGCCCGGCACTCCCAAAAAGATTCGGTCGGTCTTTTATCGTTCGAGCATACGTCCATCTCTGACGCACGCATAAAAAGTGTGATAGAGATGGATATACGACCGAACGATATTCGATCGAATTTTGTCACTTCGGAGTAGGCCCTCTGTTGTTCGGTGCGATCAGTAGAACATGTGGTACCTATACAGTTTAAAGTGCGTAACTAATACACCTGGTTTATTTAAGGTGAAATTGAATCAACTACCCGAATTCATACTGGAGACTCGGTTAGTGATCTGTAGGCCTACCATGAGTTTTGCACTCGATACGCGCAAAATATTTATATGAGAAATTGCACAGCGCCCCCAGTGGTTAACGTGAAGAATCAGAGTTTCTAATACAAAATATTTTACGTGTAGGTACACAAGAACACTGTTTAATGACCTGCCAGGTGCAATAAAAAAATTTTTTTTTGCTCCCGTACTGCTTATACCTACTAGGAATTGCAGTTCGTATGGGAACATTTTTTTTTTTTACATTTGGAAAAAGAAGGATCAGTAATCCTTGTTCCTGATCACTAATCGAGTCACCAGTATGAATTCGGGCGGCTAATTAAATTTCATCTTGTACTATAATTATAATGCATTTAAAAAAATACACGGATGTAACACAAAAATCCAATAAGAGGAGTCACTCTAACCTCAGTGCATTCCAATAATTATGTTCGTCATAATTACCAATTACACATTGCTTCACATTATGATGTCATACTTTGTCTTACATCATTATTTTCCCAGTTTATGTCCTGCCCGCTTGAGGCAATATTATGGCACATGTATTTAGTTACGTGATACAGACTGGACAGTCTTAGCATGTCGGTGACGGTGACAGTGAAGCCAGTGGCGTATTTTAAGATTTAGCGCCTTATTGGGCCTGAAAAAAGCGAAAATCTTTCAATTATAAAATAAAATATAATCCAACAGTGTGTTGATGTGGGCTAAGAATGGTGGAAATAAACGAAAAAGCTAAAAAGGCCATGAAAACACAATTTATTCAATATCTACATTTTTTCTGGTGGCCAAATTAGTTACAAAATTCTTCAATGACACTGTCATAATTAACGAATTTTGTCCAGACCACTTCTATAGGTATTAAGAATAGCTATTTTTTAATTGCTTGTGCTGCGCCTCGCAGCCAGCTGCCCTGGGCCATGGCCCTTTTGGCCCTAGGGTAAATACGCAACTGAGTGACGCGAACCCTACCAAAAATCGTTCAACGCGCCAAACGAAGTTTTTACTTTAAAAAAATGCAGTGTCAACCGGTGAATTGTCGCTTTACTATACCCTAATATAGCCAAACAGTTACAAATGCGAAATTTGACTATTTATAGTGAGAAGTTGTTGAATATGAATAAAAACTAGAAAACCAACATCTATGCAAGGTTTTCAGAGAACCTGATGTAGTTACAGAAATGAAAAACAAAATTATAATATTGTTTTCGAAGATGGGTGCATTTCACAGTTCACACACGGAACACCTCTAACAACCCCTCGGGGATTCATGTCGTGACGATACACTTTTTTTTTTTCTTGCTAAGGTTAGAAGTGTTGTGTCCATGTCCATACTGCGTTACAACATTCAACTACATGAAGTAGGGTCGATAGGTATTTTTTACAATAATGGTCACCGCCCACTGGGTAGGGCCCATTATATCTATTCACAATGTTACAGATCCTTAACAAATATTCATTATTTTACACAAACAATGAGCTGTTGCATCCTTGGCAGCCTGGAAAGGAAATGTTGGATAATTAGAATTCTTTAGGGAAGTTGTTTAAGACATCGTATATATTAATTATTTCAAAACCATTTTCCTATTTTGCCTCTGTGGTCTACTAGTTTGAGTATTCCACCACTAACCAGGAGGTAGTGGGTTCAAATCCCATAGGGCCACATTTTGTCTACGGTCCGTATTTCGGGAGGCACGTTAAGCACGTTAATCCATACTATTTGCGAACGAAGTATGGCGATTCATTATTTTATTATTTCACCCCCTCGAAGATTTATGTCGTAAATTTCCTTTTTTATGGTATAACCTAATCCAGTTTCAAAGACACTAGGCCAGTTTCTGAATTAGGAAAATCTCGCTAAGCTAAGCTAAGCTATCAGTTTATGAATCAGTTAGTCATAGCGTTAAGAGGCCCCTTCCAACTCAGCTGCCATATAAACGCTTTAGGTTTTTGTGTCGTCCTGGTGGCTTTGATCTCAATGAAACTTTGCACACATCTTTGTATATGTTTCCCTTCCACCGCAATCTCTCATAAAGATATGCGAGATGGCGAGATATTCAAACGGCTCCGAATTTGAGAAATGTGTTCAAGTAAAAACTGATTTTCATGAAACGGTAACTGTTTATTTATTGAAAAGTATATAAACTTAGTCTTCTTTACATGAACGATGTTTGTATTTGTCTCTTTTTTATTTTCAGTATAGATAAAAATTATACAAACTGCTAAACGTGGCGTAAAAACGAGGCAATGTTCGCGATATCCTGACAGCTATTATGATGGTGTTTCATCAAATTTTGCTTTTTGGGCTGTATAAAACGTAGTTAGATGTCGCTTGATAATACTTGTGAAAAATAAATTATGAAAATAAGCTGTTGGCTTCACAATCACTTTTTACCTACTGTATGAATTTTGAGAAAAATCCAGGTGAGAAGGATTTTGACGTTTTAATTTACAGAAACCAATGGAAACTTTGCGATGGCAGCATACACAATATACAAGGCTAAATTAAATTAGTTTGCGAAATTTGAAACATATGTAGAACATGTCCATATGAACAACTTTTTCTATTAGGCTTGTGCAAAATTCTTGAAATTGGTTTTCACCTTTCCTTACTGGACCAGTCAGCTGATCGGAGCTATTTGTATGGGAGGAAATGAAAAAGTTACGATTTTCGCTTAGCTCCCATACAAACAGTTGTTTCATGTATAGACCAAACTAATATTATTTAACCTTATATAGATAATAAGGTTTTGTTGAAGAGTAAATTTTGAATTTAACTGTTCTCTTTCGATTAATTAGAAAAAGGCGGGTTTTTCACAATCCAGACGGAGCGCTGTCAACATTGAAGCACACCCCCGACACTTCATAGTCCTCGCTCAAGTTATTTACCTACAGTCTCACGCGCGCACTGGCTTGTCCGCACACGCTTGTGTGTGTGTGCGTGAGCTAGTCTAGGGCTGGCAGCAAGCGTGTGAGTGTCGTCGTACGAGAGGGACAACATTTATAGTCAGCAACTTATATGATCCTCTTCCTAAATTTTAGCGTGGTTAATCCCTAGGTCCTAGTTCTGGTTCCCCATGGATAAATTTGTATTAAAAATATATATATCGTCACGACCTGAATGCGCGAGAGGGGGTCAGAGGTGTTCCGAGTGTGAACTTTGAAATGCAAGTCACAGTCCGCACTCGGTACACCAGCGTTTCACCTACAAATATTACGTCCCAACGTGGTGGGAGGTGAGCCCTATCGCCGTAAGTACTTTGGGCACAAACACACGATTTTTAGGACATACGGGTTTCCTCACTATGTTTTCCTTTACCGTTCAGAAAGTGGGAAGTACTTACCTATAACCAAATACGATGCGCATTATGTAAATTCCGAAAAACTCATTAGTGCATGCCCAACCGCGGATTGAACCTGGATCTCAAGATTGAGAGGGCGTTCTACCCCTGAGTTATCACCGCTTTTTCATAACTTTAGAAATAAATTAACATAAAAGAAAATAGCTTATTTCATCGGAAGGAAGCAAATTTGAAAAATCTCCGTTCTTTATTGGTTGCTCCGATTTCTAGGCATTCATATATACCACAATAATAAACCATATTATTGATTAAAAATCAGTATCGTAATAAAACAAAACAAGATTTATACTTGCGATTGTAGGCACTTGATGAAACATAAAAAGCATCTCGATTTTGAACACAAACACTTGTAGTATTTGTTTTATAACATAAAACAAATGTTATGAAACAAATTTGTGTTTCTATTATGTTATATTGTACTATGTATTATGATTTTGAACAATATTGTGTTCAAAATCAAGAAAACAAAACAAAATACGCGCGCAGCCAACGAGTGCTACTCGAGCTCTGCCTGCCTCCAGATTTGCCACTAACTTGCGGGGGACCGCGGGGGACGTTAAATTCGCGCGGGGAGGTGAGTGTCGCTTCTTTACGTAGTAATACTTTATATTATACTCGTGCTTCGTCCGAAGAGATTAGATATAAGTACACATGTAGTATCACACATCGTGTGGCCATTCCTGCACTATAGTTGAAAGTAAAAAACAATCTACATACATTTTTTTTTTTTTTTCGTCTGTAGGTAGTTACTGTCCCGACCGCCGATCATCATTCACATTTTAGTGCTCGGCTGTTCCGCACGTTTTTTAAGTCCCGGGTATTTGAAACCGTAAAGATTGTGAAATGCTTAAAAGAAAGCATTCTGATCATAGTGGGTAAGAATATATTTCACATAAACTGAAGAAATTGGAGAGAAAAATTAAGAAAGGTCGTCGCAAACACCGAACAGAAGAATCCACTTTGCCTTCACCCGCAGGTTCACGGAATTGTACGCCTTCGCTGATACACCTATCAGGTGAACATTTTTTGAGTGTAAAAGTAGTGAACCTTTACAGTTTTATCAACAAAATAATTAAAACAACAGATACTCGGACAGTACTTTGGTCTGTACCATCTCTGTTATCAATCAATAGACAAGTCTATACAGGTTTGCGTGTTTTTTCTTTGGAATTGCACTACCTGGAAATAGTATTGCGAACAGTACTTTGGGCTGTTTCTTTACTATCGGTGTGGGCACTAGCCTACCGACTAGTCTTTTTTCGCTGAAGAAAAATCGTTTACAGTTTTATCAACAACATAATTAATACAACAGATACTCGGACAGTACTTTGGTCTGTACCATCTCTGTTATCAATCAATAGACAAGTCTATACAGGTTTGCGTGTTTTTTCTTTGGAATTGCACTACCTGGAAATAGTATTGCGAACAGTACTTTGGGCTGTTTCTTTACTATCGGTGTGGGCACTAGCCTACCGACTAGTCTTTTTTCGCTGAAGAAAAATCGTTTACAGTTTTATCAACAACATAATTAATACAACAGATACTCGGACAGTACTTTGGTCTGTACCATCTCTGTTATCAATCAATAGACAAGTCTATACAGGTTTGCGTGTTTTTTCTTTGGAATTGCACTACCTGGAAATAGTATTGCGAACAGTACTTTGGGCTGTTTCTTTACTATCGGTGTGGGCACTAGCCTACCGACTAGTCTTTTTTCGCTGAAGAAAAATCGTTTATTTTTCGACTACTGGCAGCGAAAATTTACAATCACGAGAATCTTGTGATGGAGGATCAAGCGGACGAGATTATCGTAATACAAGATGGAAATGGTTCTGCCGTCAATGTTACTACCGCATCAGTGGCACAAAATAGTGACGTCACGCGACGACGGGGTGGCGGCGCATCACCTACGCACGGAGATGCGAATATCGGCTCAAACGATGAAACCGTCGCTGCGGTCGAGACACCTGTTCTTGATACTAAACTATTAGAAATAATAGGCGAGGATCTGTCTTTGCGGATCCGAAAAACGATATTGCGGTACGTTTTGATTATATATCTACGAATGGGATAACGAAAGAAATCCGAAAAGAGTTACTTAGTAAGTATCTAGTACCAGGCAACTGCTCTCTTATTGATGCTCCAAAGTTGAATCCGGAGATGGCGGCCGCTTTTACAGAACTAAACTCTAACAGAGACAGAAGCAAATATAGCTAGTGCGATTGCCTGCTTAGGAGAAGTAATCACCCTAGTGCTTTCTATGGAAGAAAGAAATACCGCCCTTTTGCAGTTACTGATGGATGTCGGTCGGATTTTGTGTGACGGACAACACACGGATTCAATAAACAGACGCAGTTTTGTCTTTTCTACTTTAAAGAAGGATTTGAAAGATCAAGTCCAAAAGACTAGCATTGGCAATCTCCTTTTTGGGAAGGCCCTTGCTGATACCTTGAAAACTGCAAAGGCAATAAATAAATCCGGAGCTGATTTAACCGCCACTTCGTAAAATTACGTTGCGAAGCCTCCACCATCAAAGATGAAGCCCTTTCAACCTGACAGGTCTTTAAACTGGAAACCGCCTCCCCGAGTCGCAGGCAGGCAGTCGAGCATAGTACTATGACGCGACCATCTATGACGCAAGCTTGCACCGCCGCCCCACCCCCCGCCGCCACCGCCCCCGCGGACGGCCCAGTACTCGAGGAGCCAGCCGCAGCGCGCGGGCACATCGAGGCCCTCGCAGCCGACCTACCCTCGAGCCGTCGCTAAACATGGTAAAGTACGCCGGCAGATTGTTTTTACTTCTATGATCAATGGTCAAAAATCACAGATGACCCAACTATCCTTTCATGGAAAAAATTATATGAGATCCTTTTTACACAGGCCGTGGTACGGTACCAGACGCCTTTAGAGCCATCTTATTCTAAAGCTGAAAAAACACTTTATAAAGAAGTTATCAGTATCAGTTATTTAATTTCTATTGGTGCCGTTTCTAAATGCCAACCCTGCGAGGGCCAATACATATCAAGTATTTTTCTAACCCCAAAACCAAACGGTAGTTATAGATTTATTCGAAACCTAAAAAATGACAATAAATTCATTATAGCTATGTGTACTGGAAAATATGTGTATATAGGATATGTGTAGTGTTAAAACTCATAACAAAAAACTGTTTCATGAGTACATTTGATTTTAAAGACGCATATTTTTTAATTAAAATATGTAATAAATCAAAAAAGTACTTAAAATTCATATGGGACCAAGAACTATATGAATTTAACGTTCTTGATGACCTGTCTTATAGAATCTATTTATAAAGCATGCTTAAATAATCTAAATGATACAAAATACTTGTTGCAAGCTTTAGGTTTCATTATAAATTATGACAAAAGTACCTTAAAGCCAAGTACTAATCATAAGTTCTTAGGCTTCATTATACATTCCGAAAATTTTCAAGTGACGTTGTCTCTCGAAAAAATTTGTAAGGTACGTAAACAGATACAAAAATTCCGCAAGCTAAAAAGATGTAAAGTTTGCGAATTTGCAAAATTGTTGGGTCTGCTTACATCGGTTTGCCCAGCTATCGAATACAGCTGGCTTTACTGAATATCTTTCTAGTGATTTTAATTGGTGGTCTGCAGCTGTCAATAGACCATTCTACTCCTTGTAAATCTTTAGCGATGCCTCAACTAAGGGGGGATGGAGGGCCGCGTGCGATGGAGAGATTGCTAGTGGATTGTGGAGTGTGGAAGAGCAATTGAAACATACTAATGAATTAGAGATCTTGGCAGTTTATTTTGGCTTAAATGTTTTCGCCATAACTGTCACAATTTGTCAGATTATATTACTTATCGATAGTACAACCGCGATTGCATACGTTAATCGTATAGGCGGTGTACAGTTTCCCCACCCGACGCAGGCGTCGAGACTTATGCCAGTGGTGTGAAGCTCGACAGATAAATGTATATGCATCGTATATAAGTTCGGCTGATAATGCTGTTGCGGATGCTGAGTCGAGACTTATACATCCAGATATGGAGTGGGAATTCTCCGACAGAGCCTTAGAAGAATACCATCTAAATTTGGATATCCCAAAATAGGTACCTTCGATAGTCGAATAAAAAAAAAAATGCGAGAAATATATATCATGGCACAAAGATCCAGATGTTTTTTCTATTCGCTTTCACAGTGCCATGGTCGCATTTTTTACTTTTATGGATTTCCACCATTTTCTCTCATTCTAAAAATAAAAATTTGCAAACGACAAAGCTAAAGGTATTCTTGTTATCCCATATTGGCCGACGCAGCCATGGTACCCATATTTAATCAACTTAAAATTTCTGAACTCTACGTTCACCGACAGCTTACCTTGGTTGCCGGAGTATTGTCAGGAGCTCGATGTTTGGAAAAGGGTTCTCACAAGAGTCAACACATGTAATGTTAGCCTCTCTTTAACTCAATAACTCTTGACTTTGATAACTCAATAAAACAGTACGATGTTTGCTTGAAGAAGTGGTTCACATTTTGTAATGAACAAAATTTAGTTTTTTATGAGGCGACAATACCAAATAATATATATCATTAAATTTTTGACTTATCTTTTTCAAGAAGGTGCTCAGTATAATAGCACTTTGAATAGTTGCAGATCTGCACTATCCCTTATTTTTTGAACAAGTTTTTGGAAGAGATAAAAACTTAAAACATTTTTTCAAGGGCATATTTCGGCTACGTGCAACAAAGCCCAAGTACAACGTAATGTGGTACAAATCTCAGGTCTTACTTTTCTTAGCTGGATGATACCTTAACGAAATTCAAGGCTTAGAAAAGCTTACTAAAAAACTAGTCACTTTTTTGGCACTGGTTACTGCTCATCGAGCACAAACAATTACACAAATAAACATTAAAAACATAACAATACATTCAGATAAAATCACTATTATGATTCCTGATTTAGAGAGTAGGATCTTTCCAACTATATCTAAATTTAACTTTTTTATTTTTGAAGAAAATCTTAAAATACGCCAGGAAAAACGTTATTAGCATACTTAAAAATTACTGAAGGTGTACGTCATTCCGAAAATTTGTTTATCAGTTTCCGGAAACCTCACAATACGGTAACTGTACAAACCATCAGTCGATGGATTAAGCGGACATTAGAGGAGAGTGATATTGACGTCTCGATCTTTACGGCGCCCAGCACAAGGCATGCGGCCACCTCAGAAGCTAACAAGGCGTAAATATTGAAACAATTCGTAAAACTGCGGGATGAAGCAGTAGCTCCACCGCATTTTCCAAATTTTATAATAGAGATATTCATAGCAATATTTCAACAAACGCATTTGCCAGAAGTATTATTAATGATTCCTTCAATTAATAAATAATAAGTCAGTATGACTTGTTTATTTTCAATTTTAAATTTTTACCGTATTACAAATGCTTCTCACCAAATGAATAAACATGAATGTAATCTAAAATTGTTTAGTTAATTACACATATTAATTACATATATATGTGTTATGGAATTAAGAACTTAAAGTAAATATTTTGTTTAAATAATAAATGAGACATGGGATTATGAGGGAGTCACCTTTAAAGTAGCTGCTTCTTTTTTCACGACTACAAATCTCTAAATATCTACATGTGTACTTATATCTAATCTCGAGGACGAAGCACGAGTATAATTAAGGGTCGGTATAATGTCAGATGCACAATTTCAAATGAGCATAAAACATTGTGTAACTTGGTCAATCGGTTTAATAAAAATAATATAGATAATAGACTATAGGGCTGATATTCGTGCAGAAGCAAAAACGCAAAAGCTTTAAGTTCGCTCGATAGAAAAAAATTACGAAATTACCTCTATATTTCATATTTTTCGAGTGTTAAAGGACCTTTCTTAAAACAGTTTGCCTTCAAATTTGTATTAAAAATAAGAAAACAAATGACCCCGTATAATTGCATGGGGATTTTGAATAATTCTTTTTCGTTTTCATTTAATTTAACATCTAAGAATTGGCGCTTACGTCGATTTATTCTGAGACAAGGCGGCGACAAGATATCTCGGTCGCACGCGCTTTTTGTTCCATGCTTTGTTTCGTCACTCACCCGTCGGTCAGTTGTGATCGCTCCGTTGAGACGGGAGGGCTACGTTTTTGCGCTCTCGGCGTCCCGGTTTCGTAATTTAAATAAATCTCGTAATTTGAAACATGGGAAATAAATGCAACCAATGTAAAAAATTGAATAAAAATGTTTTACCAGTGAAAATAAAGCAGTGGATGAAAGTAATGCAAAGGTACGCCATTACTTAACAAAATAAGTAGATAGGTCATGTTGAACTAAAGGTTGTCTCAATGGACTAATGACATCGAATTTCGATGACTAATGAATATCGCAATGTTTTTCGCCTGAGGTATTTTTTTTAGCTTACAATTTAATATCACAATAAATATGGTTGATGGATGTGGAAGAGGCGAAAGAGTTGTGTCTGGATCGTAGCAGATGGAAATCTGTAGTCTCTGCCTACCCCTCTGGGAGACTAACAAAACCTTATCTCACCATCACCATCGCCATCGCCATCGCGATCACGATCGCGATCGTGATCGTGGTCGTGATCGTGATCGTGGTCGTATCGTCGTAACGTCGTATCGACGTATCGTCGTATCGACTTATCGTCGTATCGACGTATCGTCGTATCGACGTATTGCCGTATGGTCGTATCGTCGTATCGACGTTTCATCGTATCGACGTATCAACGTATCGACGTATCGTCGTATCAACGTATCGACGTATCGTCGTATCCTCGTATCGATGTATCGTCGTATCGACGTATTGCCGTATCGTCGTATCGACGTATCGTCGTATCGACGTATCGTCGTATCGACGTATCGTCGTATCGACGTATCTTCGTATCGTCGTATCGACGTATCGTCGTATCGACATATCGTCGTATTGACGTATCGTCGTATCGACGTATCGTCGTATCGACGTATCGTCGTATCGACGTATCGTCGTATCGACGTATCGTCGTATCGACGTATCGTCGTATCGACGTATCGTCGTATCAACGTATCGTCGTATCGACGTATCGTCGTATCGACGTATCGTCGTATCGACGTATCGTCGTATCCTCGTATCGACGTATCGTTGTATGGTCGTTTCCTCGTATCGACGTATCGTCGTATCGACGTATCGGCGTATCGACGTATCGTCGTATCGACATATCGACGTATCAACGTATCGACGTATCGACGTATCGTCGTATCGACGTATCGTCGTATCCTCGTATCGACATATCGTTGTATCGTCGTATGGTCGTTTCCTCGTATCGACGTATCGGCGTATCGACGTATCCTCGTATCGACGTATCGTCGTATCGACGTATTGCCGTATCGTCGTATCCTCGTATCGACGTATCGTCGTATCGGCGTTTCGACGTATCGACATATCGACGTATCGTCGTATCGACGTATTGCCGTATGGTCGTATCGTCGTATCGACGTATCATCGTATCGACGTATCAACGTATCAACGTATCGTCGTATCATCGTATCGACGTATCAACGTATCGACGTATCGACGTATCGCCGTATCAACGTATCGACGTATCGTCGTATCCTCGTATCGACGTATCGTCGTATCGACGTATCGGCGTATCGACGTATCCTCGTATCGGCGTATCGACGTATCGGCGTATCGGCGTATCGACGTATCGTTGTATCGACGTATCGTTGTATCATCATCGTCATCATTATCTTTGCAAGTATGACTTTCGAAAAATAAAATTTTGAAATATAAAAATTAGATGCAAACACAATTACGCAAAAAAATGCCATTGCGAACAAACCGTTTTGTCAACTGGGTTGAATTTTATACATCGTAGATGCATTATACTTATTATTGAAAACTAGCACGTGCACGGGTTAATGACCGCGGATCCACACCGCTCGTGGGAGCTAAGAAATAGCGCTCGCGGCCGGTGACGGCCGGTCATGCAAACAGTTGAGGTGCGGGGATGCGGGGGCAAAATCACTAATTTGTCCAGGTTTATACGCAGCCTTAATGATTAAACGAACTTACCTGTACGTGAAGTTCAATCATAATTATACGAAGTGCTTCGTCCGAAGAGATTAGATCCCTCCCCCCCTAATCCCAAAAGACGTCGTGAAAATAACATGATATGGTAGCTCTAAACTAAATGATGATCGGCGGTCGGGACAGTAACTACCTACAGACGAAAAAAAAAAAAAAATGTATGTAGATTGTTTTTTACTTTCAACTATAGTGCAGGAATGGCCACACGATGTGTGATACTACATGTGTACTTATATCTAATCTCTTCGGACGAAGCACTTCGTATAATTATGATTGAACTTCACGTACAGGTAAGTTCGTTTAATCATTAATTCTCTGATTGAAGTGAGGACGGTTCCGTAAACATGTGTGCGCTTAGTAGGTGTTGTCGCTTAGTACAAACTGAGATAGATTGCGCATGTGTGAGTTTCAAGACGTGTATGAACACGAAACTGTTTCACATTTGGCCTGCTTCACCCGCTACATGGAGTACACTACGTCTTGACTTTTTATTTGGTCTGATTCATTATCATCATTAAGGGGTCTTGTTCGTCCGCTGTCGCTTTCTATCTTGTTATGCACTTAAAATTATTTAAACAGTATTTTGTAGAAATGATTAGCTTAAGGTGGTAGAGCTGATGCCGGGCTCGACTGTGGAGGTACCACCATCTTACTTGGTGACCCGCTCGAAGTAACTCGGGGGAGAGTAAGAGGACAGCTCACAGGCAAAAAACCAGGAGGCCCACCATTCCTGGGACCGATGGATGGCGGTATATCCATCCCTAATAGCCGGGCCTTATATGGAACAGACTGGTGACGGGCAGCGGCGTCACTGGTGCGAGGGTTCCGGCACCGCGCTCACCAACCCGCCTGCCCAGCGTGTGTGCGTATGGGCAATTCTTCCAGGATGACCGCCAGGAGTGGCAAAGTCCTGGAAAGGCTTATGTCCAGCAGTGGATGAACTAGGCTGATAGATGGATGTATGGTTAGCTTAATATCTAAATCTTGATGATTATTGAATTTCTGTAACATTCACTACAGGCTTAATAATTTTGCATAATATATTTGTCGTCTACCGGAGCATTTTGTCACAGATTTGCAATCGACTTTGGACATATGTAGCAGTTTAGCATAAACTTAAGTCGGTTAACGTCAAAACAATTCAATAAAACAACTAAGTGTCCAGATACAATTTATCCAAACAAGGGCAACAGCCTTGGGAGCCCACGCTGGTTTTGTATTGGCAGTTTTAATATGGGTAATTGGTGATCTTATTTAGAAGTGTAGGTATACTGACCCCTCCCACGCGTTGTGGTCACAAGACAAATGAACTTTGTTTTATACCCGTATCGAGGACTGGCCTCTGAAATAAAAATAAGCAAACATATTTTTTGTGTCCGTTTTCTGTGAGGCGGCTATTAGCGCAGTCGATAGAACTCCTGTCGGTGAAACGTAGGTGTATAAGTGTTTGAGTCAACACTCAGTAACACCTCTGATACCCTTTTTATTACTGGCGATTATACAGGTTGTTAAGGCGATATGTTTTAGCGTCCCTGTTACTCCATATGCGAAAAATCCTCAGTGCGAGAGGGACGGATTTGTGGAAAAGTAGCAAAAAGTCGGTTTTTTATTAATATAAAGTGTACCAAAAATGCTATAAAAATTTCGTTTAATCAGGTCCTAGATACTGTTAAAACCAATCTTATAAAATATATTTGCAGTCTATATGACATTCTTAATTGTCAAACCAGGAGAATTGGTGTCGAAAAGGACCTCATTTCAATAAATATTTCTATCGAGCCGAATTTCTCCAATCGCGTTTCTGTTTTAACAGACCCTTAGAAAAAGAATCCAAATATAATATACTATTTTATCAAAATAATACATTATTTACTGAAGTAGATATGCAAGTCCTTAAAGTGTCGATTTTTTTTCCGTAGCGCCTTAATTTGAGCACCAATTTTTTACAACTACATAATATAACGAAATTATCAGTATCAAACTATCAATATACATATTTATCGACACCTTATAGATCATGAGATATTTGTTAGTGACATATTTTATCTATGGCTTATAATTATAGCATACAAATCACGCACTACAGATAATTCTGAACCACGGGCTTCCATCTAACACATTAGGTACATATATGTAGTAGATCACCTTTTACTTCACATCAGTTACTAGGTAAATAACAAATTTTTTCAAGACGATAAACAATTTTTACTTTAAAAAAAAAAGCAGCGGTTTATGTTTGTGTTAGACCGTAAATTATATTAGTGAATACTTCTTACGCCGCCTCTTTACTAAATCACATGAGGTCGCCTCGAGGTAATTTTTAACCGACTTCAAAAAAGGAGGAGGTTCTCAATTCGACTGCATTTTTTTGGCGTTTTTACTCCATAACTCCGTCATTTCTGAACCGATTTGAATAATTCTTTTTTTGTTTGGAAGAGTGTACTTCCAGGTAGGTCTTATTTTGAGTTTAGTCATGGTCTGATGAAGGTCTTCAGAGATAGGCAGTGGAACTCCTCAGAAAATGATAGCATACCTCTCGAAATTGAGGTAATCACTTTGTACCTGGGTGCTGATTACAAGGTATTACTTGAAAATCGACATTATTCCACCTGACCTTCAATCCTGGCTTCATCACTACATTCACCATAGAACTCCTCAACGGATCAGAGCACATAACTCAAGATTGCGGCAATCACTGCGTTAGGGTGCTGATTCAAGGGTATTACTTGGAGATTATCAGAGTACCCACCTGATCACCTGACCTTCGATCCTGACTTCATCACCATAGAACTCCTAAATGGATGACAGCACATAACTTTGGATTGCGGCAAACAGTTTGTGTTAGGGTGCTCATTGCAGGGCATTGCTTGAAAATTGCCAGTGTACCCTTCTGACCTTCGATCTTGGCTTCATCACCGTAGAACTCTTCAACGAATGACAGCACATAATTCGAGATTGCGGTAATATGCTTTAGTCAAAGGCGGTAATCATGTTGTGTTAGGGTGCTGATAGCAGGAAGCTACTCAAACATTGCTACTTATACTCACTTGAACTTCATTTCATATTAACACCAAGTTTGCAAGAACTACCCATACTTCACAATTTAACCCAGCAACACAAAAAAATGTGAAATAAAATAAACTTTTTACAAAAAAATAGTAACCGACTTCAATAGTAACAGCAGGCATTCACTAAAAAGTTAATAATAATTCTATAAAGACCGATGGTACCGAAGCAACACTTTTGCCGACTTCTTTCTTCTTGAAACAATCTGTTATCTAGAAGTCGGCGTATTTCCTACGATATAGCAACATAAAAATCAATAGAAGAGCGCTGACTTCTAGATAACATAATGTTTCAGGAAGAAAGAATTCGGCAAAAGTGTTGCTTCGGTACCATCGGTCTTTATAGAATTCTTATTAACTTTTTAGTGAATTCCTGCCGTTACTATTGAAGTCGGTTACTAATTTTTTGTTACAAGTTTATTTTATTATTATTCCTATCAAATAAGCATTCACTTAAATCAGTTATCATGAATAACAATTAATTATCGATTAAAAACGAATAAATCTAAAATCAAAAAACTAAATTATGTATCCTTCTTTAAAAAACCGGCCAAGTGCGAGTCAGACTCGCGTACCTAGTGTTCCGTATCGTATATGATGAGTTTAATTTAGTAATTTTTTTCGTGAATTTCTCAACCGCTTAATTTTTCTTGTAACCTTTATTTATTTTACATCTTTTTTTATATTTCTCATTTGTAATCAACTTTTTTAATTTTTATGGTTTTGTCTCTTTATCTATATTTATCTCTATAGTCATTATAAGCCAGCTATATGATCCATAATCGACATTTTTTTCATATTTTCCGGTCAACCAGTTTCAGAGATAAGGGGGGGGACATACATATTTTTGTGGTTTTTTTAAGATTCCTTGAAACCAGTGCTCGTAAATAAAGTAAAAGTATATATTTTTGCAATTAGCTTTTTAATATCTACAATATGGTACCGATGTTGTATTTTTAGGATAATATTTTTTATTTTTCTCAGTTTTGTTTTGGAAATATTTTGAATAATTTCAAATTAACGGTGGTAAAGTTATGTATGACCGACAGACGGACAACGGAGTCTCAACATAAAAGTTCCTTTTGTACGTTTTAGGTATTTGAATCTGACAGCAGGATCCTCTTAATGGAGAAATCCTTAAAAAAATAAAACACAATTAGTGATGACTTTTTAACGACTTAGCTACATGTTTAGCTATGTATTCTAAGAAAGATCAAACGTTTCGCGATGTAATATACAAGTAGCGCCATCTGGTTTTTAGTAGCAAACGAACGACTCCGTGATATGTGGGCAAAGTAATGCTATTTTTGTGCAAAATTTCAAGTCTTTATCTTTAACGGTGATAAAATTACGAGGCTGTGACATACGGACGGACGGACGTACAACGGAGTTTCACCAGAAAGGTTCCTTTTGTACCTTTTAGGTAGGTACTATTAATGGATTAAATTCTCTAAAGGGCCTCTACGTGTTGGCTTCGGCCCCACGCACGCCTCCCAAAGGTCCGGGACTTCATAGTCCCGAGATATGATAAATATATATATAATAATATTAATAATATAAGCCTTTATTCAGAAAATACTTATATACTAATAACATTTACTTACTTATTTTATTTATCTTAATCTTAATCTGATTGCCCTTTGGCAAAGGCCTCCCCTAGAGTTTTCCAAAGCTGTTTGTCCATGGCTTCCTACTTCATGTTGTTCCTGCAGCTGCTTTTAGTTCGTCCTCCCACATTTTCCCTTGTCTTAATGGCCTTCTTTTTCCATCCCGAGGGTACAACACAGTGACGTCTTTGGCCCATTTATTTTCCTACTACGTATTGTGTGTCCTGTCTATTTCCATTTCAATCTCTTCACTGTGTATGTCACATCTGCCACACCAGTTCTCGCCCTTATATCAGTCAGTTTAATTTTGTCCTTTAGTTTGACACTTAGCATGCTCCTACGGAACCCTAAAAATATCTTTCTGGGAGTGACAGCACAAGTTTGAACGAAGTGCAAACAAAGAAGTATCCACTTCAAAAACTACTTTGGTTGAAACAAACAAACAACTAGATGATCCTTGAGTGTGACCATAGTGGTATGACTATGTATCTTGGTATGCGACTTATCCTTGTGATGTACAATGTAATATCTTTGTTATGATCCATTACTACCTGCTCACTGACCAGCCAGTTCAGCCGAACGATATTGAACTTTACAACAATGTAATACGAGATAGCCTAGTGGTTTAATTTGTAGGATGGCTCTGTACAATACTTGTTGAGGCGTCAAAGTTTTGTCGCTAAATAAATTTACAATTGCGTTTTTTGCGCGCTCGGTGGATGTTTTATTATATTATTATTATAATTTTTTAATATTTTTTTTTGAGTTTACTATGAGGTCTGGTCCTCTAAAAAGGCCGTTTTGCATGAATCACATTATGATTCTGTTCTAATGCCGTCTTTTTTGCACGCGTGAAAAATCCTTTCAAATAATTTTATGATTCACCCAAGTCGGCCTTTTTAGATCCTCTGTTGTATTTAAACCACAAACAGAATTAGAGTTGGAATTGAATTACATATTAGTACATCTTCTGAATAAGTTAATATGATAAACAAATGACAAGTATTATGCGGTTTCATTTAAGAGCGGTTTCGCAGCCGGATTGTGAATAACCCGCCTTTTTCTTATTAATCAAACACAACCCTTAAATTCAAAGTTCACTCAAAAGTTATTCAACAAAACCTTATTATTAAAAAATATTATATTTTTATTATATTTTTATTATATTATATTATATTTTTTGTAGCAATGTATTGTGTATGGTGCCATCGCAAGGTTTCCATTGGTTCTGTAAATAAGAATTGCAAATTTTTTTAATTAAAAATTTTTGAAATTTTAGTTTACAGAAACCAATGGAAACTTTGCTATGGCAACATACATAATACATACATAGGTACAAAGGTTTTGTTGAATAACTGTTATGTTTCAATTAATTAGAAAAAGGCGGGTTTTTCACAATCTGGCTGTGAAACCGGAGAATGATAATATATGTAGTAAGCAAACAAAAGGTTTCCACGAAGTCGGTCTCGACTCGTGCGTTCATCCATTGTCAGTCCTACGCGCCGTGTCCCATTGACTCACTATTTCAACGTTTTTCTCAAACAAGACTGTAATACGATCATAATTTAAAAAAAATATTTGAGATAAATCGAACTTCTAGTAGTGGTGAAAAAAAAAAGCCATCAGCGGTCGGCAATATTACTATGAAAGTACATATATATTGTGTTATCACGCCGGCAATTTCACTATGAAACTTCATAACTGTCGTGTTATTTGAATATACTAGAATGAGGTTTTGTGACGTTTACTTACCAGCAATTCGAATGTTCAAAGAGGTTTTATTAAAACGCAAAGAGGTTACTGGATGAATACAAATGTGGTATTGCAAAAAAATAAAAACATATCGCGCGAAACGTGGAAATTTATTTGGTAAAAAAAAAATGACGTCAAGCGAAGAAGAGTCTGATGAAAATATTTCACGCCACCTGAAATTCAATTGTTGCCGCCAAAATAAAAAAACAATTAAATAACAATTTTCTTTAATGGAAAAATTAAAGAAAATCAAAATCCATATCCGAAAACGTGTTTCTAGCATATTTCGGCAAATTTTCCATGAAAGTTAAACCAACAAGGCTTTGGGTCATTTATTCTATGCTGAAATACCCGGTTTTAATAAAACACTATGTAAACTTGAAACATCATACAAATCCGACGTCAATGCTCAAAAGACAGTCAGGTGGATACAAAAATGTAAAAAATCAAAAGTTTTGACTAGGTCAAATGTATTTTTTTTAATGAAGCATAGACAGTGAATACCTGGATGTCAAGGTGAGTGTAACTGTAAAGCTCAGAATAAGCTCTAAAGTATCTATTAGAAACCTTTCCTACTAAAAGTGCCTAGCATATTAACTTAGTGAATTGGGAAAAGTAGAAACGTATTTTATTTTCGTTGCAGGTTGCTCTTATTTTTGAAATTCATGGGGCATGTCGATGTAACAAGATCACAAATATCTCCGTAAAAGACGTAAAAAATCACGAAGGTGTGATAATTATTATCCATACAAAGTAAACCTTAACTTTCCAAAACTATACTTTCAACAATTGTACTTTCAAATAAAATATTTTAATTGACTAATTTTTTGCATATCCACACATTGTTTGAGAAAAGTACTATAAAAGCCTTGCCGGCAACTGGGCATTGATGGACTCACGAATGTATGCCTCGGCTCCACCTCGGCCCACATTATGCCAACAATGCCAACTTGCCGGCCGCGGCAGTAATCTACTATTATGTTTAATAATAACCATACTCACTTCCTTTTAAAGACATTTACAAAATCTTAAAGCAACCTTTATGCAAATTTATGACCGATTTGGTTTGAGCTTTAATTGTTACTGATGCAATTTGTGTTTCAATCCAGATGCGTTTTATTTTAATTTACATTTAACTTGGTAAAATATTGCCCAAAATCAATTATATATAGCGCGGAGTAATCGACGTCTTTTATTTCCATTCAGAGAATGGATGGTTAGCCGAGCTTGATTTAAGAGGATGGCATACCCTAACAACTTTTTTTATTACCCGTCCAGCACAATAAGTCTAATGGCAAAGGCCTTATTTGGTTTTCATAAAGGCGATTATATGTTGGCTCTTTGGCCTCTTGTTCTTGGACGCGTAATACTAGTCATCACGCAGCGAAACAACAAATTCGTGTGTTTTTAGCTAAATACTGAAATATTTTGTTGGGGAAAAATTATTGAATTAATTTGGATTTAGGTAACATCCCTTCATATTTCTATTGCCTATTTAAAAAAAAAAATCAAGTTGGTCTCTTAACCGCGTTTTTGAAACGAACGTTTGAAAACCAAAAAAAATAGGGTGAAAAACTTTTTTTTTTTGACAAAAGTATAAATCTTAAAACATTGTGGAATCCCTAGATAAAAGATCGATAAATTAAATTTATTTTCTTCAATATGAGGAGAGACCTAGTTTCTTCCAATGAACCCTTGAAAACCTGGTGTTGTTGATGTTCTAGCATCAGGTGTCCCGTTAAGCGCGGGTACAAAAAGTAGAAACCTGAAAAAGCTCTCAAATTCTCGTCGCTGGCGCAACCATTAAAATAAAATCTCATACAAAATCAAATTAATTTATTTATCTGCCAGATATAGCGTAACCTAAAAATGTATAATATTACTTAAAAAAGACAATTTGATAATACAACATAATAAATATAACTTTCCTTACATATATACATATAAAGGCTGTTCGAGTTGTATGCACATAAATATGACAGTTATTCACACAAGAAGTATAGCATAGGTTTGTATAATACATTACAGGTATAACAATAAAAAGCTATACCAAGGACTATTATTCATCTCAAGATATGACAAACTTTGACATCTATTACAGATTTATTTTCTTCATACTGACGTATCTTATGATTATGTATGTTGTGTTATTTTTGTCAGTGTCACAAAGCAAGGAATAGCTCAGTGCGAGAGGGGCGGATTTAGGGAAAAATAGAAAAACATTAAAAATGTATGTTTTCTATTTTTACAAAAAAAAACTAAAATAGCTGGCAAAATTTCCAAAATAAAAATCTAGATATACAACGTGTAACAGAAAGGTGTAACCATATTTGAAGAGTTTGTTCAGTCAATGATATAGAACAACTTTTACTATGGAGCCAATCAATTTTTTTTTCGAGATGCAGGGTTTGTTGGGGTGTCAGTGCCCGCTGTTCCTAGATCTTCTGGTCGGGAGTTCTGACAAAAAATTTGTCTCCATCGTCTCTCTTCAGTTGCTTCAGATGTGCTTTCAAAAACGGGAAAAGGATTTTCCGGAAAGAAAAGCTAGCTTCGAAATCAAAGGTCGCCGCACCTGGCAAGGAGGATGACCGCTGGCGCAAGGAGGAGATCGCCTTGTTCCGTCGCTGGAGGCGCTCCAGCTCTCCGGCCGAACCCGCTCAGCCGCAAGCTCCTCAGACTCCATCGGATCTCCTCAAGTTCCTAGCTATTAATGCATTAGAGTTATCAGCCCCCGCTTCAGACGCGCTTCTCAAGTCCCGCTCGTCGGAGCGGTTCCAGTTATCCGGCCACCCGGGCTCGCTGGCGCCAGCCGGCCCCGGTACCGTGTGGAAGCCACGCGCGCCCAGCGACCACCCAGCTCACAACCCTGAGCGGGACGCGTACGAGGCGCTGGCCGCCTGCCCGCACATGCGCGCCGCCATCCCGCGGTATTACCGCGAACTCGAGTACGCCGGTGAGCGGTTCATCGAGCTGCAAGACCTGCTGCACGGCTTCCGCGACCCTCACGTCATGGACATCAAGATGGGCACGCATGGGCATGGGCACCTTCCTCGAAGACGAGGTCAGCAATGCGCGCGCCCGCCCCGATCTCTACGAGAAGATGGTGCGCGTCGACCCTAACGCGCCTAGTGAGGCGGAACACGCCGTGCGCGCCGTCACCAAGCTGCGCTAAATGCAGTTCCGCGAGCAGCGCTCCTCATCCGCGGAGCAAGGATTCCGCAACGAGGCAGTGAAGCTTCCGGGCCAGCCACCCCTCACCGACCTGCAGAACGTATGCGACTCCTCGCACCTGTCAGCGACCGTGGCTCGCTTCCTCGGCAAGAGCGAGCGCGCACGGCAGGGCATCCTCCCGCGCCTCCGCGAGATCAGAGACCTGTTCGAACGCTCCGACTACTTTAAGACTCATGAGATCGTCGGCAGCAGCATCTTCATCATCTACGACGAGGAGCGTCGGCGCGTGGCTCATAGACTTCGCGAAGACGCGATGCGTGCCCGAGGGAGCTGCAGTGAACCACCGCGCCGTCTGGGAGCAGGGCAACCATGAGGAGGGCTTCCTGTACGGACTAGACAGACTGATCCAGACAATAGAAACGGCGCACCTGGGCGAAACGGCCCCGGAGCCGGACGTGTCCCGCTAAGCGCTCCGCCTGGGCACTTTGGACTAACCCTCAGCCGCGGCTGCGCCCGCGCGCGTTTCCCGTCTCGCTCACTCGTCGTGACGTCTCGCTCTACTACACGAGCTCGAACTGCCGGTGTACGGAGGCAAAATATGCGCATTTGAAGAGAATTGCGCTAAATCGCAAATAATTTGATCTGGTCTTTAATTTGTATTTAGATATTGTATGGATTGAATTATTAAATGAATGAATGAATATAAATCAAACGCGCGCACTTATAAATTAGTCTAAAACCGCACGGCGGCCGGTACCCGTCATGCACCGGCTTGAAGATTGTCTCCAACAAGCTCCCAGGGTTGAAGTGTTAAGTTCAAGAAGTTGGGAGGGGGCAGATGTTGTTGAATGCCCTTTGTATGACACCCTTTTTTGTAGATATGTCTACTATTCTAGTGATGCCGTCAGATCCCGGATGAATACCAACAATTCTTCCGAGAGGCCAAAGAAGTGGGGGCTGGTTCCGATCTCGAATTAGACATAACATCCATTCCTTCAGCTGGTCTCCTGTAGAGCGATGCCATTTCGCCTTTCTCTGAAGTAGAGAGATATACTCATTATAAAATCGGTTCCAGAAGTGTTGTTGGAGTTTTTCTACCCTCTCGAACCTTTGCAGGCGACTGATGTTCACGTCAGTGATCTGTAGATGAGGAACAAACATTAATGATCGTCCTATAAGAAAGTGAGATGGGGTAAGGGCTGTGAAGTCGGATGGATCTGAAGATAACGGAGTGAGAGGTCTGGAATTTAGTATAGCTTCTATTTGCGCTAAACAAGTAGACAGTTCTTCGTACGTCAAATGGGCTAATGAAAGTATGCGCCTCAAATGATGCTTGACAGATCTAACAGCTCGTTCCCATAATCCACCTATATGAGGTGTAAATGATGTCACAAGGTTAAATTTAATCCCTTCCTTGACCAAAGAAGAGGCTATTTCGGAAGAAGAGTCTTCCATAAGTCTTTGGAGCTCGTTAGAAGCTCCAACAAAAGACGTTCCTCTATCGCAGAAAATATTTTGTGGCTTCCCGCGACGAGATATGAAGCGGTAGAGAGCAGCAAGAAAAGCTTCCTTGGTGAGGTCTGTGACGAGTTCTATGTGAACCGCTTTAACTGCAAGGCAAACAAAAATAGCAATATAGGATTTGGTTAATTTAGCACCACGACCTTTTCTATCGGCTATCAAGACTGGCCCGGCGTAGTCGACTGAAGAGTCAAGGAACGGGAACTCTAAGTGTACTCGAGGATTCGGTAAATTACCCATCATCGGTTGAATTAATACAGCATCGGACACACGATTTGACAGTATTTTTAGATAAGTTTCTACCACCTAATGGCCAGTAAGTTTGTCTGATATTAGCTAAAAGCAATTGAGGGCCTGCGTGAAAGAGCCTTTTATGATGCAATATGAAAATAAGTTTAGTGACGTGATGTTTTGCACAAAGCATTATTGGGTGCTTTACATCATAGCTATAGTATGAATGATTGAGTCGCCCCCCTACACGGATTACTTTATTTTCATCCATAAATGGGGAGAATGCAAGAAGTCTATTTTTGCTGGGTAATGGTTTACCAGATTCGAGTAGAGAGTACTCTAAGGGGAACATTTCTTTTTGTGCTAAACGTATGACGACTATCTGTGCAGATTGTAACTCTGAAACAGAAATAGGACCTTTAATGGTTTGTCTACGACAGATACCAATAAAGCGCAATATTATTGCAAAGGTTCTGACAAGAAATGAAAAAACTGATATTTTATGTATGAGCTCTAGTAAGTTGTTTTGACAACTGGTAGTAGCAAGAACAATTTCTGGGAGAGATTTATCATTCAGAGAGTTATCATTTGGCATTTTGGCCAGAATTCGGTTGGTTGCTGTAGGAACGAAGGACCGGACCACCAAAGCGAGGACTTGCCGATTTGATCGGCACTCACCCCACGAGAAACTAGGTCTGCCGGGTTTTCTTTCGACGGCACGTAATTCCACTTGTGACCACTGGTACTCTCCTGTATCTCGTTTACTCTATTACGTACAAATTGTTTAAGTTGGTTTTGTGAATAAGACAACCACCCTAAAACGATAGTAGAGTCGCACCAAAAATAGCAATGGTCAAATTTGTCTCAATTTGTCAAAATGTTCCATAGTAAAAGTTGTTCTATATCATTGACTGAATAAGCTCTTCAAATATGGTTACACCATTCTGTTACACGTTGTATATTGTTAAAATCCATCTAATTTAAAGATGTTCGAGTTCTGTACATGATTCCTATTCGTCAAACGAGGAGAAAAGGTGGTTTAAAGACCTCAGTTCAATAATTAATTCTATCGAGGAAAATTTATCCAAATATGTTTTCCAAAATTAAAAACCCTAGATTATACTAGTGAAAATGCATAAACCAGAAATTAATTATATGTATTTCATAGAATATACAGAAAAAATCAGCTCTATATTGATATGTAAATGTTTTAGCGTCCCTTTTACTCTATTTGCAAAAATACCCTCAGTGCGAGAGGGACGGATTCGAGGAAAAGTAGCAAAATGACGGTTTTTTATTAATATAAAATGTACTCAAGTTGCTATCAACATTTCATTTAACCATGTCCTAGATACTGTTAAAACTCATCTAATAAAGTATAATCGTAGTCCATATGTCATTCCAAATAGTCAAACCAGGAGAATTGGTGTCGAAAAAGACCTTATTTCAGTAAATACTTGTACAGAGCCGAATTTCTCCAATCGCGTTTCTGTTTAACAGATCCCTAGAAAAATTCCAAAAATAATATACCATTTTATCATAATAATACCTTTTTTTTTACTGAATGTCGATTTTTTTTTCGCAGCGCTATAACCGAACAGCTGGACTTAAACATATGAAATTTCCACCAAAAAAGGATTTTAGTATTGTCCTACGGGATTTAGATGTACGGGATACTTTAGTATTGTCCTACGCGATTTAGATGTACGGGATCCTTTAGTAATGTCCTACAGGATTGAGATGTACGGAATCTTTTAGTAATATCCTACGGGATTTAGATGTACGGGATCCTTTAGTATTGTCCTACGGGATTTAGATGTACGGGATCCTTTAGTAATGTCCTACAGGATTTAGATGTACGGAATCTTTTAGTAATATCCTACGGGATTTAGAGGTATGGGATCCTTTAGTAATGTACTACGGGATTTAGTTGTACGGGATCTTTTAGTAATGTCCTATGGGATTTAGTTGTACGGGATCCTTTAGTAATGTCCTACAGGATTTAAATGTACGGAATCTTTTAGTAATATCCTACGGGATTTAGATGTATGGGATCCTTTAGTAATGTACTACGGGATTTAGTTGTACGGGATCTTTTAGTAATGTCCTATGGGATTTAGTTGTACGGGATCCTTTAGTAATGTCCTACAGGATTTAGATGTACGGAATCTTTTAGTAATATCCTACGGGATTTAGATGTATGGGATCCTTTAGTAATGTACTACGGGATTTAGTTGTACGGGATATTTTAGTAATGTCCTATGGGATTTAGTTGTACGGGATCCTTTAGTAATGTCCTACAGGATTTAAATGTACGGAATCTTTTAGTAATATCCTACGGGATTTAGATGTATGGGATCCTTTAGTAATGTACTACGGGATTTAGATGTACGGGATCCTTTAGTAGTGTCCTACGGGATCCATGCGAGTAACGCTACGAGATGTCCGCTAGCTTTACAGCTTTTTTACAGCTTTTTTACAGCTTTTAAATTAATTTTCAAATAATTTTAAAAATATTGGAATTTAAATAGCGATTTTGATTTATTCAAACATGCCAATAGTAGTATTAAAATAAATTACAAATTATGTAAAAAAACTAAAATTATTCAATAAAAATAATAAATTGAAGAAATAACATTCAGGTGGCAGTCTTCATTTTTGTAAACCACGTCTGTTTTTGTGATTAGTTCAGCATTTTATTCCGTATTTGACGAGAAAAAAAAAACTTTTTTTATTCATATTTCTGTAATAAGGCGTAAAGCGTACTATAGCTATAAAATTATATAAATATGTAAAAACGCTGGAGATGGTACTTTAGATTAAGGGACCAAGGTATGTGTATGCAGAGTTTAAATTTCCCAAATCGACAAGATGCGACGTATTCGACATTCAAAAACGTCGAATTTCACATTTTCACAAGGATAGTCGCTTTCTAGGACATGCATCAGGTTTTATTTTCAGGATTTTTTCTTCACCATTCTACAGGTGGTAAGACAAACAATAGGACAATCATCAAAGACGGTGAGTTACACAAAAGTGTCGACGGGCTTTCCTGAAGAAAACCACATAAAAAAAAAAACTTCTTACGTAAGCTTATTCGTAACAAAAGTTTAGCTCTGTGATAGAATACAAAGAAATGGAAAAGCAAGTCCATAAGAATAATATCCAAGACAAGAAAGTTTCAATATAAAACGCAGCTAACGATCGCGAAATAGCCACTGTGAAAATTACATACAAACATACATACTCGTATTGTATTTATGTTTATTTAATGTTGTGATCTTATCTTTAGGAACTAAAATAAATATAATAAAAATAAAAATAAACTTGTATTTGCGGATTATTGGGTAATTTATCAAGTAAAGTCAAGACCAGACCAGATCAGACCAGACTGGAGTGCTTATAATAATAAATAATAATAAATGTTTATTTCAGATAATTGCTATTGTTAGTAACTATTATACAATGTGTAACAGAAAGGTGTAACCATATTAGAAGAGCTTATTCAGTCAATGATATAGAACAACTTTTACTATGAAGCCAACTCTGAAATCTCAAAAAATAAATCTGCCCTTCCATATATTTCGGCCGAGCGGCATTTCATTTTTCTATGACAATAATATCACGTTGTATATACAATTTTCTTATAATTACTTATTTCGCATTGGGTAGGATTGACAACTGCACCCAATGTATAATGAATGGGTTGTCAATTCTATCCACGATCGTGCTCAGGATGCTGTTGGTAGAGGCTCGCACTCGGCGCAGGCGCAGCAGCGAGGTAGCGCGCAGCCTCATGATGCCGAAATAGTCTAGGGTGCGCGCCACAGCGAACATACCCGACGCGCTGCACCACCGCCTCAGTCCCATCAGCATCTTAAACGCGTTATTATACTGGATGCGCAAAACTCACTTATGCCTGTATAGAAAGCCATACGCTAAAATAAATGCCCTTTATCTACTCCCATACTGAAATATGGTAATTGCAACATCAAAAGCGGTTTTATAGGTACCTACATTGTTTGACCGATGTTATAATATTACATTAGAACACCGTAATTCTGCGCTGTGATTGGCCAAATTTATTGTAACACCGCTAGAGAACCAATAATAAGCAATAGCGGCCTGTCTTAATTTCTTAAGCCACGCCCTCTTACTTTTCTCGCTTCTGATTGGTCTCAGCTATCTACATACTAATTCATCATGACGAGAATCACGACTGTATCACGACGAGTGTTCTTTTTCTCATTTTTTGTGAATTTTTTTCTTATGGTCGTAGGTAAAGTATTGTGTGCAATTGGACATAGGGACACGAGTGCAAATCTATTACGAAACTCACTTCGTTTGTTACGTAAACAAGCACTCGTGTCCCAATGTCCCACATAGTGTCACAGTTGCACAAAATACTTTTATGTTTCTCTATCTCTATTACTCATGAAACTTTTGTCTACTCCCGTCATCGATACCTCTTTACGCATGAAAGGTAAATAATTTGAAGGTCAAATTTTATTGAGTGGTCTTGTTATACGAAATAAGTGCTTCAGTATGTTATAAGCTTCTTGAGTAAAGTTGTTTTTGATATTATTATGTCAACAAAGTAAGCCGCAACCACTATCAGTTCATTCAAGTCCAGGCTGAAGTGCTGGCTTCTCGAATTGACCTTATATAATGTGAATGAGTTCTTACAACATTAATGAGATTTTTTAATAACTCTTATTAAGTATTTGACATTTGTATCTATGATTATTCTTTGACATTTATTATTCTGTATTTGACATATGATTATAATCATTTTATTTTTATTTTTTTATTACTAATATAGTAAATTTTTGAAGAATTAATGTATAATTGGTATTGTGCTATTTTTTTTAAAACTACTTCTGTAGCTGTATGCAATGAATGCTAAATATTTTACAATTTCTTGACGTGTAGTCTAAATAATTATGAATAAAAATGTCTTATGTCTTATGTCTTATGTCAAATCTCTATGGAACTGCCTAATTTTCCGGGAATATAAGTCCGTGCAGAGAAAAATAAATCACTTGCCGGCAGCGTCGATAATTCCGAATTTAAATGGTTTAGTTACCGTTTTTAGATGAATAAAAAAAAAACATATGCGGAAATTAGACTTGATTTTTGTTTCTTTTATAAAAAACCTACTCGAAGATTATATTGGTGCTAGCAAGGACTGTCACACGAGTCATATCAGGCTTATTTTGGATTCTTTTTCTAAATTTTAGGAACGGAACTCCAAACCTACGACCTATCTAAACATGTTGTAAGTATTAGTAAAATTGAATAGGTTTCACTGCCGTTAACTGTGCCTGCGGTTTGGATGTTATTTTATTATTACCTTTTATAGCCGTTTAAAGTTTCTCCCAACGCCAACGACCTTGAACTGAGTAACTTTATAACCATTTTATACGGTAACTATTGCATTTTTTAATAGAAGAAAAATACATAGTAATCTACATGATACAAATAGTGAATTGGTTTTTCTTGAATTTTATTTTACAGAAGTGAAGCAAGAAAATTCTAAGTTTACCCTTATTTCTCGATTTTTTGTCCACTTGTAACAATATATATATAGGTATAGTTTTATCGAAACAGAATAAAAATTTATAAACTTCTAGACAAAATAATATGAAATGATATGTTTTTCTCAGTTTTTGGAAATTTATTTTATTTTAGCTAAAATAAATTGAAAACACACTATTTTCGCACTTGTCCACCGCAGCGACTGACGTATCAGCCATGTTGCAGTGCGAGCAGATAAGAAGTTTATTTTAAGGCGATTACGATCGCCAAATTAGCAGCTCAATGTTTGTCTGTACGAATATCGACGGAAATGACATTGAAATAACGTTCATATCAGCGCACAATGCGTGGTGGCTGTTACGTCGCTCGCTGCGTCCTTGATAGGGCGAAATAGGAGAAAATAATACTTTTCACATAGACGTGATTGTTCGATTGAATAATCATATGTTATGTTTATAGCTATCAAGTTTATCTATTTATCAAAGCATAAATGAATTAAATAAAAAAACCGCTTAGGAGCAGTAGGGAATTCAAGCCAAAAAACACCATTCAGTTAAAACAATTTTTCATGTAGAAGTTTTGGTGGTACGAAAAAGAAAAATGTTGCATATGTTGTCCTAGAGTTGATAATCCATAATACATTTTTTCAATATTTTTGGTTTGGCCATAAAAAGAGGAGTAGGCTTTAGAAAGTACCCATTTGGCGCCTTAATATGGTTTTGTTCGAAATTTCAACCACCACGAATCGACTAGCAATTTTTTTCGACGGAGCCACCTTAAAGTTGGTAATAAACAACACTACATCTAAGTTCAATAAATGATTTCTTAGATATAATAGAACATACATATACGTACAGACGGACAAAAATTTTCAACTTTTTTTGGTCTAATGATAAGAAAATCTGAACTATTTTTGTACGGAAGGAAACCTTACAATTTTAAAGTTCGATGACTGCTTTTTAGATAAAAGTTTGTGGAATTTCAAGATTTTCATGAGAACTTTTCTAGCATGACTTGTTTTTTTTTTGTTGTCTCCTTCACTTTTTCCTTCCAAATAGTATTTCACACCATGCACAAAACCACTGCAAAGGTGTTTTAAACTTATAGGTATTGCTGTTTCCATTCAAAGGCTTAGCTTTATGCACTGAGCAACGAAACGATGGCTGGGCATTGTCCGCTGTAGGCGCCTTCCGCATAAACCTGGACCAATTTACTGAGGACCCTGGCCTTACATTCCATTCACTAGCATCAATACGGCGCGCCATTTTATGTTGGATCCTGGAATGAGGTATTTTAGTTCTAGTGTTAAATGTAATAAGAACTGATAACGATTGACATCCGATGAATCTATTTATATACTAGATAAATAAATCATGTTTATGCGGTTCTAGATTACTCTCACTCGATCTTTGTCGATGGATTAATTAAAAACAGGAAATAAAAAAGAAAAATAGTCGATAACAAAAGTAAGCCAATCATAAACGGTAACACTAGGGTGGAGATGGAAACGTAAGAGATCGAATGGAACAATAAATTAACATATATTTTTTATATTTAATGCTGTTTTTCAATCTCTTTCGCTTAGATTAAATTATGTTAAAGTGTGTTTATTCACAAACAAACCGTATTTTCGAACTTGTAGTCTAAAAAAACCTCATGATGAATATTTTTACGAAAAAGCTGCAATTTGCCTCGTGTGACGTCACTTAAGAAATGGCTGTTTAAAAATGTGTCTTAGAGATAGAAAAAATGAAACTTTTTAAATAATTATAAGAAATCTCGTCGGAAACGTAGTAAGTAGGCATATTTTTATGGAGGAGCAAAAAACTTATCGTCATGACATGAACCCCCAAGGGGGTGTCGAGGTGCTCCCAAGTGTGAACTTTGAGATGCAAGTTACAGTATACACTTTGTCCACGCGCTTTTCACCGACGATTATTTCATCCCAAATGTGATGGGTGGTGAGGTGTGCCCGAAGAACGCCGATAGGGTTCACGCGCTCATCACGTTGGGACGTAATAATCGTCGGTAAATTGCTGATGTACCGAGTGTGAACAGTTTACACTCGGAACACCTCTGACACTCCCTCGAGGAATCATGTCGTGACGATACATTATTTTATTATAGATTTGAGAACATATAATTTCGAAAGAAGTAAAGTAAACGTGTTTAATACAATACCTACGCGTTCTCGCCACAAAGTTACGTCTAGAAAATTTAAATTTTCGTCGGATTATATAGACATTTAAAGATGTCTAAGAATAGGCTCCCACTATAGAGCGATGACACTCGCGACAGTCTGCCAACTTGGAGATCACTTTATATTGGTCGTCTATACATTTAAGGAAAGTGTCAAAGGTGGAATAGTGGCTTTTAAATAAAAAATGGTTACGTCTATGCAAATTGCAAGAATAAATTAAATCTAATACGTTTATTTAAAAAACGTATCGTCACCATTGCCCCAAGGGTTAACTGAGGTATTATAGAGTTTGACTGTCACAGGAACAGTTTTTTTTATACAAACATGACATACAATTATACATAAAGGTGTATCAGAAACCTTTTTAGGTTATCACGTACGGACGCCAGCATGATAGGCTACCTATTAGCAGTTCTTATTGCGGAGTCATAGCTGCTAAATTTTTTTTACAAATAGGGAGTCTCAAATTGTAATCAAACCAAATCAAATAATTTTTCATCACAACTATTCGCAAAACGACAATTGGCTTTAGAGGATAGCAGGAGCCAAAGTCAGTTTTATTCCCCTGTGAGGGATTAAATTATGTTAAGGTGTGTCCTTTTCGAGATAAATTTTTAATAAGCCATATTTTCGAACTTTTGGTCTAAAAAACCTCATAATGATGAATATTTTTACGAAAAAGCTGCAACTTCCATTTGCCTTCGTGTGACGTCACTTGAGAAATGGCTGTTTTGAAATGTGTCCTTTGCTATCAAGATAAATTTATAATAATCTTCCGACTAATTTGACAGCTGGATGACAGATGGGTAGACACAAAAGAGACAGACCACTTTTATTATAAGCAATCACACATCATAATCAGTGTAATATCTAAAATTCTCAAGTGACGTCATATGGAACAATTCTAAAAAAAACATAAAAAATCATGGTTAATTTATATACCAAAATAATTTAAACCAAAAAATTAAAAAAATTAGGTAAATTTCCTGAAAAAAATTAAAAATACGAAATCGGTCAGGAGATAAAGTAATTTTGTGGGATGGTATAGTAACCTGATTTTCTATTCCATATGTTTTCAAAATTCTATGCCAAAAAATCATCAGTACCTATCAATATTATGACAACTGTCACTGTAACTTATCTACTTCAAGAGATAATCATTTAGCTATCTTAGTGCATTTGCTTCAACATATTTTCTATTCATTATGTTTTCCAAATTCCACCAAGTGCCAGTATCTCAGTGAATCAACAGTATCAACATTATGGAAACTTGTCGCTGAAGATGATCATCGGCCAGCTTGGTGCACTTGCTTCAACATATTTACTACTCATTATGTTTTCCAAATTCCACCAAGTGCCAGTATCTCAGTGAATCAACAGTATCAACATTATGGAAACTTGTCGCTGAAGATGATCATCGGCCAGCTTGGTGCACTTGCTTCAACATAATTTCAAAATATGTACAGAACTTAGACATCGTAAATCGCAAGTGATTCGCGTGTCTATTCGAACTTCGTGACATTTATATTGTCAATTTATTATTATAAAAATAATTATAATGACCATTGTTGTACTGTAGACTCGTATCATTTACGGCCGATTGTTATCTTTACACGGTTTAAATACAACTTCACAACCAATAATTGTGTACTTAGTGTCACATTTATATTTATTACTTTCTGGTGTAATGGATATTATGTACGTTGACTTTTAGAATAAAATGATAATCTAAATTATGATAAATACAGTGTGTCCCTTTTAAGAGTGGAACCTGACCCTATTTTATCGACAAAAAAATAAAAAAAGATTTTTGAAAAAGTCTTTATACACTATATGTCAAATATGTCATAACTTTTGATTTACCGCGAATATTGCAATGAAATAAAATCTGTTATTATCCTTAAGAATATACGTTGCATACTAAATTAAAAACAAACTACTATATATATATATATATATATACATAGGATGCAAAAACACAAGCAAATTTGCGCAGTTTGGTAAGAATGCTCTCTTCTTGAATGCTCATAATGAGCAACCGAGCAATGCTCTTTATTTTAGTAGCATTTCTATTTCTAGTTTATTCCATAAGGATTTCTGATCTTGACAGAACCCTCTATAACGAGTTGACTCAGCTATACCGCGAGGGTACAAATTATACTTTAACAAGTTTTGCTGAACTACTCTTTGTCATTAAATTACTAATGCGCATGACCATATAAACGTTTATCATTTTACTAGATTTTAATTAACCGTCTGAATTTTTCTAATTGGGAAAACAACAGGGGATCTAAAAAGGCTGACTTGGGTGGATGTGAATCATAAAATGATTTGAAAGTAGGATGGAGTCAAAGTTTTATCACGCGTGCAAGAGAGACGGCATTAGAACGGAATCATCATATGATTCATCCAAAGCGGCCTTTTTAGAGGACCTGGGGATCTAAAAAGGCCGACTTGGGTGAATCATAAAATTATTTGAAAGTAGGATGGAGTCAGAGTTTGTTCACGCATGCAAAAGAGACGGCATTAGAACGGAATCATAGTATGATTCATTCAAAGCGGCCTTTTTAGAGGACCAGAAGCCGTATTTTTGAATCGTTCTTTTTCAATTCACGTGCGAAAATATATACCTGTTTCATCTTGCAAATGACAAGTTCTGATGTGCTACGTGAGATGGGTATATACTTTCGCACGTGAATTGAAAACGAACGATTCAAAAATACGGCTCCAGATCGTAGTCCAGATTGTGGCAACACGTTCCCTTCCCCCTATATTGATACGTCTCGTGAGGTATAAAAAAATGCATACTGAGTGTTTCAGACACTTGTTTATAAATTTATAACAAAAGAATTTACCTGGTGGTTGTGACTCCTTTTTAAAATAAAAGGTATTTACAATATACTATAGTTATTATTCATAAAACACATATCTCGTAACAACCAGTTTCATTTCAACCAGTAAGTAGTTAAAATGGAAAAGATCCAGGTAAAGTGATTAATGTGTTTTAATAATTAACAAGGTGTATTATGGTAAATAAGTGTCAATAAATGTCACAATACAGACATGTAGTCAATAAGGTGGTTACTAGATATTCGATACCCGGTAGTTAGCATTAGGTATTCAAGTTACAAGCGGATTGCGACAACAAATATTATACTTGTTAAAATCTTGAATTCGATTCAATCAAAATTGTATAGATAAGTAAAACAGTACATATTATTATCTCTTCATAAAAAACGGCCGAAACGCGCGCTTCCAAATCTCGGTACACACCTCATAGTAGGGGCAGAGAATATAAAGTATTACTACGTAAAGAAGCGACACTCACCTCCCCGCGCGAATTTAACGTCCCCCGCGGTCCCCCGCAA
Organism: Ypsolopha sequella; assembly: GCA_934047225.1. Taxonomy (NCBI): domain Eukaryota; kingdom Metazoa; phylum Arthropoda; class Insecta; order Lepidoptera; family Ypsolophidae; genus Ypsolopha; species Ypsolopha sequella. The sequence goes on along the minus strand of OW203984.1, from coordinate 22,566,293 downwards.
GTTAGTGGAAATCTGGAGTCAGGCAGAGCTCGATTACCACTCGTTTGCTGCGCGCGTGTTTTGTTACAAAGTTTTATCACGATACTGATTTTTAATCAGTATGGTGCGTTATTGCAGTGTTTATGGATGCCTGGAAAACTTTTTTTCAAAAATTAGAATTGCGTGATCAAACCTTACAATTTCGTTCAGTAACGCATTTGGAACAATAAAATCAGTATTTATAACTTTCCATGTTTTGACAAGTTTTCATTTTTTTTCCAAAATTCATGTTTGAGTAGTTGTTAATTATATGATGATCATTTATACATACGAAACTATATAGGTACCTACTAAGCTTAGGCATACTATATATAATAATATATATAATATATATATTGTATATATATATATATACGAGTACAAGGTGACTTTTTGATCATCGTCCAAATTCATACTGGTGGTTTGGTAAGTGATCAGTATCATGGATCAATAACAATTTTTGTAAAATACGTAAAATTAAATTTCAACTCCCCATAGTGATTCACTCGGAACTGGAAGTGAATTTCTATGAGAAGCCGAAATTTCATTTTACGAAAAATTGTTATTGATCCAAGATAATGATCACTTATCAAGCCTCCAGTATGAATTTGGACGATGATCAAAAAGTCACCTTGTATATACATATATTTTTTTAATACTGATTAATCCACGGGGAACCAGAAATTGGACTACGCTAAAATTTAGGAAGAGAATCACATAAGTTGCTGACTTATATTGTGTCCCTCTCGATCGACGACGCTCACACGCTTGCTGCCAGCCCTAGACTAGCTCACGCACACACACAAGCGTGTGCGGACAAGCCAGATGCGCGCGTTAGAGTGTAGGTAAATAACTTGAGCCTTGACTATGAAGTGTCGGGGGTGTGGTAGGGGTGTGCGCCGCAGTTTCGTACGGACGCGGAGCGTGTAAGATGCCACCCGATTCCCGCGCATTTATGTGGGCAGCCCTAATGCGTGCGTCTACCGAGCGTTGTTTTAAGGACACTGCCCCAGATGGAATACTGTTACTTATCGACACTGTGTCAATACTGATGAAAATAGTCCCAATTAATTATAATTGTAATTATCACTGTTATCAATCGCTTTTATTCTCTCCTAAAATATAAAATATTTTATTTTATTAAATATTGCTTGCCATTTGTATTCGATTATATTCAACTAGCGGACGCCTCGCGTAGATCCCGTTTCTCCCGATCCCGTTTACGTCATACAAGGAACCTACAGTCCAAATTTCATGTTCCTAGGTCCACCCATTTGGTCTGGACATTGATATATAAGTCAGGGTTTTCGTTTATATACATATTATATATAGATTGTTTCCGTTAAGGCGATACGTAAAAGTTTTAGCGCCCTGTTACTCCATATGCGAAAAAACCCTCAGTTCGAGAGGGACGGATTCGTGGAAAAGTAGCAAAAAGTCTGTTTTTTATTAATATAAAATGTACTAAAGTTGCTATCAAAATTTCGTTTAACCAGCCCCCCTATTCTGTATCTTTAGTTGCCAACTGCACGAGGTGCCTATCATCAAAAACATAGCTAAAAACTGAAATTTCAAAATTGCCTTTAGTGGGTATTGAACTATTAACAATCTGTGTCGTCACTTCAAGTGCGAAAATATCCTTAGGACATCGGAATTCGATAGTATATCTATGTTTTTGATGATAGACACCCAGTCCAGAAGGCAACTAGAGATACACAATAGGCCCGCAGGTCCTAGATATTGTTAAAACCCATCTAATAAATGTAATTACAGTCCATATGTCATTCTAAATTGTCAAACCAGGAGAATTGGTGCCGAAAAAGACCTCACACTATAAATATTTCTATCGAACCGAATTTCTCCAATCGCGTTTCTGTTTTAACAGATCCCTAGAAAAAGAATGCAAAAATAATATATATTTTTTTCAAAATAATACATTATATACTGAAGTAGATATGCACGTTCTTAAAGTGTCGATTTTTTTTTTGTAGCGCCTTAGCTGCCCCCATATACTACGACGTAGCAGTGATGTGGCGTAGCAAATAAAATAATATTTATTCAATTAAATTTATTTATTCAATTAAATTTATTTATTTAATAAAAATTCACCAGTCTGGGTAGGAACCTCGGTGGTGCAATTGGTAGCGCGCTTGTGTTGATAACAAGAGGTCGCAGGTCCTGTTTGAATCCTGGCCCGGGGATTTTTTTCCAAATTCTTGTCTTTGGGTTTGTTTCTGATTGATCTTTTCTAGTTTGTAATGCACATAATATTTAGAGTATTCATAGCGATGGATTTCGCTAAAATAAACATAATCATTTTTATATTATTTCTATATGTAACAGGGATCCGCTTCATCTGATAATTTGGTACAAATTGCATCAAGCGGTTAGAAGTCGGCCGTCAAATCGAAACACGCGGCGATATCCGTCCTTCACGCTTGAGCGCCGCAAAGAGCAAACGAGTACGTTCAGAGTACAACGCTTATATTATGGTATTACCATCAAATGTTTTCTAACGAAAAGATAATTGTACAGCAAGTATTGGTAATGCATCGTCTGGGCTTCGCTTGGGACGGAACATGAAGTTTATATAAGTGCCATCCAATGCTGCTCAATGCAACGCGTTGTTATGGATTCAGCAATAAAATGTAATGTGTAAGAAAGCAGTTTATGCAACGCTGAGATAAATAATTTCGCCACTTCTTACATCTTGTAATAGCTAAGATGCAAATTATATTTTAATGTTAATAAACTACCCGTAAGGTTCAAAACTATTGAGTCTCAATTCAATTCACAACCGTTTTATCTGGGTTCCTTAAACGTGTCTCCGCACATTAGTTCCGCCAGTATCTTGTTTTAAGCGAAAAGACTCACAGTAAGCTTTACAATTGAAACTTTTTCCCTAAATTTGAATTTTCAATCGTGAATAATGAATACACAACAAACACATACATTTTCTACATCTACGATTACAACAACATAAATAAATATTTATACAAATACAAATACAAATACAAAATTATTCATTTCTTTACACAATCATAGGTATTTACAGGTTGTTGGAGCCTCCTTTTAAGTAAAATAATACCTGTAGTAGGAGACTCCGCTCTTCCATAGTGGACAGCAAACTTATGATTAGCTTAATTAATACAATATATGATTAGGTACTAATGTATGTGAATAAGTGAGGGATGGTGTGTATAGGTGTGACTGAGATTCCCTAGCCCTACGACCGAAGTCTTGGGATCAGTATTTATATACTTAAGTAACAGTTATAAATACCAAAAATATATTAAAATAGTATATTTCGTGACGAGTACAAAATGGCGGATTTCTTACCCGAGGAATGAAGCTAGTTTCGACGTGACGTGAGTTCGACGTTTTTGTTGAGAATGTTAAAAAATGACATTTTTTGAGAGGTGTTGTTTAAAGGCAAGTTGATTTAGTTTTTTGTTCTAATAGTTATGGATTTAAAGATGTCAGTTGCCGAATCTTTGCGTTACTTTCGAATTTATCAGGAAATTTTGATTTATATAAGACAACAATCGTCTTAAAGGATTATTACTTCGAGGCAGTAAACTTACACGTGTTTCATTTATGTAACCGTCACGTTGGCGACCGTTTATTACGTAACTGTGTCGTTTTGTGCTGATTTTATAGTGGAGTTTCCTTTAACCCTTTATAGGCAGCCCGATCCTATGTTTAAAAAATTATGCAAAATAAAATTGCGATGAAATAGAATATTAAAACAAAATTTATACTTGCGATTGTCGGCACTTGGTGAAACTTGAAACACATCTTGAATTAACAACACTTGTACTTATAGTTTCACTTTATTTATGTTAACTCCCAACCGGTTTCGGATTTTACTCCATTTTCAAGGGAAGATGTTAATTTGAATAATTTGAATTAACGTAAACAATCAGTTTAGGGCTAGTGCCTGGAGTCAGTGAAATATTTTAATTAACATCTTCCCTTGAATTTGGAGTAAAATCCGAAACCGGTTGGGAGTTAAGATAAATAAAGTGAAACCATAAGTACGAGTGCTTTTAATTCAAGAAAAAAAAAATGGAATATTTTTGCTAGTTCGAATAAACTAAACTAACATTATTGGGGAAGGTCAGATGGAATCAAAAATCACAACGATTAATTTATTAGACAATTGTTTTCCGCGTTCGTTCATCCGCCATTATCAACCTCTAGTCTAATCCGAGACTGACCACAGGCTTTTTAACATCAATTGAGCAACTTATATAAACAAAATATTTAAGTACGTTTAGCGAATTAGCTAAGTAATGAAAATATATTTTTATTATCAATTTGTAAACTAATTCTAGATCTTTTTGAAAATGTGGTAACATAAATAAAATAATTATACGGACTTTTTAAACAGATCGTTCAACAACCATATATCAAACACTTCTGAGAATCAATTCTAAAGCTAACAAAATATTACCATACAATTATAATTTATCGCGAATCGATAATATAAATAAAAATGGGGTTAGTACCTTTTCTTTATAAGACCCCCTTACAAACATGTGTAATAACAAACTTATAGTTCATTATGATGAGACTATTCTATTAAGTTACCTGTGATTTTTATATTTATGATATATCTGGTTAAATTATTTGATAAAATAGAATATACTAAATTATTTATGAAACAATTTAGGTATTTTAATAAAGTATATCTGTCATAGGGGACTAGCAGAGTTTAAAATATACAACTACTACCATATATAATAAATAATAATAAATCTGGCTACACACAAACACCATTTCTACAGGAATGCAGGAAGAGACTTCGCGTAGGCGGCAGGTTGCTCCATCACTTCAAGCATGTGCATGTATTCATCAATTATCACCGTTATTGCATGTTAATAAAAGTTAACCTATGTGTCAAAAACTAATGGTGGGCGATGGAACTGGTAGGTCCTCTATTGATTCTCTAGACTTATCTTATCTAGACTTATCTGGACTAACAGGGCTGTTCGAAAACCGTTGATGAGCAGTGGCGTGCATAGAACTATTTTCCGGAATCAGAAGAATTTATGAAAAAATTTAAATAACACTTTGAAAAAAAAAGTTTGTACGACGCCAGGGTAGGCACTGCCTACCCTAGAAAGAACATTTTCATACAAACATTTTTTTTCAAAATGTTATTAAAAACATTTTATATTTTTTTTATTGTCAAACTTGACCTTCTGTTTGCTTTTCCGGAAAATAGTTCTATGCACGCCACTGTTGATGAGTGGTGGTCTGGTATTTGTTGGGTGGTCAGAGGTAAGCTTTGTGTTCAGATAAAGATAATAAATTCAAATAATTAGCAAAAGATAAAGAAAATTAGACCGATTTTAAGTAGACAAGGTGATATTCAATGAAATCAGACATTTTGCGCATCATAAAAAACATTCCTAGATAAACATAAATATCTGCGTGAATAGAAATAAATTAAAAGTTGATACCTTTTTAAAATTTCCACGGTAAAGTATAACATATTTATTTTTGTTCAGTATGATCCTAGTTTGAGGTTTAAGAGGATGGCATACCCTAGCAACTTTTTTTATAAGTCTAATGGCAAAGACTTTATTTGATTTTCATAGAGGCGATTATATGTTGGCTCGTTGGCCTCTTTTTCTTGGACACGTAATACTAGTGATTACGCAGCGAAACAACAAATTGGTGTGTTTTTTAGCTAATACTGAAATATTTTGTAGGGAAAAAATTTGAATTTAGGTGATATATATTCCATATTTCTATTACCTATTTTATGAAAAAAAAATCAAGTTGATCTCTTAACCGCGTTCTTGAAGCGAACGTTTGAAAACCAAAAAAAAAGAGGGTGCAAAACATTTTTTTTTGACAAAAGTATAAATCTTAGAACATTGTTTATACGTAAGATCCCTAGAAAATAGATTAATAAATCAAATATATTTTTCTCAATACAAGGAGAGTCCGAATTTCTTCAAATGAATCCTAGATAGCCTGGAGTTGGTCAGGCTCTAGGCTCAGGTACAGTCTTAGCTTAATGTTACCTGTATATTTACACTCGCGGTTTTAGGAATACTTAAAAGTTTTGATTGGGTACAGGAAATGTATGTAGCTGTATTCTGTCAATTTGCTTAGGATCGCTCAGAAGTAAGTATAACTTATAATTACTATGAGTGACACAACATACACATTTTCCAGATTTGACGTCATATGGTGCCAGGATAAATAAACTAATTACGAGCAACGGCCTGTCGTCATCTCCTCAGGCTGTAAGGTTAAACAATAAACAACGAACGTCATCACAAATGATAATTAATAAGACTTATTTGTGTCAAAACACTCGTACGGTGTCATTCATTTTGAATTTTTATTTTTTGTGTAATTTACCTTGTAATGATATCCGTTTTGCCCTAAAGTTATTTTTTCATATATCTAGGTACATATATTCCTAATGAAACGAATTAAGTTTTACATATCACGGAATAAGTATATCGATTTCTTGAAAAAAAAGGCATTTATTGTCTTGTATGAAAGTAAATTGCATTAAAATAAGATATGATAGTTTCATATACAAGGTGACTTTTTGATCATCGTCCAAATTCATACTGGAGGCTTAATAAGTGATCACTATCTTGGATCAGTAACAATTTTTGTGAAATTCGTAAATTGAAATTTCGGCTTCCCATAGAAATTCAGTTCCACTCCCGAGTGAATCACTATGGGGAGTCGAAATTCCATTTTACGAATTTCACCAAAATTGTTATTGATCCATGATACTGATCACTTACGAAGCCACCAGTATGAATTTGGACAATGATCAAAAATTCACCTTGTATACGTCCACCGGCAGATTTTACACTTTAAATCACGCTTGTTCTAGCTTATGTAGCCGCATCGAGGGGAGAGGGGTATCGTTCATCGCGGTAATGTTTGTTGCGGGATTTTTAACAAAGATTTCAAAAGTTTAGATGAGCCCTGGCACCTAGAATCTATTGCATTGTTTTTTAATGTGTTTTAAATGTGAAATGTCGCACTTTTGGCTTTATTCGTATTTCTTGAAATGTTAGTGCACTTTAAAAATGCACACGACGGCAAATTGAGACCATTTCTCGTAAAAATTCATTAAAAGGCGTTCAACTATCACTGTGTTCAGATGAGCACTGATTCCAAACGTGTGAGCGTCACCCATTTAAAGGTGAAAACATTTTGGTGCTGTCATACTACGGTAAGGGCTTATCTTTACTTTTGAAATCTTTGTTTTTTTAGTAGCCATGAGTGGTTTGTTAGTTGTCTAAAGTTGTATTGGATGATTTTGATGAGGTTATCTGTGGAGGTTGACTCTGTGGGATTCCCACGGAGAATGGCATGATCTTAAGCAAGACTCAGCAAGAGTCATAGAAAATAGAAATAAAGAAGATTAAAATATACCTAGAAGTTTTAATACATGGTGGCAGCGAAGGAAGAACGAAACTGCGATAGCGAAACTGTGGTAATCGCGGCAGCTTATCAAGTCCAACCTCCTCCAAATTTCAACTTCGATAAGCCGGAGGAGCGGCCTCGGTGGAAGACTTGTTATTAACGATACGTGCAGATCACGGGAAACGCTAGTAAAGATGATAAGGACAAGATAGATCTGCTTATCTACGTGATGGGGAAAAAAGCGGAAGAAGATATGCTTCACTTTTCCGGAACTACTCAGTAACCTAGACCAATACTTCATACCCAGGAAGAATGTTGTGTGTCAAAGGTATAACTTTAATACAAGAAACCAAAGGCCAGAACCTGACAACACAAAGCTGAAGGTAATTGGTAAATTGAGTTTACAATTATGTTATAAGGATAAGATTTTCAAAGGTGATGTCTTTGTAGTTAAGGGGCTTAAAGTAGCTATTTTAGGTACACCAACAATAGAACAAATGAAATTGATTGAGGTTTTTGGTATCAACAATGTTAACAATGCTGAGGTGGAAAGTGATATGAAAAGTATGGGTCATATTGATGTCAAATCTGTAGAAAAAGAATATCCAAGTATTTTTGATGAGCTTGGTACCTTTAAAAACAGTTTTTCAATCAAAACCATAGGTGACACCGCATCGTACATCCAAGGTGTACCAAGAATAGTTCTTATTCCGTTGCTAGGTAAAGTAAAGCAAGTGTTAGATAGATTATGCCAGTTAAATGTCATTAGACCTGTAGAGGAACCCACTCAATATGTGTCTCCCATTGTGGTTGTGACAAAAGATGAAACAGCAATGCGTATTTGTGGAGATGATACACAACTTAATAAAAATTATGCCCGGCCTGTGTGTGTATCCTATACCAAAAGTAGAAGTTACTTTGGCCCGTCTTAAGGGTTCTCTTGTGTATATTAAGATTGATGCTACATCAGGATTTCCGCTGGATGAGCAGTCTGTGAGGTAAACAACCATTATAATACCATTTGGTCGGTATATGTATTACAGATTACCATTTGGATTGAATTGTGCACCGGAGTACTTTAGTATGAAGTTCTCGTAACTGTTTCATGACCAGGAAAATGTAGTTATCCATATCGCCCATATGCTCACTATGATCCCAGTAAGAAATTATAATTTCTGCTGATAGCACTTCCTAAGGATTAGGAGCTATACTAATGTAAGTTAATGAAGATAACAGCAAAAGTATTGTTTCATATGCCAGTAGAACTTTAAGTGAAACTGAAAAAAGGGACTCACAAATCGAGAAAGAATGTCTTGCTGTTGTATGGGCGGTAGAGAGATTTAAAGATTGTGTATCGTATAAATGTTTTTTTTTATCGACCATAAGCCCTAGGTACAAGTACTTCAAACCAAACCTCTCGATGACCTAACACCTAGGCTTATGAGATTAAGAATGAGACGTATGCGATATGAGTATAAGGTAGAATATGTGCCAGGAAAACTATTAGCTATTCCAGACACCTTGTCAAGAAATCTTTTGCCAAACAAACAGGACTTTATATAATAATAGTTAAATTCAGGGTTTTGTTAATTTAATTGTTAAGCATATACCAGTGCGTGATACACTTTTAGAGAGGATCAAACTTGAACAAAGCAAAAGTGAAGTATGCAGCAAAATAAGAGAATGTACCTTAGCTGGTCACATGCAGTATAAAAACAGTATCTCTGTTATGAATGACATGCCATTGTACAATTCAAGATTGATCATTCCGGAAAGTATGCAAAAGAAATCCTAACAAAAATACATTAAGAGCATTTAGGAATTTCAAAATATAGGAATCGAGATCAACAAACAGTGTGGTGGCTGAGTATGTCAACATAAATTGAAACATTTGTAAAAAATTGTCCTAAATGTATAGAGCAAAGAATTAATCCTAAAGAAGATATTATAATTGAGAACCTGCCTTCTAGTTCTAGACCATGGCAAAAGGTATGTGTAGATTTGTTTCACCATAACAATGCTCTTAGTACATGACTGTTACAGATTTTTATTCACATTGCCTGGAAATTAAAAGATTGTATAGTCTTAATGAAAATGGTGTACTAAAGCAATTCAAAGAAGTGTTTTCAAGGTATGGGGTTCCATATATTGTCAGAAGTAATAATGGCCCACAATTTCAGTCAAAATTTCAAGAATTTTCAAAACCGTACAATTTTAAACACATAACTAGCAGCCCATACTATTCTCAGAGTAACAGGTGTGCTGAAGCACCAGTAAAAATGACGAAGAAGAAAAGATGAAAAAGAATGACAATATCTACTTAGCATTACTTATTTATTAAAATACACCTTTAGAGTCAGGGTTTCGCCCAGCTGTATTGGGTAATGAAGTAAATTGAAAGATAATTAATTTGCCAAGGCTACCAAATACTCTGAATAAAACAATATCTAGAAGAAAACAATTTTTGCAAAAAGTTAAAATAAAGCAGGAAAAGATAAAAAAGTATTATAATAATAGGCACAGAACTAGAAATCTATCCTATTTTTTATTTTTTTATTATTTATATTATTAAACAGGAAAAAAATCTTATATTTTAAAACAATGCCCTGCAAAACTGTAATCAAATTCCTCATTCAATCCAAAAACTGGTCTCAGAGAATTAGCTCATGGTATAAGCCATGAATTAGCTTATGATCATAACATAGAGTTTTTCCTCTATGGATCATAACAATAAGGTGCGTAGAAAACCTTTTCGGCATAAAGATTATGTGACATTCAGTTGATTGTATTAAAAGTTTATTGTTATATTTTTGAGTTTGGCGTAAAAGGGAGGATGTTTTGTTAGTTTGTCAGAGAATAAGTTTAAACTGTATATTTAGCAGGGCCTATTGAAAAAGGCATATTATAAAATAAATTAATATTTGGATGATGGTGAAGCATAGTGTTACAGTGATAATGATATTTGTCATGATAGTAGGTTATAATTTTATTAAGTAGTATAATTTTCCAACTTATGATTCCTCTAAGGAGTAAACATTAATTAATTACAGACTGTAAAAGGAAATAGAATATATGAGACAGGTAGACAAAGATATATACCTATGTTTTTATTTTTTTCATCAACCTGAATTTCTGCTGTCTTGTATTTTCTTATCCCTTAGTTAAAGTAAATATATGTAATTTGTATAGTATAAGTTTTATGTTAAAAAAAAGACATGATCTTGCTTAGTTTCTTACCCTTCTTCTTAGCAAGACTAATCGAATGGGTGGAGGTAGGCATGTATTCATATGTGATGTATGTAACCTATTAGTATGTAGTATATAGGATGGGATTTGGTCGGCCACCTGGATTCGTGCTGGGGGCTCGGATGGTGATCATTGAACCTTGTTCCTGGTCCCTAGACGGGTCTCCGGTATTGTTTCGGGCGGTTGATTGGATTTCACCTTGTATAATATATATTTTACCTATTATTTTAATCGTATAGTATATATATATACGAGTACAAGGTGACTTTTTCATCATCGTCCAAATTCATACTGGAAGCTTCGTAAGTGATCAGCATCATAAATCGAGAACAATAATTGTCAATTTCGCATAATGAAATTTTGACTTCCCATAGTAATTCACTCGCAGTCCTGGGTGAACCACTATGGGGAGTCGAAATTTAATTTTATGAATTTTACAAAAATCGTTATTGGTTTATGATACTGATCACTTACCAAGGCTCAAGTATGAATTTGGACGATGTTTACAAATTCACCTTGTATATACAATGTGTAACAGAAAGGTGTAACCATATTTGAAGAGCTTATTCAGTCAATGGTATAGAACAACTTTTACTATGGAGAAAACCCTGAAATCTCAAAAAAATAATCTGCCCTTCCATATATTTCAGCCAAGCAGCATTGCATTTTTCTATGAAAAAATAGTTTTTTTTTCGAGATACATTGTTCTATAGTAAAAGTTTTTCTATACCATTGACTGAATAAGCTCTTCAAATATGGTTACACCTTTCTGTTACACGTTGTATATTGCTACATAAATTAAATAAACCTTTAATTTAGTTAATGTACATTTATTATTTTATTACATAAATTTTTTATTTAAATTTGACGTGTAAAAAGCGTATTATATATACCTACTTTGCAAAATAAACTATTTGAATTTGAAAGTTGTCTAAAGTTGTATTGGATGAATCTGATGAGGTTATCTGTGGAGGTTGACTCTGTGGGATTCCCGCGGAGAATGGCGTGGCATGATCTTGACTTGACATAACTGTCACTCACTGACACTGACATGACATGACACTGTCATGTCAAGCAAGACTCAGCAGCAGAAGTCGTAGAAAATATAAATAGAGAATATTAAAATATACCTAGAAGTTTTAATAAAATGAGTCCGTGGACAGGAGCACAACGCGATTTTGCTGTTGAAGCGTATTTTGCAAACAAGAATTCGCCCAGTGTAGGAAGGCGTTTTTTTTGTTCTTACTTCAATATTCGAAAATTAAGTGATGGTCCGACCAACCAATCGATATGTGCTTGGGTACGGAAGTTTATAAGAATAGGATCAGTCGAAGATCAGCCCCGACTTGGACCAACGATTTCTGTTACGACTTCGGAAAATGTGTCGGACAAGGAATTTTGCAAAATCCGCACAAGTCTGTTCGTCAGATTGCAGCTTCTACCGGCATTAAAAAGACTTTGGTTCATAATATGCTAAGAAACAAAATTTAAATTTGAACCATACAAACTGCAAATCATTCAAAAGTTGAAAGAAGGAGAAGGAGAACTATGCCAGAGTGATAGGGATTTTCTACCGCAACGCGTTTGAACAACATTATTTTTAGTGACGAGGCACATCTAAACGTACCTACATAGGTACGTAAATAAACAATGCATATTTTGTTTATTTACGCAAATATTCAAATATTCAAACGCGTACTGGAGCAAAAAAAAACCCGATGAAGTCTATCCAAAGACACTTTATAACGAAAAGACCACTGTCTGGTGTGCAATTTCCGGCCAACGAATAATTGGGCTGTATTTTTTTGGATATTGAGAAACAGTGAATGCAGAACGATATTGCGAGATCTTCGATACATTTTTTTTACCAGAACTGCAGCAGCATAATGGTTTTAATAACAGAACACTTTTCCAGCAGGATGGTGCCACAGCCAATTGCCAAAGTGGGGAGCATTCTTCCGGTAAAATTAATAAGCCGCTTTGGTTACAAACAAAATCACCTGATCTTACTCCGTGTGATTTTTTCTATGGGGCTACCTCAAATCTCGTGTGTATAGCAATTCCCATACAACAATAAGAGCCCTACAAGAAAATGTCCAACGTGAGATCTCAGCCACGTACGTACTCAGTAGGTACGTTTAGATGTGCCTCGTCACTAAAAATAATGTTGTTCAAACGCGTACTGGAGCAAAAAAAAAACCCGATGAAGTCTATCCAAAGACACTTTATAAAGAAAAGACCACTGTCTGGTGTGCAATTTCCGGCCAACGAATAATTTGGCTGTATTTTTTTGGATATTGAGAAACAGTGAATGCAGAACGATATTGCGAGATCTTCGATACATTTTTTTTACCAGAACTGCAGCAGCATAATGGTTTTAATAACAGAACACTTTTCCAGCAGGATGGTGCCACAGCCAATTGCCAAAGTGGGGAGCATTCTTCCGGTAAAATTAATAAGCCGCTTTGGTTACAAACAAAATCACCTGATCTTACTCCGTGTGATTTTTTCTATGGGGCTACCTCAAATCTCGTGTGTATAGCAATTCCCATACAACAATAAGAGCCCTACAAGAAAATGTCCAACGTGAGATCTCAGCCATCAAATATTTTCTTGCTGAAAGAAAATAAAAGCTCTTTAATTATTAAGATTCATTGTTTTGTGTGAAGAAAGTGACACTTGATCAAAGACAATTTATCTCTTACCAAAAAATTACCAAGAACAATTAGTATCTATTCTAGTTCCAACTAATTCAGTAATTTAAGAGTTAAGTAAAAGTGGCACTACCCAACAACTTCTCCATTTCCCAAAGGTTAATAGAAAATACTAAATAGTATTAAGCTCGCTTGTGTACAAAAAAAATATTATTTTATTATTATTGATGATCACAAGCAGCGATATGATAATAAGATTGATAAATACCCAAAGTTGAAAAAACTGAGAAAGTTTGTAGGTGTGGAGTCTGCTTCTTATAATATTATTTTGATGGTAAAAATCCCATAATTACGGAATTACTTAAAACGTTACGATAATATATATACTTAATAGATATGTTTCCACCAATGTAAATAAATAAATGAAATTTAAAAAATAGCCTTGGAAATTTATAAAATGCCAAGCTTATTTATGTCGAACAGAGCAAAAGGCAAAACAGAAGGCCAATCAAAAATAAAATAAAATAAAAAAGTATTTAAGTCAGCTAAAATGACAAATTAAACCAAAAACCTAGAGTTCCTAAAATTAAAAACTAAACTATAAATAAAACGCCTAACCAAAAAAAAAGTAATAAGGATAAAGAAATTAAAGATAAAAAAAACCCGGTCCAGGTCGCTGTCCCCCCGTAGGGTGCCCAGAATGCAGGCAACGTTCCTTCTTTGGATGGCCAGACTGATCCTCTGGCCGAGGTAAGCGCCAGCCCTCCGGTCACCCGAGACATCGATCAGGCGCGACGAAAGTTCTATAAACAGTCGCCGCGCCTCCGGACCCCACGGACCCAGCGTCTCCACCCCAAACGGCGCAAACATATAGCACCTGTCCAGTGCGGAATACTTGCGCCGTTTGTTGCTTTCGGCAGTGCCCGCCGCTGCACCAGCGGCCCTGCAGCTTTGTTGGACATAAGAAGCCGCGTGTCTACGTATGTTGCGTCCCACACTAGCGGCCGCCCATGCTTCCATGCTGTCAAAGTCATGCCGTCGGGCCTCTTCCCATCGTCCCGAACGACTCCTGTCGGTCCATGGGTCGATGGTACGTTGATCGTGGGGAAGGCCCTTCGGATAATGTCATTCAGGGCAGCATGGCAAGAGTGGCGGCCGGCACTGCGTCGACACGATAGGCCGTGGAGCCCGGAACAGTCCACGTCAGCCCCGCAGGGGTAGCGATGTGGTTGGGTTAGTGTCGTACCTAGCCGCAAGCCTATGACCGTACTAAATGACAGATTGTCGAGTAGGGTACCGATATTTACGTAAGAAAGTGCCTGCAGCCAATAGCCCGACTTGCGTTCTGAAACGGCAAGCTCGCTCTATGTCACTTACGCTAGTATCTAAAAGTTCTTTTTGTTTCATTTTGCAGAGCGGCTCGTCTCATTTCCGCTGTGCCATTAAATTTTTGGATGGGGTTTCACCCGGACAGGCCCGCGACCATGCCAATTTGGCTTCCCCACAGCACGAGATCTCAATATTACCCATTGATGGGTTAATAATTTTGTTACACAAGACCTGTGTGCTTTGGGCAGAAGACAAAAAGGCTGTAAGTGCAACGCTATTCACTGATCTGATCTCCAGGCCTCCCAATCTTATTGGAAGCGAGGCATGGAGCCAGGATCTCTCTGTGATTGGACAATTTAGGATTTTGGTTAGTGCCAACTGAATCATGTCATCGATATTCAAAATTAGTGATTCTAATTTAAAAATTGGGCTACATCTTAATATGTATGTAAATTTTGGAACGAATACACAAAACCGAATAATTTGATATGCCATCTGAGATGAGATTTTCTTTAAATGAGGAATTGCGTTTTCAAATTTTGAAATTTGACCATCTTAAAATTGAGGCATGGCTTCTTCAAGAGCTGGAGCCTTTAGGACGCGAAGTGATTTTTTTGTCTAAAATTTTGATATTGGGGGCCACATTGTTGAAAATATTTCTGATTTTGGTGGGATCTGAAACATTGCCTGAAATGTAGAGTTCACATTTTGAAAAGTTTGGTTCCAGTCCGATAGATAACATATTCTTGAGTAATGGTTTTGAAGTCTTCTAATATTGTATTTGCGTCGCCTCCTCAAATATTTAATTTTGATTTGAGCGATTTGACAATCTTATGAATAGTTAGGCTAAACATTGCAGGCCCCAGTGGGTCACCCTGCTGGCAGCCAACGGCAGATTCTAAGACATTGCCTCTAAATAGTAATTTAGATGGTGCGCTATAGCATTTCCAAATGTAGTTATAGATATTAGGGGTTGTTTATCTTATCTCTGTCAATAGGGCGCCCCTGTCTACGGAGTTAAATGCGTTTTTTACGTCTACCTCCAACACCACTTCCCCCCGTCATTTTCAATGTACGTCCGCATGGCTTGTTTCCTGGAGCCAAAACCGAGTTGTACTGGCTGGAATGGCTCTGTCAGCTCTGGAAGGATCTGTTGACAGCAGATCTTTAATGCCATGCGGCATATGGTTGCACCCACTGCAATGGGCCTAATACCGCCGTCTTTTTTTAGCAGAGCACAAAGGTTAGCTCCATAAAGTAGGCTCATTATGTTTGTGTTTACCTGGCCCAACAGCATGAGGTTAATTAGTGCTGTAATGTCACTCAAAAGATTTTTGCCCGCTTGTCCAGTTGTTCCACAGAGCAGATATTTATAGTGTTGTGGGCTAAGTCCATCTAGTCCACCCACCGAACCGTTCTTGAATGACATTACGGTAGAAAGCACGTTTTTTTCCTGTGGCCTTTATGCAGGGGTCATCGGGCTGTTGTGGGGCTGGTAGAAGGCAAAGTGTTGCCGAAGGCATAGGATGTTTATTTTGAAGAGCCGAAAGGGTTTCAGGCGAGTCAGGAGCGACTGCATCGCTGGAAGAGAGGAGCTGTGCAGCCCCCGGAGGTCACCATCACTGATTTTCTCTTCTGCTTTTCTATATAAACTACTGGGATGATGGTGGTTAGGGTTCCCATTGTTTATATCTAGGTCCTGTGTAGACCTATAATTATCTTTAATAGCTTGTGTTAGGGAGCTGCGCTTCCTTGTTTCGTTATTTGCATGTAATGTCTCATAAGGGAATGTAAATAAAGCTTCCCATACTGCTTTTGAATTTTCCTTAACCACTCTTTTTATTGTATTGGATAGTTTTTCCGCTACGCTTATACGGGCGCCGCGAGGAACACGTTTCACTATTGGGTGTGATGATTTGCAGTAGTATTTGGAGATACCGTATCCACATTCCCCTTTTGACATCTTGCTACATGAATATTTAGCCCATGCTTTCCTTTGAAGAGGCGTCCCTGGGGACACTCAGGACATGGAATGTGACCTGCCAGCGATGCGTCTCTACTGCTGCAAGCTGCGGTACCATTAGACGGGCCAGGAGCTTGCGACATGCTTGTAAATTTAAAAAGGATCTATTTAAACAAAATAACATATTATAAAACTTAGATAGTATTAAAAAACTAGGTAGAATAAATAATAGTCTGTCCATTACTAAATAAATATTAGATGCACAATATTCTCGCTTCGGCTATCCTTTCTTCCGTTTCTGGTTGAACTTTATCTCGGAAATTTGGGTGACACAGATCTTTAGCTGCTACGATCCTGATATCTCTTTCGCTTCTGCTAACCTTCCGCATCATGAACTGAAAGCCATCTCAATAATACCTTCTTTTTGGGCTGCTTTTGTGATCTAAATCTTAGGTATTATTACCTTCTGGCAGATTTTATACGGAGGAAAATCAAAATGGTAAAGTTGAGAGGCCGAGGGGCCTGAGCTGAAAATATGTAAAACTGGATATCCAATAATTTCTGGTTCCTTATTTTGCCAAAACTGTTGTTAAATTTACTGCTTAATAAATATAAAATAATATAAATGGAAACAATTTTCGTCCTATTGACAGTTGGCTTGACATTTTATAAATTTCCCAAGAATTTAACACAATTTCTTAATAATATACATTGACGGTAACATCAATTAAGTATTAGGTACATCATTGTAACGTTTAAAGCAATGCCGTAATTTCTGTAATTTTTACTATCAAAATAAATAATATTTTAAGAAGCAGACTCCACATTAGGTATATATCAATCCGATTATCCTATATCTGATTATAAGGTATCAGAATTAGCTGTTTTTTGTATAGAAATAAGAATTTCTTATGCTTTTGGATAAAGAGTATTTTAATTAAGTTTGAAATGGTTTAATAGTAATATATAAGTAAAATAAAATGTTTTTAAAAATATTGCTTTGCATTTGAATTTGACAAAACACATTCTAGTATTTAAGAAAATATGTTTTCTCGATCAAAGTAATCCTTTTTGTCAAATACTTAAATACATATACTCACAGAAGGGTAAGAATTTACAAAAGATTCCATCTGCTACGATCCCGAAACACTTCTTTCCCTTCTTCCATATCCAAAATTTTAGTCGTACAAGTCTATTACGGATACTTTTGATTTTGCCCTTCTTCAGTATGTTGCCAATTTGGTTAGCATACATCCTTCTAGGCCGGGCCGGTCAAGCTTTAATTTTTATTTATATTTTGAAAAGAACAACAGGTAGTTGCAGAAACAATAACTCTTTAAAAGCTTCTGTTTATTTTTATTTGTATATACCTATATCAAAAACAGTATTATTATGTTCAATTAGTAACAAATTTTAACTACAAGTAACAGTGTACATTTCTACACAATTTTGTGAAGTGCTGAGTATTCATTAAAATCACAAAACTGCCACATTTCACCACATAACCTACAACATAATATCTGACATATAGCAGTTTGAGACGACAATGAGGGCTCTTGGGGAAAAGTTTGAGGCAGGCATGTCTAGCTATGAAGAGAGGATTGCTAGCCTCGCAGCTCCCAACACCAACTTCTGCCTGGATGTAGTCTCACTAGCTGCAGATGTTCAAGAAATTTGTAACAGAAACGTTCCTGTTACTGAGGCAGCAAGTAGATCTTTCTGCTGGGCTGGATAGATTGGAGATGAAGTCCTTTAACAAAGTGCTTCTGTTTCACGGAATATCCGAGGTTGAAGGTGAAAAAACTCCATCCAAAATCATCTCAGTGAAAAATCTCGGCATTAGTGTCGTTAGTGAAGTTAACTTAGTTCTGTGTCACAGATTGGGACAACCTCATGCTAACTTAAAGCGGCCTCCTCGAAAATGAAGTTGAAGGGCAGTGACGTGAGTGTCTCAGTTTCTTACTCAAACGAGACACCGTATCCTTGTCGAGGCTCGAAAACGTTTGGATGTGAAGCAAGTCTGGTCGCAGGACGGGACGGTCGTTACTGCTGTTGATGGGAAGAGGCATAAGGTCAACACTCTGACGCAGCTTGTGAATCTGCTGAAAAATGTTTCGGAGCGTGATTCAAGGCCGAAGGTTGCAAAATCCACGGCACACAAAGTCGAAGGAAGGTTCAGACGTGCGACTTCAAAGTTCAAAGACGGTGAAGTAGTGTGGGTTGCGTAATTACTTTGGGTTTAGACTGAACTTATTGTTTTGTTTTCTTTCATTCATTTCATAAAGAACAGGGTACCTACCTATTCAGAATTTTGTTGCTGCCAAAATGTCGTCTTGGGTGTGTTCCAGTTTAAGTGTAGTAATAACTTTAAATCACTGCAACTATAAACACCTATTTTTCATTCATGCCTTCATGCAACATTAACAATTTATTAATTTGCCTTAACTTTATACACAAAATTTTACCTATTAGTTATTTTTGCTGGTTGTTCAGTTTTTATGTGCCTTTTAATTCTCTTGTTTGTTACTTGATCATTTTCTCTTAATTTTATTTCTTGGGCAGCTGATAGGTGCACAAAATTTTAAGTCAATCTCCTTCAGCATAATCCGAATTAGCTGAGCATCTGTTTCTCAAAATTACCCTTAATTTCAGGAAAGTTCTCCTAGGTGTCTTTTACAGTCTTAATCTCAGAATTGATTACTTTTCTTTCGAAAATATTATTGACAAACTCTGTCCACATAACGACCATACAATTATTTTGGGTGATTTCAATACCTGTCTCCTGAAACATGACTCTCGTTCAGCGAAGCTGCAGTCTCTTATTAGTTCTCTTAACATGAACATCTTACCACACTCAGCCACTCATTTCTCTCCGAATGGTGTTACATCCTTGTAAGACTTAATAATTACTTTCTCTACTGATCGCGTGGCACCCGGTCACAGTTAAGCATTCTCCAGCGCCTTGGCTTACACCAAAAATATAAAAGCATTCCGTGACGATGCAAGTGCTCAGTACCAGGTTAACCCTACTAATGAAAACCTTTGCTTATTTAAAGAGTACAGGAACAGATGCTATAGAGTGTGTGGAGATTCACAAATACGTCAAATTCACTCCTCTATACCTAGATAAATGTAACAATAGAAGTAAGTATTTGGCAATTTCTTAAGACTCTAGGAATTGGCAAATCTTGCGTATATACACCTGGTGATGTAGATCTTAATTATCTCAATACATTCTTCGATACATTCGATCTTTGAATCATTTGAACTTACCAGCACAGATGTCGATTTTTGGAATATTTGAACCTATCAGTACAGAAGTTCCTTTTTTGACACACATTCACTTCTGCTTCGGCTCCGGCGCTTCGGGGTGTGCATGTGCAATGCAGCCCCTTCGCCCTTGCGTAACAAAGTGCAGGCACCCATACTCAACTCCGCAGCTTCGGCTTGCTGGTTGCCTACGGTTTATTGAAAGTGAAACAATGAACAAAAATTTGTGTATATTATGAATTCTGTTAAAACTAGGGGGGTCGCTTTGCTCAGCTCCGCTTCGCTCGGCTCCCAAATTAAAAAAAATATTTAACCTATGTAAACCTAACAAGCTCTCCGACATATCCACTCCTTGTTTACATGTCGCACCTATTTATGACTTTTTTTAATTATTTCTGTTATTTACTCTATTATTGCATCTTTGCGTTTGCTTTTACATTTTTAGGCGTTTGTTAGCGGTTATCTTAAGCTTAGCCGGCTAATGTTAAGTTTATCGTTAAATCTAACATTAGCTGTGACATATATATATATATATACAATTTCTGTACTTGTTTACGACTGCAAAAAATAAAGTCTACGGTATTCCCCAATCCGTACCTAAGAGTCTCATTGACACTGATTAACATAGAATTACATGTCAAGATAAACGCATATCAATTTTCAATACGTAAGCTGCATACCCACACTGAGATAGGGATTTATGTAACGATACCGATGCCGATACCGATATATCGACCGATATAATCGGCAGGCGCCGCGAACAGCGCGTGAAGACGTTGCCATTCCGTCGTCGCAAGCTAGAAAGCCGCGCGTGCTAGAGCATTATCTGCAAAAAGTTTGAATATTTTTTTTTTTAAACAAACATCTGTCTGAAGTGACAATGAGTAGCAATTTTGAATTTGAGTTTATTACTTCGTTTAGTGATGATTGTTACTTATATACTAAAATCACTTTGTTTTCATAATGATAATTCACAACGAATAAAAATTATTTATTTTGATTTGGCACTTTTTAGTTGTTATCAATACTCCTTTCGGGTTTGAGACTTTTAAAAATTAAATATCAATTATTCGACATCGGTATTGGTATCGCCGATTATATACTACAATAATCAGTATCGGTATCGTATCGGTAAAATTATATATCGTTACATCCCTACTTAATAGATTCGGATTGAGCCAAACAAAGAAAAGTACCAGGTGGTGAGTGAGTTAAAATCGCTTTGGCGTTGCAACGTCACGAAAAAAAAATTGCTAATTGCAATATTGCAAATTATTAATATATCCACAAATTCAAGTTATGATGTGTTGCGCCGAATCGACACCATTGTCACTCGATGTCTTCTCGTGATGTAAAAGGCGACTAAGGGATTATAAACAGGTATGCCAAAATGACTGATACTTTTGAACTGCCTTGAACCACTCTCCAGTATGGCATGTCATGACGTCATCACACCGGAACACAACGTGTCGCTTGGCGGCAAGGTTTTGTCATGAGTGTGTTGGCAAGCCACTTCCGAAGCCTATCACTAGTTGATGTGAAAGGATTTGTCACTTAGGTCTTGATCTAACTGTCCAGGGTGCGAAAAGTGTATTTAGAGTAATCATGGCCACTCGGCCTTCATCCTCAAATCATACAAACTTCAAAGATTTCAAAAGTAAAGGTAAGCCCTTACCATAGTATGACAGCACCAAAATGTTTCAACCTTTAAATGGGTGACGCTCACACCTTCGGAATCAGTGCTCATCTGAACACAGTGATAGTTGGTCGCCTTAAGTGCACTTAAAGTTAATAATTTTAACAACTTTAGTAGTCTGATCAGTTTGCTAACCGGAGGTAGACAGATTGCGCACTCATAAGTGTGCGCGCGTCGGCATTATGTAAACGCACGCATTCAAAAACAATGCAATAGATTTTAGGTTTCAGGGCTCATCTAAACTTTTGAAATCTTAGACAAACTTGAAATTTTTGACCCCGTAAGTGTATCTTAGAATATTTTAATAAATAATACCAGAAGCAAAGTTATTTAAGAAAGCTTCGGTTTTCGTGAGCGCGCGTTTCTAGGTTGTCGTAACAGCCACAGCTCAGAGCGCACTATTAAAAAAAAAAACGAAGTAGAGTTCAGTTCAGACTGATGCAAAATGGGGTGCTCAATCTGACATTTTATGTACTCTTGGTTATTGAACAAATAAAGGCCGCTCCACATTCTCGGCGAGACTCTGGCCATGAACGGAACAACGCTATATGTTGAAATTTTCACAGATTACGTGTTACTATGGCATCTTTACGGCAAAAAATGTTTTTTTTTTTAATTTTAACCAGAGGGTGGTCCCCATACAAAAAATCCTGTAAAAAGTAGCATTTTTTTAACATTATCATGTCCCCTCCCCCATGTCTCCGTAACGAGAGGACCGAAAGTATGAAAAAAATCATGGTAATAGATAAGTGATTATGTAAACATTACCGGAAAAATATAGTGGTTAAGATATTAGGGTTCCGTAATCAGTAAGAGCCACGAATTGTTAGCCAGGCGCTACCATTTTAGCGGCTTGTTTTTGTCGTCTCAATAATACGCATCTATACACATTGTTGTTATTTATAACAAAGTGTTTATGGTTCCGTATCCGTATTGTGTGGTGGTACGGACCCCTTTGTGCGTGAGTCCGACTCACACTTGCCAAATTTTCAATTTTATGTTTATAAATTTAAGATCCGTCCAATTTTTCGGAGTATTTAAGTTATAATGATAATTATGAGGCGAATAAAAACAGGGTGTAAAATCAGTTCAGTTGTTTAAACCATTTTAAATCGTTCAAGTATAACAAAATTACTAAAAATATTGAATAAATTGTCAAAAATCTATCCAAAAATTTAGAAAAGCAAAAATAATTGAGACCTTTGACAGACAGACACGGTCGTTTAAATTCTTTCTAGTTCAAAAAAAAAATTGCAAAGTTTGCAATATAATTCAAAAATAATTCTTTTGGTGACTGTGCACCTAGCTTTATTATTTATTTTTTACTCGCGATTGCCACGATGCAATTTCATGTCTTTACTTACAATTATTTTATACTCGGAATCTTAAAGGTTGAAGTTTTCCATTTCTTTTTTAGAATCGATATTTTTATTATTTGGTTTCATGAGAAAACAAAATAATATATATAAAATGTGGAAGTGTATGTTCATGTCTTTATTAATTAAACGGGACACCTGACGCTAGAACATCAACAAAACCAGGATTTCAAGGGTCCATTGGAAGAAACTAGGTCTCTCCTCATATTGAAGAAAATATATTTGATTTATCGATCTGTTATCTATGGATTCCAACTATAAATAATGTTTTAAGATTTATACTTTTGTCAAAAAATATATATTTTCCACCCTCTTTTTTTTGGTTTTAAAACGTTTGTTTCACAAACGTGGCTAAGAGATCAACTTGTTTTTTTTTATAAAATAGGCAATAGAAATATGAAGGGATGTTACTTAAATCCAATATATTTTCCCTACAAATATTTCAGTATTAGCTAAAAATACACTAATATGTTGTTTCGCTGCGTGATCACTAGTATTACGCGTTCAAGAACAAGAGGCCAAAGAGCCAACATATAATTGCCTTTATGAGAAGCAAATAAGGTCTTTGCCATTAGACTTATTGTGCTGGACGGGTAATAAAAAAATATGCTAGGGTATGCCATCCTCTTAAATACAGTATTTTTGACATTACTTGAGATTTCATTAAAACTACAAAAAATAGTACAGCTTGCACATTATATAGGTTAATCTACGTCAGATTCAGAAATGAGGTCAATGACGATTGTATTTATCACTGTAATTTACAATGCATTCTGCACTCGTAGCACAGTGTTTAATCGCGCGCGACACCACTTAGTTGAATAACAAGTGCGAGGAGAGTGACACGATGTTTTTTGCGATTAAACAGTATGTCACGCCAGTATGTATCACATATATACCTAAGAGTGAAGTAGATGACGCAAATGCATCAAACTCTATGAAAACCAAGCGTGTCGCATTTTACTATAAAAACGGTTGACAGCGGTTTGAATTTTAGTAGGAGTCAAAGTTAGCGAATTTCGCTTACTAAGGACACGCAAGTTATTTCAGCTTGCGTCATCTACTTCAATCTATATCTGTAGTTCAGATGTTAGTTTATGTTGGCACAAAATTCCTTTACTCGTAGTGAAGTGTCTGATAATCAAAAGATAAAATGCGTTGATCTTGACTCCCCAAATCAATATCTACACTGGAAATTCTACACTTATTTTAGTCTCATGAAATATCTGACACAATGCAGATCTTCACAGTTATACTCTTTTTGTTAGGTGAGTTTATTTATTTATTGTAAGTCGTATTAATGTATTAATAAATGAATATGAGATCATTGATTTTTGTACATTTTTTATGACATCTTTTTGTTTAAAAACAATAAATTCAGTGTTTTACTTTTTTAAATATTAAAACTGTTGCCTTCAGTTTAAACTACCTACTTTCATACGATATTAACCTTATAGTAGCGTATTTAAAATAAGTTGTATTTGAACGTACTACAGAAAATACAAAAAATGCTACTACAGTGTTCTATTAAAAATATTAGGTCTTTACATAAATGGAATTGCCGTTTTCTGTAGAGAATTTGAAGGAAACTCAATTTTCAGTACTAACGTTTTAGTATATTTATTAGGAATGACAAATCCAAATAATGTAATTTCTTATGTGTACGAATGAGACAACATTAAGCTAACAGCTACATAAATTTAATTTTTGAAAAGTGTCAGCTGTAAAAAATTATTACGAATCTTATCATGGAAATGGATGTCATTTTGGACGAACTGTTTTTGAATATTTGATTTTTATAATCAAACTGAAAATAAAAACAAAAATTAATACGGAGATGTAAAACCTTGAAATTAACTTTCAAGCAAAAAACAAATAATTGAAATAGCTATTGAATTACAGGAATTACGAACTCATGAATGTAAGAAAATTTTGACAATTTCATAGTAAAAGACTGCACACCAAAAGTACTAAATTTGCGATTATAAGATTTCTGATTTGTCATTTTAAAAAAATCACCAAGAAGGTTATCTATGGCGGTTGCGGAACTACGGTCCTAACCGCTCTCTTCTTTTTTTTTTTTTATTTTATTTTTTTTTTATTTTCAACACATCATAGGTAGTTACAAATAGTAATCTTCGCCAAACTACTGAGTAGTTTGTTGGCGACAACGCTCTTCCACTTTTACTATAAACCTACCACAATATCTTATATTTTATATATCTTATCTAGCTATTACTCTAACATGCATTGTTTAATTTTTTGTTTTAGAAGTAGCAAACATTTCACCTTTTTTGCATCCAACAGCATCGTGTACCTATTACATATTTTTGGTATTAAGTATTTTCTAGTTCTTTGGCCGAAGTAATTATTAACTCCTCTCTGTATTAACTTTCCTTGCTTCCTCGACCTAGTACAGTATTTATAGCAGATTTTTTCCTTGAACTCTTCACTATAGTATGTTTCTAGTGCTAATAAATAATTCACGTTCTTATCCACTGGTAAGATCTTACATATCGTAAATAGTCTGCTATAATCATCTTTGTTGTCTTTTTTTATCTTTTTACAAACAAGGTTCTTAATAAATCTAATTTGAATTTTCTTAATCTCTTGTATATAAGTTTTAAAAGTTAATCCGTAGCAACTTAGTCCGTAGCTAAGTATTGAGTCAGCTAATGCGTAATACACCATGTATAAAGTCTTTTTATTTATCACTTTCTGAAGGTGGTAAAACTTTCCCATCACTGATCGCAACCTATTACAAACACTATTGACGTGTAATTTCCAATTAAATGTGCTATCTATGATAACACCTAAATACCTAATATGATCAACGTATTCCAAACTTTATTACGTATTTAAACTGCGCTGTAGGATTTCTGATGGCGATATTTAGTGTACAAAATAGTAATTTTGATGTGCAATTTAATATTATCCACAAAATGATAACTATACTATTGGGAAAGTTAAGCATGCGACCGTACCCATTCTGTATTATTATGTTCTATGAATTATTATTACCTATCTACCAATTCTACTTTTCTAGCGTAACCATTCTAGCACAAAATAGATACTACCAGAAGGCCAACTCGACGAACGAACAAAAACAGACGCACACATGCATAGACGCGTACGTATGATGATCTCGGCAGAATTTCGTATTGGCATTCGACCGACTTAATCCGAGATCGTCGTACATACGCGTCTATGCGTGCGTGCGCCTGTTTTCGCTAGTTAAGCGGAGTAAACAATGATATAATATCATTGGGAGTAAACCTTCTGTAATTGGTTATTTTGTGATTTTAGGCACCTCTGCTAAGTTTGAGACCTGTAGCATAGCAATTTGTTACAGTGTCATATTCGTCACTCACTGCATCAGCGCCATCATCAGAGCTGGCATCACGTATCGTAAATGGGTACGAGATAGATATATCCGAGATCCCGTATCAAGCAGCTTTAAGAAGAAGAGTGGTCGCTGGGTGGGCCCATTCTTGTGGTGCTGTCATCATTCATAAGAAAGCTGCCTTGACTGCAGCTCACTGTGTTAGCTCGTAAGTGTCTTAATTTTATTTACTTCTCTCAATCCAATCCATCCATCGGCATCCCTGAATCCTGGCGAAAGGAATGGCAGGTCAATCCTCCTCCAAAGCTGGATACTACTATCCCTGATCCAACAAAGAAACCAGAAGGGGTCTTTCTGCCCAATAGATCCTGGTGCCTTTTTAAGACTGCCTAGAGCATGAACAATGCCCGACTTTCGAGAATTTGTTATATTTTATTTAAGGATTCTACTTATAAACAATGTATTAAAATTTATATTTATGTCAAAAAAAATTTTTGATACCCTCTTTTTTTTTGGTTCTCAAACGATGATTTCTAGAACGTGGTTAAGAGATCAACTTGATTTTTTTCTCATAAAATAGGTAATATGAAGGGATTCTACTTAAATCCAATATCTTTTTCCCTAAAAAAGATTTCAGTATTAGCTAAAAACACACCAATTTGTTGTTTCGCTGCATCATCATTAGGCTTACGCGTCCAAGAAAAAGAGGCAAATGAGCCAACATACTGGGTGGCGCAAAAGTAATGGCACTATAGAAAATACTTATATATTTTTTTAATGGCGTCTCCTGTCTTCTTAAAATAAAAAATTGTGTAGTAAACAAATGTAAAATACACCAGAAATAAACATAAATCGTTTTACTCCCCAAGAACGTGGAATAATCGTGTCAATGTTTTTACGTATTAATTATCAGTGATAAAAACAAAACGTAAGTTCCGTCGACGATTTCCCTACCGCCCGGCACCGGTTGGTCACACATTTCGACGCTTTGCCACACGCCTCGAAGGAACTGGCTCCACATTGGATAAACCTAAGTCTGGCAGACCAAGAACTGGCGGTTCAGCTGAAAATATCGATGCTGTGCACGAAGATGTGGAAGAGTGTCCAGAAACATCAACGAGGCGATGTGCCACGCAATTGGGCATTTTTAGGCGGATTTTTCACCGTATTCGGTAAAAGACTTGAAGATGTTTCCGTATAAAACTCAGATGATTCACCAGCTGCTGCCTACTGACCACCGGGCTCGTCTAGAGTACAGCCAGCGCGTCATCAACCTCAACCTTGAAGAGGATGATTTTCCTTCAAAATTGCTTATAAGCGACGAAGCGCATTTTCATCCCTCGGGACATGTCAATAGGCAAAATACTCACTTCTGGGGTTCTGAAAATCCGCGCATTATTCAAGAAACACCTTTACACCCACTAAAAAATACTATGTGGTGTGGCGTCTGTGCCGAAAGAGTGATCAGAACCTATTTTTTCCAAGACACTGCAGGCAATACGGTATCTGTAACTGGCGACCGCTACAGTACCATGTTACGGGAGTTTTTGATACCCAGTTTAGATGAATTGCGGATGGAGCACATCTGGTTCCAACTAGACGGCGCCACGGCACACAAAGCTATGGACTTAGTGAGGGACACCTTTCCAGGCCGTATCATCTCCGTTTTGGCGATTTGCATTGGCCTGCGAGATCGTCCAATCTGACGAGACCAAACTTATTTCTTTGGGGTTATTTTAAAATCTGTGGTGTATGTGAATAAGCCACAGTCTCTCGCAGCCTAAAAAGAAAATATTCATCGAGAAATAAGGAACATATCACCGGAAGTGTTGCGACAAGTTACGGAAAATGTCATAAATAGGGCTCAAATGTGCATCAACTCCAGAGGTCACTATTTAATAGACATCATGTTTAAATCTTGATAGGACGAAATTTAATAGCCAAATATATAGTATTGAAAAAACTAATGACAGTTTTTTATTGCAGAAAAGTAGTTGTAGCTAAACGAAATAGGGTCATTACTTTTGCGCCACCCAGTATAATCACCTCTATCAAAAGCAAATTTCTTTGCCATTGGACTTATTGTGCTGGATGGGTAATAAAAAAAGTTGCTAGGGTAGGCCATGCTCTTAACAGACTCCATTTCGGCCACGTTCGCGGTCGCACTGTAGACTACATGCACCTATGTGAGTGCAGAATCTGGACCACATCATCCGAAAATGCCTAACTCGAAAATTCCTTTTCATCCTTACAGAGGACGCAGCTGAATGGCTAAGACATCCTCAATAATATGAACGACTTGAAAACCTTTCTTAGCCATACGGTTAAATAAATAATCCAATCCATTAGCCGATATACCTACTGCTGGAGATGGGACTATCCAAGGGCAAGCTAAATTTTTCTACCCTCGGTCATCTGACCTAAAATCTAAAATTTCAGTTTTACATACTTGAAAGACTATATAACTTGTTTTTTTTTTTTTTAATTCAATACCCTGTCAATTCCAATCTATCTAACTCACATCTTATAACATAATTTGCTTAATAGCTACCATATAACAAGAGTATGTACATTGAAAGCAAATGGACGAAGACAAGAATTACCCCTAGAGGCCTCTTTTTGCAATTCTCATAAATATTTATATAATTTATTTATACAATATGGCACACAAAACAAAGTTCGCTGTTTTTAGATCTAGAATATAATCCAAGTTATGTGTTGTCAACATGATCTTACAATACAAATAGTAGTTTGCTACGAACTGTGAACTGGCGATTATATGTTGACCGATTTAGAATATGTTCTAACTTAAAAATACTTTTTGTCTCATTTACCACCGAATACACAAAAGTCCCTTAAAATTAACAGGTGCTTAGACATCCTGCTGTTTCGTTCTTACACAGGCGATTTATAAATACAGCATGATAGTTAAGGAGTTCCTAACCCTAAGTGACGTTTGTACTAAATATCATGACGTTCCGATCAACGAAACTCGAGTTATCGTTGGACAAACATACAAACGCCAGATTGTTCAATTAGACTTGGAGAACATCGTTCGCTTCGCTCAATCGTTCAATTACTCGTATTTGTTAGTATTATTAAAATTAAGGGGCTCCACAATGCTAAACATCAGTTTTGTATTGGATTCAGTTCCGTCAATGTAGATGGTAAAAATTTGAAAAAAGTATGGCGTGTTTTGTGACTCAAGACAATTATTAATTACACTTTATAAATATACATACTTTCAATCTTCTGTTAATTATATAACTTTAAAAAAGTATGAATTGCACGAAAAAAGCGATTCAGTTTCCATGTTTCAAAACCGGTTGAAACGAAACCAACACACGCAGATACTTACTAGAAAAAAACATTTTTAATACATAAAGAAATTATGGTTTATGCCCAAATGGAGCCACAATTTCAAAATAACTGAAGTTTTGCGTGCGCGGCATCTGATTAGAGCAGGATAGAGAGTTAAAAAACAAACGCGTTAAAGCAGGACTGACTTTTAGCATAGTGCAGCCCCTTAAGTTCAATTATTAATAATTATATTAGTAATTTATTTATACAATATTTATGTGTTATCAAAACGATAATAATACGAAGAAAGAGGAAATAAACTTTCTTCCAGGAGATTTCCATGAAATTATGTCGAAGTTTAAATAAATAATGAATTAGTTTTCACGTTTTGTAACAATTACCTGTGACATCTGCATCAGGATATTTAAGGACTCATAACTAAATGTGTAATGTAATGTTTTCAAAGATTTCACAGTTATTTGTTAAGTAAATTATTTCCATTTTAAAGCTATGACAAATGCATTCATGGAGTTACCGTGTAAGTACATGCAAAGCAAAGTATTTACATATTAATGAAAATGTTTGCAAATCAACTGGTTTCCCTGAAATTCATTTGCGTTTTCTAATTTAGATATGAAAACCTGCCATCCTACTTGCGAATCGTCGTCAGTACATCGTACCGTCTCTCTGGAGGCACCAGCTATGACGTCATCCAGGTCTTCCCCCACCATACTTACTCGCCGAGTACTCTGACGAATGACATTGCAATGTTGGTGACCAGCTCGATGCAGTTAGACAGTAATGTGAAGCCGGTAGGGTTTGCGGCTCCTGGGTTCAGGGTGCCTGATGGAACGGAGGCGATCGTCTCCGGTTATGGGACCACTTCTGTAAGTTACCATTTTCTGTCCTTATTGACCATAGCATACAAAAAACGTCCAAAACTTGAGGGAACTTAGTTATTTTTTAAAGTAAAGTCTGCAATACTATTCCCTTCTCCAAAAGTAGGAGGAGTCTGCGCGAATATGTCCGGTTAAGGACAGAAATTTTGTTGCTCTAACTTTGTACTGAGTCTACTTTTTTACGTGCTTTCAGTATAACGGCACAGCGTCTCAAGTCCTGCGCGCTGCCAAGGTCCAGATAGTACCACAAGCTACGTGCTTACGTGCATACCTTCGGATAGCCACCGTAACCTCAGGAATGATATGTGCTAGCGCTTCGAACCCTGCCAGGGACGCTTGCCAAGGGGACTCAGGTGGACCTTTAGTGGCCAATGGGATCTTGATAGGCCTGGTTTCATTCGGCGAGGGATGTGCTGATACCAACTATCCGGGAGTGTATACCAGGGTGTCAGAGTACGCTCAGTGGATACAATCGCTTTTGATTAAAATTGATAAAGGAGTGTTGGGTTAGAATCTTAGAGGGACTTTTGATTATAGTTTAACAAATTGTATTTTTTTATAATAATTATTAATTTTTATAATATTTATCAAGACTATGTAAGACATGCTGCTTCATCAATAATGTACTTCCATGCTGATTGTGAAATAAAATAAAGTCTTGCGTTAAGTTTTATTTTCTATCGTTTTATCGTAACTGAGCTATAAAAACATATCAGATACAAATAAGAAGAGATGTCTGAATTTAAAACATCATAAAAGAATATAGCAGTAGATTACATTAATCTCATAATATTGAGACCACAGTCTGAAACAAAGTACTCGTATATCATCGTACTAAATAAAACCGGCCAAGTGCGTGTCAAGCCACGCGCAATATATTGTTCCATAGTTGCCAGTCACAATATGCGGACTTAGAAAGTTCATATACATAAGTACTTATATTTACGACCTGTTTTACAACTTCATGTAAGGTTGGTAACTTTTTGGTACATCGATGCCTATATTTAAAGAGACCGGTGGAGGATGCATAGTTTAATAAACGGAATACAGAAATCATTTCTAAATTATACATTATTCTTAGTACAGAATATCTAGTTTCCCAACAACCCCAATAAGAACACTGATTTAAACATGAAATAGTTGCTGCGGTTCAAAGATGTGTAAAAACGGAAAATCGCAAAAACGCAAAATCAACCTGTCCTGCTAGGAAGATTTAGCCCAAGACCGTTCTGGATGGAGGCTCACTGTTCAAACGAAGATGTTTGAAATTGAAGAATAACGTAAAGCTGTTCTCGACGCCAACCGTGATGAGATCCACTCACGACCATCTGTGGCCATCCCATATAATTACGTAAATGGGCTTATGACATGTAGCCTGTGCAATCGCACTTTCAAGGCCAAAATAGGCTAAGAGTCGGCCATTGGAGGGCTCACCAGCGAAGCTCTGAGCCTTGATCGGTCACTATGACCGAAAACGGCCAGGAGGCATCATCATCATGAGAAAAATAAGTTTTGTATGGGCATTTTAAATTCTTATTATATTTCGTATTTAAATCAGTGTTCACATAAAATGGACATTCGGGAACCTTAATCATCTGTAATCCAATCGGATTAAATACATATTACCTTGAAAATATGTACAATTTACAAAAGATTTTGGTATTCTGTTTATATGAAATATGCGTCTTCCACCGGACTCGTAAGACAGAGGTGTAATTTATAATATTTCAATAAGCATTTATGTACCCATTTATTCGATCCATCCATCAGCCTAGTTGGTCCACTGCTGGATATAAGCCTTTCCAGCCCCTCTATTCTGTGTCTTTAGTTGCCAACTGGACTAGGTGCATATTATCAAAAACATAGCTTAAAACAGAACTTTCAAAATTGCTATTAATGGGTATTGAACTATTTACGAACTGTTTACGAACTTCAAGTGCGAACATATCCTTAGAAAATCGGAATTCGATAGTATATCTATGTTTTTGATGATAGGCACCCAGTTCAAATGGCAACTAAAGATACGTAATAGGCCCTCTGGACTTTGCCACTCCCGGCGCTCATCCTGGAAGAATTGCCCATACTCACACACGCTGGGCAGGCGGGTTGGTGAGCGCGGTGCCAGAACCCTCGCACCAGTGACGCCGCTGCCCGTCACCAGTCTGTTCCATATAAGGCCTGGCTATTAGGGATAAATATACCGCCATCTATCGGTCCCAGGCATGGTGGGCCTCCTGGTTTTTGTCTGTGAGCTGTCCTCTTACTCTCCCCCGAATTACTTCGAGAGGGTCTCCAAGTACGATGGTGGTACCTCCACAGTCGAGCCCGGCATTAGCTCTACCACCTGTCACCCCCCCCCCCCATTTATTGCTAAATAAAAAATATTTCCTGTGCAGAAAAATTACGCAGAAAGAATTTGAATGTTTGTGTATTTCTTTTTAAATAACGAAAGGAAAAAAAAATATATTATATGAATAAGGTATCTACTTTGCAATCCTTACGCAAAAAAAAAAATATTTGGAACAAAAAAAAACATTTTTTTTCTGTTTGCAACGCCAAATTACGTTTATCGTGATTTTAGTGATCTTTTCGATTTTTTTCTCGATGGTTGTGATACTTGTGTCAAATCTGAATATTATAATGTAGTTCAACTTCTTAACTACTTACACAAATTTTATTTGTAAAAAATATTTTGTTTTAATATGTTAAATTGTCCAAACGCGAGAGCATGTTTGGCGCAACCGACCCTTATTAAGTCCACTGATTCCAAACAAACAAAATTTACTCTAAATCTCAGATATAAAATTTAGGCGGGCTTTCTTTCTCTTTCTGTGCACCCAAATTGCCAACCTGACGGAAAAAAAAGTTATTTTCCAAATATGATTCGCCCCATATGCGTGCGGATGCGTTCCGAAATTTGATTGTGTGCGAAATAAAGAACTTTACTAGAAGTCCACGCCACCACTGAAGTCCTGCGGCAAAGTCTTTATTGTTTTTGGAATATGAACCAAAATGCCTTAATCCATCGGACTTTAGTTGTGGCGCGGACTCTGTATAACCTCTGAGCAATCTATCTATATAAATAAAAATGAATTGCTGTTCGTTAGTCTCGCTAAAACTCGAGAACGGCTGAACTGATTTGGCTAATTTTAGTCTTGAAATATTTGTGGAAGTCCAGGGAAGGTTTAAGCGATAAGAAAATGTGGAAAAATTGCGAGGAAAATACTAAAAACGACAATTTTATTTTCCCATACAAACTGTTCTTACCTGTTAAACATTTGATGTTCACCCCGTCGCGTCGGTTCGGTATGTTAGGAATAAAAACATGTAGATCTAGATTAAATAAGGGTTTGGAATCGACAACATATATCCATAATAGTCTGATTATCGCGTATTTAGATTTAAAACATGTAAAATAATGACACTATAATGACACTTGGTTGTTGTGTTGGGTGCGTTCAGAAATATACTTTGAAACAGTAAAGTTCGCTATACGATCTGAAATTGGGTACTAAAAATCAAATCAGCGACTCTTTATCAAATGTCCGGTACTATGAAATTTGGATGAGGTTTTACATTATGACGTCACAGTTTTTTGTGATCAAACTGCTTCCTTTTTTCTTAGTTTTTAGCAATTATAAAATTGTCAAACCCTCAAAAAAATCCGTTAAAATGTTTTAACAATTATTTTAGAAGATCACATTGGATTGTATCAGTTATTTTACTTTAACAGCAGTCAAGTTTCAGAATGCACGGAATTGCATTCAATTTATCTATTACCCGCACACATTATGTTTTTTACACCGGAAAAAAGATTCAAAACTTGATTTGTCATTCTGATACTGCTTACAATGCCGAGGAGAAAACGACCTAACATAGGTCGTCGAAGTCGATCGAATGTGCGACGAGCTACCTCACGCGCTAATCGCACTGATGACCAGCGAGAGACTGATAATGCTAACAGTCGTATTGGTATGGCAGATTTGCATCCTAGAGTGAATTACAATCAAGTGGATAATAGGCATAGAATGGAACGAGTTCGGGCACATCGATCACAACAGCAGCGAGCACGGGAAAATGAAATTGATCGATTCCGCAGACGCAATGTTCCTGTGAACCTGGCACGAGGAGCATTCTCCTACGATCAAGAAATAGATTATAGTGCCGACAAATCTGTAACAATTGGGGAAATGTCAATCATTTGTCAACATTGTAAAGCTTTAAAATACAGCGGTGAATTTGCAGGATTATGTTGTACTGGTGGTAAAGTAAAATTGCCACAGTTAGTCCCACCACCTGATCCATTAGACTCATTAGTTTTTGGGATGGTTGATTAATTGATTACAGGTGCTGAAACCAACAAAAAAGTCAGTGCTATGAATTTTTATTCAAACAGAATCCGTGAAGGTGAAGTAAATCACATTTTGATGTGTCAACGGCTTTTTCATCAGTTTGCAGTTGACATGTATGTCAAAATGGAGACTGAACGATTGACGTACATCCGTCTAAACCAACAGCAGCTTCGATCTGAAGAGTACATTCATCTTCGCGATGCAATTAATGCCGATGGCAATGCAAACAATGTGGGGAAAATGACGATTTTGCCGGTCACTTACACTGGGAGGCCGCGCCACCACGGTGTGGGTGGGTATATTTGTTGTTACTAATACATATATGTCTGAAATAATATTCAATTTGATATAATTCAAATATTTTTTATTAAAGACTATATAAATCAACTTTTACGGTAGGAACCATATTTTCTAAAATTTCCGCGATTGACTCCTGAATCGGCAACATATCAATTAATCTAACAGCAAATGCGAACCAGGCTTGCTAAAGATGTCTTGACTTGCCTCGCCAGGACTTGACGGCGTAGCGGAAGGCCTCGGTGACTCGGAAAAATCT
Source organism: Ypsolopha sequella (assembly GCA_934047225.1). Classification (NCBI taxonomy): domain Eukaryota; kingdom Metazoa; phylum Arthropoda; class Insecta; order Lepidoptera; family Ypsolophidae; genus Ypsolopha; species Ypsolopha sequella. Next base: position 22,530,878 of record OW203984.1, on the reverse strand, counting down.
GGTAGAACCAGAATATTGCCGATGTTGTGCTCATGACTTTCTTAAATCTCATCCAAATCCTTTAGTTCATCGGCAGTTAAATTAAGTTCTGAAAATGTTATTCTTTCAGATGATGACACAGATGATGATAATGGCATTGTTGAGACGAACTTCGGTTTTAATAACAGTTGTTGTTTCACTCGATTTTTTTGTTCCTTAGCCCTATTAATTCGTATTATTCGGCTCAAATTGTGACCGCATTTTATACAAAACTTGAAGGTATCAGCGGTTATTGTGAAACATTCGTCGCATCTTTACAATTTTTTTGTGCAACTAGGACAGGTACTTCTGTTGTTCTGCCGTTCTATCCACTTTTTACAAAAGGGTCAATGCAATGTTAAAAGTTAACTATAACTTCTGAAACATTGTTTTGAAATATCAATTATATTTTCTTGGAAAGTTCGGTGACAGTGACACTGACAGTCAGTGTTGGCAGGTTACTGTTACGTTTAGTAATGTGACGTAATCGATACAGACAAAAAAAATAGGCTGGTACCTTATTTGTTAATATAAGTGTCTATAATCTAATATAATGTCTCATGCAAAATAATTATGAACATTAAGCTGGACATGTGTGCGTGATTTGCCCACTCTTTCCGCCCACTATGGAGCCGATACTTAGACTATCTGATGCTGCCTTTATAAAGCTGCCGGCTCTGAAATACATACATATGGTTTAAATTAATATGGTTTATATTAAGAGGTAAGTGATACGAAGTTCACCGGGTCAGCTAGTGTGATAATAAAAAAGACTTTCATCGCTTACGCGAACTTTTAAATAACCCGAAATATTATTTTCCGAGTATTAAATACATCAAAACTACCCTGTATATAATGATAAAACGGAAAAAACTCAAGATACATTTCCAGCCCCGTGGGGCTAGGAATATATTTTAAGTTTTTCCTTTTTGTCATATGTGACACGTTTCTTTTTTCAATCAATAAAAAGGTTTTTACAAAAGTCAAATAGAAATTTACTAAACATTATAATGTATAAAAAACCGGTCAAGTGCGATTTGGACTCGCGCACGAAGGGTTCCGTACCTTTATCTATAAAAACGGCAAAAAAAAACATGTCTGTTCTATCGGAGCCCCCTTAAATATTTATTCTATTCTGTTTTTTAGTATTTGTTGTTATAGCGGCAACAAAAATACATCATCTGTGAAAATTTCAACTGTCTAACTATCACGGTTCGTGATATATATAGCCTGGTGACAGATGGACAGACGGACAGACAGACAGACAGACAGACGGACAGTGGAGTTTTAGTAATAGGGTCTCGTTGGTTACCCTTTGGGTACGGAACTCTAATAAATGACTATGAAATAATTATAAAAAAGTACTGTTTGGTAATAAGGAAATCTAAGTTTTAATATAATTACAATATACTAAGGATGTTGCTTGCGCCGGAGCAGAAGTCAATGCAGTTATCGCTATCAAAATAAATCTAGAACACATCCCCAAGGTACTTATAATATAGGGTTACATATTATTTTAGGGTTACATATTATAATAATTATAATTTAAATAAACGCTCCAGCTGCTAACCGGTGGCGTAGCAAGTCTCCGAAGCAAGCAAGAAGTTTAGGGGCTACAGCGTAGCGGAAGTAAACTTTCTATTCGTATCCTCTACGTAACGCAGCGCTACGTAATAGTTTTAGCGTCCCTGTTACTCCATATGCGAAAAAACCCTCAGTGCGAGGAGAACGGATTCGTGGAAAAATAGCAAAAAGTCGGTTTTTATTAATATAAAATGTACTTAGCTATTTGTTCAAAAAGATTTTCAAGGAGAAATACATAATATCCACATTTCGAATGCAATTTCACAATGAAATTAGTTTAGAGGTCTTTTCCGAATTAAATTCTATCGAGAAAATTTCATCCAATCGGGTTTTCCTTCAGGAAGAATCTTAATCAAATACTCCATAAACATTTACCCATAAATGAAATACGTAGATGACGTTATAGTGGAGTAAATGGATAAAAAAAAATCATTTTTTTTTTGGTATCACCTTAAGGTGGTTCTTCTTATTTTTTAAATTAAAGATAATAAATAAATGTGATTTACGGCATTTCGCGAACAAAGTTTAATGTCAATTAAGCTTTTTTGGCAAAATTTTGTTATTTTATACATTACTTTGTAAATGAATAGGCACACAAACTTAAAACACGCTTTTAAAAACGCGAAACTGTAATACGGAATCTTTTAAGGTTGACCAGCCACATTAAATAACGCAAAACGTTTAAACAATTCTGCTTGTTATTTTGTAAAACAGCTGAACGTTAAATAACACAGCTGTTGTGTTATACAATTTGTGGTTTTGTAAAACAGCTGATTTTGACATCTATCTGTTACATATCGATTACTGGATTCCAAACGATTTCAAGTAATGTCGTTTACACACACACACACACCCTCACACACACACACACACACACACACACACACACACATACAGACCCCAAATTTGACCGAAAAGGTTTCCGTTTTATGACGGAACCCCTGAAAAGCTTCTCTTTTTAGTCCTGTCAACGAGCTCTGGCACTCTGATTGATCGTCTCATTTTAAATCCAGAGATTCGATTATGATTAGCTGCTGTCAGACTGAGGTTTACTTCCCTAAGGATCTATGAAATTAGTCATTCAGGAAAATTTAAACTCTTTTGTGGTAAAATTGCTAAATCAAGGAACAAAATCCAATAGAAACAAAACAAGAACATAGGTACTCGTATTTATCAAATTGTGTCAAATAAGTCAAAAAACTGGTGTAATCTTAGTTAAATACGGTGAAAACTTCCGACACTCTCCAATAATCTGTTTCCTCAAACCTGAAAACAAAATCCTTAGTTCAATGCAAAACTCAATCCAAAATACACCCTATTTACCAAACAGTAAGATGAAAATTCCTATTAGTGTTGGGACGACAAAAGATATTATTGACATAAACGTCGATATTACTTACGACACCCCCTCATTTAGTTATGTTCCTTCTCCCTTCAAAGCACTAAGTGACAGGAGTACTGTCCCTTTTTGACGACTTGTGATCAACTTTGGGGTGACTCTGTCTGAATTAATATTACCATGGACATAATTCGCTTGCTTGTTGCGGCGTATTGTTCCGTTTTGATACTTTATTTTGATGACGACATGAAGATATTAGATTTGTAATTTCTGGTTTATAATAACGAGTATTTTGTATAAATTGTTTTAAATTATGATAAGATAACTTAGTACTTGTAAATAATATTAGATTAAGAGCTAATTTACCTGCATTACGGCACTGTGAGTTACTGTTTTACTATTGATGATGATGATGGTGATGATGATGATGATGATGATGATGATGATGATGATGATGATGATGATGATGATGATGATGATGACAATGATAGTGATGAGAATTAAGATTCAATCAGTATTTAATGACAATTTCAAATTAAATTTTCAAATAAGACTTAATTTCAAAACAATTACGTTTCATCGATATCGATGGATATATCTTTGTCTACATATCCCATCCACATTTCAACGCTTTGGTACGCCACTCAGCCAAGGGGTGGCGCTCTACCCGAGACAGTAAACGTACATTCGCCCGCACGCTATAGTGAAGTTTTCGTGCGATTATCGCCTTTACGCCGGGGTAGTAACAACCGACATGAAATGTGGCGTGTTGTTGACTGTACACAAATAGGTGTCGAGACTTCGGTCTTCGGATCAATTCTAATCTCTCCGACACGCGACGATTTGGCGTTCCCACTGTCTTTATTTGTTCAATGACATGATGTCATGTAAAGACGATACCTACTGTAAATAACTTTTCGTATTGTTGTCTAGAGGTTGTGTGATTGATTATTTCGTGCTTTCGTGAGTTACCTACGTATCAATGTAACCTTGCGATGTCACACATGAAATCAAACTCAAAACAGTTAATATGTAGTACTCGTTACTATTTAAGCTTTGTAAATAGCGACAATTTTTCCATGTTCCTTCTAAAACTTATTTTATTTACAACTTGTAAAAAAAAACAATATTATATAATTTTTTTTTACTTAAATGATGAATATACACAAAAGTCAAGTTAACTTCTGATTACGTATGATAAATGATTTCCTTCCAATCAACCTTTACCCAAAACTAACCATTCGTATAAATAAATTAATTCCATTAGATGCAGCTTATCCCATAACGCGAATTGAAATGCATAAATTCATTGCTGCCGATCTGTCGCCGAAATCAAATTCGATTATGCCGTTGAGCATCTAAGCTTACCAATAAATAGGTGTAATACTACAGTCCCTCGGCCTATTACCTGGCAATTTCACAGAACAATCTATATCAGTTCACGTCAACAGCACACAACGATACGTACGGGGATCCGAGTGGGACGGCATTCGATCTCGCGATTTGTTTACACTGTGTAGCTTTCCCTTTCACCTTGCATCTGTGTGCGTGACCATCTGTTGGCAACCCTGCAGTATACATGTGTTGGGCATCCCTCACACCCCTAGCGCACCCCATTTCGGGGTAGACCTATGCCTGTGTGCGTGACCCAGTCGATCTAATGTTGTACACACAAACATACATATGTATTGTTAGCTGTGTAATTTTTACGCTTGTGTTGTTGCTAGGGGTTCTTTATGCGGCGCGATGATATTATTATTCTGACGATTACGGCATCTTTTATGCGTACAATAAAATAATTAATAAGGGATGGAATATATTGTTGCATGGCATTCTCGATCGGTATCGCGCTACTTACCTTTATTCGGTCAAAGGTTACGGAGTTTATTAGAACATGGTCTAAAGGGTTGCCCTATTGTTTGAGTTTTAACAACCCATTCGTTTATTGTTTATGTTTATTTCTTCTTATCTTAATAGTTGGTTGAGTGTGAAGTTGATGAATGCCGCCATGAAGTTTTAATTTGTAGTAGCTTTTATTGTTTTAAATGTTTACAGCGTTTTATCACGATTAGCTTTGGTTTGTTCGTTTGTAGCTACAAGATCATTATATTCTTGTAAAGCGATTATTTTATTTTATTTGTTTTTTAGCTTTATAAATTTGTTCATTAGTTAGAGATCGTCAAAGAATCGATATCGAATTGCGCATCACTACGCGTAGTTAACAATTTGTGCTATCAAGGAAAACATGACCCGCCTTAAATTGGTATCGTTATTACTTATTATACCATGGGAATTTTATTGAAAAATATATCGGCGGATATGTTCTCTGATACCACAATAAACATTATTATTACTAACTTGAATCAAGAACGCCAACATTTAAATTTTCTATTCCTTGTTTTTTTTTGTCTCAACCATACTCTTTTTGAAACTTACATAACTAAGCAGCAGTGACAAATCTCCCGTTACGGTTACCTACTCTACGTGTAATATTCTATGATCATTTCATGACTATATTGAAAAGCAGCAGAGTCTATTTTTAAAAAGCACACAAATCTAAAAGTCACGGTAAATACGCAGCAGGCCTCCTGTTGACAGACCGCTCAACCCCCGTTCAGTTGAGTTTAACAATTACCCACCACTCCCATTGTGTCGCGACCCTGCCTCTCAATCTATTGTGAACGGACTATAAACCGACCAGCGTATTTGGCCTCTCAAACATCACTTCCAACCCCCGTTTACGCCTCAAACTCTACATCGCAGATGGGGTGTATAGGCCATGCACGCTGGTGCACTGTGTACAAATATTATTATCCTGGCCGTTCACAAAATATCAATAACGTATTACCGGGGTTGGGTTTTAAAAAGTTAACGATTTAGATTTTTTTTAAATGTTTGCGGACATTAGAATCATGGAATGAATTTGTACACAATGCAGATATATAAACGTGAAGTAGCAGTGGTTCTTAACCGGTGGTCCGCGGACCACTAGTGGTTCTTGGAAGCACACAAAGTGGTCCGCGAAGCCATCCGAAAAAATATTTAATAAGTGACAACCAGTGACATATGTGATATAAAATACTGTTGGCTTTGAACGACTGTATGCGTGTTTTATTTGAAATTGATAACTAGAACAACCCCTTATTCATTTATATTTACTGTATATTACTGAATTTCTAACACACTGTCATTCAAAAATGGCACCACAGACTGAAAAAGGCAAAAGGATGATTGGTTCATACTGTTGTCATGAGAAAAAGAAGGGAAAAAAATGGTCTTAACGAAAATTATTTCATGGGCTATCTACAGGTTGAGTTTTAATGAAACCCCAATAATTTAATAGAACGTAGAAGAATAATAACTGGTTTCTTAAAAACCATCCAAAATTTGATTAATTAATTAAAAAAAAAAGTGTGAGCCTCTTAAAAAAATCCGTCAAATTCATAGAAATCATGGTCACCTGAAGAGAAAAGACAATTAAATTTGATTGCGAAAAGTTATTTTCAAGATTCCGTACCTCAAAATGAAAAACAGATCTCCTTTATGATCACTTTGTTGTCCGTTTGTCTGTCTGTATATCTGCCTGTCTCTCTGTCACGACACGTTGAAACTGTTTCCTCCTACAGAAATGTATGGACTCAGAAACTTGAAATTTTGTGAACAAGTAGGCCTTATAGCACACAAATAGAAAAAAAACTAATACAAGTATTTTACTATTTACGATGTAGAAACTGACCAACTTAATGAGACCATTTAGAAAAATAAAGTTTAATAGATCGTATGTGTCAAGTTAAGTTGGTCTAACATAACTGCAAGTGGAATTATTTACCATGTTTTTTAGGTTCCGTACTCATATTGTATGGTGGTACGGAACCCTTTGTGCGCGAGTCCAATTCGCACTTGGCTGGCTTTTTTTGTTGATCCCACTATTTTGAACTTGTTCGTATAGAAATGCTGGGATAATCATAAATTATATTTCCAGTTACATGTTTTATAAACACATTCTTTATTTTTTTGTAGTGGCATATTCTAGTTTATTAATAACCTCTAAAATTATTGGGTTTGGTTTAAAGTCACCCTGTATAACGTGGCATGTTGATTTGTTGCCCATCTTAAGGGGCTGCACAATGCAAAAATTCAGTTCTGCTCTAACGCTTTTGTTTTTGAGCTGTCTATCCTGCTCTAATCAGATGCCGCAACCGTAAAACTTCAGTTATTTTGAAATCGCGGCTACATTAATACATTAACTATAATGTCTTTATGTAATAAATATAGTTATTTCTAGTAAGTATCTGGGTGTGTTGGTTTCGTTTCAATTGGTTTTGAAATATGAAAATTGAATCGCTTTTGTCATGAAATTCATTCTTTTTTAAAAGTATTATAATAAAAAGAATATTGAACGTATGTTTATTTATAAAGTTTAATTAGTAATTGTCTTGAGTCAATACACACGCCATATTATTTTAAATTTCTACCATCTACATAGACGGAACAGGCCCGGCACTCCCAAAAAGATTCGGTCGATCGTTTATCGTTCACATAGAAAGTGTGACAGAGATGGATGTACGACCGAACGATATTCGATCTAATTTTTTCACTTCGGAGTAGGCCCTCTGAATTCAACGCAAAACTGATGTTTAGCATTGTGGAGCCCCTTAAGCCCACCTCATCAGTTTTTTTTCATATTTTGCTTGTTTTCTATTAAAAGATACGAAACATTACGCTGTAAACGTTTTCACAGACACAAAAATAAGTTTTGAAATCGTCTCAAGAATAAATAAAACATTGAACCTAAAGGTTCATTACGAAACAACCTTCAGAAATCCTTATAAAAGCTGAAAACTATTTTGTTCTAAGACAGGGGTCACCAAACTACGGCCCGCGGGCCAAGACCGGCCCGCGAGCACCACTAATCCGGCCCGCGGCCGCTGGCGGGACCGAACTATAGTTTATTTAAAATTCACAAATGTATAATATTAACGCACTGCTATTTATAATAGTATCAAAATTCACAACCTGTTACTGTACTTGTCTAAAAGTTGCGTTATTATAAGAATGTTATTTACAACCCTATTTCAAGGTCTGCGCACAGCACGCGCTGCGGCTAACTCCGTCGTAATTGTTAATGTTGCCCGAAGTACCAACCGAAATTGCGAACGGAGAGGAGTACACTCCTGCGCCCAGCACAAAAGATATCTCACTGACCGGCTAAACCCAATACGAAAATTTGCGCGTCAAAACTACAGTACTTTGGATGCATGAGCTATTATAGTCTTCGCCCTCAGGACTTAGTGGAGAAATCAGTGTGGCCCTTAGGCAAAAAAGTTTGGAGACCCCTGCCCTAAGATATAGAAACATGTTTCTTCGAAGTATAATACAAGGTGATATTTATTTATACAGCAAAATTAATACTAAAGAGTCGGTAAATGCTCTGTATCAAGGTTTGATGACCTTTTTTGTGAGATTCGTAAATTATTTTATTCGTGCTCCGTACAAACGAAAGCCCTGAATCAATTTATGTAAGGGAGTAGGTCCATATTTTATTTTGCGTTTGCAAAAGGTATTATTGGCCCGTAATGTTGATCACTCACCAAGCCAGTATGAATTTGGCTGTGTAAATTAATGTCAACTTATATTTGTCAAATAAATTTATATTTTAAAAGCCAGAGAACCAGGTTTGATCCCCGGTCGGGCATGCACTAAAAAGTTTTTAAAAATTTATGTCCATTTGTACTACCTATCTAATACGTACCACAACGGTGAAGGAAAACATTGTGAGGAAACTTGCATGCCCTAAAAAGCGTGTAGGTATTTGTGCCCGGAGAACGGCGATAGGGCTCAACATCCATCACGTTGGGACGTAGTAATCGTCGGTTAAAGGTGGGTGTACCGAGCGTGGACTGAGACTTGCATTTCACGGTTCACACTCGCGAACACCTCTGACCACCCCCAGGGATTGAACGAAAAAAAAAAAGTCTGATTAGAGCTGAAAAATTACCCCACGATAAAGTGTGTTGAACACAATTTTGTATGGCGACGGCTCCAAAATATAGCGATCACTGTGTATTTAAACCTGCCAATCACGGCAGCCCCCCTATTCTGTATCTTTAGTTGCCAACTGAACGAGGTGCCTATCATCAAAAACATAGATAAAAACTGAAATTAAAAAATTGCCTTTAGTGTGTATTGAACTATTAACAATCTGCGTCGTCACTTCAAGTGCGAAAATATCCTTAGGACATCGGAATTCGATAGTATATCTATGTTTTTGATGATAGACACCTCGTCCAGAAGGCAACTAGAGATACATAATAGGCCCGCTGGTCTAGTGTCGCATGACAACAGTACGAACTATAATCATGAGCCCTTTGCCCTTTTCAGTCTCTAGGGCTATTTTCGAATGACACTGTTAGAAATGAGTTTAAGCTATTGCGCCGCTATTGACACAGTGATTATATTATCTTTTGCCATTGATTCCTTCCTCTGTGATTGAGTAAAGAGGTGGCATAAAAAGTATATCTGACACTACCCGCTGCTTTTTAGGGTTCCATAGTACCTAAAAGGTACAAAAGGAACCTTTATGGTGAAACTCCGTTGTCCGTCCGTCCGTCCGTCCGTCCGTACGTACGTCACAGCCTCATAACTTTAGCACCGATAAAGAGAAAGCCTTGAAACTTGGCACAAAAATCACGGAGTCGTTCGTTTGCTACTAAAAACCAGATGGCGCTACTTGTATATTACATCGCGATGTCGTTTGATCTTTCTTAAAACACATAGCCAAACATGTAGGTACGCAGTACGCGTTACAACCATGTTCCTACCCATATTTTTAAGGGATTTCTCCATTAAGAGGATCCTGCTGTCAGGTTCAGAGACGGTAATCAGGTTTCCGTAGTACTTAAATGTACAAAAGGAACATTAATGTTGAGACTCCGTTGTCCGTCCGTCCGTCATCTTTACCTCCGTTAATTTGAAATTGTTTAAAATATTTCCAAAACAAAAGTGAGAAAAATAAAAATATTATCCTAAAAATAAAACATGAGTATAAAATTATACCAAATTGTAGATATTAAAAAGTTTATTGTAAAAATATATACTTTTTCTTTATTTACTGGCACTGGTTTCGAGAAATCTTAAAAAACCACAAAAATATGTACGTCCCTCCCTTATTTCCAAAAGTGGATGACCGAAAAATTTGAAAAAAAAATGTCGATTATCAGATCATAGCTGGCCAATTATGACTATAGAGATAAATATAGATAAAGAGGTAAAACTATAGAGATTGAAAAAAGTTTAGTGCAAATGAGAAATATAAAAAAAAGAAATAAGTAAAATGAATAAATAAATATTTTATAAAAATACAATATGGCTATCAAATTATAGGTATTAAAAAGCTGATTGTGAAAATATATAGTTTGGCTACATTTAATTGCATCTATTCCGAGAAATCCTTGAAAAACGATAAAAAAATGTATGTCCCCCCCTTATCTCCAAAACTGATGGACCGAAAAATATAAAAAAAAATCATGATAGTGTGTGTTTACGTAAAGATTACAGGAAAAATAAAGCGGTTGAGAAATACACGATTGACAAAATTAAATTTATCATCGACAATACGGAACCCCAGGTACGCGAGTCTGGCCGGTTTTTTTTTTATTGTTTCTGGTAATAGAAAGGAACCCTTATTAAACTTCTGTCTGTTTGTCTGTCAAAAATCAAAATCTATACTGCTATGAGTGCTATGCGAGCACGTACGCGTCGATTAGTTAAATTTGACAGATAGAATCGATAAATTCTAAACGATAACCCTTATTGCAATGAAATAAGAGTTACATTTTCATTTATCGAATCGATGTCGAGTCGATACGAAGTTTATGCTGGTACCCCTGGGCTGATTCAGCTGAAATTTTGCTTGTACGCTCAAAATCAGGATTTTAATAAAAACAGACCGTTAGTCTATAATGACGTCATTGGTCTTTTTTATCGGTGTCAGACGAAATTTCATTTTAAATTTTATTAAAAATAAAAATTATTATTCGTAGCCTACAACAAAAAGAAAATATCTTTCTTGATCTGTTGGACTTAATATTGGTAAACAATAGTTAAATAATATAAAGCAGGCAAAATCGTGGCAATATATCGTCGCGCAAAGGTCCCCGTTACTCCAGGCGGAAAGATCCTCAGTGCGAGAGGGACGGAATCGGGGAAAATTTACAAAAAGTCGGTTTTTAATACACAATTAACTAAAATTGTTATGAAATTTCCAATGACAATAATCTAGATATTGTTAAGACCCATCTATATAAATATTTTTAGATGTTACCCCATCTTGTCAGAATACCAAAACAAGTGTAAATTTAGACCTCGTTTCAATAATTATTTCTATTGAGTGAAATTACTCCAAACGCGTTTTTCATAGTCTACCTAGAAAAAAGTCCCAAAATTGTTATTTAACTCACGACTTTTTTTGAACAACAGATACAAACTTCAAAAATTGACGATTTTGATGATGTACCCCCTTAAATTCATTTAACGGGTAAATGAAAATAGTATATGACAGAAAAATATTCTTGAATTTTGAATATAGTACTTGCTGAACATCATAGATTTCAAATATGTTCAAATATATTCGCAGGTATTTCTTATATTTCTTTAGGTTATAACTATAACTGTGACCCAGTGGTTATATCGCAGTAAATATTAATTGTTTTTCTACTAAGGAAAATACTACGTTTTCTGTATACTCTTTCGAAGAAAAAATACCACGCCATATTGCTTTTTTACGAATGTAATCTTTACTTTATCGTAATAAGATCGTAACTACCTATATACAGATAAGTTTTGGTAGCTTACGATACCAAAAACAGTTAAACTACATCCATTTAACTGATTTCCTCTCAAAATCCAACTTGTACTGTGGTAAATACAAAACTAAGAGACAATCCGGCGTTAAAAGGCCAGCCGTAGTGGATCGTAGGAGCTAGGGAGTGTGCGAGGGAGTGCACCCCCGCCCACACTCCGCACCCACACCCCTTGCGAAATTACTACATTTCGAGGGAACAACTTTTTATGAGACTAAGCCGCTCCTATGAATCTCGAATTATAAGTGACTTTGTGAGACTGCATTATTGAGAATATTGCAGAGTCTTTCAAGTGAACCGAGCTCACTATTTACTGGTTCCGTCAATAGACTCTCAAATTATGATGGGTTGGACATTTTCCTTATTTTTCTTGGGATCACAAATGATAGTTCCATTGACCCGTTTAAGGGCCTACAACGAGATTTGTTACGTACTTAAGCATAATTTGATAAAAGCGTAGAAAGTACTTATTTCACCAATGTGTTGTTACTTGAGACTAGAATGCTCAATTTGAAGGTTGCGTTGCTTGCGTGGATCCTGTGTCTGCCAATCCAGCGGGAATTTCTGAAAATCCGGCCTCCACCCTTGTCTACATTATAAAAGGTACCTCTGCACAAAATTTCAGCTTTGTAGGTCCAAGGATTTGGGCTGTTCAGTGATGAGGTCATTCAGTGAGTCAGGACTTCTCTAAATTTATTTACAATAAAAGACCGTCCTTAGGCGCATAGCGGTTTTACAAAAATAACCCGTAAACTAACTTTCATAAAGTTGAAAATCGTGTTAGCCAAAATGCGCGCGAAATGATTCAGAACGAGTCAAATTTTAAGATTAAAATCGACTAAAATTACAATATTGCATTTAAGTCATTTTTCAACTTACATTGCAAACACTATTTTAACACTTTATTTTTCTTTTTCAATAAAATTGTATCCTTTTTTTTCTTTCCTTAACCTTAAAAACCATGTCAAATGTCAAAAAAAGTCAAATGTCAAAGTTTTTCCCCACTCAATATTAGACACTGAACATTTCATACATACATCACTACCATGTCAAACGACTCTTTCAAACTAAACATTTCATACATACATCACTAGCATGTCATGGTTAATAAACAAGATTTTCGTATTGATAGTAAAATATGATACATAAAAATCAAAAAAACACTCAAAAAGAGACTATTTTCAAAAATAAAATCTATCGAGCGAAAGTTTTCAAATTAGGTAACGCTACTTACATAGTAGAGATAAAGGTTTGAAAAAACATATACACATAAGTTTCATATTGATTGCGTCTGTGGTAGATTCAGTACAATCGTTCAAAAACTGTTGAAAAAGGAAGGCCTCCTCTTATTTATGTCCTGATTAGTAAAAAACGAATTATATTTCTGTATTATTATTATTTTTTTATTACTTTTTATTTATTTTTTTCTCATGTAATCTATTGTAATGTATGATGTAAATTGTTTTAATTTGTGAATATAAATAATGTATTGCATCGATTTGTAAAATTGAAATTAATAATTTCAAATTACATCTTATTTGATAGAAACATTGTAGTTAAATTTTAAACCTACCTGCAAGGAAGGAATATGTAATGTTTGTGTTATTTGTAAAAAATGGGACAAACTGAAAACCAGCGCTGTCAGTTGCTTGCAACTAGCAGCATTTGCTGAGTTTGGCCCTTTTTGCCACTTTATTTAATTTTTGTTTTCTCTGTGCGTGTGTTTCTTTTTTTTGGCAAATAAATACTTTTCACTTTCACTTTCACTTTCACTATTAACTTATTGAAAGATATCAAATGTTACCGTAATGTAGGATCGAATCGAAAATATGAATTTACGTGACGAGGGTTGATATCGGAGATAAATGTTGTGACAATATATACGTCGGGTTTTTAAATGAGGCTTTATATGACTAAATATTAAAACTATCCAATAAGGGTTTCCATTTTAAGGAACCCTAGCAATTGGAGATGGAGATGGGAGTAAGGAGTTCATTTATGATCTCGTTTACTTGCTCTTACAACCTTGTACTTAAAAGAAAGGCGAGTTCACTTTGTATTGTAATTTTTCTTTGTTTGAAAATAACTTTAAGATTTTACATGTAAAATCTATTACCTAAATAATTAGATACAAAAATATTAGTCTAATAAAGTAATAGCTGGCTTTTCTCCGTGACTTCGACGACACACCAATTAAAGCAAAGAGTGAATAATTACATAGACGGTAAAACTCTTCTGACAAAGTTGCCAAATTCGCATAGAAAGTGTTCCATTCAGTTAGCGGCAAAACTGTTATCAAATGAACAACCTATATTTAACCTTTTATCACATTACCAAAATACGCAGTCAACCTTTTCAAGACTTATGTATTATCATCATGTCAAAGCCTTCTTCAAAGTTCATCTTAACGTCTGGCTACATGATTGTCTCGTCTGCCCTTGGAGAATACCTACTGCACTAGAAATTCAATCAGTTATATACATATAACTCTTAAAACAAAATAATATTTCTGTTTTAAAGAACATTGGGTTGATTAATTACAATAACGAGTGCAACTGGTAAATCGTTAAATAAAACGTCAGATTGATATAAAAAGTCTATGCAAGGTGAATTTGTGTACATCGTCCAAATTCATACTTAAGCCTTGATAAGTGATCAGCATCATGAAACAATAACGATTTTTGTAAAATTCATAAAATTAAATTTCAACTCTCCATAGTAATTCACTCAGGACTGGGAGTGAATTACTATGGGAAGTCGAAATCTTATTATACGAATTTCACAAAAATTGTTATCGTTTCATGATGCTGATCACTTACCAAGCCTCCAGGATGAATTTGGACGATTATCGAAAAGTCACCTTGTAAAGGATACCCTGACTGATTGACTCACTGGCTGATCTACGAGTTTTTGCGACGGGCTTTGCTCTGCCACGACACCCGTCGGCGCCTTCCACCGCATCGGATGTATAGCGCGCTCGCTCGCTCAAAGCGCTCGACAATAGGTTCGTCCTGTGCGCTCGATCACTGTTTCAACCGCCCGCCTCCCCACACAACGCCGTCCCGAGAGCGCAAGTCACTCGAAGCTGGACAAGACGCGCGAGCGGCGACCCATGGCCGGCTCTATACAACTTCATACATTTGTTCTCTCCGCCGGCGCCGTCGCAAGAAGAACCGCTTGGTGCGCCTCTCGAAGCCTGAAGCTGTGGCCGAGGGGTAAGACTTACAAATATAATATTTGAACTGTATTAATCGCCCACAATGTGTAGAAATAAAAAATACGGATTTTGACTCGGGGAAAATTGAATTCATTAGGTCTGATAGAGTCGTAACAAACGGCTCCATCCCCCAAGGTAGCGTCCTGGGATGTGTGCTTTTTCTCATCTATATCAACAATTTCCCCAACAAAATTACGGAAGATTGCATTCTTTTTGCTGACGACCTTTCCATTCTCATACCATGCTCAAATATTTATGAACTAAATGACAAATTAAATCTGACTTTAGACACAATCTTTGACATGCTTAAAAAATATAACCTAGAACTCAATTTGACGAAAACAAAATTAATTCAATTCAAACCCTCCCAAAAAACTCCCCTACAATTATCATATACCTACAAAAATACTGTATTAGAATCAGCACATACTACAACCCTATTGGGAATTGACTTAGATACAAATATGACATGGACACCACATATACAGAGCCTGAAAAAGAAACTCTCCTCTTTTATTTACGCTCTTTATCAATTAAAACGTGCTACTGACTTCAATACTACCCTTACGGCTTATTATGCGTATGCACATTCTAGGTTGTCTTACGGAATTGTGATATGGGGAAATTGTTGCAAGATTGATGAAGTATTCCGACTACAGAAAAAATGCATCAGAATACTTACAAACATTGAACAAACGACCTCTTGTAGACCCTATTTTGTTAAGCATCAAATATTGACCCTAGTGTGCATTTACATGTTGGAGTCCTGTAAGTTTATTAGAAAGAACACTGATTTATATTCTTATAAGGTGAACAACAAACGAAACAATCGAAATAAAAACCAAATAAAAATACCACCAACAACCATGAAACTAGTGTCAACCAGTCCCCATCACATGCTGATTAAAATTTATAACCATTTGCCAAATTACCTAAAAAATATAGAAAAAAACACTTTGTTTATAAGTAATCTAAAAAAATTCCTCATACAGAAATGCTATTACAATTTATCTGAATATTTTAATGACGATACAAAATCAATACTTCAATAGCTCTTCTAAATGACATTTGTTAAATGACATTGAATACGTTTGTAATTAATCGTAATATTATTGTGAACAATTAATTAAAATGGAATAATATATAACAACAATAACAAATTTAACATAGGCTTAACTAAACTATTATACTATATTGACCTATCTAGGAATGAATGATAATATTATGTAGGTACTTAAGAGGCATCTAGTAGCCCTCTCAAGATTGCTATGCCCCTACAGGGCGTCACCTGTACTTTTCTAGTTATGTAAGATCTTCTAAAACTTGTGACATTGCAATAAATGATTTGAATTTGAATTTGAATTTGAATTTCCTGTATGACGTAGACATCCGCTAAGAAGGAATTTTAGAAAATTCCCACGAGTTCAGGAGAAACAGGATCTACGTGGGCAACGCTGCCGGGCGCCCACTAGTACAATCTGTCAATCCTGGCAAAATTCAAAAACCTTATCGTATTCACATTAAGTTCGTAGAATTCTTATTTACTCAGTTTCGTGGGATATTTTATCGATTGGTTAATTTTTCACCTTTTTTAGTAGGTATATTTTTTTCTATAGGAACCGAATGTTTATTTTTTTTTTTTATTTCTAATGATTATTTATATTTTATTTTGAAATGAAATGAAATATATTTATTTATGTAATGAAAGTATAACAGATACACTTCTTACATGTCGGTTTTAATGTAATATAAGTAATTAAATAATCTATGTGTATAGGTAATAGTTTTGTCTTAAATAATAATATGGGGAAATATGCAGGGGAATAATAAATGTTGGGATTACTTAATTTTAATGAAAACAATACACTTGAATAAAATAAAAATATAGGAATAAGGAATAAATGATATTTTAAATATATGCCTAACTCCGCCCATTCGATGAGTCTTGCTAAGAAAAAGAGCAAGAAACTTAGCAAGATCATGTCTCTTTTTCATAATATTAGTTACAACTAAATGTAAAAACTAAGCCTATAGTTTAATTGAGAAAAGAGATAAAAAATTCAACGCAGGAGAAAATTATATCATAAAGGCAAAACAATATACAACACCTTTGTCTACCTGTCCCATATACTCCATCTGCTTTTACAGTCATTTCATCTATTAACTAATTAACGTTAATTCTAGAGGAATCATAACATAAGCTAGGGAATTATATTGACTTTTATTATGACAATGATCACTGTCATATTTTCTAAAGATAGATTTGTCAAAAACATAATAAACGTCTAGTGTTTCTCTGTAACTTAAATGGCGAAGTGGTAACATCGCCCCCGTCTTGAGCGTTACTTGCCTAAGGGTTGGCTTTCCATAAAACAATCTGCGACATAATATCAAGCGAAACTAAACTTTATCAGATGGTAAATAGAGTGATTTAACAGATAACTCGCTCCGGGGTGTCAGCCAAATCCCGTTAGAAATAATTGTCTCTACCTTTTTATTTACAGAACAAGAATTTGATTTTGGATTTGGCCTAATTGACTTCTAAATTGGAATGTGGTTTTTATAGACAAATGGTTTTTGTTTCTTCTTTTTTATTTTAATCATGTCTGAAAAATAATTTTTGAAACACAAGTTTCAAGTCAAAGATCAGTTAAAAATCGATTAATAACTATGAAACTTAGCTCCAACGAAGCAACATCCAAAATTCAATAAAAGGTGCACTACAAACTAAAAGATAAAAGATGCATACATGAAATAATAGCCATCACGATTATTCTCGATGTATCAATTGCATTAAAATCAAATATTAGTTTGTGTTACGTAACGCACGTGAGAAATCCCTGTGTGGGCGTCGGGAACGGAATGTCGAAGGAAAGCTAGCGGCCTTGACATGACAGTATTTAACTTGGTTTAACCATCCACAGCCCAGAAACCAGCCTTATTTCTCCTCAGATAATAACAGATTCCAAAGTGAGAATAAGTTTCAAACTCGCTAGTCTGTGGTGTAGGATGTCCGTACATGATTTAACTTTCACGTTCCATTTAAAGATGCGTCAATACCGTTTATAATCTTTGAGCGGCAATTAAAGCACTGTTATTCCCTTTGTGTGACCGCGGTGCCATTGATTTTATTATTGGAATCTTTTAACCGTTTTGACTTGAACTCAAGATTCGAAACTATATCAAGTATTTAATTAAAGTAAAATCTCTATACATTTTTGTTTACTATAGTTAACAAAAAAAAAAAGACTACTCTAAAGCAACCCCTGTTCCATAAGCCATTAAAAAAAAGCAAACAGACGAGAAAAAATAAGCCACGTGAATGTATTCGCGCGGACAATATTTAAAACAAAATGTCAAACGCTTGCCACGGGTGTCTACAGTCTACCCCCTTACTCAAACCCCATTTAGGGGGTTGCGGGGTAGGTGGGAGGGGAAGGGGGTCCCCTCGCTCGCCATCGGGGTGTCATTGTGGACTGTGGTGTCGTAACTCGGCGAACTTTTTAATTTACAATTAGGTAGCATCCCATTTCTCTGCCCTATTTAGCTCTTATTTTTCCGGCGGTCGCGGAGGGTAATTAGAATTTATCAGTTTCGGTTACCTTGCTTAATATTCTTGCAGATTTTTTTAAAATAAAAAACCGTCTTTTTTGTTCCAGAGTATAAAGTTCAGCGAATGTGCACATTATTGTAAAATCTATAGTTTAAGTGTACCCATCTCTGGGTTGACAATCTGTCATGGGCCCTTTATTATTGCTCGACTTTGTTCAACATGTATTTTTTTACGAAGTTGGACCAGCCAAAAAACCCACACTTAAAAGCATGAAAGATCAAAGTCTTTCTAAAATGAACTCGAAACTCTTTGTTCATGCAATTCTTAATTCTTAACAGGTTACAGTATGTAACAAAAGCTTTCAAAAGTTCGTGTGAAAAAAGACAAATCGTAACTTCCGCCCAATGTCGCCCGCCCATTGGCACTGGGCGGTATTCAACGCCGCTAACGGTTTGTCACACGATATACATGATTTTCGTTTCTATGGCCACGTGATAAATGTTTTGTCAGAAACAATATGCACGACGGTGTTAAACGTTGTCATCACTATCGTTGTCAGGATGGTATTTATTGTCACAGTCGCACAAAAGCCTCCGCTTGGCTAATTAACTTGTTTGGACAACATGGCGAGTGCATTGTGCCCTTTATTTGCAGACGGTGTAAGAATGAGCGATGAGCGGGTGACTAAGGCGAAAGACAGACAGAAGAGACGTGGGACGGGGATGGGACGGGGCGAGGACGCGGCGTTTTGTTCCTGCGTCTCGTCTCCGCCCTGTCCTCTCTGTATGTTTTGCGTCGCGTTGCTTCTATACATTTTGCATGAACCTGCATTGAAAGGACGCCACGTCTTCGCCCCGTCCTACGTCTTGAGATTCTTCTGTTTATCCTGCACCTAACGTAGATCAGATCTGTGTCGCTAGCTTTAAGGTTAAACGTCACTATCTTAACGCAAAGTGCATAACTTAACTTTGTTTTTCTTTTTTAGAAATTAATAACTGAAAAGCATTTTGGTCTGTGGCATTTGACGCCAATTGTTCAGTATTAGGGATGTTTATAAAGGAAGAGTTTGAAATTGTATACACAATTAGTCATGATCTTCTCAAAACCTGGGGTCAACTGCCACATACCAACATTTAAAAATATTTTTAAATTTTTTAAGTTCCAAACAAGAAAAACAAAGTTAAGTTATGCACTTTTGCCTAAGGTCATAATAAATCTTTATGTATTTTTATTTCTTTTCATCGGGTTGAAAGTACTCTTTTTAGGTAATTTTACAATCGACATGAAACTTCTCGTCATCCTCATTTATATTTACGAGTATATATCACTTGTATTGCATACGACCTTGTCCTTTATATTTCAAAAGTGTAAAATAATAGCCATCAATAGCTCTTCATTATAAACATTTTATAAAAGAAACGTTATGGAGCTAGTGACCGCACGTTGACTATCACATCAGAAAATTCCTAGCGCTGATGCGAAATAGTAGTTTATGCTACAAGGGCGCAAAGGAACAAATCACGAGGACGATTTAAAACACGAGCGTAGCGAGTGTTTTAAACGTAACCGAGTAATTTATTGCTCTTACGCCCGTGTATCATACTACGTTTTTCAATGCATAGTATGAGGAAATAAAACAAATATAATTTTGTGAACTTTAAATTGTAATTGGCTCAAAAGGACTGGGTATCCAGAGCCGTTAAACAGTGGAAAAAAGTATGACATTTATGGTACACAGGAAAGGCTGCAGGTTAGCCAACCATTGTAAATAAATAAATAAAAAATAATAATAATAATAAAGCCCTAGGGTAAAATAACGGTTAATTTTTCGGTTAAACATATACGAGTAGTACTATTCCGTAAACTGTAAATGTACAAAATCAAAACAAAAATTATATGTATGCTATGCACAAAAGAAGTGTGTGTGAGGATTTTTGTAAAGAATAAGCTTTATATTTTATGATAAACATGTGGTTTAATATTGACACGCGTCACAGATTCTCCTGGTTTGTAAAATCATGTGAGTAATAAATAAAAAACTGAGTAAAAGTAAACTGGACCGGGTTAATATGTAAAAAAACTTACAAAGAATCTATGTTTACAGCTGTCTTTTCGCTGAATTGTTATAAAAAAAATAACTGTTTAGCTCATTTTAATCACAAGGTAAATATTATTTGTAAACATATATTCTACATAACATTTTGTCAAGCTAGTATTATACTTGACTAGCTTCTGCCCGCGGCTTCGCCCGCGTGGCCTACAGGAAACAAATTACATTTTTTTCAGAAACAAATATTATAAGTGCTCTCACTCCCACTGGGAGTCAAGGTGTAGTGCTCGGCCGAAAAACTTGCATGCTCAGACTACGAACGCGCCCTGCTCGGCCTTCGGCCTCGCGGGCGCGTTCTCCGTCCTCACATGCTCGTTTTTCGGCTTCACCAGAATGCCAAACACGGGGACTCACCGATCAAAGTTTTTCCGAAAGAGTGTCAAAATCCCTATCAGTTGTCAAAAAATGTCAAATTTGAATACAGCAGCGTAATTGGCGACCCCGAATGCCCCTTGAGTTTTATGCAAATTGGAATACTTTTTTGGACCTGTCAAAAAACTGTCAAAACCTGTAAAATTTAATTTTTTTTGGTCATGTAGCCCCAGCTTGACCAATCACAAAAGTTGAAACCCGAACTCCCTACAATTAGCCGTTCGGGAGATATGGCCGATCAAATATTTGGCAATTTTTTTTTCGACTTTTTTTTTAACGTCATCTAGATCTTGCCAAGCCCTTTTCTTAGAGTACCATGAACATGGGTCTAGCATTAGCTGTTTGGGAGATACGGGCCTGTAAAGTTTTGACACTTTCGGCGGGTAGATCTCGTCGAAACCTTTTCCTAGACACCCATCAACATGGGTCTAAGTCTAGGCGTTTGGGAGAAACAGGCCGACAAAGTTTTCACATAAAAAAAAAACTTTTTTTGGTACCCCGTGGTCCAACCCCTTCAACCTTCCATTCCAAAGATATTTTGCTGGGATATTGAAAGATAGAGATAGATAGATAGATAGATAGATAGATAGATTGTGGATATATAGATAGATAGATACCTCAAAAGGAAAAAAATGGAACCCTAATAGGCTGTCTGTCTGTTCGTTTGTTACAGCCGATTTGCTCTGGCACACATACTTTCAAGAATTTTCATGTCCACTATATTAAATTTCAAAATCGATGCCATTTTCATAATTAACGTCCCAAAAAACCATAAAAACGACACCCATATTGATATTTACACATTTCAACATATCAACCCCATCGCACCCCAACAGGGGATGATGGTATTTTACGTTCACTACGTTGGATTTAGAAATCGTTGTTGTTTTCGTAATCAGCGACCCGATAAACCATACAAACGATACCCATGTTGGTTTTCAGATTTTGTCACCCCATTTCCCCTTTTTAGGGGTTGAATTCTGGAAATGCCTTTTTTACGTCCACTACGTTGGATTTTAAAATCGTTGTTGTTTTCGTAATCAGCGACCTGATAAACCATACAAACGATACCCATGTTGATTTTCAGACTTTGTCACCCCATTTCCCCCTTTTAGGGGTGGGATTCTGAAAAAAACCTGAAACACATGTTTACTCATTTAAAGATAGGAAGGAGTACTCTTGCGAAGTCTTGAATAAAATAGTCTCTAATCTTGTTTCCCCATACAAACTTTGGACCCCCGTTTCACCCCCTTAGGGGGTGAATTTGGAAAAATCCTTTCTTAGTGGATGCCTACACTATATAAGGTATCTATATGCAAAATTTCAAGTCCCTAGGACCAGCGGTTTAGGCTGTGCGTTGATATATCAGTCAGTCAGTCAGTCAGTCAGTCAGTCAGTCAGTCAGGACTTTGAATTTTATATATACAGATACACTTATCCTAATATTCTTATACATTTCTTTCTAATACTTTAAATTTTGTAATACTTTACTTAGTTCTTTAAGAAAACTAGAAATAAATTGGCTAATAAATAAATAAATGAAAATTCTACATAACAAAATCTGTCTAATGGTTCTCAAATAGAAAAAAATGCAGACTAACGGAAATTGGGACGTAGTACTAGCATTATGACGTCACAGGCTCACACTCGCGTGATATGGGCGCACACTCCCGAGACCGTTTGTAATCACTTGAGTTTTAAAATGTATACTATCCGAATTTTTTGCATCGAATCTTTGTCTGGAGTGAATTTATAGATATATAAATTGCATATAATTATTCTAAACACAACAATTTACAAAAAATATAACAAGTTTAAACTATCCTATCAATAAAATAAACTTATCCATAAAATAAAATTAAACTAAATTTAATTAAAATATCTACTAAAGATATTGAAATAAACGAAAAAAAAAATGTTGGCCAAATTTGTGTCTAATTGTTTCTAGAGATTAAAATTAGAGTAATTCTTCATTTAGCTCACGCTACATGAACTTCTAACGGCTGGATTAATTCACATTCGTACCATATGTTTGTTATATTTCGCATTAACACAACATGTACTTTTACTTGCCAGTAAAATATCAATCTTAAAAAAATACTTTTTTACCACCCTTACGAAAACGCTTTTACTCTACATTTGGACCACAATCTATTTGGAACCACAGGCGGGCTGTGAATTTACACTGACACCCACTGAGCCATCGTCGTTGCTTATCTGTGCCTTAAGGGGCTATACCGTGAAAATTGACACTTTTTGAAGTTATTTATCTGCTCTTTTAATGAAGTTCCAAGTAAAATAAATTAGTATAACAATTTTGGGACCTTTTACTAGATTTTGGTCTATCAGAAACGCGATAGGAGGAATTTCATTCGATAGAAATAATTATTGAAATCAGGTCTAAATTTACACTTTTTTTGATATTCTGAAAAATTAGGATAGCATACAGACTTGAAAAATATTTATTTAGATGGGTTTTAACAACACCTAAATTACTGGTTATGGAATTTTTTGTAGCTATTTTAGTTAATTTTGCATTAATTTAAAACCGACTTTTTGACCATTTTCCCCGATTCCGTCCCTTTCGCACTGCGGGTCTTTCTGCCTGGAGTAACGGGGACCTTTGCTAGCACGGTATATCACCTTAAGCGGCTACTTTTTGACTGCTCTTTTTATGTCAAACATGCTTTTGCTTACTTATCGACAATTTGCTACGTACCTCTATCGTAAATTAAAGGCCATTGAAAAGCCTTGTTTAGGAGACGTAGTTCGCACGAAACATTTTTTAGTTTTTATTACCTTATCAACGATTTACACGCTTTCAACTCGTAAATACTCTTATTTACCTGGTTAGTTATATTTTTTGCTTAGTTAGCAACTTATTTATGCTGACCAAATTGGCGGCATACTGAAGAAGGGCCATCTGAAAAGTACCCGGAATAGAAGAGCTTGTACGACTAGATTGATGGATGTGGAAGAGGCGAAAGAGGTGTGTCTGGATCGTAGCAGATGGAAATCTGTAGTCTCTGCCTACCCTTCTGGGAGACAGGCGTGAGTAATTATGTATGTATGTTAGCAAAAAGCTATCAAAGGAAATGTGACGTCAGTCTGTCCGTCGGCGTGTGTTACCTACATACTCGTATCTCGAAAACCACTGAACGGATTTTGATGCAGTCTGCATTTACAATTAGATAACATCTAGATAAAATATATTGGTTTGGGGTAAATTTAAATAAAACAGAAGTAAGTAACAAATACTTAATACAAAGTGTTTCTAATAAAATATAGCCATCAACTAGTTACAATTTACTCAAGTTTATTGTAATGAATAAGAAAAACAGTACTTGCGCTACCATTCGTATATAGTGTGTCCCTTCTAAGAGTGCATATCCGAAAGAGGGTGGAACTAGACCCTATTTTAGCAACAAAAAATCTTTATTATATAAATGGACGTTTTAAAATTTTGAGTTGCCTACAAAGGACACTATTTTTAAAATATGTCATAACTTTGCATCTATTGCGGATACAAATGCAATAAAATAAAATCTGTTATGATCCTTAAAAATAGACGTTGAATACCAAATCAAAAACAAATCATAATCTACTACCATTACAATGAAAATAAAATCCAAAGAGTTTTTTTTTCCTTCTTTTTTTCAGATTAGTATTTTTTTTTGTAATTATTAATTTTTATTCCTATTTATAATTTCCCTTTCTAGGAATACATAATATTACCTTCTACGAAAAAAAAATGCATCTTAACATATAATAATTTCTATGAGCGGTTAACAAAAGGCACTGTGCTCGCATCCCATACAAAAACGCTTGGTTAGGGACTTGAAAAATATAAAAAAATAAAAAACTTGTTTTTTTTCGATATATTTTGATCTAGAACCTTATCTAAATAAAAACCAAAACAAGGTACACATCCGATTTAATCAATGAAATATGGAAAGAATATTCATTTATTTCATAGCTATAACGACTTCTAGATAACATATGTTTGGAAGAAATAAGTCGGCGAAAGAGTTGTTTCAGTACCATCAGTCGTGATATATTATAATTAAGTATTTAAAACTTTTTAGTGAATGACTGCTCGTACATTTGAAGTCGGTTACTATTTTTTTGTTAAAAGTTCATTTTATTTCACATATTTTAGTGTTGATGGGTTAAATTGTGAAATATGGGTAGTTCTTGTAAACGCGCTGTTGATATGAAACTCAAGTGAGTGTAACGACAACGTTTAATTAAGTAGCTTCCCGCTATCACCACCATAACACAAAGTGACTACCACAATCTCAAGTCATTCATCCGTCGAGGAGTTCTAATAGTGATGAGATCAGGATCGAAGGTCAGGTGGAACTGGCAATTTTCAAGTAATGCCCTGCAATGAGCACCCTAACACAAACTGATTGCCGCAATCCAAAGTTATGTGCTGTCAACCGTTTAGGAGTTCTATGGTGATAAAGCCAGGATCGAAGATCAGGTAGTTATTTTAATAATTTCCAAGTAATACCCTGCGATCAGCACCCTAACAGGTGAGTTTGATGAGGCCAGGATCGAAGGTCAGGTGGAAGAATCTCGAGTTACAAGTACTACTCTGCAATCAGCATCCTGGTACAAAGCGATTGCCTCAATCTCGAGAGCTGGCATTTTATGTGGAATTTCGCTGCTTATCTCTGAAGACCTTCATCAGATCATCACCAATCTCAAAATTTAACCTATCTGAAAGCACACTTTCCCAAACAAAAATAGAATTATCTAAATCGGTTTAGAAATTACTGCTTTATGGAGAAATGAAAATACACGAAAAAACAATACAGTTGAATTGAGAACCTCCTCCGTTTTTGAAGTCGGGAAAAAATCAAAGTGAGTCATCATATCATAGCTGTAATATATGTTTCGTTAAGAATAGGGATTTTAATAAGATTATATTCGAAAATTATTGATTTATCTATCTTCAACTTAAGAGCTACGCTCTTTTCGATGGGGTAGCCACCATTCTTCTTTTTGTCCTAGTACTCGTAATGATTTGACCTATTTGTATGACACAACATTAAACTTCTCTTTCACTTAAGTAAAGTAGGTGCGTGTCTTGATCTTCTTCCTGTTTTCTCCTTCCCCTTTCCTTTTATGATATTTTCCGAGAAACTGTCATTTTGAATCAAGTGTCATATCATTGATATTATCTATTGATACTTTATTAAGGCGCCTTGTCCCGGCATCATCAGAAAATTACTCTATTAATAAAGTTAAATTATAATATATATATATATATATATATATTATTAGTTAAACTACAATAAAAAACTTATTTTAAGGAAATTTGCTCGCGTGTAAGAAACAGCAAGAAAATATTGTTTAAATTCAAGCTATTTATAGATTTAATTAAATAAAATTTATTATTTGGTTGCGTAGAAATCATTTATTGAAATTGTTTTCCATTCATTGCGTCCTTGTGAAAAGTATTATGTTTTCCTATTTTGCGCTATCTTGATACCCAGCGACGTCGGCGTCGTTATGGAGTGCGCGCCGATATAAAGGTTATTTCAATACAGTTTCTGTTGATATTTGTACCGACAGAGATCGACTCAAGGTCGTTGGTGACTACCTGCCCCTTAAAATTTGAAAATATTCAGCTTCTCCCGAAAACTGTGCGCGCGCAGTCGTCGCTGCGCCGGGTCCCGTTAGTTCGGGTGGCCTTTTGTTGTCCCAGCAAAAAGGCTTTAGACAAGCCGAACCTCAGCAAAAAATATAAAAACAGTAATAAAGGGCCACAAATTAGGGAAAAGGGATCGGAATGTTGCACCCGTAACGTGTTTAAGCAATTTTAAATGTGGAACGTTGAATTATAGGTTGCGTTCATTTTGTCTTTTTCATTCATTACATTAGACCGAAATAAATAAAGATTGCACTTATATGCAATAGATAACACAGATAACAGTTAACACAGATATGGATATATTATTCTTCTGTACTTTTCAAAATATATTTGCTTTACAAATATTTTTATCAGTTAACAGGTAATAGTTATTTAAGATACACGTGGGGAAAGTAAGGTTTTATACGAATAAGGGCCAAATTGAAAACAGGAGCGCAGCGAGTGTTTTCATTGGCGCGCATTCGGATAAAAACCTTTTACGCTCAAGTATCTTACAACATTTTTCAATGCATTTTGCGAGGAAATACAACAAAAAAATAAGTATAATAAAGAATGGTGTTTATCATCATTCAATTTTTGCTAGAGCGCGCATACTTATGAATAATTGTTTTTTTTTTTGGACAGCAAAACCTCCTTGCATCTTTGTAATTTTTTAAATTTTATGACTTGCACCATGCACCACAGAGTCAAAAACTTAAAAAAATTACTTTATTTCACGCGTGAAATAAAGGATTTCAGTACTGTTTTATTTCACGCGTGAAATAAAGAGTCGGTTTCCGCATAATTTTGTTACACAAAAAAGAAAACTTTACGAGCAACTGCATTGAAAAATAACATATTTTTACTTCTCGAATTGGTCACTGAATTGCAATATTCATCTTTTAAGTCTGTTATTAGTATAGCGTCGTCGTATAAGTCATCGGCAGCTTTTGCTAACTCATCTGATTGAAAATATTTATTAAATGAGACTTGAGGATAATTCATGATTTATATAAAAACGGAAGGCAGTCTTAATCTGCTGAAACTGGTCGGCTTTCCCGATCATAACACGTATTGAGGTGAGCCGTTTTTATATAAATCATGACAATATTTATGTTGATTAGCGTCAATTCCTTTTTCTTGCATAAAACTTGATGAATTTTCGAGAGCTAACATTACTTCTGAATACGAATTTTTACGTTTCTTGTTTTCACTATATATTGTTTCTGGTTCCTCGGATATATGGACTCTACCCCCTCGACTTGGATATGATTGGTCAGTTTTTATAGATTGCGTTGTCTTCTTCATCCGTAGATGTTTGTTGTTCAGGCGGTCTGTTTCTTTTACTTCTTACTTCGTTCTTACCCTAAATTTTTAGGAGTACCCGGGTAAGTTTAAAAGACAATTTTGCACCTATATAGATTACTCACACAGTGAAACACACTCGCCACAGTTTCGACCATATCTAGGTCATCTTCTATCTATCACGGGCGTATCTCGTAAATCGTAAATATAAACTTTAAGTACCTAAGTCACTATGTTCAGCATTGAAATAAAATCGTTTTTTTTTTTGTTCGTAATATGTAGACCATTTTGTGAACTTAATTTAAACCAATTTTAGTTTTCTACAGTCAGTATTTTATACACTTTCTTTGCTTGCGACGTTATTTGCTTCCCCTATGCGTAATAACAAAGATATTTGACTAAAAATGTATCATCCCGAAACGGTTTTTTAATTACCGTATATTAATTTAATATGCCTGGGGCAGAACTTAAGATTATTAATATTTTTAGAATTTGCTGAACGTAGGCATTTATCACGTACCTATGTCTCTCATGTCCTTCTCTTTGAAAGAAAGGTAGACACATTACCTCTATGCTTTGACAGAAACAAAAACATGTACTTACGTCAAACGTATCTATGTTCGTAACGTATAAAATTATAATTTATATCTTGGTTACTATATCTAAAGGAATCAAAAGACGTCACAAGCTATGCAAATAAAAATATAGCTATGAAATTGGTTTAATTAAATTAAGGCAACTAAAAGAAAACAATGAATTCTCAAAAAAAAATTAGATCTAACATAAATACTCCAATGAATGAATGAATCACTTACTGACTAAGCTACTGTTTGTCTGTATATATGTATCTGTGTATTTATGTATGTATTTGTATGTAGTATATTTTTATGTTTATGTTATAGGTTTAAAATAACTTTTACATATTGTTATGCACTGGTTAAGTTCAATTTTCAAGATAAAAATGTTTTTATGTTTACCCAAGGTTGACTGGAAGAAATTTCTTTTAGGAATAAGTCCGCCCTTGCCTTCTATCTGTTCTTTGTGTGTATCTTGTCTTCTTATTTGTGTGCAATAAAGTGTTTATTCATTCATTCATTCATTCATTCATTCATTCATTCATTACTCCAAGAAATTAAATTTGTAAATATAAAATTAAAAATACATTCATTCCCGAGGGGACTTTAAAATGCAAGTCGAAGTCAAGTCGTTACACTGAATATTATTAAGTCCCAGCCCCCAGCATGAAGGGTGATGAGCCCTGTCGCCGTACTTCAGGCACAAATATATCCACGAGTTAACGTGACTTCCAAAGCACCGGCTACGAATGTGCCTCTACAGGATTTGACCCCGCAAGGCCGGAACCTTTGGATTAGTAGTCGAGACGTTAAAACAATTAGACCACATAGGTGGTGCTTGGCAGTTGAACTATGCAAAACTACGACCCACCTTCCACCGAATCGTCAATTCGCACGCAGCGTGGGAAGAAATACTCGAAACTGACTCAATAACAAAACACGATCGCGGAACGATACATATCTCGCCCGTTCTAAATTCTATTTTAGATAGTTCAAAAAAAACTTTACCTGCCAGTAAACAGCCAGGATGTGCCACGTGCGACGCGCCCCTTAAGGCTTCGGTATACAGAAAGCTGGGCTGCAGCGGGACAGAAGCGGAGCGCAATGATAGCGGGGGAATTACAATGGAAGTAGAGTGCGACAAGGCTCTTTTGGCGCGTGATTTGGACGTGGTCGAATTCCGGACTAACACTGCTAAATTATCTGTTGTTTTACAGCTGTGCCCCTCTGTCACTGTTACCCACGCGCCAAAATATCCTTAAAGCACTGTATATGAGAAATTGAGAAGCAGCGAGTCACGCTGCGCTTTCTGTGTGACGTCTCTCATGGCGGCGCCAAATTTCGTTATGTGCTATGCGTTATGCGGCTTATGCGCCCGTATGCAACGAAGTGTGGACCGTTTATTTGTTTAAATTTGCTTTATTCGCACGCATAACGATAAGCGCGAATAGCGAATACGCGTATCCGTCGACTTGTCGGTTTTTTGGCACACATGCCTCGCTTGCGGCGGTCGTGACTTGACGTATGCGGTGCGTGGAAAATGGAGTGGAAAATAAAACCTACAATGTATTTAAATATATACTACTGTATTTAAATGGTTCGTTTCCGATAACTTTTATCATCCACCAGCGCCTTCATTTTGGTGTTTTAGTAACTTTGTACTTTATAAGGTGTATTGGTATTTATATTGGTAAGACGAAAAAAAGTAAAAATAAGCTGCTGCCGCTGTCAACACGTCCATCGCCACTGCCTCCTTCTGCTTTGTGATTACGCAAACAACACTCATATTTGGCTATTCGGCATACCGGCACGAAGTGTGGATCAGCATGTTTGTTGTTCCCGCACATAACAAATATTTTTGCGAATACGGCGCGGTCGCATAACGCATAGCGCATAAAGAAGTGTGGCGCCGCCATCATATACTTCCATAGTAATTCGCCCTCTCACACCGTGCTTTAATCTCGCTCCGCTTCTGCCCCGCTTTCCGTGTGTCGAAGCCTTTAGGTCGCACCGTTCCAACTTTTGCAGCTTGTCGTTTATTATGGGTAAAGACTTTTTATGTGTCTATCCACTTATAACCCAATAATGTAATGTAAGCTTTAAGACAACAACGCTATTTGCGGTTGAGTTGTCAATTGAATGATGTTGTCGTTGTTTTAACGTTGCGTTGCTAAATGGTATACATTTCACAAGCCATTGGTGGGCTTTGTTGACTCATTCCAAATAGGTACTGGAACTCTTTAATTCTTAGGATTATTAACTTCGCCTTTCTTTATAGGTATCATTACTGAAATCCGTTTTCTTACTTACGTGAGCAATTAATATATAGAAATATATGTTAATTATTTAATAATAACAATTTAATTTAAGAGCCGAATTAAAATAAAAGAGACTTTTTATCCTGAAAAACCAAGTAGTTCTTAGGGGTCAATTCTCCGGATTTGTAACAAAATATTAAGAAATAATTATAACGGCCAAAATACAACTTTTCGCTTAGACAACATAATGCAACATATGCATAAACATATTTTAATGATATTATGGTAGTTTCAAATAATTGGATTTTCTATAAGCGTGATATTAGGATATTTTAGGAATTTACGGCTCATATCACGACTATGGAAAAGCCAATTTTTTTATAGCTATTTTCATATAATTAAAAATATTTTTTCAATGCAAGTGCTCGTAAAGGCCCACTTTTTATGCATCAAAACCGAACAGAAAGTCGATTATTTTGCCCTAGGGCTTTATTATTATTATTAATATTTTTAATTTATTTGCAATGGTTGGCTTTCCTGTGTACCATGGATGTTATACTTTTTTTTCCACTGTTTAACGGCTCTGGATACAGTCCTTTTGAGCCAATCATAATTAATCATAATTAATTTCACAAGATTATATTTGTTTTCATTTCCTCACACTATGCATTGAAAAACGTAGTATGATACACGGGCGTAAAAGCAATAAATTACTCGGTTACGTTTAAAATACTCGCTACGCTCGTGTTTTAAATCGTCCTCGTGATTTATTCCTTTTCACCCTTGTAGCATAAACTACTATTATGCTTATAGCAAACTATTGTTAAAAGTTTTTATAGCTAAAGGTTGTATTTTGGTTATTTTGGCCGTTTTAATTATTTCTTAATGTTTTGTTCCGAAATATCGACCCTTCAAAAACTACTGAATACCTACTATGAAAATATAAAAAATTATATTTGTATTACCTAATACTTAGATACCAATTGCTGTGCTCGAAGAACGGTGATAAGGTTCGCCGCACCGCTCATCACGTTGGGTAGGACGTAATAATCGTCGGTGAAACGCGAGCGTACCGAGTGTGGACTGTAACTTGCATTGTAGAATTCACACTCCGGAACAGCTCTGACACCCTCTTCAGGATTCATATCGTAACGATAAACATTTTTTAATATACAAGGTGACTTTTTGATCATCGTCCAAATTCATACTGGTGGCTTGGTAAGTGATCAGTATCATGGATCAGTAACAATTTTTGTAAAATTCGTAAAATGAAATTTCGACTCCCCATAGTGATTCACTCGGAACTGGAAGTGAATTTCTATGGGAAGCCGAAATTTCATTTTACAAATTTCACAAAAATTGTTATTGATCCAAGATACTGATCACTTATCAAGCCTCCAGTATGAATTTGGACGATGATCAAAAAGTCACCTTGTATATATATTTTTTTTGAAAAAGTGTGTAATGGTGCGTTATTAAATTTTCCATCAATTTTAAGTGCTCAATTTCCGTGCATACGATGGACGTCAAGTTCATTCCTATCACAAAGACAACGACTAAAAAGATCAGGCTGTGGTTATAAAATAGAACCCATTACACCACAGAATCCGTCCAAAACTGTGTCTAAATCACAATTAACCAACAATATTTACCGATCCCTCCCCTTCCCCTTTGTCTCACCCCCCGCCCCCCGCACGAGGGCCTCTCCCGTCCCGCTATAAATCTTCAAGCCCTCGACTTTCCCGCCCGAATTTTCGCCCAGTCTTGTACTGGCCCGATGTCCTGATATGGAATTTGGAGGCTACTTTATTTAGGATGACGAGTAATTCTGGTAACAATAATGGTGAATACTAATATCGCACCTTTAGTAGAACAATGACGTAAATGTCAAAAAATGCAAAATTAACCTAAATATGTCAAAATGTTCTAAAAGTATTGTTCTTTATGGGGTAACAAAAGCACAATGATAGTTCCGATAGTTTACGACAGAGAGCGTGTATGTCGTTGTAGCTTTCCACAGTTTTTGACTTATTGTCACTTTAGGTCGTTATTGCTCCAACTTTAAACATAATAATAATCTTTTTAAGAGCTACATCGACTTATTGTCACTTTGCGACATTGTTACTCCAATTAAAATTTGAATATCGTGAGTTCAAGTGTGTATGTCAATTTTGCTTAGAAAATTATATGAATTATGTTGCTTTTTTTACAGATAATAAATATACTCAATATTTAAGAAGTTTAAAGCATGGAAAACCATACACCGGGCAAGAAAAAACTTGCAATCATTTTACCCGGCCCCAAAAAAAGGGCCTTAAACCTAGTGAATTTGGTTCTTAAAGAATAAAACTTATTGGATACTCCGGTTTCAGAAGCACAATGTTTGGAAGAATCAGAAACCTGCGAAACTATTAAAGGTATTGTGGTTTTTTCTTTTTATTCATTTTAAATAAATTGTTTTTATTTGTAACAATGAAGTAATTACGTAAAACCTTGTATAAAATAACCTTTATTACGTTGTTATTTTAACTTTGATATTTTTTAAAGATTCTTAACTATTTCACTGACCATTTTATTTATTTAACACAAGTAAATTAATGTGACCTTTACCTTAAGTGTTATTTTACTTTGTATCATGTAATTAAAAATGGTAACCAAAAAGGACTTATTGTGTAAGTATTTTGAAGCTAATATTTTCATGTCAACAGCCGCAATTGTTCATGACACTGGTGGTAATAAGAAAAACGAAAATACTCCTACCGCACAGAAACTTGTTATTACTGATCAAGACTTGATGATACTTGCACCTGGTAGAGGAGAAAATTTATGTCCGTCAGAACCAAAAGACGATTCTGATGATGAAATTTTCATGTCAACAGCCGCAATTGTTTATGAAACTGGTGGTACTAAGAAAAACGAAGACAGTCCAACCTCACAGAAAAATGTTATTACTGATCAAGACTTAATGATACCTGGACCTGGTACATGAGAAAATTTCAAACCAAAAGACGTTGAGTACCCCTATAAAATATTTTATTCCTTTTAGTCGGTAATTTTTTCAAATATGAAAATCCACAATGGAATATCAAAAATTTTCAGTAATCCTCAAGCTTTTACGAATTTTTGTACTTTTATCTAATTTTGTGTGGTATTTTGCATTATCTTATTGAGACATTCATTTCAGATAACAATCTGATCGATCTGCCCACAGCAGAAGGTTTTTGTAGTACTCATACCATCAATGGATCTAAACTGCCGCAAAAACCAAGCAGTTCAAAAACGTCATAATGACAATCCAGCTGAACCTAATGTAGTTGTTTTATATAACGGAGCTGTTTTGTAAAACAGCTGATTCTACAATCCAACTTCGATACATATAACGTACGGCAGTATTTTCTCTATCCGGGTCAGAAAATAATCGATCGTTTGATGCCAGAAATAATCTATATACCAAATACTAAAGTACCAGATAGGACACTAAGTAGGTTCATAAATTCAGGTGAGGACAAGGAACGATCCGCTTGCTCCCTAGCTACGTATTTCATATTAACTGGGAGGACTCGCAGGGAGTGACAAAATTGGATCTCGCTTCTTAGATTCTGCTGCTGTATCGCAAATCTTTAGGATGGGTTTCTTGGAAAATTTGTGTTTTATGTAAAGGGAATAAAAAAGAAAAGTCTGATACTCAAACCAGTCCATTTATACCCCGTATAATTATGTGAAACCTTAAATGCAAAATTGCAGCTCAATAATTTCAGCCATTGTTGAATTGACAAATTATTGAGTTTTTAATAGATTATTTATATTAAAATGAATTACTTATATATGTATTCATAGTTATTTTAATTGATAGGTATCTTAGAGCATATAGATGTAATTATAATATGTATTTTATTCATTATGTTCATTATTAACTTTGGTTTTGTAGTAAGTTAAATTAGTGTGTTTTCGTTTATTACTTGGTAGTAAGTATTAAGTTTGTACACATATGATTACTTTTCTTTTATGCATTCCTGATCTTTTTTCGGTTCGCTGGAAGAAATCTCTCAATAGAGATAAGCTCGCCTGTACACTAATTTTAATGTTTAAGTGTGTAATCAAATAATTTTGTGTACAATAAAGAATAAGAATTATAACGCCAATAGATAAGTACTAAGGCTTTATTACAAGACAATTTTTGTTTTTACACGGAACCCAATAAGTTATTGAGAACTTCTTCCATTGCAGCTTGAACTGGCAGATGGACCGAGTAAACGACTTCAAGGTTTTAGTGAATAAAAATATTTTACCTTTACACAAAACAAACAAACGATGACAATAAATTGAAATTAAAATACCTGAAGGTTTGGTGAAGGCAGGTGCTTGGCTCGAGTTACCTTCGTTATAGTGATTGAGATAAAGTTTAAATGACGTAAATTACATTTTGACGCCTTCATATTGAAAACTACTGCGCCAATTTAGCTAAAAAATGGTCAGACCAAGTGCAATATACAAGGTGAATTTGTGAACATCGCCTAAATTCATACTTGAGCCTTAGCAAGTGATCAGCATAATGAACCAATAACGATTTTTGTAAAATTCATAAAATGAAATTTCACAAAAATTGTTATCGATTCATGATGCTGATCACTTACCAAGCCTCCAGTACGAATTTGGACGATTATCAAAAAGTCACCTTGTATAATTTTGTTTGGCTTCTCATCTCCAAATTCTGTTTTAGAGAAAAAAAAATTAATAACAATTTTAAATTTATCTTCTATACGTAAATAAATATACAACAAAATCTATTGTCCAAATTCATACTGGAGGCTCGATAAGTGATCAGTATCTTGGATCAGTAACAATTTTTGTGAAATTCGTGTAATGAAATTTCGGCTTCCCATGTAAATTCAGTTCCAGTCCCGAGTGAATCACTATGGGGAGTCGAAATTTTATTTTACGAATTTCAACAAAATTGTTATTGATGCATGATACATCACTTACCAAGCCACCAGTATGAATTTGAACGATGGTCAAAAAGTCACCTTGTATATGGAGGGCATTCCGAACCAAGTGTCAATGACAAAAGTTTTCAATGACAAATTCGCCTTTGATTAAGAGGATAGGTTCTGCTTGCATACTACCCAGTTACTACATGCGGAAAGACCCGCAGTGCGAGAGTGACGGACTCTGGAAAAAAGTCAAAATTACAACTTTTTTCACAAATTTTATTATTTAAAAAAAAAGCAAAGGTGCTATGAAATAAACGTCCTGTTAAGAGTTTAATAAAGTTTATACAGAATTTAAGCCATAAATAATATGAACGGGTTTTTACTTAAGGAAACTTATACCTTGACATGAAAACTTTTTTAAGAGCCTTCTTTGGCACTTTATTTCTCAATATTGGAATAACTTCTGAGGATTCTGTTCCGATATAAGCGTATTTAGCGTCCCTGTTACTCCATATGCGAAAAAACACTCAGTGCGAGAGGGACGGATTCGTGCAAAGTAGCAAAAAGTCGGTTTTTTATTAATATAAAATGTACTAAAAATGCTATCAAAATTTCGTTTAACCAGGTCCTAGATAGTGTTAAAACCCATCTAATAAAATGTAATTACAGTCCATATGTCATTCCAAATTGTCAAACCAGGAGAATTGGTGTCGAAAAAGACCTCACTTCTATAAATATTTCTATCGAGCCGAAATTCTCCAATCGCGTTTCTGTTTTAACAGATCCCTAGAGAAAGATTCCAAAAATAATATAATATTTTTTGAAAATTATACATTATTTACCGAAGTAGATATAGAAGTTCTGAAATTGACGATTTTTTTCCGTAGCGCCTTAAGATGAAGTTGCGGAAGCCGAAAACTGGCGATAGTACCCACCGATACAAACAACTTTCATGAAAAAATTGAGAAATCGAGAAAAAAAAATTGTTGTTTCAAACATTTTGGTCGGGTAGCTGTGTAACATTTCTACGGAACAGTTTTTTTTTTTTTCGTATAGTAGTTGTTCGTATGGACGAGTACTATCGCCAGGTTTCAGCTTCCGCAACTTCATTATATTGTGGCAAATGAATTGATTTCACTTTTACTTTCAAATAGACTACAGCAGATTTCGTGTGATTTTACAAGGGAATTTCTACGGAAATGATTGATTTTTCTGCTTTCGCTATTTTTGCGCACGCGCTAGAATCGCCGTCCTGGCTTTAGTATTATGACAGGTCTATCCATCTATCCATCAGCCTAGTTCATCCACAGCTGGACACAAGCCACTCCCGGCGGTCATCCTGAAAGAATTGCCCATACTCACACACGCTGGGCAGGTGGGTTAGTGAGCGCCGCTGTTCGTCACCAGTCTGTTCCATATAAGGCCCAGCTATTAGGGATGGATAATATAGATATACCGCCATCCATCGGTCCCAGGCATCGTGGGCCTCCTAGTTTTTTGCCTGTGAGCTGTCCTCTCACTCTCCCCCGAATTACTTCGAGGGGGTCTATAAGTAAAATGGTGGTACCTCCACAATCGAGCCCGGTATCAGCTCTACCACCTGTTATGACAGGTACCTTCATCAAAATAATAAAGTAGGTACAAGTTTAACCCAACTATGCGGAAGTACATTTTGTTTCTTACTTAATCACGCTCCAAAATGGTTGAATGAAAACGTGAATACAATATGTGGCATGTGGCCGTGACCTAAAATTCAGGTGTCTTACTACAGTAGTTACAAATTCATAACCGTTAGCTAGCTGAGGCAGATTAAGGTGCAAAGGTCCCCGTTACTCCAGGCGGAAAACCCGCAGTGCAAGAGGGACGGAATCAGGGAAAAATTTCAAAAAGTCGGTTATAAATTAATACAAAATCAACTAAAATAGCTATGAAAATTTCCATAACCAGTAATTTAGCTATTGTTAAAATCCATCTTAATAAAGATTTTTGAAGTCTGCATGGTATCCCAATTTGTCAAAAAATAAAAAAAATGTAAATTTAGACCTCCTTTCGAAAATTATTTCTATTGAGTGAAGTTCCTCCAATCGCGTTTCTGATAGTTCAAGATCTAGCAAAAGGTCCCAAAATTGTTGTACTAATTTATTTAACTTGGGACTTCTTTTGAACAGCAGATAAATCACTTCAAAAAGTGTCGATTTTGACGATGTACGTTACCCCCTTAAATTATACAGACAGTTTTAAGGCTTTTATACTTGCGGCGTAGTACCCGTTAAGGCGATATGCGAAAAAAAATACGGGTGTTTCTTTTCTGTGTATTTCATGAAATACACGGAAAACTATAATCAGTTTCTGGTATATGCATCTTGACTATATAGTCTAGGGATTTGAAATTGGAAAATATGTTTGGATAAATTTTCCTCCATAGAAATAATTGTTGAAATGAGGTCTTCAAACACACTTTTTCTCCTCGTTTGACGAATAGGAACCATATACAGAACTCAAACATATTTTATTAGATGTGTTTCAACTAGAGAATCCAATCCCGCATCAAAATCGCGATCCCGCAAGCCTGCGGGATTTGCGGGATTGATTTTAATTATTATTATTTTTGTTTCATGTAATTTAAAGAAAGAAAATACACACAAATATTTTTAATTATTCTTATCAACATGAAGCAAAGTTATCATTTATATTATAAATTAAATATAATGATGTTTAAGACAATACAATATTCACAATATTTCACGTTTCATATTTAGATTTTTATTTGAAATAGAACATATTCATTGGTTTTAGAGGCATTTAAAATCAGCTCGCCGAGATCTAAGCGCCGGAAACGTCAAAACTTTGGAGGCCTGTATCTCCTAAACGGCTGAAGGTAGACCCATGTTCATGGTACTCTAAGAAAAGAGCTCGACGAGATCTATCTACGAGTACTAAAAAAAAAAAAAAAAAAAAAAAATTAAAAAAAAATTCTATCTGCTGTATCTCCCGAACGGCTTAAGCTACTGACTCCGGGTTTAGACTATAATGATTGGTTTGACAGGGGCTACATGGCCAAATCAAAAAAGTTGACATTTGACAGCTTTTGACACGTCTTAAAAAGTGGTCCAATTTGCATTTAATTCGGTATCAAGGGGTGTGTAGGGTCGCTGATTACAGTACCGTTTTAAAATTTGACACTTCTTAAGAATTGACAGTTTTTTTGACATTTTTTGGATATAAAAAATGCTATGCAATAGCTTTACCGCGGCAGTCCCCGAGTGCCACACGTCTTTTTTTTGCAATCCCGCAAAAAAGGTGCGGGTTCCCGCATTAGCGGGATCCCGCGTTTGCGGGATTGGATTCCCTAGTTTCAACAATATCTAGAGATTTATTATTTGAAATTTTGCTAGCTATTTTAGTTTTTTTATAAAAATCATAAAACTAACATTTTTCGCTTTCGTCCTGAATCCGCCCCTCTCGCACTGCGCGATTTTTCGCTTGGAGTGACAGTGACAAAAATAAAATTCGCATAGCCTCTCGTTTACAGATTTAACTGCAGCGACTGCACCAATAGAACAAAGTAATTATCAAGGTTATATTCTCCTTTACTAGTAGTTCGGCCCGAACTGTGAACTAGTGATGTGCCTCTTACAACCCTATATCTCGGCAACTACTTGACCAATTTAGCTTATGATTGAGCTTAAAAAGTATGTTTGTCTCATTTACTCGCCTACCAAATTTCATGACGTTCCGATCAACGATTCTATAGTTATCATCGGACAAACATTCATACACATATACCTACATATAAAAACGCCGGACTGTTCAAGTAGACTCTGAGAACTTCGCTCGCTCGTTCAATAAAAATAAAACCGGCCAAGCGCGAGTCAGACCCGCGCACGAAGGGTTCCGTATCATTATCTATAAAAACGGCAAAAAAACATGTCTGTTTTGTATGGGAGCCCCCTTAAATATTTATTTTATTCTGTTTTTTAGTACTTCTTGTTACAGCGGCAACATAAAGACATATTCTGTGAAAATTTCAACTGTCTAACTATCGCGGTGCATTAGATAAAGCCTAGTGAGAGACGGACAGACAGACGGACAGCGGAGTCTGAGTAATAGGGTCCCGTTGGTTACCATTTGGGTACGGAACCCTAAAAACAGGCACAATTGACTCATCACGTCCTGAGTACGTTTCTGTATCTCACGTAAAACACAGTCTAGAAAATTATTTATCTACTCATACGAAAAGTAAATTTATTTTAAAATACCACAAACACGAGAAAGAACATAAAAACATACAAAATAACAAACAATACAAATTAACAAACAGTACGAGTAAACATAACATTAGGAAAACAGTGGTAAATAAAAAAGGATTTCAGCTCAGCTTAATGCTGTAGTAGGGGCTACAGCGCTGGTATTCTGCTGAACCCTGACTTAAAATTAATATTAAAACTTAACCTATACCTATGCTAGGTGGCTTATATTTAAATACACATAAAGATAAGAAGAATGTGCAAGAGATATTTATAAATAAATAATTATATTTATATAAAACATAAATTATATACATATATACCAAAATAAAAATATATAAAATAACGAAAATTTTCATTACAAGGCTTATATTATTTTTGTAGGTCTAAAAGGTACTTTTTCAATTTAATACGGAATGTTGCCTTTGTTTTGCACTCTCTGATGGGTGGGGGCAAATCATTCCATACTTTTGACGCCCTGTATCGAAAACTGCCTTTGAATCCAGCCGATTGATGTTTGGGTACAATAATGAGGTAATCTGAAGCTCTTGTTGCATATCGATTGACGCTAGAGGACCATGTAATTTTGTCATATAAAAACTTAGGGTGTTTGTGCTTGATTATCCCAAATAACATGACCCCAAAATGCAAGTCGCGACGAGCAGACATTTATAGTCATACCATAAGATAATTAAAACATCAGAAACGCTGTTTGTCATTATCGTAAAAACCACCGCGTGTCTGGGCTGTGATTGGCGGAATGTTTATAACTCCGTTTGGATAACCAATCAGCGGTTAATATTTCTTCTTTTGCTTTGGGCTAGGCAAAGAGTATCTAAGAATTAGTCCCTAAATTACGGACTATTAGACTAACAGAATAAAATAAAATAAAGAATTCCGCGCTTTCTTCTAAATTATTATTTGAAAAGATGATCGTATTGTCAAAGCCATAGAGTAATGTTTTTTCCACGTATAAATGTTTTATATCTAAAGGAGAGTTAATTAAAAATGCTTTTTTGTTCTCTTTCAACAACAAAAAACTTAAGCTAGATTTCTCTGAAAATACAATTTTGCTTTAGCTCGATCAATTTTAAATTATATTCAGTTTTTGAACCAGAAGTAAATAAGGAATCTTATAAAGTTACGATTCTTAGCACCTCGCGAAGCCTGACGAAGGTCACTCTTAAGTTGACCGAAACGTCGAGTTTTTCTCGTATAAATCATAGTGAGTCTTAGTTGTGTTACCTATTTCGTTATTCTTAGGGTAGTTTACCACTAAATATAATGGCACTGACTCTGACAGACGCTTGGTTCATGGTAACGGCTAAGCAGTCCATAGCAACGCGTAAACAGTCGCTAGCAACGCTAGTAAAAAAACTTGTAAATATAGCATACCTGTAAATGCATAGATCCAACCTCTACCTGTACGAAATCTCCAATGACACACAAATTCTAAATTCAACCGAAGGCCAGGTCAAACGTCGAGTTCACCTCAATTTCGTATCTATAGTACGTGTATAGTACAGTACTGGTATAGTCGGAGTATTCAACCTTGATCCTATTCTGCGACGGCCGCGCTGACACCGTTACGGACTCGTCAGAAGCGATGACTTAATCGCCAAGCCGACTGAGTGCACGTTAATAAATAATACCTAAAAATTATGTTTGTAGCTATGATTATTCTATTTGCTTCAGTTAGTACGAAGTATCAGCCAAACCGAAGATGCGTGATGAATTGATGAGTATAGCATAGCCTCAGAAACGTACAAGTATCGACCCACCTTTCGCCCTTATTTCGATTCTGAACTAACGACCCACCTTGTACTTTTTGGGTTAAGTCAAGGTGTAAACCAATACTTCGTTTGTATAATGAAATTAAGTTACAATAGTATACTAAAAAGGTAAGGTTATACCTAGTCTATTCGTCCAAGGGTTAAACCTATAAATATGATAAATCTACTTTTTTGTCTTTTAATTATAATTTTGTACAAATATGTTTAAAAAAACAAATGAAATAAAATATTAATGTGAGATTTTGAAGTAATTTTTTGTCTACCAATCTCAACGACCAACATAACCAAAAAATACAACACATAGGCCTACATATTTTCGCTTCTTCTGAACTTCCGGGCTGCCGATCCAGCCCTGACTGTAGTCACCTCCTCGACGGAGCCACCTTGGTGCGATCTATACCATACTTCAATGGGACAAGTGTCAACCCGTCGCTTCTCTTATACCAATATCACGTGTCAAACCGGGTGACATTTGCTGGGTACCCCGATGGGTGACATCATTCTGGGCTCCAAGACGCGCAGGCGGTCGGCACTAAGTTGACAAGAGAGGCCTTGGTGACCAAGTTGATCCACACTTGCTCCGCAACGGCAGTGATGTGGCTCATTGATTCACGGTCTAACTCTCAACAATTAAACTAATGACAAAAGTAAATATAAATCTATTTAGTATAGTCCACTATACTTGCTTTTATTAAAAGAAAGAAAGAAAGAAAGAAAATAAATTCATTGGCACGTTTACAAAAAAAATACTTAAAGCTAACACAGTAGAAAAGGTTTACTTAAGTAGGGAGTTATCTATATATAAAAATAACAACACGACAAAAGGATCTTTGGTTGGCGCTGGTTTTCAGCTACCTCCTATACTTGCCAAAGAATAGTATTCAACTAGTAGCCCAAATCCAGGTCAATACTTGCCAAAAGACGAGCTCACTATAGTTTTTTGCAGTTTACAAAAGGTTTCTTGCCGCAGAGCGGCTGTCTTAGCCTTTGCGATGCTGGGAGTATCGGGTCATTTTGACTTGGTCTTGGCATAGCACCCCTACATCAATAAGAGATCGGCTTATTATTGTTACAAATAGGTCAAGCTTACAGCGAGCCGAAAACAGAAACGCTGCGCCGTCGCCCGGTAGTGGTACCATAGTATGGTGGTACGCTGGACAGTTTGCAGATGCCCTGGCCGCCAGATTAAACCAGCAGGGGTGCTTGTTCTTGTTCCCAACTAGGGCAATTTAGAATTTCAACTACTGTTTTCATAGTCATACAGTCCGCAATGTTTAAGAGAGGAATCTTAAATTCCTTCGTAATTTCTTGAAAGCAATTCTCTGTCAGTGATTTGTATGTCAGGTATTATAGAATAATATTATTTTTGTACCTACCTGTAATAAGTGTATCAGATATTACATGAATGACATTATTGATTGATTGGTTAATTCTGGAAAATTTAGATCATGTACAAATATCAAAGATGAGAAAGTACTATAAGTTCGCCAATTCCCTCTAGGCTTTACTCTAAATTATCCGAAACCATGGTGAGCTCGGCTTATTGACTCAGTTTTATCAAAACATCGTTCGGTTATACCACTTCTCTTATGCTAAGAATAAGAATCGGCACCTACCTAATTACATAGTAAACCACGTAATTCTTGAAAAATATATTGCGTCAGTAAAGTACGAACGAATACACAGGAAACAAAAACCCTGAGTTACGTCATAACTTCACGTTTCACAGTCAGATGTCAATGACGATACCAGAGTTGTAAAATCATAAAAATCGACCCTAAAAACAAGACAATAAGAGCAAAAATTCTTTAAAGTTAGCTATCTTTTATCGTAAATACGTCACATATTGGCTAGTAGAACTACATAACCAGGCGGATGTACATTGTACATACATAAAATCCTTTATCCATCAATACGATAACAGAGGATTAAAATCAAATTGATATAGCTATATTAGCTCAAAGTGATATTTAATAGCTACGATATTTATTCATTTTATTAGTTCAAGGGTATGTTTGTTTTTAAAAAGAAGGTTAACAGCAGTAAAGTACTGCGCCCGCAATTCGTAAACATCGTTACATACCAAATTGTGTAATAAGTAGTCATTTGTGCATTAGCTACAAGGTAGTCTTCACAAGACTTACCTATTCATATTGTAAAAATTATATCGATTAAGCCCGAAGAAAGTCCATATTTGCCATAATACGCACAGTATTTGCCATAATGAGTATAAAGGCCATATTTGAGACGCAAAAACGGTAAATGAAAAGTGAATTATGTCGTAAAATGGTTTTAAGTGTATAAATTTTTTTTATACGTAAAGGCAACGCTACACTCGTCTTTTTTCGAATATTGCGTAAGATGAACACTAATAGAATCATTTCAGTGTCTATCATCTATACTCGTACATCTCGAAGCCTCGAACCTTTAGTCAAAAAGGCGCTGAAACTCGGCATTATAAGATGTGTCGTTTTTTGGCCAAAGATAGAGCAATGTATTTTTTCTATAGGATTTTTATTAAATTATTTTATGTTTATGAGTATCATCAATCAGTTTATTTGTTTGTCTGTCTCTCTGTCTGACCGCCTGAATATTTGCGATTCACATGAAAACTACTTAACAGATTTGAATCGGGTAAATCTGTTGAAATGAACTTATTTCTCATTCTAAGTTAGAATGTTTACATTTTTACAGCTAAAATAATATCCTACCAGATAGCGCTTTATGTATCCACGCCAAGTCAATGTGTTAATTAGTTAACGGAGTGAGCAACTTGGTACTTGGTAGTACTGTATCTTGTCACTATTAAGGCGATTAGCATCGCCAAATTAGCAGCTCGATATTTGTCACTACGAATATCAACGGATACGACATTGAAATAACGTTTATACGAGTATCAGCGCGCAATGCATAGTGGCTGTTACGACGCTCGCTGCGTCCTTGATAAGGCGAAATAAGAGAAAATTATACTTTTCACATGGACGTGATTGTTCGATTGAATAATCCTTTGTTATGTTTATAGCTATCAAGT
This sequence comes from Ypsolopha sequella, assembly GCA_934047225.1. NCBI lineage: Eukaryota > Metazoa > Arthropoda > Insecta > Lepidoptera > Ypsolophidae > Ypsolopha > Ypsolopha sequella. Next base: position 22,486,043 of record OW203984.1, on the reverse strand, counting down.
TTATCTTTTTATCAAAGTATAAATGAATTCCATCGGTTAAGCCACTTAGGAGCAGTAGGAAATTTAAGCCAAAAAACAGCATTCAGTTGAAAAAAAAAATCATGTAGGAGTTTTGATGGTATGAAAAAGAAAACTGTTGCATATGTTGTCTAAGAGTTGATTATTCATAATACATTTTTTCATTATTTTTGGTTTGGCCATAAATAAGGAGTAGGCTTTAGAAAATACCCATTTGGCAATAGAAAGGCCCTTAAGGATCAGCGATATAAATTACGAGGATGGGCCTTTCCCATACATTAGACGAGCAAAAACATGTCAACAATTAAAAGAGCCGACAGGCCCATCACATTTTAGTCGCTTACTGACCGAAGAAATGCAGTAAGAAAAGTAAATTTGGTTGTAATTAGCTCTGAACCGTGATTTGAAGATAAAAATGTCATGTTTATGAAACCAACTTTTTTTTAGCAAAATAAAGCTATCAAATAGTCCTATTTGAAAAAACCAGCTTTATTAAATAATAAAACAATTAAGGGGCGGACATTACAAAGATGAAAATTATAGATGAAAATTTTTGCTTCTTTTTTTTGTTGATAATGGCTCTAAATAATTCAAAGAACCATTTCCAACAAAAAACCTAACAAAAATACTCATCAAGCGAGCACCTTTGTATTGTCCACCCCTCAATTAATAGTCTTTCAACAAAAAGTCAAAATAGGTACGACAGCGAGCGAAGTGAAGCGAAGCGAGAAGGAGCGTATTAGGTTTAGGTACATGTACCTAAATATTATATATATGCGTGATTTTTCTTTTCAGTTTTCGCCATCATATGACGACATGTCTAAAAGCTTACGAACAGAAAATCACTTGAACTATCCCACAAATTTATTTAGAACTGCTTGACCGGTTTTGCCTTTATGGCATTATCGAAGGAATTATTGCAAGATCTTAATTACACAATAAATAGTTTCAATCAGTCAGTGCGATCAATGACATCAGCAGTATCTAGAAGCACTAACATTATCAAATCCGTTCCACACTTGTATCAATATTATGATGGTCCCCAGAAATAGCACAGTTACACTGTGACTATATCATTATAGTAATACTCGTCAAACTGGCGGTTGAGGCAAAAATCACAGTAAATAGGATTTACCAACTTTGACACCTTATGTATCTTTAGTTGCCAACTGGGTGCCTATCATCAAAAACATAGATAAAAACTGAACATTCAAAATTGCCTTTAGTGGGTATTGAACTATTTACGAACTGTATCGTCACTTCAGGTGCGAACATATTTTTAGACAATCGGAATTCGATGGTTATATCTCTTGATGTTAGGCACCCAGTCCAGTTGACAACTAAAGATACATAATAGGGCCGCTGGTCCTTGCAATTCGCGCGTTATGATATGAGTCTTGAAAAGATAGAAGAGGATATTGTTCGAGTGCCGCTAAACATGGATTACGTAAGCATAAATGTATAAGTTATCTAGACTTAATCAACTTTTAGTAAATTTTATGTCATATTATATATCTAGTATATATTAGGTACGTGAACGTTGGGGCGACGACCGGCCGGGCGCCACCGACGACCTTATTCTCTGGCACCGACACTTGTTTACACGGTCGAGCCCACAGGGGCTATTCCCATAAACTCAACTCAATCAATACTTCTCGGCTATTTTCAGTCACAGTGAGAGTTACTGCTGAGAGCGTCGCTGGTGTGCCCTCACGTGACTGACATAGCTGATCTTTGCAATGAACCTGCGACTACATTTACTGCACGTCAGTATCCCTATTATACAATTTAATGGCTGATGTTGAACAAGCCTTCAGTTAGTCTCACTTTGTATCGAGTTCAACGCGTTTGATTCGAAAGCCTAGTAATATGTCAGCTGGCGCACTAAGAGTCACTTCAGTCTTTTGAACACTGATTTCGAGGTTCGACAATAAGCGTTGTGGACCTTCTGAGGATTCCACCACAACAAATTCATCTTTGCGATTTTATTGAATGCAGCCAAATGCAAGTAATCGCGTATCGAATATTAGTGAAATAAGACAATCGTTTTTTTTTTAATTTAATTATTACATTTTCATGGTTTAAAATTAATTCGAAAAGAGACAAAAAAGAGAAAAACTCCACCCAGAAACCCAAGTTTGTCTTCCACTACTTTTGCTCTATTATTTATACAGTCCAACAATTCAAGTGTAAATTCAAATTCAAGAGAGTAAAAATATCATATTTAACCCAAAATATTTTGTATTTTTGGGAACATTTATTCAATTTTCCATATAAGTTGACATGACACAATTGATTGAACCACTTTTAAAAAGAATGAAAAAAAATGTTTGCTTTTTATATCAAGAGCCTTTAGACAATTAACTTACTTATAGTAACATACTAATATTGCTTTGGAGTAAACAAATTTAGTAATACTAAAAACAACACAGTAAAAATGATGTTGATGAAAGGTGGTAATACTAGAGCAGCCCCGTAGACGTAGATTTAACCTCGTTATCCATCGATTTCTTTAAAAATCCTGTCTAGATTGTTTTTATGTTTCCCAAGCTATACAAATGTTTTCAGTTTACTTTTATTACAAATACAATTTTAACAAATTTTATAATAATCGATTTATCATTAAATAAAAAATGTCAAACTAAAAAAGTTGAATTGCCTACCAATATAATATAAATGAATCACACAATGATATTTATATAATATAACCCCATTCCATCCATTCATAAGCCCGTATTCGTCCACTGCTGGACATAGGCCTCCCCAATATTGCGCCACTCTTGGCGGTCCTGAGTCATCCTCATCCAGCCGCCACCCGCAAAGTCCTTCAGATCGTCAGTCCTGCGGGCACGAGGGCGGCCTACGCTTTGCTGTACGTGGTCTCCATTCCAATTCCTTACGGCCCCAACGGTTATCACGTCGGCGACAAATATGGCCAGTCCACTCTGCCGCGCTTACGATAAACGCACTAACTAGGTTTTGACACTTCTCGAGAAAAATGCGTTTGAAGTTTTTATTTTTATTTTGCATGTATCTCCGGAACTACAAGAGATAACAACATAAAAATTGTACCAAAACAAAGAAAAAAGTGTTAAGTAAACGTAAAATATAAATATTTACGAATATAAAGTATAGTGTTCTATATAATTACAAAAAAGCAGTTATGGCTACCAGCCTCTTCTAATTTTAGCCCATAATACTAGTCATAAACGCATCAACTACCCTACTTGATGCATTTATGCCTAGTAAACCAATATATTGCAAGAATGTGTAGTAAGCTTTTACTCCAATCCTTCAAGTATTTTATTTTGTCTTTGGCATTTCTAAGGGGAACAAAACTTTAATTAAATTTATTCTGTGGCAAAAACGTGACTTGTATAGTTTTTGAGTTATGATTTTTTTAGTAAAATCATAACCTTACTTTTTTCTAATACTATTTATGGGATTTACGCACAGAAGGGTAGGAGGAGTTAGGGGGGGAGAGATTGAAGCCCCCCCTGGAACCACTCCCGTCTGAAAGTGTATAGTTTTTGAGTAATGATTTTTGTAAAATCATAACCTCACATTTTCTGACACTATGGGATTAATGACCTTAAGTTACTTTTGCATCTGCTCCGGCGTTTGGGGAAGTGTAGTTCCTTCGCCTTTGCGTAACAAAGCACAGGCACCCATGCTCACCTCTGCAGCTTCGGCTTGCTCAGCCGCTTCGGCTCGCACGGGTGCCTGTGCTTTATTAGGGTGGGCGGGGACTGCCCTCCCTCCGCGCCTCCGGCTTTTTATGTACATTTTAGGGGTAGTAACCACAAGACTGGGTGGAGTCGGAGTGGTCTGATTCGGTTTTGCAACAGATTCAACCTATTTTATCCATGAAGTCGGGGTGCGCTGACCTCTTTTTTCTTAGGTGCTATTAATACAAATGAAACAATACAATTTATGGTTTTCATAATTTATTTAACTTCATAGTTATGTTTAATTGCTGCCATCAATTCAAAAAAGGATCTTTTTAATTTTTTTGCCTTTCTTCTCCACAAATACTCCAAGAACCAAGAACACATTCGCGTGACTACGGGAGAAACGGAATGACAGTGACAGACGCGCACAGAATGGCCGCTAACTGCTAGTGTTGCGTTTCGTTTCACACATTTTTTATGAGTATTTGATAACCAACCAAAAATAAAAAAATTACAATTTACCTAATAGGAAATTTACGCGTAAATTTTGCTGCAACGAACGACAGCCCAGCTCGGTGGTAGCGCCGTGCTTGGCTGGGGACTGGAAAACACTAAATTTCCCTTTCTGATACCCTTCCCCACCCCCGCAACGCTATGCCCGTGTCCGTCTTGCTTAGCATAAACGCATTATCTTGTACATTTAATGCGATTTAATTTGTATGTTAATATAAAATATGCTATGTTTTCCTTAGAATAAGTGCATTCTCTCAAGTTGATGTTACTAATCTTAGCACGCTGCCAATATTGACCATAGAGACCGCCAGCAATAAACGCAATAACTCCGACATGGTGCGTTTATGATTAGTAAAGCCACTGAAATACAGAAAATAAGTTTGTACTAACTAAAGATAGTGCGTTTTTGATAAGTAAACTGTAATCAAAGTCTTAGTTAATGCGTTTATGAAAATTGAAAAACTGGGTAGATGAAGAAATCATGAAATGTCACTTTGAGAAAGATGTAGATCTCGTTTTTCTGATATCAGATATGTATATAACTTAATTTCGCCAAAAACCTTAGATGATGCGTTTATCGTAAGCGCGGCAGCACTGCCACTTTTACGTACTGATTCAGCAGGCTATGTCAGTCCCTTGAAATGTCACAAGAAAAATATACATTATGTAATTTTTTTTATTTAGTCTGAGGTAAGTATACATTTAATTTTTTTTCAATTTTGTTTATGTATTCTTTTATATTCTTGGGTCGGTAGTTTCAATTTATAGATAGTCTAGTTTTATAATATTATTTAAGTTTATTTTTTTTAAATCAATAAATAGTTTTTTGTTATTTATTCTGTGCTCGACAACTTAATTGAACATTATGTCCCCAAACGAACTGTACGTTCAAACTCTCACTACCCTCCCTGGTACCCCCACACTTTTTAGTCAAAGCTGTTAAAGAAAAATTGAGAACACACAAAAGGTGGAAAACCTATGGTAATCCAAACTGATTATAGTGAGTTTGCGACATTGCGTTCTAGAGAGAAAAAGCTAGAAAAAGAATGTTACGTAGCCTACATTGCTGACGCAGAGGACAGGTACGTAGGTCTCCCAACTACTTGTGGTCTTATATTAAATCTAAATCGAATCATAACTATATATATGATAAATGAAATATAATGACAAATCATCTGACAATGGTAAAACTATCTGTAATTTATTCAATGATTACTTTAATTCGGTATTCGTTAACGACAGTGCTGGCCAGAAGAACTACCCACGCAAGCGTGACCATCCTAACTCTGTACTGAATGTTTCATCTATTAATATTACAGAGAAACTTGTTCTGATGCTACTAGAGGCGGTAAATATTAACAAGGAAGCCGGCTCCGATGGTATTCATCCGTACTTAATAAGAAAATGCTCAAAGGAATTATGTGTTCCTTTGACTATACTTTTCAAAAAATCATTGGCTGAGGGCTGTTTTCCTAATTTGCGGAAAAAGGCTCTTATTACGCCAATTTTTAAAGGTGGAGATAAAGGAGATATTACTTAGTATCGTCCCATATCCAAACTTTGTGTATTCGGAAAGTTGTTGGAAAAAATAGTAACGGATGAAATATCTAGCATTGTCAGCCATCATATTTCCTCCTGTCAGCATGGCTTCATAAAGAATCGCAATATTGAAACCAATTTGCTAACCTTCACTGATATGGTTCTCAATGCGCTCGATGCTGGTCAACAGGTTGACGTCGTGTTCACGAATTTTTCTAAGGCTTTCGACAAAATAAATCATAAATTACTAATTGAAAAACTTATTGTCATCGGTGTACATGGTGACCTCCTCCGCTGGATCGAGTCTTACATTAAAAATCACTCACAAGCCATAGCTGTTAAGGGATTTGTATCGGGCTTTCTACCAATTGCCTCAGACGTCCCTCAGGGCTCCCATTTGGGTCCTTTGCTATTTATTTTATATACATATTAATGATATTGACAGTATTTTTAAGAATTCTAACCACCTTTTATACGCAGACGATATGAAAATATTTCGAATTCTGTCGTTGATAGCCGTAGATTGCAAGAGGATTTGGAAAACCTCCTGGCTACTGTAATAATAACTCTCTATTTTTGAACGTAGACAAATGTTACCTAATATCATTTTCTAGAAAGGGTAAAACTTTAGTCTACCCATATAAATTCGCAGGAAAAGACATTACCAGAGTCGAAAAAGTGAGGGACCTTGGTGTAATACTGGATAATAGAATGAATTTCAATCTTCATATCGACTTCATTACGGCTAAAGCCTTTAACCAACAAGGTTTTATTCTCCGTATCAGTCAGCCCTTCAAGCGAGTTGTAACTTACAAAACCTTATTCTTTGCTTTTGTCCGTAGCCTCTTGGAGTTTGGTTCTGTGGTTTGGAATCCCCAATACGCATCTCATATTGACAGAATAGAGAAAATCAAGAATAAGTTCCTTAAAGCACTTGACTACAGAACACACAATAACTTTACAGATCATTTGTCTTCAGCTCAGCACCATAACATTCATTCCTTGGTTAGCCGGCGTGAACTCGCAGATGTCGCTTTCTTACACAAATTGGTTAATAATGGCATTAACTCATCCACACTTCTTGATAAAGTCTCCTTTAGAGTTCCTCGAGCTTCCTCACGTCTTAAACATTTGTTCCTCGCCAAACTTCCGCATACTAATTATGCCAAAAATTCATACTTCCGACGGGCCCCCGATAAATACAATAAGAAGCTCACCAAAATTGTCATTTTTTCTGAATCACTTCCTTCTTTCAAAGTTAAAGTGGCAAAGGTTTTGTTTAACCATCACCATCACATATGATTTATTGTTATATTTATTGTTAAAGTGTTAAAGTTTTTCCCTGATATTTATTATTAATATCTTTCATTATACATATATATTTTAATATTTATAAGGCATTTTATTGTTTGTATCAATTTTCAGTATGTGTTATTAATTATGTTGTTGTGTTAATGTGTAGGGTATAATTTGTTTTGTATGTCTTTATATGGTACTATAGGTTTATTCGTGTGTCTTTATGTCTAAAACTATTTTTCAATGCATGTGCTCGTAAAGGCCCACTTTTTATACATCAAAACCGAACAGGAAGTCGATTATTTTGCCCTAGGGCTTTATTATTATTATTTTTTATAATTTGTTTACAATGGTTGGCTAACCTGCAGCCTTTCTTGTGTACCATAGACGTTATACTTTTTTTTTCCACTGTTTAACGGCTCTGGATACAGTCCTTTTGAGCCAATTATAATTTAAAGTTCACAAGCTTATATTAGTTTTCATTTCCTCACACTATGCATTGAAAAATGTAGTATGATACACGGGCGTAAAAGCAATAAATTACTCGGTTACGTTTAAAACACTCGCTAAGCTCGTGTTTTAAATCGTCTTCGTAATTTATTCCTTTGCGCCCTTGTAGCATAAACTACTATTATTGTATTGTGACTGTTTGATACCTTGATAATTAAAAATTAAAAATTAAATAAAAATTATGTCATTGTCAATAAAATCGGGTTTCTGAAATATGTGATTCAAATACAAACGAATGTCACAAAACAAATGAACATAAACATAATAATAGTAAATGTAGGTATCATTCTGCAGAATGATTCAGATACAAGATGATCTAAATTCATGTCTTGTCATCTAGATATAGAGATAAAAAATGTAGAACGTTTTATTCAGGGATTTATTACTAAGTAGGTACTCGTTTGGTTACGTTGAGGTTACGGTTTTTAATATCTCTCGCTCGACTTACCGTCCAGACGATCGACGTAATAAAATATTAATCCTCTTTTTAGAAACCCAGATGTTAGAATGGCGGAATCTTTGGTAGCTCTTTGTCTGTTCGTCTGTCTGCCTACCCGTATGGTAGTCTATCAGTACACCTTTCCACCATACTTAACAAATGGTTGGGCTAATGGGGATCAACACTGCCAAATTATCCCTGTAGATGGCGCATTGTCGATTCGGCCATGAAATTCTGTCATTTCAGTACATTGTTATGGTTTACGCTTGGTTTTTTGTGATTTTCGTTTTTTTTTTTGGAATTATGCCTTTTATGCCGTACCGGGTTGCTTTAATAATGCTGTTAATTAACCAGAAAAATGTATAACATAACAACAATAACAAATACATAAATAACATATTGGCATTCATATGATAAGAGAAAGTAAAAACTGCGAGATATTGGAAAAAAACAGTAGGAAAACCGGAACACATACAACAACAAAGTTTGACATACATAGCCGGACCGTTGTATTTATTGGCCGGACTTATGCTAGCGACATCTGTAATTAGCTTTGCTTGTGGATCCCCATTGGGTTGATACATAGAGTTTCTTTGATACTTGGATCGGTCTTGTAAAATAAAAACATTAGTCATACATTTATTAAGAGTTCAATAGAGTTTGCTGGTTCTTTATTAGTGGCAAATGTGAACAGAAAATTATACATACATATACTCACGCCTATCTCCCAAAGGCATAGGCAGTAACCACAGCGTTCCATCTGCTACGATGCTGACACACCATTTCGCCTCGTCCACGACGATGTACGGAAAGGTACTTCATACTGAAGAGAATCTCAGCTGTAAATTCTTCAGAATAAGATGGCATCATTATCTTTGGCTTAAAATCATTACAGTACTACGCGCGTAGGTTTGCCGGTGGTCAGTTGACGAACTAACGCCGTCATCGTAGAAAACGTCACATTTTGACAATTCGCCGCGATGTACCAGTGCTCTCGGTCAGTGGCAAACTGACGTGTAAAGGTCTGTTCAACACTTTCATGGGTTACAATTACAAATCAATATCTTTTAGGGTTCGGTCAAAGAATTAAAACCATTATCAAGCACGTATCCAAGGGGGTTGGGATGTATCCCCCCCCTGAAATGTAGGGTAACATACACGGGACCAGACAAATTTAAATTTGGCGGCATGATTAGGACTATTGTTGCCATCTCAAAAAATCAAAAAGCCGCAATTACACGTTAAAAAGCCGGACTTTTGGGTCCCAAGGTCGGACGCTAAGAAAAAAAAAGAATTTTTGACAAAACTAAAAAAACACATATTTAAAAGCCGGACTTTTGAGTCCCATAGGAAGCTAAAAAAGGGATTTTTGACAAAAAATTCGAATATAACAAATATTTTTCAAGAAAATTTTAATTACTTTTAAGAAACCTGTTTCAAGAGATCAATTTCCTTATTAATTTTCTCATAAAATTGTTTAAATGTTTCAAAATAAATTCGACGATTGTATGTAAACTAACTTGCGTGTCTTGGCGAGTCAGCGAGTCTCGTATCACTTGCTCGTTTCTGATTAAAGTGACAGAACGATAGGTATAAAAAGCCTAGCAAAAGCCGGAAGGGCCGGACGCAGTTAAATTTGGCCGGACAAGAGCTCAAAAAGCCTAACACTGTCCGGCTTTGTCTGGACGGATGGCAACGCTAATTCGGACAAAAACATTGGCGAAACTAGGTGGCAGTCTGTGATAAGTGGAAGAATATAGAAAAGAATACAACATTCAGCATTAACGCTAGATCCTGATACTACCTATACTTGATGCAATGGCAAATAATATTTCGATGATATCAGCTATCAGCTATTATATATATAAAATTGTTAAAATAAAAGTTAAGTAAAATTGTTAACCACTGCATGAATTAATAAATTTAATTAACTATAGAAATTAAAATTTACGATATACTTATTAGAATAAGTTTTATGCATGGATATAGCAAAGATTAGATTATTTGTACATACCTTATTTAATAATTATTATAATTAAAGTTATATTTTAATACTAAAATTAAGAATATTGTTACACCCAATGGGTAAAATTACATTGAGCCAAAATTATGTACATATTTATAACATCTACAACTGACATGTAATTTAATGCAATAAATATATTGATTGATTGATTGATTGATTTCTTTCACAATGTTTTTTAAATAAGCGTCCCCCTCGAACCAAAAGTCTGGATATGTGTTTGACCGTTATGGTAAGCATTCAGTTCATACATGACCGTCATCATCAGCAGCATGGCTAAGTAAGCGTGTTTTAACGGCTGGACCGCAAGGCGTAAAGACAAAAAAACCGGCCAAGTGCGAGTCGGACTCGCGCACGAAGGGTTCCGTACCATTATCTATAAAAACGGCAAAAAAACATGTATGTTGTATGGGAGCCCCCTTAAATATTTATTTTATTCTGTTTTTTTGGTATTTGTTGTTAAAGCGGCAACAGAAATACATCATCTGTGAAAATTTCAACTGTCTAAGTATCACGGTTCATGAGATACAGCCTGGTGACAGACGGACAGACATACGGACAGCGGAGTCTTAGTAATAGGGTCCCGTTGGTTACCCTTTGGGTACGGAACCCTAAAAATGCAGTCCGGATCTTGAGAAAAATTGAGAAAAACACCATATTGTGTTTATATTGTGTTAAAATTGAAACACATTCCCTAACCGATGAAATCTGCATTGACGGAATTTCTACATTGTCTATACGTTCACGATACAAGTAAGGCCAGCCAGATATTTGAGTAATGTAGATACTGAAAAAGAAATGACTTGAAGGCAAAATAAATTTAAGTTTAGATGCTACAGGCGTAAGAGAAATTGTGTATTTATGTTAAGTGTTACACTCGCTTTGTTCGAAGATTCAAATTAGTAGGTTAACAATCGTACAATTAACGATGCAGCAGTCGGACAGAAAGTGACGCATTAACCTAGAGTCAGAGGGACGGGGAGATCGGATGCGGAATCATGTAAACTCGAACTACAATCGGTCAACGATATTAACGTGGAGTATTTAGCCTCTCGTCTGCTAGCCTGTTAGGGAATTGACTACCGCTTATTTTTACTTCGGGCACTGCTGTTTACAAATATTTCAATAATAATCACAATATTCATTAATTTACCATTTTATAACAAATATATTGTTCTTTTTCTGGGAAGAGAAGATTTTAATGTGTGAAAATACGAGAAAAGGTATCATAATATGCAGTATTTGATAACCTAGTTCATGAAGTCTTTTTTGTTTTCGATTTATCCAAAATTTTGGGCGATGCCCAACATAAAGCGTCAAGAAGACTGACGCACCTAGTTGGACGATTCCATTCCAGTTCCACTATGCGAGCTCAAATTGTTTTGTTTGAATTGACAAGGAATCACACAGGACCTGGAGAAGCGATATGACAGTAACGACATTTCTGTGATATTTAATTCGATTAGAAAACTTAATAGAATTTTAAAATTTACGTAATCAGTTTTGACAAATTTCGAGTACATTTTTTGGTTGCTTTTTGATTTTTGGTTGCTGAAAAACCGAAAACTACAGATAGAAAATATAAGAACATCTTCTATGGAGCCAACACGAAAATCGTGAAAAAGAAATCAGCTGTTCAAATGAAAAGTCTTTCGTATAGGATTTAGTATTATCTCAATTTTTTTTTCCAGCGACAAAAAATCCAAGCGCACACTTTTCAGTATCGTACCCACCAAACACGCTGTAAGCTCGTTCTCATTTTAGGATTTATCGTAAAATATTCGAACATTTTGAAGCTCTGGAACTACTTTCAAGAAAAAAGCTGCCAGTTTTTTATATAAATAAAAACCTACTTTTTCTCTTTTACCTAAAATCCGTCCCCGGACTACGCGTTTTTCCACTTGGAGTGACATTGACCGTTGAAAAATTAACATATAACCTTAAACCCTATACAACTGCGAGCACTTACTTCATTTCAGTATTTCAGCAGATGCGTGCAACGGTGCGTATGGCGCGTATGGCGCGTACGATGCTGATAGGTGTGCGATAGGTTTAGAAGCCCAATAGTACCGCAGCATCGGGGAAAACCGTCACACGAGTCGGGTTCTGTTCAATTAAACGTACTGCAGTGTCTACGAGTACTTGCCAGAGTCGTAGGAAAGTGGACTTTCACTCGCCCGAACTGATGCTGGCTCCTTCACACCTTATTATTGTTGAGTCTAGGGCTTGTTGTCTACCAACCCTAATATTAAAATAATGTTAAGATAATATTTTGTATGAAAAACGAAGTGGTAATTACTGTTTTTTGGTTTGAAAGGGGTAGAGGCACTGGAACTGATTTTGAAAATTCTTTCACTATTGTATTTTCCGAATTTTACCACTTACTATCCATGCTTCTTTAAACAAGTTTTTAGGGTGACACGAGAAAGAGAAGGTGCCCAGAATCCAACATTTTACAAAGCTCAAACCGTAGTTTTTCAATATTTTTTCCACCTGTATGTTTGTTTATTTATAATATATCTGCATTATTCTGAAATATACTACAAGAGTAAGTAGGTATATTTGTAAGTAGTATACATAATAGGACATATTTCCAAAGGGAACAAGACATACCTGAAAATGAAATGCAACAACTTTCTCTGTCATGTGTGCAATGTAAACATACAGCATCAGCATTCACACGGTAGCTTCATTGCCCCATCCATGCCAGTTATTAATTCATTAATTATTGCTGAACAAAAAAAATTATGCGAGAATAACAATAACGTTTAGGTCAATTTCTAATAAATAGTACCTAATAATTACAATGACTATCTACTTATTTGGGTCAGTAAACGGATTACATCAGTGAGTTATAGGGAGAGATGACAATGATGCATTTATTGACGGACACACACACACACACAAACGGTTCGTGACCTCAATATCAATTTCGTCGAGATAAACTCAACCTAGCTCGACCTACGCGCATTATAGCAATGCCATTCAAGAACAATGGAATTAACGTGCCCTCACACGGGGGATCGTTTTCGGCAACTATAGCAATTTTTTCGTCAAGACATTTTATCAACTCCGCGAAACTTAAGTAGTAACTGTATTTCCTAAGATACAATTTATCTACTCGATAAAATTCTTGAAAACAAACAGTGTAAAAAACCTTAATTACACATTAAATGTAAGCAATCCGTAGAAAAATTAAAATCCTTTGAATGTTACTGATTTTGTTAGTTTCTTATATACTTTATGCTTATATTGGTTTCGAATAGGCTGCTGAAGGTGATTATATCGTCCGTGCAAAAGTCCCCGTTACTTCAGGCGGAACGATTTGCAGTGCGAGAGGGACGGAATCGGAGAAAATTTACAAAAAGTCAGTTTTAGCTTAATACAGAATTAAATTAAATAGCTATGAAAATTTCCATACCCAGTAATTTAGGTATTGTTAAAACCCATCTAAATAAATATTTTTAAAGTCTGTGTGCTATCTCAATTCTTCAGAATATCAAAAAAGTGTAAATTTGGTCCTCATTTCAATAATTATTTCTATGGAGTGAAATTCTTCCAATCGCGTTCGCTAAATATTAAGTATGTATATATGTGTATGTACGAGAAACACAAGAGCCTTTAGTGTACTATCTACATGCACGGACAAGTAAAATGAGGCAACTAATCGCCCGTGTAAATAAATGCACCTACGACAGATCTAGAACAATATGAGCACATATGACAATATCAAAGATGACGCTTGTTTACGAGCATGTGTAGATTGTGAAGGCTTATTGAACTTTTGTTGCTGTCCATCTCTTATGAAGGGAAAATAACATAAACATGTTAATTGAATGTGGACAATTATTTATTACTAATGGTACTTAAAATTCCGTCAAGTGTGCGTCGTAACAAATAAGTTATATGTTCCGTCAACGTACTTTAAAATATGCTTCAATGGAAAACCCACGCAAATTTCAAAAATGTACTCCGGCGGGAAAATTTCCACCTCGATATTGCACCATATTGAAATAAAGTTCTTATCAGCTCGCACTGCAACATGGCTGTAACGTCAGTCGCTGCGGCTGACAAGTGCGAAAATAGTGTATTTTTAATTAATTTTAATGTATACTAAAATTAATTTCTAAGAATTGAGAAAACCATATCTTTATATATTATTTTGTCTAGAAGTTTATAAATTTTTATACTATTTCGGTAAAAACTGTTATATCATTACAAGTGGACAAAAAATCGAAAAATAAGAGATCTTAGAGTTTTCTTGCTTCACTTCTGTATATTAAAAAAAAAATCAGAAAAAACCACATCACTACTTGTATCATGTATCAGTTCAAGGTCGTTGGCATTAGGAGAAGCCTTAACTAAATATTTTTATCATTTTTCTCAGGGTGGCAGTATAATTTTCTAACAATTGAACAAGCCGCGGATAGGCAGAATAGACAGACTAAAGGATCGACAAACATCGAGGCTTCGCTAAAAGGTTTGCTTTTTTTTGCCGGAACCCTAAAAAGCTTTCCATAATTACTTAACTGCGTAAATGCAGTAAATAAATAATAAAGCAATCGTTGATATTGGAGCGCAAACGTAAATTTTTGTTATTTTGTAAGCCGCTACGAAAATTTGTGAAAATTTACGTAGACGTGGATTTTGCCCACCTCTTTGTACGCCCAAAATCACTGGTTACACTTTTTATTTAACATCATCATAATCTTTTCATCCGAGCAAATGTAATAAATGCCAATTTCCCCAGGGTATTGCCCGACCCCAGGAAACAAACCTCTAAAAACCTATGTACGAGTAAAAAGTCTCATCACAACAATCAAAGATTTTTCAAAATCAGTTAGTTAATTCCAGCAATTACCTTTAAGAATGTCATTGGTCATGTCCCTAGGGAATGTTCCTACCTTAGGCCTTTGTCCGAGTAAGAGTCTAACCATTACAACAGAGAATGAAATTTCAAAATCGGTTTGGTAGTTCCAGAAATTACCCACCCATGGACGCCAGATTAGTGTTGAAATCTGCATAACGCTGAAGATATATATTATTATTATACATCTGAATATATTGTAGGAGGAGCAAGAAGACTTTTGTGTATTTGTGTTTGTACAATTTATATCTTCATTACAAAGAGGTAAAATTGGTTTGGTTATTTACATGTAGTGCACTACATGTAAGAGGTAAAATTGTACAAACACAAATACATAAAAGTCTTCTTGCTCCTCCTAAAATATATTCAGATGCATAATAATAATATACATCTTCAGCATTATGCAGATTTCAACGCTAATCCGGCGTCCTTACGAGTAAAGTGCGCGCGCATAACGCACGCTTTACGGAAGGTGAAAGGCGTATCACTTTCGAATTAGATCGCAATGGTACCACCAAGATTTAAGACACATTGCTTAAGCTTTATAGCACATTAATAAAGATCAGTATTGGTTAACTGAAGCGTCAGAGAGTGAAGGTGATACCAACAGTATCGACACAAGAATACAGAGAAAATCCTCCGCTTGGCTAATCACGCTCTCTTTTTGTTTGGACATAAATAGCGATGAATGTTGCGTATGAGTTAACTGACAGATAAATATTTTCGTTTGTGATTTAATTTATTCTATTATCAAAACTAAAAATGCGCGATGCACTAACGGGGATCTTGCTGTAGACATTTGCGTGTAAATCGATTTAAGGCGCCACCGCGGAGAATTGGCACTTTTTGGAGTCATTTTAGTACGTTCAGTAAGAAGCTACTAGTTTGATAAATTAGTATAAGATTTTCGAAAACTTTTTATCTAGAAAAAGAAGTCTACTTCTGGAATACAAAAACGCGATTACAAATCTTTCACTCGATAGAAATAATTAATAATTATTAATAAAATGAGGTGTTCAAACACACGCTTTCTCATAGTTTAAAAAATAATTATCATGTACTGACCCCAAATATATTTTATTACATGGGTTTTAACAATACCTACATTCATGTGATTGGAAATTTTTCTAGTCATTTTAGTTTTTTTTTATATAAATAAAAAAGCAGTTTTTTTGTCTTTCTATCTGAATTGGTCCCTCTCGCACTGCGCGTTTTTCCGTTTGGAGTGACACTGCCCGTTGAAAACTCGATGCCTCACCTAAACTAAGATTTTGACTTGTCGCTTTTGACATTTGTCACTTCTGACATCTGTCAGTTTTATCCCGATGCACCTCTGACACCTCTTCAGAGAAACTGTCATGGCGATAAATTCATATATTGCCTCCCGGAAACAGACAATTTACCAGAACAAGAACACGTAGGATTTTCAAAACGGAAGACCCTCCCCCTATAGTCCAGAAGCCCGCCGTTTAAATAGCTATTTCATAAGATACCTATTAGAGCTTACAGGTCGTTAACTGACACAAGTTACGTAAACGACAAATTAACGTTAAAGTTAAGTTACGTAAAAAAAATCACGTCTGCTGTAGATTATCCTACCGGGTCATAAAAAAAAAACAAAAACTATAAAAGGTTATTATCAACATACGAGTATTACCACCCACAAAAATCCCATACAATTCCATTAAAAAACTATCCATGATTGCTGAAAAAGAAGGAACTCTAATCGACTTGACACTGCGCATTCCTGGAATAACAAGTAAAGAGACCGACCCGGAAAAGCATCGAAAAAAAAGCTGTTCGTAATATTTATGATTATGTTGTTATTAAAAATTATAATACCATTAGAAAAACAATCGAATTTTTTCAGAAAAAAGATCATGAGAAATTGTTAACTACAAAAAATACAAAATGTCGAGGTGAAATGTAGAGCATTCATTTGTGACCTAGGAAAAACCTCGACAATTTGTACTCTTTTATTTTTACAATTTTTATAAAACTTTTTCTAAAGTCAGTTTCTATAGGTATTATAACATAAGGAAATAAGGTCGTCAATATATGAGGTGACATTTATTTATACAGCCAAACTCATATTGAAGACTAGGTAAGTAGTCGGTAGCAAGGTTTGATCGCCTCTTTTGGGGTTTCCCTACAAATGCAAGCCCAGCCCGGTGTCAAGTCAACTTTTCCAGCAGTCATGGACTTTTGTTCATGGGATTTTTATAGGACGTAATATATTGACAATAACCTTTTATTGTTTTTGTTATTTTTTTATAACCCGGCAGGATAATCTGCAGACGTGATTTCTTTTACGTAACTAAGTGTCATTTAACGACCTGCAAAAGCTCTACGAGTTATCTTGTGATATAGCTGTTTCAACGGTAGGCTTCTGAATTAGCTTGTAAAGAAACAATTTATAAATGAATCAATTTAAGGCTGCTCCGAGCGTAGAACGATTAAACACCTCGCTTGTTCTCTCGTGATCGTATTTATTTAATTTAACAGAAAAATCATATTTAATTTACCAGACAAAATTTTAAAAATGTGAAACGGCCCTATTGTATTTTATAACGTTTGTGATTGTCTTGAATTGTGGTTGAGACAAAATTCGACAGCTAAGTTATTGAAATGACTAAAACCCCAATACCTTTTTTAGATTTTGGCCTACTTTAGATAGATTTGTTTCTTACTCCCTTAAGTTATATTTAATATTGGCTGCGGCGGAAGTGTAGATACATTCACTGTGATAATAAATATATATTTTATTTATTTATCATTGAAATATTATTCAATAAATAAATTTAACAGTGACTGTCGTTGTAGATTATTTTGCTCGGCGCCCTCTTAAGTGACTGTACAAAAAATGTACCACACTTATAAATTTTTTCCACACGTCCTAAACCCATATAACTTGAAAAACACCACGCTTAAACTAAACCCAAGGTTTTCCTAATACTCCAGATTTACCACATGTTCATATTGAAGCAGACGCTGCGTCATTCGAACAAAAGCGTGTGTGTGTTGTTTATAGGTAATTTTCCGCGTGACGTCATCTTTGTTGTGTTTTCAGTGCATATTGAACGCTAGTTCAAGACGACAACATTGTGATTGTTTATTTGACGAAAAGGAAAACGTTTCAAAATTAATTAAAAACTTATTATTATTATTATGTAATATGATATTTAACAAAATATCGAGTGAAAATTAATAACTAATGTAGGAAGAGGATGAATGAAAATAAAGTGACGAAAGAAATTAATGAAAATAAATACACATTTCTAACAAAGTGTAATTTTAAAATGGCACCATAGACTGAAAAGGGCAAAAGGCTCATGATTGGTTCGTACTGTTGTCATGAGACACTAGGCCAGCCGTGATTGGTCGACTCAAAGACATAGTCAATGCTATTGGAGCCGCCGCCATACAAAATTGTGTTCAACACACTTTATCGTGGGGTAATTTTTCAGCTCTAATCAGATGTCTATGTTTTTTTGTTCACTAGTTCGTGGAAAGCTCGACCGGTTCGCCATGTAGGACGTACGCCGACCAAATTGGCGACGTACTGAAGAACGGAAAATCCGAAAGCACTCAAAGTAGAAGAGCTTGTTTGTATTGATTGTATTGATGGGTGTGGAAGTAGCGAAAGAGGTAAATCAGGGTCGTAGCAGATTGAAATCTATAGCATAACGTCTGAATTTCAGAAAACAAAATATTATCCCTTATACGACGACGAGTAAGTATACAGGTTGATTTTTTCTACAACTACGTCACAGGTTTGTTAATATCAATGCTTGCTTATTAAAAACAATCTAAAATAATTTTATAAAATGATGTAAGAAATGCATACGAGTTTTCTTGAGTAATTAATACCCACGGCACATCGTCCATCCACCCGCACTGCCACTTCGACCTCCTTGAAGGTCATCTGCGCTGTGGTTAAAACTACATAAACTAGTAAAAAATATCACGGATTTAGTTCGAAAATTGTAGTACATTTTTACTTTATAGGGTCCCTAGAAAAATATGCGTTTTTATACTGTTATCATGCCCCCCCGATCTCCGAAACAAAACCACCAAAAAATATGAAAAAAATAATGGTAATAGGTGATTAAGAAAGATTACAGGAAAAATATAGCGGTTAACATAATAATTATTAGGGTTCTGCACTCAGAGGGTGCCGAATTGTTTGCCTTAGAGTTTGCCGAATTGTTACCCTCAGAGGTTGCTGAATTGTTTGCCTCAGAGGTTGCCGAATTGTTTGCCTTAGAGGTTGTCGAACTGTTTGCCTCAGATTTTGCCGAACTGTTTGCCTCAGAGGTTGCTGAATTATTTGCCTCAGAGGTTGCGAATTGTTTGCCTCAGAGGTTGCCGAATTGTTTGCCTTAGAGGTTGCCGAACTGTTTGCCTCAGATTTTGCCGAAGTATGTGCCTCAGAGGTTGCTGAATTGTCTGCCTCAGATTTTGCCGAACTGTTTGCCTCAGATTTTGCCAAACTGTTTGTCTCAGAGGTTGCTGAATTGTTTGCCTCAGATTTTGCCGCACTGTTTGCCTCAGAGGTTGCTGAATTATTTGCCTCAGAGGTTGCTGAATTGAATTGTTTGCCTTAGAGGTTGCCGAATTGTTTGCTAGCGCGTGCACCATTTTAGCGGCTGGTTTGTCGTCCATGTTGTTGTTTTTTACCATAATATTTTTAGGGTTCCATACCCGTATTGTGTGTTGGTACGGAAGCCTTTGTGTGCGAGTCTGACTCGCACTTTGACCAATATTTTTTTTGGCATCAATATCATTTTTGGCGTCAGACAACCTGTCACGGACTTTCAATACCTCTTTTCTCAGGAAAAGATAGAGATTGAAATGAATACTTGTCTTTTTAACAGCCCCACATTTTAGTAAAAATATATGGGTATAAGTTTAGTACTCAAGTACTTGCAAAAGTATAAAAATGTCAACGTCAAGGAGGGCGTCTAAATATGACTTTACTCTTTACACCAGTTTTTCAGAAAAATAATTATGAAGTATGTGCAATATAAGTATTTAAGGTGGGCCATCCGCTTAGTTGCCATATAAATGCTTAAGGTGTTTGTGACGTCATGATGGCTTTGATCTCAATGAAACTTTGCACACACCTTTATATATGTTTCCCTTCCCCCACACCGCACTTCGACCCATCTCTCACCAAGAAGTGCAAGATGGCGAGATATTCAAAAACCGGCCAACTGCGATTTGGACTCTAATAATACAGATCGCGCCAAACTTCTAATAACGGCCCATACATTTTGTTCCTGCTGATGCAAATCGCCCCGTGTTCAGAGGGGACTAAAAGTTTGGCGCGATCTGTACTTGATAACTTGTAAAGCCTTCTTAGCTGTGATAGTTTTCCTTTTAATTTCGTTATTTATACTACTGCCGTGATTTTTTCACGTCTCCAAATACAACCGTTTGGCTGGCAGGGGGGGCCGACACTTGACTCTATCAAAAATTAACACTTTTAAGCTTAATATTTCGCAAACGGAACCCTGGATCGAAAAATGGTCTTCTCACACCCCAATACTTTTAAATTACCTACCCAACGACACCCCACACTAGGGGATAGACGAGAAAAAAAAATCATCGCCCCCTTTACGTTTAGGGGAGGTACGCTAAAAAAACCATTTTCAAAATTTTACTGTACCACTTTATCGGTGTGATAAATATGTATACCCATGCCAAATTACAGCTTTCTAGTACCAACTAATAGTCTCTAAGCTAAGCCGCGGACAGACAGACAGACTGACAGACACAGACAGACAGACAGACGGACATAGCGAAACTATAAGGGTTCCTTGTTGTTGTTGGCTACGGAGCCCTAAAAAGCACCAAATTTGTAAAATGGTTTTAGGTTAAAATATATTTTCTATGAAACGGTAACTGTTTATTTATAGAAAAGTGTGTCTAAGTTTAAGTTGTCTAAGTTTTAGTCTTTTCTACATGAACGACGTCTGTATTTCTCTCTTTTTTATTTCCAGTATAGATAAAAATTATACAACTTGCTAAACTTTGCGTAAAGCGAGGCAATATTCACGATATCCTGACAGCTATTATGATGCTGGTGTTTCGTCAAGTTTTGCTTTTTGGGCTGTAAAGAGACGTAATTATATGTCGCTAGATAATACTTTCGAAACAAATATGAAGAAAATAAGCTGTTGAGTTCACAATCAGTTTTTTTCTTTCGTATGAATCTTAAGTAAAATTCAGCCGTAAAGGGATCTCTTAATAAAAAAATTCAAGTTGTGGTAGGCGCCATACAAAAACGTTACAAAACATAATATATGTATAATCTTGTGATACTGCTAAAACATTGCAAAATAAAAACGAATTGTTAGATAAGTGCGAAATGACTCAAATATACACCACCACCTCACGTGTGACCGGAATACATTAAAAACAATTGCCTATCTCTCAACAGCCAATCGTCTTTTCGGAAAGAGAAGTCAATGACCTCATTGATAATGTTTGAATTTGGAACCGCATAGTGGAGTGATAATGATAACGAGTTTGCGACTCAGAAATAGAGAAGGTACAGTTACTGAGTGCCAACAAAACATTGTTGAAATCTCACTATCGCTAAATCTATAGATCGCAGTACAAATCTGGCTCGGATCCACTTTACTGGTCCGTATACTTTGTACGACGGATTTTGCACATATTCTCGCAGTCATAGCGATAAATTCCATTCTTCAAATATATTATTTAAAAATGATATCTATCGATGAGGTATTGGTACTCTACTTGAGATTTTGTTCAGAACTGGGTCTCAATCACGTTGATCACTTGATTATATTGGTATTAATTGTCTTTCTACACGATACAGGTAAGGAAACGTTAACATTTTTAAATTTGTACGGTTAGTAATTTAGCACTACTGTAACTTCTCTCATGGTACGGTAGTGGCACCAATACATACAGGAATAAGTACACACGAACTAACGAGTAATTACCGCAACGCTATCGTTGTCCTTGCGCGACTTGGCTGCAACTTGATAATATACGTTATCGTGTTTTGTGTTGATACGGCCTTTTCGGTAAATTGATTTATGAAAGAGTGTTCCATGTTTGGTTCCTCTGTTGAATTATTGAAAATTTTGTGAAAAATATTACATTTCCGCGCAGTTGGTCTTTACTACATTACTTGCCACCGTTATTAAATACGTATTAATAATAAGTTTGTTTACAGCATTTTTTCAAATTGGTAATAATTAATTATCCGTTATTCTGAATACAGTTATATTTTCAGATTTTTAAGGCATTAATGTAATATATTTGGCATCATAATTCCTTGAGTAAGGTTAGGATAATCGTATATCCTTATATATTTTTAATAATAATAACATTTTGCAAAAAGGGACCTCATTAGTCATAGTCATAGTCAACCCATTATTTTTTTAATAGGAAATTATGAAAAAAGAAAAAGAATTGTAACAATTAAAATAAACCGGCCATTAAAAATACTATTCAACAATTCAAAATGCCCATCAGAAGGGCGCAGGCGCAGACGCGTGGCTCGAGACAGTCGCACACCGAACTCCAATTAACGCTCGACGAGTTCACACGACCAACCGAACCTGTTACTAAGATGATCCCATCCAAAAATCCCTTTCTCAAACACCCTATTGCATTGGGATAAACACGCAATTGCTCTAATTCACGCAACAGGTTCCGCAGCGCCATCGTTGCGTCAAAGGCAACCGTTTCCCGCCAGACATTTCTTTACCTTCTCCATACGTCTTTCCATGGTGCTGCAAACGCAAACGCGCGCGTTCGGTGCGAGAGGGGGGGGGGGGCATGATTTGAAAATAGAGAAATTCAAACATTCCCGATTATCGGGATCGCTGTCGATGGTCGGTCACTGCGCTGCTCTCGACGGTTTCTTCCTTATTGCTTCTGTTATTTTAATTAGGATTATCAAAATCAAATTCCAGCCATAATATGAGCAACCATTTCATAGGAAACTGTGTTGGAGCCTAGGTAACGAGGCGAGGTGTGGAAACTAGAAGTGTTGGAATTTTTTTCACGCAAGCTTGGCGTTAGTATACGTTAGACAATGGATTCTATGATAGAAATAAATCTCTATAACTTAATACTTGGTGATTTATCCAATGCTGCAAACTCTCCTGATTATCCAGGAGATTACATGATTTTTGAATTGTCTCCTTCCTTCCTTCTTTTTTTAGACATTACAAAAAATCTACAGGATTTGCTGGTATAGAAAACAATTTTTTTCAAGCTGCGTAGAATGGGATTTCATTCCAGTCCAATGACCATTTAGGCCAGTGGAAATTAACATTAAATTCGCAAAGCACGATGTAGTGCTGCATTTTTGGTATGTTGTTTGGATCAGTTAGGGTGATGTAAATCCCAATTTGCAACTTTGAAAAAGTTGTGCTCGCTGCGCACCACGTGATAAACTGCGAACATTTTGGACTTTTTTCACTTTTTGCTCTTAAAGTCATAAACTATGCGTTTCCGACAAGTAACATTCACTACACAAATGAAGGTTATTAAGTTTGCAACAATTTAAGCCTAATTGCAGCTCTCTAAACTTTATAACGACTAAACTGTGGCCTGTAATTCTGTGGCCTGTTAAAACTGTAATTCGTATTCCAACCAATAAAGAGAGCCCTAAGAGAAATCAGCGAATAAGATAACTTGAACATAGATGAGTGAATGAGACAGAGCATAATAGATTTTCGTATGTGTGTTAAGAAGAACATTAGTTTAAAGAATAAAAGCTTGACTAACAAACGTTCTTTTGCATTGGTAGCGTTCCTAATGTAAACTATCAAAGTGAATTTTACATTTCTGAGAAGGTTTATGTTGGTACTGTACGTTTTCACTCGGGTGGTTGTGGAACGGTTGACAGTTAAATTTTACATTTACCCGGGCGTTTAGGAACGCAACCTTATACTATGATAATTTTGACAAACATGAGTAATATTTGCTGGAGGTAACGGATAAAAAAAATCTCCTTTTTTAGGAGATACAAATTAACATTATAATATCATTGAGGTATAGAAACGCAGAAAGAAAAGTAAGTCTGGTTGTGAGGAGCTCTGAACCGGGATCCGAGTCCTGATTTACTTTTCGTTATAATTTGTATGAAAATAATATTAAAATACATAATTTGTTGCAGAAATTAGACATTGTCGCGGGTGAAAACCTGGTGGAAAACGTCCTTATTATAAATTAGATAAGATATTTATTAAGTCTTTCTTATGCCAATAAACAGGTTTCTTAAAAACCCATGAATTTTGAAAGTTTGGACACTTTATTACGCGATATTATACAACAATGAATGCAATTAAATATCCCAACAGTGGCGTGATAATGAGTAAAAAGGTCAATTTAGGAAGAGGCTGCAGCTCTCGTCTCGGCTCGCACTATTTATATCGACACTCGGTCTGAATCGCGTTATGTAGTGTACGTTCGCCTTTATTTTATTACCATTTGTAGCCGGTTTTAACTCGCGAGACGATCTGCTGTCTGCAGTCGACGGGAATGCATTTGGATTTGTGTGCAGGAAGATGCTTTGGTTTATTAAAGGGAATTATACAACGTGTAACAGAAAGGTGTAACCATATTTGAAGAGCTTATTCAGTCAATGGTATAGAACAACTTTTACTATGGAATAAACCCTGTGTCTAGAAAAAAATATAACTTTTTCATATAAAAATGCAATTCCGCTCGGTTGAAATGTGTGTTTTTTTTTGAGATTTCAGGATTGGCTCTATAGTAAAAGTTGTTCTATACCATTGACTGAATAAGCTCTTCAAATATGGTTACACCTTTCTGTTACGCCTTGTACAAAGTGAAATTTAAGTAATTTTGATAACGAAAACTGGTGATAGTACTTGTCCATATAAACAACTTTTACTATCGAGCCAACCCTGAAATCATAAAAAAATATCAGCTGTTCCATAGAAAAGTTAAATACCTACTAGACCCAAATGTATGAAACAGCTGATATTTTTTTTCACGATTTCCTTCATAGTAAAAGTTCATATGGACGAGTACTATCACCAGTTTTCGTATACAAAATGACTTAAATTTCATGTAAAGATATGTTACTCAGTCGCTTTCATCGTCTGTCCATCATGCTGAAAGTAATTATGATAGATAAAATGGTGATAATAGTGGATGATAAAAAGGCTCACGTCGATAAAACTTGTGATTAGAATAGCAAAATTTCGAGACTTTTAGACGGCCTTCTTCTTGGGGGATCGTTCTGAAGGCAGTTTGAAAATGCAGAAAGCTAATAAAACTTTTATTAATTTATTTATATTTCTACTAAAAGGTAGACAAATAGGTAGACAAATCACAAACAAAGCATTCACTTAACTGTTTGTTAAGCACATAAAAATTAATGTAAAACAACATTCAAAATATCAGATACAACAATTTAGAATTGTGTCGATTTGACAGGACTTACCTTATTATAAGAGTCCTGTCTTTGTCTTTTCGATACAGAAAGAAAAAGACAGAAAGCTTAAATCCTGTCAATTAAGGTAAAACGTATATAATATGACTAAAAAATAGACTAGGGATATACAACGTATAACAGAAAGGTGTAACCATATTTGAAGAGCTTATTCAGTCAATGGTATAGAACAACTTTTACTATAGAGCCAACCGCGAAATCTCAAAAAAAATATTTGCCCTTCCATACATTTCGGCCGAGCGGCATTGCATTTTTCTATGAAACAGTAAATATATTTTTTTCGAGATACAGGGTTTGTTCTATACTAAAAGTTTTTCTATACCACTGACCGAATAAGCTTTTCAAATATGGTTACACGTTGTATATAAATTGTATCAATAATACTTTAAATTTAGCTAATTAAATTATGTTTATTACGTAATTTATGCAAGTAGTTACATAAATATAAACAGCTGTTTTTTTTATTTAAAACGAAATTTTAGGGGCTGTGGAGACCGCAAGGTTTTTGTTCTGTGACCGACTATTTAAAATAAATCACACAACATTAGTTACTTATTTGTTTTGAATAGTTGCTTTCGCAAGTTTTTTTGTATAAATTTCTTCTGTCAAATAAACGTATTTAAAATTAAAAGTAAGTAAGGCATAGTGACATTAAATAATAAAGTAATCACGCAAATCCCTTTTGTAAAAAACGTTAATCTGTAAGTTATACAAAACTCAAAATGCCAACGGCGTCAATACATACCTAACTTTTAACTCGAGTACAAAAAAAAGAGTTGCGCGTCGGTCTTTTTACAAAACGCCTGTGTTTTGAAGTGCATCGTGGGAGCAGAGAGGGCGGCCGATTGATGTTCACCGACAGAATGGTATGGCCTGGTGTTTTTTACCTGCTCTTTTAATAAAGGTTTTATACCTACTGTATGGCAACTTATGTGTTTAAGGAACCATTGTTGTTGCCGCTTTATTATACTCGTAAGATTTGATTCTATTGGATTTATAAGCCAAACAAAGGTTATAATAGGTCTTTACATATGAAATTGTCGTTTTCTATAGAGAATTTGAAAGAAGCTCAATTTTCAGTACCTATGTATTAACATTTATGCATTTTTCAAGTTATGACATCCAAATTATGTAATTTCTTATGTGTATGAATGAGACAACATTAAGCAAATAGCAACATTAATTTAATTTTTTAAAATGGTCAGCTGCAAAAAATTATTAAGAATCTTATCATGGAAATGGATGGTATTTAGGACGAACTGTTACGTTCGTTATGAGTATATTTTCCTAAGAGACAAGCAAGTCAGGTCTCATACAGTCTCACTTTTAAAAACACCTTCTCATAACACCGGGGCGTATGGAAACTCTTTGACTGTTAAGTCCATCAAACTGTGGAACTCCCTTCCTCACACTATCAGGGATAGCCCCTCCATTGGTGTATTCAAAAGGAAAATAAAAGAGCACTATCTTCGACAACCTATCGTGTAGGTGTATGTATATATATCATTTATTGTGTATTTATTTACTGAATATGTATTGTTATATTTATTTATACTACGTAGGCATGTAAATTTTATGTAGTTTGTTATTATTTTTAACTAATTAGGTATCTACTATTAATTTAATTTTGTTTCTGTATAAATATTATCGTGCACAATATGAATATCTTATTTATTTCAAATATCCTTATCACCCTTGGTTTGCTGGAAGAAATCTCATTATTGAGATAAGCACGCCATTGTACATAACTTTTATTATATAATTTAGAACTAAGTTTTCTGTGTGCAACAAGAACAAATAAAAAAAAAAAAAAAAAAAAACTGTTTTTGAATATTGAAAATTGTAAAACTGATAATTAAAACAAAATTTAATACGTAGATGTAAAACCTTGAAATTAACTTTCAAACAAAAAACAAATAATTGAAAAAGCTAATGAATTACGGGAATTATGTAGGTACTCATGAATCTGTAAGAAAATTTCGGCAATTTCATATGTAAAGACCTATTATTAATAACGCCTGGATTCGATTATAATTATTAAGGATAATATAAAATTATATGAATATAAAAATATTACATAAAATAGTAGCGATAACCAGGGGTAGTACGCTGGCCTCTCAACCTTGAGATCCAGGTTCAATCCCCGTTCGGGCAATTTATGTGCATAGTATTTGTTCTTACTTATCTACCACCTGCTGAACGGTGAAGGAAAAACATCGTAAGGAAACCTGCCTGCCCTAAAAAGCGTCTATTTGTGCCCGAAGTACGGCGAAAGAGGGCTCACCACCCATGACTTTGGGACGTAATAATCGTCGGTGAAACGCGGGTGTACCGAGTGTGGACTGTGTGTGACTTGCGTTTCACTGTTCACACTCGGTATACCTCTGACAACCCCTCGGGGATTCATATCGTGACGATATACTTACAATATGCATTTATATAAGGTGAATTTGTGAACATCGTCCAAATTCATACTTGAGCTTTGGTAAGTGATCAGCATCATAAACAAATAACGATTTTTGTAAAATTCTTAAAATGAAATTGCGATTAAACACGGTGCTACGAGTGCTGGCGGTAGCATAGTGTTTAATCGCGCGCGACGCAGCTTAGTTGGATCACAAGTGCGAGGAGTGTGACACGATGTTTTTGCGATTAATCAGTACGTCACGCTCCTTGCACTTGTGATTCAACTGGTGGCGTCGCGCGCGATTAAACACTATGCTACGCCGCGCCGCCAGATTAGGCTGACTATAACGTGCGATCATTTAGGTATTTTATTTATAGCATTCAGCTGCTTTATACTAATAAAAGTTTTAGATCTAATTTCAAGTAATCTTTGAATGCTATCGGTTTACTGACTTTACTGTACGGTTTGGAGGTAAATTTGTATTTTTATTTCTATAGAGAAAATTTCATGGATTCAAGTTTTCACCGTAGCATGGTCATAGCATTAGTCCTCAACTAAACCACATATTTATTTATTGTTTTGCAGTGTTTGTTGGTATAAAGCAGGATTAGGCGAAGCGAAGGGAGGCCTTCACCTTCAGGTCTTGAGGTAACCGACAAATGTAAAATATAAGAATAAATTTAAAATAAATAATAAAATTCTAATCTTTAATCTGCTCTATATGCATAACTTTAAGAACAAAGATTTCCGACGTTGTCATAAATAACGGAATTCCAAGATTATCGATATAATTAATTAACATCTATAAAGTCGCGAGTCTTTCGACACGTCATATCGTAGGCGGCGACGACAAAGGGCCAGCAATTATGAGAACATCATTAACACGAGAAATGACAACGGTGTATCACTTTAAATTATTCTAAAATCGACTCAAATCCAATCTAATAAGAGCCAAACAAAAACAAAAAGTGGGCGACAGATCTTTCGGTTTAATATCTACCTGCGCTGTGCACGCGACCTGTGTGGTCCAATGGTGATCTTCGCTCTAATTCAACCAATCACATTGAGTAATGTTACGTCATCTTTGAAGATAACTTTCAAGTATTCTTGAATATTTTGGATTTAAAACTTTTGCGAGAATTCATAATGAAGAAAGACCTCTAAGAAAGATCCATAGCCAATCTAAGCCATGGACTTTATGAGTACTTACAGTGCTCGGCAGAAAATAATTCACATCGGCTATCTTCGGCTTTGTAGAGCGTCTTCTCTGTCACTGGACTGTTAGTGCTTCGTGAAACAGAGATGACACTACGATACGATGTGCATTTATACCTGTAATCCGTGACCTGCTACTTAAAAAGACAGATGAACATAAAGTACATAACATATAGTTTGGTTTCCGAATTCCTCATTTACATTCTACTTGTTAAGTGCGCTACATTGCAGCACAAGGTAAATACCATATCAACATACACGTAGGGAGTTCAATAAAAAGTGAGAATGAGTATGTTGCCGGTAACTTTATTAAATGTTATTTTATTTTTCGACATAGTCTGCTTTTATCATAGTCATTTATCTTGATGGAACAAAACAATTTTTCCTAGTTTAACGCACCGTTTCTCGTAAATTTCGTAAATCTTTTTTTTATTTGTTCTGCATACAAAGAGCCCGCAACAGTAGCTCCACAGTCGAGATATTCTATCATGATCATCTCTTTACTATCCCAGAAAAGTGAGCCCATGATCTTTCCGGCGGAACGACTCGCCTTAAATTTAAAAGATATTCTAATTATTTCCTGTTTAAAAATCAAATCAATATTACAGCTTTATCAGCCAGTATTTTCTTTTTTTGATTCCAAAAAGTTTGTACCTCATTCTCACTTTATAATGAACAGTAGAGCCCGGTGTGTCTGTCGGTAAATTGAAGAAAAGTAATAAAAATAGAAAGGGGTGACTAAAGAAGAGTAATAGAACACAAATCAGCGATTTTAGAATTCTTTTCTGTCTGTCTGTCAGTCTGTTTGTTTGTTCGCGCACATCTCCGAAACTACTAAACGAATTTGTCAACATAAACTGGTCAACATAAAAGCTATCAGGGGTGTTACAATAAAGCTCAGACTGAAAAGGGGGCGGAGTTAAATAAACACGAGAGGAGCCGCGGGCATAAGCCTAGTATAAATACACAAAATTGAAGGAACTATACCCTGAGGTCAGCATCTTTGTCGCTGGCAACGGTCATGGCCAGACCTTAAAGAGGTCTTGAGACGTCAGACACTGTTGAGCCTTCAATTTATACCAAGTCAACAGGATGTTGTACATCAGAAGAACGGGTACACTGAGGTTTTGGAGATTACAAAACCGTTTCGAGGAATAGCTTTCCTTAAGGCGACATGTAAAAGTTTTAGCGTCCCTGTTACTCCATATGCGAAAAAACTCTCAGTGCGAGAGGGTCGGATTCGTGGAAAAGTAGCAAAATGTCGGTTTTTTACTAATATAAAAAATATTAAAGTTGCTATCAAAATTTCGTTTAACCAGCCCCCCTATTCTGTATCTTTACTTGCCAACTGTACTAGGTGCCTATCATCAAAAACATATTAAAAAATGAAATTTCAAAATTGCTTTTAGTGGGTATTGAACTATTAACGAACTGTGTCGTCACTTCAAGTGCGAACATATCCTTGGGAAATCGGAATTCGATGGTATATCTATGTTTTTGATGATAGGCACCCCGTACAGAAGGCAACTAGAGATACATAATAGGCCCGCAGGTCCTAGATACTGCAAATCTAAATGCCCATCTAAAAAATGTAACTGGCAGTCCATATGTCATTCCAAATTGTGAAACCAGGAGAATTGGTGTCAAAAAAGATCTCATTTCAATAAATATGTTTATCGAGCCGAATTTCTCCAATCGCGTTTCTGTATAACAAGGGCTCTACCGCGTAATTCTCATTTGTATCAACTTCAAGCAAATGCATGCGAATTCAACGCGTGCAAAAGAGATGGCATGTTAGGCGGGCGTCGTCGCACGCACGACAAATTTCAATCTCAAGTTGATGTTGATGAAAATGAGAATTACGCGTTAGACCCACAGATCCCTAGAAAAAGATTCCAAAAATAACATACTATTTTATCAAAATAATAAATTATTTACTGAAGTAGATATGCAGGTTCTAAAAGTGTCGATTTTGTTCCGTAGCGCCTTAACCGTTTCTAGTAGACTAATAAATGGAAAACAGTGATGTCCTTTATTTGACCTTCAGTGACGTCATCACCACACATTTCAATACGAAAAAATATATTTCTTAACCGTATCTTTAAGTCTAACAATGATTCGATCATTCAACCTAATACGTCACTTCCTGTAAATACTAAAATATTTATAAAATCAGTTTAATAGCACGAACATATGTACGTATATTATTGAAATTACGTACCTAAATTGATCTATATATTTAAAAAAGCAGACAAAATAATGCACATTGAAATAAAAAAAACGACCGAATTGTAAGTCATATTTGTTATGAGAAAATCCTCGCAAAAAATTTTACAACTTAAATCATCAGGAAATTCAAGAAAATTATTTTGCCTATTTTAGCGATTCAGAAGAGTTTTGGACAATAATGTCAATAATGTCAGTCAAAGACTGCCGCTAATTAGCATAACACATGACAACGGTTAGCTGAAGACCTACCACCCACGCCTCCTTCATGCAACAACCACAAGAGACCTTCGGCCTGCTATAAGACTTTCCCTTTTGAGGCCTAGTGTGGCTAGAAGCAAGAGGGGCAGGGTAGGCCTAGTGCTGTGGGCGAATGGTAGTCTTCGAACGGTCACGGTCAGAATGACCACGGTCATTTTGAGAAGCGTGTAAACTGCGCTTGGGGTCGAATGTGAGGAAATTAATTGATACGCTCACCTTTATTGAACGAGCGAGCGAAGTTCTCCGAGTCTACTTGAACAGTCCGTCGTTTGTATGTATGAATGTTTTTTCAGACGATAACTCGAGTATCGTTAATCGGAACGTCATGAAATTTGGTAGGCAAGTAAATGAGACAAAATATAATATTTAAGTTCGATCATGAACCAAATCAGTAAGGAGGCTACGATAAGGGTTTGGAGTCCGTGAGTTCACGAACTACTAGTCATATATACCGACAAGGTGACTTTTTGATCATCTTCCAAATTCATACTGGAGGCTTGTTAAGTGACCAGCATACTGAATCGATAACAATTTTTAAATTCGTATAATGAAATTTCGACTTCTCCTAATAATTCACTCTTAGACCTGAGTGTCACACGAGAGCAAATTGATTTTGTTTCTTGTGATTTCAAACTCGGCACTCGCAACAAAAAAAAACTTTGCTCTCTTGTTGCACAAATAACTATTCTTAATTTGGTAAATTAGGCGCTTGAAATTTCATTTTTTCGCTAAACGTGTGAAACTATGAACATAAATTCTGAAAAACTCATTGCTGTATGCCCGACCGGGGATTGAACCTGAGTTTCAGGATTGAGAGGCCAGCGTTCTGCCACCGCTTAGTCGTTAATATAACTTTTTAAAACCTATACGATTATTTTTCTCCTTTTCACAAAGCAAAACAAATTGACAGGGGTTGTAGTCACTATTTCTATATCAGTGGCGTGCATAGAACTTTTTTCCGGAAAAGCAAACAGAACTCAGAAGCTCAAGTTTGACAACAAAAAAATATGAAAAAATTTAAATAACACTTTGAAAGAAGAACTATTGTATGACGCCAGGGTTGTGTGAGGTTGTGACTGCCTACCCTAGCGTGAACATTTTCATACAAACTTTTTTTTTTTCCAAAGTTTTATTGAATTTTTTTCATATTTTTAAAATTTTTCAACTTGGTCTTCTGATTGCTTTTCCGGAAAAAAAGTTCTATGCACGCCACTGCTCTATATTATACTTCCCTAAACATATATAAATAAGAGGTGGGTAGAGCTGATTCCGGGCTCGACTGTGGTGGTATACCACCATCTTACTTGGAGACCCCCTCGAAGTAATTCGGGGGAGAGTTAGAGGACAGCTCACAGGCAAAAAACCAGAAGGCCCAACATGCCTAGGACCGATGGATGGCGTATATCCATCCCTAATAGCCGGGCCTTATATGGAACAGACTGTTGACTGAACAGGTAGTTGCGTCACTGGTGCGAGGGTTCCGGCACCGCGTTCACCAACCCGCCTGCCCAGCGTGTGGAAGTATGTGCAATTCTTCCAGGATGACCGCTGGGAATGACAAAGTCCTGGAAAGGCTTATGTCCAGCAGTGGACGAACTAGGCTGATGGATGGATGAAATATAAAATGCACCGTCTCATAATATAGTCCATTTTAATAGATCAAGTATAATTCGTCTTAAAACATTATCTATATTAATATATTCTCAGAAAATTAAACCACATGCTCTACCAATTATATTGAACCACTACCATAGACAAACTTTTGAATAAAGTAGATTTAAATTTTACTTTCTCATGTAAATTTAAATCCCAACTCGTAATTACCATTCCTCGTAATACCATTAGCAACTACTTACCTATTTCTTTTTTAAGCAATCTAAAACGTGTGTGTATGTTATCTTCAACTTCAGACGTGGCTAGAAATACGGAATGATGTTTTGACATGAACTATGATTGTTTTGGCATGAAACATGTATCATAGTGCCTCGCGCTAGCTAGAACTCTACTACGCTTTTTTAAGACCAACGACCATTGACGTACACAAAATCAATCTTCCTCAAAGATCTAAAACAGCTTAGATGAGCCCTGGCACCTAAAATCTATTGCATTGTTTTTTAATGTGTTTTGAATGTGAAATGTCACACTTTTGACTTTATTCGTATTAATTGAAATGTAAGTGCACTTTAAAAATGCATACGACGCTGTATTGAGACCCCTTTTCACGTAAAAATTCATTAAGGCGTCCAACTACCACTGCGTTTAGATGAGCACTGATTCCAAACGTGTGAGCGTCACCCATTTAAAGGTGAAAATATTTTGGTGCTGTCATACTACGCTAAGGGCTTATCTTTATTTTTTGAAATCTTTGATTTTCCTAGGAAAATTTGCGGGTTCTGTAAATTTTGGCCCTCTGTTTACACTAGGTACATAAAACTGTGTAAAGACAATATTATGTACTTATAGCAACATTAGTCCGTGTTTCAGAAGTTCAATGTTCTACAACTATAAATAAACAATGAAATCAATCAGCCAGTAATTTATGATACACTTAAATTACCGTAACATTGACTCTAAGAAACAATAAGTATTATCTTTCAATACTGCATTGTATCATCACTAGATATGTAACATCACCAATTTATCGAGACCTGCGTGCTTCTATTAGAACCTGCAACGGTAGTCTGTTTTGAAAGGAGTTGAGGGTGGCGGGGAAGGCTTAATTATAACGGTTGTATGAGTAAGTAATGATGGATAAAATTCTAGTACTAGATATACGTGGGAACCATCAGCAGAGGCGTGAAGACCATTGAAGTTATTGACTACCAAGGTGGCTACAAGGGTTGTTCCTATTATACCCAGAAAAATATCTAGTATACATTTTCATTCAGATGTTAAGATAATGTCACCCTTATTTTGAATTGTGAAGAAATTAATTTTTATCTAAGAGGCTATGCGAATTTTATTTTTGTCACTGTCACTCAAACCAAAAAAACACGCTTTGCGAGAGGGGCGGATTTAGGGTGAAAGAGAAAAAAATATTTTTTTATAGTTATAAAAAAAACTAAAATAGCTAGCAAAATTTCCAAAATCAGAACTCTAGAATAAAATCCATCTAATAAAATAATGTTTAAGTTCGGTACAGGTTCCTATACGTCAAACGAAGAGAAAAGGTCTTCAAAAGACCTCATTTCAACAATTATGTATTTCTATCGAGGAAAACATATCCAAACATGTTTTCCCCTAGATTAAATAATCAAAATGCATATAACAGAAATTAATTACAATTTTCCGTGTATTTCATGAAATACACAGAAAAGATACACCCGTATGTTTTTACCATCCATCCATCCATCAGCCTAGTTCGTCCACTGCTGGACATAAGCCTTTCCAGGACTTTGCCAATTCCGGCGGTCATCCTGGAAGAATTGCCCATACTCACACACGCTGGGCAGGCGGGTTGGTGAGCGCGGTGCCGGAACCCTCGCCCCAGTGACGCCGCTGCCCGACACCAGTATGTTCCATTTACGGCCCGGCTATTAGGGATGAATATACCGCCATCCATCGGTCCCAGGCATAGTGGGCCTCCTGGTTTTTTGCCTGTGAGCTGTCCTCTTACTCTCCCCCGAATTACTTCGAGGGGGTCTCCAAGTAAGATGGTGGTACCTCCACAGTCGAGCCCAGCATTAGCTCTACCACCCAACACATTTTTTTACGTATCGCCTTAAAGGGTCTACTCTTATTTATTTCATGACACTAGATAAAAAAGGATTATTGCTAATTAAAGATTATCTTGTTAGTAATCCAGAATAAAACTTAAATCCTTTTTTTCCTATTGAGTTAAAGCCTAAATTTAAATAAACACAATTTTGTTAACCATGAATTAAGACGCCGTAAGTTGTTAAAAATTATGTTTTGAAACAGTAGTACTCTCAAACTACAAAAGATTGGTTTCTGAAAAAAATACATGTTATACTGAAGGCTTACTCCAAGACGGTAGCACAGCCTAAAATGATATAGAGAAAAGCTCGCTGAATAGAAAAAAAAATGCAAAGTGAAGGCTATTTTTCAATTTAAAACAGTAGTCCGTAAAAAGTAATTATATGAAAAATAACAATTATGACTATTTTCAAACAAATAACTCATTGTCTACGACATAACACTGCGTTTTTCAAAGACGCTCTTTTGTAAATTTATCCAATCTCT
Source organism: Ypsolopha sequella (assembly GCA_934047225.1). Classification (NCBI taxonomy): domain Eukaryota; kingdom Metazoa; phylum Arthropoda; class Insecta; order Lepidoptera; family Ypsolophidae; genus Ypsolopha; species Ypsolopha sequella. Next base: position 22,450,381 of record OW203984.1, on the reverse strand, counting down.
TCTTGATTCACCGCACTACTCGCACACGTACTTTTTCAGATATGTTGATCTCTTCATTATGTTGATCTATCATTTTAATCGTATATATATTGCTAAATAAATTAAATAAACCTTTAATTTAGTTCATTATATTAAATTATATTTGACTTGTAAAAAGTGTGTTATTTATATACCTACTTTGCAAAATAAACTATTTGAATTTGAATTTGAATCTTCGTTTTTGTTCAAGGCAACTGTGAAAACAGGCATTAGTTTTAGTTTAGCAAAGTAAGTCAAAACATAGTAAAATATGTAGTTCCAGTTAGGAATAGCCCGCCTCGTAGTCGTGTCAGCCTTGCAAATTAGTAGGCCACTTCAATTGAGAAAATAACCGACATAAACATTTGTACTTACCCATCTTAAGCTTATATGTATATATCCTGGTCCGTTGATTGAAATTGTAATGTGATTTACTCACCTTCGGTATTTATTAATTACCAATGTCTAATTTATCTGTTAATGTAATTTGAATAGAGCTTTCAAAATTAGAAGTTAAATATAACAATAAGGAACCCTTATGGTATCACTTATGTGTCTATGTTTTGAGCACTGAACACTAAAACCGGCGAGTGCGAGTCGGACTTGCGCACGAAGGGTTCCGTACCATTATCTATAAAAACGGCAAAAATCATGTCTGTTTTATGGGAGCCCCCTTAAATATTTATTTTATTCTGTTTTTTAGTATTTGTTGTTATATATATATATATATATATATATATCAGTTACCAAGCCTCCAGTATGAATTTGGACGATGATCAAAAAGTCACCTTGTACATATAACAAATACATCATCGCTGAAAATTTCAACTGTCTAACTATCACGGTTCATGAGATAAGACCAAGCCTCCAGTATGAATTTGGACGATGATCAAAAAGTCACCTTGTATATAAATACATCTTTGCTGAAAATTTCAACTGTCTAACTATCACGGTACATGAGATACAGCCTGGTGAAAGACGGACAAACGGACAGACAGACGGACAAACAGACGGACAGCGGAGTCTTAGTAATAGGGTCCCGTTTGATTACCCGTTATGTACGGAACCCTAAAAAAGTCAATAAGCGTAACGCACACTTTTCTGGGTACCAGTAGCGCGGTATATTTTATTATATTTTGTTTCCGGCAGAGTGAGCGACAATAAAATACGCTTCATGAGAAAGCAAACACAATTTTCAAAATATTGTGTGACGTTAATGCAAAATCGTATTTTTCTCAAAATCCCGCTGCAATTCCAAACATGCAAAAAGTCAGTGTTGGCCCGACTATTCTTGAATATTACAGTGAACGGACAGACGGATAGACATCGAGGCTTCTTACCGAGGAACGCTAATAAAGATTATTCCAGCTAGATTTAGTGGCCCTTCTCTGTGCCGGTCGTGAAGAAAACTTTGATCGCTTGTGAACTCATTCGGTGATTGTTTTGGTAAATAAATACAGAACTCTCCGCTTCGATACATCATTTAGCCCTATTCTGCTTGGGAAAAACTTGAAATAACGATTATTAAACGTAGGTTATTTGCGGTTCCGTACTTACAAAATAGAACACTCTTAATTGAGGGCCGGGACGAAGATGGTTTGCGAGGGGAAGAATACAGATGAGTACAAAAGTATAAATTGGACTAGTAAGATCATGAGTTGCAATTAATCCATAATGTTGAGTACCTACATTATTACTGGATGGAGAAATGCTATTTGACCTCTTTTCAACTTTGACATTTGATTTTGGATATCAATTGAAATCTGTCATAAATTAGATTAATTCAATAATTGATCATTGTTTTTCTGATTTGAATCTGAATCTAATCAGATTTTACAAATTTCGAGTGCGAGTGACATTTTTTTGTATTATTTTCAGTATATGTCAATATGTAAGAAACACACAAGTAGTTCGCTTTACATTACAACTGTACTAAATACCGTTCGATTTCAGTTAGATTTGTCGTTCAACGGTTCAACTTGTCATAATTAATTTGAAAATGAAGAGGGTCACATGTGTCATGCATCCACAGAGTAAGTATTGCAAAAGTTATTTATTGGATATTACAAGTTGATACGTGAATATCATTATCGACAGTCACCGTTGCTCTCTCCCCACACCTCGTGTACCCGGGCTCTCAATTAAGTTTATGTGCTCTTATTCGTTGCGGAGTTCCACTGCCTATCGCTGAAGACCTTCATCATATATCATGAAGAAACCCAAAATAAGACCTGCCTGGAAGTACAATCTTTCAAACAAAAAAAGAATCATTCAAATCGGTTCAGAAACGAGTAGTAATAACAAAAAAAATACTTTGAGAACCTTCTCCTTATTTGAAGCAAAAAAAAAAGAAATTTTAAGGGAATATTTCAGATATAAACTGTAATAAAATAACAGATGGTATCGTTAAGTGGGTCAACCGGTCAAGTCTTTCAGTGCTGTTGAGTCCGGATCCATACTTTATATTCTCTGTCCATAGTGTGCACAAAGTGACCGATGTACGATTTCCTACCTGAGTTCTTTGTCAGTCAATGGTGATGTAAATGATTTAATGATGCGGACAGTGAAGCAATTGTTAAAAAGTTTATTCTGGAGGCGGGTGTGTGGGAATGCGTAATATTAATAATAATTAAATATATTCATTAATATTCATTTCGTTTTCCTTGCAGTTTTGTCCAGAATAAGACGGTGAACTCCGTTACGATCAATCAGTGCGACTACTAGAACGTGATGTGGGAACCTTGGCGTGAGAATCCTCGACAATTGTTTTCAATATAACCGATGCATGAGGTCACAGTGTGGATGTAATTGTTGAAGCAATTCGATTACACTCGTTGGGCGGTTGGATGGTCCCTTGTTTAGTATATTCTTGTTTTAAATGTAATGATTCTGTTTTAGTATTTATTAGATTATATTATTATTTAATAATATTAATTTACAACATTATTTATATTATTTTACATTTTATTTTCGACCGGGCCGAGAGAAAATGTCCAGATTAATCTGGCATCGCAAAAGTTATGGGATGGGCCGCTCTGCAGTAAGGTTCAAAAGAACCTTATGCAAACTGCTGTTAACCCTGCGAGTCCGTCTCGGCAACAAGTGAGCCGGGAATTTGATGATATGATTTGAGAACGGGATATTGGTTAAACGCACTTCCTTCGGCTAATATTTGGGCACTTCTGGGCAGAACCAGAACTTCTGGGGTACTCTTACTTTGGCTGTTGGCCAGTCTCACTCGGAACCAAGACAAACGAGCCAGTGTCGACCAGTTTGACCACCATGACCTGTCGTGCCAACGCAACGCAGGTTGGCTTCCGCGCTATGCTGCACTGAACGACGTCCCTCGGCGGGCTCTTGCCAGCGCCAGCGTGCCGACGATGGGAGAGGGCCCGATGAAATGACGCTCGTTCTGTGGAAAAATGGCGGTCGTTGGCATGGGACGCCACATGTGCCGATAAAGTGGCGCGGTCGTACTTATCAGCGACTGACGCGGGCGGTGGCTAGAAAAGCGGAAGGCACGAAGAGGCGGAGACACACAGCGTTGGGACAAAGTTACCATTTTGTTCCCTTTGCTGTGGAAGCCCTCGGGCCGTGGGGGTCACAAGCGCGACACCCCTACAAGGAGATATCGTCGTGCCTGGTCGATGCTTCGGGGGATCCTAGGGCCGGATCCTATTTTTGGCAAAGATTCCTGCAATGCTACAAGTCTGTTGGGTATTACCCTACCGGGTGACGGCAGCAATTTGGCTTCGATTTTTATTTAGTCTGAGGTATATTTTTGTATAATTTTTTTATATAAAGTATATTTTTCGTTTTTTTTCTCATTTTTTTTTCATGTATTCTTTTATATTCATAGATAGTTTTAATTTATTGGTAGTCTAGTTTTTTAATGTTATTTAAGGTTCATTTTATTTATTGTATGTTTATTAATTGTAAGTTTAGAGAGTTGGCTTGTTGAATATCATATTTTTTTTTGCTTTTGTCATACAAGTTAGTCACAGTATATTTTTTTCAATGCATGTGCTCGTAAAGGCCCACTTTTTATGCCTCAAAACCGAACAGAAAGTCGATTATTTTGCCCTAGGGCTTTATTTTTTTTATTTGTTTACAATGGCAAATCTTTGGCGTTATTGAAGTCATATCTTAGTGATCGTATTCAAAAGGTAGACATTAACGGGGTAAAATCAAGTGGAGCATTAGTTAAAATGGGTGTCCCGCAGGGTTCCATATTAGGGCCCTTGCTGTTTTTAATTTACATAAATGACCTTCCATATTTAGTTAAAGACTTAACGAAGATAGTATTATTCGCAGACGACACGTCACTTATTTTTAAAGTTAATAGACGTAAAGATATCCTTGACGGCGCGAATACAACTTTATCACTGGTGCTTGATTGGTTTACTGTAAATAATTTAGTTTTAAACGCAAAAAAGACAAAGTGTATAAAATTTACGTTACCAAATGTAATTCAAGTGGATGGTAATTTGCTTTTGCAGGGGTCCAAGCTGGAGTTAGTTAACGAAACAAAGTTTTTAGGCATTACGGTAGACTCTCGTCTTCAGTGGGGTCCCCACATAGAAGCCCTATGTGGTAGACTTAGTTCGGCCGCATACGCTGTTAGACGCATAAGACAAATTACTGATGTAGATACTGCTAGACTAGTCTATTTTAGTTACTTTCACAGCATTATGTCATACGGCATGCTGTTATGGGGTAGAGCCGCGGATACAGACGCAGTCTTTGTTTTGCAGAAGAGAGCAATTCGGGCTATTTATAATATGAAGCACCGGGATTCATTAAGACAAAAGTTCAAAGAAATTAATATATTAACGGTTCCTTGTGAATATATTTACCAAGTCCTTAGATATGTCAGAAAAAATGTTGAGTCTTTCCCAAGGCTTGGTAAGCAACATTGTAAGGAGACCAGAAATAAGCATAAACTGGCTTTTCCAAAAATCAGACTCGCTAAGGTGAGTACCTCTTTTGTAGGACATGGTATAAGATTTTACAATAAACTTCCAAAGGAGGTCCTTACTTTGTCAGAGAATAAGTTTAAACTGTATATTAAGCAGGGCCTATTGAAAAAGGCATATTATAAAATAAATGAATATTTGGATGATGGTGAAGCATGGTGTTACAGTGATAATGATACTCGTAGTAAGTTATAATTTAATTAAATAGTATAATTTCTTAACTTATGATTCCTCTAAGGTGTAAACATTAATTGATTACAGACTGTAAAAGGAAAAGGACTATATGAGACAGGTAGACAAAGATATATATGTTTTTCTTTTTTTCATTAACCTGAATTCCTACTGTCTTGTATTTTCTTATCCCTTGGTTAAAGTAGATATAAGTCATATATTGTATAGTATAAGTTTTATGTTGAAAAAAAGACATGATCTTGCTAAGTTTCTTGCCCTTCTTCTTAGCAAGACTAATCGAATGGGCGGAGGTAGGCATGTATTTATATATGTAACCTATTAGTATGTAGTATATAGGATGGGATTTGGTCGGCCGCCTGGATTCGTGCTGGGGGCTCGGTTGGTGATCATTGAACCTTGTTCCTGGTCCCTGGCCGGGTCTCCGGTATGGGTTCGGGCGGCTGATTGGATTTTACCTTGTATAATATATATTTTACCTATCATTTTAATCGTAAATATATTGCTACATAAATTAAATAAACCTTTAATTTAGTTCATGTACATTTATTATTCTATTACATATATTTTCTTTATTAGATTAAATTTGACGTGTAAAAAGTGTATATATCTATACCTGCTTTGCAAAATAAACTATTTGAATTTGAATTTGAATTTGGTTGGCTAACCTGCAGCCTTTCCTGTGTACCATAGACGTTATACTTTTTTTTCCACTGTTTAACGGCTCTGGATACAATCCTTTTGAACCAATCATAATTTAAAGTTCACAAGATTATATTTGTTTTCATTTCCTCACACTATGCATTGAAAAACGTAGTATGATACACAGGCGTAAAAGCAATAAATTACTCGGTTACGTTTAAAACACTCGCTACGCTCGTGTTTTAAATCGTCCTCGTAATTTATTCCTTTGCGCCCTTGTACCATAAACTACTATTAGGTATACGTATAAAAATATGAAAAAATAATGCACTTGTAGACATCGCGTGCCCGCGCGTAGGTAAGGTACCTGAGACTAAAAATATGGTACTGGCTGAAAACTAGCGTTGGAAATTAATCTCCAACATTTGCTGAGCCAGGGCCAGTTTAGTATTTTACAATGCATGCGACAACTTTTGTAGGTATATTATTTAGAATTATTTTTAAAAAAAATTGTGCTTTTAATTTCTTTGTGTATTTTTGTATTGCGTCGTTTCGTGTACTTTATGTAATTAATAAACATTTTTCTATTCTATTTTCTATTTTAAAAAATAAATAATACTTTCCTTTTAGATACTCCTTGTTCCATCTTATTCATTAGTAAAAATATATCTATATATATGCCTTGATTACACGTAACGGGTACATTGGCGGGACATTACTTCGCATAGACAGACAGTACTCGAATGTTTGTACCAATACGAGTACTGTCTCGCCTTGTATGTACTGTCTCACCACTGTACTGGAAGGACGCTCTTCATATTCTCGTCGAGACTCTTGCCTGAAGGAGACAAGCTATATGAGTAAGGCGAAACGCAATTAAGTCTATCTCCTTTACTCATATAGCACTGTCCCCTTCATGGCAAGAGTCTTGCCGAGAATGTGGAGCGGCCTTAGAGCGTTTGTCCATTCCATCCGGTATTTGACGGAGTGATAAGCTTTTTAGAACTGTAAATACATGCCGTAGTATATCGGTCCGTCAAATACTGGATAGAATACGCTGCGTTATATTAACACCGATTCGGGTAAACACGTTTTAACTTATTTGAGAGGACTAAACTTAATTTAACCGTTCTGTCTTTTTCTTTCTGTATCGAAAAGACAAAGACAGGACGCTCAAAATAAGGTTAGTGCTGTCAAATTAGTTAAGTTGTGTTGCGCCGAATCGATACCAATATAGCTATTTGTGTGTGTCAATTTGCAGACAATAGACAACTGTCAGTCATTTCTTCGATTTCGTTGCATGCGCATGTCTCGCCGCTCGCAGACGCCGCACTATTCACACACGTACAGGATTTCGCCTTTAACCCTAAATTTCATTGTTTTTATTCCACCACGATAGTACCTATATCCCCAGCACATCGCTAACAGCACTAAGGCAAGCCCAGCTGCCAGAACTACAGGCAATCCTGAAACTTGGAATACATTTTCCTCGTACAACACCAGAAAGTATTACAACTCATATAAAACTATTCTTTAAAAAATTTACCTGACCATACAAATTTACTTTTGTAAAGTTTCTTCAGAAAAGAAATTCCAAAATATTTTTTTCTACTCCCACTACCATACAGGTGGTAGAGCTGATGCCGGGCTCGGCTGTGGAGGTACCACCATCTTACTTGGAGACCCCCTCGAAGTAATTCGGGGGAGAGTAAGAGGACAGCTCACAGGCAAAAAACCAGAAGGCCCAACATGCCTGGGACCGATGGATGGCGTATATCCATCCCTAATAGCCAAGCCTTATATGGAACAGACTGGTGACGGGCAGCTGCGTCACTGGTGTGAGGGTTCCGGCACCGCGCTCACCAACCCGCCTGCCCAGCGTGTGTGAGTATGGGCAAGTCTTCCAGGATGACCGCCGGGAGTGACAAAGTCCTGGAAAGGTTTATGTCCAGCAGTGGACAAACTAGGCTGACCGGTGTGGATGGATGGATACCATACTACAATAAGGTAATTAGAACATCAAAAACAGTTTTATAAGTATGTACATTATAACACCGCAATTTTTCTCTGTGATTGGCCCAATTTGTTGGCACAACACCGCTTCGATAACTAATCAGGGCCTAGTATTTCTTATTTTGCTTTGAGCTAGACAAATGTATCTCTGACTTGCAGCCCCAAAAGCTGCGACAGAATATCTTCAAAACACCGTTTAACAGGTTTAACCTGTAAATTAGCGACAATTTAGCTGAACAGCTAAGACGCTTGCCCAACAGTTATAATACAGCACTTCGGCGATAATGATTGACAATGGAACACCGCCTTTTTTGTGATTGATCATCTTAGTAGTGATCTATTATATTTAGCAGAACATTCAGGCACAAAATAATCAGGTGCTGTTAGCATTGAAATCGGTATAACACCGACATAGAGTATATCGTTGGGTAAAAAAAGAGCAGTGTATTCTGTCAAACGGTGGCATATTTACAGCTGATTTTTTTTTTTGTCATGTTTATGACCTTTAAGCAGCCATTGTCGGAACTAAAAAATATGTTTCGATGTATAAACACTTCAAACGTACACATCTTAAGGGCCTATAATACCTCACTTCGCTTCTTATGATCCCGCTTTATACCAACAAATACCGCAACAATCACTCTGAAATAAATATATGGTTAAGTTGAGGACTAATGATATGTCAACGCTATGGTGAAAACTTGATTCCATTAAATTTTTTCGATAGAAAAAAATTACAAAGTTACCTGACTATTATAATTCACACTTAAAATATAAAATAAAATTGAAAATTCTAAGCCACATACATTGTCAGATAAATTTTTATTAAAACATACATTATATTACTCGTATATTTTTATTTAACCCTTAAACATGCCTTGTTGTTTTAAAACGACACAATTTTAAAATTTCAAATAAAATACACCAATTAAAAATTGGTAATATTGTAATGGAAACACGATGCAACACAAATTTATTTATAAAAACTAAATATAATTATAATATTTCATCCCCATGAATTTTTAGTTTTTTTTTTCTTTTAAAAAATACCCAAGCCTTATAAGAGGTTATAGAAAATTCATTACATTTTTTTTTTTAATATACTTATAGCAAAAAGTTGTTTTGTTAATGCAATAAAAATTTAGGAAAAAGTTTTAAAAAATAAATAAATAATTAAAAAGAAAAACGCATTAAGATTATTTATTTATCATTAAAACCCCCTTAGTAATAAATATGTATATATATTTTTCTCATATTTTGAAACCGTTTGACTATCACATGTATCATTTTCTTGAAAAAGGAATAATTGGGCATTTAAGGGTTAAATAAAACTGCATAAAACTTTCAAATAAGATCAAACGTGTTGCTATTTTCAACTTTATTTCTTCGTGTTATATATCAGCTCCGGAGTGCGTCCGGGTTGCTGCTCTGCAAGGGATAACGCAGTAGCTGAGTTAGGTACAAGACAGGGCTAAAGTGGACCATCATTATTTTACGATTTCATGGGAATAAAGCTCTTATTTGTCCGAGATACTTTGCTTCAAATGGCAGGTACCAGATAAGATTTTAGTTTTTAAAAGATAATATCTATACATTGCATAATAAAGTAGCAACGAAGTTCAAACTCTACATGTAAGTAATATTTTTTGAATATTATAATTTCTGTGTACTTTACTAACGATAAAACTTAATAAATAATAAAAAAATTATATTAGAATTTTTGTCTTTATTTACAGTTTGATTAAAACACTTACAGGGCAAAGGTCAAGTAAAATGGTTAATATACTATTAAATTGAGAGTGCTTGGACTCTTTACCCAGAAAGTACGGACGGTCTATTGTTCTTAAAAAGGAAAATAACAGGGTTGTCAATCTGTTGAAAATGAATGTGTGTAGACAACGACATGGTATAGAATGTCATTGTGTGTAGAGCAAGAATATTGACGTGTATGACATTGAGCAAGAAGCTTTAAACTTCAAAGTATTTATAAACAAGGTGTTTCCGGTAGAGGAGTACTACACACAGAAGCTCTTACTGCTAAGGCCACGCCGCAAAAGTAAATAAGTGTTTTGATGTGCATAAAAATTGGTGGAATGGGTTAAGGCGATATGTAAAAGATTTAGCGTCCCTGTTACTCCATATGCGAAAGAACCCTCAGTGCGAGAGGGGCGGATTCGTGGAAAAGTAGCAAAAAGTCGGTTTTTTATTAATATAAAATACTAAAAATGCTATCGAAATTTCGTTTAACCAGGTCCTAGATATTTTGAAAAATGGTTAAAACCCATCTAATAAAATATGATTGCAGTCCATATGTCTTTCTAAATTGTCAAACCAGGAGAATTGGTGTCGATAAAGACCTCATTTCAATAAATATTTCTATCGAGCCGAAATTCTCCAATCGCGTTTCTGTTTTAACAGATCCTTAGAGGAAGATTTCAAAAATATTATACTATTTTTTCAAAATTATACATTATTTACCGAAGTAGATATAGAAGTTCTGAAATTGACGATATTTTTCCGTAGCGCCTTAATGTTCTTTTGGCTTGCGGGTGCACTCCACTCATTTTAGGTACGTATAACACAAATATTGCAAGTACTATCCCATTTATATAAATGAATAGGTCCGATAAATGAATCAATCAATTAAAAATATAAAAAAACCCAGCCCAAACCCTTGCACCTACTAGAAAGCTAAATTTTTACAAAAAGTTCCATTTATAATGGAGACAAGGGATAAGGGTGGATTTTTAGAAATTAATCCCGTAAAGGGGTAAAATAGGGGATGGAAGTTTTTTATGAGAAATAAGTTTGTTTTATACTTAAAATCATAAAAAATAGTATATAGCCTATCAGTTACAAATAAAAAATTACTTATTTCAGCATTTTTGTAAAATCGTCCTCTAAGGGAGTAAAATAAAAAAGAGAAGTCCTGGCTCAAAATAGTTTCGTTCGGGAAACATTGCTCAGTCTTTGGCTCACACTTTACCTGAGAATCAAATACGATATCAAAAAATAATTTCGTTGCGAAACGCGGACCGGCTTTCGACCTCACCAAAGACACTTTAGCAGAGGATCTCTTTAGAGAACAAGAAATAGTTTCGTTCGGAAAAGCGGCTCGGCCTTTGGCCTCGCCATAACACTGCCTGGGAATCAAATACGGAATCAAGAAATTATTCAAAGGAGTACATACTTTGTTTTTTGGTTTATGTACGGTATATTAGATTATATTACCTTTTAAAAACTAAAATTTTTCTAATCTTATGATACTACATGAAAAAAATTGGATTGTTCTTACTAAATTCACAGCAGGTTAACAAAATTAGTAAGGGAACGTTAAAATATTTCTTTTATCTCGACACTTCAATCTTTCGCGATTTTTACGCATTATCGATCCATCCATCCATCAACTTGTGTTCGTCCACTTCTGGACAAAGGCCTTTTCAAGATTTCGCCACTCTTGGTAGTCCTGCATCATCCTCATCCTGCCACTACCCACAACGTCCTTCAGGTCGTTGGTTACAACCTACCTTATGCTTTGCTGTACGTAGCATCTATTCTAACGCCTTTCGGCCCCAACGGTCATCATGTTGGCGACAAATATGGCCTGCCCCCTGCTACTTCAACTTACTAATTCGGCAGGCTATGTCGATCACTTTCAATCTCCGATGGATCTTTTCGTTTCGTAATTATGGAATAACAGAAGAAAAAAAAATGTTACACTACCGCCGCCGCTCGCCAAGTACATTTTGCTACCAATCTCACCAGTTAGCTTGTGACCACGACAGCCAACACAAGCGTCGAAACGTCAAACCCATTACGCAATTCTCATGTTCATAAGTCTATATGTACATAATAAATAATAAGTAAAGTATATTTCTAGAGCAGCTGGAAAATCGGCCACTGACCTTTGCGACCCGTACCACAAAACGCAGTAATTTGCGTCAAGTGATAATTAGACATCGTTTTATTTTTTAAGATAATCAACCAACATCACCTGTTTGCACACTTGTACAGTCTGCCTCACGTCACATTTGACATGACAGTACCTTGATACGGTGATAACCGCACAGTATGCTGTAACGTGTAGTGGCAGTACACATAACCTTTGAGCGATAGTATTGATTAAATAAATAATAGGTATCTTTGACATACACGTGCACGTGCTATTTTGCTGACCATACTCGATAAGGGAAGTTTTATCTTTTATCAATACAATTTTAGGCTGGACATGGATAAACAATCTGCAGAATTAGTCATGTTATATGCAAGAAAATATCAAATAAGACAATTATTGCAGAAATGTATCAGTGTATTTCCACCAATGTCTATATCACCATTAAAGATATTTTAATAATTTTATATGAAATTGCTGAAATTTTCTTACAGATTAATTAGTTCATAATTCCTGTAATTCAACAGCTATTTAAATTATTCGTTTTTTGTTTGAAAGTTGATTTCAAGGTTTTATATCTACGTATTAAATTTTGTTTTTATTGTCAGTTTAATTATAAAAATTCAATCTTCAAAAACAGTTCGTCCTTAACGCTATCCATTTCCATGATAAGATTCGTAATAACTTTCACCGTAGACACTGTTCACAAATTAAATTAACGTTGCTGTTAGCTTAATGTTGTCTCATTCATACACATAAGAAATGACATAATTTGGATTTGTCATTCCTAAAAAAAATGCAAAAATGTTGGTACTGAAAATTGAGTTTACTTCAAATTCTCTAAAGAAAACAGCAATTTCTTATGTAAATACCTAAAACAATAAATAAAAAATATCTGTCCACAGCATAGTACAACGGAAATGGCCGGAAAATGCCGACCATGTACGAAAGCACCTCTACATTTGACCTCATCTACATTTATAACTATAGGCGATATTAGAGCTGCTGTATCGTAAAATTCATCAAGTGTTGACAGAAAGTATTGACAGATGCTAAATTAGGCTAGGGCGTTTTTTCCAAGCATAAATGACGTAACCTCTATACGTAATATGTATGTTGTCACTCTTCCTTACGGAACCTTGTTTGAGAATAAATATTCTTGATACTTGATGAAATTACTGCTACGAAGTATCCAGAAGGTTCAATTTATTTTATGACATTAAATTATAATTGACTTCTTGTCTTTTATTATATTAAACATGTTTAAAACAAATCCGTGACTGACTGACAGACATCGCAGAGCTTAACCCGCTGAAGAGAGAAACATAAAATTTGGAACATAAATGTTCTTTAAATGACGAGGGAAACAGTGAAACAGGGTGCAAACTTTTGTATCGAAAATGCGTTCCCTGGGTACAACGGGCTGTTTATCCGATATCCACGCGGACAAATTTGTGGGCGTCTTCTAGTCATATAAAAACAGCCTTGCATGTCGCAAACATGCGGCCAGCCTTATCTTATCTAGAAAATATTCACCGCATATAAAATTAATATCATGACTTTATCACGTTATTCATTTCATTCTCCAGGGAATTTCTATGTAATTGAAATATTTGCACGTATTTATTTCAATTTCACACTTAGGTCTAAATATGTAGGTCTTAGCTAATAACAAGTACATGATAAGTAAATACTTCATATACACTAGGGGCTACTACAGTTCCGTCTTTTCCACAAGGGCTCGAGGGGCACTAGCCCAGGGCCCCCGCTTTGACCGGGCCTCAGAGAGCCAACATTTTTAAATGATAATGTTTCTACATTCACACCAAATAAGGCACATATATAAGGCAATATGCTCAAATACATGGGAATACAATAGCCACATCCATTTTACGTTTTCGTTCGGACACTTTTGCAACAATTTGTCTTTCTTTATATTTGCACAATTTTAGCTTCTATTATTTACAGTTCCATCGATATTTTAAATTTACGCATAGCTTATATTTTCATTTAATATAACCAACAACAAGATACTGCACTGATGTTTTCATCAAAAGGGCCCCTCAAACTCAGTGTGCCCCAGGGCCCCTGCATAGCCTAAGACGGCCCTGGGCTACTATTTCATTGTTCACTGAAAAATGATATCATGGGTGAGCCATAACAAGAGATTTCTTCCAGCCAACGTACTTTGTTAGTATCGTATGTCTTTGTTATTGCTGTTAGACCTCCAAAAGAGGCAAGTACAGCAAGCTGGGTTCTGTGAGTTTTTGGGAGATTAGTGCACTGACTCAGTGCAGCAGCCGTGCCATCTTTTATAACGACTACTATCTTATAATAGATGATTAGCTGGAATCAACAAATTCTGCGAATGCAGGCAACAGCCATCCCCTGTTTATTGACGACTACTATCTTGTGATAGAAGCTTCGATCAACAATATACATTGATCGAAGGATAGAAGTAAGGACCAATGTCTTACAGGTTTTTTCAAGACCAGTGGGCCTATTATGTATCTTTAGTTGCCAATGTGTCTATCATCAAAAACATAGATATACTACAGAATTCCGAATATCTAAGGATATGTTCGCACTTGAAGTGACGACACAATTTATAAATATTTCAATTTCCACTAAAGACAATTTTAAAAGTTCAGTTTTTATCTGTTGTTGATGATAGGCACCCAGTCTAGTTGGCAACCAAAGATACAGAGGGGCTGAAACAAATTGTGCTACTGTGGGAACCTGCAACATTGGCAAGCTGAAATTTGACAACCAGACCGCAGAGGCAGTCACCAAACCCTAAAACATTGTGGTAAAAATATTCTTCTTCTGTATCATAGACAATACAGCCCAGAAAGACATCATGCGTACAAATAATTTTGTCAACAATCGAAACGGGATACTGCAATACTATTGGTATTGGCTCTTCCAATCTTACGCATAGCGCCACAAACGTATCTTTCACCCTGGAAGAATTGCCCATACTCTGGGCAGGCGGGTTGGTGAGCGCGGTGCCGGAACCCTCGCACCAGTGACGCCGCTGCCCGTCAACAGTCTGTTCCATATAAGGCCCGGCTATTAGGGATGGATATACCGCCATCCATCGGTCCCAAGTATGCTGGGCCTCCTGGTTTTTTGCCTGTGAGCTCCCGAATTACTTCGGGGGGTCTCCAAGTAAGATGGTGGTACCTCCACGGTCGAGCCCGGCATCAACTCTACCACCTGATACTGAATTACTCGAGTATGAAATATTCGAGTACTCGAATTATAATCCGACAACCGTAGGTTCAAATACCGTAGTTGCAAATATTTTGTGCTCGTTCTCTTTGAGTCAAAAGGCATTTTAAGCTGTGGATCCTTTTGTGCCAAAAGTACGACTCACGATCGCCACTTATAACGTCAGGATCTAATAATCTTCAGTGAAACGTGGGCGTCCGAGTGTGGACTGCGATTTGAATTACACAGTCGGAAACACCACTGACATGACACCCCCTTTGGTGATTCATGTCGTGACGATTGTATAATAAATAATAATAAATTAATAACGTAATAAAGCAATTGACATTGCCCTTCTTCAGTATGTTGCCAATTTGGGCGGCCCTGCTACTTTCAGGCCACACCGGAAAACCTTTCGAAGTAAAAGACACTTGTATGTGTTCTAATCACAAGTGCCATATATGTATTTGTACTCATAAGTGCCGACAATCGAATCGAAATATTAATTTAATTTCCAGTACTTGTTAGGGATTTACCTACACATTACCTACATTTAATTTAATTATATACTTTAAGAGGGGGTATGTATATATATATTATACATACAACCATTCATACATCAGTCACTACCAAACAATCTGGACGTAGGCCTTTCCAAAATGTTGCCACTCTTGGTGGTCCTCCGTCATCCTCATCCAGTCGCCACCAACGTCCTTCAGGTCGTCGGTCCAGGTTGGCCTACACTACGCTTTGTTGTACGTGGTCTCCATTCAAATGCCTTTCAGCCCCCACGGCCTTCATGTCGGCGACAAATATGGCCTGCCCACTGCCACTTCAACTTATTTTCGGCAGGCTAGGTGGTCACTTTCGATTTCCGATGGATCTCGTCGTTTCGGATTTTATCCATCAGAGATATCCCAAGCATAGCCCATAAATAAATAGTATATAAATAAATAATGGGCTGCCCATTGTAAGATTCCACGTCTTGACATCATACAGCTATTATTCAGAAGTTTGGTGTTTATTGGGATGGCATCTGCACATATTTTTGTTACCTCTACCTACCTAGGAGACAGGCGTATGTATGTATGTAATTAGGTAAATGGGCCAAGGATAAATATGCATCATATGTTTACGTGTATTCTTATCTTCAAGTGCAACGTTTTGCTTGCTGGTGTCATGTGCATTTATACTTAGAGTTCAAGGTTCCATGGTAATAGTGGCAATAACCCAATAGAAGAATAAAAATAGAAGTCCAACTCCTTTGATCTTGAGCAAAACCTAGACAGCGTCTGGCAAGTGAAAAATAGTCCCTATGCTTACTTTAATTTGCTAAAGTAGTCAGCTAATAGTACGTACGCTAGCTAATCTCTTCTAACTAGCCAAAATGTAAACCCTGCTTAAATGGAGGTGCGCACGCCCCGGTAGGACCTTCTGATTGCGGCCACCGAACATTAATTAATATGGAGGATTGCGGCTATGAAATAGGGATCTTGCACTGCAAGCAGGCAGATAGGATACATAAAGTGGGACAAAAAATTGTCAGCGTTGAACTAGTCATGTCATGTCATGTCATGTCATACATGTGAAAACGATCCGTACCAATAACTTAAAAAAAAATAGGTGTTAATTTTATTACAAATTAGAATTTATTATTAAACAGTCCTATAACATAGCTATAATATGAATCTCTAGTCTTACCAACAAAACAAATGAAAAAAAAATAAAAAAAAACCATGTTAAAGGGCTATTTAAGGGCGCACCGAACGTTTGCCTTTGTCTCTATATTTTTCCTTATGTGTAAAGAGTAAAGAAAAAAACCAAACTTTTGCACTTTTTACATGTTTTTCATTGTTATTTTCATCATATTGTTCTTAAATAAAAAAACTATGGTGTGTAAACGCTCCAGTCATCTATGAACTTTATTTTAGTATCATCTTCATATCAAATTACTTATTTATATAAAAAAATAGGGAAATAGAGGAAAAAATTACTCGAAAAGAGGTAACTTTGCGAATTTGTTTTATCAAGCCAACTTTATCAAATCGTGTTTCCATCGTGTATACAGTCTAGTAATATATTCCCAATAATACCAATAAATTTCCCTAAATTTTAATTTAATTGTTTACTACTTCAAACAAGGGTTACAAAAACGTGTTTGTATGTGTAAAAAGCTCGGTGCGCTTTTAATTATAGATATTGATTTGCAATAAAACCAACACCTGAATTTAAGGCTTTTTTTTTCAAATCGTTGCCACGGTTCAGATTGATTAGTACCTATGGTCTTAAGATCAATTGTACCAATTTTCAAACATAATAGTTTCCTCATATAATAAAATAATGACGGCCTCAGAGACAGAGGCCTCGAGGCCCACATATGCAGCCTTACATCATTGTGCTTTTTGGGGTAGAAACTCTTAGGCCATGGGGACCAGAAGCGCGAAAACTTTTCCAAGATATATAGGATATCCTCGCGTCTGGTCGATGATTCTGGTGATTGGCGGGCTGGGGCCTACCTCGGACAGCGGATTAGCCTCGCAATCCAACAGGGTAACGCCACCAGTCTGCTGGGTCCCCTCCCCTGCGACAGCGATTTAAATAATATTTTTTATTTATTTTAGTCTATTTTTAATTTTTTGTTCTTTGTATTTATTTAAAGTTTATTTAAAGTGTTATTTATAATTTAGTTTTATTTATGTTATTTAAGTTTCTTGTTAATAAAAATGATGTCCCCATATAATGACGGCATATTTTTCTAAGAAGGTGACACAGTGTTTCGGGAAATAACTAAAGAACAAAATTTTGGTACAAAGACTACCATTTAAAGAAGATAATGATTAATACGTCATGTGACATGTAGTAACATACACACTATGTTGCCGTACATCAGGCATGCTGTAATCATGACATTCCCCTTTCATTACTCATACAATCTCTTGATTTTTTTTACAACTGGATGGGAAGTAATTAAATTTTCATGTTATATTTGTTTTAATTGTTTTGTATTTATATTTATTTTAATTTGTTGTAGTTATTGGTATTTATTTATGAATATAAGATTCGGGTCTTAATTGCGTAAACATACAACATACCTTAACGCCAGGGCCACAGCTTCAGGCTTCTGGCGGCGCTTCTTGCTGCGCTTCCAGGCGGTTTTTGCGACGAGCTTTGCCCTGCCACGACACCCGTTGACGCCTTCCACCGCATCGAATGTGTAGCGCGCTCGCTCGCACAAACCGCTCGACACTAGGTTCGTCCTGTGCGCTCGATCACTGTTTCAACCACCCGCCTCCCCACACACCGCCGTCCCGAGAGCACAAGTCACTCGAAGCCGGACAAGAGGCGCGAGCGGCGACCCATAGCCGGCTCTAAATAACTTCATACATTTGTTCTCTCCGCCAGCGCCGTCGCAAGAAAACCGCTTGGCGCGCCTCTCGAAGCCTGAAGCTGTGGCCGACCGGTAACGGTTATGTGCTTGTCGTTTCGAAGCCTCTGTAGGCTGCCGTGGTCACAAGCGACCTCAAGGTATGTTGTATTTTTACGCGAATAAGACCCGAATTTTATTCCTATATCGATTTTATATATAAAATCGCGAAAGTTTAAAGTTTATTATTGACATTTGTTTTTTACTCTTTAAGCTATTATTAAGCTAGATTTATTAAATTTGTATTTACAGAAAAAAGCTGAAATCCAATGCTGTGCTGCTGCCTGTTCACAGCAGATGCTGAGTCTGGTCTTTATTGTAGCATCGTAAAAATAATATTCATACCCTTGTAAAAGTTTTTTTTATTTACTTTTGTAATTTTTAAACAGTAATTTATTTCAGGTGGTTTTGACTGTAATTTAGGTGTACTTCTTTAGTTTGTCGCCAATTTTCTCAGCAAACTAGACGTCGCCTTAAATCGGGTGACCATTAGCTTTTAACTTTGCTTTAAATAGGTGAGAAACATTGATCAATTTTTCAAAAAACTCGTTTGTCGTTGCCACGGCAGCTGGAATCGAACCCGAACCCTCATTATAAAAGTCTGGCGACCTGACGATTGAGCCCCCGACTACCTTTTGTTAGAACAATGGAATGAAAGGAAGCCTATATACTCGTACCTATATATATTGGGAGCAGAGATACAATTCACTGCAAAAATTTCATCGTCATCGTTGGTAAGTCGCAGTGATACTGAGCACGCGATATGACGGCAGTGCTTTGTATCACCATAGGTTTTAAAAATAGCGGGAAGTGAAGAGAAAATTGGTGAAGATGAAAGATCTGACCTTGGGAAGGAGCTGCATGCACCACAAACCACGCTTCGCCTGAGCCACCAAGTCTCTGGTGTTCTCCAAGATGGTTTTCTTCTTCCTCTTCGTGCCTGGTTGCGCTCTTCTCGGCTAATCTTCTTCGTAATAGTAATAGATGAAAATGAGGCGCACAGCGGGTGCGATCTCAAAATGGCGGGCGGTAGGGTCTAGGTAGGACCTAGTCGAATGGCAATCAGCGTAGACCTCCGGCGTGAAAGGCTTCTGATTGACGACTGCTTGATTTGCGTCCAAAACTAAGCGGGTGGAGATGCAGCGAAAATGACAGTTGAAAATATTAATTCACAACTACCCCGCAGTATGAGAGCCACAAGAAGTGGCGCGAACATTTGCCCCCGGCGTTAAAACCATTGGTTTTAAAATAAGAATAGAAAAGTAAAAATAAGACAGAGAATAACGAAATTTTGAAGCGGGGGCAAAGAAAGGAGTTATTGAGATGGGAGAGGGCAAAGACGCACGACAGGTCGTTTGTAAACACCTGTCGTCGTTTTGACAGAAGCTACCCTAATGACATTATCTTTGCCAGGGTATACAGCTACAATAACACCGAGCGGCCATTGAAGCGGTGGAGTGTTATCGGTAACTACAACGACAACAGATCCAATTTTGATTGGGTTGGAATGTGTATTCCATTTTCCTCTAGACTGGAGAAGATGGAGATAATCATTCTTCCATCGCCTTGCGAACGATTCTACCATTTGATCAAGCAACGCGTAGCGACGTAATAAATTTACTGGCTCATCAGCCACCTTACAAGCGGGTAATTCTTTTAAAGGAGTTGACATCAGAAAATGTGCAGGAGTTAACGCGCTAAGTTCAGATGGATCTTCACTCAGCAGCGTAAGCGGACGAGAATTTATGACACATTCTATTTGCGTAACTACAGTTAATAATTCTTCGTAGGTCAACAGTTGAGTACCTACTACTCTATGCAAATGCGTCTTAAATCCTTTGACATATATCTCATAATGTCCCCCAAAATGTGGGCTACGTGGAATATTAAATTTCCATTGTATTCTATGATCGGCAAGTTCATTCGCGAAAGACGTTTTAAATTCTTCGGAGTTTGTCAAATTGTAAATTTCTGAGAGGGCATTTCTAGCGCCTACAAAGTTCGTAGCATTATCTGAATATACGAAAGACACTGCTCCACGTCTAGATAAAAAACGTTTGAACGCGGAAAGAAAAGTGTTCGTGCTAAGATCAGTTGCCAATTCAACGTGAACTGCACGAGTCACCAGGCATACAAATATGCAGAGGTAACATTTGACGGGACGGACTCCACGTTTTCGATACGGAGTGATACTGATAGGACCACAATAATCCACAGCGCAGTGGACAAAAGCTTTAGCCTCATTAACGCGGCATGATGGTAAATCTGCCATGAAAGGGAAGGTTTGTCTCGGCTTCGCCTTAAAACAATAATTGCAGCTATGTATTACGCGACGAACAATATTTCGACAGGAAAGTATCCAAAATTTTTGGCGGATTATTGACATTAAAGCCACTGGTCCAGTGTGACAATTTTTGCGATGATAATGAATGATAATCAATTCGACAATATGATTTTTACGAGGTAACAACACAGGGTGTTGTTGATCGAACGTCATGTCTGTGTTGCGAAGTCGACCACCAACGCGTAACAATCCATTTTTATCTAAAAATGGCGATAGTCGATTTAAAGCGGGAGAACAAAGTTTATTTGACTTTAATCTTTTTATTTCATCAAGAAAATAAAATGCTTGAAGAGCTTTAATCAATGCAACTTCAGCGAAATCCATATCGGTAGCGGTAAAAATATTAGAGCGCGGTAAAATACGTAAAAATCGGTAGATGTAAATGATTGTGTGTAAAAGCACAAGCCATGACGAAATTCTTTCCGAAAGAGAAAGAAGTGGATGCGGTTCTTCATTACTAAAAGCGGGAAGAGAAATTGTTTTTGATTCCGGCAAGTTTTCTTCAATAGAAGCTGATTCTATTGTTTTGATTGGCCACTCTTTAGCGTCCAGATAAAGCCAAGCAGGTCCAGTGAACCAGAGCGGGTGACTCATCAACTGCGTGGGAGTGAGACCACGGGAAAGACAGTCGCTCGGGTTTTGAGAACCAGCTGTATGGTAAAAACATTCAGCGGGAATAGCGGATATTATTTTTGTTATACGCGTCGCGACAAAGGTTTTAAACCTGTGCGGTGAGGAATGTATCCAGTGTAAAGTTACCATAGAATCGGTAAAACAGTAAATACGTTCAATATTGTGACGTATTTTATAAGCGTCAACTACACGACGAGTTAATTTCGACATGAGTAACGAGGCACAAAGCTCAAGGCGGGCGACACTGACGGTCTTGAGCGGACAGACTTTTGACTTTGCGCATACCAGCCGAATGCTAGTGCAAGTGTCTGAGTCATCTTGTACTCTAATATATACGACACATCCGTATCCACGTTCACTTGCGTCTGCAAATGATATTATCGAAATTTTCGAATTTTGGAACACGTCTAAGTGGCGTTTAATACGTAAATCCCGCAAAACAGGTAGCTCCTTCAAATAGTTTTGCCAAATCTGCGCAATATCAGAGGGTAGTGTTTCATCCCAGTCTAATTTTAAAATACAGATTTTCTGCAAGAGTAATTTTGCGTACAAGATCACAGGAGCGGTAAAGCCGAGGACGTCGTACTGACGTGCTATCACGGACAAAACATTGCGTTTAGTACATGGGCGACTATCTAGCGATACAGTAAAAGAGAACTCGTCAGAATCAGGCGACCACTGTAAGCCAAGAACTTTAAGAGTTTGAGTTTGTTCTTCAAAATTCTTACTAGAATTTAAGCGGTGAGTATCAGGCAGTGTATCAAGTAACTGTTGACAGTTACTAGACCACTTGACGAGCTCAAAGCCACCGGCCTTAAGCAATCCTACCAGCTCATCTCTGAGCTGTAAGGAGCCCTGCACGGTGGGCGTGCTATAGCAGATGTCGTCCATGTAACAGTTTCGTGCGGCTGCAGTAGCGGCGAGCGGGTACGCTGAACTCCCATCCTCACAGAGTTTCCTGACTACTCTCATCGCAAGGAAAGGGCTACTACGTAGTCCAAAGCAGACGCGATTGAACTGATAAGCGATAAGCGGTGAACACGTGTCAAAGCGGTATAAAAACTTTTGAAATTTGCGATCATCGGCGTTAACCAAAACTTGTAAGAACATTTGTTTGATATCCGAGGTAAAAGCGATTTCATACAAGCGGAAGTCAAGTAAAATTAAAAAACAAATCGTTTTGCAAATTAGCACCTGTGTGCAGCGTGTCATTTAATGAGACACGAGTACCATCAGCGGAGTCAGTCTTAGTACTGGCATTCATACAAATACGCACCTTTGTCGTTGATTTATCAACACGCACTACGGGATGATGCGGAATATAATAACCAAGAGATAATTGGTCATCATTATGAAGCGGGGATATGTAACCTTTAGTTAGGTATTCATTTATTATATTGTTATACTCGGAACGTAAATCTGCGTTAGAAACAAACCTACGCTCAAGAGACATAAAACACTTTTTTGCGTGATGGTACGAGTTTCCTAGCATGTTAGGATTCCGTGCGAACGGTAAAGAAACCGAATAGCGACCAGCGGGGTCACGTGACACATTGTTAATAAATAATTTTTCACATTCATCATTTGCGGGACTAGAAGCAGGTTCACAATGCACCTCTTCTAATTGCCAAAATTTTTGTAAAATAAAATCTATTGGCGGTTCAATCTCCATAT
Source organism: Ypsolopha sequella (assembly GCA_934047225.1). Classification (NCBI taxonomy): domain Eukaryota; kingdom Metazoa; phylum Arthropoda; class Insecta; order Lepidoptera; family Ypsolophidae; genus Ypsolopha; species Ypsolopha sequella. The sequence continues at coordinate 22,427,363 of OW203984.1, read as the reverse complement.
AAGAGCATAACGAAATTGAACATGCGGTATTTTGGTAAACAGGCGTATTACCAATTAGCGTAAAACCGAAGATGGTCTGAAATCCCGTCGGCGTACCCGGGGGACCAGAGACGCGGCCTGATAACAAGATATCCGCGAATAAAGATGCACCGATAAGAATATCAATCTCGCCCGGTAAGTAAAAGGTTTCATCAGCAAGTGTGATACCTTTTAAATATGAAAGCGTAGACAAATCGACCTGCACCGATGGTAAGTTGTCGGTAATACGGTCGATTACATAAGTGTCAAGCGAAATTGAAACCGAATCATCAAATCGTGAAAACAATTTAAGGTTTGTCGCACCCTTAATTGGGTTTGATGAAGAGCCGATGCCCTTAACAAAAGCGCGGGGAATTTTCTCATATTTTAAGTTAAGCTTCTCACAACAGGAAACCGTCGAAAAACTGGATTGTGACGCAGGGTCGCAGAGCGCACGTAGACGGACTGACATACCGTTAGAATCTTTCACGATCACTTGAATTGTACCTAAAAGGCATGTTTCATTACGCTGCGAGTTAGGCTGTAAGTTACATAAAGAAATATTATTACTCGCAGTTGGTACGGATTGAGAATCATTAGTCATATGTTCTGTGTTAGTCGCCGATACGGCAGGATCCACCAACCTCGAAGATTGCGTATGTGTGCGTGGAGACACGGTAATATTTTGACCAAGCGCGGTGTGAGTATTCATCACATTTTGTTTGCGGCACAACATCGAATGGTGTTTACAATTACAATGGCGGCAATTATAAGACGATTTACAAGCGGAATTGTTATGCGTAATACTTAAACAATTGGTGCAACCGTTATTAGATTTGATGAACTGAAATCTTTTCTCGATATCTAGTTTCACAAATTCGGGACACTTATATAAATTATAGTGTTTTAATTGTTTACATAGCGGACAACAATTATTATTGGTCGAAGCGGAGACAAAAGCATGGGTTGACTTGGTACTGTACCCGGTTTTGTTGTTATTATTATTAACGGAGCGGTTCGGAGCGGGAGCGGTAATTGCGGGTGCAGTGCGGTTCAGTATCTTAGTTTGTTCCCGTAAAAATGATATTAATTCATCATAATGGGGTAAATCGGAACCACGTTTAAACATTTCAAATGAACGAGCGGTTTCAACATCAAGTTTTTTAAGGGCCAAATACATAAGGATAAAATCCGAAAGATCTTTAATATTCAGTGATTTTAAACACGAAACAGCGGAACAGAACTTGTCTAAAAACAAGTCCAAGTTTTTTGAACTAGCGGTAGTTAAAGGGCGAAATTCAAACATTTGATCCAAATAAGTAGTGGCTAAACTACGCGAGTCTTGAAAAGTAGAAACGAGTGTTTTCCAGATTATGTCGTAGTTAGTTGCGTTCGGTGTGATTCCAGAACAAATCGAAAGTGCCCGGCCAGAAAGTTTACCCATCAGGTATTGTACTCGTTCGTTGTCGGTCAAGTCCGGATTATCGTGAATCGTGGTTTTAAATGTTTCATAGAATGTTGGCCACATAGTAGCTTCACCAGAAAAACCAACGAGTTCCAGTTTTGGAAGCTTGATAGTAGGTTTTTTGGGACATTCCATGTCAAGTGGAGCTTTAACTTTAGAGTCAGCCGATTTCGAAGAATGTGATAACTTCCGGTTGATGTATTTGCAATGGGAGTAAAGATCCTCAAAAGCTGACCAACTTTGATAATTTGGTTCAAAATTAGGATTTATCAATACCTCTGTGTCATTAATTTCATCTATGATTACATGAATTTCTGAGCGTACAGTATCCAAAGTTTCGACATTGGCCATAAACAATTCTGCCGAAGAAACATCCTCTAAAGCGGTTTTAGAAAAGTCATAAACTCTCTGAAGGCGATTAAACAATTCTTGCCTTTTATTTTTAAGCTTCTTTAAACTATACGACATCTTTAATTTTGCAGCTTCTGCGGAATTTGGCATGTTATATAGTACAAAGTTAGGCAAGTACCAGAACTATTGAAAGTTTTATACTGACTACAACATAGAATAATGCTAATGAGTTAGAGATAACACGGGCGGCGGACGAACCTGTGTACGAGTACCTCTCGATAATATTAAGAATTAGCAGGTAGGCAGATAATATTTTCTGTGAAATGATCAAATGGTATAATCGCAGCGGATAAATTAACAGAATGGCGTATTTCACTGTAGATAATTTATAATTTCCAGTATATAGGAAATGGAATCACTAATATTTTGACGAATGCGGGGTTTTAATGCATAGATAATGCAAATAAGAGCGGGAATGCGGGGTAATACTGCGGGCAGAGTGAAAATTAGAGCGGAATTCACGTGTTCTTTAGACAAAGAACATGAAGATAGCGGTTGGAAATACCAAAAAATGGTTATAGATCGCAGATCAAAGGGCCTAAAATGGATCTAGATCCGGCTCGAATGGCCAAAAAAATGAGCACGCGATATGACGGCAGTGCTTTGTATCACCATAGGTTTTAAAAATAGCGGGAAGTGAAGAGAAAATTGGTGAAGATGAAAGATCTGACCTTGGGAAGGAGCTGCATGCACCACAAACCACGCTTCGCCTGAGCCACCAAGTCTCTGGTGTTCTCCAAGATGGTTTTCTTCTTCCTCTTCGTGCCTGGTTGCGCTCTTCTCGGCTAATCTTCTTCGTAATAGTAATAGATGAAAATGAGGCGCACAGCGGGTGCGATCTCAAAATGGCGGGCGGTAGGGTCTAGGTAGGACCTAGTCGAATGGCAATCAGCGTAGACCTCCGGCGTGAAAGGCTTCTGATTGACGACTGCTTGATTTGCGTCCAAAACTAAGCGGGTGGAGATGCAGCGAAAATGACAGTTGAAAATATTAATTCACAACTACCCCGCAGTATGAGAGCCACAAGAAGTGGCGCGAACAGATACTATATAAACAAACAAACAAACCATATTTCTGATACTTGCGATTTTTTAATCGTTTTAGTGAATTTTTTGTATTTTTGTCTTTCCTCTTTAATTTTTCGTGTGTTAATAATTTCTTTACCACCCAAAGGTAGGCTGGAGGAAATCGGCTCAATTTATAAGTCCGCCTCTATATACAAATATATAAGTGAATGATTCGAGACTTTTTTGTGTAGTATAAAGTCTCGAATCATTCACTTCTATAGTAGTAAAAAAAGTGATAGATCGTTCAGTCTCGGTTATAAAATATTGATTTCATAAAAACTACGAGGCTGTATTGAAAGCCCGCTATTCAAACATTCAGTTTTCAGATTTCACAGAAACGTATAGGCTTCTATGTGTAGCGTGCGAATATTTCATAAAAGGGCATTCCCCTCATCGTGTACTCGTAATAGGCTGGGGTGTAAGCCATAAGAGATTATAAATTAGGTACAACAGAACATAGTACAAGACACGAATGGGTACAAATACTTCAATCCACGGAGTCTCCTATCAAAACACTTATTGCAATGTTCTTAGACTTATAACGGCTGGTTTTATGCGCCATCGTAAGTAGGGAAGAAAGAAAGAAAGATATATTTTATTTGTCACACTTCCAAATATTGTTGAATCAAATATACAAAGTTATACTTGTGACAAAATGGGACAATTTCAGTATTTGCTGTAGAATGAAAGCAATTCTACAACGCTGGTTTTCAGATGGTTCCATTTCACATTTAAAATAATAGCACGTCCTGCAGATAGGCTTCATACTTTTATTTTTTTAAATATAAAAAAAAAAATGTTAAATGATAAAATATTTAAAAACAATTTCAAATTAAAAGAATAATATTAATAAAATTTCAAGCATAACAAAACGAGTAGCAGAAAGGTGTTGTCATATTTGAAGAACTTATTCAGTTAATGGTACAGACTAACTTTTACTGTGGAAACATTCCGGAAAGCTTGTAAAAAATATACATTTCGGCCGAGCGACATTGCAATTTTCTATAAAACAGTATTTTTTTTTTCGTCATTCTAAACCATTAACTGAATAAGCTCTTCAAATATGACCACACTTTCTGTTACACGTTATATATTAGGTCTTTACTTATGAAATTGCCGTTTTCTATAGAGAATTTGAAGGAAACCCAATTTTTAGTACTATCATTTTTGCATTATTTTAGGAATACAAATCCAAATTATGTAATTTCTTATTTGTATGAATGAGACAACATTAAGCTAACAGCAACGTTAATTAAATTTTTGAAAAGTGTCAGATGTAAAAATTATTACGAATCTTATCATGGAAATGGATAGCGTTTAAGACGAAATGTTTTTGAAGATTGAATTTTTATAATCAAACTGAAAATAAAAACAACATTTCATACGTAGATGTAAAACCTTAAAATCAACTCTCAAACAAAAACAAATAATGGAAATAGCTATTGAATTACAGGAACTATGAACTCATAAACCTGTAAGAAAATTTCAGAAATTCCATATGTAAGGACCTATTATTTACACACGACCTATACTGTAGGCATGCTTGTATCGCTAGGAGTGCGTAACGATAGCTTTTTAAGTCTAATTGGCGATATTTAAATTTGGGGTTACATAATATGTCCTCACAATAAATATTTTGTAAACCAACCGATACGTTTATAGTGATTGTCTTACAATGTTTTAAAGATAACAAAATAAGCTATAAGCTATTTAAAAAACCGGTCAAAACTGAGTAGAGCTCTCGTCCGGTTCTCTGTACCATTCTTAAGACTTAAGACAAAAAATTACAATTTTATTTATCATCATTATCTACAAAAGTATATGTTTAATATCGTTATGTAACTACATGTAAATGATAAGTTAAAAGCACTGTTAATAGTTTGTTGGATAAACTGATTAAGGATAATTGATTAAATAACATAATATATACATATATACTACAATAGGCCACACTAGGTTCAAATTTTCGTTTGATTACTAGTAATATATATATTTATATTTATACGGAGACGAAATAAAAACTGCCTTGGTATACCGTAAAGCGTTGGAGGTTACACCATTTTTGTACACATGCGCAGCGCGATATGTATGCGTAAACTTGTGTTGCTCGGAAGACTAGCGCGTCACTGCCATGGCAAAAATTGAAATATAACGAAATAAATACGTAGTAATAATAACTCAATGCTACCATACAAATCAAAGCTCTATATTTACATTGTATTGACAAAGTCAAGCACACATAGTATGTATCGCGCGCAAAGTTAATTTGAAGTGTCAATACTTCATTATTAAAGTGCATTTAATGTTTTCAAACATTACATAAACGCATATCTCGGAATCTACTACCCTCCTATTTTTAACTCCTTGTACCACACACCAAGTTAGTGATGTAACAATTACATAAAAATGGCGCTCGCATCGACCGTCCAACCGCTAGCCGTGTTTCCGCGCCAATCACATAGACTTTCACGAAATCAAACAAAGAAATGGAGAAGTGGCTCATTTGCATCGGCACTCTATTCCCAGACGGACAAAAGAATCACCTCGCCTAAGAACAGAGAATGATGTATAGACAGTAAACCTCATGGTATAATAAATAACTATACTGCGCCAGGTGAAAATGTTCTTCCCTACTTAATCCCAGAAACGTTGTTGTCACGACCTACGTCATCATCACGCAAAATCAATGAGTATTTTATGCTGACAAGATCAGACCTTTTAAACGAGGAATGATTTTTATGTGTCACCAAAATTTTTGTTGATTCATTCATTTACTATTATTTTCAAAGTTTTTTTTTCTTATGTGCACCTGATTAGGTCTAAAGAGGCAACTTGTTCAGATACTGACGAAGTCGTGCCAGTTTCGGAAGATCAGACCATGTTCATTTTTCCCGTTACGACTAAAATGGCATCTTTTTCGACAATACGAACCAAAATATTGTCAACGAGTCAATTACAGTTATTTGGAAACGGTCTCAGTCAAAGACGTGTGAAAATTCCAAGCCGCAACTAAGTGAGCCCATAGTACTATCGAAAGAAAATCTATTGGCCCATTTTCACCCGTTTGGCAATGATAATGAGAACGAAAAGTGGATCAGTTGCAATTTCTTTGACAGTTACTTAAATTACTGTCGAAATTTTAAACCTGGCACGTTTGTTACAACTTCTCCTTAGGAGAAGAATTGAGAAGAATGACATCCATAGAATGATACTCTAATTTTTATGAAACATTTTTAAACTTGAAACACCAATTAGTTTGAATGTTAAATTAAAAATAAATGATATCACTAAAGGGGTTTTGTCAATTGTTTACCATGAATAATTAGATAATACAGCTCACTTGAAATTTACGAGGAAAAACACCCTTCATCTATGGCTTCAATGGGCTTTTGTCTAATAAATAGTTTGATTTGAACCGGCAAACCATTCACCTCATTTTGAGGCTACAAGTCACTCACACAAATAAATCACCATGGGCTTTGTAAGGTGGAAAATCCGTTGGAACTCCCAGTCTGGCAACTCGAACGGGTTATGGGAGTCCCGAATGTTTTCCCGGCATATTTTCCTTATCTATGCCTCTTGCCATAGGACAAGAAACTAGGTAATTAAAATAGTTTAATGGCATCGGATCATAGATTGGATCATAGTAATTAACAGCAAAAAATTATTTCTTTAAATTTTTTCACTGTCGCCACCTCCGACCCACCTCGGTATATGTGTTCTATGCCTCCGACAGAACTTGATAAATTTTTGTCAGTCATCTGTCAAAATGTGACATTTGTGACAAAATGGATGCGTCAATATTAGAAAATAAAACATAGGTCAAGAAGTCCATATCCCATGTCAAGAAATTATCTCACGTCGCCGTGTTACGCATTTAAGACCAAGTGTTTTTATTGGCCAAATTGTGATAAAATGTGTGAATCAAGCCATGTCACATTAGTCCATACTTCCCTACTGATGAAAGTTTCTTCTCTCTCAAGTTTAACTAAAACGTCGACTTTTCTCTTTAATTCAAAGTAAGAATATTGAAGCTGGTGTACCATCGCAGATACGATAGATATTTTGCGATAACTGCCGAGAAATATAAGTTGAGTGAATTAACATGACATCTGGCTAGGAATGTAAAATGTAGAAGAACTCCATACAAACGGCATCACGCGAGGTATCAAGTTAACTCGTCCATGTTGTAAGTATTATTGTACATTTAATTTTTAAAAAATCTGCAAACTCTTGTTGGCTGAAGTTATAGGATTATAGTTGTTCCTATTACAATATATCAAGGACATATCATCGTTGTGTTCGATATGATCATCGATTGGACATATGCGTGACGACTTGACGACCGACCCCACACGAGCAGGGGCAGTCAAGTGTAAATATAGTATTTTATCTACTCTCATATTGCAATAAGGTCATTACAACTCAAAGGTGGTTTTATAAGTACCTACATTGTTTGACCAATGTTATCCATCTATCCATCAGCCTAGTTCGTCCACTGCTGGACATAAGCCTTTCATAGTCCTTTCCAGGACTTTGCCACTCCCGGCGGTCATGCTGGAAGAATTGCCCACACACGCTGGGCAGGCGCGTTGGTGAGCGCGGTGCCGGAACCCTCGCTGCAGTGACGCCGCTGCCCGTCACCAGTCTGTTCCATATAAGGCCCGGCTATTAGGGATGGATATACCGCTATCCATCGGTACCAGGCATGGTGGGCCTCCTGGTTTTTTGCCTGTGAGCTGTCCTCTTACTCTCCCCCGAATTACTTAGAGGGGGTCTCCAAGTAAGATGGTGGTACCTCCACAGTCGAGCCCGGCATCAGCAGTCAGCTCTACCACCTTACCATAATATTACATTATAACACCGCAATTCTGAGCTGTGATTGGCTAAATTTATTATAACACCGCTAGAGAACCAATCACAAGCGATAACGGTCTGTCTTAATTTCTTAAGCCACGTTCTCTATTCGCTCCCGCCTCTGATCGGTCTTAGGCTTCTACATACTAATTCCAGCATGACGAGTATCATGACAGTTTCCTACCGAGTGTCCTTTTTCTCATTTTTCTTGAAATAATTTTTGATGATCGTAGATAAAGTATTGTATGCTACTGGACATAATTAGACATTAGGACACTCGTGAAAATCTATAACAAAACTCACTTCTTTCGTTTCGTAAACAAGCACTCACATGTCACAGTTACGCAAAATACTATTGTCATTCACCATATAGGTTCTGTCATTGTAGACGTCATCTGCTTGAAAATGCGCAATACTGTTACGGCAAATCGTCGTTCCACCAGCACTGCCACTCCTTATCTCACCCCTAGCACTGCCACTCCTTATCATACCCCCAGCACTGCCACTCCATCAGTACTGCCACTCCTCATCTCACCCCCAGCACTGCCACTCCTCATCTCACCTCTAGCACTGCCATTCCTCATCTCACACCCAGCACTGCCACTCCTCATCTCACCCCCAGCACGGCCACTCCTCATCTCATCCCTAGCACTGCCACTCCTCATCTCACCCCCAGCACTGCCACTCCTCATCTCATCCCCAGCACTGCCACTCCTCATCTCACCCCCAGCACTGCACTCCACCAGCACTGTCACTCCTCATCTCACACCCAGCACTGCCACTCCACCATCACTGCCACTCCACCAGCACTGCCACTCCTCATCTCACCCCCAGCACTGCCACTCCTCATCTCACCCCCAGCACTGCCACTCCACCAGCACTGCCACTCCTCATCTCACCCCCGCTCTGTAGACTGTGGTGGCTGAAATCGAGTGACTACAAATAAAAAAACGTTAGTTTTGCAAAATTTGTTATCATTTTTTCAACAACCTGTGACGAAAGTTGCAGACCAAATCAATCATTCTATTTCCATAAAACTATTTTTTATTTATTAAAAAAAACTGATGTAAAGTCTATCGGGGGAAAGCGGCCAAACTAATTTTTCTCCCTTATTAGGATTGTAATAAGAGCAAAAAGTGTGGCTTCAGAATTTTCCTTTAATTGTACACCATAACATTTCATTCAACACAATTTACAAGCACAAAAACGTCGCGATAAGGCCGTTTCCTTTCCTCTATCGAGTGAGAGCGAGTTACATTTGCATAAAAAATGCAATACTTATCCGCTGATAAATACTTGTGTCGTAATGAAGAAAACAATGGCAAGACTTTCTCGTTGCGCGTGCGACGGCGCCCCTCTTTCCCCCCTTTCACTTCCCCTCTATAGTCTTCCAAGGAGTTAGGTGTCCAAGCCTTTGACCTGGTCGCTAGCCTTGTTTACCCGTTTGTGGTAAACGTTTTGCATTTGCCTATTTCTTCCAACTATAGCTCAATAACCTAAATAGTGTTCGCAAAATGTTCTGTTATTTTCTTGGGAGAGATAAAATTGTTGGAAAATCTATTACCTTCCGCGGCGATTTACTAGATTTACAACTCGTAGCAGTTGACCAAAGGGTTGCAAAAAGTGTCATGCATTTGAGTTTAGGTTGTCATAAACGTACATACATACGTGTACTGACGCATGTCTCCCAGAGGGGTAGACAGATATTGCAGATTTCAATCTGCTACATTCCAGACACACCACTTTCGCATCTTCCACATCCATCAATCTAGTCATACAAGCTCTTCTATTCCGGGTACTTTTGATATTTTCCCTTTTCAATGGTCAGCATACGTCCTTCTAGGGCATCCTGTTGTGTTCTACCTTCAACTTGCGAACCATAAATTTCATTCGTCACTCTACTTTCATTCATCCTCTCTACATGTCCAAAGTCCAAACCACCGAAGCATTACTTTTTCTATTCTAGTCACTACATCATATTTAAGGCCGCAACGTTTGAATATAAACATATTTATTTAAAAAGTATAAATATAAATCATAAACGTATTAAAAATAACCCCAGTTGAACACACATTGTGTGTTAAATTGACAATCAAATTGATAATGAAACTATGCAAATTGAAATTACAATTATTCGCACTTACATCTTGATAGCAGCAACAATTCAAATTCATTAACCTTTGAACTTGTTAAAAGAAAAGCAGATTATTAACTCCACGTGACGTGATGTATCATACACATCATATTCCTAGCGTTTACAGAGTCCTCGTTTGAGCTCAGGCTCCAAACTAATGCCAACTGTGCTAATGCTTGATAAAATAATAAATTTCTTTCTGCTCGGTATGATAATCTACGTTACAAATATTGAGACAGAATGATGAAGAATTGAATGATGAAAGTGCGTGCAACATTCTTTCATTTCTCATTATTTTGATATTCTAGTTAAATTTTTCTTCGGGACGCGTTTCATTGTTTAGTTGAGCATCCATCGAACTTTGATATAATATCATTAAAGCTTTTACCGAAAATGAAATAACTCCGAAACAACGAAGATAAGAATTAGATTAATTTCTTTGTTAGTCTTTAATTAAAATGTGGGATTTAAAAGACCTCGTAAAGCATAAAGAGTGTAATTCGAGGGCTGGGTTTTGCTGAAACCAAAAGTTTACTGATCATACTAAACGCCTGAATTTCCCGTTTATTAACACACAAACAAATAAAAAACTCAATGACTGAAGTGTTGGAGGTGTATCTACTCGTATCTATTAAAAAGTTGACCAATGAAGTTTCAGTAGGAATATTTAATATCGAAGAAAAATCTGCATGCCCACTAAAAACACGTAATGCACAAAATAAGAAGAGCGATAAATGGGTTAGCGGCAATTTATTTGATGGTACGTATCAAAAGCTCAACCACCCAAAACTAGTCAGTTCTAATGTAAATACTATTTCGGGTTAAAAATAAACTAAATTGAAAGTAAGTGGCAATAAGTTAACCACATACTTGTTTCATGATGACGATCCGCTTAAAATATGACCGAGTGAGATGGTTCATCGAACGATTTCACGATTAGTCACTGAAAGAATCTGCAGCATTCCGTACGAGCCCCTAAAATTGTTTCCATTGGGAAAACTTCAATGTGAGAACATCGTATGTACGTCGTACAACAAATTCCATTTTTTATTTAGAACACCTTTTGCACATTAACATAAATTATTATAATTAACAGACAAAAAACAATCAAACATGGTGTATAAAGGCGGTGCTTATAGCTAATAGCAATACGTTCCACGGAATCTTTGAAAGTAGATAGAAAGATTGAAGAATTAACAATAAATGCTAATCGGAAAGAAATATACCAAAATAAACTTATCTAACACATATACTCGTATATAAACTTACATATAAAATACATGAACGTACTTAAATTAAATCAATACCTAAAATATACACAAATCGTAATAATTACTGTATATTTGATTTCTAAGTTTACAAGCTACAAATAGGTACATACATATACTCACGCCTGTCTCCCAGAGGGGTAGGCAGAGACTACAGATTTCCATCTGCTATGATCCTGACACACCTCTTTCGCCTCTTCTACATCCATCAATCTTGTCATACAAGCTCTTCTATTCCGGGTACTTTTGATATTGTCCGTTTATGTCGCCAATTTGGTCAGCATATGCTCTTCTATTTCGGTCTGGTCGAGCTCTACATGTCCAAACCACCGAAACATTCCTTTTTATATTTTGGTCACAACATCTTTTTTCAGTCCGCAACGATTCCGTATGTCGATATTTTTCACACTGTCATTCAATGTTGAACTACATTTTCTCCGTAAGGAACGCAATTCCACTGCATTCACTCTACTTTGATCTTTATCTTGCCATACCCAACATTCACTACCATTCATAAGTGTAGGAGCCAACACTTATGAACCGCCAATCGTGCCTTTGTAGTCACATTTTGGCTGCTCATAAAGGAGTGCAGGGCTCCGTTCACTTTATTTATGGGAGCACACCACCCATCACCCTGGGCCGCGTTCATAAACTAGGGGTCGCGACAAAAGTTCTAATACCATCTCAGTCGCACGCGTTGAATGTTGTATATGCTATCCTGCTGTCAGTGTTGGAACCTGACGAAATTTTTTATTTATGATTGGCTATTTTGGACGTAGTAATCATCGGTATGGGTATTCACATCGTTAAGATGTATTTATTTAATCTTCTACGTCGAATCCAATATCGAAGCTAAATCACGTTGTTGGAACAGAAATTCATGTAGGAAAATAAAAAATCTGCAATCTGCTAGCTATTCGTCTAAAGTTTCAATCTTAGTGCCCTAAGAAACTTGTTGTGAAAAGGCGTGTTTATAATCTTCGATCATAAAATGGAGTGTAAATCTGACTACCTTCCTTTACAGATGGGCAAGAAAGAGTTCCCTGTAATGAGGTTTTATGAGTTGGCTGAGCATATTTTTTACAAGTCTACAAAGTATTTAGTGTCTAGACTTTAGCTAGAGTCTAAGTTTATTTATTATTAATTTACTTAACTGGCATAAATGCTTGAAATTATTTATATTTTTACGAAGGGGTGTCAGAGGTTTCCTTAAGTGTTGATCTGTAAAATGCTAGTCACAGTCCACAATTGGTAAATCAAGATGAAAAGCGTTCACCGACGATTATTACATCTCTCACGTGATGGTTGGCGTGGCGAGCCCTATCGCCGTTTATTTGCGGCCAGAATCAAGTTTTCTACTCTCCAAATTGTTTGGAACAGAAGCTAAATTACTTTGGAAAAATTCAAATTTTGTCCGCACTAATACTAAAATTAAAGCCTTCAAAATTTGCTTGAATATCGAGATAAAATATCCACAGTACTGAAGCCATAATTAGTTTCATTTAAAGGTAAAACTAGATGTTGAAAAGAAGCAATGAAAGTAATTTGCAAAGGATGCATAAAAAAAATATATCAGCCGGCAGAAAAACAAAATAAAATCGCGCCTCGTTACTTCTTTCCGCACGGCCAGTAGGAATTGCCGACCTCCTTGAGCCAAAGCTTCCTAGAAAACACTGGCAGTTTTATATTTGGAATTAAAGAAAAAAATACATAATTTTCCAAGATTTCCTCTCAATAACGAGTGAAGTAAAGTAACGCGAGGTCGAGCTTCGATCCCGTTGGTCCCGACGTCTAACGGGCGGCAGTTAATGAGGACGAAGTTGCAGTTATGCAGATGCCGGGCGAGGAGAACCTTTCTTGTACCTTGGAACCTTTTGAATTGGTAATAAAGTGCCATTTTGAATGGAAACGGTGGGAAATAAATGCGTATTTTGAATAAAGTATTCTAGATTGCACTTTGTTTTAGTTCTTTAGTGCTTTAATGTTCATTGTGCATAACAGCTGTTTTGTCATTTTGTTTTAATAAACTGAGTAGATAATAATTCCTTGTTATCTCTTTAAAGCAAAATATGTAGAATTCCTTTAAAACCTCTTCTAAAGATTGTATTATGATTGATGCACTGAAACTCCATCGAGTAGAAATCAAAAAACTACGTTAGTTTCAAAGTATCGGTATTGAATGATTTTATAATTTAAATAACAGGTTTTTACATATGAAATAACCGTTATCTAAAGAGAATTTGAAGGAAACTCAATTTTCAGTACTGACATTTTTGTGTTTTTTTTAGGAATGACAAATCCAAATTATATAATTTCTCTTGTGTATCAATGAGACAACATTAAGCTAACAGCAACATTAATTTAATTTTTGAAAAGTGTCAGAAGTAAAAAGTTTTTACGAATTTTGTAATGGAAATGGATGGCATTTATGACAATAAAAACAAAATTTAATACGAAGATGTAAAATCTTGAAATCAACTTTCAAACAAAGAACTAATAATGGAAACAGCTATTGAATTACCGGAATTATGAACTCATGAATCTATAAGAAAATTTCAGCAATTTCATAACTTTTATATAAGGTGACTTTAGTTGATATAGGGAAACTCATACTGGAGACTCGGATAGTGGTCAGGAACAAGGTTCAGTTACCAGTTTTTGTAACACACTAAAATTATTCTTTGTGCCCTATACTCGTTTATGATAAACTCAGACTCAATTAGTATAGCAAACGTACATTTTATATAGCGTTTTACACAAAAAAAGGGTAATTGAACCATTTTACTGAATACTTGCAAATTCTCCTGTATGAATTTAGCTACATCAATCAAAGTAACCTTGTATGAAGTATTAAAGAAATTAGGGCTTTTTCCAAAATAGATGATTGGGTTTTTTTTTTCAAGGTGTAAAATGAACTCCTGAAGGAAGAGTTGTTCATCAAGGTTAGTTCTGACAAGAAGCCCTTAAGGTTAAACGTCAGTCGTTCGGTACAAAGAGCATAACTTAACTTTGTTGAAAAAGATATTTGTCCATGGCAATTCACGCCAATAAAGCCGATTCTAAAGGCTTTAATTTTAGTTTTAGTGCTGTCAAAACTAAATTTCATTCATTGCAAAATAGTACTTGAAAGTTAGAAACAGAATCTAAATTACTTTGGAATAATTTTATGTTTGAAAGCATTAAAACTAAAATTAAAGCCTTCAGAACCGGCTACAATAGTTCACTATAAATTAGGTTATATATGGTTACGTTATATAGGTTATAGTGCAGTTTAAAATAAAACGCACTTTAAAAGTTTAAAATGCTGTTTTAAGTTTGTTTCGACAAAATCATGGCAAATTGTGCATTTAGTTTCGAGATGTTGATTCATAAACTTACGTTGAACTATTGGCGTGAATTGCCATGGACAAATATCTCTTTCACCTTTATGTTCTTAACAAGAAAAACAAAGTTAAGTAGTGCACTTTGTACCAAGCGATTGATTGATTAGCAAAACAGACTCCAAGTAGGTAGCCTATGTTTGCCTAGATTCCATGGAGCGTAGATCAAAACAAGTGAAACGAGCATTCAGCGGCTGCTGATTGGTCGTAAACATCCGCTATTTGTCCAACATTCTGCGCAAGCGCGTATCGGTTACGCTTACTATGAGCGCAGATTCGCTTAGAGGAGGTTTAGTACTACTGTGATAAGAATACCAGTTCATCAAATTAATACAACAAACTTTTTTTTAAAGTTTTTGTCTGTTTACTAATATTTTAATTATAGTATTCTTTCTTAGTATTCATTGGTGGCTCCATCCGCGTTTATTCAATATTTGCCCCGTTTTCGGCTTGGCGGTTATTTTATCGAAAACCCTTATATTAGCCTATGTTAAGGCGCTACGGAAAAGAAATCGACACTTTAAGGACTTGCATATCTACTTTAGTAAATTATGTATTATTTTGATAAAATAGTATATTATTTTTGGATTCTTTTTCTAGGGATCTGTTAAAACAGAAACGCGATTGGAGAAATTCGGCTCGATAGAAATATTTATTAAATGAGGTCCTTTTCGACACCAATTCTCCCGGTTTGACAATTTAGAATGTCATATAGACTGCACCAGCTGCACCTATATTTAGATTATGCATGTAGGTATATAGCTTGTAATTTACTGTATTTATATTTATAGGTTTAGTCTAATTTTTAATGTTATTTATGTTTTTTTTGGGTCAGTAAAAAGTATTATACTATATTTTATAAGATGGGTTTTAACGGTATCTAGGACCTGGTTAAACGAAATTTTGATAGCAACTTTAGTACATTTTACATTAATAAAAAACCGACTTTTTGCTACTTTTCCACGAACCCGTCCCTCTCGCACTGAGGATTTTTTCGCATATGGAGTAACGGGGACGCTAAAACTTTTACATATCGCCTTAACTAGGGTCACTGTGATGATAATAAAGAAATCCGCATCGTAATCCGTTGAGTGATAGGTATGTACCTACACAACACAGACAGACAAAAATTGTAAAAATTTTAGTTTTGGCATCCATATAGGACCAATAAACCATTTCATTTAAAATTTCGCAAAAAATATTCAATGTACAGACATGAATTTTGACAATATTATTATTAGTATAGATGGGCCTGGCCTTTTACAGCGCGCCTTAGCGTTGGAGGGATCGGTTTCAAATTGCGTCACTGGCTGAGGCAAAGATACGACCCAAAATCGCTCGAGGTGTTAAACCGTTGTTGATATCTGGGATGAAGTGTGCTCTCCCTGAAAGTACCTTTTTGCTCTTCTGTTAAAATGATTTAGGTTTATAGATTAATATCGGGATAAACGGTTGCTGACACTGATTTCCACATCTTAACTGTATGTGATAGATAAATTATGATTTGAAACTTGAAACATATTTTCAACTTTCCAAAATTTTCAGGAACATTGACAGTATAACATTTTCTTTGTTTTCCGGTATTCTAGTCGGATGCCTAAATAAATAAAAATCACTTGAAGGAATTTTGTTTTTTGTTAAATCACTTATGCTCTTTATGGGTGTTATTTATCTCATAGATTTTGCTCGACGCTTGAAAACGAAAAAAAATATTTTCTTAATTTTGCATCGGTTCAATTAAATAATAAAATTTGAAGGCGAGTGACTGTACCTTTATTCTGATCTATCTACTATTATGTTCGGCTTTATCGTAATAAAGTATTTTCTGTACTGTACTTTCTAAAACTCAGAGCCATCATATTAAAGAGATATCAATTGTTTTGTTCGTAACTAACCTAAGGTTCACATAATGACAACTACTCCTACTATATATAACTTCGTTTCGTAAAAATTAAAAAAAATAAATTAAAAATTTATCGCGGTAGACCCGATTATATACAAGGTGAATTTTTGATCACCGTCCAAATTCATACTGGTGGCTTGGTAAGTGATCAGTATCATGGATCAATAACAATTTTGTTGAAATTCGTAAACTGAAATTTCGACTCCCCATAGTGATTCACTCGGGAGTGGAACTGAATTTCTATGGGAAGCCGAAATTTTAGTTTACGAATTTCACAAAAATTGTTACTGATCCAAGATACAGATCACTTATTAAGCCTCCAGTATGAATTTGGACGATGATCAAAAAGTCACCTTGTATATTATAATGTGTACTCCTATTATATTAGGTCTTTATATGAAATTGCCGTTTTCTATAGAGAATTTGAAGGAAACTCAACTTTCAGTACTAAAATATTTGCATTTTTTTAGTAATTGTCATTCAATCATTAATCCAAATTATGTATTTTCTTTTGTGTATGAGACAACATTAAGCTAACAGCAACATTAATTTGATTTTTGAAACGTGTCAGCTGTAAAAAATTATTACGAATCTTATCATGGAGATGGATGGCATTTAGGGCGAACTGTTTTTGAAGATTTAATTTTATTATTAAACTGAAAATAAAAACAAAATTTAATACGTAGACATAAAACCTTGAAATCAACTTTGAAACAAAAAACAAATTATTGAAATAGCTATTGAATTGCAGGAATTATGAACTCATGAATCAGTAAGAAAATTTCACCAATTTCATGGGTAAGGACCTTTTACAAATTTCAATTCATTTGGACCCCATTATCGCCTTATTTTTTTGGTTAAAAAAACTAACGCTTTGGGTTCCCTCAAAATATGGAATCTCATCCCTGTCCATAATTCCAATTTTAAAGCGTTATGTACCTATTTTAAACATAAACAATTTTTCAATGCAAGTGCTCATAAAGGCCCACTTTTTATGCATCAAAACCGAACAGAAATTCAATTATTTTGCCCTAGGGTTTTATTATTATTTTTTATTTTTATTTATTTACAATGGTTGGCTAACCTGCAACCTTTCCTGTGTACCATAAATTTAATACTTTTTTTCCACTGTTTAACGGCCTGGATACAGTCCTTTTAAGGGCGAAAAGGAATAAATTGCGAGGACGATTTAAAACACGAGCGTAGCCAGTGTTTTAAACGTAACCGAGTAATTTATTGCTCTTACGCCCGTGTACCATACTACGTTTTTCAATGCATAGTGTGAGGAAATAAAACAAATATAATTTGGTGAACTTTAAATTATGATTGGCTCAAAAGGACTGTATCCAGAGCCGTTAAACAGTGGAAAAAACGTATAAAATTTATGGTACACGGGAAAGGTTGCAGGTTAGCCAACCATCGTAAATAAATAAAAAAAAATTATAATAATAAAGCCCTAGGGCAAAATAATCGACTTTCTGTTCGGTTTTGATGCATAAAAAGTGGGCTTTTACGAGCACTTGATTGAAAAAAATATAATCTCATTAGATTCATTACATTCATGCCATTACAGCTTTATCTGCCCACCCATTTTTGATGAAAATAAGAACTATAAGTGGTTTCGCGGCATTTTTATATTAAACTACTTAACTGACTACCTCTCAAATTATTATTTCCATTTTGAAGTACTACCGGAAATACAGGGTTCATCACCCTTTTTACATTGGCGATGACCTTTTCTGCTAATCTAAAACCAAAATTACTGCTCACGAAAAGCAAAAAACTCATCCGTATGCAAAACTGTGCTCACACTAAACAAACTTTGTTTAAAAACCAAACTTGTGAACGCAAACCACAAAAGTAGACTGTAACCTTGATTGACTCGATCATGCATGATCCAACACAGAATATTTTAGCCGCTTACTGATTTTAACCATGCATGTCAAATTCTAGATTACTTCATTAGCAATAGTGATATAATCAACCAAATACGGTCGAGACTCAAGAAACAAGTCGATTTCAATTTGCTGTGCTTTAGTATTCCCAACATAAGAGCGTGACAGCCAAAATATTCACAGAATTAATTTTTGAAAACCAAAAACTCATTTGGTCTGAAATATTTGTTACAAGCTCTTCTTTTCTATCCTATAAAATATAAGTCGGGAGAAATACCCAGGAAAAAGATAGATCACGTATGATATGGTTCGTATTCAAAGGTCACCGGTCATATCGAATCCAATTCATCAGCTAATATTCGTTCATTGCCAGACATAGGCCTCTCCAAGAGCACGCTATGTTTTTTATCCTCAGCCATCTTCAATTCCTCATCCAGCTCTACTGGCAATCTGTCTCGTCAGCCAAGTTAGCTGACGGGCGTCCTGCCTCTGACGGGACGTGGTATCCACTCAAGAACTTTTATCTTTCATCAGTTGTTAGTTCTTTGGCCGATATAACCAGCCCACTGCCACAGCAGTTTGCAAATTTAAGGGGCTATGTCTTTGACGAATCACCTCATTTCCAATATGATCCATTAAAGAGTGTCTTATGGACAGCTGAAGGACCAGTGTCCACGTTTTGACAATGTAATTCATGGCTGGCAGGACGCACTGGTTGAAGATTTTTCGTCTAAGCACTGAGGAACGGCTGAAAAGAATATCTAATGCTATTTCCTGAACGCAGCCCAATTCCTAACCATAGAAGTTCAAAGGCACATTTTCAGCTTTCGTTCTGTTTATTTCTAAAGTCGGTGGCATGGACGTCAAATTGAAAGTACAATAATTTATGAAATGGCGAGGCTGTAGGTAATCTAATCAGCCTCGTTACACAACATCAACAATCACTCTAACTCGAGTCTTAGACGGTCGATGATGCGATCTGAGTATTGTCTGTGAATGTTGTTTGTTAGGTCATGTTTGTTTATTGAGAATCGTACGAATGTGGAATTCCTTTGTTCTCTCAATTCTGAGGGTGAATCTGGTAGATAGAACATACATCTGAAAAATCGTGGCAAAGGATATCTATATACCATGACTGACTGATTGACTAATCTATCAACGCCAAGACCAAACGGCTGGACCTAAGAACATGAAATATGGACTGTAGGTTCCTTGTATGACTAAGGTATTCGTTAAGGAGGGATTTTAGTAAATTTCCGCAGAACCGTTCAAGATGCTATTAGGATAGTGAGGGATAGTAGTGGTAAATGTGGTGTTCAAATTGCAACATTCAAAAGTTGGCGACAATGTGAAATGGCTCATGCAGCATTTGAGTTAAAAGCGTATGTCCCGCGTTGAATTTATATAAAAATATTTGGAACTTAACGCTCATTAAAATATAGCGTTTTTTAAGAAGATCACAATGAGGGAAACCTTCCCGATAGTACAACATAACACTACGGGCGCGGTACCTATTTTTTTCAAATAATATTGAGTTCCTTTCTTTGCAAGCAAATTCCTGCCTTCATTTTCGGAAAATAGAATCACAATTTGCAAAACACCAATTTCAAAGATTTGTCATCTACGGAGTAGCAAGCGGAAATTGTCGTACGTAAAGCATTAAGAAATTGAAATCCAGAGGGATTCTTCCATACAAGAATTTATCAATATTTTTTAATTTGTCCTAGATATCATGAAAAAAGTTTCAAATTTGGTCAGATTATAGAAAATTTTCTATAACAAAGCGAAGAATTATGAAGGTTGTCTGAGGTTTGTCAGGGGCGCTACCATTTTAGCGCTTCGTTTTTTCGCCTTGATGTTGATAAGGCATATTTATTGTTATTATTTAGCTAAATGATTTTAGGGTTCTGTGTCCATATTGTGTGGTGGTACAAAACCCTTTGGGCACAAGTCTGACTCGTAATTAGGCTATTATTCTTTTTTATTTAATTAATCTATTAAGAAGAAACAAAATAAGAACTTCTTTTGAAAACCTCTTTCTGGGTCAGTTCTGGGACACTTTTTAACACAGTATCTTCTTAAAAAAAAACAGTTTATAGTCAACAGTTTAGTTTATATAAGTTGAAATAAATTAATAGCGCTAAATTCATACTGAATGCTTGATAAGTTAGTGATCACTTTTTGAATTGGCCATAGAAATAAATGTCATTTTATATTTAATTTAAAATCATCCCCATAAAGTAATATCATTTTGTTAAAAAACAACCTTTGCTAGAGCGAAATAAAAACTAACATGGCGCTACCCGCCCAATCAACTTGGGACTTGGCGAGCAAGAGGCCAATATAACCTTTAGTATGAGCGATCGCAAGCAAGACAGGGAAAGTGGGGCTCAAGTTAAATTACCGGATTAATTGTATAGATGCGTGCCCGACACGTTGTTGACTGTACATAATATCATCTTCATAACAGCACGCATGCAATACTTGATACAAAAGCTATTCTGGGTCAAGACTATCCAATGTATTGAATAATATTGAGGCTTTTATATACTTGAAACATTCATATTATATACTAAAAATCATTGAAATAAATCAATACTTTTCACAGATTGTTTCAAATTAAATATTTTCAGCGACCAGAGAACTGAATATTCTAATAATAAAATAATAAAGAACTTTATTTTCAAGAATACCACATAAACAATTTTCTGACTTCAAACCAATTGAATAACTTTAATACTGATTTTATTCCGAAAAGAATCCCCTCGCGCACACCGTCTCACTCTCACAAAAATATATATTTTGAATGGAAGATGCCATGAAAACCGGACAGAGTACCAGCGAAGCGACACGCAAAAGAATCTCTGTCAAACAGCTTTGGATACAAAAGAAAATAAATATAGTGGATTTTCCTAGTTCAGTGAAATTGATTGTATCGATTGTGGCTTACCTATTAAGTACATTGTAATGTTTGGGCTTATCTTCAACGAAGAAGCGGTCTATTTGGCGATCGCTGATGATAACTCTTAAGAGGAGGCCTTCCCTTTTCAACAGTTTTTGAACGATTATACTGAATCTACCACAGATGCAATCAATATGAATCTTATATACATATATGTTTTTTCAAATTCTTTACGTGTTGTAAGTAGCGTTACCTTATTTGAAAACTTTCGCTCGATAGATTTTATTTTTGAAAAAAGTCTCTGTTTGAGTATTTTTTTGGTTTTGTGTTTAATCCATTTGATTTTTGAGTGTCATATTTTACTATCAATACGAAAATCTCGTTTATTAACCGTTGTAACTTGTAAGTTCAAAAATGACTTAAATGCAATATTGTAATTTTAGTCGATTATAATCTTAAAATAATATTTGTTCTGGGTCGTTTCGCGCGCATTTTACCGCACGCGATTTTCAACTTTATGAAAGTTATTCTACGGGTTATAATTGTAAAGCCGCTATGGCCTACGGAAGGCCTCGTCTTAAATAAAAAAATTGTTACGTATATAGGATTCCTTCCCGTATTGAGCCAGAATTGAGAAAAGAGAATTGAGAGAAGAAGAATCTTGCTAAGAGATACATAGGCAACGGATCAGCCAATCATAGCATAGAATTTCATAGCCAAGCATCGCTAAACCTGAAATTGTCAAATATGAAATCGGAGCTATTTCAATTAAGCCAAAGTTAAATGCATATATCTACTCACGAAAATATATCCAATCACATTTAGAAATCACACACAGAAGTTCATGTCATTAGTCACTTTGTTATTCCATATTATATCGTCACGTAGGCTTCATAAGGTGCTATTCCGCTCTACTTCCTGAAATATTTACACCTTAGGAATGTCTTTTGCTGTAGTCCATATCACGTTTAGATAAGAACGAATATCTCCTAATACGCGGTACAACGTATCGTTAACCATCTCAGAGCTGACCTACTCTAGAGGTAACATAGATAGTAAACAATCACTTTGAACTTTTCACTGCGATTGTCAACCTTAGGTCTGTTTATTAAACACCGTTGCTTACCATAGTGTTGCCATTGCCGAGGTGGAGCTCGGAAATCGCTATGTTTTGGTCGATACTTTCTACAAAGACTATAGTGTACACATAGAGGAAAAAGTACACAGTGTACGAGCACGGTAGCGGCGCGGCGTTAGCTCAGGCGGTAGAACGCTAGTCTCTGAATCTTGAGACCCAGGTTCGTTCCCGGGTCAAGTATGCACCAATGTGTTTTTTGGAATGCATGTGCATAGTATTGGTATTACCTAGTACACTGGCCTGCAAAACTAAGTACTACACTTTTTAAATTTGATTTTTTTATAAACTATAGAAGTTAGAGATTTAAAATAATCACATGGTGAAGTAGTCCTTATAGTTCCCTATAGTTTCAAA
This sequence comes from Ypsolopha sequella, assembly GCA_934047225.1. NCBI lineage: Eukaryota > Metazoa > Arthropoda > Insecta > Lepidoptera > Ypsolophidae > Ypsolopha > Ypsolopha sequella. Next base: position 22,404,571 of record OW203984.1, on the reverse strand, counting down.
GAAAGCTGATAAAATTTGCTATAAAACGTTTTTTATTTTAAATCTCTAACTTCTATAGTTTAGAAAAAAATCAAATTTAAAAAGTGTAGTACTTACTTTTGCAGGCCAGTGTAGTTACCACTTGCTGAATGGTGAAGAAAAATATCATGAGGAATCCTGCTTGCCCTAAATTGCGTGTAATTGCACCCGAAGAACGGCGATAGGGCTCACCATCCATCACGTTTAGACGTAATAATCGTCAGTGAAATGCGGGTGTACCGAGTGTGGACTGTGACTTGCATTTCACAGTTCACACACGGGAACACTTCTGACTTTCTGACATTCCCTTGAGGCTTCACAACCTCGGATCCCCAAGAAGTCTACCGAATGAGCTAACGAATTGGTTTAAAACTTAGATTACAAAACAAAGAAGTGAGGGAGGCAAAAGGTATTGCTTCTGCTCTTTATTGAGCAATTCTAAGCCTGCGCACGTGCATTTTGCGCACACCACTGATCGTTTCTACAAACCATTTAGGGTCAATGCTGTTCGGCTCTGGATTGAACTTCCGCAAACTATCAGAAATCTTCCTTCTATGCGAGTTCTTTTGAGTATCTATTGGTGTGTAGAGTATTACCTAGGTAGGCATTACGTAAATAAATAGGCTTTATAGTAAATTGTTTGCCTAGGGAGCAAACAACTATTTTAAAGGCGAGAGTTCTAAAGAAGGTCAAGAAGGATTCTAAAGTTAAATCCTGAGCGCAGCGAGGGATTCAAAGTTCGTCACTCGAACTTAAAATAGTGTTACTCCCGCGGTGGACATTTTACTTTTTATCACCGTCTATGAGAAAATAAGTAAGTGCAACTTATGAATAAGAAGAATACGTTTATTTATTTATATACAATTAGGACGAATAGGAATAATTAGAGGCTAAATAATATTTGCAAAATTATTATGGAAGTGCATCGTAATAATTTTATCCATTACAGTTATAGATTTATTAACAGCTTGAGAATTAAAAATGGTCTCAGGATCTACATCCTATTTTTCGAGAAACTTAATTATTTTATGGACGGCTCTTTTAAATTGATATTTTTGACAATTCGGTCGCAAATTTCGCAAATCGCAAATTCGCTTCTTCGCAAATTCAGCTACCGTAAATAATTTCCATCCTCTATGTCTTTTTAAAACAGACATGTCCACTCCCAAATCTGCTAAGATAATGGCAGACGTTCTCAGGAAACAGTGGTCTGTATACAGCTTAACATCAGGTAACTTTAAATAAGTACCAATTTCCTGAGGCAAAACCCGAACATTTATTTTTTCCAAAGGTTTGTCTTGTACATTTGCCGTTTTGGTAACGGATAAAGAATCTATTGGTTTTCATATCCGAAGAACTAAGTTTCTGGTATTTTTCAACAATAACACTCAACTGCACTCCTCGGTTAATAAACGATCTGTCGATTTTGGTTTTTGTGTCTTTCAACTTGATCAAAACTAATTCATCCGAGTGGGTCTTAACATTATCGATCGTTATATTTTTTTATGAAACTAAGTAAAATCGTAATTTCAGTAAAATCCATTTTTTTTATTTTTCACAAACTTTTTTTATTTTGCTTGCATGCGGTTCACTTTATAATACAGCCAGTTACTTATTCATACAATGTTAGTGATTGATCTCTGTGGTGGTTGGAACTTTACTAACAATATCCACATTCCAAATTCAAATTCCTGTTTATGAAGAATAAACTAGCTCTTTTTGAATAGATGTGATATAGTACATTGTTCACCGAGGGAAGAAAGGGGAAGATTACCAACGAGGGTGTAGTTTGAGGCCCGAGGCGAAGCCAAGGGCCTCAATACACACGGGTTGGGAATCGCACTTTCTCCCGAGTGATACATAGTGCTTTATACTACACCTGCGAGGAAATAGTATAAATTTACTTTTAATCAAGATACAATAAAAGAAACCGACTGACTCGCGTGCGATTGTCACTTTTTATTTCCTTCTTATTTTTTATTATGTACAGGAAAAGCAAGTGGCCAGTATCATTTTTCGAGTTTTATGTACGAGTTCGCAAAATAATACTGGCCACTTGGCCACTTGCTCATTCTTTATGTTATTTAAAAAAAAACGGCACGTTAACAATGGATTTGCATATACTTTTTCTGCCCGCTCAAGCACGTTTACAATGAATTTTCATACACTTTTTCCGCCCGCATATTTGTGTGACAGTAATGACGTATTTTCTGCATCGTTTTCAAAAACGTAAGAAGGTACTTTCTGAGCAGGTGTAGTATAAAAATAATTATGTGTGTTACGTGGAGCCCAAGTTTTATTTTGTACGTTGAGGGCGTTATTTTGAATTCAAAGCGAAGCGAGGAATTCAATATACGCCGCTCGAGGAGACGATATCTGGGCGCTGAGTGATATACACAATTTTTTATCACTACCTATGAGAAAATGAAACAAGTACCTGGTATTTTGTGGTAATAATTGTTGCACCACTTAGGTGAATCATTTACTATGATTTCAGGAGTTAATTTATCATTATCAGTACACGAACTAATTTTTACTTATTATTCGCAATAACTTAGCGAAAACTAGCGTGAAAATTTTGAAGAAAAAAGAATAAAAGAAATGTGTGTTTTTTTTTTTCAGCGCGCATTGCCGCCATTAGCCTAACCGGCCAGTAACTTCTTCTAAGATTATGCGTTCGAACTCTTTGGTTAAATGACGCTAATATATCAGAAGCACGAACGTGGACCAATCAGAAGAGAGAACGCGCAAACTCCCATGGGATTAAACTTTGTCTTTGGCTTCCGCTATCCTCTAAAGCCAATTGTCGTTTTTCGTACAGGTGTGATGAAAAATAAGTTTTGGTAACTTGTTATTTTACTTCTTAAATTTTCTCTTGCCTTCTTTTTAATTCGTGTTTTTGAGTTAGATCTGCCTTGGATTCAAAGATATTTACAAAGACTAAAAGAATTTTTGATATTTTTTGTAACCACAAAAGTAAACAAAAGGTAAAATCTTTAATCAACTCTGGCAACACTGTCCCATAGCTTTTACGTGCAAGTACAGACACTGTTACGAAAAGAACGGTTCGTCTAAGTGTCGCAACCGTAGATCGCATAAGCCGTAACTTGTTGCCTTTCAGCTAACAAACTGACTATTTGTTAGCCATTTTAATGTTGGAATACTCAGATCTGGTTTGATTTTCTTCACCGATTTACGATTTTTCTGATCTCCTCCTGAATTCGATTGAGTCTCATCTCGGCTTAGTTTAGGAATTAGTAGCTTTTTGCTTGATTGTATTAGAGTATTCCACGAACCGCGCGCCGATTCGTTTGCTTCGTCTACAGAATTATTTTAAGGAGTAAATAATTTAAAGCAGAGTTAAACAAAATTAAAGTCCGATGCCGTCAAAGTAAGCGAGTAAAAGATTAACAAGTAACCGAAGCTTCTAACGCAGTCAGAACATTTGAAAGTCGTCACCCCACTCGAAAAAAAAATCAGTTCCGTGTCACCAGGCGGCTCATCGTGCGCTCCGAATCGAACAATAAGCAAAGTTCGGCTCAAAAAGAAAATTAATTTAGGTATCGGTGCCGGGCATCGAACCCACTGGTAATTGTGAAACGCTCTGACGATTGCACCGACGACGGGTTTGTGTAATACACCGCACAATGCTCCACCAAATCAACTGGGCCTCGAAAATACACTTATGACGAAACTTTTAAACTTTGCAAACGTGTTCGTTCGTTTGGCGACAATTGACGATGAATTCTGATTCGGAAATTCCTTTACTGTAAAGCTCAAGGCAAAACAAATGGGGTCTCAGAACATCTGAGTCAAATCCAAAAATAATCACAAAATTCAACAACCAATGTATCAAATCGAAGATTAATAAAGAGATCAACAACCTTACACAGAAAAGGCGCTAAGCCCTGTTCTACCAATACAAATACAAGGCACAATTACCATAAACGGAATGAATAAATTATTCTGGTCTATAAAGGTGATAGAAAATAAATTATCTAAACAACAAATATTGCGGCATATTTAAAAGTTGACAGCGACTAACGAATACGGAGCCACAAATCTGGTCTGAACGTTTTATGGACATTGCGGGTGACGATGACAAAAATTGCGGCTGAGAACATACGAACGAAACCAGTAATTGGAAGATGAGATCTCGAAAGGAACGTGGCCTCAGGCGGTATGAATGAAAGCCAGTTGCTACCAGCACACTCCTTAAATCCTGTTGATTTACTGCCCGAAGTTATCTCGTCACTTGGCGTACACTACGTAGATATTTAAGAGCAAAGTAGTGCTAATATTTTAAAACGAGTAATGGTAACCAAACACATTGAAAATTTGGTGATGGTTGAGGTTATTTTTGTAAAGGCCGTGAGGATATAGGCAGCGGCTGAACGAGTTTTTCCAGTCCGTATCATCGCAATATCATGGTTATTATTGAATATCGGGCCGCGGATGCGACAGGTAAAGCATTTATCTGGGAAAATATTTACATAGCGTCTTCACTATTTTATCTTACGGGGATTATTTCCTCCGTTTCAAAACCATTTTAGTTTAGGTTACCGCTATTTTAAAATCATTGCAGATTACCTTTTTTTCATAAAAAGATATGATACAGAAAACTAAATAGGTAACTTATGCACTAGACTCTAGTAGCTAGAGGCTCCTTTTTGATGAATCAAAATATTTTCAATGCACGCACAATTTTTTAGATCAATTGGAGAAACGTTAATCGTATTTTCCCATCATTAGTAACATAACATGGAATTTCGTCAAAGAAATATGGTTTAGAAAGTTCACTGTTGTGAGACGGCCATTTGATTGTATCTCACAGAACCATTCTACTTACGGTACATACGAGCATATGCGGCAGCACCGTGGGCAGAGAAGCGTATTGTAAAACCATCCATGTCTCACTACCTCTTTTGCGGTGATACTTAGCAGGATTTCAGTGATTTTAACGTGGTATTCGCCCGTACAAAGGTCCCCATTACTCCAGGCGGAAAGACCCGCAGAGAGAGAGGGATGGACTCGGGAAAATTGACAATAAGTGGGTTTTAAATTAATACAAAATGAACTTAAATATGTAGCTTTGAAAATGAAAATTTCCATAACCAGTAATTTAGATATTGGTAAAACCCATCTAAATAAATATTTTTAAAGTCTGTATGCTACCCTAATTTGCCAGAATTTCAAAAAAATGTATACCTCATTTCAATAATTACTTCTATCGAGTAAAATTCCTCCAATCGCGTTTTTGATAGTCCAAAATCTAGGAAAAGGCTCCAAAATTGTTATACTAATTTATTTAACTTGGGACTTTTTTTGAACAGCAGATAAATAAGTTCAAAAAGCGTCAATTTCGATGATATACCCCCCTAATAAGATTCTAGGTGATAAATAGATTCTAGGTGAGCTTTTATAAGGGGCCCTTATATAAGTTCACCTAGATATTTACTTTAAAAGAAAACCTTTACAGATTTAAAAAGCCAATCGTAAATACAATCCTTACAATAAAGCCAATTCTGAAGGCTTTAATTTTAGTTTTAGTGCTGTCAAAGCTTAAAATTCTCTAAAGAATTTTAGCTTCTAATCCTAACTTTTAAGGACTATTTTGTATCGAAGAAAATTTAGTTTTGACAGCACTAAAACTAAAATTAAAGCCTTCAGATTCGGATTTAGTACCTAACTAAATATTTTCAATGTCTTTAAAAGCTTAATAGATATTATAATTAACCAATCGTTAACACAATTTCAGATAAATAGTTGCTAACCAACAAAATAATTTCAGTTTTGGAGCAACATAATCGTACATCACCGCATTATAGCGACCCGCCCCGCCTTAGCACGGGTGCAATGCTGATACTTAATATACTACAGAATGTCTTTATATACAACGTTCACAGCTTTTTTGTCCTTAGACAATACAAACATGTTAGGCACGCCCGGCCGGTACCGCCGCAAGCGCTATTTCCCTGAAAATATTCATTTAAATTACATGCTGCAAACAGCCATATTGATCTATATTAAATGCACAATGTATTTAAGGTACTTAATTGGATAAGGATTAATGCTGTATTGCTTAAAATCGCTTCGTAAATAAGCCATTACTTCTCGTAAAAAGTAAAGGATAAAAAATGGTTATTGTGGGTTATCCCTAAGAGATAGACATATACCATTCCAGACTTTTTTGTAGATCTTTTTAAGGTGTACAATACTGTAGTAAATTATTTTGATCTATATCGTAAGGTTCAGCCAGCGTTTGCAATGTAAGCGCAAAAAAATGTGTTTATTTACGACATCACATAGAAACCTCTAAAATTATTAGTGTTACTCTGCTATATTATGCATATCTTATACATATAAACCTTCCTCCTGAATCACTCTATCTATTAAAGAATACCGCATCAAAATCCGTTGCGTAGTTTTAAAGATCTAAGCATACATAGGGACAGCGGGACAGACAGCGGGAAGCTACTTTGTTTTATACTATGTAGTGATAGTGATAGTGAAGTGATAGTGATGTAATACTCACTCAGTTTTAAAAAATAATTAAATTTTCAGTCACAAGGAAAAAAGAATAGCTGTTAAAAATATTTCTATAAAATTAAAAGTATCTCAAGTTCCCTGAAAAAACAAGCATATTATGCTACATGTGTGGTTTTGTCACACGTCTGCAACTGGCTATCTGGAAGATTTCAAAATACGCAGCAGAGAAACTATGTAACACAAATATTAACCGGCATCGAGTTCATAACAATTGAAAAGATACCGTGACCGATTCGTCTAGCTAGCTACGAGTTCATCAGAAGTAGTGCATTCGTTGACGGTTCCAGCGCGCTGAACAATGGCATGCAAAATACGCACTCCACTGTGCTGCAAATGCAAAATATGCACGTAATTGAAGCGCCAAATTTTTGGTCTTTCTTGGAGTTGTATGAAAAAATTTATTACAATAGTACAGAGTCCAATACAATATTTTAACGTTATACCAGCAGGGTAACATTATAAATCAAAAAGTTTTAAATTTGGATGTGGGTGTGCCTAATTTTATACGTTGGCTACATCCAAAACAAAATTCCAAAATATTTTCAAATGGTTAGTCATTAAAAGCTTTCTATTTTCATTATCATTGCTAATTCTTCTTTCCATGTAAAATTTTAGCACGATTTGTCAAGCATGAAACGCATAACTTAATTCAAGTTATCCAAAGACGCTCTAAATAAAATCAACGAACCACAGTATCCAGGAGCCAATATAAAACAAAGGATCGCCCTCGCCTGAACTCTCAACTTTCCGGCTCGCTGTTTTGAGCTACTACCCAATTAAGTTATATTATTGTTATTATTACCTTTATTTGTTAAGTATATTTAGATTTGGTGAATAATTATTTTAAATAAAAGAAGAAGAGCTTGTATGACTAGATTGATGGATGTGGAAGAGGTGAAAGGGGCGTGCGAGATGGAAATCTGTAGTCTCTGCCTAACCCTCTTCGAGACAGGCGTGAGCATATGTATGTATGGTTTTAAATAAAAAAGGAACCTTTATTGAGTCTGGTCAACGTCTGTTGGGTGGCTTGAGGACTGGTCAAAGAACGGGGCTGGTAATGCCTAGGCAAGAGGACAAGTCAGGCCATCTATTACAGGAGTAATGCACACTACCTTGCCAATATTTTCTTTGTATAGGTTTTAGACTTAAATATAGTATGGGAATAGAAAAGATCAATTCAGTAAAAAAAAGCGTAATTTATATTTTTGGAAATAAAAGCTGCCCGTAAACAGTATTTTAAAGGAATAAAGGAATTTTCGAATACATTAATACAGAAATCAAATAAAAAATTCAAATGTGTAAGAACCAAAACATTTATTTATAATGGCAAGCTTTCCATTTCAGCACTGGTTACCACAGTACAAACCTTCATTCGTACATCAGCAATTGTTGTTGGTGGAAATTTACATACGATATCAGCCATAGATCGAAAAAACGAATGGGTTGAAGTAGAATGTCCTCTTGATTTACATTTCAAAAGTCTTCTCTTTAGTAACTTGTTTTGTTTATTCAATTTCCTCATGATTTTCAGGAGAGCTTTGTTTTCATTCCTCACAAGTATTCTGTCTAGGAGGGAATCTTTTTCGGTTTCAGTTGCATGTTTTGATGGTATTTCATTTGAACTTTTGTCATTGCTTGTTATATTTTCACCTAGTGAAATATCTATTTCTGATTCATTTTTTTCATTGTGTTTTAAGTTCAAGATCTCAGGTTCTATCTTTATAGTCTTTACATCTTCGATTTGAATATCTTCAACTGTTAATGCTGTATTATCTTCACAGCTTAAAGAGTTATCATTTGAATTCGAATAATATGTACCAATTTGTAAATCCATAACATTTACGTTTGAACATGGTCTATTACTAGTAGCTATGAAATTATTAATTTCATCACTTTGAAAGTACACATTTGTAGTATTAACATTTTCATTTCGTTTTACAACATTTTTGTTAAAAGCAATTTCATCATTATATTCACTAACTTTTTCTATTTTTAGGTCTATATTGTCTTCTTTGTTTTTTTTTCTTTTACCCAACTGTTTAACTATGTCTGAAACGGATACTTTTGTTTCATTTTTGGCATAGGCTAACTCCCGTTTAGTGTTTTGTGCTCTTTCGTTGATCTTTTCTACTATGTGCGAAACTTCTTGCTCGGAGTAGAATGTTGTAAAACTCAATGCCTCTAAATAGCAACTATCAAAAGGGACTCCATCGCTTTGTTTTTTTAAAGCCTTGCGATAACTGTCTTTCATATTTTTCCAACGCGATTTACATTCTTGAACTATAAAAAAGACAATGATAGCATTAGTAGATGCACTTCCCCCCCCTCTAACACCTATCTCAGAGGGGGTCACCTCATGTCAATCGGACTTAATCAGCTCAGAATATCCCAAGGATCAACTATGCCAAACGGCGTCTTCCTAGACAAAGTTGCAAGGTGTTCCATATAAGCAAGTCCAAAAAAAACCCCAGTAATATACCAATGCATAACTAATCTAACTATAAATTAAAATGACCTAACAATACATACGTACATTCATTGTCGTAAAAAAAAGGCGGCAATTTCGCTACCAAAAAATTTAAGCAACCATAGTATGTCGATCCGCTTGTTCGAGCCCGCCACGCATACATTGACATCATAGTAAGACGATTTCCATAGTAAATTCACTCACACACTTACAAACCGCCGCCATTGCTATGCTTCAGTAGTTGCTTAGATTTTTACTTTAGTTGCGACCGCCCGACTTTTTTTTACGTCAATGTGTACATCTAAAATAAATTATATTTGTATTATAGATCTGAAAATGTAAATTTTAAAAATCTCGTTTAAAAAACTCCTTATAAATTTATTTTTTATAGGGCAGATGTGGGTAAAACAGTATAAGCAATATGGGTACTTTGTTCAAATATTTTGTTTAATTTACTAATAATATATATATTTTTTTTTACCTACGGAGATGTTTTATAGCCAAATATTATTGATGTTCCCTATCATTGTTTGTGAATCAAGTAGGTATGGTAACTTTGTAAACTCTGTTTGGTAAACTCACCAGTTTTATTCGTAAGCTCAGCGACTTCTTCCCATTGGCGTTGTTTCTCCATGTTTGTGTGAAGATTAAGAGAACCCCTGCTGGTAATGTATAGAATAGGTCGTTCTCCGATATACTTAATAAGACTTTTGCTAAAATCACAAAGTTTCGTCATTGTTTGTAAATTTTATGTTGTGGCACGGGAACTAACAACGGTCGCTGTTGCCAGACTGTGCCTGACGCGCGCCGCGCGCGGCGTCTCCCCCCGCTACTCTTCTGACCCCCGCGTCGCTTGTGTCCACGCGGTGCGATGCTCTGATTGGTGGACGCTGCCGCTGTGAAACCGTCACTCGCATGCCGCTGTCGCCGCGCCGCGCTGCCGCCGCCGCGCCGCCCCGTCGTCGCGTGTCGTACGCCGCCAGACTTTGCGGTCTGATTCTGTTGCGTTCACTAACGAATCTTTTAAATAAGCAGGGCACTGTCCCTTGCAAGCGCATAGTGTGTGAGCGGGACAAGAAGACGGTTTGTAGTTGTTTTGATTTCATGACAAATACTGCGCTGAGAGTTCAACGTTCGAATTTGATTAGAGTCTCATGATATCGCGTCAGCCGCCAACCGTCGCGTCGGCGCGGCGCACGCACGTGCGTTTCGTTCGCTAATACAAGGTGTAGATATTGAAAAGTAGGTACTTACTTCAAACCAAAACTATGACCTGTAATTCTATTGATCATACTTAACATCTTTTGGGGTTTGATTTTTTAGAAACGTGAGGAGGTCGAACTGGTCACCACCATTTTTGTTGACGAAACGCAAATCCTATACAGATTTTTGTATACAAGACCGACAATTTAGGCTTAAGTTAAATTATAAAGCTGTACTTTATCTACGTACCTACCTATCATGGCGCCGTGAAGATTGAAGACACTATAGTATATCGAGCGAAGCCGCGGCCAAAAGCTAGTTTACAATCAAATATCCGTTAAATACTTTTGACCATCACAATAAGGCTAATTAGCCAACCAATAATCGCCTCTACTATAAGCTAATAAAGTCCTTGTCATTGACCTCATTGTTATGGTCATTAATACTAAGTACAGGAATCATCAGCTTCACTTTGACGGTTGGACAGTAGACAGTGGTATCGATTCGGCATAGCACGTCTTAACTTATTTAACAGAACTAACCTTATTTTAAGCGTCCTGTCTTTTTCTTTCTTTATCGAAAAGACAAGGACAGAACGCTTAAATTAAGTTTAGTCCTGTCAAATAAGTTAAGATGTGCTTCACCGAATCGGTACCAATTTCCACTTATTTTTTACTATTTTCAACTAATTAGTGCTTTTGTTGCCCAACTTGCATAACACAGCTCTCTAGGACTACGAGAGTATTTTGCTGTTTTTGATGACCTGGAATTTTGATGATATAATAAAATAACATTTGATGTAAGCATATGGGTATAAGTGAATGAAGAAATAAACTTTGCATAACAATTTACAAATTAGGTACAGTAAATTATTATTTTTGTATTGCGAGACTTGGCGGGGGCACTGCCGTGCCCCCAGATTACGTGCGGCTTGAACACTCACGTGTGTTTGTTGTTGACTATATGCCAACCGTTTCACCGATACCAACAACAATCGCACGTGAGTGTTCAAGCCGCATGTAATAATAATTTGGTATGACCGCCCCGAGTTTTAATAATATTATAGGATCACTTAGGCTTGGTGACTATATTATATATGTTACGGGTAAAGCCCGAAGCGCGGTTAAACCTAGGTTTACCCGGGTAGTGTCATACAAAACTTCTGAGGTCGCTTCGCTCCGCTCCGCTTTGCTCGGCGCCCAACATGTAAACCTAACCCGCTCCTCCCCGCTTCGCTCGTCGTCGCTACCTATTTTAGATTTTTTCGGACTTTACCCTACTTCGGGCTTTACCCGTAACATATACATACTGCTTTACAATTATAGTAGTTTTATCCAGATCTAAGTAAAGAACTTTCGAAAAAACGCCGTAACGCTTCGTAAAAGGGTATCAATGGACACGATTTGTAAGAAAAAAAATCCATTTTATCTATACCTTATTACCCTTTCGAGCTTAACTTGTTTCTTGTTTTTTTTTTGCGGGTTTGTTTCATTGGGACTCATTGGTACAAAATAATTTTGTGACATTGGGATGTGTTTTTGGGCATATAGAGAATGAATCCACTTTTTATGGAGACTTCAATGTGTCATTTTTATATATTTGTTTTATTAGTACATAATGTTTTAAGCTCTCCGTCTGTGGATCTTAAATAATAATAATGATAAAAAAAATATGTAAGAAGAGAGACGTAAGAAATATCCATCCATCCATCAGCCCGTATTCGTCCACTGCTGGACATAGCATAGGCCTCCCCAATATTACGCCACTCTTGGCGGTCCTCAGTCATCCTCATCCAGCCGCCACCCGGCACCCGCAACGTCATTCAGATCGTCAGTCCAGCGGGGAAGAAATATATGGCGCGCAAATGGAAAATAAAGCTTGTTGACCGAGCCGCTGCAACTGCAATAGAAGGACGTACGCCGACCAAATTGGTGACATACATACTGCAGAAGGGCCAGGTTAAAAGACAAAGAATAGAAATAGTAGAATCGTAGCCTTTGAGTGTAAACCGATACGTAAAAGTTTTAGCGTCCCTGTTACCCCATATGCGAAAAACCCTCAGTGCGAGTAGGACGGATTCGTGGTAAAGTAGCAAAAAGTCGGTTTTTTATTAATTTAAAATGTACTGAGCTATTTGTCAAAAATATTTTCAAGGAGACTTTACAAATACATAATATCCACATTTTTATGCAATTTCACAATGAAATTAGTTAGTATTTCAGAATTACAGGAAAAAATAAAACAATTTAAAGGTCTTTTCGAAATTAAATTCTATCGAGAAAATTTCGTCCAATCGCGTTTTCCTTCAGTGTGAATCTTAATCAAATACCCAATAAACATTTAACCAAAAATGAAATACGTAGATGACGTTATAGTGGAGTAAATGGATTCGAAAAAACCCCATTTTTTTTGGTATCGTATTAAGGCGCCTCTTTTCAGCGTCATCCGAAAATTACTCTATTGATAAATTTATTTCTCTTAAAGGGTATGTTTAAAAGTTATGAAAAATATATATTGTTGGTTAAACTATAAGAACAACAGCATTTTAGGAAATTATTCTCGCGTATAATAAACAGCATGAAAATATTGTTGAAAGTCAAGCTCTTTATTGATTTAAATTAAGTAACATCTTGTCAATAAAACACATTACTTGGTAACTGCTCCACTTTATATTTAAATTACACTAGCGACCGGTTTCGTTATACTAACATCTTCAGGCTATTGTATTAGGCGAAAATGTATAATTCGTCTATTAGTTTACATTTGTAAACAAATGTAAACAAATGTAAACAAATGTAAACAAATAGACGAATTATACATTTTCGCCTAATACAATAGCCTGAAGATGTTAGTATAACGAAACCGGTCGCTAGTGTAATTTAAATATAAAGTGGAGCAGTTACCAAGTAATGTGTTTTATTGACAAGATGTTTCAAATGTTCCATCAAGAACCAACAACAACAAGTATCAATTTCTTAAATTAAGTAAAATTGGTTATTTACTTATGGTATTTGTATGATTCTTGCACTAAAATACATGGAAAATATTGCTTAAAAAAATCATTTGTGGATGTTTTTTTCCGACCATTGCGTCCATGTAAAAAGTATTATTTTCTCTAATTTTGCGCTATCCAGACACCCAGCGTCATCGTAATGCAGTGCGCGCTGATATGAACGTTATTTTAATATAGTTTTTGTGGATATTTGTACCGATACAGGTTGACTCAAGGTCGTTGGCAGCTACGTGCCCCTTAAACCAACTCTAAGATCTCAGTGTATTTACATCATAGGTAGGCAGTGGCGTGCATAGGACTTTTTGCTGGAAAAGCAAACAATTGGTCAAGAATAACAATAAAAAAAAAAAAAAAATATTTAAATATCACTTTGAAAAAAAAAAAGTTTGTATAGGAAATTTTACTCTAGGGTAGACATTGTCTACCCTGGCGTCATACAAATTTTTTTTTTCAAAGTGATATTTAAATTTTTTCATATTTTTTTTATTGTTATTCTTGACCAATTGCTTGCTTTTCCAGCAAAAAGTTCTGTGCACGCCACTGTAGGTAGGTACACACTAATACATACATATACTCACGCCCGTCTCTCAGAGGAGTAGGCAAGGAATACAGATTTTCCTCTGCTACGATCCTGACACACCTCTTTTGTCTCTTCCACATCCATCAATCTAGTCATACGAGATCTTCTATTCCGGGTACTTTAGACATTGCCTTTCTTCAATATGTCACGCATCTTCTTTCAGGCCGCAACAGTACCGTATATCAATATTTTTCACGTTTTGTTCAGTGTTAAACCGCACATACTCCGTAAGCGTTCACTTTGATCTTTATCTTGCCATACTTAATATTCACTACAACACATAAGTGTATTTCTGCATTATTAAAATGATAATTTCTGTTATATAGGATATGAATATGATTGTCTCTTACGCACTTATACTACCACGTACCTATATAACGTTATTAAAATATATATATATATAAATTCTAAATCGATTTCTGTGATAATATTTTTTATAAAATCGTAAATAGTTCGCATCCCTCTCTACCGGTTGGTACAATAACGTAGCTAAAAATAGATAGCAAAAATCTGCAGAATCATTTTGTCGATGTGTAGCTCTACGCCGTAGATCGTATGACGTCACTTGCCGCGTAGGTCGCCGGTTTGCTACGAGCGTCGACGAACGTAGGCGTAACCGTATCGAAAATAGACTTAAATTAATGATATGGGACTATTTTAGTACAAATAAGTTTTTTCTGTGAAAAATTGCAACTTTTTATCAAGTTGCAATGTCTGAGCAAGAGCTACATAATTTAATTTTTTTGTTGGAAAGATGACCATATCGTGATAATTAAGCTGATTCTGTTAAATCAAGCTATCTTAACGGGATACCTGACGTGACGCTAGAACATCAACAACACCAGAGTTCATTGGAAGAAACTAGGTCTCTCCTCATATTGAAGAAAATATATTTGATTTATCGATCTTTTGTCTAGGGATTCCACCTATAAACAACGTATTAAGATTAATCCTTTTGTCAAAAAAGAAATGTTTTCCACCCTCTTTTTTTGGTTTTCAAACGTTCGTTTCAAAAACGCGGTTAAAAGATCAACTTGATTCTTTTAATATAAAATAGGCAATAAAAATATTAAGGGATTTTACCTAAATCCAATATTTTGTTGCTTACAAAATATTTCAGTATTAGCTAAAAACACACCAATTACTTAGTTGTTTCGCTGCGTGATGATCACTATAGTACTCGTATTACGCGTCCAAGAAAAAGAGGGCAAAGAGCCAACATATAATTGCCTCTATGAAAAGCAAATAAGGTCTTTACCATTAGACTTATTGTGCTGGACGGGTTATAAAAAAAGTTGCTAGGGTATGCCATCCTCTTAACAAAAAAAATATACCACGCGAACGAATTCACGGACAATAGCCAGTAACGCATGGTTTCACCTGAAATAATTTCCGCAAACAAAAACCATACAAGCGAGATGAGTGCTTTGAAAAAAATAATAATATGTAATTAAAAACAGAAGAATAATATTAATTTAAAAGAATGTCTATATTTAGCTAAGCTTTTGACCTTCAGTGCGAGTGCCTACCAAGTTGAATCATTGCGGGTAGCTTTTATTTCTATAGAAATAAATACCAAATTACAACAGAAAATCTAATTTGACCTGTGTTTACACCTACAGAAGTAACGCCTTTACTTGTTTTCTATTTACTTGGGTAGACTGCGCCTCATAACCAGAACCATGAGTTAGAGCATTACTGTTTTTATTTCAATGCAGTAAAGACTTCAAGTAGGTACTTTTATTCTAGTGATATCGTCTTTATGTGTGGTGTTATTGTATATGATACAATGTGCGGAGTAAGAGCGGTCAATGCTATAAGTAGTTTCTATCATTTCGTTGAAGAACAATCTTATATTATCTAAATATGACGCAGTTAAATTTTCAGAGCCGTGAAATTAGGTTTCAAAAGTTTAGATGAGCCCTGGCGCCTAAAATCTATTGCATTGTTTTTGAATGTGTTTTGAATGTGAAATGTGACACTTTTGGCTTTATTCGTATTTCTTGAAATGTAAGTGCACTTTAAAAATGCACACGACGGCATATTGGGACCCTTTTCTCGTAAAAATTAATTAAGGCGCCCAACTATCACTGTATTCAGATTCTTCATTTTTAATAAGAAAAAATCTGAACCAGTGACATCACATCAAATACAAAATATGAATAGTTGCGTAAAATTAAGGCATAAATTAAAAATATATTTTTCTTTAATTATTATAATTATTATTGAAAAATAATAATTTGATATTTTGTAATTTTATATAATTTTTTCTGTCTGTGTAACAATTTTTTATCAACTCTTTCGCATAATTACCATTTTATTATACTAGCTTTTGCCCGCGACTGCACTCGCGTGTAAGTGTCTTTTAATATTTCAGTTGTATCAGTTTTCGGCTTGACGGTTATTTTATCAACCCCTTATTGCCAACGGTCAAGGTCACTACGATAATAAAGAAGCTGCATCCAAATCCGATGAGTCGTTCTCGAGTTAAAACGGAACAGACAGACAGGCAAACATTCTAAAAATATTAGTTTTGGCCTCAGTTATTGTCCAGCAACTGTCATCAAAGCTTATCAATTTTAATGAGTACAAACTGTTGCTGACAAAACATTAATTATTCAAATGAATTTATATTACAAGTAAGTTTTATGTTTAATTTATCAGCTTAAAACAAGGTGACGACTTTTTAATCTCTCACATGAAAGATTGATAAGATAAAACGTAGCTTTAACATAATATTATCATAAATCTGCCTGTAAGCAGCAAAAACTGGTCGCAAGTTGCTCATAGGCGTAACTAGGTAGGGGCCAGGGGGGCATGCCCCCCCAGAAATACAGGTGTCATTGACGTAAAAAGATGCTTTATCCAATTTAAGGCGTTATTTGTTCTGTTTTTTGCCATGTACGTGATCTCGTTGTATGGAGGGTTATCTCTGTTTATTGAACGAGTGAGCGAAGCGAACGCAGTTATAAGAGTCTACTTGAACAATCTGGCGTTTGTATGTTACGTATCATATGTATGTACAGTGCTCCCAAAGTGATAATGCGCATACAAATCTTCGCCACTGTTCGGCAAAGTTCGTATTTCTTTACACTTTCTATACAATCAATACGGTCACGTGGTACGTCCGGTCACTCTATACATTTGTATACCCATTATTACTTTGAGAGTACTGTATGAATGTTTGTCCGACGATAACTCGAGTATCGCGAATGTTATGAAATTTGGTAGGCGAGTAAATGAGACAAAAGAATTTTTAAGTTTGAACATGAGTCAAATTGGTCAAGATCGAATCGCGAGTTCACAATTCGGGGGGAACTACTAGTCTAAATACGATCACAATCGAGAACAGATACTTTGTTGTAGGCTTCATGAGTTGGAGCCGAGGTCCGCCCCCCCCCAGCTACAAATCCTAGTTACGCCAATCTAAAAGCTTTAACACAACATTTTAAGTTTTGATTGTTCACACAATTATCTCGTTAA
The DNA here is from genome assembly GCA_934047225.1 of Ypsolopha sequella. NCBI lineage: Eukaryota > Metazoa > Arthropoda > Insecta > Lepidoptera > Ypsolophidae > Ypsolopha > Ypsolopha sequella. The sequence goes on along the minus strand of OW203984.1, from coordinate 22,387,258 downwards.
ATCACGCGGAGGCAGAGTTACAGCTTTATTGTAGATAAAAATGCAGTTAAACTGCCCATAGACCTCTTTTCAAAGACCCCTAATGGTGGTCCAAATTTTCTACAAACTACATACCAAGATAAATGCCTGTAACCTAGATAGCAGGTGGTAGAGCTGATGCTGGGCTCGACCGTGGAGGTACCACCATCTTACTTGGAGACCCCCTCGAAGTAATTCGGGGGCGAGAGTAAGAGGACAGCTCACAGGCAAAAACCAGGAGGCCCACCATGCCTGGGACCGATGGATGGCGGTATATCCATCCCTAATAGCCAGGCCTTATATGGAACAGACTGGTGACGGGCAGCGTGTTACTGGTGCGAGGGTTCCGGCACCGCGCTTACCAACCCCCCTGCCCAGCGTGTGTAGTATGAGCAATTCTTCCAGGATAACCGCCGGGATAACGTCCAGCAGTGGATGAACTAGGCTGATGAATGAATGGTTGGAACCTAGATAGGGCCTAGGGCAGGGATAGGGAAACTTTTTCCTTCGGGTGCCAATATTTACTAACGAAATATATGGCGGGCCAAGTTGTTGCATTTTTGGCTATATTATTTACTGAAATAAAAATATTAGTATGTATTTTCTGAAACACCAACTTATTGTGCAATATAACAAAATAACTATTGAAATAAGGAAAGAAATTGCAAATTGCAATTACATTAAACTTTCAAGTTAGCTGCGAAATTTCTAACAATACGAAAACTTCACTTCATTTTTGTTCGATGGTCGCGGGCCGGGTTTCAACGCTTTTACGTCTTATCTATAATAGCAAAGTTACCTCGAAGATCGCTTCTGTGGTCTAGTGGTTCGAGTACTCGAGCACTAATCCACAGGTCGTCGGTTCGAATCTCGAAGGGACACATTTGTTTGTGTGCTGTTTAGTAAGCTGTGGGTTCAATTATGCCCAAAGTTTGATAAGGGCTCACCAGGAGGGTAATTCTCGGTCTGTCGAATTAGCCTTTTCGATCGTAAAAATCTGTTTTATCTGTCAAACTCCATACATTTTTAGCTCGTGTTTTAGAAATATCGCTTCGACTATTTCTCTAGAATAGGCCCCCAGTTCACAACCCATCAAGCTGGGTCGTACAATACAATATTCTTTATTGCACCCCAAAAAATCAGAAATAAAGAAACAATTTCATGATAAGTAGTAAGGTACAGTTGGCGGACTTATCACTAAAAGCGATCTCTTCCAGGCCTTTGGATGGCAATCCTCGTAAAAAAATTGTATAGTAATCAGTTACAGATTAAATTTCAGATTTTAAAACATTTTGATAAATCAAATAAATAATACACATATATATAAAAATAGAAATTGAGTATATAATATAATATATACGGTATAGACTTATACATAAATAATATAATTTATATACAATGTGTAACAGAAAGGTGTAACCATATTTGAAGAGCTTATTCAGTCAATGGTATAGAACAACTTTTACTATGGAACCAACACTATAATCTAAAAAAAAAAAGTGCCCTTCTATACATTTCGGCCGAGCGGCATTGCATTTTTCTATGAAACATTTTTTTTTTGAGTTTCATGGTTGGTTCCATAGTAAAGGTTGTTCAATACCATTGACTGAATAAGCTCTTCAAATATGGTGACACCTTTCTGTTACACGTTGTATATAAACGTGTAATATATAATACTTATACAACTTAAAGATCAAAGTGAAAGATAGTGCTGTTTGACGTAATATAATGGTCGGTGAAACATGGGTGTCCAACTGTGGACTGTGACTTGCATTTCCCAGTCCATACTAGGCAACACCTCTGACACATCCTCGGGGATTCATGTCACGGTAATACGGGATCAATACCTGGATAGATAAGGGCATAATTTTATGTCTTATCTTATTATTCATATTTTTTAATTTATTACACTTAGGCCCACTTGCAGCATGTTTGTAACTCGACTTTAACTCGGGTTTATTAAAAAAATAGAGGTTTAAGAAAAAACTCTCTATCACCAATCAAAATCTCGGGTTAAACTAAGAGTAAATCATTAGAATTTAACCCGACTCTCACCGTGAGTTAAACTCGGGTTAGCGAAGTAATGTTACCAGTTTGATTTAAATTGTGTTGTTTACAATGACATTATATAGATACTATACCTCATTGGTTGCAACTAATTACTTTATGGTAACATTCCAAATAAATATCAAATGTCAAACAATCGGGATTATTAACCCACTTAGCTCAGACGTAGTATTTTATTCTGTGGCTCAGATATGGTTCTTTATCTGAGCCGCTTAGATATTATCATGGTGCAATAGGACTAATGAAATGTCGGGTAAGTTAACTCTTCCCTTGGGTTAGTTAACCCGAGGGTTAAGGATTTTTTCTCGATCATGCTGCAAGTGTTCCTTAATATAAATTTACAAAAGAACATAAAACAGGACATCTAAGAACATTGATATCGTACAAAAGCGGCACTTATTGCTAATAGCAATATCTACCACGCAACTTTTGAGTGAAAGAGAAAGTGAGAAAGAATTGTCTATAACATGATTTGGTTGTATTCAACAAAAAGTCAAAAATAGGTGCAATAGCGAGCAAAGTGGAGTGAGGAGGATCGTGTTAAATTTGGGGAGGTGAGCGAAGCTTTTCATTATAATTATCCGTTGCAAAAACGTATTCTTGGAAAATCGCTGGAGGCCAAAATCTTCAAACCCTTATATACTGAAGACCTAGAACAAGGATTCAATATCTTTTAGGTATAATTCCACTTAGTAATTTTGTCTGTATTATACTTGTTCTAACCCAACACCGAGTAAAAAGCTTCTGCTCTGAATTTCTAAATATTATAATCCCAAATATTAATATATAAACATTATTAGTGTTTTTTATGAATAGAAAATCACTTGTACTATCCCACAAATTTTATTTGAAGTTCCTGTCCGGTTTCATCTTTATGACATTATTAAAGGAATTATTACAAGATCTTAATTACACAGTAAATAGTTTCCATCAGTCAGTGTGATTTTTCACTACAAAATGGTTTTGATTTACGCCGCCACATTCATACTGGAAACTTGGTAAATGTTTAGTCCCTTTTAGATGACCCTTTTTGCAAAATTGATAATACAATTTTTTGGCTAAATATACTTTTTTACTCGGGATTATGCTAGAACAAGTATGGCGCAGAAAACATAATATTTGGAATTATGCCAAAAGGTTATTGGTTCTCACAAGTCTCCGGTATAAATCAAAGTCATCCTGTAATAAATACGAGTACGTACATTTACGTATCTTTGACACCGTGAAGTACTTTAGTTTATCGTTAAGTTTGTTTGTTAAATTTCGGAAACAAAACTACACTTGGGACGCAATCCTAAAAGGTTCTACCTATAAGGTCTAATTGGGTAGCTCATGTTCTAGTAATAAAGGTACATTTTGGTGAGCCATCAAATACAACCCAAATTTAACCAACCTTACTCTGATTTTTAATGGCAAACGATAGAGACTATTTTGATAGAGGCCATGCCCGAAATGTCGTGGTAGAATGAAATGAAGGATTAGATTAGATCACAACTCATGTCCTGGTAGGTGTCAATAAGTTTAGTGTTATTGTTATGGTATATTCACTGCCAAGCTTGCATTACCAGCATAAAATTGCATTACCACATGAACTCCAAAACTTATAAAAGACGTTTTAGAAAACGCCATACAATTTCCAATCCCACAAGAGGCATAAAGTCAAGAATGTGATAAAAACCCAAAATAATTATGAGGATAATAATCGGAGTGACCGAAGCGACGACTATGCTCGAGTCAATAAACTTGATTCGTTGATTCGAAAGTGGAAGACGCTTCGGCTTACATAAGCAAGCAACAATGCGAGGTAGTGCAGGCACTGCCGCGTGCTCAAAGATTATGGTGGGTAAAGTATGTAGATGGGATAGAAGAGTCTGTTTCCGGGTGATTTTTCTGCAAAGTTGGAATCAAACATTGCTTATGTATGCGGTATAAATTAAAGAGTTATTTTCGTTTTAGCTATCTATCTACGTCTGTGATAAGGATAAGTCATTTTTATTCTATAAAACTTAAGCATACTAGTATGTTAACTATGTAAAAGTTGTATATAGGTATTCTATGCATTGATAATTTCTTAAAAGCTCATGGATGTTGTGATTTAAAGATACTAAATGATGCTACTTGAGAATTTAGAATCTAAAAATTAGTTTATCTTTTAAAAAATTAATTAATTAACTTTTTAAAGCAGGATTAAGCTTAGTGTGCACTGAAGTTGAGAGCAGTGGAGTAGGGTATTTTGATTCATTTGATTAACTATCAGTAATTATTTATGTTTACTATGTTTAAATAATACTATAATATATTATTTGGCTTACAGATTTGCACAGATGTGCTGCTGGCTGTTAAAATTGTACCAAATACTATTTTGCTTTGCTATCCTCTAATGTCGTTTTTAGAATTTATGTTTTCATAGGGTCCTTTGCTTGTCTCAATATATGTAAGTGGTCACGCGAAAAGGCACCTGAAGGACATGAAAGAATTTGGCAAATTAGAGCTTTTAGGAATAAGTGTTAAAATTCGTTTTTCTCTGGATAATTGTATCTCTTCACCTCTTCAGGTCCCTTTTCCCGTGACCACTTACTGTTTCCTAAAGTTTTATGTCCCTAATAGATCGCAATGCAGTAACCATGTATTTTCTCTAACAACTGTATCTTCAAACAACAGACAAAATTCGTATCTGTGAAGAGCTTGTAACAAATCCGTATAAGGTTTACTTGCACAACTTCAAATTACCATTTCATATTGTGTAACTTGGTCAATCGGTTTAGTAAAAATAATATAGATAGTAGATTATAGGACTGATCTAACAAAAACAAAAGCTTTAATTTCGCTCTATAGAAAAAATTAGAAAATTACCTCTAAACTTCATATTTTTCGAGTGTTGAAGGGCCTTAAATCATACAACCTTGAAATTTGTATAAAAAATAAATAAACAATAACCCCGTCTATTCGCGTTCGAATATTTTAATTATTTCATCTAGAAGTAGAGTTATTAAAAAAAAACCTCCGTTTTTCGTGAGCGCGTAGACATGTTTTTTTTGCCGTTTTTATAGATAGTGGTACGAAACCCTTCGTGCGCGAGTCCGACTCGTACTTGGCCGGTTTTTTACTATTATTGTGAATATTTATTCAACAAATTTTGTTAATAGTAATTAATAAATAATTAATGACTTAATTTTAAGAATATAATAAGACAAAACTCCTCATATTATGTACCCGTATAAATATACCTAGTCTAAAACTATAAATGGAAACTTGTAATTGGCCTTCTGCAAATAATACTTTGGAGTTTATATGTAACTAGCGACCCGCCCCGGCTTTGCACGCGCATGTTTAAGATATGTAAACCTTCCTCTTGAATCACTCTATCTATTGAAAAACCGCATTAAAATCCGTTGCGTAGTTTTGAAGATCTAAGCATACATAGGGACAGACAGCGGGAAGCGACTTTGTTTTATTCTATGTAACAACAAAATATAATGTTACCATTCGGCTTTTCTTTATAAATATTGATATACTCGTATATAGTGGTTTTTTAAATGATATACATAAATTAATAGAAGCATATTTCGAGTCCTCTAGGACTCGGCATCAGTTGCATTGATTGACAATAGAAAATTACATTATAATTATAAAGGACATTTTTTTTTTGATACCAAAAACGCACTCCACATACGCATCAATCAACATCGCCATACATGTGATTCTATAAACAACAACACTCTACCAGTACCGACCCTCACACGCACTCACAATACGCCTTTCAACCATTGTTTCACAGTTCGCATCATTAAGTCATTTAACCCAGCACTCACAGATATTCAGCTTCGCACGTGGGAATCTTCGTTCATCTGGTCGCTTGGTGCCCACTTTGGACCAGGCCTTAACAAAAAACATTAACACACCAAAAAAAATAAGACGCCGAGTCCAAGAGGACTCGAAATATATCTTGCTTCTATTAATGTATATATACCATTTAAAAAAAACACTATATATATCTATTTTTATACTATGTAGTGATTCATTGTGCTGTTAGTTTTCCGAATATGCAAAAAATAAAATAAAAAATAAAAATAAAAATTGAGAGCTGGAAAGTGTATAAAGTATGGTTTTCTTTTGGTTTGTTTTTACTTAAATATTATTGGTTATTTCATTTTCTGACGTCAGAAAAATGTTTACCTGGTATTCGTATTTCTAAAAATAAAGTTACATAATTATTCATGATAGATAATTAAATTTGAAGTTTTCAAATGAAGCATTAACAATCACATAATGATCATAACGTTCTTATAAACTTTGCACGAAGCAACATCACCTACATCGAATTGTTTATTTTTATTCTCGCTCAAGTGCGTAGGCAGACATCAAATTTAGTCCGTACCGTCTCGTCTGCGTATTTCATCTTTGTTTGAACTATTCTCCGTACTCCGACTCGAACACGGCTCTCTTGCGGTCCAGTTAGTTGCAAAACCGCTATTTATATCAATCGCAGACGCTCATTGGATGAATTTCAAACTTATCCTCTCTCATTCTTTGCTTCGATCGATCATCAAAATTAAATATTTGCTCAAGATTACTTTTCATTGAATTCAATGCTTTTTGAGATGATGCTCCTTTTTTAGTTTACATATATTTTGCCAGCATAGTGGTATCCAACTCGTTTAAGGTAGTTAAATTGTAAATTATTATCGTTTTATTATTATTTGCAACAGAAAATGTAATTGCGAGTTATTCTGATTGTCACATTGCCAACAAGTGACCTTTATTAACACCGATGTCACAACTGAAGATGGCAGATTTTAATGTTTTCTGATCTTCTCGAAAGTTGGTGGCGACTGGTGAGAGTAATCTTAATAAGATTTTCAAGTCAAATAACGATTGGGTAAGTCAGATTGAGAACTCAGCCGGTCAGACGGGTCAATAAGTAGACAAAGGCAGAGTAAAAGCAGGCGGTTCACTTGATCGGCCTCAAATACCAACTCCACGGTGAGTTTATTAATTAAGGCGACCGACCTTGCGGGCCCGCGCATCCACTGCGGGCAGAGGTCGTCGGGGGGGAGGAGCTAGAGCGAGACGGCGCGCTCCTTCCCCGCAGCCCGTCTCGCTCACCGACGCGCGCCGTCTCAATGACCTTCCGTTATCTGCACTGGGATTGTCGTCGACTTATCAAGGGATTCACCTTTTTGTACCATTTTGGTTGTATTGTGTTAAACTCGTTTGATATCAAGTGTTTTGATTACCATTTGATCTTTATTTACTATTTTTATTTGTAAAAACGGTACTTATGTATGACCACACTACAAATAACATAGTATGACTTAATCAGATCGACTGTCGAATATATTTGTATTAAGCTTGTGCCTCGTAGTTATAAGCTAAAGAGTAGTTTTATGGTATGAAAATGGGTACTAATGAACAAAAAGCTGTTAAAGTTTCGCAGTCCAGTCGCCAAGCAATTATGGATGCTAAGAGGCGAATCTACAGTAAATCGTACACTTGATGTATCATACTAACACAAACAAAAAACGAGTACGTACACTAACCGAAGAGTAGCCGAGAACAATCACACAGAAGAGCGCGCTGCGATATCAAACGAAACCGCACCTTAAGCTCATTGTCAAACCGATTACAATAAACAAACAAGACAGAACGCGGTTGGAATCTTGTCGAACAGGCGCGTTCGAGCGTTGACTTATTGTTGGTAGACGATTCTGTCTCATCACATCCTATTCCAAAAACAACCTTAATCCATTGTGCTAAAGCTCATATTTAAATGGCTGTAGCTATACTAGTGGTAGACAGGTAAGGCACGGGCGCCGCCACCGCTCTCACACACACAAGTGCAGCTCAGCTCTGCCATAAATAAAAGATTCCTTTAGAAACAATTGTTGCGTAGAGGTGAATGTAGTCGCAGCTAATCGTTGGCAGCCGATCGCGAAAGTAGGTGACCGGCTGTGATTGACGGTGTTTCGAAATACACCGTTCGATGACATTTACACACCGAGCGGACAATAAGCTAAACCTTCAATTATGAAATGAATTCTACTGTTTGCTATTCGGCTGGTTTCGTAATATGTTTTGCTTTATGCCATTGAAGATATATTGAAGCATAATGACGGTCGTAAACAAAATATAATTCGTGCTTTTAAAAGTAAAAGTGCGTTAGATATTCTTAACATTACAGCAGCAAAATACTAACAAATTAAACTTGTACACAAAAATTTAAAAATTTCAATTAATTTAAACAAAAATAAAAACATTTATGAATAAATCTTTATGATATAAAATTAAAAACCGAACTGACAACACCATCTCCACACCATCTCTGTTCTAAGATAACGCCGCTCTACTTAACATCGCCGGTGCCACACAGACGCGTAAACGTGAAACAAATACGGTAACCTCGTACTACGTTAATATAGCCACCAAAAGATACATTTATCACTCGACTTCCGCCCTTAATGCTTTGGAACAAAGTCCACAAAGTTGATAAACACAATAATGGCTTGAACGTTCAACGTACGGCTACAGATATGCACACAAATACAATCCTCGATGTCGGTGGAAAGCCGTCCTGGTGTGAGTGTGGGAATGTGAGGGAAATTTATATTTTAAGTAACCGGTACACTGCTCATTTTGAGATGTATTACTGGCAGTGTAATTCACACTTTTGTAGTCTTTTGTTTTGACTAAACAATTAGTTTTATTTATTTATGTTCGGATTCGTTTAGATGCTGCTGTTTAATCTTAATTACCTGTTTTATCATTGTAAATTAATTTGACTTTAACTATTTAACCTCTCTTTGCATCTGCCTATCTTTTCTTATCTATTTCTAATACTTTGTAATCTATGAGAATAGTAGAGCCATAGCGTAATAGTCGTATGTAAACAACGGCTAGTTGTTAAACAAAACAAACGATAATTACAGAAATTCAAGGTTCTAAATAGGCTCGTTAAGTACTTTTAGTCACATGTTTGTATCATTCCATCAAACATCATTAACAGTTAATTGTTGATTGATACAGGTATCTTTACAATGTAAATAAATAAAAATAAACTTTGCCAAATAGAAATACTGAATATTTAAATTTAATACACTTGAACGATTTTTTCTAATACATTATTCTTTATTGTACACAGACAATTAAATAAAATTATTTACAATAAAAACATGTACAAAGGCAAGTTTATCTCTGAAAAGAAATTTCTTCCAGCAAACCTTAGTGGGAGAGGACACTATAATAATAAAAATAAATAATCATACATACGTGTACTACAAATAAAGTCATAAAATAGTTGAATATATAACAAAATATTAACATACAAATAAAATAATAATGTATACTTAAATTTAAATAAACTGGGATATATAATGTACAATTAACATGTCTGTCTACCATTAGATATATATTTCTATAGATAAATACATACATAACTTATCTACTTTAAGAAAGGAAGAGGTAGTGCTCTTTCCAAAATATACATAGGTAATTGAATCAAAAAAATTGCTTCAGTTATATCGATAATAAAATCATTTAAAATAATAATTTAATAATTTATTGATACTGAACGTGATCACGCTTTGTGAAATAAGATGGACTAAAACTGTACAACAAACTATACCACGATCTCAATATCAACACCGTACACACGAAACAAAGAAAGTCAAGTGAAAATATCCAACATATCAAAACGAAAGCTTAGTCAAACGAAGCCTTTGCTTTCTAGAAATTATTAAAACGAAACAAGCGGGGCAAGCACAAGTTGATATCCATAGACATCACGTTGGACTTCGTTGCAGCAACCGGCTAGGTATTTGTACTTACTGGAGCGAGCTCGCCCACTTCTGTCCATGACATAAGAAGCTCACTTTGGATACGACAATAGAGGTATAGAGGTACAACCACCTCTGTAATCTGGTGGTGGTTCGATTCGAACATCTCGACAAGGGTCACATTTGTATCTGGTCTGTTTGCTTTGGAAAAAAGGTGTGATTTGCATTTCACAGTCCATACTCGGAAATACCTCTGACACCCTCACGGGTACTCGTATTCATGTCATGAAGATGTTACAGGTCACACCAAATGGCAAATTCTTCGTGTCTTACAACAGAAAATACAATCTATGACATTCAAAGCTGTGCAGTAACAAAAATTTTAACGTTTTAACTAAATGAATTGAGCTACAGGAACAACTGCTAGATGAAGTGTACTAAACTGATTGTCTAAGGATCTAAACCTGTTGGCAAGTCGCCTGCACAGGACATATAAACTAAGGTTTTTGGCACTGAAGTGACAAGTGGCTTGATGGATAGAGTACACAAAATTCGGTTATATGATAATCGTGATTTTAATCGTCACTTCAAAAAACTTACATTATATTTGATTCGGAGCTTTAGCATTAGCTTTAGTAGCTCCATGTAGTTTCACTTACACAGCAACGCACCAACGGGATGTAGCATCAATTGGGCGCCAGTTTTATTACAAAATATCGACGCCCACATTCGGGTGATATACTTTCTTGAATTAATTACTTAGAGGTACCCACTTTAACCAATGGAGTTCTCACTTGTTACAGCATGATGTTATTATAATCTTTATCATTGCCTAGTAAATGTCTAGTGTTGGTGATATGAATCTTGTGATTATTTTAAGATTTTTATTCTTACTGTTTTATACCAGAAAGATATCTGGATATGTATTGTATTCTATACTTGTTTATGTATAATGTCTATCAAGTGCTTTTACGATATTTGTTTTATGTAGATTTCCATCCTTCCATCTATAATCCTGGTTCGTCCACTGTTGGACATAGACCTTTCAAAGAATTATGTAGATTTGTCGTAGTCAAATTAAGTAGGACTGATCTGTGGTCCGAGGAAGGCAAGAAAACACTTCCTGTCTTGGCAACATTCTCAGGTCCTTATAAACTACGACGTCAACAACGTCTCCTAGCCCTGCTTCTAAGCAGTAGTGAGTGGGCTCAACGATGCCAATGACATCGTTGCAGTGTGAGACGGAGTCTCGGAAGACTTGGCGTTAAGGTCGCAAGCGATAATGTTTGGGTATGGCAAGCTGAGGATCTCATTAATTTCCCTGAATTCAAAGGACTGAACAGTGGCCTTTTAAGTACATAATACCTAGTCGTAGCACATTGCCAGCGACCTAAAACTCAACTCCAAAAGCCTACATAGTAATGACTACTTCCTAAAAGCAATCAGTTCATGGACAATCTTTCTTTTGCCTTGTACCGCCAAGCCCTTCAGGGATAGGCCAGTCAGTGGAGAGAGTTCGTCCTTCCTATACACATAATACCTAAGAAAGTTGAGCTTCTTCTTTTCTGACTGCTGAATTTCACTCATGAGCATCATCGCTCGGTTTAACAAAAACCTAGAGCAGCCTTTTTCCTAGCGGAAAAAAGGAATTTCCCGAGTATGTTTGGGGCAAAGGTAACAATTATGTTCTTGAAGGCAGGGAAGCTAAGGATGGTCTTGATAAGTTGGTTCGTGACCTCCTCCTGCAAAACCATTGCTGCAATTGCCACTGCTGCAGCCGCAGCCAAAAAAGGCCTGCAGCTCTCCCACAGCATTACAATACAATACAGTATAGCTTTATTGTCACACCAGAAAAGATAAAAATAATATAAATTGAACTTAAAAATACAAGTACAAATGGTAAGTACAAATAGGTGGTCTTATCGCTTAAAGCGATTTCTTCCATACAACCTTTAAGTGGAAGAAATTGTACTATAGAATTGCTGAGGAGGCGGTGTACATGGAAATCAAGGTATATAAGATAGTAGCAAAGTTATATAAATAATAGTACATGTATACCTATACATATATGCCTACATACATACATTAATTATTATATCAAATAAAATGTATACATTTTACATGTATAGATTTAAAAAATAAAATATAAAAACTCTAAATACAAAATTTGCGACAGAGAATCAGAGTGACAAGTAATAATCCTTGACTGAATGTTTGAAGACAGGCAGTGATGGAGCTCTCCTTATAGGCAAAGGAAGATCGTTGCACAACCGAAAAGCTTGGACTGAATTAGTGAAGAAGGACAACGAATGGAATGGTGTTGTCAAAAAGAGATTATGAAAGAAACGTAAGGCATTACTATGAGTATTATCATAGACGAACAATACGAGAAGACTGACAACCCCCTACAAAAAAACGTACTCTGCTAGAAAGCCAAAATCCTGTATTATTCCTAGATGTCACTACTATCTCGCCCGCTAGCTGTACAAACAATGGATGCTTGGTACTAAGGCAGAAGGCGTAGTATAATTCATAGTAATATCCACGAGTAATCAGAGATGGCGCTTTTACTATTTTATGTTGTTTACGAGCGAAACATCGCACACACATAAGTGTAGTACACAACACAATACAAATGCATGTGCACGTGACGTGTCGCATCGCAGGTATAAATGCGCGCGCAAAGAGAATGGGATAAAGATAAGATAAAAGAATACCTAGCATAGGTTACGTTCCAAAACTAGTTAATATACTTATTAAAATTAAAATTTACCTCACAAGAGTCTGTCCCTTTCACACTTTATACATTTACCATACGCTATCTTGTTGTCAGGGTAAAAATTAATCTCCTGGATGTCTTTTGGAACGGCTTCCAAATTGAAAATTACAGTACTAGAGCGAAATAGGTTACTAAGAGCGGTTTCGCAGCCGGATTGTGAAAAACCCGCCCTTTTCTAATTAGTCGAAACTAAACACGTAAATTCAAAATTCACTCAATAGTTATTCAACAAAACTTTATTACCATGTATTGTATAAGTATGTTGCCATCGCAAAGTTTCCATTTGTAATCAGAATATTTGAAGTCATAAGTAAATCAGAATTTTAAAATTTAAAAAATTTCGAGGTTCCAATTTATAGAAACCAATGGAAACTTTGCGATGGCAACATACACAATACATAGGTAATAAGGTTTTATTGCATAACTATTGAGTGAATTTTGAATTTACGTGTTCTGTTTTGATTAATTAGAAAAGGGCGGGTTTTTCAGTCTGGCTGCGAAACTGCTCATAAAGAAGTTATAATTTTTAACCAACGATATGGAATATCATTGTTTTTAACATTTATTTATTTGTACCATATTTACTCATACTAATATATGAAATAAATTGTTTACGTTCGGTGAACGTAAACAATGCGCGCCTTTTAATCGGCACCGCTTATCGTCCGGCATGGGTGACAGTGGATGATTTTATAGACGCTTTGACAGAATCACTAGCCTCTTTCTCGGGGTATCAAAATATAGGTATTAAAATGCTTATTGTAAAAATATGTAGTATACTTAGCATTTTTCAATGCATGTGCTCGTAAAGGCCCACTTTTTATGCGTCAAAACCGAACAAAAAGTCGATTATTTTGCCCTCGGGCTTTATTATTATATTTTTTTTATTTATTTACAATGGTTGGCTAACCTGCAGACTTTCCTGTGCACCATAGATGTTATACTTTTTTTTACACTGTTTAACGGCTCTGGATACAGTCTTTTTGAGCCAAGTATAATTTAAAGTTCACAAGATTATATTTGTTTTCATTGCCTCACACTATGCATTGAAAAACGTAGTATGATACACGGGCGTAAAAGCAATACATTACTCGGTTACGTTTAAAACACTCGCTACGCTCGTGTTTTAAATCGTCCTCATGATTTATTCCTTTTCGCCCTAGTAGCATAAACTACTATTATTGCACCTTTTTCGAGAAATCCTTGAAAATCCATAAAAATATTATGTTCCCCTCCCCTTATCTCCAAAACTGGTGGACCGAAAATATGACAAAAGTCATGGTAATATCTGTTTACGTAAAGATTACAGGAAAATAAAATGGATGAGAAATTCACGAAAAAAAAGACAAAATTCGCGAGTCTGACTTGCACTTAACCGGTTTTTTAAAACTGTGATCTCCACCCAGTTGAGGTACATGGGATTACTTCGGGAATAAAGTGAACTACCAAATTGGTTGAGCCGCGTCGAACTTAGTACTACCAACATCTGTTTTTGAATTCTGACAAAAATCGGAACTTCGATACTTCTCTACGTGTTTTATTACATTTACAGTAGGCGCACTTTGTGTTACTCATTTTACACGGTCGGAAATTACGAGGATATGTTCCGCTTGCATACTACCCTGTTACTCCGTGCGGAAAGACCCGCAGTGCTAGAGGGACGGATTCTGGAAAAAAGTCAAAATGACAACATTTTTCACTAATTTTATTATTTAAAAAAAAAGAAAAGTTGCTATCAAATATCTGTCTCGTTAAGAGTTTAATAAAGTTTATACAGAATTTAATCCATAAATAATATGAACGGGTTTTTACTTAAATAAATTTAAACCTCGACATGAAAACTTTTTTTAGAGCCATCTTTGGCACTTTATTTCTCAATATTCAAATGACTTCTTAGGATTCTGTTTCGATATAAGTGTGTATTATATTCCCGAATGAAATACATATGTTTTCTTTTTTATCTAGTATTGCTAGATGCTTCAAACCAGGAAGAAAAAATTATGGTTTTGCAGAAACTATCCTCTTAAGGGTCGGTTGCGCCAAACATGCTCTCGCGTTTGAAAAATTTAACATATTAAAACAAAATATTTTGAAGAAATAAAATTTGTGTAAGTAGTTAAGAAGTTGAACTACATTATAAATTTTCAGATTTGACACAAGTATCAGAATCGTCGAGAAAAAAAATCGAAAAAATCACTAAAATCACGAAAAACGTAATTTGGCGTTGCAAACAGAAAAAATATATTTTTTTTGTTGCAAATTGAAATTTTTTTTTTTTCGTAAAGATGTCAAAGTACCTTTTTTTCTTTTCGTTATTTAAAAAGAAATACACAAACATTTAAATTCTTTTTGCGTAATTTTTCTGTACAGGAAAAATATAGAATGTTGGAGTATTTCTTTTAAAATAACAAAAGGAAATACAAAATAAAAAAAATCTGTAAATGCTACTTTTATTTCTTTACTCTATAAAAAAATATTTTATTTTGTAGTTAGAATAGTAGACTGATCATACTAGGTCCAAAGCCAAATTACGTTTTCCGTGATTTTAGTGATCTTTCCGATTTTTTTTTTCGATGATTGTGATACTTGTGTTAAATATGAAAAATTAATGTAGTTCAACTTCTTAACTAGGTACTTACACAAATTTTATTTGTTAAAAATATTTTGTTTTAATATGTTAAATTGTCCAAACGCGAGAGCATGTTTGGCGCAACCGACCCTTAACTCTGAATCAAAAGTTCTAGCACAAACACAAGCACTGCTGACCTCTCATAAACAACTATAAAAACACACGGTTATTTGCTTGTCGCTAAGAAAAGTTCATCAGGCAGGAACCATCCGAAAACGGCGATGTTTGTAGGTAGCAAAAATGCATTCAATCAAATTAAGACGTTATTTCGTCAAAATAACATTCAATGTCAGTTGTATACAATCGTTATTACATCCAATTGGAACTGACCTCATAAACAAAGACAGTGTGATCAGATCTAGTATTATTAATCAAAGGTAGGTGTTATATTACCTTTTTAGATGTTCCGAACAGTACGCGCCATTTCTCGTATATATAGCTATGCCTATCGCCATTGAGTAGGCGCGTGCGAGCGATGTTAGTTTCATTCACTCTCAAGTATTTGATTACCGAAAGAGAGGTACGATAAAACGGGCACTGTCGCGGTGAACAAGTTGTTTGTTCTTAGGAAATCAAATTGATTTAAACAAAATCTTGATTGTCAAAAGTAATAGATAGATTACATTTAGTAATTTTGAAAGAATAGGCAGCGGCTGAGCGCGAACCAAAGGGCGCGCGCGCTTATACCGCCATCTTTCCGAAATTAAGCGGAACTACTACGAACCTACCTTTACTAGGAAAGAAAATAATCTCCACTTGAGCCGTGAATCCGATTGAATTCGATTGTTTTGAACCAGTAGCTCTATCTAGCTACAAATTTGAAACTAAAAATCGAATTACGCTCCAAAGTATGGCGGTTGTCAGTCCTCTAGTATTTCGTCCATGGTATTATGAAGAAACTGAAAATGAGCTGTAAGATAAGTAGGAATTGCATAATTATGCAATACAGAAAATAATAGCGACAGGATGTGAGCATTACGGCGCTTACGAATAGGGAGTTAGTCGAGAACAAAATTCAGAAACGTGATCGTACTTCCAAAAATAAACCTCATACAATAATTTTAAAGACGTTCGAGTTTGTCCAGTTGCGCTTCAGTGAGATCCAAATAACTGACATCAGCATAATCGAAAATGGGTAATAAGTGAGATTGTGCAAGTGCAATATTTTAGTGGTAGTGGGTAGGAAATTTTGGAGCCTTCTCGTAGCACCTGCAGCAGCAAGCCTTATTGGTTTTCTTCTCGAATCTCCTCCACCCAGCCCTGAACGTGTTGTTTCCTCTTATAGTGGCGGTTGCAACTTAGGGAAGGTGGCTGTGTCTTGATATTTTTATCGATGGACGCCGTTAAGGCGCCTGTTCCAGCGTCATCCGAAAATTATTCTTATTGATAACAATATTTCTCTTAAAAGAGATGTTTGAAAATTATGAAAAAAATATATAGTGTTATTTAAAGTATCACACAAAAAAAAAACTGAAAATTCTTCTTGCGTTAAAAAAACAAAGTCAAGCTGTTTTTAGACTAAAGTTGAATAGGTTATTTATTTGAAACCACTAATGTAGTTGAATGGTACTTGCAATAAAATAGAGGAAAATATTTCTTAGAAAATTTGTTTATGGAAATTTTTTTCCGCCTATGGCATCCATTTCAAAAGTATTATTTTCGACTATTTTGCGCTATCCGGAGACCCAGCGATGACGTCGTAATGCGCAGTGCGCGCTGATATGATCGTTATTTTAATATACATATACATATACATGTATAGGTAGTTTCTGTCGCTATTTGTACCGACATAGGTCGATTCAAGGTCGTTGGCGACTACCTGCCCCTTAAGGCGATGGTTCTTCCCTTCTACAGGTTGTTAATGCAGGTGGTTGGTTCCTCTTTGGGCGTGGGCAGTCTGGGTGGTCAGAGTACGGTGGCGAATGTCCGAATTGCTGGCATCTGTGACAATGTGCAGGCCTCTGCATCCAACTAGTGCATGGTATACGAATAACAAACCGCAAATTGGTATACAAGCAAGCGGTTTGATAAGCATGTACTTGAGGTCCTAACAATTATTTTGGCCCACAGTTCTTGAAAAAAATCCCTTAGGGAGGGAAGGTTATACCTTTTGTATGGAAGTTTTTTAATTTTTTTTGTAATTCCTGTCGTATGGAGTATCAATTAATGAAAGGGCTTCATGAGCCAAGTGTAAAAATATACAACATCGTTATATTTCAGCCACTTGTTTTCTAAAAAATAAAATAAAACATTTTCAAAACACGCTAAATTTGGGCTCCTACAGGTAGAAAATAAATTGGTTTTCGATAAATCGCAATGGTTTCCTATAAAAAATACAGTTAAAAAAAATTTTTTTTTCAACATTTGTTAATCTTTATGTAAGATCGTTCCGTACCTACATATTTGTATAGATTATGTAGATTGTTCATATAGATTGTGTAATTGTGTATGCCTTGACCAAAATAGTCATATTTACGCAGGTATCATTACCAAATCTGTGACATTTTTTGCTCATAAGGATAAAAACTATTCGTATACACAAAACCATTTTCATCTCTGTATATACGTAAAATTTACAATAGAGTAAACTCTAGCACCTAGAGTTCAATATTTCGACAGTTTTGAACAGTGTTAGGAAATGGCATTTAAAATGTTTATAATGCAAAAAAAATTGCTTGTACCTAATGATTACAAAAGGTAAAAATTATTACAAAACTCAAAACAGATGTATACCCTAAATATTATTAGAGTGCATTACAAACCAGAAAAGATCAATCAGAAACAAATCCAAAGACAAGAATTTAAAAAATTCCCCGGGCCAGGATCTTTGATCTGATTGATCTTTTCTAGTGTGTAATGCACTCTAATAATATTTATATATGTTTTGAGTTTTGTTATCATTTTTACCTTTTGTAAGTATTCATAGCGATTGATTTCTTAAAATAAACATAATCATATGTATACCGTCCGTAAAAAATTTTTTTTATATGAAGACTATGCAAATTTTGCAATTTTTTTTATTCGCCTTCTCAGTATTCTCTCTTCTCTTAGTATATTTTTCATCACACCAAACGTACGCTTTAACTGTTAATAGAGTTCGTTTTACTAATTTTCTGAACCTACCATTTTTTTTTAATTAATTTACATTCATTGTGGTAATATATATACTCGTATATTTTTTTACGTAATACTTTTATTGTTATAGAGTAGTTTAATTTTATCTTAAAGTAAGCCAGATATTTTTTCAGTAAATAAGTAATTTGCCGTAACACACTGACTGTGGCTGTGGTCTCCCTATTATAACATGCCACATCCATACACCTGAGCCTTGTTTACATAAGGATAATTATCAGCAATGTAAGATTTGAAATTGTCATGATGTTTTATATCTCAATTTGACCTTGTGGCCACAAAATGCCGAACCATTGTTCGTATATATATTTTTTTTGGGGTCCTTAAAGAGAAAAAGAATACCTTTAAACCGAAGTCATCATTTTGTTACCAAAATATTGTGTCATTTAGAGAAAGTTTAAACCAATAGAAATGTAATTTGGCATTTCAAATCATCAACTGCGGACCTAAATCGGACCTAAATCACACTGTATATCTGTTACTAGCTAAACTAGTTTGGCCTAGGCCAAAGTTGTAAAATGTTGAACGGAATTTCACTGTGTTATATATTTGTGAGTTGACAAAATAATAATAAAATAATATATACTGGAGGGTGGACTCATAAATCTTTCAGAACGGAGTCACTCTACACTTCTACGTGCTGCAGCTAAAGGAGGAGAGCTACAGACGCGCAATACTATTAAACGGGTCTGTAAGTTTTCCTATATTTATATGAAATCGTGTCACGATGTGACGTCACGATACATGCCGTTAAACTTACTTCGAATGCCAATAACTTCGTAATTTTTTGAGATCGAATTTAACTACTGTTTATAGCTTTTTACACGCAATTCGCAAAGATTAAATTAAGTTAAGGTTTGTTAATTGGAAAACCATTTCGAGATTTTTAGAACTTGTGGTCAAAGAAACCTCATGATGATGGATATTTTTACGAAAAAGCTGCAACTTCCATTTGCCTTCGTGTGACGTCACATGAGAAATGGCTGTTTAGAAACGTGTCCTTTGCTATCAATATAAATTTATAATAATTTTCTTCCGACTAATTTTACAGTTGGATGACAGATGAGTAGCCAGACAGAGACAGACCACTTTTTTATAAGCAATCACACATCGCAATCAGTGTAATGTCTAAAATTCTCAAGTGACGTCATATCGGACGATTCTTAAAAAAATAATTCTTTATTTATATACCAAAATAATGAAAACTTCGTCCTAATATGACGTAAATTCTCTAAAATAATATTAAAAAATAATCTTTAAAAAATTAAGCCTTGGGAATTGATTTTTATAAAAATCTTCATCCATCCATCCGCCGTTAGTTCGTCCACTGCTGGACAGGACTTTGCCACTCCCGGCGGTCATCTTGAAAGAATTGCCCATACTCACACACGCTGGGCAGGCGGGTTGGTGAGCGCGGTGCCGGAGCCCTCGCACCAGTGACGCCGCTGTGCGTCACCAGTCTGCTCCATATAAGGCCTGGCTATTAGTGATGGATATACCGCCATCTATCGGTCCCGGGCATGGTGGGACTCCTGGTATTTTGCCTGTGAGCTGTCCTCTTACTCTCCCCCGAATTACTTCGAGGGGGTCTCCAAGTAAGATGGTGGTACTTCCACAGGCGAGCCCGGCAATAGCTCTACCACAGTCATGTTAAAAATCTTCATGTTAGGGGATGAACTCATTGTATCAGGCCTGTGAGGGTTATTTCGTGCTATATAATGTTATGTTATCGGTTTCGGACCGCGGTCACTCTCCGTCTCTGGCTGCTGCACCTCAATTTGCAACTCGAGGAGAAACGCTACACACGCGCAATTTTATTAAACGGGTCTGTAAGGGTTATTGTAATGTAAGTTCTTCAACAGACAAAAGGTTGCAAAATGTAACTCATGCTTTCATACATATTATAAGTAGGGGGAGCCACCATTAAAGGATTGCCTTTTTCTGATCCTACAAGTCTTTATTTAGTCTGATAGTTTTCCGGGCTTGTCATATTTAACAAACGTCCGTTCAATGACTTTGCGCTCGTATTACAACGAAATAAGGTTGAAAAGGTGGATTTCCTTGATCGTATAGTAACAAGGTCTCTACACTGCGCAGATCTCCACGTCAATCGTCATATGACATCATTTCGTCGCCGGCGAAGATTACAATCGCGGCGATTTACATTATTCTTCTATTGATTTAGTGATTCAAGATGGCGGACCTAACTTTGAGAAAAAAAAATATTTGACTGGTATTTTAAGAATATTTTTCGAGATGAAAAAAGTTATTTTAATTATGTCACAAACAACAACTTTCAATTAAGTTTTGTTCACGTTACTAACAAATAAATAAATGATAAATAGACAGGGCTTTTAAGAAAAGCAAAAAACTTTCTAAATTTAAAGTCTGACAAATAATTTTAAATTCTGTACCTATACAATAGACTTGATGTTCCGATTTAAGTAAGTTTTGGATTGTAGCACTTTAAAACGAATAATAATTTCAGGGTCAGACTGGTTAAAAGGCGTTCAGAGAAAATAAAAACAAAAGCTCGTGAGTAAAGTAGCATGGCTGTGGGTAGGTCGCTTGAAGCTTGTTCTATTTCAAGAATCACATATGGTCCGAGACGTCCGACCGGTGTCGCAGGTTTGCACAGATCGCGTGATGTCGCCACCCCTCAACACTACCTATACGACATCAAGAATCAATAAGATGCTTATGATTTATCAATTTGCACATGTCTTCAATCTCGTTGAGCGACTCCAAATCAAGTTTTTGTGCAAAAGTGGAGGCTTCTGTAATAGTCCTGTTTTAACTGCTTCATACTCGCTTAAATACCAAAGTGTTACGAAAACAAATAACGAGTATATAGTATAATATAATCGTTGATTGACATGTTTTGTATTCGCACTAGTCTTTGACTTCTACTGCACTAAGTAACCATTCATAATTTTAAACTGGAGGACTTGAATGAGGAATAAAGATCCGTTGACCCAGGAAGTATAGGCCTTTGCAGATGGACAGATATAAGCAAGTACACAAATTAAAGTGGTTTTGAGTCATCAAATGCAATGTTTTGACACAAGGTCTTCTATATCATCCAAACCCGAATGAAGTTACGCAATCTCTGGTAGTCTTCGGCCCTGGCTTTTTACCACCCTCATGACGTAACCATGCCGCAAAACGACTCTTCGTGTTCCTATATGACGTCATGGGAAGCTGTACCGAGAGAGTGGTTACATACAGGCAACTGCTTACTATTAGTCATTGTAGATTTTGCGAGGATGTCCTTGGGCATAGTGATTTGTTTAAGGCTTTTTTTAAGAGCTGCGAAAGTGCTGACACCGCAGAAAAAAATTTTTTTCGCTTACCAGAATATTTATTGAAAGTCTGCTCAATTAAAAGCCTAGAAATAGCAATACTTTCAAAAAGGAAAGTTCTCAGAAACAACGTCTATTTGTAGCCAAAGTTTAAACTTAAGCCAAAAGAGGCCATTTTTAGCAAAAGTAAAAATTTTAGATTGTCGAAGTCGTTGTCTATGAAAAAAAAAACAATTCATTGTTACTTCAAGACATTCAATTGAGCAAATTTTCAATAATTATTCTGGTAGATAAGTAATGGATTTTTTTAAAGTGGCAGCACTTTCGCGGCTTTTAGGGCCTTAACACCACGCCTGCTTCACTCTCCCAATTTCCGGACGAGCGCTTCATCCTAAGTCTCATCGACGCTTTCCATCAGACGGAGAAGGCCTTCCTTCGGAGCAGAGCGGCTTTGCTATTATAACCCGGAGGTTGACTTTAATAAAGTTGAAAATCGCGTGCGCCAAAATGCGCGCGAAATGATTCAGAATGAGTCTGATTTCAAGATAAAAATTGATTAAAATTACAATAAAATTTTACATTGATCAAGTACGTAGTTCGGGCCTAATTCTAATTATCTTTCTCCTTCTGCAAAATCAAAAGGAGTTCGATTAGTTTCAGCTAAACTAGAGGATAATCAACATATAGATAAAGGCAATATAAAAAAAATACCAACCTAATTTTTGATTCTAATTAAAATAATAATATTAATTTAATAAAGGAATTTGGAAAGAGTTAAATGGTATATTTGAACTGTGAAATGCGAGTCACTGACCACACTTGGTACACCCTTTTTTACTAACAAATATTACGTCCCGAACTCGATGGGAGGTGAGCCCTATCGGCGTACTTTGGACACAAAATGGACCAGCCTTTCGAAGTACGCAGACCGAACAGAATTTATTGTGCACCGCGGGGATTGAACCCACGACCTCTCGATTAGCAGATTTAGCAGGCGAGCGCTTTACCATCCATCCATCCATCAGCCGTGTTCGTCCACTGCTGGACATAGCCTTTCCAGGACTTTTACATACTCACATACGCTGACTGCTGAGCAGGCGGGTTGGTGAGCGTGGTGCTGGAACCCTCACATCAGTGACGCCGCTGCCCGTCACCAGTCTGTTTAATTTAAGGCCCGGCTATTAGGGATGGATCTACCGCCATCCATCGGTTCCAGGCATGATGGGTCTCCTGGTTTTTTGCCTGTGAGCTGTCCTCTTTCTCTCCCCCGAATTACTTCGAGGGGGTATCCAAGTGGTACCTCCACAGTCGAACCCGGCATCAGCTCTTCCACCTAAAAGCGCTTTACCACTCGGCTATAAATTTAAATTTGAACGTAGACATAAAATAAGTCAACAATCAATGGTCAAACGATGCAACATGACCTTGCATCGTCTCGCGGTTTGTGCACTAATCAGGCCGAACCTTCAATGTCAGTCCACGGCTACTTTGATGATATCGAGGCTAGTATAGTCAACAATCATAAATAATTTGAATGAAACTTGAGGAAAAAACATGATTATTGCAAAACAGCTCACCTCAATTACTATTTTTGATCGGGGTAGCCGACCAGTTTCAGCAGATTCACACTGCCTTCTTCTGGGCGAGTGAAGACGCTTACGCGACGATAATACAAATAATAAAATTTAGAATACAATCAAATTAAGAAAGAATAAAATTTTTATCCATAAACACGTAGCCAAACATACTGACTCTGTGATCTATTGGTCCGAATATCTCGACCTGTCTGGAGGTCACGGGATCAAATCCCGTAGGAACACATTTGTGTTCGTTTTACGTGCTTTACAAGGCACATTAAGCTGTAGATCATTTGTGCCCGAAATATGGCGATAGAGCTCACCATCACCCATACAAGTTGGGAGGTAATAATCGTCGACGAAACGTGGGTGTACTAGTTTGGAGCATGACTCGTATTTCACAGAAATACTCTGAAAGAGCTCGGAATTTATGACATGACGATAGTTGTATTGTACAAAAACATACTAATTCGGAGATGTACCACCGTCTTATGGTTTTTGGTAGACTGCTTGCCTGCTAACCCAGAGATCGTCTGTTCAATACCCGCGTTGCACATAAAGAGGCTATGCGAATTTTATTTTTGTCACTGTCACTTCAAGCGAAAAATCGCGCAGTGCGAGAGGAGCGGATTCAGGGCAAAAAGGAAAAAAGTTGGTTTTATATTTAAAAATATTTAAAAAACTAAAATAGCTAGCAAAATTTCAAATATTGAATCTCTAGATATTGTTAAAACACACCTAATAAAATATGTTTGAGTTCTGTACATGGTTCCTATTTGTCCAACGAGGAGAAAAAATGTGTTTGAAGACCTCATTTCAACAATTATTTCTATCGAGGAAAATTTATGCAAACATGTTTTCCAATTTCAAATCCCTAGATTATATAGTCAAAATGCATATATCAGAAACGTGTATTTCATGAAATACATGGAAAAGAAACACCCGTATTTTTTTCGCATATCGCCTTAATTTGTGTACGGTCTGCGTGATCGATTTGCAACTGAAGTTCAGCGTTAGGGTTAACTATACCCTTCACGTTTGGGAAGTAATAATCGTCGGTGAAAAGCGGGTGTTCAAATTGTGGATTGTGACTTGCATTTCACAGTTCACACTTGTCAATATCTCTGACAACTCCTCGGACACTCATGTCGCGACGATATATGTTTTACGCACACTAGAAAAAAGTGCATGTGCACGCACTACTACAAACATAGCCAAACGGACTTCGTGAAATACAATATTTGTGCTTACAAGTTCTTAAAAGCGTGTTTTCAGTGTATGCCCATACATATACAACGTAATGCGTAAAATAATACAATTACAAATACGAAACAAGAAGACGCAGCCGCTTGCTTACACCGCCGCCGCCGCCACCGCCCCGCATCAAGAAGGGGCAATTAATGCAACTACCCTACAATAACAGCACAACTTTTTTTAGGTAAAACAAAAAACAGCAATTCAGATTTACATTTGGCAAATTTTTTAGCGGCACTCGTAAAGTTTATAGAGAATGGTAGAATTCTACCATCTTATTCTACGTCACTAATATACTACATTATTTACGTCGCCAATACCGCAGTGCTTAAAGGCTAAAGTTTACAACCAGTGCGTCCTTCCAGTGATGACGTACGGCGCTGAGACGTGGTCTCTTACCAAAGGCTTGATCCGCCGATTTAAGGTCGCTCAACGAGCTATGGAGCGGGCTTTGCTTGGGATATCTCTGATGGATAAAATCCGAAAAGAAAATATCCGTCAGAGATCGAAGGTGACCGACATAGCCTGCCGAATCAGTAAGTTGAAGTGGCAGTGGTAGGCCGCCCTCGTGCCCGCTGGACTGACGATGTGTAGCTGTAGGACGTTGCGGGTGGCGGCTGGATGAAGATGACTGAGGACCGCCGAGAGTGGCGTAATATTGGGGAGGCCTATGTCCAGCAGTGGACGAATACGGGCTGATGGATGGATGTCGACTAAAGATAAGTCAGAATATATCTGTTTTGTAATTTGATTGTCGTGTTTACATTGCATAATTGCATAAATAATGTATATGTGTACCTAAATGTAATATTATATAAATGAAAAACTATTAAGTTCTTTAAAAGTATTTAGAAAAAACGTTTTAAATACGTCATTAACGTCATCTTTGTAGGTCAAAATAAGCAAATACTTTGTTCTGTGGCAAATACACAGGTGCGGTAAACCGAACGCGCTAAAAGACCATCGTCATAGGAACCTTTCCACACGTTCAATTCAAACGTGCAATTCAACTTTACAAATTGTCTTAGATTGTGCAATCACGTCAAGCGTAGACCTATATATACGAATGCTAAAGTTATTAAATTTGTATGTTGTGCCAACAAATTACTTTTAAGTAGCTAGAATAAACTCGTTTTGGACCTAGTCCTTTAGCTTTTGGATCGTAGAAAATGCAAACACATTTCTGTAAATTAGCAAAATATTGCACATAAGTTATTTCTCTAAATCGAGTCGGCATTCCACGCGTCATATATCAGTGTTTCTACTGAGCGAGTACGTCGTATTGAGGACATGTCGTATACTAAGAAAGGTAAATGCTTCAATGCTGTTACGAACCGAATGTGGTCTGTGGAGGCGAGAGGTCGTTCTAACATTATGTGACCCCGAAACAAAACGCGCACTTTATTTACCTATACACTACACAGTACCCATAATTATTCACCTATACACTACAGTACCCATAATTATTTACCTATACACTACAATACCCATAATTAGATAAGATAAGATAAGATAAGATAATATTCGTTTATTCATGAAAGTAGGTGATACAATAGGTCTTAGAAATAATTTTAACTACGCTACAGTCTGCCAGAAGGCGTATGAATATTTACAATTACAAATTGTTAAAATGGTATAAAAATTTAAATACCATGCATTTATACAATACAGAAGTTTTAGTCTTTTTGTTCTACATATAAATACGAA
This sequence comes from Ypsolopha sequella, assembly GCA_934047225.1. Lineage (NCBI taxonomy): Eukaryota > Metazoa > Arthropoda > Insecta > Lepidoptera > Ypsolophidae > Ypsolopha > Ypsolopha sequella. The sequence continues at coordinate 22,361,021 of OW203984.1, read as the reverse complement.
TTTATTTAATTAAATTGAATTGTATTTTGTAGTAACATCAAATAGTTTATTTTTCAATGCAGTCATGCTCAATTCTTTCCAACTATTAGGTATTTTATTATATATTTTAGGGCCCATAGCAAATATGCTTTTGTGAAAGAGTTCTGTGTTATGTTTATCATAGCGTAACCTTCTTGTTTCTCAGGTTTCTATCTGTTCTTTGAGATACCTTAGTGAATAGGTTAATATTATTTCTTCCAACGATACCTGTCTCAAATTTAAAAAGGCAAGGTAGGATTAAAATCTAAAATGATTTAAAGCTAGGTACACAAATCTCGTGTGTTCTAATACAACAAATAGCTCTAATGCACCTTTGCACTTGAGATTTAAATAGGGTTTCTTTTTCAGTGCAGTCGCCCCAGAAGGTAAAACCAAAACGTAAAACTGAGGCCACATACCCATGATAGGCGGGCGGCTAATACAGCTTTGCGTTCAATTATTTTTGAACGTCGTAACTACACTACACAGTTACCATAATTATTTACCTATACACTACAGTACCCATAATGATTTACCTATATAGTACAGTACCCATAATTATTTACCTATATAGTACAGTACCCATAATTATTTACCTATACACTACAGTACCCATAATTATTTACCTATATAGTACAGTACCCATAATTATTTACCTATATACTACAGTACCTATAATTATTTACCAATATACTACAGTACCCATAATTATTTACCAATATACTACAGTACCCATCATTATTTCGGTAGATATATTATATATATATATATATATAGTACAATAGGCTTACGCTTGGCCATTACCGCGCCTGATGGAAAGCGTCGATAAGAAGGAGGAAAAGCGCTCGCCCAGAAACTGGGAGAGTGACAGCAGGTGAGGCGTTAAGCCTGTACCTGAGCCTAGAGCATGACCAACTCCAGTCTATCTAGGATTCGTTTGAAGAAATTCGGACTCTCCTTGTATTGAAAAAAATATATTTGGTTTATTAATCTTTTCTCTAGGGATGTTACGTATAAACAATGTAATAAGATTTATACTTTTGTCAAAAAAAAATGTTTTGCACCCTCTCTTTTTTTGGTTATCAAACGTTCGCTTCAAGAACGCGGTAAAGAGATCAACTTAATTTTTTTTTCATAAAATAGGTAATAGAAATATGAAGGTATATCACCTAAATTCAATATTTTTTTCCCTACAAAATTTTTCAGTATTAGCTAAAAACACACCAATTTGTTGTTTCGCTGCGTGATCACTAGTATTACGCGTTCAAGAAAAAGAGGCCAAAGAGCCAACATATAATCGCCTCTATGACAAGCAAATAAAGTCTTTGCCGTAGGACTTATTGTGCTGGACGGGTAATAAAAAAAGTTGCTAGGGTATGCCATCTTCTTAAGGGGCAGGTAGTCGCCAACGACCTTGAGTCGACCTTTAGGAGTACAAATATCGACAGAAACTATATTGAAATGACATTCAATAAGCGCGCACTGCATTACGACGTCGTCGCGTCATCGGCGTCGGTCGCTGGATTTGCAGATAGCGCAATAGGAGAAATTAATAATTTTTACATGGACGCGATGGACGGAAAAAAATATATTGTAAATGATTTTTCTAAGCAATATTTTCCTTCTATTTTCGTGCACGAACCATATAGGTACAAATTCCATTAGCGGTTCCAAAGAAATAAACAATTTTACTTAATTTCAGTCTAAAAACAGTATTTTCATGCAATTTCTTATACGCGAGTATAATTTCCTAAAATGAAGTTGTTCTTTATAAGTTAGTTTAACTAACAAAATATATATTTTTCATAATTTTTAAATAACTTTTCAGTAGAGTCAAATTCGGATGACGCTGGGAAGAAGCGCCTTAATCAGTCTTTCCTGGGATTTCTGCAAAAATCTACGGAAGTCGGTAACGGACGAATGGTTGATTACGCAACTGCCTGTGACCTGACCACTTCTCCTGTACGGCTACTCATGACGTCATGCCGTAACATGACGAGTCGTATGGTGGCATGGGTTCGTCATTTTAGTTTTGAGCTTTTGATACTTTTGAGCAGTATAGTAAGCAGTGGTAGCTCAGTCGGTAGGACGGTGGACTCTCGATCTAGAGACCTAGGTTTGAATCCTGTCGGTCAAGCATGCACCAATAAGTTTATCTGAATTTATAGTATTTTTATACTTGGTGATAAGATGAAGTTGCGGAAGCCGGAAACTACACGTCCAACAACTTATACTAGGTACTATGGATCCAACACTCGAATCGCGAAAATAAAATAGATAATAATAAAGTCTCCGAAAAATAAATTAAATCCCAGCGAACTGCTGCACACTGTTATACTATTTGAGTAGCGGCAAAATTAGTTATCGAAAAATATACTAATTTAACTGTGTAACATCTACCGACAAAATAAATTAAACGTAACCGAGTAATTTATTGCTCTTACGCCCGTGTATCATACTACCTTTTTCAATGCATAGTGTGAGGAAATAAAACAAATAATATATAATCTTGTGAACTTTAAATTATGATTGGCTCAAAGGGACTGTATCCAGAGCCGTTAAACAGTGGAAAAAAAAAGTATAACATTTATGGTACACAGGAAAGGCTGCAGGTTAGCCAAACATTGTAAATAAATTAAAAATAATAATAATAATAAAGCCCTAGGGCAAAATAATCGACTTTCTGTTCGGTTTTGATGCATAAAAAGTGGGCCTTTACGAGCACTTGCATTGAAAATCACATTAATTTAATACTTTTTATTCAAAATATCGGAAATTCATTCACTGTTAAAGCCATTGCTATGGAATTCCCTCCCGCACATAATTCGAGAATGTCGCACAATCTCCTCTTTCAATTAAGAAGTTATGGTGGAGTAAAAAAACGTACACACATACATGAACCCTGAAAACATAACACACTTTTTTTTGGGCACTCGTATAAAAAGAGAGTGAAAGAGCACTATTCAGTAAATCCTTAAACTATCCTAACTTATGTATAATTATTTATTACTTGCTGTATTATTATGTATTAAGTACTAATATACAAGGTGACTTTTTGATCATCGTCCAAATTCATACTGTAGGCTTGGAAAGTGATCAGCATCATGAATCAATAACAATTTTTGTGAAATTCGTACAATAAAATTTCGACTTCCCATAGTAATTCATTCCCAGTCCTGAGTCAATCACTATGTTGAGTCGAAATTACGTTTTATGAATTTTACAAAAACCGTTATTGGTGCATGATGCAGACCACTTACCGAGGCTCAAGTATGAATTTGGACGATGTTTACAAATTCACCTTGTATATATATGTATTATATATTATATATGTATATATGTATATATTATATATGTATATGTATAGCGTATGTATTGTATAAAGTTATCAATATTTGTAGAAATTTTAGGTAATGTAATTTAATTTACCTATTACCAGTATTGTGGTATGTAGTTAGTTGAGTTTTGTAGTTTAAGTATACATATGGTTACCGATTATTTTAAGCACTCCCATACTCATTCGGTTTGCTATGAAAAATCTCTTAGAGAGATAAGCTCGCCGATGAACTAAAATGTATACATTCAAAGTTTATATTAACTTTTTCTGTGTGCAATAAAGAATAAGAATAAGAAAAAATATGAAATACAATCATAAGTTGTGCGTTTGAGAACGAGATCCACTACGGCTCGGCTGCTGTCAGCTGCCCAATAACCCGACGTAACCTGTCAGCCACAGCTTCAGGCTTCGAGAGGCGCGCCAAGCGGTTCTTCTTGCGACGGCACCGCGACGGAGAGAACAAATGTATGAAGTTGTATAGAGCCGGCCATGGGTCGCCGCTCACGCGTCTTGTCCGGCTTCGAGTGACTTGCGCTCTCGGGACGGCGGTGTGCAGAAAGCCAGGCGAGCGGTTGAAACAGTGATCGAGCGCACAGGACGAACCTAGTGTCGAGCGCTTTGAGCGAGCGGGCGCGCTATACATCCGATGCGGTGGAAGGCACCGACGGGTGTCGTGGCAGGGTAAAGTCCGTCGCAAAAACCGCCTGGAAGCGCAGCAAGAAGCGCCGCCAGAAGCCTGAAGCTGTGGCCCTGGCGTTACTGTTGATAAACAAACATAACAGCACCCACCGAACGTAATACCCATTGTCTTCTGGGAGCCATTGAAATTTTGTAATACATATGTTACCGAAATATATAATTTTTTGATTTTATATTTGCAGTTTTAAGGAAAATTCTTAACATCCATGTTGTTCAAAATTCCATTGGCATTTTAGTGTTGTTACGTCAGAACTGCATTAAAAACTGTATGGTAGAGGCGTTAAGAAGCTGTTGCTAAAACATATTCAATAGACTGATAAAAACGCTTTTTAGGGTTTCGTAGTACCTAAAAAGTACAAAAGGAACCTTTATGGTCAGACTCCGTTCGTCCGTATGCCACAGTCTCACAACTTTAGCACCGTTAAAGATAAATACTTAAAATTAGCACAGAAATAGCATTAAAATGCCACACATAACACAGTGTAAAAAAAAATTGCTTAAAAATATTTCCAAAACAAAAGACAGAAAAATAAAATAAAAATACAATATGGGTTTCAAATTATAGATATTAAAGAGCTGACTGTAATAATATACAGCTTAGCTATATTTACTTGCATCTATTTCGAGAAATCCTTGGAAAACCACAGAAAATGTATGTCCCCCCTTATCTCCAAAAAACTGTTGGATCGAAAAGTATGAAAAAAATCATGGCAATATGTGCATACGTTAAGATTACAGGAAAAATATAGCGTTTGAGATTTTCACGAAAACAAAACGACAAAATTCGCAAAAACTTTCGAGTCACGGAACCTTACGCGAGTCTGACTTGCACTTGACCGTTTTTTTTTCATCTTGAACACGCAGATACAGAGACAAGTATAAAGAGCTGTCATCACGTGTGTTTACCTCGTTTCCTGGGAGTGCGCAAATCAAATTGTCCTCGGCGCACGTGACCGTTTGTTGGCGCGTGATTTTAAACGTTTCAAACAATAAAAGATTAACCAAAAATTAACCTTATTGCTATACTATAGTGACTAATTTTACAGATAACTACCGTATAGTGGCAGTGCCAATCCAAGGGTTTTATGTGTTCATTCTTTCAATAGGTAGTTTCAGTCAGTATATGAAACATTTTACGTTCTCTTGAACAGTCTTTACTCTCATAATCACAAGTATTCTGATATTGTTTTTTTTTTACGATATTTACCTCAATAATCATACCTATTTGCAAACAGTACAATCGTAGTTAAATTGTCTCGAAAAAACAGAAATTTTGCAAGTAGGTAAATAATATTCGAATGTTCACAATTTGACACTAAAGTTAATAATGGTACCGATTCGGCGCAACACAACTGACAAGACTAACGTTATTTTGAGCGTCCCGTCTTTGTCTTTTCGATACAGAAAGAAAAGGACAGAACACTTAAATTAAGTTTAGTCTTGTCAATTAAGTCTAGTTGTGTTGCGCCGAATCGGTGTTAATATCTTCGATAAAATATTGCTAAAATTGTATCGTCTGCTATGCATAGAATTTGCTTCAGCATGTTACATATTTGCCGATATTTACAACTACTTATTGCGCTAAAAATAAATACTTGCGTCAAATGTTAGTTTATCCAATAACCAAGGTAAACCGATAAAGGTGTTTTGGTTATTGTTGTTTTTTGCATAGTCAGAAAGAGTCAAGGTGTTTCAAACAAACCGGATGCATTGCGTTGAACAACGGGTGACGATACAACATGTATGTATTTTAACAGTTTTCAGGTCGTATTTCGCGGAAATACACCTTTAAGGCTAGATTATAAAGTCATAACTTCTGTAACAATCTGATTTTTACTAACAGCAAAAGCAAATTCGTTATGTGTGCGTGCAATATGTAAACGCATTGATGAACATTTCGCTGTAAAATTGTTTGTTTTATATTTTTTAGTGTCATTATTCTCCATTTTTAAGGTCCTGTACCCAAAAGGTGCCAAGCGGGACTCTGTTACTAAGCCTCTGCTGTCTGTCTTTCTTTCTGTATGTCTGTCTATCTGAATGTCTGTCTGTATGTCTGTCTGTATGTCTATCTGTCTGTCTATCTGCCTGTCTATTCGTGTAATATTGTTTCAAATTTATATTCTTTAAAGAGGGCCGTCTTCGATTATTGTGTCGCTTACATCTAGCCGCGCGCATTAACCAACGAGCTGCGAGTATTTTGTTTCCTAGGAGTTTGACTCGTGGAATGAAGCATAGATACTTATTATAACATTGTTTTATTTAAACATTATTTCGGTATGTATATTTACTTACAATTATGTATTTTTTTGTGTATATGCCTGAATCTAAGCCTTTCAAGTTTCTAAGTCAATTGGAATCAATTCAGGTTTGTTACGAGTGAGTTAGTGCGTGATTAAATAGCGACTTTTGGACGTCAATACTACTTTAATAGTTTTATGGAATTTGGAACTCTAAATTATTCGGAGATCATAATAATATAGATAAACACAATATATTATGAGGTGTGCAAATTGAGTCACTGGATGGTCGTAGGTAACTTGAAAGGTGACATGTTATATACACACCGCAGGATGACGCCATATTTTCTCCGAACTTGGCGGTCACACTGCCGAGGGTCGAGACGTAATCAGCAAAATATTTTCTTGGATCTAGCTTTTGGCATATGATGCCATAGCTTTGGTCAGGGTAAAAGTAACATATAGGTTTTTCTGAAAGATCGTGACAGCGCTTATTTGCAGTTCAATTGTTTCGTGAGTCTTCAGATTGTCATCCTAGTAAAGTTTTTCTACTTCTTCCTACATAATCAATATAATCATGAATAAATAAATAACCCCGCTTCCATATCAGCTTGCAAATGAAGCATCTGAGAGGAGTCTTCCAGTATATGGCAAGGTCGGCGGGTGTGCATGCAGTCAGCCAGCCACCCGTTGCGCACGCGACGCGACATTCGCGAAATCACTTTCACCACGCGTCTTACCTCACGCACCCCCACCTATTATAGTAGTGGTTGCACTACATTTTGCAGTACGCTTCCTTTTCGCGCTAATTTCATTTGAAATGACGTAACTTTGCCCGTTGATCACATACGTCAAAGAATGTATAGTAACTTAGTTTGTAACTTCTAACCGACAGGTTTGTTATGTGAAGGTCTTTGAATTATACTTTTCAGATAGATTGTACAAGATGTATTGGCCAACATTGTAGTCGTCTGCTAGAAAATGTCGTAAAATATTGGTACTGCGTCATCATTGTCACCGTCTTCCTCGTTTATCATTTAAATCATTTGCGTCATATTTTTTTTTGTCTCCGTCAGCAGTACGTACAGTGGAGACCACATCAAGCTATACACTTGCAGTACGACATTAGCCCCTACAGAGAAGAATATAAGATAGGTACAAAGTCCAATGTGTCTTACTTGATGCGGTCTCCACTGTACTCAAATACTTGTATACTATGTACTGACATTCGGCGTCATAGATAGTGTAGCTCCTCTGGAAGTGTCATTGATTAACTAATAAATAATAACGATTATTTTAACTTTATTTATGTAAGGATGTAGAATCTAAGATACACATCCCTTACCAAGCAAAAAGTGTATATAAATATTATAATGTATTAATTAATCCACAAAATTTCTAGATTGGTGTCTACACTATCTGTGACGCGGATAATACAGGGAGAAAAAAATACGAGTAATAAAAAGTGCTGCTTTTGAGACAAAATCTTGAACAAAACGTCTTTACACCCGGAACCGTCCAACGTTTGCAAAGATTGCAGGCCAATATCCTTGCGCCAGCGCCATGAAGTTCGTATAGCATTCAAATAGTAGTAAAACTTTAAATATGAAAGGTAGCGGTGACTGGCTCACGATGAGCCAAGACAGGCCAAGGTAATGATGCGACCAATTTACTACTGACTTTGTAGCTGCTGTCTGTATGAGTCGGTGAGGATTTGGGCACAAGTACATGGTGCGTTTAAAAAATTAACCTTTGTGTGTACTTGTCCTAATTTTTCGTACCGTCCTTCATACCTTATTCTTATTATTATTCTTTATTGTACACAAAATATTGGATTACACACGTAAATATTAAAAATTAGTGCACAGCGGCGAGCTTATCTCTATGAGAGGTTTCTTCCATCAAACCGAAAGAAGATCAGGAATACATAAAAAGAAAACAGGAATCATGTGTGTCGATTCGGTGTAACACAATTTAATTTATTGGTACAGGACTAAACTTAATTGAAGCGTTCTGTCTCTTTCTTTTGTATCGAAAAGACAAAGACAGGACGCTCAAAATAAGGTTAGTCTTGTCAAGCCGAATCGACACCACTTACTCCTAATGAACGAAAACACACTAATTTAACTACCTACAAAACCAATGTACATACAAATATAAATATATAATATATATATCTTGTGCTATTTACTTTGTAGAATGTCAAACTTTAGTTTTTTCAGGTGAAAATCTTAATTTTAAGTATGTTTTGAATGTGTTACGTAGGTATTTGTATTTAGGTAAGTAGTTGTGATAAAGATACAGTTTTATGATATGACGTTGGTTGTGATAAATGGCTTATAGATTTGTATCAACCTAGTGAATTGTTTTGTTATATTGACAAACAAACAACATTTAATTATCACTTTCAATTCTACTAACTTTCAATTAACTTTCAATTTCAATCTAACCTTGGTCTTGGCTTACATTTAAGACAATTTCTATTTATACCCTACTATACGTAATCTATTTTACGGGACAATAAATCAAATCTAAAAATATTTAGAATTACACAATATAACTTTAAATATATGCAATAAATAAAAGAAAATTTAAAACTTGAAATATATTTCGGCCCTTAGTGGGCCGTCATCAGTCCATGTCATGAAGCAACAAGCCATGGTCCATGTCCATAAAGGCCCACTAAGGGCCGAAATATATTTCAAGTTTTAAATTTTCTTTTATTTATTGTATTTAAATAATTATAAATTTTCTTTAATTTTCTTTTATTAAAAGCTAGTTGAGGCATATTATATATTTATTAAAATCTAAAAACAATTATAATTAGAATTAAACAGTAATTTATTTCGGCCCGCTATGGGGCATCAGGAAAATTAAATATACAAGGTGACATTCTGACAAGGTGACGATTTTTGCAGCCAAATTTGTACTGAATAACAGTTTTTGTTAATTTGTTGACATCCCATGGTAAACAACTGTTTGTATGGGAGCTAAGCGAAATTCGCAACTTTTTTTCTCTTCCTCCCATACAAATTGCCCCGATCAGCTGACTGGTCCAGTATGGAAAGGTGAAAACAAATTTTAAGAATTTCGCTTAGTTCCCATACAAAAAGTTGTTCATTACAGATTTCCATTTGCTACGATTCAGACACGTCTCTTTCGCCTCTTCCACATGCATCAATCTAGTCATACAAGCTCTTCTATTCCGGGTACTTTTGACATGGCCCTTATTCAGTATGTCACCAATTTGGTCAGCTTCTAGGGCGGCCTGGTCAAGCTGTAACTTCCATTTGCGCACCATCAATTTAATTTGTCACTCTACTTTCATTCATCCTCTTTACAGTCATGTCCACAACACCGAAGCATTCCTTTTTCTATTCTAGTCACTACATCCTCTTTTACTACATCTTGCCACATGTATAACTAAAACTAACCAGTGTAAGTACCATCTTTATATGAAAGCACATCCTTTACTGATCATACTACACAACTTTTCCAAATAAATATATCAGTCAAAAGAAACAGTAATTCATTAAATATGACAACTTTGCTAGAAAAGCCTAATTGACATTGAACTATGGTCGCGGAATGCCATAAATCACATCTATTAAACAATGAGCTTCGTCATCTAAATGAAGATTTTTATGAAAATCATCTGCGTTTAAAAAGCTAAATACAGTAGTAAAATTATTTTTCCGATATCTCTAAAAATTACGATGTTATTAGCTATCAAAGTGAGCTTAACATAACGGCTATATTGTGACGTCATCCGACATTATTTCATATTAAAACCATTGACTCTACGTCAATGACTAAAAGTGATAAACTAACTTCGGTAATAATTGGTATTTTAAAAAATCTAAATGTTTTGTTCTTTGCAATAACTAATTAAAATATATTGGCAATGTCAAAAGATTGATGGTTGTGGAAGAGGCCAAAGGGTGTGTCAAAATCGTAGAAGATGGAAATCTGTAATCTCTGCCTACCCCTCTGGGAGAGAGGCGTGAGTAATGCATATAAGTATGTATGTAGTATTCTAAGTGACGGAAAGAGGCGAAACATCTGACAGGTAATTAGATAAAACACAAACGGTTATTATTGCGTGAATAAAACCGTAAAAGTCTGGTTTCAAAAAAAGTCGATTTAAAACAATGACGTTTTCTTTATCAGTAAAAAAACAATTTACCATAGCATTTACCGTTTCAATATTGGCGTTGAATGCATTCGTAAATTGGAAAATATAGAAACACGAGAACAAATAAAATGAATAACAATTGCAATCAATACATGGCAAAATCTGCGTAAAATTTCCTGTGCACGAAAATTTGTTACTTGATAATATTCACTTACCTACTACATACATTCTAGAACGATAGGACTTTTTGTTTAAAGAAGTAGCTCAATGTAGGTACTTTAATTTTATAAATGACTTAACATGTTATACTTATTTATATAAACTGCTAGAAAATCTAAAAAAAGGTGAAGCAAATCAACACAAAATTTACGAGTCTGAAATGAAAAGTCAGACACTTAAGAGTTATTGCATATGTATCTGTCATATAAAGCCAATTTGACGAAGCAATTATTATTGTGAAGCATAGCTACATATCTGCAGCTAGTCTACACGTGGATTGGAAAATTAACATCCATGAAGTGAGCATAGAGTTACTATATAGGTAGAGGTAATATGTTTAGGTTAGTATATGAGAGTAGATACGAATATGTTGCGGCCAAAGTCTGCAAGATGGACTGACCTCAATGACTATGAGCAGGAATATCATTTATAAAAGACTAACCCCTAATTTTATTGACTTAAAAATCTGCTATTCCTTAGCAAAACAAACAACGTATACAAATAACAAATGAAATATTGTAAAAACATAGATATCGGGTTTGTTTTCAATACTGCTGTTTAATTTAAAAGCTGTAACACCAATAAAGTAAGTATTGCCTGGTTTATCAAAATTAGCCGTAGCATATACGAGTATATTGTAGTGATGTTGTGTTAGTGTTAGTAACCGTGAACGAGCCATGGAAAAATCAGTGAACAAACGTCGGCGTGTGCGCATAAAATTAACCGATAACACACACGTTATAACAACTTGCAAACCTTAACACGCGTACAATTTCTTACGCCAATAAATATATTAATGACTACTTTTTCATTGTTTTCTATGGTTGATCTATGGTTGATAGTGTTTGTGTAGACCTTACATTTAGATAAATAAGGTGTATAATGAATGATGTGAATAAATTAGGTGGAATAATGAAGGAACCATGAATTATACGTATAATACTAAATCAAAAAGGTCTAAAGACTAAGAATTTTTTAAATATGTCTCGTATATTAAACATTTAGGATCTGGAGGGACAAAATTTTTAATATCCGCATAAATTACAACAGCGTGATAAAATTGTCAAATAAAATTATGTACGTTATTGCAAAAAATATTGTGTTCATCTTCACGACCATATTTATTATCTTGTCGTACCCGAAGTCAAAATACCCTCAGTTTGAAGTTAACCGACGGATTGTGAGGTCCGTGACTCATCAAGACCCTTGAGTTACCGGATAGTCATCCGGATGATCTCACGGCGTCCAGGAAGCTGTTTTGTGATTTTTTTAAATAACTTTATTATAAGATGGATCTGTGCCATGATCAGAACAATTTTTTGTTACTTCAAAATACATGTTGGTGACATATTAATTAACAACTTTATCATAGCTAATATCTCTATTACGAGTAAAGACAATTGATTCTTGATTCAATATTGATCTTAGAGTGCTTGAATTTTTATCTTTAGGGCAAAATAATTTAGTTCTCTTTGCTTTAGCAACCACCTTGTACTGATCACAAATTCACAACGCATAGTTGATCTCTATTGTAGAAGATTGACTTTATCTTTAAAAAGTTTTTCAGGTCACGTTTTACCTTCAATTGGGATCTACTTCAACGAGGTCTTTATATGATCGTATTATTCCAGACACTGTACTAGTTCGCATAACCTAAAGTTTTATATCATCGGAAAGACACTTAAGTCTGGAAAATTTGTCTTTTTAATTAAATTTTGAAACTACCTGAAAAAATTCTCATATCAACATTAAAAATTACCTGCCAAACAGTCTACAATGACATGGTTATAGTTGTACACGAGCATACGTCCCGCGCCATGTTTACACATACTTTGCAATAACAATCGTCTTACCGATACGTTACAAGGCGACAAAGACGGCTCAAAGTCAAACACTACACTAGGTAGGTACTTTGAATCAAATTAACTAAAATCTCATTGTTTTACCTCCTTCTTTTAGGCTAATGGATAAATAAATACGACACAACATAGTAGACAGTTGTGGATTATCTAGAAAGCTTTCTCTATAGAAACCTGACCCAGCTTATTGTATTGTTTCTTTGAGATTTTGAACACAATCGAATCGAAAGGCCGCTTTTTTAAGCATTTCTATTATAAAAATCTGTATTTTACTGGAATTTTTTATTGAAATTTTAGATATAATATCGTCAGTACATCGTTGAATTGGGCATATCATGATCCTATTAAATCTATTTACATGTAAATCTAACACGCTGCATTTGATTTTCGATTTCATACTTTCCGATTTTCGATACCCACGACAGATACATGGTGGACCAAGTATATAAACATAATTAAAGAGCAAACTAAAATTTTAATGTTTGAAATTCACTTATATTGAATTCTAATATCAAATTACTTCTATTTCCTTTTTCTTCAATCAGATATTTTTAAAGTAGCGACCCCAATCACACTGTTAAAATTTTTGTTTACTATTAATTCACTGTAAGTAACTATTCATATTCAAGTAGTAAGTAATGATAATAGAAGGTGAAGCAAACAATATCATTATCCAGGTAAAATACCTACCAATTATTATATGTCAAAACTTGAAATTTCAACCCAATCGCTATGAAATAAAGGTTGTTCTTACTAAAGATACAAGTGTTTCAGGCTGTACCTCTGTGAATGTCATATCATTCACATCCATTGTTGTTGAGCACTTGTTTTGCTAAATGGTTTACAATGATGCCTTGCCCTTGACCAAAATCATCAGTTTCATCGTTAAACCATAAAGTGTGTAATAATCGGGTTTCAGTGTTTCATTTTGAATTTCAGTTATGTAATCTATACATATAAGAGAATACGCCGACTGACTGACGGATCTTTCAACAACCAGACCAAACGGCTGGACCTAGGAGTATGAAATTGGGACTGTAGTTTCCAAAATCCAAAAGAGATCGGGAGAAACGAGATCCACGTGAGTAACTCTGCGAGTTCATTAGTTAAACACACTTTTTGTAATTATCCCACCAAAACATAAATGTGAAAAGGGGGCCGAGTATAAAGATATTGAGATAAAGATATAGAGACAGACAGTATAAAGACAGTCATGGGTTGTAGGCTTCGCTGACAAAAGAATTGAGACCAAATTGGGTGCTGAGTTTTACTCACTCACATAAATAACTGCATAATTGTACAACGTTCTGCAATTGTTTAAAAAGACAATTTGTTAGGACCTTTGCTACTGAATATATAGAATTTGGCAAGTTTTCACAGCTAAAGTTTAAACGGTTATATGTTATATCATATATGCAAATAATTGACCACTAAAACTTTCCAAATTCTATATTATCAGAAGCAAGGGCCCTAACAAACGTTTAAAACAAAAACGTTGTACAATATTGCAGTTACGACTGAAGGAACCTACTCGGCACTCAATTTGATCTCAATTATTTTTCGGCGAAGCCGGCAATCCTGCACTGTCTTAAATTTGTACTGAACTTAGCTCTTTTTTCACATTTCTGTTTTTGGTGGAATAACTGATGGTATGACAGCCCATTTAAGGACCGATATATATTTCAAGTCCTTAATATTCTTTTATTTATATATATATGAGTATTTCAAAGTTATTATTTTTACAATTTATGAAATCTAAAATAAATGGGATACGTAATTTCATATCATTTGCAGTTGTGTATTCCCAAATTAAATCTTTACCGATGATGAATTCGTTTAGATAATGTACATGATAGAGTCTTGTAGTATTATTGTTTTCCCTTAACAACATTCAACTGCAATGTACGTGAGTATGAATACTGTTGTTCTTTGTTTTCAGCCGTTACGGTGGCGTGCTCGTTCCAGCCATCTGCATCTTCTCCATATATTCAGTGCCCATCAAGTTTACCTAGATGAACGCAATTACAGTTTTATACGTGGCAGTGGCGCGTAAGCTGACACCGCTACTTGTCCGTGCTATGCAAATGTAGATAATACGCGTACTAGTAAAGTGACCGGGTTGCTCTACGTGCGTACCTACTTGCTCAATGAGGTTAACACCCGACGAAGTTTAGATGGAAAAGCGCTGGCAAAGCGAAAGGCACGCCATCATGGTGTTTCAACTCGGTCGGCCTGGAACAGAAATCGCGGCTTTTAAAGCGCATGTGCAGAGACCGAATTGGGTTACCTCACCCACATTCCTTACTTCCGGAATTTCTCAGTGACAGGCGTATAGTCGCAATTTAATAACATAATATGATGTTGAAACCGATATCGGCACGTTTTGTACGAATACGTATATATGTAATAACAATAATGGAGATAAAAATGGACTGAAATTAACAAAATAAGACGTCCACAACTTAAAGGTCTTTAAGTTGCTATACGTTTTCGATGTCGGTGTGTATGGTTAGAGACAAAGACTTGCCAATTATTCCACCTGCCTTCGCTGCAGCTGTAGCGGCTGCCTCTTTTTATTTATTTCATTCAACGTCGGTGATATTTTTATTGTGCTCCGCCTCACCGCCGCCGCTTGATGTTATTTGATGAAATATAAAGACGTTTTGATACGTTTTCAACGAAATTAGTATAAATTTTGCATATAGGCTGTTAAGACCAGCGGGCCTATTATGTATCTCTAGTTGCCTTCTGGACTATGATAGACACCCATCATCAAAAACATAGATATACTATCGAATTCCGAATGTCTAAGGGCATGTTAGCACTTGAAGTGACGACACAATTCGTAAATAGTTCAATACCCACTAAAACCAATTTTGAAAGTTTAGTTTTTATCTGTGTTTTTGACGATAGCCACCCTGTCCAGTTGGCAACTTAAGATACAGAATAGGGGGGCAGGACTTGTTTGTAGTCAGTTGCTATTAGATGACATATAAAAAACTAGTCGCTCGCTACCATAACTTGCATTTTTATAATTGTTATAATTGAGTATAAAGAAAAATATTTTTACGTGTTAATTCGGATTGTTTTGTAAACTTTTTAGTTAAGCTTGCTCAACTATGTAGATACTCACATTTAAATATAACAATTTCACAAAAAGAGTAATTAAAAAGCTCATGACTTACCTCGTCTCCAGTATTAATTTGGCTACCTTAAACAAATTAACAAAGTCATCATAATATTAAAATATCTACGACACTCATATTTAATTAAATCGCTTTAGTTTTATTTAGTCTCACGGAAATACGCTACTGAGAATCGATCACTGCCTTTACGTACTCTCAGATGCATGCAAAAAATTAACTCCTCATCTCAAATCCGACCAAATTGAAAATAGCCTTGTGTTTTAAATACACCAAGAAGTACAGTACATGATGCATGCATATAACCTACAAAATATCTCACGTGACTTCTAATTATAGGACTATTATTGTTATCTAGAGCAATCATACAGACTTCATGATAACTCATAGGTGCATAAATATATGTAATGATTATAACAAGATGATAAGATATGTTAGCATGGAGGAAGCCAATCCAAATACAACATTGTATTGAAAATTCATCCAATGCCAAGCGCTTTGATAGACAAAGCTGACAATACTGATGATCTAATGCCAAATCAAGCCGAAGAAAAAACTGGTCCACTGACGAGTAAAACAAAAAAAGCGTGAGATATTGAAATAAGTGCCCAACTTAAATCAGCCGCATTATAATAAAATGAGAAAAAATAACAACGGTGCGAGTTAGGGTTTGCAATTCGAATATTCGAATATTCATTTTATTCGAATATCCGCTCCAATTTCAAATTCGAATAATTCATTTAAATTATTCGAATAGTTGAATAATAATAAAGTTTTTGTTTTTGGTCTTATTCTTACTCTGCCCCTGAGTCCCACCCCACCTTGTGTTCATTTACTCGTTCAGCCTCGTTCGTTCGTTCACTCAGTCAGTCACGCGGCCAGCGACAGCGCGCACGCATCTGTGTTGTGTTAACTTGTGTTAACACAAACAAGAAAAATAATTAAAATACTTGATTTTATTTGAATAAAATTATGCAGCAATCAAACCAAACCACAGTCTAGCTGCTTTTGTTTGTTTTGAATTGATATTGTATTGTTTTCAATCAATGTTTAAAAATATTCGAATATCCGAATATTCGAATATTTGGCTCTAGAAGTATTCATTTTATTCGAATAGTAAAATTAAACGAATAGTGCAAACCCTAGGTGCGACTCGGCTGCGATGCGTCGACGACAGGGTTCGGTGACCCCGTCGATATTTCTCGAAATTCGCCTTGGAATCCTCGGTCTTTCGGCTTTTAATTGTCAGAACCCGAGTGCCCAACGACAAGGTGATATGTTTCCTCAGAAAAATGTACAACACTTGAAATGGAATGAACTGTATAACTGTACTCCACCTAATCTTTGAGGAGTATCGCTCTTATCTCTGGTTTGTCGTCAAAAAAGCGTTAATTTGTTGCATTCTGTATATTTTACCATGTATGTAAATTCGGTGAAATTCTAAGTAATTGAACTCATTGACGTGTACTGTACAAAGTCCCTATTAACAATTTTTAAACGTATAGATGTAAAAATTCCGAAACCAAGACAGTAGCCCCGATTTATTGTTTCATTTTGTGTCATATGAAATACTTATATAGCTACTTTGAGTTACTTAATTTACCGATCGTAAAGATTTAAGTAGTCTTTAAACTGTAAAAACGATTATGAGTTGAGTTAGCGCAAGTGCTATTGTGTTTTTAGTTTCCCAATGGCATCGCGGAAGTTTGATTTTCACGCTGTAATCTTAAGTTGCCTACGTTCTCACAGCTCTTTGTAACGGCACCAAATACATTAACCGACCACGATAAAAACATATTTTCAACACCCAGGGATAAAGATTGTTATAGTTTGGCTTATCGTCTATTTGTACTGGAAAAGAACACGAAGAATACGCGTAATTATGCGGGCAGATTGAACTGACTTTTGGTATAAATAGAAAACTAGTATTTTCCAGTGTCATCTAGTAAGAAAAATATGTATGCTTTGGGCAAAAAATAATGATATCCACAATTATTTCAGTTTTCATAACTTTGAGTCAGGTGCTAAAAGAAAAGAACTTGAGCCATAATCGTTTTGGATCGTAGTCAACAAATTGACTTTTGGAATAATATTATCGTATATTTGCGTTATTGCAAATGTCATAGAACAGTTTCATCGTTCGGTATGATCTGAGAGAGCATTAAGCTGCACTTAGTATAGGTACACCTCGGGACGTATTTTTGATATTTTACGACGATAGACTTCACCAGCCATGACGCTGGGACGTAATAATCATCGGTGAACCGCGGGTGTACAAGTGTGTACTGTGACTTGTCATTCACAGTTCATACTAGCAAACACCTCAGACACACACACCCCGGGCTTCATATCATGACGAATGAAACTCTTTAATGCACAAAAAATAAAAAAAAACATAGAGTAATAATAACAGAAGGCAAGGGTGGACTTATTCCTCACCGAAATTTCTTCCAGGCAACCGATGGGATAAGAAAAATTAAAATGATACTATTTAATCGGCATTTGTGAAAAAAGTAAAACCATTTTCTTAAAGCCTATTATTTAAATATAATGCACTACATACCTACTAATACATACCTACAAATATAGGTAGGATGAAGTAGCATAGTCAGTCGAGACATTCAGAGAGATAAAAGTTAAAAAAGAGATAGAATAAAAAAGAAATAAACACAAAGAAGAATTCTGAGGGTTTTCGGAAGTTTATTCCTCGCCCAAACCACATTGAGAAACGATAAGCAGGTATTGCCAGATCGATATGATGACAAGAATTAATTAGGGAATTACTGATAAGGGTAGACAGGGTAATGAAGAACTTTAGATACATAATGATTGGGGGAAAATGTGTTAATTACTGCAAAGATGAATAGGAACCAATTTCAGTCTGCATCATAACTGGAGACGTGGTCATACTTGCGCAGTCCAAAAATGAATCGAATGCACAAGTCTTGAATACACTCCAGCTTATCGAGCAGCTCTTTAGTTGGATACAGATAGGTGACATCGCTATAATCCTGAAGAGGAAGAAGAAGAGAGTGTGAGAAGTGTGCTAACGTTATTTTCGTCTCCAGTAACAGGAAATTCTGTAGGCACCTAAGCGTATATCAAGTCCATGTAGGACATGTCTAAGCGAGAAACGTTGTAGTTACTTCCGATGATAACAGTGTCCTGTTTGTATGTTATAAATGAAAGAGGTGAGGGATGCAGTAAAATAAATTATAAAAATAGAAAAAAGGAAAAGAGAAAGTACACCATCTTGGGAGATGCTGGCAGTCAGATTACACCAATCAGATTTGGAGCTATTGATTATTACAAGCTGCTGTCTGCCGCGAAGTTAGGAATTGAAGCTACTACTACCGGAAAAGCACCGAGAGACCTCAGCATGCCAAAGAATATGTCGAAGTCGACAGTTTTGAAAGCCTTGCTGATGTATTTGTTTTTTAATGGTTCCTTTTTATGTAATGGAGCACATACAGTTTGGGGCATTACAGATGGCGTCAAAATTGTGCATTCTCAGAGCTTCAACGGGGAAGGGTTTGCGCGAGTGATATTGTGCAGGTGACAACTATCTTCACGCTTATGTTTACTTCCCAAACTGTACGAAATGGAAAATTAGAAAAAATATTTTAATATCTACTTAATTACAATAACAAAATGATCAGATTATTTGTACTTCAGAAGCACTTGCAAAAGGATGTAGGTGAGAATAATTAAACAATCTCTAGCTAGATAACAATAAATATAAACAGGCTGAATAGCAAAACAGTTAATGGGAACATTCGATTATAGTCTTTTAAAGCAGAATTTTATATGCAACTGGCATCAATCCAACTCGACTCGACGATGATGACAAGACGAAAAGCGTGGGTAGATAAGCGGGTATAATTATCACGTGGATGACAAATAACTTCTTATATTTGCGAGTTACACTTCTACAAAGTGTACTTACCAAAATTTTGTCTCATTTTTATGTAATCAAATGTCTGTGTTCATTTAAAAAAAATACTATTTTAAGGTGCTTCCCAGAAACAATATTTAACAAACCAAATTATTTTTTACATTTTCTGAACATTTTAAATATCTGCGATATTGGTAAGTAGAGACCACAGTTCTCAATTAGCTAAGATCCAAACACACCTTAATGAATCAATTTTATTGTCTTTGGTGATGATGAGGTGTATAACATACAAGGTAAAAGACTGAGCCGCGCCATAATCATACAGGAATCTAATTCTTCGTCTTCAACTCCACAAAGTATTTAGAAAAGTCTGATAGAAAAAGCGTATGTTAAAAATATAAACAAACGCGTCCCTAACTTACGAGCGTTCGATGATGTTGGCTGATTATAATTAGCCATGCTCCCAACTGATGTGCTAGGTGGGATCAAGGGACAAGATGCAAGCGAGCAAGTTAGGTTAAAATGTTTTAAGCCGAATAAGCATGCTATGGTTGCTTATCTATTTTCTTTTATATGAATTATTCAGTTTTGGCACTTTTATTATAAGAACATATATTTATTGTAGCACGATTCCACCACCACCGCGACATGTCTCAGCCACATACTCGACGAGTGGCGAGGAAAATCGTCAGGGAAGTTATTCACGCCGCCGCTCACGCTGCCACTCGCGTTTCCCACCGCTCCAGTTTTTGTCGGTATTTTATGCGCGAGTCAAAGGCCCGGCAATATGCATGAATTGGCGTAGATTAAATTATGTTAAGATGTGTTAATTCGAAAACCATTTCGAGATTAAGGTTTAATAAGCCGTATTTTCGAAGTTTCAGTCTAAAAAAACCTTATGATGATGAATATTTTTACGAAAAGGCTGCAACTTCTATTTGCCCTCGTGTGACGTCACTTGAGTAATATCTGTTTCGAAATGTGTCCTTTGCTATCAAGATAAATGTATAATAATTTGCTTTAGACTAATTTGACAGCTAAATGACAGATGAGTAGACAGACAGAGACAGACCACTTTTTTATAAGCAATCACACATCACAATCAGTATAATATCTAAAATTCCCAAGTGACAAGATCATCGGACAATTCCGTCAATAAAAAATCATTAAGAAATTATGTTAAAATTATGTACCAAAATAATGAAAACTATGTCCTAAAATGGCGTATATTCTCCGAAAAAATAAAAAATAAACTAAATATTATTAGAATGCATTACAAACTAGAAAATAATAATAATGCATTCTAATAATATTTAGAGTATTCATAGCGATGGATTTCGCAAAATAAACATAACCCTAAAAAAACTTTTAAAAATTAAGCTATGGGAAATATGGCGGCGCGAAGAGTAGCGATGAGTGAGGCGAGAAGAGCAGTGTGTGGCTGAGTAGGCAACATCGTCGCAACGCGAAGAGCAACGCGAGCAGCAGCGTGAAAGGCAACGTGTGGCTGAGGGGATATGAGACACGATAATAATGCAACTTTTCTTCAATAATCCTATATACCTTGGTTTTCCGATTGCAGTGCATCCAATTAATTTATATATTTACAGAGTTTATTATTTTTGTAACTGATGGCTAGAATGGCCCGATATTTTTATACTTATATTAAATTTCGTGTATTTTTTTCTGTACATTTTTCCAAAAATATCGTTATTTTTGGGAGATGTCAAAATACTTGTGCAATTGAAAGTGATAAACGTTTTCTAAATAAGTTGTAAATAATTGGCGTTATAGGTAACGGTTTAATGCAGAACATGCCAGTGTGTAGACCTTGACACTAACTGAAAGGATTTGCCAATATTTTTATTAGTACAACATTAATCGTCCTCCTTTTTGGGTACCCAAACCAATGCGGTTCGCTCCTGACTTGCGTCACAATTGGACGGCTGCGACGGATGCCACGCGCGAGCCGTCTGCGCAGAGCAGATGTTGCCCGCGAGACGTCATCCAAGTGGCTTTACCTGCTCTTGCGCATATTTCAATATATATCTTTGACCTTATTACTATGGACATAAAAGCTACATTGTAAGTATTAAATGGTGTGAATTGTACATAGCTTATCAGGTTCGGAATATGTTTGCAGAGTTTTTGTTCTAAAATTAATATGTAGTTGGCGTATAATTTTGTTTGTAATATGTTTATACACGTACGTAAATACAAAAAAAATGCTAGTAATACAGTTTTTAAAATTAATAATGTTTTTTTTTATAAATACTTATATAATAAAATACATGGTACTATAATGTTATAGTAGTAGTGCAATAAAAGCGTACGCCCTGCAGCATTGCTCCCGTGGATCCCGTATCTTGCGATTCCGTGCAAATATTTCCTAAAGTCCATTGCCATCCCGCTCAGCTGCCAATGTGTTTGTGACGTCCTGATAGCTTAGATCTCACTGTACAATGAAACTTTTCAGGCTAAATCGTGAAATCGTAAATCGTGATTGAAGTGCCATGTATAATAAATTATGAAATTAGTAATTTAAAACGAACAAGCAACGTTGTATTTGACGTAATCAGCATACATGGACCCAAAAACTAAAAACATCTATTTTTAATGCGGAACTGCTCTCATACTGAGTCATTGACGTAACGTTTATTGGGGAATCGCTACTATATTTAGTACATTAGCGCTATGAATAGGAGAGGGTACGATACTTGCCCTGTTATAAGTCAACGCGCGACTAATGTATTACAAACTTTGCCTGAAAAAATAACCGAGAAGGTATTTTAGTGAGAAAAAATCGGGACGGCGAGACGAACTTACGTGGCGTGGGTTCTGTAATATACTTAAAACGTTAGTGATCGTGTCTATTTAAATTATGTTGAGAACACTGCAATATTTTTCTTGTTGTATGTATTTGCATGCCCCTTCTCTTTCTATATAAAATAATTTCAAATTAAGATATGAACTTAGGTTTTAGCAAAATTTTGACAAAAATAAGTAACTTTATTGAAAATAAATTGGTTTCAGAATTTTATTATGTTATAAGATTAATAAAATACTTGTTTGGGTCAAAAAATAATTATTATTGAGACAAAGATCATGAACATATTGACTTTGTTTCTATAAAAGTGAAAGTTTGTTGGTTTGTTACCTAAGATCTCAAAAACTACTCGATGAATCGAGATGGTACATGCACTATTTTATAGAACAGGTCGTTGATTAACATATAGGCTATATTTTGAGGCGCTGTCATTAAAAGAATCCAAGCTGTTACAATTTAAGTGGAAAAAGTGGAGTATCTAATTAGTCCGGTCTTTTGAAGCAGCCGCCTCATCGTTGGGGGGGTTACGTTACGCATAAACGCAGTCACGGCATGATTGCGGTTTTGTGAGTGCTCATTCGCGGAATACGCTACTCACCTATCTTTCAAAATTGTTTTATTGTGTTCATGTATTCTCATTAGGACCGAAAAACACAAATAATTATACAGGGTGTTAAGATAAAGTTGCAGCAGTGGAAAACTGGCGATAGTACTGGTCCATACAAACAACTTTCCGTGAAAAAATATTGAGAGATGGAGAAAAAAACTATTGTTTCATACATTTATATCGGGTAGCTATATGTATCTTTTCTATGGAACAGCTGATTTTTTTTGCGACTCGAGTGTTGGCTCCGTACTCGTAGTATAAATTGTTCGTATGGATGAGTACTATCGCCAGATTCCGGCTTTCGCAAATTCATCACCCTTCAACACCCAGTAAATAAAAATAATTATAAATAAATAAAGTCCACATTTATTTTGATGTTCATATCATCACAATCCCAGATTAGAAACAAAGGCAATTTTTTTTCTAAGTTTCAACTATTTTCTGGAAGCTAATTGCTTTATAACCGCCGACACGTTAAATGTCACGTGATCAAACTGGAATACAGGCTCAGTTTGGTGTTGTTATTTTATTAATTATTTCTATGAGGTAATTGTAGGTGTTATGCTATTACTTTATTCCCTACATTAGGTCAAAATGTACTGTAAAATTTATTGGTCCCAAAAATTTAAATTTACCGATTTGATTGGACTACACATAAAAACTTAAAAACGAGGGCGAAGCCGCGGGCAAAAGCTAGTTATAATATAACTTATCTTATAGTACTTGTCAAGGGAGAAAATTTAACATACCCTAATCAAGTCAATAGTTCGAAAATCGTAAGTTAAACTTTTTTTTAATATACGTCGTGGGCAGATTGCAAAATTGAGCGGGGACCTAAAAAGGCCAACTTGGGTGAATCATGAAATGATTTGAAAGTAGGATAGAGTCAGAGTTTCTTCATGCGTGCAAAAGAGACAGCATTCAAAACCGAATCATAATATGATTCATCCAAAGCAGCCTTTTTAGAGGACCAGATCTTAAAGTATGAATTCGAAAATCTTTCACCAAAAGTCAGAAATAGGAAGGACAACAAGCGGAGCGAGGAGGATTGTGTTAGATTTACATGCAAATACATTTGGGGAGCCGAGCAAAGTGGAGCAGAGTGAGGTGACTATCTCCCAGTATTAACAGAAATATGTAATGTCCAATTCTACGGTGTGGCGACGAGTTATTATACACCTACCTCAGAATGTTGTCTGTGGGTGTCTATGAATAGGTATTCTAAGGTTATTATTGATAGGGCTTTCACTGTTTTATGCAAGTAAAATTAAAATAGAGGTAGCTGAAAACCCAAGTATATTTTGAGTAGTGTTGCTCTTTTTTATTTAATTTTGTGCTCTCTCTATATATATATATATTTTTTTTTGTTTAACGGAATTTGTTTTTGTAAACACGGTAATAAATACTTTTTCTTCCTTTTTTTATTGATAAGTGTCCTTAACCCGTACAATTATTGGCGAATTTTTTTTTTCGCCACTTTTTCGCGCCTATTTTGTTATTGGCTCTATCTCCTAAACTATTTGTTAGAATCTAATGAGGTTTTCTTTTTCTGAAACTAGATTAAATTTTATATAATTTAAAAAAAAAGAGAGCAAGTTTTTTTTATGTACGCGATAAAGTATATAGAAAGAAAGTTTTGGTTATATTTATAAATACATTATATATATATTATATATGTCTATTGAAACATTATATAAAATATAAAAAAAAAGAAAAATTCTTTAAAGTATAATAAAAATATATAAAAAATGTAACTATAACCATAAATAAAAAAAATTATTAAGTGGTTCGTAAAATTTAGGTCAAATATAACAAACCACATATTTTTTTTTATTATAGTAGAATTTTTCATTTTTTTTATTGTTGTTTGTCTTTCTAGCTTTCCAACGATACCCAAATTATATATTATATTTATAATATAAATACTTCTTATACTGAACATTTGCCATGACCTTGACTTACCTGTGCCAGACGGCACAGCTACAAGCTAACGGGTTAAATCACTTTGGTGCGTAAAAAACTGCGGGCAAAATATATAAAAAATTTAAGAAACAAAACAGACTTTTAGTAAAAACTTAATTTCGTCCAAAAAAATGTTAACTGTAAAACCAGGTGCTCATAAAATAAGGAATATTTGACGATTCTTGGCTGACCCGGCTTTCAATAAAAGCAGAATTTCTCTTTGCAAACGCTTCGGCACAACGACTACGGTTACGCCAGGGCCACAGCTTCAGGCTTCTGGCGGCGCTTCTTGCTGCGCTTCCAGGCGGTTTTTGCGACGGGCTTTGGCCTGCCACGACGCCCGTCGCGTCGGAGCCTTTGAACGCATCGGATGTATAGCGCGCTCGGTCGCTCAAAGCGCTCGACACTAGGTTCGTCCTGTGCGCTCGATTCCTGGCGCGGCTCTCCGCCTCCCCGCACACCGCCGTCTCGAGAGCGCAAGTCACTGAAACCCGGATAAAACACGTGACCAGCGACCCATGGCCAGCTCTATACAACTTTATACATTTGTTTACTCCGCCGCCGGCGCCGTCGCAAGAAGAACCACTAGGTGCGTCTCTCGAAGCCTGAAGCTGTGGCCGACCGCTTAGAGTTGCATTCGAGGATGATATCCTACTGCAATGCGGTAATACTTGATCCAGAATAAGACGCAACTATTCTTCAGATTTTGTCAGAAGAAAATCAGAAGAAATAAATATAAAGCATAAAAAATAATAATGATAACGCTCAAAAATACCTCTCAGCTAAAAACTATAAATTTGATTTTAAGATTATGCATAGTATCTTCTAAGTAATGGCGATTCTCTCATATTCAGGAATTTACAAATTTTTGTAATTACAATAAATTCACGACTACCGAAAACCTAATTATTAGAAGCTACTATTATACCAAAAGAAAGTCTGTGTTTACACAAATTAAATACTCGTACTATATAAATGTAAACTCTTGCGTTTGGTACGATTTTACTGTGCCTTTTGCAACAGTTACAGTTACAAAAGTGAGTTTTGTCCGTAACAAAACATTTATAATAAGTTCCTTTTATGACGTACATATAAACATATCCAAAGTATTTTTCGAAATTTAAGCCCTAAGGAGATAAAATAGTTGATGAAAATTTGTATAAGTGTATATTAATTTTGTAGTTTCATGGTTTAACTTTTTGGTTGAGAAGTAAAAACTACGTGTTTTAGCGTTTATACAAAATATAATATAAATACATATCCCCTTAGTGGGAATTAAAATTTAGATTCATTTGTATGGGGTATTAGCCTTTTGGTTTAAAATTAAGAATGATGTGTATCAGAAGATCATCCTTTAATAAAGAGGTAAAATAGGGAATGAAAGTTGTAATGGAGAAGTCGTTAGTTTTGCAGTCAAAACAATCTGTATATATAAAATTCAAAGTCATGACTGACTGACTGATATATCAACGCACAGCCTAAACTGCTGGTCCTAGAGAATTGAAATTTTGCATATAGATACCTTATATAGTGTAGGCATCCACTAAGAAAGGATTTTTAAAAATTCACCCCCAAAAGGGGTGAAACGGGGGTCCAAAGTTTGTATGAGGAAACCAAATTAGTTAGACTATTTTATTCGAGACTTCACAGGAGTACTCCTATCTACAAGTAAGTCAACATGTGTTTCAGGTTTTTTCAGAAATCAACCCCTAAAAGAGGGAAATGGGGTGACAAAGTTTGAAAATCAATATGGGCATCGTTTGTATGGTTTATCGGGTCGCTGATTACGAAAACAACAACGATTTTAAAAACAACGTGGTGGACGTGAAATACCATCATCCCCTGTTGGGGTGCGATGGAGTTGAAATGTTGAAATGTTGTCGTTTTTATGGTTTTTTGGGACGTTAATTACGAAAATGGCATCGATTTTGAAATTAAATATAGTGGACATGAAAATTCTTGAAAGTATGTGTGCCAGAACAAATCGGCTGTAACAGACGGACAGACAGACAGCCACACAAGTGATCATATTAGGGTTCCATTTTTCCTTTTGAGATATCTATCTATATATCCACAATATATCTATCTATCTATCTATATATCCACAATATATCTATCTATCTATCTATCTGTCTGTCTATCTATCTATCTATAATCTATCTTTATCCCAGCAAAATATCTTTGGAATGGAAAGTGCTACATCCCTAGGGGTTGGACCACGGAGTGCCAAAAAAAGTTTTTTTTTTAATGTCAAAACTTCGACGGCCTATATCTCCCAAACGGCTGGAGTTAGACCCATGTTGATGGGTATCTAGGAAAAGGTCTCAACAAGATCTACCTGTTGAAAGTGTCAAAATTTTACAGGCCCCGATCTCCCAAACGGCTGGTGCTAGACCCATGTTCATGGTACTCTAAGAAAAGGGCTCGGCGAGATCTAGATGACGGTAAAAAAAGACGAAAAAAATTGGCAAAAAGTATTCTGATTTGCATGAAACTCGGTATCAAGGGGCATTCAGGGTCGCCAATTACGCTGCCGTATTCAAATTTGACATTTTTTGACAACTGATATAGATTTTGACACTTTTTCGGAAAAACTTTGATCGTTGAGTGCCCGTATTTAGCACTCTGGCTAAACACGAGCGAGTTTTTCGGCCGGACACTACACCTTGACTCCTTGTTTCTCAAAAAAATGAACATTGTTTCCAGTAGGCCACGCGGGTGAAGCCGCGGGCAGAAGCTAGTGATGTATATAAGGCCTATTGGTTGGTAATTAAGAATGAGATGTGTTAGCGTTTTTGCAAAATTATCGCCTAATTTACCTTAACTTAGGGGATGAAAATTTAGAATATTGAAATGAGGTCTTCAAATACACTCTTCTCGTTTGAAGAATGTGATTTGATATGTATAGAACTTTAAAATATTTTATTAGAAACAGAAAAACTTAAATAAAAGAAAATAAAATTGAATCTAACAAGAAAACTCTAAAATCTGATTACCAAAAAAAAACTTACCAATAAATTAAACGACATAAAATATATTTTTCCGTTTTAATAATATCTAGATTTTGGATTTTGTAAATTTTACTAGCTATTTTAGATTTTTATGTTTTTCCGTTTCGCTATGAATACGACCCTCTGGGCACAGCGTGTTTTTTCTCTTGGAGAGAGAGTTAAAATAAAAAAATCAAATAGCTTCTCAAGTATGACGCATTTAATTTCACCTTTTATATAGAAGATAGAAGTTTGTAGAATATATATATATTATTTTTTTCATTGCGGAAATTCCTGCTGTTTTGTATTTTTTATCCCTTGACTAAAGCAGATATTAAGTATTTTATTTAGTACAAGTTTTTATAACAGAAATAATAAAAGAAAAAAAATATATAATTTAATAAATATATTATTTGAATTTGAATTTCATCAAATAACTGAAATAAACTTTTGTAAAAAGGACCAATCTTATCAAATTGATAAATATTTACCAACACAGGGTGACTTTTAATGTAACCCCAATAATTTAATATAGATTGTAGAAGAATAAAACCTGGTTTCATAATAACCATATAAAATTAATTTTATTCATTCATAGATGATCTGTGACTCCATTGAATCAAACGCCACGGGGCTGCGGGCCTATTATGTACCTCTAGTTGCCAACTGGACTGGGTGCCTATCATCAAAAACATAGATGTACAGTCGAATTCCAATTGTCTAAGGAAATGTTCGCACTTGAAGTGACAACACAGTTCGTAAATAGTTCAATACCCACCAAAGGCAATTTTGAAGGTTCAGTTTTTATCTATGTTTTTGATGATAGGCACCCGGTTCAATTGGCAACCAAAGATACAGAATAAGGGGGCAGGTCAAGCATCGATGATGTTTACATCATTGAAGATTGGCCTGGGGTCTCACGGAAGCCATACCATCGAAGCTTAGCCTGCGGCCTCACTAGGCCGCATCATGGAAGTTCGTCCTATGGCGTCGTGGAATCAATGATTATTGGGATTAAAAAAGCTCACACTAACACTCCCATCCTGCCTTTCCGCTTTCCATGATTGGCTTAAGTGTGAACACTCAGTTGATTTCATTAATTTCCCTGACCTTTTCTCTGAGCATGTCTTCCCCCCTATATAAATACCATAGCCTCAGTGTGCTGGCTACTAGACCGGATCGGGCTTGTTCCTGGC
The DNA here is from genome assembly GCA_934047225.1 of Ypsolopha sequella. Lineage (NCBI taxonomy): Eukaryota > Metazoa > Arthropoda > Insecta > Lepidoptera > Ypsolophidae > Ypsolopha > Ypsolopha sequella. The sequence continues at coordinate 22,331,897 of OW203984.1, read as the reverse complement.
TGAGGGATACTAGTTTACTGTTACTGTTAAAAAAAAGTAGGGTCATATAATACAAATAAATCATGGTCACCAAAGAGAAAAGACAATTTTGATCGCGCGAACTTATTTTTATTGTTGATCCCACTATTTTGGACTATTTTGAACTTGTTCCGTATGGGATAAATTATACTACCTAGTTACATTTTTTAAATAATTCATTAACATAAATTTTTTATTTTTTTGTACTATTCAAATGTGTTTCTAACGTTTATTACTAACCTCTAAAATTATTGGGGTTTGGTTATAAGTCACACAATATATATTATAAAATAAGACCCTGACTGACTGATATATCAACGCCTGGATCTGGCTGGACCAAGGAACATAAAATATGGATTGTAGGTTCCTTGTAGGAAGAAGGGATTTTAGGAAATTCCCACAGAATCGAGAGAAACGGGATCCACACGAGCAATACTGCGGGGCGTCCACTAGTTAAAACACAACTTGTTAAAAACAACAGCATTAAGTATGTCAAGTAGTATTAAGAATAAAATTGGAAATTTGTGGTTTTCAGATTTATTCAGTACCTACTTGTGCTAAAAACCATCCTAGAGTTTACAGATTCTAAGGTTAACAGTTCAAGGAAATTTTCAAAGGTAACATCCCTATACATCTTAAACGAAAAATAATGACTACAAATATTTTACCAACGCTTGTTTATGGATGTCAAACTTGGGCCCCAACTGAAGAAATAAAGAAAAAGCTTTGAACATTTAGGACTCAAACTGAAAGACAAAGTATGCAGCAACAAAATGCGTAAGAAAACCAAAATAAAGGATGCCTTAAGGAAAATTGCTACGTTAAAGTGGAAATGCGCAGGCCACATATCAATAAAAGAGGATAGCAGATGGAGCGAACGTGTCATCCACTGGCACCCGCGAGACGGCAAAAGAAGTAGCGGACGACCTCGACGCCGCGTCGGTGGAGCGATGACATAGTAGAGGCAGCAAGAAATACGTGGACCATACGAGTAAAGAACAGAGTCGAGTGGAAAATGTTGGAGGAGGCCTACGTCCAAAATTGGATACCCCATGACTAGTTGAAACTTTCAACTAGTCAATAGTCAATAATACAAAAATAAAATCGCCTTTATTTCCCATAACCATAAAAAAGTGTTTCCTAATTACTAAATAATCTAATAATTAAAAAGATCACAAAAATTCTTAAAATCATAAATAAGAATTAAGAAATGCTACTGTAAATTTAAACCTAAAATATTTTACTTTGTCACATTGTTTTTAGGGCTACTAAAAGCACTAAAAACAATGTGACAAAGTTTAGGGCTACTAAAAGCACTAAAAACAATGTGACAAAGTAAAATATTTTAGGTTTAAATTTACATTAGCATTTCTTAATTCTTATTTATGATTTTAAGAATTTTTGTGATCTTTTTAATTATTAGATTATTCAGTAATTAGGAAACATTTTTTATGGTTATGGGAAATAAAGGCGATTTTATTTTTGTATTATTATTTTATTTAAGGTCAACAGTTATTTTATAATTTTGTGGAAAATACGTGACTTGAAAAGCTGTTTCCTTTTTGTATAAAGTAAGAAGCCTAATTTTATAGGAATTTATGATTGAATATTTTAGTGTTTGGTAATAATTTCAATTTTATACCTCGTCTAGCCGTTCCTAAAAAACGCTCTTGAAAAAAAATATTTACAACACAGTGATCCTAATGTACGAAACCCTGAAATAGTATACAGGGTGACTGGAAATTGCTCTTATTCCTCTCGTGGGAAGAAACTACGATTAATTTGGAGTGATTTGACCCCTTTCACTTGGGGGTCGTAAATCCGTAATTTTCAAGATAATCGAAATTCTTTGCTTTATTTATAAAATTGCGAAATTCGGCAAATAAAAAACGCCAAAAAAAATCTTGTTTTTAGGCCTGAAATTTGGCATGAACTGATAGCTTACTGATTGATCAATCTCCTTAAGGCTAAAAATCACTCAAATAATTGCAAAACCTTATGCTGCATGTCTAAAATTACGATAACAAATAATTAAAATTGAACTTTAAAAATATAAAAAAATCTCGAAAATGGCGGATTTGCGACCCCCAAGTGATAGGGGCCAAATCACTCCAAATAAAAAAAAAAAATACAAAATACAAAATACTCCAAATTAATCGTAGTTTCTTCCCACGAAAGGAATAAGAGCAATTTCCAGTCACCCTGTATAAAGCGTTTGCTCATTATTGCTATATTGGTTCCAATAATGAAGATGTGATCTGCAAAAAAAAGCTTAATTTGATACACACACGAATTTTAATAATTTCAATATGTAACGTCGTCGAACGGTTTAGAAGACTTGCCAATTCTCTTTGCTGTAAGTTTTACCGTTTTTGACCAAATCTTAAAATTAAGCCTCCCGAATAAATCTAGAAAAATGTATGTTAACATATTTTCAATTAAAAATAGTAACGTATCAAAAACACCAATTAGAACAGCTGGACACGTTGCATAGACGTGAACGTGAAACTTTTCCTCAGCACCCGGCTGGTATTCACCGGTCGCGAACGATCGAGGAGTTGGACGGATGCGTGTGATTATAATTAGGATTGTATTTCTGATTCCACCGAAGCGCATTACGCGAAGCGGGCGCTGGATTCCATCTGAGTCATTGTGCCCGATTTGATGCTTTATTTTAGTGAAACACTTTACTCTTTCGCTCATCATTGTTTTCGTTACCTGCCTCTTTGTTACATTAAATATTGAACGTGTTGCTGAGATGGTTAATTAATTTTTCGCCGCTGTGAGTTCTTTACAGCGTTAATTGTGAGTTAAACTACTGATATATATCTTTTTGGTACTTATATTTTATTAAAGGTTTCAATGTGTTTTATTAAGTTTTACAACTGGTAATGAGCGCTACCGCATAATATATTTTTAGCAGTAAATGAATGTGAGAGAAAAACCTCGTTTCGTTTAGAATTTAGATAGCTATCATGGAGACAAACGATTTTATCTGGATATTGATCGCGACAGACGTTCTAAATATGGCTCTACATTGAATTGCGAGCAGGGATGTGCGTGTCATACTAGTTGGCTTTCTCATTGATGATGACGTATCGTCGGCGACTGCGAAGAATGGAAATTGTTATCCAATGATTGAATTAAACAATTTTAGATTCACACCACAAAAATAATCATGAAAGATGGTTGTTAATAAAAGGCACATTTTGAAGTACAATCTTATTAGATGTAATAACAAATTTCAACGTAACAAAGACAACTTCCCTAAATGAGCTTGAAAATCATGAACGGTACCTTTTTTATAACAATATTTAGCGGTAGCCATTTCATTTCATACTGTTAAATGAACCCAGTTAAGTGTGAACCAAACAAGCTTGGTGGCACGCGCAGTTGACGACATATATGTGTGTTTTACTTGCGAAGCGAAACAGGTTTACGCAGAGGCAGTGCAGTAACTACATCGACTGCATGCCATGTGTTCGCTTGCGCCACTGCATTATGCGCCACTTATTTCGAATTCCTTGTGAAAACTTCAATATTTCTTAAAGTTATATTGAAATCAATTATTTCTCGTTTCTTAATCAGTGTCAGCGCAGTAGCGTTATCTCTTCCTAAAGTGTTGTCGTGGTGAAATAGAAACATTGTTATTGCTGCTTTGATAACATTCTTGTGTGTTTGTCACTACGTGACGTTTTCGTTTCATTACTTCTTAATCTCTATTGCCATACATTTCTGTACAACCAACTGCAAACAAGGCTTAGATCTTTAATGAAAGTAAATTTTATTGGTGAGGTACGTACTGTCTCTATTAGTGCTACCTCTACTAAGTAGTGCTTGATCTTAAAAGTTCGTAATATTTCTAAATTTAACTTGTTGATAATGTCTTGATGTTAATAGTGATGGTATTACTACTTATACGTAGAGTAAGTTTAAATGGATAAATTTACAAGATTTTATCGACAATAAACATACAAAGCTCATTATTTTCAAATTATAATAGTAGAAATACAAGGCGGTACAGAAATAGCTGATGTGCATATTGGAGTATATCTGCTTTTACGACTTCTGCGCAAGCGCGTCAAGGCGGCTGCGTTGCAAAACCGCCAAGACGCCGATAATAGCTAGATCGTAAAATAAACGCGGCAACTGTGATTTATAACCCTTGTCAACGAGGAAAAACTGACTTTTTAATTCTCCGTTTTCAACGCTTTGATGATGAGCCATTGTTAAATTTTATCCGACTGAAACGGAACGTGTTTTGATGATATGTGACTGGCGAGAGCCCCAGGAAGCCAACATTGTTGCAGTTTGAAGACGCAATAGCAGAAGTTATGTTTGTAGAGGACGAGACAATAAATTATTAAGTTTGACATCGACACTAACGTGACGTGCATGATGCATCTGCACTCAAGTCAAGTAAAAACCATGTATATTCTGTAATACAGAATTAGGAATTAACAAAAATTCCAAAAAGAACAAAAAATTGCGTTGTTTTTTGGTTGTTTTCATACTAAAAATTTTCGTGTTATACCCATATAGCAATATTACCTGATTCATGAAATTAAATTTTTTATTAGTTAGGAGCTTGATGAAACCGCTTTCAAATTTTCGTTTTCAATTCTGTGCGTAATATACGTAACAATAATGTAGTAAGGTTTTTTTATTTTTTATTTTAGTATTAGTTGGTCACACCACTTATGGTTAATAGTCATTTGACAAAATAATTTACCAAATATTTATACCGATGGGTGACTCAAACATTTAAAGGAAAAACTGGTACGTGTTTAAATGTAGATAATGCTATCGCAAACTGAACACACCTACGTCATAGAATTATCAGCTCCGATAAGATTTTTAGCATCAAAAAGAGCTAGCTCGGTTGAAATTATTACATGTTAGCGTTTACAGTGAAACAAAGATAAATACCCCTCTGCCTCTGGGGGACAGTTTTGAGTATCCATATATGTATGTAGACATCTACAAAAATTTCTTCTGGGTCCCCTTAGATCCCTAAAAATATCAGAGATTTTAGTCTGTCTGTCTATACGCTTGATATTGTACGATACACGTAAAAAAATTACAACAAATATTTTGATGGGGTTCATTGTTAGGTATTTATACTCGTAAAAATAAACACATCAGTAATGTTTATCTATTGTTACAATAGATGGCGTAACGTGTATGTACATTTATTGAACTACATGAATAAACTCAAAGATAATGCTATATATACGTACTGTATCACGTGTCAAGTTCTGATAAAAATCAATTATTCCTATTATTTTTATAACAAAATGTAACTACACTTAAATATACACGAAACTCTAACAAAAATCACCTAAAATATAATTAGCTGTTGATACCACATTCATTTTTGGACTGCTGCTGTTGTAGTGGCAGAAACAAAAATTAATGTCGCGGTGCCCATAGGTTTTATATGTCACTTATTTATTTCTAAAATGTATGATATTCATATGGAAAGTTAAGATCGACTGGAAAATATCTTCATATCCCGAATCTAAATTATTTGGATTCGGGATATAACGTTACAATTTTAAATATTAGAGAGCCAGTAGAATAAGAAATGTTATAAGTAAAGGAATAAAAATATGGAGCCTTGGGAACATAAGTATAAAATACTACTTATGCTGAAAAAAAGAGAGAAAAATATTTATGTTTAAATTCTTTTGTAGTGTGATATGGTTTGTTTTTGATTGGCTTTGCAACGTTTATTCTCGACGATCATAACAGATTTTATTAATACACGCGGTTAATAAAAAGTTATGATATTATTTATTATACAATAATTAATTAAGTGCACTCTACAAAAATGTTAAACCGTAAATTTATATATTAATTTTTTTTTAATGTATCTCATTTAATTTATTTTTATTATTGTCTTGTTTAGCCCCTTTTCGTTTGTGCACATTATCGCGGAACACACTGAATATTAGATAAAAGCGAAATATTACTCACACTGACTCATCACGGAATTTCCGAAACTATTTTACCTAGCTTAGAAACTTGAAATTTGGTTGATAGGTTCCATATACCAGGCAGGCACCCACAAAAAAGGACTTTGTTAAAAGCGATGTTCCACTTTGTTACTCTTTTAGCTCGGGCAGAGCCGTGGTAAAAGGCTAGTTTAACATAGGCTCAAAATTGTATTACTTTTTTACCACTTTTAGTTAAAGATACCATTGAAAATCAAATTGCGTTATGTGATATAACGTAATGAATCGTAACGACATGATTGTGCTGTTTTCTTTAATTTGCCTAAATTTTTCTTCATTGGGGATATCTATCCACCTATAACTTAAGGCTGCGTATAAACCTGGACAAATTAGTGATTTTGCCCCCGCATCCCCGCACCTCAACTGTTTGCGCGACCGGCCGTCACCGGCCGCGAGCGCTATTTCTTAGCTCCCACGAGCGGTGTGGATCCGCGGTCATTAACCCGTGCACGTGCTAGTTTTCAATAATAAGTATAATGCATCTACGATGTATAAAATTCAACCCAGTTGACAAAACGGTTTGTTCGCAATGGCATTTTTTTGCGTAATTGTGTGTGCATCTAATTTTTATATTTCAAAATTTTATTTTTCGAAAGTCATACTTGCAAAGATAATGATGACGATGATGATACAACGATACGTCGATACGTCGATACGACGATACGTCGATACAACGATATGTCGATACGCCGATACGTCGATACGCCGATACGTCGATACGCCGAAACGTCTATACGACGATACGACGATACGGCAATACGTCGATACGAGGATACGTCGATACGCCGATACGTCGATACGACGATACGTCGATACGAGGATACGACGATACGTCGATACGTTGATACGGCGATACGTCGATACGTCGATACGTCGATACGTTGATACGTCGATACGATGATACGACGATAAGACCATACGCTGATACGTCGATACGACGATACGTCGATACGAGGAAACGATGATACGTCGATACGACGATACGTCGATACGCGGATACGACGATACGTCGATACAAGGATACGACGATACGTCGATACGACGATACGAAGATACGTCGATACGACGATACGTCGATACGACGATACGTCGATACGACAGTACGGCAATACGTCGATACGACGATACGTCGATACGCCGATACGTCGATACGTTGATACGTTGCTACGTCGATATGTCGATACGACGATACGTCGATACGCCGATACGCCGATACGTCGATACGACGATACGTCGATACGAGGAAACGACCATACGACGATACGTCCATACGACGATACGCCGATACGTCGATACGACGATACGTCGATACGAGGAAACGACCATACGACGATACGTCGATACGAGGATACAACGATACGTCGATACGACGATACGAAGATACGTCGATATGTCGATACGACGATACGTCGATACGCCGATACGTCGATACGACGATACGTCGATACGAGGAAACGACCATACGACGATACGTCGATACGAGGATACAACGATACGTCGATACGTCGATACGACGATACGAAGATACGTCGATACGACGATACGTCGATACGAGGATACGACGATACGTCGATACGTTGATACGTTGATACGTCGATACGACGATACGAAGATACGTCGATACGACGATACGTCGATACGAGGATACGACGATACGTCAATACGTTGATACGTCGATACGTTGATACGTCGATATGTCGATATGACGATACGTCGATACGCCGATACGTCGATACGACGATACGTCGATACGAGGAAACGACCATACGACGATACGTCGATACGAGGATACGACGATACGTCGATACGACGATACGTCGATACGACGATACGTCGATACGATGATACGACGATACGAAGATACGTCGATACGACGATACGACGATACGAAGATACGTCGATACGCCAATACGTCGATACGTTGCTACGTCGATATGTCGATACGACGATACGTCGATACGCCGATACGTCGATACGACGATACGTCGATACGAGGAAACGACTATACGACGATACGTCGATACGAGGATACAACGATACGTCGATACGTCGATACGACGATACGACGATACGAAGATACGTCGATACGACGATACGTCGATACGAGGATACGACGATACGTCGATACGTTGATACGTTGATACGTCGATACGATGATACGTCGATATGAGGATACGACCATACGGCAATACGTCGATACGACGATACGTCGATACGTCGATACGACGATAAGTCGATACGACGATAAGTCGATACGACGATACGTCGATACGACGATACGTCGATACGACGATACGTCGATACGACGATACGACGATACGACCACGATCACGATCACGACCACGATCACGATCGCGATCGTGATCGCGATGGCGATGGCGATGGTGATGGTGATATAAGGTTTAGGCAGAGACTACAAATTTCCATCTGCTACGATCCAGACACAACTCTTTCGCCTCTTCCACATCAATCAACCATATTTATTGTGATATTAAATTGTAAGCTAAAAAAAATACCTCAGACGAAAAACATTGCGATATTCATTAGTCATCGAAATTCGATGTCATTAGTCCATTGAGACAACCTTTAGTTCAACATCTTTAATAAAACATGACCTATCTACTTATTTTGTTAAGTAATGGCGTACCTTTGCATTACTTTCATCCACTGCTTTATTTTCACTCGTAAAACATTTTTATTCCATTTTTTACATTGGTTGCATTTATTTCCCATGTTTCAAATTACGAGATTTATTTAAATTACGAAACCGGGACGTCGAGAGCGCAAAAACGTAGCCCTCCCGTCTCAACGGAGCGATCACAACTGACCGACGGGTAAGTGACGAAACAAAGCATGGAACAAAAAGCGCGTGCGACCGAGATATCTTGTCGCCGCCTTGTCTCAGAATAAATCGACGTAAGCGCCAATTCTTAGATGTTAAATTAAATGAAAACGAAACAGAATTATTCAAAATCCCCATGCAATTATACGGGGTCATTTGTTTTCTTATTTTTAATACAAATTTCAAGGCAAACTGTTTTAAGAAAGGTCCTTTAACACTCGAAAAATATGAAATATAGAGGTAACTTCGTAATTTTTTTCTATCGAGCGAACTTAAAGCTTTTGCGTTTTTGCTTCTGCACGAATATCAGCCCTATAGTCTATTATCTATATTATTTTTATTAAACCGATTGACCAAGTTACACAATGTTTTATGCTCATTTGAAATTGTGCATCTGACATTATACCGACCCTTAAGAGTAACGCTCTTGCTGTTGGAGTAATCGCAATATTTTATTATTTTTCTTTTGTTTATGATTTGAACTATTAAGGTAACATAACATTAACTTTCTCCTTCACTTGAATGAAGTAGGTGCCTCTAGGTATTTCTCTTCCTCTTTTCCCCTCGACCTTTCCTTCTATGATATTTTTCAAGAAACTGTCATGTCGAATGAAGTATCCTGTCTTCGGTTTTCAATAGTTTTTCACAAACATCTTTCTTCCTCTATAATTCTCAGCACTTCCTCATTAGTCTTCCTATCCATCCAGCTAATTTTCTCCATATTCCTCCAGCACCAAATTTCAAACGTCTCCAACCAATCTCTTTGCGTTAAAGTTCACGTCTCACTACCACACAATGCAATGCCCTAGATATGGAATCTTATCAAGCGGTTCCAGACTTTTATTGAGATCTTCGATTTGAAAAGATTTTTCTTGTTGTTACAGACTCCCTTGATTATGATTCTTAAATATCTGAAATTATTGACTCCTTCTAATGGGGTATTTTTGAGTATGATTGGGCTTTCTTACAAATCTTAAAGCAGATCACAATTTATTACTCAGTAAATACAATTTTAAAACCTTGAAAACGAAAAGGAAACATATACCAAAGCGCATTGAACTCACTAAACTTAAGTATATAGACAGCAATTTTAGAGTGAAATAGCAAGAGAAAATTAGAGTATAAATAAGAATAACGTAATATAATGATAAAAAAGAAAATAATATAGACAACTTGAGCCTAAACCCAAGGTAGAGCGAAATAAGAGATATTTTAAGACCTACTGCTATAAAATGCCTACAGAAACAAAAAACATTATATAGGTACAAATAAAGAAATGGCTTTCTAAAGTTATCACAGCCTTAAGTTGGAAATGAAATATGTTAATTTATGTAATTTAGGTATAACAGATACACTTATTACAGGTCAGTTCTAATGTAATATAAGTAATTAAACAATATATGTGTATAGGCAATAGTTTTGTGTCATAAGAAATAATATGGGGGGGAAATATGCAAGGGAATAATAAAAGTTGGGTTTACAAAAAATTGTTAGAAAAAATTCACTTGAATAGAATAAAAATATAGGAATAAGGAATAAATAATATTATAAATATATGCAATACATATAATAAATATATGCCAAACTCCGCCCATTCGATAAGTCTCGCTAAGAAGAAGGGCAAGAAACTTGGCAAGATCATGTCTTCTTTTTTCATAATACTAGTAACGAACAAATAAATGCAAATAGTAAGCATATACTTTAATTGAATACGGAGATAAAAAATACAAGACAGGAGAAAATTATGTCATGAAAACAAAAAATATATATTATACCTTTGTCTACCGGTCCCATAGAAAGACGGCAAATAAGATATAAAAAGATGTCACCAGTATTCAAGGGTACAAAAGGTTAACAAACAAAATAATAACCAAATTCAGAGAGAGAAAGGAGATTGGCGCAATTAAAATTATGTAAAAAGACAGAAGAATATATAAAAAGGAGAGATATGCACAAATCATATGACACAAATAGGGATCTAGATAAGGAACCCAAAACCATTTTACAACCATTTTAGAGTTTGTATAGTGGGAAAGGGTTGTATAGGAATATATGAAACAAAAAATCGTAAGAGTAGATAACCAGGGCCCAATTAAACTTAAGGAGGAATTTTTAAAGGTTTAAGCAGTGTCCAGAACGGAAAATCAGCTGGTAACGACAAAACATATAGAACTATTTTTTAACTCAGTAACAGACATTTTTAGATTAACTTGGGAAAGGTATATTACAGGACAAGTACCAACTGATATTCAAATTAGTAAAACACTTACATTACCACAGAAAAATGGCAAACAAAATTATATTAATAATTATTCAAAACAGAATGCGCCCAATAGAGCAACACCTGAATGAAAGGAACAACGAACCAGACCATTACGGCTCACAACAGAATAAAAGTACTAGAGAAGCCATTTTGGCCCTAAGATTAATTGCAGCTTTCAAAGACGTTTGATAAAGTAGATTGGAAAATGATGATGAAAGTTTTAAAAGATGTAAGCTTGAATTATAGAGATAGGTAGGAGAATAATATACATACTTTACAACATTAATAGAGGTTGGTGAAGAAAACGGAAAAGCAAAGATAAGGCAAGGAAGGAGTTAGACAAGGATGGCCACTTTCACCTTTAATATTTTTATAGAATGTTCCATACAACAAATAAGTTAAATTCGGAAAAAGGGAGAATCAAAATAAATGGGGGAAAAATACAATTTATAAGATTCGCTGATGACATTGCAGCATTTGCAGAAAACAGAAACGGGAGACAATTACAAGCGCTAATAAAATATATGAATTTTATATTTATACAATTTAGTCTAAAAACAATGATACCTAAAAAAATTCCAACTACATCTTGTTGGGTACAAAAAAACAAACTTTTAAAATATCTGTGTAGCACTTGTTTTTTAAGGGTATTTTTAAATATTTCTTTTTGTTTTTTTTTTTAATCTTGAAGTAATCTGCTTGGCTCGGGCTATTTTAGAGTTAACTTTCAGTTTTGAGTGACAGATTGTTTGTTGTATTTTACCGAGTAATTCCTTCACCAATGAACCGAACATGTCATACCGCGTACCGGAACGCGGATGATGCGCGTGCGCCGCTTTCCCGACTTTCCAGTCGTCACTCACTACTCACTACCGCATGGAGAGCGCATGCGACAATATCGTTTGGAAGTTTTGATAGTTGTTTACATTCACATTTTGTTGATAATATTAATACAAAATAAAAAAATAGAAAAAAATAAATTAATTTATGATTTTTAACATGATATCATGACTAATGATTGTATTTTTTTCTTTTTGTTGGATAACATTTTGTTAAGAAATCAACGTTTTAGTTTTATTGTTATAAATATTATAAATCATCTGATTCTTCAAGTGTTAGGATTTTTTTTGGTGATCCAGTGTACTGAAATCTTAATTTCCTGTTTAAACTTAAGCATCAAAATTACGCTTTTAATCAGGTCAGTTCAATCACATAACTAATTATTATGAGTTTATAAGCGATCCCAGACAAATGAGCCCAAGTCTTACGTCAATGTCAACAGCGATATAAATCAACTGGTGCTATAAATTTTTTGCGCGTGTGTGAATGCGTACGTCAAAAACGAGACGTAGTCGTCGACACACAACAGCAACCTACAGCGCCGCAAGGACATCGCAAAAGAGACGACGACGGGTAGCGTCCTCTGATCGTTTTGCGCAGGTAGCTAAAGCGGCGGTGACATGCCCATTGTTTATCGCTGTTAATTATTATGCTCGCGGACGCACGTTGACTGCTCATCACAAAAAAGTATCTACCTTCCTTGAATCAGTATCATCTACCTGAGAATCAGATGAGACAAATTACTTAGTCTTTATTATTATTAATAATGACAAGTCTCATTAAGCAGGTGTTTTCTGGAGGTAAAATGTTAATAGCCAAAAGCGATTAATTGCTAACATTGCGCTTAATATAAGGACCGTTAACGTGATCTAAAACCTCGAGTGTTCAGGGCGGGGCATTCTATATAACAACGGTAGCGGGTAGCGCCCGATGGCGACCGAACGCCGTCAGCGAGTGCTGGCTTGGCTGGCTGGCTGAGACGAGAGGAGAGGAGCCGACGACGATGTACGGGAGCGGGGGACGAGGGGGTGCGCCACTTATCGCAGCGAGTTGGCAACGTCGCGCGGGGTGGGAGCGCCCCGCGCCGCAACCTCTCACCGTCCGTCTCCGACCGAACGAACCGAACGACCGGCTCGCTCGCCAGTTTACCTTTGGCGGTCGAATACGTGGTTGTTTGCCGCCAGTGACGTTTTTATCGAAACTCGTGCAACACGTCTACGATGTTTCGGTGATTTTTTTCGGGAGTGAATGATAATAAACTGATTCCTTATCCCTACAACTGGACCTTGATAATTGATGACAAGTGAAGGATATTACAACCCTATATTTGGATTTATGAATGATTTGTGAACAGTGACATTTTTGGATTTTCTGAAAAGTTAAAAGTGAAGTGAAAAATAACCCCATATAAGGATTGCAATAGAAGTGATAAAAAGAAACATTGGATTCGACCTAAAAATTGAAGTGCTTATTTGGATGACCTGATAACAGTGACTGTGAAATTTTCCAAAGTAAATAAAAGTGCATTTTTTCGAAATTTTTTGGGGTTTTCTATAATTGTTTTAGAAATGCTAAAAAATATTTTTTTCTAATTCTATCAAACCAGGATTTTTTTCATCCTCGTTAAACATTTATGGAAGGCACCACCTGTCACTAAGATGAGAACACCTTTGGAACGCGCTGATTCTCAGCTGATCGAACGCTTGGATGATGACATCTTCGGACGAAATATTCATCGTGATTATTTCGCATTTAGATATTTTAAAAATTAAAGCAGGCAAAACAATTGTGTTGAAAATAAAACCGATAAAATCAGCGTATCTTACAGCAAAAACGAACCTAAGAAAAAAATAACGAAGAATCAAAAAGAAAAAAATATCTACTCAAAGTTTGAATTTCAAACATACAAAGAAAAAAAAACACGATGAATGTTTCGTTCGATTATTGACGTTCGCAATTTGAAAAGCCTGAAGTGAAGTCAAGCGTTTATACGATAAGAATACGCTTGAAAATTATACGAATGCAATTTAGAAAAAAAAAAAACAGGTTGGCAATGGTTTTGGTGTACTACAGTGAGGCCGTCGATGTTTCAGAGGGTGCGTGCTGGCTGTCAGGACGGCGAATACGGGCGCTACGAACGGCTACGCAGGGTCTACACACTACGCGGGAGCGAACGCTCCCCAAAATTGGAAAAACAACCCTATCCAAGGGACTGGAGGATACCGTATCAGTGCTAATAGGTGAGCAGAGTGTGCAATATTTATAAAAAAATTGTTTAAAGTACGCTAGATGGTATCATAAATAATTATCATTATCAAGTTGGGTCCTTAAAATACAATAAAATTGTACTTTATCAATAAAATTTGAAAAAAAAAATAAGCTGGAATTTCTGATGTTCAAATAAAGTAGTTTCGATTATCAGAAATAAAACATGCAAATTTTTACAACAACGCAAGTGATTTCTTTTGTTTAACTACATAACATAATTAATCGTAAATAAGGAAATTCTATTTCTTTTTTAATATAATGCTTTAAAAGCGTTAATTTACTGCGTTGTTTAAAAAGTAGGAATTAATAAAATAAAAAAAATACATTTTTATTTATTTTTGCAACTTGTTTGTTGTGAACCTGTTAAAACTAAAATGTCTTTAAAAAATATTACCGTGAGATTTTAGTCTAAAATCTAGTAAAAGGAGGTAAAGTATTGTTTACATTAAAAAAACTACTATAACGTGACTTTGAGTCACCAACCTGCTTATCGGACTTATATCTCTAGTAAAAATTACCAACAAAAAAAATCTTACACGCCCCAGCACGGATCGAGACGTGAGACCTGGATTGTATTGACTTCTATAAAAACGAACGCTCAAAATCCGTGCGGCAGCCAACGCCGTGAAAACATTCACTAATTCCAGTTATCTCATCCATCACAAACAGCATAACTGCATAACGGACCAAAATTGAAATTAATTTGTCTAACACCGCAGCAACACTAAAGTTCTGTTTAAATGTAACGAATAACCATTTAAATCGGAGGGTGTCTTCGAAGCACAAGTATGTGTGACATTGCCGACCGCGCATCGCTGCAATTATGTATAAATAAAATGTGTGTGCTCTTCCATTCACACGCACAAACGCGATCATAACACTCACACTAACGTAAGCACGCACACTACCACAGTCAACACTCACACTAGCGCTCCACACACACACAAAGAGGTTGATGTTAGGAATGCACGCGGTGACTGCACTTCAGAAATAAAAACAAACAAAATTTTAAAACCATTAGCACAGCACGACATGCATAACAAGTCCAATACCTTGATAATCAATTTATAGATCTAATTGTTTTACCATCTCATTTCTTTAAAAAAAGGTGACCAATAATAAAGGAGCCAAACTCTTTTAAAAAAATAATGCAAATACATTATAAAATAGTAAAAATCTACTAGCATACAAGGCCGGTGCTAATTTAAACTCGCTATATTTTGTAGTCACCTTTACAGACGACATACTGTCGATGGTTACCTGCCTCAATACAACCGTAGCTAAGTTAATAATAAAACGGGGGCTGGTACGTGGTACCTTGATTGTGTGAACAGGAAGTGCACCTCAGTTCAAGGGTACAGACAAGAAAATCATCGATTGTTTAAAGAATAATATGTTTCATTTTAGAACTTTACAAACAATGTTACCCAACCAAAGAGTATAAAATTTGTTTATAAAAAGGATTTTAAGATATTTATACGGTCGCGGTCGTGGGAATAAACGGTCCAAGTGGTTTCAACGACATCGTTGCACAGAGGCGGATGTATCGACACATGCTTGGCTCACGTGCTCGATAGGGTTGCACCCAAATCACCCCTATACAATATTACTAATTGATTGATTTTTTTTGATAAGACTTAAAACTTAAAGAAAATAGGGGCACGTGGTAATTTAAAAGCAAAATAAAGACAACATTAAAACGCCTAATTGAAAAGCTTTAGTCATCACTAAACAAATTATTACCGAAATAAAAGAATGGAATACAACCCTTATTTACGCAACTGGGCCCACTTACCCCCACGCGGTGGTGAGCGTGAGACCCACCCTTCGCATTGTGGCTTATTTATCCCGGAACGTTCGGCCTCCATTTGTAACCCTCGGAATCCGCTTCTTGAAGCATGGTTCATTTTCACCCCGCTCTCTCTCCGATTAATTGACAAACGTGAAATCGATTTAATGATGAATACTCCTTTAGAAAGAATAATAAAGATTGTGAGAAATAACATTACATAATTATAATTTATGGTCAAGATCTATTAACGCTAATAAACTAGTACCTATTAATTAAAATCTTTTAGCGAGCAATTAATAAATTTTGTACTTGAACCAAGGACTTCAAATAACGTTATCAAATCACGTATGCTAACTATTGCTAACTTTGATGCCTATCGATCCAATAACATCAATACATTTTTATATACAGCGTACGCGCGCAAGCCACAATGTGAAGTGTCGGTTAAATGGGGTGACCAACTGTCGTCAAAGTTGAGCGAATAAGGGAGGGACACGGCCATGGCTTCACGCTACCAACCGATAGTAATCTATACCAAGCTCACAATTAATTTAACACTCAATTTAAACGGAAACTTAACAAAAACCCTTAAATTGTATAATTGTGAGGTGCATACTTAAACAAAGCAACTTCAAATACAATGATGTCTCAGCATTTTACAGCAATTCGAATCAGTACGCCACTATCGCGACTGCCAATTAACTAGGAATCCGACACGTCTGCGCAACGATCTAAAATTAACTGCAGCTATGTATCAAAATACCAACACGTTACTCTCACATCTCTCAATACTCTGCCAAACACCTTCCAGCATACTCTGAAAATAGCGACGTGCTCATTTAGTATTGATTTATTTAGCCATTTCAAGGAAGAGTTTAGTTCGGTACATTTAGTTTTCAAATCATGTGCACTGATTAAGAAAATTATTTTAATCCTCGACTCTGAAGTCGAGTACATCTTTAACTTTTGCTGGCAGACTTTTCGTCTGTACGCTTGCACCCTTGCACCGATATCCTAAAAAAACTCGCCTTCCAAGAAACGACTCAAAAGAAATGCCGGAGACGGCCGTATGTATTGACGATCCCAAATATTTTGAAAAGACTGTTAGTGATTATTCGGATGTGGTACGGCTCTTACAAAAAGTGCAGCCAGGATACAGAATACACAGATTTTTTGTGGGCTACAACCTTGTACGCATATCGGCCGGCAAAAAGAAAAAAAAACCCGGACAAAATTATAAAAAGACGCTCAGGTCGGGCCAAGTTTACCTAAGGAGACCCTTGTAAATCATCCGGATTGTCAATGAATAGAGAAGTGGAGACGTCGGTGCGTTGTTGACTTGTGTTTATTGGTTGTAGTTTGTGAAGATGACGCTATTAAACCTCTATTTAAGTAAGCTTTCAACTCCACTTTTGTAGTTTTTGTTTATGAATATGGCGTGATTTATTAATAGAGAACAAAATTACATGGTCCCTCCCTCATTTCATGTCAGATAGTAGTTTTATAGCAACTTAAAAATTGCTAGACAACTTTAACTAAACTGCGTAGCTATTTCAAAAATTTACGATAATGTAAATGAGCACAATAATATGCAATGCAGCCGTCAATTGTCACCTGGTAAAACTGTGTGCGAGGCTCGTGTATACAAAATGTTGTATTCATTAAAATAATATCATAATAGCAACACAAACCCCTAATATTGTTCGATCACCAACACAGAGACGCTCTGCAACAATGGGTAGCCGATGCGAGTGTTTGTCGTGCATTTGTCGAATGGGAACATTAGGAAGGGCTCCAGGAAGGCCCGGGAATTCGCCCCAAAAGCGGTTCACATGAATCGCAGTCCCACTCCGACAGCGTACAAAAAATCAAACATATCCCGAGAGAAACACAGGGGTAACAACGCGTCGCTCTACCGTCCATATTGATTTTTTTCTCATTGTTCGTAAAATAATAAAATTCTGCTCAAATCTCTGCAGCTATTAAAAAATCTAGAAAGGATTCGTATTTGGGTTGAATATTGAGATTGAGTTTATTAATAAATCGAAGCGTTAACGTGTGGAATGTTCGACGTTGCAAGGTCGTTCGCAATAGAAACTTGCTCGTATCGTGGGTATTCGTGAGTCAAATAATGCTAACGGCTAGATTTCACATTTCAATACATTTTTAAATCGTTATTTGTGCTGATTGCATAATTCTGAAGAGTATTCATTAGATTAATCAACTCATGCCAAATACACGTTAAAGAACAGATAAGTTGGAGGTATTTTAGTTAACTTAATTTAACTTATCATATATCACTGATCTGATGATAAACCAAAGCAACTGAATTTAAACGGAACAACATAAAAATGTCGGATTTGTTTTTAATTATTTGATAATCGGCAAGTCTGATTGAAATGATTTTTATTAATTTGCTTGTATCATCTCTTCCTCAGCGGCTATGGCTGTGGCGTCGGTGCGGGCGGGATGAGCGGCGGCGGCGATAACGCGCAGTTCGGCGCCACCGCCGCCATGGTCGCCGCGGCCACAACGGCCGCGATGCAGGACTCGCAGACATTCTCCCAAGTAAGTCACATTTCGTCTACCTACTCTTATTATAATCTAGAATCGAGTCATATTTGTCCTTTGACACTGCCATCACCTAGGTTTTAATAACTAACGGAGCTAACGGAGGACCCGTCTCTTTTACAGATGCAAAACAACATGTCAATGGGAAACCCTCAATATAGTGCAATGAACGGTTACGGGCAGCAACGTAACCATAACCCAGCCATGGCTAGCATGGGCATGGGGGGGAACGGTGGCATGAATGGGATGACTGGAATGGGCCAAATGGGTAATGCAGGTATGAATGGCATGAACCCAATGGCACAAATGGCTAATATGGGCATGCATGCCAATATGATGTCTTCGCAAATGGGTCCTGGACAGATGGCGGGCGGTGCAAAGATAGCTCCACAGTATCAGCGGCGGCATACGCCTTATCCCCAAGGCAATATGCTAATAGGAACGCGAAAGGCGCAGTACGGAATGGGTGGACAGCCTGGGTTCGGTCCAGGGCCGGGACAATACCCGGCAGGCTACGGAGGTCGGCCAGGCTTCCAAGGGCAATATCCACCACAGCAACCCTTAGGACCCTCGAGCAATTTTGGGCCCACCATGCGAGGAGCGATGAGGCAATCAACACCACCTTACTCAAATCAAGGACAGTATTTTAATGGAGGTGTGCCACAACAATTTCCTCAGCATCAGGCTGGAAATGGGCAATATGGAGGACAATACAGTGGGCAGTTCGCGCAGGAAGTCGCAATGAGGACAAACATGAGCTATCAGCACAGTCCTGTGCCAGGAAATCCTACACCACCGTTGACGCCTGCTAGTAGCATGCCTCCATATATTAGCCCGAACGCTGATGTCAAACCCCACTTTAATGAGCTCAAACCACCGATGGGCATGCAAAGTAAGTTTGCCAAATCCATTATCAAATTAAAAAATACCCACCATTCTAAATGGCAATTCTAATGTACTTTACTTTTTCAGATGACGAGCTTCGGTTAACATTCCCTGTTAGAGATGGTATAATTTTACCACCATTTAGATTAGAGCATAATTTAGCAGTAAGCAACCATGTATTCCAATTGAAGCCTACGGTTCATTCAACGTTAATATGGAGGTAGGTATCTGTCATCTGAGTTTGTAAACAAACAAACTACGAGTATCTGACCAGTTTTAATTTATTTATTTTGATTGCAGGTCCGATCTAGAGCTACAACTGAAATGTTTCCATCATGAGGACCGGCTGATGAACACTAATTGGCCTGCCAGTGTGCAAGTGTCGGTCAACGCAACACCATTAGTCATAGATAGAGGCGAGAACAAAACATCACACAAACCGTTGTACCTGAAGGAGGTCTGCCAACCTGGCAGAAATACAATACAGATTACCGTGTCAGCTTGCTGCTGTGTGAGTATCAAACAACCGTTTAAACTAAAAAGTTTAACAATGTGATCAATGTTATTATTTTGATCTGCCTTCTTTGCAAAAAATAATATTTGTTCTGTTAAATTCCAGTCACACTTGTTCGTATTACAATTGGTCCACCGGCCGAGCGTCCGAAGCGTCTTGCAAGGGCTACTGAGGAAAAGGCTTCTGACAGCTGATCATTGCATCGCCAAAATCAAGATGAACTTTAATCAGACATCGACGAACAGCAATAACACCAACCCCAATGGTGATAGGGACAGTATAGAGCAGACCGCACTTAAAGTGTCACTGAAGTGTCCGATAACTTTTAAAAAAATCACGCTGCCTGCTCGTGGTCATGAATGCAAACACATACAATGCTTTGACTTGGAATCGTATCTGCAATTGAACTGCGAACGAGGGTCATGGCGATGTCCGGTGTGCAAGTGAGTAGCTACATTACATAAATTTAAATTCCACTTTCCTGTTTATTTAATAAAGTGACTAATGTCCTAGAGCTTATATTCTTCAAGGAGATGAAAAGGAAAAAAGTTATACGAAGCTATTAGTTTGTTCTTAAACTTAATTTTAAAATAACCTTAAGTCAGTTTATTTCTCTTTTCCTCTAGAATACCTTTATAATATCCACATTTTTTTAGTAAACCAGCTCAGCTAGAAGGCTTAGAGGTGGACCAGTACATGTGGGGAATCCTCAACACGTTGAACACGTCTGATGTAGACGAAGTTACGATTGACAGCGGTGCAAACTGGAAAGCAGCTAAGAGCCCATCAACACCAGGAATTAAGGTAATCAAATTACATATATAGCTTATAAAATATAACTATCATTATGACTTGTTTACATGTTTTCCGTCATGTTATCCCTTATCAATCTTGTAACATGAAAATCATTTTAATTACAGCAGGAAGAGGATAGCAGTGACAGCAACGGTGGGAAACGAGGAAAAGCTGTCTCACCAGGTTCCATGAACATGCCTACAATGAACAACTGGGACATGAACCAAGCGTTATCACCGTACCTTCCACCTGACATGAACACGATTGCCAGTGGATCCATGATCACCACGTACAACCAAAGCAGTCAGAACCGTAATGCAAATTCAAACAATCAGCAATACGACTTCGGAATGAATAATGGTCCAGGGAGTAATGAGTTTGCTGGAAATGGGCCACTGTCGCATTTGAATGATAGTGTCAATTCGTTGGATCCACTGAATGCTATGGAAAAGAGTTTGAATGATCAGGTAAAGAATACTTTCAATTGACACGTCTCCAACAATCCAAAATAAAATATCAGTATATTTTTATAGTAACTGAATAATTACGAGTGGTTACAGCAAAGCACAATACTTTCTGAATTTTTGAAAAATTCCTATTATTAACTAAATCAGCGATAGCGATATTTATCACTTTTAGTATGAAATCATGTCAGATAACGTCACGAGACATGCCATTAAACTCACTTTGATTGCCAATAACTTCGTCATTTTTTGAGATATCTTAAAAATAATTTTACTACTGTTTTTAGCTTTTTAAACGCAATTGATTTTTATAAAAGTCTTCATCTAGGAGAAGGGCTCATTATTTAGCCAATGTGATTCACACATGTTTTTGTGATGAATTGCCCTTTTGGATTTTTTCTTAGGCTTGGGACAACATTTTAAATATAAATATGTTAAATCCATGCTACCGACACAATTTCACCGAAATTTCCCAGTTTCCTGTCCACCGTAGCTTCATCATGGTTTCTCACGAAAAAACGTATTAATGTTTCTCCAGATGCCACACACACCCCATACTCCACACACGCCGGGTTCAGCACATACGCCAGGAGGGGGAGGTGGTGCTCATACGCCAGGATCAGCGCATACACCCGGACCCCCATCAGTTGACCATCATACGTTAACTGACGTGGACATCCCTTCGGATCTCAACTTTGACCCTGCTGCGGTCATTGATGGAGAAGGCACCGACAATCTCAATGTAAGATTTTTTTATAATTTCTTTATTTTCCTTTAACCCTGTAAGGAATTGAAAAATTCGTATTGTATCTCATATAACAGGAAGATAACGTTTGCTACAAATATTTAAAATTATTCGTCATGAATATAAGAGTTAAACAGATGTTGAAAGAAATCCCAAGGACATTTTGAGGCATGTTTATAGAAGTAATCCAGGTGCAAAATTATAGGATTAAACTAACTTGAACTAATAATCTATTCATCTCCAATCTCCAGTTGCTGCCAGAAACGAGTGTCGATCCCATGGAGCTGTTATCTTACCTTGACACACCAGCTCTCGGCGAGTTATTGGCCACCCCACCGTCGTCCTCGTCTTCAGCTGGCAGCCACCCACCTCCAGGCCGAGCCCCTTCTTCCGATGATCTGCTAGCGTTGTTCGAGTGACGCAAATCACCCGATGATTTGTTCAAACTACTTTCGTAGGCCGCAATTGTGATACTAGATTTTAGTTCCTTCTCTGTCATCAATTTTGAATGCCTCAACGGTTTTGAAGCCTAAATGGAATTTAACAACGAATTTGACCAAATATTTTAATTTAATTATGTTGCGATGTCAATCTAGATAGATAATGCAGTTTTGAATTAGTATGTTTTGTATTTTTTTTTTTGTTGTGGCATTCAAAATTGTTGGGCATCGTTTGTTTAAACAA
This sequence comes from Ypsolopha sequella, assembly GCA_934047225.1. Lineage (NCBI taxonomy): Eukaryota > Metazoa > Arthropoda > Insecta > Lepidoptera > Ypsolophidae > Ypsolopha > Ypsolopha sequella. The sequence goes on along the minus strand of OW203984.1, from coordinate 22,309,199 downwards.
AGGTGTTGGAGAAAAATTTTAGTGTTTAGGTATTTTATGTGAGGCGACGCTCGTGTTGGCCATAGATATCGCGGTTTGTGCATGTATAGTTCCTCGCAAGGCTCAGGGCATCCATGATTAGGTGCCGCAAGTTGAGCTCATTATATTCTAAACTCTAGCGTAAGATAACATAATGATATTGGATGTCGTATTCAATTATAACTTAAATCGAGTAGAGTTTTTGATTTGTGACCATAATTTTGTAAATAAATGTTCATTTCAGAAGCGCGGTGTATATAAAGCCAAGTTATTTTTACTTGTGCTATTTGTTTTCCTACCTGAGATTGGTGACGTGTGTCGTATTGTGTTGGTGTAAATATAGAGTAAGGATTGTTGTCTGACGTCACGGCGTAGAGGCATTATGAATCTTATAGTTCCTATAGCAAGTGAGCGAACTATAAAGTTCAGTGCCGTTTACTGTATTCCTTGTCGATTACGCATATTTCTGCATTTTTACATGATAAGGTAACTTGTAGATTTTGATTATAGTTCTATTCGCTTTTTGGGTGATATACTATAAAATGAGTTGAATTTTGAGATAAATGGTAACAAATTTGTTACAAATGATTATTGTAAATGTGAGTGCAAAAATGAACTTTGTTAAATTATTTTGCGTTATATGTGGAACGAAGAATGATAGAAATATATTTTAATTTCTTTGATAAGTAATGAACTGTATTATTTGTAAATATGAAGTTAGTTAAGTATATAATATTATCTAGTTATATATATTAAGGAGAACATGGCAGATACTTATATGATGGCCAGTTTAGTATATAGCTACTAAATTAAAAGAGTTCTACACATGGTTTTACATGTACATAAAAAATATCATGTCTATTTAGTCCGCTAAGAGTGCAGGCATGTAACATAATGAATTTTCTCTGAATAAATCGCTATACATGTATACATAGAGAATACATAATTTTCCTATTAGGTGTTAACCTTTTGGTTTATATTTCTGCACTCTGAAACGGAATAAATTCAAACACCAATAAATTCTATAGAGAAATTATGCTTAACTCAGTGCTCATCTGATTTTCAAAATATTTATTTCCTGTTACAAAGTTACAGCAATTAGTATATTCAGAGATTTAGTATCAAACGTGAAATGAGCAATAATGATGTTTCATAATAAATTAATAGTCAAAATATTTAACTACTTCAGTTCGCTAGAAACTTACAATACCTATAAGTTTTAAAAACCCTTGTATTTCCAACTGTAGCTAAATATTTAATTAAAATTAAGATGAGCATCGACGAGCATTATCTTGTTTCACATATTTTCAAATGTTTGGTTCAAAAATCGATATTTAACTTACAATAAGATGAGAAATTTTTTCGATGGTCAAATTATAAGAAAGGTAGTTAAGTATTTAAGTTTTTTGAAAATCGGAAATGATGTATTATATAATATATTATATTATGATTTATGATACATCATCTTGTTGTAACTAGAATGTCGATTTAAGGAAAAAAAATCTCTAAATGGAATTTAGTTCCCATAAAATTTTGATCACTTCAACATAATTCATTATAATGTAAATTTCAGAGGTAACTTTAGTGACAGTTTATAAAAATCTCTTAACTTATAGTTGTATGTAAACATGTCTTGATTCTTTCACTAACCTATGTAAAAAATCGGTGATTTGCGCATTTTTTCTTCACGCTATGCATATGGACGCCTCCTTAGAGTTAGTAAACTATTACAGAAAATCAATAAAATTAGTATTATGAAAAGCCGTGGTCAATTATACAAGAAAAATATCTTAACTTAAAAAAGTCATTGAAGAAAGTTGGCTAGTTGATCACTGCTTTAAAATAAAATAATACATACTTTAAGGGACCTTAAATTCCAATTAGTTAGTTCTATTGTAGTGAATATTGCTGTTGGATGGATCATCGAAAGGTTTTGTAAGACCAAATAGCACTTTTTTTACACATTTACCAAATTTAGATAATTTAAAATTAAAATTTGTTTGTAAAAAAGAAAAATTGTATAGCATATCACGCAAAAAAAATCTAAAACCGATTGCATGGTCCAACCAAATAAGCGAATTATTACAACATAAAATTTATTTTAAATTTAATATTGAAGCGCTCTCTGAAGTTGTAGGTTTTGAGCTCTTGTACAAAAATAAGAAGCAGCATTTGGAAATAAGTGAAAGAAGAATTATAAAATAAGACAGAAATAGAGATTCCATGACTTCTAATGTTCATGTGGCGCCAAACTGTAACGTAGCATAATTTTGAAACTTATGTGAGAAATTTTTAGCAATTTGTTTGACTCCCCCGGAACCAATGAAATTAATTTCGAAATGTATAAAATGGAAAAAAAATCATAACATTTTTATGTTATTGAAAATAAAATGAATTTAAAAATAATACTGACACGTTTTTTATTTGAATTCATAACTGGGGCGAAGTACCTGACTGCCATACCACACAGTGGCCATACCATTTAGAAAACTATAAATAGAACGATGACCCGAATGACCTGTCATCAAAAGTAATCCAAGAAACCAGTCTAACTTGTTTCATGATACCCGATTTCGCTGCAAAATTTCTCAGAACTGCTTAGGTTAGGACCAGTGAAAAGATTTGTTGTAATTATTTAGACAATAATTACCGTCATATCTTCAAAATAAGAAAAGAAATCCGCTTCAAGATCTGTCTTGAGTCTGGATATTTATTATTACTATATAAAAGGTACAATAAAATATAAAATTCACTGAACCTCCAAAGACCAAGCCAAGTCTCAGATCTCGTAGGCATATAGATGGTTATTTATAAAACTAAAAGATCCCTGTAAAGGTATAGAGTGCCAATAAATTGTAACAATGACCAGAGTTCTATTGCTTGGTGTTAAAGGTGGTTTTGCTTTGACTTATTCACCTCGAAATCTTCAGGTAGTATCGGAGTCTGTTTCGTGTTTTGTATGCGTGTCAAGTAGCCAGTGTTGTCATGTTTAGTAAAAAAATTAACGCATTTTATTTTATTCAACCTGTCCTTTAAAATATTAGAAAAATATCAAGATGTTTTTGTCTGTACACTCTTTTTTAACCGTTTTATTATATATATATATATATATATATATACAGATTCTTACGAATATTATAGTAGAAATTGAATAAAAAAGAAAATTTTCGATATATATTTCGATCCACTTGGGATCGTCGTCAGTCGAGTATTATATATTATATATATATCAATCGATATTCGACTGACGACGAACCCAAGTGGATCGAAATATATGACGAAAATTTTCTTTTTTGTTCAATTTCTACTTTAATATTCGTAAGAATCTGTATATATATATGTATATATATATATATATAATAAAAAGATTACAGAAAAGCTTTTAAAGTAAAAATATTTATTGTCTGTATACTCACAATACGCGTGATTTTACAATTATTGAAGAAAATATATTTTTGCCATCCGAGGATAAGTACATAATAAATTATTATAAATAAATAAATATAATATCTATCTTCGTTTTCCTAAGTTGCTCCGCCGCGCCTCGCGCTGTCCAAAACATCCAGCGAGAGCCCGCGAGCAGGGTTGGATTCACTCCTTCGGAAAATTATTGTCTATAATAATTAAAAATATACTACTTGGGTAAAATTATACTACGTTTCGTTTTTCGTCGATTTCTGTTTTGAATTGAAAGAAAATAGCATATCTTTTAGTGAAATTTTGAAAAATTTACTAAAAATATTCATAATTTAATAAAATAGCCTATTTTTTAGTGAAATTATAAAACAAATTACAAAAATAGTCATAATGCACAGAAATTCTCTATATTGTAGGGTAAATGTTAAAAAGCAAAACGTCTCAACCGATAAAACAAGTCGGTCGGCCTGAAGATAAAATTATGGTATTTTTACGTAGTATAGTTCCATAACAATATTACATACTACATGTCATGAAAATATGGCACAAATTGTGTATTTACACACTGCAAACTCGTAATTAAAAGTTATTCTAAGATGCCCTTAGATAAATTAGTTTTGTTTTTCCACCAGCTTTCTAATAGTCCTATAATATAAGATACGATGGATAAGTTTTGATCGATACGTTCATTTTAATATAATACTGATGTAACCTCCTGAAACTGTTTTTACATTTATCTTAATATTTTTATTGTAATTTGTTTTATTTTATTTTTTGTTATTTGTACTTTTTTAATAATGCATGTTCATCAAATTTTTAATATTAAGTTTTAATTAAAAAACCATTGTAGCTACCCGCTCTACATGTAATATTAAGTGAGAACAGGGACGGCTGAAAATCAGCGCTGTGCACGCACTCACAGCATTTTGCTGAGTTGCGTCCTTTATTTGTCTGTTTAATGTTAAGTTTTTGTGTAATTTGGTTGTTTATTGACAAATAAATATATTTTCTTTCTTTCAAATATAAGGATCAGAACTCAAAAGGGGCCAATGAAATCTAAATTAGTTACAGTTCTTGAAGATTTCCGAGTGTGGTGGAGCATAGCCTCAGCCGCTTCACTGGTTAGTTCACCAGGAAGAAAAATTGAATTTTCAGATATGTCTTTTTGAATTTCATAATATTAATCGCATACCCAGGTGACATGGCCTTTAATTTAATCGAATACTCGAATGAAAAAAAAATTGTACGGAAAATCAGGTGTATTTTGCACTAAAACACGGACAACCACTAGGATTTTCTGCACTAAACTATCATTTTTGGTTAGTTACTTAAATGTCATAATGCATTATGGCAATATGCACAAGTGAGATGAATCAGAAAGAGATAACAAAATATTGTATAAAATATAAAACAGCTATTCGTAGCACTTTGTAGCAACCGCTACATAATAAAGTTACAAGCAAATATATTTCATATTTCATAGGTAAATATTTGTTTATTTATTGCAATTAAACTTATGTTATTTGAACAGGTACATGCCTATTACATTAGCTAACTTGAATTTTACATAATAAACTCTAATATATTACATAAAAATACTATCACAATAACATAGATATAAAATCCAACAAAATTAACTACTTAAAACTTAATATCTCTAACACCTTTTTATGACATTCTCCCAGGGAGCAACCAGAGACTATTTATCATCCGCAACGCTCTGGTGAGCGGTGCCTGCGCCAGTAAGTTGGACCTAGCAGCTGGCAGTGCCAGTATCCAACCCGCGCGCAGGCGCAGCCCCCGCTCCCCCCAAGGCACCACCAGTTTTACGTATGTTCTCCAAAACCAGGGGATAACACAACAATCCTCTAAGAACCCTAAATACATATGTGGCTAAGGTCAGGTGCTCTTCTAATAAGGCCGCTTTGGATGAATCATATTATGATTCTGTTGTAATGCCGTCGCTTTTGCACGCATGAAGAAACTCTGACTCCATCCTACTTTCAAATCATTCTATGATTCACCCAAGTTGGCCTTTTTAGATCCCCAGATCCCTTCGGACTTCTAATTTTGTGTACCCAACCATACCCAAAATAAACAATGTTGGGTAGTAGAGGAGAGGATAACCTGGATATACACCATACATTTTGAGAAATAGAAATCTTAAAAACTTATTTTGAATACGCTCCAGCATTAGACTATATTTAATTTCATGCGGGGCCCAAATTATCGTGTTAATTTCTAATTTACTCCTGACTAGAGCAGTGTACAAGGATATCGCAGCTCGAGTATCTGCGAATCCTTGACACCTACGGAGCACAAAACCTAAACTTTTAAACGCACTTTTACAAACGTCCACAATATGATTACGAAAGTATAGATCTGCGGGTCTACCGCGTAATTCTGATTTTCATCAACATCATCTTGAGATTGAAATTTGACGTGCGTGCAAAAGAGATGACATGTTAGGCGGGCGTCGTCGCTCGCACATCAAATTTCAATCTCAAGTTGGTGTTGATGAAAATCAGAATTACGCGGTAGACCCGCTGATGTGATTTTAACACCCAGATCCCGCACTGAGTTCGGCAACAGTTAGGTCTAGAATTTTATTTTTTATTTTGAGGCTTTCCTGAAATGGGTAGTACAAAACATATTACACCACCGGTAATACCACCGGGTGGTAAAATTAAAGTCTGTCAAATGCTAGGATTTTACACGTTTGCCACCCTACGACGAGTAATGGTTACTCACACCCTTGATTTTACAAATTTTCCTGACTCTCCTGATTTTATCTCTTTTTGAATATGAAACCATGAAAATTAATTTTGAAAAAAAGACATGTCAAGTTTGACTTTTTGATCCAAATATACATTTTGTGTCGAGTCGCGATTATTTGTATTTCCCTGCATCTATTAAAATCGCAAAGACTGGTCTAAGCTATCATGTAAATATCATTTCGTTTGGGTTATATTAGATTTTTGACAATAATCTATACCATAATAAACGTCGTACAAAATGAGATATAAAACGGCAATTCCAAAACAATAAATAAAAACTTCTTGAAATCGCGAGATTTCTGATCGGCCCGATTCCACTGAGCGGGATAGACAAGTATAGATTGAAAGCATTGGAGCAGGACCGATTTCTCTGAATACCCTCGCCTTAAGGCGATATGCGAAAAAAATACGGGTGTTTCTTTTCTGTATATTTCATGAAGTACACGGAAAATTTTAATACATTTCTGGTATATGCATTTTGACTATATAATCTAAGGTTTTGAAATTGGAAAACATATTTGGATAAATTTTCCTCGATAGAAATAATTGTTAAAATGAGGTCTTCAAACACACTTTTTCTCCTCGTTTAACGAATAGGAACCATATACAGAAATCAAACATATTTTATTAGGTGTGTTTTAACAATATCTAGAGATTTGATATTTGAAATTTTGCTAGCTATTGTAGTTTTTTTAATAAAAATATAAAACCAACTTTTTTTCCTTTTGCCCTGAATCCGCCCCTCTCGCACTGCGCAATTTTTCGCTTGGAGTGACAGTGACAAAAATAAAATTCGCATAGCCTCAGTCTTGTACAATATTTTTTTTTCCTAGTTCACCGTTCTGCTTCCTCGCACACCTCTTGTAAATCGCCAGCCTCACGATAAACGCGGCTCAGCCTCCGGATACTCAGTTAAGACACATTATACAATATACTAGTATTTTTTATGCATATAAATACTTAAAAAATAAAATGATAACTTTCAACCTCCAAACCCTCATAAAGGGGTCCAGTTCTGTATTACATAACAATTTCCATTACAAACTTCCGAAAGTAATTTTTAAACACTTTGAATATGCATTTGACTGATTTGATTTCATTACTAAAGATCCTAAAATGGGTTAATGATTTTAAAATGGTAACAAAATAATATCTATCAATGCGAGCAAAGCTTGTCTACACTAATAGGTATTAAAAGAAGTAAAATTTATTTGTTTATGTAGGGGTAATCTTTGGAACTACTGAACTGATATTTAATTTTTTGTTACTGTTGTTATCAAAGTCATCAACATAATAATATATCGCTGGTTGTTATGGTTATAGACTCTTGGACATAGGCTGTTGTTTATTCTCTGGGGACGGAAACCGTGGGCAAAACGATAGATAGTCTTAAATTAAAAACAAAGATGGTAATGTATTATTTTGCGCTTCGAATTTTTCATCAATACTAAAGTGTATAAAAAAGCTGCCGAAAAATAAAGCAGAACCCTTTTCACAATGGGTTTCAGAAATTAACAAGAAATTACCCAAAATCACTGACCCATTGATAACCACTCTGCACTTCTGCAGTCTTATTTCGCTTTACTGGCAGGTAAAACCCGTTTATTACGATAAGGCTGACGATGCTGGCAAGCATGACACATACACTCACCCAACACAGCCTTTTTTACGCACACAGATGCATCACCAAAGTAAGCACATGCTACCTATATTTTCTGTAGATATTCGAATAGTCCGTGGTTGGAGGGCAGGTAGCGCGCGCCTTGTCTTACCGGTCGAACGAGACCAAACGATACGAACGAACAGTTTAAAAAAACGAACATTCTTAAATCAAAAATAGAAAAAACAAAAAAATTGCAAAATTTTACCATCGGCCAGTGTGCAGTGTGGAGTTGACAATAAACAATCGAGAGGTATGCTTTGATATAACTTCTAAGTGCATAGCGGTTGTCTAGAACCAGATTTGAGGTTCTCAGTGCAAGCTTTCCTGTTTGTATACCTACCTATATTAGTCTGTGTTTTACTGTGTTTCTTTCCGTTACTTATTTCGATATAGTCAAGTCCTCATTATAGACAATGCAGTTGAGTTTCATGATTTCATCGGACGCAGTAAGGTATTTGAAACGTTTTTACATATTCGCTCTTTGGTGACATTCAAAAGTTTTATCTTCAGTGACGTTTAAATCTTGTCAAACCAGTGTTGTATGCTTATTAAATGTGTTTATGCAAGTGGAGATAGCGGCGTCGAAAGCCATAACAAAACTGTTTGCAAGGAAGTTTCCACTAAATACACAATGCCGACAAGTTTATGTACGACACGTTTCTTCTAATGAAAAACTAATAGACGGTTATCTCCATCATTATATAGGTACATATTATCTACTATGACATGTTATACATACATCTATACTATACAATTCTTATTAAGATTACTCCACTATTCCATACATTTTTTAACATTTTTGATACATGGATGAAAACCTCTATAATTTAGATATACTATATTTAAATAAAAATAAATAATGTACCCATATAATGTAACATTAATAAAATATTAGTTCTAGCTTAACTGTTTTTTTTTAAAGTAAAAAGACGTAAAATACATGTTTGCGTTTCAGAGTTAAATTAGTTCATCAGTAACGGGGTAGAAAATAAATTAGCACTCTCTCGTTCAAATCCAAATCCTTTTCTAATCATTAGTATTTTTTTAAAAACTATCTTTATTCCTAGACTCATGTCTAAATACTTAATATTATGCCCTTTTAATCTAATCTAACAATCTAAAGCTGTTTTCAAACTTCTATCTATGTTAACTTATTAAGAGGATATACCGTGGCGAAATCAGTGTTTGATGGGCGTGGTTTCGCGCTCGCCGCGAGCAGAGAATATAAAGTATTACAGCGAGTCAGCGCGACAAACCGCAGCTGCAGGAGTATTGCCGTTGCAATATTCCACAATTTCCACATAACATACTAAATAACTAATCAATTCAAAAATAAATATTATATTATTAAATACAAATAAATTTAATTATCATACAGATACAGTTATCGAGTTTTCACTGTATTTTGAAATTTTAGAACAGAAGCAGTGGAGTCGCTATTATGGTTTTATTTTCAAAAATATTGACCACAAAAAAATAAGTTTTCGTGATGATAAGCTAATCGTTGGTATAGGAGCCCAGAGAATTTTTTACACGTCATTTTCAGGATAAATTGTAAAAAGAAAAGGACAATGGTTCTTTTAAAATATTTTAATCAGAAGAATTCAAAATCAACCACGTGGTTTACAATCTCCTCATTATTTTCTACTACTACGGCCTTTGGTCGCGAGTTTGTCTCTGGATAATTATTTCTTGGAGGGGCTTTCGGACACATGTTTTCTTTATCCTGTTCTTTCACATATTCTGGATCACGAATTTGTAAATTTAGTCTGTGTCTGGGATCAACCACTTCTGGTAAAAGACAATCATTGAAAAACGAAAGCAAATGTGGCTCCATTCTTTCATGCCAAAATAATAATTGGTCATGCTTTTGTATAATTTCGGTTTTTATCTGATTATTTCCGTACCATACGGCCAATGCACATTTTCCTTTTTGACAAATATATAATTGGCCTTGAGCTTGAATAAACCAATCAGATTTTTGGTTTACTTCTATCTGTCCAGTTTTCTTATTTTTACGCCAAGAATGCATCTTTATGAATTCATTTGAATACATTCTGTAACAAAAGTGAATATTGTAAACAAAAAGCTAAAAATATATTTACTTTCAAATATTTTGTCTTTATTTATTCATAAACTCACGAAACTCACAATCTTCGATGCCTATTTCGTATGGATGTTCTTGTTCATCATCATGAGTATGATCTTCTTAATGTCTGCGCTTCTTAGTCACATCCTTAGGTCTAGAATAAAAAGACAATATTATACGAATGTGACAGTGGAATACACGTAAGCAGACACAACCGGTATTTGCCGTATGGGCAGAGTTTGCTGGGTAGCTGGACTGCAGAGTTTATTCAAACAAAAGATTATCACATTTCACACAATTCACAGTTACATTTTCAACATTGTTGATAAAAGACTAAAAAATGACATATACATATTATATATATATATTATATATATATATTATTTCATTACCCCAATTCCAAGGTTTAAAATTATATTGAAAAGAGGCAAATTTGGGATAGTACCCCCTTAATAGAAATATATTAGTACTTAGTATTAAAATTATTTATAAACAGAATATTTTACTTTTTTACTTTGATATTATATTACTTTGACATTTTGATACATGTGATGCTAGATTATTATTGTTTAGATTAAATTTTTTGACATCTGTATTGAATTTATTTACTTTTTAAATTATTTATCCTCTTTTACTTTTTATTGTTTTAGATTGCAATTGTTTGTGTTAACTACATTGAGAAGTGTAACTGGCGGTTATAAATAAATATAGGCTCGTCTCTTACAAGAGTATACGAACAAAGGTACCTTCATTTTTTTTTCCAGAATAGCTCTTGTTATTGTTATTAATCTCACGAAATTTCAGTTACCGGAAATCGATAGTTTCCTCAAAAAAAATGTTCAAGTTTCGTAAAATAACCTCAAAAATTGTCTTAAGGTGCAATTTTAATTGATTTTATGACTTGATATTTTTTTTTGGTTGTGTTCCGAAACTGCTGTGAGTTATGCATTAAAATTGACGTAATTTAATTTTTTTGTTCTTATAGTATAAAACCAATGCAGGCATTATTTTTTCTTTGTGATTTCATTCAAAGTTTATAAAGTTTATGCATGTCTTTTATTTAGCTTACCTAATAGGTTGCCTTTTTGTTGTATTTATGCTGATTAGTGATTTAATAGAAAAAATAGGTTGAATCTGTTGCAAAACCGAATCAGAGCACCTGACTCTATGCAAAAAATAGGTTGAATCTGTTCCAAAACAGAATCAGAGCACCTTGAATCTATACAGTCTTGTGGGTACTACCCCTAGAGTGTATATAAAAAGCCGTAGTCGTGGAGGAAGGGCAGCCCTCGCCTGGCGACCAACAAGCCGAAGCTCCGAAGGTGAGCATGGGTGACTGTCCTTTGTTACGCAAGGGCGAAGGGGCTGCACTTTCCGCAACGCCCAAGCAATTGCAAAAGTAATTTTGGGTCTTTAAAGTTAAAGAGACAAAAAAGTGAGGTTTTGTTTTGATTTATTTTTTTTAAACTATTTTCATTTCCCCCCCCCCCTCCCACTATACGTACACTTAATATTCGAGTTATTTTATTCTACCTAAAATAACCTAGAAATTTTTAATTTTGAAAAAAAGAAATAAAAAAAAAACTATTGATTTCCGGTACCCCCCCTTCGGGGGAGGAATTATACCCCCCCCTCCCCCTCTAAACATATACATAGGTACATATACTTATATAAGAGTCCTTCCTAAACATATCTTATGTCTCATGTCTTATACCATCACCGGGTCCCTGAAAAACATAACCCTCCCTCGGGCGGGCGGTCGGATAAATGACGAATTCAAGTAAACAAATAAACTTTTTGTTTGAAACAAATTTTTGGTTACAAAATGCTCACCTTTCTTGATTTTGCTCGAAGTCGGTAGATGCATAACATGCCAGACGAGCTATTTTTGTCTGGAGATAGTAGTAGTAACTCCTGTTCTATAATTTTACAAGAATAATCTGTCCCTGAGTCTGATATTAATACATCATCAACTGATAAAGATCGAAGACCTATAAAAATATAAAGAAAATGTGACAATGATGAAATATATATGATGCTTCATTTAAAAAAATTTAAATATTGGACATATTTCAATTTTTTATACTAGGTACGTAATATATATTTGTAGCTATTTTATCCAAATTTGTTTTGAGAAGAAAGAAAAAATAACAAATTACTACACTTAAATATTTCTAACATCATATTTTACTTAAAATTATAATATTCATAACATTTTGAAACCCTTACCCTCTTTTTGGAATCGACTGGGTGTTTAAAATTCTCTGCTCGTTTAAATTAAATATCATCAATGACGACTCCATGACTTTGCTTTGTTCTGTTGCTCTCGAACCGCTTGCACCGTCATTGAACGTCTGTGCTGATGGGTTTATTTAATCTATCTTATTTTCATGGTTATGTAAACATCTTTTAGCCCTGAAAAATATCACATAATATATAAGTAAAGCGTTTTACAGATACTACACTAGATTCCAGAAAAGTCCGTCCTTGCAAGTTGACATGTAACAAATAAAAATCATATGTAGGTACTTACATGATTTTTGCGACCATGTCGTGACCTCTAGCTTGCATGTACTTCTTATATTTTTTTTACGTATGATTGTTCTGTTTTTATTTATTCCCCATTTTGGGGTATTGTTTTACGATTACGATTTATATCAGTAAACAACAATCAGTTTTAACCCTAAAACGAATCTTAACGAGATAAAAACTATAATGCAATAATGAATATTAACTTAGCAATAGATTATGATTGATAAAAAACTTAAAATTTGTGGAAACGGGGAAAAACAAAGAGGATCAAACGCAGCACAAGTCCTTCTCACGGTAGAGCTCAGCGAGCACTGAAGAAAGTGAACGAGTGTGACAGCGCTATAGCCCGAACGTACAGAGCAGCAGTAGCACACGCGATAACAATAGTGCGCGCAAATCTCGACCTTACCGTCACTTGACGCGCAATTCATGTAAAAAATCGTAAAAAAATAACTAGAGTACCCAACTGAAAAATGATAACAGATAATTTAAAATAAAACGTTTCACATTCAGAGAAAAATCGTGGTTAGGATACGTTGAACCATTGAGGAGTAAAATTAAAAAAAGGGAAATATAAGACGTTACTTTGGAATTATTTTCTATCGAGAAAATTTTATCCAATTGCGTTTTCCATAACACATAATTTGAAGAATATGCCCAAGATTCATATAGTCTGAAACCAGATCTTTATATATTGTAGTTGTGTCATAAAATGAAATGAAAAACCCACTCCGATGTCGGTATATCCCCTTAAAACACAACCATCTTGCTTTTCTTTAAATCCTTCTACTAACCTAAACCAGCAGTGGCCAACATATTTACTCATCAATGATAAAATATAAACAGATTTTTATTTGTCTGAATTTTTCCTTTACGTACTACAGCAAAATGTTTCTCAAAGGATTTTATAAAATTGTGTATGGGAAGTTTATGCCAAGGCATGCTGATTGAACAACCGTTTCAAGATATATATTTTTTGCCATATTTCATTGTTTCTGCAGCAAGTGCAGCAACATAACTTTTTATTTGCTGAACAGGGAGTCTGTCACGTATTCAATTTAATATGTCATGTCTCATTCTTCTCTGACGCATAGATCACACACATTACATCTTTACTCTGACATAAACATAAAAATCAATTTTAAATTAATTGTTTTTTCTGTGAATGAAACCACAACCTACTGACCATACGAAACAATTTTCCCACAGAAATATAACCGCGCAATTAAAATTAAATTGGACGTGCCGAGACAAAACGGATCGTTATTAGCTAATACTGTAATATTTGAAGGCAAACAAATATTCATATTTCTATAAAATAGGTTATGAAATATATAATAGGTAATGAAATAGTTCATGAAAAAAAATTAAGTCGATCCCTTAACTGCGTTCTTCTGCGGAACCTTTAAAAACCAAAAAAAAAATATTGTTTGGCAATATATATTTTTTTTAAAATAAAAGTAATATGTCAAAAACACATTGCTTAGAAGTAAATTCACTCCATAAAAGATCAACATATCATGCACTTTTTTCAATTTAAAGAGAGTCCTTATTTCTACCAAAGAACCCTTGAAAGTCTGGCGTTGTTGATGTCTTAGGCTTAAGGTTAAACGGTAGTGCCAATTTCCATACAAAATTAATTAACCAAGATCAGCTGAAGTACAAATTTTAGCTTGTATTTATCACTGTATTTTATTACATTTTAATACAAGAATGTCGCGAATTTAAATAAAAGTTATATTTTACAACAATAATTGGGTTATTTTAGCTTTTAAAGTTCAGTTAAATGTCCATCATTTTACGTGTGTAGTTGTGGATGTCATACTATAAAACTGTTAGATGTGTGTGAATATGCTTTACGTGTGTGCGGTTTAACTACATGGCGGTTTCGCATGATTAGATTGCGTACTAAATTGTACTTAAATTTCACACCAATAAAAAATACTTCAATAGCATAAGTGATATACTGTCTGACTACAAATCATAAGGTTCAGAGTTCGATTCCTGTCACATGTATTTATTTTGTTTTTGTTTTGTCTATTATTATTGATTCCAGAATTGTAAATATAAATAAAAATTATTTATTGGATTTATTCCTTCACTTGTGCCAAAATAAATTCCTTCGTGCCCAGGCGCTATTCGTGCCTAATTAAAAACCGACAGATGAACAACAAAGTGATTTTACATATAAGGGTTCAGTTTTTCGTGATGAAATAATGAACCTTAAAAAAACGGTCATGTGCAGGTCAGACTCGTGTACCTAGGGTTCCGTATTGAAAATAGTAGGTAGGTAGGTAGTTAAAGTTTTGCCAGTAACTGATTATGAAGACAAAAAAAAGAATTGATTGCAAGTACAATTTATTTACCAATTATATTTACAAAAGAAAAAAAAACCGCGGCTAAGTTTTTAAATAATAAAAAAAAAATAGGTAATAAAAGAAAAAATGTTTTTTGTGAATTTCTTTACCGCTACATTTTTCCTGCAATCTTTGCAAAATAATCTATTATTGTGATTTATATTTTATTTTATCACTAGCCTTTTGCCCGTAGCTCCGCCCACGTTTATTCAACTCTTCCCCGTTTTCGGCTTTTTCTTTATTTTATGAATAAATAAAATAAAATAAAAAAAACACAAAAAGTGACGTTGTCCTCGGAGATTAGAACTTCCGGCTTCTTGCGTCCTAAACGAACGCTTTTCGTTCTTAGCTGAAAATAACGTTCACTAGGTATTCTCTCATCAGGATAAATACTTACTTATCACGCTTTATTTCGCATTTATATCCTAGGTATATCGTAACAGGGAGATGGGTATTCGCAGATAAACAGGGCGGCAAATCGGTATCCACACGGATGTTCAAATAGGTAGCGGTGAGCCTGGTTACATGCAGCAGGGACAATCGTCTTTCATTCAAGCCGCCATTATTGAGCAATGTCGGCAAATATCAAAGGGACGGCACGCGCGGCCTGCGACGACTCTGTGTTGCCATAAACATAGATTTATCTGTACTTGTAGGGATTTAGGAACATTTACAGAAAACAGATTGGACCAGTTATGTACGGAGAAACGAGTTTGTACGGAGGTTTTTTTTATTTAGCGCTAAAAGTTTTGGAAGAGATTCGGACGCTTCATAGAGGTAGGGACTTTAATTATCCTTTTTGTACCTAAATGTAGAATTTTCAACATTATTTTCAGTTTTTTTGTTAAAAATAATCGCTAATCTTGATAGATTTCATAGTTATTTACTCGTATAAATATTGTTTCTATGGTACAGAATTTTTAGGTCAGTCAGATTAATAAGTTTTTCGATTAATAAGTTTGTTTTTTACCAATAAATGAGTATGAGTATGGCAACACTAACTTCGTACGCTTTCGCTACGTTTGTTCGTTTTTGTTTCCGATTCAAAGGTTTTAGGTACCACATTTTGGCTAGTAAGTAAGTAGGTAGGTAGTTAGTTACTATCTTTCAGCACGGACCCTACACAGACCGAATCCCTACTAACATTTTATTTTTCGAAATTCGTCATACTGATTACTTACTTACCAAGCCTCGAGTATTAATTTATATATTATTTTATATTATAAATATATATAAAGTAACTATGATTTATATGACCAAATTCATATTGGAGACCAGTGATGTAAAGTACCTATCATAAATATTTTTTTTATTCATATCGCTGTTGGAGACACGATAAGTCGTCAAGATCAAGGTTCAATGACCCGTTTTACGAAATACGAAAAATATTTTTTGTTTTCCTATAAGTACAAATTCATGGTCTACCCCGAGTCCCGAGTCCCCGACTCAGTATAGAAAGCCTAAATTGTATTTTCTGTATTTCACAGAAAGTAGGGTAAGTAATCGAACCTTGTTACTGATCTGATCACTTATAAAGTCTCCAGTATGCATTTGGTCATATAAAACAAAGTCACCTATTCACCTTATTATACAGGCAAATTCATAATGAAGACCCGGTAACTTCAGCGATTTATACAACAACAACATATCGTCACGACATGAATCCCCGAGGGGGTGTCAGAGGTGTTCCCGAGTGTGAACTATGAATTGCAAATCACAGAACACACTCGGTATACCCGCATTTCATCGAACATTATTTTATACTTTTAAGTATATAGATAGACACATACACTCCAAAACAATTAGATGAACTGGCCAACCAATAAGTAATCACCTCTGTAACAAGGCAATAAAGTCTATTCGTCTCATTAGCTTGGGCAGTTTAAAGATATTGCCGTATTTCGGGGACATAAACACATGTTTGAGGGCATGCCGGTTTACCTCACAGTGTTTTCCTTCACCGTTCAGCAAGTGGTAAGTAAGAACAAATACTATGCACATACATATATATGTCGCCCGACCGGGGATTGAATCTACTAACTTCTAAACTAATTAGACGAATGGCGAAGACTTTATTACCTTTTGACAGAGGCGATTATTAGTTGGCCCATTTGTCTAATTGTCTTGGACGGATTATTGATCTCAAGCAAGACTGAGAGGACAGCGTTCTTTCTGCCCCTAGATACCGCCACGAACTTTTTTTTTTAATTTCGCATATGTTATTGATCCGTAATACTGATTACTTACAATCCGGTCTATGTACTTTTACGCATTGTATTATGAAAATTAGAGTGCATTATGTTATGTTTATGTTGTTCAAGAACAACCCCGAGAGTCTCCAGTATGAATTTGGCTACTCAAATATCAATCAGTCACCTTATTTAGCGAGATGGAGTCGTCCCAGTTACGACGAAGTTATGATAGGTTCTAACAGATGGCGCTAGTTTATTTAGTATTTTTTAAAAAATGAGGGGTTTTCAAAGTCAAATTAAAAAAGAAAAAGTAGTACCGAACGACTAAATAGATGGCGCAGCCTGTACTAAAAGTGTCAAAAAATGTCTTCCTGGCAACACTGGATTCTTTTGATTTTGACACTTCTTCTTTGCTTCTTTCTTTTTTATGGTCAATCCATGCCTCAAATGTATTATTGCTAAGATCCATTGTTCTCTCCGTAATTAGTTATACTGTGTGTTCCTATATTTTTACAATTAGCTACAACGCATGGGCTGACCATGTTGAAAGTTGAATGAAATACCAAGCTATTAACGTAAGTAATATAGATAGAAAACAACACAATATAAACACAACAAAATAGGAATGTCTTTGTGAAGGGTGTTGTTGGATTTAACAATTGAATTGTCAATTTTTATCTTGCTGCCCACAGATTAAAAAATAATCTTTGCTTTTTGACACTTGAAAGCAGGGTAACGCCATCTGTGTTTACCTCTGAAAGCTTGATCAAGGTCAGTCTGGAAAACCGCTCATTGCAGCATTCGTTCGTAAAATTTATTAGAGCTTCATTAGAGCTTTTTTATTTTTGTATGATTTTATAATGGATAAAAATGTGATTATACTCTTATTATGCTTATATCATTGCATATATCAACAGCATTATTTATGTAAAATAATTTGTTTATTACCTGTAAATATTATGAATTAAAAAAAAAAAAGTTTGGTACATCATCTCTCTCAATTCGCGGGTTTCTCCCATAATTCAATGTTTTTTCCAATCTAAAAGTAGTTTGCTTGAAAGGATGTAATTGTAAGTACACCTTACCTTACATGATTCTTCAGAAAGTCACATCATCGAATAATTTTCTTGAATTTGATGGAAAATAATAATTTTGATGGATCAAATAAAAAAACAAGTAGGTAATTTTGAAATATTTCACAAAAATGGAAAAAGAAAACATTTGTAGTGATGTGGGATCGATCCTTGCTCGAGCAGATCGAAATTCCACAGGTGTAACCATTAGACCAATCAATCTCTACACGGTGCCTTGAAATTAACAATTACGTTATATATAATTTCATTGTGTATGTGTGCGTGCATAGCTACGACAAAACAGCAAATTTTAAGATTGTTTGGGCCCGATGTAGAAACATACAACAGAAAATGACACAATTCTGCCTTTATAAAATAATTAACACATTAAAACTGTCGCATCATACAACGGAGCGAAATATTTTGTTTGTTTACTATTTTTAAATACAAAAACCAAATTATAGTAATTATAGTACCGCAGCGCCATCTATTGACAGGAAACTTAGAATCAGGCACTAGTGTTTAACCTTAAGGTTAAACACTAGTGCCTGATTCTAAGTTTCCTGTCAATAGATGGCGCTGCGGTACTATAATTACTATAATTTGGTTTTTGTATTTAAAAATAGTAAACAAACAAAATATTTCGCTCCGTTGTATGATGCGACAGTTTTAATGTGTTAATTATTTTATAAAGGCAGAATTGTGTCATTTTCTGTTGTATGTTTCTACATCGGGCCCAAACAATCTTAAAATTTGCTGTTTTGTCGTAGCTATGCACGCACACATACACAATGAAATTATATATAAAGTAATTGTTAATTTCAAGGCGCCGTGTAGAGATTGATTGGTCTAATGGTTACACCTGTGGAATTTCGATCTGCTCGAGCAAGGATCGATCCCACATCACTACAAATGTTTTCTTTTTCCATTTTTGTGAAATATTTCAAAATTACCTACTTGTTTTTTTATTTGATCTATCAAAATGATTATTTTCCATCAAATTCAAGAAAATTATTCGATGATGTGACTTTCTGAAGAATCATGTAAGGTGTACTTACAATTACATCCTTTCAAGCAAACTACTTTTAGATTGGAAAAAACATTGAATTATGGGAGAAACCCGCGAATTGAGAGAGATGATGTACCAAACTTTTTTTTTTTTAATTCATAATATTTACAGGTAATAAACAAATTATTTTACATAAATAATGCTGTTGATATATGCAATGATATAAGCATAACAAGAGTATAATCAAATTTTTATCCATTATAAAATCATACAAAAATAAAAAAGCTCTAATGAAGCTCTAATAAATTTTACGAACGAATGCTGCAATTTTTTAAAAAATACTAAATAAACTAGCGCCATCTGTTAGAACCTATCATAACTTCGTCGTAACTAAGACGACTCCATCTCGCTAAATAAGGTGACTGATTGATATTTGAGTAGCCAAATTCATACTGGAGACTCTCGGGGTTGTTCTTGAACAACATAAACATAGCACTCTAATTTTCATAATACAATGCGTAAAAGTACATAGACCGGATTGTAAGTAATCAGTATTACGGATCAATAACATATGCGAAATTTTAAAAAAAAGTTCGTGGCGGTATCTACTAGGGGCAGAAAGAACGCTGTCCTCTCAGTCTTACTTGAGATCAATAATCCGTCCAAGACAATTAGACAAATGGGCCAACTAATAATCGCCTCTGTCAAAAGGTAATAAAGTCTTCGCCATTCGTCTAATTAGTTTAGACGTTAGTAGATTCAATCCCCGGTCGGGCGACATATATGTATGTGCATAGTATTTGTTCTTACTTACCACTTGCTGAACGGTGAAGGAAAACACTGTGAGGTAAACCGGCATGCCCTCAAACATGTATTTTGTCCCCGAAATACGGCAATATCTTTAAACTGCCCAAGCTAATGAGACGAATAGACTTTATTGCCTTGTTACAGAGGTGATTATTGGTTGGCCAGTTCATCTAATTGTTTTGGAGTTTATGTGTCTATCTATATACTTAAAAGTATAAAATAATGTTCGATGAAATGCGGGTATGCCGAGTGTGTTCTGTGATTTGCAATTCATAGTTCACACTCGGGAACACCTCTGACACCCCCTCGGGGATTCATGTCGTGACGATATGTTGTTGTTGTATAAATCGCTGAAGTTACCGGGTCTTCATTATGAATTTGCCTGTATAATAAGGTGAATAGGTGACTTTGTTTTATATGACCAAATGCATACTGGAGACTTTATAAGTGATCAGATCAGTAACAAGGTTCGATTACTTACCCTACTTTCTGTGAAATACAGAAAATACAATTTAGGCTTTCTATACTGAGTCGGGGACTCGGGACTCGGGGTAGACCATGAATTTGTATAGGAAAACAAAAAATATTTTTCGTATTTCGTAAAACGGGTCATTGAACCTTGATCTTGACGACTTATCGTGTCTCCAACAGCGATATGAATAAAAAAAATATTTATGATAGGTACTTTACATCACTGGTCTCCAATATGAATTTGGTCATATAAATCATAGTTACTTTATATATATTTATAATATAAAATAATATATAAATTAATACTCGAGGCTTGGTAAGTAAGTAATCAGTATGACGAATTTTGAAAAATAAAATGTTAGTAGGGATTCGGTCTGTGTAGGGTCCGTGCTGAAAGATAGTAACTAACTACCTACCTACTTACTTACTAGCCAAAATGTGGTACCTAAAACCTTTGAATCGGAAACAAAAACGAACAAACGTAGCGAAAGCGTACGAAGTTAGTGTTGCCATACTCATACTCATTTATTGGTAAAAAACAAACTTATTAATCGAAAAACTTATTAATCTGACTGACCTAAAAATTCTGTACCATAGAAACAATATTTATACGAGTAAATAACTATGAAATCTATCAAGATTAGCGATTATTTTTAACAAAAAAACTGAAAATAATGTTGAAAATTCTACATTTAGGTACG
This sequence comes from Ypsolopha sequella, assembly GCA_934047225.1. NCBI lineage: Eukaryota > Metazoa > Arthropoda > Insecta > Lepidoptera > Ypsolophidae > Ypsolopha > Ypsolopha sequella. The sequence goes on along the minus strand of OW203984.1, from coordinate 22,288,093 downwards.
AAAAGGATAATTAAAGTCCCTACCTCTATGAAGCGTCCGAATCTCTTCCAAAACTTTTAGCGCTAAATAAAAAAACCTCCGTACAAACTCGTTTCTCCGTACATAACTGGTCCAATCTGTTTTCTGTAAATGTTCCTAAATCCCTACAAGTACAGATAAATCTATGTTTATGGCAAGATGGCAACACAGAGTCGTCGCCGGCCGCGCGTGCCGTCCCTTTGATATTTGCCGACATTGCTCAATAATGGCGGCTTGAATGAAAGACGATTGTCCCTGCTGCATGTAACCAGGCTCGCCGCTACATATTTGAACACCCGTGTGGATACCGATTTGCCGCCCTGTTTATCTGCGAATACCCTTCTCCCTGTTACGATATACCTAGGATATAAATGCGAAATAAAGCGTGATAAGTAAGTATTTATCCTGATGAGAGAATACCTAGTGAACGTTATTTTCAGGTAGGAACGAAAAGCGTTCGTTTAGGACGCAAGAAGCCGGAAGTTCTAATCTCCGAGGACAACGTCACTTTTTGTGTTTTTTTTATTTTATTTTATTTATTCATAAAATAAAGCCAAAGCCGAAAATGGGGAAGAGTTGAATAAACGTGGGCGGAGCTACGGGCAAAAGGCTAGTGATAAAATAAAATATAAATCACAATAATAGATTATTTTGCAAAGATTGCAGGAAAAATGTAGCGGTAAAGAAATTCACAAAAAACATTTTTTCTTTTATTACCTATATTTTTTTTTATTATTTAAAAACTTAGCCGCGGTTTTTTTTCTTTTGTAAATATAATTGGTAGGTATGTACTTGCAATCAATTATTTTTTTTGTCTTCATAATCAGTTACTAGCAAAAATTTAACTACCTACCTACTATTTTCAATACGGAACCCTAGGTACACGAGTCTGACCTGCACATGACCGTTTTTTTAAGGGGAACGAAAATACAAACAGAAATAAAATGTCAGCTTTCGGATGATTTTGTTGCAATAATTAGGTTACGTATAGCCATAAAAAAAATACATGTTTTTGGTTGAACTTTAAGGTATTCATTTTCCACAAACCACGTTAATCGATTCATATTTGTATTGTCAATGAATTTTTTTGTAACCCTCTATTGCACACTTCTTATCGATTTTGTTTCAGGTATCGCTTTCGCGATTTTGTTGGTTTTTTTTAAATAAAATTAGTGTGAATGATATCTATTCATTTTCCACATACCACGTTAATCGAGTCAAAAAAAGCACCCCCTTTTTCCAAAAATACGTAAATCCACTGATGCAGTCAGCGGCAGCAAGATATTGTCAGTCTACGCCTAGCGTTGGCGCCCGTAAGACGTGGAACCTGTGCCCTTTTTTGCAAGCTATAAATATCTCCCAAAACTAATTCAAAACAAATTGAAATTAATTTTATAAAGTAATATTTGGAGGAGCATCATATTCCTGCCGTTAAAAACTCAACAAAATATGCGTATGAGTGATTTAGCTACATCGTGCCATAGTCATAACAACAAAACTGAATGAATTTGGAATGAATTCATACTTTTATGCGGGATAATAATATATGTTACTCTAAAAGAATAATTTTGTGATCGTTATTGAAACCCAAATTAATTTACTTATACTTACGAGATCTGTAACAAAGGTCAATGACCTTTTCGTGAAATTACCCTCTAGTATTGGCTCACCATTTCAGGTCCAATAAGTGAAGTTTTTTGCAAATTATATAGGTACACTTACTTGGGATAAATCGCCAAGCATTTAAAATATAGAAATTTATTTTGAAATATTTACAGTGCATGGCAAAATTATTAGATCGTAGATAATCCTGTCGGTACATGTTCAGGTTCTGTTACGCAAAATGAAAACAATGAAACTCTTTTAGAATTAATTTGTTATCCCTATGTTTGTCTGTCTGTCCGTTTGTCTAGACAATTTTTTCTGGGTAAAATTAATAAATACCAATATAAACGGCCCTCTATAGAGCTGTAAAAACATACTTTTGACGTTTTTATTTATAGTACGTTTTAGGTTTTTACGTTTTTTTTTTACGTTTTTCATACAAATTTTCTCACTATGAAAATGTAGGGATGAACACAACAACACAGAAAGGAATTGTTGAACAAATAATGTAAAAAATATGAAAAACATGTTGTTCTATTCTAAAGGGATTAATTATCTACTGTTCAATGTGGCGATAGCTTTGTTTATTTTTTTCCTTGAATTATTTTTTACTAAGGTAACAAATAGTTTAATACAAGGTTTTCCTTAAGAGGTCCCTTTACCCCTGTATTTTTCTTAAAATTCATACGATAGGTATAAACCGAATGTGAAGTCTACAGCTTATTTTCTTCATATCTTTTTTCATGAGTATATTTTAGTGCCATCTAACTACGTCTCTATACAGCCCAAAAAGCAAAATTTGATAAAACACCATCGTAATAGCTGTCAGGATATCGTCAATATTGCCTCGTTTTTACACAAAGTTTAACAAGTTTGAATATTTCTATCTATACTGGAAATAAAAAAGAGAGAAATACAGGCGTCGTTCATGTTAAGATGACTAAGTTTACACACTTTGCTAAGTATAAACAATTACCGTTTCATGGAAAACTGTTTTGACCTGAAACCATTTCACAAATTCAATTAACTTATTTTGAATATCTTGTCATCTTGCACTTCTTGATGAGAAATACAATTTCAATAAGTAAAAATACAACTTATAGTTAAAAGTCTGCTGTATGCATTAACATATTTTTAATTATATTACAATAGTAATAAAATAATTGGCTTATCCGTCGTCGTGATACCAGCCGTAAATTTCTAAAATAAACTGATATCACGCTTATGGAAAACCCAATTATTTTGAAGATACCATAATATCATTAAAATATGTTTATGCATTTAGCTAACTTTTAACAATAAATTGTCTTAGCTAAAAGTTGTACTTTACCGTTATAATTATTTCTTAATATTTTGTTACAAATTCGGAGAAATAGCCCTTAAGGAAAACCTTGTATGAAAATATTTGTTATCTTTGTAACAAAGAAAAAAATAATAATAAACAAAGCTATCGCCACATTGAACAAACAGTAAATTATTAATCCCTTTAGAATAGAAAGATATGGTTTTATATTTTTTACATAATTTGTTCTACAGTTCCTTTCTGTGCTTTCTTTCAAATGCAAAATATTATCTGAAGTGTTGATCTCTACATTTTCATAAGGAGAAAATTTGTATGAAAAAGTTAAACAAAAGGCCATAAAAACGTTATAATATGTATATTTTACAGGGCTGTAAATATTAGCATTTATTGATTTTACCCAGAAAAATTGCCTAGACAAACGGACAAACAGACAAACATAGGGACAACAAATTAATCCTAAAAGAGTTTTGTTTTTTCAATTTGCGTAAAGGGACCTGAACATTTCAAACTATGATACAAATAAATTTCTATATTTTAAACACTTGGCGATTTATCCCAAGGGTAAACAGGTGTCCCAAAAGTCAACGCTTTCCCTTGGAAGGCTGGTAGGCCAGCTCATGACTGACCAGAATATCAAATTATGAGCTCAGCAAAAAATAGATAGTCTTCGAGTTGATGGTACTTTTATAAATTCGAATAGATTTTTGAGAGTCAAAGCTAACCAGTTCTAAATTCTAAGAATAAAATTTTTGTTGCGCAACTCTGAATAGTCATGCTATTGATAAAGTCAAAAATAAACCTTGAAATGCTGTTACATCAGGAAGAAAAATAAAATTCCAATTTATGAGCAATTTTTTGTAATTAGGTTAGTTCGATACCACACCCTGAAAAAAAATGTCCTATGTTAGTTTTGCAAATTGTTTTAAATAACGGCTCATCAAATATTGTTTTTCAAATGATCTGGCAATTTCTGTGTATTACTTTTGAAAAAAAAGTTATTGCTATTTTACTAAAGGAGCTGCGTATTTTTTAAAATAATTAGAATTTAAAATGAAGGAGTGGCGGGCAGTAAAAATATTTGACGTTCATTAGAAATGCCATTTAACACGCGTTAGAGTGAGATAAATAGTAACGCTATTTAAAATGAGTTGGAATGAGATAGTAACGCAGTTAAACGTGGTTGAATGAGAGAGGCATAATTGATATAGGCTACAGTTAGAGAGATAGCGACGTGGTGCATTCCTTCTGAGAATATTTGTTAGTTTCCACTTCTTGTAATAACAACTTTAGTAAAAATTTTTTGTAAAGAAATTTTTGGTCCAATTTATTTTCCCGCAAGTGTAAAACCAGCTCAACGGGCGAAAAATATTTAAAGAATGGGTAATGGTGACAATTAACCGTCACAATATTATTATCTATCTCTAAAGGAGTGTCTGAAATGTTCCGAGGGTCAACTGATAAATCAAACACTCAAAAAACCACTTTTAGCCGACCATAATAAATTTACGTCCCGACGTGATAGCAAGTAGGATCAATGCCGTGTGACGATGATCGAAATACACTAATAAATTAGATAAAATAAAATACGTATTACTTTTGACCCTGCCTCGTCCACTCTATTCGTATTTTTGCTATGGTGACGCGAGCTTAGAGACCGGGACGAATTTCCCCGCGCGCGCTATCGTAAAATAGAATAAGCCACGCCCGGAACTGGTTTTTGTTTTGGCTATGTCATACTCTTAAGGTTCATTATTTCATCACGAAAAACTGAACCCTTATATGTAAAATCACTTTGTTGTTCATCTGTCGGTTTTTAATTAGGCACGAACAGCGCCTGGGCACGAAGGAATTTATTTTGGCACAAGTGAAGGAATAAATCCAATAAATAATTTTTATTTATATTTACAATTCTGGAATCAATAATAATAGACAAAACAAAAACAAAATGAATACATGTGACAGGAATCGAACTCTGAACCTTATGATTTGTAGTCAGACAGTATATCACTTATGCTATTGAAGTATTTTTTATTGGTGTGAAATTTAAGTACAATTTAGTACGCAATCTAATCATGCGAAACCGCCATGTAGTTAAACCGCACACACGTAAAGCATATTCACACACATCTAACAGTTTTATAGTATGACATCCACAACTACACACGTAAAATGATCGACATTTAACTAAACTTTAAAAGCTAAAATAACCCAATTATTGTTGTAAAATATAACTTTTATTTAAATTCGCGACATTCTTGTATTAAAATGTAATAAAATACAGTGATAAATACAAGCTAAAATTTGTACTTCAGCTGATCTTGGTTAATTAATTTTGTATGGAAATTGGCACTATCGTTTAACCTTAAATTCATTAATCTAGGTAGCAAAACGTTTCCTAAAGACATAAGCGGCCGATCTTCTTATCAAGGACTTTGCACACACCAGCAAAGGGTAAAGCAGTGGAGCTATAAGAATTCAATATTATTCTCTACACTAACGAACACAAAGACAATAAAGACAAGAGAGATATTAATACAAATTCTGCCTTGAGTCACGTCTTGAGTACTAAAAGAAGACCGAAAGACAGACGTAAGCTTATAAAGAGTCCCACAAACCAAAACCAAAACGTAGTAATACTTTATATTCTCTGCCAAAACATTGATCATTAGAAAATCAACGCAATCACTGCAATAGAATGTGTAGAGATGCCAGGCAGGAGACGTCTTATTCATGAGTCCATTGATTATTATCATCCCTGCACAAGTGCACAGGTTTAAAAATTCCTCAAAGCATTCAGGATCGGCCAATTCGGCAAGTCACCTGCACAAAATATGCACAAAATAGATTTCAATGCACTCGATGGGGTATGAACTAAACTTAAAATATATAGGAAGATAGTAAGATATCTGCCACCATTTTCTGTTCTGGAATAAAATTACGATGGAATAATTAAATTTATCATTATTAGCAAATAATATTTGATTTCAAAACATATAACGCACAACACGTATTGCTATCATGTAAGGATAATTATTGATTGGCAAAGTGGTCTTCAAATCGTTATTAATTTTAGGTTTGAATAAGGAACGTGATGCGCCAGCGCAGTCCGTTATTCGACCACGACGACGATGACGTGTCAAACCGCAAACGTGTTGTATATCTTAGTCATACGGACTTGAAGACAATTAATATCTTCTTGGGAATTGGATTGGCTATCTTTTGGTGATTTCTGCAATATCCGCAGGCGAGGAGACGACGTCAATATACTTAAAGGTCTCCTTTTTTCGAATATAAAAAAATCCTGGATTGACTTGAAAATGTATACGTACATTAGTTACATAATAACTCTAGTAACTATACATAATATTTGCAGTTTGCACCATACTACTGACCAACTCACCTTTCTTTGAAATCAACCCGCGAAAATGAGTCTTATTTTTTCACTCTTCCTTTACTTTTAATACTTTAATAAATATATATAGTATGCCTTAATTAGCTTTTTATTTATAATTACACAATATAACTTGAAATATATACAATAAATAAAAGAAAATTGAAAACTTGAAATATATATATTATATAATATCAAATATACTTGACTGATGACGGCCCACTAAGGGCCGAAATATATTTCAAGTTATATTGTTTACTTTTAATAGTAGTTTATGCTACAAGGGCGCAAAGGAATAAATTACGAGAACTATTTAAAACACGAGCGTAGCGAGTGTTTTTATACGTAACCGAGTAATTTATTGCTCTTACGCCCGTGTATCATACTACGTTTTTCAATGCATAGTGTGAGGAAATAAAACAAATATAATCTTGTGAACTTTAAATTATAATTGGCTCAAAATGACTGTATCTAGAGCTGTTAAACAGTGGAAAAAAGTATAACATTTATGGTACACAGGAAAGGCTGCAGGTTAGCCAACCATTGTAAATAAATGAAAAAAAAAATAAAGCCCTAGGGTAAAATAATCGACTTTCTGTTCGGTTTTGATGCATAAAAATTGGGCCTTTACGAGCACTTGCATTGAAAATTAATTTAACAATGAATATTGTACAGGCAAGTTATTTCTTTTTCTTAGTTGCTTGGTTATTGTTCTTTGTTAACTTTGTCCAATATGATCGAAAGAGAATGTAATTAATTTTAATGTTACCTATTAACTCCAAACTCCACTAACCCCTTTCCCAAATTATTATAGGTATAAATGCGAAACGAGTTTGTTTGTTTGTTTGTCTTTCTTACACATCGCAACGAAACAACGGAAGACGAGGCCTTCCCTTCTTAAAGGTTTTTGAACGATTGTACTGAATCTACCACAGATGCAATCGATATGAAACTTATATACATGTTTTTTCAAAGATTTATCTTCACGTTGTAAGTAGGGTTACCTAATTGGAAAACTTTCACTCGATAGATTTTATTTTTGAAAATAGTCTCTTTTTGAGTATTTTTTGGGTTTGTGTTTAATCCATTTGATTTTTATGTGTCATATTTTACTATCAATACGAAAATCTTGTTTATTATCCGTTGTAAGTTCAAAAATGACTTAAATGCAATATTGTAATTTAAGTCGATTTTAATCTTAAAATTAGTCTCGTTCTGAATCGTTTCGCGCGCATTTTGGCGCACGCGATTTTCAACTTTATGAAAGTTAGGTTATAATTGCAAAGCCGCTGTGCGCCTAAGGAAGGCCTCGTCTTAACATGATTTTTTGCACAACGATTTGAAGGGCCAAGGAGATTGTCCTTATCTACTTTTTATCCATGTAAATATTGAGGGTAGAGACGTAGTATTTTATTCTGTGGTAGAGTCACGAAAGTTGTGCGCAAGTTGAAGGTAGAGCTTAACCAGGCCGTCCTCGAAGGACGTATGCTGTCCAAATTGGCGATATATTTAAGACGGAAAATGTCAAAAGTACCCGGAATAGAAGAGCTTGTATGACTAGATCGATGGATGTGGAAGAGGCGAAAGAGGTGTGTCAGGATCGTAGCAGATGGAGATCTGTAGTCTCTGCCTACCCCTCTGGTAGATAGGCATGATAATATGTATGTACGTACATGTATTCTTATTTATTGTCACCGTCTACATGGACACGGCAAAGATTTGTTGTGTCTCTTTTTAAAAGCAATGAAGCAAACCCTTTAGAACATTTTTTGTAACCAGCATTTCAAAGGACAAGGTTGAATAAAATACGGTGTCTGATTATTTTAATGCCAACATAGATAATTAGTATGTTATGCTATATTATAGTAGTAGGAAGCAATAGGTACGCATATCGAATAGATTTAACGATAAGCACTCACGATGATGTTTAGAAGCAGTAACAGCAATTTTGTTGCGTAATAATTTTGTTGCAACTTTTCATATAGACCAGTGGGTCTACCGCGTAAATCGTAATTCTCATTTTCATCAATATCAACTTGAGATTGAAATTTGACGTGCGTGCGACGACGCCCGCCTAAAATGCCATCTCTTTTGCACGCGTTGAATTTCGCATCCATTTGCTTGAAGTTGATACAAATGAGAATTACGCGGTAGAGCCCCTGGCCCTGTAGCATAGTGTTTAATCGCGCGCAACGCGACTTCGTTGAATTACAGGTGCGAGGAGCACATACATACTGTTTAATCGCAAAAAAATCGTGTCACGCTCCTTGCACTTGTGTTTCAACTAGTGGCGTCGCGCGCAATTAAACACTATGCTACGCCCGCAGGGCTAACTTTTTTAGTATTTATATTTTACCGAATTTTACATCTACCATGAAAAAGTAAATATATATCTACAAATATTGATACATATATACATACACTCACGTCTGTCTCCCAGGGGGGTAGGCAGAGACTACAAATTTCCATCTGCTATGATCCAGACACACGTCTTTCGTCTCTTTTACATCCATCAATCTAGTCATACAAGCTCTTCTATTCCGGGTAATTTTGACATGGCCCTTCTACAGTATGTCGCCAGCATACGTTCTTCTAGGGTGGACTGGTCGAGCTGTACCTTCCACTTGCGCACCATAAATTTCTTTCGTCAGTCTACTTTCATTCATCCTCTCAACATGTCCAAACCACCGAAGCATTCCTTTTTTTATTCTAGTCACTACATATTCTTTCAGGCCGCAACGATCTAGTATGTCCACATTTTCACTCTGTCATTCAATGCTAAACCGTACGTGCTAAGTAAGGAACGGATTTCCACTGCATTCACTCTAATTTTATCTTTATCTTGCCATACCCAACATTCACTACCTCAAATAAGTGTAGGAGCCAACACTCCATTATGAACCGCCAATAGTGCCTTTGCAGTCACATTTTGGCTGTCCATAAAGGAGTGTAGGGCTCCATTCACTTTATTTCCTGCATTCACTCTTCTTTCAATGTCATCGTCATATTTTCCATCGCACGTAGATAGACAACCTGGATAGATAAACTCGTTAACCTGTTCTACATCCTCGTCTCTTATCTTAACCTTGCATTTAGTCACTGCTTCATCCCTCTCTAGCATCATATATATGTTTATATATGATGCATATCCCTTTGTTTTTCCTGCGTGAATTTTCATTACTTTCTTTTCAAAGGCATCCTCCATAATTTTGTAACCATCTCTTACAGCTCATCCATAAATATATTGATACACATACCTAGTTTACACCAGGACAGCGATTCTGGCAAGTGAGAAAAATTTGTTACGGCAGAATTCAAATGTGTTACAAGGGATTTTCTAGGGAAATTATTGATTTTTCTGCTTTAGCAATTTTTGCGCACACGCCAGAATCGCCATCCTGGTATCGGTACCCATATTGTAAATGTGAAAGTGTGTTTGTTGGTTTGTTTGTGAAAACTTTTGAGTTTGTTGGTTCGTTGGTTTGTTGGTTCGTTGGTTTGTTGGTTCGTTGGTTTGTTGGTTGTAGGTTTGTCCTTCTTTTACGCAGCAACGGACACAACGGAGCACGGATCGACGTGATTTTTTGCATAGAGATAGTTTATAGGTCGGAAAGTGACATAGGCTACTTTTTATCCCGGGAAAGTGGAAACGAAATCAGCGCGGGCAAAGCCCCGGGCAAAAGCTTGTCCTAAATAAAACTCCATGTCATGCATTAATTGTCATACTGAACAACTGCCAGAGAAAAAAACTCGCGGAAATTAAATAAATAAAAGCGGCCAAGTGCGTGTCGGGCTACGCACAGTGTAGTTGCCCGTCACAATATGCGGACTTAGAAGGTGGATTTTTGTTTGAAACATATATTTACTATGAACATATTAATTGAGTTTACGGACTCAATTAATGATTCATAGGATTTAAGACTAGGCTCCCTATATTGCTGAGTTTTTGCATAAATATGCTGAGTCAACTACATACTTGAACAATGTACAATTTAAATATATATTTTTTCAGACCTTTATCTTGACGATGTAAAGCCAGTTACTTAATTGAATAATTTAAACTCGATAGATAACATTTTTAAAAATGGTGCTTCTTGGAATGATTTTTAAAATTTTTGTTATGCGGCTTGAGTTTTATGTCTAAAATCAATACTAACAGCAAGATAATTTAGTTTACTAAAATCTGCATAAGAAAAAATAAACCTATAAAATTTATTGTAACTTTAAACAATTTTTACCTAGAAATCAGACTCCTTCTGAATCATTTCGCACGCATTTTCGTGCACGCGATTGTCAATTTTATTCAAGTCATTCTCCGGGTTTTAATAGCAAAGCTGCTGTGCGCCGAAGGAAGGCCTCATCTTAACAGGCACGCAAAATTGCGACTTTGTAGGTCCTATAGATTTTGAATTATGGGGGAGTCCGAAAGTAGCTCAAATAGTTTGTGTGACACACGGCTGGTGCGTAGGCCTTTTCTTTTCCGAACGCGGCTGGACGCACTGTAATGTGTCTAGATTTACACAACTCACAAATTTTAATACTTTTGTTGTCCATACTGTGAAGTGTCATTGCCATTACAATAGATAAAGAGTGAGCGAGAAACAAATCGTTGGAAGGTCGGATACAAAAGTCTAATACTTAGATAAAAGTAGCTGTACAGTACATGTAGTACTCGTACATACAGTACAAAGCACGTAATAGTATTGTCTCAGATTTATGGACTAGTATAATTATGGTAGAGTTGTAATATAAGTGGAGGATAAATTCGCTACGGATCACTCGTGTATTTCCTGGTATTTATTAACTGGTATTGTATCTATGGTTAATTTATTTAAAATAAATAAAAACAATACAGAACCCATTGAAAAAAATATAAATAAATAAATAAAATAAAATAGTTCTTTATTGAGGTTACAAAGACCCATTGTAAAAAAACACATGAAAATACCTTAAAAAATACACATTTTAAATAACAAAAACTAAATGAAAAATAAAAAATTTGTAAGATTAGATTATTTATAATTATTATACTAAATTAAATTAATTATTATTTTTTTTTATTTGGTAAGCAAAGTTTGACAATCCAATGCTTCAACATACATAGGATTGTCAAATTTACCAGAAAATGTCCTCAGGATGTCGCTGTCGCTGTCGCTGGTTCTGCGTATAATCGACGCGATCCGTTTGCGCATGATCGCAAAAAAGTCATCGGTGTGCGCCTCCGCAAACATTGTCGATGCACTACAGAACCTAACGAAAATACTTAGTATACAGTTCTTCAGCCACTAATTTCTTATGATTTTTTTAATGAATTTTTTAAAGACAACAGACTTGGATTTATTTACGTTATTGATTACGTATTATCAACAACTCTAAAAAATATATCTTTTGTTTTTTACATCGATGTGGCATCGTTGCGTCAAGTCAATCCGCATGGTAGCGGCTATACAGTATTAATCAGTTCGGATGACCATTGCGAATTTTAATAAAATAATTTCTTCTGCTTGCCTGGTCAACATTAAATCCACCAATAAACGTTTAATACCTTTAACATCCGTTCTAATTTTCCAACCTGTATCAACACTCACCACAGTTGGAACCAGTCCTTAGCCGAAGACAGAAAGGAAGGGAACCCATGAGTGCAATGTCCTGCAAGAATGGTGGAGGACTCGTTTGAATATACAGTTCTAACCCATTATATAAAACGATCACTGTCGTCAATTTCACGTCAAGCCAAATTGGATGGAATACCTCATTCTACCGTCATACATGACACGCGAAGGAAAAGTTTAAAAGACAGAGATAAGTCGCTCTGATGCTGAAAAACTGTTTGATTGATCTAAGGCACATCCTGTTCACATCTATTAATTAAGTGAGCAAAATTTAAACCATAGTCTTGGAGTATCTTACTGTCACTTTTTTTTTATTTTGCCAGCTTGTTGTGGCTTTTGTTAGATCTACATGCACTCTTATAATAATCTACATGTTTATTGCCTGTATGATTTTAATTTTAATATTTAAAATACAAACTTCACTTATTTAACGTGACATTAAAATTTATACAGCCTAATTCACACTGGAGGCTTGGTAAATTGCATAAGTATCACGGATCGCAAACACTTTTTGCTAATTTCTCAAATTAAATGTTGACCTCCCATACTAATGGACTCCGGAGTCGTGCTTTCGTATGCACGCAAAACAAAAAAAAATACAAATGTCACAGAAAGGGCCATCGAACCTTGATACTGAGCACTTACCAAGTCTTGAGTATGAATTTGGCTACATTAATGTCACCTTGTATTCACTGGCTCTAAACTATTTGTTTTTTATTTAAGAGTCGGAGTTCCGAGATTGGGCAAAACAGGGTTCGGGGTTATGGCTTTTTAAGATAGTAACATATTAATTTCTGAACAAAATAAATACCACTTGTTACCTTACAAGATGAAGTACAGGTTCATTAAAAAAAATCTTGGCACTAATGTATAGTAACTTCAGAAAAAAAAAAAACAGGATGTCAAGTTCAGGTTACACCCGTAGCGCTGCAATGCTATTCAAGAGATTTTCTTGAAATTCCTGTTTTTTTTCTGAAGTTACTATACATTATTGCCGTGATTTTTTTTAATGAACCTGCTCTTCATCTTGTAAGGTAACAAGTGGTATTTATTTTGTTCAGAAATTTGAATTTTTACCGTCTTAAAAAGCCATAACCCCGAACCCCGAATCTCGGAACACCGACCCTTAATTAAATTTAAAAACATAGCTCTCAAAACACGCAAACATGCTATATGAATTACATGTTTAGTATTTTAGATTGTTGATCTAACATTTATCTACCCTAAGACTTAGTTAGCTATCCTTTTTACTGTTTACCTATTTCAATTAGCCCGACGATGTCAAATAGGCGAAACTAGTCGCAATAATAAGGTAAATAAATTAATGTAACTCGTACAAGAAGACTTTTATTAGTGTTAGAATGAAGTTCGATCAAGGAGTAACACCTTGCAGTATAAATTATTTTATATTCAACAACAACAAGTAACTCCAAAGGCGATATACATAAACATCATTTTCTGTATCTTTGACATTAGTCATTTACGCCAAATGATCTTCTTGAAGTGGGATTTTTCTTATTTGTCTCTTTTCAAACTCATTTTAAACCGTGAAATTGAGATCTTAAAATAAAAAAATACGCATATTTCATATTTCAGCTTTTGATCTTAATATTTAGGCCATTGGAAAAGCAATAATTTGCATTTCCCTGCATTTAATAAAATTGCAAAGATAGGCCTAAAGTATTACGTAAATATAATTTTATTTGAATTACATTAGATTTTGGACAATAAAACTTATACCAAAATAAACGTGGTACAAATATGATATAAAAACGGCCTTCAATTAATAACCGTTCCTTCTCATGTCAAAATAATGAATAAAAACACTTTAAAATCGCGAGATTTCTGAGCGGCCCACTTCCACTGAGCAGGATAGTCAAGTGTAAAATGAAAGCATTGGAGCAGGACCGATTTCTCCGGATACCCTCGCCTTAAGAGTTGATGGTAACAACAACTATAGAAAGTCTCAGGTACTGCTTTTCTTCTAAAAAAGCCAGAAAATTAATATACCTATATATGTATTTTTATATTTTAAAGTGTTCCTGTGTATGTATACTTTACAAAACAATACTAAGTACTGACACGAAATAAATGAAAAATGATATGAATAGCTTTCCATCCAACTTGGTCTTTCAAACTTGAAAAAACGTGTTATGCGTTACGCATCTCCAAATTAATTTTTTCCATTTTCTGAATACATATCTCAAAAACGACTTCATAAGGCAGGATTTAATAAATTAATTACAAATAACAGGGTTCAAGTAATGAAGTCTAGTGAGTTCAACACCAACCGCCCTGCCTGTAGGTAGCGAGTGGTGTTGCATGCGTAATGCTGTGGGTATTGCCTAAACGTATGGCTTTATAGTCCGACCAAGCCAATGGTGTTACCACAGATATAGATCTAAATAGATGACGCGGTTGTATGTACTTAGCATGCCAAAAAAGCGCGCCAAAAGGGAGAGCAATGCTCTTCATTCACAGACAACTTATGCCTTATATCTTAAGGGGCTGCACTATACTAAAATTCGGTCCCGCTCTAACGCGTTTGTTTTTTAACTCTCTATCCAGCTCTAATCAGATGCCGCGCACGCAAAACTTCAGTTATTTTGAAATCGTGGCTCCATTAGGACATACAGAAATAAAGTAGTAAGGCTTTTTTGTAGATAATAATGAGATCTTTTATTGTGTAAAAGATTAATTTCAAACGCATATTCCGTGTCCGAGCGAATTGAATGTACAGAATGAAATTTATAAATTTATAAATAGGTATTGTTGAAACCCATCTAAATAAATATTTTTGAAGTCTGTATGCTCTCCCAATTTGAGAGAACATAAAAAGGTCTAAATTTAGACCTCATTTCAATAGTTATTTCTATCGAGTGAATTTCCTCCAATCGCATTTCTGATAGCCCAAAATCTAGAAAAAGGTCCCAAAATTGTTATACTAATTTATTCAACTTAGGACTTCTTTTGAACAGCAGATAAATAACTTCAAAATGTGTCCATTTTGACGATATACCCCCTTAATAAAAATAATGAGTGTGATCTGAATGTTTTTCGTTCAATTTATAATTTTTATTCATTTGTTTAAATTTTTTTATTTATTTTCATATTATTTATGGATTTTATATCAATTTACGGATCTTATGGATTTAGTGTCATTTTAAGATTTTCCCGCCAATTTCACAGCAGTCGCCTTAAATAAAAATTTAAATAAAAGCAGCCACGTCTTATAGAGCACACTATTTTAAACTAAAAGGAAACGTTATAGAGTTCAGTCCTGTGGGTCTACCGCGTAATTCTCATTTTCATCAACATCAACTTGATATTGAAATTTGACGTGCATGCGACGACACCCGCCTAACATGCCATCTCTTTTGCACGCGTTGAATTTTGCATGCATTTGCTTGAAGTTGATACAAATGGGAATTACGCGGTAGAGCCCCTGATTGATGCAAAATGAGGTACTCAATCTGACTTTATATGCATCCTTAAGGCGATATGCGAAAAAAATACGGGTGTTTATTTTCTGTGTATTTGAATAAATTTCTGGTATTTGCATTTTGACTATATAATCTAGGGTTTTGAAATTAGAGAACATGTTTGGATTAATTTTCCTCGATAGAAATAATTGTTGAAATGAGGTCTTCAAAACTTTTTTCCTCGTTTGACGAATAGGAACCATATACAGAACTCAAACATATTTTATTAGGTATTTTTCAACAATATCTAGAGATTTTAAATTTAAAATTTTGCTAACAATTTTAGTTTAAAAAAAAATATATAAAACCAACTTTTTTCTCTTTTGCCCTGAATCCGCCCCTTTCGAACTGCGCGATTTTTCGCTTGGAGTGACAGTGACAAAAATAAAATTCACATAGCCTCTTAAAGCCCGACCAAGACGGACGTACGCCGACCAAATTGGCGAAATACTGAAGAAGAGCCAAGTTAAAATAACCCGGAATAGAAGAGCTTGTATAACTAGATTGATAGATATGGAATAAGCGAAAAAGGTGTGTCAGGATCGTAGCAGATAGAAATTTGAAGTATCTGCCTACCTATTCGAGAGACAGCATAAGTATACAGCATAGTATAAGTATGTGTGTTTATGTTGCTTGGTTGAAAGCAAAACTACAAGTTTGTCAAAAACTCCTCTTAATCCTTTAAAATGCCAAACTAACATTAGTAAGAATATCTGTATTTGATCTGTATCTGTATCTGTATCTGTATCTGTATCTGTATCTGTATCTGTATCTGTATCTGTATCTGTATCTGAGGTATTTGATAAAAGATTTGTGTCATGCGTGCCATTGCGTGCTGTTCATTGTAATAACTATTTATCACCATTTAAGTTTATTTATGTAAATTGTATGTCGATATATTTAGCATACTATAGACTATTAGACTAGATTTTAATAGATCAGCCCCTTATTCATTTAACTTAATCATAGAAACAAATTATCATTTACCTTTTTAAGTTCTACACATCCGTTAAACGGTATAAAAACTTCTATTAAATTGTTTTTAATTCGACTAATGGTAGCAGTACATATTATATTAACTAGTGCACTAGAATTTGCGTAAATGTAAGGCGGCCTTAATGGCGTGAAAATTGAATATGAGGTTCTAGTTCAAGTTGTTTTTTCTTTCAGTATTATCTAGTCTAGGTTGAATTAATGAGATCTTATACCAATGGAGGGTTAATTTATTAGCATGCTTAATCTTATATGGCACATCTACGGACACGTTTATGTGGTTAAAGCTCTGAAGTTAGAATTTAGGTCATAAAACAGGAGAGAAACATGTCAAAATTGTGTTTGCAGCTTTGCTGGCGCGCATTAAATTAAGTTAATTTTGATTTAGATTCGAATTAGGATTCGAGTGTTATTTTTGTAAACTATATCAATACAAACTTTATTGGACTTTGTATTACCTAATGCGTCATGTTTATAAACTTTATAAATTGTATTTTATTCTTCACTAAAGAAAAAAAAAACGGCCAAGTGCGAGTCAGACTCGCGTACCTAGGGTTCCGTATTGTGGATGAAAAATTTAATTTTGTAAATTTTTTTCATGAATTTCTCAACCGCTTTATTTTTCCTGTGATCTTTACGTAAACACATAGATTTTTTTCATATTTTTGGTCCACCAGTTTTGGAGATAAGGGGGGGGGACACATATTTTTGGGGTATTTAAAATATTTCTCGAAACCAGTGCCAGTAAATATAGTAAAAGTATATATTTTTACAATCAGCTTTTTAATACCTACAATTTAAGACCCATAGTGTATTGTTATAAAATATTTTTTTTATTTATTCTACTTTTGTTTTATATTTCTCATTTGTGCTCAATTTTTTTTTAATTGTTATAGTTTTCCTGTAATTTTCCAGTTATGATCTATAATTGACATTTTTTTCATATTTTTTAGTTTACTAGTTCAGGAGATAAGGATAAATAAATAATATTTTTGTGTTTTTTAGATTTCTCGAAACCAGTGCCAGTAAATATAGTAAAAGTATATATTTTTACAATCAACTTTTTAATACCTACAATTTAATAACCATATTGTATTTTTATAAAATATTTTTTTTATTTATTTTACATCTTTTTTATATTTCTCATTTGTGCTCAATTTTTTTTAATCGCTATAGTTTTCCTGTAATTGGCCAGTTATGATCTATAACTGGCATTTTTTCATATTTTTTGGTCTACCAGTTTCGGAGATAAGGCGGGGGGGACATACATATTTTCGGGGTATTTTAAAGATTTCTCGAAACCAGTGCCAGTAAATACAGTAAAAGTATATATTTTTACAATCAAATTTTTTATATCTACAATTCGATACCCTTATTGTGTTTTTAGGATAATATTTTTTATTTTTCTCACTTTTGTTTTGGAAATATTTTAAAAATGTCAGTTTTTTCATTTTTTTTTTGCACTGTGATATGTGGGCAAATTAATAATATTATTGTGCCAAAATATAATATTTTTGTGGCAAATGTCATGTATTTATCTTTAACGGTACTAAAGTTATGAGGCTGTTACATACGGACGGACGGACGGACAACGGAGTCTCACCATAAGGTTCCTTTTGTACATTTTAGGTACTACGGAACCCTAAAATCTAAAATATAGACTGTATACCATTGCGGAAAATGTGAGGTCATTTTAAAATTTTGAACCTGGTTAAGCATTGGAGTTAGAAGTGAATCAGCGAAAATTAAAATTTTCACGGTGCTCTCTTACATAGAAAAACTCAAGGTTTCGTTAAATAAATAGGAAAACAAAAAAATATATATATGCTTTTAAGAATTAAATACCAGAAAGTACTGATAACACTTAACCAAATAAACACAACTTTCTAGTAAAGGAACATCGACAAAAATATTTTCTTAATAATTCGAACTTTAGTTAGCCTTTTTAACAAGGAATGATTTTTTACGATAAATTCTCATTTCATCCATTTCCCGGTATTTGTCAAGCATTAGTCAGTATAAATATCAATATAAAAAAAAAAAACGATCAACTTAAATCAACAGCCACCATTCATTAGTAAGCAAAAGCAAACATGTACTGAGTTATGCAATAAGCAGCTTGGTACGAAAAAGGCTTTGTCTGATCCCAGTGGGACTCAAGGTTAACCACCCACATTGTGTCTGAGTCCAGGATTAATACCAGGTGTAAGAGCAAAAATAACTACCCGTCCTCCTTTATCATTTTTATTATACAATAGAGTTTATACCACAGAACATTTAAGTTTATACACAAAGAAAATTATACACAAAGAAAATAATATTTAAAATTTTACTTTCGCTTCTTCGGAAGATTAAGAAGATGGCATACTCTAGCAACTTTTTTTATTACCCATCCAGCACAATAAGTCTAATGGCAAAGACTTTATTTGCTTTTAATAGAGGCGATTATATGTTGGCTCTGTGGCCTCTTTGTCTTCGACGCGTAATACTAGTGATCACGCAGCGAAACAACAAATTGGTGTGTTTTTAGCTAATACTGAAATATTTTGTAGGGAAAAAATATTGAATTTAGGTGATATACCTTCATATTTCTATTACCTATTTTACGAAAAAAAAATCAAGTTGATCTCTTAGCCGCGTTCTTGAAGCGAACGTTTGAAACACAAAAAAAAACAAAAAAAAAAGAGGGTGCAAAACATTTTTTTTTGACAAAAGTATAAATCTTAGTACATTGTTTATACGTAAGATCCCTAGAGAAAAGATTAATAAACCAAATATATTTTTTTCAATACAAGGAGAGTTCAAGTTTTTTCAAACTAATCCTAGATAGCCTGGAGTTGGTCATGCTCTAGGCTCAGGTACAGTCTTTAACATTATTTAAGGTTAATTAAACAGGGTCATGTGATATTTTCAGCTTGATATTGTTAGAAGGAAATTTCTTAAGAAATTAATTTATTATTATTCCTGAAGAAATTATTTTTGTATTTGTAAATCCAAATGAAATGCCTGTCTGTATATACGTATGTTCACTTATTACTTGAGAATCACTAAACGGATTTAGATAGGGCTTTTAAAAATAAAAATAAAATATGATTCTCTCAGTAATTTACAACGGGATATCAATTGTCATTCATTAACGATAAAACAAACAACTTGGGTTTCATATTTGACAACAAACGGTCTGCATGTGAATGAGAACAGCAGAAGAGTTCATGACGCATTTCACTAACTAAAAAACCGCATCTTGTTTCCATTATTGACTATGGTGGATATGATGATGTTTGTCTCTTTGATATCAATGAGAGGTTGATAATTAACTAGAAAGTCTTAAGAACTTTCTTATATAATTAAATTAAATACTGTATTTTAAATTGGTCTTAGTTAACTTGATATCGTTTCTATTGTTGTAAGTAGTTAAAATGGGTACAAATTAGTTTTCGACGTAACTCCGTTCTTAGACCTTACTAAAATATACAGGTTCAACCAAACGAATGCCCCCTCGAGGTAAAGTACCCTAAATATTTAAGATAGCAAATTTTACTTAAAAAACCTTTATTTTATTTTTTAATTAAAGAAAAACTGCATTCAAAGAATTTAAAAAAAATCACCTCCCTACACCGGGAATCGAACCAGACAAATATGTAAAAAATACATCCTGTAATTTTATATACCGATCGAAAGGGGCAATCATAAGAACCAAATTATTCTAAATAACAATGTTAATGAGAGAAATTTGGTTCTTATACTTGACGCTATTGATCGGTATCATAAAAATACAGGATGTTTTTTAACACATTTGTGCGGTTCGATTTCCGGTTACGGCAGGTGATATTTCAAAATTCTTTGAATGCAGTTTTTCTTTACTTTAAAAATAAAATAAAAGTTTTTTAAGTAAAAATTGCTATCTCCAATATTTAGGGTACTTTCCCTCAAGGGGGAATTCGTTTGGTTCAGCCTCTTTTAGCATGTTAAAAAAATCAGTAACAAAAATTGTGTAAGTAACCGAATTTCAAATAAGGTTGGAATATGCGGATTAAATAGAATCAAAACAGGAATTATATTCAAATATATTATGTTAATCCCTCATGGCGCGTTAAAGGCCAAAATCAACGTCGAAATAAAAATCCAAATATTTTCGACCGTAAAAAGAACAAAACGTGTTTTTAAAACCATCAAAATAATAAAGCAAATAAGCAACTGACCTCAAAATTGTAATTTACTGAAGCGAATTGGTAACAATGATTGCTATTGTTATTGTATTTAAAACAATCATACATAAATGTATGATGTACATCAGAAAAAGAAAAGTGGCTATCCCCTTCTCTCTCTTCTAATATTACATTATAGATAAATCTGTAAGAGGGTTTGTCTGCAGGTACCTCAAAATATCTTTGCAACCAATAGACTGATCGCAATAAAAGTGTTGCAGTTTATCATCAAGAGCCTAGGAAGGGGAGAATTTCCCAGACCAAAGTAACGGCCGTCGGCCACTTTTTATCCCAGGCAGAAAAATAGCTATCGCAATGCGAGCAAAGTCGTGAGCAAAAAAAGTTAATAGAAAATAAAAATTTAACCCATTAGGTACTAATTTGACGGCATTATGAAAGCACTTTTTTTTCAAATTAGTTGTTTTCGTGAAAAAAATAGTCACATGATGAATTTTCTCTATTCTCTACAATTACAATTTTTCTTCTCAGTTCACTCTCGCACATTTGTCTCGATCCACAGTTTGGTACAAAGACCGGCGGCGTTTGCGCACGTTTATTTAACCTATTGTTTTCATGTCACCTTGATTATCGCCGCTCTCCTGAACAGTTGCTGCAAGGCTGTGTTAAACTCGTTTAGTGTGATCAGTAATTGATTTAACACTGTCTTTAATTAGATCACGAATAAGCTGGATTTTGTCAATGCTTTAAACTTCTATAACTTTTAAGTTTAATTAACTTACGCGAAGGTTAATTTCCCAGGCCATTAGTATTTGCATATAGTATTTGCAAATTTTTACTGTTCACATAGCTTTAGTATAAATGTGATAAACCGTGAAATTTAAGTGGTTTTAGAAACACAAACTTGTGATAGTACATCGCTATCACCCGTCTATACAAAAAAACTTTTACTTTAATGAGCAATACTGCCATTTACGTTATTTTATCTCCTATAAATTTCTTATGTTCAACTAAAAAGCTTTAGAGACTCAATGTATACCACAAGGGATCGCAAGCAATTTAGCCTACTGACCTCCAAACTTAATTTTGAAGATGTCACCCAATGATGATGGTGTTTACAAAATAAAAATCTTAACGAGGAAATAATAAAATCTTCATGTAGATATTATTGTTATATATTATAACTAAGATGTAACATAACCTGGATATAGCAGAAAAAACCTTGATGGGTAGAAAGGTGGAAGTGAAAGTACTTGTATCTACTTTAATAATAACAACATATTTTATAACAGTAACAAACCTAGAAAAGTCATTATTACGATTATATGCCACGTGACACGTGATGCTTTTTTATCATGTTACATAACTAGCACTAATTTAAGATTCTCAAAACTACTAATCAATTGGGCTGTATCTTGAAATACTTTGCTAATGTAGAAGCAAAATTAATTTCTGATTTTGAATATTTAGTTAGTGTAGATCCAAAAAGAATTTTTAATTTTGAATATTTGAGTAGTGAAGATGCAAAATGAATTTCTGATTTAGAATATTTGGGTACTATAGTTGCAAAAAGAATTTCTGGTTTTGAATATTTGACTAGTATATAGGCAGATGGAAAAGGAATTTCTGATTTTAAAATGCAGTTAGATGTAAAACTGACTCAATTAATGCCAATATTCACTATGTTGCGTAAAAATATACAGATTTTAACATCAAAAACACAACTTATTTTCTGGTAAATTTTCAACATAAGTGTCAAAGAATTAAAAAGTCACACCACTACTTATCATTAAAAACTAAATTGTGATATTTATAATCATTGGTCTTGATTGATGATTAAAAATGATGATGAACCTTTTGATTTTTTAAGGCTGCCATTTTGACCTGCTTTTCACAGTAGACTGGAGAAATTTCATCCTACCTACTATTGTTGAACACGTCTCCACAGAACCGTCACTGATTATAGTGATGTGTCTTAATTGTTATGAAGAACCCTCTAAGCGTGACAACAAATTTTCATGAGATTGTGGTGTAAGCTTTGCGCAGGCCACAGCACCTCAAATGTCTGCGTCAAAATATTTTTTCACAATTTTCGCGTGATGTTTTGAGTCTGAAAATTGACTTCAATAACTTTATAAAGTCTCTTTAAAGTTAATTTTATAAAATCAGGACACACGAGACATCTCATCGTTTTTGCGCTCTGAGTGCGCACAGAAAGCAGTCATGCTGTCTTTTTATTACTCCCTCCATGCTTTCCGTGAATATCAGTGAAATCCTTATAATTGTCCCCCTTGTTTCTTCTAGATTCATCCGAGCAAATCACCTACCAATCTTATTTTGTAGAGGACTCATATTTGTCGAAAACTCTACTCGTGCTTTAATATGTTTTCTTACTAACACTCTTAACACTGTAAATCTTTTCTTTTTTTCTTCATAATTTAGAAAATGCCTGCATGTAGGGCTCATTGTGCTGTCCATTAGCTCACATTTGTTTCAGCGTCACGGTGAATGACATAGCCAAAACAAAAACCAGTTCCGGGCGTGGCTTATTCTATTTTACGATAGCGCGCGGGGGGAAATTCGTTCCAGTCTCTAAGCTCGCGTCACCATAGCAAAAATACGAATAGAGTGGACGAGGCAGGGTCAAAAGTAATACGTATTTTATTTTATCTAATTTATTAGTGTATTTCGATCATCGTCACACGGCATTGATCCTACTTGCTATCACGTCGGGACGTAAATTTATTATGGTCGGCTAAAAGTGGTTTTTTGAGTGTTTGATTTATCAGTTGACCCTCGGAACATTTCAGACACTCCTTTAGAGATACATAATAATATTGTGACGGTTAATTGTCACCATTACCCATTCTTTAAATATTTTTTGCCCGTTGAGCTGGTTTTACACTTGCGGGAAAATAAATTGGACCAAAAATTTCCTTACAAAAAATTTTTACTAAAGTTGTTATTACAAAAAGTGGAAACTAACAAATATTCTCAGAAGGAATGCACCACGTCACTATCTATCTCACTGTAGCCTATATCAATTATGCCTCTCTCATTCAACCACGTTTAACTGCGTTACTATCTCATTCCAACTCATTTTAAATAGCGTCACTATTTATCTCACTCTAACGCGTGTTAAATGGCATTTCTAATGAACGACAAATATTTTTACTGCCCGCCACTCTTTCATTCTATATTCTAATTATTTTAAAAAATACGCAGCTCCTTTGGTAGTAAAATAGCAATAACTTTTTTTTCAAAAGTAATACACAGGAATTGCCAGATCATTTGAAAAACAATATTTGATGAGCCGTTATGTAAGACAATTTGCAAAACTAACATAGGACATTTTTTTTTCAGGGTGTGGTATCGAACTAACCTAATTACAAAAAATTGCTCATAAATTGAGTTTTTATTTTTCTTCCTGATGTAACAGCATTTCAAGGTTTATTTTTGACTTTATCAATAGCATGACTATTCAGAGTTGCGCAACAAAAATTTTATTCTTAGAATTTAGAACTGGTTAGCTTTGACTCTCAAAAATCTATTCGAATTTATAAAAGTACCATCAACTCGAAGACTATCTACTTTTTGCTGAGGTCATAATTTGATATTCTGGTCAGTCATGAGCTGGCCTACCAGCCTTCCAAGGGAAAGCGTTGACTTTTGGGACACCTGTTTACCCTTGGGATAAATCGCCAAGTGTTTAAAATATAGAAATTTATTTGTATCATAGTTTGAAATGTTCAGGTCCCTTTACGCAAAATGAAAAAACAAATCTCTTTTAGGATTAATTTGTTGTCCCTATGTTTGTCTGTTTGTCCGTTTGTCTAGGTAATTTTTCTGGGTAAAATAAATAAATGCTAATATTTACAGCCCTGTAAAATATACATATTATAACGTTTTTATGGCCTTTTCTTTAACTTTTTCATACGAATTTTCTCCTTATGAAAATATAGAGATCAACACTTCACATAATATTTTGCATTTGAAAGAAAGCACAGAAAGGAACTGTAGAACAAATAATGTAAAAAATATAAAACCATATCTTTCTATTCTAAAGGGATTAATAATTTACTGTTTGTTCAATGTGGCGATAACTTTGTTTATTTTTTTTTTCTTTGTTACAAAGATAACAAATATTTTCATACAAGGTTTTCCTTAAGGGCTATTTCTCCGAATTTGTAACAAAATATTCTTCGAAATAATTGGGTTTTCCATAAGCGTGATATCCGATTATTTAAGAAATTTACGGCTGGTATCACAACGATGGATAAGCCAATTATTTTATTACTTTTGTGATATAATTAAAAATATGTTAATGCATTCAGCAGACTTTTAACTATAAGTTTTCTTAACTAAAAGTTGTATTTTTACTTATTGAAATTGTATTTCTCATCAAGAAGTGCAAGATGACAAGATATTCAAAATAAGTTAATTGAATTTGTGAAATGGTTTCAGGTCAAAACAGTTTACCATGAAACGGTAATTGTTTATACTTAGCAAAGTGTGTAAACTTAGTCATCTTAACATGAACGACGCCTGTATTTCTCTCTTTTTTATTTCCAGTATAGATAAAAATATACAAACTTGTTAAACTTTGCGTAAAAACGAGGCAATATTGACGATATCCTGGCAGCTATTATGATGGTGTTTTATCAAATTTTGCTTTTTGGGCTGTATAGAGACGTAGTTAGATGTCACTAGAATATACTCATGAAAAAAGATATGAAGATAATAAGCTGTAGACTTCACATTCGGTTTATACCTATTGTATGAATTTTAAGAAAAATACAGGGTTAAGGCACCTCTTAAGGAAAACCTTGTATTAAACTATTTGTTATCTTAGTAAAAAATAATTCAAGGAAAAAAATAAACAAAGCTATCGCCACATTGAACAGTAGATAATTAATCCCTTTAGAATAGAACAACATGGTTTTCATATTTTTTACATTATTTGTTCAACAATTCCTTTCTGTGTTGACTTTTAAATGCAAAATATTATCTCAAGTGTTCATCCCTACATTTTCATAGTGAGAAAATTTGTATGAAAAACGTAAAAAAAAAAAACGTTTAAACCTAACACGTAATATAAATAAAAACGTCAAAAGTATGTTTTTACAGCTCTATAGAGGGCCGTTTATATTGGTATTTATTAATTTTACCCAGAAAAAATTGTCTAGACAAACGGACAGACAGACAAACATAGGGATAACAAATTAATCCTAAAAGAGTTTCATTGTTTTCATTTTGCGTAACAGAACCTGAACATGTACCGACAGGATTATCTACGATCTAATAATTTTGCCATGCACTGTAAATATTTCAAAATAAATTTCTATATTTTAAATGCTTGGCGATTTATCCCAAGTAAGTGTATCTATATAATTTGCAAAAAACTTCACTTATTGGACCTGAAATGGTGAGCCAATACTAGAGAGTAATTTCACGAAAAGGTCATTGACATATGTTACACATCTCAGTAAGTATAAGTAAATTAATTTGGGTTTCAATAACGATCACAAAGTTATTCTTTTAGAGTAACATATATTATTTTCCCGCATAAAAGTATGAATTCATTCCAAATTCATTCAGTTTTGTTGTTATGACTATGATACGATGTAGCTAAATCACTCATACGCATATTTTGTTGAGTTTTTAACGGCAGGAATATGATGCTCCTCGAAATATTACTTTATAAAATTAATTTCAATGTGTTTTGAAGTAGTTTTGGGAGATATTTATAGCTTGCAAAAAAGGGCACAGGTTCCACGTCTTACGGGCGCCAACGCTAGGCGTAGACTGACAATATCTTGCTGCCGCTGACTGCATCAGTAGATTTACGTATTTTTGGAAAAAGGTAATGCTTTTTTTGACTCGAATAACGTGGTATTTGGAAAATGAATAGATATCATTCACACTAATTTTATTTAAAAAAAACCAACAAAATCGCGAAAGCGATACCTGAAACAAAATCGATAAGAAGTGTGCAATAGAGGGTTACAAAAAAATTCATTGACAGTACAAATATGAATCGATTAACGTGGTTTGTGGAAAATGAATACCTTAAAGTTCAACCAAAAACATGTATTTTTTTTATGGCTATACGTAACCTTATTATTGCAACAAAATCATCCGAAAGCTGACATTTTATTTCTGTTTGTATTTTCGTTCCCCTTAAAGAAGCTGCAACTGAAGCGGATGTTGCTTCTCTACTTATCACTTTTTTGAAGTCTCGGAAATAAACGGTTTTGGTTGTAAACCAACAATATTTTTCGGAGTAGGATCAAACTTTTTGCTTGTTCTCTACATTGTATGCTTGCTATTTGTATTCTAAGATTTAAAAAAAATCAAATTTACTTCATCCATATTTTGACAAAAACACTTGTACTGTTTCGTAATATGACCATATGTATATAAGGTCTTTCAATTTAAATTGAAAGTAATTTAGGAGGATATCCAGTATCGTTAATACATCACATTCCGCTGCAAAGCACTTTTTTTTCACTCCACAGTACAAAGTGGTCCGATCAGCTGACTCAGTTTGTATGCACAAGTCAAGAAAAAGTTCTGGCAAAAAAAAGTACTTTGCAGTGGAATGTGATGTATTAACGATACTGAATCACCTCCTAAATTACTTTCAATTTAAATTGACAGACCTTATATATTTAGATAACTGCAACCTATTTCGCCTCACGGCATCGTCAAGAAACGAGGAATTATTAAAAATAATGTATTACAGATGGTACATAACAAATTCAATGAGAAGTAAAAAAAAAAACGCAAAATATTGGAGAAAAACGGTAGGAAAACCAGAACACGTACAACAACTAAGTTAGACGTATCCGGACCGTAGTATTTATTGGCCGGGCTTATGCTAGCGCCATCTGAAATTAGCTTTGCCTGTGAATCCCTATTTCCTAGACACTTCCTGGAGACTTGAAATAGCTCTCCAAGATAAAGTATTTACCGGCTTGTCTTTACGGTATAAAATGATAACATTTCAATGTATTTTCGAGAACAGTAATTATTTACCATTTCCGATATTATGCTAAACAACAAAAACCTGTTTCCGGTTGTGTTCTTTCTCAGGAAGTAGAACCAACAAAAGGCCCATCTAATGATAAAAAATATTTATTTTGAACAATAAAATTTACTTAAATAACATAATTATTAAAATTAAAAAAAGAACTGAAATAAATACATCTGAACTAAACTAGAATATTTACATTACATAAAAAATGCTGGGCACCTGTTTCTCAGCTTTCAGACTTTTTGAGTTTGTTATTTCTTTAAATATGTATAGGTGTATTATATGAGAAGAAGCATACAAATTGTATCGTTACCACATGTATTGACAGCTATAATTATACTAGATATAGGTACAAATTAAAACAAATATCTAAAACCGAAAAAAATCAGAGTTACGCAAAATCTTTAGACAGGTACAGAAAGGCTTTATTCATTTATTCTTCATCATTACTGCGATTTTCTAGTTGAACTACCTTTAAACGATTTCCGGTAAACATGTTTCTAATGATAGGAACTTTATTTATTTATTATCGATCAAGGGTAGAAGTTCCTTGATATCGACATATAACTATGTTTTTGTCAAATACGTACGTAACTAATATTAATACGACTAGTACAGTGATATTTATTTCGTTATGTTTCTCCATAACATAAATTATTGCAGGAAAATATCAAAACGGTATAAAACACTTTGAACCGGTATTTAGAATAACGTTATCTAAGTCTGCTAACAATGCAATTGTTTAATTGTTCAATGATCTATCACGATTTTTTCATTTGTGCAAAGTTCAATGTCACGTCATGTTTCAATGAAGTGCAAGAAGCGTTACATAATGTATTCTGCTTGCAATGTAATAATGATCATGACGATGACGTCTTTGAAGGAAAATTGTATGATTTACGTTACAAATACTTAGTGTTGAAGATTATACATATATTAATATTATAATTATGTCGCGTTACTTTATTTTTTATTTTTTATAATCTATAAAATGCCTAGTCATTAAGGTTAAACGTCAGTCGCTTAGCGCAAAGTGCATACCTTAACTTTGTTTTTTTTGTTAAGAAGTTCAAAATTGAAAAAACCTGTTTGTATGTGTCATAGTTCAGTATAAGTGAGATTTATAAAGCAAGAATTTGAAATTTATTGTATCATGATCTTGTCCAAACAAAGTTAAAACAATTTAACTTGAAATATATACAATAAATAAAAGAACATTGAAAACTTGAAATATATTTCAAGTTTTCAATTTTCTTTTATTTATTGTATATATTTCAAGTTATATTGTGTAATTATAAATAAAAAGCTAATTAAGGCATACTACATATATATATTTATCAAAGTTAAAACAGCATTTCATGTTGGTTTTGAAAAGATAATCAGTAATTGTGTATATGTCGTGGCCATATCGTAGAATTGACCATTTCACGATCAGCCCCCCTATTGTGTATCTTTAGTTTCCAACTGCACGAGGTGCCTATCATCAAAAACATAGCTAAAAACTGAAATTTCAAAATTGCCTTTAGTGGGTATTGAACTATTAACAATCTGTGTCGTCACTTCAAGTGCGAAAATATCCTTAGGACATCGGAATTCGATAGTATATCTATGTTTTTGATGATAGACACCCAGTCCAGAAGGCAACTAGAGATACACAATAGGCCCGCTGGTTGGGGAGATCGTAAAGTATGAAATCAAAAATCTTTCACCAAAAGTAAAAAATAGGTGCGACAACGAGCGAAGCGAAGCGGAGCGTGTTAGGTTTACATGTAAATGCATTTGGAGAGCCGAGCAAAGTGGAGAGGAGCGAGGCGATCCTCCCAATTTTAACAGAAATACGATATGGCCAACCAGATCATGAAATGGTCAATTCTACGATATGGCCACGACATACTATACAATTTCAAACTCTTGCTTTATAAACTTCACTAATACTGAACTATTGGCAACAATTGCCACAGACCAAAATATTTTTCAATTTTTTTATTTCTTAATAAGAAAAACAAAGTTAAGTTATGCACTTTGCGCTAAGCGACTGACGTTTAACCAAAAAAGACATATTTATTATTTACATAAATTAAACAATCGGTCAACTATCATTTACTTAAATTACTCGTAATTTAAACATTTTTATTTTTATACATATTACGTGGAAATAGCTTATTTTATGATTAGTCGATCGACAGAGATTTTTATGTTGTAGCCCGAGAATTGTATAGTACTTCCCTAGGAAACTACCAAATTGAAGGGGAGAAAAGTCTCAAAACATAAACCATTTAAAGTTACCTTACTAAAATTAATGCGAGTGGCCATCATAACAAATTAGATAATACAATTAAGAGTCACATTGATTTCGCAAAGAAGAGATGCGATGCATGCCATTTTTTCTTTTTCTTCTGTCTTTTTCTTTTCTTCTTTTTGTTTTAGTTTTATGTAGTGTAACCACGACGACAGTTAGCTATGTTCAAATAATCGACGCAAAATTGTTACTTCTAAGATGTCGTACTTCCTAGGTTCCCGCGGTACAGACCTAATCTAGTTTGGGGACGAATAGATATTGTGTAAATAAGTGATAATTAGAATATTGTTATTTCGAAGTTTTTGTTATTCTCTTTTGTATATCTTTGGTTAAATAAACTATTCTTATTCTTATGAAGCCTGCCTGTGACTTTCAGGAGTATATTTATGTTAGTTTTGCAACGGTGACCGTTACTTCATGCGGAAAACCCGCAGTGCGAGAGGGATGCATTCCGAAAAAATATATATATTTTTTGTTTTAACATGAATATAAAAAGAAAAGAAATTATTAAAATATATCTAATAAAATATAGGTCTGTATGTAATTTATATTTGTCAAACTATGAGAAAAAGTGCCGATGAGTACCTATGTATCTCATCTCAATGATATGGTAATCATTTCTATCGAGCGAAACTCCGGCTAAGTACTAGAAAAAGGTTCCAAAATCTATTTACATACATTAGTGGCCTTCTTAGAAGCAAATGTCGAAACTTCAAAACGTATCGATTTTACCCAACAAGCTCCTTAAATTTGACCGGAACGTCGAGTTTTCTTCGTAAATTCAAAGAAATCTATTTCGGTATAAAGCCTCAAGTACCTCTTATATCTGTGCTACAGTGAAAGTAGAAGGCTCCATTTATCAAGCAATATTCTAGACTTTAGGTAACGATGTATAACATGAGATGACTTTGATTGACAAAGACAAATAAAATTCATACCGGTGACTTAGTTACTCAAGATTCTGTGGAAAACGCAAAACGGGTTGTTCTTAAACAAGTGTAGGGGAACAAACAATATTTTTCATATTTTGCCACTTACAGAGTCTCCAGTATGAATTTGGCTCTACGAATCAAAGTCTCCCAAATTCAAGATTAGTAAGGAGGTGGTATCATTGGCAAAAATGTATCTGTTGTCAAACAAACGTCGCAAATTACTCCCGATATTCTTTTCATATAAAACGTGCTGTTTTAAATATATTTTCAAGAGGATCCGAGAAGTTGCAAATTCATGTCTTGTCGTAAACTCTTGCATCATTCACGCTCAATCGTTACATACATACGTGATTATTTTATGTTTAACTTTACATCGATGTTTTTGTAATAAAGTAACTACTTAGCTAGACCTACTTCCTGCTGCTTGGCGCCGTCCTAGATATTAACTAAAGAAAGTACCTACTTACTTAGAAGCAAGCTGATATACAGAAGTAAATCTATACCTATTACTTTTGTCTATAACTATGACTATGACGAATGACTGTGCTTCAATCTTAGTACAGTGCCACCATTTTAACTGCTCATCATGTGACTACATTTCTAGTTGAGTATTCATCAAGCATTTTATTCACAATATACACACAATTTACATCCATCCATCCATCCAACCATCAGCCTTGTTCGTCCACTGCTGAACATAAGCCTTTCCAGGACTTTGCCACTCCCGGCGTCATACTCACACACGCTGGGCAGGCGGGTTGGTGAGCGCGGTACCGGAACCCTCGCACCAGTGACGCCGCTGCCCGTCACCAGTCTGTTCCAGGCATGGTGGGCCTCCTGGTTTTTGCCTGTGAGCTGTCCTCTTACTCTCCCCCGAATTACTTCGAGGGCATCTCCAAGCAAGATGGTGGTACCTTCACAGTCGAGCCTGGCATCAGCTCTACCACCTGTACATATAATTTACATAACTTTATTTATCTTCATTAGGGAAAGAGACACAAATGAAGATGTTCTAAGAAAGGAAAAGGATTATAAAATAATAGAAAATAGGAGAGGTAAAAAGGTTGGACAGGAGACATACATACTCAGAAGCGACTATTTTATAACGAATATAGTAGAGGAAGGAATAGAAGGAAAGAAAGGAAGAGGAATTATGTAAAACAATTAAAAGAAGGGGCTAGAATCGTGTCATACTAAAAACTGAAGGCATTAACAATGAATAAAATTCAATGGAAGCAGCTAAACTGACAAGAGCATTGCTTTTAAATATACTAAGAATAAAAACAGAACTTGCAAGGTACAAATATAACACAAGCATAAATAAGAATTTCTTTAGTAGCCCAGTTTAAAAATCATGATTTTGACTGTGTGAGTATTCTAAAACATATACTCAAATTCGGCTTCAGTTCTAATATTATTCACCTAAGCAGGTGAAAAGGTGGCACAGTGGGTTAATGTTGTAATCCAACTTCATTCATTCGGTCAGGTTCGTTGACTTACTCACTCTCTCTCGCTCTCGTTCCCTTGTCTCGGATATTGGACTGTGGTTTGTTAATCATATTATAATATTAATAAACAGTGAGTCTCGGTAATCCAGTGTTATTAATTAATTATTCCTAGGATTAAGTGAGTCTCAAGATATAACAATGGCGACGAGGACAATGGATTAAACAAAAAGAAAAAGTGAAAATTAACAGTGAGTGTCATCGTGTGTTGGTTAGGTTAACCATAGACGAAAATAAATTGCCGTCCATTGAATACCAAAGTTAAGTCTATATGTTGGTAGTACTGCGTGCTCAGATCGTTGATAGAGAAAACGGAACAAAAAAAAAGTAATCGAGCAAAAACACGCCTCATTTTTTGGTTCTGTGTCATCTGTCAAAGTTTTGATTGGAAAAAAAAATAAAACAAATGACTTTGCAAAATTTTTTGGAAGAAATAAAAAATCAGAAAACAAGTTGGATTCAAGAATTAAACAGAGAACAATTAATTCGTATATTTGAAGAAATAAAATTATCCAGTTCAGACCTTAACGTTGAAAATTTAAGGAAAACACTACGGGAATTGGTAAAAGGTGGTAAGTTGTCATCGTACATATCATCTGTAGACAAAGAAGGTGACACGGAAGCGATTGTAAAAGTCAATATAGTGGAGGAGACACCACCTAAAGTCACTATGAATACCAGTTACGGTCGTATTGAGCCTTTCAATGGCAACAACTTTGAGTTGTTCGAGCAACAATTGGAATGTATTATAACCTTAAATGATATTCCAAAAACGAAACAAACTCCGTTATTGCTAACTAATCTAACTTCAAAAGTATTAGAAACTCTAAACCATCTTTGTTCACCCATTAAACCTATCAAGAAGGATTATAATGACTTGTTGAAGTTGCTGGAAGTTCGATATACAAAGTCAACATCTATAACATTAGACCGAGCGGCATTTCGTTCTAGAAACCAAATCCACAATGAACGGATAGAAGATTACATCATCGAATTGAAGAAACTAGCCAAGAGGTGTGATTTTAAAGACATAGAAGATCAAGTAAAGGAAAAGTTTATCGACGGAGTAAATAAACCACTCATAAAGTTTGAGTTACTGAAAAATGGTGATGTTACCTTGGATAAATTAATCCTGATAGCAAGAACTGTTGAAGCAGCTGTGCAACAATGTAATTTAACTCCACTAGAGTCGATGGAGTCTTCGCAGGCAACAGGGACTCAAGAAATGTTCCATGTAGGAAACAATCGTGCATCGACTTCCCGGAGTAAACCTTTCAGACAGGAGAAGCTACAAAAACAGACTCGTGTTCAACCATCTGCTTCAAGTAAGAAAAATAATATGGCATGTTATGTATGTGGAAAAGACAATCACATTAAATCAGAGTGTTCCTTAAAAGACAAATTTTGTTCGGAGTGTGGCAAGCAAGGGCATATTTTTCGGGTGTGTCGTTTACGTCAAACAAGAAAACTCGATGTGTTGGATGATGAAGAGATCAACATTGAAGATTCGATCCAGGGTTTGTTTGAGACTGAGGAGGCAGATGCCGAAATGTACTGTATGTATATGACTGACAGTTACAGAAAAGTGCCCCCACAGTTTTTGAATATATTAGTGGAAGGCAAAACTGTAAAGTTTGAATTAGACACAGGCTCTGAGGTAAGCACCTTGACCCTCAATGATCAAATCACATTGTTCCCTAGTAAAACTATAGAAAAAACAAATATTTCATTCAAAAACTTTGACCAAAGTCTGTCTAAGCCGATTGGTATGGTAAAAAATATTACAGTCAATTGGAACAACTTACAAAAGCAAGTTGATGTTTACATTGTTAGTAATGATAAACCAAGAATATTAGGCAGGAATTGGTTAAATATTTTTGAGCAGTGGCCTCTGCAATTAAATAACAAAAATGTCTGTGAATTAAAAATAAATGAAACTAATGATCCTGTTAAAATAATAAAAGACAAGTTCATGGAAGTATTTACTCCTGGTTGGGGGGATTTTAAGGGAGAATGTATCACATTGAAATTAAAAAGTGATGCAAAACCAAAATTTCTACCAGTACGACAAGTTCCTTTTGCACTTAAAGATAAAGTTAAAAATGAAATAAAAAGGCTTTTAGACAATAAAAGAATAGAACCAGTTAAATACACTGAATGGGGCACACCGGTAGTGCCCATTCTGAAACGGGATGGGTCTGTCAGGTTATGTGGTGATTTTAAGGTCACTTTGAACCCGTATTTAGAGACAGACCATTATCCACTGCCTCATATTGAAAGCATACTCCAGACCCTAAAGGCTGGTGAATACTACTGTGAGCTTGACCTCAAAGAGGCCTATCTGCAAGCGCCTTTAGATCCAAGTTCCCAAGAGCTAACAGTAATTAACACAGAGCTAGGAACCTTCAAATATCTGTATTTACCTTATGGGGTCAGTACGGGGCCAGGCTCATTTCAAAGATTAATGTGTAGCAAACTGTGTCATGTACCAAATACTATTGTTTTTATAGACAACATATATATGTGTGGTCAGGATTTTAATGATATGTGTAAAACACTAGAAACTGTACTCAGTGTTCTAAAAGAATCTGGATTAAAAATTAAACCAGAAAAATGTAAATTTTTTCGCAAAAGTATCGAGGTTTTTGGATATAATATAAGTAAATCAGGCGTGAGTGTTGTAAAAGAAAACATTCAACCAATATTACAGTTACCTCCTCCAGAAAACATTACAATGCTGAGATCATTTTTGGGTAAAATAAATTATTACTCACGATTTTTAAAAAATATGGCAACCATAATAGCTCCTCTATATGAGTGTACCAAACTGAGCAAATTTAAATGGACAGATGAATGTCAGAAGTCTTTTGAATTAATAAAAAGAAAATTGATAACGGCACATAGTCTGATTCATTATGATCCATCTCTGCCACTGATTTTATCATGTGATGCCTCGGCAGGTGGAATTAGTGCAATCCTATCAAATCGCGGCTCAGACAATGTGGTGAAACCAATTATTTTTGCAAGTAAAAAACTTAATGATAGGGAGAAAAAGTATAGTGCTTTGGACAAGGAAGCTATGGCAATAGTATTTGGAGTAACCAAGTTTTATAATTTTATATATGGCAGGGAATTTGAACTTGAGACAGATAATGCTGCTCTGGTAAGAATTTTCGGGCCAAGTAAAGGAATTCCAAAGATGGCTGCAAAACGCCTACAGCATTATGCTATTTTCCTCTCTGCATTTTCATACAAAATTAAGCACATAACTACAAATAAAAATCCAGCAGATTATTTATCTAGAGTTCCTTTCGAAAGTAAAGAAACAAAAAGTTTAAACGGTAATTTTGAAATTTGCACCAATTATATAGAAAGTTCAGAAGTAGGAATTAACTGGGAAACTGTACAAAAAGAAACAAAGAAGGATAGTACATTATCAACAATATTAAGATATAGCTATGATGGTTGGCCGGATGTAAAATTTATTGATGAAACAATTAAACCATATTATATGAAAAGGAATGAAATAAGCCTTGACAGAAATTGCCTGTTCTGGGGACATAGAATTATAATACCCTACTCTATTCGAAATGACATCTTAATGGAACTACATAAGAGTCATTTTGGCAGCTCTAGGATGATTGACATTGCCAAATCCTATTTCTGGTGGCCAAAATTAAATGAGGATATTATTGATGTAACGAAAAGTTGTGTAAATTGTCTGTCTTATAGAAATACTCCCTCAAAAACAAATTTAAAGCCATGGCCTGTACCACCATCACCTTGGTACCGCATCCATGCGGATTACTTAGGTCCCTTGTTTGGAAAAATGTTTTTAATTGTGATTGATAGTTTTAGCAAGTGGCCTGAAGTATTTCAGATGGCAAATATTGGAAGTGGTCTTACTATTCTAAAATTCAAAGATATATTTTTAAGATTTGGATTTCCCATTCATTTAGTGACAGACAATGGGACGTCTTTCACATCTCAAGATTTTAAAATATTCTGCAAAAATGTTGGCATTAATCATACATTTTCACCCCCCCACAATCCAGCCACGAATGGGGCTGCTGAAAGATTTGTGGAGACATTTAAGTCAAATATCACA
Organism: Ypsolopha sequella; assembly: GCA_934047225.1. NCBI lineage: Eukaryota > Metazoa > Arthropoda > Insecta > Lepidoptera > Ypsolophidae > Ypsolopha > Ypsolopha sequella. The sequence goes on along the minus strand of OW203984.1, from coordinate 22,251,643 downwards.
AAAATAGTTGAAAGTGGCAAATCCCTCAACTATGCTATTGGCATATTTTTGGCAGATTATAGAGCCACTCCTCATAAAGCCACCGGAGTTTCACCAGCTCGACTGATGCTGGGAAGAGAAATAAGAAACCGGTTTTCTTTGTTTAGACCAACTCCAATATTTCAAGATCTTTTATTAAAGCAAAACAATGTATCAAAGTCACATGAAGGTTCCAGGAATGTACACTTCGAGGTAGGTCAAAAGGTTATGACAAGAGATTACAGAAAGGGGCATAAACCCTGGACAGTAGGTACAATCATTGAGGAGTCCATTCCTGGAGCTACCTATTTTATTGATGTAGATGGCTTATGCTGGAAACGTCATGTTAAACAGATAAATAGTTGTAGTCAAACTATGTAGTTTAGTTTAGATTAAATAACTTTTAGTCATAAGTTACTTTTGTTAATTTTATGAAAGCGGGGAAGAGTGTTGTAATCCAACTTCATTCATTCGGTCAGGTTCGTTGACTTACTCACTCTCTCTCGCTCTCGTTCCCTTGTCTCGGATATTGGACTGTGGTTTGTTAATCATATTATAATATTAATAAACAGTGAGTCTCGGTAATCCAGTGTTATTAATTAATTATTCCTAGGATTAAGTGAGTCTCAAGATATAACAGTTAACAACATAGAAATGTGTATTTGTGTATTGCCTTGCTGACAGAAACCATAGAAAAACCAAAATTGGATTGGCATAGCAAAATCCAAAGACAGATAAGCTTACCTATAACTATACTAGTCTATAAGTTATTTTGTATTACTAACACTTTATGGACCCTATCCGAAATTATTATTTTATTATTATCATTATGTAGGTACACTTTTCAGTCACGGGCCCATAGGGACCCGGTCATTTGAAAGGCATTAATGGGGCCGAAAGGGCCGAAGCCAACATTGAAGAGGCCTTTGGTACCATTTAATCTAAATGTGAGATGGCTGCATCCATGGATCCTGGATCCATCCTCTCCCTCAATGTATCAGTTGCCATACTATTGCCAGAAAGGAAGCGACTTGGAGTGGGCTATGAGGATGGGATGCTAAATGGGCCGGATAACAGGGCTATGGAGTGATATAACGGACATCTGCCTCGAAAATCTCTCACAAATTTATTATTCGCACAACTTGGCGCTCAACGGATTCACTACGTCGAGATATATACATATATATAAGCATATACATACAATTTTAAATACTTATTGGATTAAAAAGACTTCCGAATTAGGCTCAGTTGAGTGTGAATAAGCAGAAGTCGTGCAAATACTGTTCAAGGCTTCTTGTCTCATCTTGTACTATGGCGATAATACCAACCCCCTATTACGTCCGGACGTAAAAATCGTCCCTGAAAAGAGGGGTAGGAGTGTTGACGAGGGTAAAGGGATAAAACAGCAAATATATTGAAATTCAAGGGGCTTTTTATCGCCAAATGGGTACTTTCTAAAGCCTACTTCCCGTTTACGGTCAAGTCAAAAATATTGAAATAAATGTATACGAATAATCAACTCTGAGACAACATATGCTACATTTTCCTTTTCGACACAACCAAAACTTCAACATGAAAAAAAAAACAACAGAATGGTGTTTTTTGGCTTGAATTCCCTACTGCTCCTAAGCGGCTTGGTCGATTTAATTCATTTTTGCTTTGAATAATAGATAAACTTGATAGCTATAAACATAACTTATGTCAATGTGAAAAGTGTTACTTGTTGTTATGCTATTTTCTGAAATATAAATTTACTAAAGGTCACGTTTCAACCACTAAACTTAAGCACAGCCTAGCCTCATACTATGGCGGAAATTATTATAATCAATAACACTCTTTTGAAGTATCGATTATATTACAATAGGTATAAATATAATAGGTACTTCATAACAGTGAAAAGACGTTTAGCGACAACTTGTTTGGAAGGTACTTTGTCGCCTGCAGTTTTTAAATGATTTTAATGCGAACGAAGCCGCCATAAGAACTGCCAAATAGGTGGCCTGTCATGTAAGCGTATATTACACTATAATATAAATAACATTGTCTGTCAAGTTGTTCTTACAATAAAGGTACCTATGGTTTTGGATAAACTGTAAATTTTCCAAAGTACCCAATACAAATAAGTTTACTCACCGTCTCCAAATAAGGACCACCTAGTTTACAGAACTATGTCATCGAAAAACGCACAAAGTATGTTTGTTGTTCCATGCAAAGATAAGTAGAGGCTTGATATTTTGTGTGGGTGGACCGTGTGAATGCGCGACGCACATTTTATTTAGACTTTATCTGTTTGAATTTAATCAATCAATCATTTAAAAGCTGAGCAGTCTGTAAATTTTTGTTCTTGACTCCTGTCTCTTGATAGCAATTTATTTTATATTATCCTTTTGCCCACAACGGTTGGCTTTAGAAGGAAGACATCTGATTTTTAGTCTGAATGTAATTGTAACAGTTTCTTCGGGTCTTTATTAGACCTTTTATCATATTTTTATTTGTTGCAAATTTTGTTATAATTGGTTATGATTTAATATAGAGCCCCTGACTTCTTTGAATATCGGTTGAATCTGCACCGAATCAGAGCACCCTGGTTTTTGCAGTCTTATAGCTAGATGATTATTTATCTTTGTTTCTTGAGACCCGGACCGTAATGGGCACCAAGCGACCAAATATGCCCATTAATTATGCCCATTAATCATCTACCCATCTTCACACTTCAAATTCAAAACCAAACTAATTTTTTTTTCTTTTCTCTGTCAATCATCCACTTCATTCTGCCATTTTATGACATTTTAGTATATTATATAAATTTTATTAAGTTCCACTGATGCCGACTAGAAGTCAAAGTATAATTATCTGGAAATAATTGTAATAAAGTATTTTTGTATGTTATATATAACATATAATAGTAGTTTATGCTACAAGGGCGCAAAGGAATAAATTATGAGGACGATTTAAAACACGAGCGTAGCGAGTGTTTTAAACGTAACCGAGTAATTTATTGCTTTTACGCCCGTGTATCATACTACATTTTTCAATGCATAGTGTGAGGAAATGAAAACAAATATAATCTTGTGAACTTTAAATTATAATTGGCTCAAAGGGACTGTATCCAGAGCCGTTAAACAGTGGAAGAAAAAGTATAACGTCTATGGTACACAGGAAAGGCTGCAGGTTAGCCAACCATTGTAAATAAATTAAAAAAAAATAATAATAATAAAGCCCTAGGGCAAAATAATCGATTTTCTGTTCGGTTTTGATGCATAAAAAGTGGGCCTTTACGAGCACATGCATTGAAAATCTTTTTACTAAACAAGGCCTTCAAAATCAGCTACAATATCTCAGTTGATTGTGTCTGTGTTCAAGTGTGTGCAGGAACTTGAGCAGTATCTTCCATTGTTCAAGGCTTGGAAGTGATGGTTCCCGCCAATTCACACATAACTTGCGATGGGAATGTGAACTTGTCACACTTATCGGCCATCATAACTGTTCTTGTGATCTATTTCATCAAAGTGTTTGAAGTGATGTGATGATTTCCATTGAGGGCTGGCTATCCTGTAGAATGTCATCGTTCTTTGTAAATTTTACACGCGTGATAGGTTTATCAAATCAAATCAAATAATTTTATTTCAGACGTACCTATGTCCACAATGGTTGTAAAACAGTAACTTAAGTTAAAAAAATCTTAAAAATTCAAGTTTATAACTAATTCGTACGAGTAGATTCAATTATACAACGTGTAAAAGTTGTGGTCATATTTGAATAGCTTATTCAGTCAATGATAAAAAACAACTTTTAGTATTAAACCAACAATGAAATCGCGAAAAAAAAAATTTATGTTTCATAGGAAAATGAAATATCTAATGGGCCGACATATATAGAAAGGCAGTTTTTTTTTCGTGATTTCAGAGTGGCCTCCATAGTAAAAGTTGTTCTATACCATTGACTGAATAAGCTTTTCGAATATGATCACACTTTTCTGTTACACGTTGAATAGTATAAATAGATAGATGGAAATTACAGGCAAAACAAAAATCTAACAAAAATGGTTACCATTATACAAGCCAAATATGATTAGATCTTTACATATACAATTGCCGTTTTCTATAGAAAATTTGAAGGAAACTGAATGGCAAATCCAAATTGTGTGATTTCTTGTGTGTATAAATGAGACAACATTAAGCTAACAGCAACATTAATTTAATTTTTGAAAAGTGTCATCTGTAAAAAGTTGTTAGTTTTTGAAGATTTAATTTTTATAATCAAACTGAAAATAAAAACAAAATTTAATACGTAGATGTAAAACCTTCAAATCAACTTTCAAACAAGAAACAAATAATTTAAATAGCTATTGAATTACGGGAATTGTGAACTCATGAATCTGTAAGAAAATTTCTGCAACTTCATATGTAAAGACCTATTAAAAATAAGACGAGACTTTTATCATCATTTTTTTTTACGAAATCTACCATTTTCACAAGGCTTTTGGACCGATAAAAAATGTTATAATAACTCGATCAAATTAGATTTTAACTTATCTCAGCTTAAACAATTAAACAATAATTTGGCAGTCATTGGGAATGCCGATAAAATTGAAAACTTTACTGTCAAAATAGCATGTCGGTGACGGTGACGCGAACCAATAACATTTTCCCCTACCTAAAATTCTTCAGCGCGCCTAAAAAGTTTACACTTCAATAATTTAAGGATAAAAAAATATATATTTAAAAATAGGATAAACCTAAATAAACGTATTTTACTTCCGATAAGCTGCATTCTTGTTATTTCATTGGGTAATAATAAAAATATAAAATGTATTTCATATTTTCAATTTCTTCAATTCAATCCAAAAAATAATAAAGTAACTGGACGTTTCACCTTCTTTCACATATACTTTCAAATAGAAAACTACTTATTTGAAAATGGGACAAAAGAACTAAGCCATTTTTTATGCATAGCGCATTACCTTGATTGGTTTTATTGCTGTTTTAAATAACTTTTTTACAGACTGTCTTATATTATCAATATACAGGTGAGAATGTTTTTTGTAAATATGGCTTCTGTTATGCTTGCGACATGAATGTACTTTGTCCCCGTTTGAAAATGTATGCTAAAAACTCACCTGCGTTATATTATTTCTTGGCCGGAGTACTTACATACCAAAAAACACATATTACAAATAATCAAAATTAAATTTTAATTATTATAGTTCTGTTTGCCTATGTGACACCAGCGTTAAGTAAATACTAGCATGTGCATTTAAATTAAATCTATTTACATTAATTTTGAACACGTGAAAGGTGCCTCTAGGTTATATTCTACCGTTCATTCGTTGGATATAGCTACTAGCTCGCTTGTGTAGTTCCGTCAAAGCAGTCTTTCTATGCGGACGCCTACGGGCGCTGCGTTCGTGTGAGCTCGACCGTGATGTTGTGTGACCTTTTGATTTTTGAATTAATAAATAATTAATGCAGTTTTTCTCATTGACGTTCCAAAGGCTGGTTTTCGCTCAGTCGTTGCCTCGAGTGGTTAAAAGAAACTTGTTTGGTCGACAATCGTGACTATCGTGTGATAAAAATGTTTGCTTTGAGATAAGGCTGTTTCAATTTTGCAGTTTTAGTGGCCTGCACAGTGGAACTGTGTTATTGATACGATGTAGTGTTAAATTTCTTCGTTTGTGGTCTTTTGGTTTTATCAACATTCTTATTCTAAGGTACACTTTTCATTTGGTTTTGCAGTAAAAAGAGATGTTGACGAGACGGTAGGCTTGATCGGAATAGTATTCTCAGTCCTTGGATATGTAGAAAAAGACGTCCTCCGTAAAATCCCACCTGTTTTCCAAGTCGTCAAAGAAAACTAAATGTCCAAATTTCCTAGGCCTAGCCCTCTGGGCTGGGCGTTGTTGTTGAGACAGTCAAGACTTCTGGTTTTTAATATAATTTAAAGACTAGTCTTTTGTCCATGGCGAAGCAGTGCTAAGGAAGCAATAACTTGGTCACGGTGTATCACACCCATAATTTCAAAAATGTATATAACATAATGTTTTATATTTTTTTTAATTATGAGCATTAATTAACTTAATTACTAGCATATAAAATTGACAGTGTATTTTTTCGGGTTGTGGACAAAATTGGTTTTGAACAATGCTCCTCATAAAATATCATTTCAAAAATTTTCTTCTTAGCAGGTGCCTGCTGCGTTGTAAAGGAAACCTAACTGCTAAATTTCAAGTTTGTAGGTTTTATAGTTTCGGAGATTTAGTTATACATATTTTTTATTACAATAATAGAGAGTAACCACATCATTTAAAAATAATATTCTACTAATAATTATTTTTCTTCTTTTCAGATCTTACTGATGCTCTAACAATGCAATCAACAAGGGAATCGAGCAGACAGAAACGAAGTACTAGAAGGCGTAATTCCAGAAAGAAATCGCTATCGCCTTCAGATCTGAAATGCTCGCGAGGAGACACAAAAACAGATTCTAAAGTTAACTGCAAAAGGTCCTTATCTGAAGGGTCAGTAAAGCATAGAAAGAGTAACATACGCAGGACTTTGACGCACCCGTTTACGCGAGCGGATGGTGAAATACAAAGTGTTGATTTGACAAGTGATGTGCCAAAAAGTGTGACAGTGCCAGAGAGTGATGAGTCTAACTTACCTCCTACAAGCAGTGATCGCGACACGGAAGATGATGCTAGGAGTCTTCCGGTACCAAGGCTTCAAGTAACAAGGCCAAGGTGGGATTCCGGTAGTGAAATGGATTCTTTGGTGTCAACTGTCGTGAGAAGAGCTTCGGCCAGACGACGCAGGACGCCTGTAAACCCAGGTTTGTTTACCTCCTTCTTAAATTTTAATTTCATAATAGTAATAGAAATTAATGATGATTGTAATGTTAAAAACAGGCAAATCTTAAAAGCTACCTTAAACATTATTAATAAATAATATTATGAATTTTTAATTTATGTATTTATTTTTACAAAAATAATAAAATAAATAAGTATATTAAATAAATATTTATTATTCATAAAATGAATATTACAGGCACATGTACATTTATACCATAAGTTTATTAGGTCTACAGATTTTGCAGACGTATACAATCATAATAAAACCGTCAAATCCGAAGAGGACTCGCAGCCCGAGGGTTCTGTACTATTTAAATAAATATTCCATCGTGAAAAAAACACCCTAGTACCCAGTTTCACTATTATTGTTTACTTTATTAACAGTACACCCAACCGGTTTCAAATATTAATTCATTTTCACGGACTTTTTACGTCTTAAAAACGCAAACTAAAAGAGTGTTTTCTTCAAGATGCTTTCCAAGTTTCTCCAAGTGCCGACAATTCTAAGTATAAATTAAATATGACAAACAAAAATTACAAACTGTAAGTTTACCTACAAAATGTATAAGACAAAACTGTAAAATTAAAATTATTTGGGTACGGAACCCTTAAAACATTCAGATAAAAAGCGATAATGTAGATGCCATAGCAACATCAAGTACATGAAAAACAAACAATTCTGCACCCTCTGACGACGGAACCCAAATCTTTCAATTTGATGTTTTGCTATAGAGTATGCACTATTTGACCAAATCAGACACTTGTATATTTCAACGTTTTTTTTTTTTATTTTTTTTATTCTGCTGACTGCCTATTGTTAGGCCTGAAGTTGTGGAACCTGTGACAGACGAAGAGATAGACAGACAGTTGAGGCTTAGAAATAGGGTCCCGTTTAGCATCACTTCGTTACGGACCCCTAAAAATGTAAAACTAGTGCCATCTATGATCGCAATGAAAAAACAAATGCTTAATACTACGCTTGCTTGTGTTGTCTTATAGTAACTAGATGGCGCTTGTTTCATAATCATATTCGCAGCTAGCTGTTTCCATTTTTACTCGAATTATGTAGGGTTTTAGATATAAGATTTTTCTGAGTAGAATTTATTTTCATTTAACTTGAATAAGAAATAATTCAAAGCGCCATCTTTCCACAATCAGCTAAACTAAAAGGTCGTGTAACGTACGCGTACTAAGCGAAAGCGTAAGCTGTAGAGCGAGCAATTCCTTTTACTGTTTCCATGAATGGTTTAAAGATGTCGCTAATGTTTACGACCACTGAAGCACAGTATAAATAATATATAGTACTTATCTATACTGTGACTGAAATCCTGCGATGTTATTTTCTATGGAATATGGGAATATGAATTAAAATTCGCTAAAAGATTAGTTAGGAAGTCTAGTTTACAATAAATTCACACAAAAGTGTTTTGGAGAAATGCGCTTTTCTATGTTTAAGATACATATATACATTCATACATATACTCACGCCTGTCTCCAAGAGGGGTAGGCAGAGACTACAGATTTCATGTTTAAGACAGTGGGTCTAATAAGTCTAAAACAGTCATTATTAATATTTTGACTTCATTAGTTTGGACCATAGAGTCTATGGTTTGGACTTATGTTTTGAAATGGAAAAGCCTTCACATTGCATTTTTTAGATGCAGAAAACTTTTCTCTTTCACGTTTCGGGCTATGTCATTGTCTTGGAAAAGGCGTTTATTATTCATTTCATGCATAGAGGAAGACAGCCACATTTTAAGTTTGGGAATAACACTGTTTCAAAACCTAATTTTTTACTTATTTTACGAGGCAACCAAGGAGTTTGACGCAAAGAAGTTTTAAATACTCTGTGACTGACAACTGACATTTCACAACAGTCGACTAGAACTGCGTGAACAATAACGACGTGTCCAAGACTGTCCAAGACTGTCCAAGACTGTCCAAGACTGTTCAAGACTGTCCAAGAAGACGATGTGTCCATTTGTCCAACTCTTTGTCCAAGACTGAGTGATCTTTAAATACTTAAGAGGGTTGATTTAATACTACACATATTTCATACAGACTTGGTAGGTACCGTATTAGAGAAATTTCAAAGCCTTTGTTAGTCTCAGATGTATGAGACATATCTGTTTAATGATCCAAAACTAAACGAATAAAACAATAAAACTTTGAGCAAATGTGATATAATGTGAGACATTGGGACACAATTCGTTCGTTTCGTAATAGACTTGCACGAGTGTCCCAATGTCTAATTATGTCCAGTTGCACACAATAATTTATCTACAAACATCAAAACCAATTTCACGAAAAAGAACATTGTCATGCTACTGTAGTGATACAGGTCATGATACCAGAACCTTCATTTGCATGTACTAGATGCCCAAGACCAAATATAAGCGAGAAGAACAAAGAGGGCATGGCTTAAAAAATCACGACAGTATATTATCGCTTGTGATTGGTTCTCTAGCGGTGTTATAATATAATTGGCCAATATTAGCGTAGAATTGTGGTGTTATAATATTGTCGGTCAAACAATGTAGGTATTTATTAAACCGCTTTTGATGTTGAGGTTACTTTATTGAAGTATGGAAATAGATAAAATCACTTTTAACAAAGCACACATATTATGCTTACGATTTCAGCCGTACATTGGAGTTAAGTGGGTGTAGTAAAAAAGGATTGTACTAACGTGCATCTATAAACCTCTTACCCCAAATGCTTATACCTATTACTGCATAACTGACCATACTAAAATACGTCATCCTTGCTTCGGAAATAAGTAGTACAATACCTAATTTTGTATTCCTAATTGATACAGAGGGGGCTGTGGAACCAGTCTCCTTATTTGACGGAAGTGTGGGCACCCGAGTGCGTAGGATGGCCCCACGTCAAATAATTACTGTACCACTACAGAAACACAATGCATTATAAAACCGGTTGTTTTTATGATTTGTAATATTGAAAGGAAAGAGTTAGTAATTTTCAAGGCGAAACGACGATTCCTTCTGTAATGTATTTCATATACTCCCATACTACTAACATACAAATGAGTATGCTATATAATAACAACATCTTAAACCGTTTTACAAGTACATACCTAAGTTTTTTGCCAAGTGTAACAACGCGTTTCTGCGCTGTGATTGGCCCAATTTATTCTTCGAATAATATTTATTCTTTTGCTTTTGGGCTAGGCAAAGAGTATCTCTGCCATGCAGCCTCAAATGCTACTACAGAACACCTTCAATAATTAAGGCGATATGCGAAAAAAATATGGTTGTTTCTTTTCTGTGTATTTCATGAAATACAAGGAAAATTTTAATACATTTCTAGTATATGCATTTTGACTATATAATCTAGGGTTTTGAAATTGAAAAACATGTTTGGATAAATTTTCCTCAATAGAAATAATTGTTGAAATGAGGTCTTCAAACACACTTTTTCTCTTCGTTTGACAAATAGGAACCATATGCAGAACTCAAACATATTTTATTAGGTGTGTTTTAACAATATCTAGAGATTTGATATTTGAAATTGTGCTAGCAATTTTAGTTATTTTAATAAAAATATAAAACTTTAACTTTAAACTTTTTTCCCGTTTGCCCTGAATCCGCCCCTCTCGCACTGCGTGATTTTTCGCTTGGAATGACAGTGATAAAAATAAAATTCGCATAGCCTCTTAAGTCAGTAAATTACCAACAATAAAGGTGAATAGCTAAAATCCTTGTAAAAGAAAGAAAACCAGCGCTTTCCTTTTTAATTTTATTACAAAATTGTTATTTGAGATGATGGTTGCAGAAAAAGTATTGTGTCCCACTATGACATAATGAGCCATTAGAACACTCGTGCAGCCTATTATAAAACTCAGCTTCGCTTCGCTTCAAACAGTTGTGTCCCCGCATGGCTCTCATTAGGTATATCACAGTTGCACAAAATACTATACTAAACTCCGGCCGTTCATTCGAGAGAATGGTGACGTTTGCAAATATCAGGGGATAAAACCTTTTTTTTACTGTTTTGCATTTCAATATTTTATATTTATCATGATGATTTTAGGGTAGATTGTATATCGTTAAAAGGTCCCATTTGTTAATAAAAAGTATTTTTGTCGTATAAATTTTCCACTTCCTAGTACAAAACTTAATGAATCAGCTGACTCAATTTCTACGTAAAAGTTAAAAAAAAGCGCAAAAAATATTATTTTTGGCGAAAAGTTGTGTATTAGCGATACTGTGTTCACTTGAATTTAAGAACCTTATATAGAGGTTGTCATTTTATTTATGTAGCGGAAATCATATTGAATTAAGACTCTGTATCTAAGTGATCAATGTTCTATTACCGTTTTTGTGAAACTCGTTAATTTGTTTTTATCGTTTTCCCGAGTCCAGCTTCGAGTCAGTTATACTATAGGAAGTCAACATTTTATTTGGCAAAATTAGCAAAAAGTATTACGATCCGTGTTGCTGATTTATTATTATTACTTGCCAATATGGTAGTTTGGCTGTATAAATAAATGGCACCTTTCAAAGAGCTCGTGCTATAACTAAAATTTCCTTCTGCCCATTATTTCTGTCAAATCAGCAATCATAATGCCTGCAGTATGAATCCTCGACTTTTTGAATCGACATTTCAGAAAAAGGTTTATAATACCTGCGGTGTAAGGCAGTGTTGTCGTATTATAAAACTGATATACTTTACCAAATAATAAGATCGTATATATATTCTATTCCAGGGTTTTTATTTATAAAAAAAAGTTTAAATAATCATTATTTGGATTTATTTCGTCCCATTTGTTGTACCGTTGATATTTTTTTAACGTGCCTTTATTTATTTTTGTCGTGAAGAAGCTCTTGTTGACTTGTAGTATTTTTTCGAGATATCGCCACACTCCATCTGTCATCATTCTCTCGAATTAACGGCAGCAGTTTAGTTTACTTTTTTTTCAAATTCTTGTCTTTGGATTTGTTTCTGATTGATATTTTCTAAATTTAATTGCACTTAGTGTTTCGTAAAAGATACAACTGCGTTGGGCGAGTGCCATAGAGAAGTCTATGATTTGGATACTGCAGTGTTTACCTTTTTAAAGAGTCTTTATAGTTGTTGTATAGAATCATTTACAAATTACTGCATAAAATAACACTACTACGCTAGAAAACTCATACATTAAACTATTGTTGTAATGGCATAAACCACATTAATTTTATACTTTTTATTAAAAAATAAGAAATTTAATCGTTGGTTGTGCGTTTGGGAATGAAATCCGTAACATCCTCCTTAATGTTAAACGTCAGTCGCTTAGTAAAAAGTGCATAACTTAACTTTGTATTTCTTGTTTAGATGTTAAAAATTAAAAACATTTTGGTATGGGCAGTTAACACCAAGTTAGTTTAGTATTAGAGAGGTTTATAAGGCATGAGTTTGTAATTTAATACATAATTAGTCATGATCTGGTCCAACTTTTAACTGGTTTTAACTTTGTTTGGACCAGATCTTGTCTAATTGTGAATAAAATTTGAAACTCATGCTTTATAAACCTCATTAATACTTAACTATTGGTGTTAACTGCCACTTACCTAAATGTTTTTCAATTGTTAACTACAAAACAAGAAATGCAAAGTTAAGTTTTGCATTTTGAGCTTAGCAACTGACGTTTAACCTTAAGCCTTAATTCTGCTTTCAACCACGCTTATATAGATACTTACATTGAATTTTGATTGTGAAGCGTAGGAAGTGTGGGAGCTCGTTGATGTCTTTTGTAAGGGAAGTAGAGACATGCTAAATCGGCGGCCGGCGCTATTAACCGCTCGTCTATGTAGTCAAGGATCGAAAAAATTTATACTATTGTTATATTGCTTATGAAAACGTGGACCATGGGTTAATAACCGACCGAGGATTAAGGTGGCTCCGTCGTAATAATTAGCAACTCGATTCGTGGTGGTTAAAATTTCGAACAAAACCCTAATAAAATAAAGTCCTTATCAGCTCGCACTGCAACATGGCTGTTACGTCAGTCGCTGCGGCTGACAAGTGCGAAAATAGTGTGTTTTTAATTTATTTTATCCAAAATAAAATTAATTTCCAAGAACTGAGATAACCAAATCATTTTAAATTATTTTGTCTAGAAGTTTATAAATTTCCATACTATTTCGATTAAAACTGCAGCAGTTATTTTGTTACAAGTGAACAAAAAGTCGAGAAATAAGGGTAAACTTGGAATTTTCTTGCTTCATTTCTGTATGTTATAATGAAATTCAGGAAAAACCACATCACTATTTGTATCATGCAGATTACTATGTATTTTTCTTCCGTTGAAAAGTGCTATAGTTACCATGTAAAATGGTTACAAAGTTACTTAGTTCAAGGTCGTTGGCGTTGGTAGAAACCTTAAGGTAAATGTTAAATATTTTATCAGTTATGTTGCTGTACGTGGTAGAGCTGATGCCGGGCTCGACTGTGAAGGTACAACCATCTTGGAGTAAGTAATTCGAGGGAGAGTAGGAGGACAGCTCGCAGGCAAAAAACCAGGAGGCCCACCATGCCTGGGCCCGATGGATGGCGGTATATCCATCCCTAATAGCCGGGCCTTATATGGAACATGGACGGTCAGCAGCGTCACTGGTGCGAGGGTTCCGGCACCGCGCTCAACAACCCGCCTGCCCAGCGTGTGTGAGTATGGGCAATTCTTCCAGGATAACCGCCGGGAGAGGCAAAGTCCTGGAAAGGCTTATGTCCAGCAGTGGATGAACTAGGCTGATAGGTGGATATGGGGTTGGTGTCTGATTAGCCCAGCAAACGATTTTTTATATTTTGTTTAGATCGTTGGCCAAAATTTTTAATCTTTAATTTTTAATAACGCTTTGGCCTGGCCCATCTTCGTGGTGAACGGGGGCCGTGCATACTGCTGGCTGGCGTAATCTCTTGCGTCATATGGACTCCTGTAGTCGTACTGGGCTCTGTAGTCTAAGCCGTATGGGAGGGTGGACCAGACGACTAGTTCAGGGCTGGTCTGGTCTTGGGGAGAGTCTCCGCTGGTGTCCACGGCACCCTGCACGTACTGCTCGTATGATCGGTGGTAGGTGGGAGGGGATTCAGCGATCCCTGCTCCTCCCGAGTCCATCATGCTGCGGAAGAGAAGGATAGATTAGTTAGTGGTGAATTTGTATGAAAAGTTTCAGAAAATAATTATGTATGTTTTTTTTTTCACAATAATCGATACGCGTCATTGCGCGTAAGAAAATAAAACTAAGGTTACATTAATACATACAGCCAAATTTATATTGAAGACTTGGTGAGTGGTCGGTATCAAAGTTCAACGACATCTTTGGGAAATTCGAAAAAAGTAATTGTTCCCACCAAATGCAAGCCCAGCCCAGAGTCAAATAGAAGGACAAAATTTTATTTTTCAAATTTCGCAAGTAATGTTGTTGATCCATAATACTGGTCACTTACCAAGCCTCCAGTATGGATTAAGCTTATTCAATTAGTCTAAACTACTGGAAATGGGCTCATTTATTCCTTTTCTGAAGAGTTAATTAAAATGGCATAAGGTTTGGCGATGACACATAAAAAGTTTCAAGTTCATTTTTGAACGCTTTGTCCTGAATTCATTCGCATAGATTCAAACTAGTTTAGAAAAACCTAATGTATATAAATTTTTATTACACGTTGAATAGTCTGCCTATAAAGACCTGTTCCCGCAGGATCATAAAGTAAAGAACGTAAGTAGCAAAGAAGGGATTTAATATAAATAAACAGTAATGCGTGGTGTCAATTCAGTTTTCCTTTTGAGTGTGTCGAGCTGGCTCGCTGATTCCCCCCGACCCCCGCACCCGCGGGCTCCGACGACCGGTTATGTGAGTCGTAGGCGCGAACATCCTCCGGGCCCTTGAAGGCTCAGCTTTCAAAGTAACTATGATGATGTGAGAGGACAGATCTTGCAGAGAGCCCGTCTTTTGGTTCCCTTGCTGGTAAGAATATCTGCGACTCTAGGCACTCCATCGTCGCCTGGGTATAATTTGGTCACGCGCCCCATGCGCCAGAAAAGAGGTGGTAGATTTTCTTCTTTCACCAGGACAAGCTCGCCTAACTGTAAGTCTGTATATCGTGTACGCCATTTTGAACGTTGTTGCAGCTCCGATATATATTCTTGTTGCCAGCGTCTCCAGAAATGCTGTTTGGCTTGCTCTATTCTTTGGAATCGGTCCAGTCGATTTGGGTTTGCGTCTTCTAAAAGTGGTGCTGGTAATGACATTAGTGGACGGCCGATAAGGAAGTGCCCTGGCGTGAGTGGAGAAAAATCATCCGGTGATGAGGATAGAGGACATAGAGGTCGACTGTTAAGGATGGCTTCAACCTGAGCAAACAGCGAAGACAGCTCCTCATATGTCAAATGCGTGTTTCCGAGAATACGTTTGATATGGAATTTTGCCGACTTGATACCTGCCTCTACATAACCGTTGAAGTTACAAGCGTAAGCCGGGGAAAATTTAAATGTAATGTGTTGATCAGCTGCAAATTCTGTGATAGAGTTCTTATTGAGCTTAAGGAATTCGTTGATATCTTTAGCAGCAGCTACAAAGTTGCGTCCGTTATCGCAAAACAACTCATAAGGCTTTCCTCTCCGAGATATGAATCTGCGCAGCGACAAAATGAAGGAATCCTTTGACAGCTCACTTACAGCTTCTAAGTGAACACATTTAAACCTTAAACATATAAAAAGACACAGGTAGCATTTGCTAATCTTACAGCCTCTGCCACGACGATCTGTGATCATGAACGGCCCCGCGAAGTCAACAGAACAGGCAGAAAATGGGAAATCTGGATTCAAACGTTCAGGTGGTAGGTTACCCATGATATTACGAAGAGTTTGACCACTAGCGCGTCTACATGTAATGCAACCACGCGCCGTACGTCGTGCCAAGTCTCTGCCACCTATAGGCCATATAGTTTCTCTGACTGATGCGAGCAGGAGCTGAGGCCCTGCATGTAAGAGGCGACTGTGTTCCTGTGTGAAGATGAGTTTCGTGAATGGGTGTTTAGAGCTTAGTAATAAAGGATGCTTTTTATTGTAGTCGTAGTCGGATTGACTAAGCCTCCCCCCCACTCTCAAGAGACCTTTAGAGTCAACAAACGGAGATAATGAAAGAATGTGACATTTTGGACTCAATTTGTTTTGTCCTCTGAGTAACTTAAGTTCTTTAGAGAACGTTTCTTCTTGGGAAATCTTTACCAAAGTGAGAAAAGCTTTCTCAAGCTCGTTATTTGACAGAGGACCTGTCAGCTTGTTGTTTTTGTTTTGGCAGTTGTATATGAAGCGATAAATGAAGGCAACTGCTCGTTGTAAAGTTGTAAGTCTAGAATATTTTTCAAATTGTATTAAAACACAAGAAGATTCTACGTTTTCGATTGTGGTGGAGTGTACTTTAAATTCAGGTAAGTCTCTAGGGATGTCTCTGTGTAGAGTAGGCCAATTTGATTCAGACTCTACAAGAAATTGAGGTCCATGCCACCATAGCTGTGCTTTCTGAACGTGCTGAGGATCTACGCCTCGAGATGCAAGGTCTGCTGGGTTATGCGAAGTTGGAACATAACGCCAGGACCGAAAATCTGTAATATCTTTGATAGCAGCTATTCTATTGGCCACAAAAACCTTTAATTTAGAATTATCGGAATTTAGCCATGCGAGAACGACGCTAGAGTCGGTCCAAAATATAGAGCGAGTAATGTGCTTCCTCAAGGCAGCTCGGACTGCATATTCTAACCGAGCTGCTAGAAGAGCACCGCAAAGTTCTAAGCGCGGTATTGTTGTAGGCTTTGTTGGAGCGACTCTGGTTTTAGCACAGAGTAGGTGTATAGAGGGCTCACTTGCTTCATAAAAGGACTTTACATACACACAGGCTCCGTAAGCAAGCTGAGATGCATCGCAGAAGCAATGCAGCTCTATGTTGCATGGAGAGTCGCATGAAATTCTCCTCGGGATATTTAGAGAGCTTATAGCGTGTACGTTGTTAACGAAACGAGACCAAGAACGTTGAATCTCTACAGGTACTTGTTCATCCCAGCCTACCTCAGCCTGCCACAATTTTTGCATGAGGATTTTTGGTTTGATTGTACATAGACTGAGCAAGCCAAGAGGATCGAAAATTTTGAATGTGGTTGAGAGAATTGAACGTTTAGTTGCCTTTTCAGTGGAATTGTTGTTCACGTCAATGGTGAAATGCAATAAATCCACATTTGGATTCCATCCTAGGCCAAGCGTTTGAAAGGATTGACTCAAAACCAAATTATCTTGAGTGTTGATATTCGTAGTTTGTGAATTGAGGAGTGCTTGTGAGTTAGACCTGAATTTACGCAAGTTGAAACATCCAGACTTGAGAGATTTTGATACAGATTGCTGTATGGATAGAAGTTCTGACTCTGAGTCAGCTCCAGTAAGACAGTCATCGCAATAAAAGTCATTCTGTATGATTGTTTTAATACTCGGATCATTGCATTCTTCACCAAGCTGCCACAAGCATCTAGCAGCTAGAAAACTAGCGCTGGCAAAACCATAGGTAACAGTGTGTAAAATTAGTGAACGGATAGGCAGGTTTTCACTTTCGCGCCATAAAATAACTTGTAGCTCGCGATCGAGCTCGTTTAGAATAATTTGCCTGTATTGTTTTTCTATGTCACCCGATAGCACGTATTTGATTTCGAAAACGCAGCAAGATGTTGAATAGGGAATCTTGGATGTTCGGGCCAATCATCTGCAAATTATTGACAGAGTACCCCGAAGAAGTGGGGGCAGAGGCGTCAAACACGACGCGACATTTTGAAGACTCACTGTTTTCTTTTAACACAGCATGATGAGGAAGATAGTTGGGCCTTGTTAGTGATTTAGCCTCGGACAGATGTCCCAGCTCTTCGTATTCGTTTATGAACTGGGTATATTGTTCTTTAAGAGGGGGCTGCCGTTCAAAACGTTTTTCTAAGCTAAGAAAGCGTTTTTTTGCTATGTAGAAGGAGTCTCCCAGACAATCAGCTGTGCCCTTTAGGGGGAGCCTTACACAGAACCTACCATCTTCAAGACGAGTAGTATTTTGTATGAAATGTTGTTCACATTCATTTTGACTGGAGGTTTCTGAGCTTTCACAAGATGGGAAGCTTTCAAGCTCCCAGAATTTAGTAAGTTGGTGATCAATTTTTTCAGTCATAGTGAAATTGCAATGTATAGATTTCATATCTGCGTTTGATTTGAGATTGTTTGAGATAGAACCAGCAATGATCCACCCTAGCTTAGAATCTTGCAGAATAGGCTGTTTTTTGCCAAGCGAAAACTGCTCTGGGCCTATAAGCTCCCAAAATATGTCTGCTCCCAGCAACACGTCAATCTGAGACGGCTGGTTAAACGTTGGATCAGCTAAGGTTAAAGATGAAGGTAGCTTAAGATGCTTTATATCAACATATCGCTTGGGCAGTTGATCTGTAATTTGTGGCAGTACTAAAAATTGAAGATTAGTAGTAAATGATGTATTCATTGACCTTATTTGAGCATAGCAACGCTCGGGGGCTACTTTTAGAGAAGTATTGCCTATTCCTAAGATGCTAGTTGCATTGAGTTGCTCAGAAGGTAGCTCCAAGCGACGCTTTAAACTGCTGCTCATAAAAGAAGACTGGCTAGCACAGTCCAGAAGGGCCTTAACGGTTTCTGTTTTATTATTATTGGGATTGATGATCTCTATTAATGCAGTAGATAATAGCACCTCATTAGTAGAAATTACTGACATAGAAACAGAAGAGTTGGAGCCATCATTATCAATGTTGTTGGTTTCTGTGTTAGAAGTTAAAGGTGAGGAAGATGAGTCAACTTGTTTGTGTAGTAGTGTGTTGTGTCGCCCCTTACATACACGACAACCTCCAAGCCTGCATCGACGCGTATCATGGTCGGATCTCAAGCAGTTGTGGCACAGGTTCAGCTTGTTGACCTGCGCCCATCTGTGATCCTCGTCAAGAGACTTGAGTACGTTGCATTCATGCGCGCGATGCTTGCCTTGGCAAAAGACGCACGGGCGAGGGTTGGATTGTTGAGCTGAAATCATGAACGATTTGGTAAATTTAATTGGTTTTGATCCACTTGCTTGTTTATTTGTTTGCACAACGGGCACAGATGATTGTTTGTCCCTTTTGGACCTATAAACAGACTCTAAGACGTCAGCTCGATTGTTGAGAAACCTTTTGAAGTTCTCTAAGTTTGGTAACTCGTCGAGATCATTACGATACTCTTCCCATTTTATACCTGTGACTTGATCAAGTTTTGTTGTCATTATATGAATGATAACTGTGTCCCAGTGTTCAGTGGGCTGTCCAAGGTTCTTAAGTGCTCTTAGGTTTTTTGTTACATGATCACTTAGAAACCTCAGAGCCTTATCAGATTCACGTTGGAGGGGCTCGGTACTGAAAAGAGAATTTAGGTGATTGTTGATAAGCTGACGCTTATTATTATATCTGTTACATAATAGACTCCAGGCTTCAGAATAGTTGGCTTCTGAGACCTCTAAATTTGATATAACGCGCGCTGCCTCGCCCTCCAGATATGAATTTAAGTAATGAAACTTATGAATTGATTTTATTCTATCATTTTTATGAATTAAGGATTCGAATGTATCGCGGAACTCCATCCATTTGTAGTAAGCACCATCATACTTGGATATTTTTATTAACGGTAGCTGAAAGCCCATTGAATTGTCATGTCGATCATGCTGACATGTATGCTGAATGATAGATTCATTTAAGCCAAGCTTGGACCTAGAAGCTTCATCAAGCTTATCTTGGGCAGCCGCTATATTCGAGTACAAAGAATGCTCAATATTATCCCGTTCTGCGAGCTCAGTGTCTAGACAATGCGAATTAAGAACCTCTATCTCAGATTGCAACTCATCAAACCTTTTGTATAAATCTTTCATTTTATTTAATTTCAAAGATAACTCGTTAAATGTTATTGAAGAAAGTGATTCATCTTCTTCAAGTGTGCTTAAGTAATTAGCGAATTTAGTTATTTGACCTTTTATAGAACTACGCCTTGCCTTAAGATCGGCTAGTGTAGTATTTGTAAGAACTGGAGAAGAAGAGGTTTGTTTATCTGTCGCGCTTGTTCCGTTAGTCATTTTGTAATAAACTTTCCTTTAAAACAACAATACAATACTGAATTCCAACAATGTATTTAGGTCAATAAACAAAACGACTAAAGATGAATCACGCAAAAAATAACTGTCGCAAATAAGTGATAAGAAATACGGCTTACGCTTGTTTTGTTTGTCACAAAGTTGAACAGGTTGTAAACAAAGAGACACCCAGCCGCGGCGGCAGAGTTCGGTCCAAAACCGGACGATGCAGCTAGTGAACGCTGGAATGCACAAAAAATATTTTGCTAAATATTATGTTATGTTATAAATTAGATGGATTGAATTCCTGTTGTATTTTTTAGCTTATGTGGTATTGCGTTTATTACATAGTAATGATGCGTAGGCAGAAAATATATATGTAGTTTGGTCGGAATGTTTGAATAAGCTGGCTAAACGTAGCGGCTAGGCATATAGATAATTATGTCGGCGAAAGAATGCAAGTTGGTATTTAGGTAGGTAAGTATGTGTACACAACTATATGATTCAACTGTCAAAGAAAGAAAGCATGAAAAAATGCAATTGTGCGATAGATGAGTTGATTGGTTGGTAATAAGTAGGTAGATAAATTTATGTAGTACCTATTTATATATAGAAGAGCCAGAGGAAGCACTGTGCTCAGGCATGCAGTGGCTGGCTAAAAGAAATAGGATTAGGACACGCAATTGACACAAGAAAAGACACCCCCGCTATCGGCACAAATTAATAGGTAATAAAATAAAGGACTGGGCTCACGGCACGTTCCTTGGTACGATGAGGATGAAGCGCAGGCAAAATGAAGCTTTGTATCACCGTCACACACCACTCACAAACCGCCACTAGGTATCCATCCACTGCATATCCTTTATGACGTTGTTGATTTTCGTCATCTATCTTTGCACGAAGATATTCCGAAGGTCGACTTCGCTGGACAATCCGACGAGTAACGTTTTTCGTGATTAATCTTCGTTGGCACTTGAACGCTTCTTGCTGTGGTGTTGCGTTAAAGATGGCGGTGAACAAAGGTGCGCCTACGCCGACAAATTGATGCGTAATTTCTTCTAAAATCTTCTGGAGCGAGAGGTGAGCGACTCGGTCCTGTCACGGTCGCCAATTATGTTCCCGCAGGATCATAAAGTAAAGAACGTAAGTAGCAAAGAAGGGATTTAATATAAATAAACAGTAATGCGTGGTGTCAATTCAGTTTTCCTTTTGAGTGTGTCGAGCTGGCTCGCTGATTCCCCCCGACCCCCGCACCCGCGGGCTCCGACGACCGGTTATGTGAGTCGTAGGCGCGAACAAGACCCTTAAAATTATACGAAGTGACGTAATCAATTTTAATATTTTTTATTAAACAATTTAACATTGGCCTTGTGGCCTCGTAGCGTTTTTTAAACGTTACCTTGTGGATAGTCGTACGAATGTCAGCGTATGAACAAACAAATGGCAAGTTATACCATAAAGTTAAGTTATGCACTTCGCCTTAACATTTAAATGGCCAACTAACCATTTTGTCTGTCAAACTCAAATTTCATAATGTATTGAGCTCAAATTTAAGAGGCTAGGCGAATTTTATTTTTGTCACTGTCACTCGAAGCGAAAAAACTCGCAGTGCGAGAGAGGCGGATTCAGGGCAAAAGGGCAAAATGTTGGTTCTATATTTTTATTAAAGAAAACTAAACTAGCTAGCAAAATTTTCACATAAAATATCTAGATATTGTTGAAACCCATCTAATAAAATATGTTTGAGTTCTGCACATGGCTACTACTCATTAAACAAGGAGAAAAGTGTGTTAGAAGACCTCATTTCAACAATTATTTCTATCGAGGAAAGTTTATCCAAACATGTTTTCCAAAACCAAAACCCTAGATTATATAGTCAAAATGCATATACCAGAAACTGATTATAATTTTCCGTATATTTCATAAAATAAATACAAAGAAAAGAAACACCCGTTTTTACATATCGCCTTAACTCGGAAAAAATTCAGACGCAAAATTTTTTTTTAAATTTATTTTGATGTTGACGCATTCATATTCTATATTGAAGAAAAAAATAAATGTTATCTTACTTTCTTTATTTTATTTAACCGTATGTTTGGGCAAATTATTTATATTTTTGTTTAAAATTTAAAATAAAATTTCAAGTGTCATTAAAAGTTGCATCAGTTACATGCAATAGACGGATGGACTGACAAACTGACAACAGAGTCAGACCATAATGGTTTCTTTTGACCCTTTGGGTACGGAACCCTAATAACTATAAAAAGTTAGCTTTAAAAGCCTTATTATTCCTTGTTATGTTTTCAATAAAAATAGGGAAATAAATATTTTTGGTCAACAATTTCAATGAAATATTAATAAAATAGATAACTCAACATAAATATCTAATGCTTCGATTACCAACAAAATACTTTTTGTTGCTTGGCAATAAAATAAGATTACATGTTATGACCTCCATGCTATGTAACGAGTTTTTTATATAAAATATATACCTCCAAGAACTCTTATTGCAGAGCTAATTAGTAACTGAGTATCCAAGATACAGTCTTGTAAGATGATATTTATTTATTTGGAATAGTTAATAGTAGTTTATGCTACAAGGGCGCAAAGGAATAAATTACGAGGACGATTTAAAACACGAGCGTAGCGAGTGTTTTAAACGTAACCGAGTAATTTATTGCTTTTACGCCCGTGTATCATACTACGTTTTTCAATGCATAGTGTGAGGAAATGAAAACAAATATAATCTTGTGAACTTTAAATTATAATTGGCTCAAAAGAACTGTATCCAGAGCCGTTAAACAGTGGAAAAAAAAGTATAACATCTATGGTTCACAGGAAAGGCTGCAGGTTAGCCAACCATTGTAAATAAATAAAAAAAAATAATAATAATAAAGCCCTAGGGCAAAATAATCGACTTTTTGTTCGGTTTTGATGCATAAAAAGTGGGCCTTTACGAGCACATGCATTGAAAAATATAATATAGTTTGGCTATATTTAATTGCATCTATCTATAACCACAGAAAAAGGTATGCCCCTCCCCCTTAACTCTAAAATTGGTGGACAAAAATATGAAAAAAAGCATGATAAAATCTGTGTTTACGTAAAGATTACGGGAAAAATAAAGCGGTTGATAAATTCACGAAAAAAAATTCCAAAATTTAATTTATCATCCACAATTACGGAACCCTAGGTACGCGAGTCTGACTCTCACTTGGCTGGTTTTTTTATAATTATTAACTATCTCAAAATAAATCAATTAAGCTCAAAAAGTGCAAGATGATTTTAATTTACTATACATTTTGATTAATATACTCATATTTAATTAAATTGTCTGTTAAGAGGCATGCGGAGCAATCCTAGTTCATACAAACGAAATACCAAAACCATTTGTAAATCATAGATATTCTTAAAGTAGTGTGTATTTATTTCGATTGCATTACAGAATATCTAGGTTCCCAAATATATATTAAATAAGAACACTGATTTCAACATGAAATATTAGCAAAATAAGCCTTATATGGATATTTTAAATTGTTTATAATCTCTCGTCCTTAAATCAGTGTCATTTCAAAATATGTGTTTGGGAACCTAGATATTCTGTAATACAACCGGAATGAAGACACACTATCCTAAGAATATCTATGATTTACAAATGGTTTTGGTATTTCGTTTGTATGAAACAGGATTGCTCCACAGGCCTCTTAATAGGCATTTCTTAAATATTGTTCGTGAATCAATGTAAATGAATGAAAATTATGAAAAAAATGTCTATTGTTCCTAAATCAATGGAAATGAATGAAAGTCCTAACCCGTTCAATTTTCTTTTTCGATAACAATGAAGAACGATAGATATGGAGCGCGATTGCATCTTTTGAAATTTTTTGAGACTTTACTTCCTCCTTTGTCTATAAATACTAGTAGTATAGATTTTCCGACTGTCTTTTTCCTAAATAAAGATATTCGCAAAACATAAACACATTTTTCTGTTTTTTGATATGCATGCATATAAACTACATTATTATATTGGCGTATAAAATGCAATTGTTGTATCAAATTCTTTTCGCCTGATGATGTCAATTAAATCGATGAAACCGGTAGCGTTACCGTTCTGACAAATATATTACTGGTTCAATACAATTTGTTAAAGTGTGTCTGGTGTGAAATGTAATGTGAGGAGACGATATATTGAGATGGAAGTCTGTTAGATTTAATATGAGGGTGTGTATTTGAGGTAAAATGTTTTCCTAGTATGTAATGTGTTCCAGTAAGGAAATTAACTTTATTAGGATCCCTCAAATTTTCGCATTGTTTTTGATGTTCTGTTTAACGTATTTTTTTCAATTTTATTTTATTTAGTGCATTACTCATTTTTACTCTGAAAGGCGGTGGTAAATTGTTCCATATTTTACTTACATTGTTACTCAGTGTGTGCAGTATAGTGGTTATTTACTTTAGGTTTAGTTATTTTTCATTCTTCCCTTTTTCATTCTCATTCTTTTTTGTAGACTTTTCTATGTAAAATTAGAAACATCCTGTGCAGTGGCGATAAAGTGTGGAAAATAAAGAAATATTAAGTATATTAGTCCAACTAAGTTTTTATCTATTATTTATTATGTATACGCCCCGACACGGTTTTAGAGGCACGAGCGGCAAAGTAGTGGGGATCTGCGCATACAATTTTGTAAGGATGGACTCAAAAAAATCACTTCTGCGCAAGGTAGAACCGTGCCGAGGAGTTTATATCCGTCTGACTGCTAGTATGTTGTTCGCTTAGTAATGAAATAATGTTGCTTAGTAAGAATAACTACCACGTAATTTTTAGTCGGAAAAAGATCCAGCTTACAACTTGAGAAACACTGAAAGCAATTTTTACAGTTAGGAGCTTTTTTGAGGAAGATTTGGGGGTGTACCACTGCAATATAACCAAAGGGAGCTAAGCAGTGAATATTTTATTTCCTAACCTAACCTTTTCAAAATAAAATGTTATAATACCATACTAAAACTTGAGGTTAAACTTTTATTTGAGTAACGCATCGATATATTTAATGTCAATAGTTTAACGGGAGTAAATCGTAGATCTATTATTACTTTCGCATACTAAAAAAAATAAAAATAAATCGGTGTGACACTTTTCAATAAATTTTATCAGAAGTAAGAATTTTAGACCGCCTCTGTGGTCCAGTGGTTCTAGCTCGATCGCTAATCTAGAGGTCATGGGTTCAAAGCATTGTTAAACCTGAGCACGGCAATAGGATTTACCACCCATCACTAATGGGACATAATAATCGTCGGTGAAACATGAAAACACTTCAGTCTGTCCCTCGGGGATTCATGTCATGGCGATGCGATGTATTGACCAAAGTAACCTTGTATTGCTCACGAAGCGCTTCAGCATTACAATACAGAGAGGCAAAAACCGTTTTTTCGCTTCCTTAAATTTAATTAACAAAAAACCCGCACGGTTTGTTACCTTTTTTGTTTGTTAGGAACAGTGAGTGTTGAATTTTTTCAAGCTATTGAGCAAGCTTCATTTAATAAGTTCATAAAATCAAATGGAGTTTTCATTGAGTATTCAATAATATTGATAATTGGTTGGCAACTAAAATAAAAACGATATAATATATGTATCAAAACATGCGCATTGTTGTTCTTTTTCCCTGTATTTGTTTCTTATATATATTATATAATTTATTATATAATCTGTGTATATGGTGACTTTGATTGATATAGACAAATTCATACTGGAGACTTTGAAAGTAACAATGTTCAATTACCCTTTCTGTGAAAAATGCAAAATAAAATTTAGGTTTCCTTTACTAATTTATTCGGGCACAGATAATATATTGTTCTTAAACATTACAGGGGAGCAAATAATAATATCTTTCCTTTTTTGCAAAAAGGGTAATTGAACCTTGGTCCTGAATTCCTGACTGCTTACAGAGTCTCCACTATAAATTCGGCTATTTCAACCAAAATCACCTTATATTGGTTCGTTATATTGTTTTATCAAAAAATGCATGTAATATACTTTATATTGTATATTAGGTGCCTTTGATTGATCCCACTAATGCATTATGAAGACTTGGTAAGATTTCAGTATTGAGATTTAATTGTTTTGAAAATAATAAAAAGAATAGTGTCCATGTACCAGTGGCGTGCACAGTACTTTTTGCTGGAAAAGCAAACAATTGGTCAAGAACAACAATAAAAAAAATATAAAAAAAAATTAAATATCACTTTGAAAAAAAAAAGTTTGTACAGGAAATTTTCACTCTAGGGTAGACATTGTCTACCCTGGCGTCATACAAAATTTTTTTTTCAAAGTGATATTTAAATTTTTTCATATTTTTTTTTATTGTTGTTCTTGACTAATTGTTTGCTTTTCCAGCAAACAGTTCTGTGCACGCCACTGCCATGTACTTTTCCAAGTCCATCTCCGTGTCAATTTGTATGTGAATTAATTTATGACCGAAGGCCCGACGTCGGAAAACCGAAGGTAGTCTGAATCTGCCGAAACATGGTATTTATTGAGGTGAACAGTATGCTTACAATCGAGGAGAATTCACCTTCCCAAGTTTAATTAAAATCTATAAAGTCCGTATCTATTTAAATATTTTTGCTCTGCTTCAAATAAAAATGATTGAGGAAATACATTTAGGTGATGATAACCGGTCAGTCTTTTCCTTAATTGATGTGAGAATTCATTAGAAATATTAACTTTACAGTTATTTTATGAGTTACTTACAACACGGACATAATTAATTTTCACAGAAAATACTTTTTTTGCATACACTCAATATAGAATTTTAATATAAAAAAATATAGGTATTATATAAATATAATTTTCATTTTGCTGGACGAAAAGAAACTTACAAAAAAGCTAAAGCACCCAAACCAATTATTAACATTTTAGCAATTTATGATAAAATATGGTATTTTTTGCAAGATATACCTAATGGGTCTGTAAAAGTTTTGTTTCTAAGAAAGCTTTGTGCTAGCAGCTTTGAATTCGAACACGTTCTATTTCAAAAACGCTTTTACCTCGCTGTGTTTGGTTTGGTCTAGTTCGCCAGTGCAAGTTCATTGTTCTGTCATTATTTAGAGTTTTGAATAAGTCGTAAACGCCCCGTTCGCCTGACGGTTATTTTTTTATGGTGAAGTTTGGCCCTCGATTGAGGCAGAGCGTTACTAGTCACTTACGTCATTTTGCTTTTGAGAGACATTTTGTTGTTGGCGTTGGAACAGAGGTGAGTCACGTTGTTTTTAGTTTATGTTGTAGTCGATAAAATGTATCGACAAATAAACAAACAATTTTTTCAGTTGTGTTGAGTTTAAGAAGTATCATGGACGAACAATACGATATTTCGTCCATGGTAGTAAGTATAAGAAAGTTATATATTATGTTACCGGACTAATCCAATTTCAGGATTGTCATAAAAAAATAACCAGGAAGGTTATTTAAGGGGGTCGCGCCACGTGGCTCACCATACTATAGGTCTTTACATTATGAAATTGCCAAGATTTTCTAACAGATTCATGAGTTCACAATTCCTGTAACTCAATAGCTATTTCCATTATTTGTTTTTTTTTTATTTGAAAGATGATTTCAACGTTTTACATCTACGTATTAAATTTTGTTTTTTTGTCAGTTTGATTAATAAATTAAAATAAAAAAAAACAGTTCGTTTTAAATGCCATCCATTTCCATGATAAGATTCATAATATTTTTTACAGCTGACACTTTTCAAAAATGTAATCAATGTTGCAGTTAGCTTAATGTTGATTCATTCATACACAAAAGAAACCACATAATTTGGATTCGTCATTCCTAAAAAAAATGCAAAAATGTTAGTATTGAAAATTGAGTTTCCTTCAAATTTTCTATAAAAAACGGCAATTTCATATGTAAAGACCTAAATAACCTTCTTACCTAACCTACTGGCTCTCTGCTGCGCTGTAGTGTTTGGCCAGTAAGTTATATAAATATAAAGAATACTCCGACTGACTGATCTGTCAAAACCCAGATCAAACGGCTGACCTTTGGAACATGCTACTTGGGCAGTAAGTATTTTTTGTGACGTAGCGAAAGAATTTTTTTAAATCAACCCCTAACAGGATAGGGGATGAATGTTTGTATGGGAGTTCATTTTTACGGTTCCATCTGTAGTACCTAAAAGATACAAAAGGAAACTTTATGGTTGTCCGTCCGTATGTCACAGCCTCATAACTTTAGCACCGTTAAAGATGACGACTTGAAATTTGGCAAAAAAATTGCATTAATTTTCTCACATATAACAAAGTAAGTAAAAATAATAAGAAAACAATCATAGATTTAAGTGCTTACGTAAAAATTACAGGAAAAATGTAGCGGTTGAGAAATTCACGAAAACAAAATGATAAAATTAAATTTATCATTCACGATACGGAACCCGAGGTATGCGAGTCTGACTCGCACTTGACCGGTTTTCTTTTGTAGTTAAAACAATAAAAATGTACATAAGGAATTTTGGTTGGGAATTAGCAATGGAGTCTTTCAGTGCTTTTTGGAAAATCATCCCTTTATACGTGCGTAAGTATGGAGTTGCAGGCAAGCTAGTTCTAAATAAATATTTACTCTCGCCTCGAACCAGGGGCTTCTCATCTTTTGATCCAAACAAACAAATTTTGTGTAATATTTGGGACAATTTATTGATATATTTTATATATTTTTTATTTCTTACAAGAAATCTACCTTTTAAGTATTTAAATCGTATGAAAATAAAGGTAAGTATAAGTAAGATTATGGCCATACGCAACAATTCGGAGGTAGTGTGATATGTTGATTTGGTCAGTAACTTCTGTGACGGGGTAGGGTCCAATCACGACACTGACGACGAAAAAAAAATTTATTTTTGTATTTTTGTTTACGATATTTTGGTGGTAACATAAAACGTTTATTGTACGACAGACATGGTGAAATTGAGTGTGCACTGGCGGGGCGGTGGTGAGGTGTGGTGGGGCCGAGTAGGTAAGTTGAGGTATTAAAGCTTCGCGCCAGAGTGAACATATCAAGATAATTTTACGAAATATAAAAAAAGGCATCCCTCTGCAATTTTTTTTTGTATTCTGGTTTTTGGTATAAGCTTCATGTACCTATCATGTATTCATGTGCCGCTAGTTGTGGCCGAAATCGAAACCCTGTGTAGTGTACTATAGGTCTATAACACGCTACGATAATCACAATACGACCACCGAAAAATACGCCATACTAACTTCCAAAGCATAATAGAAAAAGTAGTATATTTATAATATGCATTCTATGAGTGTTAGGAGAAAGAGGCCAATGACATTTTTTACACGTCAGCGCGGTTGTAGCCGCGGACAAAAAGCTAAATAACTATAACATCGATATTAATGTAACCATAATATCTACCTTGTTCCCAACACTAGAATCGCATGGCGAGCGCAACAGTTCGCCCGGCCGCGGCCGGCTCCCTCATCACATCCGCTTTGCTCGTTCAGCCCCGTACTCGCTTCGAAGCTTCAATAAAAAATCGCGTTCCATTTTTAAATTTTGAAGCACTTGGCGCTCTGTGTTAAGTTTTTAATTTTCGTATCTGTGACTGAATGAGGCCAGTGTTTATGTTACCAAAGAAGTGTAGAAATACTTTTTGGTTTTGTGTGCGAATTTGTGTAGTGTTTTCTTTGACTGGAAGGAAGCCCTATGAAGCCTTTGGAAGCCTTATATTTGAGAAGTGAAACAAATTGTGTAAGTATCAAATATCGAGACCTTACTAATGGTATTATCTGTAACTGGAGCACTTTAAACACGTTTCAACAGGATTAGACTACTAAAATGATTTTAATAATAAAATCAGTCAAGTGCATGTCTGACTCATGCGCTGAGGGTTTCGGGTTCCCTAATATTCATTAAAAAAAAGCCTACTTGAGTTTTACCGTCCAACATAACTTTGCTAATTTGGTTTATAAACTTCGTTAAAACTATATGAATCTGGTTAAAACCATACACCTAAATCTGATTAAAACATTTGAAGCAAAATAGCAATTAAGGCGATACGTAAAAGTGTTAGCGTCCCTGTTACTCCATATGCGAAAAAACCCTAAGTGCGAGCGGGACGGATTCGTGGAAAAGTAGCAAAAAGTCGGTTTTTTATTAATATAAAACGTAATAAGCTATTTTGTCAAAAAGATTTTCAAGGAGACTTTACAAATACATAATATCAACATTTTGAATGCAATTTCAGAATGAAATTAGTTAGGATTTTAGAATTACAGGAAAAAATAAAACAATTTAGAGGTCTTTTCGGAATTAAATTCTATCGAGAAAATTTCATCCAATCGCGTTTTTCTTCAGTGAGAATCTTAATCTAATACTTAATAAACATTTACCCAAAATGAAATACGTAGATAACGTTATAGTGGAGTAAATGGATTCGAAAAAACCCCTTTTTTTTGGTATCGCCTTAAGCTGGTCTATATAGCCAGACGTAAAATAATGTGCTATTTGCTAAGTTTCAAGATTCCTGGTCAACGAGAAGTATTATATTTGGTTTTAATTATTTCAGTTATATACCTACCTCGAATGGTTTTTGACAGTATGGAGGGATAATATGGTACTTACTTAGAGTCCAGCCGCAGGCTTGGAGGGAAGGCAAAGAAGGGAGTAAAACGCGGGGAGAGGGAATACCCCCTGGTACTACTCCCCCTACTAAGAGAGAAGTGTTTTTTTATCTTCTTCCCCCTCCCGAACCCTCAAATTTTAAGTCATGACGGTGAAAGCTATTGTTTTGAGCTTAATTTCTAAGTAATTTTAAATTCTAAATATTATTAGAGTGCATTACAAACTAGAAAAGATCAATCAGAAAGACAAGAATTTGAAAAAATTCCCCGGGCCAGGATTCGAACCTGCGACCTATTGTTATCAATTTTAAATTAGTATTTCTCAAGACCTAATAGAATCTCCTGGTGGGAGGACTGACACCAGGGGGTAGCCCCCCTCTCCTTTCTTGTCCTTCCCTTCCCCATGTCTCAAAGGGCTGGATTCTAAAACCAACCCCCTATTACTAAACCTCTGCTGTCTGTCTGACTGTCTGTCACAGGGGTCTGCAGTCGTAATAGGTAGGTACTTAGACAGTTGAAATTATCACTAAGTACGTGTTTATATAAAAAGATTATGGTCTCTTTTAGGGCTCATGCACATAGTCGAGCTTATCTCTAAAAAGAGATTTCTTCCAGCAAACCCGGATTGAAAAAGAGAAGTCATAATAAAAAGTAGACATACATACGTGTACACTAAAATATGTTAATATACTTACACCCTATGATTATAAATAAATACAATATGAAGTAAGTAGGTATCTAAACAATAAACATATTTACTTATATACATAATATTTACAACAAATAAGATAAAATATATAACAATTGTTAAAATAAATATTGTGCTATCTACAGAAACTCATGAAATTGAAAGGTAGTACTCTTTCACTCTGTTTTTAAAAATACCGAGTGTACAAACATTCTCTGATGTTATGGGGAAGGGGATTTTCATAATCTGATATCCGCGACTGTGAAGGACTGCGTTCTGTATATATCAGTTTAGATGCACTGTCATTAAACGTTGAATTCGGAAAAATGTAGTTACAGTGCTCCCAAAGTTAAAATGCGCATACAAATCTTCGCCACTGTTCGGCAAAGTTCGTATCTCCTTACACTTTCTATACAATCAATAAGGTCACGTGGTACGTCCGGTCGCTCGGCTTACTTTGGGAGAACTGTACGTACGTAAAAGCTCAAAGATGACACTGACGTTCAGTTTTCAAGAAGGTGCTCTAATCTATGGTCAATGTCTTTCAAAAAGTAAAGTTTTGAAATTTCAAAAACAGTTCGACCTAAATGTCATCCATTTCCTTGATAAGATTCGTAATAATTATGCAGCTGACACTTTTTAAAGATTAAATGTATGTTGCAGATTAATGTTGTCTTATTCATACACAAAAGAAAATACATAATTTGGATTTATCATTCCTAAAAAAAATGCAAAAAATTGAAAATTGAGTTTCCTTAAAATTTTCTAAAGAAAACGGCAATTTCATATGTAAAGACCTAATATAACACTGTGCGCGAATCTGACTCGCTCTAAGCCGGTTTTTTACAATTTTTAACTTGAATAAAGCAAAAATACCGTTGAATTTGTCTTGAACTTGACGTGATTGTTCTTTTGTTCTGTATGGTATGACCAACATTAAATGCCCCGTTATCAAAAATAACGATTTAATAATATAACAAACCATGATTTTTGTAAATTGCATACTTCATCAATTATACTGCTTCCATGTTGCATTCTTATTTTTAACCGACTTCAAAAAGGAGGCGGTTCTCAATTCGACTGTATGTTTTTTTTTTTTTTTTTTTTTTGTGGCGTTGTTACTCCATAACTCCGTCATTTCTGAACCGATTTGAACAATTCTTTTTTTGTTTGAAAGAGTGTACTTCCAGGTTGGTCCCATTTTGGGTTTGATTATGATCTGATGAAGGTCTTCAGAGATAGGCAGTGGAACTCCTCAGAAAATTACAGCATACCTATCGAAATTGAGGTAATCGCTTTTTACCTGGGTGCTGATTACAAGGTATTGCTTAAAAATCGACATTCTTCCACCTGACCTTCGATCCTGGCTTCATCACCATATTCACCATAGAACTCCTCAACGGATCAGAGCACATAACTCGAGATTGCGGCAATCACTGCGTTAGGGTGCTAATTCAAGGGTATTACTTGGAGATTATCAGAATACCCACCTGACCTTCGATCCTGGCTTCATCACCATAGAACTCCTCAACGGATGACAGCACATAACTTTGGATTGCGGCAATCAGTTTGTGTTAGGGTGCTCATTGCAGGGCATTGCTTGAAAATTGCCAGTGTACCCACCTGACCTTCGATCTTGGCTTCATCACCGTAGAACTCTTCAACGAATGACAGCTCATAACTCGAGATTGCGGTAATCATGTTGTGCTAGGGTGCTGATAGCAGGAAGCTACTCAAACATAGCTACTTATACTCACTTGAACTTCGTTTCATATTAACACCACGTTTGCAAGAACTACCCACACTTCACAATTTAACCCAGCAACACTAAAAAATGTGAAATAAAATAAACTTTTAACAAAAAAGTAGCAACCGACTTCAATAGTAACAGCAGTCATTCACTAAAAAGTTAATAATAATTCTATAAAGACCGATGGTACCGAAGCAACACTTTTGCTGACTTCTTTCTTCCTGAAACAATGTGTTATCTAGAAGTCGGCGTGTTTCCTACGATATAGCAACATAGCAACATAAGAGCGCCGACTTCTAGATAACATATTGTTTCAGGAAGAAAGAAGTCGGCAAAAGTGTTGCTTCGGTACCATCGGTCTTTATAGAATTATTATTAACTTTTTAGTGAATGACTGCTGTTACTATTGAAGTCGGTTGCTACTTTTTTGTTAAAAGTTTATTTTATTTATTGTATGTACACAGAAAATAAATATTTACAAACATACTTAAATATAAACGAATTAACATTACACGGGTAAACTTATCTCTAAGAAGAGATTTCTTTCAGTCTACCTTTTGGACAATAGGACATAATTATAATTTATACATTTCTTTATACATACATACGTGTAATAGAGTATACAATAAATAATAATTTATTCAAATGGGATAAAGTAATATTAATTTAAGAGTTACCTACATAAATATTTATGTAATATACTAATAATAAAATACATAACATATATAAATACAACCTATACTACCAAATAATTGTACAAATTGCCATATTATCAATAAAAATATGTTTATGCAAATAGCAAGCTATTGTTATACATACCTCTTATTTAAAAGTTGTATTTGGGCCGTTTTATAACTATTTCTTTTTATTTTGTAGCAAATAGGAAGAATCGACCCTTAAGTACAAAAGCTGAAATTCTTTCGCAAGTATAATTTCGTGCCATATTTTTTTACCACAATACCAACTGAAGACAGACAGGCTGCACTTAGAGATTATAGTTCAAACTTTCCCATAAATAAAAAAATATAAATAGACCCACCCAAATAGAAAACGGTCAAGTGCGAGTAAAACTCGGTCTTTGGTAGTTTTATTCCGTTGTCTCAATTTTTTTTTTTTTAATTTAGCGTGTAATGTATTTGTGATGTACTTATATTTCAGAAATAAAGTATTCATTGTCATTTTCTTTTTTATTCTCAATTTCAAAACAAATTCGAAAAGTGTATGAATTTTTTAAATTAGAGAATCCAGATTATTAAATTTAAAAATGTTATTCAGATCATATTGAAAGTTTTAATGCACCTAAAGTTTTAAATCACGCCGAGTTGATCGTTCTTTTCATAATTATGGTTCCGTACCCAAAGGGTAACCAACGGGACCCTATTACTAAGACTCCGCTGTCCGTCTGCTGTATCTTATGAACCGTGATAGTTAGACAGTTGAAATTTTCACAGATGATGTATTTCTGTTGCCGCTATAACAACAAATACTAAAAAACATAATAAAATAAATAATTAAGGGGGCTCCCATACAACAAACGTGATTTTTTGCCGTTTTTATAGATAATGGTACGGAACCCTTCGTGCGCGAGTGCTTCACTTGTTTTTGAACACACTTATCTTGTTATTTTGTTTAACTGAAGTATATTGAGAAATAATTTTGAATAGAATGTAATTTTTAGCTATAAATAGTCTTTTATTCTAATTCTTAGTAGACAAAACAGAAATCTCGAAACCTACAAAACTTTGCATAATAGTAAAAGTATTAATTTTAAAGCTAACTAGCCTCTTAAAGTCAGCTTGCACTGGACGCACTGGTTTTTAAATACATATTTAACTTAAATTATTAATCATTAAGTTCTCATTTTAAGTGAATATGTAAATGTTCTTATGAGAAATAATAGTACATTACGATACGAGAGCGATGAAACGTTTTCTGACGAGTGTGAGTTTGCGGCACGAGCCGAAGGCGAGTGCTGCAATCACACGAGTCGAGAAAAAGTTTCTCGCACGAGTTTCGTATAATTTTTTATAGCACAAGTGCGGAAAATGCCGACTTTATGCACGCGCAGCGTGCGTAAAGCGGTCATTTTACGCACAGTGTGCTATAAAGAATATTTAACCTAAAAAAAAAAGTGGGAACCGATATTTTATAGATAACTTTTATATATTCCTTTATTATATTGTAAATATGCACAGTAATAGTGGTATAATAGAGGTATAACAGTTGTATAATACGTATATACATTATACGTGCAAATTGATTTCGCAAAGTGGGCTACTTGGGTTTCACTACATGATAGGTTATTTTGTAGATAGTATCCAATACATATATAAGAACCGCAGTAATAAATACCTACAGTATATTTATTCACCTTCGTTACCGAATATTATCGTTTATTTAATAGGTTAAACCTAAATTTGGGTAAAGAATTAGAAAGATTAACAATTTGTTAAGGCGATTACCGTCGCCAAATTGGCAGCTCGATGTTTGTCTGTACGAATATCAACGGAAATGACATTGAAATAACGTTCACATCAGTGCACAATGCGTGGTGGCTGTTACGATGCTTGCTGCGTCCTTGATAGTTCAAAATAGGAGAAAATAATACTTTTCACATGGACGTGATTGTTCGATTGAATAATTCTATGTTATATTTATAGCTATCAAGTTAATCTATTTATCAAAGCATAATTGAATTAAATCGCCTAAGCCGCTTAGGAGCAGTAGGGAATTCAATCCAAAAAACACCATTCAGTTAAAACAATTTTTCATATAGAAGTTTTGGTGGTACGAAAAAGAAAAATGTTGCATATGCTATCCTAGAGTTGATAATCCATAATACAGTTTTTCAATATTTTTGGTTTGGCCATAAAAGAGGAGTAGGCTTTAGAAAGTACCCATTTGGCGGTATTAAGGGCCTTAAGTGAACAGATCTTCTTGTAGTACAAGTACAGTTCAACGAAATATTGCAAAATCTCACCTCGCTACTCACCGAAGCGTTACTCTACCTACAGAGAATGCACATGACAGTATATATACGTAGTTACCATAGAGCATTATTTTGAAATTTACAGCATTACCTTTGTTGGTTAGTTGAGTTAGCCCAATCAGAACTATCAAACTCATCGGAGCATTCACTATAATACCTACCTTTTAGTGCGAGTAATAGAAAGTAATACAATACGATAACATCCGAATATTAGTGCTTTCTCTAATATATATTGAAACTTGTGTGGTTTAACATTGGGTAGTAATAAAAGCTCCGATAATAAATTTAAAAATGTCCTTACTAAAAATATAATATTTACTGCCCGAAATACTAAATCTCCGACTACTTCTGTCCGACTAAAAATGACGAAACGACCGAATGATATACTTAAATCTCAGAAAAAATCTTATGACTGTTAATTGCTGTAATACTTTTTTACCATATAAAATTATGTTCTACTGATAACAATGCTTTGTAATTATTACCTTTACTTGCCAACTAGAAATTCATCAATTACATTTAATTTTTCATAAACTCTGTGCTATTTTTACTACAATGTTATACTTAAATTTCTATTGTTGGCGCTTGTCCAGAAAGTTATTAAAAATACAAAAATGTACTTACTATAATCATGAATTCTAGTTACTACAGGTACAGGGAGCAAAGAATAAAATAAAATTCAGTTTATTATATCTAAAATATTCTTTAATCAGTAGTAGAAAATGTCATCATGTCTTCTTATGACCTAAAATAAAGAGGTAGGTAAGTAGTACCTAATCTTAATAATATTTCGCGTTATAAGAATTCATTGAATTATAAGAGCAGGTCTGGATTTAGTAGGACGACCCCGTTTTCTTTTTTGTCCTATAGGTAATGCTTTCGCTTCCAAAGGCGGAGTCGCGAGTTTCAATCTGATAGCGAGCCCAAGAAGGTGTTTACAAATGTATTTTTTATAAAACTGCGGGCAAGTGCAGGATCCTTTTTTCCAATTTACATTTTCAGTTCCATTTTTTGGGACCTTGACTTTCCAGAAAGCAAAATGTTTCCTCTTGTAATCATCGAAGTTTAACCACTGTTCGCCGTAATTTACGTCTCCTACTTGGCTACTTGGGATCAAGTATTCTGTGTATGCTGTGTTGGATGATAAAATCTTTATCTTTAAATCTTTTTTTGCCCAGCAATAACCATCAGTCCAATCCTTTAGCTCAATAGTAGGTTCTTCAGGTAAAGATTCTTTGCAGCTTTGTATAGACCATTGACCAACCATCTCAGTCGCAATGGCCAAGAAATGTGAAAGCGGAAAACGTTCACGTAAGGTGTTGTGGTCTTTAATATTCCGATTAAAAGCTTCTAACGCATTATTTGTGACAGGTGAACACGGCGCTGCACCTAAAAACCAATTCGGATGCTTTTTTAACCATTCTTCTTGGAAGTAGTTAACAAACTCGGTTTGAGTCTGCCATTTCTCAACAAATGCTTGTGACGCAGCATTAAATACTTCATATGATGTAGCATTATGTAGCGTGTCTATGTCCTGTATGATTTCTTTCTGTTTTGTTTTGTGGACGGTTTTCTGAACTTTCTGTTGCATATTTTTCTTCGCGTGAGCCCAGCACATACGAACAACAGGTGCATTACCAAAAACTTCTATGAAAGCATTTATTATAGCCTGAGCAGCGTCACAAACTAAAACTCTAGGTTCCAATATGTGATCAAATAAACTTAGTGCCTTTTCTTTGAGGCCACCAAAAATCATTTGGAAATCTTCTTGACGTTCATTTGTGGAGATACCAAGGCAAAGCGGATGAAACTTGCGGTTCTTGTCAGTGGTACCAAGAACTAAAACAGGGAACCCTTGCCATATGAGTTTGTAGGTGGCGTCTATGTGAAGTACGTCAGTGGAACAAACAATGTTGAGTAATTTTTTTGTTGACAATGCAAGACGAAAAGTTGGTACTTTATCTTCTAGCACGTAATAGTTAAACACAAAAACTTCATTTTCATCATCGGGAATAGTTGTTCGATCGAAAATCCACTTTTCAAGTTCACCTAAGTAAATTGTAGCTCTTCCATACTTTTCGCGCCTTCTGTCATATAAGTAGTTATTAAGTTGCCTTTTAGAAGGGACCTTTATCCCTTCAATCTTGTTCAGAGCCTCTAATATAGCTTTTGGCTTTAGACGTAAATCAAACAGCTTATTTATTTCTCTTTTAACATTTTCCGAAATTCCGTAATCACTTCGCGTACCAATCTGGTCATGGTTGTGCTCTGAAGTAGTCTTAAAAATAAGAACATCTTCACAATCGTTCACAAACAATAAATACAAGGCACAATCACACTGTGGCCCTTTGGATTTTACTTTATTACAACGATAGAACCGTTTTTGGCCTTCTTCACTATCCCGCGTATAATTTCTTGACCAAGTCTTTTCATCATTCACAAATTCTTCTGCTTCTTGTTCACTGCACCGTTTGATTAACACCCAACTTTTAATATGACGGCTCTTCTTCGCCGGTACTGACGGTTCAGCTCCCACTTCTTCCTCATCAGAGTCAGAACGGTACACAGGTACCTCATCCATACTTCAGTGTCCTTAGTTTCAACTACAAATACAAATATTATAATTATTTATGTAAACAAACAAACGAAACACGCGGCGAGCTGTCGTTGCAAGCGCACTGCGCTCGAAACTTCCGACGTCACGCCGAACGTACGCGAAAACACCCGAACGCGACCCAAACGCCGTTCGCGCGGTCCGACCAGTTTCGGTATTTTCATCAATGTTGAGAGTTAAAAAATATATTTGGTAACCAACACTAGAAAATTAAATAACTCATAAAATTCGTAAAAGAATGATTATTTTGACATGACCTCTGTTGTCAGTTACCCAGTAATCTCGTCGGAGGTTCAGTATTTTATTCAGAAGTTTAGTTTTGTTATTCGAAGTTTAATATATTTTTAAGTAGAAATGTAATTTGATTGTGTTCATAGGTGTCAGCAAAATTTAGGTATTTTATTCGGTATGCTTTAAATTTTTTTGTCGGTATATTATTATAACGCTGGTAAATTAGAATAAAAGTCGGACAGAGATAGCTGGAGAATTATTTATTTGTCGGAACCATTATTATTTCCCTTTAACATTGAATGACAGAGTGAAAAATATCGCCATACGGGATCGTTGCGGCCTGAAAGAAGATGTAGTGACTAGAATAGAAAAAGGAATGCTTCGGTGGTTTGGACATGTAGAGAGGATGAATGAAAGTAGACTGGCGAAAGATTATGGTGCGCAAGTGGAAGGTACAGCTCGACCAGGCCGTATGCGGACCAAATTGGCGACATACTGAAGAAGGGCCATGTCAAAACTACCCGGAATAGAACAGCTTGAATGACTAGATTGATGGATGTGGAAGAGGCGCAAGAGGTGTATCTGGATCATAGCAGATGGAAATATGTAGTCTCTGCCTACCCTTCTGGGAAACAGGCGTGAGAATATGTATCTATGAATGTTTAAATTTTGCACTTTTACTGGATTATTATTATGACAACTCTGTCATTATGTAATAGGAAAATTCGTGACTCATATTTGTCAAAAGTCATAATAAAAAACATGGAGTATAATTATAATTGAATTACCTACATATAACTTTTGTAAAACACCTTTAAGGCGATATGCGAAAAAAATACGGGTGTTTCTTTTCTGTGTATTTCATGAAATACACGGAAAATTATAATTAGTTTCTGGTATATGCATTTTGACTACACAATCTAGGGTTTTGAAATTGGAAAACATGTTTGGATAAATTTTCCTCAATAGAAATAATTGTTGAAATGAGGTCTTCAAACACACTTTTTCTCCTCGTTTGACGAATAGGAACCATAATTATACAGAACTCAAACATATTTTATTAGATGTGTTTTAACAATATCTAGAGATTTGATATTTGAAATTTTGCTATCTTGGTTTTTTTAAAAAAAATATAAAACCAAGTTTTTCCCTTTTGCCCTGAATTCGCCCGTGACAAAAATAAAATAAGCATAGCCTCTTAATTCGAAGAACATCCAAAACGAACGGTTTGCACGTTTACTAAAGTTACTCTATAACTTTGGTCGGATGAACGTTTATAATGATATAATGACGAAAACCAAAATTTATAGGTCCGTACGTTCGCTGGAGGAAGTAACTATAATATACAAGGTGACTTTTTGATCATCGTCCAAATTCATTCTGGTGGCTTGGTAAGTGATCAGTATCATGGATCAATAACAATTTTTGGTGAAATTCGTAAAATGAAATTTCGACTCCCCATAGTGATTCACTCGAGACTGGAACTGAATTTCTATGGGAAGCCGAAATTTCATTTTACGAATTTCACAAAAATGGTTACTGATCCAAGATACTGATCACTTATCAAGCCTCCAGTATGAATTTGGACGATGATCAAAAAGTCACCTTGATATAGTCAACGTATTACAGCGGCTCACTGGAAAAAAAAAGAGAAATAGATAAGGAGATTAGATAATGTAAGATACTATAATTACCTAACGAATGTTATTCATAAAAATATTTTAATATTAAGTAGAATGTTTTAATGTTAAGTAAAATATTTTTACTGTAAACCTAACCTTTAACACATATATAATCATAACATAATATAAGATGTAGTGTGACTATTAATGTAAATTAATTGACGTGTAAATGCTTTTATTTATTGAGTTTGAGTTTGAGGAGCGTCCAACTACTGTTACTCTCTGTCTGTGGTTATGGAAGAATATTAAACCAATACGTGTTAAGGCTACTACCAAGGCCAATGACCTTGAACTGAGTAACTTTGTTGATTAATAATTTAGTAGAAAAAAAAACATAGTAATCTATATGAGACAAATAGTGATGTGGTTTTTCCTGAATTTTATTTTAATATACAGAAGTGAAGCAAGAAAATTCCAAGTTTACCCGTATTTCTCGATTTTTTGGCCACTTGTAACAACATAACTGCTCCAGTTTTTATCGAAATAGTACAAAAATGTATGAACTTCTAGACAAAATAATATAATATGATTTGGTTTTCTGAGTTCTTGGAAATTAATTTTATTTCACATAAAATTAATTACTGACACACTATTTTTGCACTTGTCAGCCGCAGCGACTAACGTAACAGCCATGTTGTAGTGTGAGCTGATAAGAACTTTTGTTAGAAATTTCAACCACCATGAAACGAGTTGCTAATTTTTCCGAACCTTAATCGAAAAAAGTTAGCACTTTGATATAAATAAGGCTGGCAGGCCACAACTTCCTAAAATATATTCCAAATTCAAACGTGTAATTTTTTTTGGGTGTATGTTATTGTAAGAAGCAGTGCAATGGGACCTACAGCTCATACATACCGATTAAAAATACAATCGAAGTAACTTTTTTATATTAACAAATTGTCTATTTAAACCACAAAAAATATGTACATCAAACACGAACAAATCATAAGGGGAAGAGTTTTAGAAAATAGATAAATAATATTGCCTTCTGTTAATGAGCTAATTTTATCGCTGCCATTGTCCGATCCATTAGTTTCATACGAACTAAAAGTCACCTGACTAAAAATAGGATCCTTATATATACCGGTTGCTCTGAAATTTGACCTATTCCTTGAAAGAGGTTATACTAGAAATAATTTCCAAGAAATAATGCCTATCAACTAGGGGTCGAAAATATTTTTTTTTAAGTAGGTAATACACGTCGATATTTCAAAAAATACAAAATAAAAATGGTTTTCTTACTACTTAAGACCTTTTACTTCTGAGATTATGGGAATTCTGGGCATGTGTATTTTTTATGAATGATCACTCATTTATCATTAATCAGAAAATTAACAAATAAATGCCTAGAGAGGAATCATTATTTTTGAATCATTTGTTTTTCGTTACCAGTCTGAAAGTTTGAAAAATATCTTGAAAACCTTCGTAACTCAAAGACCATTTATTTTCGATCCCTAGTTGATAGGTCTTAATCTTTTGGAAATGATATCTAGTATAACTCCTTTTAAGGAATAGGTTGAATTTCAGAGCACCTGTACTGTATACAGCACTGTATATGGGATTCGATCATAATTTTTATCAAACGTCTAAAAATAACTATCAAATGACAATCTCATGTTTTGCTGGATCATATAGGGCACAGACCACTATAGGATTACCAACAGGGCTTTCATTTTCTTCGCAAAGCTAATTCAGTTTTTTGAAAGTTGTGATTAAATGTGACTTGGTATTGATATATTATACGTATTATATATAATTTACAAACTGCATCCATCCTTCCGTTAGCATGATTCGTCCGCTGTTGAATATAGGCTTTTTCAAGATTTCGCCAGTCTTTCGATCGAGTTGATTCTCCTGAAACAAACAAATATTTCCGAGATGGCTAATGAAAAAAGCTTGAGCTGCTAATGTTGCTATTAACATGAAGTTTCTAATGTATGCAATTTAATTAAAAAACCATTAGCCTAAATTATCGTGTTTACCGGCACGTAGTTTTTAGCCTATTTTCAAAGAAAACATAGATAAGATTGCAAATGTACCAAAGCATCAATTATTATATATATTTTTTTGTTTATTTATTCATAATTTTATACTATTTTATTACATGGTGAATAGTATTAATAAACTCACATGAGTTTGTCCTACGGGGATGGCGTGACACAAATTTTATACGACAACCTCTGTCGCCACTTTTTGGAATAACGTAGTATTACCTAGTTAGTAAACATACGCGGCGCACACATAGATTCACCCGTCTTCATGCAGCCAAAATAACACCGTATTTCTGTGAAGCTTAGATGTAAAATACCAAACACGTCATGGCACTGTGCCAATGTGTGTAAAAAGCCATGACCAGGGGCCGCACTATGACACAATTAGGTCCGCGTTGATAATGTTTAAAAAATATACATTGCAGCGTTAATATTCTGACTCAATGTGTGACACTCTTTATAACCAACAATGGACAAAATATTGTCTAATTTCAACGCTACTCGCTCCAAGGCTAAATATTTCATGGTAAGGTTGAAATTTTATTTACCGCGAGGTTTATTCTGTAAATATCACAATAAATACATGTTTAAATTACTTACGAGTGAAATGAAATTCCTTTGGATGTCTTATTTGCGTTATTTGAAGAGTTAGAACAATTTGCCACGCTGCAATACACCATTTTTACAATATGTTAGTTCTAACGCGTTCGGTTGAGAAATGAGAGGCCCGCGGGTTATGTCTTGACGTATTGATCAAATCGGTGCGTCGAAGTCACGGCTTTCATGGCATTTCTATTCCTATTAATAGTTCTGTGGTTTGTCCTGATACTACAATTCGTGAATAATACTCATATTCGTGCATGAGATTATGCCCACAAAAGTAGAAAGAAATAAATACCGATAGCTATCTGCATACGTATTATAATTATACAATAGATGACGAGAGAAATTGTTTGTCGAACGGCTGCTACTGCAATGTTATAAAACATAGATTATATATAATTGTATCTTGTGGAACTGTAACATTATGTGAGACAATGGGACACGAGTGCTTATTTTATCCGAAGCCACAACGATAAAAGGGGTGTGGCTTAAGAAATAAGGACGGGATAGACGGGACCTTTATCTTTTCACTGTCGTTGATTGGCTCTCTAGCAGTGTTAAAATAAATTGGGTCAGTCACAGCGCAAAATTGCGGTAATATATTATGATTATAAAATAAACAATATATAACTGCTTTTGATGTTGTAATTACCTTATTGTAGTATATACAGCTTGTTTGGGGCATCGATGTAAATGTTTTTAGGGATGATAAAGGAAGTGATTTTTAACATTTTTGACTGAATTTACTTTAGTGCAAAGTTTAATAGTTTTCGAGATATAGACATTTTTTGTATTGTCTACTTAAAAATAGGTAACTGCAATGAAATGCTAATAAAACAAGAAATATGGCTATAGATCATGTTTTTATTTTAAATTATTACATAATATAGATCAATTAAACAATAAAATAAGATAAATGTGTTCAATAAGAAGTAAAATTAGACATGAAGCTCAACAGAGTAATTATTTTCCTCCGTACTGTATTTTGCCTTATGTTTATTTTCACTTCTTTATGAACACATTGATCTTGTTTTATTGTTAAACTGAAGTGTATTTGGGAAGAATCTAAAATGAAAATGTATTTTTTTGTCATAATAGTGTTTTATTACCATTTTATTGCAGTCACCTATTTTGAATTAGCCAGAACTAAAAAACGTCTATATCTCAAAAACTATTAAACTTTGCACTAAAGTAAATTCAGTCAGAAATGTTTAAAATGACTTCCTTTATAATCCTTGAAAATATTTACATCTATGCCCCAAACACCCTGTATATAGATATATATTATTAAATTGCATTAAAAACTAGAAAAGATCAATTAGAAACAAGTTCCAAATAAGACAAATATTTTAAAAAGTTCACGGGTTCGATTTTGCCTTCGAACAAGCGATATTATAATTTACAATACATAATTATTAACTTATCTTATTACATTTCAAGCATATTATCATAATTTATTATTACGCCGATTCTGTAGGCTTTAATTTTAGTATTAGTACTATCAAAACTTATTTTTTTTAATTAAAAATAAAGTAATTTAGCTTCTGTTAGTAACACTTATGAACTGTTTTGCAATGAAAAACAGTCTTCAGAATCGGCTTTATT
Organism: Ypsolopha sequella; assembly: GCA_934047225.1. NCBI lineage: Eukaryota > Metazoa > Arthropoda > Insecta > Lepidoptera > Ypsolophidae > Ypsolopha > Ypsolopha sequella. The sequence continues at coordinate 22,206,863 of OW203984.1, read as the reverse complement.
AACACTTGTTAGCCCAATCAACGAAGGGGTTGTTGAGTTGGACTCTTGTAAAATTATAATTATAGCTTTGCCATTATTCCTTTTCCATTATTCATCCATCACCATCAGTTCATAGTAAGTCATTGTTCAAAATTCGAACGTAGGTGAAAATGTAAAGGACATTAATCCAAATTGACTCTGGAGGTAGAAACCTCGGCCTCACTTCCCACGTGGAACCTAAGCTGGCATTCTTTAGTTCTTACTGCTCTTAAGATAGAGATTATTATGCAACTGAATGTCTTTACCGGCTTTACTGACTTAGGCAATGGAACCTTGGGCTGGCGCCAACGTGCCCTCTCGAATACTTACTTTCATTGTCCACGCTGGATGCTGTTTTGATAACAATAAGGACAATCATCGTGCTATATTTGGGTTGCTTGGTCTTCTTTGGCTGGTTTTGTCATCTTCAATTTACGGTAAAGATGACGGGGTTTGTTATCCGTGTTATTTGAACCCACCGATTGGGAATTTTCCCCGATAAACACCGGGAATTTTCCCAAACGGGAATTAACCCGGGAATTCCCATTTTAGCGCCTTGTTTTTTGCTATGGCATATTTTATCGTTGTTAATAACCAAAGTGTTTTTAGGGTTACGTACCCGTATAGTGTGGTGGTACAAAATTCTTCGTACGCGAGTCCTACTCCCACTTGTCCGGTTTTTTTTCTCTTTTGACCTATCTTTTTTAATCTCACGTTTTACTTGAAATCATATTGTTATTATTTCACAATTCTTTCCTCAGATTCATCTTTTCTCATTTCAACCACATTTCAATACAAGACGTGCTCTCCTCTGTTCGACCACAATTCTTAAATTTCTTAGAGAAAGAGCATTTTTATGTAATAGTATGTATTCTTCGTGACAAAATCATCACATTAAATGTCCGTTTGTCGACCACGGGTCTTTAGTTCGTAAACGGAATGAGTTACAGACCTCAAATTTGGATAGTTCGTGTACAATATTTACCCAAAACGGAATAATTAATTAAATTATTGCTACCTACTGTCATCGTAAAATTCGAACTACATACTTCAAAACAAGTTTATATGAACCTACTTTATGAACACAATACTGTAATTATGATTTGAAAATAAAATTATATTAACACTTTTTCTCTAACGAAATAGTGTTATAATACAATTTTTTTTTCTAATGCGATGCAGGGCAAGTCCAAAAAGTTTTCAATTGTCACCAAGTAGTTTCCATATATATTTTTTTATGAATCGCGTATGCGTAGCGCGCCATTTTTATAGCAATACAAAAAAATTTTATTCCATTTTTTACTTGTCAATGGCAGCTTTAGCGCATGCGTGGTGATGTTTGGCACCATTTTTACATATTACGTTTTGTTGTACTGAATTTAATCCATGGAATTGGTAAATTTTGAGTTGCATCAAATGGGGCAGTTCTGATTTTTTTATATGTTGTATATAATGAGGTGGTAATGACAAATATAATTATTCCACCTCGAAAGCCTTCCGGAACATTGTAAAATTCATGAAAAGCCATTAAATTTTTGATCATTTTTCAGTTTTTGCCATTTTTTACCACCAAGGACCTGTTTTACGGTAGAAGTCACTATGATTTTTTTTAAAGTAGACTAAATTTGCAACAAAATGAGAATAGTTGGGTCTCGATAAGCTGAATAGTTTCAAAGATACAGCTGTTCAAATGTCTGCAAAATTTCAAAAAAAAATTTTTTTTCTAGTTTTTACTCGTTCTCGTCAATGTGGTTAATTATTGATCTATTTCACGGCATAAATTCATATACGTTTTTAAAGAAGACAATTTTTTTAACAAAACGAGACCAATTTGATGTATTAAGATCTGATAGTTCCCTAGCTACAGCTGTTCAAATTTGCTGAGGTGAGTAAACAAAATGAAATACGACTTATGAAATAAGCATTATAATTTTAAAAAGAAATAATTACAGCATAAAAATTTAAAGACTGTGTTATACATATTATCTTTGCATGTGGCGGTTGAAGTTGAGGTCGTCACAGGAGTTGTATTATTAGTTTTTCTTGTATATCTTTGATGGACCAGGCTGAACCTCTAAATCGACGGTACACCTTTTGGGAGCTTGCTTCGGTAGCATTTCGTCAACGACCAGCTCAGGCAGGTCGAAATCGTCATCTGATGGTGGGTCATCGATGGTAGGTTCATCAATGTCATCACACATCAGGTCTGGTTTGTTATCACAAGATTGGCCGCTGCAGTGGTTGCAAACAGCCGAGCATTTGAGTCCTGCTTTTCTGCAACCACAGCTGCTGGTACAACCTTTTTTGCAGTTGCAGGAAATCATGTTTAGCAGGGGTTGAGGAGCTGGTGGTTTCGTCATCAGTTGAGGAACGAGGCCTCTTGTGCTCCGCATCCAGCCCCAATCGAGTGGGTTCTTCTTATTTCCAAGCCATATCTGAACCTGAAACAAGACCAACAACAAAATTAAGAATCGTAACTGTTCAAAATTATGAATAATATCGTTGGTTTATTCTTGTCAAAAAAAAATTTTTTTCACCTGGTGGTATGTTCGCAGAGAGTGAAATCTTGCAGCATCGCTGGTTGGAGGCAACCTGGCGATGTTCATGTTTGTCTTAGCCGCCGCCCTTGTAAACATTTGGAAGCGAAGGTCGTTGAGATACTGATATGAGTACTCACCTCAGCAACTTTGAACAGCTGTAGCTAGGGAACTATCAGATCTTAATACATCAAATTGGTCTCGTTTTGTTAAAAAAATTGTCTTCTTTCAAAACGTATATGAATTTATGCCGTGAAATAGATCAATAATTGACCACATTGACGAGAACGAGTAAAAACTCGAAAAAAATTTTTTTTTTGAAATTTTGCAAACATTTGAACAGCTGTATCTTTGAAACTATTCAGCTTATCGAGACCCAACTATTCTCATTTTGTTGCAAATTTAGTCTACTTTAAAAGAATTCATAGTAACTTTTACCGTAAAACAGGTCCTTGGTGGTAAAAAATGGCAAAAACTGAAAAATGATCAAAAATTTAATGGCTTTTCATGAATTTTACAATGTTCCGGAAGGCTTTCGAGGTGGAAAAATTATATTTGTCATTACCACCTCATTACATACAACATATAAAAAAAATCAGAACTGCCCGATTTGATGCAAGTGAAGACCCCTTTTATGGTACGATTTCCATGGATTAATTTTGTGGAAACATTTTTATTCTTGGTTTACGGGTCGATTGCGCCCAAACATGCTGTCGCGTTTAAATATTTTTAACAAATAAAATTTGTGTAATGGGTATGGTTAGGTATATGGTATGCCATCCTTTGTTGCGCCAAACATGCTCTCGCGTTTAAATCAAAACAATTTGAACAAATAAAATTTGTGTAAGTAGTAAAAAGTTGAACTACATTACATTTTTTCTGATTTGACACAAGTATCCATTTTGTACTTTTTTGTGCAATAAATAATTTATTATGATGATGATGATGAAGTATCATAACAACCATAGAAAAAAAAATTACAAAGATCAAAAAAATCGAAAATCACGGAAAACGTAATTTGGCGTTGGAACTAGTATGATCAGTCTACTGATCTAAGTACAACATTAAATATTTTTTATAGAGAAAAGAAATGAAAGTAGCCTTTACAGTTTTTTTTATTTCCTTTCGTTATTTTAAAAGAAATACTCAAACATTCAATATTTTTTCAGTACAGAAAAGGATAAAAAAATATTAAAATGTTTCTTTTTAAATAACAAAAAGAAAAAAAAGTTATAATATTGTATGAATAAGGAACAAAGACCAAAAAAAATATTTTTTTTTACTCATTGCAACGCAAAATTACGTTTTACGTGATTTTAGTGATCTTTCCGATTTTTTTTCCCGATGCTTGAGATACTTGTGTCAAATATGAACAATTATAATGTAGTTCAACTTTTTACTACTTACACAAATTTTATTTGTTAAAATTGTTTTGATTTAATATGTTAAATTTTCCAAACGCGAGAGCATGTTTGGCGCAACAAAGGATGGCATACCCTAGCAACTTTTCTTATTACCCGTCCAGCACAATAAGTCTAATGGCAAAGACCTTATTGGCTTTTCATAGAGGCGATTATATGTTGGCTCTTTGGCCTCTTTTTCTTGGACGCAAAATACTATAGTTGCCTGTGTACACTAAAATATACGGCGATTAATGATTAAGATATTTCCTTTTGGTGCATTGCTTTTTAGAACTGAAAGAATGATTTAAGAAGGGTAGCCATTAATTTTATTAATGTAAGTTTTTTATATGGGTGGTAGGGGGGGGAGAGATTCCTGACATTAATATTGTAGCTAAAAGGTCAAGTTGGGTATCATTTTCGAGTAAATCAAATACGTAGAATTCATTTCTGCTATTCAGTTTGCAATATTTTCCACAGAAAAGCTAAAAAAAAAGAAAATATGTAATCGTCATTTTCCTTTTTTTTGTACAAAGTCGTCCATATCATTTTTAATTTAACAGATGATAAAATAAAAATTATTAATTTTAAAAGCCTATTTAATCTCCCTTTTAAAAAGTACCCACATGATGTATTAGTCTGAGTAAAATAGATGAAAAAAAAAAAACTCCACAATATCGAGAACACTATAAATTACAAAGACCCGATTTTGACCACAAACTCTTATGACAGAAAAGATGGTGCAGTTTAAGTTAGAGTAAGCATGTCTAAATAATGCCTGTTACTGGTATTCAGGACCCAGGTAGTGATAAATCAAACTAAAATGCCTTATTTGAAAAATGCGAGAGTAACTTTAGTTTCAAAGGGGAGAAATTTCTGGAGACGCTTAAGGGAATGAAATGTGGCAAAGACTTTCCTGCTGACCTCATTAATATGCGCAGCCCACGTCAGATTACAATCAATTTTTTGCAGATTTAGTGTAGGCAATAGGGATATCGTTATAAACTACTTGTGAAATTACCGTTTGATTGAGAAGGTTAGTCATATATCTGCTACCGAAAATAATGGCTTGAGATTTTTTGGGATTAACCAAAAGTCCGAAAGCCTCCGCCCACCTGTGAATGTATGAAAGATCACTGTTCATTTCTGAGACAGCAATATCTGCCTCAATTACGACAAAGTGGCGGTAGAGTTGTAAATCGTCTGCGTAAAGACAGTAGTTAGAAGAAAGAACATTGGAAACAGAATTTATAAAAATTGAAAAAAGGAGAGGAGAGAGGACACCACCTTGAGGTACACCAGCAGTTAATTGGCACCACTCCGAGGAAACTTCATCCGAGCGTATGCACTGCGGGCGACCCCTTAAATAAGTATCAAACCATTCTGTGACAAGAGGAGATACGTTAAGAGAGCTAAGAATGCTAAGGAGTACATCGAAGTCTACACAGTTAAATGCATTACTGAAATCCAATAGTGTGAGTATAGTCAGTTTCTTATTGTCAATAGCTAATTTTATATCATTGGAGACTTTCAGGAGTGCCGTGACCTATTTTTAGATAAGAAATACGAAATTTGGTTGTGGACTAAAGACTCAAGAACTTTAGAAAGGATAGGAAGAATGGAAATTGGACGATACTCAGAAAACGATGAAGGGTTTGTAGTCTTTGGAAGAGGGATGACATGTGCATTTTTCCAGGCTGTGGGGAATGAGCTGGTGACAAGGGAGCAGTTGATAACGTCAGCTAGGACAGGTAAAAGTTCATCTGGTATAAGATGCAGCGTTTGAGAGCAAATTTCGTCATCACCCACAGCCTTTGAAGTAATAGAAAGAATTGCTCTCTTAACGTCACACTCAGAAACAGTCTTGAAGGTAAAATGATCGCAGTCAGGTTTGGGCTTATTACGAAGGTTTAGGAGAGTTTTGTTTTTTAATTTGTCTTCTAAGGAGACAGGCAGTTTAGAAAAATGCTGATTAAGTGCATATAATGAAACGCTGAAACGGTGTCACACCCTGTGAATGCATGGTAGCCTCTTAAAGCTTCTGTTTTATCTGCGATTAAATGGTTTGCTACTTCATGCACCGGTATGTAGCTGTGGTATTTGCCAGTGCCGAAAGATATCCACAGCTCCTTGAGACCATGTTACTGAAGTGAAAAATAAAAGGATATCACTATAACCACAACATCTGAATCAACCGTGTGTATCGTAATTTTTGACGCGCCATTGAGGGCCATATCTTATGCATGTAAAAAAATACGGCTATGTGCCTCTTCAACATAAGTTAAACAGATTAGTGTGTCGTTTGGATCATCGGACCCGACAAATTTAACTTTAATTAAATTATCGTCAAAAAAGTAAGATTTTTTTATAATTTTATTTTAATTTCAAGATTTTTATATGAAATACTATAAGTATTATTTCGTATATGGCCTGTACGTCTCAAGTTTAGTTAAAAATGATACTAAACTTAACGTTGTAACTAGAAAAAAACATATATTGAATTATCATATTTTAATAACGAAAGACTACTCCCTCTCTTTCCTACATCAATTTTTTTTATGGCTACCCTTCGTAAAATGATCTAAGGGTTCTAAGTATTCACTCTGCAAAAGGAAACCTTTTAATCATCAAACGCCGTATATTGGGGTTTTTTGTCGTCTACAGAGGCAACTACTAGTGATCTCGCAGCGAAACAACAAATTGGTGTGTTTTTAGCTAATACTGAAATATTTTATAGGGAAAAAAATATTGGATTTAGGTAAGATCCCTTCATATTTCTATTGCCTATTTTATAAAAAAATCAAGTTGATCTGTTAACCGCGTTTTTGAAACGAACGTTTGAAAACCAAAAAAAAGAGGGTTGAAAACATATTTTTTTTTGACAAAAGTATAAATCTTAATACATTGTTTATAGGAAAAAAGATCGATAAATCAAATATATTCTCTTCAATATGAGGAGAGACCTAGTTTCTTCCAATGAACCCTTGAAAAACTGGTGTTGTTGATGTTCTAGCGTCAGGTTCCGTTAAAAATGTCTGATATCAGTAAATGTGAAGAAAATTTGACTCCGCCCGATATTTTAGATGTAGTGACGGAAATGACTATATTACAAGCAAAGTCGAGAAAGATAAACTATTAAAACTTTGGTCCTTTATTTACTAGGTTCAATCCCAATGTATGAGAGAAGATAAAGTAGTATATGAAACTGTACATAATTAGGTATTAAACACTCGTGTGATACTATTAAAATCTCGTTGTTTCATAAACTACTATTTAGGGCGTCCCAAAGCCGATTTATTTTTCACTCGCTTGTGGATCTTATTTTCTAGAGCCCATTGAGTAAAGTACAAAGTTTTAGGGTTCCTGATCTGTTAACCGCGTTTTTGAAACGAACGTTTGAAAACCAAAAAAAAGAGGGTTGAAAACATATTTTTTTTTGACAAAAGTATAAATCTTAATACATTGTTTATAGGAAAAAAGATCGATAAATCAAATATATTCTCTTCAATATGAGGAGAGACCTAGTTTCTTCCAATGAACCCTTGAAAAACTGGTGTTGTTGATGTTCTAGCGTCAGGTTCCGTTAAAAATGTCTGATATCAGTAAATGTGAAGAAAATTTGACTCCGCCCGATATTTTAGATGTAGTGACGGAAATGACTATATTACAAGCAAAGTCGAGAAAGATAAACTATTAAAACTTTGGTCCTTTATTTACTAGGTTCAATCCCAATGTATGAGAGAAGATAAAGTAGTATATGAAACTGTACATAATTAGGTATTAAACACTCGTGTGATACTATTAAAATCTCGTTGTTTCATAAACTACTATTTAGGGCGTCCCAAAGCCGATTTATTTTTCACTCGCTTGTGGATCTTATTTTCTAGAGCCCATTGAGTAAAGTACAAAGTTTTAGGGTTCCGTACCCGCATACTTGACCAACCCAATTTTGCAGTGTCGTTTCATAAGTTTTGTAGCTAGGTAAGTTTTATAAATTATTCTTTTGTTATTTTTAATCAAATTGTGTAATGTTAACATATTATGTAATATAATGTTTATATATTGCTTCAAATATATACATATATATCCAAATTTTATATCCCTTAACTACTCAAAATTAATATATTATTCCATTGCAATCATATTTTATATATTTTTTGTTTTAACATTATAACTATTAGATATTATGAAACATTATTTTTGTCTCCTTTTATCAAACCAATGTAATTTTGTTTTTATTGAATATATTTAGGTTTAAGCAAATATTAAGTTAATAATAAAGTCATTCTTTTTTAATGGTGGTGGCAGAATAACAGCGTTCCTAATGCCTTTGTTATATGAACATATGCCCCATTCGGATTTACGAAGCGTTTATTTATTTATTCTTAGGGAAACAGTTTAAAAACAAACTATAGAAACTTAATACTAGAAAAATTGGTACTAATAAAGTTTCCACTGATAGTTTGGTTATGCCTATGTAAATATTTGAGGAAGGTATTTTTCGAAATAAAACTCTTTTATTATTATAGTTATATAATATGCAAAAATGATTTACATAATTGATTTTAATGCAAATAATTGAAATAATCACATTTATAAGACTTGCTATATAGTTCTTTATGAGTGATATTTAGCGATTTGGTATAATATTCATACATTTAACATTATGTATGTATATATTTATGTTCTGTTTATTTCAACATATGAAAAATCCCTTTCTGTTGGGTCTGTATAGGCAAAGAAGCTTTTAAATTTCTGGATGTGGCTAGTAAAGCAGAATGGGTTCTGGGTACATAATGTTCTAACGTAATTAGTCACTGCTTCCACTACAGCTTCCCCATCTGGACCCTTAGTGGTGCCTTTGTAATTCTTAAATGATGGGTTGATATATCTTGCTACTACAAAGGCCGCGTCGACTAATAGATGGAATCGGTTCCGATCTAGCATCCTAGTTGTCTTCCGGTCGAAAAGCAACTTAGCATAAGGCCTGTCGGATTCTGGAAGGGACTGGACATACTGCCAGGTAGAGGTGGTCGTTTAAACGAAAAGCTGTAAACTAAACAGAGTTTTTGACAAAAAACGTTCAAGCACGTTTAAAATTACAAGCCCATTACGTTTCAAGCTTAGTCAAACATTCAGTCACTTAGTCAGCTGATGCTGCAGCTACGCCACTTGTTGTAAAAGTTACGAACAATTTGGTAGTTTTGTTTACTATACCAGAAAACGTTTGTGAACGAAAGTGAATGCGACCGAATGCAAAAACACTGACATTTGAAAGTACAAGGTTAAACTTCACTACCATTCAAATTCAGCCGTCTAATGTAGCTCGTATTAGACGAACAAATATGCACGGCAACAGAATTCAGGCCTACGCTTCCAAACGACAGCATTTTACATTGGTCGTATGAAAATTCCGTTTAAAAACTCTATTACACGGTTCATTTTGCGTGGTAATAGAAATAAAGCTTACGCTTTTAAATGATGGTATTTTTTTTTCGGTCGTATAAAATTTTCGATAAAAACGTTTAAAATTCTCGACTTTCTTTTCAGTGTTTATTAGCTTTCGTTGTTGGGTGGATGCGTTCATATGCTTTATGCGTTTTAGTTGCTTTACGTGATTAATTCGTGTTAATTTTTGTTTCAAGTCGTGTAAACAAACTTTGTTAACTGTAAATAAGTGTAAATCTATTTCGTGACTGTGTAAATAAAAGTTAAAATGTCTCGAAACTGCAGTGGAATAGCATTTTGAAAAACACCAGGATAAAAATTAGTGTAATTTTTGTAAAAAAAGCAATATTGTACAAAATACAATAAGGAACCTGAAAAAACACCTAAGCCTTAAACATAGTTAAGTGTATAGAATACGATGGTGTATGATGGGAAGTTCATTGATAATAGAAAAAGAGGAAAAAATACTTTATAATGGTTACTATGTTCAAAAAATTAAAAAGCGATTTTAAGCTATAAAGCTGTTTATACAGCCAGCTTTTCTTAAAAACCATTAAGCTAAAAGTAATTTTCAATACGAGAATAAAGCCGTTTTTTCCATCTCTGCTGCCAGGATCTCTCCGCCCCTTTGATGGAGCGTTGTAGACATCTCATCTCTAAGACTTCTGGATAATCGTTGAGATATTTCTGAATCATGAAAATATGTGTCAATCCAGACCATTCTAGTAAAGTTGACATGGACTAGCAGAGTGTCCCTAGTTGCCCTTTGTTACTTCTATTACCCTGAATCACTCTCAATACAATTCGACGAAGCGCAGCTATTTTAGAAACTGTATTGTGTATCTTTTGGCAGACATAGTGATTGACTGATGGATTATGGCCATATAGGATGCACCCCATGACCGCCATCAGGCCGGAAATCCTTTTTTTGAACCAGTGGTTGCCCGACTCTTGGGGTAAATACTTCCCCATCATAAGCAGAATGGCAGCGTTGTATGCCATGGCTGCAACATCGTGGTCATCACACTCGTGCAGATTTAAATGCCTCTCTACTTCCAGCCGTGGTTGGTAATTCTTTAGCTCTTATATGTCTCGTTGCAGATCTATCGGTTTCTGATTGATCTCAACACCAAAAGCCTGCAATTTTTTTACTAGATCAGCCACCTCGATCACCCCCGACCCCATTATGTACACCAGAGCCTGTATAAATACTTCCAGTCCAATGAGCTCTGTAATTTCTCCCTGAGCCTTGAATAGGGGGTGCAGATTAATCTGCATCGCGTATGTCAGTGCTTCTTTAGTACATACTTGTTGAGCAGGAACAAAACAATCAATAAATTTGGGGGCCACTTGCAAACTTTTAGTAGTAGTTGAGTTCTCAGAGGTCTTATTAGAACTCAGAGAGGCATTTTTCATTTGATCTCTCTGTGGAGATTTCAGCTCCAATGCGACATGGGGAGGCAGGCAGTTGGCACTTTTCATTTGAGTTCTCTGTCGTGAATTTAGATCCGATATGAAATGGGGAGGTGGGCATTTCTTCAGTCGATTTGACATTTCAGCCATCGATTTCAGTTCCGCTGCAAGATGGGCAGGCAGGCAGTTTGCAATGCTATGCAATCGTTGATTTACAACCGCGTTGTTTTTTTCGACATACCTACTTATTGTACAAACAATTATTGAACAATTTTTAACGAAGTTACAAATGATACGGTTTCAAGATAACTGTTCATTAGGAGAAACTAAAGTGGAATGTGGAGTCATCGAGTGGTGGCACCTATATATGACGTTTAAATTAGGGATGTAACGATACTTGTTTTTGCCGATACGATACCGTTACTGACAAAATCATCGAGTAACTAACCCAGAGAGAGAAATGTCGGTCCGACCGATTCAGTGGAATCATAGTATGACATAGTATGTCAGTGATATCACTATCACCGCGTGGTGTAATACTTTATATTATCTGCTATGATGGTGGTATTGGCTTACCTAATCAGAGCAAAAAAACAAGCTGTCATTGCGCCTCTTTGGGTTACTGCTTACTGGTTTTTGTTTAAAAATTATTTATTGAATTGCTATTTTATTTCATCGTTTAACAATTCCGGATACGAAACAAACAGCGAATCGCATCTAAAATTAGGTTGATAGGTTGATAGACCTACAAATACGAATAGGAGCAATATGCTTGAAGCACTGCGACGTATTAAGTAACAAAAAGAGATAAAAAAAATCGGCTTTATCGATACTATCGGAATCAGTATTTTTAGCATCCCTAATTGTTATGCCTATCATGTTACTGATTTGTACACCTGTCAAGATTATCAACAAGACAAAAAGTGATGTACCACCCATTTCGGTTACAATTTTTCGATTTTAATTTGTTTCGGCAGGATTCGAACCCTCAACTTGAACTCGAACTCAAGATGAAGTCTACAGACTGAGCTACTCGTACCGCTGCTAATTTAGAGTATTACATAATAAAAATAAAATGGAAATTCTTTGACAATAAGTTAACTTTATCGAGATTTCAGTAACTTGGGCGTCAACAACCGCTTAGTTCCAAAAACCGTATACCCTTGTTTTGAAAAATATAAACAAAGCACTTCCTTTATCTAAGCCTTGGTTTACAAAAAAAAATTACGTATTACCTGCAAAATACTGTCGTTTGTGTTCATTTCTTATCCGATAAAATTGGAATATTGGAATTGAATCGGTGTTTCTCCAAGTTTTGTCGATATCCGTGGGTGCACCTCCCTTACCTGCATTCGTAGAATTAATGGTTCTCGATAAATACTTACGGCACGATCGTGCCTCGGATCCAAAGAACACGTTATCAGAATTTGATGATGTTTGCATTGTTATCTAGAGAGTTCCTTAGGAAAGGTTTTAGGTATGTAAAGTTCCGATGTAACGAAAAGTAAGTTAACCGTATTTTTAAATAAGTCCGCGAAAGAGTGATTGAGGGCAAAGGTTCTTGCGCAAACGGGGCACAATTCCTTTTTTTTCGTTTATTATAAGTTATTTTAAGTTTAACAAATTGTAGTATTGTGGGGTACTAGTACATTATTTAAAATTATCGCTATTTTCAAAGGTTCTTGCGCAAACGGGGCACAATTCCTTTTTTTTCGTTTATTATAAGTTATTTTAAGTTTAACAAATTGTAGTATTGTGGGGTACTAGTACATTATTTAAAATTATCGCTATTTTTTTACACTTTATGAGTCATACCTTTAACGAATTCTTGCCGTTGCTTTACAAAACAAAAGTTATTTACAAAACAAACGTTGTCATAGAGACAACAAAATTCTCCTAAAAATAATCATTCTGCATTATCTGTTCTGTTTGCATTCACTTAAAAAACTTATTGTTTTTTTAGAATAAAATATAGAACAATATCGGCTATTTATCATTATTTCTGTTTCGTTTTTGTTGGGAATAACTACAGTGTGTCCCTCGTACAAGTGCACATCCGGAAGTGGGTGAATCTAGATCTAAATATATCGACACAAAAAAAGAAAAAAAAAATTTTGAATTTTTTTTTTCTTGAGAAAATACTTATCTTTGTATGGGATACGAGCGCAGTGCCTTTGGTTAACCGCTCGTAGAAAATATTGTATTTATGATAGAACGTTGTATTTTTTTTTTTTGTTAGAAAGATAATAGAATAGGCAATGATAAATAGGAATAAAAAACAGTAAAACGGGGACATTAATTTGAAAAAAATTACTTATTACTGAAAAAAAAGACGGAAAAATTAAAGAAATAATCTTTTAGGATATTATTTTTATGATAATGGTAGTTGATTATGTTTTGTTTTTGATTTGCGATGCAACGTCTATTCTTAAGGATTAGAAAAGTTTTATTTTATTGCATTACTCGCGATAGATCAAAAGTTATGACATATTTTATACATAGTCTCCATGGAAGGCAAAAAAAAATTGAAAACGTAAATTTATAAAACAAAGATTTTCTAAAAAAAAAACATTTTTTTATCAATAAAATAAGGTCTAGTTTCACCCCTTTTCGGATGTGCACTTGTACTAGGGACACACTGTATTGTGTACTTACCAAAATGGAAGAAGGTGAGTTAAGGGAAGAGGATCATATTTTGATGCCGTACAAAAAGAATTGTCGTCTCAGTTGTACGCTGATGCATAAAATCGAATAAAAATTAAAATAACTTTATCTATCGCTCAACCTTTACTTCCTATCCGTATTGAAATTTTGGATAATCAACATGTTTCAAAAATACAACAAAGTACTAAGAAATCTTATATTTTGTGCTCCAAAACGTTTCATTTCCACACAGATTTTTCTCAAATAACAATATTTTTTTAAGAATTTGAATAAATATTGACCCCGTGGTAGTTCATAAACATTTGAAAAATGCAGTAGTTTGATATGTAGGCTAAATATGATAGCAATAAAACGTTAAGAGCTAGGACACGAAATCGCGGTAATTAGTTACCGTCTAGCCTTAAGAAAGCTCTTGCAAACCAAGAATGCAATGAATGAATTGAAGATGCTTTCGATCCCAGACATACGGATGCTGGAGAAATTACCTTTTACACCGCTTATAATCGGATCAAGGTGAGAAACATTTTTAAGGTGCCTATCACACAGGTGGTAGAGCTGATGCCGGGCTCGACTGTGGAGGTACCACTATCTTACTTAGAGACCCCCTCGAAGTAATTCGGGGGAGAGTAAAAGGACAGCTCACAGGCAAAAAGCCTGTGGCGGTATATCCATCCCTAATAGCCGGGCCTTATATGGAACAGACTGGTGACGGGCAGTGGCGTCACTGATACGAGGGTTCCGGCGCCGCGCTCACCAACCCGCCTGCCCAGCGTGAGTATGGGCAATTCTTCAAGGATGACCGCCGGAAGTGGCAAAGTCCTGGAAAGGCTTATGTCCAGCTGTGGACGAACTAGGCTGATGGATGGATGGATGGATAACTGCCAACGATCTTGATTGCGGCTCACTCTCTCATACGACTTGTCTCGACTCCAGAAATAAATATACTATCGTTTCCGTCGTTTGAGGGGAAACAAGCTCATACTTAAATATTTCATGTTAGTAGTCCCTTCCTACTACATAATCATTAAACTTTAAAAAATTTATATTCCTCTTAACTTTTAAGAGTGATAGTACTCTTATATAAAATAAATAGAAATTTAGGTATAAGATCCATTGTTAAGACGAAGGGAACGAATCGACACCCAAAATAGGACGAATTTTCACTTACAGTATATATTTTTTGAAGCGGATTTTATATTTTTACACCAAAAATAAATACTTATCGGGACGAATTTTCTCGGGACGTATTTCTGGGGAGCGAATAGCCACCGACCCCTGCGAAAGCGCTCAAGTATACCTAAATGAATAATTTAAATTATAAAGTCTCTCTAAAATGTTCAAAAATAATCAAGGAAACTCATTCATATGTTGTTATAACATCTTCAATTTGATTGAGTTTCATATTGTATATTTGCATAGGTACTTAATTAAATCGGATCTAGTCTTAATTTGGGCCTTGTTTTAGTACTGATTTAGGTTAAATTCTTTGAAGGAATAAAAATAATTATCAAGCCTTCTTTTTTTAATTACATAAAGTCTGAGTTAAACCGGACCTTATCGCAGATTTTGAAGGTCCGTTGGTAGTTAGGCGCCTTAAATAGATAAAAAACTGGACATGTGGGAGTTGGGTTCTATTAGGTATTATTAGGATTCCTTAATTGAATCTTTTTTTTTTCTCCTTTTTCATTTATTTATTTCTCTGTTTATTTTTTTTAAACGTGTCCAATTCGATTAAATCCATACTTAATAAAAATCCATCCAATATATTTTTTTAATTTTTCCTTTTTCTAGGATGCGGTACCAAAAACAGCAAAACGGAACCTTGTCGTGTACCCATTGTATCACAATATTACTCTTAGCTTAAACGCAATTTTCACACAGAAAATCGTGATTCAATGTAGGTAGTAGTAGGTACCATGCTGTAGGGTTACAATTATGGGGTATATTCTTGTTACAATACTTTTTTCTTTTGATATAAAGTTTATAAAGAGTCAGACTCGATTAAAACTACGAAGTAGGAAAATAAGAAAGAAGATGCAGGGATAGGCAACGTTGTGACCACGTCATAGTAAAAACAGAATAGTGGAATATCTCCCGCGCCGCACGAGACTGTTGCAGTGTTGTCACTGTCTTTTGGTTTTACAGCTAAGTCTCATTTATTTTTATAGCTACAATATTCACAAAATTAAAACATACGGATACGTACCTATGCATCATATTTGTTAATCGTTTCTTTAGTTTCCTCTCAATTAATCAATGTTCGCTACCCATTTCTAACGACCCGGTGACGGCATAATTCTCGAAAAAAATCTAAAGTTTACATTACAACAAACTCCAAATAACTAGAATACGAGCAAATTAACACAGAGCATAAGGTGTTAGCACAGAAACTCAAACAAGCGTGGCGGCGATCTTCCCGACTTAGCAAGTGTCCTGGAGCCGTATTTTTGAACCGTTCGTTTTCAATTTACGTGCGAAAATATATACCTGTCTCATCTTGCAAATGACAAGTTCTGATGTGCTACGTGAGATGGGTATACACTTTCGCACGTGAATTGAAAACGAACGATTCAAAAATACAGCTCCTGTATGCGTGCTGTGGTTTGTGCGTACGAGTACTTACTGGCGCGCATAAGGCACGCACACATATTAGCCGCGCTCGGTCGGTACATTTCTTTGAAGATAGCCTACTATTCTGTTTTAACTATGACCACGTGAACATTTGATGCGACCTACTTGAAGTCAAATAAAAATAATAAAACCTCAATTTCACTTTTTTACGACAAAAATATAATTTTAAATTAACTTCCCTCATTCATCAATTTAAAAATCTCAAGTCTATCTTAGAGTTTATAATTTATAAATTTTAAGGGCATTATCGTATGAAAATAACATGGAATAGTTAAATGAAAGTTATTTCCAAGTTATTCATACTAATCAGCTAATCACACATTTTTGTAAAGTACAGAAGTGGCGTATGCGATGCGACCTAGATTCATACATAGGTACACAAGTCAGTGTGTGCAGTCACATAAAATACACGCACACAGTGCACCAATGCACGCATGCTGGGAAAAAATACATATTTTCCACAACTAAGCAATTCAAATCAATATAATATTATAATTTACAATAAATAATATGAAATGAATAAAATAAAATATAGTTTATATTTTATTGAAACAAAATGACCAATGCAAGTCTGGACTGTTTTACGAAAACAGGTACAGTGGAGACCGCATCAAGTAAGACACATTGGACTTTGTACCTATCTTATATTCTTCTCTGTAGGGGCTAATGTCGTACTGCAAGTGTATAGCTTGATGTGATCTCCACTGTACTTCAAATTATGAGCCCAATTTTATTAAGTTGTCGACAGAAATGTGCCGCAGGCCATATAATCATACTAAGCGTAGTCGCGTCAAGTTTTTAATGCCCTTTTTATGCTGTGTTTTTCTAATACTATTTGCTTATTTATATGTTGTACCACTGTGACTTTTATTGCGCCCTTCAATCGGTTCACCAAGAAAAGGTTACCGACCTCTAGAATAATTGTATCTGCAACTTTTCTTTGAAAAATTATTATATTTGACAATTTATATATTTTACAGATTCCAAGAAGCCTTGACTTATTTATAATTTTGTCACTAAATGGTCCTAGGCAAATTTTATACAAATTTATGTGAACCAACAATGACGACAGAAGTATTATAATTTCATTCTGTTACTTTTTTCTATACGTTCCATTAATTTTAAACTCGCGAGTTTTTTTTACAAACAAAATGTTTTTACAATCTAATGTTGCTATATAAACTTTAATATATAGGATGACGAAAGTTTTAAACAGCAAAATTAGTATGTAAACATTTTGTTTGTAATAAAACTGATAATTCACGGGTGCAAATAAAATAAAAAAGTAACAAAAAGAAATTATAGTACTTCTGTCGTCGTTATTGTTTCCCACAAGTTTGTATGAAAACTGCCTTGGACCATCCACCATAAAGCTCCGTACCAAGCTAAATGCACATTTTATTTATACACTATGTTGGCAGCTTATTATCATATTTAAAATAAACATACATATATTATGTTATTTATAAAAGAGGACATATTTATGACATTTGTACATCTGAAAACGGGATTTTATTAACTTCGCTGAATAGAAAAAAATCGCAAAGTCAGCTCTAAGAAAATCTTAAAATGACGTTTATGACACAGATTTTTAAAGGTATTAAAATATGAATTTTTATATATTTGCTACTTATCAGCTAATAAAAAAAATTTACTGACATTTCACTGCAAGAGATGTATCCATTATTTCCAAATACATAGATTCTAATCCTAAAATTTTTGTTGCGAAGTCGATCGATTCCTGAATACTCCCCATAAAACACGTTCAGTCTTTCAAATCTACTTCTCCTCTTGTATCGTGTCGCTTTCGACTCACGATCCACTGGGGCCACCCATCCGTGGTGCTTTCTACTAGTGTTGGCCTGCGAGTTAAGCAAAATAATATTGATAGATTTATCAACTCTTAAGGCGCTACGGAAAAAAAAATTACACTTTTAGAACTTCTATATCTACTTCGGTAAATAATGTATAATTTTGATAAAATAGTATATTATTTTTGGAGTCTTTTTCTAGGGATCTGTTAAAACAGAAACGCGATTAGAGAATTTCGGCTCGATAGAAGTATTTATTGAAATGAGGTCTTTATCGACACCAATTCTCCTGGTTTGACAATTTAGAATAACATATGGACTGCAATTATATTTTATTGGATGGGTTTTATCAGTATCTAGGACCTGGTTAAACGAAATTTTGATAGCAACTGTATTACATTTTAAATTAATAAAAAACCGACTTTTTGCTACTTTTCCACGAATCCGTCCCTCTTGCACTGACGGTTTTTTCGCATATGGAGTAACAAAGACGCTTAAACTTTTACATATCGCCTTAAGTACAAAAATAGACATTGATAGCATTTTTAGTACATTTTATATTAATAAAAAACAGACTTTTTGCTACTTTTCCACGAATCCGTTCCTCTCGCACTGAGGGTTTTTTCGCATATGGAGTAACAGGGACGCTAAAACTTTTACATATCGCCTTAACGAATAATTAAATATACCAAATGAATACTTAAATTTACATTCGGAGCCCTAAGTTGCGAAGTTCTTGAGGACTTAACTCATACTGATCACACACAATTGATTCAGTTGGGTCTAAGAGCTCAAATAATACGAATCTCACATCAACTACGCGTCTTCCGTTCATGGATTATAAAATTTATAAATCAACCATGTTATTTTGTTTCGGACCGTGACTATGCGTGTGTCTTGTTATTATATTATGTTCAAGCTTCATAGCTAACATTGTAGTCAATAGAGCGTGTATCTCTCCGATTTTGACAGTTAATTCAAGATGGCAGCCAATCCTATTGTTATTTAGCTAACACTGTACTAAGAAATAAGCTAGTTTTTGTTGGTCTATCTTCATTAGCAAACATTGCTAACGCTCTTTTTTTATACTTTTTGACGTTTTTGCGGTCTATGTATGTGCTGTATCACCGACCCAAGGAAACAGGGTTCGATATAGTAGAAGCTCTAGAAATGAAATGGATAAATTGATAAATAATTAAAATTATAAATAAATATTTTATGTATCCATAAAAATTCCCATAACAATTTCTTCATTTCTCATAGAAATGGAGAAATTGTTACGAGAATTTTTGATTTTGGCTAAACTCGCCGAGTATTCTCTTCTCTGTAGGGCCCCCGTTCTCAAAATTATGAATACTTTTTACGAAATAGCTGCAACTTCCATTTGATTTCGTGTGGCGTCACTTGAGGAAGGCTGTTTAGAAATGTATCCTTTGCTATCAAGATAAATTTATGATAATTTGCTTCCAACTGATCTGGCAGATGGATGACAGATGAGATGACAGACAGAGACAGACCACTTTTTTATGTGTAATTACACATCACAATCAGTATATCACCTTAAATGCCCCAAGTGACGTCTTATCTGAAATTTCTTTAAAAATCATAAAAAATATTGATCAAATTCGCTCATATTTAAATTATGTTAAGGTGTGTTAATTCGAAAACCATTTTGAGATTTAGGTTTAATAAGTCGTATTTTAGAACTTGTCGTGTAAAAAACCTCATGATGATGAATATTTTTACGAAAAAGCTGCAACTTCTATTTGCCTTTGTGTGACGTCACTTAAGAAATGGCAGTTTAGAAATGTATCCTTTGCTATCAAGATACATTTATAATAATTTTCTTCCGACTGATTTGACAGATGGATGACAGATGAGATGACAGACAGCTTTTTTATAAGCAATCACACATCACAATCAGTATAATGTCTGAATTTCTCAAGTGACGTCATATCGGACAATTCTTTAAAAAATCATCAGAAAATAGTAGCTAATTTATATACCAAACTAATGAAAACTATGTCCTAAAATGGCGTATAGCTCCAAAAAAAAAAACAAATTTTTAATTTTTTTAGAAGTTAAGTTATGGGAATTATATACCATAATATTGAAAACTATGATCCAAAGTGGTGTATAATCTCTGAAAAAAAAAATACTTTTAGGAGTTAACCTATGGTAATTTCGATATTAAATTAAATTAAAGCGAATGAGTACTAACTACCTATCCGTGATATTTTGTGTCATTAATATCACTATCATTGATTAACTAGTTTTGCACGTCAGTGGCAGCAAGTATTCCACACCATTGCAGAGATCTGATTTTGACTATCAAACGTTGGCATGAAAAAAATTACAACGTAGGTACTTATTTCAGTCCGGTCCATGTATATTCTTTCGGCGCTCACCGGTTCCGCTATTATAACCCGTAGACAGACATTAATAAAGTTGAAAATCATTAGATTTAGAATTACTCTAATTTTATAATTAAAATTATAATATTGGATTGAAGTATTTTTTAGAAGCGATTATAAACAAGATTCGTATGATCATTAAATAATCTTGAAAAAGGATATGTGTATGTATGTCAGTAGGGGTGTGTGTAAGATAGGGTGTATTTTAGTGTGTTTCCCTAGCCCTCCTAAAACTTTGTAACTATCTTATGTCCTTCACTGTAGGGGCTAATGTAATACTCAAAGTGTATTGCTTGATGTGATCTCCACTGTGCATACTAGCTAAAATTATAGTCGTTAAAAAACATAAACAGAAATGGTGAAAAAAATATCTGCTGTTCTAATAGCGAATATACATATCTACCTACTTGGGGAAAATGTATGATATTTTTTCGCCATTTCGATATCGATAGTTAAAAGAGTTTTCCCATCACTACCATCCAGCGATCTCAGTGCATTAGCATGATTGTGATCAAGCTGAGTCCAGGCTTGATATGCACTATTGGGTTCTATAATAAATACTTACATACCTACTACACTTGGTCTAACGATTGTAAAGATAAACACAATGGGGTATATATAGTTTGAAAAGTTTTGTGAAAGTGGCGGTCGTTGTTTAGGTGGGCTGGATGTGTATTAAAATAATATTATTATGATATCTATGGCTGGATGGTTTTAAAATATAAATAAAATTCGTTTGGACCAGAATAGAATAACAAGGACAATTAATTGTTAAAATGTAAGGAATAAGTTTTTCCTACGTTTTGTGAAAATATTAGATTTTTCTTTCCGGAAATAAATCAAGTATAGTAGAAATAAAAATATTTTTGCTTTTAAATTTGTTTCTGTTTGCTTTGTAATGTAAGTTTGTAATGCACTCTAATAATAATTATAGTAATAATCTTCTGAAACTTGTAAAATATGTTCGTGAACTCAATTCCACGAATCCTGGCTTATAGTGACCCTAGGCGCAACTTAAATCAATCCAATGCCCAACCAAAGTAAAGTCAATAATATCTTAATTTTCTTGTAAAAGAAGTAACATAGTTTCTTTTTTGTTCATCAATTAATGGAATGGACTTCTTTCCTTGTCCTTGAAAAAGTGACGTCACGAAACCATTTCACATAAAAGAAATAGAAGATTCCTTTTTTATTTACGATATAGCGCCTGATGATAATAATTAGCAAAGTCTCATAACTTTGACGGATTGCGCCTTTGCTCTTTTAAATATGCAGACGTCTATTTTTAATAATAATAATTTCTTCTGTGATTATGTTAATAGATTCACAATTAATATATTCACAATTATATTTACCATATTTTGTCATATGCATTCATAATAAGTATATATTTTATTACACAATCAGGCTTGTTATTCTTCTATGTAGGTAGGTATTTTTTTCTCTCTATGTATGATTTGTTTACTTTGTTAAATATGATTTAAGATGGTTTTTCTGGAAGAAATCTCTTATAAGATCTCAGGAGGTAATTTTTAAAAGTGGTCAAATCATTTTAGAGTTCTTACAGCCGTACATAGTAGCTTCAATTTGTAATTTTTTCAGTGTTTTTTAAAGGGGCAATTTAAAAATTTATTGCAGGTTCAGCACAAATTATAAGAAAATTATGCCAAAAAACGCAAATTTCTAATTTTGGAGATGGTCATCTCTTTTTTGAAAATTGCTTTAGGTTAGGTTAGCCTTGAAAATGACTTTGAAAATGCCTTGGGCATTGCATTGAAAATGCTTTTGAAAATGACCTCTTGATCTATTATCTGTGATTTCGTTTTTGTATTATGTACATTAAATAATAAATAATATACCAGATTGTACCTTTGCTATATATTATAATATGCAAACGTCTATTTTCAATATAGCTATAGAGTGACCGAACTCCAAGCCAACTGTTTTTTTTTTGGATTTATCTTTACATCGACATAGGATATCGTGGCGTTAACATTGCCCATTTTTTTCATTCAGAAATTAAAGAGACATTTTTCTTTTATTTCAGAGTGTGGTGTCAGCAGTGAGGCCGGAGAAATAAGCGAACCAGAAGCTGGGCGTATGAGGCCTGAAGATTACCGCCTCGTCTTTCTCAGTTCTGACTCTTCCTGCCGTGAAGACACGGAAGACTCTTCGTCTACGGCGTCGTCTGCCGCCCCACCTGCTCCCGACGACTGCGACTGGGACTACTTTGAACCGGGCGCAGCGGGTTTGGCACCGGCACAGGCGACGCCGGGACCAGCAACCTTCGGAGACAAGAGACACATCCAACAGCCTTGTGTTAGACCCTGCTCTTGTGGCGCTGAACCAAGAATAGTCGCAGTACCCGTCCCTGTACCAGTTCCAGTTCCCGCCTCGCTCTGGCCAGCACTGCAACTCGCTTTTCCATCACAAAACCCGCCGACACCACACTGGAGCACATATCCTGGATTTCCACCTCTCGATGCCGCAGCCCTTGCCCGACTTACCTCGGCTGCTGCTATCGCCGTCGCCGCCGCAAATGTATTACCCCAAACAAAGCCCATCGAGATGATCACAGTAGAAAAGACAGATAAGGCAATACAGTCTGATACGTCACCCGTAGCAGAGGCAATCAATAGTGATAAAAGTGATAAGCATAATATCGAGCGGCCAGTTGATAATGACACTTCAGACGATATCAAGGTGATCGCTGACGAGGACTGCGTTTCTGTTGTATCGGAACAAACTGATACGATGCCTGATCATCTGGAGGCCGAAAAAGCCTTTCCTTCGTCTAACGAATCAGCAAATTCAAGTGATTCTGAAGGTGGTGTTGCAAGAAGGAGCTATGATCTCACAAGTGGTGCGCCTGAGGAGCCAGCTACGTCTGACGAAGACTCTGATGATTCTGGAGGAGGAGGAGGGGGCGGGTTTTCCCGAGTGTTCGTCGTAAATCCAGTAGATTCATCATCAGACATGGAAGATAATGCCGACAGTAGTGGTATTGATTGTGACGATACCTACGATAAAAAATCAGATAGTTTAGAAATAATTGCTGAGGTGGAAATACAGCATAACATAACAGCAAGTACAGAAAACGGTGGAAATGCATCGCAAAACAACGAGAGTTCCGAAGTTGTCTTAGTTGAATCAATTAGTCTAAGTGAAGATTATCCTGTTGTCCCTTATCCAATCGTAAATTTGGAAAGGAATGAAGGATCTCGAAGGTCAGATTTCTTTAAATTTTGTGATGAAAACATGCTTCAAAGTGAATTGTGTGAATCATTTGACAGCTTTAATTTAAGTGCCTCTTCAAGTAATCAGAGCGATAAAACTGATAACAACAAAAATAACGAAAATACAAGCCAAAGAACAAGTTTATGTGAAAATAATGAATTTGATTCGATTCAAAGTTTTTCCATATCGGAACTCGAATCGAATGTAAAAGTGGCTGTACACTTGTTTGACGAGAATAAAAATAGTTTAAATGAGAGCCGACCGGAAATTTCGCAACCTTTATTAATGAAATTATCACCATCACCCGAACCTGAGGAAAATGTAGAAACAAGTTCATTAACCATAGAAAAATTAGACTTGTTCAAAGGTATAGAACGTAAACTGAGTGAACTATTGAAGAAAGAATCGCTTGACGAACAACAACATGAGGAGAAACTACAGCCGGTTTGCACCGTGGCGGAGGGGGGCGCTAGCGCACCTGCTGCCGCGACAGTTTGTCGCTCGCGCACGGCCAACGCGGACGGCTCCGCGCGCTTCACGAGCCGCGTAATGATAACACACGACCGCGTATCCGTTGTCACGTCGGATACGACGCGGCTCATGCGGGACATTATAGTGCAGCATACCAACTTGCAAAACGAACCGACAACTGCCACTGCATCCCGAAACGAACCCGACGAACGAATTTCCGACGACGATTCGTCGCAACCTTCTGGCGGAGTGACTGTTGTTAGCAACGCCGACACTCTCTCGGCGGTTGTATGTCTCGAGGAGGGGCTAGCTGACGATGACTCGTGGGTCGAGGACGTTAGCCATGATGAGGACGACGACGGTACATCTCCTTCAGATTCAGACTCGGGGGATGAAGCGTCTTTACCAACGCGAGGCGAAGAATTTGCATACTGTCGGCGTTCCTTGGACTTTACTTTACATACGATAGTCGAAGAAAGTTGTGAAGAGAGTGAAACGGAGCATGTTGTCAAAAAACCGAGACCTATTTCAGCTACAGAGTTGGAAAAATATTTTTTTTTCGGTTTAGGTGAGGGTAGAAATGTTTGCGACGAAGAAGAGCAATCAGAATCATCGAGTGTGTGTAGTGAGGGTGAGGGTGGATCGGAGGTTGGCTCACTTATCGAGAATGAGCAACCTGAAAGAAGTTGTGATAATGATGACCTAGTTTCGTCACGGTTAGAGAAATATTTCTTATCTGGCTTTATGGGATTTAACCAGGAAAGACAGAACTCAGACGGATCTGAAAGTGTTGGAAGTGATAGTGAAGGTAGGCAAAGCCCGGAACAACGACGCAAGCGGCTAGTTCGAGCCCGTGGTACACCCCGTTCACATTCAAATTCGTTAGATAATTTACTCACAGGAGAGGAGCCGTCACAGGATGTGCAAGAATTATCTGATTGCTCCAGTACGGAAACAGAGGACCGTCATGATTCTTCAGAAAGGTTAGATGGGCAAGGTGACTCCAAAAGAAAGAAACAAAATAAAAAAACACGTGGCTCACCTGCAGATGAACGAAGGTTATCAACAGAGTTCACTGAGGATACAAGGGATGATACAAGATCAGTTTCAGAAGGTGAAGATGGAAGGTTGACACCACGCCCTGAATTCCCACCTCTTGGATCGGAACTCTCGGAATCTAAAAAACAAACAAGTAGAGATAGCGGTTTTGTAGGTAGCTGTGACGACCTGTTACGAAATGGGGACTCGAGTTCTGATTTTGGTAGATCTCATGAAGCAAAAACAGAATTAGAGGAAATTGTAGAAGAAGTAAGGCCTGATATAGAAGAGCGCGTAGAAGGTCCGCCAAAATGTCGGCTACCCTCTACGCCTCTCTCACGAAAAGATAGTTTTAATAATTGGTCTTCAGATGAAGAAACCAACCTGATGATGACTAAAATGAGACAGTTTTTTAAACAAATGATAGCATCAACAAATGTAAGGACGTCTACCCCTGCTTCTTCAAACTCAGAAAGTTCAAAAACATCTAAACCTCCTCAATTACTGTATTTTGAAAGCGAATTAACAAGACTAATGAAGACTGTCCCTGGCATTAAAGACGAAGAAGTGCGCGAAATTGTTGAATATTTATCAAGTGAAGATACATGGAGCGATTCATATGATTCATCTGATTATGCTGGTTCAGATTTAGAGAGTAATGCGAACAAATCTGCATTACGGCGTCAAATTTCTGAAAGTTGTCGTGAGATAATTGATGAATTTGACCGCGGCGGAAGTGATGCTGGGTCGTTAGAGCGAGATGCGGCAGGAGCATATGAAAGGCTGGCTGCGACGTTAGGTCGTGTTGGTGAAGGGTCGCCTCCTTTGTTTGGGAAAGTGATGCGGCACATTGGTGGTAGATTAGTTGCGCTAATGCATGAAGTTTCCGCAGGTGCATCGGCAAGTACAGATGACGACAGTGCTTCTGAGCCAGGGGCTCTAGCTAGGAGTCGTTCACATGATATTTTAGAAGCAACAGCTAGTAGAGGCAGTGTAGCTAGTGACTGTGAAAGGTTTTCGTGGCGAGGTAGTTTCGAGTCCGCTTTGTTGGCGGCAGATTCGCGAGGAACGCTGGGCGGAGCTGGATGTGAGGCCAGAAGGTCTCCAGCAGGTGTAGAACTGGCTGCACAAAGGTCACACTCAAGAAGTTGTGGAGCCATCGGTGGCAGTGAAGATAGATTATGGCGAGGTCGTCGACGAGCTTCGGCGCCGGACGCGGAGGTAAGATTATATGTTTTAGGTGATTGATATAGCCAAATTCATACTGAAGACTCGGTAATTGGTAAGATGAAAGTTCAATGACCCTTTTTTAAAAATACGAAATATGCTGCATTTTTCACAGAAAGGGTCATTCAACTTTGTTACTTATCATTTACTAAGTCTCCGGTATGAATTTGGCTATATCAATCAAAGTCATCTTATATTCAGTATTAAAAATATTACCTAATTTTATGTTGCAAAGTATTGCAAAAGCTGACAATGGTGTAGATTCGGTGTAACACGACTTAACTTATTTGACAGGACTAACCTTATTTAAAGCGTCTTGGCTTTGTCTTTTCCATACAAAAATAAAAAGACAGAACGCTTAAATTAAGTTTAGTCCTGTCAAATAAGTTACGACGTGTTACATAGAATAGACACCAATTGTAATCAAATCAAGGTCTAATAGTGTCAAAGTTGTGTTCGACTTTAGATATTTACGTAGACCTACAAGTTGGATTTTTTTTGCTTATCTTCGAATTCCACAATTTTTCAACATCCAATAATTGTATCTGTAAATAATGTAGGCATAGAATATTTGTTTTCAATGAAAATATAAACACTTCTTCATAATATTAAACACAACTATAAACATATTTTTAGTAAATAATTTATTTGACTTTTATAAAAGATTTTTATTGTACCTTAAATAAAACTTATGCATGAAAAATATTATAAACTTTTGATATATTACAGGCCCCCCTGGACCCAACATCAATTGAGAAGTTCAATTTATGCCGGGCCCAATGGAGCCCGAAATATATCTTGAGTTTCTTTTTTATTTTTTCATAAATATATTGTATTTAAATTACAAAAAAAAAAAAAACTATAAAATTCATGCTTCTTCAACAGTCAGAAGAAGAACAACGTTCTGGCTCCCTACCTCGACTTCCGTCAATTGCTGCCAACACAACTGCTCCAGTCGGTCCCGTGAAATCAGCTCGGTACAGAGCTCCAGGCTTCCGTACTGCAACCAGAGCAGCTTCAGCGCCAGGGCTACATGCACCGAGGAGAAGAAGGCAGGTCCCACCGACTACAAATCAACCGCCTCCTGCTGCTCCTGCATCAGCTCCTAGCCTACAGGGTCAGTCGATAGTCTATTCAATACAGAAAAACAAAATAATTAATGATAAAGTTGATGAGTCAAACAGTTTTAATCAGTTATATCTTAATTTACAAATAGTTATATCATTTGTTTATACTAACTGGTAATTGTTTCTACTCGCTTCAATATTTTTATTTAACAAAATAAGTTATGGTGGTCATCCTTATTATGTTTAATTATATCAATTAATCAATGACTCAAGACAATCATTAATTGTCTTTTGTAGCAGACTCTTGTGCAATCGCAATAATATCATAATGAGCATTTTTTTAATAGCCATTCCGTACATTACCCTACCACGCAATTAGAGACTAAAATCTTAGTAATTACACATATGGGCGTTTTATTTAAATATAAAATGTCTATAAAAATTATGCTATCATGAAAGTCCAGCTATTTAAAGGCAAAATAGTCAAAACCATTTACTGAGTATCCAGCTTCTTGTTAGTTACTTAAACATCAATGAAACTGACTGACTACGCACCAGGAGGCACGCGTTTAGGGCAGATAGCCTTATAACAAGAAAATGTGACTCACACAAATATACTCTTTAATACCTTCTCATAAGAAAGCTCTTTTATTGGCGTCGTGGGTTGTTGACTAAGTTTGTTTACACGGTATGGCTAAGAAGGTCACGTTGACATACTTTTTAACTGAGTTTACGCCGATGGATTGGACGCCTATACAACCACATAACTACAATAATAAATTTGAATTGAACTGTGCGAAGTTATTTAGGTCTATTCTGAAGACTATTAATTCTTTATCTGCCTGTTACAAGTTATATTATGAACACGCAACTTTTTCATATTCTCATGTAAGACAATCAAATATTTTTGTGCATGGTTCCAATTGTTTGATCGTTGGATTGTTTTCGTCACTGCTTTTATTATCTAACTTAAAAATTAAAAATTAATGACAAGAGATCTTTTAAAATTGTGGTCATGTCGTACAAAAACGGTAGTATGAGGCTATAGACCTAAGTATTCGATAACTTTTCAATATGATTCAAGCCGTTCAAGAAAAAGGGACTTGACACACGGACAGAACGACAAAAAAGTGAGGTACAGAACACTTACACTTAACTGGTTAATGGCGGCTTCCTCTGACAAGTTTGCAGAGTTCTTGCAAACCCAACCAGTTCCCTTGTTACATTAGTATTCTCATGACGAACAACCTAACCTACATGATCGTTAAATGTTGCTGTACTCTAATGGCCTGCTATTTTCCAAACCACTCTCTGTGAAATTACCGACCAATCGTGTTTCCTGAGATTATTTTCTTTTGAAGTATAATACACATGATGTAATATTCCTTGCAAGACAATAATATTGCTTTTATTATTTCATTTGGTTGAGTCTGAAAGTTGCATACATGCTCAATAACCAGCAGGAAAATTACTCCAGCCGTCTGCAATGATTCCCATCTATTACTTAAATTAATAAATTTTAAAAGATAAATATACGTAATAAGTATAGCAAACGGTATATTTGTTAGCTCAATGCTCTTTCTATAAGTCCAGTAGGTAAACTTGGCTCTGACGTCTTTTTTTTCTTTATCTTTCAACGATTTGTTTTTCTCAGAATGTCTTTAAAACAATATGATTCTGTTGTATTCTTAGTAGGTCCATCGATTTGTTTTCTTTTTGCTACATACGCATCATTAACTCATTCAGTAATCTCTTAGTGGCGTGCCGTCAGGAATTCTAAAATAAACACGCATGAAGTGAAAAGTAGACCTAACTGTCTCGCCTAAGTACTTTGTGTGGTCTTCTATTGGAGGAACTGTGTACAAACCACATGCCATTGTAGCAGTCTCAACCTCAATTATTATTATCTTCCATTCACATTTCTGTGCGTTCACGTAAAGCACATTTTATTAGAAGCAATAAGGTTGTCTTCGTAGAACACCATCATTGCATAGTGATCGTTTTTTACACAAAAAAAAAAATCTAAATAACCTTAGGTAATTTAGATTTACGAAATTCTCTTCCCAAAAGTCTTTCCTGATTTGCCGTCGATAAATCATTCATACGGCCTTCTTTCGCAACGAATTCAAAATCTGGTTCAGAATGCTGCTGCAGATATCACTCTTTGTCTCAAGTTAAGTAACGCCTTTCGAAAACCGGTTCCTGGTTAGGTTTCCAATTAAACGGACGTAATCAACCGTCTGTGTAACCGCGTCATGGGGTCTTAAGACAATTGACGCATGTCTTTATTCGCACAGTACTGCTTTAGGTCCGTTTTTAAACGTGTATTGAATTGACGCTTTGATACTGAACCGTGAAAGGAATTGCTCAAGGACATGTATGTTGAGATACATATGTTATGGCATACATAAGTCTAGCGTTGCTTTGCCCACTTTTTCTCATTACTTACAAGTGTTATCCAATGTCTGTCTATCTGTATTTATGATTGCTTAATTGATCTTGGTTTTTAAAAAGGTTTTATGGAAGGCACCATAGAACCTTTTCTAAAGAGAAGTCGACGATCACATATTTGGTCTGTATTTATGGACTTTCTTTAATTTGAGATTTAATTCATAAACTTATGCGGTATTTTATGCAACCTAGAAAGAGAAAACTACATTAATGGTTCTATGAATAGTTGCGAACCAAATGAACACACTGTATACTCATACAATTTTATGTTATATGCCAACTATTATTAAAAGAAAACAGAAGTTGTCACATTCTCCAAGTTTAAGGTCTTGCCCCATACAGTGTATTTCTGCGACGACCTCGGCGAAATCACAACACGACCCGAGCATTGCCGTGGAGCAAGCGTTTTAGCGCTAAAAAGTAAAACCATGAAAATAGTTGTTTACAACTTAAACGTTGCGAATGTTATAAAGTATTTTAGGCCTAAGTGCCGTAATTGCGGATAGTCAGACTGCTTCATATTGTCAAATGTGATTTTAAGCATACAAGTAGCTTATTCAGTGTAAGGCCAAGATATATTTTCAAGGCATATTATGTATATATCTATCGTAGAACAGTCCATGCTCTTACAACATATTTTCACTGACGTGTTTTACTTTTAAAAGGCCCCCCTTAATGCCGTACAGGCTTCTTAGGGCAAGGATGTTTACCTCACAGTGTTTTCCTTTACTGTTCAGAAAGTGTCAGCACACGAAAACTACGCACATATTCCAAAAACTCGACCGGCATGATTCGAACACGGATTTCAAGACTTAGGATCCGGCGTTCTCCTGACTGCTTTTATTATTATCTATTGAAAATTTAAATAGGCAATAAAATTCGCTTCTGTATTAAACGAGGCTAATAGGTATCTATACAGGGTGGAAAAAATTTAAGGGCCCTGGAGGGGAACTACCTTAAATCCTTTAGTTAGGTCATTTTACTGAAAGGAAACATTCCTTTATTTTTTAAAAGAAAAAAAACTGCATTCAAAGATATTCTGAAATTCGCTTGTCTCACCCGGGAATCAAACCAACTAAAAATTAAAAAAATAAACCCTCGCTATTTTATCATACGAATCGGTAGGATTATTGTTCAGAATAAAATTTGTATAATAAACATTTGGTCTTATACTCATCTGTTCTACGAGATACTCATGAAATTAAATATTTATTACAAGTTCTTTGATAACAATACCTAGTACTGTTCACTTGTAACAAGTAAATGACACGTTATAATTTTCTTATTCTGGTTTAACTTTATTTTTTTATTTTTTACCGAGGTGATTAGGGACTGGCACCTGGAATACAGATCTTTCGGTTTAGCTCAGGTGCCAAGGTATTATTGTATAGTTTTTCCTTAAAAATAAAAATGTGTATTTATTTATGTATAGCTATAAGTTTTTTCCTGTTGTAAATAAACAATATTATTATATTATTATTATTATTATCTCTCTTACATCCAAAGACATCTTATGAAGTACAAGCTTGCTAATGTTATTTATCTTAAGTACCTTGTTGAAGACTTCAATAAAAAAATCGTTAAATGGTAATAATAAATGTATGCAGAGCACAATTACTTCTTGCACTAGGCGTACTGACGAAAAGTTTAAAAAGGAACGTATTTTTTTTGCAACGCGGAGCAACAAATTTGAAGTTCGAACCATAAATTTCGTTCGAAATTAAAATTTTGTTTTGTTTTGCTTTAATTTCGTGCTGTCATTGTGTAATAATGGCGTATAATTATTACTTTATAAGTGAATAGTACTAGGTCTTGTTAATAAAGAACTTGTAATAAATATTCAATTTCATGGGTATCTCGTACAACAGATGAGTGTAAGACTTTAGTTTAGTAGACAAATTTTATCCTGAACAATAATCCTACCGATTCGTGTAATAAAATAGCGAGGGTTTATTTTTTTAATTTTTAGTTGGTTCAGTTCCCGGGTGAGACAAGCAAATTTTAGAAGATCTTTGAATGCAGTTTTGTTTCTTTTAAAAAATAAAGGAATGTTTCCTTTCAGTAAAATGAGCTAACTAAAGGATTTAAGGTAGTTCCCCTCCAGGGCCCTTTCATTTTTTCCACCCTGTATATACAAGGTGACTTTTTGATCATCGTCCAAATTCTTACTGGAGGTTTGGTAAGTAATCAGCACCGTGAATCGATAACAATTTTTGTGAAATTCGTGTAATGAAATTTCGACTTCCCATAGTAATTCACTCCCAATCCTGAGTGAATCACTATGGGGAGTCAAAATTTCATTTTATATTTTGTACAAAAATATTTATTGGTTCATGATGCTGATCACTTACCAAGGCTCAAGTATGAATTTGGACGATGTTCAAAAATTCACCTTGTATATATACTGTGGTTTAGGCCTCGATACTCGCTAGCGACTGCGTAAGATATACAGGTTGATAATGAATCCCCTAGGTATATCAAAGGAAGCTATTCTATTTTCGGACTAAAAATGATATGTTTTGTTACTTTTGTCTTGTTTCATAATTTAGAAAGAAGATATTGACCGTCAAAGTCGATCTCGGGCGAGAGGATGGATTACGGGGGCGGGCACCAAGGGCGTCGGAAACACTTTTTATTGATGGCTGGGGGTCGAGGGCTCGTAGGGAAGGCCTTACGGTCTATTGTCAGTCACATGTCGCGTCGCGTAGTTTAGCCATTTATTCGAAATTTGGAAACTAATCCCAAAAAATAGTTAAAAATATTTTTTTTCAACGATTCTGTGTTCGATTAGTGATTCTGATTTATAGATTTCAATATAGCTAATCTATTTATAGATTTCAATATATTTAGAGAATTTCTAAAACACTGGGCATATTATTTTTTAAGCAAAACTTGGGTTGCTTGTCTTTTTTACATTTATTTATGATACTTTGTGTGTTCCATTCGTGACAAAAAAACAATTTTCCGAATTTACTGTATTACATACGAGATAGGTGATAAATACCTATAAATAGTACACACTAAATAAATACTTTTACGTTACATAATGTGTTAATACAAATGTCCAACTTCGCCACTTTGAGATTACTTTTGTATTTTCTTTATTTTTTCTTTTTTGTTTCTAAATTGGAATTAGGGGGAATCGTTTGAGCTACAAGGTTGAATATAGAATTTTAATTATTAATTTACATATATGTAATAAAACAAAGGAACTTTATTAAATTGTTAAATACCAACAATATTTACATATTTTAAATAACTTTAAACAGCAGCGATAGCTCAACAGTAGAACGCTGGCCTCTCAGCCTTGAGATCCAGGTTCGATCCCCGGTCGGGCATGCACCAATGAGTTATTCAGAATTTGTGTGCATAGTGTTTGTTCTTACTTACCACTTGCTTAACCATGACGGAAAACATCGTAAAGAAACCTGCATGCTCTAAAAACTGTGTATTTTTGCCCGCAGTACGGCGCTAGGGCTCATCACCCATCACGTTGGGACGTAATAATCGTCGGTGAAACGAGGGCGTACCGAGTGTGGACTTGCATTTCACAGTTCACATTCGTAACACCTCTGACACCCCCTCGGGGATTCATGACGTGACGATATATTTTAAAAACCCCTGAGATATTATTATACATGTATTTAACTCCTCTTCATTGTTTATGAACAGACAACGCCTGTCATAAACCTCAATTTACCGCAACATCCATCTCCGATCTACTATTCCATTGTATTCGCTACAATAATTACAAAATCATCCAAAAATGTCAAACGGCACGTAATATTTAGTCAATCATCAGCAAAAGGTCATTTGCATCGTAACAACGCATTGTGACCGGTTATTCTGTGAAATATCAGATCGTGACTCCAGCGGCGCACGCGCAAGCTGTGGCATTCGCTGGTGTTGCCACTTTAGCCCTATTAGAGCTACATCTAGCATTTTTATATTTCTGTGTACGTATACTCACTTAAACATTTAGTAATCTAGCATTTTCTTAGTCTAGCCTTTTAAGGCTGCTGTTATGCCATGCTGTTATGGGGTAGAGCCGCGGATACAGACGCAGTCTTTGTTTTGCAGAAGAGAGCAATTCGGGCTATTTATAATATGAAGCACCGGGATTCATTAAGACAAAAGTTCAAAGAAATTAATATATTAACGGTTCCTTGTGAATATATTTACCAAGTCCTTAGATATGTCAGAAAAAATGTTGAGTCTTTCCCAAGGCTTGGTAAGCAACATTGTAAGGAGACCAGAAATAAGCATAAACTGGCTTTTCCAAAAATCAGACTCGCTAAGGTGAGTACCTCTTTTGTAGGACATGGTATAAGATTTTACAATAAACTTCCAAAGGAGGTCCTTACTTTGTCAGAGAATAAGTTTAAACTGTATATTAAGCAGGGCCTATTGAAAAAGGCATATTATAAAATAAATGAATATTTGGATGATGGTGAAGCATGGTGTTACAGTGATAATGATACTCGTAGTAAGTTATAATTTAATTAAATAGTATAATTTCTTAACTTATGATTCCTCTAAGGTGTAAACATTAATTGATTATAGACTGTAAAAGGAAAAGGACTATATGAGACAGGTAGACAAAGATATATATGTTTTTCTTTTTTTCATTAACCTGAATTCCTACTGTCTTGTATTTTCTTATCCCTTGGTTAAAGTAGATATAAGTCATATATTGTATAGTATAAGTTTTATATTGAAAAAAAGACATGATCTTGCTAAGTTTCTTGCCCTTCTTCTTAGCAAGACTAATCGAATGGGCGGAGGTAGGCATGTATTTATATATGTAACCTATTAGTATGTAGTATATAGGATGGGATTTGGTCGGCCGCCTGGATTCGTGCTGGGGGCTCGGTTGGTGATCACTGAACCTTGTTCCTGGTCCCTGGCCGGGTCTCCGGTATGGGTTCGGGCGGCTGATTGGATTTTACCTTGTATAATATATATTTTACCTATCATTTTAATCGTAAATATATTGCTACATAAATTAAATAAACCTTTAATTTAGTTCATGTACATTTATTATTCTATTACATATATTTTCTTTATTAGATTAAATTTGACGTGTAAAAAGTGTATATATCTATACCTGCTTTGCAAAATAAACTATTTGAATTTGAATTTGAATTTGAAGGCTAGAAGACAGGCCGTTCATCAAAAATCGATGTTGCAATTTATTTATAGTCACGGGAGTATTGCGTTGCTAGCTAGGTTATTAGAGCAATTGTGGTAGATTTGACTAGGTCTTGCCTATCGTTTCGTGTGAAATAAGATTACGTTAGCATAGCACTCTTAAACATTCGGCTAACAAGTATTCCTTTGTATACCTATCCTATCTTTAGGTCCAGTGGGTCTACCGCGTAATTCTCATTTTCATCAACATCAACTTGAGATTGAAAATTGACGTGCGACGCTCGCCTAACATGCCATCTCTTTTGCACGCGTTGAATTTCGCATGCATTTGCTTGAAGTTGATACAAATGAGAATTACGCGGTAGAGCCCCAGGTCCGGTGATTTGACTGTTCTTTAGACGAGGTCCGATTCACTCCGTGTGCTATGTGAATATTATATATACTATATACAAGGTGACTTTTTGGTCATCATCCAAATTCATACTGGAGGCTTGATAAGTGATCAGTATCTTGGATCAATAACAATTTTTGTGAAATTTGTAAAATGAAATTTCGGCTTCCCATAGAAATTTACTTCCAGTTACGAGTGAATCACTATGGGGAGTCGAAATTTAATTTTACGAATTTTATATACAAGGTGACTTTTTGATCATCGTCCAAATTCATACTGGTGGCTTGGTAAGTGATCAGTATCTTGGATCAATAACAATTTTTGTGAAATTTGTAAAATTAAATTTCGGCTTTCCATAGAAATTCACTTCCATTTCCGAGTGAATCACTATGGGGAGTCGAAATTTCATTTTACGTATTTTACAAAAATTGTTATTGATCCATGATACTGATCACTTTTCCAAGAATCCGTCCCTCTTGCACTGACGGTTTTTTCGCATATGGAGTAACAAAGACGCTAAAACTTTTACATATCGCCTTAAGTACAAAAATAGACATAAGCAGGCTGTATTGATCATAACATTAAACCACATGCTATACTGAACTAACAGATAAACTTTTTGGACTAGGAGCTAACTGTCGGTAACCCTATGTATCGAGTAACAAGTTTGTACAGTCAGAAAAAACAAAATACTCCAGGTTGCGCCTAGCCAACCCTGTTTATTTTGAAGTAGTTTTTGTTTCTACACAACAACCAATTGGTTACATCTTGCTGAAAACGATGCTGAATCGATTTTTCAAATAAAGCGATCTTTGATAAAATCAGGCTGACTAACTTTAGCACCAACATGGGACGCGCAATTTGATACGCTCTATCGATTGTAGAAGGGCCCTACTTGTTACCTATAGACGTGATTTTTTTTATCAGAAACCAACCGTGTTTATTTTGATGTAGCTTTTTTTACCCACGGTGCGCCCGTATAGTCTTGTTTTAAGACTGTTACGAATTGGTTTAAAAATAATCGCTATCCCATAGAAAAAGACGAGTAGGTACAAATATTATGGGAAATTTTTGTTGATGACGATACGACTAAATGAAAAACTAATTGACAAAATGATATGTTAAGCGGGTACTACACAGGCTGAATTTTCAGTCGCCAAAAAGCGGAAATCTTAAAATATAGACAACTTTTATCATTTTTAGCTTTCAGCTTTTCAGCGATATAAACCTATTCAGTTTATAAGCTATTTAATTGGAGTAATGTGAAACCATTGTGAATATATTATTTAATATATTTTCTTTAGGACCTGCTTAAAAATTACATCGCCGAAGCATATCTTGAGTAGTCATTATCAAAGATTAATTTAAATTCGCAAAAATTTTATTGTTATTTTTATTATATATTTTTATTTTTATATTTCCTATTCTTCATGTTTATTGTACTTTCAAAACAAAACGGTCAGCCAATTCAATGGCCAAACAAACATCGCTGAAGATCAAACAAATGTTAACCTACTACGTTTATAAAACCTATTAAATGTTTATATTAGCGGCACGGTAGCTTAGGGGTAAAACCAATGGGTAAAACGCTGGCCTCTCAATCTTGACATAATTGAGAATAAAAATAACTAGGTGTTATAACTGATGCCGGGCTCGACTATGGAGGTCCATCCATCTTACTCGCAAACATCCCCGAGCTTATTTGAGGGAGAGTAAGAGGACAGCTCTCAAACAGAAACTACCAGGTGTCTCACCATGCCTGGGACGGACCATCTTAAATTACCGGGCTTTATATTAAATAGACAATGGCAGGCAGTGGCGTCACTGGTGCGAAGATTTCGGCACCGCGTTCAACAACCCGCCTGCCCAACGTGTGTGAGTATAGGAATTTCTTCCAGTAGGACCGCCAAGAATGGCGGAATCTGTGCAAGGCCTATGTCCACCAGAGGACAACGACAAGCTGATGGATGGATGGATAGTACAGAACCTTCAGCCATGACTTCCTCTCCTTACCGCCCCCAAACAAACACCCACGTTTGGTTCAATTGCAAGTTTTTCATCAAGTCAAGGTATCAAAGAGCATGGCAAGGCCTCAGGCTCCGGGATGATGCAACCATTGGATGACTACCGCCCGACCAACACAATAAGACCAATGGCAAAGACTTTATTGTCTTTAAATAGAGACGATTATTGGCTGGCTCACTGGCCTAAATGTCTCATTCCGTTCGTTTTGTTTATAATTAGACATTTATAGTGTTACCTCGCCGTGATTACATTAATTGTAGGAAACTGAACTTTAGTTTTGGTTATTTTATTATTGTTTGTTACTAGCTTTAGTAATTGGAAGATTATGCTTTGTGACGACCGACGTGTCATCACCTCTTGGTCGTCAGAAACTTTGCACATGTTATTCCAATTAAAAGAAATCACCTGCAAGGAAAAAAGGTACTTTTTTAACCGACTCCAAAAAAGGAGGCGGTATTTAGACTGTATTTTTTTGTTCTTTTTTTGGGTTTGTTACTCCATAACTCCGTCATTTGAATGATTTTTTTAAGTTTGAATGAATGTGCTTCTAGGTAGATTCCATATTAAATTTGACTATGGTCTGATAAATTTCTTCAGAGATAGGTAGTGGAACTTCTCAGAAAATTAGAGCGATCTCTTTTGTACTAAGATGCTAATTCGCTTAGATTAATTGATGTTAAGGCCCTGCCATTCCAAAATGAGCATTTTGTTTAATTAATATTGTCAGTTCAATATCTCATTCAAATACAAGTTAAATATATGTAACAAAAGAGGATATACTCTAAACACAAGTTGATCTAAAAACGTAATTGAGTAAACTTCACTCGATAGAAAAAAATCACAAAGTAAGCTTGTCAAATTGCGGATAAATGTGTTTATAGCAAAGGTGCTCAACGGAGAGAATTAAAAGTTTTCCTGAATTTTCTTTACAGATAACCAAAGACACTTATTGACCCATTTTTATTTATTTCTCAATACTTTTTCAGAAATTCCAGAAAAACCTCGCAAATTCACCGATTATGCGTGCTCGCAGCGCACGAAGCGAGCGTTCTAATGTAGACTTTCTGACAATATCATTGAGTTCAAAATTACTTAATACGATTATTGTGTTGGATGCGTAGGGCCTTAAGGTGTGTTAATTCGAAAACCATTTCGAGATTAAGGTTTAATAAGACGTATTTTCGAACTTTTGGTCTAAAAAATCTCACGATGATGAATGTTTTTACGAAAAAGCTACAACTTCCATTTGCCTTCGTGTGACGTTACTTGAGAAATGGCTGTTTAGAAATGTGTTCTTTGCTATCAAGATAAATTTATAAAAAATTGCTGCCGATTGATTTGACAGATGGATGACAGATACCTAGACAGACAGAGAAAGAGCACTTTTTATATGCAATCACACATCACAATCCGTATAATGTCTAAAATTCTCAAGTGACTTCATAACCGATAATTCTTTAAAATATCATAAAAAAATAATGGTTAATTTATATACCAAAGTAATGAAAACTGTGTCCTAAAATGGCGAATATTCTCCGGTTTTTTTTTTTTATTTAAGCGCAGGGTGGATACTATCATTCCTCTACCTGACCTGCGATCCTGGCCTCGTTACCATAGAACTCCTTATTTGTAGTACACGTACGTATGAAAAACTTATTTTTATTATTATAGTATCCACTCTCACACCAAGGTGTGTTGGAAGAAATCTCTTTTCTGAGATAAGCTTGCCTTTGTACATGTTTTTTACATGTCTGTGTAGTAAAGAAAAAATAACTTCTCAATGGATGAGAGCACATAACTAAAGATTACGGCAATCAGTTGATGTAAGGATGCCAAGTACAGGGTATTACTTGAAAATATACTTGCTTGATATTCGTTTTATATCAACAGCGCGTTTATAAGAACTACCCTATTTCACAATTTAACCAAAACCGTCAACCAAAAAAAATATATAAAATAAAATTTTACAGAAATGTAGTAACCGACTTCAAATGTCTCTGCGATCATTCAGTAAAATGTTTAAAGTAAATATAACATATAGACCGACCGGTACTTTAACTTTTTTTTCCTGAAACATAATATTATATAGAAGTCGGCGTATTCCTTACGATAAAGCAACATAAAAACCAACAAGAGGGCGCCGACTTTTAAAAAACATTATGTTTCAGGTAGAAAGAAGTCGGTAAAAGTGTTATTGCGGTACTATCGATCAGTTTATAACTATTTTGAACTTTTTAGTGAATAACTGCAGTTACATTTGAAGTCGGTTAATATTTTTTGTACAAAATTTATTAATGACGTTGTTGAGGGGGGTTAAACCAGAGGGGCTATTCCGGAGAAACAGTCGAAGCGAGACTTCTAAAACTCGATCTAAAAATGTATGGAGTTCGACAGATAAAACAGGGTTTTACGGTCTAGAAGGCTAATTATGCAGACTGGGAATTGCCACCCAGCAGAATGTTAATGTTACCTGTCTATTTAAACACGGTATGTACAGCAAGCTGTTGCTGAAAATTGATATTTATGAAACCAAAAGCAATAGCGGCGTTAGTATAAAAATTACCTACAGAATTTGCTGCAATATTTGACATCTTGCAAAATGCATTTTGCTTAAAACGGATAATAAGAAGTTGAAAAAGCGGTGCTTATTTTTTTACGTTTTCCAATATAAACCATCAAAAATAGTTAGTACGAAATCTTACTTTCTTTTTTGTGAAACTGAAAGGTTCGATCTTACATCCATAAATAAATAAATCCTATTTGGTGCTGGTCTATTCAACTTGAGATAAGCGTGACCCAGGCAATTAGTAAAAAAATATATTTTGTCTATAGTATTTAAATAATAAATAATTTGACAGTTTATCTAATACACCAAGCCTCAGTCTATTTTGCACAACCATTAATTCTATTATTGTTATTTTGATATACGCGGAACAATCCTAGTTCATACAAACGAAATACCAAAACCATTTGTAAATCATAGATATTCTTAAAGTAGTGTGTATTTATTTCAATTGCATTACAGAATATCTAGGTTCCCAAATATACATTTTGAAAGGACACTGATTTAAAGACGACATAATAAGCAATTTAAAATTTCCATAAATATTTAAATCAGTATTCATATTTAATATATATTTGGGAACCTAGATATTCTGTAATGCAATTGGAATAAATACACACTATCTTAAGAATATCTATGATTTACAAATGTTTTTGGTATTTCGTTTGTATGAACTAGAATTGCTCCGCCGGCCTCGAGAAATCGTGAAAAATAACTGTCTGATTTTTTTCGCGGTTTGGTTCCATAGTAAAGGTTGTTCATATGGACGAGTACTATCGTCAGTTTCTGGCTTTGGCAACGTCATCTGAACACTAAGTATACAAGGTAAATTTGTGAGCATCGTCCAAATTCATACTTCAGCCTTGGTAAGTGATCAGCATCATGAACGAATAACGATTTTCGTAAAATTCATAAAATGAAATTTCACAAAAATTTACATTGATTCATGATGCTGATCACTTACCAAGCCTCCAGTATGAATTTGGACGTTGATCAAAAAGTCACCTTGTATATAAGGTCTTTCAATTGAAATGGAAAGTAATTTAGGAGGTGATTCAGTATCGTTAATACATCACATTTCATTGCAAAGTACTTTTTTTTGCGCGAACTTTTTTTTCACTTGACCATACAAACTGAGTCAGCTGATCGGACCACTTTGTACTGAGAAGTGAAAAAAAAGTTCACATAAATAAAAGTGCTTTGCAGTGGAATGTGATGTATTAACGATACTGAATCACCTCCTAAATTACTTTCCATTTAAATTGAAAGACCTTATATTAGTAGTTTATGGTACTAGGGCGAAAAGGAATAAATTACGAGGACGATTTACAACACGAGCGTAGCGAGTGTTTTAAACGTAACCGAGTAATTTATTGCTTTTACGCCCGTGTATCATACTACGTTTTTCAATGCATAGTGTGAGGAAATGAAAACAAATATAATCTTGTGAACTTTAAATTATGATTGGCTCAAAAGGATTGTATCCAGAGCCGTTAAACAGTGGAAAAAAAAGTATAACATCTATGGTACACAGGAAAGGCTGCAGGTTAGCCAACGATTGCAAATAAATTAAAAAAAAATAATAATAAAGCCCTAGGGCAAAATAATCGACTTTCTGTTCGGTTTTGATGCATAAAAAGTGGGCCTTTACGAGCACATGCATTGAAAAATAAATTAATACTACATAGTTTATTTTTTTGCTACTATGCGTAAGTAAATAGCAAAGTTCGTACCTATGTCTATCAACCAATAGAATGTAAAACGTTGCCCGACCACTTTCTACGGAAATCATGGGAAAATTATTCGAATACAAGGCATTAACGTCTTATACTTACATGTTTAATGTACTATAAACATCTATATTAAAACTTTCTAACGTGCTTAATATACCTATATATATCGTCACGACATGAATCTTCGAGGGGGTGTCAGAGGTGTTTCGAATGTGAACACAGTCCTTACTCGGTACACCCGCGTTTTTCCGACGATTATTACGTCCCAACCTGATGGATGGTCAGCCCTATCGCCGTACTTCAGGCACAAATACACGCTTTTAGGGCATCCAGGTTTCCTTACTATGTTTTCCATCACCGTTCAGCAAATGGTGAGTAAGAACAAATACTATGCAAATAAATTCCGAAAAACTCATTTGTGCATACCCGACCGGGGATCGAATCTGGATCTCAAGATTGGGAGGCCAGCGTTGTACCCTGATCTACCGCTGCCTTTTTTATCATATTAAATATCTATATAAAAACTTACTTACCGTGAAATTTGTTGAAATTGATAAAACATAAATTAGTTGGTAATAAAGTTGATTTTAAAGGCTTTTAGGTTTAGTGCTACCAAAACTTAAATTTTTGCAAGGTAATTTGGTTTTTATTAAGTCCACTTAAGTACTATTTTGCAATAAAGAAATTTTAGTTTTAATAGTACTAAACCTAAAAGCACCAATCAGCTTTATTGATGACTTGGAATATTGATGTTCACCTTCATTTTGCTAATTTATACTTAAAGTTGGATAATATCGTTGTGGACAAACTGGCTTAGTTTGAAAGCTTTCACTATCTTGAGTTGTAGCAAAAGTCAACGTAGGATTCTACTGGTCTAGCCAAGTGAATATACCTGCTTAAAAGGGGTATAAATGGACTCGTATTTTGTAGTGAAACCTTCTATTAATCGTACTGAACAAGTTTATCATAGAAGAAAAACCAGCGTAATTGAAAAAAATGTGACTTATTTATATAGCCCAATTCATAACGGAGATTCGGTACATAAGTGGTCATGACCAAGGTTCAATTACCATTTTTTCAGAATAAAAAATAAATATGCCCCTATGCTAACTGTATATATCCTGTTTTTGTGACTCATATTACATACATACATATACTTACGCCTGTCTCCCAGAGAGATAAGCAGAGACTACAGTTTTCCATCTGCTCCGATCCATACCCACATCTTTTGCCTCTTCCACATCCATCAATCTAGTCATACAAGTCCTTCTATTCCGCATACTTTTGACATTGCCCTTGTACAGTATGTCGCCAATTTGGTTAGCATACCTCCTTTTAGG
The DNA here is from genome assembly GCA_934047225.1 of Ypsolopha sequella. NCBI lineage: Eukaryota > Metazoa > Arthropoda > Insecta > Lepidoptera > Ypsolophidae > Ypsolopha > Ypsolopha sequella. The sequence continues at coordinate 22,163,833 of OW203984.1, read as the reverse complement.
GCGGTCTTCTACCATACATTTCTGTTACTCTACTTTCATTAATACTCTCCACCAAAGCATTTCCTTTTCTATTTTAGTCACTTTTTTCAGGCCGAATAATCCCGTATGTCGATATTTTTCTCTCTGTCATTCAATGTAAAACCACACATATTCTATTAGGAACGCATTTCCACTGCATTCACTCTACTTTGATGTTTATCTTGCCATATCCAACATTCACCAACATACATAAGTATAGGAGCCAACACTCCATTATGAACCGCCAATCGTACCTTTGCACTCAGATTTTGGCTGCCTATAAAGAAGTCAAGGGCTCCATTCATTTTATTTCCCGCACTCACTCTTCTTTCAATGTCATCGTCACTTTTCCATCGCGCGTAAATAGACAACCCAGACAGAAAAACTCTTTAACCTCGTTTCCTCGTCTCCAATCTAAACCTTACATTCAGTCACCATTTCATTCCTCTTTAGTAACATACCCAATCATAGTTTTTCCTACGATAATTTTCATTCCTTTCTTTTTAAAAGCATCATCCATAATTGTTACCATCTATTGCAGCTTAACCGTCGATGAAGCAAAAAGAACTTGATGTATAAGAGGCATTTGATAAGTAACTCCCCTAACTTCAGTCCACATTCACGCTCTTTTAAATAATTTGAACAACTGTTAACAAATAGATTGAATAGCCTCGGTGATGCTACACATCCTCGTCTAACTCTTCTATAGAGATATTAAACCAATCAGTGTATGTTCCGTTAATCCTGTTGCAAGCATTGGAATTCTCGTAGAGAGATTTGGGCCCGCACCAGGTGGCCGCCCACTCCATACATGGAGAGTGTTGTCCACAAGTCGTCCCTGACCAGCATATCGTGAGCCTTTTCTAAACCCACAAACGCACAAAACACTTTCTGGTCTTTTTCAAGATATTTTTCAGGAAATATCAGAAAATATCTTATCCACGCAATACATACGTGATTGTATAGTAGCTAGGCAAATACAAAATACAATGTAAATACTGAATACATCATAATAATATGTTACAATAGCAACTCCTTGGTACACTAGATATGCTGTAATTTGTTACTAAAATTAAGCGGTGGAATATTTTAACATTTAATAGTTTCATAGTACGGTCTATGGAAATTAAGTTCATAATGTAAGCCGGTTATCACTAGCATCGTACCCTGAGGCATAACTGATGAGATAAAAAAGTGTATTTGCTACGTAATAAAAATTAGATTACCGCAGTAAACATGTTGCGTAAAGCTATGACGCTTATTCGTTTCCATATCTAATAAATAAATAAAAAAAATATATGTTCTTCATTTGTCTTCACTAGAGTGCTAACATAAAAAACACAAAAAACGACGTATACCGACAAAATTGGCGACAAACGGAAGAAGGGCAAGGCCAAAAGTACCCGGAATAGAATAACTTGTATGACTAGATTGATGAATGTGGAAGAAACGAAAGAAGCGTGTCAGCTTCTTTGCAGATGGAAGTCTGTAGTCTCTGCCTACACCTCTGGCAGACAGGTGTGAGTATATGTATATGTCGGCATATCATGATCTACCTTTTCTGTTAAAATTAGGAAAGACTCCTTCCTTCGCTCCGCTTCACTCGGCTCCCTAAATATGGTATTTAAATGTAAACCTAACACGGAGCTCCTTGCCCCGCTTCACTTGGCTCCCTAAATGTATTTACATGTAAACCTAACATGCTTCTCCTTGCTCCGCTTCGCTCTGCTTCGCTCCGCTCGTCGTCACACCTATTTTCGACTTTTTGTGAAAGATTCTCGATTTCATACTTTACGATCTGCCCTCGATATATACATATAATCACGCCTGTCTCCCAGCGGGGTAGGCAGACACGACAGATTTTCAACTGATAATATCTTGACACACCTCTTTCGCTCCTTCGATATATATATCAATCTAGTCATAACTCTTCTATTCCGGGTACTTTTGGATTTGCCTTTCTTGACTATGTCGCCAATTTTGTCGGCATACGACCTACTCTTCTTTGCTTCCATAATATAAGTGTTATAACGAGTGAATACATATTCGATCTACCCCTCAACAAAATCTGACAACGTATACTGTGAAACAATCGTTTTCCGCTTTTCTTTGGACATGTTCACTGAAATGACGTTACAGTTCGGATCTATAACGAAACCCACCGGAGGCATTTTGACAGCTGAAACTGTGAAGCTGTGAAGTTTTGATCGACCTACGATCGGTTAGATAGTTTATGCGATCAACTATGCACTGAAATCAATGCATTTGTAAATCACACAGAGCAGTTTTATGTTGCAAACCACTGAACACTGAAATTAACGTAAGTTCTTTATATTCACGTGTTTTTTAGATTTGGAATTAGAATGTGTATTAGGGGTGGGGTAAAGTTGAAACTAGTTAGTACCACCATATATAAATAAAGGAAGGATAGATTGCTCACTACATACATTAGAACAAAGCCCGCGTAAAACTTATTATTTTCGCCGGTACCTAGTAGTTCGACTTATTATTTTTGATGTCGCTACTATACTAGAGAAATTGTGACATACCTAGTGCCATCTATCGAACAGTTGATGAAACGAAATTCGATGTGTGTTTGTGTGTGTGTGTGTAGCAACTATACTGCGCCCACAAAAACAAAAATTTGCTAGAATACGACAATACGCGACACATGGCATACGATAAATCTGAGGATAAATCGCTCAACCGTCGAGTCAGTTGAGAACAGTTGAGTAAAGAGTAAAGTTTTATACCGGTATGTATGAGTAGTGTGTGTTAGGTAAATAAAGCGTATTTTAATGCACATATTTTGTTTAATTGATCGTTGTGCGCCATCTACCGGAATCCAGAATAACCATCTGCACGCTTAGTTAGATTGCCATCTTACCACCGAAAGTTTAACGTAAAAAATGTTAAAAACACCTGATTAAGAATTCACTATTTTCTGATGCGATGTTATGAAAATTTTGAGTTTTTATTCATAAAATAAATAAATATGATGAACCAGAACAGTAAAATGCTATATTTCGTCGATTTCAGACAAATTTTATTTCCAGCAAGACAAAGTAACGCCATCTAGCAACGTTATTTTTAGTATTGCGAACCGTACAAGGAGATAGCAATCTATCCTTCCTTTATTTATCTATGGTACCACTAACAAAACAGGGTTGGACAGTTGATACTTGAGTATTGTTTGTGACCAGGAATTTCATATTTGGTAGGGTAATCAGATCTGAAGTTGTCGATAAACTCTATATAAACCGATTGCATACCAATGCATGCCACATGACGTATGATACAAAATCTCATTTTTAGCCCGGTTGCCAATGACGCTAAAAGTCGATTTGCGACTTATCGTTTATCGCAACTGGCAGTTTAGATAATAGCAACGCTGAAGCCGAGATAACTTTTTATTTATGTGTATTTGTCGTATAGTTTTTTGTATTTGTAGGAATTTGTGAGGACTCCCAAGAGACAGGTAGGTACAGCAAGCCGAGTTTTGTTTTCGGTCATCTTCTGCGAACCCAACAGCCATAGGTTTTACTATGCAACAGCCGTCCCCTCACTATTAAGGTTCTATGGAAAAAAAAACGATACTTTTAGAACTTACATATCTACTTCAGTAAAGAAGGTGTTATTTTGATAAAATACTATATTATTTTTGGAATATTTTTCTAGGGATATGTTAAACAGAAATGCGATTGGAGAAATTCGGCTCGATAAAAATATTTATTGAAATGAGCTCGTTTTCGACACCATTTCTCCTGGTTTGACAATTTGTAATGACATATGGACTGCAATTTTTTTTTTATTAGATGGGTTTTAACAGTACCTAAGACCAGGTTAAACGAAATTTCGATTACATTTTATATTAATAAAAAACCGACTTTTTGGTACTTTCCCTCGAATCCGTCCCTCTCGCACTGAGAGTTTTTTCAGGCACAGAAACACTAAAATATTTACATATCGCCTTAATGAAAATGTTGAATTTTTAAGCTAAGATTTCACCACTAAGCCACAAAGGTAAGCCGCAAGTTTAACCTTAAGCCAAAACTGTGCAACTAATTTTCCGCACAGTTTGATTGTTTAAAAAAATATCATTTTATGAAAGATACGTTTATGCAGTATTAGAGTTCCGTAGTACCTAAAAGGTACAAAAGGATTCTTTATGGTGAGACTCTGTTGTCCGTCCTTCTGTCCGTATGTCACAGCCTCATAACTTTAGCACCGTTAAAGATAAAGACAATAAATTAGGCACAATAACAGCATTAATTTGTCCACATATCACGGTGTAAATAAAATATGAAAAATTTGAAATTGTTCAAAATATTTCCAAAACAAAAGCGAGAGTAATAAAAATAATATTATCCTAAAAATACAATATAATATGGGTATCAAATTGTAGACATTAAAAAGCTGCTTGTAAAAATGTTACTGGCACTGGTTTCGAGAAATCTTTAAAAAACCACAAAAATATGTATGTCTCCGCAACTGATTGAACAAAAAATATGAAAAAGATGACGATTCTAGATCATAACTGGCCAATTACAGGAAACTATAGCAATTAAAAAAAAATTGAGCACAAATGAAAAATACAAAAAAAGAAGTAAAAAAAAAATATTTTATAAAAATACAATACTATGGGTATCAAATTGTAGGTATTAAAAACCTAATAGTAAAAATATATACTTTGGCTATATTTAATTGCATTTATTTCAAGAAATCCTTGAAAAATCTTAAAAAAAATGTATGTCCCCCCCCCTTATCTCCAAAATAAAGCGGTTGAGAAAATCACGAAAAAAAAAATATTATCCAGAATACGGAACCCTCGGTACGCGAGCCTGACTCGCACTTGGGCGGTTTTTTTCGTAATGATCCGTTTCAGAGTTTAGCAAAAATGTTGTTATAATTTTCAATTATTCAAAAAGATACAGAAGAAAGTTAACAATAAAACAATGTTTACCTAAATATGAGTAAATATTTATTTAGTTTAACCACATACAGAGACTGCGCTTCTATACGTGCTCTTGCGCAGAAAATGTTGTTCACCTTCCACCAGAACACGTACAGAAAACAAAATTACCTTTTACCGTTAAAGTGAATCCTATCGACAACAAAATAAAAGTGAATTCGTTTCACTATACTGTAGGTATATTTTTGTTGAGTTTCCGCGTATCTCGCATACAAAATACGTACGTAATGTTTATACAAATAGCACGCTTCAACGATAAGTTCGCTTGTGCACTGCTCCCATCCGATATCGTAACAGGGGTTGCCATTCGTAAAAACAAAAAATACGTCATCACGGCATGAATCCCCGAGAGGATGTCAGAAGTGCATTTCATGAAACACACAGAAAAAATGACCTCTATTTCATTTATTACGCAAAAGTTGGAAATGGCAATCGTAATAGTTCTACGTCTGCCTCTTTCACAAAAATTTAAATTCTATATCTATTTTTGCATTAAGTGCACACGTGATAAGATAACAAAATAATGATATTCATTTGACTTTCAGAGTTGAACTTTTTTTGAGAATGTCTATCCGGTTAGTTTGCTATTAAAAAAGATAAACCCATGTAATAATATATAAAAGCAGTGCTTATATAACTTATATAAAATAAACAACAAAATCCATAGCTACTTTCATAATTCATATAATAGCGACAAAATTTTTCTATCTCATGTTTTGTTCACAAAAGACCAATTTTATCGGTATTAATGCTTTTCACGGTCTTTTGGTTTACTTTTGAAACAACGTTAAAAGCGTAAAATTAGTTACAAAAATGTTATTGGCATCTTGATAGCGTTTTATCATTATGTAATTGATTGTATTTTACATCAAAAATGCTTATCACATTTTGTTTGACTAGAGCTTAAAAACTTCAATGCAATCTATAATAACCACCTTTTCCATGTTTAGGAACTATATATATAGGTGTATATAACACATGAAAATATTTATAAGTACTTAGGTACTATGAAAAGAGAAAGTTAGCTTATTTTTAATTTCAATATAGACAATTCTAAACTTTGCCATCGTATATTTTACAAGACATTCAAAGTCAAACTGCTTAAGACCTGTTTAGGAGCCGGATTGTGAAAAACCCGCCTTTTTCTAATTAATCGAAACAGAAAACTTATTTTCAAAATTCACTCAATAGTTATTCAACAAAACCTTATTACCTATGTATTGTGTATGCTGCCATAGCAAAGTTGAAAATTCTAATTTACATAAACCAATTTAAACTTTGCGATGACAGTTTACACAAAACATAGGTTATAAGGTTTTGGCGAGGAACTATTTATATTGAATATTTCGATTAATTAGAAAAACCGGCCAAGTGCGAGTCAGACTCGCGCACGAAGGGTTCCGTACCATAATCTATAAAAACGGCAAAAAACATGTGTGTTGTATCGGAGCCCCCTTAAATATCTATTTTATTTTGTTTTTTAGTATTTGTTGTTATAGCGGCCACAGAAATACATCATATGTGAAAATTTCAACCGTCTAACTATCACAGTTCATGAGATACAGCCTGGTGACAGACGGACAGAGAGACAGACAGACGGACAGCGGAGTCTTAGTAATAGGGTCCCGTTGGTTACTTTTTGGGTACGGAACCCTAAAAAGGCAGGTTTATCACAATACGGCTGCTGAGCAGCTCTTACCAAGGACAAGCCCCACACAAAATCTTAAAATTGTCGACAAAACTCGTTCTTTCAACTTTTTAGATTTTATACGCCTTTTCATTTTGACCGTGACCGTTCCATGCTGCTGGCCTCTTGTGCTTTACCCGTACATCCTTCTAACTGTTTCGATGTACAAGGAAAATTGTGTCTTATTACGTCATCGTAGAGTTCACGTAAAAGGCTTTTGAGTTTTTTTTTTTCGGTTTTAAAGACGCCTTCCTGTTTCGCAAACCCAGAGACGTTTTGGTTAGTTAACATAGCTGTTTTATTTATATGGAAGAGTAGCTTTTTTCGTTATGCTCATTTATATCGGATGAAAGCTTTAGTATTCTCTAAAATGTTTTATAATTTCGGCACTTGACGATTTTTCTATCATAAGGAGGGTTTTTAATTTGCATATTTGCGGTATAGACACGTAGATGATCTCTGAACGGGGACATTCTGTAAGAAAATCGTATTCATTTGACAGCTTAAAACGTACGGTTTCAAATTATCAAAGTGCTATTCACCTAAGCAAATTAGGTTATTTGACAATTAAAATCGTACGTTTTACGAGGAACGTTTCTTACACAATTCCACAATTGATCCTATAGCCCCTCTAGCTTACTGGGTGATTTATTTAAAAGAACTGCAAAGTAACAACAACTACTCTCTTCTAGAAAGTAAGAACAACTTGAATAATGTTTCAACAGGAACCTGTCGTTCAATCAATGTACAATCAACTGTCCAAAGATTATTATTTTGTAATACTTTAGCGTGAGCATTTTATGCGCTACATAATGTAGGGATTTCTTTCTACAGTTTTATAGATGATTGAATGAATGAAGAGCGGCGTATTCACGAAGAAAACTACCGCTAATGTGGAGTGCGTGTATTTCACTGATTGTACGATGATTGCTTGCAAAATATGTAAACTATAAAATGCTTAAGCTAAAGTATTACAAAATAATAATCTTTGGACTGTTGACTGTACATGCTGCTGAGAACAAAGAAAAATATATATCTAGAAACTTGAGTTATTTAATTTCTAATATCGAAATATTGAAAAACTTAAATAATAATTTTTGGACAGTTGACTGTTCAATCAGTTAGTTATAGACGTATAAAATACACAAACCATTACCGAAACTGTGTTACAAAGATACAAATAAATGATCATTTTTTAAACGCGGCAATCGCTAAAAGATTTGCATGGATATAAAACGCAAAAGATAAGGAAATCTGGACCTTTGAAAAACCACTAATATCACTATGCCGTGCAAGTTTTCACTTACGGGAGTCTTGGGGTATTTTTTTTTGTAGTCTCTCTCTTTCTCCCTCTCTCTCGCCTAGTCTAAATAAAAAATGTTTCAAAAACATCGATATATGCTCGACTTAGGAAATATTTCTTCATTACAGGATTTTTTGGCAGTTTAACTTCAAGCTTCATTTTTTTTCTATCGTCACTGTGCAATCTATTCTTTTGCCTATATCTGTAGGTAAAGTCACAATACTTATAAGGGATCGCCTTAGCACCTGCTATTGTATATACTTACCTATAGAATATGTGTATTTATAAATAATGAACAATGACCTGCCATGTAACAAAAGGAAACAATACGCAAAAAAATGTTTCCACCATACTTCTACATCCGATTTCTCGTCAACGCGCAGGCGTTCAGTCAGCATGAGAACAAAATAAAAATGTCGTCCCGCTCACAACAAAACGAAAGTGCAATCAGACCGAGTCATACCTCTCAAGAGAAAAGTTAATTAAAGTGTCGCTTCTTGTCTCTTCGCCAGTCTATGGTATTTAATTATGGACAGTCGTCTTCCACAGAGCAAATCCTCGGCAATACATGCTTTTAATGGACTTTCTAGCCATTCAAATGACTCCATCTCTTTTTATTTTTAAATACCTTCTAATGTTATCAAAATATTATTTACTCAACAATGCTTCTTATGGTTGATGTATTTAAATAAACATAACCATCACGATATGAATCCCCGAGGGGGTGTCAGAGGTGTTCCCAAGTGTGAACTGTGAAATGCAAGTCACAGTCCACACTTAGTGCACCCACTTTTTACAGAGGATTATTTACATCCTAATGGTTGATGATGCTAAGCCCTATTAATCGCCGTACTTCGGACACAAATCCGAACTAAAATTATGTGCACCGCGAGGATTGAACCCACGAACTCTGGGTTAGCATGCGAATTCTCTACAACTCGGCCACAGAGGCGGTTGGATAAATTAATCTAGTTTATCCCGAATTATATTTTGATTCACGGTGAATGGAATGCTAACTGTTTGAGGGCTTGTTTATTCTGTACTTTCGTCCCAGCGCGCCAAGTTATAACGTCGGGAACGTAGAGGTTTTTTTGCGAAGAAGCGGCAGAGACCAAAAAAACTAGAAGTCTGATTAGCGCTGAAAAATGACCGTATGAAAACTGTGCTGGCCGGGCACATGTTGAATATTCACGTCGCCTCCAATGGTGTTTACTGCCACTGTGGGCCGGCCAATCACGGCTGGCCCAGTCGCGTGATAAACAATACCAGCCAATCATAAGTTTCTTACCCTTTTGAGTGTCTGGCATACATGTAGCTAAGAGCATACATATAGCTAAGGGTATACATATAGCTAAGGACATACATATAGCTAAGGGCATACATATAGTTAAGGGTATACATATAGCTAAGGGCATACATATAGCTAAGGGCATACATATAGTTAAGGGTATACATATAGCTAAGGGCATACATATAGCTAAGGGCATACATATAGTTAAGGGTATACATATTGCTAAGGGTAAACATATAGGTAAGGGCATACATGTAGCTAAGGCCGTACATATAGCCAAAGGCATATATAGCTAAGGGCATACTTATAGCTAAGGGTACACATATAGCTAAGAGCATACAAATAGCTAAGAACATAAATATAGTGAAGATTTTTTTATAACGCGGAGAAGAATACAGCTAATGACATCACGCGCATTGTTAAAACTTGAATCTCGTGCAGCATACATTCTGTTTTATTTCATTTATCCAGATAAAGTAAATAGTATCCATCGAAGAGTATATTTTCTTGAACGAAAGCAGCCAACCCTTTCGGCAAAGAGGCTTACTTAATTAAAATCAAATTAGTATTGTCTTGCTTGAAAAGTAGTTCACCTCGTTATAAGAAACGGATTTGTGCGGAAAACTAGCTTTTTCTTGGTATAAAATGCATTGAACCTACAAGGATTCCGTTTTTTAATGTTGAGGTACGAAACCCTATAAATAATCTTGATTGTATTGATCTATTATTACATCCACATTTGATCAAAAAACATTATGGCGGGCGAGAATAGTTAATTAAGTAATACCAGTTTAAGCTTGTCATTTTATTTTTACTTATCTAACTCAAGGAGAAGTGTTAGTGGGTGTAGACTCTAAATGTAACTTGTAGGTCATTCAATGTGGATTTTATTTTTCTTGTTTTATTAGGGTTCCGTAACCAAAGGGTAACCAACGGGACCCTATTACTAAGACTCCGCTGTCCGTCTGTCAGGCTGTATCTCATGAACCGTGATAGTTAAACAGTTGAAATTTTTACAGATGATGTATTTCTGTTGCCGCTATAACAACAAATACTAAAAAACAGAATAAAATAAATATTTAAGGGGGCTCCCATACAACAGACATGTTTTTTTGCCGTTTTTATAGATAATGGTACGGAACCCTTCGTGCGCCAGTCCGACTTCCACTTGGCCGGTTTTCAAATAACCTGTATAGACCAGTTATACAGTATAGGAAGTTACATAAGATATCTCTGAAAGAATATTCCAGGAGATAAACTTAGATATGGAAAGATTTTAAAATCAAATTACTGATGATGATTAAATTTAAATAATTTTCTATAAATTTTTAGGTTGTAACTAACTCTTGGTTAATCTCCGTAAATATGCTTATAGAGTACGCGCCACTGAAAAAGTCCTGCTAATTACGACATTTTGGTACATATATCAATGTGAATAAAAACTTTGCCGCGGGACTCTGGTGGCGCGGGCTCTACCGACATTAAATTTACCTACAAGCTTGAGCTTTGGCCCTTCTTCAATTGGGATAACTAACGTGTCTGTTATGTCAGCTGGTTCGCGTATTTTTCTACGATTTAGGCATGTTTTGTTTTCCTTGACCAATTAAAATTGCTGTTTATATAACATAGCCTGTGTCCATGACGTCAAAATCAAATGTTGCATAACGTTGTTTTTAAATGTAGAACAAGTTCTATCTAAGATACCTGTCATTTAATATACATTATTTCTCAATAACCACCGACCTTATTTAAGTCAAAGACGCGCTAAAAATAGCTTAGTACGATGTTTGTAAGACGACTGTAAGAACAAAGTGGAATTATTATCAAAATGGTTTCAAATAATGGTGAATGTGAGATTAATAGAAAAGTGATGGAAAAGGATGACGACTTTTCTTGTTGGAATTGTTTTACGGTGGAAGTACCACATAAACGTGCTTCAACGGTGGAAATTAAGCAACTGAGGAAGCAAGAACGGGAGAAATTCAAACTCTACCAGTTTATAGCATCTGAAATTTCTAGACCAAAAACAGTGCCATTAAAGCAAAAAGTGTCAAAAAGCGGTGAGTTTGCCAAAAAACTTGACAAAGAAATACTCCGCACCTTGGAACAAGAACCTCCAAATAATGAAGATTACAAAGGAAATACAAATGAACAAAATAATCTTTTTGAGCCAAGGGAAACAATTGGACTTGGGAATAAAACATACATAAAGGAAAATAATATATTGGCAAAGGAAATATCAGAAACAAGAACTACGCATAAGACTCCAACAAAAATAATTAATAGAGTTCAGATTGAAACTTCAACACCACAAAAACAAGATACTGACCAGAAAGTGTCCAAGTTACATTACAGTACACGTATAGAAGTAAGTAAAACAGAAAATCTTGAAGAAATGACAGATTTAAGTCAGATAAATAAAAATATGCTCCCATCTTCAATTTCTAACTTGGACAAAATAGAAGTGACCAGTTCAAGTAGTGGGTCTGATTCAGGATACACTGTATCTTCTATGACAAACGAAAATGATTTAGTTAAAAGTATGGAATATATTGAAGAACGTTCAGATTTTAAAGAAAAAACAATGCAAAAAGTATCACCAAAAGAGATATCATTCAAAGATTTTAATGTATCTTTGCCAGCGTTAAATTTTACTATGGCGTCAACAACACCAAATAACTCATCAAGTACTGACAGCGATTTTACAATGAAAAGAACGCCAAAAAACGTACGATGGAGTACCCTGTCTTTTAATCAGAAACCTTTATACCTTGGTAAGTAAACAAGTTAACTTTGATAGATGTCGCAAAATACAAAAAAAAAAAAAAAAAACCAAAATGTTGCATTTTTTTACAAAAAGGCTCAACAGATATTATTCCTGAACACTTACCAAGTTTTCAGTAGGAATTTAGCTGTATCAATTAAAGTCACTTGATAATGTATTTTATTTTCATGTTGCTTGCCTTTCCAGCATGAAGTACACCAAATACCCTTACGTATGTCACGTACGTATGAGCACGTATGTCATTGCTTCATCATATCAGGGAACATTGTTATAATAATAGCTCGTCCAACCAAACAGGAAAAAGCACGGCTACAGGATACGAGATAAATGTGGATTTTAGTTCATGGAATTAACATAAAGTAATTTTATTTAGTTACATTCAGTTGCGTAAAGTGTTGTGAAGTGTAGTAAAACAATGGCAGCTGGAACAAGTCATCGAGGATCAGAAGCAAGATATTCAGTTTTCAAAAATCAGACTAGTATCTATCTTGATGAAGATTATCAAAACGTAAATGTTTATGCCATGAAGAATTCTGTGGATGAAGCAGAGAAAAAACGTAGTTTTGGTGAATGGTTTCAATGGTGTTGCTGCTGTTGCAAAAACTATTCCACTAGCAATGGAGACGACTTGACATCTCCACTTGAAAACCCCAGATCTTCATTAGTTCGTCCAATAAAAAGAAGCTACACCTTGACGAGCGATGCGGTGACACATAAACAAAAGGAGAATTTGCCGATACTTACAATTAAAAGACCTTTGAATGATGCAATTTTTAGATCATCAACGATGTTGTATGAAGAAGAGTCGCTTGTGTCAACTCCTATAAAGTCAAATGTGATATCTGAATCATATTCTAGTGAATTTTCTGATGACTTAAAGGATATTAGCCGTTGTGGTACTTTTAAATTTGGTGAGAAATCATCGTTTATTAGTGATATACTTTCGTGTCGCGATTCATTTTTGGAATCTTTGGAGTGGTTCGATAATTCCCTCACGCGTGGGAAGAAATGTCCTCATGTAAAGAAAGATGAATGGCTAACTAAAGAAAGTAACGGTATCGGAAACAGTGTAAATTCTTGTCACGATCACGGCACTTGTCTCGATTGGTCTTGATCTATGTTGCACTTGATTGCATAAAAATAAGTGAAACCTATATTAAAATTATTTAATAACCTAGTATAAGTAATCAAAATAATGTTTTTTTCTATAATTTTCTTTTCACTGACAAATAATTTTAATACTAATATTGATATTGCTTAATTGCATCTCACTGAAAAATTATTCACATTTCACGTCCACCGGAAACGCATGTAGCTAAACAACATTTAAATTGATTTGGTTAAGCTCACGACATTCTATGCGATAAGCATTTAACTTTCTTCCTTATCTTGTTTCAGATGAAGCATACATATCAGAAAACTTATCACCTGGACATGCCACCTTGCCAAGAAGGTCCAACTCCCCGTTGCCACATGAGAGAGAGCTGGATAGGGATCGGTTTCCTCTCAACAGGAGTGGATTACAAGTGAGTTCCGTATGTATAATTTTATTTACTTATTGTACTCGTTCCTTGTATTTCTTATTAAATTGAGTATATGTAATTTTGCATTCATATATAACTTGCATGGTATTTCACAACCGCACACCTTTCTAACATAGTGGTATGTAATCGTACCATCGTTTTGTTAAATAAAAAATTATTATCATACTTACTTTTTATATTAAATCAAAACAAGTAAGTTTTTCATTTGAAATACAAAGAGATGTCTCAATTTTTTGGAAAAAAGCGTTTATAATTAATTTATGATGTTTTGGTGCCAATTACTGCTACATAATCCATATTTTAATGGCAATGACTTGACTATACACATTATATTTCTTTATCTCAATCATTTAAACCTCTTCCTATATCAGCGTTTTTGAAAAGTGTATTCAAATTTCGGAACTTTTAGTGTCTTTAGACACATAACTGAAAGTTTTAAAATATTTTATGTGAAGTGTGTAAATGTTGCATCGCTCATAAAATCCTAAAATGTCTACGTGGGCTGTCCAATGTCTTGTTTCTGGTTTTCAAACTAATACAATCCTTCTGCTTTCGCAATAGGAGTTGTAAAACTGAAAAGTTAATTTGGTAAAATAAAGCATTGTCTCCACAATATGGTCAAACCATTGTTTTAAGTTTCTTAGTGTTACGTTACGACACAGCTTACGAGCAAGAAGGTTTGCAAAATAAACGCATGGAGTAAAGTTGCATATCGATAAGAAAAGAGGTTAACAACTAAAATTAACCAGATAAGACAATGGGATTATTCTATTCTGTAGTGAAAAACCTTCAAAAAAAATGAATATATTCAAACAAATTATTTATTTTGTGTTATTTATTTGTTCTCAACGCCTTCTCAATTTATCATTAGTTTCAGCTTAGTTGTGGAAAAGTATAAATTCTGATCTATATCTCTACCTACTAATAATAAAACCGTTTATGAATATGTTCGTTCAAAGGAACAATGTTGGACTCACAGAACATTGGTTAGACTACATAAAGTGACTTCGATTCATGTAGTCAAATTCATACTGGAGAATTTGTAACTGATCAGTGATCAGTAACATGGTTCAATGACTTTTTTTTTTGCAAAATACGACAAAATACAGTGTGTCCCTCGTACAAGTGCACATACGAAAATGGGTGAAACTAGATCTAAATATATCGACAAAAACAAAGAAACAATTTTTTTCTGTTTTTTTTTTAATCTTGAAAAAATACTCCACCTTTGTATGGGACGCGAGCGCAGTGCCTTTGATTAACCGCTCGTAGAAAATATTGTATTTATAATAGAACGTTGTATTTATTTTTGTTAGAAAGATAATGGAATAGGCAATGATAAATAAGAATACAAGTATAGTAAAACGGGGACATTTTTTTGAAAAAATTTACTATTACTGAAAAAAAGATGGAAAAATTAAAGAAATAATCTTTTAGGATATTATTTTTATGGTAATGGTAGTTGATTATGTTTTGTTTTTTATTTGGTATGCAACGTCTATTCTTAAGGATTATAACAGTTTTATTTCATTGCATTACTCGTGATAGATCAAAAGTTATGAAATATTTTATACATACTCGTAGTCTACATGGAGGCAAAAAAAAATTTAAAAGGCAAATATATAAAACAAAGATTTTCTAAAAAAATACATTTTTTTGACGATAATAAAGGTCTAGTTTCACCCCTTTTCGGATGTGCACTTGTACGAGGGACACACTGTGTATATTCTCAAGCCCAACGACAATAAATTTTTGTAGAAAAATGGATTGTTCTAGGATTCAAACACCAAAAACACTTCTCTTTGGAGGTCGCAGGTTTAAATTCCATAGGGCCACATTTGTTTTCAGCCTACTGTGAGTCCATATTAGGCCCAAAGTAAGCGGCAACGGCAATAGGCCTCACTACCCATCTCCATAGTATATTACAGTGCTCCCAAAGTTATAATGAGCATAGAAATCTATAGCCGAGCGACCGGACGTACTACGTGACCTTATTGACTGTATAGAAAGTGTAAGGAAATACGAACTTTGCCGAACGTTGCCGAAGATTTGTATGCGCATCATAACTTTGGGAGCACTGTTCGCAGGGACGCAATAATCGTCGGCGAAAAGTGTATGTATGAGTATAGTGTGACTTGCTTTTCCATAGCTCATCCTCGGAAACACCTCAAAAACTCTTACGGGATTCATGACGTGGTGTTGTATATACTTTAAAAAGGTGTATAAATACTTGCAATATTAGTCCCTTAAAGAGCGTAAAAGTGTGGGTAGACGCGATAAAGTTGCGATATTGCTCAATGCCATATGCGGTTGCCTGGCCTGTTTCACATATTTTACAAAAAAAATACCGAAGCACATCACAATCCATTATCGTCTTTAATACAAATTAAATAGAAGTTTTAGAAAACGCACAGGTATCGTTGCAAGCCTCAAGCTATAATATTACGCGTGTACTTGGCCTATGATAATGATGACAATGTTTAAGAACGAAATGCATACGTATTGCTTGGAAATAACAGTTATTTTCAGTTCTTAGTTCAAAGCACAGATAATATAGTACTGTTCAAAGATATTGTCAGTACTACTGGTTTTACTATGGTACTACAAGGACAACGATTTGCGTTTTAAAAGCAGTTAATTTTATGAAATTAATTGTTTAAACACCTTTTTAGCTTTCCGTACCCAAAGGGCAAATCGGAGCCCTATTAATGTCACTCCGCTGTCCGTCTGTCTGTCTGTCTATCTGTTCGCATGTCACGGGTCTCTACTAGTCTCTAGCTCTTAGACGGAATGAGATAGAAACCTGAAATTTTCATATGTTGTGCAAAATGTTGACCAAAACGGAATTTTGAATTTTTTAGGGGGGCCTCATACATGAAAATGGAGCCGAAAAAATTTTTTTTTTTCTTAACCTAGAATGTGAGGTGTCATTGTCTAAATTAATAAATATATAAAAAAATGTTTCTCGAAAAATAAATAAATGGGGGGCTATCAAAATTGCCATTTCAGACCATTGTTGTTACGGGGTCTATCTCAAAGGCCAAAGCAGTTAGGAATTTGAAATTTCTGTATATTATGTACCATACGCTGTATTTAAGCAACAAATACTAAAAACGCTGATTTTTAATGTAGTTTTAGGGATATTGAACCAAATTAATTTTGCAGTTTTTATGTCTGATAGTATTAGAGCATTACCTAAAATTAAATAAATATCTAGTTTGAAATAATTGGTCATATGTACGGAACTATAAAAGAGCGAGGCCCGCCGACTCGCACTTGGCCAGTTTTTCTCATTATGTTACGCATAATCTTATTATGTTTGGTGAAAATGTTGAGATGTTCATTAATAATACTTAAATAAGGCAAAGTTCAACTTTTATTCGGTCTCTTAAACATATTAAATAATACATAAAAATAAATATTTAAAAAGATAAAGTTCTACGGTTTTAACACAATGCTTTGCTAAGTTTGGTACACATGAGAACACTTGCTCGGCAACTTGATCTTTTTTAAATTGAATTGTATAACTACATATTTGGAATCAACAAATTTATCATTGTCGGGTCAAGTCACGGACGTTATAATATCCCGGACTGAGTTTCGCTAATAAACAACTGAAGCACCCATAGTAAACCGACCCACTTGTACGCACGAGCCCGGGAATGCACACATCCACATAATAGTAAGCTAATTTCCATAGTAAGTCCACTCACATAGTTGACGGTGAATGTTGTTGCTTCTTGATGGATTTATTTAATATTCCACTCACATACTTACAAACCCAGGCTATTGCTATGCTTCAGTAGTTACTTAGCTGCGACTCCGCTCTTTTTTACGTTCGTGGGTCAAGTATGGAAATTTAATCGTTTTGTGTTGTATAAATTGGTCTGAAGTTAAATTTCCGCATACTTCTCAATTCGTGTTATGGAAACTTGTATTACGTGTAGGCTATACGTATTAATGTATGAGTCAGACAGGTGCGTTTATATTTAGTATTAAATTTCTTATATATTTTTTTAAGTTTCATTATATTCAGTTCACCTACCTGCACAGGAATACACTACCGTCAAAAAGTTCAAGTACTCCATTTAATTTATTTTAAGTATTGAAGATATTTCTAAGAATTTCATTTTCACATGATTGAAATAAAAGAAGCTAAATACATTTAGAGAAATTGAAAATATTAAAATTGACTAATACTTCTTATAAAAAAATCGTTTCTGTTTTTATCACTGCAGTACAAAGTCATTCAGTGAATCGGTTTCTGGATTGTTCCGAAAGTACAGTGCGCGCCAATCTTTTAGCCGCCTCTGAATGAGTTACGAGTGCAAGCTTGCGAGGGTACAGTCAAGGAAACAATAATATCAATGGTTGATTATTAAATGTTTCCTATAAGTGGGAAAGTGTACTTGTTGTACAATAATTATTTATTTATTATTTTAGTGCAATCTTAAATATATTAATAAGACGCATTAATATAAACACCATTTTCCTACATTGTCGCCTTAAAACGTCCGCGAGGCATAACAACAACAATAAACTTTAACGAACTAAATCAACAAAACAACAAATAAAGGCAACAAAAACAATAAACTATAACATATTCAACGATAAACTTAACGAATCATATAATTTTTTCCTGGAAGGTACTTTTCATGCAACGCGCGCGTGTGTGTAGTGTACCTAACGCATAGTGTTGACACCTGCTTAATTGCGAGCGGGGGGTATGGTGCGGCACTCAGGCGGGTTTGCTCCGCGCCCTCGCTCCTGTAACGTCCCCCTGACACCAGAAAACGGCTATTGCGTCGCCTCTTGCGGCTATCTTCAGAGGCGACTAAAAGATTGGCGCGCACTGTAATGGCTTTTCGGTCTGTTGTAATATCGCCCACAAGCCATTTTCTGAAGAAGGAAACTTCTATCGTATTCATCCTACAGAAGCTCAATAGAGTTCAAATCTGATACTATATTTAACCCTTAACCACTGACGTACGTATGTGGTACGTCATCGTAATAGTTTTTCGTTCAATACTTAATTTTACGTAGGAATTTCGGCGCATCCTTTTTGGTAGCTTCCTAGTTGCCAGCAACGTGTGTGCGGCGGGGGAGAGTGTACGCGTAGCATGCTCCTAAGCAGGTAAATTTAACCCCGCGACGTATGAGGTACGTACGTCAGTGTTAATGTGACTTTTTTGAAAATACTTATTTATGTTTGTCAGCAGACGAAATGCATCGTAAGTGGTCAAATTTTTCTTCTGGGCCATCTACATCAAAAAATTACGAGTTTAAGTGAATAATGCCAATAACGAAGAAGTTATCGAACCTTATCTTCGTGAGCCTGACGAATCATCGGCAGATGAAAATGATTCATTCAGTCGGATCGCGATGTGTTTTCCGAGGACGAAAATTTTAAGGATGAAGTGGCTCCTGCTCGTGATTCAGAATATTTTGAAAGTGAACAGGCTCTTGCTTGTATATATATATTATATAGTGGACAAATACCCGATAAAGCTGTAAAGCTTGCCGTAAACCGGTCAGTTTGCAGTGCTCTAAGGCAACCTGCAAAAACTGCTGTTAAAAAGTACCTTTTAGTAAGATTTATGGCGATTGTGATTATTTTCTAATTAAAGCCATCCTTAATAATTAATACAACTCAAAAAAGAAGTTCCTATTGTGACAAAATATTTTTGTTTTGATTTTGAAAAAATGTCTATGTTACTTTCATTGCCTCTGAGGATGTTAATTAATCTATATTTTCCTATGAATATTATAACTGTGATTTTATCATCCTTATATCATTTAAATATGTGTTTATAAACTCACTGCAATAATCACCATAGGTACCCTCCATTCTTGCATCAGGAGGGTTTCAAAATTAAGTACGTATCCCGTACGTACGTCAGTGGTAGTGTAACAAAATGACACGTCAGTGGTTAAGGGTTAAGAATATGGCCTACCCTAGCAACTTTTGTTACTATTTTTGTTATTATATTATTACATTTTGTTAAGTCCAATGGCAAAGATCTTAGTTGCTTTTGATAGAGGCGATTACATGTTGGCTCATTGGCCTCTTTTTCTTGGACGCTTAATACCAATGATCACGCAGCGAAACAACAAATTGGTGTGTTTCTAGCTAATACTGAAATATTTTGTAGAAAAAAATATTGGATTTAATAAGAATCCCTTCATATTTGTATTACCTATGTTATGAAAAAAAAAAAACAATTTGATCTCTTAACCACGTTCTTTAAACGAACGTTTGACAAACAAAAAGAAGAGGGTGGAAAACATTTTTTTTTGACAAAAGTATAAATCTTAATACATTGTTCATAAGAAGAAACCTTAGATAAAACATCAATAAATCAAATATATTTTTTTTAATACAAGGACAGTCCGAATTTATTCAAATGAATCCTAGAATGTCTGGCGTTGTTCATATTCTAGGCTCATGTACAATCTTAAGACATGTTTTTAAAGTCATTTATTTTGTTTTCGAATTACAAAATCTCAGCAAAGCTTAGAAGAATGTGTAACGTCGCGTCGTTATCAGGCTGCAACAAAAAATGACGGTTTTGTGTACTCTTCTATTTCATGGCGGTAGTGTATACGTAGAAATTAAAGCCGATTCTGTCAAAACAAATTTTCTTCATCGGAAAATAGTTCTTAGATTTAAGGAACAGAAGTTAAATTACTTTGAAAAATTTCAAGTTTTGACAGCACTATAACTAAAATTAAAGCCTTTAGAATCGGCTTTAGTATCTCGAGAGTATACTGCGAGAACGTGCAAGTTTAATAGAATCAGGTTCTAATTTTGACACTTACGAAGCTTCATTAAGAAGATGGCATACCCTAGCAACTTTTTTTATTACCCGTCCAGCACAATAAGTCCTACGGCAAAGACTTTATTTGCTTGTCATAGAGGCGATTATATGTTGGCTCTTTGGCCTCTTTTTCTTGAACGCGTAATACTAGTGATCACGCAGCGAATCAACAAATTGGTGTGTTTTTAGCTAATACTGAAAAATTTTGTAGGGAAAAAAATATTGAATTTAGGTGATATACCTTCATATTTCTATTACCTATTTTATGAAAAAAAAATCAAGTTGATCTCTTAACCGCGTTCTTGAAGCGAACGTTTGATAACCAAAAAAAGAGAGGGTTCAAAACATTTTTTTTTGACAAAAGTATAAATCTTAGTACATTGTTTATACGTAACATCCCTAGAGAAAAGATTAATAAACCAAATATATTTTTTTCAATACAAGGAGAGTCCGAATTTCTTCAAACGAATCCTAGATAGACTGGAGTTGGTCATGCTCTAGGCTCGGGTACAGGCTTAAGGGGCTCCACAATGCTAAACATCAATTTTGTATTTGATTCAGTTCCGTCAATGTAGACGGTAAAAATTTGAAAAAAATATTGCGTGTTTTGTAACTCAAGGCAATTATTAATTACGCTTTATAAATAAACATACTTTCAATCTTCTATTACTTATATTACTTTTAAAAAAGCATGAATTTCACGAAAAAAGCGATTAAGTTTCCGTGTTTCAAAACTGATTGAAACGAAACCAACAAACACGAAAAATCCATCTTTATTACATAAAGAAATTATGGTTAGTGTCATAGTAAATCCGATTCTGAAGGCTTTAACTTTAGTTTTAGTGCTGTTAAGACTTAAATTTTTCCAAAGTAATTAAGCTTCTGTTCTTCACACTTATGAACTATTTTGCAATGAGGAAAATTTAGTTAAGACAGCACTAAAACTAAAGTTAAAGCCTTCAGAAACGGCTACACTGTACCTGTAATTTCAAAATAGCTGAAGTTTTGCGTGCGCGGCATCTGATTAGAGCAGAATAGAGAGTTAAAAAACAAACGCGTTAGAGCAGAACTGAATTTAAGCATAGTGCAGCCCCTTAATCTAAGAAGCCTAACACTTAACAGCGGGTCTCCCACGTAATTCTGATTTTCATCAACATCAACATGAGATTGAAATTTGACGTGCGTGCAAAAGAGATGGCATGTTAGGCGGGCGTCGTCGTCCGCAGAAATACGTGGTAGACCCGCTGGTTTTACCAGATGAAAGAGCAAAAAAAAAACGATAATTTTTTATTTAACTCTTTTTTATTAGGTTTTAAAGCAAATAAGGTCTTTGCCATTGGACTTATTGTGCTGGACGGGTAACAAAACAAGTTACTAGGGTAGGCCATCCTCTTAACTGACTTACCTACAACCAAATTTACTGAAAAATCTTATCGTAAGCACAGGTGTGTCGTAAGTGTTCTGCTTAGCACTTTTTATACGGAACCCTAACGAAAACTTCATAAAATTTTACCATTTGTAATAGGAGATTGGTTAACACATACGTACTATGTAAAAAATATAATTTTGAGTCTAACTAGGTAAAGCTTACGGTTGTTAATCGCCTGTCAAGTTTCATTATACGGTTTTATGCACACAGCGTTGAGTTCCTGGATCAAGTGACACTAGATAATACAAACCGGTTAACACAATGCAGTGTCAGTTGTGCAAATATGTGTCAGTCTTAGCAGTGCGGTTCAGAAATGGACTTTTTAAACGCAAATGGTCTCCTTGCAAACGATTTGATTGGCCTAATTAGTGATTTTGTATACTCACCAAATTCATATATAAAATCCGTTGTATATGTGCTTAGTTTTTTAATTGTATTGTTAGTTCCGTGGCTAACGTTTATTGAAATTTTAGAATATGTTTTGTTGAAAAATCATATATCAAACATATTAATTCCTTGCATTTTTCCGATTCTGATACACCTGTCGGTATATCAATCAAGCTCTAGGGTAATTATACCTCATATCAATTAAACTCTAGGGTAATTATGCTTTATATCAATCAAGCTCTAGGGTAATCGTATCTAAAAACATATTAATTGCTTACATTTTTCCGATTCTGATACACCTGTCAGACGTCAGTATATCAATCAAGCTCATGTAAGCTCTAGGGTAATTATACCTTATATCAATCAAACTTTAGGGTAAAGTATACCTTATATATCCATCAACCTCTAGGGTAATTTTGCCTTATCAAATTCAGCAAGTTGTTTTTCAAGCGATTTTTATCTTTATTTTCCAAAAATTTTCAGGCTAGATCTGAGTCCATGGCTTCAGTGTACTCCGGAGCTGGTGAAGGTACCAGGAATACAGTCATCGTGCGGGGGGAGGTGCAGTTCTCGTTACTCTATAACTACCGGATGGGTGCCCTGGAGGTCGGGGTACGGCAGTGCAGGGACCTCGCTTCTGTAGACATCAAGAAGAACCGATCGGATCCATACGTCAAGGTACGTTGATGGAAATATTTCAAAAGCATTGTTGTGGAACCGGCACTTCCCCGAAGGGGTGTCAAAGGTGTTTCCGAGTATAGACCGTGAAATGCAAATCTTCGCCCACATCACACACTCTCGTTTCACCGACGATTATTAAATTCAGTATGATGGTTGGTAAGCCCTATCGCCGTACTTCAGGCACAAATATTGACCCACAGCTTAAGGTTAAACGTCAGTACCTTAACGCAAAGTGCATAACTTAACTTTGTTTTTCTTGTTTAGAAATGTAAAATTGAAAACGATGTTAATCTGTACCATTTGACGCCAATAGTTCAGTATTAGTGAGGTTTATAAAGCAAGAGTTTGAAATTGTATACACGATTAATCATTATCTTCTCAAAACCAACTCAAAATGCTGTTGTAACCAGATCATGACTAATTGTGCATTAAATTTCAAACTCACGCTTTATAAACTTTACTAATACTAAACTATTGGTGTTAACTGCCACATATTAAAACGATTTTTAGTTTTTAACTTCTAATCAAGAAATACAAAGTTAAGTTATGCACTTTGCGTAAGCGACTAATGTTTAACCTTAAGAGGCTATGCGAATTTTATTTTTGTCACTGTCACTCCAAGCGAAAAATCACGCAGTGCGAGAGGGGTGGATTCAGGGCGAAAGCGAAAAATGTTAGTTTTATAATTTTTATAAAAAAACTAAAATAGCTAGCAAAATTTCAAACATCAAATCTCTATACATTGTTGAAACACACCTAATAAAATATGTTTGAGTTATGTTAATGGTTCCTATTCGTCAAACGAGGAGAAAAAGTGTGTTTGAAGACCTCATTTTAATTATTACTATCGAGGAAAATTTATCCAAACATGTTTTCCAATTTCAAATCCCTAGATTTTATGGTCAAGATACATATACTAGAAACTGATTATAATTTTCTGTGTATTTCATGAAATACAGAGAAAAGAAACACCCGTATTTTTTTCGCATATCGCCTTAACGTGCCTTCCGAAGCACGCAAACCGAACACAAATGTGCCCCTACGTACGGGATTTGAACCCGTGACATCCAGAAAAGACGTTTGAACCACTAGCTCTCTCTGAGCTAGAATAAAGAGGCGGTCAAAAATATTTTTTCACGCCACCTGCTCGACAATGTCCAATTACATATCATGCAACCTCAACGTAAAGTAACGCATTATATCTCAAGGGATATAAAGTTATATGAAAATCCCTAGAGATTAATTTAATTGATTTAAATTTGGAACGTCAAATTCGTGTGGAAACTTGTGGAAAACAAATGCCCGTATGGGATTGTAAAGAGGTTTGTTCGAAAATCGAACTGGCCACCATAAGCAGAATTCAACAAAAAGAAAAAAAGCGTTTACAAAGAATGTGAAACAAAAGACGGTGTTTGGTGATGTGATTGTCAGTGAATTTTATTGAATTATTAATGTTGATAAAAAATGTCGAGCTTTTTATTGTCTCGCAGAAGGTGTGAAAAGTAGAGCATGCTCCTCTGGAATAAAGCCTGTCTTTGTCTTGGGCAGCTTGAACCCCTCATTTTACTCAGGACTCTATATAACTCCCTTGCTACGCTCAGGA
This sequence comes from Ypsolopha sequella, assembly GCA_934047225.1. Classification (NCBI taxonomy): domain Eukaryota; kingdom Metazoa; phylum Arthropoda; class Insecta; order Lepidoptera; family Ypsolophidae; genus Ypsolopha; species Ypsolopha sequella. The sequence goes on along the minus strand of OW203984.1, from coordinate 22,139,315 downwards.
GTTAACTCTAGAGTCCCTCGTTACGCTCAGGGTTCAATATGCCGCCCGTGACGTAAGACACTGCTTTATTCCCTTAGTGCATAATCTACTATAATCTGACCAAATTAATCTCTGTATTTCAGGTGTACTTGTTACCGGACAAGTCCAAAGCTGGCAAGAGAAAGACAAAGGTGAAGAAGAACACGTTGAACCCTGTCTTCGACGAGACACTAAGCTTCGTGCAGCCGCTGGCCTCGCTGTCTTCCAGGACACTGTGGCTCAGCGTATGGCACGCAGACATGTTCGGGAGGAACGACTTCCTTGGTGAAGTGACACTGCCGCTGGCCGATGTCGTCTTTGATGACCCCGCGCCCACGTGGTACAAGCTACAGGAAAGGGTACGCGGTTTTGTCACAAATATTTTTTTCAATGCATGTGCTTGTAAAGGCCCACTTTTTATGCATCAAAACCGAACAGAAAGTCGATTATTTTGCCCTAGGGCTTTATTATTATTATTTTTTTATTTATTTACAATGGTTGGCTAGCCTGCAGCCTTTCCTGTGTACCATAGACGTTATACTTTTTTTTCCACTGTTTAACGGCTCTGGATACAGTCCTTTTGAGCCAATTATAATTTAAAGTTCACAAGATTATATTTGTTTTCATTTTCTCATACTATGCATTGAAAAACGTAGTATGATACACGGACGTAATAGTAGTTTATGTTACAAGGGCGCAAAGGAATAAATTACGAGGACGATTTAAAACACGAGCGTAGCGAGTGTTTTAAACGTAACCGAGTAATTTATTGCTTTTACGCCCGTGTATCATACAACATTTTTCAATGCATAGTGTGAGGAAATGAAAACAAATATAATCTTGTGAACTTTAAATTATAATTGGCTCAAAAGGACTGTATCCATAGCCGTTAAACGGTGAAAAAAAAGTATAACGTCTATGGTACACAGGAAAGGCTGCAGGTTAGCCAACCATTGTAAATAAATTAAAAAAAAAATAATATTAAAGCCCTAGGGCAAAATAATCGACTTTCTGTTCGGTTTTGATGCATAAAAAGTGGGCCTTTACGAGCACATGCATTGAAAAAGCAATAAATTACTCGGTTACGTTTATTTCGTAATTTATTCCTTTGCGCCCGTGTAGCATAAACTACTATTATCGTTATCTCCTAGCATTTAGTTAGTTTTATTGATGTCTAACTGTTTTCATACGATAAATCTATATATCAGCAAGAAATATCTTCTAATTAATAATACTTTTTTTTACAGTTTATATTTTTTTACTCATCCATCATTCTGTCTGTCAATAACTGTCCGTCAAATAAAATTTTCACTTAGACTAGTTATTTACATATACAAGGTGAATTTGTGAACATCGTCCAAATTCATACTCGAGTCTTAGTAAGTGATTAGCATCATGATCCAATAGGGATTTTTGTAACATTCATAAAATTAAATTTAGACTCCCCATAGTGATTCACTCAGGACTGGGAGTAAATTACTATGGGAAGTCGAAATTTCATCGTACGAATTTTACAAAAATTTTTATCGATTCATGATGGTCATTACTTACCTTCAGCCTGAATGTACGAATGAGTATGAATTTGGACGATGTTCAAAAAGTAACCTTGTATATTTAATAATTATTTTATAAATGACTGATGCCGCCCATTAAAGTCGAAATATATTTCAAAACTATAATATAAATGTGTTTGATACTTGTACCTATATATAAACATAGATATAAATAGAAGAATACTATACAGGGCGTCCCACGGCTATGTCACATGGAGGGAAAGTATCTTAAATATTGTAGATGGAACATTTTACTAAAATAAGACATTATTTTAATTTAAGGCATAGATCTTTGAAATAGTTACATGGTTGAACCGGGAATCGAACCCGTTACATGAGAAAAATAATTATCCTGTAGCTTTATCATTACGATCGAAAGGCTTCATCATAAGGATAATTTTTTGCTAAATAACATAGTGTCAGAAATGAAAGGAAGATCATGAATTTTAACATTTTTAATACAATATTAATAAATTTTTCTCGTGTAGCGGGTTCGATTCCCGGTTCAACCATGTAACTATTTAAAAATCTATGAATGTAGTCTAAATTGCTTTTTAAATTAAAATAATGTCTTCTTTCACAAAAATGTTCTATCTACAATATTTAAGTTACTTTCCCTCCATATGGCATAGTCATGGGACGACCTGTATATAAAAATATTATATATTTATAACATTAAAAATAAATAAGTCTTCTATCCTTAATTTTTATATTAAATTTAAACTTAGTCGGTACTGATGTTTTCACATATTGATGAATTATTTATTAGCTACGTGAGTATGAGTAAGTAAATAAAGATCCTAAACCATTTACCTGTTTTTATAATTCCAGACTGAACAATTTGACGAAAACCAAGGCACGCGAGGGGATCTCATAATAGGATTGAAGTTTGAGCTTCAAGATTCTTCCGGAAACCCATCCAGAAGCAAGGGCACGCTGCATGTACTGGTGAAGGAAGCCAAGAACCTCGTTGCCACGAAGCCTTCGGGCCTTGCTGACGTTTTCTGTAAAAGGTTTGTATGTGATCGATCTAAACTGAGAGCAATTTAATGCAGGCTTACATAATCGAAGTGAATGTCATGTAGTTATAGTTCACCTTTTGATAAAAAAATAAGGTTTGTTCGACCAAGTTTTGTTTGGAGCTTATCGAGGGCATCAAGCTGAAAGGGCGTATCTACAAAATATAAAAGTATCAAATAGTTATTAATAAATATTTTTCTTTAATTATAAAAACGCATTTTCACGTCGTAGACTCAGGCATAATAGTACGTTTAACCAGTGGAGCAACCGGTACTTTTTTAGTACATCATAGAGCTAATAAATATGGAGATTAACCCAAAATGGTCGGAATTTTCGGAATTCAGAAAATCTGTAGATACGCCTTTTCAGTTTGATGCCCTCGTTATTATTACTATATTGACAAATATTTGGGTTGAAATATACAAGGTGTTGATTTGATAACCTTTTTCCTTCACCACTACCCATGAATATGAACAACTATGGGGCCAACCCTAAAAAGGCGAAAACAAATCAGCTGTTCCATGTAAAAGCTCGATCGAAATGGATGAAATAGCTGATTTATTTTTTGCGATTTCTGGGTTTGCTCCATAGAAAAAGTTGTTAATATTAATGGGAATAATAGCCCGTTTAAAGGAAATAGGTTATCATCTTAACACCCTCTATATCCAGCAATTATTTCACTTTTTCTTAACTTCTATTATAATACAAGCAACATTTTTTGTTATAAACATATTATCAAACGTTTTAAAAAGGAAAAATATTAATAAGCATATTATGGACAAATAGTGCAAAAATACAATATTGGTATCAAATTGTAGGTAGTAAAAATTTAATTGTAAGAATATACAGTTTGGCTATATTTAACTGCATCTATTTCGAAAAAACACTTGAAAAATCATAAAAAAATGTATGCCCCCCTTATCTCCAAAACTGGTGGACCAAAAAATATAAAAATATCATGGTAATTATGTGTTTACGTAAAGATTACAGGAAAGATAAAGCGGTTGAGGAATTCACGAAAAAGAATGACAAAATTAAATTTATCATCCACAATACGGAACCCTAGGTACGCGAGTCTGACTCGCACTTGGCCGGTTTTTTTTTTGTGCATTCAAATAATTTAAAATGCATGTTGTCAACGTAGACTACAGTGAAAGCACCGCAATCGAAATTAGAATAATCGAAAAGTAACCATTTTATTTTTATAATCCTTAACCAGAGTTGAAATTGTATGTTTTCACTTAACATTCATGAACCCAGCAGTGGGCGGAAACGAGCTGTCAATGATGGTGATCTCCTCTTTTTCATGCCACCAACTCCTTTCCTGGGCCGATCTCATTCATATTCTACCAGCTACCCTGTAAATATCATCGGCTCACCTACCTGGCGGTCTGCCGACTCTTCGTTGGCCGCCATCGCTTGGCCACCATTCTGTCAGGGATTTACTCCACCTGCCATCACTTTTCCAGGCCAAGTATCCGGCCCATCGCTATTTTAGTCCTACGATGTCATCAACTGGTTCTTTGACAACACACACGGTATATAACAGAATACAATATCTTTGACCTAACCTTCGAATTAATATAATTTTTATTTCAGCTACCTACTGCCAGAGCGGGGTCGTCTGGCCAAGCAAAAGACGAACGTGTCAAGAAGAACTCTCAACCCACGGTGGGAGCATACCTTCACCTACAGAGGTATCACTCTTCAAGAACTGAGCACCAGGGCACTTGAACTCAGTCTTTGGGATAGAGACCGACTAGCTTCCAACGATTTCATGGGTGCTGTCAGGTTGTCACTCGGAACTGGTAAGCTGAAAATATTTCATCATACTAAACAGCGTGCTAAGATGAAGTTGCGGAAGTCGAAAACTGGCGATAGTACTCGTACATACAAACAACTCTCCGGAAAAAAAAATAAGTAATCAAAAAAAAAAAAAAAAACTGTTGTTTCACACATTTTGGTTGGGTAGCTATTGTAACTTTTCTATGGAACAGCTGATTTTGTTTTCGCGATTCGAAGGTCGGCTCCATAGTGATGTTGTTCTTATGGACGTGTACTATATCCAGTTTTCACCTTCCGCATACTTATTATACTATATTCCAGTCAGGGCCAATGCTGAGTTAAAAGTTTAAATATCTGTGTTGCTGATTTGGACTACTTAGTTCGATCACATGCATAGATCTTAGAGCATATACTCAAAGGCATAGATAACTAGCTACTACCAAAAAAAGCTCCTGTTCCGCAGAAGCTTTGGCAGACACCACCTGAACTATCATGATGTATTTAGTATGTACTTGGTTGTGGCAGTTACTGATTAGAAGGCGAAACACACTGGATAAATTGCTAGAGTAGCCCAAGCTAGGCCAATCCGGGGTAGCTAATCATGATAATAATAAATATAAAAAATATATATATTGTCACGACATGAATCCCCGAGGGGGCGTCATAGGTGTTCCGAGTGTGAACTGTGAAATGCAAGTCTCAGATCACACTTGATTATTACGTCATCACTATTATTACGACCATGCATTATATATTTAGCATTATAGTATTTAACCAAATCGTTACCTATACAATTCATGAAAATGTCGTCAGCACATCGTAGAAATGGGCATATCGTGATCTGCCTATTTCTGTAAAAACTAGGAGGGTCACCTCGCTCCGCTCCGCTTCGCCCAGCTCCTCCAATTTATTTACAAATCTAACACGCTCCTCCTTGCATCGCTTCGCTCCGCTCATCGTCGCACCTATTTCTGAGTTTTGTAAAAGATTTTCGATTTCATGTTTTACAATCAGTCCAATTATATAATGTCGTGGATAAACATGACTCTTCTTTGCACAGGTGTCTACATGAACGCGAGTGTAAACTGGATGGACAGCATCGGTAAAGAGAGCACGCTGTGGCAGACCATGATGCAGAGACCTAACTTCTGGGTAGAGGGCTCCTTGCCATTAAGGCCGCAATTGAGCAACTGATGTAGAAATTTAAATGGTTTATAAGCCGTTGTATATTTTTTATACTGCCAACTTTGAAAAAAAAAACAACAACTGCAAAATTGTTGTTGTGAAATCATAGCATGAGATTTCAGAGGAGAAATATTTTGAATTGTACTTTTAAATAAGTTTATATTGTATTATTATAAAAAAATTATAAGACAATAACATTTTCAAAATATTAATCGAATTTATTATATTTTAAATGTTCTGACTATAATACTCCTTTTCCTATTATCGAATGGGCTATAAGAAAGTAAGTATTGAATAGTGTTGTTTTCTAGACAATTTCTTTTTTATGTATCAATCTTGCTTGCTTTTCATATTAGTATATTTCATAAAACTTGATTTGTCTACATTATTCCTTTATTTTTATGATGACCGACACTACAAGCATGGACGAATTCGTCCATACTACAAGTCTTTTTTATGTAGACTAATCGATGAAAAATACTTATTTTTCAAACTTACTACAGATAACGGAAAAATATAAAGATTTAATAAAAAAAAATCTCTGGGAAATTTTTTGTTTCTTATTTAATGATAAGAAAATGTGAATTATTTTCATAATGTCAGATCTTGGCAAGACGCACTACCGTGTTATATTTTTTGTATCTAACGCCTTAACTTATAGGTTCATAGAAACTAATATCTAAGTTAATGCATTTATTTTAGAAATAGTTATATATTGTACAAAGTTTACATGAGCTTTTAAGGTTCCGCTCATGCGCAATGTGATTTAATTAATTTGAAAATAATTAATTAGACATTAATGTATTGAAGAAAAAGTATCTGAATGTATTTGCTTAGTTTAATATACAGTTATACTTATACAATAATAAAAGTAGGTGATTTTCAAAATAAGTAGAGAAACTGAATTCCGTTTCACCATTGTGGTACGGAACCCCGAAACGTCCATAGTATGTAAAGTACCGCTTAAGTATCTACTTAATTAAAACTTACCTGAAACTATTTTCGAGGTATATTCTTTTATACAAATGTATAACTTATATAATATTTTTTTAATGAATGTTTTGGATTTCCAACCGAAATAATAATTAAAGAATTAATAAAGTGACAGTGTTTATTATTTATTTAAAGCTAATTAAAATAATATTGTATACTATACAACGATCTTCAGCAAAATTGAAACTGGCTTTGTTGTGATTTCTTTGAAAAATGATAATTTGCTATACAACATTATTTTTGTTTATACGGTATTTACCATTGAAATATTACGATAAAATATCTAGAAATTAATTCCCTAAACAGAAACAGTATGTTTTTGTATGGCAGCTACCCTTAGATAATAGATTTTATTTGGGAAAACATAAGTCTCTGAAAAGTCTAAACTAATGTATGTTATGTCATGGCCATATCGTAGAATTGACCATTTCATGATCTGGTTGGCCATATCGTATAATTTCTGTTAAAATTGGGAGGGTCGCCTTGCTCCGCTCCGCTTCGCTCGGATCTCCAAATGTATTTACATGTAAACCTAACACGCTCCTCCTCGCTCCGCTTCGCTTCTCTCGTCGTCGCACCTATTTTTTACTTTTTGTGAAAGATCTTTGATTTCATACTTTACGATCTACCCAACCAGATCATGAAATGGTCAATTCTACGATATGGTCACGATATATAGATAACCTTTTTTTTTATTTAAACTTAATTGATGTTATGAAAAAATGGCCGAGATATTTCAATTCACTACTTTATTCCATACATTATAGCTTTATTTGAATGATTTGATTATCATAGATTTCTATACTTTTTAATCCAGCGTTGGGGTTTTAAATTACAGTGCGTGTATGTCTATGAACTGACGATATCTGTCGTTCTATATCAATTTATATTGTATAGAGCATAAATATCAAATTTCAATGAAACCGGACCACTGGTTTTTTCTACAAACGGGGAAGAACATGCAAAAATTCCTTACAATTTTTTCTCGTCTAATGAGACATCTACAATGGTAGAGAGAAAAATTTAATATAAATCTGTTTCGGTTTTTTTCCCCCTATATAAGGTTAAATAACATTAGTTGGCAAAACTCAAAACATAGGTAGTAATAGTCTATATGAACAACTGTTTGTATGGGAGCTAATCAAAATTCGCAACTTTTTTTTTCTTCCTCCCATACAAATTGCCCCGATCAGCTGACTGGTCCAGTATGGAAAGGTGAAAACAAATTTTAAGAATTTCGCTTAGCTCCCATACAAACAATTGTTCATATAGACTAGTGCTACCTATGTTTTGAGTTTCGCCACCTAATATTATTTAACCATATACAATACTTCCTTTACTCATAACGTCTCCCGAAAGCAAAAAACGTGTATTCTAGTCACAAGCAGGCAGAATAGTGATTGTTTGGAACAGGACCAACTTCTAAAGGTGTTATGTATAGCAACACTTTTGTGTTAATTTTCTTAGATTGTGATTATTCAAGGAACCCTAAAAACATTTATTCCATTCAGCTATATTCATGTACGTGACAGAGCTATGTGGGCCAAAAAAAACTAAATACATTCTGAATTAATGAAATCAAAACTCTGAGTTACATCAGAAGTTTGCAATAGTGCTTGCTAGTAATTAAATTAATTATAACGAATAGCTTTTATATAAATAACCAGTAACCTACGTGCAGGTGCAGCAGTAAATATTTAGTACCCACAAGTAACCCATGGGTATATTTTAAAGCGGATGCTTCTTTGTCGGCGCCTTGTATGGGACCATATGGGGCCCAATTCAGAACTCCTACGTCACTTCCGTGATCGACTTCAGGAAAGAATTTTTCGTATTTAGTACTCGACAATAGACGTGCTTTGACAGGGAAGTTCTTATACGAAACGAAGAAGGATATTTATTACGTGTTTTAATCGATTATTATTTGTTATAAGTTATAAGTAATTCATGGTAAATTAATTCTAACCCGTATTTCATCAAAATAATTAAAAAAATTAAATGACCCCGAAGTTGGTGCGCAGTCCGCGCGCCGCGTCGCCTTCAGAAATTCACTGGTTTATGACTTCAGCGGCCCTTTTGGAACAACGTGGGTACCATAGATATATAATAAATAATTTGGGAACTAGTTATAACTTATATATTATATAACACATTACTTACTCCCACTGGTGAACCACGGTTATAGGTACATTATGTCAAACCAATAAACATTAAAGTGGCGCCACCTGGAGATATTTTCCAGTACTAAGCTTATCTCACAATGGCCTCAACTTTGTTGTTTGACTCTGAGGCTTGATACTTACTAGCTTACTGAAGCTCATTGGTAGGTTTAAGCTTCTCAACTTAAACCCTAGATGGCAGTTAAAAATAATATATTTTCATTTGTTATAGCTATCCAAGTGCCGTTATTGCCCTTTTTTCTGGTTTCAGCTGCTTTATTTGTATAATGAAAAAAAAAAAAACAGAGAAGTGCGAATTCGATTCGTGCACCAAGCGTACAGAGTTCTTGTAAATTATATTACCTCGGACAACGCATAAGCCTAGCGATTCAACGAGGTATCGCTGTCTTGGGCGCCCTTTCATTTGGCAGCGACTTGGAAAAATTTGGATAATTACTACTTAATTTAATATAAATAATTATATTTGTACTATAAATAATAATAACAACTGTCCATAATAGATTGAACAACTACAGTGACGCTAGTAATTATTGTGAGTTGGCGCAATAATAAAGTAATTTTAAAATTGAATACTTTTTACTAATGTCTGCTTATCTTATTAACAATTCACGTTAAAATTTTACACTTGACTATCCTGCTCAGTGGAAGCGGGCCGATCAGAAATTTCGCGAGTTAAATTTTTTTTTAATTATTATTTTGGAATGAGAAGCATGGGTTTTAATATGACGGCGGTTTTATATTTCATTTTGTACCACGTTTGTTTTGATATAAGTTTCGTTGTCCAAAACCTAATACAACTTAAATATGCATGATATTTACATCATAGTTTAGGTCTACATTTGCGATTTTATTGGATGCATGTGATCGCGTATCGAACGACCAAAATATTCAAAGAGCAAAACAATAAACAATAATAATAATAAACAATAAATTTATTTCAACCAAAAAAGTGTAGCAACAGGTTTTAACAAAATATCCTAATTAATAAGAAGTGACTTGCATACTTTTACTCAATAATAACTAAGTAGTTGATCCCAGATTAGAATTATCTGGCAAAACAGTCAAACAAAATACCACTTCTTCAATAAAAGGAACAAAAATTTGTTAAAGGTTCCCTAGCACCAGAGCTAGACCGCGTAAGATCTGTATTACGGTTGCCAAACGGTCAAATAAATCAAAATGTTTATTATTTATGACATACATTTTATTTAAATTTTATTTTTTACATTTTCATGGTTTAAGATGAGTTGATGTGCATTTGTTGTCTCCTCGATAGCGGTACACTTCGGTTTGTATTTTTCTCTCGCCTCAACATTCTGTAATTATAATAATAACGACAATAAAAGTAAATAATTATAAATAAACATTTGTGAATTTTGTAAAAAAAAAAAATTATCTACTAAAGAATATGTGGAATGATTTACGTTGATTAGAATTTAAAATGTTTATCTATAATTTAACAAAATAAATACCAATAAAGGGTCCGGTTAAATACCAAGGTCCGATTTAATTAATGAAGTATGAAGAGACACAAATTTAAACTTAGTCAAACTGACGAAACGTTATTTCAATATAGTTTCTGTCGATATATTCAGTATATCAGTGGCGATGGCTCCATAGAAGCCGATTCGCACCGGCTTACCTTTCAGAAATATCTCTAACTACCAACCAACCAATCCACCATAAAATTGGGAGGTTAGGCTGGTCCACGTTGGGCACTATTGGGCAGGCTCCCATAGTGAGCAATTTTTGTATCGGCTTACCAACGTCATAATTCCACCCCATGCCACTGCAGTATTTGCCCTGTTTATCCTGTTGGATCACAGGAATTGAACTGAAATTATCATAAATAGATTTCAGGGTCCAAACGAGGTGGCTTTTCACTTTATAGACGGACAGTATTGTCCGTAGTCATCGCTCACCACTATCGTAAGCCTTTTCAAAATGCGCAGTCGCTCAAAACATCTGGTGTTTTCTCAGACGTTTTTCAGATATCCTTCGTTAAGAAAGAAACTATGAGTAGATGTGAAGTAGCTTAGAAATTACGACGAGTAGATCTAAGTTATGATTTTAGCAATAAGTTAGTTTATAATTTTGTACCTTTTTGTACCTCTATTTTTGTACGAAATAGTCATTAGACTAATCTACTTGTATTTATTGTTTGATAGCACAATGCCTACCTCTTCCAATAAGTGCGGGAATTCACTCAAAATTATTTTAGATCATAAATAACTTCGACATATTAATTTTGAATCTTTGGAAAATATTTTATAAACAAAATATAAATTTTCATTCCTCATAGGCCCAAAGCCGTTTAGGCTTCAAAATGAAAATAGTCGCTCCATGCGAATCGATTATTCAAAAACAACAGCAACCTGAACATGCATTGTTCAAACTGCAATATTCCTCTGCCTTCTATGCTGTTCGTGTTCAATTTGCAACTGAACTAGATTAATATATCACAGTGAGGACACGTGATACACTCAGCTATGGATCTATCCAATGGCAGGTGTTGGTACCGTCAGACCTTTGAGATTAAGCCTATATTTTGAGGCTGAATTTGATTGATACAGACTAATTTATACCATTGTAAAATAAGTAAATCTTATTACCCTAAAGCTCCTTCACAAACAAAAAGAACTGGTCAAGTGCGAGTAGGACTCGGAACCTGAGGGTTCCGTTACATTTAAATAGTTTATAGACTTAAATAATTTGAACAAAAATTACAAACTTATTAAAATTTACTAAACAAAACTGCAACGTTTAGTTAGTAAAGTATTCGAGTAGGTACGTAACCCTAAAACTACATTTTAAATCGCTGTTTTCAGTATTTGTTGTTTAAATACAGTTGTTGAAGTAAATAACTACAGAAATTACAAATTTCTTAATACTTTGGTCTTCGTCCAAACAAAAACGTAACAAAAATGGTCTAAAATTACAACTTTGACGGTCCCCCTTTTCTATATTCTTAAAGAAAAATATTTTTGATCGGCCTTCTGTTTTGCCTTTGGCTCTGTTCGGCCTAAATAAGCTTGGCATTCGTAACGTTTGAAGTAATTCCGTAATTCCAGGATTTTTACTATCGAAATAATATTACAGTTCGCGTCAAACTTAAAGTCGGCCGAGTGAAGTTAGCTCCGGCGAGACGGATAGAGAGAAATAGATGACAGAGATAGATGAAAGAGAGAAATAGACAGAGACATACACAAACTTTAGAGCCGCCTTTAAGTTTGAATACCTCTGTATAAGAAGCCGACTCCACACCTACAAACTTTTTCAGTTTTTCCAACTTTAGGTATATATCGATCTATCCTACCTATCCCTGGTAATAAGAGTATGTTTATGTTTATGTTTATTCTTATTGCACACAGACAACTTAATTGTAAATTATATAATAAAACTTATGTACAATGGCGTGCTTATCTCAATAATGAGATTTCTTCCATCAAACCAAGGGTGATAAGGATATTTGAAATAAATAAGATATTCATATTGTGAACGATAATACTTATACAGAAATAAGATTAAATTAATAGTAGATACCTAATTACTTAAAAATAATAACAAACTACATGAAATTTACATGCCTACAAAGTATAAATTAATATAACAATACATATTCAGTAAATAAATAAATAATAAACTACATATATACATATATACATACACCTACAGGATAGGTTGTCGAAGATAGTGAGTATAACATGAAGCTCGAATGGGTTCAACGTGCGGATATACAGGGGGATAAATTATGTCATTTATCATGTCCTCTATACAGCATATTCGCTACCAATGTAGGCGCGAAAATTTAACGGGTGAATATTGGTCGTTCGTTGAATGTATTGTTTTGTTTTGTTCACTTCTCAAAAAGTAGGTACGTAATATTGTTTGAAACTAAATTTCATTTCTTCTTTACATTTTTAAGTATGAAACCTTAAATAAGAGAGCGTTTAATAGGTTTTTTTACGAAACAATTTTTTTTAAATTATCACTGATAAGGCACGATGCACGAATTTTAAGAAGGAAGGCTTTAGAAAAGAAGCCCCATCAAAAGTTTAAAAATATCAAATCATTATAGATGTCAGTGGTCATAAATTAGTTCTCAAAGCATTAAAGAGAATTAAATATTTAAAAAATCTAAAGGTATCTTTAATATCAAGAAATCTGAAAAAACGGTAAAGTGCGAGAAGCTCTCGCGCCCTGAGGGTTCCGTAGAATTATAATAAGTAAGCGGACTTGAATAAAATTTTAACAAAAGTTCAAACTTAATTTCGCAGTTTTCTTTTACTTACAAAATGTACTAAACAAAACTACGAAATTAAAGTGGTTATTAATAATGATTTCTAGAACTAGTAAATTTTCGTATATTTCAGTATTGGTTGCTTACAAATTTCCAACCAGTTTATTAGTTTTTGAGGCAGACCCCGTAACAAAAATGGTCTAATATTGACAATTTTGACAGCCCCCTTTTTCTGTATATTTGAAGATAAAAAGAAATAAAAATATATTTAAATGAGCTCTAAAGAATGGCATCCCACATGCTGGGGTAAGATTTTTCTATTCTTATTGTTCGCAGAAAAATATTTTTATTGAATTTCAAATTTTTATTTTGGTGATATTCTTGTATTTGATTTTTATTCTGGCGATTTGGTGAATCTGGACACATCTTACTGGTTCCAGTATTTATTTTACAATCACCTATTCAAACGATTTCAGATATTACACCATTAAAAAAAAAACACTTTATATGACTTTATTTCACAGATACACAATCTGATTCCTTGTCCCTTACGTGTGCTGGAGACTTATTCTTTTGGTCCGCAAGAGTTACTCAAATTCGATGTGAGGACTTTAGATGTTAATAAGGAATAAATACTTGTATTTTAGGTACTGGCCATTTATAAATCAATATGTATGGTTTTGGGTCAACATTCTACACAATATGAATATATCTAAATTTCACGTCTGTAGCTCATTATTAAGTCTACGAGATAGAGATCCGTGACATATGGACGGACAGACAGACTGTATTGCAGCAATTTTCAAATTTTGTGCCCACTACACTTCGATGCATGTCCCGAGGTTTAATATTTTTAAATCTCAAGTTTCAGTTGCGGAAATTATACAATGTGGACACTAATCGATAATGTAATTCATAATTTTAAAAGAACACTAAAAATATTTAAAAAATATGTTAAATATTACTTTTTATTACTGCATAAACATGAAGTTAAGATTTTTAGTTGTATGGAGAAGGGATTGTCCCCAAATCAGCTAAGCTTGTACAACATTAAATTTTACGAAAAATATGTACCATAGGAATGTGTGTGAATGATGTCAACCTTAAGACGTGATTAGGGGAAGCATTTTATTACATTTCTATACACTTTAAAGGGTAAATACCTTTATTATTAGTTTTAATAAATTGTCCCTGAAAGTGTCCTCATGGTTACTGTCTTTTCATTTACCAATGTTTTGATGCCAAATATTATAAAACTGAACGAAGTTTTCTGTGTTATTTTTATAATGACAACACCCAGCAATCAGACTAGCCGTCGCCATTTTGATTTATTCAGTCCAAAACAAGTTGCAAGGTCGTCTATTGTTTTGATGTGATATTTTAATTTTGTTGTTCTGTTCAGTTACCAACATATCTCGGTAAGTAAAAAATATTTCAATTACGACTATTTAGTATTTTGTAACAGTATTTACATTCCATAATTTTTTATAAGAAACTTTGTAGTTTTCCAATTTCATTGTACCAAAATAAATATTTAAATTTACCAAGGTACAGTTTAAGTTACGTCTCTTCAGTTATTTTTCTCTAGTAACTTATAAGGGGACGAGAAAGTAACTGAATGGACATCTTTAGGGCCTGTTTACGTTGTTTAAATGTGAAGTTTTGTTTTGTTTGTCTGTCTGTCTGTAGAAATAAAAAAAAATATATATCTTATTATAAGTATCATAAAAAAGTAATTAAAAAATTCAACATTTATTTTGTAATAAAGATATAAAGCATACACATATTACACGTTCAAAGTAATTACATTATTACAATATGAAATTTGAAAAAAAAAAATGTATTTTCGACACACCCTAATGTACACTCATATGTTTACTGGTAATATATTTTGCAAATTTTTATAAAGTTTTTATAACGTATATTCAGAAAATCTTTGTTCATAAGTTGTTTTTCTTTTTTTGTTCAGGTGTATCTAAAAAGAAACTTGACTACTTTATTAAATAAGAACATTAAAATTATTGTTTTTTATTCCATTGTAAATAAAGGTTTACAATGTAATTTCAGTTACCACTGTGTCCATTCAGTTATTGTCCCCTTAAAAAGATGTTGTTTAAAATAGAATTAAAAATCAAATATTCAATATCATTCAAACAGAATAAGTAAAAAATATAAAAATTATATTCTTAGATCAAAATAAATTAATAATACACAATTTTTCCCACCAGTTAGAGTGAAAATGAAACTTTCCAAAACGAAAATTGTAGAAAGGTAACTGAATGATATATAATAAAAATTTCTCTAGAAATTTATTCTAAACATATCTTATTTTTTATTGTATCTTATTTAATTGTACATTTGGATGATATAATAAATTTCTGTTGAATAAATTTCAATTACTGAACCGATTTTTGGGTGTATAAAGATGGTAACTTAACGGAAAATAAATCTCTCCCTTTCCTGTAAAAAAATTTTTTTTTAATAAGTTCTGTTTATAATCATAATTTTAGACCACTTTTCAGAAAATATAAAATTAAAGTATCTCATTTCATCGAAGAAAATATAAAAAATAGACTATTTCTAAATTAACTTAATTTTTTAGAAGGTGGGCACAAAATTTGAAAATTGCTGATTGACAGAGTGACGTGACGTTTTGCATTTGGGTACGGAACCATAAAATGACACACAATATAATTCGGAGAGCCGTAAATTTTAGGTGA
This sequence comes from Ypsolopha sequella, assembly GCA_934047225.1. NCBI lineage: Eukaryota > Metazoa > Arthropoda > Insecta > Lepidoptera > Ypsolophidae > Ypsolopha > Ypsolopha sequella. The sequence continues at coordinate 22,123,621 of OW203984.1, read as the reverse complement.
ATATTAATAAATTTGTGTTGTCATAGTTTCTAAACGTTTCCCACATGGCTGCTAAGATAAAAATGTATGTATTCTTTTTTCTTTTCTGAATATAATTTCTTTGATCTGATATAATTATAAATGGCACCAAAATCATTTTCTGTAACATACACGTATTGTCATTTCCTATTAAGGGGCAGGTAGCTGCCTTGAGTCAACCTGTGTCGGTACAAATATCGATAGCAACTATATCGAAATAACGTTTACATCAGCGTGCACTGCATTATGACGTCTCGCTGGGTCTCTGGATAGCGCATAATAGAAGAAAGTAACACTTTTCCTACGGACGTGATGGACGGAAAAAAAATTCCATAAACAATTTTTCTAAGCATTATTTTTTTTTCTTTTAGTGCAAGAGCCATATAAATACCATAAGTGGTTGTCGTAATAGAATGTAAGTTGGTAGAAGTTTAAATATTTTTGGGGTTAAATATTTTCTTCTGCGTGGTCGGTCGGTTTAAACAAAGAAAAATAAGCGAATGGTTTTGTATGTGCATCATTAGGTTGTACGGTTCAGTGCTATAAGATTGTTGACAATTTTAATAGTAGTTTATGCTACAAGGGCGAAAAGGAATAAATTACGAGTAATTTTTCAATGCGTAGTGTGAGGACATAAAACAAATATAATCTTGTGAATTTTAAATTATGATTGGCTCAAAAGGACTGTATCCAGAGCCGTTAAACAGTGGAAAAAAAAGTATTACATTTATGGTACACAGGAAAGGTTGCAGGTTAGCCAACCATTGTAAATAAAAAATAAAAAAATAATGCCCTAGGGCAAAATAATCGACTTTCTGTTCGGTTTTGATGCATACAAAGTGGGCTTTTACGAAATAATATATTTGTCTTCGCAAAACTTTGAAGCGCTTCCATTGCGAAGGTGGCCGATGATCTTTGTGAGTGGTGTTCGCGGCAGAGGAAGGTGCAGGTCATATTTATTGGGTTCTGAGCTCAGGAGTTAGATGGTGATAGGGACATTTTAATCTGCGTTGCGTTGGCCTGAGAGGCGCCAGGAGGCAGACTAGTGCGTGTCGGCCCACAGAAGATTGAAGCATTTCGGTCGGTACACTTGCTAGCACAAACTTTCTGTGAGTAAAAACTTTGTATCTTTAATTAATATAAGTAAGTAATAGCTCCTAACTGCCAACGTCATTTGAAAGAACCTCTCGAATCCTCTAGACCCTGATAATGAAGGAGCTAGCAGTGGAATTCGTTTTATGGGTGTACATAGTAGGTCATTTATATTATGGCCCAGATTTACTACTAGTGGTTTCAAAGAAAATTTCACTTAATTTTAGTCTAAAAACAGCTTGATTATGAACAATAATTTCATGCTGTTTCTTATACGCGAGAATATTATTTTAAAATAAAGTTGTTCTTTATATTTTAACCAAGAATATACATTATTTTCATAATTTTTAAACATACCATTTAAAAGAAATAATCTATTTAACAATAGAGTCATTTTTGGATAACGCTGGGAAGAAGTGCCTTAACTCTATTAATTATAAGCTATGTCAACATTCGAAGTATCCGGGAATATTTCCCGGAAACATCCATGTAAATTAAGGACCCATCATGAAAAAGACGTAATTATCTGTAGAGCGAATCTGTATGATGGCATTTCCTGTTATTTATTCAGTCAGACAACCTACAGAAATATTTAAATTATTCATTCAAAGTGTCACAGAAAGCTGGGCTGCAGCGGGGCAGAAGCAGAGTGCGATGAAAGTGCGGCATGAGCGGGTGAATCACATGTCCAGTTATACTTCAAATCAAAGATTTCAAAACCTTAGATGAGCCCTAGCACCTAAAATCTATTGCACTGTTTTTGAATGCGTGCGTTAACATAATACCGACGCGCGCACACTTATGAGTGCGCAATCTGTCTACCTACGGTCAGCAAACTGATTAGACTACTAAAGTTGTTAAAATGATTAACTTAAGGCGTCCAACTATCACTGTGTTCAGATGAGCACTGATTCCAAACGTGTGAGCATCACCCATTTGAAGGTGGAAACATTTTTGTGCTGTCATAGTACGGTAAGGGCTTATCTTTACTTTTGAAATCTTTGCTTCAAATGTGATGATTGCGACTACTCAGTAGTGTCTCATCAAATTAAATACCTGCTATCACTAAATTGCCAATCCGCTTTACCAAATTACCTCACTGTAAATGCCTTAAAAAATACTTATTTAGACCAAAGTTTATTACTTTTATTATAATGTATTAATTATATACCTGCCTTAAATACGAAACAATAACATATATAAACTTATATATTAAGTTTTGAAAATTCTAAATTTATCACGAAATAACCTCCCCCTACCCTACTATATACTTCCATATTAATTCGCTTCTGCCCCGCTGTCTGTGGCTCTTTGTTTGTGGCTTTTGTAGCTCCCAAACGGATGGACCGATTTTAACCTTTTTTTTTTAAATAAAAGTTAATTTAATTTATGTAATTTTTAACTATATTCGATGAAGAAGTGTCCAACTGTTTAAAAGTTATGAGCTCTTTTCCGAACTAGTCTGAAAATTTCATAGAGATATAATTTGAAAATTTCGGTTAGTTTTTTCGTGTTTGATGAGAAAATCAATAATAATAAGTTCTGATGGTAGTAGGAACCCAGCTTTATTGAAAACACATAAAAAACCCCCTAAATCAAACTTCGTTCACGTCCGTGTTTGGGTCGCCAAATTACATCTCTGTGCAAAATTACAAGTATATCCATCAAAAGCAGGGATCGGAAGAGGTAGAGTATATTTACCCTAAATTTCTTGGAACATAGTCATGAAATGAGGACTTCCATACGAATATTTTTTTAATAATTTTTATGACCGTACTTATATCCGGGATATTATTGTAGTATATTGAGCACAAATAAAATTAAAACTGCAAAATAGGTAACCAACTTCTACGGTTGCGTTGGCCGCTGTTTTGATTTTAAGTGGGAATTGTTTTTTTATTTTTTTTATTTAATGCTGGACCTGAGCCTATAAGATATATGAATAACACCAGATTTTCGAGGGTTTCGCGGAACAAATTAGTTCTCTCCTTATATAGAAAAAAAAAATGGTTCATGTTGCTGATCACTTAACAAGGCTCAAGTATGAATTTGGACGATGTTCACAAATTCACCTTGTATATACAACCAATTTTTTTGTTAGAAAAACGCGATGAAGGGATTGACTTGATTTTTTTTTCTTAAAATCGGTAATGTTTTTCAAACGAAACGGAAATAAAGCAGCAAAGTACCTATATAATTATGAAATTATCACGTTTATTATCAACCTTAGGACATAAGTGTATAAAATAAAGTTATAGAACATTAAATCTTCCAAAATTGTAATAAATGTGATTTTTTCCTGGATCCAATATTTAATATTTAAAATAAATGGATTAAAATAAACAAATAGTTGTACCTATTTCGTAGTTTTAATTATATGTTTGCCCAATATACTAATATAATATCCCGGATAAAAATCCGAATATTAAAATCAATAAAAAATTTATCGTATGGACAGTCTCCATTTCGTGACTAACTTAACTATGTCCCAAGAAGTTTAGGTAAATATTCTTTACCTTTTCCCTGTTTATTAAGTGTCATATCACAGCCCACTAACAAATGTCAGAATTTAACTTGACACTGACAAAAAATTCGATCATAATTACCGCCTTTTCGGTCTAGCGGCACCAATACACAGGAGGCCGGGGGCACAAATCTGCGTGTTTCGTGTGACCATATTTTTGCACCCATCACGCTAGGATGTAATAATCGTCGATGAAACTTGTGTATACGTTTGTGGACTGTGACTAAGATGTTACAGTCCATACCGTAGTCTAAAACACTTCTGACACCCACTTACAACTTGCCTGCTATAAATTTATTCTAAATATATATTAATTTCGTTTTCTCCTTTATTTCAGTAGTACCTACTCTTAAATAAAAGAGTGTACTCTGGCAAAAAAAAACCCAAACCGTTTTATATTACAAATGTTCCCATTTGGAAATGTTTACTCTTTCGGGTTTCATCAATATCGGCGGGTCGGGTTTAAATTCAGGTCGTTCAGATTCGAGGTGTGTTTTTACGATCAAATAAATTTACAAAGAGAAGGTCTTAACACACAATGTTTTCGAGTTAACAGCTCGACCGTTTGTTTGTTTATAAATTGTCTAGATTTGTTTTTAGACAAAATAATTAATTTTAAAATGTGGTTTTTAGTATTAGATCTTTATATATGAAATGGGTGTTTTGTATGGAGATTTTGAAGGAAACTTAATTTTCAGTACTTACATTTTTGCATTATTTTTAGGAATGACAAATCCATTAATTCTTTTGTTTATTTTCCGTTCGATATATAAAATTAAATCTTCAAAAACAGTTCGTCCTAAATGCCATCCATTTCTATGATAAGATTCGTTATAATTTCTTACAGCTGACACTTTTCAAAGATTATATTAATGTTATTATAAATCTTATCATGGAAATGGATGGCATTTAGGACGAACTATTTTTGAAGATTTAATTTTAGTTATCGAACGAAAAATAAAAACAAAATTTAATACGTAGATGTAAAACCTTGAAATCAACTTTCAAACAAAAAACAAATAATGGAAATAGCTATTATATTACAGGAAATATGAACTCATGAAATTTCGCCAATTATATAGGTAAGCACCCAATATTTCTAGGTCTTATTATATAGCCTTTATAGTTTGTAGGTATACTACTTTCTTCGCTGGTGGGATTCAAACCCGGGTCTCAAGATTGAGAGTCCGGCTTACCGACTGAGCTAATAAATGAGCGGCAGCTGTTATTTTTTTGCTAAGTTTTCTGTAAAATTTTAAATTTGCTGACATTTGTGTCGATTCAGTGTAACACTATTTAACTTATTTGACAGGACTAAATTTAATTGAAGTGTTCCGCCTTTTTCTTTTTGTATCGAAAAGACAAAGACAGGACGCTCAAAATAAGGTTAGTCCTGTCAAACAAGTTAAGATGTGTTGCGCCGAATCGACACAAATGTGACGATTCGGCGCGAGATACTCTGACAAGATTAAACTTAATTTATCCGTTCTGTCTTTTTCTTTCTTTATCGAAAATACAAAGACAGGACGCTTAAGATAAGGTAAGTCCTGACAAATAAGTTATGTCGTGTTACACCGAATCGACACCAGTGTCTGCCAATTTAAAATTTTGCTCCAAGTGCGATTTAAAATAAATACAATAAATATTCTTTATTAAGTTTAGCGATTCAGCGTGGGAATGTCGCCAGTATACTGGGCACCATGCCGCGTAGCGGCAATCTAGTTGAAGCTTTTAATTGGTAAAATTTTTCATTTATTAGTTATGTATTATTAGGATATTTTAGTTTTTATGAGTTAGCTTATTTAGTGCTACCTTATGTTTTTTGTTATAAATAAATAAATATGTAAAAAACATCTCTTTATTGAGCTTTTATTTTCATAAATAAATATAAAAAATAATTTATATTCTAGGTATATTATTTAGGATCCCGTACCTCAAAATGAAAGAACGGAACCCTGAAAGTTTCATTGTTGTCCATCTGTCTGTCAAGCCCCTTTTTCTCGGGCCCCGTAGTATGAGATATCAAGTTGAAACTGATACCTCCTACAGAAGTCTACGGCCCCATGGTACCGTAAAAAATCAGGCGTCTAACTTGCCGCGAAAAAAAGTTACTGTACTTTACATAATCAATTTAATACACATTTTGGACACTTACAAGAGAATCAAGTCACTTGGTCACTTCCAGTTGACGTAGAAACTTGAAATTTCGTTTAAAGGTTGTTATTTTAACCCACACATGTATAATATGTATATGTATATTTATTTATATACCAAATACATTTAAGATTCTAGAAACTAGGTAATGTTTTCTTTGGGAAAAACTTGCCTGTAAAAACTATGATCTCTTTTTTTCAATTCATGCCATTTAAAAATAAAAATAAATCACAAGTTTAATTGGCTGGTATTTTTTTAATAGACACATGCGTATATTTTTCGAGAGCTCAGCGTATTTATGCACCAACATTTTATTTGTGGCCATTTTCCGGTAATGCCACAAATGGATGGGTAGACAGGCAAATATAAAACGTAGCTTTGCTTCCGTCCTTTGGCGGTACTCTAATAAATGTTGAAAATGTAAAGCTGTATTTGTAAATTGCCACAAAGCGATTCCCAGTATACACAACCACTGAAGTAGCATTTGTGGGATACAGAATCTATCGACATAGGAGCAGAGGATTTCACTCCGTTCCAGCTTAGGCCGTTCAGACGATGTTGAGAGTTTCTCTATAGCACTCGAGATACTTCTCCGGCTTACATTGCTCTACAGTCTTGTTAGAGAAAATATGTTAATGCGGTCAAATTTCTCAGCAGCTCATTTGATTACGCATTCGTTGACTATGTTTGGATGATTAATTACTTTTTTTCATTTGGTCTACTCTGTGGAAAAAAGACAGACATTTATGTATTAAAATTCATAATATTTTAACGCTTTTATTTTATTTTATTATTTATTTATTTATTTATTTATATTCACACTCGGAACACATCTGGCACCCTCTCGGGCATTCATGTCTTGGCGATATACTTTCTTTAAAAACATTTTCTATGAAAATGGTTTTTGAGAGAAAAACCTGTTTTTTAAGAGCGTGCGATACTGTTTCGGTTGTTGTAACAGCTACGGTTCAGAGCGCGCTATTTTTAACAATAGCAAAACGTCATGGATGTCAGTTCTACTTGATGCAAAATGATGTGCTCAATATCAGGGATAACGGACCCTTAAGAACGGCTCGCAAAATATAACCTATTATTTATTACCAAAAACTCCTATAAAGGCAAACTTCTACTAAGCTTCAAGTACTCCCAAAGTAAAAACATTATAACTACACCAATAAATTACAATTTAGGAAAACAACTTTAAACTGCAATCGTGTTAAATGGAGAAGTTAATTCTTGGCCGTTATCTTTGAAAAGGAGTCCGAAGCTGACTTGGTTTCGTGAGCTTTTTTTGTTCCCGCGATTAATCAATGTCGGGAAAGCTCAGCTGTCCGACACAAAATGTATAGTGATCGAAAAAAAAAAACGATTCTGGGGATTAGTGTTTTGTCGGATGGGCGAAGCTTATTTGGTAAAATAGGTAGGTGTTTCTTTTTCAATAAAACAGTTTTAGATGTTTGCTAAAAAAACCTGTTAGGGTCATGAAAATTAATAATTCTTTCACAAGCGAACAGCTTGTGCATTCATATAGGTACATACCTTGATCATCTGGATTGAAATACTAAGATGCGTTCATAATTGTAAAATAACCGGCCAAGTGCGAGTCAGACTGGCGCACAAAAGGTTCCGTAGCACCACACAATCCGGTTACGGAAACAAAAAAACATGTTAAATAACTCCACTCATGGAGAATAGAGGAACCACTTGACACTTACGATCTATTAAACTTTATGTATCTAAAGGATCTCATTAAGTTGGTTTTCAATAACTTCTTAAATATTGGTAATTTTCAGATTTTTTCCTATGCTTATAGCACAGACCTACCGGTTAACGAAATTTCAAGTTTCTAAGTAGACTGGAAATGCCCTATAGGTTTTGATACCCTTGCAAGTGCCAAATTTTTTTTTCATGAAATTGATTATGTCAAGTGCAATAACTTTTTTCGCGTCGAGTTAGAAGCCTGATTTTTTTGCAGCACCATGGAGCTGTAGACTTCTGTAGGAGGTATCATTTTCAACTTGAATCAGGTCGCGGCCAGCTAAATGCATTACCGGAGATAGGCCCTCACTCGCCAGATCGTGTCAAAGTAATTTTGTTGTATGTACATATGAAACGTGACACCTTTTTCCTTGCACGTGTTTGTGCTTGTATTTTTGCACTTTCTAAACACGCAAGACGGCATTTTAAAGCGGATTGTTTCCTCGTTGATACCAACAAGTCGCGCACTCCTTTCGACGGTCAGTAAGCAACTAAAACGTGATGTGCCAAAGCGCACTTTTTAATGTTGACAAGCTATTGCTTGCCTAATGTATGGGATGGGCCTATCTCCGGTAATGTATATCGCTGGTCGCGGCACGATTTTTGACCGCTCGGCGGAAGTGGTGGAGGACTAGCGCATGTGTTCATTCGTGCAAATAAGTATTAAGTGCGATAGAGAAAAAATGACAAGCGCAGTCAAGGTCAGACGTCAAAAACCGTGTCAAAAAAGGGTCGCGACAGACAGACAGACAATAAAGTGATCCTATAAGGGTTCCGTTTTTTCATTTACAGGTATGCAACCCTAAAACAGCAACGAACAATTTGTTTTTTCATACATAAAATTATTTTGGTGAATTTTCCGTGCAAAACGCAGTAACTTTAAGATATTACCTTTAAGGCTGTTGTAGCTATAAATGACCTTGAGCCAACCTGTGTCGGTACAAATATTGACAGAAACTATACTGAAATACGTTCATACCAGCGCGCATTGCATTACGTCGCCGGGTCTCCGGATAGCGCAAAATAGGCGCTTAAAAATACTTGAAAATTTATAAAAAAATGTTTAGCTAAAACTATTCACCAATAAAATCAATGAAACTCATGTTATGATATCGTCAATTTGACTTAATTTCAATTTATTTCTGTATATAACTTAATTAAGTAAATCGGACCTTAGTATTAAATTGGACCCAGTTTGTTATTTAATATGTTAAATTATAGAAAAAAAAAATCTAATTAATGTATCATTGCACATTATTTTGTTGTATATCAAATATATATTTATATAAAATATATTTTTCAAATTTTTTACTTTATCAAAATTTGAGTAAAACCCGACATTAATTTCGGTCACCAGCTGTAAGAAACATCTTAAAAGACAAGTTTAATAAAAACCCTCAAGGATCAGAACTCAGATATTATCATTTTATAATAAATTTTTTATTTATTACAAATGACCTTATTGTGGAACATAGCTATCTTACGCAAGCAACAGTATTTTATTTAGTTGAGAATTAATAAGTTTATTGCATATTTAATTAGTGTTCAACTGAATACAATCTTAGTGCCTCGCTGTAGCTTTCAGATAGCGTTTTCAATAATTTTATCTGCTACGGCGTAGCCAAATGTACATAGTTTTCAGCTCTTTGGAGATCTTCGCACAATACTGGCATGTCTTTCACGGTAGTTTCCATCAGGCTCTGGAACTCACTACCACTCACAAATTCGTAATAGTCCAACTATTGGCATTTTCAAGAATAGAATTAAAGAGCATTTTTTTAATCATTTCCTTTTACTAATATTAGTATATGTATTTATAAAGATATTATTCATAATTATTTTTTTTGTAATAATAAAATAATTTTGATAAATTTTTAGTGTGTTTTTAAATTTTTATATATTTTTTATAAGTGCTTATTTATTTAATTTGGTATGTATTACAGTTAATATATACATATAGACAATTATTTAATTGTTATTATATTTTTTAACTCATGGTTTTTAAACAGTTTTTCGTCTTTGTGTGCACTTAAGAAATACTCACTTTTTCGTCGATACTGTCACCAAATTTACACCCCGTTTCACTTCTTTAGGGGGTGAATTTCGAAAAATACACCTCTGCTCCCCTTGAGGAACATTAAGTTCAAAATTGTATGTTTCTATCTACAGCGGCTGTGCATTGTGTGTCAGTAACAAAACTGTTTTATTTATACAGAAGATATATAAAAACTAACCAACGTGAGGGAAAAACTGTGTTTTAAAAAGGTCACACTAAAAATTTAATTACTCTGCTGACACAAACCGTGTATCCATCACACACAAACCGTGTTGGTTTAAGTGATGTGAACTATGTTTAATTAAATTAATGTAGTAATGTGCTAAACAAAAAAAAAACACACCAAACCATAAAAACCCAAATATACAACAAAGAGGTGTGTATTGTTTGCGTTTTCTTCACGCAAAGCAGTCATTATTTCCTGAATAGAACATGCCAAGATATAAAAGTCAGAGAACACATTGCAGCTGCTGCTATACGACCTTAGAACTCAAGTGTGGGTCTCGAGACGAAAATTGATTTTGGCACGCTGCCATACTCAGTTGCCGCAATCATCTAATTTTTTCCTCTTTGTTTTACTTTTTTCAAGATTTGCATTTTATGACAGTTATTTTTTAACGATTGAATGCTTCGACTTTGTTATAAATGCTAGTTAATTGGAATGCAAAATTATAAGTTTCTCTTGTGTTTTTGGAACGTAATAGCATTCAAAATTGATTCAAAATTGAGTTGGTCTTTAATTACTTCTTAAATAATCACATACCTACCAATAATTTTCTGTTTTTTTTTTTACGGAATTTTAAGTTTCTATATCAGTGAGTCAATTTGTATGAAATCTTGTACAACGTAAAGTTTTCAACTAGATATCTCTCACGCAGCCCGAGAAAAAGGGTCTTGACAGATGGACAGACAGACAGATGGACAGACAGACAGATGGACAACAAAGTGATACTATAATGGTTACGTTTTTAAATTTTGAGGTACGGAACCCTAAAAATACTTTTCTGATTATTAGGTATTTATTATATTACTAGACCAAGTTCAACACCCGCCGCCAATTGGCATTCCCGTTTTGTTTTACCCTAATTTTAACTTAAGGAAGAAAATGGAAAGTTATTCAGAAAGGAAAGAACAAAACTCTTCATTTACCGCAACTCGTGACGTGTTTAAGCGAAACAATTTCAGCAAAAACTTTATTTATGAAGGAGCATAGGGGAGCGAAATTTATTCAGCATTCGGGTAATTTCGTGAAAAGATCCTAAGTTTTATTGTCTTTGCCGAAAGACCTTTTATTTTAGCTACACGGTCGTAATATGTAAAAGAGAAGTTTAATTTCTTTTGCTGTGTTAAAATTTATCTTTGCTTCTATAATTTAGGTAGTATTTAATACATTTTAATATGACCTTTAAGGTAAATTTTTTTTTTTTTCGAGGGTAGGCAGGCCAAATGTAAACAGCTTATTTTTGTGCTCCCAAGTTTTAATTAAATAAATACAATTAAATCTTATTAAGGTCTACACTTGAAACTAGTTAAATGTTATAGCACTGACCTGCACCTGTTGACACTATTTTTCTCCCACAAAATTGCTTGACTTTGGTGTTTTCACTTGTCACCCTTAACATAACCTAAAATACTGGAAATGGATCCTTACACTGAGCTCAGCAGGAAATTGGAAGAAGTCTCCGAAGTAATCCAGTCCCGGATGGATCAATATGAAAAGGATCTTTCCAAGCAGCCGTTGTCCGTCTCCAGTACAGCGCCTCCATCAAATCTGAAGTCTCTCTCCGAGGACTATCTCACTTTCAAAGAGTTTGTTGTAAAGACTTTCTCAGTGCTCACCCAACAGTTGGAGCTGCTTAAGCAGGGTATGGATCGGCAAGAAACACATTCTCGTAGAAAAATCCTTCTTTTGCATGGAATGCCTGAAGAACAGGATGAAGATGTTGCTGACAAAGTACTTGCTTTACTGACAGATAAATTAAAGATGACGGCCACAGATTCTGCAATTGAGGTATGCCATCGTCTTGGAGCAAAGGGGGGCAGGAATAATAGACCCATTCTTATGCGCTTCAGTACACTCAAATTTAGGAATCAGGTTTGGAACTCGAAGACCTTACTTAAAGGAACAAACATATCCATGTCCGAGTTTCTCACTAGGCAGAGACAGGAGGTGTTTGTTGCCGGCAGGAAGCACTTTGGCATCGCTCGCTGTTGGTCAATGGATGGTGTGGTGGTAGTCCTGTGCCCAGACAAGACCCGTAAGAAGGTGGTCTCCATGGGTGAACTTCGGTTGTTGCTGCATAAGTTCCCGCTGAAGGATGTTGCGGAAGCTCAGGAGAAATCCGTTTCACAACCTCGAGAGGCACCCCAAAAACGCAGAAAGGCTAAAAATTAGTCATCTAGGTAACATCCTGATTCCTCTCACAGTAAAACTCGGCAATATTCAGGAGTTCGTTTTAGTTCTTTGCTAGTAGGTAGGTAAATAACTTTAATTTTCATTTTTTTTTTTTTCACTTTCGTAACTGTTTGGTTTCGATAGAACTGTCAGACAGACGTGACAGATAAGTTACGTTTCAATGTTAACTGTATAGTAATTCTGTTCTGTTCATGTTCATAAACTTCAGAATAAGGTACAGTCAAATTACCCAACATTATATAAGTCGCAACATTGCACCTGAAGAACCCGTAAAACAGATTCGAAAAACAATCTTGCCTGCTATCTATTATTTTGACTATTATTCATGCAATAATCACTATGGCATAATGTGAACACTACAGATTAAAGCATTTCTGTTAAAATTGCTTAGTGGCTTGGATAAAGAAAACAACTATATCTGTTTCTTTTCTTTCTTTTTTGTCTCCATTGTATTTAAAAACAAGCATAAACATCTGTTTTTTTTTTTCTTAATAATTATAATAGTGTCAAATGGTGCATATTATGTGTTATTGTAAGTAGAATATTACTTTAGGTACGTAACTGTTAAATATTTTTTTTTTTTTTTTATATATATATTTTTCTGTGTCATTTATATTACATTATTATAATATTTATAATTTTGTTAAGTATATTTAGTTTATATATATTATGTCTGATTATTTACCTCTTAATTTGGATTTTTTCTCGTGCTCTTCTTCTGACGAATATGAAAGTGCCAGTGATAATGATACCACCAGTTTATCTGATGCCCCTCTCAATACAAAATTAAAGTCAGTCTTTGATAAAACATCTACAAATCTAAACCTGGTACATATTAATGCTGCAAGTATTTATGCACACTATGTTGATTTTATTACTTCTTTCTCTAATCAAGATATTGACGGTATTATCGTTTCAGAGTCGTGGCTCCGTCCATCACTACCCTCGACTTTACTTCCTCTTCATGGCTATCGACTGTTTCGTAATGACAGAACCGGAACCTCTGGTGGAGGTGTGTGTGTATATCTTCGCAGTAACATTTCATGCACAGTGATAAGCCAGAGCCAATGTTCTATTCCCTATACAAGTTCGCTTGAGCACTTATTTTTAGAGATTAGTTTGAACCACTCGAAGATTCTGTTAGGTGTTGCTTACAGTCCCTCCTCCAAAGTAAATTATTTTGACAGTTTTGAGTCTCTTCTTACAACTTTTAGGCCTCTGTATGACAAAATTATTATAATGGGTGATTTTAACACATGCCTTATAAAGAATGATTCACGGTCTAGTAAACTGCAGGATCTTTTATCTTCCTTTGATCTTCAAATTCTCCCACTTTCTGCTACCCACCACCCTCCAAACAGTGCTCCCTCACTGTTAGATTTGATTATAGTGTCAAAATCCAACTCCGTACGCTCACATGGTCAAATGACAGCGCCTTTCTCGTACCATGACCTTATTTACTTGATGTTTAAGTGTCGTTCCCCAAAGCGTCGTGCAAAGGTCATTGTGCAACGAAGTTTTAAGGATATAGATATTGATAGCCTCAAAAATGATTTACGTAGCCTTGACTGGTCTATTCTTTATAATGCTGAGTGCGTTGATGAAAAGGTAGAAACATTTGTTTCCCTACTTACTCGTGTATATGATATTCATGCTCCTGTCAAACCTATTAGAGTTAAGCATTATCCCGCTCCCTGGCTTTCAAAACCTATTGAAAATCTTATGGCTAAAAGAGACAGAGCCAAGCATAAGTGCAAAAAGTCCCCATTACCTGAGAATTTCCTTGCCTATAAGAATCTTCGTAATCGATGCAATAGGATGTGTAGAGATGCGAAACGTCGTCACATTCACTCAGTAGTTGAAGATCTCCCCCCTCCTCAAGTATGGAAGTTTTTAAAAACTTTAGGTGTGGGTAAATCCCCAGTCCCTATGGATAATACCCAAGATCTCAACGATTTAAATAATCATTTTTCTACTCCTCCTGTTAGTCTTGATAGTTCTGTTAAAACTTCTTCTCTTTTTAATTTATCCCAAAAAGATCTACCATCCTGTGATCCCTTTGTTTTCTGTGACATTACAGAATCTGATGTTAAGAAAAGTATCTTATCGTTTACAACTAAAGCAGTGGGTAGTGATGGCCTCAGTCGTGACATGATATTCCCTATTGTCGATGATGTTGTTCCTATTATTACACACATTTGTAACTACTCTCTAGCCAGCAACACCTTTCCATCGACTTGGAAAAAAGCTCACGTCATACCCCTGCCAAAAAAACCTAATCCCACTTCTTGCACTGAGTTTCGCCCAATTTCAATTCTCCCAATTTTATCTAAAGTTCTTGAAAATGCCGTACATAAGCAACTCTACTCGTATCTTCTCTCTAACAATCTTCTTAGTCCTTTTCAGTCTGGCTTTCGTCCTTCTCATAGCACTGTCACTGCACTGCTAAAAGTCACTGATGACATCAGGCTAGCAATGGATAACAAACAGCTTACTATTGTTACATTACTTGACTTTAGCAGTGCATTTAATTCCGTTGATTTTGATATTTTGCTTGGTATCCTTCGTTCTAATAATGTGTCTTTAACTGTTATCGATTGGTTTAGCTCCTACCTTCATGGACGTCAGCAATGTGTCGTCAGTGATGAATCTTCATCAGATTGGATATATTTAAGTGCTGGTGTTCCTCAGGGCGGAGTACTTTCTCCCCTTCTCTTTTCAGTTTTCATCAATGAGATAACCCGCACTTTGGTCTCCAATTATCACTTATATGCTGATGATCTGCAAATATATCGTCATTTTGATGCAGTTAGGGCTAGTAATGATCTTGATGATGGTATAAACTTGGAAAATGCTTCGGCAGCTATTGATGCCATTAATGATGATCTGACTTCAATTTTGAGGTGGGCGCAAGACTACGGTCTTCTTGTCAATCCGAAAAAATCTCAGGTCATCATCATTGGTAGTAAGCGTTTGAGAGATACCATCATCCTCGAAACTTTACCATGCGTGTCATACAATGGTGAATTAATCCCCTTTGCTGACAAGGTAAAAAATCTTGGCATCATCATGGATGGTAATTTATCATGGCAAGCACACATTAATCAAATTAGCAGACGCATGCACTTCTCATTTCATTCACTCAAAAAGCTCCAAAATTTCTTGCCCTTTAAAACGAAAGTCATGCTTGCACAAACCCTGTTACTACCACTATTAGATTACGCTGATGTGTGCTTCATGGATGCCACAGAAGTACTTGTCAACAAGCTTGAGCGTCTTCAGAATCTTGCTATACGTTTTATATTTGGTCTACGCAAGTATGATCATGTTACAGAGTACAGGCGCAAACTTAAATGGCTTTCAATTCGCTCTCGGAGAAATATGCACATGCTTAGCGTCTTATTTAACATTTTGAATAACCCTAATGCCCCTCCATATCTTCGCGAACGTTTCAGTGTTCTTCCCCCTCGTGACAGGCTTCAGAGATCGTGTGACCTTAGAAGCTTAGAAGTGCCTCGTTGTCATACCAACTTCTACTCTAAGTCTTTTACAGTTCGTGCAGCTAGAATGTGGAACACACTGCCTAAAATCTTGAGAGATAGTCGGACAGTATCTTCTTTTAAACATAAATTAAAAGAGCACTTTCTTTCTTATGAATAATATTTAGATTATATATTTGAAACTATTTATGTATATATTAATAGATATCTGTATATATATATATATATATATACCTCTACGTTATTTATTTATGGTCATTATATTTGTTATCTTATCTATTTTATTCATTGTTTATTTTGATTATTTATTTAGTTGACAATTATGTTTAAGTTGTACGCTTGCTGCCAACCTCTCTAATTTTAACTTTCACTACAACACTGGTTGGCTGGAAGAAACCTCTTGCAGAGGTAAGCTCGCCTTTGTGCATATTATTTTCATTTTAAGTTTTTTTTTTTTTTTGTGTGTGTGTACAATAAAGGATATAATAAATGAAACATCCCTAGTAGCACAAAAATACTCCAAATTGTTTACATTTTGTTTAAATGTGAACTTAAAGCGGTTGCTAACTAGTATTATGGTTCAAACTGCTTCAAAAAGAGTATAAATAAAAGTGTACCTTAATAGTGACCTATTGGTGTAATAAAATATGGCAATGAAGCTTCTATTCAGCTTTAATTTCAGAAACTGCATAAGTGCATTACAGTGAATTCTATTCGGTATTGTAGTTCTGAAAGACGGTTAGAGAGATCGTGTGAATGATTGAAAATCCGAATAACAGCCTAGGGCTGAATGTGAGCTCACGCAAATTACATTTAACTGACGTTTACGGTATAATAGGACACATGTGAATCTTTATAGCTATAACAATTTGAAATATCTGTGTAATATCGCTACCATTTTGTATTGTTAAAGCATATTTTCTTACGGTTTCCCTAATTGAGGATGATTTGAACAGTAATGTAATGAGTTTTCATACCTGAGTTTACAGTTAATTTGAAAATAAATAACGAAGTTGACATAATTAAAATTTAAATAATAAATATCCTTTTATTTTTACTGCACATTTTACTGCTAATTTTCTATTAAAAATGCAATTTTTTTGGGCGCATAAAAATATTAACTCACAAGATATAAATATATTGTCAGTAAACATGTATAAACATTAATATTTAACATAGTTAATAAATGATAAATATACTTATCTGTCGTAATCTATCACTTTTAAAAATATATTTCTCAACTTCGTAGCGATCGTGCCGTATTTGCATATAATTTTATTTACAATGTTGTTTAATGTCATAATTTGGGAAAAACACGAACTTATTTATGTTTAAAAGGTTGTAGTTACGGGCCCTATTACTACTAAAACTGTGAATATTAGGACACTTGTTTCCTACTAAGACGTTCTAGTCTGTAAACACACTTACAATATCCCCGTTTTTATGCCGTTATTCAGCTTTTGTTTATTATTTATTCGTTATTCAGCGTCTGTTTATTACCTCTTATACTGCCAACGTAATGCTTCTATTCTGCTACTGTGCAGCTTTGTACATTTAACGTTGTATAATTTGTGATCAAATTAGCAGTACAAGAGCAGTATAGCTAGATTTGAATTATATATATATTTTTTATATATATGTTTTACTTCACATAAATACAATCAGTTAAATGGTTTTAGTCGCTATATTTCGACCCCTCAGTGGGGCCGTCATCAGGCGAATAGGAAAAAATATTATATGACATATATGTATAGGTATTTGAAGTAAGAAAACCGGTGACATCTATTGATATAAAAGTATAAAAAAAGTATACTATAAATCATGAACCAGACTTTTTGAGGGAGAATTTGGTCAGCCGGCGCTAGGTGGCGTTATCATACAGAGTGCTCTGATTCTGAATATTTTGTTATATAAAAAAAAATATATAAAATAAAAAAATATATAATAATAATAAAAAACTGTAAATTTGGATTTGTCAGTCAGTCAAGTCAGTCAGTTAGTCAGTCAGTCAGTCAGTCAGTCAGTCAGTCAGTCAGTCAGTCAGTCAGTCAGTCAGTCAGTCAGTCAGTCAGTCAGTCAGTCAGTCAGTCAGTCAGTCAGTCAGTCAGTCAGTCAGTCAGTCAGTCAGTCAGTCAGTCAGTCAGTCAGTCAGTCAGTCAGTCAGTCAGTCAGTCAGTCAGTCAGTCAGTCAGTCAGTCAGTCAGTCAGTCAGTCAGTCAGTCAGTCAGTCAGTCAGTCAGTCAGTCAGTCAGTCAGTCAGTCAGTCAGTCAGTCAGTCAGTCAGTCAGTCAGTCAGTCAGTCAGTCAGTCAGTCAGTCAGTCAGTCAGTCAGTCAGTCAGTCAGTCAGTCAGTCAGTCAGTGTTGTTTGTTCAGTCCAGGTCCATAATGAGCTCCAAGTGACCATATGAATGATGTCTCCCATGTCCGTAATTCAATGTCGGTTAATGGAGGTGTGAATGATTTAATGATACGTAGGGTGAAACAGTCGTTAAAGGTCTGGTTGTGGAGTCGCGTGTGTGTAGGTATGGGAAGAATGTTGTTTGGTATGCGATCTGCTGTGTGTCGGTGTTGGTTCATTCGTTTGTGTATTGGGTTTTTGGTTTCACCTACGTAGAATGCCGGGCAATGACGGCATTCTAGTAGGTAAATGCAGTTGCTGGTTTTGCATGATGTATTAGGTTGTGTTTTGTATGTGTTTGATGTGTGGTGAGTGTTGATATGTGTAGCTGTGTTAATAATGGGACATGTTTTGCACCGAGGCTGTCGGCAAGGAGCTGTACCAGGTGATGAGTTGATGAGGTTGATGGGTTGTGTTGTTTTTGTTTTACTGAATATGTGTCTGAGGTTTTGGTTTTGTCTGTAACAAATTTTTGGATTAGCGGGTAGTAGATTTTGGGTTTCGTTGTGTTGTCTGAGAATTGGAAGGGATTCTTTAATAAGTGATCTGAGTTTGTGACTGCCGTGGAAGTAAGTGGTGATGAGACGCGTTTGGTTGGTTGTGTTTATGTTCTTGTTTTGTCTGTAAAAGTGTGGTCTGTGGTGTAAGTGTTTTTGGAGAAAGTGGTTTGGATAGTTTCGTTTGGAGAGAGCATTGTGGATTTTGTTATGGTAGTAATTAAGTGCATTTGGATTGTTACAAATTCGGTGCCCGCGGAGTGAAAGTGAATATGGTATTGATTTTTTAATGTGAGCTGGATGGCAGCTATTGAAGTCCAAATATTGCAGTTTGTTAGTTGGTTTGAAGTGTACAGCGGTCTGGATGTGGTTGTTTTCGTCAATGGAAATGTCTACGTCTAGGAATGTTATTTTGTCAGCTGAGATGATGTGGGTGAATTTCAGTGAGCTGCAGTCGTTTAGTCGGTTTAGAAAAAGTGTCAATGATTCCCTGTTGTGCGGCCAGATCATGAAAATATCGTCGATAAATCTTTTCCAAATAATGGGCTGCAACGGTTCCGAGGCTAAAAAGTTGGTTTCTATGGACGACATGAAAATATTTGCATAGCTTGGAGCCACCCGGGTCCCCATGGCTGTACCTTTTGTTTGATGATAAAATTTGTGTTCGAAACTGAAGAAGTTGTTTTTTAGTATTATTTCCGAAAGTTTAATAATGAAGTTTGTGGATGGTTGATGTGGTAATGCACGGTCATTTAGAGCAGTGCGCAGGGATGAGAGGCCAGCGTCGTGAGGAATATTGGTATAGAGAGAGACAACGTCTATGGTCACTAGTAGATATTTTGTATTTGAAGGCAGTTGTATAGAGTGAATGATTTCGAGGAAGTGTTTTGTATCTTTTATGTATGATGGAATGGTTTTTATGAGTGGCTGGAGGTGAAAATCTACAAATGCTGATATATTTTCGGTTGGTGCGTTGTATGATGCTACAATTGGTCGTCCTGGGTTGTTTTGTTTATGTACTTTCGGTAGCATATAGAAGTGAGGTGTCCTAGGGTGGCTCGGCAGCATTAGTGTCATGTCAGCTTCGGAAAGACCTTCTGCCGCGCCATTTGTGTCCAACGTACTCTTGATAATTTCAATGACCTGGTCGCATGGATCACTTGGAGCTGGCGAGTAAAATGTCAGGTTGGTTAGCTGTCTGTGTCCTTCATTGATATAGTCAGTTTTGTCCATGATTACCGTCGCGGAGCCCTTATCAGCGGGTAAAATAATTATGTTCTCGTTGTTTTTTAATTTGTTCAGAGAATGTCTTTCAGTTTGTGTCAAATTTTCAGTTTGGTCTTGTAAATTGTTGATGTAGTTGTCATCAGATAATTTGGCGAAAATGTTGGTTAGGAATATTTCTAGCGGGTGATTTGGAGGTAGTTGCGGTGGTTCATTTAACGAGTTTGGTTTGAATTTTTGGAGCGCTGGATTTATGTTATTTTGTCTATTATGTTGATGAGTTGTCCAATAGTGTTTCCACTTTAGTTTCCGACCAAATCGAACGAAATCATTAACTAGTTTGATCCTATCAATTTTCTTTGTTGGGCAGAAGGATAGTCCTTTATTTAGTACTACTTTGTCGGTTGGGGTTAAATGTAAAGAAGATAGGTTGATAATTGTGTCTGATTGTGAGTCGCTATTTTCATTTTGAGATATAAGTATTTGTGGTGGTGGAGGTATCATGAGTGAATTCGATAGGTCAGTTGGAGTTAAGTTAAGGTTCGTAGGTAATTTTATTTGGTTATGTTGTATGGGTAGCTTGATATTGTTCTGATGGTAGAATCTTTGAAGGTTTTCTAGTTTTTCTGTTAATCTATTATTCTCTGTTGAAAGTTTGGCTCTAGTATTTGATAATATATTTTGAATTCGTAAAAAGATATTTGGGTAAGCAACAAGACTAACTGTCAGTAGAGCGTTAAGATTATTTTTATGATGGGTGCATAGGTGGTAGTATTGTGTATAAAGCATGTGTGTTAAGTGGAGCGCATTTATGAGATTTGAAAGTATTATATTTGGCCTGATAATTTCCGGTATGGCATGAAGGCCAATCTTGGGGATTAGTCCCTTCGGTGCTGCACCGATTTCTATGCATTTTTTTAAATACGACAAATGAGTGAGGTATTGCGCTAGTTTGCTGGCGTCATTTTTAATTTTATTGAGTATTTCTCTCATTATGTTTTATTTGAATCAAAAATGAGGTTGTATATTATGTAAAGTCTATAGCTGAATATGCGGAGGTGAAAATTTATGGTTAATTGATGACTTTTGACTTTGAAAGGATATTTGTCTATCTGTTACAATTTTTTGGTTATTTCCCAAGTTATTTATCAATGTGCAATTTAGGTATTATTTGAAGAGTCAAAGGGGATCACTGAGTTGGAATGTTTGAGATCGGAGCACTCTCTATATAAGTAATGCAAATGAGTGTATGTGAGAATGAAAAAACAAAACATCAAAAAGTGAAAAAAGGCAAAGTTCCTGATCCAAAGGCGTCTTTACAGTTGTAACTACACGAAAAGTGTAAATTTCGGTTTCACGGTGTCTGCTCCAAAGGGTTTATTAAAATGCGTACTCCAGTATCCTGAAAAGTACTCCTGATTGATGATGATTTTCCTGGACCACGTCTTTCTTGCAGAATAACTTGCTTTAGGCTGCTATTTGGAAATTACCCCGTTCTGTTTCTCTATTTGCTTTGGGCAAACTTGTGGTGCTAACTTGGACTTGAGACTGCACTTGAATTGGCTTTCAAGATCTCTGGTTTATAGCAGATTTTAACGTGTTTTTGGACTTGCCTTTGCTTAATGTAGGGAACGAAGTGTCTTCTTATGCATACATAAATGTATATGTTCGCAGGTGCGAGTATTATAATAATTATGTTAATAAAATATTTTTATAAAACACCGTTCAACGGCCTTTTTTTATTTTTTATATATATGTTTTACTTCACATAAATACAATCAGTTAAATGGTTTTAGTCGCTATATTTCGACCCCTCAGTGGGGCCGTCATCAGGCGAATAGGAAAAAATATTATATGACATATATGTATAGGTATTTGAAGTAAGAAAACCGGTGACATCTATTGATATAAAAGTATAAAAAAAGTATACTATAAATCATGAACCAGACTTTTTGAGGGAGAATTTGGTCAGCCGGCGCTAGGTGGCGTTATCATACAGAGTGCTCTGATTCTGAATATTTTGTTATATAAAAAAAAATATATAAAATAAAAAAATATATAATAATAATAAAAAACTGTAAATTTGGATTTGTCAGTCAGTCAAGTCAGTCAGTTAGTCAGTCAGTCAGTCAGTCAGTCAGTCAGTCAGTCAGTCAGTCAGTCAGTCAGTCAGTCATTCAGTCAGTCAGTCAGTCAGTCAGTCAGTCAGTCAGTCAGTCAGTCAGTCAGTCAGTCAGTCAGTCAGTCAGTCAGTCAGTCAGTCAGTCAGTCAGTCAGTCAGTCAGTCAGTGTTGTTTGTTCAGTCCAGGTCCATAATGAGCTCCAAGTGACCATATGAATGATGTCTCCCATGTCCGTAATTCAATGTCGGTTAATGGAGGTGTGAATGATTTAATGATACGTAGGGTGAAACAGTCGTTAAAGGTCTGGTTGTGGAGTCGCGTGTGTGTAGGTATGGGAAGAATGTTGTTTGGTATGCGATCTGCTGTGTGTCGGTGTTGGTTCATTCGTTTGTGTATTGGGTTTTTGGTTTCACCTACGTAGAATGCCGGGCAATGACGGCATTCTAGTAGGTAAATGCAGTTGCTGGTTTTGCATGATGTATTAGGTTGTGTTTTGTATGTGTTTGATGTGTGGTGAGTGTTGATATGTGTAGCTGTGTTAATAATGGGACATGTTTTGCACCGAGGCTGTCGGCAAGGAGCTGTACCAGGTGATGAGTTGATGAGGTTGATGGGTTGTGTTGTTTTTGTTTTACTGAATATGTGTCTGAGGTTTTGGTTTTGTCTGTAACAAATTTTTGGATTAGCGGGTAGTAGATTTTGGGTTTCGTTGTGTTGTCTGAGAATTGGAAGGGATTCTTTAATAAGTGATCTGAGTTTGTGACTGCCGTGGAAGTAAGTGGTGATGAGACGCGTTTGGTTGGTTGTGTTTATGTTCTTGTTTTGTCTGTAAAAGTGTGGTCTGTGGTGTAAGTGTTTTTGGAGAAAGTGGTTTGGATAGTTTCGTTTGGAGAGAGCATTGTGGATTTTGTTATGGTAGTAATTAAGTGCATTTGGATTGTTACAAATTCGGTGCCCGCGGAGTGAAAGTGAATATGGTATTGATTTTTTAATGTGAGCTGGATGGCAGCTATTGAAGTCCAAATATTGCAGTTTGTTAGTTGGTTTGAAGTGTACAGCGGTCTGGATGTGGTTGTTTTCGTCAATGGAAATGTCTACGTCTAGGAATGTTATTTTGTCAGCTGAGATGATGTGGGTGAATTTCAGTGAGCTGCAGTCGTTTAGTCGGTTTAGAAAAAGTGTCAATGATTCCCTGTTGTGCGGCCAGATCATGAAAATATCGTCGATAAATCTTTTCCAAATAATGGGCTGCAACGGTTCCGAGGCTAAAAAGTTGGTTTCTATGGACGACATGAAAATATTTGCATAGCTTGGAGCCACCCGGGTCCCCATGGCTGTACCTTTTGTTTGATGATAAAATTTGTGTTCGAAACTGAAGAAGTTGTTTTTTAGTATTATTTCCGAAAGTTTAATAATGAAGTTTGTGGATGGTTGATGTGGTAATGCACGGTCATTTAGAGCAGTGCGCAGGGATGAGAGGCCAGCGTCGTGAGGAATATTGGTATAGAGAGAGACAACGTCTATGGTCACTAGTAGATATTTTGTATTTGAAGGCAGTTGTATAGAGTGAATGATTTCGAGGAAGTGTTTTGTATCTTTTATGTATGATGGAATGGTTTTTATGAGTGGCTGGAGGTGAAAATCTACAAATGCTGATATATTTTCGGTTGGTGCGTTGTATGATGCTACAATTGGTCGTCCTGGGTTGTTTTGTTTATGTACTTTCGGTAGCATATAGAAGTGAGGTGTCCTAGGGTGGCTCGGCAGCATTAGTGTCATGTCAGCTTCGGAAAGACCTTCTGCCGCGCCATTTGTGTCCAACGTACTCTTGATAATTTCAATGACCTGGTCGCATGGATCACTTGGAGCTAGCGAGTAAAATGTCAGGTTGGTTAGCTGTCTGTGTCCTTCATTGATATAGTCAGTTTTGTCCATGATTACCGTCGCGGAGCCCTTATCAGCGGGTAAAATAATTATGTTCTCGTTGTTTTTTAATTTGTTCAGAGAATGTCTTTCAGTTTGTGTCAAATTTTCAGTTTGGTCTTGTAAATTGTTGATGTAGTTGTCATCAGATAATTTGGCGAAAATGTTGGTTAGGAATATTTCTAGCGGGTGATTTGGAGGTAGTTGCGGTGGTTCATTTAACGAGTTCGGTTTGAATTTTTGGAGCGCTGGATTTATGTTATTTTGTCTATTATGTTGATGAGTTGTCCAATAGTGTTTCCACTTTAGTTTCCGACCAAATCGAACGAAATCATTAACTAGTTTGATCCTATCAATTTTCTTTGTTGGGCAGAAGGATAGTCCTTTATTTAGTACTACTTTGTCGGTTGGGGTTAAATGTAAAGATTAAATGCCCGGCATTCTACGTAGGTGAAACCAAAAACCCAATACACAAACGAATGAACCAACACCGACACACAGCAGATCGCATACCAAACAACATTCTTCCCATACCTACACACACGCGACTCCACAACCAGACCTTTAACGACTGTTTCACCCTACGTATCATTAAATCATTCACACCTCCATTAACCGACATTGAATTACGGACATGGGAGACATCATTCATATGGTCACTTGGAGCTCATTATGGACCTGGACTGAACAAACAACACTGACTGACTGACTGACTGACTGACTGACTGACTGACTGACTGACTGACTGACTGACTGACTGACTGACTGACTGACCGACTGACTGACTGACTGACTGACTGACTGACTGACTGACTGACTGACTGACTGACTGACTGACTGACTGACTGACTGACTGACTGACTGACTGACTGACTAACTGACTGACTTGACTGACTGACAAATCCAAATTTACAGTTTTTTATTATTATTATATATTTTTTTATTTTATATATTTTTTTTTATATAACAAAATATTCAGAATCAGAGCACTCTGTATGATAACGCCACCTAGCGCCGGCTGACCAAATTCTCCCTCAAAAAGTCTGGTTCATGATTTATAGTATACTTTTTTTATACTTTTATATCAATAGATGTCACCGGTTTTCTTACTTCAAATACCTATACATATATGTCATATAATATTTTTTCCTATTCGCCTGATGACGGCCCCACTGAGGGGTCGAAATATAGCGACTAAAACCATTTAACTGATTGTATTTATGTGAAGTAAAACATATATATAAAAAATAAAAAAAGGCCGTTGAACGGTGTTTTATAAAAATATTTTATTAACATAATTATATATATACAGATATACTGGTCTTATATTGCTTGCTTGTACACTTTATATTATCAAAGTGTACTGGTGTAGTCATCTACTGTACAAGCCTTGGTGCTTCTTGGGAAAAAACGTTTAAAGAATGTTAAATATTTTTAACCATATTTTTAGGTGATTGTAACATGAATCGTTTAATTGTTTTTTTTCTGTAGTATAGACGTTTATGTTAGATTCCTGGTAGCCGAAGAATAATAAAGATATTTTTTTCTCAAAGGCGATAGTAACAGTAACTAAAACGTCTGGGTAATGTTTACATAAAGAAAATCGTAAACGAAAGCACCTCAACGATAAAAGCGTACACAACCAAATTGTTTGTAAATTACATTTACGCCAGTAACCTTCAACTTCAGACCTTGCGTCAAATATGTTAGGTCTGATTTTTTGCTGACTTGTTTACGATATTGACCCAATCAATAATCCAAGTTTTTGACCTCGAGCACCGAACGCAACCTTGTCATAAATCGAAAAAACAGCAAAATGTTCGCCTTTATTTCAGTTTTTGGCCATTTTAAGCCTATAGGACTAGTTTTTTAAATACTTACGTAGTACGTTTTTTAAATAGACTAAATTTTCTACAAAATGAAACTAAAACTGTCCCGGTAGACTTAATAATTTCTGAGATAAAGCCTTTCAAAATTTATATATTTTTTCGAAGTTCGCAATTCTTAGCAATATATTGTCGTTCTGAATGTATTTTGCCCCTGTTTCGGAACCGCCCCTCCTCCTATCATATTCTAGTGGATCCTGAAGAGGTTTGAGGGGCCCGCAGATTCCTCCCCACTCTCCCCTCATCGTTATTCACATTTTTCATTTCTGCCCCTGTTATATTATCGAAGCCCTTTACGTTTTATAATGGGATTTTAAAACAGAAAATAAGAAGTGCGAACGATGATATATTCATCGTCACGACATGAATCCCCGAAGGGGTGTCAGAGATGTTCCAGGTGTGAACTGTGAAATGCAAGTCACAATCCACACTCGGTATAACCGCGTTTCATCGACGTTTATTACGTCCCAACGTGATAGGTGGTGAGCCCTATCACCGTTCTTCGGGCACAAATACTTGCTTTTTAGGACATGCATGTTTCCGTATGATGTTCACCTTCACCATTTAGCAAGTGGTACATATTATATAAAGCGAACGATGATGTGTAATGTTAAGCTACGAAATAAAAAAAAGGCGAAATAAAAAAGGTGATACGAAAATTTATGGGTACATCAATAAAGTAAATTTTTTAATTAGTTATTCAATTGAGTGATTCACGATAATCAATAGATTAAGTTAATTTAGCCCTCTTGGAAGGTCCTGGTTGTGGTTCGTCCGTATCTAAATCGTCGTATTGGGATGGCATATCCCTTTCAGGGGATGGCGATGCATCGTCGACGTCTTGTGTCCACAAAACATCCTCCGTGTCGACATCGGGCAGATCGTCGTTTTCTGGGGAATTGAAGTGTATTTCTCCTGCAACATACGGTACATTGTCACAGGAAGCCCCGCTGCAGTGCCTGCAGACTGATGAGCATTTCATCCCTGCCTTCCTGCAGCTGCACGCGTTCCCACAACCTTTTTTGCAGCCGCAAGAAATCATCCGCAAGAGGTGTTGTGGGGCAGCATCTCTGACCATCGTTTTTGGGCTGAGGCCTTGTGACGTGGATATCCACCCCCAGGAGAGAGGGTTCAGTGTGACTCCCAACCACGCCTGTACCTGTAAGAAAATAGTACATGAGTAGTTGAATAGAAAATGATGAATATGAAGTTATATTGTGTATTCATGCATTGGTTATAATATAATATAGTAAAATAATTTGTACCTGATGGTATGTCCGCAAGGAGTGAAATCGAGCAGCGTCTCGTGTAGGAGGTAACCTGGCCAGATTGAAGCTGGTTTTCGTCGCAGATCTCGCGAATAGTTGGAACCGCAGCTCGTCAAGGTTGTGGGTGTTGGGATTGCCTCCATATAGAGCGATTACGACTCGCTCTCCTGCTGCTGCAATCTCGTCTGGTGTAGAGTTGGTGTCGAGAAAAATTGCAGCTTCCTTTTCAACGTCCGGATTTTTTTCGACCATTGAGATCATTTGCTTTTTCCCTAAGCCAAAAAAGCAGGATGTCGAGTCACAACCACTAAAGGCATGAATGAAAAGGAAAAGCTCTGGTTTCAATGAGGATTTTGAAGAGGCAATGCTGGAATACATGACATCTGATGCTTTGCCTCTTCCACATTTGTTGAAAAAAATTTCACGGTTTGAGATCGCAGTGAGGATGATCAGCAAGTCAATGTCTTCACCAACGACTACCACTATATCATAGGTAGAGGCAACAGTTACAGCTGTAGTGATGATGAGCCTATCAGCATCTTCCTCTGCTTGGAGTACTTGAATGTTGTGATTTTCCATTTTAGATGTCAGCAGGTTGATGAAACTAATTTTGTTTTTGTCATTTGACAAGAATTTCTCTTGAATAACCTGCGCTATGGTTTTCTCATCAAAGATTATTTCTGGTGATGAGTGTGATTTGGCTCTTCGAAGACGCTCAGAGCTCTTTGTGCTTTTCTGTGCAGCATCTGATGGGTAGCCATCGAAGACTACTGCCACGTTTGAGCCATAGTGAGCAGTAATGTACTGCGTATATCTGTCTGCTATCGCACCAAATGATGCGCTTCGTGGCCACACAACTTTGTGAAGTAGATGACCTCCATCTACCACGGCAAACTTCGTTGACCCTTGCTTCTCATCTAAGTTTACAGGTTGAAATACTGCATACAAGGTGGATTTTGTGCCTTTTCTCATTCCCTCTTCAGTGAATATTGACATTGGGATTGGTGACAGCTCGTATGTGAAGAACTCTCGCAATTCTTCATCTGATTGTTTTAGGACACACAACCTATGAAACAATGTTAGAGGATTAACAGTTACCTGTTTATTGCCAACAACAATAGTTCGTACAGCTGAAGAAAGGGACACCACATTGTTTTTACGTTTGAATTTCACTTCCTTGAAGTTCTGGCCGACTGCTGTTAGCATCGATTCTCTTCCAATCTCTAGAGCCATGTGACTATTGACAGAAATTTCTCCAACTTGGCCACTGCTGATGGACATAATGAAATCTGCTTTAGGGAATGGAGGGTGCTGTGAAAACCAGTTACAGAGTTTTTCAGTATCTGATTCATCTCTGGTGACACGAGATGGTCGCATGTCAACATGCTGTTCAGTTGTTGCAGTAGTAACCTCGCAGTATGTTTCCACTTCATCGCAGATTTTCTCTAGATACACCATGCCCAATGTCCATCGGGAGAGTACACTGTCAGTTATACCACGTCCTCGGGTGAGCCCTCCATAGCTTTTCATAGATCTCATCAGTACTTGCTCAATGGTCATATCTGACCATATGCCCGACCAAAATTTGTTAGTTCGTCGGATGGTGAAGTATCCCTTTCTTGTGAAATTATCGTATTCAAGAGGGTCCATTTTCCCTTCCACTTCTAGCATATCTTGCAAATATAACTGTGCACACTTTGCATAAAAGAAATGCCCCGATGCGTGGAAGAATGGCAGCATTTTCTGGATGGTGGCCAAATGCAAATTCCAATCGCCTGCCCGTTCTGCTTGAATGAATTGCTTCACCAGTGTCACCATTCGAAAATAAAGAACCCACAGCTTTGCGGTTGGTCCATTGCTTTCAAGCTTGGAAAGGGCATCTGTGAATTTCGTCGTAAGTGCTTGAAATTGCTCATTTTCGTGTGCTGTCAGAATTGCAGATCTGTCAGAGTTTGAAAGAATGTCTTCAATAAAGCTGTTGTCCTCTTCAGTCAAGTGAATTGTTCTCATAACTTCACTTGCCAAGGAAAGATAGACCAAACTGTGGGCTCTCACTGCTCTAGAATAAGCATGTCCAGATAACATCTTCTCAATGCTGTTTTCAGCATAAATTGTCGAGAGCAGTTCCCTTAGACCACTTCCACTCATAATCATACCTATTGATCCCATGTAAGACATTAGTAGGTGAAAACCCCCTAGCCTCACCACAACGTTACTCAAATCAGTGCCCTGACAGTTTGCGATTATCTCTTTGGCTTTAATGTATAGGGGTTGGTCAAAAGTAACAACGCAGGTTTTTTGTCCATGGGTTCGGCATCTCTCATTTGCAAGCCGAAGGGCTGTAAGAACTGTGTCATAATTGGATGGGAGGTGGTTAATGAATGGCAGACATATAATTTTGGAGGTTTCAAAATGTTTCTCTGCTGTTGCTTCCTCCATGAACCCATTCCATCCCGGGATGTTTACCTTTTTTTGAACCTTCCCATATAACCATAACATATCCGAAGGAAGTGGCAGAATTTCTTCAGGTAGCGAATGAACATTGTCCATGTTAACAATTTTAATTCCTGACAAACCTTGATTGGACGACACTTGTTGGAAGGTTTCTAGCTGAATAGGAGGATTTTGCTGTACAAGTTCTGAAGCAGTGCACTTCGTAAGACGAGCTATTTGTTTCTCAGGACATAAGGAATCATGAGGAGTCACAATCAGGATACCTCCCATTGCGTGGAAAGTGCCCAATCCATCTAGTGTGCTCACATTGAAGTCGGCGTTATCAAAAACAAATTGCACAAACGGTATTGAAGGCTCCTTCAACATGAATTGGTCTGGTTTCATGATGGCCGAGGTTTCCAAAAGCATAGTCTCCTTGTAACTAGCTGAGAATCCAAGCGTTGACAATAACTCAATCAGATGTTTTGACCCGAACTTGTGATACAAGTATACACCAATTCCATGAAGTAATGAAGAGATGAACGAGCGAGGCCTCACTGCTGATAGTATTGAATGTGCAAGAGCAACGCACTTCTTTCTGTAGGGCTCCAAGCAGCCTCGTTTGTCTTTTAAAATTACTGTTTCCAGTAATAGTTTTAAAGAATCAGGGATAACAGAATCTACATTTTGGAAGAAGTCGTCAGATGGTGTGAATTGTTTTGTGTCGTACACTTGCGACCGTATGTCCTCTCGTATGACTTCAGCAGCTGCCTTCACCACGCGTAATCTTTCTGCTTGAGGATCTGAGCTTCTACTTTCATACCATGTACTAGTGAGAATTTTATGGCCTGTGTTTTTAAAACAAACAATCGTTTGTTTGGAGGATGTCTCAGCGATCAAAATGCCGTCTCCATACTTTCTAAACAAGCGATTTTTGACTGTTCTCGGTTGAGGTCGTTCTCCTCTTATCTGTTTCATGAGTTCATCTAGAGAGAACTGACATTCCTCAGCGTTTTCTTCCAGAAATGAATAAATAACTTCCATGGCCTCATCAACTATGGTATGCTGACGATTTCCCCTGGACATTCCTGTTGGTGGTACCTGGTAGAGCTTTATTTGGCAAACCCGATGATATCTCGCATCAAGGGCTATCAAATCTGTGTTCTCAGATATACGATCTTTTATTTTAAGAGCCCATTCATCGCCACGTTTCTCAGCTGCTTTCAAGATTGTGACATTAAAAGACAACTTTTCCACAGTAATAACATTGTTTCTTTTTTCTGGCTTCTTCTTCCTTTCAGCCACAAGGAACTCTTCAGTTATTTTGTCTCCACAGAGAAAACAGTGTTCTCCGAAATTGAACTGCTCAGACACTGATCTCGTGGCCTTTGATGGCATAATATTTGATTTTCCACGGCAAACAGCTGCTTTGATCAACTTTGGATTGTTGTATTTCACCTGACAAGCACTGTGCACATATATCTCATTCACGTCTTTCAATAAACGTTCATTTTCTCGGTTATTTAAAGAAACACTCGACGCAATTAGGGTTTTTACACCTCTTTCCTTCACTAACCGCAGTTCACCTTCACTTGAAGTCTCCTTACATATAAAACACAAATCTGCGCTGGGACTGGGATCCGACATTCTGTTTTTTTTAAATTTAATCTATATTTTAAATTTATTGTGGCAAATTTCACCTTCCTTTTACCACGATACTCTTTGATATGAGAAAAATAACAAAAAAATGTGACAAATCATTCCAAAAACACAAAAAACAAAAAAGACAAAAAATATATGAAAAAGGTTGAATACCTGTAGCCTCAGAATAAGGAATCCTGTAGCGAATGCTACAACTTGCAACACTAGCACACTCAGTTGGAGATAATTGGAATTACATCGCTCGGAGGTCTAACTCGTTTAGTTTCAAGAACCTCTGATAGAGCCCGCTAGTGTTGCTCGAGTGACGTCTGAGATATTGATAAAATGGGCAAGTTCGAAACAATCAATACATTCTAAAAGGCATTATCTCGGAAACCATTAAGCCTACAGAAAAAGTTTTAATCTCATATAGTAGAAAATTTAGTCTACTTTAAACGCGTATTGCGTAAGTATTTGAAAAATTTGTCTTTTAAGCTTAAAATTGACAAAAACTGATATAAAGGCGAAAATTTCGCAGTTTTTTCGATTTATGACAAGGTTGCGTTCGGTGCTCGAGGTCAAAAACTTGGATTATTGATTGGGCCAACATCATAAACAAGTCAGCAAAAAATCAGAACTAACATATTTGACGCAAGGTACCTACCCTTTCAGACGACAAGGTTACTGGAGTTTGGCAACAAAATGGTTTTATCAAAGTTAAAGTTTTACGAAAGCCGTAAACGGACGAGGGAAAGCCAACTGTGTATTAGGGTTCCCAGTCAAAATGTTTAGTTTTTCTATTTTTTAAAGACGTTAACCCCTAACTACTTCAACACTACACTAACACGCAACTAAAAAAACAGAGTCCCTACAACTAAAACTACAATTTAGTCTTTAGGATAATAGACCTAACATTTTTTTTTGCCTAATTTTATTGTACGTCTTTCAGACGCCATGTCACTAAATATATCCTATAAAAGCCAGGTTAAAACATGCCAAGTAATTGCCTTATGGTAACCCTCAAACTGTGGTGCGATGGACTGGCATCGCGCCATCATCAATTGTATAGTACGACATTTATTTGCAACTGGGGCACCGAAAATCTAGCGTACAACATAAGGTTTTCACGAGCACAAATTTTTCAACGAGCGAAGCAATTTAAAACTGTTTTCGACATTTCAGCGCAATATAAACTTGGGAAGAATATATTTTGCTACTTTGAATAAATACTTGCGTAGGTATGTTTTCAAAGATAAACAGCACAGCTTAGGCTATTAGAATATAATAGAATATGCTTTAATTTGTCTAAAAATTGCAAAATAAAAGAATAGGATTATCTTGACGTCTACAAGGGTGTACGTACCGGTGCTATAGGCGTCAAGCTCTTCCCTTCCCTTCCCTTAATGAATTATTGAAAATATTTCCCTGATTTAGAAAAAAAACACATCACATAAATGAAATTTACCTAGATATTACTACTTTTAGAAGGATTTTTGGAATAACTATAGTGAAAGTTTGCTGTTATATGATGAAAATCTATCGAATATTTTTTAATATTATATACATAATAAATTTTGCTTTGTAGCTACTTATTATCATTTGCAGCTCTTTGCCGTTTTGCTTTGCCACCACCCTATTCTCTTACTCAGTTGTTTTCAAAAATGTTATAAATATCGTCGTACCACCTATCCTGCATAATACAGGAATGAAATCATTCCAACATTCCCAGTAAGTCGCTTATTAGCACAAAGTGTATAACTTAACTTTGCATTTCTTATTTAGAAGTTGAAAATTGAAAAATATTTTGGCATGTGGCAGTTAACACCAATTGTTCAGTATTTTATTCTGTGGTATTAGTAAGGTTTATAAACATGGGTTTGAAATTTAATGCACAATTAGTCATGATCTGGTTGAAAGAAGTAAAAACAGCATTTTAAGTTGGTTTAGACCAGATCATGACTAATTGTGCATTAAATTTCAAACTCATTATTTATAAACATCACTAATACGGAATTATTAATGTTAACTACCACATACCAAAATGTTTTCAAATTTAACTTCTAAACAAGAAATACAAAGTTAAGTTATGCACTTTTTGCTAAGAGACTAACGTCTAACCTTAACATTAGACATCCAACACTACAACAAGCCAACACTACACGCAATTTTCATTTAATAACCTATATACCTATATATATATTTAAAGACTGACTCACTGACTGACTCATCAACGCCCAGGACCTAGAAGCTGAAATTTTGGACAGAGGTTCACTTTATAATTTAGACAAAGAATAAAGCCAGATTATTTGAAATTCCCACGGAATTGAGAAAAACGAGATCCACGCAGCAACGCCACGGGCAAAAGCTAGTAAAATATAAAACCTCTGTTGAACCCCACCATGTTTTCATGACAACGAAAAATATTAAAGAATATACAATGTACGCAAATGGAAACGAGCTTAACCTACATTCATTTCATTATTCCAATAAAAAACAGTGGCCTTTTTTAACCTAAAAAATATTTTTCTTCAAAATCTGTGAATCACAAATTCCCTACGCGTCGAAATTTGGCGCTCATTTGCAAGTTAGGTATTCAAAATTAATTCTAATAAAGGGAGCTCCGTCCCTATAACTTTTAATAAATTGTAGAAGACCTAACGAAAGGCTTTATTTTTTTAGAATTTGTAAAAGAGATGACTTCTTGATTAACATTTTAAACAGAAATCAAAGTTTAAACACGCTTACCTTCACAAGACTAATTGCGAAGAGTTGTGTATTTACGTAGCATCCAATTTATTCGAAAAATAAACCCTGTAAAATGCTTGCTCCCAAAAATACTTAATTTGCTTGCAACTTGTCAAATCTATGTACAGGTTGTGGATTTATTTTGCTATTTTCGTCACGGAGATGATGATAATACTCACAATGCTTTTACCAAAAAGCAGTCTAAAAAAATGGAGATGCCAAAACGACTTGTCATATTTGTCTGAAAAAATTCGAGGTATGGCCACAGTTGCGCGAAGTTGGCAGCACATTATACTCCTGTTAAGTCAACTACGCTATGGATGAAATGTGAAACAATATTATTCTAAAGAGATGTCAGTTTTTTTTACTAAGGCGCAAATTGTTTTGGCTTTTATTTTCGTGTTCGCTGTTTATACAATAGCTTTGTCTCATGTCTGAATTAAGCTGCGGACTTAGTCAACAAAAATCAGAAGCTTGATCTGATTCGTCTTTTGAAAGTTGTTGGCATCTACAAAACATCTACATCTACAAAAACAAAATGTTATAATACCACACTTACGTAAAGTAGTAAGATGCTAGTATTGTTTTCTCATAGAAAATAACGGCGAAGTTAGTTAGCCGTGGCATTTTACTTAGAGCGGCAAAATTGGTTTTTGTTTCAAATGTACCTGAAATAAGTAAGTTTTCTATTGTTTTCTTCGTCTTGTAACTCAACCCTTTGTTATGAAAGATGCTGTAAATTTTCATAATCATGAATTTTCCGGTTCGGGAAAACAATTAGCGACGTTGCAACAATGAGCAAATAAACAGTAGCTGAACATTTTGTTCTTGATTAT
This sequence comes from Ypsolopha sequella, assembly GCA_934047225.1. Lineage (NCBI taxonomy): Eukaryota > Metazoa > Arthropoda > Insecta > Lepidoptera > Ypsolophidae > Ypsolopha > Ypsolopha sequella. The sequence goes on along the minus strand of OW203984.1, from coordinate 22,089,128 downwards.
TTCTGTACTTGATTACAGCCAGATGCATTTGAGGTGCATGAAAAGAGCCACGCCGAGCAGCGTATAGTGAGATACAATCACTGATTACTCCAACCAAATACGAAAAACCAACAAACAACCCATAACACAAGCCTACAACCAGTTGAAGTGAAAGGATTATCAGTTTGTTTCAGATTTAGTGAAACACCATTATCCTTATTACAGTCCAATATTATTTCGTAGTCAGAGATGACCTATTTGTCTATTTCTGTTATGATTACAGTGAACGCGTAACGCAGAATTCGGAACATAAGAGTATATACTACCTTCGCTTTCCGTTTTTCATCTGATATAGCCATTGTTGTGTTTTTATGGGTAAAAATTTGCAATCCTTAACCTTGTTCCGAAATTTCAAATGATTTTGCTTCCTCGGCGTGCTTGTTCCGTGATGTGAAAATTAGCTCTCCAAGGATAAAAATTTGGACATTTTTGAAAATTATGACTCTAATGTTTCCATTCCTCAAAATAGCTTACCAGTGCTGCAAAGCTAAATGTTTTGCAGCAATATGCTGAAACAATACCCTTTTCTTGCCACCAAATAGTTTTTACTTTTGTACGTATTTTACTTTATTCTGGTAATAGTATAAGGTTTTTATTATATAAAATTTGTTCATTTTAGTTTTTTTAAGTTACCATTCTGTGTTATGTATGTGTATTATGTATATGGTGGCATGAAATAAATATATTACTTACTTACTTACTCATTACTGCTAATGTATAACGTCTTACTACTAATGCTAAAAGACAATTAGGGACCACGCAAATAATGTCGTCGGCAATTTGGAAATGTAGCGTGGTTTGAGTGATATGTAATTAAATGGATTCCAATAATTTTACTAAGTAAAATCTAATCCGCATAAGAGAGTTGTTTTACAGAGAATTTACAGAAATAAATAATCTTTTAAAATATTTTGAATACTGAGATTATAGAAAGGTAAGACCGCGATTCTGCGCTACGATTGGCCCAATTTATTATAAAATCGCTAGAGACTCAATCAACCGAGACGAGGAATAAGTCTCGACCTTATTTCTTAAGCCATGCCCACTTTATCTTGATTGGCCTTCAGGACAGCATTATTGGCACGACGCACCCGACGTTCATGAACGAGTGTTCTTCTTCAATTTTTTTGTTATTTTCAACCAAGAATTGTTAGTTGAAAATATTATATATAAAGACTGTTTGATATAAACGCTCGTTGCTACCACAAATTGCAGCTTACAAAAAGTGGTAATACTGACTAGTGACGGGCATCGACGTCACTGGTGCGAGGATTCCATAACCACGCTCAGACACCACTAATTGTATGCTAAAGGGCGATACTTGCAGCTGGAGCAGGGGCCCATAGCTGTCCCAGATTTATAGTATACAAGTATCTTATGATCTAATATTTAATATAAAATGTCCTACCAGACAGTTGTATGATGACCTCATCAAGTAGTCCTCGCACGAAGACCCTTCGCTGCGGAGACCAAGGCGTGTCGGTGCCGTGACACGTAGATCACCTTCCACGATGAATCTAAACACAACCCTCCTACCCCGGGATGCATCCGAACCCAGAAATAGTAATTAACAAGTCCACTTGTCGCACACCGCGTGGATATAGGTTATTTCACACACACAGGAAATACACTCAAAAGTGGCCTTCACGCCAAAATATCTTCAGCCCTTGATCGAATACTGTTTCTTACGATGTCCGCACCGATTTCCCTTGGGTTAAGCCCTTAATAACACATATTAAAATCGTCCGCGATCTATACCAAGAAAATTCCACGTCCCTCGTTTTTGACAGCTCCAAGTCCATAGACAAAATATATAGACCATTGATGGATGCGTTCCGAAATATACATTTTATTCTGAACAGTCCCCCGCTCTGGGCTGAGCAATCAGTCCACTAGCTCATACAACCGGGAGACGGGAGAAAGTTGTCATGGCTCGTCACAAAATCGAACCTTCGACCAACACCTCTGCGACGCGTGGAGTTCCGTCTCCGCCAAAACAACTTTAATATACGGCTCCGGCGCCAAAACAAGGATAGCAAGTTCATATCCTTCAAAAGAATTAAATTTCCTTCCCTAGGATGCTCAGTCCTGTCTGACCACAGAGAGGACGAGAGTTGAGGACCGCTTCCACTTAACAATATACAGTGGCAAGCTCCTCAAAAATTAGGACAGTTTCCCCAATAACGCAGCGGAGGTGGGTCTTCGCCGACTTGACGGCAGCTTCAAAAAATTCCCTCCCCAGTGAGGGCAATTTGGGGGACTGTACCGCCAAGTTACCCCTTTCTGGGCGAAGATTTAACTTAAACTAGCATAGTTATTTACAAAACAAAAAATTATCAATATCATTAGCAGTACCTTTGTAGATTGTGCCATTGTCGGAGCGAATAAGTGAAGGTAAATCCTTACGCGACACGAAACGATCCAACGCGGCGACGAAGGCCTCCGTAGTCAAAGCTGACACCACCGCCAAGTGAACGGCCTTGGTGGCCAAGCACACAAATACACAAGGTATGCTTTCACAACCCGAGCGTTGCGATTGCTGAAAACCCCCGTGCGCGTTACGTATGTGTCAATCCGACACCAACAGAGTTACCAAAGGTCCGTCCTTGGGTAGAAGCAAAGGATGATGACTTCCGTATGGCAGGTCAGCTCTCCAAAATCAGCCTCCGAAACGCAGAAGTCCTTCATAATCCGTGAAAGGATTCCAACGAGCAACCGCTCACTTCAGCCTGGCGTGATCCTCGCGCAGAACTCGAAGTCTAAACTTGATGAGGTCCGCCTGAAGTACACGAAACCAGTGTACCAATGCGCTCCAACGCTACTCTGCACTCACGGCTGGGGACAAAATATATGAATATCATTGACTGGTTGGTATTTCAACAAAATACCACCATCATATTGGGATCCTCCAAATCTGCAAACAGTATATGTTCATTTGAAAGCCATTTCCTAAGTTCGAACATAATAATCCAAGTATCGAATCAAATATCGAATATCCAAAATTGTGGATACCTCCACCAATGAAGAAGAACCCAGAGTCTTTTAAAAACCAAATAGGATCCATCCTAACAAATCCGCGCCCAGGAAAACATCGACTGGGGCCGGATGACAAAACGTGGGTCTGCCAGATGCAGACCTGACGTGCATGAGATTATGGACGGAGGAAGGTCCAAAGAAGGCTGCCAGCCGACAATATTGTCTATAACCATGGCTGCAGCCGCTGATTCAACTCCAGTCCACCAATACCTAGGAGCGGCACCGACGAAACCTCCAGGTTCAAAACTAATCGGTGCGCCACTTGACTTTCCAAGTCGAGGAGGGCCCTTACCCTAACTCAATCCCCCCTGGGGCCCTAGACGCGAGCCATCGCGGTAGGCAACAGAACCGTCCGCGGTTCCGTACTCATGGCTTGAACAAGCTAGTTACAGGCTACCCCACCTGAGGAGTGCAGGACCAGTCCACTGGCAATAATACGGCTGGCGTGTGCACATCCCAACCATGGGGGGAGCGTAGCCTCCAACTCTCCCTGAGTACGGCGGGTGGTACTCTAACCGCGGGTACTCACGGTACGGCGGTGAGTAACCCCGTGACTCCGTCTTAACACGGTGCTCCATGCCAGCTGGCACCAAAACCGGCGCGGGGAGGGGGGGCCTAGCCCATGCCAAGTCCAATTGGCCCCCGCCCGTAGGGGCCCAATTCACAACATGGCCATATGTGTGATAGCCCGTAGGCAAGCCCCCTACGGGTCCACGCGCAAATACATAACTCACCTCCCGGTGAGGGGGCGCGCCTCGCGCCGCAGTCCTCCGTTCCGACGGAGGGGAGCTCTGCCCGACAGCATGCCTTCCCTGGACCGAGGGGGGAAAAGTTCTCCCTGACGCACCCCCGTTGTCCAAGGGGGGGGGGGGGGAGTTCTCCCTGAAGCACCCCCGCCCGTAGGGCTCCGTCGCTGCGGGACCGGTGAAGCCGCTTCAGATCTGTTGGCACACAACAATAAATGGTGAGGCCCCTCACAAACACTGCAACGTCGTGGCTCGGGACAATTACGTTCAAAATGATTGCCCAAGCAACCGAAACACAGGCCCTTACGCTTCACTATGCGTCGCCGCTCGGTGACGTGCAGGTTTCGCCACTGCTGACATCTCAGCAGGTCATGCCCCGTATGGCCACACTGATAACAGGTCAATGACCTCTCGATCACGGCGACCCCCGCCAAACGTGTCATATCGCGTCCCCGCGACTGCTGCGGTTGTCTGGGCTCCCCACATTCCGATGAGCCAGCAGACGAAAATGATTGCGCCCCAGATGGCGCCAAGTCCGGTTGTGATGTTTCTGCTACCCTAGCTTCATATTCAATAAACTTAATTAAGTCCGTAAATTTAGGCACAGTGCTGCCATCTTTTTCTGCGGACACCCGCTCAAAACGTGACCTCACGTCATTAGGCAACCTACCTAAAATAATGTGAACGAGTAAAAACGACCACTCGTCCACCGGTAAACCTAATGTTCTAAGGGCATTACACGCCACAGTGACCGGAGTTAGTAATTGCTGCCTCAGCTGTGCCCAGTCGGTTACCCTAGGTAACGTCAACAATTGAGACGCATGCGCATCCGCCAATAAGCGCATGTTCTGATACCTATCATTTAATAAGCCCCACACTATATCATAATGATCATCCTCTACCCTGAGGTGCTGGATGAGCAACCTTGCTTCGCCCTCCAATGTTGACATCAAATATGCCATCTTTTGCCCCTTTGATAAATCTACCCTAGAATTTATTAATGACGTAAACATATTCCTATATGAAACCCATTCTTCCATTTTCCCATTGAATTTATTTAGTTTTAAATTAGCCAAACTACTAGACACGCCATCTACCGGTTGAGGCGTGACAACTACAGGACCTCCTGAATTTTGCCTCTTTAGATCAGCAACAATATTTGACTTTATAACCAGCATCTTACCAGTGGCGCCATCTGTTGGTCTAGGTGCGCTAACAACCGGGCTGCCCGATTGTCGCTTTTTGATCATGGAGGCCGCCTCAGTTACATCATCATAAATTTCCATTATCTGAGCTAAATCCGTAACATACCTCTTCAAAGGCTCGTCACTTTCCTGCAGTGCTGCCACAGCCGCCTCTGCATCAGCCAGCCGCTGATGCATCCGCTCGGCTCTCTCCAGGATTGCATTGTCGCGATCCGAACGAGAAAGCAATCCCTGGACGGTTGTAAACCAGCGGAGCTCTTTCGCCAACGCAGCCTTGTGAGACTTGGACATCATGCCGCAATGAACCGGGAAATGTATAAATAAAAACTATTTAGCAAACACCCTGACACGGCACAAAATACAGAAGCACTGCTCAATAGGTACCCTACCTATAAATAGAATTTAATTAGCAAAATTAATTCCCAATTACCAATGTATGTACTGTCCGTCAATACTAAACAAACAAATAGGTTCCTACCTAATTCTATATTACCAAATTTAAATTATATTTGGTGTATACAATACACACAAACCCGAATGCACATTCCACTATGCAACTGTATACATGCTTGTAAGTACATAAATTCAAGCCAAGATAACCGTATATTAGCTAACAAGTTGATTTCCAATCTATAATATAAACCGTTATATGATATAATGTTATTGCAATACAAGAACACTTGATATGTACTAAATTAACAATTTATACTGATATTACTGAACCACATCAGTGTGGTACCCTCCGGTAATCAATTATCTACTCAAAGCACTAAACAAATCCAATTTGTAATTGCTACATGTACATGTAAATAGCCTAGCTATGTTAACAGTTCAATGACACTGGGGCCGCCCAGTTCCGCTGTTTATATGTATATAAACCAAAGTTGGGATTAACCACGGACTGGCTACCAACACTTGTTTGATATAAACGCTCGTTGCTACCACAAATTGCAGCTTACAAAAAGTGGTAATACTGACTAGTGACGGGCATCGACGTCACTGGTGCGAGGATTCCATAACCACGCTCAGACACCACTAATTGTATGCTAAAGGGCGATACTTGCAGCTGGAGCAGGGGCCCATAGCTGTCCCAGATTTATAGTATACAAGTATCTTATGATCTAATATTTAATATAAAATGTCCTACCAGACAGTTGTATGATGACCTCATCAAGTAGTCCTCGCACGAAGACCCTTCGCTGCGGAGACCAAGGCGTGTCGGTGCCGTGACACGTAGATCACCTTCCACGATGAATCTAAACACAACCCTCCTACCCCGGGATGCATCCGAACCCAGAAATAGTAATTAACAAGTCCACTTGTCGCACACCGCGTGGATATAGGTTATTTCACACACACAGGAAATACACTCAAAAGTGGCCTTCACGCCAAAATATCTTCAGCCCTTGATCGAATACTGTTTCTTACGATGTCCGCACCGATTTCCCTTGGGTTAAGCCCTTAATAACACATATTAAAATCGTCCGCGATCTATACCAAGAAAATTCCACGTCCCTCGTTTTTGACAGCTCCAAGTCCATAGACAAAATATATAGACCATTGATGGATGCGTTCCGAAATATACATTTTATTCTGAACAAAGACGATATTTTTGATAGTCGTAGATAAAGTATTGTGTGCAACTGAACATAATTAGACATTGGGACACTCGTGTCCTAATGTCTCAAATTATGCTACAGTTGCACAAACTACTATTTTGCTTGTGGTTAATTTATTACAAGCCATGTTTTTCCATTCTGTAAAGTCAGACGTTTTATATGAAAGTTCAAAGCCCAATTTTATACAATGTCACGTATAAGATATTATTATTTATGTTATCTTGTACCTAAACACAGCCACCGAAGCTTCATTAAGTTTAATAGGGCGGCAAACTGGCGCCAGACTTGACAGATTTTTTGTAACTTTTTCCCTCGTTTAGGATACATATTGAGATTTTTTCCCGTCCATTACAGGAATTATGCTATCTTTTATGTATTAAATCCTTACAAAACACAATAAGTAAAAAAATCTTATGTATCGATAATTGACTATAATGAAATAAAAACTTTTCTGCTTCATTTATTACCTGCAAAAAGTGGTTCAATCAGATGACTAAACTTTTAAAGCAAAAGAGAAATAAAAAACCGGTCAAGTGCGAGTAGGACTCGCTCTCTGAGGGTTCCGTACTATTAAATAGGTTAATATACTTAAATAATTTAAATATAAATTACAAACTTAAACTTATACACTATCTACAAATTGTATAAAACAAAACTGCAAAATTAAGTTAGTTGAGTATTCGGGGACGTAACCCTAAAACCACATCATAAACCGGCTTTTTCAGTATTTGTTGTTTAAATACAGTACATGGTACATAATATACAGAAATTACATATTCCTAACTACTTAGGCCAAACTAGTTTATCCTGAAGTGTACTTATTCAAATTAGGCTCAACCAGTCCGCCTAGGTTAAACTAGTTTCTCCTATCGGCCATAGGACAGACCAGTTTGTACCGGTTTATCCTATCGCATAAAGGATGAACTGGTTTGGCCTACGAAAAATTAGTTTGTCCTAAAATCAGGTTTGGCTGGTAGCATATACAATTATAACTCAATTTTGTTATAATCTTAGCAATAGTGTCAGATTTATCAAGGAACAATAGTTTTGTGAAGACAAATTTATTATCTTTCAAATGTGATCCGTGACGTCAACGTTACATAAATAACGAGTAGGTTTCGTGATCACGCGGATGTACCTATCGGTGAAACGAATGGACGGACCAGTGTGCTGGCCTGTGTCACATAAATTTGAAACTCACAGAAGCGTTACAGTTATTGCACTATGTTGTCCACCACGTAGTATTAACATTTTTGGAGCTTATGACAATGTATTAAGAACTTTGATGGCGAATACCGTGGAGAAATGTGAAATGTTGCGGCGGAAAGGATATGTAGAGGAATGTTTGTATAATGATACCATAATAAAATATATCGTCACGACATGAATACCCGAGGGGGTGTCAGAGGTGTTCCGAGTGTGGACTGTGAAATACAAGTCACAGCCCATACTTGGTACACCCGCGTTTCACCGATGATCATTACATCCCAACGTTAGGTGGTGAGCCCTATCGCTGAATTTTGGACACAAATACATTTCTTTACGATGTACCGTAAATTCCGAAAAACGCATTGGTGCATGCCCGACCGGAAATCGAACCTGGATCTCAAGATTGAGAGTCTATCGTTCTACAAAATTAAATAAAAAAATACCAATGCAAGCTTTAGCGATTAAACTGGAAGAACAGAAAAAGAAAAAAGACGAACTCCAAAATATTTGAAATTTCTTGGAAGTTTCGCAAAGAGCACGTGCAGATAGTGTTAATATTAAATGTGTGAAATTTCCCCCCCACATCCCCACTTTACGTGTAGGGGAGTTACCCTAAAAAAAATCTTTTTAAAAGTTTTACTGTACTACTTTAACGGCGTGATAAATATGTATACCCGTGCCAAATTATAGCTTTCTAGTACTAATAGTCTCTAAGCTAAGCTGGGGACAGACAGACAGACAGACAAACAGGCGGACATGGCGAAACTATAAGGGTTCCTTGTTGTTGACTACGGAACAACAGTTTTCACAGTTTTTAAAATCAGTTTTCACAGTTTAAAAACAGTTTTTACAACCAGTAAAATACTCTTGCTGTAACCAGACACATCAGCCTTTTTAAGTAAAAAAAAACAATCAAGTGCGAGTAGGATTCCAGCCCTGAGGATTCCGTAAACATAGTTTAAAAGACAAACATTCCACTTGAAGTTAAAAACAACTTAACTTGACACCTAGGATCTACTCAACTCTATGCATTAGGGTCTAATTATGTAGGTTAATTAACTTCATAAATAATTAAATATAGGTAATTTTCAGATTTTTTGATATACAGACATTGCTGTGAGACCTACTTGTGAACGCATTTTCAAGTTTCTAAATTAACTGGAAGTGCCCTATTGGTTTTTATGATGAGCAAATTTGTATGAAATTGATTATGTAAAGGCCAATAACTTTTATTTGCGTTGAATAAGAAGCCTTTTTTTACAGCACCAAAGGGCCGTAGAATTGTGCAGGAAGTATTAGTTTCAACTTGGTATCTCACACAGACAGCTAGACGGACAGACGAACAACAGAGTGAACTTACAAGGATTTCATTTTGAGATACGGAACCCTAAAAAGATTTAATTTTGACAGTACCTATATGAATAAATTATAGTTAATTTCATGCCCTTATAATTCAAATCTTTTTGTTAGTCGCAATTGACCTTTTATTAAAACATTCAATACTGGTGTTTCAATGTAGATCCAAGCATTATAAGGTGATATTTATTCATTAATTGATTATAAACTTGATTGCCTACTAACTTAAAAGAGTTTGTATACGTAACTATCAACAAAAGCTCGTAACAATCAAAGGGCAGGCCCACAAAGCATGACTTGGAGTAGCCGTTCCGTTCAGTACATGACCTGACGATCACCATGAATACGTAAGGGCGTAATACCTACATAAATAACAAATACAAGTACAGTGTATCAATGTTGGTAGTGGTACACATTGGCCGTGGCTTGTCACCTCTCTCATGACGAAAGCATGCCGCCAAGCGACTCGTCACGTCGTATTCCAGCATGACGTCATGACTAGCCGCATCGGAAGAGTTGGCAGTGTGTTGTTTTTTTTTCTTGTGTATGTATTTCCGAAATTAAATTAAATGAATTGAGTTTTGTATTTTCTTTTCCATAGTTGTGTGACTGGGATCCTTCTGCGTGTTTTTGGTGGTCGGAGAATTTTCGTTTTGGTGGGAGTAGGACGGTGTGGATGTCTGTTGTGGATGTGCGTGTGTGGATCCTTTTCAGACTACAAAGTTGTTTCATTTTCTTACTTCTGAAAATAAAGTTCATTAGTTCATTATTTAATTTTGTTGCGTAGTATCAGTCATTTGTCTGTTACCAACTTCCATAGTATTGCTTTTCTATTCAATTTATATTTGCTTTTCTAGAACATTCAAATTTTCATTACTAAAACAAGAAAATAAAAATTGATATAAAAAAAGGTTACGCAGTATAGATATTTTCCGAGTGACTTAGGAAGACTAGTGACTGTAAAGAAGTCTCGTTCAAATTTAAAATTTTACTTACGTAATGCTGTGAATCGAAATTACACCGCATTTCGAGTTCAATACAAATGATGAAAAAGTAAATACCTCTCAATATATTTTATTGTATGGCTTTATGGTTCCACGTACCACCAAATAATTTTCACATAGTATAATGTTATCCAGTCCGAAACTTCGAGAAAAGTTACAGTCGACAAGATTCCCGCCTGTCCAGTTTTAAAACCTTGTTGCTTGCATGTGGCGATCTCAGTTAGCCCCGGCTTTTATTTTGTTGACCAATGAAAGCTTATGAGAGACACTTTTTATGGCGTTTTCGGGTCCATCAGACTTCATTAGTCATGTGTTGGTTGTTGGGTGAATGACTATTGGCAGACAAAAACTGGCAAGTTAAGGCTGGCGGAAGATGCCGCGAACCGTTGCACATAAAATTAGCTGTTAAGGTGGACAGGCGGAAATCTTGTCGACTGTACGTAGTGAATTCAAAAATCATAAATATGTAATTATTGTCTGTGAACCCACTAACTTAATGTTGGCTCTGAAGCATATTTGAGGAAGCCAATAAATCCCCCATATTGAAGAGCCAGCTGAACAACAGCTTCTCTGCACCGATGAGAAACAATCCATAATTTTGGAAACAACCTTCGAACGAACACACTGTATACAATTTATTGCTTTTAAGGGGAAACTTTGTCTTATTTACTGTTATTATTTCTGCTTCCATTTTAATCCGATAAAAGTCTGGTCAGGTGGACACTTTTCTACTTATTTTGTAGAATATTGTCTTCTGAAAAAAAATCATGTGGGACCACGGGAATGGCGTGACACAAATTTTATACGAGCACCGCTGTCACCGCTTTTTGGAATACGTTAGTATTACCTAGTTAGTAAACATACGCGGCGCACACATAGATACACCCGTCTTCATACAGCCAAAATAACACCGTATTTCTATGATGCTTAGATAAATGGTATGGCTAGAGATCAACCAGAGGTGGACGTTTTCTCTGCATCACTGACCCAAATCCACACATGTGTGGTGAAATACTTGGAGCAGTAACCATTTTTATTCTAAGTGTATGTATATTTTGATTTTTAGTGTATTAAAATTTCTTTGTTTTCCATGTATACGCATTGGACTTGTGTCTGTAATGTATTCATGTGTATTAATAAATAAATAAATAAAAATGAAAAATACCAAACATGTCATGGCACTGTGCAAGCTATTATACATATGTATAAAAAGCCATGACCAGCGGCCGTACTATGAAACAGGTAGGTCCGGGTTGATAATGTTTGAAAAATATACATTGCGGCGTTAATATTCTCTGACATTCTTCTGTGACACTCTATATAACCTGCAATGGACAAAATATTGTCTAATTTCAACGCTACTCGCTACAACGCTACTCGCTACAACGCTACTCGCTACAACGCTAAATATTTCATGGTAAGGTTGAAATTTTATTTACCGCAAGGTATTTATTACAGTAAATACATGTTTAAAGTATTTACAAGTGGAATGAAATTTCTTTGGATGTCTTATTTGCGTTATTCGAAGAGTTAGAACAAATTTCCACGCTGCAATACACCATTTTTACAATATGTTTGTTATAACGCGTTCGGTTGAGAAATTAGAGGCCCGCGGGTTATGCCCTGACGTATTGATCACAGCGGCAGTGTTGCGTCACAGTCACGGCTTTCATGGCATTTCTATTCCTTACGTTCTGTGTACGAGACGCTTAAAAAGTCACGAAAACGCGGCTCCTCGCATCGCGAGGAAATCAAATACCTTCTTGTGTACGGAGTGTCAAGCTTATGAATCATCCGCTATATAGTCCTTATATAACTTATTATAACTTCAGCATCTATCGCTATCGCTTTCAAAGATACGCGTGATAGCTAGAAATTATGTGTGACGTCATTTATAGCCAATCACGTCACCTTCATGAAAAGTAGCTATTTGTAACGAAATCAACTATTACATACAAAAGCAGGATTCACCGTTGCCAAAATTTTACTTTTTTCAAGCGACGTAAATTCAAGGAAGAAATGCAACAAATTTTCCATTGCCAATAAATGTCACCGCAAAAAAGGGCTGCTGTAGGAGTAAATTTAGGACTCGATTGGCTATGTGTCTTCAGAACGTATGTTACGACTTAAACGAGTAAACGTATTGTCACTATTTATTCGTTGCCGAGGATTTTAAACGCTCCCTATACTTTATTCGGAAAATATGTTCTCACCTGAACCTGTATACAAACTTTATAAAAACTATAGAGTACACAGAATTTGTCAACCCCATACAGAATACACATTAGTTTATCAGTTTGATATGTCTTAGATTGTTTTGTTCCAACTTCATTTTTTTTTTTACATTTTATATGGTGAAATTTGTTTTTATTCAATTGACTTACATATTTAATAATTACAGTTATTCTCAATTTGTTTTTTTTTATATACAACCATATATATTTGTACGCCATGACATGGTTGAATTTGTTGGGACTGTAATTATATGCAACCATCGTCCACTGCTGGACATAGGTCTCCCTAATATTACGCCACTGTTGGCGATCCTCAGTCATCTTCATCCAGCCGCCAACCGCAACGTCCTTCAGATCATCAGTGCAGCGGGCACGAGGGTGGCCTACGCTGCGCTTTGCTGTATTATATGTAACATCCATTGTAAACCCAAATTTTCACAAATAAACGATTTACTTACTTACTTACTCACGATTTTCCAACATATTTTCTAATTTGAAAACATAATCCGAAAGACTGTTGCAGCCATCAGCAGTCAGTATCTGGCGTTCCTTAGTGTGGTCTTGCAGAGGATCATGGACTTCAACTTGCACGGCTTGCTTGTTAATTGAATACCTGATAAAAATATTCAGGCCATAAAAATCATCACAAGTGCATGGTCCCTGACTACAGCGCGACAAGGCGTGCGTGGATGACATTGACCGGAGGGCACAGCTGTGAAACGAGCTAGGGTTACATTTTATTTATAGCGGTGTTAGTTACGATTTTGGCCACGACCAATCCACGCCCAAAAAAAGCCTTGTCGCACAATGATTTCAAAAGTTTAGATGAGCCCTGGCACCTAAAATCTATTGCATTGTTTTTGAATGTGTGCGTTTACATAATGCCGACGCGCACACACTTATGAATGCGCAATTTGTCTACCTGCGGTCAGCAAACTAATCAGACTACTAAAGTCGTAAAAATTCAAAACTTCCAGTGCATTTAAGACCTGGTTTCACCATACTCTGTTAGTTAGTTTTAACGGCCAATTAAATAGATAATGGCCCGTTAGGCCTAGTGAGTGTTTCACCATGTACTAACGAATGGTTAATTCTCATAACAAGGCGTTAAACTTAATCACTGCCCCAAAGGTCCGTTAATGCTTGTAACAGACCGTTAATTGGTTGTCACTTGTCTTGTCATTGTCAGTCAGTTGGTCAAATAAAATGGAGGCGGCGTATAATTTAATTTTTGACCACGACAATGATGATATTTTAGAAAACTTAGAACTTTTGGATAATATTGTTCGACGTCCTAAAACGTATAAAGAGCGACGTCACTATTTTGAAGAATATGACGATATAGAGTTTAGGACAAGGTTTCGTTTATCGAAAGAATCTTGTATGGGTGTTTTGCAAATGATTGAAGATAAACTTGAATATCCATCAAATCGGTGAGTACCTTAACATTGTCTTATTATGTGAATTATACTTAATAAAAATATGCCAATGTTTTGTTATTTTACGTACAACTGCGTAAGTACCTGAATACGTAGGTATGTCATGGATGAAGCTAACCTAAAATTTTGTTTGCTTACAGAAACAACTCGATTTCGCCAATAAACCAACTTCTTCTAACGCTGAGGTATTATGCCACTGGTTCACAACAAATAACTATGGGCGATTACTGTGGAATGAGCAAGTCCACTTCTCACAGAACAATACACAGAGATACTGCAGCTATAGCGTCACTCGGCCGCCAGTTTATAAAATTTCCTGTATCAGAAGACGAAATAAGAACAGAACAACTAAAATTTTACAACATAGCACGCTTTCCTAAAGCACTGGGTGCTCTGGATTGCACACATATACGCATTCGTTCTCCTGGTGGGGAAAATGGAGAACATTTTAGGAACAGGAAAGGCTACATGTCAATTAATGTGCAAGCCATAGGAAATGCTAACTTGGAAATTATGGATTTGGTGGCGAGATGGCCAGGAAGTAACCAAGACCAAACTATTTGGAACGCATCATATAGAAATACCATATTTGAAAGTGGTCGATATGGAGATGCCTTCCTTTTAGCAGACAGTGGTTACATGAACCGACCATACATTATGATGCCACTGCAGAATCCAATAACCCCGGAAGAGAGATTATACAACGAATCTCAAATAAGAAGCAGGAACCCCATTGAACGCCTGTTTGGGGTATGGAAACGTCGTTTCCCGGTACTTGCATTAGGTATACAAGTACAAATAAAAAATTGTCTTCCTATCATTGTTGCTACGGCTGTGTTGCACAACATCTTAATAAAAGCAAAAGAAGATTTGCCATCTGATGATCCTGAAATACAACTGCCTGCTCCTTGGGAAGATTTAATACAACAAGGGCATATCAGAGAGCACAGACATAATAACATAAATAGAGATATAAATCCTGTGCGCAGAAGTCTTATTAATAATTACTTCAAAAGTTTGTATTTACAGTCATTATAAATAAAAGTAATTTTATAGTGTTAACAACTTTTTATTTATTATTTACATACCTATGTATACCTATTTATTGTTATTTTTATTTACACTTTTCGCCAATGACAATTCTAACTCCAAAAGCTCTGTTTTTATTTTTTCTTGTTTAAGTTGCTCTTTGTGCAATAAATTTTTGTTTTCTGCCTCATGTACAGCATTCTTTTTCAAAATTTCTACTAACTCCAACTTGCTACTGAGTAAATTGTCAGCCATTGAAGCCTTTGGTCTTCTCCTGTGAAGCCATGTCGGGGTCCCCTTTTTTTATTCTCTAGTGCATCTGACAGTTTGGTTTTTAGTGCAGCTGGAGACCAACCATGCCAAGTAGTATCCTTATCCTAAAACAAAAAGTAGGTATATAATATTCTGTAATTCGCCCATGATGTCTCTAGTCTAGGCTATCTTCCATGGTACACCCATAGTACATAATCCACAGTCCAAACTTCATACTCATGTGATAGAATTCACATCAGCAGGCTGTACAACAAAAACAAATGATTTTTAAAATTTCACGTTAATATTGAAATTGTTTCCAACTGTCAATTGTTTGACAATTGGAGTTAAATACCTAAACCGATAAAGTAAAGTGAATATTTGTGATGAGATACCTCAATTTCATGAAGATTTGAGTCATCAATTTCCTGCTTATTTAACTCCTCCGCTTCAGCCTGGGAACTATTCAGTCCCAAGGAACCAACTTCGTCAAACTGGAAATAAAATAAATTAAATTTTAAACATAAAAGTTATCTATATTCAAATATACATATATGTATATCATAAAACAAAGTCTGTTTGAGCGAATCTGAATATCTACTTTAATTTGTTATAGTTGTTTTAAACTCATGCATGTAAATGTGCTACCGCAAGATGAAATTAAATAAAATCTGCTATTTTAAGATAGTGACTAACTAGTGTCTAGGGAGATTTCATGTACATATTTAGTGATGAAATACACACTATTATATATTAATTTAATATGCCATAGTGAACTGTTAATAATTACCGCAGTTGAACAGCCAGGAATTGCATCTAATACTACAAGGGCCGGTAATATAATTTCATCTGTATTTTCCTTTACTTTATTAGGCACGGTAACTAAATCTTCTTGAAATTGGGCATCACTATCAAATTCATTTGGAAGACCATCTAATGTTGGGCCAAGTAATATTTCTACTTGTCCTTGTAAAGGCCCCTGAGTTGGATGATGATTGGGTCTGCCTCCACCTGAAAATAGCAAAGCATAAATTATGAAAGGCACTGAATGAATTTTAGTGAGAGTTTACTAATCAGAACGGTTAGGTATTCGAAATAGAGACCATAATTATTACTGGGCTAGCATTTTTGTAAATGTAACGTGCTATTAAGTGATAAAATCATCATCGTAGCTGTTAAAAAAATCTCCTTCTTTGTCGCAGCTTTGTCTTTCCTTGTTGTTCTTTTAAGGTTATCCCAACATGTTTTAAGCTGGTCGGTATTTCGTACATAGAAACTGCTCAGGGAGTTAAATTCTTCCGTGAGCATCTTCAAACCCTCATTTTTATGAGCAATCGTAACTGCGTCCGTTTTTTTATTCTCAACAATTTTTTTATGTTTTGTAACCAGTTCTACCAAAATTTCTTTTTCACTGGCATAGAAATTGGGTCCGCGGCTTTTTTTCGACATTTTAAAACACACAAAATTGTAAAAATGAAAATATGTATAGGTATAGGAACTAAAAATCACCATAAGACGACCAAACAAAACAAAATCCGAAAGCGCGAAAACCGAAAAATGTTGACGTTTAACACGACTAATATAAAAACACTCCGTCGCTCTTTCGATTTTAACACAAACTATGACATTTCAAGTCAGTGACATTATATTATTATACGGCTAGTTCCAGTGAGTTATGTTTGGAGAACGTTTTGCTTAGACGCCATGACATTTTATTTTGGTTGCCTATAAACGGAAGTCGGAGCGGTCGTTTTTGTGCACTCGATTACAGATAACATCTAATTGATGTTTGATTTAGCAACGCCTTGTTAAGATCGCTCCATAGAACGGAAACCTTTTTGACGTCTACGTTAATTTTAACGGAAGATTTGTTAATGGCTCATTAAGAATAGTTTGGTGAAATCGGGTCTTAGTCTTCCAACTATCACTGTGTTCAGATGAGCACTGATTCCAAACGTGTGAGCCTCACCCATTTAAAGATGGAAACATTTTGGTGCTGTTATAGTACGGTAAGGGCTTATCTTTACTTTTTAAATCGTTGTTGTCGCACTGTAGGTACTGTTGTCAACGTGCCATATTTCAAAACGCAAATGTCAAAGATAGCAACACAACGTGTTCCTTCCGACCGTTGGGATTTGAGGCAGACTGTACAATCTGTGGTCTGTCAGACCAACAGATTCAAATTAAATCCGTGGTTGGACCAATGTGTAGAAAGGGATTTAGGAGCAACAGTTGATTTTTGGAATCTATTTTATATTTCTCTTTTATTTCGACGCTTGTGGTCGATGGAAGCTAAAATCTTTTACCTACATCCCTTTCATTTGTCCTGATTATCCTTTTCATTTAAAATCACGTTCTAGAAATCTTGAAAGTTGATTTGTTTAAATCGTAGTTTTATATTTAGTTTCTTTTGTTGTTAAATAATTGTATATGAATATATGTTCTAAGTAGAAGAATTTTCTAACAGTACCTACTACAATTAGGCAGTTACCCTAAAGGTAATTTTTTTTACGCTTGCCGGAGACTCGTACACATGTACAGTGTGCACACAGCATCCGTCTTTTTATGATACCCCTTTTAATTTATGTATCTAAAATTTCAAGTAAATAAACATTCTCTTTGAAGGTGAAATTTCAGACACGTTTTATTACTATCGATATCCATCCCTTTTTTCTTTTCTGAGCAAACAAAACGAAAACTAATCAAATGTGTAAATATTTTTAATCTGTACCAGTATCTAATTTTCACAAAGCAACAACTATTTCAATCAATCAATATTAAGTAGGTTTTGGACGTGATTTGAATTTCACAGTCCATACCAAGAATCACCTCTGACACCCCCTCAGAGATTATGTCGTGTCGATAAGAAGGTTTTGATATTATTAAACAATCCCTTGTTTCAAAGTTATGATGTCTATAATTTAACGTCTTGAGAATTAAATTCTCGGCCGTATCCTCATAGCTATAACTTTTTTAATCATGCCTGCTTTATGTGGATGTAAAATACTCTTCTCTCAGCCGGTTTTATAAATATCGGTTTCTTTATTACCCATCTTGTAATACAGATGGGAGGAATATGACTGGGTTTTTATGAGATAAGATATTTTTTTACAGAATTCTTCACAATATTAATTTTGTATTCATATTTATTACAAAACAATTAAATTAGACTGATGACGGCCCCATACCGAGGGCCGAAATATATCGAATAATATTTTTTTTATCGTTTTAATATTAATAAATAAACAAAAGAAATAAATAAAGCTTAGTTACATAAAAACAAAATATAATATATTTATTAACAAAACAATAAAATGCAATTCTTGCGTTATAAATAAAAATTAAAAGTCAACAACATACAATAACATGAAAATACCTAGACTATAATATATTCATAAGAGGAATTTCATCCAGTCAACGCATAAACCAACTGAACACCCGACATATAGGTACATCACAGTTCGAGATTCGAACGATTGACCATGTTGACATTGCCAGCTATTGTTCTTTATGCTATCTATTTGTTATATGCGAATATATACGGCCATTCGTGTGTAAGTGCCAGGTGGATACAGAATAGCATAGAATAGCGGTCTGTTTATTTCCAAGGTTTATTGATACGGGTTAGAGATTTAATCTTAATTCAAAGTGGCCAGTACCTTAAAACGGTAATTTCATAGTGAAACCCTTAGCGTTCATATAGTGTCAAAAGTGGCTTGAATTATTTTGTATAAATAGTGCAGGAGCCGCGGGCTTATTCCGTGAACTTGACGGCGTATTGTATGCTTTGATATCATCAACCTTTGTGACCTGAAATAATATTTCGCTATTTTCCTTTGACTCTAAAGGCAAAAAGGGATCAAAGTACAATTAGCTTACAGTTAATATATTTATCTACTCAGGCACTAAACATACTGATTATCTTTTTGGGGTTTGTTGGCTCATTATGGAAAAATTAAACCCTCATAAGATCATTTTGTTGTCTGCCTATCTGTCTATCCGTGGCATTGTCTCAGCGATAGCTTGAGGTATCTACCAAAAGTTTATATATATATCGTCATGACATAAATCCCCGAGGGGGTGTCAGCGGTGTTCCGAGTGTGAACTGTGAAATACAAGTCATAGACCATACTCAGTACACCTGTGGTTCACCGACGATTATTACGTCCCAACGTGATGGGTGGAGACCTCTATCGCCGTACTTCGGGCACAAATACACGCACTTTTAGGGCATGCAGGTTTCCTTACGATGTTTTTCTTCAACGTTCAGCAAGTGGTAAGTAAGAATAAATACTATGCACATAAATTCTGAAAAACCCATTGGTGCATGCCCGACCGGGGATCGAACCTGGATCTCAAGATTGATAGGCCAGCGTCCCATCCCTGAGCTACTGCTGCTTATTTTTTACATCGTGAGTCACGCGCGTTTTTATTTAATAACTCTGCTTCTATATGAAATTATTCCAAATTTTTAGACGGGGTTATTTGTCACTTATTTTTGATACAAATTTCAAGGCTGTATGATTTTAGGATAGCCCTTTGACACACAAAAAACATAAAATTTAGAGGTAACATCGTATTTTATGTCTATCAAGCGACCCTAAAACTTTTGCGTTGTTTCTTAAATGTTTAAATGGTCAACCCTTTAGTCTACTACCTATATTATTTTTATTAAACCGATTGACTAAGTAACACAATTTACAATGATCCTTTCAAGTTGGGCATTTGACCTTATACGACCCTTAAGTGTATACAGGATGTTTGGGTCATCGATGTACATATTTTGAGGAATGATAAAGCAAGTGATTTTGAAAATTTCTGACTGAATTTACTATTATACAAAGTTTTTGAGATATAGAAGCTTTTAAGTTTTTTCTTCTTAAAATTAGGTAACTGCTTTTAAAAAATAATAAAACACTTTTAATGGTTAAAAATAATTATTTCGGTTTTTACTCAAATTTTAATAAAAAATCTGTTTCTTTGTACTGTATTTAGTTTTATGTTTTATTTTCACTTCTTTTTGAACACGTTTACCTAATTTTTTTGTTCAATAGAAGAATATTAAGAAATAATTTAAAATAAAAATAAGATTTTCAGCTATAAATAGTATTTTATTGTTATTTCAAGTGGACAAAACTAAAAATGTCTATATCTCGGAGACTACAAAACTTTGCATAATAGAAAATTCAGTCAAAAATGTTCAAAATCACTACTTTATCATCCTTGAAAATATTTACATCGATGTTCCAAACACCCTGTATACTATAAATGTTAATCATCTGTATCGTGTATACTTTATTAAAAAACAAAGCATTTACCTTTCATTTAATTCATGTACGTTTATGTGTATTTATTTAATTATGGGCCCCGGCTAGAGATCCCTCAATGGTATGACCATGAGGAAGTATGTGAAGGAGATATTGACGGCGGTGCAAGAGGTTTGTGGTGAGAAGAGAAAGGTGTCGGTAGCGGTACAAGCTAAGAGAGTAGGGGAAGTTACTTAAGGTGATATGTCGTCCGTGCAAAGGTCCCCGTTACCCCAGGCAGAAAGACCCGCAGAGCAAGAGGGATGGAAATTGACAAAAAGTCGGTTTTAAATTAATACAAAATTAACTAAATAGCTTTGAAAAATTCCATAACCAGTAATTTAGGTGTTGTTAAACCCCATCTTAATAAATATTTTGAATTCCTGTATGCTATCCCAATTTGTCAGAATATCAAAAAAAGTGTAAATCTAGACCTCATTTCAATTATTATTTCTATAGAGTAAAATTCCTCCAACCACGTTTCTGATAGTCCAAAATCTAGAAATGTTCCAAAATTGTTACTTATACTAATTTATTTAACTTGGGAATTATTTTTAACACCAGATAAATAACTTTCAA
Organism: Ypsolopha sequella; assembly: GCA_934047225.1. Taxonomy (NCBI): domain Eukaryota; kingdom Metazoa; phylum Arthropoda; class Insecta; order Lepidoptera; family Ypsolophidae; genus Ypsolopha; species Ypsolopha sequella. The sequence goes on along the minus strand of OW203984.1, from coordinate 22,068,075 downwards.
AAGTGTCGATTTTGACGATATTCCCCCTTAATTAGTATTATTATACTAAATCAATTATTATTAAATATTAATTTACTAATTACCCCGCCAACACCTCTGCGGATCTTATAACCTCAGATTGAGGCGTATAGTTATATTTACTAGTGTTACATTTAATTGTTACATTAAAATAGACATGGATAAGTATACTGGATGCATAACTACTGCTAACTTAAAATAAAACCACATAAAATACTGATCATAGCAAACAACTTTTCCAAAATTACATGCCTGTGCAAATAAATAGTAATTTTTTAAAAGGAGCCCAAGTAATATTTTGTACGTCGAGGGCGTTACTTTGAATTCAGAGCGAAGCGAATTTTAGAATTTTAGAATCCTGAGTGCAGCGAGGAATTCAATATACGTCGCCCAAGCACAAAATATCCGGACTCCGAGTGATACACAATATTTTCTACCTATGAGGAAAAGAAAAAGCTATGAGAATTAATAATTGTTGCACCATATTAGCAGCATCATTTACTGTTTTCAGAAATTAGAAATTTTGTGGTAATTAATAATTGTTGCACTAAATTAGCTGCATCATTTACTGTTTTTAGAAACTAGAAATTTTGTGGTAATTAATAACTGTTGCACCATATTAGCTGCATCATTTTCTGTTTTCAGAAATTAGAAATTTTGTGGTAATTAATAATTGTTGCACCATATTAGCTGCATCATTTACTGTATTTAGAAATTAATATACTATTATCACTACTCGAACTCATTTTTAATTATTATTAGTAATATGTTTATTCATTAACAGGTGAATAAACAGTGAGAAAGACAATAATTAATACAAAAATAATCCTAAAGAAATAATTATAAAAAGAAAATTGCCTCTAGATCACTGCCCTGCGGGAGAGTGCCAAAAATAATTGCCACATTACCTCTCTGTATGGCAAGACTTATACGCTGGCCTAGATAAGAGCCAGCTTGCCGGTCGCCGCTAGTGTCCACAAGCTTTACAGAGAGGTCCGTGACAAGCTGACGCGCCTCCGGACCCCATGTCCCCATTGTCCAGACCCCAAAAGGCGCAAACATGTAGCTTGAACCTATTGCCACATATCTACGCCTCTTGGAGAGCTCAGCAGCGGCCGCCGCCGAACCAGCAGCCCTCTGCTTTGGGAAACATGAGAGGGCGCCAGCGTATCCACGCGGGTTGCATCCCAATTCAATCCCAATAAACAAACTTAAATAACATTAAAATTAAAATAAAAAGGACTAAAATAATAATTTGTAATAACTTAGCGAAGATTAGCGTGATAATTACTGAGATAAGAGAAGTTAAAAGAAAGAAGAATAGACATATACATTTTTATTTAAGCGCGCATTTCGCCACGCTGTTACGGCTGCCAATAGCCTAACCAGCCAGGAACTTCTAAAATTATGCGTTCGACCCTTCAATCAACAATAAATAAAACTATCGACCTCTTTGGTTAAACGACGCTAATCTAACAGAAGCACGAACGCGGACCAATCAGAAAGCGCAATCTCCCATGGGAATAAAATTTATTTTGGTTTCCACTATCCTCTAAAGCCAATTGTTGTTTTTCGTAAAGGTGTGATGAAAATTATATTTCACTTGGCCATACAAAATGTACAGTAGATTTATAACAAGAAGAGAACAAATGATTTCCGTTTGCACGGTTGCGTTTCTTTAGGAAAGTTATTCAATATTATCAGTATTCAATAATGTGGTTTCATTAAAAGTTAGCAATCTATTTACCCGGTAAATGATGTACCAATATTGCGTTATTAAAATATTCCTTCTCATATGAGAGTCAAATAAAGCGTGATTGCAAGCTAAATAAATTATGTCGCAGTTGGATTGTAGTTTTGCCTCGGTCCGTTATTGGCTGGACTCACGACTGCCAACACGGCTGTAGTATTACATTGATTATTTAAGAATGGTCGTCATGACGTGACCATCTCAGTTGTGGGCGTGGCCGAATGTCATGCTATTTCATTTCGCTATAAGGTGTACGCTCAATGAAACTTGCGAGGAAAATACAACCGTGCCGATTTCGTCGCCGGCGCGAAATTGAAACATGTTTCAGGAGAATTTGGCAAGACTGTGGAAGTTTTCAAACAACATTTTTGGTAATTATTAATCTAGATAACTTGACCCGTATCAATTTTTTGACTTTGATCTTGATAATGCTAATGGACTCTGCCTAAAATATTATAATAACATTCCATAGACACCCCACTATGTGGTGACAGCGTTTGTATGGAGGTTTCTGCGTAACGACGACGGCTCTTAAATACAGCACGGCTGTATTGGTGCGGCTTTCTTTTACGTACATTCAAATGAGCTTACGTTTGGCCATTGCGCCTGCAAACTTGGAGAGTGACACAAGGTGTCTTTCCAGGGACTTCCGCAAAAGCATTTAGAAGTTGATAACGGACGAATGACTGATAGTACGCAATGAGGGCTACTATCGACGTCAGGTGGCGCCACTAAGGCGACAGGTATAGAGAAACGTCAAATGCCCGCGAAACGGCGAAAGCTATGGCTTTTTATTAGTTATTTGTGTATTAGTCGACATAAATTCATAGTTTCAGGTTTATTATTCAAGGTACGGTGCAATGAAAGTAAATGAATTAAGATTAGAGCTAAAGAAAAGAGGGACTAAAACAAAACTTAAGTCCTCCTTTCGTTTTGGAACATAATGGAACTGCACATCATTGCGGCATTGTTTATTCGCATTTAAGAAAGAAAAAAAAATAATATTATATGGATAAGCAAAACAAAAAATCGAACTTCTATGTAAATCTAACCTAACAAACCTTTGACATATACCTTACGTGCCAGTGGCGCCAACTGGTGGCCTTTATAAAAGTAGACCCCATTGCTTGTAACCAGTTTCCCGCTACGGCAACTCATGACGTCATTCATTCTTTTCATTCATTTATTCAATTCATTTAACAATTAATATTGCATTTGAATATTAATCGTTAGAAACTAAAATATTGTAAAATAAAAATAATGACAAATAAAAATACACTCAAAAAACCTGTTATTAAATACAAAAATAAATATAAAGCAAAAATAAAATATAAATACATTCATAATAATGTCAAAAAATTAAAACATTACAGTTCGTCTACTTTGTAAAAGCACTTCTCTAATAGGAACTGTCGTAGCTTCGTTTTGAACAAAGTGTAGCTGGTAATTTACCTTTCGTAATGCCGGAACACGACGAGTTGCTTGACATCATGGTTTCGTCATGAAATAGGTGCCAATGTCATCTCCGCAGAAGTGCCCCGGAATCAAAACAGAGACATAGTTATGATCCCTTAGCCGTCTTTACGACATAAAAAGAAGTCATGGAGTGATAATATTCCATTGAGATGACGTTGCTAAATGCTATAGTTAGGTTGTTGCCCATAGCTTTTTATGCCTTGACCACAGAAGAATAAGTAGCACTTGGCTTGTTTTTGTTGTTTCTAGAAAAAAGTTAAAACTTCCCGAGACAATATGTTTATGTTTTGGTATCCTCGGTATTTTCATGGATAAATTAATTTTGCAAGAATTAGATGTTTTTTTTTACTTACCATGTAAACTTATGTTGTTATGTACTTTAACAGAATAAAAGCTTTAATTTTACTACATAGTGTAGCATTCGCTACAAGTATTCAACCTTTTTATATATTTTTAGTCTTTCTTTATCGTTGGCTGCTTTTCTGAATTTTCGAATTCGAATAGTTAGAATGATCTTGTCAGATTTTTTTTGTTATTTTTCTCATATCAAAGAAGATCGTGACAGAGGAAGGAAATTTGCCACAAGAAATTTAAAATATCAAATTTTAAAACTATATCTTATCTATAACTTATATAGAAACAGAGCGCAATTGCCCTGAGCATTGTGTAAGCCAGTTTTCCTGCATTTCCCGGTAAGTTTTGTGTAATTTTGGTTTCATTCTCTGAAAATCCTTTTTGTCCCGTTTCCAATACGTTAATTTCCTTTCCCTCGTTTCATAAGCATGTCTTGACGCCGTTGTTTTATTTCTTTACAGCGACCCTTCGGGATTATTTTTTTAAAGGGTTTCTGGGTCTCCCTAGTTTGATTATCCCATCCGCCATCTTGTACGGTTGTACCTATTGAGGCCTGATGTAAAGACCACGTCCCTGGTGAGCTAAAGCTTCCGATACTAAAATTGAAATCGCCAAGCTTCATCGACTGCTCCCGGGAACACCGGAAACTCCCAAAGTCACGAAGAGACCCTTACCAGGTTTTTAATATCTGTAGCTTAATATTCAGCATCGATTATTTTTATTCCTTAGTGTAAAGCTAGATAACGATTGCTCGTAACACCTTATTATTACGTTTTTCTTTCGGATCAAGAGTTATCAAAACTTCCGTGAAATCTTAGTTTAAAGGATCCTATAAACTAGTGTCGACAACCAAATTTGAAATCCATTATTTTATGAATAAATGCGTCGTTCAAGCTAAAAGGAAATTAAAATCTTAAATAAGTGGAATTTGGCATAATAAATTTTTTTGATCTAAGAATTTCCTTTGTAGCGATACTCCTCTGATATTATTGTTCTTTTGTACCATATTTTTCTTACTTCGGTTTTGTTATTTTTGTGTTTTGTTATTTAAAATTATACGGTTTATTCATCCAGGTTTACCTCTTTTTTTGGCTGTCACCAGGCTTGCCTGGTGGCAGTCCAAATTTAATTCGAAATTACGTTCGTAGTATGTGTGGCAAAAAATATAATTTTTTTTTTTTAAAAATAACGCTACAATAGGTAGTTTTACATAGGTAGTAAAATTAAACTTATGTTACCTATGTAGTAAAATTAATTACGATCTATACTAATAATAAAGCAGTCAAAAATTCGTGTCTGTACATTGAATATTTGTGCGAAATTTTAAATGAAATGGGTTATTGGTATTCTACTGAGGCCAAAACTACAATTTCTTGAATTTTTGTCTGTCTGTTGATATGTTCCGTTTTACCTCAAGATCCACTCAATGGATTTGGATGCGATTTTCTTTATTATCATTGTAGTGACCCTGGTCAACATAATATAGGCTACAAGGGGTATTAATAAAATAACGGCGGCAAAGCCCAAAACGGGGCAAAGATGCAATAAACACGGCCGGAGCCGCGGGCGAAAGGCTATGCGTACATGAAGTGCATTTAATTAATTAATTTCAATTGTAGTTAAATTATAGTTGATAATCAGGTATGTGACCTATTGCCATTTTCCACCTCAAAGCCTGTATTACATTACACCTATTACCGTAACTAATGGGACAAATGGACCAATCAACGCGTGGTTACATATTAGAGATCAAAGCCACATTGATCAGTGACGGTAACAAATTATGACGCGGAATAATATTCTATTTCCGCAACGTCATTGACGTGACGTCTCATTGTTTATGGCCTTCTATTTATTAATTAATGATGATGATACGTCACCTGCTGGTTTATTGAGTGCTTAAAAGTACCTATTGTAAAAATTAAAAATAATTTGCTCGATAATAGAAAATCATGACGTCACGACATGTACCCGATGAGGTATTAGACGTGTCCCAATTTTTGACTGTAGAACAATCAACAGTAGTACAGATTAGGAAATATAATTTGGACTGATGAATGGAACTTATTGTGTTATAATAGGGTCATTAAATTAGATCACCTAAGGATATAAATAGAGTAAAAGGTTTTGATATATTTTAATGAGTACTGATGTTCATCTCAACTGAACCCCTTAGTGAATGTTTACAAAATTTAACATTATTTTACTATTTCGTACATAACCCTGTGTTGGTGGTTGTAAATAAAAATGTTGGGTAAAAATGAGGGCCTTTTTCTTACAATTCTACAAGAATAAGAAGTCTCAACATTTGTTGTTCACAGTTTAATAATTTGGTCGTGACTTACCGGTACGTGCCCTATTGTTCAATTGTTATCCAAAGTTAATCCGAATGGTCACAAATTATATTTCTTACATTATATTCTCTTTCAACGACAATTTTTACGTCCCAATATGATAGGAGTGAGCCTTATCGCCATGATTCGGGCACAAATATTCAAGCTTTTTGGGACATGTCTCATAGTTACCTCATAGTGGATTCCTTTAATCGTTCAGCAAGTAGCTAGTATACAAATAATGGAATAACTTAATGTTTTCTGTTCAAATTAAGCCACTTCATAGTCTTTACAAAATGATCGATTAACCCAATCTTGTGTAATTTGTATTGTTTAAATATGTGTACACCTTGGTTATATATGTGTATGACTGAATGCCAACCTAATCTAAACACCTGGGCATAAACTGAAAATCAGCGTCGTGGCTACAGCTGCGACATTATGCTCAGTGGAGACCCTTTTGGTATCATTTAGTTTTTAAGTAGTTATAATGTTCCTAAAATTCCTCATTATTATGTAATTTAACTAATTATTAAGTTTTAAGTATTGATACTAAATAAACATTTTTCTTTCTTTAATTTGGTACAAATTTGCGTCGTTAGTTAGCTAATCTAATGTGACACGCACTTCGCCGTAGTTGTGAAGCGCAGCCGTCGCTCGTTTCGCCGTGCCCTCCCCTTCCCCACACCTCAGTCGGGCCTAAACAAAAAGATATTATATAGTATGTGCCAATACTATCGATAAAGAGATAGCCTGGTGGCTAGTCCGCTGTACTGCTAGACCAGCGGATGTATTTCAGTTGAGGCTGGCTGTCATCCTCCCGCTATACGTATGAAGGAAAGGTTCACAGCAGGAATGCAACAGCTACCGTGGCATAAGTCTTTTCAGTATCGTTGGCAAGTTGTATGCAAAGGTTCTAATTACGAGGGTGATGTATGAAACAGAAGAAAAAAATTGGGAAGTACAAGCGGGTTGCGCGGATCAGATATTTTTTTACGAAGCGTATCTGAAAAAAAAAACACGAAAAAACAACATAAGGGTTTTTTGTGCGATTGTGAATTTAGAAAAGGCATAGGTACCACAGAATAGTGAGGGATGACATGTGGACAACATTGTCCGTGTAGTAGCCACATGGTGCGGGCCTTGAAATCTCTCTATTAGAATTTCAGTGATTGCATTAGGATTAACGGGGAAAACACTGATTGGTTTAACATCTCTATAGGAGTTAGTCAAGCATATGATAGTGGCGTCAACGTGGCTGTTCAATATATTAATGGATAGCTGTTTATGTAGTATATAAGGTCTCTGGCACTATATGTAATGAAACACTGCTAAAGAGTGATGGAGCGGTGACTGAATGCAAGGTTAAAGAATTTGTCTATCTGGGTTGTCTATTTAAGCGCGATAGAATGATGATAATGGAATATGATTAAATGCGGGAAATCAAGTGACGGAACCCTATACTTTATGCTCGCGTTAGGATAAGCTTTTCAGCCAGTCTTCAATTAATTTTCAATGCAAGTGCTTGTAAAGGCCCACTTTTTATGCATCAAAACCGAACAGAAAGTCGATTATTTTGCCCTAGGGCTTTATTATTATTATTATTTTTTATTTATTTACAATGGTTGGCTAACCTGCAGCCTTTCCTGTGTACCATAAATGTTATACTTTTTTTTCTCACTGTTTAACGGCTCTGGATACAGTCCTTTTGAGCCAATCATAATTAAAAGTTCACAAGATTATATTTGTTTTTATTTCTCACACTATGCATTGAAAAACGTAGTATGATACACGGGCGTAAGAGCAATAACGTCCTCGTAATTTATTCCTTTTCGCCCTAGTAGCATAAACTACTATTATATCTTCATATATTTTTGCTGGAGCAAATGCGGGAGCGTAAAGAGGCGGTATATGAAGTATTCACTTAAATAATTTACGGGGGCATCTTTGACATAAGCCGCTGCTTTTTTACATTACCCCTTTCAATAATTGCATTCTATTTAGCAACGAAATATCTGACTGTAAATATCCACCCTTCGTTTTGGAATAAAAATAACAATGACCATTGTTTTTAAGATCCGTACTTAAAGTTTCCTCAAGATCTGTTTTCACACAATCTATTTTCGTATAATTTCGTTCAATTATAAGTAGTATTAATCACATCTGAAAGACCCAAGTCAATTTAAATTGCACAAAGAACACCAGCCCAAACTCATTTCAAAATGGCGAAGCCGAACAAGAGATAAAACTGCGGGGTGACATGAATATTAAAGCAAACTATTTTTCTATTCGAGTGTTTATATATCACTCTTATCTTGGTAAAAATAGAAGTTATTATAGTTTGCCCCAGAAGGCCCCTTCATGCGGGGCATTTGTTCTATCCGAGCGTAAGTTGCGGATTTTGTGAAAATGCTGTGCTAAGCCGATTCTTGCTTCATTTTCACTCATTAGTGGATAAAAATTAAAATTAATGAGAAATATAGCACTGTCTCCAAACATGATGAAGTTGTCTTTGGAAAGTCCTTCATTTTCATAAAAGAATGACAAAATTTATTATTTAGGCTGTCCGTCTGTCCGTCAGTTAAGTGGTCAAGACTAAGGTTCAATGACCCTTTTAGCGAAAAAGGCGAAGTAAAATTTGTACCCTATACTAATTTAAGAACAACTCCCAGTCAATTAGTCGTCATGAGGCGACCAACTCAGTTGTGGGCGTGAACAAATGTCATGCTGTTTCATTTTGCTTTAAGGTGCACGCTCCATGAAACTTGATTTCGTCGCCGCCGGGAGCAAAATTGATAACTTGTTTCAGGAGAAATCAACATTTTGGCAAGACTGTGGACGTTTTTAAACATTATTTTTGGTTATTATTAATCTAGATAACATTTTCGATGTTTGACTCGTAGTTATTTTTTGATTTTATCTAAAACAATAAAAGCACATTCGGCTACACTTTTGGTACAAAACTGTTAAATTTACGTATTTTAACGGGTTTGTTGTTAAGATATTACTCAAATTTCACGGTTTTTAGCTCGACTTAAACATAGATCTAGATATTGTTAATATATTCAGCCTAAAATATTATAATAACATTCCATAGACACTCCACAATCTGGTGACAGCGTTTGTATGGAAATTGCGCGTAACGACGCCTCTTAAGACCCGGGTTCGAATCCTACTATTCCTGCATGCATCAATGAATTTTCTGGATTTTATGTACAAAGTATTTGTACACTTACCATACCACTTGAAAACAGTATAAAGCTGTATTTGTGCCCGAAGTGTGACGATAAGTCTGATCATATAACGCTGGGACGTAAAATCGACTTGAAAAGAGGGTGTACGAATGTTGACTGTTCCAATGACACAATAGGAAACATCTCTGGCACCCCCTCAGTGATTATACGTCGTGATGATGTGTTGTTTTTTTTATATTTTTTTTATATTGCGGCTTTTGTCACATCTATCTGGCAACACTAGAAAAACATGAATGGAAATATCTACTACGCTTCGCAAGTTTTTGTCGTTAATGTGATTTAAATCCATATTCAAAGTTCAAGTTTCCCGCGTTCTATACAAGATTCCAACTGAAGCGTGGTTATTGAAGATCTGTAAAAGGATTCCTCGGTAAATCAGGCCAGATATTTCTTCGTCGGTGAATCCATTATTTACTGTCAGGAAGCGAACAGATGTCGGTGAAAAATTGGCTTTACTCTAACAAAACTTGAATGGAGCATCAAAGGTTTTGTGTGTATGGTTGCTATTAGAAATACCGATCTTTATAGATGGTAAGTTTTTCACAAGATATTTACAAATTCTTTATTTTTATATTTTATACATAAATAATATTACACTTGCACTTAGAAATAGTATGTACATAGACGAGCTTATCTCTTAGCAGAGATTTGTTCTGGTAAAACCCCATTGATAAAATCATAAATAAATAGACATACATACGTGGACGTACACTGACCTACATAACATACCATTATTAAAAAAAACATGTACATGTCTTGGACCATGTGACCAGTACACGCATGCACATGGTGGAGAGGGCTCAGGTAATACTTTATACGAAATATATCTCACATTCATTTCATGTTATTTTATGAAGTATATATATATATATATATAAATTCAAATTTAAATTCAAATAGTTTATTTTGCAAAGCAGGTATACACGTCAAATTTAATCTAATAAAGAAAATATATGTAATAAAATAATAAATGTACATGAACTAAATTAAAGGTTTATTTAATTTATGTAGCAATATATTTACGATTAAAATGATAGGTAAAATATATATTATACAAGGTAAAATCCAATCAGCCGCCCGAACCCATACCGGAGACCCGGCCAGGGACCAGGAAGAAGGTTCAATGATCACCAACCGAGCCCCCAGCACGAATCCAGGCGGCCGACCAAATCTCATCCTATATACTACATACTAATAGGTTACATATATAAATACATGCCTACCTCCGCCCATTCGATTAGTCTTGCTAAGAAGAAGGGCAAGAAACTTAGCAAGATCATGTCTTTTTTTTCAACATAAAACTTATACTATACAATATATGACTTATATCTACTTTAAACAAGGGATAAGAAAATACAAGACTATATAAACTACATTTAAAGAGTTAAAAAGTTAAAATAAGTATTTCCAGATATATTTCGACATATTTTGTAGTCGGCGTCAGTATTCTCTGGCTCAGGGCTGCCATATTGAAATCGTTTCTAAATTATAATTACATAGCATTCTACAAACTTATAAGGCACAAATAGGGTTCGGCAGTAAATAAAGCTATAGGCCTTCTACAAGGTAACTTGCGTAATCAGAACTTCAAATACGTCCGTCAGCCTTATATCGGAGTAGTAAATAAAACAAAAGTTTTTCCGTTCTTGTATTAGAAGGAAGTATTTGCAAGTAACAATATTGTTTTCCACAGTGATCAATCTTCTAGAAGAAAACTAAGTGAAAACGCTAAGATATACCTATTTACTCAGGACCAAATTAATTAACAGGGTACAATAGATCATTGTCGTATTATACGGCTAGTAAGTTTATCTTTTGTGCCTACAGTCGCAGAATACATAACAGTAGAGTTACAGTGTGCATCTTGATTTTGAACATAAACACTTGTACTAGTTGTTTCATAACACAATTATATTTGTTGCACACTTCCCGTTGCACACTTCCCAACTGGTTTCGGAAATTAATCCATCTACAGGGGATACAGAATATTTATTATTTTAATATACGAGCCATAAAACGACAAACGTATGTCAACAATGATTGTGAGGAGTGAGTCCTCACAGGAGTGAGTCCTCACAATCATTGTTGATGAAACCGGTTGGGAAGTGTGCAACGGGAAGTGTGCAACAAATATAATTGTGTTATGAAACAACTAGTACAAGTGTTTATGTTCAAAATCAAGATGCTTTCTATGTTTCATCAAGTGCCGACAATCGCAAGTATAAATCATGTTACAGTTTGCCTTCACGGTTAAAGAAGAGAGGGTGACACCGGTGACAACCCTCGGGGATATTTATCGTGAAGTGACGATATGTACTTTATTGTTCTTTTCTTTGCAAAACTAATGCCAACGGATTTAAAATGATTTAGGTATTCACATAATATATTGTTCTTTAATTAACGTAAAATATTACAGAAATAAAATAAAACATAAAGTAACACAGCTTAAATATGACAAGGGTCTGAAGTTGATATGCGTATGTTATTTACACTCAAACATGTATTATTTAGATTTTAGATTTAGATTTTGGATGTTGTCTAATAACTTGTTTGAAACTGTTTTCTAAAACCAAAGCTGCGGACTGAAGGAGCGGAGTCTTCTGATACAGGTATTTTTACTTAAAAGAAGGCTCCTGCTGTAATTGTAATTATGTAAATATTTGGTTAACACAATAAACATTTTTGATTTTTGATTGATTTTGAACTTGTTTGACCAAATAGTTGCAATGTAATAGTTTGTTATATATTTTGGTATGTATTTTTGGTTATATATTTTTCAAGGTGGTAGAGCTGATGCCGGGCTCGACTGTGAGGATACCACCGTCTTATTCGCAAACCCCCCAAAGTTATTCGGGGAAAGTAAAAGGACAGCTTCCAAATGGGGTGGTGCGAGGGTTTAGGCACCATGCTAAGCGACCCGCCTACCCAGCGTATGTGAGTATGGCCATTTCGTCTATGGGAAAGAATGGCGAAATCCGGGTAAGGCCTATATCCAGCAGTGAACAAACCAGGCTGATGGATGGATGGATATTTGTAGTCTATTTCAAAAGCCCTTATTTAATTATAATTATTTATACGTTCAGATGAAAAAAAAAATATCGGGCGCAAATGGACCAACACATTGCCTTCATAATGGCTTTGTACCAAGTACTTTAAAAAATTTCAAAGATTTAGCTTGCCTCCCAAAACACGCAGACCGGACAAAATTAGGACGAGGCTTTCTAAATGCCAAAAGTTTTTGCATAAATTTGTTGAGTCAACTACACACCAGGTCTCGTAGCATACTATTTAATCGCAAAAAACATCGTGTGACTCTCCTCGCACTGGTGATCAAACTAAGTGGCGTCGCGCGCGGTTAAACACTGTGCTACGAGTGTTGATCAGGCCGCGTAGCATGCACTTATCGCTCACAACTGAAACATCTCGCGACGCCACTTGACATTTGTACGAAATCAATTGAGATCATGTTGACTCGGAGCGATGCGATGCGATGCCATAACACGGCTCTGAGTGTAATCCGTAATAGTTTTGTGCTGCATCAACGCATTTCATGAATAAAAACAAATCAGAACAATTTTGATGCAATTCGCAGCCATTGTTTTATTTTCTTAAGACTTCAAGTGATAAAAAAATATAATCCAATTACGACCTTTAAAAGGGGCAGTATTAAATGGTAGTTTTGGGTGGCTCGCTTGGAGGTGGCCAGGTTATGGGTTGCGTGGATAGCGCGGTTGCGTGCAACGCGTGCGTGCGTGGCGCAGTTGGGGGAGGCGCGGTTGTGCGCGGCGCGGGCGTACGCGGTGCGGGTGGCTCTGTGGTAATTTTCGGTGGTGGTACGTCTAAGAGGACCCGTGGAAGGCAGCTGCGGTCAGGGGGGTCACGCATAATGCTGCGCCAATTCTCGAAGGTTCACTTCAGCGTCCGCCATTTAACCGGCCTTGCTCAGCAAATCAACAAATACACGTTACATTGGTTTGGCCGGCGTTCACCCACGCTTTCTAATCATAAAGGATGGACCGCGTTTTTTTGATTCGTATAAAAAAGTTGACAACGGACTTGTCGAGCGAGGGTGATTACATGGCGCGTGGCACGGTGAACCTTGCTGGCTTGGTCCGCGTAATCACAGGCCATTTTACTGAACTAATAAAGCTGTCTTAATTTTTCAAGGTTAGCGATGTTTGCATTTTTTGCAATGATGACAATGATAAATAATGCGGATTGATGGAGTTGGTATGCAAAACAGAACGCATCGTCTTACAACATGACTCTGTGGTTTTTTTTCTACTTGGTAACATTGAATTGAAACATTCACTTCAAATTCCGAGAAAAGATTGAATAAATTTGAATATTTATAAATAAGTCTATTTAAGCTGATTCTATTCACAAATATCGTTAAATTATAAAAATAAGGTATTATTACAAAGATAAATATCTAAGTCACAACCTCGGGAGATTATGATAAATATGTGGCAAGAAAATGTCAAATTTCGCGATAAAAAGCCTCGCGCTTCAAAAAATAGATAATAGAAATATGAAGGATTTCTACTTAAAATCCAATATTTTTTGCCTACTAAATATTTCAGTATTAACACAGAAGAAAAAGTAATACTACGCAAAAACACACCAATCACCAATTTGTTGTTTCGCTGCGTGATCATTAGAAGAGGCCAATGAGCCAACATTTAATCGCCTCTATTAAAAGCAAATAAGGTATTTGCTATTGAACTCATTGTGCTGGACGGGTAATAAAAAAGTTTCTAGGATAGGCCATCCTCTTAAGGCTTCTCCCAATGCCAACGACCTTGAACTGAGTAATTTTATAACCATTTTATACGGTAACAATTGCATTTTTTAATAGAAGAAAAATACTTAGTGATCTACATGATACAAATAGTGAATTGGTTTTTCCTGAATTTTATTTTAATATACGAGTACAGAAGTGAAGCAAGAAAATTCTTAGTATACCCGTATTTCTCGATTTTTTGTTCCCTTGTAACAATATAACTGCTACAGTGTTTATCGAAACAGTATCAGAATTAATGAACTTTTATACAAAGTAATATTAAATGATTTGGTTTTCTCAGTTCTTGGAAATTCATTTTATTTTAGATAAAATAAATTAAAAACACACTATTTTCGCACTTGTCAGCCGCAGCGACTGACGTAACAGCCATGTTGTTGTGCGAGCTGTTAAGAATTTTTGTTCGAAATTTCAACCATCACGAATCGAGTTTGCTAAATTTTCCGACGGAGCCACCTTAAGTACAAAGTTGTCTAAGTTGCGTAGTTGAAAGTTTTGTTTCGAGCGCTACAGCTCTAATGAAAAGCGGACACACAAATAGCTTACTGTTACTCGTCGTACTTGATAACAAAGCAACGCGCAACGCAACCTTTACTATTTCACATGGGAACCTTACATTCACAAATTACCTTTGACTGACGTTTGGATGTTTTCGTGTCGAAATCGCAATTTCCACATGTCGGAATCGCGGAAATAAGAGGGCAGTGCGAATGCACCGAGCGCTGGACGTGATGGGATATTTACACACGCTTGGATACACAAACTCCTCTCTAAACTGGCAAATGGTGGAACTAACTTTTGTTTGGATGTGTTATCGATTGGACGAGTACCTTTTGATACCTTTGTTTACTTTGGAGGGGCTTCTAAAGTTTTTAGTAGCGGACTATCAATTCATCCTCTTTCCTCTGTCGATTTAAAAGAGCCTGTTCCCAAAATGACTCCTATTGATAGTGTTATTTCTCTTGAACGGTATGTTTTAAAACTATAAATAGTGACATTGAAACTATAAAAAACAACTTTATTGTAGTACTAGTATTATATTATCTGTGATTGTAGGAAATTATTCTCGCGTATAAGAAACAGTGTGAAAGTATTGTCTAAAGTTAAGCTTTTTTAGACTAAAGTTGGTTATTTCTTTGAAACCGCTAATGGTTTTTGTACGGTTCTTGCGTTCTGGTACAATGTAAGTAATTGTGTCGATTTGGCGCAACACGATTTAACTTATTTGGCAGCACTAAACTTAATTTGAGCGTTCTGTCTTTTTCTTTCTGTATCGAAAAGACAAAGACAGAAGGCTCAAAATAAGGTTAGTCCTGTCAAATTAGTTAAGTTGTGTTGCGCCGAATCAACACCATTGTTTATTAAAATTATTGTTGGAAATTTTTTCCGTCCATCGCTTCCATGTGAATGGTTTTATTTGCAGAAATTGATACTTGTCGTTGTTGGTTCTTGATGGAACATTTGAAACATCTTGTAAAAAAAACACATTCTTGTTAACTGTTCCACTTTTATATGACCGGTTTCGTTATAATAACATCGTCAGGCTTTTAGATTTTGATTTGTAGCCATATCTAAAAGCCTGACGATGTTATTATAACGAAACCGGTCGCTAGTGTAATATACATATAAAAGCGGAACAGTTACCTAGAATGTGTTTTATTTACAAGGTATTATTTGCTCCTATTTTGCGCTATCTGCAGACCCAGCGACGTCGTAATGCAATGCGCGCTGATAATGACTTCGTTGTTTCAATATAATTTCTGTCGATACTTGTACAGACACAGGTCGACTCAAGATCGTTGGCAGCTACCTGCCTCTTAACGTCCCAACGTGATACCACAGATTATTATAATAGTTACTTTTTAAATGACCGTCATAGCGGATGAGAATTTTCCCCTTACTTTGGGCGAAAATACACCTTTTTTTAAGAGCATGCAGGTTTATCTCACTGTTTTTTCATTCATTGGACTGGACAGGAAAATAAAATTATGTGTAATAAAATATGTTTATCCCCATCGAAAGACTAAGTTATTGTAAAATCATTAAAAATATTTTTATGCTTGTAGCAAAATTTAACATTAAGTTGTATTTTGGCAGTTATAATTATTTCTTAATATTTTGTCATAAATGCGGAGAATCTACTATTTAGTATAAATCTTTTTTTATTTAATTTAATTGATATGTATTTATTTTGTGGTTTGTTTGAGTTTTTTATATTTTAAAGGATTATTTAGTTTTAAATTTAAGTAACATTTCTGGCTGCACGCTATTCCCTCCGCCAGTATTGGCACTCTTTTGGACAAGACAAGTTTCAGTCTTGCCGTCAGTCTGCGACTTGGCACAAAGATTAATGAAAGTCATCACTGTCGCTGTGGTGCGAGCGTTGACCAGCTGGGTCATCACGGTCTCTCCTGTCGGCGCAGCGCTGGCCGTTGGTCCCGCCATGGCAACCTCAATGACGTCATTCGGCGGGCCCTTGCGACTGTCAACGTGCCGGCTATTTTAGAGCCAAACGGCATCGCACGTGACGATGGTAAGAGGCCCGACGGGATGACGCTCATACCATGGCAGAATGGCCGCTCACTGGTGTGGGACGCGACGTGTGTCGACACGCTCGCTGCGTCTCACGTCCAGTCAACCGCTGTCACGGCTGGTGCTGCGGCGGCAATGGCTGAGCGCAACAAGCGGCGCAAATATGCAGCTCTCGGTGAGGGTTACATGTTTGTGCCGTTTGGGGTCGAGACGTTTGGGCCGTGGGGACCTGATGCTCGGCAACTTTACAAGCAACTTGCATCGCGTCTGGTGGATGCCTCAGGGGACCCAAGGGCCGGAGCTTACCCCGGGCAACGAATTAGCCTTGCCATCCAACGCCGCCAGTGTCCTGGGTACCCTGCCCGGCGATAGCGATGACTTAAATAATGTCTTTTATTTGTTTTAAATTAATTTATTTTTTAGGCGTTTAGTTTGTTTAAGTTTTAAGTATTTTAGTTTAATAGTTTATTTGTTAATTTATAATCTTAGATTTATAATTAATTTTGAATTTATTTAATATTGTAGCTTTTTTAGTAACATTTTTGTTATTTAAATGTTATCGAATAATAAAATGACATTACGTGTATAATCATATTGTTTGGTTTTTATGATATCATAACTTTTCTGTAACTATTTTTCTTAATTGAAAGAAAACTTCTTCACCAAATACATGTAAGACGTTCGTTATCTTAAATACAAAAAATACATACAAATAATATTTACAAAA
The DNA here is from genome assembly GCA_934047225.1 of Ypsolopha sequella. Classification (NCBI taxonomy): domain Eukaryota; kingdom Metazoa; phylum Arthropoda; class Insecta; order Lepidoptera; family Ypsolophidae; genus Ypsolopha; species Ypsolopha sequella. Next base: position 22,050,830 of record OW203984.1, on the reverse strand, counting down.
AATATTTTCAAAACACAGCAAGTTTGGGCTCCTCCAGGCAGTAAACGGCTGAAGGAATTTTTGTAAAACGTACGTTGAATGACTTGTAATATTCTTATGTATAACGTCATAAGAACACAAAAATAACTATTATAATAAAAAATATAAAAATTTCGCCAACTTCAGTCAAGGAGCAAAATGAAAAATATTCAAAAACAAAAAAATCGAATAACTCCATGAAAAACACTTACCTTCAGACTTAGAACACTCACGTACATGCTCATACTTTTTTTGGTTGAATAAAAATAGTCAACTAAATTTTTTGTGCGAATAAATTTTGTATGGTCTGCATAAAAAAATCTTTTCGTCTGGTTTTTTCAACATAGTTTAAGGTTAGAAGTCTTTAGTTATATTTTTCTCATTTTTAAATACCGTCGTCCTTTAAAATGGTAGGACGCTTAATTTAATTAAGATTAATTTTTTTTCAAAGCGGGTCTTGAAATTTATATACGTTGGAATTCTGAAAGGATCTTTTTACTTTCTAGCGACGCGTCGGTAAGAGTAATAGCCCGAGAGCTGTGTAAAAAAACTGTAAGAGCTTAGTAAAGGCTCATGTTCTAATATGTTGTAGTATAAAGTGTGCACTCATATGAGTCAGTACCCACTTTCAAAGTCAAGTAGTGGAACACCTGGCGGCGGCGGCGCATTTTGAAATTATAACATGCACATATTTATAGTATGAAAGCAGTTTGTAGTACAAACAAACGTGAGAAAGTAGTCAGGCCGTATTTTGACGGTTCCTAGCGAATTCACTATTTCGTATTAGTTTTTTACGAGTTCTTGAGAAAAACGACCTTTATGGATGGATATACAGATATTAGTTCTGTTATGTTATTCCTAAGACCAAATCTTTACAACAACTTTATTCACATATTTCCACCATTTCTGTAACTATATAAAATATATAATATAAAATATAAACTCAAAAAATATTTCCTGAGTGAGTCATATACAGGTTGTAAAGATGAAGTTGCGGAAGCCGAAAACTGGCGATAGTACAGTGGAGACCGCATCAAGTAAGACACATTGGACTTTGTACCTATCTTATATTCTTCTCTGTAGGGGCTAATGTCGTACTGCAAGTGTATAGCTTGATGTGGTCTCCACTGTACCAGTCCACACCATAGGGACAACTTTCCGCGAAAAAGAATTGAGAAATCGAGAAAAAAAATCTGTTGTATCATACATTTTGGTTGGGTAGCTATGTAATTTTTCTATGGAACAGCCTATTATTTTTTAGCGATTCGAGGGTTGACTCCATTGCATTAGTTTTTCGTATGTATTATTGAGTATTATCGCCACTTTCCTTACCTTTTATTTTAAATAAAAGTGGCACTTCTTTTATTATTTACGAAACATTGTGTGTGTAATAAGTTATATTACGTATGTAATATTATGAACTATTGTAGTATACTCAGATAAAATATTGTATTTTGTATTGCATACATATATTAAAACATCTACAATTAACTGTCTAACCTAAATTAGTATACTGTATAAATAAGATTGAAATTTTATTGCAAACATATTTCATAACAGCACCACGGACAAACCCTCGTGGTTTTTGTGGTATCTTTTTTACAAACTTCTAAATATTATATTATGAAAATAAATTGATAAGTAAATAAACAAAAAATATAAACATAGTTCGGAGCCAGGAGCAGTGGCGTAGTTATCATATGGCAAGGTGGTGCAGTGCACCAGGGCCCCAAAGCTCAGGGGGCCCTTTATTTTGAAGATTTTTAGAAGGAACCTGAGAGACGGTCAACATTTTTCAGTTTTTTGTTCTGTCAGGAATAGAAAAGCTGTTATATAAAACCAGTTGTGCTAGACCGATTGCCAGACGCAATCTGACAACGCGACCGTCAAGAAAAACAAGGCGTAAAAATTACGGGTTGTTCAGTTTCCTGTTGCAAAATCTGATCTGGAGTGCAAAGTTTTAGTAACGAAGGTATTTCCTTTCATCGTTAACAATTTCAAGTAATTTACTGTTGTTTATAAGGCAGATGTCTGTATAATAAATATTTTTATTTTCTTTTGCTAAACACGTAGATAGTGATTTTACACCTCATTCATTTCATTATACAAGTGAATTATGGACTATTATCCTACTAAGCATGAGTGCATTTCACTGTATTCTCATCGTATCCCTATCTATAAGTTTAAGGGCTACATTATTAGTCCGGCTAATATAAGTTTAAGCCACGTGGAAAGAGAGAGGGGGGGTGATATTTTCTTTATGCACCGGGACCCTTGTCTGCCTAGCTACGCCTCTGGCCAGGAGCTTAGATACAAGTATAATCTGAAATTCACAGAAACCATTTACAACACAAGTATAAGCTGAAATTCACAGAAACCATTTACAACACACCACACATAGAAAATGTTTGTGGTTATATCTGTATAGGCATAACGAATGGCGTGACAACTGACAGGAGAGAGATAGAAGCCGAAATACCTACCCAAAATTGATAAAGCTGGTGCCGAAACATCGCATCGTTGTGGTTCAATTTACCGCGGCCTTTCGGGGTTTGAATGTTCTGATGGGTTCAGAAATCTATAAATAGGTGAAAAATGAATGGAAGTTGGTTCGGGATTTAAAATAGTAATACTTCAAGAAAACTGTTATGTTTACTTTATACAAAGTAGATTTATTTAATGTGTTTGAAAATACGCTATTTTAAAAATGCTACGCCACGTCAAATGTTTATTTGATAATCTTTGATGACGCCATTGAAGTATGAAAGTATTGGATGACAAAATAATTTTTATCCACTCCCATACTGCATTAAGGCAATTGCTACACCAAAAGCAGTTTTATAAGTACCTAGATTGTTTATCCGATGTTATAATATTAATTTATACTGTAAGGTGTGACTCCTTGATGGAACTTCATTCTAACACTAATCAAAGTCTTCTTGTACGAGTTCCACTATTTTATTTCTTTAATTATTGCGACTAGTGTCGTCTATTTGACATCGTCGGGCTGATTGGAATAGGTTAACAGTAAAAGTATAGCTAAGTCTTAGGGTAGATAAATGTCAAAATAAAATTAAAAGTAAATGAAGGTACATGGATATTTGCGTTTTGATACAAATATTCATAAGTAAAAATAAACGCGATATGTCCAAATTAAAATTAAAGATTAAATACAATTAAATTCGAAAGTCATAAATAATATAAAAAATTATATACTAAATGTCAACTTGGAAATTGACAAGTTGACATTTAGTACTTAATTTTTTAGAGATAAGCTCGCCTATGTACATGATATATCTAAGAATTTTGTAAAAGTAATATGTTTCTTTTGTGTACAAAAAAGAATATGAATAAGAATTGAAAATAAACACGATATTTTTGATAGTCGTAGATTAAAGTGTTGTGTGCAACTGAACGTTATTAGACATGGGGACACTCATGCAAATTTATTACGAAACGTATAAGCCCTCGTGTCACAATGTCTAAAATTATGTTACAGTTGTACAAAATACTATTACTCGGTGAATCCGTTTATTACATAATAATATGCAAGCTGTCGGTGATGCAAGCGAATAAAATAATTGAAACTGTCATCAGGGTTATGCCGTTGTTAAAAATAATTTACTATGCAAACAAAAATCATAAAATTATGACACCAAAGTTTCAATATGAGGGTTTCCATTTTTCGTTGGAACCCTAGAAACCACATTTTCCAAGTTGTTCAGAAATACTAGTAGCATTTTTTGCAAAAAAGAAACATGCCATGTAACTTATGTAGACACGTAATGCCGGACTAGGCCAGCAAAAATACATTTTTTATCTCGTTTCTTAGAAACGATGTTTGGTTGCAAATACCGAGGTTATTAATGGCGTGCTCAGAAAATTAAACCAATTCCATACCAAAGCGAAATAAAAATTCACATACCCATATAAATGTTTAATACCTCCTTGCCATTTTCTATGACAAAACCATGGCCGAATAAAACATACCATGGACAAAACGTTTTTTTTTTTATTAGCAAATGTCATGAAACAAAAGTTATTCTATATGATCAGAAGTGGCAACTGGTTTAATTTTCTAAAACCGTCGTAATTCAACTTGTACACGAAATCGTAAAATCCTAAAAAAATCGTAATTTTTCTCTGCTTTTACCACAACAAATAATTATTAGTTAATAAGATGCTGGTGTCGATTCAGTGTAACACGATTTAACTTATTTGGCTAAACTAAACTTAATTTAAAAGTTCTGTTTTTTCTTTCTGTATCAAAAAAACAAAGACAGGACGCTTAAAATAAGGTTAGTCTTGTCAGATAAGTTAAGTCGTGTTACACCGAATCGACGTAATTATAAGTATAACTAAGTGTAAGTGTATCTATATTTTGGTTTTGGGTGACCTTCTTTGGCGGGCTCGGTTTCCGCACTTAAGTTCTTATTTGGACCTTTGTGCATGTAAAGTGTGAGGCCGGCTATTCTAGCCAGCCCAGCTCACGCCAGAATCCCAAGAGGTGGGTGACATAGGTAGCCACAATATTGGCGAAGCGTGCCCAGTTCACCGAGGATCAGTGTCCGTTGTGTACTGACGCCTACGTAGTCTATTGTCACGTGGGTCGGCGTTTGTTCGGCCTCCATACAAGCTCTGCACAGAGGGCTGTCCGTTAGGCCTATATTATAGAAATGTCTGTTGAGGTTACTGTGTCCCGTAATTAGCCCCATCATCATGCGAAGGTTAGGTCTATTGAGACTTAGCAGTTTCACGGTGGGTAACACCGATTTCGTCTGTCTGCAGGTTGTCATGCTTACCCATCGCTCGGCATGTTGAGAGTTGGTTTTCTCACGCAGAGAAACGTTCGTATCTGGTTAAAAGTCTGCCGCGTCATTGCTCAGCGATCCGCTCCTTTTATTCACTGGAAGGTGACTTTTTATTGTGTCGACTTATCTCTTTCAGTTGATTAAGACACTGTAGTATGAGCCCAGAGTTTACCGTAGCCTTGCTCAGGGCTCGTAGTACCGCCGTGTTATCAGAAAGCATACGCATGTTGAGGCCCGTAGCAGAGAATATAAAGTATTACTACGTCCCGTAGCTTCCCTCCTGAGCACCGCCCATCCTCAGCCCATGGCCCATGGCCAGGATAATTCCGACGCATTCCGCTTGGAAAATCGTGTTGTGCTTACCCAAGGCTGTTGATTTATGAATGTAGAGTTCAGCTGAGTACGCTCTGACCCTAATAATCTCCTTTGTTTTGAATCCATCTGTATACATATTACATTCTTATCTCGTGGATATTAGAATAGTCTGTTGGTTCTTCAAATAGTTGGACGTTGTACTCTCTGTTAAAGACATGCTTTTTAGTGATTCTGTCGTACGGCAAGTCCATTAGGGGCTGGTGGGATACGACCAGCTCGAGAATGCGCATGTGTGGTGCCCTGTCATCACTTTTTCACTATCCAGCCGTCCTGAGTTTGAACGCTGCAACCACCGTCTCCTGTTGTATGAACAGATCTAGTGGCGGGACGTGCAAGATGGTCTTAAGGGCTGCGGATGCCGTGGTCCGCATGCAACTTGTGGTTAGCATGCAAGCAATCCTTTGAAATTTTTCCAGGCCTTTCTGTACGTTACCGGCGTCCGTCCTAGGCCACCAGATGACGGCACCGTACGGAGAATATTGGTCTTAATACTGCTTTATATAGCCATAGCATTATATTTTTTTGCCCATCAGGCATTTGCACTGCCATCACAGTGCTATGGTCTCCTTTTACATTTTGTTGTTCATTTGTTTTACCCAATTCAACTGACAGTGTCATTCCCACGTATGTGAATTCAGTTGATAGGGTTAATTCAGTGCCAAAGAGTTTCAGGAGTCTCATGTTCGTCATTTTCATTTTGTTGTTGAACAGGCCTAGTTCCGGTTTTTTCGGGGTGACTGTTAATTTGTACTCCTCGTACCATTTTTGAACGACTTTGAAAGCACCCTACATTAGCTCACAGAGTGTGCCTTCGAATTTTCCTCTAGTGACAATCGTATGATAGCACCTCTCATTGAGGCATCAGATTAGATCGTCTGCAACAGTGTTTCAGAGCAGTGGTGATAGTACGCTTCCTTGTGAGCAGACTTTAGCAACCATAGCTCTGGTAGTGCCATTCACACTTAGTAACACGTGATTTAGGTGACCTTAGGGAACTGAATCATTTCCCACAATAAAAATTAGGTGACAAACTATCCGCAGTTTTATGAAAACAACAAACCGAATTTCGGTTGGAAATTATAATCATATGATATTTTATCATTTACGTAATTAAATTTTATGATAAGTTTACTTTATATTGATAACTGAGGCAACAGTTTTATGATAAGAATAAATCCATCATGATAACATAACCGCGTCTCTCTCTCATTTCAATAGTTTTTACTTATATTAGCACACTACTTCTTCGTGTTCTAAGATTCACAAAGCAAAATTTTAATAATCATACAAAATGGTTTGGGAACGTCCTAAAAACAAAAAACTTCCCTGCGTGTGGTCAAAATTTACAAGTAAAAAAAATGGTCAAAAATTCATTATAAAGGATTTGACGGCAGATTATTATGATATAACTTTGGGATACATGACCAACATGTTTATGAAAGAATCTGCGATTTGTAAGCCTCTAAGTAAGTTTAAATAATTAGACTCTATAAAAGCAATGTCTCTCATCAAGTTTGTGAGAATATCTGTGCTCTGTGGGGAGTCAGTTTCTGAAAAAATCTGAGCTCTGTGGAGAGTTTAGAATATTGTGCTTTGTAGGGAGTCATTTCTTTTCATAGTTTCGCTAACATGTCAGTCCTGTAATAACTACTAAGCAAATTAAAAAATGTACTCATCTTTGTAAAAATGTATTACTTTATGTACCTATCTATAGGTAAATTTTTATTCCCATTAACGTAATAATGGAGATAAATGATCTCATGAAGAACTTCTATTAGCGTTCTTATTATCTTGTTCACAAACCATTAAAAGTTTAATAATTTTAACTTGTCTATGAAGAGTTATATTAACACATTTATAAAATATGTTTAAAAAATTTGTAAACCTTGTGTCCTGCAACAACTTCTTGAATGGACTTGACACTCATGTATATGATTCACCAGCATTTTTCAACCATAAATACTTATTAATAAAAGTAATAATAATAATCGAAACTTATTTCAATATTAGATTTAAATATGGAGCAAAATTATAAAATACTTTTAAGGAAAGCTCAAGACATTTTTACAGTAAATTAGTTCCCTTTGGAGGAAAATAAAAACCCAATACGTTTTGTTACTACTTTTATTTTTATTCCCTCTGACAATTAAATATTCCCTTTATACAATTACGTTAAAGTCGAGTCAATGTATGGCGCAGCACAGCACTAGCTCACATACATGCACACAGGTGTATTTTTTTTTTTGGTCTCGACTTAGTTACTCAATAACCGATCTACGGGGTAAATCTATGGTCTGCAACATTCTAATAAATTTCAATATATAATTTCATAAGATAATGCAAGCCATTCTAATAAATTTCATCACACCAAAAACATTTACCTTGTTTATTTGCACTTTCCCGATAAACATAATACCAAGTTTTTTTTCCTTTTAGACATTTTTGAAGATTTAAAATCTCGAGCTAAAATGCAACAAAAATGGCTTGAAATAATGCGAGCAAATATGGCCATTATTTGTTTGACAGATGAAGAGCTTCCTCGTGTGGCTGGAATTCATATGACGATGGTCAGGGAGAAGTGTGCTAACAATAAGGTAAATTAGTCTAAACAACAAGAAAATTAAATTGTTTGTCCATTATCAGGGTTTGATATACCTACTATTAGGATTGCAGTTTACTTTCTCCATTGTTACAATGTTGACAAAAGATATAAAGACATAATTGAGAAGCTGGAAGGCCACAACGCAACGCAAGTGCAACAATAAATGATCCCATGATGTGTTAAGCGGAGACTGCGACGAGGTGACAACCTTTCACCCAAACTCTTCATAAGTGTTTTAAAAGACGTCATGAAGAATCTGGACGGAAGTCAAAAAGTTGTCAATATTTACGGTGGTCCCTTGCGTTTTGCAGTCGATCCGAACATTCTTGCTGAGGACGTTACAGATCTTGAAACTATGCACGTCAGCTTTAATAATTTTATTTATTTATTAAAGCCTCCTATAGTAGGCAGTGGCGTGCATTGATCTTTTTTCCGGAAAAGCAATCAGAAGGTCAAGTTTGACAATAAAAAATATATGAAAAAATTAAATAATAATTTGAAAAAAAAAAGTATGACGCCAGGGTAGGCACTGCCTACCCTAGAGTGAATATTTTCATACAAACTTTTTTTTTCATTAAAATTTTGTGTTATTTAAATTGTTTCATATTTTTTTTATTGTCAAACTTGACCTTCTGGTTGCTTTTCCGGAAAAAAGTTCAATGCACGCAACTGATACATTTTAATATAAAACAAAAAAATACAAAAAATTACTAGAAATTTAAGTTATACTAAATTGTTAACATAATATTCTTAAAATCCATGTTAGAGACATTTCAATTATATTTGTATTATTGATTAGTTTATATTTTTATTATTTATTTTATTATGCATGTATTAATTGTTAAATTTTTACCTTATTCTTATGTTTGTATCGTTTATTACGTTTGTTGAACATGCATTAATTGGCGGTGCATTAGGTCCAGCAGTTACTGGTTACAGCGAAGTCCACTAGTTCGCCATGCCAGCGCATGATCGGTTGGCCCACCCCTCTCTTTGAATAACGTAGACACCACTTCGTTAGTGCCTTACTCCATCTTCGTCGGTTGGACTTATGAAAAAAAAAAACCGGCCAAGTTCGAGTCAGACTCGCGTACCTAGGGTTATTGTGGATGATAAATTAAATTTTGTCATTTTTTTCGTGAATTTTTTAACCGCTTTATTATTCCTGTAATCTTTACGTAAACACACAATTACTATGATTTTTTTCATAATTTTCGGTTCATCAATTTTTGAAATAAGGGGGGGACAAACATTTTTTTATGGTTTTTCAAGAATTTCTCGAAATAGATGCAATTAAATATAACTAAACTATATATTTTTATAATTAACTTTTTAATATTCCTCATTTGTGCTAAATTTTTTTGCTATATCATTTTTGCTATACTTTTAAACTCTATGTATCTAAAGGGTCTTATTAAGTTGGTCATCATCACTTTCTAAGTAATTAAATATTTGTAATTTTCAGATTTTTTTCCTATGTGTATACTATAAGACCTACCTGTTAACGAACTTTCAAGTTTCTAAGTCAACTGGAGTCTGGAGGTGCTCTATAGATTTTGGTTCCCTTGCGAGTTGCAAAAATTTGTATGAAATTGGTATGTAAAGTGTATTAACATTTATTTGTGTCGAGTTAGAAGCCTGATTTTTTAAAGCACTATGGGGCCGTAGACTTCTGTAGGGGGTATCAGTTTCAACTTGATATCTCTTACAGGGCCCGAGCAAAAGGGTCTTGACAGAGAGACAAACGGATGGACGGACGGACAGACAGACTGACAGCAAAGTGATCTTATAAGGGCGGTTTTTTTTTGAGATACGTAACCCTTAAAACAAGTCAAAAACCAAGATTATGATGTATTGCAATCCAAGTAAACATTCCAATAACAGTGTAGGTACCGATTTTTCTTATCAAGATCTTGGTTCACTTTTTCAACTCGTACATTTTGAGCTACTAGGAATTCTGAAGGAGCTCGAAATGGTTAGTGTTCTACTGCAAGATAGACTATTTATCAATGCATGGCCCTTTCTTCTCTAAAATTGGCCATAAACATTACCGTGTGTGTAAAAATAGTATTTCAAATTGATATTTGAAACTTTAAGAAAGAATATTAAAAGCAGATTGCATATGAAATTTGTACTTGTGTACTGACGGCTCATTTTTGTCTTTATTGAGTACTGTAACATATAGCTAGGCAATATGTTAGGTTTAGGTAAGGCTAGGTTTTATAGGTAGGTTAAAGGACTATTTGTTCGTGTTTAGTTGGCAATCGATAACCTTTATGGATCGACATACGTCGCATTGACTGAATTATTTGATGTTTTCCAAAAATAAATACAGATCGAGTATAAAAGATCTTTCAGACAAAACACGAGCAAGATACCTCAGAGAGTCCGACTAGTACGGACGTAATTCTCCATAGAAAGATACCTCAGAGAGTCCGATCAGTGCGGACGTAGTTCTCCATATAAAAAGATACCTCAGAGAGTCCGATTAGTGCGGACGTAGTTCATAAATTATTGAAAAAATATAAGAAGCGAGTGCTCTACCAAATTCGGATCTCCCCTCCCTTAATATATGCATGATAAATAGGATATGTGAAGTGAAAAAAAGAGAATAATATAAAAAGATAAACTGAAAAATAAAGTGGTGTGATTAAAAAATATCCCCATAAGGTCCCGAGTGCGCGGTGCGCATCACAGTACAAAGATAAATGAATAAAAATAAATAAGTATTTGTCATATTTTTCAATATTTCAGGATATTTCATCAGACTCACAATCACAATACAGTAAATTCTCAAAAATTGTTGAAGAACTGAAAAATGAGGGACAACTGTTTGAAAAATTTGGGACAGATCATTATTTAGGATCATTAGGTCTATTCGTGGTGCCCGAATTCAGGGGACTGGGGATTGCTACAGAAATACTAAAAGCCAGGTTTGTCAGAATCCAATCAATTTTAATAAACTTGCAATTTAGAACACAAATATATTATGTAGAGGTACCTAATAATCTTTTGCTGTTGTTCACAATATAAACGTTTGTACATACAGGATTACTTTCATAACTGGAATAAAAGACGGTTTTTGTAAAAGTAAGATATTTAATAGTTTTTCGAAGTATTCACTCTTGAGTTTGATGCACTTTTTCATACGCTCGAACCACTTCCGGAAGCAGAAATTCTACTCATCCAAAGGGCTCTTTTGCTTACAAAAAATTCAAACCACGTATCAAACTCTTGATTTTAAGAGTAAGAAAAAGTCGCATGGTGCCTGGTCTGGACTATATGGCGGATGAGTAATAAGAGCGATACAGTCAAGAAAGCGTTTGTTTTCTTCATGGTGTGAGGAACTTCGTTGTACGTGATAAATAATAATATGGCTTCTCTCACGAATTTTTTACAGAATACTTTGCACACGAACGGTCGTATACCATTCCGTATTAATAGATTTTTATTCCAAAAATAGAATAAAAATAGGTGATCATTTATCTCCACACTTTTAGTCTGTCGCAATTTGGTTTGAATGTTCTCTCCTTCGAAGACCCATTTACAAAACTGTTGTTTTTTTGGCTCATAGCAGTAAATCTAAATCATGATGACAGAATTTGAACATCTGTGGTTCAATTTTCATATTATATCTTGGCAAAAGACCATGCTTGCTCACTTTTGCTCCTAGGTGAGTTCACGAAGAATCCATCGACAACAAACCTTCCTGACTCTTATATGTATGTTTAAGCAGGATCTTTTCAATTTGACTCATAATCCCTAATTAGCCTCTAGTTTCCTGTAAAGTCCTGATGGTAGCCACGTTCTCTTCGGTGATTGCAGTTGATGGATGGCCTTTCCGAATCTGGTTCCTGATCAAAACAAACCCGTTCACGTCTCACGGAGCTCACATGTGGTGTTTTAAGACCAAAAGCACTTTCAAGTCTGTGATCGACACACTTATAGAGTTAAAAACATTTAAATTTTAATGTTGGGACTTTCAAATTGATATTGCTGACAACTTAATAAGAATTTTTCACAGATTTTAATTGTGTTCTATTTTCAAAACCTTTATTTTTTATTTTACTTTATTCCATATATATTTTTGGTTAGCCATAGCTGGGTCCGTTAGCTCATCCAGTTTAGTTTTCCGGAAGAAAGGATGCCACTTGCCACAATTGTTTATTGGACCAATATCTACCGATAAAGATCGGTAGCCTTCGGGAGCCTCTTCAATTTGGGGGGGGGAGGGCGTTCAAAGATGCACTGCGCCAAGCGTCATTTAAAAAAATTTAACTGTCTGAGTTTGTCAACTACATCAAGATGGGTGTCTTTTTCAGGTAAATTAAGGACGTAGAATTCATTTCTGGCATAAAAATTTGAGATATTGTTAGTAGTTTCTTGAAAATTTTTACATACATTAAAATTTTATGAAATACTTTTTACTTTCAGGCGCCACCAAAAATAAACCTCAGGTTTTTTTAAGTAACAAAAAATACGTTACGAAAGCCTATTTTATGCAGATAAATATAAATATAAGTATTATTGGATTTTTATAGGAAAAAACCATCAAAAAAAATAAAACAATGTCGGTGACCTCTTATTTTACTACTACTTATATACTAACCTGATAAAAGTATGAATGAATGAATGAATGAATAAATGAATGAATTGACACTTTATTGTACACAAAAGACATAAAAGAAAACAGAGAATTGAAAACATAATTTTGTAAAAAGGCGGACTTATCACTTTCGATTTCTTCCAGCCAACCTTAGTATATTTTATTATTAAAAGTTAGTATTAAAAGTATATTTATGTACAGTGTATTTATAAAAGTATATATATGCATAAAAACTATAAACACGTTAAAAATGCTTTTCTATGGTTCTAAAAGAGTATAAACTATTTAATTATCATTTTCATTTTTTGCAGCCTCTACCGCAGTAGTATAATTCGGTACATGTTAAATTTATTTTAGCACAGTTGCATCTTTTTTGCATCCTACTTTGCATTGACACCTTATTATCTCGAGGCAAATGCTGTCCGCAGCTGGGTTGTCAGACCAGTGGGGTATCTATTGGCTAATTTTCTGCTTCCAGCCCCAATCGGGGGGACTAGGCAGAATTTGTTCTAGCACTAAAGCCTGGCCCCACTCATGAACTCCCTGGCAAGCTGCGCGTAAAATATGCTTACAAAGGGCCGCTTCTGTTGGTGGTAAATTTTCAATTTGCCGATCTGTTTTTGTAAAAAGATATTTACGGCAATGATTGATAGTCGTGCAGGGACAGGGACTTGATCTGAAAAAGTTCATGTAATATGACTTTTTGCTACGATGAATTTAACTTTATATTAATGTTTTAGTTAGTACTCAGTAATTGGCTAACATACCTATCATACATGGCTATGACAAACTTATGTAGCACAATCTCTGCCTCATTTATATTGCCATCTTTAAGATCCTTAAACCCTTAAGTGGCAAAAGAGAATTAATTCCATGCTTCAAAAGTACTTTTCTTTCCCCTGCCGTTAAAAGACGATACTGTATCCCATCCACTAAGTTCGTGGAACACAGGCAAGACCTCCGCTCTTTCAGGACCTTTAAACAAAATAAATTGTCTTATACACACTCACGCTATTACACTGATTATTTATATATTATACATTCTTGACTATTAAAAGAAATGCTCATACCTAGAGCTGATTCAATCTAGAGGCATGCCAAAAAATTGTGCTTTTTCCCTGTTACCACATGAACCCATAATACCTCTAATCTTGGCAATTTCAGTACACATGCCAGAGCGATAACTACCACATCGGTGTTTGCTGTGCATTAACTTCGTATGGCCCTGGTCTACTGTATCCGCCAAGTGAACCATCATTCGCGTGTCAGACGCTTCAAGTTAAATTTAAAGTTAAAGTTCAAGTTAAAGGCTCCAATTTTGGCAGTTCACGAGCAACATTGGAAAGAACAGATTACCCTTCACTACATCAATTTCTTTATTGATGGGCAAGTCCATCGGGTGATATTTGAACGACAGGAGTCCAAACAGCTCTTCTTTATTCGTGTCATCCTGGAGAAAATATTACGCGCAGTTTGCCAGGGAGTTCATGACTGGGGCCAGGCTTTAGTGCTGCAACAAATTCTGCCTAGTCCCCCGATTGGGGCTGGAAGCAGAAAAATAGCCAATAGATACCCCACTGGTCTGACAACCCAGCTGCGGACAGCATTTGCCTCGAGATAACAAGGTGTCAATGCAAAGTAGGATGCAAAAAAGATGCAACTGTGCTAAAATAAATTTAACCCCCACTTCATTCTGGACTCATCTGGGTCTAGAATCCCATCAAATACCAAAAGTCTAGCTAAATCAACGTACAGCGTGCAGCCACCGTGCCTCGAGTATCTACGTTTCATCAACCCCTTTTTCTAACCCAGACAACTGCAATATTATATTTTACACACACACCCACACACTTTACTATATTATCCGATAATTACATAATCATTTATCTAATTAGAAATATAACGTCGCGCGCAACTTACAAAGCTATGAAAGTGTTATTCGTTAAACGTCTTACGGAATGTCGAATCAAAAGTGGTTTTACATAGTGATTTCGTCATTAATGTGTTTCGTTTTCCCTTGGATTTTCAATGGCAATAATAGCCTTGAACTATAGCTGAGTTCCAGAATACAGCTAAATCGTATCATTTAACAAATACCTAGTACATTAGTTTTTCTTGAATACTTTATTTTCCTTTGTTGAATTATGATATACATTGTTTTGAGCATAACCGTTTTGTAACATCACGTAGTGTCCTAATCTACTAGACGATCACACAAATAAATCACGGCCAATGATTTAATTTGTGATTAATAAATCGATGTACTCCTCAAGTATGTCATAATAACGTAGGAGATGTAGAGAGGTATATATGCATTACTATAACCTCATTATACGGATTGTACCGCTTCCAGCGGTCATCTTTTAATTATTAAATAAATACATACTAAGTACTATAAGTACATATGACTGTACATAACACATATGTATATACATCTATAAGCAGGATATTTATTTCTCTAACAGAAGATAGGACTAGTCCAGAACCTATTTGTTAAAGATTGGTACTCGTGACCAGGAACACAATTGTCTTCTTACAGCAGTACTTACTTACTTCACACCTAGAACTATTTGTTATAGATGGTAGAAGCTGCAAAAAATGAAAAAGATAATTAAATAGTTAATACTCTTTTAGAACCATAGAAAAGCATTTTTTACGTGTTTATAGTTTTTATGCATATATATACTTTTATAAATACACTATACATAGATATACTTTTATCAGGTTAGTTAATAAGTAGTAGTAAAATAAGAGCTCACCGACATTATTTTATTTTTTTTTATGGTTTTTTCCTTTAAAAATCCAATAAAACTTATATTTTTATTTATCTGCATAAAATAGGCTTTCGTAACGTATTTTTTGTTACTTAAAAAAACCTGAGGTTTTTTTTTGGTGGCGCCTGAAAGTAAAAAGTATTTCATAAAATTTTAATGTATGTAAAAATTTTCAAGAAATTACTTAAAATATCACAATTTTTTTATGTCAGAAATGAATTCTACGTCCTTAATTTACCTGAAAAAGACACCCATGTTGATGTAGTTGACAAACTCAGACAGTTAAATTTTTTTAAATGACGCTTGGCGCAGTGCATCTTTGAACGCCCTCCCCCCCCCAAATTGAAGAGGCTCCCGAAGGCTACCGATCTTTATCGGTAGATATTGGTCCAATAAACAACTGTGGCAAGTGGCATCCTTTCTTCCGGAAAACTAAACTGATGCCTTTTTTGGGGTCTAACAGTCTAAGCTACCAGGAGCGCAAATCTTTAAGTGTGCCGTAGGTGAACTGGTTATTCTAGTTATACCTATGTAAAATAGAAAATATTATCAAGACATAACCCCAAGAGGGTGTCAGAGGTGATCCTGTGAGTGTGGACTGTCGCTAGAATAAACAACATACGCTTTATTATCACGTTTTCACACTTCAGAGCCTGAATTTCACTCACACGCGACCGATATTTTTTTTTCAGAATCCTCATGTGTGAGTCATTCAGATTCCGCGGTACGGCCACAGTGTTCTCCACGGCTGGTGCACAGGCAGCGGCAAGAAGAGCGGGCTATGCGCTTATAGCAACGCGGACGCGAGATCAAGTGCAGCATGTCATGGAGTTGGAACACGAGCTCGCGGTTATGGGAGTCACTGTCGATTTGGATTAAATTTATTTAAATTTTAATCTATTTATACCTAAGTTCAACTTTGGAAAAAAATACACCTGTGTGAGATATAAAATAAACTTAAAAAAAAGAAGCAGGTTGTGTCGGAGATAAAACCGTATATTATTTGAGCGGATACTTATTTACATGACGTGGTACCTTTTGCCATCATGTTCAGTTTGGGACTTACGTGATTGCATTGTCTCAGTCAAAATAATCACCACACATATAGTGATCGTTTGTTTGCAGGCATCTTTGGAATGTACTGATTGATAATTGGGGTCTATTGCTGAAAACTGAAAAAGTCTAGGATTAAAAGTTTTCTTGAAGTTCTTAGGTAGAGTTTGAGGTTAAAAATACGCATCAAACACAGCTTAGCCATCTAATAATTATTTAAGGTTAGTTCATCGAGTTGACTACCTCTGTGGCTGTGTAGTTCATCTATGCTAACCCAGAGGTTCAAATCCTCACGGTGCACATTAATTGTGTTCGATATGCGTGCTTTGTAAGGCAGGCACGTCGAGCTGCTGATCAAAATACGGTGATAGGGCTCACGACCTATCACGTTTGGGACTTAATCATTGTTGGTGAAAATCTGGTGAGGATTTACTTAGAATCCAGCCGTAAGTTTTGAGGAGTGGGATAGTGGTGGAGAAAGGATATATTTAGGACTTATTTACATTTATTAATTTCATTTCTAAAAGTTATTAAAAAAAAAAACAAGAATATACGCCGTTTTTGGACATAGTTTTCATTCTTTTGGTATATAAATTAACCATTATCTTTTTATTATTTTGTGAAGAAGTGTCCAATATGACGTCACTTGAGAATTTTAGACATATGGATTGTAAAAGAATTGTTGCTTATAAAAAAATAGTGGTTTGTGTCTGTCTGTCTACTAATCTGTACTCCATCTGTCAAATCAGTCGGAAGCAAATTATTATAAATTTATCTTGATAGCAAAGGACATATCTCTAAACAGCCATTTCTCAAGTGACGTCAAACGAAGGCAGCTTTTTCGTAAAAATATTTATCATCGTGAGGTTTTTTAGACCAAAAGCACAGAATAAAATACTACGTACCAAAAGTTTGGAAATACGGTTTATTAAACCTAAATCTCGAAATGGTTTTCGAATTAACATACCTTACCATAATTTAATCTATACCAATGGCAATTGGGCCCCCTATACGAGGCGCGAACAAAGAAGGATCCACTTCAAAATAGTAACTGACTTCAAATGTAACTTCAGTCATTCACAAAAAAGATGAAAATACTGACCGATA
Source organism: Ypsolopha sequella (assembly GCA_934047225.1). Taxonomy (NCBI): domain Eukaryota; kingdom Metazoa; phylum Arthropoda; class Insecta; order Lepidoptera; family Ypsolophidae; genus Ypsolopha; species Ypsolopha sequella. The sequence goes on along the minus strand of OW203984.1, from coordinate 22,033,484 downwards.
ATACCTAAATAACACTGTTGTCGACTTCTCTAGAAGTTGGCGCCCTCATATTTAGTCTGAGAGCTAGCGACCAAATCGGTCATGTGGCTTCAGCTGTATTGAAACTCCGTTAGCTACTTCCTTGAACAACCTTTTCCGATAATCTTCGTGCTGGCAGGCCGCGGGCGTTGGGTGCGGGTCAGGGTTGGATTCAGACCCTCGGAAAATTATTGTCTATGGGAAATAAAAATATACTACTTGGCTAAAATTATGCTACGTTTCGTTTTTCGTTGATTTTTGTTTTGAATTTAGATAAAATAGCCTATTTTTTAGGGAAAATTTCAAAAAATTTACTAAAAATATTCATAATTTAATAAAATTAAGGCAACTGGATCTCTATCTCAGCCAATTCGTCGATTGGAACTTCGTCCTTGGCATTGACTCTACGTAACATGTCGTCAGACGGCATAAATTCCCTATATTGTAGGGTAAATGTTAAAAAACAAACGTCTCAACCAATAAAACAAATCGGTCGGCCTGAAGATGAAATTATGGTATGATCGGGTGGTGGGAAGGGGTTGCCAGCGTTAATTAAAAGTACCAAGCCGCCGCCGTGAGCCGTGAGCGCGCTGACGCGTTCGCCGGCTGATATCTGAGCCCACATGAAAATTATTTTTATTTTGGTACTTTTAATTAACGCTGGCAAGCCCTTCCCACCACCCGATCGATTTAACTTTTTTTTTGGGTGCACTGGGAGTACAGAGCAACTGTTTGGTATACATGGAATCATGGGCAGACATGGGCGCTGACGGGGTTTCGTCAATCTTCAAATGGTTGCCATTTTCTAACTTCTCAGCCGATTTCTTTGATTTAAGTCTCAAGCACCGCCCGCGGCCTGCCACCACGAAGATTATCGGGAAAGGTTGTTCAGGGAAGTAGCTAACGGAGTTTCAATACAGCTGAACCCACATGACCGATTTGGTCGCTGGCTCTCCGTGTAATTCGCGTAGCTTAATTAAAAAAAGTATTTTTTTTTTAATTTTTTTTTAGAGAATTTACGCGCTTTTAGATCAAAGTTTTCAATATTATGGTATTTAAATTAGTCATTATTTATTTATGATTTTTTAAAGAATTTCCGGATGTTACGTCACATGACTCATTTTAGGCCTGATACTGAATGCGGACTTTTGCCTTGCTTGTAAAAAAAAAATCTGTCATCCACAGAGTACTATATTGCTACATCTGGCAATAAAAAATCAAACAACAACAACAACGGAACTATGTTGAGTGTTACCAACGCCTGCAAAAAAAACCCTAAACTTGTGCCTATTAATCACGTGACGTATATTTGGCTGAAATTTAACGCCCTACCATCTCGGTTATTAAATTTTAAAACGCAAATAAACTAGTCGGTCGCCACGAAATATGAACTCGCGATTCGATCTTGACCGATTTGGCTCGAACTTAAAAATTCAAATTTCATGTCGTTCCGATCAACGATACTCTCGGACAAACACACAACAATTCATACATACATACATACATACATAATTATATTTGGTATCTCTCGTGTATGATTGTCAATATTAATCCATCACAGAAATTGTTGTCATCAAAAATTATATTTATTTTAATAATGCGTTACTACATAACAAATAAAATTAACCGATCAATCTGGGATTTCGTAACAAGACAGCAACACTTACTGCGTTCAGTTATATTTATACTGTGACCCAGACATGGACTTCATGTTCTGTTCTGTGACTCTGACAGTAATATTTTTTAACTTGATGGCAAGCGACACATTTCTATACAGCCTTCAGTCAAGTGACGTCACACGAAGGTCAAATGAAAGTTGCAAGCTTTTTCGTAAAAATATTCATCATCATAAGGTTTTTCAGAACAAAAGTTCTAAAATACGGCTTATTAAACCTAAATCTCGAAATGGTTTTCGAATTAACACACCTTAACATATTTTAATCTATGCGAATTGGTTTTAATGTTGCTATCGTAGGAAACCACTTTTGGCCTAGGCCTTATTACTAGAAAGTAAAAAGAACTCTCAATAATCCTCAGTATGTCGAAGTAATATTAGAGTGGAAAAAACATCTTGAAAATTTAAATTTTTCTTCAAAGGTAGTATTGAATAATTATAGCAACAATCCAAAAAAAAAAATTGGCTTTTATTGCAAGTAACATTAAAGGTGCGAGTACAGCCTCGGACAAATTACTTTTATTGAATAAACATATACAAAACAATGGAAGGCAAATGCAATGCAACTCAATCAAAAAAAAAATGACAACTATATAGTAAAACAAATATAAATTTAAAAAATGTAAACAAATAAGTATTGAAATAAAAGTTTGACTTTAAATTCTAAAAATAAAAGCTATTTGCTTTTTGCTTTTCGAACAGTTGAACCCTTTATCAAACATGAAAAGTTTTATAAATTTCGGCCGAAATACTCGTATGCATTTTTTGGCAGAATTCTGACAGAGCTTAATAATCCAATAGAGATAAGGTTGCAATGCAACACTTCATCTACGAGTCACGGTTTTCTGTTTGAATTGATAGAGCTAGGGATGTTGAAGAGGACTGCAATGGTATCTACCATTATCATTCAGACAAAGTATAGAGGCAGATGAAGTAAGTTCTCAAAATTTTCAGTGCTATTGATGTGAGATAGTGATATGCTGAAAGTACATACAAACATAACGGTCGATTTTCGCAAAACTTGCGGTCTACAATCTTATGGATTCGATGTCAAAATGGTTTCACTCTAAAAGCTAGAAAAAGCTTTGACACGTAACAACATTCTGATGCTGCGGACGGAAAACGTATGGCGCCTTTTTTACCCTTTAGGTACGGACTCTAAAAACACAAAAGCTTTCGTTTATTTTACACAAGCTCGTAATTGTGACAATGGAGTCGTGCGACGGTTTGCAAGTTCGCCTTTGCCCTGTCAGAGGACGGAAATAAAAATTGTATGTTGCGAGTTGCGGGGCTTGCAGCGAGCGTTGTACCAACCGAACGTGGCATACATTTAAATTGTGTCTTTTGTACCAGAGAGTTTTTATTTATTTACTATTATGCTGTAGGGTTAGGTTGGGTATCAATCCGTCAAATTGACAAATTTTAGACGTGTTTTTCGGTACTACGTAAAATAAGTCTACACTATGTAACCATGTAAAATAATTGTTCCTACTAGTTAGGCACAGTCTAACTGTATAAATGCAGATTCAGCACCAAAGGTAAACATTAATATCGTGCATTCGTTGAATTTTTGAATTATGGAGTTTTCGCTTGAGTATTTTACATTTTGCTACGGCATTTCATTTAGCCATAATTATTTTAATTTGAAAATTATTGTTGTTTTATAAAATACTTTCGACCAGTAAACCATGTAAAAATTATTAATTACTTTATTATTCTGATTCGGTGGTGGCCTAACTAAACTTGATAGCTTTCATCTTTGAATATTTAAAAAAAAAAATAAGAAGATTGCTTTGTTTTCTGCTGTAACTAGAAATGGATAACATTTTAAATCATTTAATTTTGTGTCAATTTTATATTACTAGGGAGACAAAACGTTGTTTCATGCACGGTATTTACTCGTAGTCTCTGCCTACCCCTCTGGGAGACAGGCGTGAGTGATTTTGATTAGTATATAAATATAAAAGTATTAATTTATTCTGCTACATCATTTTGTCCGATTTGTGGTCGTCGTCAACTGTCTTGGAGAATGTATTTGTATTTCTGCAAAATATTTACGATTAATTTAGCCCCCATTTCAGGCTTCGTCGGAGATTGTAAAAGTTTTCTATTTTCTTCTTTTACTTTGCAACGAGATATTCTATCAGAGACATAATTTTTAGTGCAGGCAAGTTTCATCACAGTGTTTTCATTCACCATTCAGCAAGCGTAAGATTTGTTTAATTATAATATAAATTCTAAAAAAGTCATTGGTGCACCGTCAAATGAGTAGGATTTGAACCTGAATCTCAGGGTAATATTTTGATTTTGATTGAGCTACCACAGCACCGCTCGCTCCAAAAGATACATAACGGAAAAATATTATAACCGCACTGAATATTCAAACCCAATTTAACTGAATCTATAATGGAATTAAAACTACAACAGAAGCGTTCAGGGAATTGCATCTCGTTATTCACAAGACACTGCATGTATAAACAGTTGGCGTCCGTCCAGCGAGTTGGACTATTCGAGACTCCCCAAGTGTCCTGACGAAGCAAAAACGTGACCAGCCCGAGAACAGTCAGCGCATCTTGACACAAGCTTTAGTAACGAGACCGTTTCACACATCTTAAGGGGATGGCCTATCCTGACAAAGAAGACGAGATTGTCCCCTCCATAGTTTAAAGGAGCAACAAAAAAGGTCTTTACATATGAAATTGCCGTTTTCTATAGAGAATTTGAAGGAAACTCAATTTTCACTACTTACATTATTGCATTTTTTTTTAGGAATGACAAATCCAAATTATGTAATTTCTTTTTTGTATGAATGAGAGTAACATTAATTTAATTTTTGGAAAGTGTCAGCTATAAAAAAATATTACGAAGATGAACTGTTTTTGAAGATTTAATTTTAGTTATCAAACTGAAACTAAAAACAAAATTTAATACGTAGACCTTGAAATCAACTTTTGAACAAAAACCAAAAAATGTAAATAGCTATTGTATTACAGGAATTATGAACTCATAAATTTCTAAGAAAATTTCGGCAATTTCACATATTTCATACTATATTAGGTATAAAATTGCTGAAATTATATACAGTGTGTCCCTCGTACAAGTGCACATCCGAAAAGGTGTGAAACTAGACCTTATTTTATCGACAAAAAATGTTTTTTTTTTTGAAAATCTTTGTTTTTTAAATTTACGTTTTAAAATTTTTTTTGGCTACCCTGGAGACTATGTATAAAATATGTCATAACTTTTGATCTGTCGCGAGTAATGCAATGAAATAAAATCTGTTATAATTCTGAAAAATAGATGTTGCATACTAAATCAAAAACAAAACATAATCAACTACCGTTACCATGAAAATAGTATCCTAAAAGATTATTTCTTTAATTATTCCGTCTTTTATTTCAGTAATAGTAAATTTTTTCAAAATAATGTTCCCGTTTTACTATACTTTTATTCCTATTTATCATTGCCTATTCTTTTATCTTTCTAACAAAAAAAAATACAACGTTCTTTCATAAATACAATATTTTCTACGAGCGGTTAACCAAAGGCACTGCGGTCGCGTCCAATACAAAAATACCCAGGTGGAGTATTTTTTCAAGATAAAAAAAAATAAAAAATAAAAGACTTTTAATTTAACTTTTGTCGATATGTCTAGTTTCACCCACTTTCGGATGTGCACTTGTACGAAGGACACACTGTATATGTATATATAGATTATGTTTATTTTGCGAAATCCATCGCTATGAATACTCTAAACATTATTAGAGTGCAGTACAAACTAGAAAATATCAATCAGAAACAAATCCAAAGATAAGAATTTAAAAAATCCTTGGGACAGGATTCGAACCTGCGACCTCTTGTTATCAAGACAAGCGCGCTATCAATTGCGCCACCGAGGTTCCTACCTAGACCGGCGGATTTTTAGCAAAAAGTCGTTTTTTTATTAATATAAATGTACTAAAGTTGCTATCAAAATTTCGTTTAACCAGCGGGCCTATTGTGTATCTCTAGTTGCCTTCTGGACTGGGTGTCTATCATCAAAAACATAGATATACTATCGAATTCCGATGTCCTAAGGATATTTTCGCACTTGAAGTGACGACACAGATTGTTAATAGTTCAATACCCACTAAAGGCAATTTTGAAATTTCAGTTTTTAGCTATGTTTTTGATGATAGGCACCTCGTGCAGTTGGCAACTAAAGATACAGAATAGGGGGGCAGGTCCTAGATACCATTAAAACACATCTAATAAAATATAATTGCAGTCCATATGTCATTCTAAATTGTCAAACCAGGAGAATTGGTGTCGAAAAAGACCTCATTTCAATAAATATTTCTATCGAGCCGAATTTCTCCAATCACGTTTCTGTTGTAACAGATCCCTAGAAAATGAATTCAAAAATAATATACTAATTTATAAAAATAATACATTAGTTAATGAAGTAGATATGCAAGTTCTTAAAGTGTCAATTTTTTTCCGTAGCGCCTTAATAGTCGGTTGCTTATTCTGCGTTTTCTCTTGTAACTCTTTATTTAAAAGCTTAATTTATTTAGGACATGCCTTTGATTCAGACTTATCATTTATATATTTTTAATTCATCAGCGCTTTTATAGAAATAACAACTTATTTGTTAAAGTCGTCGAGATCGGTCGTCTTATAAATTTTGTAAGTCTTGAGTTAGTTATGGCTTTTTAGATAATGGTGAGATTTTCCAATGATAAAATTCAGCAAGTTTTAGTATTATTTGATAAACTGAATTTATGTTTTTACTTGTTTTCCATGAAATATTACTAAAATATGAGACAAGTAAATATTTGTCGAACCGATTTCGCCTTTATGTGGGGTGGACACTGGTGTCATTGATCGCACTGGCGGATGTAAACTATTTATTGTGTAATTAAGATCTTATATCAATGACATTCTATACCATATGATGTCATTGGTATAAACAATTAAATATCAATACCAATCTAGACCCGCGTGTCCATGGCCGAGTTTGAAGCAAAAGGCTGAGCGCACCAGCCGAGTGTTATGTATATTACACGAACCATTTCCTCGGAATAATTAACAACTCGATTCGTGGTGGTTAAAATTTCGAACAAAACCATATTAAAATAAAGTCCTTATTAGCTCGCACTGCAACATAACTGTTACGTCAGTCGCTGCGGCTGACAAGTGCGAAAATAGTGTGTTTTTAATTTATTTTGTCCAAAATAAAATTAATTTCCAAGAACTGAGAAAACCAAATCATTGTATATTATTTTGTCTCGAAGTTCATAAATTTTCATACTGTTTCGATAAAAACTGCAGCAGTTATGTTGTTACAAGTGAACAAAAAATCGAGAGATAAGGGTAAACTTTGAATTTTTTTGCTTCACTTATGTTATAATGAAATTCAGGAAAAACCACATCACTATTTGTGTCATGCAGATTACTATGTATTTTTCTTCTGTTGAAAAATATCATAGTTACCGTATAAAATGGTTACGAAGTTACTTAGTTACTTAGTTCAAGGTCGTCGGCGTTGGTAGAAACCTTAACTAATTAATATAACATAAATTTAATATTTGTTTTTTAGTTATGTTTAATTTATATAATAGTGACGTAATTGTATCATGTGTAATTTTCGTCTTTTAACTGTGCATGTTGTTTGTTTTTGGAAAGCAGCTTTGTCCAAATGGTTGTTATGTTATTTCAAGAATTTTGGCTGTATCTGTTTTTGGTGAGATAATATTTTTCCTTCAGTCAGAGTCTTTATAACGAACATGATACGGTCATCATTAAACAGACCAATTGGTATCGCGGGACTTGATCTCGTTGATCTCAACCACTGACATCCATACTATTACCACTGGACAGGCGGTTGTCAAATAATTTTTATGACTATTTGATTTACGCCATTTTGTCTCTGTTTAGGCAGCTACGAAGTTCCATGGAACTGAAATTTTAGCAATGGTCGCAAGTCGACGGTGATGTGATTTCAATAAAAGTGTGCGAGAGTTTCGGACTAGAAGACGCTTTTTGCATTGAACGTCAAAAATTATTCCTGGGAATTTCGCCAGTGGCGCGTCAAATCAGCACAGCTGTCACCCGGTGGCGTGCACAGAACTTTTTGCTGGAAAAGCAAGCAATTGGTCAAGAACAATAGTAAAAAAATATGAAACATTTAAATATCACTTTGAAAAAGAAAAGTTTGTAGTATAGGAAATTTTCACTCTAGGGTAGACTTGTCATACAATTTTTTTTTCTCAAAGTGATATTTAAATTTTTTCATATTTTTTTTATTGTTGTTCTTAACCAATTGCTTGCTTTTCCAGCAAAAAGTTCTGTGCACGCCACTGTGTCATCAGACACCCAGTCTAGTGGTAATAGTATGGAGGTCAGTGATCTCAACGCTCAATGCCATTACGTTGGCGATTACAACTCAATGTGTCCCGGGTTACGAATAAAATTCTTTCAACTTCAATAAAGGCGCCAACACAGCAATTTGTTTTTTAATTGGTACTCATGTTTTGACTGTTATTTGCAAATATTATTTGGTCAATAGCATTCTTTTTAAAATAAAAGCCTATTTTAAGCAGTGCTTCATGTTAGTTCTGCTTAAAATTTTAAGACTGTAAAGTCTATTGTAGTCAGTCTATAATAACTTGCAGATATATTGTTGTGACATATTTTTTAGAGTTATGTATTTTGTTTTTCAATCCCAATTTTGAGCTTTTCTTACAAAATGCATTTGAAGTATTTCTGTATTTAAAAAACCCTCAGATCCACTTCTATCAATGTTAAATGGACATATAAGCTGAGTTTGACTGACAGATGGTTAACCCGATTTAGGCTAGATCTAGATCTTCGATTTTGGTGGAAGCCGCTAACTTTCAATTTGAGGTTTTCTATTAGTGACTGACCAAAGAATAGATTGATAAGGAGATAGTGAACGAAAATCTGAAACATTTGCCCGGTCAAAAGCATCTATCACCCAAGTACAATGACACGAGATTATGTCATGCATGACTCAATTGGCAGACTAATATGAACATTTACGTATTCGTAAATATCAGAATATTTGTAAAAGATACTCAACTCTTTTAAAAGAGATTACTGCGCTCTTGCTGTAATGTTAAAGGAAATATGATAATATTTATTTTATTTAATGCAGTATCTATGAAACAAGGATTAAAAAAAAACGGTCAAGTGCGATTAAGACTCGCGCCCTGAGGGTTCCGTGCCATTTAAATAAGTTAATATACTTAAATAATTTGAACAGAAATTACAAACTTATCACTACCTACAAATTGTACGACACAAAACTACAAAATTATGTTGGTTGAGTATTCCGGAACGTAGCCCTAAATTATACATAATAAATCAGCGTCTTCAGTATTTGTTGTTTAAATACAACATATTATGGCGCATGACATACAGAAATTTCAAATTCTTAACTACTTGGGTTTTTGAGATAGATTCGTTACAAAAATGATCTAAAAATGACAACTTTGATAGCCTCCCATTTCTTTATTTTCAAAGATAAAAAAAATAAAAAAATACACTTATTCTTTTCTTAATGGGCTCTAGACAATGACATCCAACATTTTGGGGTAAGAAAAAAAAAATTTCAGCTCTGTTTTCGAGTATGAGGCTCCCCTAAAAATTATTTTATTTAAGTTTAATTTGATATTCGGTTTTGAGACATAATTTAACACAACATATCAAAATTTCAGGTATCCATCTCATTCCGTCTAAGAGCTAGAGACCCGTGACATATGGACAGACAGACGGACAACGGAGTGATATTAATAGGATTCCGTTTTGCCCATTGGGTACGGAAACCTAAAAACGAAACAGAAGTATAACCGAACAAAATTTATGCAATTTTTACTAAAACCTGGGTGGTTATTGTCTCATTTTTCACACTCTATATATAATGTTTTAAGTATTGAAAAGTAGGTATTAAAATTTTGTATAGCAAAGCGATGCGTAGATTAAACCAAAATGTTCGGTATGATCTCTTGAATGTTTTGAAGCACGTAATAGATACAATTGGTGTAACTGTGTTCTTATTTAAAAAAGCAGCGGGTCTTGCCAGAGATACAACAGTAAATTATTTAAGTGGATACTTCTTAAGTCACCTCTTTACTCAATCACATAAGTAAGAATGAAAAGCGGCCATATATATCATAATAATATGTCAGTGATGGCAACGCAATTGCTTACCAGGTATTTTTTTATTATTCTGATCAAATAAGGATTATTGTAAAAACGGATCACCTTAATAACTATCGGGACAGCCGACCAGTTTTAGCAGATTCAGACTGCCTTCTTCTGGGCGAGTGAAGACGCTCACGCGAAGACGTCTTGAATATTAACTAATACCAAATAAATAAAACTTAATAATCTATAGTCAGAAATCAAATTAACCTTGTTAAAAAGGCTCGTCCCAGACGTATAAGTTTTGAACATGCCTATATTCGAGATGCGAATGACGAAGTATCTGCATTGAAAATATTCAATGTGAATCAAATCTAATATACTTTAATATAATATAATACCATATCGGTTTCAAATTATACTCAAAGATGCCACGATTTTTTTATTATTTCCAGCAAGCAGTGAATGACAAGGAAACTCATTATTTATTAAATCAGGTCATTAGTCACATTTCCTTAATAATTCTGTTACCAAAATGTGCGTGCTAAATTGATATTTAAATTTTCAGGACAGTTATTTCGTTATGATGTGAGTGTCCTCACCCTAATTTTAGTAATATAATTTGTAGATAATGTTGGCATTAACCTGATTTTATTAAAAAGAGCTATTGGGTAATTATTTTTCTCTGTAGTTCAGCTCTCATCTAAGTAATGTTGTGCTATAATCAATATCTGAAAAAAGCTTTTATGAAAAAGCAATATTTCATGAGAAAAAATATAATTTAGTTGTGCATAAAAAACCTCGTGTAAATTTTCAATTTTAAGGGAGGTCTTCGTAATTTTCGCCATTAGTACATTGCAAATATCAGCAAGCCCATTATTACAAATATATGTCATCGCACAGAACGATGCCACTTGCTCGTAATTTGCACCAGAGAATTGCCATCGAAACGCGCTACACATTGGAAATTGCAGCAATTTATTAACTTTATGCCTCCCAAGAGCGCTTTGTACTCTTCATACCCACCACGTTAGCGAGTTTTGAAGATACGAGGTCCCTATATTTATTATCACGTAAAAATGCGCTGACACTGCAGTTTTACAAAGTTATTGCTGCAGTCATAATGTGTGTTTGTTTAATATGACCATGGATTCGTCTATGATATGACTTCAAATTGCCAAGATGATATATCCCCCAGAAGGTGTCAGAGATGATACCAAGTATGGATTGTCACTAGAAAGACAACATTCCCTCTTTTCGATAGGGGGTTTTGATAGGTGCTTCGTCGCCGTACTTCAGGCACATATACGTACACACTTTTTTGGGCATGCAGGTTTTCTTTCACCTTTTTTGTTTTTCGGATGATCTCCTTTTCTTTTGGCCTTTGCAGCTTTACTCCGGAGTTCGGCTAGCAGGACTTTCGGACCTTCCGGAAGGACGTAACTTCTTTTGATCACAGTTCCTTAATCTTTATACTGTACAGGGCTAAATTTTGCATAAAAATACAGTATGTCTGTCTCTTTTGTGGATGAGAAAAATAATTGCTAAGCGCCACCTGCCTTCAGTCAGCAAGCGCTGATGGCGCACGAGTATAGACAGTCGCAGCGCGTTCGCACCCGAGCGATGTGTTTTGATGTTGTTACATTCATGGTCAAGGTCACCGTACTGCCAGAAGGACCGGTCAATTTTTCATACAAAACATGAACTGCCAGCAGGACAAACCGTCGGACGATCTATCATTAAAGAGAGGGGGACAGAGAGTACCTAGCCTCAATTCGAGTCTTTAAATCTTTGAGTCTATGAGTATATTGTTATTATTCGTGAGTGCCCCAAGGGAGTTTAAGATCACGTCTAAGATGGCTGTGATGTATGTATGGGGAGCTTCACCGGTAAGTTTACAAATACTTTGCTCATAAATACCGAAAAATTCATTGGTGTATGCATAAACTAGCAGGATTCGAAACCGGGTTTCAAAATGTAAAGTCTTTGCGACTGAGTTACTACCGCTACAGCGGTTTCACTGGGTTTTCTATATAAATACTCTAAATTATTGGGTGAAAGTAACAGCTTAGCGCAAGAACCTACATTTTATTAGAATACATATATGTTTGTATTTAAATACCAATCCATTATTCAAGTATTGCATCCCAAATCCCGAAGCAAAAAGCTAGTAAGTTAATATTTGGAAGGGAAAGGGCGTGTGAATCATGAGTATTTTTTCCGGATTATAAATCAAACCGGTTTCGTGAAAATATTCCTCGTGAAATTCGCTCTTTTTCGCGAGTCCCTCCGCATTACTGCTTTCACAATTTATGGGGCATCTCATTGTATAAAAATTCGTTGCTGTAATAAATAATAATACAATTACAAATTATTATTTCGGGAGTATTTATTGTTTATCTTTTTGGACAAATAATTGGATCTATACATTTTTGGTCCAAAATCAAGTCATGTTGATTTTTATGAGTAGAGCCAAATTCGCCTGGCAATGGTAAACTAGTTCTATCTGCAAAAAAAATGCCTTTCCATTGTCTCTGGGTTGGGCTTAAACACACAGCCCTTGGGCACAAAACTTGCACTCGAGATGATAGCAAATCCCTTTAGCCTAATTTACACCGGTAGAATGCTTTTAACTCTACTTCTAACTAGCTAAAATGTAAATCCTGTTTTTCCGCTCACACAATAATAACATACACATACATATCGCGCCTGTCTCCTAGAGGTGTAGGCAGAGAATAAAGGTTTCTATCTGCTAAGATCCAGACACACTTCTTTCACATGTATCAATATGTGTATATTGTATATAAATACAAGTTATTCTGTTCCGAGTATACTTTTGACATTGACATTGCCCTTCAGTATGTCACCAATTTGGTCAGAATACGTCCTTCTAGGGCGTCCTGGTCGAGCTCTACCTTCCATAAATTTCTTTCGTCACTTTAATTTCATTCATACAATATCAATTAATTCTATATTACTATCCCCGAAAGTTACTTATCTTTGCAATCAAATCATCGTATACGGGAGTTTCCCTCTCATCCTTCAGAAAGCGATGTTTTTCATGTTATGCACACAGCCATTGTGATATTACTATAAATTATTAGAACACATCCAATTATTCATTCCTTCATACTAAAATTGATTACGTTAGAGTTCATACGCGTAATATTTGGGGCTAAAGCTTAGCAATGTACTCGTAATTAAGGGTCGGTTGCGCCAAACATGCTCTCGCGTTTGGACAATTAAGCATATTAAAACAAAATATTTTTAACAAATAAAATTTGTGTAGTTAGTTAAGGAGTTGAACTACATTATAATTTTCAGATTTGACACAAGTATCACAAACATCGAGGAAAAAAATCGGAAAGATCAGTAAAATCACGGAAAACGTAATTTGGCTTGGGAACTAGTATGATCAGTCTACCGATCTAACTACAAAATAAAATATTTTTTATAGAGCAAATAAATTTAATGATAGTAGCCTTTACAGATTTTTATTATTTTTTATTTCCTTTCGTTATTTTAAAAGAAATATTTAAACATTCTACATTTTTCTTGTATAGAAAAATTACGCAAAAAGAATTTGGAAGTTTGTGTATTATTCTTTTTAAATAACGAAAGGAAAAAAATATTAATAAAGTATATGAATAAGGTACTTTGAGCTCTTTACGCAAAAAAAAATTATTTCAATTTTAAACAAAAAAAATATTTTTTTCTGTTTGCAAAGCCAAATTACGTTTTTCGTGATTTGAGTGATCTTTCCGATTTTTTTCCCCATGCTTATGATACTTGTGTCAAATCTGAAAAATTTTAATGTAGTTTAACTCCTTAACAACCTACACAATTTTTTTTTGTTATAAGTATTTTGTTTTAATATGCTAAATTGTCCAAACGCGAGAGTGTTTGGCGCAACCGACCCTTAAGGCTTGTTTGATAATTAAGATCGATGACGTGACATGATGGATACCCTAGATTGAATGGTATGAAGTAATTAATACCTACATTGACAGTGAAACACTCAATTGTGACCTCTATTACAATGAACTTAAAGAGATTATATTTCTTATTAACTGTGGTTGATTTGTTATAATATTATGTTGTGTAAGATTGCGCGGTACTCAACACAGTGTCGAGTTGAAATTAGTTAGTGTAACAAAATGAGTTCTGGGTGTGAAGTAAGTACTCCTGTACTTCTGTAAGAGAACTATTGTAATCCTGGTCACGAGTACTATCTGTAACAAATAGGTTCTTGGACTATTTGTACTGTAAGAAAAATAAATGTTCTGCTTATAGATATATATACCTACATATGTGTTATTTACAGTCATATGTACTTACAGCACTTAATATGTATTTATTTAATAATTAAATGATGACTGCTGGAAGCGACAACACCCGTAGATGGAAGTTATTGTATTGTATATACCTCTCTACGTCTCCTACGTTATTATGACATACTTGAGAGTACATCGATTTATTAATTACAAATTAAATCATTGGCCGTGATTTATTCGCGTGATCGTCTAGTAGATTAGGACACTACGTTATGTTACAAAACGGTTATGCTCAAAACAATGTATATCATAATTCAACAAAGGAAAATAAAGTAATCAAGAAAAGCTAATGTACTAGTTATTGGTTAAATGATACGACTTAGCTGTATTCTGGAACTCAGCTATATTTCAACGCTATTATTGCCATTGAAAATCCAAGGGAAAACGAAACACATTATGACTAAATCACTATGTAAAACCACTTTTGATTCGACACTCCGGGAGACGTTTAACAAATAACAATTTCATTACTTCGTATGATACGCGCGACATTATATTTTTAATTAGATAAATGATTATGTAATTATCGGATAATATAGTAAAATGTGTGTGTGTGTGTGTGTGTAAAATATGATATTGCATTTATTTGGGTTAGAAAAAGGGATTGATGAACCGTAGATACTCGACGATCGGCAGCTGCAAGCGCTAAGGTGATTTAGCTAGATGTTTGATATTTGAGGGGATTCTAGACCCAGATGAGTCCAGAATGAAGTGGGGGCCCTACAAAATTAGACGGTAATCTCCCTGACCAACCAAATAATTACCCCCACGTTGTCACACAAAATGACACCGCTTCCGAACAAATTCCTGCGAAACAACCTAGACTACACCTTATAACCTAAGTGTCCCTAGAAATTTACACAGACATACAAAACCTCACAAAAACTGCCTCCAAAGCATTCATTCATCACACCTACGACTTGATCAAGTCAATTTCTAAATTTCTAAGCTTGACCTGTGGACGGGATATTGCAGGTGCAACCTAAGGAGCCCCTGAAGCAGAATTCACCAACTCTGGTTCCGACACAAGCACTGGGCAAGGCTTCCCATCAGAGTTAACAGCCATGTGAACACCCGGACGTCTCCAGAGACCACAGTCCACAATGACCCCGCCCCTAAACCAGAAAGGGTTCCTAACATAAGAACTAAGTATTCATATATCATTCACAACAAAAATCTAAATTATGAAGACCTAAAAATGGAAATTGAGAAAAGTCATGTGAGAAATTATTGGCAGAAATCTCCTTCCTGTACCTGTACCTAAAATCCTGTAGAAGTGGATAAGTGAGAGGGGAAAGAAATAATATGATGGTGTGACACCCGCAGCTCGCAGTACCTATAAAATCTCGAATTTCTCACAGACTTTTTGTAAATCGAATATAAAACAGCACAGCTAGACGTAGAAACTCTAAAGGTCCTAAATTTTGGATAGGAATAAGGGACGTATATATTGTTCTTTACATAAATAAATTGTGACACAAATAATTGATATATAAAGCTAAATCGCGTTCGTGTTTAACACCGAAAATATATTATTTACTTCACTCCCGACACTTAATTTCAGAGCTCTGAATTACAACCGTGCACGTCGCTAATATAAATTAGTTCAGAACCGACGCTAAAACTTTAAAACACAAACAAAGACGACACCTCGACGCGATTTCTTATAAACGTTCCGCTTCGCCCGTACTAGCGAAAGATCTAGACTTCAGGTGACCTCGTAGGTCCACGCGTAACCTGAGTGCCCTCGACTATCTATGACCTAGAGGTGTTTATTTTAAACTAAGAAACCAAACTGTACGCGACGTGTTTCCTAGATCGACCTGTTTCCGAGCGTCCCGTCACCCAACTGTCCACTCTTCCTTTGTCCCCACCTATGGTTTTTCCCAAACTTTGCATAGTTTTAAGCTCCGCCTTCCTTCCAGACACATTATTTCGTAAATTAATTAGTTGTCAAACACTACTTGAGGCCTGTTTAGCTAAAACTCAACAAAAACAGTCAAGAGCGTGAAACACATTAAAACTAATCTCTTTTTCAACTCGTGAAACATAGATCTACAATAATTTTAGATGTGCCATTCAAATCTATAGAAAATAAGGAAATAAACATTTAAATATAGAATGCTGAATAATTTACTAGTCCAAATACTGCTATTTTAATCTTATTCCTAATGCAAATTATTTTGGGCCTTTTTGAATTTCATGAAATCGATTAATTGGAAGAACATGAGGTAGAACACGTTTTATTTTATATGTTCGTGTTCTAAGTCATTTAACTATTATCACTACATCGGACCCAGCTTCCGAACATGAAATGACACACCTTTCATAATTCAAGTTTTTAAACAAATTTTATCAATAAAAACACACCACCTCTCCGACATTTGTAGATCTGTGGCTTCTTCCAAGATTTTACAAGTTTCACAAAAAATACGAACATGGCTTCAACATCATAAAATTTGACACATTCTCTAGGACCAAACTTATGTTTGTTTTATTGCATGGGAACTCTAAAAAAAATCATACTGGCGCCAATTGCTAAGTAAAATATAGATGAAAGCGTTTCTATGCCCTGTAGCTTGACCCTTGTGACGCTGTGAGATAAGGTCGCTAATACGTCCTAAATCCTTTACCTTATCTTAGGCTGTTGTTAATTTGTTTCTGAAATCCACATGACATTTCCTTCCATAAAGCTATAAGTGCATTCAATTTTGTTTAAAATTGAACTTAAACATGAAGGCAGACGAACGAAATATCAATTCAATTATTAATATTTGGCTACGCCCACTTATTTAAAATAGGTTGGGTCTAATTCTAAATTGCCGAAGTTCAGATCATAGATGGAGTTACTGGTATAAAATAACGAATAAAAGCAGTACAAAGTAATTTATATATTTCTGTATGAATGAAGGAACTTCAGTCGTTACATTAGCATTTATTTATGAAAAAATCTTTTCCCAAATTACTTACTCTACAGGTTCTCTAAGCTGAATTTTAAGGATTCTAAGCCAAGAATAAGGCGCCGAACAAACAGAGCCTGGTTCTGCGGTCCAAATAATAGAAAGCGCGTTTTCGTTGTCTCTTGGGAGTGGTGGTGTCCAGCATTGGACTATTTATGACGATGCCAACACTTTGTCAGCACAGTCAAACAAAGCTTAAGGAATCAACGATATAATTTTATCATAATTTAATACTAAAATTCAGGACACTCCAAATCCTTTAGCCTGTGTATGGCACCCATCTGACAAGGATGGATGGACCATTGTCATATTCATTCCGCCATCTATAAAATTTATGACTAAAGGTCGGTGCCATTTTGACCCTCGTTTGATAGGTTTTCTACAGGGCCGTATTAAGAGCCACTAGTGCTCTGGGTGAAGTTTTGTCGCCTCCTTTAGATATATATCGAGTTTGTGTGTAACACAAAATGCAAGATTCCACACCCTAAGATTCATTTATATCAAATAAGTAAGTCGATACTTTTTTTATTAACAAACTTTTTAATACAGTTGCTCAAAAAGTGGCGTATTGCAGGGACGTATAGCGTTCGGGATGTAGGCTATTACATACTCGAGCTTTTTCTTTACCTTTTCCGAACTCGTGCGTTCTCTTTCCCAACTGTCAAAATAATGTCTATTAAAAAGAAAAAACCAACCAAGCCAACCAACAAAGTTTTTACAAAAAAAAATCATAGAAGTTTTTATGATTCATGCAAATATTTCTAAAAGGAAGGTACTAATTTGTTTCAATATCAGATTTAATGATTCGATTCAATGAGTTAGGTTAGGTTTCATTTCATTTCATCTCATTAAATTTCATTTTCATTTCATATCAATAAAAAAATTCTACTGAAGACTTGGCTGTATGGGCAAAGTTCCCTCTACCCAGAATGGGTGTAGAAAACAAAAAAAACCTTTTACGGTTGGCGCCATTTTCCAAAAATTTTCTTTGCGGGTTTAGTTGTTTGTTGCACAAAATGAGAAATTTCGACGACATTTTATTTGAATTAACACCACCGGAACTCAGTATAATTGCACAAAATGCTTCGGAGAACATTTTACCGGAAAAGTCAAAAAGTCGCTACATACTCGTATCTACATACGAAGAATTTATTGCGTGGAGTATTAGTTAGTTGAGTTTGTTGTGTTTTTATTATTTTATTAAATTGCTTAATTTTTTCGCAACTGTATTAAAAATAGTTGTTCAGTACACGTGCGGAACCGTCATTGCAACTTGTTCCGACTGTCAACCCTCACCTTCGGCTGCGCCTCGGCTCGGGTAGACATTTGTCGGAACTCTTTGCAATGACAGGCTTTCCGCACTCGTAATGAAAAATACTATTTCATGACAGTAGCAGCAAAGATAAGTTAGTCAAATATTTTTTTTTTTTGCTTTGGACTGATTTTTGAATATAATAACAGAACAACAAGGTAAAAAGACGGAAATTAAAGTACACCTACCTCATTTCAGATTTTGTCGAGGATGATGATGTTCAGTACCTTGGACAGACGTAATAATCTATAATTAGAAAAAAAAATAGACACTTTTAGAACTTGCATATCTACTCCAGTAATTAATGTATTATTTTGATAAAATAGTATATTATTTTTGGAATCTTTTTTTATGTTATGATATGTTAAACAGAAACGCGATTGGAGAAATTCGGCTTGATACAAATATTTCTTGAAATGAAGTCTTTTTGACGCCAATTCTCCTGGTTTGACAATTTAGAGTGACATATGGACTGCAATTATATTTTATTAGATGGGTCTTAACAGTATCTAGGACCTGGTTAAACGAAATTTTGATAGCAACTTTAGTACATTTTATATTAATAAAAAACTAACTTTTTGCTACTTTTCCACGAATCCGTCCCTTTCGTACTGAGAGTTTTTTCGCATATAGGGTAACAGGGACGCTACAACTTTTACATATTGCCTTAAAAAAGTTGTATCGGTAATGATGTACAAGTTCTGAACAAGCTCTTGTACGAGATGCGATCAAAGAGGCGTGCACTTCAAAAATATGTTTGTAAGTGACAGTCTTTTTGTCCTACGAGTACTTTAAGTATTTATACTGTAACATTTTACTCTGTGCTTTGGCAGCTTTTAGTTCCCTGGGTGGCTAACACTTTTCTTTCCAGAAGACGGCACTGATCTCATGATCCTCTTTATCTTTATTGAGATCTTACTATAAACAGTTGTTTGCAGAGTAACTTACAATAGTTAAGTTTTCTTATCCATCTGAGATCTGCGTCACTTGCGCACTGCGCTGTAGTAAAACGTTGACACTTAAGATTACAAGTATGTATTTTAGTGTTATTATTGACTTTGTACCCGATAACATAGTTAATATTATGTGAAAATGAAAACAAGTCTTGTAAGTGCCGAGCAAAAAAATTGGCAAGCAATGTAATGTATTAAATATATGTACAATGGAATCAATGCCATGTTTTTTTTTTTCATTTAAAGCGCCTATTCCCAGCGCCATCTGAAAATTACTCCATGGATAAAGTTATTACTCTTAAACGGTGTGTTTAAAAATTTTGAAATAAATAATTATCGCAAGGAATACTATAAAAAACAACGTTGTATTAAGAAATTCTGTTAATTCTTTTAAAATAAATTATAAACCTTATCTTATAAAAAAAGCTCTCATAATTGCATGTTTACTTTTACTTACATTATATTATATCGACAAAGCAGGTACATTGTTACTACTATTATTTATAGACAGATTTGCTTTGCTTTCTTGTTCGAATATATATTTATTAATTATTGTTATTGTTGTAATAATTTAAAACTGTCATCTTTTGGGATTTGTTTTTGTGTGTTTGTTATTTGTTGGTTTAGGGATACTGAAATTGTCTGTATTTTTGTGGGTAGCAAAGAAGCTTATTAATTTAATTGTCAAATTTTACTGTCGTTAATATAGTTGCAAAAGGAACTGAAAATACCAGTTATTTTTATACATGTACATGTTACATATATATTGTTCACGAGCTTTACACTACTAAGTAGTTCTCGTAATGGTTTCGTGTCCTATGTCATCACCAGCTCACTGCTTCCAAGAAATTGATCCCAAAGGTTTTTAGGGTTTAAAGTTAGTTTAAAAATCTCAAGTTTATCCCAATTAATCCTTGAACACTTCTGGTACTAGTTCCGTGTACTGATTGATTCCATCAGAACATGGCCAAGGTTAAAAAACCAGTTTAAGTTGCCTCACTGAGTTTCAGTACTGTACTATTGTTCTGATTCCATCACTACCTCATGTAATCAAGTGCGCAAAACTGGTCTATTCACCATAAACAGTTTTGTTTTCTCAAATACCACAAGGACTTGTCCTAATCCTGGTCAAGGAATTTCAGCACTGTCTCTGTGTCATGATCATCTTGTTGGAGGTACAATAATACAATGTAATCACAGTCAAGGTTAACACAATATTGCGCAAATTTGTTTCCTTGGTTAGAGCGATAAAGATTTGACTCTGACGAACGGCCTGCGGGCCTACTAGTATCTTTAGTTGCCAACTGGACTGGGTGGCTATCATCAAAAACTTAGATATACTATCGAATTCCGATTGACTTAGGATATGTTCGCACTTGAGGTGACGACATAGTTCGTAAATAGTTCAACACCCACATAAGGCAATTTAGAAAGTTGAGTTTTTATCTATGTTTTTGATGATAGACACCCTCTTGTTGGCAACCAAAGATACATAATAGAGGGGCAGATTGACGAAGACACAAGCTTATAATTAAAAGCAATTATAAATAAAATTATGATGGAGTAAAAAGTTAAGAAAACTTCATTTAAATGGCTAACTTAAGAGAACTGATTTTTTACCCCTTTTTAAGGCTAACGCGTTAATGGATCTTCGATATTTCATCAAAGTGGATTTCATGTTAAGCTTCCAAAAATAATTTGGTTCCGTTGTTTTACAATGGGTTGGATAAAATATTCATTCAGAATAAATCATTTAGAAAACTGAGTGAAAAGAGTGGTATTTAAAAGGGCCTAGGCAAGCAAGATAAATAAAAGGTACTTTTGATCGGTATCGAAAAATTTATAATTTGTGTCCTTGTTTGTGTGATTTAGTAGCACGATTCCTTATTTCGCGATTTGTTTATTTCATTATTTTCACGCAATTAGTAGCATAATGCCAACATTTTGAAACCACCATACATTAGATCGCACTTTTTTATTTTTGTCACAATTATATACATACATCGCAGTTTGCCAACTTTATGAAAAATAAAATCAATGCCCTCAGAGGAATAACTTATTACAGTCTAGTACAGTTGCATTCAAAATCTCTGAGTTCAAAATATATTTTTATCAATATTATTTTTTCTTTTAATTTTTGTAAAAATTTTGCCACGGTTCAAATCGACTAGTATGGCCTTAAGATCGATTTTCATGCTTATGTCACCATTTGTAAAGTAATAACAATATTTAAATTTAATACTTGTTCAAATCCACCTTTGTTACTTTATGGTGTACACCTCTGTTCGCGGGACAAATGTTGTGCGGACTTGTACCAAAATCCTCATTGTGCGGTCCTACCTTTCCCGTTGACTTAGGCGAGTGTATTTGCTTACACAATGTACGGCTGTCTTTTTCTAGCATGAACATCTAACAGAATTTCGTTAACACTCACTGGAGACAGAGATACAAGCAATCAAAATTCTTGTCAAAAATACGGCTTGTGCGGTCCTAAAATATTGTGCGGGCCGTCCGCTCAACAAGGGTTTTGCGGACGTTAATACACAGAGCCCGCACTTTAGTGGGTTAACGTACGAAATAACACAACGTCACAATACACTCCCCGAACAACCTTGGGCTGGCCATATTTGTCGCCGACATGATAACCGTTGGGGCCGAAAGGCATTGGAATGGAGACCACGTACAGAAAAGCGTAGCGTAAGCCACCCTCGTGCCCGCTGGACTGACTATCTAAAGGACGTTGCGGGTAGCGGCTGGATGAGGATGACTGAAAACCACCAAGAGTGGCGTAATATTGGGGAGGCCTAGTTCCAGCAGTGGACGAATAGGGGCTGATGGATAGATGGAGGTGCATTTTGTTGATATAGCCTAATTCATACTATCCCAGCTATTTTTCGAAAGTTTTCTTAGGATTCATTTTTAAATTTGCCGCGCTTTGTTGTGACACGTTTCCCTGCCCAGACTAGTAATTGACTCGTGTTGGGCTTGCGTTGCGGTCGCGGTAACGCTGGGGCAGGGGGTGCTAAGAATCTCCGGTCGAATGGTCACCAACACCGGTGACTCTTTTTGGCGACGTATAATGCACGGACGTGACGGGAGCACAGACATCTCGCGGAGCTCGAGTCAGAGTTAGTTAGAATAAACTGGCATATTCTGGGGCTTTCAGAAGTCCGACGAGCGGGTGAGGACACCATAACCCTGGAGTCAGGACACCTGCTCTGCTATCGAGAGGGCGATCAATTGTCTGTCGGTGGAGTTGGCATGCTGTTCAACAAAGACCTCACTAGCAACGTGTTAGTAATCGGCAGTGTCTCCTCTCTGGTGGTATATCTTGTTCCCAGACTTAACAAGAGATATTCTCTTAAAGTCATCCAAGTGTATGCCTCCACTTCGAGAGACCCCGATGGTGATGTCGAGGCCATATATGATGACATTACTAAGGCCAAACACCACCAAGACACCGTTGTTATGGGGGACTTTAACGCCAAAGTGGGGGTACAGGAGTGTGGTGAATCGGTAATCGGACCGCACGGCTATGGCTGTAGAAACCCTAGGGGTCAGATGCTGGTTAGCTTCCTTGAAAGCCAGGGGCTCTATTTGATGAGTTCATTCTTCAAAAAGAAGCCCCAAAGGAAGTGGACCTGGCGAAGCCCCGATGGTAAGACAAAAAATGAGATAGACTTCATCATGATGAATCAAAAGCACATATTTAAAGATGTCTCCGTGATCAATAGGTTTATTACCAGTAGCGATCACCGAATTGTCCGAAGCATCTTGAATACTTATTGACTTACAGCTGGAGATAAACCGTCTGATAAAGTCTACGCTCCGTCCTTCTCTGCGCCAAACCGCTGCGGGATCCGAGAAATTCCAAATGGAACTTAGAACCGATTTGCCTTGTTGGAAACCTCTGAAGACGTCGACCAGCTTGCTAACAATTTCACGAATGTCGTGTGCGAAGTTGGCAGGGCTTATTTTAAGCCGGAGCGAAAGAATAAGGAGTCCAAGATTTCAAGCGAAACTTTGGACCTGATGAGGCAAAGACGGGAAATGTCTTCAGATTCGGCAGATTACCCCTTCTTAATAAGCGCGTTAAAAGGCAAATTCGATTTGACCTGCGCCGACATAACACTCGCATCATTAAAGCAGCGATTGAGCGAAACAAAGGTTCAAAAGTTTTTGCCCAGCTGTTGGGAAGGACTAACCTCACGAAGCTGAAGACATCTGACAGTAGAACTGTTACCTCTAGGCCAGAAATCCTCACTGAAATTGAGAATTTCTATGGGCTCCTATATCCTTCACACGCTCGCAAGCCAACTGCCCGCGATCAGGACGACAAACGTGCACCGTTGATACGCCACTACACCGATGAATTCCCGGATGTCAAAATGGGCGAGATTAGGATAGCTCTTGAGCAGCTAAAAAACAACAAAGCGCCGGGCGAAGATGGCATCACAACCGAACTCCTGAAAGCTGGAGGTTACCCCCAGACAGCTACAGGACCTCTTTAATGCCGTCATTTGCACCGGAACTACGCCAAAGGAGTGGAGCAGGAGCCTGGTAATTTTGTTATTCAAGAAAAGGGACAAATACTAGAGGTTCTCTTGACATGGACCCTTCGGCAAGTGACCGAAACATGAAACTTGGTACAGATGTAGCCTAGGTCAAAATGAGCAGATTTAGGCCTGGCCCCAGCAGTCCCGGACTTAATGTGGGGGGAGGCAGAGGGGGGAAGTAAGCTCCCGCCGCTTTGTAAACAAATAATGCTAACGCGTCGCAATTTCCTATTAGGGCGTATTTGGTATCATTTTCGTATAAATTAAGGATGAAGAATTCAAATATAATTTTTTCGTAATGCCTTTCCATACAAAAAAATCGAAATTTTAGCAAAAAACTGTACATGACGGAAAACTATTTTCTCTTTAAGCAGACGTTATGCAAAGAATAGTTACTTTTTAAGTTAAAAAAAAATAGCTTTAGAGAGCCTCGGTATTGTAGTTTATGAAAATATATATATCATATATACTTACTACACAATAAGAACTAAAAAAAAAATAAGGCGATGCCTCGCGTTTCTCAATTTTTTACGAACGGCAGTGAGCGAGCAATCCGCTCCGTAGACAAAAGATACTAACGTGTCGTGATTTCACACAAACGCGTATTTGCTTTCATAATCGTATAAATTAAGGATGCAAAATTCAAATTTTGTTATTTATATTGCGTTTCTATACAAAAAAGATTTTGGTGATAAAATGAAAAATACGGTAAACTATTTTCTCTTCAAGCAGATGTTATGTAAATAATAGTTACTATTTTAAGTTAAAATACTTATACAAAGCCTAGTTATTGTAGTTTATGAAAATATAGATATCATAAGATATACTTACTTCACAAAAATAACCAGAAAAAAACAATAAAACGCCTCGCGTTTCTCATTTTACTACGACCGGCAGGGAGCTAGCAATCCGCTCCGTAAACAAAAAATACTAACGCATCTCACACAAGGGCGTATTTGTTACCATTTTCGTCTAAATTAATGATGTGAAATTCATATTTGAAGTTTTCGTAATACCTTTTGACACAAAAAAATTTACAAAACAAGCTAGTGTTGTCCACTGCACTTGTTTTTTACAACTACATCTGTTACCGCATTGCTGTTTGCACTTGCATCGTACTAGCTCTAAACAAGCTCTCGCAGCAACAAGTGCAGTTGTCCAGTGTGGCATCCAGACATTTCCATGTTTCCTCCATCCCCAGTCTTCAGGACTGGGTAGATTTTGTTGAGCTGCTGTTTGCCCCCACACAAACACTCCTTGGTATACAGCTCTTTTCAAGTGCTGGTGGAGAGCATCTTCGGTTGGTGGGATGTACTCCAACTGACGTTCTTTTTTGGTAAACAAATGTTTTCTACATTCGTTTACCTTTTCAGATTGGCTGGATCTAAAATTAAAGATGTGAGCGCTTGTAATTGTATATTTATGCACACACAAGTGCTAATTACTAAAAATTCTGAAAGATCAAAATTATATTTACCTATCGTACATAGTCACCACATACTTTTGTATAATAGAATCAGCATGATCATCTATTTCTCCAGTCAACATCAGCGCTTGAAAAGTACTTGTCACCTCCGGTTAAGCTTTCCAAGCGTCGAAAGCAGTCTTTTTGCCTCTCTCATGGAACGCAGAAACAGTATCGCATCCGGAAAATGCGTGGAACAAGGGGAGCGCTTGTTCTACAAAGCTTGTTGGCTTAATAAATACTTAATAAAATATAACCTAATGCGGATGCGATCGTGTGACAAGAGAGAAACTGATGTTTTTTTCCAGTTCCAAGGTGTACATAAAGCTTCTCCAGCTGAGAATATTTGGACACACAGGATACCGCCAAAACCAATACATCAGTGTCGAACGATCTGAATAATATACAGGTGTGTCCCTGTGCTACAGCATCGGCAACGTGAACCATAATCAGCGTGTCAGCTTCTTCGTGGTTACACGGCTGCAAAATAGGTTTAGCTCGGTCTTTGTTGCTAAGCACAATGTCACCATCTGTTATGTTCAGTTCTTTGGTCTCTGGTATTTCCATGTTGTGGCAACGAAAGCTGAGCAAATGGAACAGCTCTTCTTTATTAGCTCCATCTCGAAGAAAGTTAGCCCAACTCTTGGGAATTTTGGTGCTTGGGGTCACCCGTGTACGATCGCCAGTGCCACGTTTTTGTCGTGTTATATTTTTTAAGGCTGTTGTCGTCATATTTATCCCAAACGACGTCTAGCCGTGTTGAGTTAGACAGCTCTCTCTGTAAAAAGGGAACAAAAACTGTGTCTGCATATTCACCGAAGGTTTTTGATTGACCAGGGTTTAACATGTGAACAATAGCAGATCCATCCAAAATTTTTGTCGAAACCTGTGAATCATTCATAATTAACATTTTACTGTATCGTATTGTAATAGTACATTATTTTAAGAGGATCTCGCGTTTAAAAAAATAAACTTTTACCTGAGGACTATTTGCTTCTATAGTTTCGTCCGAAAGATTTGTAAGGCACTTACTAAGGTCTGATTTGGTAGTAGATCGCAAAGAACCAAGAAGTGATAGTGTTGGCGGATAATTTTGATTTTCATGAGCCAAAAAATTGTCGAGGTCGACAGTTCTGTGTTCACATTTGGCGATATATATAATTAACTGAAAAGGTTATAGTCCTTTTTAAGACCAGTCATTTTGGCTTGCGTTTTTTTTTCTGGTTTTACATTTGTATTAAATCATTTACATTTATTTAGTTTAATTGGACCGTGAATGCTTTTAATGCCCGACTTCAACCTTTCTTCCCAAAAAGTAAGGGTTTCCCATTTCTTCAATTGTGTTTACTAATGATCTTACATCTTGGCTGAACCTTTGCTGATAAGCGGGTGTGTCGGAATGGTGAGTGCTGTATTCTTCGTAGTGTGTATCTTCGATTTCATTTATTTGGTTAATTTTGAGGATTTCACTTTCGTACTGATCTACCATTGCTGCTAACTCTGGTCCAGCAATGAACCATTTGCGCAGAGCGTCTGGGTTTTCAGTCAGTCCTATCATTCCTGTAAATGACGTAATCATAATTATGTTTAGTAGTAGATAGGTAACAGTTACCACATGAATATATGAAAAAAGAAACTGACCACCATCTCCTTTCATGAGGGCATTCATTTGCTCGTGAGCTTGATCAACTGACATCCCAGAAAATGGATTACCAGTTTTTCTTGCAACAAATGCACCTCCTTCAAACTTATGTAATATATCTGAATGCATTTCTTTTAAATTTGCGAGGTCTCTGATATGCACAGAAAATCATCTGGCATAATGTACATGGTCTAGAGAAAAAAACCAGGGCACAAGTGTTCTCAACGAGTCCAAATATGTGCTGAAGTTTCCTATTCTGGTAGACTTCACGAACTGCAACATTTGTAATTCAAGCTGTAGGATCATGTCCCAAAACTTGAATTGTGGTATTTCTTTCAGTTTATTTTCACGCCACTCCTCGAATGCAGTTTCGACTGTTTCATACTTTTGAAATGCTGTTTTTTGCAATAAATGCAATGCAGCAGCAGTAACCTAGAAGATATATGTATGTTATAAGATAAGAAAACATAAATCTTAATTATAGATCTAGTCATTCAATCGATGGTTGTAGTAATAATTTTATAACTCAGTCCCAGTTAGGTACTTACTTGATGCGCGTGCCTTATGCGCGTAACATGAGAAGCCGACAATATAGCTTCTGATCTTCCTTGTGTAGTAACACTGGCTTGTCCCAATACCTCCGTCCAACCACTCCCAGACAACAACTGACCAAGAACTTTTAGCACCGCTATTTCAATATGTAAACCACCCATCATGACAGAAATATTCTTTTTTCCGTATCTTTCCGGAAACAAATATTGTAACTGCTTTAAAAGAGCAAAAAGAGGTTGATCTGCCACAATTATTGGGTTTTGGTCCGGATTCGAAAATTGTATGGCTTTATCGACGACATTCATTGTATGCACCATTATTGCTGCATTGTGAGATTGTTCTTCAAAGATCGTAAGAAGAGCTACGTTAGTTATATGTCGTTCATTTAAGTTTCTGTCACTCGCCCTGTGAAATGCTGCCCAAGGTTTACAGTTGTTTACAGTTACAGTTGTTACAATTTCGGTTAGTGGGCACACGGACTTTTTAACGTCGACAAAACTGCCGGTCGTAATAAAATGAAAAACGCGAGGCGTTTTATTGTTTTTTTCTGGTTATTTTTGTGAATATTTTTCTGTCTATATTTTCATAAACTACAATAATTAGGCTTTCTATAAGTATTTTAGCTTAAAATAGTAACTATTATTTACATAACATCTGCTTGAAGAGAAAATAGTTTACCTTATTTTTAATTCTATCCCCAAAATCTTTTTTTGTATAGAAACGCAATACAAAATAACAAAATTTGAATTTTGCATCCTTAATTTATACGAATATGATAGCAAATACGCGTTTGTGTGAAATCACGACACGTTAGTATCTTTTGTGTACGGAGCGGATTGCTCGCTCACTGCCGTTCGTAAAAAATTGAGAAACGCGAGGCATCGCCTTATTTTTTTTTTAGTTCTTATTGTGTAGTAAGTATATATGATATATATATTTTCATAAACTACAATACCGAGGCTCTCTAAAGCAATTTTTTTTTAACTTAAAAAGTAACTATTCTTTGCATAACGTCTGCTTAAAGAGAAAATAGTTTTCCGTCATTTACAGTTTTTTGCTAAAATTTCGATTTTTTTGTATGGAAAGGCATTACGAAAAAATTATATTTGAATTCCTCATCCTTAATTTATACGAAAATGATACCAAATACGCCCTAATAGGAAATTGCGGCGCGTTAGCATTATTTGTTTACAAAGCGGCGGGAGCTTACTTCCCCCCTCTGCCCCCCCCCCCACATTAAGTCCGGGACTGCTGGGGCCAGGCCTAAATCTGCTCATTTTGACCTAGGCTACATCTGTACCAAGTTTCATGCTTCGGTCACTTGCCGAAGGGTCCCCATACAAGAGTTGGCAAGAGAACCTCGGGTAAAAATGCAATTGAAGAACTATAGGCCGAACGCGCTCCTGACCCACACCTACAAGCTTTTCTCAAGAGTTATCACAAATCGTCTCGCCCAACGATTCGACGACTTCCAATCTCCAGAGCAGGCTGGGTTTCGAAAAGGCAACAGCACCGTGGATCACATTCACACGCTAAGGCAGATCATACAGAAAACACAAGAGTATAATCAGCTTTTAGGTCTAGCGTTTGTGGACTACGAGAAAGCCTTCGACTCCATTAAAACTTGGACTGTTCTGCAGTTTTTGCAGCGATGCCAAGTTGACTGGCGTTACGTGGAGATGCTGAAATGTCTGTATGACACCGTTTCCAAGTACAGGGTGTACTAACAAGACCGATACGCCTTGAGCGCGGCGTGAGATAGGGGGATGTTATTTCCCCAAAACTGTTTACCGCCGCGCTGGAGGACGTCTTTAAAACACTGAACTGGCATGGTCGACGCATAAAGGTGAACGGAGAGTACATTTCATATCTTTTCTTTGCCGAAAACATCGTCATAATGGCGGAATCGCTGCAAGAACTGGAGGAAATGATGCGCAGCCTAAGTGATTTTTCCAGACGAGTGGGCCTGCGGATGAACTTGGATAAGACTAAGGTCTTGTTCAACTGTCATGTCACCCAAAGGCGTCGATAATGTCAGCATCGAAGTTGTTCAAAAATATGTTTACTTGGGTCAAGCTATCCAGCTGTGTAAAACAACTTCGACTCCGGGGCTGACAGAAGAATATGCTTGGGGTGGGCAGACGATCTGAAGGACGTTGCGGGTGGCGGCTGGATGAGGATGATTGAGGACCGCCAAGAGTGGCGTAATATTGGGGAGGCCTATGTCGAGCAGTGGATGAATACGGGCTGATGGATGGGCTTGCGTTTGCAAGGAAAACAAAAAATAATACGAATTTAACAAAAGGGTCATCGAACCTTGATACTGAACACTTACGGACTATCCAGAATGAATTTGGATAAAATAATAAACTTTTATTTAGGTGCTTACGTTACCTCAGACTTGTTTTTCACACACCAAAAAGTAGGGTGAATTCAATTATGTATAAAGTGCGGTCCTATTTTAAATTTCGCATTTAAAGATGATTACTTTAACTTACATTTGTTTTTTACACACAAGACGGTAAGGTTGGTTCGTTATTTGTATAAAGTGCGGTCCTAGTTTGACGTCCGCATTTTATCACTTTCGTACTAAGTTATACATTTTTTGGACTGGTGGCGCCACGTGGTGGTTACACACTTGAACTATATTTTTGCATGTGTTAACTCAACTTGACAGAAATACTGGTTGTGCGCCACCCCATTGAAATTTTCCCAGATTTCACCAGTCGACCAATCAGAGCACGACGATTCGATAGATATATTTAAAGGTCTGCCAAAATATTATGCGGACGTCCGCATAATCAGAAAGACCGCACAACAAGGATTTTTGACAAGGTAAAGACCGCACAATACTCTAGCCGCAAAGACACTGTGTAACAATTTTAAATTTAAATAAAT
Source organism: Ypsolopha sequella (assembly GCA_934047225.1). Lineage (NCBI taxonomy): Eukaryota > Metazoa > Arthropoda > Insecta > Lepidoptera > Ypsolophidae > Ypsolopha > Ypsolopha sequella. Next base: position 22,002,971 of record OW203984.1, on the reverse strand, counting down.
TGAATTTGGAACTTTTTCTACGCAATATCGGTGTGTGCCGCTGGGACTATTTAAATATGAATCAAAACCACGAATCTTTAGATAAATCACTTTGTACATTTATCAATAACAATTTTTATAACCTTGCAGTTTGCTGTCCTAAAATACATCTTTTTATATTCGTGTTCAACAAAAGAACTTACTCGTAGGAACATTAATCCGGCTAACAGCTTTCATTGCCACGCTGCAAAAAACCTTAAATAAGATTTACTTTGAAAAAATTGTGAGTTACATTTACCAAATGAACTAAGTAGTTCCGCGAATATTTTGAGTCTTTCGTAAAACTTTGCTGAGACTAACTTTGCCCAAATGGAAAATATCTTTGTGAAACAATAAAAAAATTTCCTTTAAAAAACAATTTATTATCAACTGATGACGGCCCCATACCGAGGGTCAAGATATATTGAATATTTTTTTTTATTGTTTTAGTACTAATAAATAAATAAAGCTTATAAAAGCAAAATATAATATATTTATTAACAGTTTATTATAATCAATTTTAGATATATTTCGACTTCTTGTCGGCATCAATGGAACTTAAGTATGAAAATTATATAATATGTATTATCTATACTAAAATAGTTTAATGTCATAAAATGGTAGAATGAAGGGAATGATTGACAGAGAAGAAAAGAAAAGAAAATAATAACGAAAAAAATATATATACTTAATTAGTAATTAGGTAAAGTAGGTTTTGAAATTGAAGTTTTTTATGTTTGTGTTGTGTTTAGATGGGTAGATAATTATTTATCTCTACTTGTTGAGACCCGGACCGTAATAGGCCAAAGCGGCCAAATATAGGACTCCTCCCGAATATATCTGGAATTAATTATAATAGATGAAAAACAAATAGGTTTTTTTAAATATTAATTTATTTCATTAAAAATGTGCATTTTTTTAAAGTGACCAATAACAGTTTATACAGGATGGAAAAAATTTAAGGGCCCTGGAGGGGAACTACCTTAAATCCTTTAGTTAGCTCATTTTACTGAAACGATACATTCCTTTATTTTTTAAAAGAAACAAAACTGCATTCAAAGATATTCTGAAATTCGCTTGTCTCACCCGGGAAATGAACCAACTAAAACTTGAAAAAATAAACCCTCGCTATTTTACCATACGAATCGGTAGGATTATTGATCAGAATAAAATTTGTTTAATAAACATTTGTTCTTACACTCATCTGTTGTACGAGATACTCATGAAATTAAATATTTATTACAAGTTCTTTGTTAACAATACCTAGTACTGTTCACTTGTAACAAGTAAATGACACGTTATAATTTTCTTATCTCTCTTACATCCAAAGACATCGTATGAAGTACAAGCTTGCTAATGTTATTTATATTAAGTACCTTGTTGGAGACTTCAATAAGATAATCGTTAAATGGTAATAATAAATGTATGCAGAGCACAATTACTTCTTGCACTAGGCGTACTGACGAAAAGTTTAAAAAAGGAACGTATATTTTTTGCAACGCGGAGCAACAAATTTGAAATTCGAACCATAAATTTCGTTCGAAATTCAAATTTTGTTTTGTTTTGCTTTCATTCCGTGCTGTCATTGTGTAATAATGGCGTATAATTCTTACTTTACAAGTGAACAGTACTAGGTATTGTTAATAAAGAACTTGTAATAAATATTCAATTTCATGGGTATCTCGTACAACAGATGAGTGTAAGACTTTAGTTTAGTAGACAAATTTTATCCTGAACAATAATCCTACCGATTCGTATAATAAAATAGCGAGGGTTTATTTTTTAAATTTTTAGTTGGTTCAGTTCCCGGGTGAGACAAGCAAATTTTAGAAGATCTTTGAATGCAGTTTTTGTTTCTTTTTAAAGGAATGTTTCCTTTCAATAAAATGAGCTAACTAAAGGATTTAAGGTAGTTCCCCTCCAGGGCCCTTTCATTTTTTCCACCTTGTATATGAACTGTTATGCGACAATTTTTGTAGGTGTATTACTGAGAATTATGTTAAAAAACATTTGTGCTTTTAATTTCTTTATGTATTTTTGTATTTTTGTATTGTGTCGTTTCGTGTACTGTATGTATTAATAAACATTTTTCTCTTCTATTACCAGTGGAGTTATCATCCCGTTTATCGCAGACGTTACGATGAAATTAAGTTATGTTTACATGAGACCTCCTTAATAAAGTTCTTAAGTCAGCTTTAATGTTTTTTTTATCAACTTGCCCCTAATTCTTAAACGTGGTTTTAGGCTACATAGAAACAGGTGAACTGAAATTGATTATTTAACTTTAGAGTAATTATCTACAGCGACGACAATAAAAAACTTTAAATTTTATGAAACACCAAACACCTGCTTCACTCGTAACGATGCTTTATGCGAGTTGGCACAGGATTTTATTATTTAGATTTTAAATTTCGTATGCACAAACGCATTAAGAAGGTAACAAAACGTAAGGAGAACAATATTATGATGTGCATTTTGCACCGAGATTCTCTGTTTCTATCTTAAGTCCCTGGTCCACAAGAATCCTGTTGAGTGATTTTGAACTTAAGTAGTCTGTCGGAAAGTTTACATTAGAACGCTTCGCGCTGCCAGCATGCATAATCAGTGAAATTCCAAGTTTTTTCTCAGAGACAAAGATGGTTTTTCTAGATACTTCGAAAAAGCATTTCGTTGTTGCCATTTTTATTTTTCCATCGGAAAATAATTTTTTCTTGGTATACCAGTTATTTCAGACAAAAAACCTAAGCCACAGAATAAAAGCCGCTTACATTACAAACGTATTTGTCACTTAACGGGACACCTGACGCTAGAACATCAACAACGCCAAGTTTTCAAGGGTTCATTGGAAGAAACTAGGTCACTCCTTATATTGAAGAAAATATATTTGATTTATTGATCTAGGGATTCTACTTACAAACAATGTATTGAGAAATAATACTTTTGTAAAAAAAAATGTTTTACCACCCTCTTTTTTTGGTTTTCAAACGTTTGTTTCAAGAAAGCGGTTAAGAGATCAACTTGTTTTTTTTTTGAATAGGTAATAAAAATATAAAGGGATTCTACTTAAATCCAATATTTTTATCCCTACAAAATATTTCAGTATTAGCTAAAAACACACCAATTTGTTGTTTCGCTGCGTGATCACTAGTATTACGCGTCCAAGAAAAAGAGGCCAATGAGCCAACATATAAACGCCTGTTTTAAAAGGAGATAAGGTCTTTGTCATTGGACTTATTGTGCTGGACGGGTAATAAAAAAGTTGCTAGGGTAGGTCACCTCTTAAGATGGCGACATTTTTCAAAAATAAAATTTATCGAATGAAATGTTTCCCATTAGGTAACCGTCTTTACAACGCAACAGACAGATAAAGGTGACATGTCTGTGAGTTTTATATTGATTAGTTGACTCAGCAAATTTAATCAAAACCGGCCAAATGCGTGTCGCGCCACACAGAGGTGAAAAATCCAAAAAACCTGGCCAATTACTATTTTTTTCAAATTTGTCATAGGTTGGGTGAAAGATTGTTCCCGGTCCAATTATAGGGATAGAGGGATAGTGTGGGCAGAGGAAAATACCAAATATCCTTCTATCTCTGCTAAAATGGGTCAAAAATGAGCTAGGGTGGTTAGCTTTTGGGTAACAATTCATATGGTTCTAAAAATATACCTAATAGTGTTAAAAAATAACTATCCCCTCCTTTCTCTTACACTAACTGCCTTCCCCCTTAATTTCATACAGATAAATAATATACAAAAATGAAATGCAAGTCTTTCATAATCAAAAAATATATATAATTGTGTTTAGTTTATTATACAGTGTCAATTTCAGGATCCTCTAATAAATTTAACACACTTTGAAACAAAGGTAGAAAAGTTTTCTCAGATCACTTATAAAAGGGTCAGATGACACCATTAGTCTTTGATACGTGTTTACCACACACTGCTTTCGAAAAAAAAATTTGGAAAATTGCTCCCTGTATTTTCTCACATCTTTGTTTCTGCTCTTTTGAGCAATAGCTACTTCCGAAGTTTCAATTATCCTTAAGCCATAGAACAGTATTTTGTGGAACGTCGTAGGCATATTAAACCATGGATAATGGAACACAAAAGTACGTATGCTGTTTTCAAGCAGAAAATCTTAAATTTGGCAGCATTTATTTTATATCCACTTGCCATGAACTTCAAAATTGAATGAAGCCGATTTAAGAGATTCAGGCTGATACTAGATCAGTTAGATCAGATATTTCAGTTATTTCCTCTGCATGCTGAAACATATTTCAAGCCGTGTTTCCATCTGTAGACACCCCTCCACCCTGCCTTGGTTTGTGTATATTATGTAGACCAAGTTTTTCCCAAAAATCTTTGAGCGATCACTGGTTTCTTCAAACTTCTTGGAAGGTCGGCCACCTCCTTGGTTGCGGGCTGGATGCACAACAGGGAAAGTAACAAACGTATTGAACCAATTTTTGTTTTTGTCGGCGCACCCTGTAAAATTGTCATGTGCTTGTTGGAATTTGGTGTTGTAATCGGACACTAATCTTGTTAACAACCACTTGGTTTCGTGTGGAAAATCGGTGACACGTAGAGCATTTTTCTTCTTTTCTTGCAAGTATGTCCGTTTTTCGTGATGCTATCGAGAAGCATACTCTCTATAATAGCTGATAAGAGTGTATCTGCTAAAACAGGCTTTTTCGTTAGTCGATCCTTAAACAATTAAAAAACAAAAATTTGCAAACATTACTAATAAAATAAACTTTTTGTTAAGGCGACGATTTCGGACGGGAAAATTTTCAGTGGTTTTAGCAAGACTAATGATTACTTTTTGTAACAATGTTAACATTAAAGCCGGATGTGCCAGGAAATTCAACTTTATCATTTCATGAAAATTACTAAGCAGAAAAAAATCATTTTCACGTCGTTTTAGTGGCATTAATGTTTAAAAAAAAGTCATTGAGAATCTAAATAAAATAATAAAAAATAGATAATTACCTTCTGGAGTAGAATCCATCGCAAAAACACAAATTTTCACTAAAACTTCCGAGTAAGAAATTAATAAACGCAAGACTTAAAATTGTCGTAAACACATCCAATTTTGAACAAGTTCAACTTTGGACTGATGTAAAAATGACAACCCGTTTTTCAGGTAGCCCTAATTGCTGTGAACCTTTTCATTGTTTATTCAGGTAGTAATTTAAATTATTTTTGACGTGTTTCGAGAATTTTTACGTTTTTAGGTTTCGACCAGCTTTTATGGATTTTTCACCTTCGTGCGCCACGCGTATTGTAGGGTTTCGTAGTTGCCCGTCAGCGTCATTATATAATATGTGGACTTAGAAGGTTCATAAACTTATATGTTCACTAAAAATATATTATTTTCAATATTTCATGTTGCCACTTTGTTGGCGTGATTAACGTAGGCTATCTAGTACTAAGATTCTTTGAGCTGAGCCGCGGATAGACGGAGAGACGGACGGACAGACGGACAAACATAGCGAAAGTATAAAGGTTCCTTGCTGACTACGGAACCCTAAAAACCCTTGAAATATCAGAGGCACAGCCTTAAACTTCGTTAAATTCAGCAAGATGCTTGTGTTAGAATACCCATATTTATTTATGTAAAGTTAGCTCTAATAGTTTTCAAGGTTTTTAAGTATGGTGCTTTAAAAGTAATCAAAATTATTGTGCTATTTTTCAGCGACCAAACATGCATTTGAGTTGAATATAGTTACAAAACAAGGATGTTGTGTGGAAGCTGAATATATCCCTTTCAATACGAATAAAATCATTTAAACTTATTACCATTGCTGGTCCTATAAAAAGGCCACTTTGGATGAATCATAATATGATTCGATTCTAATGCCGTCTCTTTTGCACGTGTGAAAATACTCTGACTCCATCTTACTTTCAAATCATTTTATGATTCACCAGTGGCGTGCACAGAACTTTTTGCTGGAAAAGTAAGCAATTGGTCAAGAACAACAATAAAAAAAATATGAAAAAATTTAAATATCACTTTGAAAAAAAAAAGTTTGTATAGGAAATTTTCACTCTATTGTCTACCCTGGCATCATACAAATTTTGTTTTTTCAAAGTCATATTTAAATTGTTTCTAATTTTTTTTATTGTTGTTCTTGACCAATTGTTTGCTTTTCCAGCAAAAAGTTCTGTGGACGTCACTGTGATTCACCCAACTCGGCCTTTTTAGATCCCCTGGTCTTACATTAGTACATTACGATACGAGAGCGATGAAACGTTTTCTGATGAGTGTGAGTTTGCGGCACGAGCCGAAGGCGAGTGTTGCAATCACACGAGTCGAGAAAAAGTTTCTCGCACGAGTTTCGTATAATTTTTTATAGCACAAGTGCGGAAAATGCCGACTTTACTCACGCGCAGCGTGCGTAAAGTGATCATTTTACGCACGGTGTGCTATAAAATATATTATGATATGGATTGTTATATGTAGATTTTATAAACAATGATTACTTTCAATAAGTTAATAAAATAAAGAAGTGTCAGGACACATCACGTGATGGTTAAAAAGTTGTTTTTCGATTCGTGGGGTGTGGCATGGTGGCAGAACGAAATGGATGGTGATCAAAGAGTAAAGTAATATTACTTACTAGTGATACTGAGTGATACAAATTTTCTGTTGAAAAGATTATTGAACGGATTAGGTATCTACTTATTTATTTATTTATATTTTAGGAAAACTAACAGCACAAAGTAACTTTAAATAATTAATAGATTGAACAATTTACAGCCAATTAAAAGTTTCCACTAATAGTAACATAATAAAAATAAAAAAACACTAATGCAAAAAAAAACAATAACAATAACCAACTGGCGCTTTTAAAATTTGAAATTTAGAAAATTAGGCTCACACATAATAAATTAACAGAAACAAAAAAAAAGAAAAGGTTTTAACTGGTTTAAAGAGAACTAAAAAAAACATAAATAATAAATTTCTCAAACATATCATAAAAAAAAGGAAAAAAAAGGATAGAACATCTATTATGTATAGAGTTAGTGCATATAGTAATATATAATAATTAAATATTAAAAAACTTTGAGCTTAGCACCATTCTTGCTCGGGCTACTGAGAGGAAGAAAATGTCAAGATCGTGTAATGTGTTTACATGATTGTGTATTCGCCATAAATAACTGTTTTGTCTGTCATTTGTGCCAAAAAAAGAAAGAGAAAAAACAGGAGCTTGACGCCGTGATCTTCTTGTGTTTTATATAACATAGACTATAAATATTTTTTCAATGCAAGTGCTCGTAAAGGCTCACTTTTTATGCATCAAAACCGAACAGAAAGTCGATTATTTTGCCCTAGGGCTTTATTTTTTTTTTTTTTTAATTTATTTACAATGGTTGGCTAACCTGCAACCTTTCCTGTATACCTTTGTCCTTTTGAGGCAATCATAATTTAAAGTTCACAAGATAATATTTGTTTTATTTCCTCACACTATGCATTGAAAAACGTAGTATGATACACGGGCGTAAAAGCAATAAATTACTCGGTTACGTTTAAAACTCTCACTACGCTCGTATTTTAAATCGTCCTCGTAATTTATTCCTTTTCGCCCTTGTAGCATAAACTACTAATATTATATAGTAATATTGTCATCAAATTAAACTAATAGATATAATAAAATATATAATAAAAGTATCCCAAATGCTGTAAGCCGCTTTTGGTAACTGTCACTCCCGAGAAGGTGATAGGGGACTGTCTTTGTCTAGATTGTTTTAAGATACAATTAGCACATTATATATTTTGGAAAACATAATATTGCATGCTATTGTTTTTATTGGATAAGTGCTTCTATATGTTTTTTCGATTCAATAAATAATTTTTGTATTTTTTTTTGTATTCTAGGTAAATAAAAAATTAATTTAGATAGTAAATAAGGGCAATCAATTATACTTGTAATATTAAATAATAATGTAACCTACACGGAACCTTCAAAAAGTAAATAAGAATCTAATGGAAATAAAAAGCCATAAATAAAACGCCGAACCCTTTGGTCGGATGCGTGTGTCACATTCAGATCGAATGTGAATAAATCAGGAAAAGGCGTTAAGATAATGATTTATATTCAACCTCTTTCTGCCACCGGAAGTAGGGATGTGCCGATCGAGTGGAACCTAATGCGGGTACGTTAATGTTACAGAATTACGCAACCTGACATTATCAGAAAAATTGTTTAGGATAATAATTCAGTATGGATTATTAAGAACTCGGTGCAGGACGACGCCAACTCCGATGCAAAGGGAGACGTATCGCGACAATAAAGCGCACATTTGGCTGGCTGATCTAAACAAGCGCCTCACGCTTTGCCCCACGCCGTTCGAACTGTGCTGAGCGAGTCTCGCCCTTTGCGTTGGAAATAATAATTATTTCCGAATACCTTAATTGTGCCTCGATTACTTGTTATTTTTTATTCTGTTTTAATTAATTAGAATATTGGTGATACTTCCAAGTGGTGTATGTGCTTACTTTGCTTGTTAAATGTTAAATTGTAAAAGTACTCGATTTTAGGGCGAAAACCCATTATTTTAAATGTTTTTCTGGTCTTTGACGCGATATTTGTGAAAAAATCAGGGACATACACCACTTCATATTCACCGTCTAAATGAAACCCTAAAATTTATTTAATTGAATTGTTCCACTTTCGTGAGTTATTATGGTTTTTAGATATGTATGAAGTACGATTCGGAGCGGGTTCTTAAGAACTTAAAAAAAAAAACACAAACAAAAAAAGACATTTCAATTCCATTCACGGAGTCATCATTAGTCTAAGCCTTAGACTCTAAGGGATATGTATGCGAGGTGAAATTTAATCAAACGCCCGAAATCGCTTAGATTAAATTATGTTAAGGTGTGTTAATTCCAAAACCATTTCGAGATTTAGGTTTAATTAGCCGTATTTTAGAACTTGTGGTCTAAAAACCTCATGATGATGAATATTTTTACGGAAAAGCTGCAACTTCCGTTTGCCTTCGTGTCATTTGACGTCACTTGAGAAATGGCTGTTTAGAAATATGTCCTTTAATATCAAGATATTATAAGCTATAATATCTTGATAGCAAAGGACATATTTCTAATATATATATTATAGCGCGAAACATTATTTTTGGTGGAAAGTAATATTTTTGAAAGCCATTAGATTTATTTATATTTTAATTATTTTATTATAGTGCTTTTCACGTTTTTATTGTTATATTTCCATTCATTTTAAAGTAAGTTTAAACATGTACCTTAGTTTTTATAATTTTGCTTCAGTAAATATTCCACTCATTTCTAACTTTATCTAAAACAAGCTTATGTCAGCGGCCCTTTGGCCGTACATGAACTATTTATAACACAAAGTATTAATTTTAAAGCCAAGCCTTTTAAAGTGGGGCCATTATTTTTATACATGAAGTTCAACTAAATATATCCCAAAAACTTTTTTATGCTACAACATTATCAGATTAGGGTACCAGTACATCCCTAACAGGATGTAAGACCTCAGCCAGCTAACGTGTTAAGTAGACGACACAAAATATCGTAGGTATTAGGTAAGTGGAAAAAAGAGGTCTGTAATTTAGAAAGAATTTTCTGTGCCAAGTAATAAGTAAAGAGGGGTCTAAAAAGCATTTGCGCAAGTCTTGAAATATGAGTAGTTCTGTCGATGTTTTCTTTATATACCTGATCAGTGCTCGAATATTAAGAACCTTTTTTTTACCTTCTATGGGCTTGTGCTTGGACATTACCCCGCTTGATAGAAAGCGTCGATTAGACCGAGGATGAAGAGCGCTCGCCCAGAAACTGGGAGCGTGACAAAGGCCTTAATAAGTATTTCCAAAGACTTTTGCAAAAATCTACGGAAGTCGGTAACGGATAAGTAACTGATACTACGCTGCCCGTAACGTAATACTTTACATTCTCTGCTGTAACCCTCCCTTGCGTGTCCTTATTACTTGGCGGCAAGATTTCGTCATCAGGGTGGTGACAAGACAAGGCCGAAGCCTACCAACACCAGTAAAAAGGTGCCGTCGTTTCTGCAGATGGGGCCAAGATACGATAACCCAATGACATGACTCTTAGCCGCCTTTTACAGATCGCTTAGTCGCCTTTTACGACATCCCCGAGAAAACACGGAGTGACAATTTTCTTTTAAGATGACGTTGCTACACGCAGTTGTGTTTGTTATTTTCTTTTTAGTATCTATTTTCCATAGAAATATTTAATTAGGCCATTTAATGATAAAAATAAAAAATGAAACCAACCAAGTGCGAGTCGGACTCGCGCACGAAGGGTTCCGTACCATTATCTATAAAAAAGAAAAAAAAAAAAACATGTCTGTTGTATGGGAGCCCCCTTAAATATCTATTTTATTCTGTGTTTTAGTATTTTTTGTTATAGCGGCAACAGAAATACATCATCTGTGAAAATTTCAACTGTCTATCTATCACGGTTCATGAGATACAGCCTGGTGACAGATGGACAGACAAGACGGACAGACAGACAGACGGACAGACAGACAGACGGACAGACAGATAGACAGCGGAGTCTTAGTAATAGCGTCCCGTTCGATACCCTTTGGGTGTGGAACCCTAAAAACAATATATATTTTCATTGAATGTTGTGTAGACTAGACAAATTTTTTGTTCGTCTTCTTGGTAATTTCTTTTGGAAAGTTGTTCAACACGATGATTTCATATTTTAATTTATCTGTCTATTCACTACTCTAATCAATAAATATTATGATTTAAATAGGCTTGTACTTGTCCATAATATTTATAGCTTATGTATACGCTCACCCAAAATGGGACTTACCTGAAAGCACATTTTTCCAAACAAAAAAATAATAATTTTAATCAATTAAAAAATGACGGAAATATGGAGTTTCAACGCAAAAAAAAATATAGTCGAATTGAGAACCTACTCCTGTTTTGAAGTCAGTTACAATCAGTGGAGTTGTATTACAGATACTATCTATATCTATAAAATGATGGTTGTGGTTGATAAAAGTAGTGTTTCTACTCGTACATTCTGCAAAATTACCATCAATTGACGCAAACGGCTGAAATAAATTTTACTGTCAATGAAAACGCACCCTGTTCAACAGTATGGCCATTACAGAAGATTTTATGTTTAAAAGGCCAATCGTAGAATACAGCCATTTTATTACAAGCTTTATTCTTATTTCAGATGGTTATTATTGGTTACCTGCTGACCGGGTAATTGGGTCGGAAAGATCATAAAATTATGCTACATATAGCATATAGCATATGCTATATATAGCGTTATAGATCTCATATATAAAATTACAACTCCTGACTTACTCACTCAACATCGCACAGCACAAGCGGTTAGACCCAGAAACATGAAATTTTGACAGTAGGTTACATTTAAAATGCGGATGCAATAAAGCTCGCTAAGGCCCCCTAAGGCCTAAACTCAGCCTTCGGCCTCACCTATAGAAGTGGATCAAAACAGAAATCAAGAGGGAGCGTTTTGTTTGTTAACGAAGACACTTTACGTAAAAAGATAAGTAACTAGCTTCTGCCCGCAGCTTCGCACGCGTGGCCTACAGGAAACAAATTACTTTTTTTTCAGAAACAAACATTATAAGTGAGACCCCCTGGGAGTCAAGGTGTAATGCACGGCCAAAAAACTTGCATGTTTGGACTACGAACGCGCCCTGCTCGGCCTTCGGCCTCGCTAGAAACACTCTACTCGGCCTTCGGCCTCACCAGAGTGCTAAACACGGGGCCTCACCGATATGCACCGATCAAAATTTTTCCGAAAAAGTGTCAAAATCCCTATCAGTTGTCAAAAAACGTCAAATTTGAATACGGCAACGTAATCGGCGACCCGATAAACCATACAAACGATACCCATGTTGGTTTTCAGACAGTGTCGCCCCATTTCCCTCTTTTAGGGGTTGAATTCTGGAAAAGCCTTTTTCACGTCTACCACGTTGGATTTTAAAATCGTTGTTGTTTTCGTAATCAGCGACCCGATAAACCATACAAACGATACCTATGTTGATTTTCAGACTTTGTCACCCCATTTCCCCCTTTTAGGGGTTAAATTCTGAAGAAACCTGAAACACATGTTTACTTATTTTTGGATAGGAGTTCTCCTGTGAAGTCTCGAATAAAATAGTCTAACTAATTTTGTTTCCCCATACAAACTTTGGACCCCCATTTCACCCTCTTAGGGGGTGAATTTTGAAAAATCCTTTCTTAATGGATGCCTACACTATATAAGGTATCTATACGCAAAATTTCAAGTCTCTAAGACCAGCGGCTTAGGCTGTGCGTTGATATATCAGTCAGTCAGTCAGTCAGTCAGGACTTTGAATTTTATATACTCGTATACAGATAAGAAATCAAAATATAATTTCAGCTGAAAACGTGACTCGGCTTTTGGCCTCACCAAACACACTATAATAAGGGAGCAATTCAAAGAAAATAATTAGAAATAGTTTCGTTCGGCAACGCGGTTCGGCTTTCGGCCACGCCAAACACACTTAAGTACAGAATCAAATCAGAGAACACGAGGGTTTTGTTCGTAAATGTAGATTCTTTACTACGTGATCAAAACAGTTAGAAATTGGCACGGCCTTCGAACTCGCTAAAGATATTTTAGAAAGGAATCAATTCAGAGTATAATATTATAGTTTCGTTCGGGAACGTAGCTCGGTCTTCGGCCTTGCCGTACATTCTTTAGTCGGAGTCGAATCAGTTATCAAAAAATAATTTTGGTTAGAAACGTGGTTCGGCCTTCGGTCTCACTATTAGATACTTTAGCAAAGCAAGAGAGTTTCGTTCTAGATCCTTTACTATGTGATCGAATCAGTTATGACTGTTCTGACTTTATGTGTTATTCTTATTTATTTTAGCTGATTGTACCGTTTTGTGTTTGTGTTACTATCTTTAATTATTGTAATTGGTTTGTCCGTTTTAATTAAAGTAAACAAATAATAAAAATAATAAAAAATAATAAATAAAAAATCAGTCAGGTGAGAAGTACCGCACGGTCTTCGGGCCTCGCCAAAAACACTTTACCCGGACATCAAATAAGAAGTCAACGAATAAATTCCAAACCAGAGTCAGGTCCGATACGTACCATAAAATTAACGGTCTTGAAAAATAGGCAGTTTTGATAGATAGGACTATCCAAAATGAAATCAACGCGGGTGAAGCCGCGGGCAAAATATATGTTATAAAAATTATATGTACAATTTTTTAAAGGTTTTTACTGAGGTCGTTTAATAGAATAAATATTTATAAAATATCCAAACCTTCTTCTTATTGATTAAATTGCCATGTAACCAAATATGTATACTGGTTTCTGATTCGAAGTATCAAAGAAAGCTAGACTATTTTTTTACAAGATTAGAGGTATGTTTTAAAGCAATCAGATCAGAACAAATTTCAGGTAAACAAATATTTGAAAAATACTTCGGGCCAGATTTCTAACTTGCGACCGTTTGCTTTCATGACAAGTGCGTTACAGATTACGCTACCGAGGTACACATCCTGGGTCATCGAATTTTTCCACCATACCTATTCACCGAATGTTTGTAACTAGCTAGTAATCCACTTATTAGACGCTCACGGGCGTTTTTGTTTGTTGTTTGTTCCTAACTGTGACGCTGACCACGAAACTTTTTGTGGCCTGAGCACGAGGCTATTGGCTCCATCCTAACATGTTTTTATGGGAAGTGCCACAGTACTACAGATAGAATAGTAGTTTATGCTACAAGGGCGAAAAGGAACAAATTATGAGGACGATTTAAAACACGAGCGTAGCGAGTGTTTTAAACGTAACCGAGTAATTTATTGCTTTTACACCCGTGTATCATACTACGTTTTTATTTTATTTTATTTTATTAAGGAACAAACAGTCATACAAAAAACTTAAATAACACGTAGTATTGTTTACTAAACGACCTATAGTTCCCTTAAATTATCTACTTATCTAAATACAATATCATCACTTCAACAACTTAAAATAACTAAACTTAAACTTTAAATAAATTAACTTTAAATGTGTTTTCTTACATTATTTTTAACAAAATTCAAACTGTTACAAAACAAATCTATTTCAGCTAGCCCATCGTTGTAAGTCTTACAACTTCGCCTAATAAAACTGTTAGAGACATAGCTACTTTTACCCACTGCAATCGAAAAAAGATGTTTATTACGACAGCTGCGTTCGCGTTTTTCTACTTTTTTTTTTCTGCGTTTTTCAATGCATAGTGTGAGGAAATGAAATAATATAATCTTGTGAACTTTAAATTATGATTGGCTCAAAAGGATTGTATCCAGAGCCGTTAAACAGTGGAAAAAAAGTATAACATCTGAAAGGCTGCAGATTAGCCAACAATTGCAAACAAATTAAAAAATAATAATAATAAATCCCTCGGGCAAAATAATCGACTTTCTGTTCGGTTTTGATGCATAAAAAGTGTGCCTTTACGAGCACATGAATTGAAAAAATATTTAACCCTCTTAAAACAATAATTCGCAGTACAGATCGTGGCTGAGATCAGTCTTATAAATTGAAAAAACCGGCCAAGTAAGAGTCGGACTTGCGATTAGTACGTCAATTCACTTGGTGGGTAAAACTCACCAGCAAAGAAATTCCATACAACTTTGCTGGCGCCTATTCAAGTAGCACGTAAAGGTCGACTTTGCTCAAAGAAGGTTGTCAAAATAATAATCACATTATTAGAATTTTCGAGTAAAAAAAAAATTTTGTCGTTCAGAACTTTACCAAAACTCCGCAAAATTATATGACTATTTTTATTTTCTACAAATTTTAAATTAATACAAAATTAACTAAAATAACTACGATAATTTCCATAAACAGTTATTTAAGTATTGTTAAACCTTTTTATTGAAGTTTATTTGCTATTGAAATTTGTCAGAACATCAAAAAAGTGTAAAATTAGACTTCATTTCAATAATTATTTCTATCGTGTGAAATTCCTCCAATCGCGTTTCTGATAGTCCAAATTCCAAAGAAAGGCCCAAAAAAAATGTTATACTAATTTGTTTAAATTGGGACTTCTTTTAAACAGCAGATAAATAACTTCAAAAAGGGTCGATGTTGACGATATACCCCCTTAAAATAGGTCAGCGAAATATGAGTAGAAAAAAATAAGAGATTCCCTCATGCTAGGGGTTCTGGTCAAATAAAGCTTTTCTTCAGCGATCAAGGCAGTGTATTGTTGTTCGATGGACTGCGGCGATGAACTTGGAGCAACTCCAAGCCTATTTATGGCAAGTTGGACGCGTACCGTCTCGTGGCATCTCAAACAGTTCGGTCGTGCTCTTTGTAGGGGGGCTATTCTCGAGTGTTTGTTCGCAGGGAAAATATAATATCCTTTATTGTACACAGAAACTTAAACTAACATAAAGAAAATAGAAAAAATATATACAAAGGCGAGCTTACCTCTACAATACGTTTCTTTCAATAATAATTGATTTAAATTATTATTACATCCGGTTTTAACATTCACGTGTGATTGTAGTTGATTATATGACAACCGTTGGAACGATTAAAATAATCAACCTCAAGCAGCAAAATATTGTCCTTAATTTGACTAAAGGAAATGTTTAAATCGAAACCTTACATCTAATTGACTTAAGAGAGTGATCTATAAGTCAAACTGTATATCTGCGGTATACCATACCGAGTTTATCCCAAGAAGGTAAGCTTGTAGAACTAGTATAAGGAGCTGCCTCCAGACTAGTATAAGGATTGTAAATCCTAGCGGGCAGTTGTCTACAGAATATCATGTAGTGTGAATAAAGATAACTTACTAAGCCTAAGTCATGTAAGAAAACAGACGATTATATTACAATTGTTTGATCTCATTTCAGAATACATGCTGGCAATCTTTTAACATAATACGCAAATTAATCAATGCTTCTGCGCTTTCATGACATTTTATAAAATACTAGCTGACCCGGTGAACTTCGTATCACTTACCTCTTAATATAAACCATATTCATTTAAACCATATGTATGTATTTCAGAGCCTGCAGCTTTATAAAGGCATCATCAGATAGTCTAAGTGGGCAAATCACGCACACATGTCCAGCTTAATGTTTATAATTATTTTGCATGAGACATTATATTAGATTATAGACACTTATATTAACAAATAAGGTACCAGCCTATTTTTTTTTTGTCTGTATCGATTACGCCACATTACTAAACGTAATAGTAATCTGCCAACACTGACTGTCAGTGTCACTGTCACCGAACTTTCCAAGAAAATATAATTGATATTTCAACACTATTTTTCAGCAGTTATAGTTAACTTTTAACAATGCATTGTCCCGAACAATTATTTACCAGTAGCAGTATTGAAAAATCTTTTGGTGGTCCTGCTGATGAGCGTGACATGATAGAACGGCAGAACAACAGAAGTACCTGTCCTAGTTGCACAAAAAAATTGTAAAGATGCGACAAACGTTTCACAATAACCGCTGATACCTTCAAGTTTTGTATAAAGTGCGGTCACAATTTGAGCCGAATAATACGAATTAATAGGGCTAAGGAACAAAAAATCGAGTGACACAACAACTGTTATTAATACCGAAGTTCGTCTCAACAATGCCATCATCATCATCTGTGTCATCATCTGAAGGAATAACATTTTCAGAGCTTAATTTAACTGCCGATGAACTAAAGGATTTGGATGAGATTTAAGAAAGTCATGAGCACAACATCGGCAATATTCTGGTTCTACCAGATTTGTCCGAGTTACCGAGGCCTTCCGCAACGCCGTCAAGTCCTGGCGAGGCAAGTCAAGACATCTTTAGCAAGCCTGGTTCGCATTTGCTGTTAGATTAATTGATATTTTGCCGATTCAGGTGTCAATCGCGGAAATTTTAGAAAATATGCTTGCTACCGTAAAGGTTGATTTATATAGTCTTTAATAAAAAATATTTGAATTACATCAAATTGAATATTATTTCAGACATATATGTATTAGTAACAACAAATATACCCAAATGCACGACACCGTGGTGGCGCGGCCTTCCAATGTAAGTGACCGGCAAAATTGTCATTTTTTCCACATTGTTTGCATTGCCATTGGCATTAATAGCATCGCGAAGATGAATGTACTCTTCAGATCGAAGCTGCTGTTGGTTTAGACGGATGTACGTCAATCGTTCAGTCTCAATTTTGACATAAATGTCAACTGCAAACTGATGAAAAAGCCGTTGACACATCAAAATGTGATTTACTTCACCTTCACGGATTCTGTTTGAATAAAAATTCATAGCAATGACTTTTTTGTTAGTTTCAGCACCTGTAATCAATTAATCAACCATCCCAAAAACTAATGAGTCTAATGGATCAGGTGGTGGGACTAACTGTGGCAATTTTACTTTACCACCAGCACAACATAATCCTGCAAATTCACCGCTGTATTTTAAAGCTTTACAATGTTGACAAATGATTGACATTTCCCCAATTGTTACAGATTTGTCGGCACTATAATCTATTTCTTGATCGTAGGAGAATGCTTCTCGTGCCAGGTTCACAGGAACATTGCGTCTGCGGAATCGATCAATTTCATTTTCCCGTGCTCGCTGCTGTTGTGATCGATGTGCCCGAACTCGTTCCATTCTATGCCTATTATCCACTTCATTGTAATTCACTCTAGAATGGAAATCTGCCATACCACTACGACTGTTATCATTATCAGTCTCTCGCTGGTCATCAGTGCGATTAGCGCGTGAGGTAGCTCGTCGCACATTCGATCGACTTCGACGACCTATGTTAGGTCGTTTTCTCCTCGGCATTGTAAGCAGTATCAGAATGACAAATCAAGTTTTGAATCTTTTTTCAGGTGTTAAAACCATAATGTGTGCGGGTAATAGATAAATTGAATGCAATTCCGTGCATTCTGAAACTTGACTGCTGTTAAAGTAAAATAACTGACACAATCCAATGTGATCTTCTAAAATAATCGTTAAAACATTTTTACGGATTTTTCTGAGGGTTTGACAATTTTATAATTGCTAAAAACTAAGAAAAAAGGGAGCAGTTTGATCACAGAAAACTGTGACGTCATAATGTAAAACGTCATACAAATTACATAGTATCGGGGCGTTTTGACATTTGATAAAGAGTCGCTGATTTGATTTTTAGGGAAGTACCCAATTTCAGATCGTATAGCGAACTTTACTGTTTCAAAGTATATTTCTGAACGCACCCAACACAACAACCAAGTGTCGTTATAGTGTCATTATTTTACATGTTTTAAATCTAAATACGCGATAATCAGACTATTATGGATATATGTTGTCGATTCCAAACCCTTATTTAATTAAGATCTACATGTTTTTATTCCTAAAATACCGAACCGACGCGACGGGGCGAACATCAAATGTTTGACAGGTAAGAACAGTTTGTATGGGAAAATAAAATTGTCGTTTTTAGTATTTTCCTCGGAATTTTTCCACATTTTCTCATCGCTTAAACCTTCCCTGGACTTCCACGAATATTTCAAGACTAAAATTAGCCAAATCGGTTCAGCCGTTCTCGAGTTTTAGCGAGACTAACGAACAGCAATTCATTTTTATTTATATAGATCTGACTATGTAAGTAGTTTCATTACCTTAATTATTAGAACGAGGATCTAATCTCTAGCGAATTTAATTTTACTGTCAAGATAGGGCACGTACACATGTAAAATTAAAAATTAATCCAATTTTTGACAATGAATAATCAAATAAAATCATATTTTATAATATTATACTTTTTTTTCAAGTCTTTTTGTCATGATTAAACAAAATATAACATAATATAATCACAAATGCGTGTCACAGATATTTCAAATAATCTTTTGATTCATTCAAGATAACCATAATTTTTTTTATATTTAATAATAATAATAATTTAAAAATAATGGCGGTCCTTGCTTTACACTACCCTTAGATAATTTAAAGAAAAAGTTGTTTTAGGAAATGGTTACTTAAAATTCGTTAATCTGTACGGGCTAACAAAAGATTCACCAAGGATCAAGTAAAGTAGAAACATGCTTGACTCACTCCTTACTCGGTGATTCCATCAAACCAAAAATATTTAATAAGATAATTTAGAACCAACTAAAGACACACTTAGTCTGGTTTTATCTTTACCGTGCCATTAATTAAATCAGCTGACTTAAAACTAAATTCTCACGACAGACTTAAGAAGATGGCATACCCTAGCAACTTATTTTATTACCCGTCCAGCACAATAAGTCCTACGGCAAAGACTTTATCTGCTTGTCATAGAGGCGATTATATGTTGGCTCTTTGGCCTCTTTTTCTTGAACGCGTAATACTAGTGATCACGCAGCGAAACAACAAATTGGTGTGTTTTTAGCTAATACTGAAGAATTTTGTAGGGAAAAAAATATTGAATTTAGGTGATATACCTTCATATTTCTATTACCTATTTTATGAAAAAAAAATCAAGTTGATCTCTTAACCGCGTTCTTGAAGCGAACGTTTGATAACCAAAAAAAGAGAGGGTGCAAAACATTTTTTTTTGACAAAAGTATAAATCTTAGTACATTGTTTATACGTAACATCCCTAGAGAAAAGATTAATAAACCAAACGTATTTTTTTCAATACAAGGAGAGTCCGAATTTCTTCAAACGAATCCTAGATAGACTGGAGTTGGTCATGCTCTAGGCTCAGGTACAGGCTTAAAACAAAATGGTCTTTACTTCCCAACTAAGGCTAAAATTGATCTATCATATTCTCGATCATCACTTGACCAATCTCAAGTTGGTTTAGGATAAAACATAGTAAGCGTTAAATTTATACACATTTATAGTGTTGGTTTTAAGTGTTCGGATAATAATGGTCTGCAGATAAGATCTTAAAGCTTAAATTGGCTATTGCAAACCCACATACAAACTGTTTAGGCTTTGTGAAAACATAGTTTGATGAAATTTTGTAGTTTATGCTCTTTATTAAGGCCCTTAATACCGCCAAATGGGTACTTTCTAAAGGCTTCTCCTCTTTTATGGCCAAACCAAAAATATTGAAAAAATGTATTATGGATTATCAACTCTAGGACAACATATGCAACATTGTTCTTTTTCTTACCACCAAAACTTCTATATGAAAAATTGTTTCAACTGAATGGTGTTTTTTTGGCTTGAATTTCCTACTGCTCATAAGCGGCTTAGGTGATTTAATTCATTTATGCTTTGATAAATAGATAAACTTGATAGCTATAAATATAACATAGAATTATTCAATCGAACAATGACGCCCAAGTGAAAAGTATTATTTTCTCCTATTTTGCTCTTTTAAGGACGCAGCGGGCGTCGTAACAGCCACCACGCATTTTGCACTGATTTGAACGCTATTTCAATGTCGTTTCCGTCGATATTCATACAGACAAACATCGAGCTGCTAATTTGGCGACGGTAATCGCCTTAACTTAAAGAATGCCACTTGGGAGTGCATCCAGCATCCCACCTCCATCGCGGCGGCGCAGCTACGCTCAGCGCACGAGCCGCGCGCGTAGCTCGCCCCGCCGCGCCGGTCGGCTGTTGCCTGCCAGTGCCCGTTTGACAACGACGGTGAACGCCGCGTCGTCGTCCTAAGAACAATACATACTCGCCTTGATATTAACGAAATTTTATCGGTGAAACGGTTGGCATATAGTCAACAACAATCACGCGTGAGTGTTAAAGCCGCATGTAAAGATAATTCAGTATGTCAGTTCACGCGAGTTTTAATATATTAATAATTTCTTACTTGGCCTTTCTGTCCCAACCATGGTTTGCCCTGTGCTATGTTATTTGACCAATGAGTATCATTTTTTCAATGTCTCATCTAAAATAATCCAAATGGTTGAACTAAAAACTCACAGTTTTAGAGTTCGTACCTGAGAAAACATGAAAAATAAACAACGGAATCCTTACAAGATTACTTTGATTTATATCTGTCTAGACTTTTTTCTTAGAAACAACTTGAGGCATAAATTAAAGATAATTGAAGATAATATAGACTAATGTTGTTTCAATACTGTAAGAAAGTTTTTGAACCTAAGTATATTCATTTCGAAAATGATCTGCTGGCGTACTTTTTAAGCAGATATTTCTTTTTTCGCATCTCATATGGGGAACATGCATATTCAGAATTGTACGCCACTTCTGTAACAACTTTATTAACGAAGGATAATTTTATTTCTGATGACTAATAATTATAAATTTTTAATCGTTCATTATTTTTTATCAGTAGTTAGTTACTCAATAGTTACATTTCAAAGTCCAAATTCCTATGATTGGACTTTAAAAGAATTATCAAAAGCAGCGGTAGCTCAGGGGAAAAACACTGGCCTCTCAATCTTGAGATCCAGGTTTGATCCCCGGTCGGGCATGCACCAATGAGTTTTTCGGAATGTATGTGCATAGAATATTATTTGCTCTTACGAACTTACCACTTGCTGAACGGTGAAGAAAAACATCTTAAGGAGACCTACATGCCCTAACCCAACTAACACACAAGCTGCTTTATTCGCTTCTGTAAATCCTCTTGGACGCAAAAGAGGGTTATAAAAGCGGTGAAATTTACTTGTAGACATAGAAAAACGTTAGCTAATGCTCTCAGCAATTGTTGAAGCTTTGAGGTGCAGAAAAGAGTTAGTAAATGCTATTTTAGCGATTTACAACTCCAATAGGCAGTAATAGTATGCTTAGGAAATATAAAAGTGTAATCATAACGCCAATGTATGGCAGCCGTATATCCGATATTACTAACTCTGATACAAGAATTAAGCACGTACAGTTGAGTTTAAATACTCTCGTAGAGTTACATAATGCTTAAATGGAGTCTATTCGAGTTTATGTTCTCCTAATTCAGTTAGAATTTGCCATTTTAGACCAGTGACACAAGAGCGATTTATATTTCTATTATACGTGACATCGCCGTATAGGTGCGAGTAGCACTCGTGCCTTGAGTGTTCCGTACACACTTTATCAATGAAATTCATGTTTTTTGTTAAATTAGCTGATGATGATGATGATGATGATGATGATGATGATAATGATGGTGATGATGATGATGATGATGGTGGTGATGGTGATGATGATGATGATGATGATGATGATGACGATGATGATGATGATGATGATGATGATGATGATGATGATGATGATGATGATGATGATGATGATGATGATGATGATACGATACGATACGGTACGGTACGATACGGTACGGTTTGATACGGTACGATACGATACGATACGGTACGATAAGATACGGTACGGTACGAAGAAGTACGGTACGGTACGGATACGGTATGGTACGGTACGGTTCGGTACGATACGGTACGACATGGTACGACATGGTACGGTACGGTACGGTACGATACGGTACGATATGATACGATTCGATACGGTACGGTACAAAGAAGTACGGTACGGTACGGTTCGGTACGGTACGATACGGTACGATATGATACGGTGCTATTCGGCATGGTACGGTACGGTACGAAGAAGTACGGTATGGTACGATACGGTACGGTACGATACGGTACGGTAAAGTACAGTACGGTACGGTTAAGTACGGTACGGTACGGTAGTACGGTACGATACGATACGTAATATAACCAACATCGACCCGAAATATATAAATGAGATAACAGTATTTATATTTAAATTATCATGTCTATCAGTACCTATTATTTATATTTATAAAACAAAAAACATTAAAAGCTTTTACAGTGTATTTCATTTTAAACCATTATATATTTGCTACCGTACCCTAAAATTTTATGATCAACTGCTATCAAGGCCATAATTTGGCTTTATACACCGCTATCATATCGCTCTAAAACTTAGTCACCTACTTTCTACGTCCTAACGACGTATGAAATGCTCAGAGAAGTTACATACTCCTAAGATATATTCCGCCATTGTTATTTTTATTTTGTTGAATTGGTTCATCGAAATTATCGTTTCGTTACAGATATTTACGACAAAGAATGAAAGAATTTTTAAAAAGAATAAAGGAGTACTATATTGCTGCAGTTGCAGCCGATAATTTAGAAAATAAACGAAATATCTAACCTAACCTCTTTGCACATTTCTCTAATTTTCAATCTTCTTTCACATTATTAGGAAGGCGTATTAAAAACGAAGTGGAAAACTATATATAGAATACCAGTAAAATTATCTTCGTAGGGAAATTTCACTCACAACACACAATACTATACCATGGAAAAAATAACATCCAATTTATTTGCGTCTCATATCGTATTTGTATCTTACACCATTTTAGGTTAAGTTTTAAAATGAAAGAGTTCGCAAATTAAACATTTCAAGGAAAAGAAGAGATGGAACATGACTCAAATCGCAAATAGAAATTCAAGGTAGACGTATAATTCGCTCTTGTATCGCTTTTTAGACTCCTCAGTGGGTATAAATCGCTATTGTAACCCTCTTGTATGGACGAAATCGCAAATAGAAATACAAGGTAGTTAGTGGACTCCCAATGACGTATAAATCGCTCTTGTATCGCGTTTTGGACTCCTCAGTGGGTATAAATCGCTATTGTAACCCTCTTATATTGACGAAATCGCAAATAGAATTTAAAGGTAGTTACCCAAGTAGCACCTAAGCGGTATAATGAGCGTTACAAATGCCGCTTAAAAGAGATTTATAACGGCTTAACCATCATAAGCAAGCGCTACAGTAGCGATAGAGAACTTCTCAATCACTTCTATAACACCGAAAAGGGCCCACTTTATACGGGCCTTAACGACACAAAGGCGCGTGAAAAGTGATTGTAGGACCTAAAAGATATATAATAAGGTCTTCTACCACCTTTATAGAATTTGCACACATACAAAGGCGCGTGAAAAGTGATTGTAGGAGGTAATACATATATAATAAGTTCTTGTAGCACCTTAATAGAATATGTACATATACAAAGGTGCGTGAAAAGCGATTGTAGGAGGTAAAAGAAATACAATAAGTTCTTGTACCACCTTAATAGAATATGCACATATACAAAGGTGCGTGAAAAGCGATTGTAGGAGGTAAAAGAAATACAATAAGTTCTTGTACCACCTTAATAGAATTTAAACATGATTGCGACGTGACTGTTACACTGAAATAAATCTCAAGTGTTTTTTTATTACATTTTCAATAGCATGAGTGAAAGGAATATATGTTCTTAGATGATTAAAAAGTGATCGGATAAATGTCAATAATGGACGAATAGATATAGGTAAATAATTGGAATGAATTTTCACTCATATACGTAAAAAACTAGTGCGAGCATCAGGTTACTGACAAAATATGCATTCATTTAGCTAAATATTTCATGCGCTTGCGAAACTCGTGGAATTTTTAGTCATTTATATTATTCAAGTGCAATAATTTTTTTAGGTTAACTTGTAATTTCTTCTGGAATAAGGCATTAGGACTTTTTGTGATTTTATTACAGCATTACATAAAAAATGGGTATGTTTATTTTTTAAATTATGGTATGGTAAGAAAAGTGATCGATTTTTCGACATGATTAATCTCTTTATCAAAAACTGTAATGGCGGCTTGCTACAACTGGCTTAGCCGTTTACTATATCCATTTAAACGGTTTAAGAAGTAGAAAGGCGCTAGTGACTACTATTACACCGCTTTGGGATCAACAATCACCGTACTATGGAGTATTTTTACTCTTTTTGGGGTACAGAAGCGCTTGAATTCTTCTTTTTAGCCCTTAAACAGTTACTATGGAGTTCAAGATATAACGTTGTACAACGTTGATGATGATGATGATGATGATGACGACGATGACCATGACGATGACGATGACGTTGACGATGACGTTGACAATGACGTTGAAGATGACGATGACGATGACGTTGATGATGACGTTGACGGTGACGATGACGGTGACGATGACGGTGACGATGACGATGACGATGACGATGACCATGACGATGACGCTGACGATGACGTTGACGATGACGTTGACAATGACGTTGACGATGACGTTGACGATGACGTTGACGATGACGTTGAAGAGAAGATGACGATGACGATGACGTTGATGATGACGTTGACGGTGACGAGGACGATGACGGTGACGATGACGGTGACGATGACGATGACGATGACGTTGAAGATGACGATGACGATGACGATGACGATGACGATGACGATGACGATGACGTTGACGATGACGTTGACAATGACGTTGACAATGACGTTGACGATGACGTTGACGATGACGTTGACGATGACGTTGACGATGACGGTGACGATGACGGTGACGATGACGATGACGATGACGTTGAAGATGACGATGACGTTGATGATGACGTTGACGATTACGGTGACGATGACGGTGACGATGACGTTGACGATGACGGTGACGATGACATTGACGATGACGTTGACGATGACGTTGACGATGACGTTGAAGATGACGATGACGATGACGTTGATGATGACGTTGACGATGACAGTGACGATGACGGTGACGATGACGATGACGTTGATGATGACGGTGACGATGACGTTGACGATGACGATGACGATGACAATGACGATGACGTTGATGATGACGTTGACGATGACGTTGACGATGACGTTGAAGATGACGATGACGATGACGTTGAAGATGACGATGACGATGACGATGACGTTGAAGATGACGTTGAAGATGACGATGACGTTGACGTTGATGATGACGTTGACGATGACGTTGACGATGACGTTGACGATGACGTTGACGATGACGTTGAAGATGACGATGACGATGACGTTGATGATGACGTTGACGATGACGTTGACGATGACGTTGACGATGACGTTGAAGATGACGTTGAAGATGACGATGACGATGACGTTGACGATGACGTTGACGATGACGTTGACGATGACGTTGAAGATGACGATGACGATGACGTTGATGATGACGTTGACGATGACGTTGACGATGACGTTGACGATGACGTTGAAGATGACGTTGAAGATGACGATGACGATGACGATGACGTTGAAGATGACGATGACGATGACGTTGACGATGACGTTGACGATGACGTTGACGATGACGTTGACGATGACGTTGAAGATGACGATGACGATGACGTTGATGATGACGTTGACGATGACGTTGACGATGACGTTGACGATGACGTTGACGATGACGTTGAAGATGACGTTGAAGATGACGATGACGATGACGTTGATGATGACGTTGACGATGACGTTGACGATGACGTTGAAGATGACGATGACGATGACGTTGACGATGACGTTGACGATGACGTTGACGATGACGTTGACGATGACGTTGAAGATGACAATGACGATGACGATGACGTTGATGATGACGTTGACGATGACGGTGACGATGACGATGACGATGACGTTGAAGATGACGATGATGTTGACGATGACGTTGACGATGACGGTGACGATGACGGTGAAGATGAAGATCACCCTCACCGTCACTCTCACCGTCACCGTCACCGTCATCGTCATCTTCGACATCATCGTCATCGTCATCGTCACCGTCACCGTCACCGTCATCGTCATTGTCATCGTTATCGTCAGAGGCATCGTCATTGTCATCGTCATCTTCAACGTCATCGTCATCGTCATCGTCACCATCATCGTCACCGTAATTGTCACCGTCATCGTCACCGTCAACGTCATCATCAACGTCAACGTCATCGTCAACGTCATCGTCAGCGTCATCGTCATGGTCATCGTCACCGTCATCGTCATGTCATCATCAACGTCATCGTCATCGTCATCTTCAACGTCATCGTCAATGTCAACGTCATCGTCAACGTCATCGTCAACGTCATCGTCAACGTCATTGTCAACGTCATCGTCAACGTCATCGTCAGCGTCATCGTTTCTGTCATTGTCATCGTCATCATCACGTCATCTTCATCGTCATCGTCATCGTCATAGTCATCGTCAACGTCATCGTCATCGTCATCGTCAACGTCAACGTCATCGTCAACGTCCTAATCCTAATCCTGTTTGTAGTCATATATTTGAGTTATATTTCTCAATCAAACGGTTTTAGGTGCTAATGTTGAGCTACAATACTCTAATACGGTAAAGGTGCTACAAAAGATCTTTACAGATCGATTCTAACGCTATAGACTAGATACAACTACCATGTAACTGCTTGAGTGTTATATGTGATATTTGTAACTCTTTTGAAGCGCTTTTACCTTACTAATTGCTATTTTAGATCTCATAGTGCTATTTAGTATATTTATAACTCTGCATTGTATCTAAAGCCTGTACAAGAACTTAATAACACACCTCTGTTTCTCCAAAGCCGTAATCGTCGCTACTCTACTTCTTCAATACCACCCTTCTCTTAAAGAGATATTACAATCTCTTATATATAGTCTAAGGAATATACAAACTCTCTTCAACCGCTGTTATACAACAAAGAAGCGGTACAGTGCCTTCTTATACTGCTTGTGTGCTACTTGGGTAGTGGACCCCGAATGACGTATGAATCGCTCTTGTATCGCTTTTTAAGCCCCTCGGTGTGTATGAATCGCTATTGTAACCCTCTTGTATTGACGAATGCCGCTTAATTTGTGCCCAAATGGACATATAGCGAAGGTATAGCGGGAATATATCCGGATATAAAGCCAGTTCGTATTTCATCAATACTTAACGGCTTACGCTCTATCGCTCATGTATTTCTCAGTTTTGTTAGTTGGGAACAAACGTGTATGAAGTACGGCGATAGTGCTCACCACTCATCACGTTGGGACGTTATAATCGTAGGTGAAACGCGGATGTACCGGGTATGGACTGTGACTTGCATTTCACAGTTCACACTTTGAACACCTCTGACAACCCCTTATTCATATCGTAACGATATATTTATATTTATTTTCAATGCAAGTGCTCGTAAAGGCCCACTTTTTATGCATCAAAACCGAACAGAAAGTCGATTATTTTGCCCCAGGGGCTTTATTATTATTATATTTTTTTATTTATTTACAATGGTTGGCTAACCTGCAGCCTTTCCTGTGTACCATAAATGTTATACTTTTTTTTTCCAGTGTTTAACGGCTCTGGACACAGTCTTTTTGAGCCAATCATCATTTAAAGTTCACAAGATTATATTTGTTTTATTTCCTCACACTATGCATTGAAAAACGTAGTATGATACACGGGCGTAAGAGCAATAAATTACTCGGTTACGTTTAAAACACTCGCTACTCCTCGTAATTTATTCCTTTGTGCCCTTGTTACATAAACTACTATTATATTATGAATCTGTATTTGGAGATTGCGAGTACAATGTAGGAGCACATTTTTTCATTCATTTGTTTCGAGTTATCGTGTTCAGTACACGTGTTTTGGAAGAAACGTTAAACATGGGGTCCATATTTTTGCCTGAAGTGCAGCGATAGGGCTCACCACCAATCATGCTGGGACAAAATAGTTGTCGGTTAAACATAGGTGTACGAGTGTGTTTAGTTACTTGCATTTCACAATCCATACTTGTTAACACCGCTGGCATCCCCATCAGGGATTAATATCGTGACGGTTTTTCCCCAAAAACCATTTTCAATCGATTGATATATACTCAGGTATCTGTTAAAAAAAAACGAAAGTCTATCGGTTCATCATCAAGCGAGTCAAAGAATCAAACCCTCTCCCACAGGAGCAAGTTGAGATTGAGAGAATAGTTTAGAAGTTACGCCGAGTTAGGAATGTTCAAGATGTCCGTGTAAAGAAAAGGGTTATAAGGATTAAGTTAAATTAAATATTATATGTATATAAGCGGCGGTAGCTTCCTATTCAGAAAGCGAGAGGTAGTGTGATCTAAATTTCTTAAATGAACTGATAGTACGACAGTCACGAACACAATGAGGAAGCATTCTAAAGTCCAAATTCCTATGTTTGGACATTAATAAGCGACGGTAGCTCAGGGGTAGAACGCTGGCCTCTTGATATATGTAAATGCGAAATTGTGTTTGTTGGTTTGTCCTTCTTTCACGCAGCGACGGAGCAACGGATCGACGTGATTTTTTGCATAAAGATCTTAGAGGATACATTGTAAGGTATAGATACTCTAAAGTAGAGATAGTTTATGAGCTGGAGAGTGACATAGGCTTCTTTTTATCCCGGGAAAATGCAAACGAAATCAGCGCGGACAAAACCGTGGAAAAAAGTTAGTGTTAAATAAACGGATATGATCACTTTAAAATCTTTGTATTTAAGACCCAGATCGCTTTTAAGCCATTCTAATTTTAAATACTTTTAAAAATATTAATTACTTTTGTGCTAAATTTAAACGATACATACCGCCCGTGGTGCAGTTGAACTATTCTTTGCTAAAAGTAAGCAACTTATTTTTTTTTATAAATTCATTAATATATAGCCATCAGTTGGTTAAGATTAACCTAAGTTAATTATAGAGAAACTAGTAAAACAGTGTTTTTAAACCTCAATGCTTTGTTTGTCAATAACACTTAATGTTTCGATTCGCTCGATTCGAGTGATTAATGTTTTAGCATGGTTTTTCTTGAAACGAATTTTGTTAATCACAAAGGAAGATTGTTCCTAACTCTGCAATAATCTTTGGCACTAGTGTATATTTTTGTATAGCCTTAAATTTAGACTGTTGTTTATGAATGCTATTTTTGTTGATCCTATGTATATATCTACTCACAATACTCTTATTTGATATTGTAAAAATATTATACAATACTAACGAGTATTTCTGAATTTATGTGCATGTTATTTGTTTACCTGTCCCTAGTTATTTGTATGAAAGGAATATAATGGCGTTTACGTTTAAAATCTCTAACAGAGTGACGTAAAAGGGACCAACATAAAAGAACGAAATGAGCTCTCCTTAACACCCCGGTACGGAAAACGTAATACCAGCAGCAAAGGAACATTTCTGATGTTAAACATTTCAAAATGAGAAAATTTTAAATTCTACCACTAAAGTTTGGTGGTAGACTTCCAGATGGAAATTTTGCAACGAATTACATCAGCTGCAAGACCAAGTTATGGTAATCCGGCTATAAGTTACAGGATTTTGCTGGTAAGCCTTTCAATTTTATTGGAAGATAGGATACTTTAAACCTTTGCTCTGAGAGTAAAATTAAAATCGTCTAGTCTGTAATTTTAGCGGTGAATAAACTTCCATTAAGGCCCCTCAATTTAAAATTAACATTTTGTTTAATTCATACCGTTAGTAATTACGTTATTAAAAATCCAAAAAAAATATATATTAGAAACGAGGATATACTTAAGTAACTTGTCGTTCTGAAAACGTAATTTAATTAACTTCGCTCGATAAAAAAAAATCGCAAAGTCAGCTCTAAAAAAATCTTAACATCGAGCTAATGATATGTATTTTTAAAGCTATACATCTCAAAATATGCGAGAATATTTTACATACATTACTTAAGTTACTTGTTGAACGCTTTTTGATCACAATTAACATTTGAAATAAATATGAAATAATACATATAATTTCTTCCCGCAACGCTCTGATCGCTGTTTGTCGCCTGCGACCAGTTCGCGCTGAGGCGCTCTGGAGGTCGGACCTGTGCCAGTTTTCGCTCTGCGCTATAAAACCATAAACATTTTAAAATATATATATAAAATGGGACAAAAGAAAATAAAATTTAAAGGAGATCGAAGTAAATTTTCATATAGAGAGAGACAAAAAAGAATGTTGGATATTTTAAGGTAAGAGTAAGTAAATATTATATTATATATAGTTAGGTAAGAGTAAGTAAATATTCAATTTACTTTTTATTATAGGTGCCCTAAAAAGCATGTATTTGTACCCAGAGTAGGTACGGCAATAGGACTCACCGTAACCACCACCCATCACGTTGGGACGTAATAATCGTCGGTGAAACGTGGGTTTACAGAGCGTGTAGAGTATGACTTACATTTCACAGTTCAAACTCGGAAAACCTCTTGACACCCCCTCGAGCATTCGTTTCGTGACGATATATTATATTGATTTTATTTATTACTTTTGTTTCTTTACAAACAAAATTGCACCAGTACATTATTTTGACGCGGTGTATAATTATTTTTCTTCAACTTTAATATCGTAAATTATGTACTTAGAGATGCATATTACGTATATCAACTAATAATGTGAATAGTTTTCTTTCAGATCGAGAAAAGATAATGAACAAAAAGATGAATCAGATGATGTGAATGAAACTAGGTAGGTAAACCTAGCGCCGCCGCCCGCGCCGGGCGCTTCCTTTGAGCTCAAACCAAGCCGACACAGGTGTATGGCACCAGACTTTACTGCGTAAATCTAACACTTACTTACTGTAACTGTAATAAGAGTTCATTCAGGTTACGCTCGTATCTCGAGCGAGTCCTATCAGTTGTCCCGTGAATTATGGCGCTGTCATATTTATTGCAATGTAATAAGAACTTTAGCGTGAGAAAAATGGAACGTAATTTGGTACAAATTTTATTGTCGATTGTAATATTATAGATTTTTCATCTATTTAACTTTCGAACAAAGTTCTAAGTTCTAAAATAACATGATCTAAAAGAAAAATAACACAGAGCATGTATTTGTACCCGGAGTAGGTAGGTACGGCAATAATAGGGCTCACCACCTATCTTACCGTCTTAGTGTCTGTCTAGAACTTTCTTTCGTCTCTCTCTGCTAATTGAGCTAAAATGTATAAAGTACTATCAAAGATGGGGACACCATGTTGTGTACCGAGTATGGACAGTCCTTTTTGACAGAAAATACAAATGTAAATAACAAAGTTCTATAAAATATTATTATTTTGATCAGTTCGTGGAAACGGAGCAGTGGCGCACGGCCTGCCCGGTTTCCACTATTAGCTAGGAATTGCGTATTGGCGGCGTCACCACGCCGACACCGCAAGCTCTGGATCCGCCACCGCGTGACGGTTGGTCGCTTGGCAAAATAATACGGAAGAAAACGGTATTCAATTAAAATATCATGTTGCCTAGTAAATTAATGAAACAGAGGAAACGTTAAATGCAACATTGAGAACTAACTACACGGACCTCGATTAATCATAAAAAAATGTCATTATAATATAAATGTTCGGCTTGTCAGTGACCAAAAATCTAGGTTACATAAATAATGTTTTATTTGAATTAAAGTTTCAATAATACCACATTGCAAAAAAAAATATATATATAATACCCTCCATTTCGGATGTTGATGAAGAAAGGTATAAACAAAATTTTTAAAAACTTTTTGTCTCTTAGTTGGCTAAATTAATTCAGCTGTTTGAAATTCAATGATTTAGAGAAAACACCTTAAATTCTCTATATTATTAAAAATGCGTTCCTACGGGTAAACCGGCTGTTTGTATCCCAAATTCATGCGGACGTCCTTTAGTGTTTAAGGGTAGGTTCTGGTCTTTTACTTGTTACCTACTTAATATTGTATTTAAAAATAACTATTATTAATTGAAAATCTACCATAAATATAAAAATATCTGGTTTACACTACCAAACTCGTGTTTTGTTACAAAAAACGTCAACGCCTCCTACCAAAAGTATTATTCAAACCCACACTCACAAGCAAATCCTTATAAACAGATAAGAGTTACGGTCAAGCATGCCAAATACGGTCATTGATCCCGAGGAACTAGAACTTCGTATAAACACGTTCCTGAGCAACTTAGAGAAAACTCAAAAGCAAAGGTTAAGAATCGAAAAGGAAACCATTCTTCAACGGGATTGCAGTGATGCCAAGTGCGAGTCAGACTTGCGCACGAAGGGTTCCGTACCATTATCTATAAAAACGGCAAAACAACATATCTGTTGTATGGGAGCCCCCTTAAATCTTTATTTTATTCTGTTTTTTAGTATTTGTTGTTATAGCGGCAACAAAAATAAATCATCTGTGAAAATTTCAACTGTCTAACTATCACGGTTCATGAGATACATCCTGGTGACAGACGGACAGCGGAGTCTTATTAATAGGGTCCCGTTGGTTATCCTTCGGGTACGGAACCCTAAAAAGGGAAACATCAAGGTCAACGTTAGTGCAAACACTTCTCTATAAGCAATACTTCAGCAATGTAAAAGCAATAAGCGTGTTAAGAAACGGCGTTGCGAATGAAGCTAATGCACTCAATCAGCTGTCAATTCAACTTGGGATTGCTATACAGAACTGCGGATTATTCGTTCATGCTCAAACTCCCTACCTTGGAGCAACACCGTATGGACTCATAAGAAATGATAAAGTCGTGGAAATTAAGTGCCCTTTGTCAGTTTACAAACAGAATTTGAACGACGTAGATGTCTTAAATAAATTACCATTTTTCAAAAAGAAAGACGTTGCACTGGTAATTAGCAAGAATCAGGACTGGTTTTATCAAATGAGTAATTTAATTTTTGAATCTAGATCTAGTTACTATTTAACAGGTTTCTTTTCTATTTCTTCATGTTTAATTTTTCAGGTTCAGGGCCAGTTACTTATAGCGCGAAGTAAAAGTTGCGTTTTCAGTATATGGTCTGGGAACAACAACCCGTTGCACATAGAAACTATTGACCTGTGTGAAAATGACACAAAAAAAGAAAAATAATTCTAAAGAAATCAGTTCTATTCTTACATTTTAGCAGATGTATGTTTTAAATAAAAAAATAAACGATTACAGTGTTAGTAAGATTAAGCTTGTAAAAAATAAACGATATTTTCTTTTTATTTATACTGTTAGTAAAATTTAACTTTTAAGTTAATACAATATTCACAAATCATATACATATGATTATATTATTTATAGCAAAATCCTTCGCTTTAGAAACTCACAATATTATTAGAGTGCATAGTAAAAACAAAATCTCAGGGGCTCTAAGCGAACTTTTTTCAAAGAATTTTGTTTCTGATTGATTTTTAGGGTTCCGTGCCTAAAAGGTACAAAAGGAACTTTTATGGTGAGATTCAGTTGTCCGTCCGTCCATCCGTATGTCACAGCCTCATAACTTTAGCACCGTTTAAGATAAAGACATGAAATTTGGCACAAACATAGCGTTAATTTGCTCATATATCACGGTGTAAAAAAAATATGAAAAATATGATATTGTTCAAAATATTTCAAAAACAAAAGTGAGAAAAATAAAAAATATTAGCTTAAATCATGGTAATATGAGTTTACGTAAAGATTACAGAAAAAATAAAGCGGTTGAGAAATTCACGAAAAAAAATGACAAAATTATATTTATCATCCACAATACAGAACCCTAGGTACACGAGTCTGACTCGCACTTGGCTGGTTTTTTTTCATGTTACCTTGCACTCTAATAATAAACGTATACATTTTGTGTAACATTTAAACAACGCCGAGGTGCGGCGCCGCTACGCCAACCAAATTTGATCGGCGCACAGTCGCCGCCGGCAGATTCGAGTCGGCGCCCACGTCTAAAAAATATAGTAGGTACTAATGTAGCAGTTAATTAGGGAAATACTAAAAATGTTTGTATTATTATGTAAACAAATGTGACTATGGTCAAAAGTTTTAAATTTAACTTATATTCTCGAAATGTATATTTTAACTACCGTTTTGTTTTAACATTTAATTAAATAAATACTTGATGTCCACAAATGTTTAATACTTTAATACATATTACCCAATTTTCTGTTTCAATTTATCTTTTCCAATAGCTATGCAACATTTCGCACACAAGCGCCTCTAGTGCCGATTTGTGGCACTAAAATTCATTTGCGGGGAAGCGCGGGGGAAATCTCAATTTCTCAGCGGCCTGGGCCAAGCCTTAAGAGCCGTTTAGCAGCCAGATTGTGAAAAACCTGCCTTTTTCTTATTAATGCAAATTAGAATTTTAAAATTTTAAATGTACACACCTAATACTGATTTAATTTCCAAATTGGTTTCATAATACCATAAAACAACTGACGACGCACTCGAAATAAAATAGTAATAAATTATCCATTGCCTTAAATTAGCCGCACAAGACCCAAAAAAATAATTAAACGATAATTTCGTTCACTAAATCGTTCACTGATCAAGGTGTCAAATGTCAAAGAGCTGCTATTTGCACCTTCAGACACTATCGGATACGCTTTGCGATGTGCCCTTTTAGCGCCAGAGCTGTTGCTTTAGGGTTGTAGAGCAGGATATAGACCTTGCCTTTAGCAACCACAGGTTAGAATTAGATACGGTCCAAAGCTATTAAGCAACTAGTTGGTGTTAGTTGGGAACTTACCTACCGTATGTAGCTACTTATAACTTACAATCATTGTCCAATTAATTTTCCATGCTAGGGCCCAAGATAGGGCCTGAAATATGTTTCACACTAACTTTCATGATATTTTATTAAATATATATACATATATATATTAAAATCGCAGAGGTTATCTTCTATATATTACAAAATTTATAATATAAGATACTTTAAAACTTTTACGAGCTTTTGTTTAGTATTATTATTAAAACAATAAAAAAAATTATAACTCGATATATTCGAATTCTTTACCGAATTCTTTCAAATAGGGCCGAAATATATCGAGTTATAATTTTTTTAATTGTTTTAATAATAATACTAAACAAAAGCTCGTAAAAGTTAAATATAATATATTTATATACTTTAAAACTGATCTATTAAAAAAAAGTTCCATTTGTTCGCGTTTTTTTTTTTTGTTTTGGACTTAAACTTAAAATTTATCACGATAACAATGAAACACATTTTAACGCTTTTAAGTAAATGTAGATAAGTGATTGTCATATATCTACATTTATATTTAATACCCAAGATAACATAACCAATATTTAAATAAATTGAAAATTCAATTTCAAATTCAAATCCAAATCATATGCTTCACTAATGTACATAAAAAGCTTTTTAGGTCTTTCATAGAAGTTTTGGAACGCAGTCCTATTTTCATAATTACTTAGACCTTTTTGATATTAGTACACCACATTGTAAATTATGCTTTTAACTGGTTAATGTAATTTTAATTATTACAAAGTTATACCAACTAGACTAGACATTAACAAACGTTAGCAAATAAAATTTAAATAGATTCATTAAGGCTCTATTACTTACTAAGTTTTTGTATCATCATTATCCCCCACTATAGCACAGTATATTAGAAGGCATTGCCGCGATGACCTTGTCACCGTATAGGCAGAGAATATAAAGTATTGACTCGACTGGCACCTGGGTCTACCGCGTAATTCTCATTTTCATCAACATCAACTTGAGATTGAAATTTGACGTGCGTGCGACGACGCCCGCCTAACATGCCATCTTTTTTGCACGCGTTGAATTTCGCATGCATTTGCTTGAAGTTGATACAAAAGAGAATTACGCGGTAGAGCCGCAGTGCTCTGCCAGCGCGAGAGTCGTGGTTAGTATCGCTCGAAACGTTCAAAGTGAAAAATAGTAAAAAAAAATGTTTTCCTGCATATCTAAATGAGAAACCTTTTTTACAATCTGCTTTTATACTAAAAAGAGGTTTTTGTGTAAATTTATGTTTTAAAAATTACATTTTTGTTTAAATGTCTTTGTACAATAAAGTATGCTCGCGATTAAAATTAAAACTTCTGAACGTATTTTGATGGGCAGTAAACTGTTATATCATCGACACTATCAGTCAGCCAACATCTACCCACTTTTGGGCATAGGCCTCTTCTTGTCCACGCCATTTTTGTCGGTCTCTCGCCAGCCCCATCCATTGCCCACAAATAGCCTTGACGATATCGTATATTATATAGCTAACATAAAATTTTTACATTTTAAAATATATCCATCACCAAAAATTTTAAATTAAATAAAAAATAAATAAAATATAATGAATTGGCTTGAATATACCTATGGGTCCGTTCGATATCCCAACTAAGTAGTTTAACCCGGCAAGGATGAGAAGGGGTCAATTTATATTAAAAAGCTCAAAAGTTTGCAGTTTTCTTTCACGTGGTCGTATGTTATTGGTTGTCTCGATAGCTGTCTGTCGCTAATGACGCCCCCTGCCTGTCGCACACCGTTCTTCAGTTGGCCGGCGACTGAGAAAAGAGCAATATGCGTGCAGACGCAGAAAAAGGTAAATATGACCCTATATATTATAATACATGATTTAGTTTAGTTTAAAACCTAAAATAATATATTATTGAAATGTTCAAGCATAAATCTACACTGAAAAAAACAAAAAAAATGTAACAATTGAAAATGAAATATAGGGTCATAATGACCCTCCTCATCCTCGGCGTGCGATTCTGCACCACATCCTCGCTGGGTTAGTAGCAAAATTCTAGTGTATTAAAAAAAATACATTTACAACAGACTGACGGTCGTACAAGTTAGGTACAGTGGAGACCACATCAAGCTATACACTTGCAGTACGACATTAGCTCCTACAGAGAAGAATATAAGATAGGTACAAAGTCCAATATGTCTTACTTGATGCGATCTCCACTGTACATGATTGTGTGCACCCAGCGTGACGTAAATCATTTTTGTGTTATTTTTTTTATATTACGGAAATCGTACTCTCATAATAGAACTAGCCGTTATCATTAACACTGTATGATCCAAATGTATATTCCAAAATTATTCCCTATATTTCGTTCACAATTTCAATTGCGATTTTCTTTAGTAAACTAGTTGTGACAGTGTTGGGTTGTAGTAACTAGTCACAAAGATTTATGGCGTCCTGGTGCCCGAAGATCAATGCTCTGTTCCGGTGTTACGATGTCCCGAATGGAAAATTAATACCCAACTTGTGTTCAGAAGAGAAAAAAATTTGTACACACTGTCTGTTTTGGAATGTTTTAATCAAAAATCTTTGGTTTTAATAGTAACTTTATATATATTACACCTTTGTACATTCACATTAAAAATATTATACAAGGTAAAACTAAACTAGTAGTAACTAGTCACAAAGATTTATGGCGTCCTGGTGCCCGAAGATCAATGCTCTGTTCCGGTGTTACGATGTCCCGAATGGAAAATTAATACCCCACTTGTGTTCAGAAGAGAAATAAATTTGTACACACTGTCTGTTTTGGAATGTTTTAATCAAAAATCTTTGGTTTTAATAGTAACTTTATATATACTACACTTTTGTACATTCACATTAAAAATATTATACAAGGTAAAACTAAACATAAAGCAAACAAATATCGTATACAAGGCGACACTTATTGCTAATAGCAATATCTACCACCACCAATATCTAATATTATCTAAGAATTAAAATATCTAATAATGTTAATTTGTGCAACTGTGACACAAGTTCTTTGTGAGTTTCGTAATAGACTTGCACGAGTGTCCCAATGTCTAATTATGTCCAGTTGCACACAATACTTATCTAAGAACATCAAAAACAATTTCACGTAAAATGAGAAAAACAACACTGGTCATGATATTTTAGTGATGCTCCTTATTTGCATGTAGACGCCTGAGACTAATCAGAAGCAAGAATAGTACAGCTGTTGTCGCTTGTGATTGGTTCTCTAGCGGTGTTTTAATAAATTTGGCTACTATCAGCGCAAAATTGCGATGTTATAATGTTATATTATGGCATCGGTCAAATAATTTAGATACCTATAAAACTGCTTTTGATGTTGTAATTACCTTATTGCAGTATGTATATAGGAGAATTTTTGGAACAAATTGTTTAATTTTTTTGTAATTTGTCGGTTTGTTCATTTTGTCCTTCAATTTTATTTAGCTATATACTTCATAAGTCATATTTTATCTTTCTTTTTGGTTAAGATTTAAAATTGCTGGCCTAATTCGGAATGCAATAAATAGTAAAGTGTTGAGTATTGAGTCATTAATAATTTTGATTTTCACTTTCAAGCTACCTCTTTTTGATGCCACCAATTCCTGTCCTGGGCCGATCTTATTCATGGTCTATTACCTATCCTGTAAATGCTATCGGTCTACTAAAATGCCGATTGGCAGGAAACTTGGCCCGGAAAAGTTATGGTAGGTAGATTAAATCACCAACAGAATGATGACCAAGAGATGGCGCCTGACAAGAAGTCAGTAGACCCATTTAGTGAAAAATAATCAAGAACTTTTACAACGTGACAGTTCCGATAAATGCTTTTTATACGAAATTACATTTTTTAGGGCATCATACTGTATTTTAAGATAACCGTTAACAGGCAGATAGAAGCATGAAATTTGGTATGTAAGTACCGATAAATGTTAGCCTAGAAGCCTTCTGAAATAATAAATAATAAAAAACTTATCTCTTTACAGAATTCATTTTCTTTCTTATTATTCTTGAAGCTCTAATATAAAACAACTAAAAAAAAACTGCTAATTTTCAATAAAAGCTTAAAGAAAACCAAAAAGAAAAAGAAAAACCTAAAGAAAAAAGAGTTTTTTACAATTGAATATGTGGGTGAAAATGACGGCTGTTGACGGCCTGGCAGATCAGAAGACGAATACGGGAAGATCTCCATTCATTTTTACCGAAGTGGTCGGAAGTAGCGCAGGGCCGCAATATCTGGTATCCGCAAGGGGAGGCGTTTGATCAGCAATGGGACAATTTTAAGGCTACATGAAAATTACAACATGCCATAGGGCTCCTAGGCTAATAACATTTATCATACCTTACTACCTACCATATTTAGTGCTTCTATCATACCTTACTACCATATTTAGTGCTTCTATCATACCTTCCTACCATATTTAGTGCTTCTATCATACCTTCCTACCATATTTAGTGCTTCTATTTTACCTTACTACCATATTTAGTGCTTCTATCATACCTTCCTACCATATTTAGTGCTTCTATTATACCTTATTACCATATTTAGTGCTTCTATCATACCTTAGTACCATATTTAGTGCTTCTATCATACCTTACTACCATATTTAGTGCTTATATCATACCTTTCTACCATACTTAGTGCTTCTATCATACCTTCCTACCATATTTAGTGCTTCTATTATACCTTACTACCATATTTAGTACTTCTATCATACCTTCCTACCATATTTAGTGCTTCTATTATACCTTATTACCATATTTAGTGCTTCCATCATACCTTCCTACCATATTTAGTGCTTCTATTATATCTTACTACCATATTTAGTGCTTCTATCATACCTTAGTACCATATTTAGTGCTTCTATTCGCCCGGTAACGGTAAGCCACTGAACTATGCATGTCATCGTTAGACTTCTTTCCATCGTTTCTTTATTTACAGGTATAATAAAAAAACTCAAGACACGAAAACTTCTCTAAATAAAATACTTGTCAGGACCTAAAAATATTTTCACAAGAGAACTGAAAACATCCGAAAAATGGGTAATTGTGTTTATTATCCTCAAGAATGAAAAGTGTCTGAAGAGAAAAATTTTCAAGTTATTTATGAAGTAGGTTCTCGTCACTTACAAAACTTTTCCCCCAAGACTTTTGGTAATCCACTAAAAAGTTTTCCGCTTTCCCGTCATAAACTTAGACGTTCAACTCGTAATTTTTTAGGAAAGTTAAATTATTTTTTTTTCTCTCGTAATTTCTAAGCACCTGTAGGGAGAGAAAAAGGTAAGCATAATATTTAATTAGAAGCTTACTTATTTGACTAATATTGTCAATGAAAAATATCTGTTCGTGAAATTCTAAGATAGCTTAAATTTTGTACAAAAAATTTGTTAAATAACGATGGTATGAGATCTGCACAGGTACCTTTGATTGCCCCAGTCTCCAGAACCAAATCGACTTTTGCTTGCCAAAATTGCTCACTCGTAGGGCTAGATCAAAAAATATTTTTGCTTTAAGTATTATCAGAACTGACTCAGGTAAAAGAGACCCAATATATCGGTTGTGCGATATGTATAACAAAAATCTTATAGATATAGATATCCATATTTGTTCCTCCTTTAGTTTTAAAAAACAGGTATAGAAAGCGCTTTCTATTAAGTAATTAATTATTCGTTTCCCTTGCATGTCAGTTCTAAGTCATGTTGTTTATTTTAGCTTTGTACAATATTAGCTTTTAATTAAACTTTTCACAAATATAATTTGTTCACGTCACAGGTCCACGTTAATTCTACCATTTCAGTACTTAGTGAGTACGTTTAAGGATTTTGATACAATATTTATTTACCTATACCCAAAAAATCAAAGCATTGTGTACCTCTTTCTGTTAGTACTCCTTGATCAATAAATAAATGGTAATCAACGCCTTTTTAATTCGTTTAAATGAAGCTAACGACTCACATTAAGAATTCTTAAAGACATGAAATTTGGAACAAAAAAACCATTAATTTACTCCCATATTAAAGCCGATTCTGAAGGCTTTAATTTTAGTTTTAGTGCTGTCAAAACAAATTTTCTTCATCGGAAAATAGTTCTTAGAATTAAGGAACAGAAATTAAATTACTTTGGAAAATTTCAAGTTTTGACAGCACTATAACAAAAATTAAAGCCTTCAGAATCGCCTTTACTATGGTGTAAAAAAATAACGCAAAAATTTTGTTATTGTTCAAAATATTTCCAAAACAAAAGTGAGAAAAATTAAAATTATTATCCTAAAATACAATATGGGCATCAAATAAGTAATAGAAAGTAAAAAGATAATTTAAAAATTATAAAAATACAATATGGGTATCCAATTACAGGTATTAAAAAGATAATTGTAATTATACAGTTTGGCTATATTTAATTGCATCTATTTCTAGAAATCCTTGAATAACCATAAAAAATGTATGTCACCCCCCTTATCTCCAAAACTGGTAGACCGGAAAATATGAAAAAAGTCATTGTAATATGTGTTTACGTAAAGATTACAGGAAAAATAAAGCGATTGAAAAATTCACGAAAACAGTGACGAAATTAAATTTATCATCCACAATGCGAAACCCTAGGTACGCGAGTC
Organism: Ypsolopha sequella; assembly: GCA_934047225.1. NCBI lineage: Eukaryota > Metazoa > Arthropoda > Insecta > Lepidoptera > Ypsolophidae > Ypsolopha > Ypsolopha sequella. The sequence goes on along the minus strand of OW203984.1, from coordinate 21,961,069 downwards.
TGACTCGCACTTGACCGGTTTTTTTCATCGAAAAGTTGTTCATATTAGCGAGTAACACTTTGTATGCACATTTAGTGTAAAAATTGTGAAATCGAGAAAAAAAACAGTTTTTTTATGGAATAGCTGACTTTTTTTCGCGATTCGATGGTTGGCTCTATAGTAAAAGTCATTCGTATGGATGAGTATTACTGCCAGTTTTCGGCTTCCGCAACTTAATTTTAACACCCTGTATATATATATATTTGATATATATTTTAGTAATAATTTGGTATAAAAATACTTTAGATATGAATTTCATAAAACTAATTGATGCATGATTAGATTACCTGCTGGATTCACGCCCACGTCTCAAGATTGAGAGTCCGACCGACTGAACTACCGCCTGTTACAAATTAAGGATCGACCTGACTCTAGAACAACGCCATACTTCCAGTCTTTAAAAAAATACAGTTGTTTTATTTTGGATTTAATCATACATAATTTTACATAGGTAACTATAGTAGGCTTACAAGAAAGCAATTTTTTGCAACCGGCCGCGATTTCAGTAACAAAATGCACCAAAATTAAGTAATTCAATACCTTTGTCATCGTTTGTACGAGAAAATTTACAATTCGTTAATCTATCAATTATTCATAAATCCAAAAGTTGAAACAAACAGAACAGCTCAATTAATTTAATTAGCACCTTTCAAACCAAAAACCCATTCATCTTCAGATTATAAAATTACCAGACAAAAAGCTTACTGCGATTTGTGCGGAAAATTTATACAGATTCGCATGCGTACAGCTTCGTTCTATCAGAAAATTTCAGTATCAACGCGACCGTTGCAAGGCGAGAGCGCTACCTAAACGCTTCGGAAAAGCCAACGTGTGTTGATCCGACGTTGGTATCGGAGAAGAGGAATTAATACCCGTAAAAAAATCCTCGGTTCGAATTTCAAAATTGTGAACGGACAGTGTGAATTCAAAATGGTGGTGGTATTTTAAAAGTGAGTTAAAAGGTGCGAGTGTTGTGAATTTTATATTATGTTTAATTAATGTTTGCAATGAAATTTCCTTCTTATCAAGATCTTATTGACTTAAGATGGTTTATGAAAATTGGTTTCTCTGTTTTATCAGGTTTGATCACCGATTTAGGGCATGCTTTAGAGATTTAGAAGAATTGGGTGTGTTTCAACATACCTAATATTTAAACATAGCTTATGTGATTAAAGATATACTAAGGTGGAGTGAAAATCCAGTTTTTCGAATTTCATATTATTATAGAACCTTGAAGCAATATGTACAGAAAGTCAAATAATAAAAAATTCTGATTCTTATTCTGATTCCGCCTTTGCTTCAAAGTATTATAAAATGTACGGAAATGTTTTGTTTAAAGAAAAAAAAAAATTTTTTTTTTAATTTTTTCATAGTCAAAGCTTTCGCTTTAAAGTGATTTCGCTATAACATATAAATTTTAAAGAGTGATTAACCATATTCTTAGCAGTTACAAGGGTAGTTTTTGTATAATGCTACTCTTTGTATTTCCGCCCAAAATTTTGTGTTGGTAGATGCTATATAATAATAAATTAAGATCTTATAAAAGAAAACATTTTCTAGTAATTCAAGATAAATTTGTGAGAATGGGAAAGATGTGTTACGGAGATGGTAAATTTTCATGGTATTTTATATTAATTTGCGACTAGCCTTATTAGGCAATTATTACGTTGATGCGTTTCGTGTTCGAGTGTATGCGATTGTTTTGACTATATAGTTGAAAGACTATTCAATATGTATAAAAAAGCATTTTTCAAATAAAAAGTGTTGTTGTATAGGCATCAGTATACAAAACTACAAAAAAATTAAGAAGCATTCAGTTAAACCCAATACATCATAAGTAAAATGACAACAAAGAACAAATAAGGATTCATTTCGTGTTCGAATTCATGCGTTCATTTTATAAAATAATAAGAAAAAGTTTTTCATTTAAAAAGTGTTTTTCTGTAAGTATCTGTACAAAATACAACAATGAAATATCTAAGTATTCAGTTAAACCCCATACATCAAAAGTATCGAGACTACAAACAAGAGTTTATTGAGTACAGTCAGTTTCCCCTACATATCGGTTTTCAATCTTGTTAATTTTGTGACGTAACGTAAAGTCTTTGATCTACGTCGTGCAAATTGGATTTCTGTCTTCTCCGAGATGTGAACAATGACCCTGGCTAATGAATGGTATGTGTATTGAGCAAACTGCAGAATCAATGTTACATGTTTATTGCTATGAAGGCTTTGAAGATTATTGATGAAAATGGTGTGCTACTTTACTTTTGATATAGTACGCAGGGTAAAGTTGTATGCAACCTTGCACATTATTCTGCTGGGTTGAAACTTGCACGAATTGAAGTACATATCTATAGGTAGCATTTAAGAAGTATATCTCCATGGACGGGCTGCATTTAGGGTTTCGTAGTACCAAAAATAACCTTTATGGTGAGACTCCGTTGTCCGTCCGTATGTCACAGCCTATAAATTTTGCACCGTTAAAGATAAATACTTGATATTTGGCACAAAAGTTGCATTATTTGCCCACAAAAGAGAGCTTTAACAATTTGTAAATTTAAAAAATTCCGATACCAAAGAGAGAAAATAATTTTCCAGAAATACAATATTGGTATGAAGTTGTAGATATTAAAGAGCTGATTCTAAAATATATGATATTTTATCTACCTATATTTACAGGCACTGATTTCAAGAAATCTTTGAAAAACTAAAAAAATGTATGTCCTCCCGAAAAATATGAATTCAATTACAGGAAAACTACCTAAAGCGATTTAAAAAAAGTTGAACTCAAATGATGAATATGAAAAAAAGTTGTATATATATTTTATATCTCCTTGCGATGAATCAATCACCAAGTGTTCAAACATAGACATTTATTTCTATCATAGTTTCTAGCAGTATCTACATCAGAAATCTGCCTTATGCGTCTAAAAGTGTATGCGGCCGAACTAAGTCTACCACATATTGCTTTTATGTGGGGACCCCACTGAAGACGAGAGTCTATCGTACTGCCTAAAATCTTAGTTTCGTTAATCAACTCCAGCTTGGACCCCTGCAATTGGTAACATCTATTTAATACATTTGGTCTTTTTTGCGTTTAGAACTAAATTATTTTACAGTAAACTAATCAAGAAACAGTGATAAAGTTGTATTCGCGTCGTCAAGAATATCTTTACGTATATTCACTTTAAAAATAAGTGACGTGTTGCCTGTGTCTAAGGTTAGTCTTTAAGGGGCTTCAGTAAGTTAAATTAGCAGCTCGAAACAGGTCTGTACAAATATCGACAATAACGAAACAGAAATAACGTTCATATCTGAGTGCATTGCAAAGTGGCTGTTACGACGATCGCTGTGTCGCCGGGTAGCGCAAAATAGAGAAAATAATGCTTTTCACATGTGCTAAGTTTGATATTTAAAAGTTTTAAACATCATTGTGTTAGATTTTTGTATTGCTCGTGTGTGTGTATAAGTTTTAACCTTGTCTCCTTTGAATTTAAAAAGTTTAAACTATTTATCAGTTTTTTAAAGCATTTGAAAGGTTATTAAAGGTATTTATTTTCTCGTTGTAGGTTAATGCTTTTAAGATTTTAAAACATCACAATTACGGGACATGGGTCAATATGTGTGATATATTTTTTTCAAAGTTTTGTAATATTCATATAGAAAGTTTAAACCAATTTAAAAACGTCTGTAAAAGCAGTTTTGATTGTGAAGCCCCTTAACTAAATAAAGAAGCTCATTTATGTACATTAAAAACAACACATTAAAAACAACCCATTTTAACTAATGCTGTACATGATTTTACCCAATTAATGTCTACCTTTTGAATTTGTTCACGTGACTCTGACTCGCGCTTAACTGTTTTTTTTTGTATGAATTTTCTGGGATAATTATTAAATTTTTCAAATACCAGCCTACTTATAACTCTAGCTGAAATTGTTCGAGGACAAATATTTGGGTATCGTTGGACTCTGCAGAAACAACATAACAGCTGTTTGTAGACGAATTTTTTCTTACCACCGCCCTTGGACTCCCATTTTCCTTCTCTCCTGACCTACCGAGGAGCACCACTTCTTAAATGTTACCTAAAGATGTGTGCTTGTATTGTGCCAAGATTCATCCCAGCACGTTAAAGTGCAAGGCTGGGTCTCTTAGTCTCCGCACCACAACTTTTGGTTACTGAGTTTGAGTGTTGAGCAAACTACAGAATAATTTTCATGTTTAATGGTGTGGAGGCTTTAAAAATTATCGATATTTTTTTTATAATATTATTAAAACTCGCGTGAGCTGACATACTAAATTATTATTACATACGGCTTGAACACTCACGTGTGATTGTTGTTGACTATATGCCAACCGTTTCACCGATACAATTTCGGCATTATCAAGGCGAGTGTCGTTCTTCGAACACACACAGTATCTACAATAACGTTAGTAATAAAAATAAATAAAAAATTTAAAATTGAAAACTGCTTAACCTATTCTTAAGGCCCCAGACTCTCTTTGCAACATTTCGCTTTCATCTTGCCTGAGTCTTTAGAAGTGGCGCTCCCCCCGCTGCATTAAGATGTTAGAGACCGCACCTGAATGTTGCTCTACTTCGTTAAATGAGTGTACGATTACTTAAAATTTGACATGTGAAGATTTTTAATTATTCAAGTAACGGTAATTTACAAAGTTTGGTTTGTTTATCGGAACAAACAAAATGAATTTGCAAAAGCAAAATAAACAAAAGTAAATCTACCTGGAATAGATGGCTTATTGGTAGCAGTAAGAGTGATTAGTATTTAGACACAATACATTTAGGTCATGCAATTATTTGCAGATTTTTACCGAAGGGGTGTCACGAGGTGGTCCGAGTGTGAACTGTGAGATGCAAGTCATAAGTCCACCCATACGTGTACCTATAAGTACACCCGCGTTTCTCTGACGATTATTACGTCTCAACGTGATCAGCCCTATCGCTCTAAGGAAACCTAAAAAGCGTGTAGTTGTGCCCGAAAATTTCTTTATTCATCAAGATTTTCATTTAACTAATGCCGTACATAAAAAATACCTTTATAAAATTTGGAAATGTAGAAAATTAATAATCAAATCGTAACAATGAAAACATTTAAAATTATGTATTCCTAATACTCACACACATATTACAATCAGTTCTTAAAGTAATATAATAGCAAAAATAGAAACTCTTACGGTAATTAAGTGTCTGTCGGTTTGTGTGTCCATGATTATGACTAAGGTGCAATAAAAAAGGTAAAAAATGTAGTTTTAGAAATGTGATGTTTTAATGATAAGAACCGCAGCTGCGTACGTTCTTTTGTTTTGATGCATTATTGTCTAGCACGTTGTTATCTCGACTGTCGGTTTTAGTGACTTCGATAGCTTTTTAAGATATTTTAAATAAAAGTAAGTAAAGTAATAAAAAGGATGTAGCTTCGGCTTTAGTTATTCCAAAAAGTGGCAACAGCGGTGCTGGTATAAAATTTGTGTCACGCCATCCCCGTGGGTTTTTTAGACCTTCTAAAATACGGCTTTACGGGTTTTCGAATTAACACACATTAACATAACTTAATCTAAGCGAATTAGGGCATGCAATTATTCGCAGATTTTTACTATCCGGATAATGGATAATGTATTATCCGGATAACCGGATACTTATGGTAAAAATTAAGGGTAGCAATAAAAGCTCCGAAAACTAAATTAAAACCACCCAAAAAAACGGCCTACCGCAAACATCTTGAAAAAAAACCGGCCAAGTGCGAGTCAGACTCCAGTCAGAACCTAGGGTTCCGTATTGTGGATGATAAATTTAGTTTTATAATTTTTTTTCTGTAATTCTTACGTAAACGCGTATTACCATGATTTTTTTCATATTTTTCGGTCCACCAGTTTTGGAGATAAGAGGGGGGACAAATGAATATTTTTTTATAGATTTTCAAGGATTTATCGAAATAGATGCAATTAAATATAGCCAAACTATATATTATTACAATAAGCTTTTTAATACCTACAATGTGATACCCATATTTTTTTTTTAAATTTTTTTTTTTCATTTATTTTCCTTTTTTTTTGTTGTTTTTAAATCACTATAGTTTTCCCGGTTATTGGTCAGTTATGATCTAAAATGGATTTTTTTTCTATTTTTTCGGTCTACCAGTTTCGGACATACACATTATTGTGTTTTTTTTTAAGATTTCACAAAACCAGTGCCAGTAAATATAGTAAAAGTATATATTTTTACAATCACCTTTTTAGTGTCTACAGTTTGATACCCATATTGTATTTTTAGGATATTTTTTATTTTTCTCACTTTTGTTTTGAAAATATTTTAAACAATTTCAAATTTTTCATATTTTTTTTTACAATGTAATATGTAGGCAAATTAATTTTTGTGCCAAATTTCATGTCTTTATCTTTACGGTGCTAAAGTTATGATGCTGTGAAATACGGACGGACGTAGATTAAACTTTATTTTATCGAAACAGGGATTTCTTAAAATATTCAAAAAATATTTTATCCATAGTTTACTTATTAAACGATAAGTGCAATATTCAAGTAGAGCAACTTTAATGATACAGTTCGCCTCTCCATAAGAATCTACGCGAGGGAAAGGGAGCAACCGTGCGAGCGGGAGGTAAAATGACGTCGAGCTACACAACACACGTCTGAACGCTGCGATGTCCCAGCGAAACTGAGGGAAATATCGACGCGTTTTGTGTTTTAAACTCTCGATAAGTTTCGATTTGATAAATGTTCTTCAAATAATTTTTTAAATACAGTTTTTTTGTTATTTCACTTATTAATAGTTCTATTTTACGTGTTTTAAATTTGACTACGCTAAACGATAGTTTTCTAGTAGAAAAAAAAATGTTTATCAGTGGTTGAATTCATAAAATTACAACTACTTAAAGCACTCGAAATAAGAAAACTAAAGTATTATCCAAAAAATTAACCAGGTAAGATTATTGTTGAAGATATGGGAATAAATGTTACCTGAATAAATTTCTTGTTTTTGTCATAATTTTTACGTGACGTGTGCATGAATGAGACTCTCAACGCGTAGAACATAAATAAAGGTATGTTTGAAGCCTAAAAAACCTATTAAAAGTAGCATTAAAGTAAATGAAAAAATGTGTTTTGAAATCTTCAAATTCCACACTATAAATTAACGTAAAATGTATTTTATTTATTGCTTTCTTACTAACTAAAATAAAATCTTTCTTTTCTGATAATTCTGCAAGAATACTGATTTTTAGGGGACTGGAGCCTTAATAACATAAACCTTTATTTATATATTTTAATAAGTACCTATTAAAATTTTATTTCAGAAGAAGGAATGAACCTCCAGGTATTGTCAGACTTCTTTAAAGAAGAAATAAAAGCAGGCCCTAAGGCCCTATTTTTGCGGTGCTGTGCGTTCTGGGCCAATGAATTAAATTCAAGGAATATCGCACTTTCATAATATTAGTTTCAACAAAATATTGCTTATACCTAATGTACTCAAGCAACACTTATTTTCATTACTTATGACTGGTGTCAGCCGTCATCGCTCGTTGGCAGGAGCTTTGTCTACTGCGCTTGTAGGTCGTGAGTTTGATCCGCGCCTAGGATAAACATTAAGGGCCTTACTATTGCCAAATGGGTACTTTCTAAAGCCTATTCCTCGTTTACGGCCAAACCAAAAATTATGAAAAAATTGATCATGAATAATCAGCTCTTAGACAACAGATGCAACATTTTTCTTTTTCATACCACCAAAACTTCTACATGAAAAAATTTATTAGCTAAATGGTGTTTCTTGGCTTGAATTTTCTACTGCTCCTAAGTGGCTTGGCCGATTGAATTCATTTATGCTTTGATAAATAGATACATTTGATAGCTATAAACATAACATAGGATTACTCAATCGAACAATCGCGTCCAAGTGAAAAGTATAATTTTCTCCTATTTCGCCCTTTCAAGGACGCAGCGAGCGTCGTAACAGCCACTATGCATTGCGCGCTGACATGAACGTTATTTCAATGTCGTTTCCGTTGATATTCGTACTGACAAATATCGAGCTGCTAATTTGGCGATGGTAATCGCCTTAAATGTGAGATGAACGTTCGGTTGTTGTGTCTGGATGTTGAATGTGTATCTATATAATATTAAGGTATACCAGATACTGGTGCCCATTAGTACTAGGCTCTGCGGTGTGTGTGTGTGTGTGAGTTGATTTAGTTGCTGTCCAGGAACTGCTGGTGTTTTTTTTTTTTACAGCCGACATAAACGTATTATTCTGTCATAATAACTTTGTAGCAAATTTTATTTTGCAAAATAAATATAAAAAAGAAATACCGTTTAATTACTAGCCGTTCAAACTCAAACATTTATAACACTCTAAGTGTGTGCAGGTGTTATATCGATTCCTGTATTAGGCGTAGCTGCTCAAACAAAAATCAGTGAAATCCACGAAATATCATGGAAAACTGTTTCTATTGGTCAGCCACTCTACAAAAAGTATTTTTTATTCAAAAGAACTATTAAGAAAGAAATTGATACTTGTCGTTGTTGGTTCTTGATGGAACATTTGTAACATATTGTAAATAAAACAAATTCTTGGTACCTACTCCACTTTTTATATATTCTACACTAGGGACCGGTTTCGTTATAATAACATCGTTAGGCTTTTGGATATCTCTACAAATCATGAGATGCAATATTTCGTCTTTGTTTACATATTTAGATGTGATGACAAACATGATTTAAAAGGCGTTATGTTAGTGCATTTATGGAAACTTTTGTTTTTTTTGTTTCAGCACATATAAACCTAAATTATATTCATAAATCTTAATATAATATACTTACATTATCTCTTGGATCATAATTTTTATTTATTTAGAAATGTGTAAAAAAATTTATAAGATAGTTTTTTAATTTTTGCGAGGGTAAATTTACTTTTTGTTGTGCTTTAATAACAAGTGGTATTTTAATACATATTTTTATTGCCATGAAGTAAAGGCTGTAGTTTAACATTATTATTCTAGATGTAGGTAGGTGTAGCCTACCATAAAAAATTATAAACCACAAATTTAAAAAAAAACATTGTTGTGCATAAATCGCTGCCAACTGCCAATGCGGCAAGCGTCGTCGACCGAATAGGCCACCACGGCCTATTATGTCGTCGAAACGCCATGCGAGCATCAAAGATGTTATCCAAAGCCCTTGCCAAGATCAACGTGCCGGTAATATTAGAACCCCAAGGTATTGCATGTGAGGTTGGCCCTGACGGAATGATGCTCGTTCCATGGATAAAACGGGCGCTTGCTGTTGAGGAACGATACATACGTAGATACGCTCGCATCATCCCATTTCCCAGAGTGACCGCAATAAAGGCGGGCGCGGCGGGCGGAAGCCCAAGTAAGCGGCCCTGGGAGCGAGCTACATGTTTGCGTGCCGTTTGGAGTGAAAATACTAGGGCCGTGTGGGGGTCAGAAGCGCGTCGACTGTTTCACGAAATATCGACGCGCTTGCTCAACGCGTTGGGTGACCCGAGGGCTGTATAGCACATATTCAGACAACGCATAACCCTCATCTAACGCGGTGACGCTGCCAGTGGCTTGAGCGCCCTCCCATTTGGCAGGGAATAGGGAAAAGCTTTTTATTTTAGCTAATTTTACTGTTTTAGATACGTAGGTTTAGTTGTAGATTTTTTTATCATGTTAGCTTATTTCGTTCAGATTTAAGTTGTTATTGTTTTTTCAGTTATTTTATTTTTGTTTTCAGTTATTTTATTTTTGTTTTTAGGGTTCCGTACCTCAAGGACTTTATTACCTTTATTTTACTTATTCTTATAACTATTTTAATACAAGGGCTAGAACGCTCAATCTTGAGATCCAGATTTCAGGTAAGAGATTTTTGGTATTTATGTGCATAGTATTTGTTCTTACTTACCACTTGCTGAACGGTGAAGGAAAACACCGCAAGGAAACCTGCGTTCCCTAAAAAGTGTGTATTTGTGGCCGAAGTACTGTTGTTGTTATTTACCAAAATGATTTTAGGGTTCCGTGGCCATATTTTGTACACTGAAAAAAATATGGCCAATCAAGTTAAAATTATGCTTGATTGAAAAAAATATGACTAAATCGTTTAAGAAAATATCAGAAATAATTAATGATGGTTTATTGTCACAATAAAGCTAAAATGATTGCAATTTTATCAAATCGACAATGTTCAATTTTATTAAGTTACTTTATTAATTTCAGGAATATAGTGAGTTCTATCAATCACTTGATTAGATCTATCAAGTTGCTTTATCAACGTTATACTTTGCAAATAATTGATATAATAAAGTAACTTATTATATTACATAATTAAGCCTATTTTATTTAATAATCAGATTATTATAAAATGATCAACATCTTATTTAATTTAATAGATAGATAATAGTTTTAAACATACGTAAACATAGATCTTATCAAGTAGGTTAATAGCTCTTAATAATTTTATGTCACATTCTAATAAGTTAATCAATATATTTAAAAAAGTAATATTTTAGGAAATCGGTTTTTGTATGGATTCCTGCATCGCGATATCAAAGTTTTTCTGCTTTGTTAGTATAAGTATCAGTGGGTTGTATCCGAGAGTATACAGACTAACGACATACATATATCGGTTCTCGTTTGGACTCACATTTGGTTTAGCACTACTTCGTGTCACCAGTAAGAGCGTAAGTACATGCAATCAGGGTAAATATATAAATGATAGGTAGAACAAATAGGACAATCAATATATGTCACGTTTCATTCTAGTTAGAAATATAATAATCAAAAATCAAATCAAAATCAAAATCATTTGATTTATCTACCAGAAATTGCCAAACCTAAAAATTTTACTTAAATAAGGACAATTTAACAATATAACATTATAATATCTATCAAGTCACTTGATTAAAATTATTAATCTTTTAGTAATATGTATCAAGCTGAGGTTATCACTATAACAATCAGACTTGATTAAGTTGACAACTACTTATTTGAATCTACTAAGACTGCTTGTTAAACTTCTTAATCAAGATGACTTTATTGCCGGAAATATAATACTTTATGTGCTCGTATATAAATAAGTAACTTGATAGTCATAAACATTTTTATGATAAATGTTAACAAGTTTTTTTTTCAGTGTAGTGATACGGAACTCTTCGTGCGCGAATCCGACTCGCCCTTTGTCGGTTTTTAATAAAGACATACATAAACTAATTCTTACATAATCTATACCAATATATAACTAATACCAATCAAACGACAACATTAATTAATTATTAATATCTGCAAGGCTTTTTCACAGAATAAGTTATTCTTGTTCATTGTAAAATATTTAAACTACCTATCTAGTTTGATTATCAAACACTGATATGGTATTGGGGCAATAGTCTTATGTCCTTTTACATAATTACACTTATTATGAGCTTTTTTATGCTAACGCTGAGATTATCTTAGCCAAATTAACGAAAACCCAACATCATAACTAAGTTTTTACATTCTGAATAAATTAGGGTTCACTCTACATTTTCATTACCTGCTTAAAATATTAAATATACCCCGGGATGAAACTGCTGTAACCTAATCAAAAATTAATGACGCACATTACATAATTAATTACTAATGGTATGCTCTAGAATGTGGAGGGATTTCCTACAGAATTACAGCCTCGAAGGGTTCCGTATAATGAAGTCTAACCTCTTGGGAGAAGAATTTAACTTACCTTTAAAGTAGGTTTTGTCTAAATTTAAACAAATGTGATATGTTTATAACTAGCTTTTTCCCGTGGCCTCGCCCGCGTTCATTTCGTTTTTGTGCAGTCCCATCGAATTTGTTAATATTTTTCAGACATTTTATATTATCAATCAATCAATTCTTCTCGGCCGTTTTCGGTCACAGCGACTGTCACCGCTGAGAGCGGCGCTGGTGAGCCCTCACGTGGCTGACGTAGCCAATTTTTGCAGTGAACGTGTGACCACATTCACTGCACGTCAGAACACCTCCAACTATATTATAATTAATGGCCACAGGTGGTCGGGCCTTAAGCTGGTCTCGTTTTGTGTCGAGCTTTTATAGTATTATAGTAAGTAAAGTTTGGCGAGGCCGAAGGCCGTGCGGCATTTCTAACCAGAATAATTTTTTAAAGAAATTATTCATTGATATCTTATAAGATCCGCAGGTAAAGTGTCAAGAGTAGGCTTAGTGCTAGAGCAGTTGAAAAATGATGTATATTTTATTATTTAAATACTATGGGAGCTGATTAATGGGATAAAAACTAGCCCATATCCAATTCAAGGTCTAGAACTACATTTATGCAAAGTTTCATCCCAATCGTTTTACCAGGTACGGCGTAAAAGACTAAAAGAACACTTTTCTGTTGAAACTTGACACCCCATTACTATCACATGAGAACTGATTTATGAGATAAAAAGTAGAGTTTGTCCTATTCTAGGTCTAGAATTACATTTTTGCAAAGTTTCAGCCCATTCGGTTCCGTAGTTACGGTGTGAAGGAGAAACAAACATACATACATCCAAACTTTCGCATTATCAAAAGAAGCTTATCTCCTGTTTAAGGTCTAGAACTGCACTTGTGCAGAAGTATCACATCACTTTTATATAGAAACTTGAAATCCCGTTACCATCCCATGGGAACTGATTTTCAGCCCAATCGGGTCTGTATTTACGGTGTGAACATTGAAATCTAAATAAAGGTGTGAAGGAGTAACAAACATACATCCATCAAAACTTTCGCATTTATAATATTATAGTGAGATAGTGGGATGGGATGGGATTAGTGGAATCAACACTGGTTTCTCAAATTACTTACACAATCCACGATTAAAAATATAAATACCACACACGTGAACACATGTTGCAAATTTCGTGTAACTCAATTTAATACTTTCTTACGGAGATGTCTGTATGTTGTTCTTACTGAAATGCAACTCGATAAACTCCAACGTCTCCAGAATATCTGTATTAGCTTTATTTTGGGACTTCCCAAAAAGATCATATTTAACTTTTTATTTCATGGTCACTAAACCAAAAACCAATAAACAGATTTTTATGAGGTTTCGACCGTTACCTATCGGGTTTCTTAAGATCGGTTGTAGGTCGGCAAATAACAGGCTTCAAACGTATAACAGTCCGCTTCCTACGTATTTATTAAATTCCGAGATGTTTATTTCTTTTCCCTCAACTTTTATGCTCAAATAATTTTTCTATAACTTACGCTGCATTTTTTTCAGTTTCAGACCACCAGCAATACAAAGAGGTGTCAGTTAATTTTTTCATCTAGCTTTCGTAATTTATAAAAAAAAAATACCGAGTGTAAATAGACTGCTACCTTTAAACGAATACATAGCTACTCCAGTAATCATACTTCTTACTTCTTCCAAAGAAGAACGGTGCAAATTAATAAAAAAAAAAGCTTGAAAGTTGTGCGGTACATAAAGGTACATAAATCATCAAACAGATACATGTTGTGCGATTATCTTACTTCGCAAACAATACTTGCTCAGCTAGTTTCTTTTCAGAAAATTTGACATACTGCTTATATAGGTATACGGTTACCATGACAAAAAAAAATTCTTGCCTTAGATTACTACAAACATTTAAATTGTTACTCGTTACTTCTCCAACATCCAGAGCACGTTTATGTATAAAAAAAAATGACTTAGTCACTTAGTAAAGTTTTATTTATATAAAAGAGAAAGTTAAAAACAGACAATGCATCAACTTTCTCACCAGTCATACATGTATACTCGTATACTTATATAGCAGCTTAGGAACCTAAACTAAGCATACATCTCCTAAATAGTAAACGAAACGGAGGCTTGTAATCCTCATTCCCATTTGATTTAACTACACATTCAGGATTTTACAAGGGAAACAAATTACAAATTGATTAGATTTACTAACTGAGTTTACAAACATGATTAAAGTGACATGACACACGTACGTTACAAACACGTGAAGGGTAATTCTGAAATAGCGACAGGGTTATCTACAATTATAGTTTTCAGTCTGTTAGGGTTATGCCGTAATTTGAAACGCTAGCATACATGTAGTAAACGCATTTTGATTAAGGTCTTTTGTTGCAAATTTATCTTTTGAGTGGGAGCTGCCCGCGCTAAAAAGAATCCTCATAAACATAGGATAGCCTCTAATACCGTTTTTATCTTGTAATTAGTACTAGTATTTATACATTATATAGATATTATTATACCTACCTGTTCCCTAAGCGTATGCTGGGTTTAGCAGAAAAAGCCAAACAAAACTTTTCACAAAAATGTTGAGTCAGGCCGTGTATTGTGTTGACACACTTGACCTTTAATCTACTAAAAAGGCAACATACAAAGGACAACTCCCGCTGTATTTTTGTGATCCCTAACAGAACCGAATAATTTAGTTGAGACGCAGTTATATGATTTATTGATTTGGGACAAAAGATTTAAAAGTTCCGAAATTAAATGGAAACCGTTTAGTATTATTTTCTCTATATACGTCAATGAAAACAAAGGAAGACTCTTACTAGAACCTCTAGAAATCAAACCTTGTTAATTCGTATAAACCTGTAAAATATAAAATACGATCGTGTAAAGCTTGTCAGTCAAAATGAACAATGTCTTTACCTCAGACTAAATAATACATCGAATGTATTTAGTTTAGTAACGAGGAGTATTGGAATCGTGACGCCTAGAAGTTAACTGAACAATTTATTGACGTTTTTTGGCAAAACGTATACTTTGAATCATAACGTGACTATTCGACACATTCGAGTAACAAAGTGTGTGTGCTTATTTTCCAAACAGCAGGTTTCCCAAAAAAAAAGACAGAGTAACGGAGATCTTTGTACAATAACTTATGATACAAAAACCTTCGTTACTCAGTCCTTTTTTTTGGGAGACCAACTGGTGGGCTGTTGCGAATTTTTGCTTGGAAAATAAGCACAAACGACAATTTCTTAGTTTGGACTTCTTACTAGTAGGTTCATCATGAGTTTGGGCCTCGATGCTCGCTAGCCACTGCGTAAAATATTTATATGAGAAATGGTACAACCACAAGATAGATACTACCACAAGGCCGACTAGACGACGGAGCGAAAAACAGACGCACACATGCATAGACGCGTACGTACGATGATCTCGGCAGAAATTTGTATTGGCATTCACCCGACTATCTCCGAGATTGTCGTACGTACGCGTCTATGTGTGCGTGCGCTTGTTTTCGCTAGTTATGCGGAGTAAACCTTCTGTAAGTGCTTATTTTATGGTACAACGCCCCTAGCGATTTACGAATTCTGATTACGAAAGGAATCACAACTTCTAATACAAAATATTTTACACAGTCGCTACCGAGTATCGAGACCCAAAGTCATGGAAAGCCTTCAGATTATAAAAGCTGCCGTCGATGTTTATCCCTTTGTTGTTTTATGAACAATCTTTGGAAAAGTAATGTTGTTGGTTGTGGGGTGTTCCCTTTGAGTTCTAATGTACTTTTATTTAACTTTGGTAAATTTTTTTTATATGTGTTCGTGGTCATCGTTCATAGACCTTTTTAAATTTGAATTTTTCATCGACCAAAGATTTTTAGATCGGGTCAGGTTTACATGGAATATTTTACAGATTTTCATTATTTTTGTTGACTACTTATAAGTCACAAAATCGAATTAGTTACAAAGCTAAATCAGTTTTAGTTTATTGTTATACATAAATGGTTGACATAATGAAAGATTATGGATATTTGATTTGATATATAAATATTTACCAATAATTTTATTGGCAATTTTACCAATTTGAGCTTTAATAGGATTATGTATCAATGATATCTTTTTAATACCCAAAGCTCATTATAAATGCGAATTAATTGTATCGAAGTGTTTTGTATGTCTTTTAAGTTTTACCAGTTTTGTACTAGCATAAATTTTTCTATGAGATTGCCAGAAGATGCCTAATTCTCATTTTCATTTTTAATTCTCCTTCTTGTTTTTCAATTGACGATCACTTCCGGCACCTGTCCCATAAATTATCTTGATTGCGAGCTCTGGCAACTGAAGCATTGCCTGAAACTTTACTGATTCGTTCGTTGCATATGTGATAAATACGTCCTTTTTTTCTAAATTTTATTCGTTTGGAAGTTTGTTTAAAATTTCGATTATGTTGCCTTGTTATTTGATATAAAAGTATACATTTTACCTCCTAAAAGTCAAGTTCTACTGTATCCTCCATAATTCGGGGTCTGTTTCAGGCCTGTCATGATAACGCTCCAGGCTTTGCCAATGTACGTGTAGTATGTGATGGGTTTATCCTACATAAATCCCAATCCCTAACTTGCAGCTTCGCTTCATCAAAGTCAGGCATACATATAGAAATACAACACCTTAACATCAGATACATATAGGTACATAATACATATACTCACGCCTGTCTTCCAGAGGGGTAGGTAGAGACTACAGATTTCCATCTGCTACGATCCTACACATATTTTCGCCACTTCCACATCCCATCGATCTAGTCATACAAGCTCATCTATTCCGGCTACTTGCTCTTCTTCAATCAATATGTCGCAAATTTGATCAGCATACGTCCATTTAAGGCGGCCTGATCGAGCACTATCGTTGACTGGCGCACCATAAATTTTATTCGTCACTCTACTTTCATTCATCCTCTCTGCATGTTCAAACCACCGAAGCATTCCTTTTCTATTCTAGTCACTACATCTTCTTTCAGGCCGCAACGATCCTGTGTATCGATTATTGCAGTCTGCAATTCATTGTATAAACCACACATACTCCGTAATATCGCATATACTCGTACGATTGTAAATATTTATTTTGGAATTGGAATTTAAAAAAAAACATATAACGGATACAGGGTGGAAAAAATTCTAGGGCCCTGGAGGGGAACTACCTTAAATCCTTTAGTTAGCTCATTGTACTGAAAGGAAACATTCCTTTATTTTTTTAAAGAAATAAAACTGGATTCAAAGATATTCTGAAATTCGTTTGTCTCACCCGGGGAATTGAACCAACTAAAAATTTAAAAAATAAACCCTCGCTATTTTATAATACGAATCGGTAGGATTATTGTTCAGGATAAAATTTGTCTCATAAACATTTGGTCTTACACTCATCTGTTGTACAAGATACCCATGAAATTAAATATTTATTACAAGTTCTTTATTAACAATACCTAGTACTGTTCACTTGTAACAAGTAAATGACACGTTATAACTTTCTTATCTCTCTTACATCCAAAGACATCGTATGAAGTACAAGCTTGCTAATGTTATTTATCTTAAGTACCTTGATGAAGACTTCAATAAGAAAATCGTTAAATGGTAATAATAAATATATGCACAGCACAATTCCTTCTTGCACTAGGCGTACTGACGAAAAGTTTAAAAAGGGAAAGTATAAGTTCGAACGATAACTTTCAACATTTTTAAAATCGATAAAAGTATTCGTTCGAATTTCAAATTTTGTTTTCATTTCGTGCTGTCATTGTGTAATAATGGCATATCATTATTACTTTACAACTGAACAGTACTAGGTATTGTTAATAAAGAACTTGTAATAAATATTCAATTTCGTGGATATCTCGTACAACAGATGAGTGTTAGACTAAATGTTTATTATACAAATTTTATTCTGAACAATAATCCTACCGATTCGTATAATAAAATAGCGAGGGTTTATGTTTTTAATTTTAGTTGGTTCAGTTCCCGGTTGATTCAAGCAATTTTTAAAAGATCTTTGAATGCAGTTTTTTTTATTTAAAAAAGTAAAGGAATGTTTCCTTTTAGTAAAATGAGCTAACTAAAGGATTTAAGGTAGTTCCCCTCCAGGGCCCTTTCATTTTTTCCACCCTGTATATAAAACCGTAAAACATTATTCTTATAATATTCTACGAGTTTATCTGACAGTGTGTTATATAATTGTAACATTGTTGAATGCAAACCAAACAACATTTACTAACACTTATAATTATAATAGCTACCTACGATGATACGAGGCGAGTATACTTATTCAAATTTAGTACTTATCTTTGCCAGCATTTCTATTCGGTCCTAAATATATCTAAATTTCAAATAAGGTTGGTACTTTAATGCGATGAAAAGCTTACATTAGCTTAGAAACCTCGTACCATTTCTGTTCATCACACCGACCGCTATTTCTGGTTAGACAGCTCTTTCCATGTGACTTAGCTTTATGCATAGAGTGACCCTTTCGAGGTATTTTAGAGTGCTACATTTTGAGCTCAGTAACTTTATCTACTTCCGAATTTGCTAGCTGAAATGCTAAAACAAGACCGTCTTTTTAGTTCAGCCTTTGATTTTAAGCTGCTCTTATTCGAAGGTCACTAAATCATGTACCACAAAAAACGTATGCTTTGTGTGTATAATAAAGCATGTTAAGTGTTTACTACTCGTATCACAATACAGTGTAATCGTAATGCAAACGAAATATAATATACTATACTGGAAACCTAGAATTAGTTTTCTCAACACCAATCGCGGTTTCAGATGCACAATGGTAGTTATTATTACTTGACTTGGGCGCATATTTATAAATACCCGACGCCATCTTATCCTATTATCCAATCGTGATATTTTATTTACTATTTTAATTCTCTCCAACACCACACCTCAAATATCCTTTGTATTTCTTTTTGTCTACGTTTCACAAACTTATAAGGCAATGCTTCAAATATATGAATATCTTTATAAAGCGTTCTTAGAATGTTTTTTTTTTATTTATGCTCTTAATGATTGTATTTTTATCTCACAACATTTAATTGTATTGTTCTGTGATTTTTATATTCCATTTTTTATAGAAGTAGAAAAAAAGCATATAAAAATATATCTTAGAAATATATTTCGGCCCACTTTAGGGCCGGCATCAGTCGAAAATATCTTTTTTTTTGCTTTTTTTCTTCTTCTATAAAAATTAAATCCATGAAAAGCTCTATGTAGCAATATTTATTTCAAGTACTTTTGTATTCAAGACACTTTAATTGCGATCCTAGAAATGAATTTTGGGGTACATACGAAGGCATTAGTGACCGAGATCTAAAAGAATTGACTGGTCTTTTTGGTGGGTAATGTAATTATGAACATAATGAATGAATTATGAAATTAAGAAAATAATGAATCTATCATGTAATTTGATGTAAGTGTTAATTTATGTGGTCTCCTTAGAAGCTTTTAATCTTTTTATTTTGGCGTTGTTGTCTTTAAGTCCAATTGAAGTATTTGATATATTTTCTCTTTGTTTGAAAAGTTGTATAATATAATATATTATGTTAATGAGATTGTTGCATGAGATTTTCAACAACTGAGAGGATTTCGCAAAGGATTTAAATTTCAAAAGACAAATCGTGTTATCTCTATGAGCACAACTCACTGCCGACAACCCATTTTATCCGGTGCCGGGTGGTTCCCATTGTATCTGTTATTGTAAGCTATAATAGTTTACTGAACATATAATTTCATAAAAAAAAAAATATGTTGATAAGTTCATCAATTATTATTCGCAGAAATATTACTACGAATACATTACATAAATCTTTCCCCAAAAAAAATAAATTAAAAAGTGGTTTTGATATCCAACCCTTAAAGGAATATAAGTATTGAAACATATTGTTAATTAACAATCTACCTATATATTTCTTTGTCCTTTGGTCATATAAAAATGATTATCTTGCCTGTCCTCAAACAACCTTCAAGGTCAAAGTGAAGCACTTTTTTCATTCCCAATACACGTCAAAATTAAACTCATCGCCCTTATTTTTTTTAAAGTATGTATATTATTTGTATTTATATATTTATGTTTATTTCATATAATTTAATTTTAAGTACGTTTATGTATTTATTGTTTAGGATGTGTATGTTAAGTAAAAAAATACATATTTTAATTTTATGTTTTTACATATGTAAGTTTAGTTTAAATAGCCCTCTGATAATTTGTTAGCATTAACAATACCCTTTTTATGCTAGTTTTTTTAATATCTTTTCTTTCTACCCACAGGTTGCTTTTGTACACAGTTTCTCTATGAAAAATGTGTTTAAATATGTATGTAAATGTACAAAAGTGTAAATGTACAAAAATAAAAATAAAAACCTATGAAATCCATTGTGCGTTTCGTGCTAGGCACAGTACTATTAGTGCATTGATGGTCACACACTATGAGAGTAATCTAACACTATGAGAGTATATATCTATGATTTCTTTGTGAATACTAGGAAGTCACAAGAAGGTAATAGGCAATCTTGGCAATCTCTACAAAGTATTGATGCTCCCAGTTACGTAAAATAGAATAATAATGACTAGGTATATAAGACACCAGCGTAAGATTAAAATTGTATTTCCCTCACTCAAGTGATTCCACAATGTTGTAATTTTTAAATGAAAATATTGCTAGCTCAGTGGTTTCTTTTCCAATAATTGACTATGTTTGTCTCCTCGATGCCACCGACAAGTTGTTAAATAAACTTGAACAAGTTGAGAATATAGCTATCCGGTTTATAAATAATGTTCACAAATTTTATCGCTTTTCTCATATTTGTGGTAGCGTAAAATGCTTTCCGATTCGTCTTTGCTGAACTTTTCTTGTGCTGTGCTATTTTAAGGGTTCCGTATCCGAGGGGTGCTAAACGGGACCTCCGCTGTTCGTCTATTCGTAACGTCTGTCCGTCCGTCTGTCACAGTGGTCTACAGCTTCAGCCGTTATAGGTAGTCAGTTGAAATTTTTACCGAATACGAGTTACTGTGGCTTCTACTGTGGCAAAAAAAAACAAAGGAAATCCAAAATTTTGTTGCTTTTTTGGTAAAAAAAACAAATAAACATCTTGTATATATGACACTGAAATATTGTAAAATCCGGTAATTTATGATTACACCAGTGATATTTTAAACGGTTGCTTATAAACTAACCTTGCCTGACCTAGTGAAATAATAAACTTTCGGATTTTACAATCTCACGCTGACATGTAGTTATATTACAGACTCGTAATAATAATAAATAAATACTTAAAAGCATTTCACAATTAAGAAAACCACATTACAATCGTAAAATTCTTTTTATGATGCAGATACAAACAGATAAAAATACAAACAAAAGTACATATAGGTATCTAAAAGACATAATATACTTCTTTAAGGGGCTCCACAATGCTAAAATTCAGTCCTGCTCTAACGATTTTGTTTATTAACTGTCTATTCTACTCTTATCGAATGCTACGCACGCAAATCTTTAGCTATTTTGGAATCGCGGCTACATTAGAACACTAACTTTAATTTTTTTATGTAAGAAAGGTGTTTTTTTAAGTATCTGCGTTTGTTGATTTCGTTTCAATCGATTTTGAATTATGAAAGCTGAATCCCTTTTTTCGTGAAATGCATGCTATTTTAAAAGTAATATATTAAAAAGAAGATTAAATGTTTGTTTATTTATGAAGTTTAATTAATAATCGTCTCGAGTCAAAAAACACGCCATAGATTTTTAATTTTTACCATCTACCTATACATTGACAGAACTGAATCCAATGCAAAACTGAAATTAAGCATTGCAGAGCCCCTTAAACGGGAAAACAGATTTCGCTCTGTGATATTTACAGCGCTGAAATAACAAAAAGCGATACCAAAATGTTATTTCTTTTTTAATCACTCTATAGGTACATTTCATCCCTCACGGCATAATGGACATTAAAACATAATTATACAGAAAGGGATTCGAGCGTGAAAAGGTTCACAGTCGGGTGATCAGAATGGAAACATCGTTTCGAAGCCAAGCACGTAGGTTTAATATTTCTCAATCCAACATAAATCCATATCCTAGAGATTAACCGGGAATAGAGTAACGTTTTAAAGTAACGTTTTAAGAATTATTGCTAAGTGGAGACATAAAATAATTGGCCAAGTGTGAGTTGAACATGAATCAATAAAATTTCCGTATTAATAAAGAATTAAGAAAAAAGTAGCATTTTTTTATGAAGTTGAATTTAGTTAGTGCACGTTAGTGTGGCGATAGCGGTCATTTACCCCTTTTGTGCTGTCGTACTCATCGAGATATAGGTACATCCTAAGTCTATGGTCGTACTAAAGTAGCGGCCATATTGGGCGGCCACATTGGCCCCGCTACTATAGTACGCTTAGAGATACTTTCGCACGTTAACATATGGAAGTAACGCGACCACAAAAACGAGTACAATGGTAGAAGGGGTGAATTACCGCTACCGCCATGGTAACGCACACTTACTATAGATTCAAAACTGGTGTTTTTGCAATACGATAATTCAACTGGATAAAACTTATGACATTCTCAATGCCTTGTTTAGTTTGTATCATTACTGACAAGATAACCTTTAAGTACGATTGGTTGACGATTTAAAAAAAATACTAGTACCTACGTCTGTATTAAAATAAACACACTTTTATAATTTGTTTCAAATGATTATAATTTCAACTAATGCCGGGCCTAGTGGAGCACAAAATATATCTTGATTTACTACGTTTATTTATATTAATTATAGTGTCAAATGTGTGAACCTTAATAAAAATAATAATAAAAATGTAAGAACAAGACTATAAAAGTCAATATAAATTTATTTAAAGGAACATACCTTTTCCTGCACTTCCGTCAGTTTATCCTTATGCATCGCACAGCCTCATAACTTTTGCATATTTAGCATTTAGAAAAATAATAGCATTAATTTTCCACACAATAAACAACATTTTGAGACGATATTTTCTTATTTTACATTTGCAATGTTAAGATTGGAGACGAGGAAATAGAACAGGTTAACGAGTTTGTCTATCTGGGTTGTCTATTTACACGCGATGGAAAATGTGACGATGACATTGAAAGAAGAGTGAATGCGGGAAATAATGGAGCCCTACACACTTTTATTGGCAGCCAAAATGTGACTGCAAAGGCGCGATTAGCGGTTCATAATAGAGAGTTGACTCCTACACTTATGTATGGTAGTGAATGTTGGGTATGGCAAGATAAACATCTAAGTAGAGTGAATGCAGTGGAAACACGTTCCATCGTGGTATGTGTGGTTTAACATTGAATTACGGAGTGAAAAATACCAACATACGGGATCGTTGCGGCCTGAAAGAAGATATATTGACTAGAATAGAACAAGGAATACTTCGGTGATTTGGACATGTAGAGAGGATTCATAAAAGTAGAGTGACGAAAGAAATTTATGGTGCGCAAGTGGAAGATACAGCTCGACGTACTGAAGAAGGGCCGTGTCAAAAGTACTCGGAATAGAAGAGCTTGCATGACTATATTGATGGATTGGTGAGAGGCGAAAGAGTTAAGTATGTTTGGATCGTAGCAGATAGAAATCTGTTGTCTCCACCTACCCTTGTGGGAAACAGGCGTGTGTATATATGTATGTATTTGGTGACATATCTAAAAGTGTCTCCTATAATTACAATATTGGTGTCCAATTGTTAGTATTTCATGTATGTCATAAACTTTGTTACTAAAATATTTACCTATGCATTAAATTATAATAAATATAAAAAAAGATAGGGAATCTTACATAAAATACTAACATTTGGATACCAATATTGTAATTATAGGAGAAAAAACACTTTTACCAAATGTATGATAGAATTTGTAATATATGAAAACATTAAACTTGAAACTCTTAACTTTCAAAACCTTAATAAAAATATGGTAAGATATATTATGTCAATAAAGACTTAACATTAATATGTCTATTTTCCGTGATAACTTCTTCAAAAACAAGATGACTATAAATATTATATGTCAGTGTCAAAGAATTCATTGTTACAAAAAACATTTTATAACTTTGAGCACTAAGCACGAACCAACCCTCAAGATTCTAGATATATATGCTATCGTTATTTGCCATATTTCATATTTTCTATTAATTCTCAAGCCAGTTCTTTGCTCTGTTTTTATAATGTACAGAATCCTGGAATCCTTTTTCCGACGGTTCCACAAGAAAATACGTACTAATATTCCTGGTATTTTCATCAACTCAGCCCAAAATCTACGAGCATTTCCGCATTTTGCAGCCAACTTTTCTGAGGAATCTTTCTGCTGATCTTGTTTCAGAAATTCTTTTTCCTACGCGTACTTAATTGCTTTTGCTTTTTGATGAGTCTTTTTTTTGTAAAGGACCCTTTTTCCTGTCTTAACAAATTAGGCTGTAATTTTATAATGTTCCGGAACCGCAATATGCGAAATAATGTGTTTCCCGTTTAACGAACCTATTTATAAGTAAACCTTGGCACCAAAACACTACATCCGACTTGGCAAATTATAAACTGAATTAATATAATTAATTCTGAATCGAATCCGAATCTGAATTTGAATCTGAATTGAATCCGAATATTAAGGCAGTGCCAGGAGAGCTGTAGCGAACCATATTTCATATAATAACCATCACAAACGCTGAAATTTCAGAGCAAAACCGAAAATATTCTGGACTGCTAGCCAGATTTCCAGCATTTTTAACCTCTGCAGAACTTGGTTTTCTGCAAGGATTTAGATATGTAACTTGTGATGCTTATTAACTAGTTTTAATTGCTTGTAGCGTACCCGGCTACTAAAAATCTTAAAAACAAAGTAGTCAGCCGTCCTGATATCAGTCCGACTGACTTTATAAATAATAATAGGCCGACAATATTGTCTCTGTAAAGAGACTCTACAAATTGTGCTCTCAATTTGACATCTCATATTTACATATATCGTATTATTAATATGAAAAAATCCCCGATATATATACAGCCTGTTGAAGAACGCAAAAAATACGCATAACACGTCACCCTGATTTGAGGTCGAGGGTTGACGAAATTACAGGCAAATTTTGCTGAAATTACCTATATACCGTACATTAAAATCGAAACGCGCCGCTGGGAAAGTTGGGGAAAACTTTGATTCAATTTTCTTGATTGATGGCTGCGAGTTTCAAAAGAACGTCGATTTATACCAGATTTCCTATTTCTCTGACGTACAGGAAATGCCTGTCGTTGGTTGCAACCTTTAAAAGCTACGTGGGTAATTTATCTTCCTTACTGTATTTTGGCGAACACTTCAATGTGCCTACATGTAACATTTTCACCAATATCAATTAAATCATGTTCCACTTTTTTACGAAAATGCACTAAAAAAAATAATGTTTAAAAAATATTCCCTTGATTTCAAAAGTAAAAGTAATATTTTTTGACAGAAAAATCATCGTCTGATGAGTGAAACGCTGATTAATGAAACAGATTGATTTGGTTTGAGAGTTGTAGTTTTGTTTCCGTACTGTACAGCATTGAGCTAATAAT
This sequence comes from Ypsolopha sequella, assembly GCA_934047225.1. Taxonomy (NCBI): domain Eukaryota; kingdom Metazoa; phylum Arthropoda; class Insecta; order Lepidoptera; family Ypsolophidae; genus Ypsolopha; species Ypsolopha sequella. Next base: position 21,935,681 of record OW203984.1, on the reverse strand, counting down.
AATACTTCAATGCTGTACAGTGACTAAACAGACTCAGTAAATAGTACTGCACACTCAAAAAAAGAAACAAAATGACCCACACTCTTGGTTGCTGGGAAATAAACCAAAAATTACTTGGAAATAAAAACCTCTAAAAGGATTGTGGTAGCCAGACATGACAGGATTATAATGATCCTTTTAAGAGTAGCTAATAGCTCTAAAAATGGAAGTTACTTGGCCATTACCATTTTACATACCATTTTGGGCGTATTCTTATTTTCAGAACACTAGAATCATATAAAATAGCCCATAAATTACGCACCTATGGGGCATATCTACATTAAAATTATAAAGAGGTTTTGTTTGTTTAATTAATCCCTGGAACCACAAAACAGATTTTCAAAATTCTTTAACTGTTTTAATGTTAAGACTCTTTCCTGACATAGGCTTTTTATAGATTTTTCCTGGGGATGAGTAGTTTCCTAGAGACATAGCCAAGCAGGTAATCTCTGCTACTACTGAACCGATTTTGAAAATTCTTTGACAGTTGTAATGGTTATAGACTTTTCCTTCATTCGGACATCACAGTTTCCTGGGAACGGACATTTCCGATATAGTAATAAATTACATTCTCGCAGATAAAACCGCGGTAAAAAGGCTAGTATTTAATATGTAGGTATTCAATATTTGAACTAACAACATTCCCCAAACATAAAATTTAAATTCGGTGTTGAGATTAAACCCCGCGGGGATTCCAATTCGCAAAGCTTTTCTAAAAACAAACAAAAAATAGAACAGAAAATGAAATCATAACTGGTTGATACTTTTTAGGAGTCCGTACACCCGAATTGTAAAAAACTGGACCCTATGACTAAGCCTCCGCTGTCTGTCTGTATGTCCGGCCGTCCATCTGTCACAGGGTCTACAGCTTCAGCTGTTGTAGGTGGCCAGTTGAAATTTTCACAGAATTCGTTTTACTATATATACCTGTATCACAGCAAATTTAAAAAAAAAAAATTAAAAAAGGTAAACGTGTGACCACGTAACTTGGTCTGAGGTAAGCCTCATGCATTCACAAGCACCACGACCCCTTATCATATCTCCTCATATCTGATCGTATATAAGGTCTTTCAATTTAAATGGAAAGTAATTTAGGAGGTAATTCATTCCACTGCAAAGTACTTTTTCTTCACTTGTCCATACAAACTGAGTCAGCTGATCGGACCACTTTGTACTGAGAAGTGAAAAAAAAGTTTGCGCAAAAAAAAGTGCTTTGCAGTGGAATGTGATGTATTAAAAATACTGTATCACCTCCTAAATTACTTTCCATTTAAATTTAAAGACCTTATATAACAACAAAAAGAATTTTATTTATTATAAAAGTTTGTTATACACGATGGAAAAAATTCAAGGGCCCTGGAGGGGAACTACCTTAAATCCTTTAGTTACCTCATTTTACTGAAAGGAAACATTCCTTTATTTTTTAAAAGAAACAAAACTGCATTCAAAGATCTTCTAAAATTCGCTTGTCTCACCCGGGAATCGAACCAACTAAAAATAAAAAAATAAACCCTCGCAATTTAATTACACGAATCGGTAGGATTATTCAGGATAAAATTGTTGGAAGTTATCGTTCGAATTTCAAATCTATTGCTCCGCGTTGCAAAAAAAAAATACGTTCCCTTTTTAAACTTTTCATCAGTACGACTAGTAGTAAATTTTTTCCACCCTGTATATTCACGGAATCAAGGATTTTTCGGGTGATTCTAAGAGACTACTCGGTCACGTATTGGGAAACCAGTATCATTTACTTAATAATATTGAGAATATAACATTCGGTCTCTTGTAAGATAGCATAATCCTTGATGGATGATATCTAATCATAATACGATGTGTTTTTTCCGGTCATGAAATTATACGGTAATAGCTTATATAAATATATAAGTGAATTATATATTTACTCTGACGTCACTGAATCCCAAATTAATTTGTTATTTAAGTTTTTTTTTAAATTTACTATTTAATTTCCTCGTCCTACCACGTGTAGTCTTCAGAGAGTGGGTAAACCTAAGGAAAACCTGGGTACACTTTTGTTACCCGAAATTGTACGTTGGTAAACCTATGATTACGTAGATAGCCTAACTCAATAGCGCAGGGATAAATTAAAAGATCAGATTAAAAAAAAAGAAAATATTAAATACACTACATCAAAATATTAATTTACTAGAAACATACAAAACACTATAGCAGCGTTTCTTAACCTGTGGTCCGCGGACCCTTGAGGGTCTGCGAGTATATGTATGGGGTTCCGCAGGCTCATTTCTGGACTTTATTTTTTTTCAAAATAGTACATTTTTATTTGTAGTATTAAATAAATGATCCGAGTTTTATTGCTGTTTTCATCATTAAGGGGGTCTTTGATAATTGTGCTTGATTTTCTAGGGCTAGCTGTAAAAGGTTAAGAAACGCTGCACTATGCAAACTGGGCAAAAGAAAAGAGAGAAAAAGATTTAAAAAAAAAACAGAAAATAATGACCATTGATCTTGATGCAAACAAATTAAATGGCTGTGATATTCCATTGTACTTAGCGACATTAATTTATTATATTAAGAGACGTTTAGAAGCCGGATTGGGAATAACCTGCCTTTTGTAATCAATCGAAACAGAACACTTTCATTCAAAATTTGTTCTATAGTTATTCAACAAAACCTCTGTATTATGTATGCTGCCATTACAAAGTTTACATTTGTTTCTATAAATTAGAATTTTAAAGTTCTGATTTACAGAAACCCGCATTAGCAATTTTACAATGACAGTTTACACAATACAAAGGTATTGAATTTTAATAAGCTATTAAGCACATTTTGAATTTAAGTGTTCTGTTTCGAGTTATTAAAAAAAGGCGGGTTTTTCACAATCTGGATGCTGAACGGCTCTTAATAAACTTTAGCAAGTGGTCAAAATCATGTTTCTGTCTTTATTTCTATGCTGGTGTCAAATCAAAACTGATCCTAAATTCGTCTTCTTTTAAACTTCGTTCAAAAATTCGCACAATGTTTAAAACGCCAATATTGAGGAATGAATTTTTTACATGAATAAATGTATCCTATAAGGTATGGTACAATGTAAAACCTTTATCGCTATACAGGGTGCTAAGATAAAGTTGCGGAAGCCGTAAACTGGCGATAGTACTCGTCCAGAAGAACAAAATATCGTAAAAAAAATCTTTAAAATCGAGAAGAAAAATCAGTTACTTCATAAATTTTTGTCGGGTAGCTATTTTCTATGGAAAGGCTGTTTTTTTTTACGTTTCGATGGTTGATTGCATAGTTAAAGTTGTTTGTATGAACGAGTCCGCCAGTTTCCGGCTTCGTTCCTCCGGATTTGTACCAAAATATTAAAAAATAATTATAACGGCCAAAAGACAACTTTTAACAATAATTTGCTACATGCATAAAAATATTTTTAATGATAGTATGCTAGCTTTCAAAATAAATGGATTTTCCATGAGCGTGATATTAGATTATTTTAGGAATTTACGGCTGGTATCACGACAATGGAAAAGCTAATTGTTTTATAGCTATTGTAATATCATTTAAATATTTTTATGCATATAACAAACTATTGTTAAAAGTTGTCTTAGCTAAAGGTTATATTTTGTTACAAACCCGGAGAATGTACCCTTGCACCCAGTATATAAAATGTAACACAGTTCTATCTATATTTATATTTTCATAAAAAAACTCGAAATCTACTAAACAGGTTTTGATACGATTTTCATTGTATCTAGAGAAGTCTTGAGAAAGGTTTTGAGCTATATGTTATCATGCTGTGTAAAATAGGAACTGAGCAGTGACCATTTTAGTTTTTATACGGTTTTCATTGTTAGCTTAAGGTTTTTGGAAAAGTATTCATCATTGCTGAGTCACCTTTTTAGAGCAAAAGAAGCAGATTATAGAAAGTTATAGAAGCGAGCAGTTCTTTTTTAATTTTAGTTATTTTTTAAATGTTAATAACGGTAAAACGTCAGTCGTTTAACGCAAAGTGCATAACTCAACTTTGTTTTTCTTGTTAAGAAATAAAAAATGATAAACATTTTCGTCTATGCCAATTCAAGCCAATAGTTCAGTATTAGTGAGGTTTATAAAGCAAGAGTTACTTCAAATTCATGCTTTATTAACTTTATATACTGAACTTTTGGCGTCAATTGCCACATACCAAAAGGTTTTTCAATTTTTAACTTCTAAACAAGAAAAACAAAGTTATGCACTTTGCGTTAAGCAACTGACGTTTAACCTATTCCCGACGAAATGTTACTCTCGGCATAAAAAAATTGAATAATTTGCAGACGTTTCTTTTGACGGATTGGTATTTTTTCATGAGTTCTCCGGTCCGTAAATACTTCCGTTTATAGGATTTGGGGCTGCAATTTATTGCTATCCATTTATCATTAGACCATCCCCTCTTCATCAGTTACTTTCCGGAACCCATAGGATAGAGTGCCCAATCCCTTTCAGTGTCCACTAATTGAAGAACCTTTCATTTATTTATTACTCTCTTGACCAATGATATTAAATAGCACTAATATTGGCAAATTATTATGAAAAATAAGACGGAAATTCATTGCAGGCATTATTTTCGATACAGTGCAGTAAAAATGAAGCAATATTAAACCAAACCAAATGAGCATTCGGACCAAAAAACTAATTAATCACTGTGCGGTAAAAGGCTAACTATGCAAAATTGGTGTTTGTGTGGGTGAATTGTGATGGTGAGAGTGGGGAATAAAGCATGACAACGTGGATGGCGCTGTTCGGGCTAGTGTGGTTGTTGCGCATTCGCGGCTCGCTGTGCGGTTGCGCGGCTTGCAAGCGTGCCCGCCGCGAACAAACCGCCGCGGTTATAACGCGAACGCCTAGCCCCACCGAGCAAGCGCCGTTTGACGTCATCGCTTTGGAGAGTTACACGCGTGACGTCACCGTTCAGACGGACTTCGACGATGAAGACACAGAAGACCTGGATAAGATCGAACTGCAGATCACGGAAGAATGTAAGTAGATATATAAAATTTTTGTCTATTCTTTATGAACTTCATTTTCATATTTTTTGTTGCACACTAATTATTATTTATACAGACATAAAGCAAACAGGCAAGCTAATGCAATCTTGCCTAAATTTTTACCGGCAAATGCTTGTCGATAATTAAACATAATATCGTACGACAACACATTAAAAAAAAATTATATTGCAAAATCTAATTAGCCTTCATTTTTTATTTATTTATTTATTATAAATAATTAATTATTTATTTATTTATATATGTATTTCAATTGAAAGGTGTCTTAGAGCATATAGGTGTAATGTACTTTTATTGCTAGTGTAATATTTCATAGTTTTTTCCTTAATGAAAGACAATAATTAATACAAAAATAATCCTAAAGAAATAATTATAAAAAGAAAATTGCCTCTAGATCACTGCCCTGCGGGAGAGTGCCCAAAATACTTGCCACATTACCTCTCTGTATGGCAAGACTTATACGCTGGCCTAGGTAAGAGCCAGCTCGCCGGTCGCCGCTTGTGTCCACAAGCTTTACAGAGAGGTCCGTGACAAGCTAACACGCCTCCAGACCTTCATAAACATATCAAATTACATCAAAATTAAGATTTCTTGTAATAATTATTCAGAGGAAAACATGAAATAATAGCGGAATAGGTTTGTTTCGTTTGGAATGTAAACAGAATCATTGATGCCAAAGGAAATAAGTAATAATCGTTTGTCATTTCTGTATTAGGGACATAACAACGGGGCTTATGTAAGAAGAAATGAGAAAGTTTTGGTAAAAAAATTTGATACCAACCTAATTCGATCACGGTTCAGCACCCAACCGGGTCGCGGGCGTCCAACCCTGAATGCAAAACATATACAAAGTGGGTGATAAATTTCCATGATCTTTATTCGGTTGACGACACAAATAAACAAACATTTATTCGGACTCATTAAAAGTTTTGACAGGAGCTCGGCCCCGAGGAAAAGATAAACAAAATAATTTTGATATTCACGAGCTTTTTCAGGGCTTAACTTTTCTCGGATTCGATGACAGACATAGCTGATGCGGGCACAGATAATTGTTAATAATTGTTCGTGTTCAGATATTTCCACGTTTCTTCCCACTTATTTCACCGACACAAACAAAAAACTATACGTACGGCACACATGCTCATATTTCTCACGCACACTAATAGTACGCATGCAAAAAGAAGGCAGCGCGTCTACCTACGGCCAAGGACAACACAACACATCACATATCTATTGACAAATTGACATTGGTCTCGCATGAGGCCTATTTTTGACCGCATGCGTTCGCAAGTGCCACGCCCCCTTACCGTATCTCTTAATGTATCTGTGGCTGTGGACCTAATATAATGAGGATGACTGAGGACCGCCAAGAGTGGCGTAATTTTGGAGAGGCCTATGTCCAGCAGTGGACGAATACGGGCTGATGGATGGATGGAATACGGAACCCTAGGTACACGAGTTTGACTCGCACTTGGCCGGTTTTTTTTCATCAAGCTTATCAAGGCTTCAGTCAAACGTAAATTCATACTAGGAAAAAAAAATTACATATTTATATATTATATGGAGCTTTTTTAAGCTTCATTTATTTGACTCTTATTTATTTATTTGAACTGATGACGGCCCCATACCGTGAGCCAAAATATATCGAAAAAAAAAAACTATAACTTACTGTAATCCGTAAACTTTTACCATGAAGGTTATTTTTACTGTGACAAGTTTCTTTACATACTCAGAGACACTTTCGATTTTCGATTTTCGAATTTCAGATTCTCTTTCGCCTCTTCCACGTTTTTCTATTGCGGGTGCTTTTGACTTTCCCCTTTTTCAGTGATGTTTTAAAATAAGTAAAAAGTTTTAGTAAATACTACCTACAAGTATTTAAAGAGTCGAGTTTCAGTAATATAATTTGAACTTCCATCCTGGAGCTCCGGTTGCTCAAGTCAATATTTACTTACCGCAACTATGTTTAGTTTTGAACTAGTTAATACTAACAAATGCGATGTCTATATAATACACTGGATCAATGATCCGTCTCTCAAGTAGGTTCGAAGTTTTATACAAATTGTCCTCTATTTTCATACTTGTTTTTTGCATTGCGCTTACTGAAAAAATCGGCCCAACCAATATTTCAAAAATGATTTATTATACAGGATTAGTTGTTCAAGTGGTCGTGGATGGTCAAATCCAAAACTTAGGGAATAGGGGCTAATTTTATGAAAACAAAAACTGCATCATTGAATTTTTTTATCGCTATCCGGGATGAAATTGAGGATTTACAAAAAAAAATACTCATACAGTACATAGGTATAATTGCACCATCCGATAAATGTTGCTTAAATAGATCAAATTTTGGGAAGTAATGAAAGACACTACTACCCAGACTCTAAACCTATAAGCGATATTATGGGATGGTGCAATAATATAGTGTTTTTATTATTATTATTTTCAAAAATCAAATGGTGCAGTTTCTCATTAAAATTGGCACCGGGATTTCTATCTTCACTAGTCCCTATAGTTCTGAATTTGGCCATTCATGGGCTATAAATATTATTATTTCAATGCCTTTATGGTGCGGTCACTGTCTGTTTTTACCCGAGTTTTCAATAAAATAAACGAATGAACTAACTACTCTTACTAACTATTCTTGGTTAATATTTAATTATTAACTAAGAATAAGTATTCTATGGTTAATAGACATGATAGACGCACACAGACCACATTGTGGGTTAATAGGTTTTATTTTATGCACTTTTAAGCATAATTATGATTATGATGTTTAAGTTTATATAACGAGTATATACCGGTATGTATTATATACCCGGAAATTATCATTAAATAAAACGACTTAATAAACATATAAACACGTTTCTTAAAAGGCCGGCGGTGCAATTTTAGTTCATACGAACGAAATACCAAAACCATTTGTAAATCATAGATATTCTTAAGGTAGTGCGTATTTATTCCGATTGCATTACAGGATATCTAGGTTTCCAAATATGTATTAAATAAGAACACTGATTTAAACATGAGATATGAGTAAAATAAGCTTTCTATGGAAATTTTAAATGTCGTCTTTAAATCAGTGTCCTTTCAAAATATATATTTGAGAATAGATATTCTTAATCCAACCGGAATAAATACACACTACATTCAGAATAATTTTAATTTAAAAATGGTTTTGGTATTTCGTTTGTATGAACAAGGATTGCTCCGCAGGCCTCTTAAGGTGATTACCCACGCCAACGGCCTTGAGCAATCGGCCTCACCTCCGGGGAGTTACAGGCGCTGCTCCCCGCATGCCTCTGCGCAGACGCCCCGCGTCCCTCTACAAAGATCGCTAGCGTCGCAATGATTCACACCTCGTAGCGAGGTAGAAATAAATTTATGTAGCATTGTTTTATGCGTAAACCTATAACTATAACTTTTCAAGCTCAACAGAAAAGCTGAGCTTTTCAGAAAGCTGTGCTGTAACAGAAAGATGTGACCATTCTGTACCTATTACTACACGGTGATATTTTGGTAGTTTTGAAAACAAACTAGTGGTTAATAACCACTGGTTATAGTTATTGCGAACTAGTGGTGATAGTACTGAAATCGCAAAAATATATAAAACATATACAACAGTTACATACAGTACCTGCTCTAATATAACATGTCATCAAAATCGGTTATGTGAGGATACCCAAAAGTGACCAAGTTGATATTGGGGTCAGACCTTTATAAATCTTGGGCTTGAGCGGTAACAGACGAGCGTCACTTTGCAGTTGGTAACCGTCAACAATAGGCCCACCATGAGTTTGGCACTCGATATACGTTAGCAACTGCGTAAAATATAATGTATTGGAAATTCTGGTTCCTCTCGTATACCGCTAGAACCGCTAAACTCATACAAATGTTTTACGCTGTCGCTAACGTTTATCGAGTACCAAACTCATGGTAGGCCAGAGGCTTGAGGTAACTTTAGACGTCGAACATTGTCGGCGGTAACCGTCTAATGATGGTAGCGTCAGCCGTCGTCGGTTGCAGTCAAACAATTTTTCATAAAAAGTTTCTGTTTTTATATTTGAATGATTTTTGAACAAAAAAATATATTGATAAAATATTATTTTGTTACAATTTTTGTGCTTCAGAGACTTGAGTGGTATGTATCGGTTATTTGCGGGTCTCATAATAAAACCGGTAGTAATATATTTGGGTACTCAGAAACGGTTTCAATGATGTTGATGCAAATTTTAGATTTTATTTTCATGAAGATTGTATTCGCACGTAAAATAAACAAAACATATATTTTTTTAATTTAATTATGTTACGTAATCTGTACCACAGTTTCACCTCGCTAACACTTGTAAGCTCTGATCTGCAGGTAAATCCTCAATTTGGTAAATATATGTATATATTTTCTTGATCATGAGTCTTCTGCTTTTTATTTTGTTCTTCACTTGAGATAAGTTTAATTTTTTGTTGTGCTTTTTGTTATTCATTTTCTTGTTCTGTACTTTGTTTATTTCATTGTTCTGTACTGCGGTCTTCATTTTCTTGTTCTATATATTGTTATACATTTTCTGTGTGTTTTCGTTTTTGTAATTTTCTTTTTTCGTTTTGTTCCTTTTTTTGTTGTGCACTTTGTTTTTCATTTTCTTGTTCTGTACTGTGGTTTTCATTTTCTTGTTTTATATTTTGTAATACATTTTCTCTAAATTAAAATGAATCTACCAGAATCGAGTCTTCAATCGTCTTTTGTTCAGAGGCTGTCGGATCATTGTCTTTGCCATTCATTTCTAATACAATGAATGAGCCTGGAGATGGTGGTGGCCCAAACGATATTTTTCTCTGAAAAATATAATAAATAAGTTTGAATTTACCTAAGTGCATAGTATAATTTTTAACCTACTATAAATTATAAAATAATGCAAACCCATTAAAGGAAAATACTCAAGTTTCACAAACAAATATTAAAATATAATATTAATTCCTAAATATTTACCTAATTTCAAGGATATTACCACGTTATAAAAAAAGATTGGTAAATTCTCAAACCTACTGGAATCGACTCTTCGATAGTCTTTTGTGCAGACACTGTTGGATCATTGTCTTTGCCTTCCATTTCTGAAGCAATAAATGAGCTTAGAGATTGTGGTGGTCCAGACGATGCTTTTCTCTGAGAAACATAACAAATAACGCTGAATATGTTTTAATACGTAATATAATGTCGGGTGACAGTTGGTAACCCTATGTCATCAAGTAACAAGATGTGACCAATTCGTAGTGATGTAGAAAAAAAACTACATCAAAATAAACAGGATTGGCTCGATGCAACCTGGAAAATTTTGTAGAGTCAGCAAAAGCAGCACAATCTTATTGATTAAAAAAAATCACATCATCAAGTATATACCATCGACAGAGCGTATAAAAGGTGCTAAAGAAAGCTTTTTTCATATAAACAGATATTCAATAAAATCAGGCTGATATTAGTACCAACATAGGACATGCAAACCTTATTTTTAAGCACCTTGTGATACGCTATATCAAACATAGTACTTGCTACTTATTGACGCGAATGACGTTAGCGTCAGCCGTCGGTTGCAGTCGACCATACAACGCTGACAATACCATCAATCGAGTGCAGTCGGCGCTGTTTGGCAGCGTCAGCGCGTCGAATGCAACCAATAGCTGACGCTCACTACCATTGTTCGATGGTAGTCGATGGCTATCGCCAACATGGTTCGACATATGCAGTTACCTACCGTTGTTGTCTACGGCTACCGTTTTGAAAGTGATGTTCGTTTGTTGGCACCCTAAATATTTACTAAATTTCAATGACAATGATATTTGATAGGTGGTAGAGCTGATGCCGGGCTCGACTGTGGAGGTACCACCATCTTACTTGGAGATCCCCTCGAAGTAATTCAGGGGAGAGTAAGAGGACAGCTCACAGGCAAAAAACCAGGAGGCCCACCATGCCTAGGACCGATGGATGGCGGTATATCCATCCCTTATATGGAACAGACTGGTAACGGGCAGCGGCGTCACTGGTGCGAGGGTTCCGGCACCGCGCTCACCAACCCGCCTGCCCAGCGTGTGTGAGTATGGACAATTCTTCCAGGATGACCACCGGGAATGACAAAGTCCTGAAAAGGCTTATGTCCAGCAGTGGACGAACGAGGCTGATGGATGGATGGAATGACATTACAGGTTACATGCACAGATTATTTTGAATTAATAAATTGTCAGGTCTACCCGAATGAACTTTTCAGTACTTAGTCTTTTTTGCAGATTTTGTCGGATTATTTTCTTTGCTTTCTGTTTCTGGTGGTCTCTTTTTAGATGCCCCTGAAATAATATATCAATTATATGTATTATACCTACAATTCTAGTTATTCAACTATCTCTACATAATATTACAGGTATAAATACCACGGCTTTGATATGCCTGCCAGGGACATATTTTTCTGAAATGAACTAAAACGGGTATTTCAAATAGTGCTCCGGTCCAAAAAAAAACAGGTCGGAAGCGGAGCTAAACCATATACTTAGTCCGAGCCTTGATACTTGGGTAGTTTTAGCTGGATAGAAGTAAAAACAAAATTTTGAGCAACGTTTTTTGCGTGAATTGTTGCTTATTTTATAATAATAATTATATATCGTCACGATAGGAATCCCCGAGGGGGTTTTGGAGATGTTCCGAGTGTGTCCGCACTCGGTACACCCGCGTTTCACCGACGATAAGTATGTCCCAACGTGGTTGGTGGTGACTTCGGGCACAAAACATTCAGCAAGTAGTAAGTATTAGTAAATACTATGCACAAAAATTCCGAAAAACTCCATGCCCAACCGGGGCTTGAACCTGGATCTCAAAATTGAGAGGCCTGCGTTCTACCCATGAGCTACTATAATTGTTACCAGTAATTATTCATATCTACTGTACTATATGGATAATGATTGTGTAGGTAGATTATGTTAGGTACCTACTTACTTTACTGCATGTATTTTCAAAGCTTTTGTAGCCGCTTGTTTCTTGTTTTAGGTTTTCGTGGCATTTTTCTCAATCACATTATATATTTATAATTTTTATAAAAAAAGTTCTTTGCTAACTCGTCAAACTTCTAGTTTATTATAGCGTCCACGCGCGAACTTCACAGCACAATTTATCCTCTAAATAACTAAGTCCATTGCCGAAAGTACTCTCTGAACGCACACAAATAAAAGTACTTATAAATATTTTCGCAAACATGTCATCAGACGCCAGGGTGCGGTACGTGGCAACGAGTGACACAGCCTCCCCGTCTGAACGCCACTACATGACTGATGCCGGCGCCCGCGCAGAGCACCTCTTAGCCTTTGACCTTGAAATCTTACATATTTCGATATTTTCAATTGAAAAAGTTACTGGATTTACTTGAGATATGTTGCATTTAAAGTTCAACAAATTCTTGATTTTTTGGCGTGTAAATATTTCCAAACGTCATAGCAGATTAGGAGGAGTAGGGAATTCAAGCCAAAAAAACATCATACAATTGTTTTTTTTTTTATATAGAAGTTTTGATCGTACGAAACCAAAATTTCTTGCAAATGTTTTTAAAGAGTTATTGATTCATATATATTTTTTTCAAGATATTTGGTCCAGCCGTAAACGAGGAGTAGGCTTTAGAAAGTACCCATCTGGCAGTATTTGAAAGGATCAAGCGCCTTAAGGAAACATTTCGGTGGAAATAAAAATAAAAATGGACTTGCGCCTACAAAATTTACAGTAGGTATTTACAGTTGGTATGGAGAGGGGCTTTTTTTTTTAATTCATATTTACCAAATTTTCGTTTGTTTTTTCGTACCAGGTTCGCCAAATATCTCGTTCTTTACCATAAATATGACCACGTTAACTACTGACTAAAATGTAATGTTTCAGTAAAATCACCTTTGTTTGTCAGCTGTCATTTAGCTATTAGGTATATTTCCTGTGATGGAGTTACTATAAAAAGATGAACACCGGAAGTAAATATGAAATGGAAATAGGCCAGCAGCAATTACATCTAAAAGCGGGGATTCCCCCACCAAAACCACGTACAGTTCGTGCTATAGAAAAATTTGTTTATGGTTCGCGCCAAACTAAAAAGTCCCTGAGTGAAGTTAGCTCCGGTGAGACGGAGGGAAAGAAATAAATGACAGAGATTGATGAAAGAGAGATATAGACAGAGACATAGATGAACATCAGTGTCGTTGGTATTAGGCACAGAAAACACGTAGGTCTTAAGAAAAATGTCTAAGAAAAATATATTCTACATTTTTTTTTTACATTTTTGCCGAAGTGGTTATATTGTCTTTGACTTTTGTCTTGGATGATACAGTCAAACCTCATAACTGATCAAAACTAATTGCCTCAATATTTTTACTATCATACACAATATCTTGTTACCACTTTCATGACGAAACCATGGTGCCAAGCGACTTGTCCCGACATGACGTCATTAGCAGCCGTACCACGAGCCGAGCACTTAGCTGTACCTTGCATTAAATAATGTCAAAGTAGCATTTTTAACTTTATCGTACTTTTCGCTTGATTCACACCAAATAAAAATAAATCGGTTCTGGGTTCATATAATTTTTATATTCTAATTCGTACTGATTTAAACTACGACAATCAAATTATTATCGCCACATGTCATAACATCGTGCATATAAAATTAATACCAACAGTTGCTGAAATAAATACACAGAAATGAAGCCGTGTTTATTTATGAAAATCGAAATAAGCTACAAATCATAAAATTTGCTTACCAAACCGAAACATTAATTAATAGAGCTAGAGCAATAACATTCTCACATTATGTTTTGTTTTGTAAAAGGGCAATAGGAAAACTGTTCCCAATTTTAACTTATTTTAATTTTGATATATAATAAAAAAAAAAATTACACTTGAATATATATGTACAGTCTGTTAAGACGAAGAAGCGAAACTGGTGGTAGAACTCGTCCAAATGAACAACTTTTCGTGAAAATAAATTGAGAAATCTAGAAAAAAAAAACAGTTTTCAGTAGCTATGTAACTTTTGTGTGGAATACCACTCGAAGTGACGTTCCAAATGGCAAGAGAAACTGAAAAAAAGAAAATACAAAAAAATAATTCAGTTTTTTAGTTATGCGTCGGGGCTCTGTGAAAATAAGTCCCGCTCGAACGCTTTTATTTTGTAACTGTCTGTCTCGCTCTAAAAAACATCCGCTCATGGAAAAACTCATTATTTTGTCTTTTTATGCAATATTTTTGCGTAGTGTGGAAAAACTTTAAATTGTATCTGAAAGCTGTTTTTTTATAATGTTATTTGATATCAATTGTAAAAGGCGTGTATATACATTTGTTTTGACTTGAGGTTAAAATTAAAACGCCAAGGTTTTGAGCTAACAATGTAGGTAGATGATTTTCCTTCATTAACTTTAGATAATTATTTGGCTAAAATTAAAACGTCTTCGTGTACATAAAACATAAAACTTTTAAAACAAAACTTGAATGAATTGCCTACAATATTTAAAACGGATAAGCGCTTATTTAATATTAATTGGATTTTCACCTTTGTTTCTACAATGAATGTTAAATCATAAGTTTTATTTATCTACTTCCATACTACAATAAGGTAATTACAGCTTTATAAGAACTGTCTACATTAATTGTCCGATGCTATAATATGATATTTTAACACCGCAATTCTGTTAATTTAAATTCACTCAATGTATCTTAATATATCACAGTTGCATAGAATACAATTGAGAAAGTCATTTTGTCATGGCATCATTTATGAAACAAATTGCGTCTTTCTATGTCCGCGGTCGCTGGCCGGACATGCCCTGTTTCTAGCCCGCTATAGTTTATTTAAAATTCGCAAACTTTTAATAATAAAGTAATGCTATTTACTATTTATGATTTATCAAAACTCACAACCGATATTAATAGAAAGGTCATCATGCGTATTTGTCTAAAAGTAGCGTTATTATATGAATATTATTTACAAAACTATTTCAAAGTGCACAGAACACGCTTTGACTAACTCCGTCGCAATGTTTTAATGACACTTGTTTGAAGTACCAACCGAAATTGCGAACGGAGCGTAGTACTGTCCTATGCCTTGCACAAAAATATCTCAAATATCTCACAAAATATCTCAATATCTCACTAGTACCACTACGAAAATTTGCACGTCAAAACTACAGTATTGTTATGGACAGACAGACGGACCCACAGATGGACAAGGAGTCTGGCGTAGACTAGCCTTCTTTTGACGAAAAGACAATAACGTATGACGGACACTGACGGACGGATGACAAGACAGGACAGACGTCATTCGACATCTTTAATGGTAAATAAATACCGATTTCTCGACCAGAAGTCCTTTTATTTGCTACAAAAGTGGTCCTTCGAGTTGACCGACCCAGCCATATGGAGGAAACTACACTAATCTGAAGGCTAGCACTCGGTTAAGTTCTCGACCGACAGTCGAACTGACCAACTTACCGTGCGCGACTATCAGCCTGAAGAAGGCCAATAGACCAGTGAGATGCAGACTGCAAACACAGACGACCCAGACACGACCCTCAACCCAGAGCACACCTCCCAGGACTCCCAGACAGGACGATCACCAACACCATCCGAATTGGTGACATTGTCATGTGCTTCGAACTCATCGACCGCATCAACAATAAGACGTCGGCGTATACTTGACCTGAAGATCGAGGCGGCCGAACGCGTGGCACAAACTGAGCTAAGTAAAATTCAACATTTAACAGAAATTCAACAAAAGCTGATTAATAGAAAACTAGAGCTACAGACAGCTGCGATTGAAGCCGACGAACGGCGCAGCCGTGCTTCATCCCGTGCTTCATCTCGTGCTCCATCTCGTGTTACATCTCGTGCCTCAAACCAAGCCGGTATTGAAACTAACGAACGACGCAGCCGTACTCCGTCTCGTGCTTCAACACCGTCGTCAATCATAATAAGCCGTAATAGACATGTGACACCGGCAATTATTAACAACTCAGAACACACCATGACCATCCCCGCTATCTCTGACAAGATTGAGATGGCTAATAAGGATCAACCGTACTACACCGAATCTTTACCAAGCGCTCATAACAAAAGCGATAAAACAACGACGCCTGTTGCAACCCGACTGTGCTGCAGCGGCTCTGTTCCACCTACACAGTGCGACAGCGATTTGAACAAATTCCTAGCTAGACAGACATCAGCTAAAGACCTCCCCTTTTTTGCTGGAGACCCGGAAGATTGGCCAATGTTCTTTAGCCAGTTTACATCCACGACTCGCCTATGTAAATATAGTGACGATGAGAACATTGCTAGGCTATCAAAGTGCCTGAAAGGACGTGCACGAGACTCCGTTTCTGCCTTACTGGTGAGTGCGACGAACCTAAATAAGATCATCGAGACATTAAAACTGAAATTCGGTCGACCAGATTATTTAATCGAGGTTATGTTGACAAAAGTTCGAGACATACGCAACATACGTCATGATGACATTAACCAACTTATAGACTTTGCAACCATAGTGCAAAATGTTGTAGCAACTATGACTATGACAAATGAGGTTGGCCATCTGACTAATCCAACCTTGATTCGAGAAGCTGTCAATAAATTACCTTCGAACTTAAAATACGAATGGAGTTTCCATCTTGAACAGAAAAAAATCAAAACCGTGACACTTGATTCTTTTGCCGATTGGTTGATGATGGTCGCCACAGCCGCTACGCATATTGCACCACTGCCTGCTTCAAGTCATAATGAACGACAAAATCAACCCAAATTTGACAGGAAGCCAGCATTTACAAAGCCGATATTTGCTACCACGACACCGACCACTACAACTAAAAAGACATGCATTATGTGCAAAAACAGTCACGATTTAAAAGACTGCTTCGAATTTAAACACCTTTCTATAGACGATCGCTGGAAATTTGTGACGACAAAAAAGCTGTGTTTCTCTTGTTTATTATCTAAACACCAGCTAAGAACATGCAAGACAAAGACTAAATGTACAAAAACTGACTGTAATCGTGTACATCATAGATTTCTACATTCAGAACCGAAACCAACGACTACCAACGACGAGATTAACAACGAAGAAATCAGTTCCTCAACAGACCACGACGAGGCGCAGAATGTAACAGTTAACCACCTTGAAAATAACCGCACCGTTCTCCTTAAAGTGGTACGAGTAGTCATCAGCGGAAAAAATGGTGATGTAGAGACTTCCTGTCTTTTGGACGAGGGCGCCGCAGTAAGTCTAATTGACACTTCCCTCGCAGCACGCGCTGGTATCGACGGACCTACCCGGCCACTACGCATCGTTGGAGCACACGGCATGACGTCAGAAGACCCAAAATCAAAAAGTATTTCGTTTAAAGTCCGAGGTCGTTCGGCAATTGATTCATACACATTATGTAACGTGCGTACTGTAGATAAATTAGAATTACCTGTAAATACTTTAAGACACAAAACAACTGTAAATAGGTTTACTTACTTTAAAGACTACTTCGATGACGCTGACTTGAATTTTGACAAAGTCGAGTTACTTATAGGGCAGGACAATATTGACCTTATTGTAACTAGAGAAATTATACAAGGACCGACTAACGCCCCCATAATTTCCAAGACAAGACTGGGTTACGTCATTCATGGCAATTTTGCGAGCTCCAGAGCGACAGATGACACGACTGTTCTTCATGTCTGTTCTTGCGAACAATTAAATGACACAATTAAGAAAAAATTTACTACCGAGGACTTTGGTGTAAAACTACCAGCCGAGATCGATGTATCCAGATCCCGAGAAGACAAAAGAGCCCTGGAAATTATGCAGGCAACTACTCGTTTTGTAGGTGATAGATATGAGACTGGTTTATTATGGAGGTCCGACCATCCTGTGCTTCCAGACAGTCGTGAGCAAGCCTATAATAGACTCCAGGGCATAAAAAGGAAAATGACACGACTTCCTGAATTTACTCAACGATACGAGGAAAAAATCAATGACTATGTTACGAAAGGTTACGCTTCCAAATTGACACCCGAGGAAGCTGACGTAAAGACTGACACAACTTGGTATCTCCCTCATTTTGCTGTCATCAACCCGAATAAACCGAATAAATTAAGGTTTATTCTAGATGCTGCTGCTAAGACTGATGGTAAGTCCTTAAACCACTTCCTCTTACCAGGCCCGGACTTTTTAAATTATTTGCCTGGCACCTTACTAGGATTCAGGTGTCGAAAGTGGGCTATCATTGGTGATATACAGGAAATGTTCCATCAAGTATTGATACGAGAGGAGGATAGACATTTTCAGCGTTTTCTCTGGGGTGATGATGAATATCAGATGAATGTCATGATCTTTGGTGCCATTTGTTCACCATCATCAGCGCAATATGTCAAAAATGTCAATGCAGAGAGATTTAAAGAAACTCACCCCCGCGCCGTTCACGCGATCACCAATTGTCACTATATGGATGATTTCATCGATTCTGTAGATACCGAAGATCAAGCTCTACAACTTGTCAAAGACGTCATATACATTCACAAATCTGGTGGCTTTAATATGACTGGATTCATAAGTAACTCAAAAACAATATTAAAAGAGCTCCCAGCAGACAAGGTATCTAACACGGGACTAAAGATTCTGAGTGACACAAATGAAGCCTTAATTGAAAGAGTTCTTGGCGTACTCTGGAACCCTGAAGATGACAATTTTCTTTTTCAACTGAACTTGAAAAATATACCTGAAGAGCTGAAAAATGGTGAGAAAAGACCGACAAAAAGAGAAGTCTTGAAAGTGACAATGTCTGTATTTGACCCTCTAGGCTTTCTTCTTCATGTCACCATAAAAGCTCGTATGCTACTCCAAGACATATGGAGGTCAAAAATAGGTTGGGATGATGAAATTGAGACACCACTTTATGACCGCTGGAAGAACTGGCTCCAGCAGTTAATGCTAGCTGGAAACTTTAGAGTATCCAGATGGCTATTAAATTCGTACTCTGACTTGACACGAGGGATTGAGATTCATATTTTCTGTGATGCTAGTTCCAGAGCCTTTACTAGTTTGGCCTACATACGATCCCAACAACAAGATGGTATTTTTTACGTTTCACTAGTCATGGCACGTGGAAGAGTAGCCCCATTGAAAGTTCTCAGTATTCCTCGACTTGAGCTTCAAGCAGCTCTCATGGGAGCCCGCATGGCACAAATGGTAATAAAGTACATAAACTTGCCCATAAGCCGTGTCGTATACTGGTCTGATTCTAAGACTGTTCTCAGCTGGATACGTTCCGAAGCAGGGAGATTCAAACCCTTTGTCGCTCATCGTATCAGTGAGATTGCAGAATTGACTGAACCAGATCAATGGAGATGGGTGCCGACAGACATGAACCATGCTGACGACGCAACTAGAGAAAACGCACCAGAAGATTCTATGAGGTGGTTCAAGGGCCCAGAATTTCTCCGTCAAAATGAAACTGCATGGCCTCTCGAGTTGAACTCGATTGCAGACATTTATGATTCTGAAACTGACATTGAAATAAAACAAATTAATTTGACTCTTCTACCAAATGCAGACCTTCCAGACGTTCGACGGTTTTCTTCATACTGGAGGCTGATTCGAACCACAGCATGGATTTTAAGAGTCATTTATAATATCAAAAATAGGACAAATAAACTGACCGGAGAATTGTCTGCAGGGGAAACGAGTGATGCAGAAATTCTATGGTACAAAGAAAGTCAAAAGAAATTCTTTCATAAGGAACTACTCTCATTAAGAGCACTGAATAAAGTTAGTAAAGACAGTACCTTGTATCAACTTTGTCCTTTTTTAGACGAATCAGGGATCATTCGAACTAAAGGACGAATAGATGCGGCAGACGTCAATTTTAATGTAAAAAATCCAATTATACTGCACCCTGAGGATAGGTTTGTACAATTATTAATAAACCAATACCACAAAGATGTTGCCCACTCAGGTAAAGAACTGGTGCTAAGTAACCTCAGACAAAAATTTTGGATTATCAGAGGACGCTCGGCTGTAAAGCGGGCTTTTAGAGACTGTCAATACTGCAAGGTGAAGAAAACGAAAACAGATAATACACCGCAGATGGGACAGATCCCAGAGACACGATTGACAACATCATTGAGACCATTTGCTTTCACAGGTTTGGACTATTTTGGACCAATGACTATCAAAATAGGCCGTAGAAGAGAGAAACGCTACTGTGCTCTTTTCACCTGTCTAACAGTGAGAGCCATTCACCTCGAATTAGTGAGTGATCTATCGACCAATAGCGCCTTATTAGCCGTGAGAAGATTCCTATCACGACGTGGAACTCCTCGTGAAATCTGGACAGACAATGCGAGTACTTTCAAAGGTGCTGAATCAGAGCTCAGAAAAGCAGTTGAAGACCTAGATCAGAACGTCATTCGACAATTTTACAGTACTCATAGGGTACAATGGAAGTTTATAGCTCCTAATTCCCCTCATCACGGTGGATGTTGGGAAAGAATGGTACGATCGGTGAAGACCGCACTCAAAGAAACACTTCGTGAACGTGTACCAACTGAAGACACCCTATTGACACTTTTGGCTGAAGCCGAATTTATGGTTAACAGCCGTCCCTTAACACATGTCTCATTAGACCATGAAGATGACCCACCCTTAACTCCAAATCACTTCCTACTTACTCATGTTGACGATGTCTATCATCCCATGGGACGTTTCAATGACTCTGACTTGATTAAAAAGTCCTGGCGTGAGTCACAACGATTAGCTGATCTATTATGGCGACGTTGGTTAAAAGAATATCTTCCGACTCTTAACAAACGAGGAAAGTGGTTTAGAGAGGTTGAAAATTTAAAAGTAGGAGACATTGTTGTAATAGCAGATCATCAACTAACCCGGAACTTGTGGCCAAAAGGGAAAATAGTCAAAGTTTACCCTGGGCCAGACCAAAAAGTTAGGATAGTAGACGTAAGAACCACTGATGGAACTTATAAAAGACCAGTAACAAAACTCTGTAGACTAGACATAAGCGACCTTACTTCAACCTAAATTTTGACTTACGTTTAGACCTGAATAGACTGACTAACTAACTGACTAACCAGACCTTACTTACTGATGGACTTGAGTATTGTGTTACAATACTGGGGTGGAGAATGTTATGGACAGACAGACGGACCCACAGATGGACAAGGAGTCTGGCGTAGACTAGCCTTCTTTTGACGAAAAGACAATAACGTATGACGGACACTGACGGACGGATGACAAGACAGGACAGACGTCATTCGACATCTTTAATGGTAAATAAATACCGATTTCTCGACCAGAAGTCCTTTTATTTGCTACAAGTATTTAGGAATTATCTACGTCTTGGCCCTTGGGTCTTAGTGGGGAAATCAATGTGGCACTTAGGCTAAAAAGTTTGGAGACCCCTGGTTAAGATGAAGCTTTAAAAACAAGTATACCTACTTAAAACCGTGTACAAAGTTTCGAATATTTCGCACGGTGCCGTCTTTATTATCCGAGAAAATTTGTTTGTAATTGATTTTTTTCATCTTATAAAATATAGAGTTACTTAAATAACAACTTAAAGTGCAATTTTAACTTTGTTTGGACAAGATGGTGACTAATTGTGCATCGAATTTCAAACTCATGCTTTATAAACCTCCCTAATACTTAACTTTTGGTGTTAACTGCCACATACCAAAATGTTTTTAATTTTTTTCTACTTCTAAACAAGAAATACAAAGAGAAGTGTGTGCTAAGCGACTGACATTTAAAAAAATTACTTAAATAGCAATATTGCGAGAATTACGGTGCCAAATCCATTTATTCAAATTATGCTTACGTACATAAGCTAACACACTTTAGTATCTCATTTATTCAGTCCAACGTAGTTTTGTAAATAAATCTTCACAGATGGGAACATTAGGCCATGTTTACACAAAATTTATATTCCAGTAACACAGTCATTTTGTTTGTGCAGTAAACTCATTTATTTCAGTAAGTATGGCCATAAAAGTATTTTATTACAAATCGTGGGTATCAAAATCCAGACAAGGTTACGTAGGGTATAGGTAAGATAAGTTTTAAACTATGGAAATGGTAATTTACTCATAAGAGTTTCGACATAGTAAATCCATTGAAGAAGATGTATTATTTTTTACTAGTTCGCTATCGTTGCACAACATTTAATATAGGAATCATCTGCTTCACATCTAATTTCTATCAATGAACGCTCTTGTAGGGGGTCTAGATGGAAATTGTTGGTACTCAAAGTCCTTGGACCTACGGGTTGTGCTAGAAGTAGGAGGAGTGGTTAATAAGGTCCCGATTTTTGCTTCTATCTTAAAAGCAATGCGCTGTAGTCAATAAAATAATACCTATAAAATTTCCTACAAGAGTGCTCATATGATTATCCCGCATCTCTTTTAATTTCAGAGATAGCCACCTGATGGTAAGTCCTTTAGCTGCTTCTTCAGTTGTTGGGAGCAAAGGGTTGTTGGGTATTATGTATGTGTTATAGTCAAAGCCCGAAGCGCGGTCACACTTTAGGTTTAACCAGTCAATGTTATACAAAACTTCAGGGGTCGCCTCGCTCTGCTCCGCTTCGCTTTGCTCCTAATTTGTACTTTCATGTCAACTTAACGCGCGACGACTTGCTTCGCTTCGCTTGAATTTCATTTCAACCACTTTTATTGAGATAGAAGAGGAAAACCAACAAAACAATAAAAATTACGGTTTTGCACTCAGACGGTACCAATTGTTCGTCAGGCCTTGTTTGTTGTGCTTTGTGATCAATATTGTTGTTATTTACCATAATGATTTTATGGTTCCCTACCTATATTGTGTGTTGGTATGGAACCCTTTGTGCGTTAATCTGACTCGCACATAGCCGGGTTTTCTTATATCCTGAGGCTATATCCTGCTTCCAAACAAATCTCTCGTTATCTCTAAGTACCGAGTTAAATATAAGACGGGATTTCGCGTAAATACCCACGGGATTCACATAAAAAAAGGAAATGAGAATTTCCCACATTTGTTTAAATAGGAACACAAGTAGGTATACATAGACAAGTAATATTCTTTGTGCTTTCATTTTAGGTAAAATATTATGCATACATTTTCAACCTTCTCTGTTTGTTGTAAAATCACCCTGTGGTCTAAGAGTTCGGACGTCTCACGGGTTCATATCCAGTAAGGTCACATTTGCTTCCGGTCTGCGTGCTTTGGAAGGCACGTTATTTTGGTTTAGGAATCCTAATTTTTATTATTTGTTAATTAAAACATTCATAAAATATTTATGTGTACTACAATTATCTAATTATGTGTACTATTATTGTAGTACACATAACTATTTTATTAATGTTTTACATAGTAATACAACAAATTATAAACATTAAGATTCCTAAACCAAAATAACGTGCCTTCCAATTGTACTAAATTTAAAACTTGTATGTACCTATATTACCTACCGTCTTTTAGACAGGGCTGAAAACAATAACGTTATAGTAGTATGCTACAAGGGCGAAAAGGAATAAATTACGAGGAAGATTTAAAACACGAGCGTAGCGAGTGTTTTAAACGTATCCGAGTAATTTATTGCTCTTACGCCCGTGTATCATACCACGTTTTTCAATGCATAGTGTGAGGAAATAAAACAAATATAATCTTGTGAACTTTAAATTATGATTGGCTCAAAAGGACTGTATCCAGAGCCGTTAAACAGTGGAAAAAAAGTATAACTTTTTTGGTACAGAGCCAACCTCCAGTAAATAAATAAAAAAATAATAATAATAAAGCCCTAGGGCAAAATAATCGGCTTTCTGTTCGGTTTTGATGCATAAAAAGTGGGATTTTACGAGCACTTGCATTGAAAAAAATATTATATGCATACATACACTTCTTGAGTTAAAAGCACTTGTACAGTAGTTTCACTTTATTTATTTTTATTTAGATATACATTTTCGAAGTTTCTTGTATAGGGACTCCCATTAGTTATATTTTTTTTTATTATTTGACGTGATAGAGGCCATAGCAATACATATTCTGTGACAATTGCATCTCGTTATGGCTAAAGCTGTGGACTCCTGTGACATACGGACAGACAGAGAGACAGCAGAGGCTAAGATTAGTGATAGCACAGTGTAAAATTTGATTTTTAAACTGTGTTATTAAGGTCCCGTTTGGTACCCTCCGGGTACGGAACCTTTAAGAGGCGTCGCTACGTGCAAGCTTACAACCCTGTCAACACATTGTGGGGTGTCTATGGAATGTTATGATTTTTTAGGCTGAGTCCTTTAACATTAACCAGATCTACGTTTAAGTCGAATTAAAAATCGTGAAATTTGAGTAATATCTTAAAACTGAAACATGATTTCCTTTCCTGCAAATAAGAACTTTCCTTTCCGAACGAGTTAGAGAAAATTTGATTATTTCTGTTGCAGCCACCGCCGCCAACTACGAATGTGGGCGAGAACAGCCCGCGCCACAGAGCACGGGAAGCGGACGTCTGGTCGCAGGAAGTACACAGGTCCGTTTTACAATATTATCGCGGTTCAAACGACAGCTTTGTTCGTTGAGCGCGTTTCCATTACTTCAGCAGGGATAAACTTCTTCTTAGGTGGTCTTGGGAGGATGAATATGGCTTTCGGCATCGTAGAACTTGTTCCATATTGCAATAAAGACTGTCATCACCGTCTATTCAAGTAAGAATTTCATAGAAAAATTTACTTTTATCAAAAAAATTGTAAATATTAAAGAAACGGATTTGACTCAACTTTTATCTGTGCAAGGAAGCACAGGTGGAGCTTTCGATGATATCACGACTTACGAGTACTTGCGAGTATGGCGCTCACGGCGTTCAGTCGTGTCCTGGCAACCTTCTCCTCCCTCGCCGCCGCTCGCCATGGCCAATAGCAGAAATGCGGTTTTTGCGATACTCACAAACAACGTGTTCTTCTTCTTCTTCTTGGTGGGCTCGGTTTCCGCACCTTGTCTCTTTTTTGGACCTTTGTGCGTGGAAAAGTGTGGGGCCGTCTACCAACGTGTTTTAATCACCTTGGTTTTTTAATAGACTGCACAAGTGTGCCAATGTCTAAATCGGTCCAGTTGGATATATTACTTTATTTACACTCATATCCTAAAATCCATATTATGAATTTAATAATAATGAAATGCTTGGTTTTTAAACTCACACTCATGTTTTAATAACCCCAGTTATGCACCAGTTGCATTAACTACTATAAAACATTACTTTCTGTGCAAATTGGATATTTCTTGTCGATCGCATTTCCTAAAGTACAGTAACATATAGTTTTTAAAGTTCAAGCTCACATTTATGTCGCAAGTTCCCGCGTTCTGAGCGAACCAAGGTTCTTTGCGACATGTATGTGAAAGTGCCTTTGGTCCTAATGGAAACGTACTGAGCTACGCTTCCTCTGTTTTAAAAACGTTTATTTTTCCTTTTGTTCGTAAGACTTTATTTGCAAAGTAGGTTCCTATCTTTGCTTTAAAATGTCATTATGGTACTTGTACCGCACCGGTAAATTTATTCAAGTTTTAGTCTCCCGAAATAAGTCTTTGCTCTTGCTTTCTGTGTTTATTTAAATTATTCTCATTTGTCTTCTTTTTATTTTGGTGTTTTGGCGTTGCTGTTTTTTCATAATTCTTATCTCTTAAATAATTTTTGGTGTATAATTTTCTGTAAAAATTTCAATTTGACTTATGATTTTTATAACACGATTTAATTACCAATAAGCTAGAAAAGCGGTAGAGTTCTTTTGTCAAATTTTCAATAAATAATGACAAATATTTGATAGTTAATTTAGTTATTTTAATACAGGTTTGTTCAGAAATTAATTTAAGAAAATTCAATTTAGGTATTAATCATTGGATAAAAACAAACACATTTATATTTTACTTGATAAAATTGTATTTTATTTTCTTCATGATAAATCACGATGTGTACTAACGGAAGAAACAAATTGAAATACAAAGGTTAAAATAATAATTTTAGAATTAAACTAGATAACTTTTGTGTACCCTCAGTGGAACTAGTACTTATTTGATAAAATATTAGATACTTACCTATGAGATTGGCGAAATTTTCTTTGCAGGTTCATAGTTCATAATTCCTGTAATTCAATAGATATTTCCATTATTTGTTGTTTGTTTAAAAGTTGATTTCAAGATTTTACATCTACGTATTAAATTTTGTTTTTAGTTTCAGTTCGATAACTAAAATTTAATCTTCAAAAACAGCTCATTCCAAGTGCCATCCGTTTCCATGATAAGATTCATAATATTGTTTAAAAGTGACACTTTTCAAAAATTTAATTAATCTTGCTGTTTGCTTAATGTTGACCCAAAAGAAATAACAAAATTTGGAGGTGTAAATCCAAAAAACAAAAAAAAAATTGTACTGAAAATTGCGTTTTCTTCTTCATACAAAACGCAAATTTCGAATGTAAAGACATAATATTATAAACGTTAGTATAAATACAAGGACACGGTCAAGTAGACTTTTTTAAATTCTTTTACAATGAATATTAAAGTAAGAATTTGGTCGTTTTTGAAGTTTCCATGACCTATTTTTGTCTGCTTTTTAATTTTTAATTTTTTAATTTCAGTGACACGTTTTTTCATGGTCTGAAATTAATTTTATAAGTATTACAGGATAATAATGTAATTACAGGAAATTACTTTATCATATAAGATGAATAGTCGAATGATTGTCAGACTTTAGGATGCAATCAAGAAAAATATATTTTTGACGTTACTAAAGTTCAAATCATCACTTTTTTTTCATGTAATAAAGGATATGCACGCTTACGTTACGCTTATATAGATATTAACGTAAGTAATATATTAAGGTTTCTACCAACGCCAACGACCTTGAACTAAGTAATTTTGTAACCATTTTACACGGTAACTATAGCATTTTTCAACAGAAGAAAAATACATAGTAATCTGCATGATACAAATAGTGATGTGGTTTTTCCTGAATTTCATTATAACATACAGAAGTGAAACAAGAAAATTCTAAGTTTACCCTTATTTCTCGATTTTTTGTTCACTTGTAACAACATAACTGTTGCAATTTTTATCGAAACAGTATGAAAATTTATAAACTTCAAGACAAAATAATGTAAAATGATTTGGTTTTCTCAGTTCTTGGAAATTAATTTGATTTTGGATAAAATAAACTTAAAACACACTATTTTCGCACTTGTCAGCCGCAGCGACTGACGTAACAGCCATGTTGCAGTGCAAGCTGATAAGGACTTTATTTTAATATGGTTTTGTTCGAAATTTCAACCACCACGAATCGAGTTGCTAATTATTCCGGCGGAGCCACCTTAACGTAAAACCTCGAAACTAAGTAACTAAGTAACCGCACCGCGTCTTGACCCTAAGATAGAAAATAAGAAGTTGTATCAAGAGTCAAGTGCACGAGTAAAAATATTTAAGCTTAAAACTGATCAATAACACTTAAATCTATTACATACAATTAAATTCAAAATATTGAAAGCATTTGAATTGGTATAACCAAAAGGCCACTTTAAAACAAACCTCAGTATTGTATATCCAGAATTTGTTCAGAATCCATAGAGAAACAAAATGGCGAGCATATCCATTCTTATAAAAACGAATCGATGTCCCTTATTTTTTTCATTTACTCCCATACTACAATAATGTAGTAACAATATCAAAAACTGGCCAAGTGCGAGCCGGACTCGCGCACGAAGGGTTCCGTACCATTATCTATAAAAACGTCAAAAAAAACATGTCTGTTGTATGGGAGCCCCCTTACTTACTCATTTAAATCTCTTTTTAGTATTTGTTGTTATAGCGGCAACAGAAATACATCATTTGTGAAAATTTCAACTGTCTAACCATCACGGTTCATGAGATACAGCCTGGTGACAGACGGACAGACAGACAGACAGACAGATGGACAGTGGAGTCTTAGTAATAGGGTTCCGTTAGTTACCCTTTGGGTACGGAACCCAAAAAAGGGTCAGAAGTTACCTATGATTGTTATCAGTTTCACAAAAACCGATAATATCTCATTTCTGCGATACATTTTTGTAGCACAAAGGTGTATCAAAAACCTGTCAGGGTTTATAAGTACACCGAGATTCCTGTCTTATCTAAAAACAAACATATAATCTAACTAAACACATCTAGATCGTTAAAATACAAGTATATAATATGTTATATAAATAAGTCTTGCAATTGACTTTCCTTAATTATTATGATATTTTATACACCTACGTAACATCTTTAGTCGCTTATTGCAACCATGCGAGTGAGTCAATAATACCCACATCAACAACCGGTTACAAACTTATAAAGTTACTTTATCACTAATTAATTTAGTCTTTAGTTACAATGTTGTAAAAGCTATTTTAGATTGCAAATAATATCTAACCTAAAATGTTATTTAAGAATTAGTCCAGTTAGTGAATAGCAGCGTTACTGTAAATCATGTATCTAAACATTTTTCGGAAGATTTTAGCAAGTTTTAATTTAACTGAGAACAATGTATGTGCGTATGTATATACAAGGTGAATTTGAGAACATCGTCCAAATTCATACTTGAGCCTTGGTAAGTGATCAGCATCATAAACCAATAACGATTTTAGTTAAATTCATAAAATTAAATGTTGACTCTCAATAGTGACTCACGCAGGACTGGGATTGAATTACTTATGGGGAGTCGAAATTTCATTATTCGAATTTCACAAAAAATATTATCGATTCATGATTCTGATCACTTACCAAGCCTCCAGTATGAATTAAGACGATGATCAAAAAGTCGACTTGTATATAATATATATGTAATAAAGTAATGTGATTGCCGAAGTTATGTTATATGCGTATTCAAAACCAAGTACGTAGAGATGGTCATTACAACCGAAATTCGCATAAAAATTGTTTCTATGCATGAAACGCGTCGATG
This sequence comes from Ypsolopha sequella, assembly GCA_934047225.1. Lineage (NCBI taxonomy): Eukaryota > Metazoa > Arthropoda > Insecta > Lepidoptera > Ypsolophidae > Ypsolopha > Ypsolopha sequella. Next base: position 21,906,630 of record OW203984.1, on the reverse strand, counting down.
CATTTTGAAGAAACTGAATGATGAGATCGCGTCACGAAACTCATGCTTAGCATCTCGACCCCACGGCCCGCGGGTCTCAACCCCAGCGGGTCTACCGCGTAATTCTGATTTTCAACAACATCAACTTGAGATTGAAATATGACGTGCGTGCGACGACGCCCGCCTAACATGCCATCTCTTTTGCACGCACGTCGAATTTCAATCTCAAGTTGATGTTAATGAAAATCAGGATTACGCGGTAGACCCGCAGAAGGCGCAAATATGCAGTAGTAATAATTAAATTAATAATCATATTCTTTAAAATATTTATAAACTTTTTCCAGGTTAAATAAGTTAAAAGTTTAATTTTAATTATAATCTTGTATTAAAATTATAATTAGTAATCAAAATCTTACAAATTTATTTGTGGGAAAGCACTGGCTGAAAGATTTTATGGAAACGTGTGGTTTTTTGAAAATGAGCATAAAATTATAATTTTAATAGGTCGGAAACCGTTTAGTTGAAATTATAAAAAAAGGATTCAAAGTGAAATACCCACCGTTTGCCGCTTTCCTAATTGGCAGACAACCGAAGAGGATTCATTAAAAGATATTAAAATTGCTGTCACAGAAAATCTTTACTGACTTAATGAGGCAAAACGTAAATGTCAGGTTGCTTCTTTGATCTTAAGTATCTCTATTATAACATTACCCTACAAAAGATAAAAATATGTTATTTGTTTTATATGGAGTTGAGACAAATAAAGCAGTAATTAATAAAAACTCGCATTCAAACATAGGAAGATCAAGTAGGTACGCCACTAGTTAACATGGCGGCGGTGTGTCGTCATCGAAAATTACTAGAAAAAAAAGGCCACGTGCGTGTCGGGCCACGCGCAGTTTAGGGTTCCGTAGTTGCCATGCACAGTATGCGGACTTCTTCTCCAAGTACATTTTATAAGTTAATAGAGATCGCGCTAAACTTCTAGTACGCTCGGAAGTCGCTCTTCCCAAGAAATGTATGGACATTTTGTTCCTGCTGATGCAAATTGCCCCGTGTTTAGAGGGGACTAAAAGCTTGGCGTGATCTGTACTCGTTTACTTGTAAAGCCTAATTAGCTATGGTATTTATACTACTGCCGTGATTTTTTTCACGTCTCCAAATAAAACCGTTTCGCTGTCGCAACACTTGACATTTTGTTCCTGCTGATGCGAATTGCCCCGTGTTTAGAGGGGACTAAAAGCTTGGCGTGATCTGTACTCGTTAACTTGTAAAATTTACTTAGCTGTGATAGTGTATACTACAGCCGTGATTTTTTTCACGTCTCCAAATAAAACCGTTTCGCTGTCGCTACACTTGACATTTTGTTCCTGCTGATGCGAATTGCCCCGTGTTTAGAGGGGACTAAAAGCTTGGCGTGATCTGTACTCGTTAACTTGTAAAATTTACTTAGCTGTGATAGTGTATACTACAGCCGTGATTTTTTTCACGTCTCCAAATAAAACCGTTTCGCTGTCGCAACACTTGACTCTTACAAAAATTAACACTTTTATGCTTAATATTTCGCAAACGAAACCCTGGATCGATAAATGGTCTTCTCACACCCCCAATATTTTTAAATTACCTATCTAATGACACCCCACACTAGGGCATAGAAGAGAAAAAAAAAAAACCCACTTTACGTGTTGTACCCTAAAAAAAATCTATTTTAAAATTATACTGTACCACTTAATTGGCGTGATAGATATTTATATCCATGTTAAATTACAGCTTTCTAGTACGCCGCGGATATTACACACAGACAGACGGAGATTGCGAGACTATTAGGGTTCCTTGCTGTTGACTACGGAACCCTAAAAACATGTGATATTTCAAAGATAATATTTACATATTTAATATTTACTGAAGGATTTATGAAAAAATGTAATAGGAAAGTTTTGAAACTTAAAAGGGCCATCTCTGTGGTTCTTTTGTTTCGTATAACCCATCGCGCATTTTTGGGATACTTTCTATCCCAAGCGTTCTTCAGGACCGAGTGGTTTTGGGATACTTTATAACACAAGTTTTTTTTAAAGCTTAATAGCTATTTTGAATTTGTGACTGGTATTAGTATCTTGAGTTTGTGACTGGTATACTTGGCCCGATAATAAACCGGTAAGTATTAAAAAAATAAAATTTATTAAAAGTTACGAAAGCACGAAATAATTCTCACGTTTTCAGCCAATTTTGCTCAGGCGGAAGTGTAAAAGATTGTTTTGACAACTTGGAACTATACACTTCAGAATAAACGAAATTATTTGTAAAAAAATGTTCAAATGATGGTGTTGAAAAATAATTAGCTTAGTAGCTATATGGCAAACACTCGAAATTGTGGTAGAGCTACGATAATATTTGACGCTTAAAGTGCTACGATGTAGTGCTACGTTCATAGCTGACGCGTTGTAAAGTGCTACGACGACGTAGCGTTACGATTATAGCTGACGCAAAAAGTGCTACGACGACGTAGTTCTACGATTGTAGCTGAAGTGTTGTAAAGTTCTATGATATGGGTATTTTAACAATTGGATAAAGTTATCAAGTAATATGATCTATCTATCAAATTGACTCTGTCGGCTTTATCCGTAATCAAGGATGTCTGGCTTATTTATCATCCAGAGTTAGCTTTGGGTTCCAGTTGTCATTTATACCTCTTTTACAGACATTTACAGAGCTATTGCTTTAATATATGAAAATTGAAACACTTCTTACTCGTTATTCATTTATCCTTTACTCAAAAACTAGAAGGCCATTTCGACTAAAATTTAGCACTTACGCAAAATTATATAAAATTACATGAACTGATGTATGTTTTATTCAACCACACTTTTCAGGCGTTTAATAAATTCTTTATGAATCGTAAATATTGTCGCTGCCACCGTTATGACTGTCATCACCCAGTCGCTCCAGTTTTCGTGAACTCAGTGCGTAAATATGGAAACTACCGATACGAAACTCAAGCGTTTGAAGAGGCGCATTTTTTGGGCGAAAAAAGATTTGCAAGCGTGTTGATTTTTTCATTTGAGAGCAGCTTAGATGTTTTAATGACTAACAAAAAATATTAATAATAATAATAATAATAATAATATTGTTTATTTACAACAGGAAAAAACTTATAGCTATACATAAATAAATACACATTTTTATTTTTAAGGAAAAACTATACAATAATACCTTGGCACCTGAGCTAAACCGAAAGATCTGTATTCCAGGTGCCAGTCCCTAATCACCTCGGTAAAAAATAAAAAAATAAAGTTAAACCACAATATACAAAATTATGCACTTGAATATAAATGTGAAAGTGAGAGGGTGTGTGAGAGTGTGTATGTGTAGAGAGAGGGTGGATGTGTGAGTTTGCGTGAAAAATGGAGTGTTTGAATATGCTATGGCTATAAATAAATACCTTGACTTTTTGAGTTTGTTTTGTGTTATTTCTAAGAAATACTCTCATTAAAGCTATGTTAAGACTGTTGCACGCCAAATGCATCGGCGTCGCGCTGTGCGAGGCAGCTCCTATTGAATTCTATGAAACTGGACTGACGCATTATGCATGCATACAATTACTGTTTATGGCCCAACTAATTACCGTTCCATTTTGCCCCACAGTTTCCATCAGACTCTGACTCAGAATCAGTGTGGGAGACAACCGATGTGACGTTGGAGCGGGGCTCAGGTGGGCTGGGTCTCAGCATAGCGGGTGGCGAGACCGGCGGAGATGTCAGCATCACTAGGCTTGCAGATGCTGGGGCGGCTAAACGAGATGGAAGGCTGCAAATTGGGGATATTCTGATGCACGTAAGTTCTCCAGAGATTTGCACTTCAATGGATTTTGAAGAAACTGAATAAAGTAAACGAAATAATGGGGTTCAAATCAATAAATGTTTTTCATTAATAAAATACAAATCTATACGTAACAAAATATCTTTAAACTATGATAAATTTATACATTAATCATAAGATACATATAATCGATTTCAAAACCGCTTGAGTTCTTAATTTCTGGCCATGGCTCTATCAAATTATCAAAACTTTAGTGAGGATAGATAATTACCAGACAAAGTCATCTGCAGTCTATTAAGATCCTAAAATGGAAGGAGGTCAAAAAAAGAAAATTAATTTTTGGAAACCCAAATATAATCAAAAAATCATCTAACAAAACCAGTTTATGTCAACTCTTGCAGCCACAACAAAATGTTAAATCTATTTTATTTACTGTATCCTAATTACAAATACACAGATAATTAAAAATTTGATTTTAATGGAAGATTTTAATGATCTTGATTAATTTATGAAAGTAACAACTAACATTCGTTCAAAAACGAATACCCATATTAACAACTTTTTGGCATAGGAGTAATATTAACACCTCGGGTAGTAAAAAAACACTACTGTTCCAAAAACAGGAACGTTTAAGAAATTTAACAGGCAGAAACTGAAAAAAATATGTCTCGACGGGAATGAATTTTTTCTAAGTTGCTGAGAATAAAAACATAAAGAAACCATAAAGTGTTCAAAGATTAAGGTTTAGATTTATGTATTGATAAAAATATAATACATGTAAAATTCATATACTAAGGTAAATAAATACGTTTCAGAACTATATAAAATAATTATTATAATTAGTATAGATCGTCCTTGATTATCAAATGTAATAAGTATTAATCAAGCATTTATTATAGTCAAAAAACTTAACAAATAATACTGGTTTAAATAGCTGGTATAGTATACATACATTAAAGTCATATTTATCTGTCTCTAAATTCTCCAACGATATATGCTTGTATATGACGCAACCTCGACTAAAAGTTGTTTAATTTTATTCCGGCAAAGGAATTAACATTTGCTGCGATAAAATAAATTTAGTCTAAAACGAGCATATTGCTGTTCAAAAAAATATTTTAAAATGCTTTTCAAAAAAGTCCAGTAAATGAAAAATTTGAGATCGAATTAAAGATACACTAGTAAAATGACTTCAAAATAATCATAATAATTAATAACACTCCCCCTACCTGCTGGAAGAACAAATATATATTCGTTAACCAAAATAATTAGACTGCTGATCTTACTAATATTGTTCTTAGCCATTTTCTAATTATTGCAGCCAATAAAAAATATAAATACCTATATATCAGGGATTTTTATAAATTTTATTTTTCAGTTAGTTTACTGATATATTTCCAATTTTTACCCAGTGCACATTTAATTCTACCTACGCCATCTTGGACGAATATACGCCGCACAAAGATTTTAAGATTGACTGGACTATTCATGTCGGTACATTAAAAGTTCTTATAAACAAATTTTGTATTTAAATGACAGCAGAATGCCCATAATTAAATCTGGAGGAATCTGCACCAGTTAAAACTACCGGAGTGAAGCGAAACTCTGAACTATTGCGGTCACGATCCTTACACGTACAGGGAACGGCTAGATAGACAGAAGTTTGCATAATTAAAGATAAGGAAGGAGTCGCTGTTCTCTTCCCGGAAAATACATGCTATTCCGGAAAATACGGGCTAGATAATTCGCTTTCCCGTGAAGGAAAACATCGTAAATCTGTATGCTCCCGGGAAATGATATTTTAGGATGCGAATCGTTATAAGCCTTGTTTGGAAGTCAATCGATTATAGAATATTTGAATAGATATTTGTTTAATCATGGTAGAACAAGTTATATTATTTTCTCGTCTGTTAATTGCAAAGCCATAGTCTATGTGATAAAGTTTTATCATCATCATCATCATTTATTTATTTTGTGTCTAGTTTACGTATTGAGTTAATATATACATAAATATGTTCAGATCATTATTCAAGTATTTTTGATTATAATAGGTACACCGCCTACGCCTTCACGTACATCCAAAATATTTTCCACCCAAAGGTTGTCTGGAAGAAATCGCTCTAAGCGATAAGACCACCCATTGTTGCCTATATTTTTGTTTAATTAGCATTGTCTTCCAGTTAACCTTTGGTGATGTAGAAATTACAAGGGTAGTGCCAAATATCATCATCATCATCATCACCATCATCATCATCATCATCACCATCATCATCATCATCATCATCATCATATATATATTCAACGAAGTCCTAACTCACTCACTAACTGACACATCAACGCACATCATCCCTTGGACCTAGGAAGCTGAAATTTTGCACAGAGGTTCCTTTTATAATGCAGACAGGGAATTAAACCAGATTTTTCGAAATTTCTACTAGACTGGGAGAACTAGGATCAAAGGCACGAGGCGTCCGCTAGTTGAAAAAAAAGACGAAAGTTCTATTGACATTTTTAAAAGTAGTTCACTCGTGGAAGTCCATCCATCCAAAATATAAGAGCTGCGCTCTTATTGGAGAACTAACTGCCATTCTTCTGAATTTAATGTCTCGGTACAAATCAAATAATTTTTTTCTTAAATTGGTCAATATAATGGTAAATGGAAAGAGAAGTATGTTCAAAACCATACAAAACAGAAACAGAAGCAGAAAGATAATAGAGCACTCGTGAAAGTGTTATAACGCACTTTTTTAATATAATAAGGTCTGTTTCAAGTAAAACCGTCTCTTTAAGAACCCATATCACGCAGAAGAAATAAAAACTTATGAAAAAGTTTTAGAAAGTAATAAGGTAAAACTTTTTTTGTGTCGTTGCTAAAAAAACTCCTCATCGAGTCACTTAAATGACACTCTTTTCAGACCTTTTCTTCGTTTTAATGAAATTTTATGGAATGTTCGAGATTTCATTTGACAGTTTTATGATCTTTAAGAGAGAGGGTCATTACATTTTATTTAAAGTTCATAAACTTTATTTTCACGTCAATTCACAACACATTTTGAGTTACTTCTTCATGATTTTTTTTACAGCTTCAAAACTTATAAAACCATCCAACCATCAGCCTAGTTCGTCTACTACTGGACATAAGCCTTTCCAGGACTTTGCCACTCCCGGCGGTCATCCTGGAAGAATTGCCCATACTCACACACGCTGGGTAGGCGCACGCGGTGAGCGCGGTGCCGGAAACCTCGAACCATTGACGCCGCTGCCCGTCACCACTCTGTTCCATATAAAGCCCGGCTATTAGGGATGGATATACCGCCATCCATCCGTCCCAGGCATGTTGGGCCTCCTGTTTTTTAGCCTGTGAGCTCCTCTTACTCTCCCCCGAATTACTTCGAGGGGGTCTCCAAGTAAGATGGTCGAGCCCGGCATCAGCTCTACCACCTTAAATAACTTACAAAACTTAACTAATAAAATAACTTGCATTATTCAACCAATTTCCATTCACAAATGCAAACTTTTCGTGATACAAAATGAATATCCTCAAACAGTTAATACTAAGATAATTTATGTGTTCACACATTTTAACAAGGAGAAAAACTTTCCAGACATTTTAGCGCCAGAAACCCAGTTATTACGTTTGAACGAATGTTACCCGAAAACTCTTAAAGAGAACGGTCCTAGACAAACCAATCTGCAATGTTCCCTTTATTAGTCTTTATACCCTTGTGTTAAGTAGGAAAATTGTTAAATTTTAAAATCTGAGGGGAGAAGTTCTAACGAGATACATCAAGATGCTGTGAAGCAAAGCGCAGAGAATAATTGCACTGTCATATTAGTTTAGTCTTTTGCGTAGAAGCACACGGATTAATGAGGAAAAGTTGCTGCATTTGAATGTTGAAAGATATAACAGATTAACCGAGGATAGCTACGATGGTAGAACGCTGGCCTCTCAATCTTGAGACCCAAATTTGATTCCCGGTCGGATATGCATCAATGAGTTTTTTTGGAATTTATGTGCGTAGTATTTGCTTATACTGACCACTTAGAGTACGTATACGGGTGTAATCGTTAAGTGTGACCAGGCGATTACTCCGTTACTATTACAGATATAAAAAAAATTAAACTGATATCAAAAGTACGTTACCTAATCAGTAAAATTACATCAATTACTTTTTGAAAATCAAACGAAAAGTATCCAAAATTTTGACATTAAACATTCCCATACATTTAGTATTACTGTGATATTAAAACAAGGTTTATTACTAATTTGAAGTGGTAACATAATGAATCTACATATGTATCTACTTAAAAATCATTATTATAATATCGTATGTAATCATGGAATGAGACCAAGGTAAAATGAGTACTAGACCACTTAAAATAAGGAAACTAAAATCTTTCTACTAATCTTATACTAAATGTATGGGAATGTTTAATGTCAACATTTTGGATACTTCTCGTTTGATTTTCAAAAAGATATTGATATCATTTTACTGATTAGGCAACGTACTTTCAATATCAGTTTAAAATGTTTTGATATCTGTAATAGTTACGGAATAATCGCCTGGTCACACTTAACGATTACACCCTGTATACATGTTTAATATTCTAAGATTGACCACTTGCCGAACGGTTAAGTATAACATTGTGAGAAAACCGTATGCCCCAAAAGCGTGTACTTGTGCCTGGAGTGCCGTTGTACGGCTCACTACCCATCACGTTAGGATTTAATAATCGTCGGTGAAACGGGGGTGTATTAAGTGTGGACGGCGACTTTCATCTGAGTCCATTTTCGAGAATACCTTTGACACCCTCTCGGGGATTCATGTTGTGACGAAATATTTAGGTATATATATTTAATCATTCCACAGGCTGTAAATGGACAACTATCTTTTTACAAAACCACATGATCTACAGATCATACTGAGCTACTTACCCAAATAACTTACGGAAATAAATAGTATTTTGTGCAACTGTAACAAGTAAGAACGAGTAAAAATTAAGAATTTGAGACAGACCGTTATCGCTAGTGATTGGTTCTCTAGCGGTGTTATAACTGGCAGTTCCCCCAAAACTGAACTCGCGGACTCCCAACCCCATATCTCGAAAACCCCTTGACCGATATGACTCATGTTCAAATTAAAAAAATATTTTTGGTCGTATTTACTCGCCTACTAAACGTCATGACGTTCGAATCAACAATATTTGAGTTATCGTCGGACAAACGTATAATAATAGTATTTATACTACACCTGCTAGGAAAGTATAGTCACTAAGATATGACTTCAATAATGCCAAAGATTTACCCCTCACTCCGTAGTGATCAAATTTACATAAGAGTGTTTCATGATTAACGCAATCGAAGGCTTTCGAGAGGTCACTAAATACACCAAATGCATCCTGCTTTTCTTCCCAAGCATCAAAAATGTGCTTAACTAAAGCAACTCCTGCATTTGTGGTTGACTTTCCTCTAGTGAATCCATATTCACATGTTCACAGTGAAGCAACTCATTTAAATTAAAATGAAATAACAATTGATTAAAAACGTTATCTGTAGCAACGTTATTGTTTTATAAGCAAGTTGCTTTCCACCTGATTGCAGGCGAAACAGCTCTTAGGAACTTCAAGCATGCATGATTTCCATAATAGAGGTAAAAATAATACTAGGTAGGCACAGTAGATAGAGTGACTTATTGAAAATACAGCCTTAATTGAAGACTCAGTTATAAAAATGAGAACTAGCTAGATTCCATGATTTTATTGGAAATCTTAACAAAATGTCCCTTTTATCCTTTAAGAGTTAGTATTTCCAAAAGAGTCATACAATTTTTTTTGCTACCGTTTATTAAAAATGGTGCCGCTAAATTTATGCTGGAGTATCATACAATACTTATGTAATTATTGACAATGACATTATTTCAGAGTGATTGATGGTATTTCTATTGATGCAACAGAGTCTCATGCAAAGTAATTGTGAGGTATTATACGAGTATACTCTTAAGTGTTGTTTTTGGCGAAAGTAAAACATGATTGTTAAAAATTTTGCAATAACATTTAACTGACCATAATTTCTAATACAACATATTAAAAATTTAGACACTTAGAACGAAAATGATAATAAATTTAAGGGCATTATTGTAACATATTTTAGTGGATGTACATCCCTGTGAGGAAAATACTTCTTTCTTGTTTTTCATTTTGGAGCTGCGAAACCCAAAAGATGTTATTAAAATGGAAATCCAAAGTTCTCTCTATGTTTTATTATTCCATCTACCAAATATATGCAAATAATCGACAAAGTTTTCTTTCTCTGAAACATACATACATCATACATATATAATAATCACGCCTGTCTCCAAGAGGGGTAGGCAGAGACTACAGATTTCCATCTGCTACGATCCAGACATACCTCTTTCGCATCTTAACTTCCACATACATCAATCTAGTCATACAAGCTCTTCTATTCCGGGTACTTTTGACATGGCCCTTCTTCAGTATGTCGCCAATTTGGTCAGCTTCTAGGGTAGCCTGGTCAAGCTGTACCTTCCACTTGCGCACTTTAAATTTCTTTCGTCACTCTACTTTTATTCATCCTCTCTTCATGTCCAAACCATCGAAGCATTCCTTTTTCTATTCTAGTCACTACATCGTCTTTCAGGGCGCAACAATCCCGTATGTCAATATTTTTCCATCTGTCATTCAAACCACACAAACTACGTAAGGAACACATTTCCACTTCATTCACTCTACTTTGATGTTTATCTTGCCATACCCAACAACTTCTTACCATACATAAGTGTAGAAGTCAACACTCTATTATGAACTGCCAATCGTGTCTTTGCAGTCACATTTTCCATCGCGCGTAAATAGACAACCCAGATAGACAAACTCGTTAACCTGTTATACTTCCTCGTCTCAAATCTTAACCTTGCATTCAGTCACCGCTTCATTCCTCTCTAGCACCTTTGTTTTTCTTACGTTCATTTTCATTCCTTTCCACGTGTCAAATGATTTTGCCTGCTCAACTGTATTTTTAATGCATTATAATCTTCTTTCACAGGTCAATGATGTGTCAGTAGAAGGTGCACCTCATTCTGAGGCCGTAGACGCGCTTCAGGCAGCAGGCAACGTTGTAAAACTAGTAAGTTTTAAATTCGATTTAGTAAGTTACCAATTTTAAAAAGCAATAAATAATTAGACCGCTGTATGGTTAGTTTTTTGTTACATTTCAAGACATTAAAATAAATTTAACTTTCATTATACGAACCTTAATCGCTCTTAGTCAGTTTATTTTACAAAGCCTCCTTTGCGTCTCAATGCCAACGTACGCTGATAGGTGTTGCCTCTTCCCTAGTTTACAAATGTTGGGTCGTTTGTTTCGTTTTTCTAACGTTTTATTTATGAAATTTGGACCTACATGTAGCCACTCAGCTTCATTTTGTACTATCCTTTCACGTTTATTGCATCTTTGCCCCGTTTTTGGATTTGCCGTTATTTTATTAACACCTCTTCTAAGCTATATGTTGACCAGGGTTACTTCGATGATAATAAAGAACTCCACATCCAAATCCGTTGAATGGTTCTCAAGTTAAAACAGAACATACAAACATATAGACATACAGATAGAAAGACATACAGACAGACAAACAGATAAAAGTCTAATAATCATAGTTTTGGCCTCAGCACAGTACCAATAACCCATTTCATTTAAAATTTCACGAAAATATTGAATTTTCAGTCATGACCTTTTTTACATTATTATTTGTATATATATAAATATATATGGCATTTATCATGCGTTGAACAAATGTTCAATTGCAATAGATTATTTAAATTGCAATATAATGCGAGAATAACCGTTCAGATAGTTTATCCAGCGATTCGGACGTCAGCCTGGCTTGACACTGCCTAATGACTTGGCATCCACTCAAATGCGATTTTTGCCCACCTTTCATCGATTTTATACCTTTATTGCATACTGCTATTTTATTTAACAAATTGACTTTTTAAAATGTACAGTTAAACATTTTGAATTACTACGATAATTAGGGGCTTTACTCGTTACAATTTTCATTGTCTTATGCTACCACTTCAAATGTACTAACACACTTCTTGAACATTGACCCATTGTAGGTATGACCAATTTAATTGCTCACGTGCAAACTGAAGGCGCGCTCTTCGATGGTCTGTTGTTAATGTCGGCCCATTGGCTGGCTTGTGTGCTACCAATCCATGTTCCTTCAATCTTCGTCTAATTATTGTCGAGTCACTCACAGTGATGAACAACACGAAGCTACTGCTCCAGTTCAAAAGCGTCAAGGCGTCGATTTTGCAAAGAAACTATTGCAATAAATCGGTCCTCTCGCTCAAAACTGGCCCGATTCTTACCATGAATAAACTAGTCTCTCGATAGCGTTTATATACTCCATGACTAGAGGCTTAGATGTAGTCTTGCAGCCACAACACGTTGACTAAGATCAGAACCCAGCAATGCCTTTATTTGGGTGGCTTCTGCGGGCGAAGTATCCATGTGTGGTGAAAAAAAGACTTTGTAACAGATGTCACAGAGCCTAATAATCCAATTACAAACATCAAGTTTTAAAGTAAATCGTTTTTTTGTGTTTATTACGCACCAACTAACTGTACTCCGATTAAATGCGTTGCCTCAAAACGATGTTCCATTTCATTATTCAGATAAAAATTCAGAAATTCAAATTCAAATTTGGACCTGTCTTACACCACTGAACAGGCCAATTTGCCAGCTTATAAAATGTTGTTTTTTTTTTAAATAATGAATCCTCATTTTTGGTTATTTGCCTCCAAACATACAAATAAAATCTTGGTAGTGTATTTATATCACTAAAATTAGGGTGAGTGTCCATCATAACAAAATAGATAAATAACTTAATGTTTCATTTCATTATTCAGATAAAAATTCAGAAATTCAAATTCAAATTTGGACCTGTCTTACACCACTGAACAGGCCAATTTTCCAGCTAATAAAATTGTGTTTTTTTTTTAAATAATTAATCCTCATTTTTGGTTATTTGCCTCCAAACATACAAATAAAATCTTGGTAGTGTATTTATATCACTAAAATTAGGGTGAGTGTCCATAATAACAAAATAGATAAATAACTTGGAGTACCTTGCGAAGCCTGATGAAGGTCACTCTTAAGTTGACCGAAACGTCTAGTTTTTCTCGCATAAATCATAGTGAGTCTTAGCTGTGTTATATATTTCGTTATCTTGGTAGTGTTTTGATTTATTTGATGAGAAGTGTATACACGTACAATTGACGTGTAAATTATTATTATCAATAAATAAATCAAAATCTTAATCTATTCCGGTGTACATCGATGACGTAACCAGCCTGCTCCTATTGTTACTTATTTGTTTTTTGTGTGAAAAAATAGTAACCATCGTAATAGATTAAAAGAGGCGTTACTTTGCGGAAGTCCATCATGAACTTAAAGATGTATTAATAATTTGCAATATTCCTCTAAGCCAAGCTATTCAAAATGCAGACTCAAGCACCATCCATTTCCTCGCATAAAACATGCACAAGTTAGCAGTACGAGCATAAAATAAAGCAATCTTAAATAACAAGCAAAAAACATATCGACACGTGTTTCGCCTTTGAACGAGGCATCCTTGGGATGTGTTGCTCGCCCAACCGCTTGAAAGCAAAAATTATTTTCGATTCATCTAATTATGAAAATGAATTTATTAGACTTTAACACTGTCCTTACATTTGATCTTTGGACTACAGAGTAAACACATTCAAACCACGGACGTATTTATCCGTCATCCATCAAAATTATACCCTAGGGATACCCTGATACTTCTACGTTTTTATGTTTTTTCAATGCATGTGCTCGTAAAGGCCCACTTTTTATGCATCAAAACCGAACAGAAAGTCGATTATTTGCCCTAGGGCTTTATTATTATTATTTATTTTTATTTATTTGCAATGGTTGGCTAACCTGCAGCCTTTCCTGTGCACCATAGATGTTATACTTTTTTTTCCACTGTTTCGTTAAACTCTGGATACAATCCTTTTGAGCCAATAATAATTTAAAGTTCACAAGATTATATTTGTTTTCATTTCCTCACACTATGCATTGAAAAACGTAGTATGATACACGGGCGTAAAAGCAATAAATTACTCGGTTACGTTTAAAACACTCGCTACGCTCGTATTTTAAATCGTCCTCGTAATTTATTCCTTTGCGCCCTTGTAGCATAAACTACTATTAGTTGGTCGCTGCAGTGGAAGTGTAAAATTTAAAACAATTTAAAGTAAAGCTCTGCGTCACGGGAGTCACTGCCGTAAACTTTTATTAGCATTATTGTCATATTTTCGCTGCGCTTATTTGCATTTTTTAGGTTTTGTGCCACTAATATTTCGTAGCGTATTGAAGTGAAAATTAAAAAAGTCTGCTACAGTGTTTGCCACAAAAATATTACAGCCGTAGGTAGATGATCGATGTAAATATTTTTAGAAATAATAAAGGAACTGATTTTGAACATTTTTGACAGAATTAACTATTACTTATGCAAAGTTTTGTAGTTTTCGAGATATAAATATTTTTCAGTTGTGTCTACTTAAAATAAGATAACTGCAATTTAAACTTATAAATCACCATTTTTGGCTAAAAATAGTATTTTTATGTAAAATTATTTTTAATACACCTCAATTAAGGGTCGTTTCCTCCGGATTTGTAACAAATTATTAAGAAAAAAATATAATGGCCTTTAGCTAAGATAGCTTTTAATGTTAGTTTGCTGTATGCATAAACATATTTTTATTTTGGTGGCTTTACAATTATTATATTTTCCATAAGCGTGATATAAGATTATTTAAGGAATTTACGGCTGATTCACGATTATGGGAAATCTAATTGTTTTATAGCTATTGTAATATCCTTAAAATACATTTTTCCGTATAGCAAACTATTGTTAAATGTTGTCTTGGCTAAAGATTGTATTTTGGCCATTATAAATATTTCTTAATATGTTGTTACAAATCCCGAGAATCGACACTTAAACAAAAAAACAAGACAAATTATAATTAAATTCAATCAGAACTGAAAACAAACATTAAGCTAAATATTAATACTGTACGAAGAAATAGATTTTTTCGTAAATTTTATTAACGACTTTAATTAAAAGCGTGTTTTAAGTTTGTGTGCCCATCCATTAACAACGTAATAGATGAAATATAAAAAAAATGCTAGAAAAGCGTAACCGACACTAAACTATTTTCGCGAAATTCCATAAATCACATTTATTTAATATCTGTAATTCAAAAATAAGAAGAACCATCTTAAGTTGTGCGTTTCGTAGAGGATACGACTCGTTTCCCCTTAACAATATCTCGTAGCCTGTCGTAGCACTAAGCTGTAGCTGTTTCGTAGCTGACTCCTACGGCGGCTGCAAGTTAGCAAATTGGACACTATTATTCATGCTCGCCTGAAGTCATGTAACATAATGTCATTTACATAAGTCAAGTATTAGACCGCGTATTTTGTTGGCTTATGTTGACTTGAACAAATGATTTAAGCTGCAAAGACCTCAGTTTCATAAGTTTTACGATGATCTTTTCTCACTGTTGTTGGCACTTGGATAAAATTTCTTGATAAATATCAATTTAAACAGCAGGGTTTTTTTGAGATAAGTATGAAGTTAGATGAAAAACTAAAGGCTTGGTATTTTTATTTTCTCACAATAAAGCTGTTTTCGTCATCAAATTTAAGATTTTATGAAAAAATTTCAAAAGGTCGTCAGAGCTTGGCACTGCAATTACCTACAATTACAGGGTGGCTAGTAGCCGAATATTCGTGTTATTCTGGAAAAATAAAATGAGCATGAAAATATTGAAAAAAATACCTCTTGTGAAATTTATTTCCAACAAATATACAGGATGTAATCGTTTAGTGTGACCAGGCGATTATTCCGAAACTATTATAGATATCAAAAAATTTAAACTGACATCGAGAGTAGGTACGTTACCTAATCAGTAAACCGACATCAATAACTTTTTGAAAATCAAACGAGAAGTATCCAAAATTTTGACATTAAACATTCCCATACATTGTATCGCACAACAAGGACGTCACTTCGAACATCTGCTTTGAATACAAAATTTTGTACTTACTAAGAAATAAATATTATTCAACTAGCTGACCCGGTGAACTTCGTATCACTTACCTCTTAATATAAACCATATTAATTTAAACCATATGTATGTATTTCAGAGCCGGCAGCTTTATAAAGGCATCATCAGATAGTCTAAGTATCGGCTCCATAGTGGGCGGAAAGAGTGGGCAAATCACGCACACATGTCCAGCTTAATGTTCATAATTATTTTGCATGAGACATTATATTAGATTAGATTATATAGACACTTATATTAACAAATAAGGTACGTACCAGCCTATTTTTTTTGTCTGTGTCGATTACGCCACATTACTAAACGTAATAGTAACCTGCCAACACTGACTGTCAGTGTCACTGTCAACGAACTTTCCAAGAAAATATAATTGATATTTCAAAACTATTTTTGCGGAGTAAATATTATCGGAAGCCAGATAAAATGGCATTGAATTGAATTGAAAACTATTTTTCAGAAGTTGTAGTTAACTTTTAACAATGCATTGTCCCTTTTGTAAAAAGTGGATAGAACGGCAGAACAACAGAAGTACCTGTCCTAGTTGCACAAAAAAATTGTAAAGATGCGACGAATGTTTCACAATAACCGTTGATACCTTCAAGTTTTGTATAATTTGCGGTCACAATTTGAGCCGAATAATACGAATTAATAGGGCTAAGGAACAAAAAAATCGAGTGAAACAACAACTGTTATTAAAACCGAAGTTCGTCTCAACAATGCCATCATCATCATCTGTGTCATCATCTGAAGGAATAACATTTTCAGAACTTAATTTAACTGCCGATGAACTTAAGGATTTGGATGAGATTTAAGAAAGTCATGAGCACAACATTGGCAATATTCTGGTTCTATCAGATTTGTCCGAGTTACCGAGGCCTTCCGCCACGCCGTCAAGTCCTGGCGAGGCAAGTCAAGACATCTTTAGCAAGCCTGGTTCGCATTTGCTGTTTATTGATATGTTGCCGATTCAGGTGTCAATCGCGGAAATTTTAGAAAATATGATTCCTACCGTAAAGGTTGATTTATATAGTCTTTAATAAAAAATATTTGAATTATATCAAATTGAATATTATTTCAGACATATATGTATTAGTAACAACAAATATACCCAAATGCACGACACCGTGGTGGCGCGGCCTTCCAATGTAAGTGGCCAGCAAAATTGACATTTTCCCACATTGTTTGCATTGCCATCGGCATTAATAGCATCGCGAAGATGAATGTACTCTTCAGATCGAAGCTGCTGTTGGCAAAGACAATATAACCACTTCGGCTGTTGGTTTAGACGGATGTACGTCAATCGTTCAGTCTCAATTTTGACATAAATGTCAACTGCAAACTGATGAAAAAGCCGTTGACACATCAAAATGTGATTCACTTCACCTTCACGGATTCTGTTTGAATAAAAATTCATAGCACTGACTTTTTTGTTGGTTTCAGCACCTGTAATCAATTAATCAACCATCCCAAAAACTAATGAGTCTAATGGATCAGGTGGTGGGACTAACTGTGGCAATTTTACTTTACCACCAGCACAACATAATCCTGCAAATTCACCGCTGTATTTTAAAGCTTTACAATGTTGACAAATGATTGACATTTCCCCAATTGTTACAGATTTGTCGGCACTATAATCTATTTCTTGATCGTAGGAGAATGCTCCTCGTACCAGGTTCACAGGAACATTGCGTCTGCGGAATCGATCAATTTCATTTTCCCGTGCTCTCTCTGTTGTGATCGATGTGCCCGAACTCGGTCCATTCTATGCCTATTATCCACTTCATTGTAATTCACTCTAGAATGCAAATCTGCAATACCAATACGACTGTTATCATTATCAGTCTCTCGCTGGTCATCAGTGCGATTAGCGCGTGAGGTAGCTCGTCGCACATTCGATCGACTTCGACGACCTATGTTAGGTCGTTTTCTCCCCGGCATTGTAAGCAGTATCAGAATGACAAATCAAGTTTTGAATCTTTTTTCAGGTGTTAAAAACATAATGTGTGCGAGTAATAGATAAATTGAATGCAATTCCGTGCATTCTGAAACTTGACTGCTGTTAAAGTAAAATAACTGACACAATCCAATGTGATCCTCTAAAATAATCATTAAAACATTTTGACGGATTTTTTTGAGGGTTTGACAATTTTATAATTGCTAAAAACTAAAAAAAAAGGAAGCAGTTTGATCACAGAAAACTGTGACGTCATAATGTAAAACCTCATACAAATTTCATAGTATCGGGGCGTTATGTTATGACATTTGATAAAGAGTCGCTGATTTGATTTTTAGGGAAGTACCCAATTTCAGATCGTATAGCGAACTTTACTGTTTCAAAGTATATTTCTGAACGCACCCAACACAACTACCAAGTGTCATTAAAGTGTCATTATTTTACATGTTTTAAATCTAATAACGCGATAATCAGACTATTATGGATATATGTTGTCGATTCCAAACCCTTATTTAATCTAGATCTACATGTTTTTATTCCTAAAATACCGAACCGACGCGACGGGGCGAACATCAAATGTTTGACAGGTAAGAACAGTTTGTATGGGAAAATAAAATTGTCGTTTTTAGTATTTTCCTCGCAATTTTTCACATTTTCTCATCGCTTAAACCTTCCCTGGACTTCCACGAATATTTCAAGACTAAAATTAGGCAAATCGGTTCAGCCGTTCTCGAGTTTTAGCAAGACTAACGAACAGCAATTCATTTTTATTTATATAGAAGATTAAAATATAGTTTTATTACTTTAATATCAGTACTAATGCATTTCCACGAAGGTGCCGAGGTGTTTTCGAGTATGGACTGTAAAATGCAAGTCTACACTCGTACACCCACGTTTCACCGCCAATTGTTACATCCCAGCGTGATCCGGGCTTCACGTGCCTTCCGAAGAACACAGACCGAACACAAATGTAGCATTGCGAGAATTGAACTCGTGACCTCAGGATTATTGACCAAGAACTCTAACCACTTTATCACGCAAGTGGGCAAGGTTTGGATGAAAATATTAAAAGGCGGTTCCCATATCAATATTTTCTATATTGTGGAAATTAATGTATTCATAAACAGCAAAAGTAAAATGGACATTCTATACATATGTTTAATAATAACCAACACCTTCAGTTAGTCTGTAAGATCAATCGAAGTCACTGCTAACTGTTTTGCATTCTCTGTTAAAAAATATTAATTTTTTTATTTATTTTATTTATTAAATAATAAATTTAAAATGAAAAAATATTAAACCAATCAAACCAAAATTCATTTAATCGATCAATATTAAAATTAAAATAAATCAAGAATTCTAAATGTAGGCACTTCATATTTTCAACTTTGTAATATGCTCAATCCAGTTTAAATGTAAATCAATTTTATAACCAAGGATTAAGTTTTGATCGAGGTAATAAGACTCAGATGATTAACAATAATGGGTAGTTATTATAAAAGAACTCCAAAAAAATACTTTAAATTGTTTTCCGTTTTTGAATCCACACTTTTCTAATCAGAAATATATTTCTGTTTCTCACAGCGTGTCCGACGCGCAAGAAGACCTAGGGTAGTATCTTTGTGGAGAGGTGTGCGTGGGTTGGGTCTGGGCATCGCGGGGGGAGCCGACGACGCAGCGGGGGGTGGAGGCGTGTTCGTGTCGCACATCGCAGAGGGGGGCGCGGCGCATCATGATGGAAGACTCAGGCTTGGCGATAAGATATTGGCTGTTAGAGATGAAGATGTAAGTGACTTTTCGAAACATGTTTATTACAATGATGATCCACTCCGACCGTTTTCGGTCACGGCGACCAATCACAACTCCTAGTCGTTATGGCGGCGCTGCGCTGAAGATGGCAAATGTAGCTGATCTTCCTAGTAAACCCCCGTGTGCGTGTGACTTAAGGTTAAACGTCAGTCGCTTAATAAAAGTGCTTAACTTAACTTTGTAATTCTTGTTTGGAAGTTATAAATTGAAAAAAAAAATGTTGGTATGTGGCAGTTAACATCAATAGTGCAGTATTAGTCAGGTTCATAAAGTATGCGTTTGTAATTTAATGTATGATTAGTCATGATCTGGTCCAAACCAACTTGAAATGCTGTTTTAACTTTGTTTGGACCAGATCATGACTAATTGTGCATTAAATTTCAAACTCATGCTTAATAAACCGCACTAATACTAAACTACTGGTGTTGACTGCCACATCCCAAAATGTTTTCTAATTTTTCACTTCTAAACAAGAAATACAAAGCTTTGTGCTAAGCGACTGACGATTAACCTTAAGTATAGTCCATTATTGCACGGCGTTAGATGAATACGGGAGCGCTAAACGCTGTACAAAAACGAACTTATCTAAGTCACGAGTACCGTATACTATTTTTTTCTATTCTAAGTTGGAACAGAAGGAATTAATTGCACAACTAAAAACTCCTTAGCCGTTAAGTAAATATTTATAGTGGGGTTCAATTCTTCTCTATATTTTGTTTTTATACAGGGAATAGAAACTTCACTGGTTGGTGCAACGCACGCGAAAGCAGTACAAGCGTTGCGAAGCGCGGGAGACCGTGTAACGATTGTGGTGCTATCGGCTGCTGCTGTACCATCTTTGGCAAAAACTGCCCCCCTTTATTCTAGTAAGTATATTTATTATAATTTAGTTTTAATTATATAATAAAAATAAAAATAATGTATAAGGAGTTGGTATGAGGAGGTATGAAATCGGTCGGGATATTAAATAAAAATGTCCCGACTATAATATTTATTGAGATGAGCCGTTTTGTCTACATCATGACCGACAGATATGTTATTGTATATTGAATTACAGTAGTTAATGATCAGAAGTTAAATAGCTAAAACCTATCACTAGCTGGGTCCGTTAGCTCGTCCAGTTTAGTTTTTCGGAAGAAAGGATGCCACTTGCCACAATTGTTTATTGGACCAATATCTACCGATAAAATTTTTGTTTATTTGCATATTTGCTTTTGTTGCGTATTTTTTGTTACCTAAAAAAACCTTATGTTTTTTTGGTGGCGAAAGTAAAAAGTATTACATAAAATTTTTATATTTGTTAACATTTTTAAGAACCTACTTGATAAATCACTATTTTTTTTGCCAGAAATGAATTCTACGTTCTTAATTTACCTGAAAAAGATACCCATCTTGAAGTAGTTGACAAACTCAAACAGTTAAACTTTTTTTTAAAGGCGCTTGGCGCAGTGCATCTTTGACCCCCGCTTTCCCCCTAAATTGGAGAGGCTCCCGAAGGCTACCGATCTTTATCGGTAGATATTACTCCAATAAACAACTGTGGCAAGTGGCATCCTTTCTTCAGGAAAACTAAACTGATGACTTTTTTGGGGTCTAACAGTCTAAACTACACTTTAAATCAAATTGATTATGTATTTTTTCCTCGAATAGTTCAGACTAAGCATATGTAAGCATACCCACTTATCTCTGTTTGTAAAGTTTGTATTTAGAGATGTTATTATTCTACACAAAGCCTTTTGTAAATCACTCTTTATCTATGCGTAACCATACATTAAGTTACTCTTTTGATTGGCCAATAAAGCATATAAAATAAAACAAAATCAATTTCGCTAAACTTTTCTCTCTTACCTATTTAGAAAGTCTTTCGTCAACTAAAAGTTGGGTGACAAGAAGGTTTTGAGGGAATAGTTTTCCTTTACTGTGCAGCTGTGTCGAGTTTAAATCTTCATTCTTTTTGTTTTTAAAATTGAATTTTAGAGCTTTACTACCTGAGGTAACTGTTACTACCCTTAGCAAGTTGAGTATTACATCCTAAATGAAATTTTGAACCAACTTGTTCATAAATGATGTTATAAAGCTGAGGTACTCTCTTTATAATGATGAAATGTATTGTGTTTAAATTTTTTGAACAAATTGCTTTTTTAACCGACTTCAAAAAGGAGGCGGTTCTCAATTCGAGGGTATGTTTTTTTTTTTTTTTTTGGCGTTGCTTCTCCATAGCTCCGTCATTTCCCAACCGATTTGAACAATTCTTTTTTTGTTTGAAAGAGTATACTTCCAGGTAGGTCCCATTTAGAGTTTGGTCATGATCTGATGAAGGAAAATGACAGCATATCTCTCGAAATTGAGGCAATCGCTATGTACTTGGGTGCTGATTACAAGGTATTACTTGAAAATCGACATTCTTCCACCTGACCTTCGATCCTGGCTTCATCAACATATTCACCATAGAACTCTTCAACGGATCAGAGCACATAACTCGAGATTGCGGCAATCACTGCGTTAGGGTGCTGATTCAAGGGTATTACTTGGAGATTATCAGAATAACCCACCTGACCTTCGATCCTGGCTTCATCACCATAGAACTCCTCAACGGATGACAGTACATAACTTTAGATTGCGGCAACCAGTTTGTGTTAGGGTACTCATTGCAGGGCATTGCTGAAAATTGCCAGTGTACCCACCTGAATTTCGATCTTGGCTTCATCACCGTAGAACTCTTCAACGGATGACAGCACATAACTCGAGATTGCGGTAATCATGTTGTGTTAGGGTGCTGATAGCAGGAAGCTACTCAAACATGGCTACTTATACTCACTTGAACTTCGTTTCATATTAACACCACGTTTGCAAGAACTACCTATACCTCACAATTTAACCCAGCAACACTAAAAAATGTGAAATAAAATGAACTTTTAACAAAAAAATAGCAACCGACTTCAATAGTAACAGCAGTCATTCACTAAAAAGTTAATAATAATTCTATAAAAACCGATCGTACCGAAGCAACACTTTTGCCGACTTCTTTCTTCCTGAAACATTATGTTATCTAGAAGTCGGCGTATTTCCTACGATATAGCAACATAGAAACCAATATAAGAACGCCGACTTCTAGATAACATAACGTTTCAGGAAGAAAGAAGTCGGCAAAAGTGTTGCTTCGGTACCATCGGTCTTTATAGAATTATTATTAACTTTTTAGTGAATGACTGCTGTTACTATTGAAGTCGGTTGCTATTTTTTTGTTATAAGTTTATTTTATTGTTAGCATTAACGCTACCCTTTTTATCTTTAACATCTTTTTCATTCCACCCGAAGGTTGCCTGAAAGATATTGCGATTAGCAATAAGTGCCGCCTTTGTACACAATGTCTGTATTTTAAGTGAAAATGTGTGGTAAATTATGTCTGTAAAGGTACAAAAAGTGTAATAAATAAATAATAAAAAAAAATCCTTATACTGTGTTTGTAACAGAAGAAATGCAATTTTTTACCAATCTCCATAAACTGTAATTTTGTATAATTTTTATTAAATTTTTTTTTAATATTTCTTTTTAATCGAATGTGTTTTGTACTTGAAATTCTCATTTTTTACTTTTGTTACGGAATCCTAAAACAAATTGATATAAAAACCGAGACCATTTTTTTACTTTGGAAATGATTAAAGATAAGGATTCGCAAACTTGTTAACGAGAAATCCCAAACGTAAAGGAAAAAGCCCTTTGTTTTTGATCCCAGAGTTAGTATTAAGAAGTGACGTCACTTTGATTTTTCAACACAAGCGTAACTGTAATTATTTTTCAAGTTTTTTTTAATTCTCTAGGTTTTACCCACAACTTCGTCGACGCTGAGCTCTTAACTCAATGTACAGCCCTATATGTATGTATATAGAAAGTACATAAATGAACCAATTAATTAATCAATTATAAACCAAATCTAATAAATATTGGTACGCCATCAAGGGCTCAGTGGGAAAACGATAATGATGTGTATTTCTTAAGTTTACCCCCAGAACATTAGCTATAACAGTGAAAACCGCATCCAAATCGGATCTGTCTGTCAAATCTGAATAAATCTTATTAAAGCATTAAAGTAGCTTTAACGTATTAATGTGAACAGACAGACAGACAAAAACACCCGTCTCCCTAAAATATATTTCTATCGTGATTTCTTTTGTACCGACAAAACGCTAAGTTACAATTTAGTACCGAGTTATGATTGAAAGTTAATATATTAAAATCAAAGATTTCAAAAGTTTAGATGAGCCCTGGCATCTTAAATCTATTTCATTGTTTTTGAATGTGTGCGTTATCATAATGCCGACGCACGCACACTTATGAGTGCGCCATCTGTCTACCTACGGTCAGCAAACTGATCAGACTACTAAAGTTGTTAAAATGATTAACTGTAAGTGCACTTAAGGCGTCCAACTATAACTGTGTTCAGTTGAGCACTGATTCCAAACGTATGAGTGTCACACATTTAAAGATGGAAACATTTTGGTGCTGTCATAGTTCGGTAAGGGCTTCTCTTTACTTTTGGAATCTTTGATTAAAACTAAATTTATTTTGCAGCACGTACACAAGCCACATCCTGTTCCACACTTCACGAGCTTTTAGAAGAAGCGGCTGAAATTCCAAGGTCTGTAAGTCTAACGTTCACTTTTCATACAATTACTTGTTGCGACATATTTTTAGGGCTCCGTACCTGAAGATAGCCAAACTCAAAAATGCTCCGCTGTCTGTCTGTCTGACTGTCCTTCTGTCACAAGGGTAGCCAATTGAAATTTCTCGGAGTACGTGTTACATGGCCTATCTCACGGCAAATAATACTTAAAAAAAAAATTAATCCAGGGCAGTTCCACAGTAAAAATCTCGAAAAGCTGGCATTTTTTCAACGTTTACGGTGTTACTACAAAACAGTGTTTAACTTTAGACAGTGTTTAAATCTGTCGTTGTCACCTTTTTTTTCATATTGTAAAAGAGTGACAGCAACAGACTTAAACACTGTCTAAAGTTAAACACAGTTTTGTGTTAAGACCGTTAATGTTTCAGCTAAAATTCTAATTTGATCACTTTACTTAAGGTGATATACCGTGCTAGCAAAGGTCCCCGTTACTCCAGGCAGAAAGACCCGCAGTGCGAAAGGGGCGGAATCGGGGAAAATTGTCAAAAAGTCGGTTTTAAATTAATGCAAAATTAACTAAAATAGCTACAAAAAATTTCATAACCAGTAATTTAGGTGTAGTTAAAACCCATCTAAATAAATATTTTTTAAGCCTGTCTGCTATCCTAATTTGTCAGAATATCAAAAAAAGTGTAAATTTAGACCTGATTTCAATAATTATTTCTATCGAATGAAATTCCTCCTATCGCGTTTCTGATAGACCAAAATCTAGTAAAAGGTCCCAAAATTGTTATACTAATTTATTTTACTTGGAACTTCATTAAAAGAGCAGATAAATAACTTCAAAAAGTGTCAATTTTCACGGTATAGCCCCTTAAAGTAAAACAAAATTAAGATTCCGTACGTAGAGGGTGCCTAATTGTTTGTCAGGCTATAACATTTTAGTGGCTTGTTTTTTTGTCGCCTTATTGTTTCTATGGCATCTATATTGTTGTTATTTATCAATATGATTTTAGAGTTTTGTATGTTTAATTTGATGGATATAATTGTTTCATAGTGACAGTACAATTTTTTCACTTTCGGAACACACAAGATGGGCATTATTATAGATTTTTAGATAAATTTGCACACGTAGCTTTGTCTCGAGGCTGGTGAATTTCAGGAAATTACCTCTTACTTTTTCCTTTCTATGTTTAAAACGCGCATAAGGGAAAACAACACTTGTCCAAAAAAATCAAAACTTTTTTTTTGTTTATGGTTACTGTCATCTTTCCACGTATAAAAGAAGTTTTTGTAAAAAAGGCTTTAGTCACGAGATATGACAAGAAAATAAATGTATGGCCATTGGAAAAATATACAGATATTCATTGAAAGTCTGTGGAAAAACAACACTAGTCCACTTATTCAAAAAACAGAGATAACATTTTTGGAAAAAGAACCTAGGTTAAGTGAATTAATTTTTATTTCTCTGCTGTAAAATTTGCAAAAAGTGACAAGTGTTGTTTTTCCTCGAAACCCTTCACATACCTCAGGTTATTTAGAATATCACTGAGTTACAAACCCCCATTTCAGATACCTGGATAAATAAGTACCCAGATATATGTATCAGATATTTAAGGCGATTACTGTCGCCAAATTAGCAACTCGATATTTTTCGGTACGAATATCGAAGGAAACAACATTGAAATAACGTTCATATCAGCGCGCAATGCTTAGTGGCTGTTACGACGCTCACTGCGTCCTTGAAAGGCTGAAATAGGCCTGAAATGGGAGAAAATAATACTTTTCACATGAACGTGATAGTTTGATTGAATAATCCTATGTTATGTTTATACTCGTAGCTATCCAGTTTATCTATTTATCAAAGCATAAATTAATTATATCAACCAGGCCACTTAGGACTATTCGGTTGAAAATTTTTTTTTCATAAAGAAGTTTTGACGGTATGAAAAAAGAAATGTTGTATATTATGTTGTCTTGGAGTTGATAATTTATAATACATTTTTTCAATATTTTTGGTTTAGCCATAAACGAAACGTAAGCTTTAGGAAGTACCCATTTGGCAATTCTAAGTTTGCGTCAAAACAAACAATGAATTGTAAGCTAAGAAAGCTTAATTCAAAATCCATTCAAAGATTGATCATGATCAAAGAGAGATAAAACCAAAACTCAACAATCAAAATACTAGCGTAGTTTAACGTGAGCTGAGTATTTTTGTTATTGGCATGAGAAAACAATTCCTAAACGAAAACTACAAAGAAAAAGAGAATGAAAAATGAAATTATTTTCCAGCAGCAGCAATGTTTTAGGCATTTGTCTCGACACAATTTATTCATATCGGTAAATATTTGTACCTCACACTTCAAGGCACTTTTGGCAACAATTCAAAAGCAAAAACACATTTGTTTTAGTATCGCTAACAAGTTGATATTTTTTGGCACTGGATTTTGTATACTTGGTCATTTCTCAAATAGGTTAATGTATTAAGTTTGTAAGTAAAGTGATTTTAATTCTTTATGGGACTGTGCCTAATTGTAGCTTGATAATTGTTATAATTCATGTTACAAATCGTAGTTGGCGAATGTATTTTGCTCAAACAGGAACTTAAAGGAACTAGTGGATGCCTCGCAGCATTGCTCGCGGCTCGCCCGATCTCATGGGAATTTGCTAAAATCCCTTATTAGCGGATGTCTACGTTATAAAAATAAACTACAGTCCAAATTTCACCCTTCTAGGTTCAGCGGTTTGGTCTGGGCGTTGATAAATCAGTCAGTCAGCCCAGCTATGCGAGCACGTACGCGTCGATTAGATATATCTGACAGATAGAATCGATAAATCCTAAACGATAACCCTTATTGCAATGAAATAAGAGTGAGATTTTTATTTATCGAATCGATGTCGAGTTCATGCTAGTACCAGTGGCGTGCATAGAATTTTTTTCCGGAAAAGCAATCAGAAGGTCAAATTTGACAATAAAAAAAATATGAAAAAATTTAAATAACACTTTGAAAAATAAAGTTTGTATGAAAATGTTCTTTCTAGTGTAGGCAGTGCCTACCCTGGCGTCATACAAATTTTCTTTTTTCAAAGTGTTATTTAAATTTTTTCATATTTTTTTTATTGTCAAACTTGATTTTCCAATTACTTTTCCGGAAAAAAGTTCTTAGTACCCCAGGTATTCTTGTACTATATATATGTCGCAGGCAAATAGTAAAAGGGAACTAATTTTTGAACTGATATTTAAACATTTGAGAGGTTATTTATAATCAGTTGAAAAAATAATGGGCAGTTACATTTTATCGGCGGTTTAAATGTGCGATAGTAAAACATAGACGGTAATAAAAAAACAATTGGGTGGTTATTTCGTCTTACAATGTCAGTACTAAAAATTAAAAAATTCGGCGCATAGTACAGCTCCGCTCCACTTCTCTCGGCTCCCAACATTACTTACATGTAAACCTAACACGCTGCTCGCTCCGCTCGTCGTCGCGCCTATTTTCACTTTTTGGTGAAAGACTTTCGATTTTAGCTTTTTAGAAAATGACGAAGTCATTTTACGAACAGCGGGCATTTAACAATTTGCTTGCGATATATGTGGCAGGTTTATAGCGAGTAAAATTCGGCATTTTACAATTGGCGTCGTCAGTTTCTAATCGCCCGCTCTTTTGCAATTTGACGAACCTTCGTCATATAGTAGAATTCGGCATTTTATAATTTGCCTCTGCATAAAGACGTTCTGTTGTTAGAACTATTCGATTGCAAAACAGAGAGCGCTTAGAGACTAACGACGCCGAACTTAAATGCCGAATTTTGCTATTTGCCTGCCACTTAAGGCGATTAGTGTCACCGAATTAGCAGCTCAATGTTTTTTTGTACGAATATCGACGGAAACGACACTGAAGTAACGTTCATATCAGGTCCCCTAAAAGGGCCGCTTTGGATGAATCATATTATGATTCTGTTCTAATGCCGTCTCTTTTGCACGCGTGAAAAAACTCTGACTCTATCCTACTTTCAAATTATTTTATGATCAACCCAAGTCGGCCTTTTTAGATATCCAGCGCGTAATGCACAGTCGCTGCGTCCTTGATAGGGCGAAATAGGAGAAAATGATACTTTTCACATGGAAGTGATTGTTCGATTAAATAATCCTATGTTATGTTTATAGCTATCAAGTTTAGCTATTACTCACAGCATAAATGAATTAAATCGCCCAAGCTGCTTAGGAGCAGTAGGGAATTCAAGCCAAAAAACACGATTCTGATAAATTTTTTTGTCACATAGAAGTTAATATAATCATTTTCGAAAAATGTTGCATATGTTGATTTAGAGTTGATAATTCATGTTAATTTTTTTAATATTTTTTGTTTGGCCATAAACGAGGATAAGGCTTTAGAAATTACACATTTGGCGATATCAAGCCCCTTAAAATAGTTTGAAAAACATTGCACCTACCTACAGATAGACAAGCACTATCCGGAACACAACAAGCCTGTGTCAGCTAACACGTGAAGCCGATGATGTTTTTCCAACAAAACGTTGCGTGTCACAAGAGCGGGCCGTGCTCTATTCAATAAGGTGTCCATTCAGCGTGCGAACTATGTTCTTAATTGGCAACCGGAGCGGAGACGATTGTGTCTTTTCATTAAATGAAGCGACGTGAAAAAGGTTTACGCTTTTGCTAACCTAAAAACATTTCATTAAAAAAGATACGGTAAGGATACTGTTATTTTCTCATTATAGAACCAAGAAGGGTGTAATAAATAATGTGGATCATTCTAGAATGTTCATTATATCACAGTTTAAAAGTTTACACAGTGATTATGAGCGGTTTCGAAGCCGGATTGTGAAAAACCCGCCTTTTTCTTATTAATCGAAACAGAACACGTCAATTCATAATTCACTCAATATTTATTCAACAAAACATTTTTACTCATGTATTGTATACGTTGCCATCGCAGTTTCCATTGGTTTCTGTAACTTGGAAATGAAAAAAAATTGAGTTTAAAAATGTTGATGTTCTAATGTACAGAAACCAATGGAAACTTTGCGATGGCAACATACACAATACATAGGTAATATGGTTTTGTTGCATAACTATTGAGTGAATTTTGAATTCATTTTTTCTGTTTCGATTAATTAGAAAAAGGCGGGTTTTTCAAAATCCGGCTGCAAAACCGCTCGTAACGATAAAGGCAGTTTCGTAAAACTTAATGTATTTTATCTACTCCCAATAGTACTAGCAAGAATCCAGACTTATGCAGTGTAAAAAAAATAGCGGCTACTTTAATGAATGTACCAGTACCACATAATAAGATGATTCGTTAAACCTAAAATATACTAATCTAATGGACACCCTCGCTGGTTATTGACCTTTGATAGCTTTAGTAGCACAGAACACAATTACTCAAAGGGACCGCACTATGGGGCGAATGACCTGCGCCTATTAGAGTGCGTAGCCATAGTTTAGAAAAATATTGTAATTTTTGGTGATAATTTAAGTTTTTTTATTGTTATGAATCTTTCCGTACCACCACATAATACGAATATGGAACCCTAAAAATATTATGATAAATAACATTAAAGTAACAAAAACGAGCCGCTAAAATGGTAGCGCCTGACCAAAAAATCGCGGCTCCCCTTGTCTCCGGAAGTCTTATATCTTGACCGATATATTTTTTCTGTTAACTTTACGTAATCACTTTTTACCATGATTTTTTTTTCATGTTTTTTGGTTGGGGGGCATGATAATGTTAAAATATGCAACTTTTTAGAAGTTTTTGTACGGGGACGCTCCTAAGGTTAACTTTTTTTATTTGTTTGAATTTTATTATTTATCATAGTAAAACGTGTTATATGAAAATTTCATCTGGCTACCTATAATGGCTGAAGCTGTATAGATCCCTGTGACAGGCAGACAGACGGACGGAAAGACAGACAGACAGGCAGCGGAGGCTTAGAAAGGGTCCCGTTTGGAAACATTTGGGTACGGATCCCTAAAAAGCAGCGGGTTGTTTCAGATATGCAACCGTAAATTATACTTCTAATGTCGCCTTTTTCCTCAGTCAAAGAAGGAATTAATGGCGGCCATAGATATAATAATATGTAAGTGATGACAGCGCATTCGCTTACAAGGTCATTTAAATATTTTTTATAATTTCGATCAAATAAGCATTAAATTATCTTGAATACAATATCTAAAAACAAATATATGTAAAATGGACGCTTAAAAATATTAAAATGTATCCTTCGTTACTAAAATTATCCTTCGTTAAAATGGTCGTACCGGAAGTGACGTACAAGTTCTGAACATGCCTCATGTTCTTTCATGTTTTGAACATTCAAAACATTTACATTTACTCGTTCTTTTTTTAAATTCACAGCATCCGTGTTTTTTTTAACCAGCCAGTATCTACATCGCGCCTACCGACCTGTTTATTTAGTTAAAGCTTGTACTAGGTATAATTATACGTAGCTTGCGAGCAGAGAGCGTTCGTGTTGTGTTCTACACAATGCTTGTCAATAGTGTACGGGTCTATTGTTTTCGTTTGTTTCTAGTATTGTTTGAATTGTTCGATGAAAAGATGGTCCTTTATACGAATGACACGTGTTTGCTTTCACCAATACATATTTGTATTCATACACACTATTAAACCAACAATAGAAAGCGTTCCAAAAATGAAATGAATAATGTTTTGGCATTTTGTAAATGCACGTTTTAGTCAGATATATATACAAGGTGACTTTTTGATCATCGTCCAAATTCATACTGGAGGCTTGGTAAGTGATCAGCATCAGGGATCTATAACAATTTTTGTGAAATTCGTATAATGAAATTTCGACCTCCCATAGAAATTCAGTTCCAGTCCCGAGTGAATCACTATGGGGAGTCGAAATTTCATTTTACGAATTTCAACAAAATTGTTATTGATGCATGATACTGATCACTTACCAAGTCACCAGTATGAATTTGGACGATGATCAAAAAGTCACCTTGTATATACAACGTGAATTTGTCAACATCGTCCAAATTCATACTGGAGGCTTGGTAAGTGATCAGCATCATGAACCAATAACGATTTTTGTAAAATTCATGAAACTAAATTTCGACTCCCCATAGTGATTCACCCAGGACCCGGAGTGAATTACTATGGGAAGTCGAAATTTCATTATACGAATTTCACAAAAAATGTTATCGATTCATGATGCTGATCACTTACCAAGCCACCAGTATGAATTTGGACGATGATCAAAAAGTCACCTTGTATATGTTTAGTTAATTCTGCCGATCATTTATTAGATATGTAAATACAAAATAAAAGTAACCACTCTTATTCAATCTTATTCAATATCAAATTCTCTTATTTGTGGAAGTATACGATCAAAACAAATCTATACATCTTAATAATTATACTCGTAATAATAGTATAAAAGTTAAATTATAAACTCAAAAGGCAGGTACACACTAAGAAAGGGATTTTTCGAATGTCAAATTATAGGGGTGTGATACAGGGCTGTTTGTGAGGTACCTACTCTTTTAAAGCGGGCAAAGACATGGGCAAAAAGCCTGTATTATATATTCTTCGATATTCTAGAAGGGGTTATGTATATTAGTATTTTGTGCAACTTGGGACACGAGTGCTTTGCTGATTCACTCTGTTCGTTTCGTAATAGACTGCACGAGTGTTCCAATGTCCAATTATTTTCAGTTACACGCAATACTTTATCTACGACCATCAAAAATAGCGTCTTCATGTGACATTATTTATAATATTTTCAACTAACAATTTCACGAAAAGTGCCAATACACTCGTTCATAAATTTCTGCGGTATTGACCGTCCTTATTTGTCGTCGTTGCTGGTTATTGGTTATCTAGCAGTGCTATAATAAATTGGGCTAATCACAACGCAAATTCGCGGTGTTATTAATATTATATTATAAAATCGGACAAGCAATGTAGGTACTTACAAAACCGTATTTGGTGTTGGAATTACCTTATTGTAGGAGAAGATAACAAAGGTATTAAACAAAAATGAAACAATAAAATCAAAATAGTAATGTTCTCAAAATTAAATAGAATTAAAAAAGAGGCAAAGAATCCTCAGTGTGCGAGTTGAAATTACACATGCCGTTTTTTCATTTCATAGAGTCGTTGATTGCTGTTTTTTTAGTAACTCGTATTTTTTCGAGGATTTGTCCGAATAGGTTTAAATTTTCGAACATTCGCTTGGACATCCTCAATCAAAACAATTCCGATATTGTTTTTAACGTCCTTCCCAAATTGACTCAGATTAAACGATCGAAAGATATAGTATGTAATTTATTCTGTGCACCGCCTATACAGGATGGAAAAAATTTAAGGGCCCTGGAGGGGAACTACCTTAAATCCTTTAGTTAGCTCATTTTACTGAAAGGAAACATTCCTTTATTTTTTAAAAGAAACAAAACTGCATTCAAAGATATTCTGAAATTCGCTTGTGCCACCCGGGAATCAAACCAACTAAAAATTAAAAAAAAAACCTCGCTATTTTATCATACGAATCGGTAGGATTATTGTTTAGAATAAAATTTGTCTGATAAACATTTGGTCTTACACTCATCTGTTGTTCGAGATACTCATGAAATTAAATATTTATTACAAGTTCTTTGTCAACAATACCTAGTACTGTTCACTTGTAACAAGTAAATGACACGCTATAATTTTCTTATCTCTCTTACATCCAAAGACATCGTATGAAGTACAAGCTTGCTAATGTTATTTATCTTAAGTACCTTGTTGAATATTATATAGTTTTCAATAAGAAAATCGTTAAATGGTAATAATAAATGTATGCAGAGCACAATTACTACTTGCACTAGGCGTACTGACGAACAGTTTAAAAAAGGAACGTATTTTTTTGCAACGCGGAGCAACAAATTTGAAGTTCGAACCATAACTTTCAACATTTTTAAAATCGATAAAAGTATTCGTTCGAAATTCAAATTTTGTTTTGTTTTGCTTTCATTCCGTGCTGTCATTGTGTAATAATGGCGTATAATTATTACTTTACAAGTGAACAGTACTAGGTTTTGTTAATAAGGAACTTGTAATAAATATTCAATTTCATGGGTATCTCGTACAACAGATGAGTGTAAGACCAAATGTTTATTAGACAAATTTTATTCTGAACAATAATCCTACCGACTCGTATAATAAAATAGCGAGGGTTTATTTTTTAAATTTTTAGTTGGTTCAGTTCCCGGGTGAGACAAGCAAATTTTAGAAGATCTTTGAATGCAGTTTTGTTTCTTTTAAAAAATAAAGGAATGTTTCCTTTCAGTAAAATGAGCTAACTAAAGGATTTAAGGTAGTTCCCCTCCAGGGCCCTTTCATTTTTTCCACCCTGTATACCTACGTTTCTTTTTTAGGAGTTCTTCCATCTTAAGGTTGTCTGGAAGAGATCGCTTTTAGTGATAAGACCACCAATTGTACCCTACTATTTATTAAAAAATAGTTCTCTATTTTCGTTTTTTTGATGTGCAATAATAGTATTTTGTGCAACTGTGACATAATGTGGAACGTTGGGACACGAGTGCTTGTTTACGAAACAAACGAAGTGAGTTTCATAATAATTTCGCACGAGCGTCCCAATGTTTATGATGTTCAGTTGCACACAAACTTTATCTTCGACCATCGTCTTCGCGTGACACTATTTATAATATTTTCTACTAACAATTTTACAAAAACGGAGAAGAAGTACACTCGTTCATGAATCTCAGGTGCGTCGGCAGGTAATGCTGCGCTTAGGGCCAATCAGAAGCCACAAGAATGATAGAGGCGTGGCTTAAGAAATAAATACGGACTTATTTCTTTTCACTGTTGTTGATTGGCTCTCTAGCGGTGTTATAATAAATTGGGCCAATCACAGTGCAGAATTGCGGTGTTTTAATGTTATATTATGACATCGTTCAAACAATTTAGGTACTTTTGATATTTTGATGTTGTAATAACGTTATTGCAGTATGGGAGGAGATAAAAAATATTGTATTGTATTGTTTTGTGTATTATAAAATTAAAATAAAGTATGTACTGAAACAGAACTATACTTACACAATAACACTAGATCATGTACACAAAGTGTAATTTAACAACAATTCCTTTGAAAGCACGTATGTTTATTAATTATATGTATGTGTGACAGAATTATAATACTTGATTGGTATAAAGTTGTATTATATGAATACAACCAGTTATTTTCCCTCTCTTTCATCGAGTTATCGTTAGAGCCAAACTAAGAAACTTTAAATTTAATAATATTTTAATAATTGCAATAAACAGAAAAGACAAACATTTACATAGGATATCGGAATAAAGGGATGGCATATTCTATACGTCCATCTTTGACACACGCATTAAGTGTGTGATAGAGATGATTATACGACCGAACAGTAATCGATCAACCTTTAACTTCAGAGCAATTCTCAGTTTGTCAAATTAACCTTCTCGGCCGTAAAAACCTGTATTATCTGTCTAACTCCTTAGATTTGTCTGCATAGAAGTCTTGCATAGACTATTTCTCCGGAATAGTACCCCTGGTCTGATTGTCCAGGGTGCATCCGTATTTGGAGTAATGAGTGGTTGTACATATGTCTGTTTATTTTAAGATTATAGATAGTGAAAAAAAAATCTTAACTCAACACTTTATCTCACAGATGCGTTCGCATGGTGCGGCTTGTTCGCTCCGGTTCGCGCTTGGGCATGGACATTGTTGGCGGGCTTGGCGGTGAGGCTGACGACAGCGGGGGTGAAGACAACGCTTGCGGGGTGTTCGTGTCAGGGGTGCAAGAGTCGGGGGCGGCGTTCGGCATGTTACATAGAGGGGATAGGATACTGAGCGTGGATGGCAGAGACTTGTCAAGAGCCACACATGAGCAGGCTGCAGCTGCTTTAAAGGTATTACTTTATGTGCTTACACTTTGGTAAGTCTTTTATCCAGAAAAATTACCACATTTGTGGCCTAGCGTTCGGGTTTTAGTTTACTTATGCGGAGGTCGCAGGATAAAAAACTAAAAGGGCATCTCTGAGAGTATTGTTAACCCGCTGGTTCCGGCTTCAATCATAACATAGGAGAAACTTTAGGAAAACTTTTGAGTCCCTTCTAAGCCCGTTTTTCCAGGGTGGTGATGAAAAATACTAAACCCGTTTTGCTTTGACTTTACTCTCTTTGAAGGCAATAAATAATTAAAACTTGCTTCTTTTCCTAACTTGCATACTTAAATAGGTTAAAACATCTGCTATTGGAATGCCGCACTTGTTATAATACAATTCCTAAATTTCTGAATAATAATAATGTTTTGTACTTTTTAAAAGATTTATTTTATCTTGCTAGTACCACACCAAACCTCCAAATGCCTAAGCGGTGTGTGTTTGTACAAGATTTATGTTAAAAAAATCAACAGAAAGAAGAATTTGAAAATTGTTTTTTTGTTATTTCTCAGTACTCAGGCAACGCAGTGACAATCGCAGCGCAGTACCAACCAGAGCAGTACGAGCGGTTGCGCGCGCGCATCAGAGCGATCAACGCAGCGGGGGCCATGTCCCCCCACTCCAGACCTCACACGCCGCGCGCGCAGTCCGCGCGTGTAGCCGTTCACCCGGATTTACATGTTGTTTATCCCAGGTATGAATTAAGGACTTTTCTTCAAGGGTTCTTGCGTAAAAATTTGTAAAGAAAAAAAAACGAAATCTGGTGTCACATGAATAGTATAGATGAGTAGGTGATACAGAAATTAAGGAATTTTGAACAGAATTTACACGATTTCAATACGTCATACATAAAAATTCCAAAACGTTATTCAAAAGTTATGATATCGAACGCAGTCAGCAATTTTGCAACTATTTTTTGAAATATGACATAATTATTTCTATGTTTAAAACGTTTGAATCCCTCCCTACGCTCGTGATTCAATTATAGAATCCTTCGCTTGCTCGGGATTCAAACTCGGCACTTGCAAAAATAATTTACTTTGTTCTCTTGTTGCACAAATAACTATTTGACACACATCAGTTAAAATTTCCAGCTTAAAACTGGCTTCTTTTGTTTTATTTTGTGGTAAAAAGGATAGGTTCAAAACTTGTTTAACTTTGACAGGGATTGCTTAAAGTTAAAATTGTAACAAAAGTTATGTTTTGGACGTTATGCAACCAAAGGGTTACAATAAAATTAGTCAAATGAGTTAATGACATTTATGATTTGTTTATACCGTCGTGTTTATTATCAAACATGATTAACGGATTCTTAGTTCTTACTAATTTTATTTTATTTAGAGTCTCCATGGTTTTTGCTATGTCAGTTTTATTTAGGATTACGTATGCGATACGTAACTTACTTAAACTTGCAGTAGCTATATTTTGATTAACGGGCGATGATATATTAACCTAACAATTTTAATATGCAATGCATGGCACTGGATCTACAGGGTGTGAGTTTTGCACTGAAATTTACAGGATGTGGTGTGTTCCAAATTCAAATTGTGAAGATATTTATGAGCGCAACTGTTCCAACTGAATATGCAGCTGTTTCCGTGCTTGTACATACAACTTTATGGTTGAGTTAACACTAAATAGTAGGATAAATCTATCCATTGATGGTGGATGGCTCTTAGGTAATATCGAGTACCTACTTAAATCAAAAAGTCACCAAAGGGCTCCGTATATTTTTGATACAAATTTTATAGTATGACTTGAAAAATTACTACTTAATAATAGATTATGCAACTGTGAAATTTGACGGTTTCATTATCTAGGAATTCTTGTACAATTGTTATCAAAAATCCATAACTATACAGATAAAAAAAATATGTTTATAAAGTACAGTCGTAACTTATGCACTTTAAAGTGTCGAGTTAAATGTTTCTGTACACATATACAGGATGTAACTAGAACAGTGACGATGGCATACGATATAAAGTCGCAATAGAACGCAGCTGCACAACGTTCTCGTTTTGCTGCCGCCATGTTTTGTACGTGACGTCACTGTTTATTGACAACTGCAGTCTATTGTGAAGTTTATTCTTGTGTAGGAGACGGGTTCGACAATTTATGCTACGTTTGTGTCAGGAAGATAGCAAATAGATGTTCATTTTAACTTTACTTTTTGTATTGTCCTTGGACAATATCCGTAACAGCAGGATAGTACAGAGGCAGGTGCGGGAGATACACGTATTTATAGTCTATCCTAGGTTTTAAAGGCTAAAACTTTGATTTTAATTGGATAAGGCGATTTTGAGTCATAGACTGAACCAAAAATTAAACGGGGAACTGCAGGTTAATAATAGTTATTAATACACTGTAATAGTTGTTGAGAAAAGAAAAAATAAAAGATAAATCCATTTTTAATCCAAGACAGGAGAAATTTATGTCATGAAAAAAAAAACAATATACATTTGTCTACCTATCTCATATAGCTCATCACCTTATACAGCCTGTAGAGGAATCATAAATTACAATAATAATACTATTACAATTAGAGAGCATTACAATCTAGTACTACTAGTTAGTAATCTTGTAAGTTCTACCAACAGCTTCATTGTTGTCGCTTTAGTAATTCAGCTTGGCAGATGAAGTCTGAGCTGTAGGCCAAGCTCCGCGAAGGGCAAAGCCAATAGGACCATCATAATAAAGAGCCTGGCCCCTTCAGTGTGAGACACAAGAACTGTCCAGTCTTTACCAAATTGTTTTGTATTTGTGATATGTATTTTTTTCTTCACAGGTAGCAGGTAGCACTGCCTGGCTGTGAAATCGACCATGCAACGCGAACTGACGAGTAGTTAGACAAAATAATTGAATCATTAATTAAAATAGGAAATCAATCGTTTTCGTCAACATTTAGTCAGTTTTTTTTGTAACAGTAACATATAATATGAATTTATGATTAATTATAAATATTTATTTTATTATTTATTTAGAAAAAAATATTTCAAAGATAACACACGAAATGTATGAGTCTTTCTCTTTATGTATTTCCTTTCAATTATAGTATGACTTTTAGAAGAAAATTTTGATTTTTGCATAAATAAAAACAGGTAATGGAGTACCGTACTACCGTACATAGGCAAATAAAACAGTAATATTAAATAGATTATGTTTAATAAACATTTTGTTAATTATTCGTTGCCGTGATATTTTGCACGTCAACTTATCTGTGGCTCTGACAAAATAACCAAAATCTAGTAGCAAAGCTAGACCGACATCTATAGTATGGTTACAGTGCTAGAAGGCTCCCTTGGCGTGTGGATGACATTGACAGGAGGCGCAGCTGTGAAACAAGGGTTACGTTTTATTAGGATAGTCTTGGCGTCAGTTTATTGGCCACGACTAGACCACGCGCCAAAACAGACTTGTCGCGCTGTATTGGCCTCGTAGGCGAGTGATGTCTTGGTAACGTAATGAATTTAAATTAAATGTTCCGAGTCGTTTAATCACTCATCAAAACATACTTCTGGTTTGCAGCTATATTAATAATATAATAAAGCCAATTCTGAAGGCCTTAACTTTAGTTTTAGTGCTGTCAAAGCTTTAAATTTTCCAAAGAAATTTAGCTACTAATCCTAACACTTAAGAACTATTTTGTATCGAAGAAAATTTGGTTATGACAGCACTAAAACTAAAATTAAAGCCTTCAGAATCGGCTTTAATGTAAAGGTAAAAAAAAAACTATATACCGTTTTTTTATTACGCCCGTACATAATATATATATTTTACACAATTATTTAATAACAAGAAACAAATTTAACTGAATTATGAAGACAAAAATATCAAAAGTTCATTACATTATATTAAGATTTAGAAAAATTTTAAATGTGTTTTTAATATGTTTTTTGCGTTACCGCATTAATATACGTACTTAACACATTCTATCATAACCTACTATCAAATCTAACTAGTAAAACATTTTGTAACCCCCGACCCAAAAGTTATATTAAGAACAGATAATTATAGTAGTGATGTATGTAAATATAGTAATTTGATATGTAATACTAGGCAGATCGTGACAAATTAGGCTT
Organism: Ypsolopha sequella; assembly: GCA_934047225.1. NCBI lineage: Eukaryota > Metazoa > Arthropoda > Insecta > Lepidoptera > Ypsolophidae > Ypsolopha > Ypsolopha sequella. The sequence goes on along the minus strand of OW203984.1, from coordinate 21,867,228 downwards.
AAGCTTTGAGCTACAAACAGTAATTCCCTGGGAAATCAATTTCTGCAGAACTGATCAAGATTATTGATTAAAGTTGGTATTTCTTTGTGAAATAAAAAAATGTGTACGTCAATACTGCCATTATTATAATACTTAGGCTTTTTCTTTCTTTCATTAACTTTTACGGTTTTTTGCCAGTTCGGTCTACCCAATGATAATTATTATTATAATCCTAAAAGCTCATTTTGACCACTGCATTTCTACCTGTTTTTGCAGCGTCGTCGTCGACCCATCTTTGGGCACCCGCTCGCAGTAGTGTTGTGACACTTTCGATCAAATTACACACACATGACTCCCTGATTACTGTGATTACAAACTATTTTTCACACACACCCACACATAGACAATTCTGGGAAAAGGTTAAGGGATCTAAGCCCATACAGCCACGTCTGGTGGGGGCGTGACAATTCCTTGCAACGGCAGTGCTGGTGTTACGCATAGCATGGCTCGTTGCTTTCCAGAGCATTCAGATGTCAATACCATAGTAAAAAGGATTTTGCCAAATAATTTGAATGTTCCGTTCAGCGTTTATGCAATTTAAGATGCAGACTTGAATTTCTGCGATTGTATCCATTAATTGAGGTCCTGTCGTGAAATATCTAAAAAAACAAATGTAAAATGACATTGAGTTGCAATTTGCAATCCTTTCTTTTTACAAGTTGCAGTCACTACCTAAATAAGTCGGTGCTAGTCACGATACTCTGGAACAAACATAATTCCGGTATAGTAGGACTCAATGAGTAAGTTAACTTCAAAGTATAGGTATTTAATTTACAATAAGAGGGAGGGCGCGTACGGGGCGGGCTTCTACCTGTCGGCGTTCCCGCTCGTCGCTCGTTGATTATAAATGTAATGTCGCGCAATTCCATATTTTGGTATTGCCGCGCCGCCGCGCTGGCTGTCTAACTGTTAAATAAATGTATTATTCTTAAAATATCCTTTAGATCGATCATCCTCAAGATTCACCCGTTTGATCGGTACCATAAATATAGGATATATATATTTTTTTTTCATATTTCACCGGTTCGAGACCCAGCTCAACCAAGAATGCAGTTTTGCCTGTTTTTAAAAATTTGTAGGGTATAGGAGTAAAACATAAAATGTCACAATCATGTAAATTTTCAGATTAACAGTTTTAATTTATTTGACAGTTGGGCATTCCTAATTTTTCCTTTGCACAGAAGGACCTCCCCAGTTTTGAACCTGTACAGGGTATTAGAAAGTCCTCATTTGAGGAGGACTCTCACAGTTTTTGCACAGTTTGTAAATTGCAGATAAAAATACGCGGGAAAATCTAAGTGTTGCCATATTTTGTGTGAGGCAGCACCAGTTGGTGTGTGAAACTAGACTGACGCATTGTGCACGCAATGTGCACGCATTACAACATAAGTTGAGCTGCCACGCACAACACCACGCGCAAGCATTTGGTATGTATCGGCCTTTAGGGTGATTTCGCACCTCTTGTCTTTTTATTCCACGCTGTATATATTTTTTGTAAAATGAGCGGGCATTAGTAAATTATTTTTGTTCGAAAATTGTTAAAAATATTTGAAAGCTGGAAGTGGAGTTGATTGAGAGTAGTCCTGACTCAGAAAAAAAAAAATTAAACGTGCCTGGTTTATATATGATTGCCACAAATGGTTGAGAACATACCAATGCAAAATTATATGTTGGAATAAACTTTAGAAAAGTACTTTATGGCTTTTTTATCATTCTTATTAGCCCACTACAGAGAGTATTCCCTTAAATAATAATGTTTTTTTTTCAATTAACTTTGTCACGATCTGCCAATTAATGGGTAAATATTATTTTATATAAATATGATGTTTTTGACCTGTGATATTAAAATGTAAAGTTAGTAATTACGTAATTACTTGTGTAAAATTGAAATTGAATACACGGTAAGAAACATGTTGTCTTATTCATTGAAATCCTTTAATTTTACCAGGTAAAATAGGTCCTATTTTAAGAGTAAATGAAGTTTACAGTTGTGTAAACGAAAAAAGGGTTTTTTTCGAATCCATTTACTCCACTTAAACGTCATCTACGTATTTAATTTTTGGGTAAATGTGTATTAAGTATCTGATTAAGATTCTCACTGAAGGAAAACGCGATTGAATGAAATTTTCTCGATAGAATTTATTTCCGAAAATAGCTCTAAATTGTTTTATTATTTCCTGTAATTCTCAAATCCTAACTAATTTTATTGTGAAATTGCATTCAAAATGTGGATATTATGTATTTGTAAAGTCTCCTTGAAAATGTTTTTGACAAATTGCTACTTTTCCACGAATCCGTCCCACTCGCACTGAGGATTTTTTCGCATATATTATGGAGTAACAGGGACGCTAAAACTTTTACGTAGCGCCTTACGTAATGTTATAGGGTGGGTGTTAGTAAAAGATTGAAGGTGTGCTTGAGAGTTGATAAAGTTGTATGCTGTATGAGAATGTGGTTGCCCCACGACGGAGATTTTGCTAGAGAGACAGATTGTGCTACAATGTGTTACTGTGCTACAATGTGTTACTGTGCTACAATGTGTTACTGTGCTACAAGGATATTTTGGCGAGTGGATGACAGTGACAGAGGGGCGCAACTGTGAAACAAGGGATATATACTCGTAGCAGCGTTATAGGTCTCCAACTTCGTGCTGAGGGCGCCTGTGGGGCGCAGACGAAGGCTGGGACGAGGCGGTGAAGGTCACAGAAGGTGTCAATGTTGCGGGCGGTGTGTGGAGCAAAGACCCGGCCACGTTATAATAACGTTATATATACATATTTGGCTAGAAGATCCCTTGATTATTCATAATATGGCAGCCACATTGCAACATTTTGAGAAAAAAAATTAAGTGTGTATGTCTCGATACAAATATAAAAAGTTTCTTTTTATAACGAAAAAGATAACAACAGCTAAGACTCACTATTATTTATGCGAGAAAAACTCGACGTTTCGGTTAACTTAAGAGAGAATTTCATCAGCTTTTGTTATCTATTTCGTTATGCTGGACACTCACCCTAATTTTAGTGATATAAGTTACTTTTTATCTCGAAAGCTATCACTTTTGCAGAAATTTACCAATCAGTATTTGTCACTTGAAATATAAATATCTGTCATATAAAAAATCATCAGTTCAATTTTCTGCTTGAGGCCCTATGTCCATAAAATTTCAAATTGGGATAACTGTGCGGCAGGGCAAAGAAATGTTGTACAACGTATATGCATATTTCAGAAACGTAAAAAAGATCGCTTTTCTTTAAAATAGGTGCAAGATGTTAATTTGAAAAAAAATGTAGCCGAAATGACAGGAATTTTAAAAAGTTTTTAACAAGAATCATAAATTAGGGAAATAAACAAGAAAGCGGCCGTCCACTTTAAATTTCCAAGAAAACATTTATTTTCGAAAACATTTACAGAAATTCACAGATCAAATATTAAATTAAAGATACAACGTTTTTACTACCCCAAGAAAGATAACCTAAGTCGCTGAGGTGCCTGCAATAAAAATCTTTTCATTTGTCGCTCGTACGCACTTATGCTTTTCAGCCAACTTTGTCGCCAGTCAACACTTTCGCGGGAAGGTTGTTGCAATTCGTTAAGGACCTTAGTTTTGATAGCATGGACATGAGCATGAGCATTAGCATAAGAATTATATTAGTCTCGACTATCTATACGCTATGGGTTTTGTGTAGTTATTATTTTTTTATCCAGGAAATTATATCCAGAAAATCATAGGAATCCTATGATTAAAGCTGATTAGGGAATATTAAACTATTCGATTTTGACGATGTTATAACAGCCTAGATAACAGCATCCAACCCCCCCCCCGACAGTCCTGGAGATAATAACTCAGTAATTTCTCCTATTTACATGAACCGTACCCAACGTGACGATTCAAACTTTGCGTCCTTGCTACATACGAAGCCCTACACCTCGGCCGTTACTCTTACTAAGCTCTCAACAAACGCTTTGTCTCAACGACACCTTTACCTCAAATAATTTGACACGTTGATACCTGGTTGCTTCTCTCCAATAAAAAATATGCCATCTACGTCTTTAGCCAAGATCCCTCTGCTAGGGGCTCTCAAGTGATTGTTGATTAAAAATGTTCAATGGAGGTGAAAGTTCTCGGCGCGCACCGTTCCTCCTCTTTTCCGGTAAAGTTGTATAGGCCGGATGACCAACAACACAGTAAGACACTACAAAAAAAAATATCGGCCGCTCTCTTAGTATAGTACGTTTCAAATACCAAGGCCCCATTGCACTTTAGACGGTCATTAGGCGTTAACAATAGGATTAGTGATAACAAAAGAAACCTGGCCAGATACGCGTGCCAATTTGAAGTGCTCCAAATTAGATAAGAAGAGGCAAACATTATGAGCCCCATTGTTAAGTTTCTAGTGCAATAGAGTCTTGGTATTTGAAACGTACTTTATCTTTTGTTATCACTAATCCTATTGTTAACGCCTAATGACCGTCTAAAGTGCAATGGGGCCTGGTATTTGAAACGTACTATACTAGGTACGGTATCTTTGCTGATAACGTTTGATAGAAAATAATAACAGTCATTCATTCCTTTGCTTTCGTTGGTTTTCCATATAAAAAAATATTATAAAGTTGCGGGGCTACTAACTTAAAGTGACTTCTGGGAAACGGAGTTTTCAGCTTGAGCTCTAGGAAAACGATATTGTAGCTGTACAAAGTATTTGCTTTTTGTCAACAAACATTCTAAATGCCTGTAATGGGTTCGCATAGTACTTGTATATCAACATTTTGGTTGAGTATATCTTTTTATACTACACCTGCTCGGAAAGTACCTTCTTTCTTTGTTGAAAACGATGCAGAAAGTACGTCATTACTGTCATACAAATATGCGGGCGGCAAAAGTGTATGAAAATTCATTGTTAACGTGCTTGAGCGGGCAGAAAAAGTATATGCAAATCCATTGTTAACGTGCTGTTTTTTTTTTAAATAACATAAAGAATGTGCAAGTGGCCAAGTGGCCAGTATTATTTTGCGAACTCGTACATAAAACTCGAAAAATGATACTGGCCACTTGCTTTTCCTGCACATAATAAAAAATAAGAAGGAAATAAAAAGTGACAATCGCACGCGATTCAGTTGTTTTTTTTTATTGTATCTATCTTGATTAAAAGTAAAATTATACTACGTAAGTACTCAAAATGTCGTCTAGTAGTGATTTAGAAGAATCGATGACGCCGCCGGAATTAAAAGCTTAACTGCCCAAGCAGTTATTGAGAATCTCTTGCCCGAGAAATCCAGAAATAAATACAACAAATCATATGAAGATTTTATACTGTGGAAAAGCGGGAAAAATGCGCTTTCTTTTTCTGAAAATGTTTTGCTGTCATATTTTAGTGAAAAGGCGCAAAAATTCAAGCCAAGTACCTTGTGGTCTTTGTATTCCATGCTAAAAAGTACTATTTTGGCAAGAAACGACATTAATATTATGGAGTATAAAAAACTGACAGCGTTTCTGAAAAGGAAATCGGAGGGATTCCGTAGTAAGAAATCAAAAGTTCTTACTACGAAGGATGTATATTCTTTTTTGCAAGATGCTCCAGATGACAAATATTTGTTAATGAAGGTGATGTTTATTAACAAATCGACTATTAACTTAGTTTATTACTTTAAAAACTACTAGATATTCATGTTTGATGTATTTTGCAGGTTATTTTGATTTTGGGGATAAATGGTGCCTGTCGTTCACAAGAACTTGTAGACATAACCACAGATGACATTGAAATCCACGAGAACCTGTTTGTTGTGAAGCTACCTAACACAAAAACTAAAATTCAGCGATCATTTGTGATATCAGACTTGTTTTATGATATTGTAAAGAAATATTTAAAATTGCGCCCTCATGAAATGACGACCAAGCGCTTTTTATTGCAGTTTAAAAACAAGAAATGCACGAAAAAAGTAATTGGTAAAAACAAAATAAGTTCTGTGCCCAAAGAAATAGCGTCATACCTAAATTTACGCAATCCTCAAGATTACACTGGCCACTGCTTTCGCAGAACATCTGCGACTATTCTTGCAGACACTGGCGCCGATTTGACAACAATAAAACGTCACGGCGGTTGGAAATCGTCTACTGTCGCAGAAAATTACATTGAAAATTCAGTTGAAAACAAAATACGAATAAATAACCAAATAGCAGAATCGATTACTTTTCATCAGGATTCATCCTTTCAACCATCTACAAGCGCGGCTTCGTCGTTGCCAGTGGCACCTCGAGTTGCCCCTTTTCAACAAGATTCATCTCTTAAACCATCATCAAGCGCGGCGTCGTCATCGTCACCAGTGTCGCCTCGAGTAGCCCCTTTTCAACCACAGCCTTCCATGCCCATAGCACAGTCAATAATCTCTTCGTCTCAAAAGTCCCAAACAAAAATTAATCTCCCTAGGAAAAGTATAACAATGAGTTTTAATAACTGTAATAATTTTAATATAAACTTTAATTAAAGATTTTCTTTTATTTTCCTCGTAGGTGTAGTATGAAGCACTATGTATCACTCGGGAGAAAGTGCGATTCCCAACTCGTGAGTATTGAGGCCCTCGGCTACGCCTCGGACCTCAAACTACACACTCGTTGGTAATCGGCCCCTTTCTCCCCTCGGTGAACAATGTACTATTGTGGTGTGGAGGGTTGTGTTTAAAAAAACGATGAAGCTTATTCTAAAAGCAATGTTCTAATAGTTACTGTACTCGTATATAGAGTATGTTTGTGGTTCAGTATGATCAATGGGCTATGCGAAACTTATTTAAATATACCGGTTGTATAAACGACGAGCTTGAGAAGCTGTTTTTTTACTTCAGACAAGTGTTCTTCATGATTTCTGTTTGCGGCATTACGCTGAGTCAGAGCCTTTTCTCTTTGCCGCGACACACATACCACCGGATTAAATCAGCTTCTTTTTCTGTCTTACTGTTTATTTGTGTTTGATTTAGAAGTTAGTTTATTAAGATTTCAATTGTGTTGTCTTTAATGAAAAAAGAAAAATCTGAATAAGCAATTTGTTATCAACATATTTTATCAACCATCACTAACATAATGGCACAGAATTCCTGAAGGGGATCCAGAGCCACGAGAGAAAGGCTAGATAGGTATACTCGTTGGTCTACTTAGAAACTAGAAAAAACTTATTCAGGATTGGGTCCTAAATCAACATACGTATTAATGCGGCCCTCTTTGTTCTGTTTTCTTATAAACGTAGAAACTGCCTAAACAAACAAAAAATGGATTAGAGTTTGAATTAATCTTGTATCAAAAACGTGGTCTAATAATAAAGAAGTTTTGTTACTTTTTAGCCCACATTTTGTTTCTAGTGCCGTTACCGTTAAGTAATGCTGCTGTTAGTTTTTCTCATCGAAATAATTATTTTCGATGGTTTTTCTGTTTATGAATGTAAAGTGCTAGGACGAAAGAAACAAAGCGTCCCTGAATTTGATTAAAAACGAATTGCTTATATTTTATATTTAAACCTTGACAAAGACTGCAAAGATGCAGACAAAAATGTTTAGCAGTAACAAATATTTTAAAACAACAAGAAGTATTAAAAATATTCGTGGAAGAAAAATTAAAAACACTTTATTTTCATTTACTGTACTTTATATTTAGGCAAGCTTGTCAGTCAAACCAAAGACAATATAACCACTTAGTCAAACACTCATATTTATTCAATGACACTGACATTTGAATATTCCTACATCATAGAGGATGCATATATAAAATAACACAACATCTTCCTTCTTAGAAAATTTAAAATGTACATAAGTACGCAAATAATACATCATCCTTCTTAGAAAACTTAAACTATTATATTAAAAAAAAATCTAGACTAAACCAACTTTAAATAACCAACCATCATAATCAGAGTTACGTTTTGATGCAGATGCCGTCTCGACTTTGCCTATACGTACTGCCTGTTTAGCACATACTCCTTCTCTTTTTATTATCTATTTAAATAATACTACGAGCTATCATATGCCTTCGGTTTCTTCTAATCCTACGATCAACAGTATCTTGAACAATGTATGACCTTGGTTGAGCAGCCTGACCTACGATCGTCATCATACGCGCCGGTGCTGAAACTGACGGTTTTTTGAATGGTGATTCGATGGGTTTATGGTCTCCGAAATAAATAATCGTATTTTTGAACATGAATAGCATGAATTCTTTTATCAATTCCAATTGAATACATCTATCTAAACCGAGAACGTTTTGACACGTAAAATCTGCAATTACAAAAGACAATGAAAATTCCCTTTTATCGAAAGTCAAATCAATATCAGTTTGTCCTAGTATGGGTACAACGTTTCCTGTAAATGAATGTACTTTTTTATCAAAAGGTTTTAGATTATGCAACGAGAACCCTAACCTCAAAAACTCAGGTTTGGGGATGACATTCAACATGGCCCCTGTATTTAATTTACATACAATCTGCATACCATTGCATTTAAAAATTTCAACTTACTTATCATTTTTACTTTGTTTTCGTTTATGACATTGATATAAAACAAGTCATCGTCTGATTCTTCAACACTCATGTTGAAAACATTTTGCCGCATCGAACCGCGATGCACACACACACATTTTTGCAAAATGTCCTTTCTCACTACACACGTAGCATAAAACGTTATGCGCAGGACACCGCTCACCTCGAGCACACCTGATGAAGCCGCAGGTCGTACAGGGCTCTCCTTGTCCAGTTCTAACACCGCGTTTCATCGTCCCGTTCACCACGTCCACTTTCACGTTTCCTTCTAAGCAGCGACTTTCTTCATTAGATAACTCGGCGTCCTCACAAATCTGCACTGCCTTCGCCAAAGTTAAATCCTCCGACCGCAACAATCTATCTCGTATACTGGTAATACCACACACAATTCGCTCCTTGATGAGGCTGTCCAACAGATTTCCAAACTCGCAAGTTTGGCTAAGAAGGATGTGACGAATTGGTCAATCGTCAATCGTCTCTTGGTTTCGGGAAAAGAACTTAAAACGAGTCATCGTCACATTTGGCTTTGTTCCAAAATGGATGTCGAATTTCTTGAGTAGAAACTTCAAACTCACTTCAAACTGCTGTCGGACTATATGAAAATGTGGAAAATATCTCATATCCCATGGGACCGATGAGGTTGACTAACAACCTCGCTTGAATATCTTCGGGTTCATTGCTCACTCCGGATGCCTTGAGAAATACCTCGAATTGTTTCCACCATTTTCTTCACGAGTCTGCACGAGCAACTGGACCACCTTCTGCCGAGAGTTCCGCCGGAGGACGTGCGTGTTCCATTATATTTATGTGTCGTGAACCACAATAATACACTTGTTATACCTATCGTACGACAAAGTTTAACTATATTTATTTAATTTTAAAGACCAGCGCTGCCACCATGAAGTGAAAGACAAGCTTGTCAGTCAAACACTCGTATTTATTCAATGACACATGACATTTGAATATGACATTTGATACATTATACAAAATAACACAGCAATACTTTACTTGCTTAAAAAAGGTGGCAACCCTGGCGACAAGACTGATCGATGCTATTAACATTTTAAGCCCATATCTACTTGGGAACGTGAAATATGGTGACGTCAACTTTTAAGCGGGATTTAATTTCCTTTTAATTTAATTCACTGCTCATAACCAATTTAATATTCCAACAATCCACTTCACCAAGGCTAAAAACATCAGCCCGCCATGACTTCAGTGGGTGAAGAAGGGATAGAGTTACGCGATAGAAAGTGAGACGCAGAGAGACGCCTTGAAGAGTAACCACGCAGTTCTGTGCGAGCTGAATTGCACTTTATTGCGGCGGTACGAGACTAGCTTTTTATTAAATTTCTTTGAACAGTAGCTCTTCTGTACGTTATTAATTCTTCTGTGATTCCGATAAACATTACGTATTAAAAATTTAATTAAGCTTTTATTTTCTATCGTAAAATGAAGTAGCAACGAATATTTGATGTTCCACCACACCGGTCGTATCGAACAACCTCGTTTTATTTGACTATGCTTAGAATATAATTTAATCGACAAACATTAAATAAAATATACTTAAATTGACAACCATTAAATAAAATTTAATATGTACTCGTATGTTAGACTGATGACGAGTCGAATAAAATAGTGTCTTTTTTCTCTTTTTTGTTAGTTTTTATTTATTATCCTTAAAATTAATGGTCATTTACTTTTTCACTCCACTCGCTCGAAAAGCGCGCCTTTGTTGCTCACTGATTTTGCTCACTCAGTGAAGAAAAGTCTTTTAAATTAAGAACTTCACTATGTAAAATACTGCACGTTGCTATTATTGTGATTTTAGAGGTTTAATCCGTGTATTATCAAGTATGCAATGCAAGTTTATTTTTGTGTACTACTCAATTGTAAGATGTAAGCATTTTAGCACAATAATATCTACAAATGCCAGTGAATGTTATACCTTAAGTAAGATTGGTTTTGTTCATAAAATGTCTAACCATTACTTTTTTATAATTATCAAAATAAATGAAAGTTGTGGAACTGATATCTGTAGTGTAGGTAGTTATACGAATTCAACAATCCAATTGGTATATGTATATGAATATATTAGTATATATATATATATATAATATTCTATATTATGTATTTGTATGTATATTGAAATGTAGATTATTTAATATTTAGGTAAAAATATAAATTAGTTTGTTATTACATAAATATTTTCTTTAAACCACCTACGCCTTATCTTCTTTTTTAGGGTTCCGTAGTCAACAACAAGGCACTCTTATAGTTTCGCCATGTCTGCCTGTTTGTCTATCTGTTCGCGGATTAGCTTAGAGACTATTAGTACTAGAAAGCTGTAATTTGGCATGGGTATACATATTTATCACGCCAATAAATTGGTATAGTTAAATTTTTAAAAATATTTTTTTTAGGGTACCTCCCCTAATTTTTGTAAGAGTCAAGTTGCCCCCCCCCCCCGTGCCAGCGAAACGGTTGTATTTGGAGACGTGAAGAAAATCACGGCAGTAGTATACATAACGAAATTAAAAGGAAAACTATCACAGCTAAGTAGGCTTTACAAGTTAATGAGTACAGATCGCGCCAAACTTTTAGTCCCCTCTAAACACGGGGCGATTCGCATCAGCAGGAACAAAATGTATGGGCCGTTCTTGGGAAGAGCAACTTCCGAGAGTGCAAAAAGTTTGGCGTGATCCGTATTAGTCGACAAACATATAAAATGTACTTGGAGAAGAAGTCCGCATATTGTGCAGGGCAACTACGGAACCCTACACTGCGCATGGCCCGACACGCACTTCGCCGTTTTTTTTTACATTATATCTCACCCAAAGGTTACCTAGAAGAAATCACTTAAGCGATAAGACCGCCTAAGGACCCTTTGTATTAAAAATATTTTTTAACTTCTTTTATTTCGGTGCACAATAAAGAGTATTTATGTTATGTTATGTTGTTTTATATCTTAATTAGAACATATTTTTTGTCTCTTTTGGAATGCTTAGCTTAGGGTTGTATATAAGCAAGAAAAAAATGGCAATAAGTAATTTTCTTATGCTAACATACCTATTAACAAGTTTCACAAGTTATTTTAACTTTAACAGGCCAGTCGAGCGAAATATACGTACCAGGGCAGCTATTCTCGCAACATTTTTCACACGCTTTATGTTTCATACGACTTAGTTACTCGCGTAATAAATGCCGTTTGATAATAACTCTACAAAGTAAAATTCCTTAAAAGATATGTAAACACATGTTATGAATCCGAACAAAAGGTTTTTATTTTAAAATCTTGTTACATTTCTGTACAAAGACCTTCTTAAAATCACCCGCCTTTGGCCCTCGCAAATTGTCGCATGTGCCAGAATTGCCGTCCAGGTCCTCTAAAAAGGCCATTTTGCATGAATCACATTTTGATTCTGTTCTAATGCCGTGTCTTTTGCACGTGTGAAAAAAATCTGACTCTATCCTACTTTCAAATCATTTTATGATTCACCCAAGTCGGCCTTTTTAGATCCCCAGACCGCATTATAAAGAATCCTTCGCGTATTCGGGATTCAAACTCGGCACTAGCAACAAAAAAAAAACTTTGCTCTCCTGTTGCAAAAATAACTATAAAAAATTGTGAATGGTGCATTCACAAATATGTAGGAGAAATATTAAAATTTGATCGTTATGCTGCAGTAACGTAATCCCTATTGCTAAAAATTGTAAATGGCCGAAAAAGAGTTATTAAAACGAGATAGACCAAAAAAAAAATATAAATATTACTGTGGGTGAATTTTATTTTAAAGTACGTAGGTATAATCTTTAGGAACCTATATATACACTTTGTGTACGAAGCAGAAGGCTAGCTTTTTTCTTATTTTACCCCACCGGCGTTACCGTGCTCGCTCCACTTTTACTTTATTACAATAGAGCGTCGTCACCGCAAAGGAAACGACATGATAGCGTCAGGCTCTGAGCAATGCATTGTTTTGTACCACAAAGTACCATGCAATATAGCGACCCACTTGACGATGTAACTTGATGTCATAAGATGTTTTTCTTGACAACACAAGGACCTCTACAACCATAGTCTTCACTCTTCTTAGTCACTTTCATCATGACTTAGAATTTGTCGTTAAGTAGGTATGGAAAACAATAAAAATTGGTTACCAGCCAACGTGACCTCATGTTCTTAAATATATTCTATAAGGTACACAAAATTAAACGTCGTTCGGCCTGTCTGTATTATTTTATTTGTAACTAGAAAAACAAAAAAGGATTTTTGTAAAAGCTTTGTATCACTACGTAAAATTTTATAGGATCAGAGCAAAAAGAATTACAGTCGTCACATATTTTTGCTTTTGAACTATTTTTCGGAACCAAAGTGATAAAAATGTTAAAATCAAACAGAAAACTTCTCTAAATTTTTGTGGCTAGTGGACTTGCCACTATTTTGATTGGTGGTCAATTATCACTATGATTGATTGATTTCCTAATTTGTAATGCACTCTAATAATATTTAGGTTACCAAAGCGATACAATTTGCCCTGTTTTAAATTTAAACTAAATGTGGAATTGCCACCATATTGATTGGTGGTCAATTATCATTATGATCTGATTGATTTTGTAATTTGTAATCCACTCTTAATATTTAGGTTACCAAAACGATACAATTTGCACTGTTTTAAATTTAATGTAAATGTGGAATTGCCACTATCTTGATTGGTGGTCAATTATCGTTATAATCTGATTGATTTTCCAATTTATAATGCACTTTTATAATATTTAGGTTACCAAAGCGATATAATTTGCATTGTTTTAAATTTAAACTAAATGTGGAATTTTCACCATCTTGATTGGTGGTCAATTATCATTATTATCTGATTGATTTTCCAATTTATAATGCACTCTTATAATATTTAGGGTACCAAAGCGATATTTAAACTAAATGTTACTTTCGATTGATAATATTGTTGTTAGTTGGGTCTAGTAGGGAAGTGATAAGAATATTTTATGGAGAATCCAATAACACTAGAATTTTCCGTGCCCATTCTTTCATAAAAAAATGTGTTTCTAGCTTTTCCTTTATAACATAGTCTCCTTAGCATCCTTAAATTTTAACATATAGTGTTATCTAACTAGTCATATAAATATATCGCAGTATTGGGCATTCATGAAGTATGAAATTGAAAATTTCAAAACAAAAAGTCAAAAGTTGGTGCGACGACGAGCGGAGCTGAACGAAGCAGAGCGGAGCGAGGCGACCCTGTAGTTTTAATATGCCTAGACCTATCAAAATTTTTCAATTCTACAATGTGCCGACGCGACGATAGATACATTCATATATGATAGTTATCAGTCTCTTTGAAAGACTGCCGACAACAGATACATTCATATATGACAAGCGTCCTTCTCTTTGGAGGATTGTCGATATACCATCAGATTGTCGTTAAATTAAGGGCTTTGATCATACTATTAAGCTTTCCGTAATTATGTACTTAGTAGAAGGAAATACGAGAATAATCGGAGTGCCTGTAGCTCAATCGGTAGCTCATGGGACTGTCATTTAGAAGGTCGGATGCACATCCGTGGCTACCAAATTTAATTTGGTGTTGCGTGATCCTAGATAAAAAACCTCCAGTCACCAATTTTGAAAACGATTCAGAAAATATATGTGCTTTGTATCTGTTTAAATGTTGACTTAATCTTGATCTAGTGTTCAATTTTGTTATTTAATTGTTGACTACACCTGCATTGACGCAATCGTTCTTTTTTTTTGTACGATACTTTGTGATATATTATAATATTAGAGGAGATAGCCATTTTCCTCTATGACGCTAACACAGAGTTTTCAAGTTAATATTGTGAAGAAACACCAGACTGACACAGTTCATCTTGATAAAACCATTGCGTAAACATAGATAACAAGATTTGTTTAAGTAAGCTATTTATATACTTGTATAACATCAAGTGTGCGGTCGTTTGACATGTCTTTGACATGGAGTAATATCCACGGAGTTTTTGAGGGAGGAATCCAATTACGTGAGTATGGGAAAACGTCCATCCGTCGTTTTTGTGTCGATCGTAACACGATACGACAAAGAAAATATGGGAACTTTTTGGGAGGACCCCCAAGAGATACTCGTGCGAGTAAATAGACAGGGACTGACAGTTTCACAGACATTTTGGTATCACATTTCTTGACGAGTAATTCAAGAAAAGTGTTTAGGGGTTTTCGGGGCATTTTTTTAAGACAATTCCACTGGGGAGGCACTGGCGGCACACTGCCGAAATTTTTTTTTGGGTGCCTTGCTCAAAAATGTTAATTTTTAGGCTACTTTACATGGATATTGGAATAGTGGGAGAAGCTGAGCGCGGCCGAAAAGCTATGACCGCCATAACGATGACATGACCGTCGTATATGACATACATACGGGTATAGTTATTATAATACTATTGTTGGGTTACTAGGAAAGTTTTGACATATTCGAAATTTATAAAAGGAAAACAATTCGCTTGGATAAAATTATATTAAGGCGTGTTAATTCGAAAACTCTTTCGAGATTTAGGTTTAGTAAGCCGTATTTTAGAACCTGTGGTTTAAAAAACCTTATAATGATGAATATTTTTACGAAAAAGCTGCAATTTCCATTTGCCTTCGTGTGACGTCACTTGAGGAATGGCTATTCAGAAATGTGTACTTTGCTATCAAGATAAATTTATAACCATTTGCTTCCGACTGATTTGACAGCTGGATGACAGATGAGTAGACAGACAGAGACAGACCACTTTTTTATAAGCAATCCCATATCACAATCAGTAGGTATAATGTCTAAAATTCTCAAGTGACGTCATATCGGACAATTCTTTAAAAAAACATAAAAAAGGAATAAATCCTAAAATGACATACATTCTCCTTAAAAAATAAATAAAGAGAAAATCTTTTAAAATTAAACAATTTTTTTAGAGATACTTTATTTGAAAATCGAACATTCAAAGCCATTTGATCAAGTGCTCGTATTTAAACAGTTCTGTGTTTAAAAATAATTAATGATGGTTATTTATTCTTCCAATTTTGCGGGCCTTTATGTCAACCATGGATTTTAAGCGAGAACATTTCGGTGCGCTGTTTTTGTAAGGTAAAATGTCAGTCGCTTAGCACATTTGTTGAGAAACGAGTTGTATCCTCTACGAAACGCACAAATTAAGATGGTTCTTCTTATTTTTGAATTACAGATATTAAATAAATGTGATTTATGGCATTTCGCGAACATAGTTTAATGTCAGTTAGGCTATTCCGGCAAAATGTTATTATTTTATGCATTACGTTGTAAATGTATGGGCACACAAACTTAAAACACGCTTTTAAATTAAAATGTGTTAATTATATTTAAGATTTATCCTCAAAATTGTTGTTCAGTTACAAAATTATGGTTTGTTATGTTTCTTGTACGTAAATGATGGGCTATGCTGAAAATCGGCAGCAGTCTACCTAGCAGTAATGCCAAGCATAAACCATTTTGCTTTATTGTAAATTTTTTTGGTTAAGAATGCTTGCAAAAGCAATAAACTATACAATATTATATCTTTGTTGATTATTATGAATAATAACATAAAATACATAAAAAGTGTGAATCAGATAAGAAACGGTTTTCACAGAGCTATAATAAAATTAAAATATATCACTAACCGAAATGTGTTTCTAAACTTAAGGGGGTAACACAGGATCCAAAATTCACACCTTATTATTATTTACCTTAATTTTTGAATTAAAAATATGTAATTAAAGCGGTTAATGACAATTTGCGCGAATTGCTTAGTAAAGTGTTTACAAGCAAATTATGTCATTCTGTGCATTACGTTTTGAATACATTACATTAACAAACTTTAAGGCGGTTTTACAGTTGTAATGTAATGCATACATAATGCATAAAATTACAAAATTTTCTTGTAAACACCTTTTTTATGAAGCAATTTGCGCAAATTGCCATAAAACGCATTTATTGCATACTTTTTTTTTCAAAAATAAGGAGAACAATAATAACATGTGCATTTTTTACCGAGATCCTCTGTTACCACCATAGTCCTAAGTCTATGGTTGGTTACCACCTTAATCGTACATTGCAAGACCTGTTCACTCACGAAGGCACGCCCTTCCACAGTAAATTATCGGTGTGCATTAGTACGAGTAAAGCATGTGCGTACAAGATGCGTTAGTGTGCGTGTAAAGGCTGACATTACAGACAGCAAAAAAATGCTGATGAAATTATTTGATTGCTTTCGTTTAGGTTTTTTAAATTGATATGTGGAAGGGCGTGCCTTCGTGAGTGAACCTATCACGGATCCTTCTCACCTTTATTGAGTAGTATTGCTGAAAACAAGAAAATCTTGTTCGTAGAAATCTGTAGTCTTTACCCATGTCTCTGGGAGATAGGCGTGAGTATAATAAACGGTCAGTGGCCATTTGACCAGACTTGTGTCCCTCGTAAGAGTGCATATCCGAAAGGGGGTGAAACTAGATCTAAACATATCGACAAAGACAAACAAAAAAAAAAAAATTTAACATTTTTTTAAATCTTGAATTTCCTTTAATTCTTAAGGATCATAACAGTTTTATTTCATTGCATTACTAGAAGAAGATCAAAAGTAATGACATATTTTATACATAGTGTCCTTTATAGAACAAATAGGTATACGAGTATAATATGTGTTGTATTTTAAAGTTTTAAACAGAAGGTTACAGTTATTCTATCTCACCATGTCCAAATTGTAGTTGTGCGGACACACGCACATTTTTCTAGTGTGCGTAACTAGGGAGCGCTACAAAACACATCACTTTTACAACCATACCTAAACGGACTTCGTAAAATAGAGCATCTGCAATAAAGGGGTTACTTCGCACAGAATTTATAATCACAACCAACCATACGCAAACAACAAGCAAACTAATTCGGTAAATCGTAAATCGGACATGGACAGCCTCAATTCAGTCCCACCTAGCAGGCACTAGGCAAAGCCCGAAGCATATTTACTAGTTTCGATGAATACGTCAGTCAAAGGCCGAAATTGGTATCTATTTTGGGGTTTGATGAATGTTGTTGGTCAAACCTAGGATAGTCTAGTCATTCCGGGGAAAGACGACACATCGGGCTTTGACTATATAACATATATGTTATTTATCTAGGTCCCTCAGTGTTTTAAAGTTCCAGAATAACCAGCGCACTCGTTCTAGAGATATTCCGCAGATGAACAGGTGGATACCAAGGCTTTTCTACAAGGAAATTGATGCTTGTGATGTTGTGAGTGACTTGTAGTTGTCCACGGTTTTATTTATTTTAGTTATCCAACCAGTTTCGCTATTAAAATGTTCAAAAGTGGTTTACAATATCCATATGAAAATAATTATTGCTCTTTTTAATGTTTGCTTACATGCAATATATATGTATGTGAAGAAATAAGTAGACATGTCTGTACCTATAGGTATATTGCATGTAGACATACATTAGTATGTACCGGTTAGGTAAATAATGTAAATAAAACTATGTATAATTACAAGTCTAATTAAAACAAAATTTTTGCTAAATGGGTTTCCACTTTATATGGAATCTTACAAACTTATTTAAACGACTGTTGATTTGCGCAAAACATTTATAAAATATTTCCAACAAGGAAGTCGGATATGATGAGGCATTTTCATAAACACGTTTTATGTTCTAACAACAGTAGACCTTGATAAGGGTTGTCAGAA
Organism: Ypsolopha sequella; assembly: GCA_934047225.1. Lineage (NCBI taxonomy): Eukaryota > Metazoa > Arthropoda > Insecta > Lepidoptera > Ypsolophidae > Ypsolopha > Ypsolopha sequella. The sequence continues at coordinate 21,848,931 of OW203984.1, read as the reverse complement.
CAATAATATAATGAATATTAATATTGTATTTATTTTATATATTAATATTCATTTGCTTGTAAGTTTCTGCAAGTTGAAAGGGCATCTTGTGTTTATAATTTTTAAGAGAAAGTGTTAAGGCGCTACGAAAAAATAAACGACACTTTTAACAACGTGCATATCTACTTCAGTAAATAATGTATTATTTTGAAAAAAAAAAAAAAAATATTTTGGATTCTTTTTCTAGGGATCTGTTAAAACAGAAACGCGAATGGAGAAATTCGGCTCGATAGAAATATTTATTGAAGTGAGGTCTTTTTCGGCACCAATTCTCCTGGTTTGACAATTTAAAATGACATATGGACTGCAATTATATTTTATTAGATGGGTTTTAACGATATCTAGGACCTGGTTAAACGAAATTTTGATAGCAACTTTAGTACATTTTATATCAATAAAAAACCGACTTTTTGCTACTTTTCCACGAATCCGTCCCTCTTGCACTGAGGGTTTTTTCGCATATGGAGTAACAGGGACGCTAAAACTTATACATATCGCCTGAAGAGGCCTTTTGTCCCGTTGAACGAGTTTGTCTGTTTGCAAGTAAACGGGTCAACAAACGAACGCATTTCACTGGGTGTCTTCAGAGTGGGAACTTGTTTCTAACATGAGAATAGTATTTTCGGAATAGACGAGCGATATTTCTAAAATTCTAAATTGGAATTGGGGGCGATTAATGGTCCTGCACGGACTCTCCGCTACCGTGAGTATTGTGCACTTCCCCCCGGTCAGTCACCCTAGCCAGCCCAGCTTTTTAAAATAGAGCCGAACGGCATCGACGTGCTGACACAACTGATTCAGTGAAGGGACCCTGGAGCTCATCATCGTCGCTAACCCTACTTTCGTTCTTATTTCCGCAGTGACGGGGCAGTGGAGAAGCACGTGCTCCACAGTCTCATCCTCGTTCATGCACCCCCTAAATAGCGGGCTATCCGTGGTACCCGTAGTGAAGAGATGTTTATTTAATTTACAGTGACCTGTTAGTATACTTACCATATCTTTCAAGTCAGTCCGGTTTAGTTTTAAAAGGTACCTGGTTGGAGCGAAATGTCTATGCATATGTGTCTGATTTCCTGTTGTGTGAACGAGGAATTACCAATTGTGAATTAAAAATGTCTGCTTTGCTTGTCATCTAAATACAAAAACACATAATATTGGTCACTGTACCAACAAACTATAAGGTCACATTGTGTTTGTCACATGCTAATATTTAGACAGGACTTTGGAACAGTTAAGTGGAGCTCACATTTGGGCTGGCTGAAGCATACAATAGGTGCTGACCGCTATGCTCTGACTATTACTTTTTATGCTGTACTGTGGCAGTGTGCATTGGGATGGTACCTTGTTATTTGTGATTATTATCCTTAATAGTCTTCTGCTTGCTCTGCTCGTGTAGACTAGGCCTTAATTTTTTTTTTATGGTTACTTACTGGGGCAATTTTATATCTGCTAAAGGAATTGAAATAAAATAAAATAAATAAATAAAATAAAAGATGTTTATATGTCTTCAATGTTAAAAAATAGTTAAAAAAGTTAAAATTAAGTTAGGTTAAATGTCGTCAAAACCATAAACATACATAATAAATCATCTGAAGACAAAAAGGCTTAAGCTTCGGCAAGTTGCTGATGGACATGCGTTTGCTGCCGATTTTCAAACTTTACCTTAAAGTGATGTGGAACACAACAAAATCATTTTGATAATAAAATAAGGAAATAATCAATAGATACTCGTATGTATACAATGTGAAAATGAAAAATTAACAATGTTTGAAAGATGTCAAGAAAATTAAAGTAAAATAACAGCGTCAAAAAGTTGAAAATGAAAAGTAAAGTAAAATTGATTAAACAAATAACGAATAATAAAATGGAATTAAAATAATAAAAGAAAATCAAAATAATGAATTAAAGGGATCCCACTTTCCTTGGACTGCTTCGAGAAAAGCCGACTATCCGCTCAGAACAAATCAATGACTATCCGGCCATATTTGTAGTCGGCGACTAATCGACGATTAGTTGGCAAAAGCGCCGACTTTTCAGCCCTTTACTTTATTCATATTTCTATGCTTAAAATAAGGTGATTGTTATGAAATCGTAACCTTTTTGAGCCGTTTAGTAGCTGGATTGTGAAATCCCGCCTTTTTCTAATTAATCAAAACAGAACAGTTTTTAATTCAAAATTTGCTCAATAGTTATTCAACAAAACCTTATTACCTATGTATTGTGTAAACTTTCATTACAACATTTTCATTGGTGTCTGTAAATTAGAATGTCAAAGGTTTAAATTTATACAATACATGGGTAAAAAGGTTTTTTTTGAATGACTATTGATATGTTCTGTTCCGATTAACTAGAAAAAGGTTATTTTTTCACTATCCGGCTGCTAAGCAGCTTTACAGTTTCTTAAATAATCTAGAAATAGGAACTTTTCCTTTGGACTAAAATCATTAAAGGAGACTGTTAATTTAATTTAATAAAAAAATATTTTTTTACATTATAGATTACATTATAGATTCTTTTGAATTCGATTCAGCAACAAGTGATTTTTACATTTAAAAACAAAATTATTCTAAAAACAAAATAATTTGATATTCTTCCAAAAAACCTAATTCAGGTACTAGACATACATGCAAACAATGGGCAATAGGGAAGTTGTAAATCAAATGTTTCAAGAAAAAACTGAAAGCTTTTTTCTGTTATACAGATAAATATTACCTACTAGATTGGATTTTTCTTGGTAACTTCATTATTTATTAAAAACATTTACAATTTTAAACAGCTGCAAGGATTTTCAAGTGAATTAAATATATTTTATATCAATATATGCTTTAATTGATAAAATAACTGTCAAGCCGAAAACAGGGCAAGATTGAACAGACGCGGGTGGAGCCGCGGGCGAAAGGCTAGTATTTAATTTAAAAAACAACCTACCTCTTACCACTAAGCAAACATATTTAAGCATATATTTTGGATAAAACACTAAAAAGAAGATAAACAAAACCTTCATGCAAAGTAGCTTATTGCTCGAACAGCATCTTTTCATTTCTGCCTTTTCTTGGCATTTGCACGAAGCGTAATAAAACTGTCGCTTAGAAGACTCCTATATCTAAGTTTTATGAAATGCTTTTCCATATTTCAAGAGCACGTGCTACTTAGAAATTCCTCATTTTTTTCTTTTGTGTAGTTAGTGGTTTTTGCTAGTAGGTGACGAGTACATTATTATAAGGCCCATTTGCAGCATGATCGAGAAAAATCCTCAACGCTCGGGTTAACTAACCCAAGGGAAGAGTTAACTAACCCGACATTTCAATAGTCCTATTGCACCATGATAATATCGAAGCGGGTTAGTAATCCCGAGCTAAGCGAATGTCAAACATTTGACTAGCTGATTGCCCGCGACTTCGTCCGCGTGAAAGAAGATAATGCGGCCACAGTGGGGTCCCCGCAGTAGAAAGTATCCAGTTTTTAATTAGATAATATTATGTTATAGAACAGTGATCTTCCTTACTTCTTTATTTGTGATAGTTAATGCTTAACTCAAGGTGAGAGTCAAGTTAAATTTTGATGACTTTTTCTTAGTTTAACCCTAGTTTAACCCGAGATTTTGATTGGTGCAAGAGAGATTTTTCTTAACCCTCTATTGTTTGACTTAACCCGAGTTAAAGTCGAGTTAAGAACATGCTGCAAGTGGGCCTAGGTCACTAAAATCTGAAGTATGAGAATTTCTATCAGTGATTTCTAGAGTTCCTTGGTCCAAGTGTGCCAAACGCGACCCTATTACTAAACCTCCGCTGTCCGTCTGTCCGTCCGTCTGTCACAGTGGTCTACAGCTTCAGCCATTATAGGTAGCCAGTGGACATTTTCACAAAGTACGCGTTATTACGGCTTCAAAAAATTAAACCCAAGGACCCTCTTCCCTTACTAGGAACTTCGAAAACGTAGATTTTTTTTAAGTTATTTGTTTTAGCTCTATTTTAATAAATACGGAAATACAGACGAATTTCAAATTTGGTTACATTATTGGTGTACTATCGAGGAAAAATCCGCAGACCCACTTTTCGCCCGTATTGCATCGGTGGTAAAAGTGGGTCTGCGGCAATTTCTTCTATGGTTCAAATTCTAAAGTAAAATAACAAATAATAAATATTAGTTTTCTATACTCAGAGAGCGCCGAATTGTTTGTCAGGCGTTATCATTTCAGCGTATTTTTTTATTGCCTTGATGTTGCTATGGCATCTATATTGTTTTTATTTACCATAATGTTATAGGTTTCCGTAGCCATATTGTGTGGTGGTACGGAACCCTTATTGTGCGAGTCCAACTCGCACTTGGCTGAACTGTTTAATTTTGTTCTTTACTAACTTATTATTATTAGGTATGTCTATTCTAATAATATTATTGAAACTTGCGTGAGCTGAAATACTAAATTAATATAACTTTAAAAAATATTTACGTATTTAGCAGACACAACACAATTTTATTTGCCAGCTATCAAGATTCAGAAAGTGTACCTTCAAGTTCCGACTTCCAACCTATAAATATACAAAGAGTAAACTAGATAAAGGGCACTTCGCTGGGATTTAAGCGTTATCGTGTGACTTTTATGCTTCATAAATAGTTGGGAAATTTTGTATCCTAACCCTAGGCTTTCTAAGCTAAATAACCTATTTGATAAAGTTACAGTTTGTAAATCTTATCTTTTGTAAATACTTATAAGAATTCTAATTGGGAAAACGTAACATCAGAAAATATAATTTATTTATATAAATTAAACAATCAAAATTCGCCAACAATACAAAGATCTCGACAGCCTCCACAAGTTGTTTATTGCAGGCAGTTATCACGAAAATAATAATAATCTTTATAATTCTGCCTCGTCTCTCCGTGGCAATGAATAGCAAGATTTAGATCTCGGTTTGTTCTTTTGCTTGCTCCTAATCCTTAATTAGGCGGTTGAATCGACTCCATTTCGCTAACGTCTACTGCTTCGCGGTTGGTGTGTTCAAACCTTTATATAAACGAGACCGATATGGAGAATGGCAGGAAATAAAAGGGATATTTTTATTTGTTCATCAAAAATAGTATTTTGCACACTTAATTTGCCATCAGAAATCCTTTAGTGCAGAAGCAGAAAATATAAAGTAGAGAGCCGGTAGGTTAAGTAAGAAGGTTAGGTATGGTATATCACAGAACGTAGTTAAAAGAAACCTGTACGATCACCGATCGCGGGGTTGATAAATGATAAGTTTTGATAGTTTTATGAATTTATTGGACAAACACACGTAAGTATAATTGATATTGATGAGTGATTGATGAGTACACGCGGTATGGACGGTGACCGATTGTGAACTGATGAAATTAGGGCGATGATCGACGACGGCTAAGTAAACAGCCAACGCAGCAGAATGTGCGGCTTGCCCGTACATGCTCCCGGGGGAAAAGAAAACAAAATAAAATTATATTATTGATATGATGATAATGATATGATAAAATGAGAGGTGAGGTGCTTTACAAAGTGATAAAACATTTTCTTTTTATATATGTAATGCTAGTGTCTCTAAAACAGTGTCCATTGTTCGGATTTATTATAAAATGACAATATACACTAAACACAATTTTCTGCGCTAGGGAACCTTGCTTTAAAAACAGGTGACGTGCTCGCATCAAATTTACGCACACTTGCACTCGCCCATTTGTGTCTGATGTATTGAACATTCGCGCACTTTTTGTCACTATCACTGCTGCTTGAGTGGGCGGCGGCGGGCTGCTCCGTGGTGACAGCCCCGGCCGCCGCCGATGCTGCGAGCGCAGGCGCGGACCTTGGGTCCGCCGCCTGCTGACGACGACGCCTCCGTAGTCTCCGCCAAACCCAGATTGATACTGCTGCTCCAATGATCGCAAATGCCATACCATATATAGCCGTATAGTGATGCACATCGTGATATGATATTTCTTTTGCTAAAGTCCCTTTTTGTTTAATTTGCTCTATTTGCTGATGTATTTCTTGCAAAGTCTGCTTTTGGGCACCGATCTCTTTACTAATATCTGATTCATTTGTGGGCGGAAGTATCGTAATGTTGAAAATCTGATTAATTGGCGAAATATCTGGCAATATAACATCGAACCTTGTTTTACTTATGCTTTGATCTAGCTTCCGAGAGTAAATTGTGAACTCATCTGTTTTGATTATGCAACCATGGCTAAAAGAGATTATACCGGCTTCAGCCAACTGTGCTGCAGAAAGTTGATCTTCACAGATTATCCTTAGTTGACACTTGTCGCAGCAGAAATACAAATATTGGTTCTGTGCATGCATCTCTTGCCATATGTTGCTACAAAGAGATGTCACAGTCTTACAATTATCTGATCCTCTATCTTTCACACAAAAGCTCTCGTCCTGTTTCATATGATAGATTGGTTTCTGCGTATGACAGAAAAATGATTCGTCGGCTTGATAGCATTCTTTGATCTCGTCTCGGGACATTTCTACGTAGGCATCCTTTTTCAAATTGATTGCTAAGTACTCTGCGGCAGGGATCACACTAATCATATCTCTACCTTTTTTCTCGGGTATTGCAGTTGCTTTAAAAATTTCGTATGCATCTCTGCTAACCAAGGGAAGCTTTATTTCCAGGAGAAGATACTCGTTTGTCATTCTTGCTTTGACTTTAAGAATTTTGTAAATATTTTTGAGGTCTGTTTGAATGTTCTTGATTGGAAGGGATGATTCTTTTGATATGTGACTTGAGATCGTGCTTAGCTCATGTCGAAGTTGTTCTGGGGTTAAGATATGAAAATTAAATCGTCCTTGATAAATATCTGTTACCGTATCTAGTAACATGCTCTGAATAGTCTTCAAACACTGGAGCATTGAGCTTGCTGTTAGTGCCCCTAGGGTGAAGTCATTGATATTTGATAAAATTTGCAATTCGTTGCTCAATTTGTTGATAACTTTGTCTACTTTAAAAAAATGTTGATTTATGATTTTTTGTTGCTTATTCATGCTATCTTCCATTCTTTTCAGGAGATTATATTCGGATTCAATGACCGACGTCTGATTTTGCCATAGCGAAGCTAAATGATTTTGATTATCTCTGATGAGTTCGATGTCCTTTTGATATTGCTCGGCGAATGACTCATCTAAGACACCGAACAGCTTGTTAGCTATGTAACCGACGCCGTTGATAAGCCCGCGCCGGCTTCGATGCCCCGTCTGCGTACTGGAATGCTGACTCAGTAACAGGCGATTGTAGTATTCCAGTTCCGAGAAGCCTTGTTGGAGTTGTAGTAATATGACGTCACAATGTGATTGATCCTTTATGTTTTGGCAAGTCTGTTGTAAATGTTTTGTATATCTTTCAAATGCTGTTGTACCTTGCCAATATGGATTTAAATCGTAATAAACTACCAATTTCCATTCGTCACTTAATAACTCCATATTTGATATTTTATCGAAAAGAATTCGCTGTTGGTCGCGTAACTTTGTTATGTTATATGTACATTGTGCGCCGGTTATCATAATAATGCACATTATAAATGATATAAGTGAGAAAGGACTCGGTTTTCTGATTCTCTTATTGATTTTTCTTTCTACCTGATGATTTATGTTTGTTTCACTTTGCTGTTTTTCTTGCTCCCTTGATAATTTTGGATAATGATAATTTTCCCGACTTGTTGGTAAAACTGATAATTTGATGATTGGACGTTTCATGAGTCCGTTTTTTGTTTTTAATGTGACGACTCTCACATAGCCGTCTTTTCCGGGGTGCAATTCCACAACTCGACCTAGAGGCCATTTACCCGCTAAGATGTTATCGTCGTGAATTAACACTACGTCATTTAATTTGATATTTTCCCTTGGATGCTGCCACTTGCTTCTGATTGATAATTTACATAAATATTCAGCTTTCCACCGTTTCCATATATCTTCAAATATTTTCTGGGTAAATCTCCATCTTGTTCTGTTATCTTGCTCTGTCTCTATGATAGTGAGAAGTGGTCCGCTTGATAGAAAATGAGATGGAGTCAGAAAGTTGATATCTTCGGGGTCTTCACTGATTGCACACAATGGTCTGGAATTTAAGCCCGCTTCCAGCTGTGCTAATAGGGTAGAGTATTCTTCGAAGGTGAGCTTTTGAGTTCCAATGACTCTGACAAGGTGATACTTAAGGCTTTTCACTGCTCCCTCCCACAAGCCGCCGGCACTTGCGTGACTTGGGCAATTGAAGTGCCACTGTATCTCCATTTCTGATATTGATGAGAAGAACTCTTCGTCCAAGGTTTGCTTGAGATTGATAAATTCACGTTGTAATGCTCTGTTGGCTCCTACAAAATTTGTCCCGTTATCAGAGTACATATTTTGGGGCGCTCCTCTCCTAGCAGCCATTCTTTTCAGTGCTGCTAGAAATGCTGATGATGTGAGGTCCGAGACTAACTCCAAGTGAACAGCCTTTGTTACCATACATACAAACACGGCTATATATCCTTTTGTTGTCTTAATTCCTCGGCCCTTATTTGATTTAATGTCGACATACCCAGTGTAGTCAACTCCTGTATGATAGAACGGTCTGGTAGGATTTATCCTGGCTTCAGGTAAGTTTCCCATTATTTGATATTGCTTTATTGGGTCGTGTTTTCTACAAATAACACACCCTCTTAATCTTTTCTTTACAGCTCCGTTTCCACCGATCAGCCAATACTGCTGACGAAGCCATGATAGCGTGAGTCGTGCTCCGCCGTGAAACGTCATCTTGTGTGCATGATCAATTAATAACTCTGTTAAGTGACCATTATGTGGGATAATGATAGGATGTTTCATATTTTCGTTGAGATTTGCATGCTTGATACGACCGCCGACTCGCAAAAGCTGATTTTCATCTAAAAATGGATTTAAATTTGATATTTGGCTCTTTTTATCTACTTGGTTATGCTCTGATAGAGATTCTATTACATCTGAGAACTCTGATTGTTGTATGACCTTAATAATCTGGATCCTTGCTTGTCTGATTTCCTGAATTGTTAGGAAAGATTGTTTTTGGTGATCACGTGATATGAAGCGTAGTATCCAGGCGACCACTCTAGTCGCCCGAGTGAAGCTGCTATGTCTGTTTAATATCTCATTGATGATATGAGGTTCACGTTCTTGTAAGTTGATAGCATTGCATGTTTGTTTTGGTACTTTTTGCTCTTCTTCGGTGGTGTATAAAGGCCGTTCTTTTTCGTTTTGATCGTTAAAGGAAGACAACCACGTCGGTCCCTGCCACCAAAGCGTATGATTTTTCAATTGATCTGCTGATAAACCGCGACTGGCACAGTCAGCCGGGTTGTCAGTGGAGTTCACATATCTCCAGCACTCAGGTGGCATGACGTTTGTTATTTGCTGGACTCTGTTTGATACGAAGGGCTTCCACCGACTTGGTTCACCTTGAATCCACCCAAGAACTGCCGTTGAATCGCTCCAGCCATAAACCTTGATTTTATGATCTGATAAGCAGCTCAACACTTTCGTCATAAGTTTTGATAATAAATGAGCCCCACAGAGCTCACCCCTGGGCACAGAAAGGTTCTTACTATCTGACAATATTCTTGTCTTAGCTGCTAATTGCACAATAGTAACTTTTGATGATGATTCTTCGATGACCTTGCAGAATATTATACACGCAAAGGCCTTTGTTGATGAATCACTGAAACCATGAAGCTCAATGATGCCGTTTTTTCTGATTTCCAGCCATCTTGGGATTTTTATGTGATTAATATTTTGAAGATCGTTTCGGATATTTATCCATTCTGATTTGATGTCTACTGGTACTTCTTCATCCCATTGAATACCAGTTAGCCACACCTTTTTGAACAAAATCTTGAGCTTTGTCGTAACTGGCGCCAGCCAGCCCAAAGGATCAAAAAGCCTTGATATGTTTGATAAGAGTGCTCGCTTTGTAGTCTTTTCTGATAGGTCGTTGATGTTGATTTGAAATATAAATTCGTCTGATTTAGGGTTCCAGCGCAACCCTAAAGTTTTGTTGGATTCTGCTTGTTTAAATTCAAATGTCCGTTGCTCGTCTTGGCTATTTCCGAAAATTTCAGGTTTGTTTGATGCCCATTTCCGCAAATTAAAGCCTCCTGACTTCAAAAGCTTGTTTAAATCTGATATTAGCTGCTTTGCTGACTTGATATCGTAACTTCCGCTGACTAAATCGTCCATATAAAAGTTATTTTCTAGTACTTCTTTTGCTGCTGACTGATATTTGTGACCCTCGTCGCGAGCTAACTGTTTAAGCGTCATCATCGCGAGAAAAGGCGCTGCTTTTGTTCCGTAGGTAACGGTCGTTAGCTGATATTCTTGTATTGCTTGATAGGCTGATTCCCTCCATATGATTTTGTGTAAATTTTGATCATCTTCATGTAAATATATCTGCCTAAACATTTTTTCGATGTCCGCCGTAAATGCTATTTCGTACTGTCTCCAATTTAAAATTAGTTCAAATAAGTCTTTCTGCAAATTTGGACCTTGTTTCATTATAAAATTAAGACTAATATTGCTTGAAGTTAACGCCGAGGCATTGAACACGACACGAAATTTAGTTGTTGATGACTCTGCTCGTTCTACAGCGTGGTGTGGCAAGTAGCAACCGCTTTGGCTATTATGTGTCACTGCTTTCATATGACCGAGATCTTGATATTCTTTGATAAATAATTTATACTGTTCCGCCAATTGGTTCCGCCGTTTAAACCTATTTTCGATTTGTTTAAACTGCGCTACAGCTTTTTGTCTTGATTCACCTAATTTTTCTAGGCCGTGTGATTTTAAAGGTATTCGGACTTGATAGTGTCCGTCGTCTAGCCTTCTCGTTGTTTGTTGATAAAACTGCACGCATTCTTGATCTTCGGTTGATAATTCTGATTTTTCTCCGATGTCTTCGACTGTCCAAAACCTCTGAAGGTCCTCTACATTGTTGGTAATGACGTTGCATTGTAGTGATTTTACATTTCCTGATAATATCCATCCTAACTGCGTTTGTTGTGCAATCGGCAGTATATCATTTTTCTTGATAATACCTCCCATGATAATTGATGAATAAACATCGGCCCCTAATAGCATGTCAATAGGGCGACTTTTGTAAAACTTTGGATCAGCTAACTTGATATTTTTCAAATAGGACCATGAAGGTTCCGGAAAAGATTGATTTGGTAAATTGTTTATCAATTTACGCATGATATAAACATCGGTGTTAAACGTGTAATGTGTTGCTACTGACGAACAATTGATATTGATAAGGCCTTTGCAACTATTTTCCTTGGATCCAACGCCATAAATAACGCCTTTGCATTTTTGGCGCGGTAATTGCAACAGTTGCGCTGCATTTTCGCTAATGGCCGAAATTTGAGATCCACCATCAATTAAACAGCGCAAATTATGATAAATTCCGTCCTTTGCCTGGACTTTGACGATTGCAGTCGCCAATAAAATTTCCGAAATGTTTTCCTGTGAAACGTGACTGTTTCGGGTCACCTTTTCCGGTTTCGACATGCACTCGAAAGCCTCATGCAACAGCGTATTATGATTACCGTTGCATTTTCTACACCTTTTTTCGGAGAAACAATTTTTTCCATTATGATTATAGAGACAGTTTTTGCATAAATTTAAATTGTTTATTGACCTCCTTTTCATTTCCGCTGATAGTTCCATAAACTTGTTGCAAAAGAATATGGCGTGATCGGTGTTATTGCAATATGCGCATCTTTTTCGATCGCCGGACTTTTTTCCCGTGTTGTATGATTTTTGTGTAGAATTATTATAGAATTTTCTTGAGTGATTTTCATCATTTTGACGGAAATTTGATTTTGATTGATATTCATACTTGCTACTACTTGGTGACGACGCTGATGGGCTTTGCCGATTCTTGTCCTGCTTATAACGAGATGATTCTAACGATGTAAACTTCGTTTTTAGAAAGTTCATGAAATCTGATATGCTAGGCAAAGCTTTTGGGTTCCGCAGTGATCTGACGTAGTCATCGTTGGTGACTGAATCCAGTTTTTGTTGTAAAATATAAACTATCAACGGATCCCAGGTGGAGATGTTTGCACCCAGGTTTTTTATCGCAAAAAGACATTCATTAGTGGTGTCGTGAAGTCTCTTTATTTGCTCAGCTGATTGTTGCTTCATGATGGGTAAATTAAAAAGAAGGTCTAGATGCGAGTTTACTATAAGCTTCGTGTTGTCAAATCTATCATTTAATATTTTCCAACAAGCTTCATAATTGTCAGAGCTTATTTTCAAGTGCTGTATGATAGCCTCCGCTTCTCCTCTCAATTTTGATTTAAGGAACTGCATTTTCTGAGCGTTGGACATTGATGCATTGTTGTGGATTGCTTCCACGAATAGGTCCTTAAAGGAAACCCACTTATGATAATTCCCATGGAAATCCGGGATGGTCATTCTCGGCGTCGCCTTTTCCATGTTAGCGACGGCCCATAACTTTTGATTAATAGCTTTTTTGATATTTTGGTATTTTTGTTCATTTTGGGAGAATGTTTCTTCATATTCTTGATTATGACCGTCCAAAATGCTGTCAATCTCCCAATGGAGTGAATCTACTGCTCCCCAACGCATTTCCAGAGATTTCAATGCGTCCTCGAACTCCCACTTTTCCTTGATTGAGGACACCTCGATGTTTGAAATAGTCCTAATAAAAGCTTTAAAATTGCTGGATTGCTTGCGCAGCAACTCTTCGGTTGTGAGTTTATTGTGAGACTCCGTTGTCCGTCCGTCCGTCCGTCCGTATGTAAACCATAAAAAAATGCATGTTCCTTCCTTATCTCCAAAACTGGTAGACCGAAATATATGGAAAAAATCACGGTAATATGTGTTTTCGTAATGATAAAGTTAAGCTATTACCTAGTTTTAATGCCTTTTTGAAACCTTCCCGAGATAATGCAGTTTCATATTGCCATTTTTGTGTGACCGAAACTAGAAATAATTGTCAGGTGACATTTGGTACTTGTGTTTTTTGACATTAGATACTATTTTAACGTCATACAATAACGTCTATGAACATTTAGTGACGTCAACTGAAGTTAAGTCCAGTGAAGCTACCCGGTTGAAACGTGTTAAAAGTTATATATCATCTCACAACGCAGTAAATACGAAGAACTTATTGCGTCTGCCAATTCCAATAAGTGGTCATCGCAAGCGATAATAAAGATGCCAACTTGCTATCGCTTGCGATGCGATAAGAGAAAGCAAAAGAGATATATCGCTAGCGAGTGAAGCTATGAGCAAATGCGTCCCTATTGTTATTTGGCTCGCATAATAAAGGCGGCGGTTTTGAACTCAGGTAAAAAATAGACCTTATTTTAACTTTTAGCCAACTAAGATCAGATACGTGTATATTATGTACCTTTATTACAAAATAAATAAGTCAGATTAGAAAAGGTCATAAGATCGAGTCAAAGGAAGTCTCGACGTAATATTTATGAGATTTATAAATTACCCAAAAATTCAATCCAATCCATCAGCGAATATACATATATACTGCTGAACACAGGCAACTTCAAGGTTACACCTCATTTTTTTATCCTCATCGAGAAGATAATTATATATAATATTCAAAGAATATAATTCAATATATAATTCAAAGAACGCCAGACATCAAAAAAGGTATTTTATCAAATGACGGTGATTAAATCATGCGTTTCCATTTTCTTTCACAGTTATTTTTTTATAAATACATGATAAGGAGTAAGTCAGGTTAAATTAAATGGAACTATAAATTAATGAGGTAACTTGATAACAGGGGTTAGTTAGTTCCAGAAAACTGTCGATACTCAATATATAATTTTTAAGACGTTTTGATGTTAGCATCACTTTGACTTAACTTCAGTTGACGTCATTTAATGTTCCTATAAGTTACGTTCATGAGTTCAAAATAATGCCTACCTATAATATTGAAAAACACATTTAGCAAAAGTGACCTGACAAATATTTTTAGTTTCAGTCACAAAAATGGCAATATGAATTTGCGTAAATCTCGAAAAGGTTATGGTTTAGAGGTGAGCTGTCATAATAACTATTGTAAGTATTGAAGATACTCTATGTAACTGCCAAGGTTTGATTAGTGTGCAGCAATCTACAAAAAAGCAAAACTCTCCATAACTAACTACGCATTGGCCAAATCATCCACAATATGGAACCTTAGGTACGTGAGTCTGACTCGCACTTGGCCGTTTTTTCTTATAAAAGTGCAGAAATCCTATTCACAGTTAGTATTATAGTGTGCAAGTCAGTATTTGTTTTATGTGTAGTTAATAGTTTTGAAGTAGTAGTAGCATTTTTAGTGTTTTCTGTTGTGCGTAAAATAAAGGATACTACAGACCTATTTTTAAGGAACCTTTTCTTTTTGGCATAAATAACAAATATATGAAACGTAGGGTAAACTTTTGTTTTGAAGACAAAAATAATAGATTTTTGTCAATTGACGTTTATTTACCGATGTACTTACTGGTAACTAATCAATAACAATTCTTTTAACTTTGTGTCAGAAGCTGATTTGTCTATGGTAATCATAGGAAAACAAAAATGTATAAATACTTCAGTATGTTGATTTTGAACATAAACACTTGTGCAAGTTGTTTCATAACACAATTATATTTGTTGCACACTTCCCGTTGCACACTTCCCAACCGGTTTCGGAAATTAATCCATCTTCAGGGGATACAGAATATTTATTATTTTAATATACGAGCCATAAAACGACAAACGTATGTCAACAATGATTGTGAGGAAAAAAAAAAAAAAAACTTCAGTATGTATTACCTACTTCAGTATGTATAAACTATGCACAGCTCAGCAAAGCGGAGCAGAGCGAGGCTCCCCTGTAGCCGGAAACTAAAAAAAAATAATTATAGATAAAGTTTGCAAAGAAAATAAACGCTTTGTTACCAGACAATAGTTTAAAATTTGTCATTTTATTTTGAAATTAATGTGTAATGAAATATAGGAATCAGATTGTAGAATCCTTTTTTTTTTCATATAAATTTTGTGCTCTTGGGGATTCTTTCATTTAAAAATTAAAACTAAATACATGTTAACAGCTTGGAAACCCTTTTTCAGCTTCGATAACATAAAACATCATCATTCAAATAAAAAAGTAGCAGATTGTGTTGGAGTGTTGTGTTGTTAAACAAAATAAATATAAAATTCTAAATATAGACGGAAAGGATAAACAGGTGGAACCGATATTTATGGACAAGAAAAATATTTTTTCACTTACACGTAAAAAGAAAATTGTACCTGCTAATAGCCAACCAATTTGGAATAAAGTGTACAACTTATTGTAAAACTACACGTGCCAGAAAATCTCTTTGTAACCTCATACGAAAATTATTTGGTCTGAGTTCATAGACAATACATATTCGTCTATGTCTTAGTTATAATAAAATTATAAGGGTAGACAGGATAGGTAGGTAGTGTAGTAGGAAGATAGAAAGGTACTATTTAAACGTAACCGTATTAAATAACTTACCCGTAAGATATAGACCCGGGCTAATTTAAAAAGTAAACTGTGTATTTGGGACCCAAAACTAACTTTCCCATGCTATGATGTGTCCATCAATCCATCCGTCAGCCTGTGTTCGTCCACTGCTGGACATAGGCCTCTCCAATATTTCACCACTCTTGGCGGTCCTGCGATAACCTCATCCAGCCGCTATCCCCAACGTTTGATCCAGCGGGCACGAGGTAGACCTTCTCTACGCTATGCTGATCTCCATTCCAACGCCTTTTGGCCCCATCGGTGACAAATATGGCCAGCCCACTGCCACTTCAACTTACTAATTAGGCAAGGTATTTCGTTACTTTCGATCTCTGATGTATTTCCTCGTTAAGGATTTTATCCATCAGAGATATCCCAAGCATAGCACGCTCCATAGCTTTTTGAGCAACCTTAAATACCGGTAGATCAAGACTTTGATTAAATACCACGTTTCCACGCCGTACATCATCACTGGAAGGACGCGCTGTTAACATACTTTAGCTTTTAAGCACTGCGGTATTGGCAACTTAAATATGTGACGCAGCTTCCCGAATGCTGCCCATCCCAAGTATATTCTTCTGTCAGCATCGGCAAGTTGTTTTTACCTGGCTGGATAACTTGACTCAGGTAAACATATTTTTGAACAACTTCGATGCTGACAATGTCGACGGATACCGTCCTTTGGATGATATGAAAGTTGAACATGAACATAGCCTTATCCAAATTCATCCGCCGGCCCACTCTTCTGGAAGAATCACTTAAGCTGCGCAGCATTCCCTCGACTTCTTGCAGCGATTCAGCCATTATCACAATGTCATCGGCAAAACGAAGATGTGAAATGTTTTCTCCGTTGACGTTTATGCCTTGTCCATTCCAGTCTAGTGTTTTAAAGACGTTCTGCAGCGCGGCAGCAAACAGTTTTGGGGAAACAACATCACCCTGTCTCACGCCACACTAAAGGTGTATCGGTCTTGATTGCACACTCTGTACATAGACGGACATCATAGCGCAGTCATATAGACATTTCAGCATCACCACGTAACGCCAGCCAGTCAACTATGATGTGTATCGCGTCAAAAATTTCTTGGAACCTAAGTTTAACTACTCGCAAAGGCATTAACAAAGGATTATACCATTTTTTAGGGTTCCAAACCCAAAGAGCGAAACGGTGCCCTATTAATATCACTTTACTGTCCGTCTGTCTGTCTTTCTGTCTATCTGTCCGTCCATATGTCACGGGTCTCTAGCTCTTAAACGAAATAAGATAGAGACCTGAAATTCAGAAATGTTGTGTAAATTGTTGACTCAAAAACAAATATTTAAGATGTAATTAAATTATTTTTCAGGGGGAGGCCTCATGGAGCCTTTTTTATCCCAAAACGCTCTTGTTTGAATTTATATTAAACTAGATTTTGCGCGCGGCTTCGCCCGCGTTGCTTAAGTCTTTGTATAGTAGTATGGAATCTGTCAATATTTTCGGATCATTAAGTTTTAAGTACGTTGTTGACCTGACTCTGATTTGGAGTATTTAGAGTGTTTTTGTTTCTCATCATCTCTAATTTGATCCCCATGTAAAGTGTTTGGCAAGGCTGAAGACTATGACACGTTTCCGTCTTTAGCAAGACCGAAGGCCGAGCCGCTTTTCTGATCGACACTATTTTTAGTTCTCTGAATTAATCCTCTGGTAATGTGTCTTTGGCGGTCTTTGATAACTGATTTAATCCCTTTAGTATAATATTTTTGGTGAGGCTTGAGGCCAAGCCACGTCTCTGAACGACACATTTTCTTTTTCACATGGGAACTAATTTATGGAATTAAAAGTAGCCTCTGTCCTATTCCAGGTCTAGAACTACATTTGTGCAAAGTTTCAGCTCAATCGGTTCAGTAGGCAAACGTACATACATCCAGCTATTCATCCATCCATCCATCCATACGTCCATCTAAACTTCCACATTTATAATTTTAGTATGATTTTATTCATTAAAAACAATATCTTCCTGAATTAAATGAGACTTGAGGATAATTCATGATTTATATATAAAAACGGCTCACCTCAATACGCGTTATGATCGGGAACGCCGACCAGTTTCAGCAGATCAGTCTAAATCTGCTGAAACTAATCGGCTTTCCCGATCATAACACGTATTGAGGTGAGCCGTTTTTATATAAATCAATATCTTCCTGATTCACAGCACTACTCGGACACGCACTTTATAAGGTATGTTTATCTCTTTCGTTCTGCGATGGACCCAATCGGTTCAGTTGGTACGGCGGCGTGAAGGAGTAATACATTATTTTTCTAAAGTAACTTGACACCCTATAGCCATCCCATGGTAACTGTTTTATGGTATAAAATAGAGCCTTTGTCCTATTCCAGGTCTAAAAATATATTTGTACAAATTTTCAGGTCAATCGGTTCAGTAGGTATGGCATGAAGGAGTAACAAACATACATACATCCATCCATCCATCCGTCCATCCATCCATACGTCCATCCATAAGGCCAACCAAACTTTCACATTTATAATATTAGTGGGATTTTATTAATTAAAAAACAATACCTTCTTGCTTCACCGCACTACTCGGACACACACTTTACATTATCAGATATGTTTACCTCTTTCGTTTTGCGATGGACCTTCCGGGCCTCAAGCGTGCGTTTCGGTTTTAATCGCTGAACAGGCCCACCCTAGAGTGGTTAAATTTTTACCATCATGATCTGCGATTGTCGGTACTTGGTAAAATATTATCAACATCTTGATAAAAACGCTTGTACTGTTTCACAATATCTCTATATGGCAACTCCAATCGGTTTCGCCTCACGGCATCATCAAGGAACAACACGAAACTATTAAATATAAGGATTAATACGATACATTGTTGATGGTAAATAACAACTTATATTTTTTTACTTTGGTTATTTACCATCAGCAATGTATCGTTATCCTTATTTTTAATAGTTTCCTGTTGTTCCTAGATGATGCTTTGAGGCGAAACCGGTTGGAGTTACCATATAGAGATATTGTGAAACTATACAAGCATTTTTAATCATCTTAACGCGTCTCCCCATAAACTGTTTGGTGCTTATATTTATCAAGGGAATTCCAAATACATAGGTATTATAGCTACGTAAGTCCCTACGCGATTTCAACCAAATATTACATATAAGTTTCACACAATGCACCCGTCCACCCGTGAAGGCGTTATGGCCCACTTGGGATCCTTGAATGTGAATATTATCACCAGGAGCCATAAAAAGTACCTTAGGTAGTGGGAATAGAGTCTATTTTTGATGACAAATGTCCAGTGGATGATTCAGAGCGATTCAGTTTTTAAATGATGGCTGCAGAGCAGCGGAGCTCTCTGCTTTATCAGACACTATAAATCTTTATATCTTTAAAAGGATACTTTTAAAACAGTAACCAGTATAGTAGCTAACTATTTTATACTCGTATAAAGTAAAGACTCGCGTAGGCGAGATGAAAACAAAATTATTGCTTTAAAATAGATGGGATTATAGTAGAATTACCATCATGACAAAAATTCTAATGAAATATGGTGTAAATATGGTACAAAGGGTTTTTACTGTCCAACTTTACTACCAAAATAGTAAAGCCGATTCTGAAGGCTTTAATTTTAGTTCTAGTGCTGTCAAAACTAGATTTTTATCATTGCAAAGAATCAGCTACAGTGTCCACCAAGTATACCACCTCTTAATTTTCTGCCAGTAATTTTTATATAGATACAGTCGGCTACGGTTGGTGATTACCAAGCTAGATGGAAAGCGTCGATGAAACATAGAATGAAGTGAGGCCACAAAGTGCAGACGAGACGTTAATCAGTCTGTCTATGGACGTCCGCAAAATCTACGGAAGTCAGCAACGACTGATACTATGCAACTACCTGTAACCACCCTCCGGGTAAAGCTTCTCATGACATCATCCCTTAAGAGCACTGTGCTTGCACAAAATCCCAATTTGCGCTGTTTGCTGATAAAATACTTATTTATTAACATTTTCCAAAACTTCAAATTCCGTAACATATCCCGTATGATTTGAAACTAAAACATTTACCAACATCAAATAGACACAAAATTTACAAGCGTTTAAATGTAAATGATGGAATTTACACTTCAAGACTTTTAAACGCTCGTAACTTTTGTATTTATTTGACTTTAGTAAATGTTTTAGGTTCAAGTCATGGATTATTTGTTGTCAAAGATAGTTCATCCATCCATCCATAAGCATAGTTCGTCCACTGTTGGACATAAGCCTTTCCAGGACTTTGCCACTCCCGGCGGTCATACTGGAAGAATTGCCCATACTCACACACGCTAGGCAGGCGGGTTAGTGAGCGCGGTGTCAGAACCCTCGCACCAGTGACGCCGCTGCCCGTCACCAGTCTGTTCCATATAAGGTCCGGCTATTAGGGATGGATATACCGCCATCTATCTGTCCCAGGCATGGTGGGCCTCCTGGTTTTTTGCCTGTGAGCTGTCCTCTTACTCTCCCCCGAATTACTTCGAGGGTGTCTCCAAGTAAGATGGTGGTATGGTGGTACCTCCACAGTTGAGAACGGCATCAGCTCTACCACCTCTACAGAGATAGTTATAAAATTCAAAATTTGGGGAAATATTAAAAGTCAAGGATATTATCAGTGAAGAGCGCTTATTAGGCTTCTGGCTAACACGGTGTCCTTAACGGCATTGTTTTGTTATGAAAGATTTAAAAGGGCACATATTATATGAAATTTTGAATCTTCAAGATAGTCCGGTAATGAGTAAATATGCGTTTGGGATCAAAAGTTATTTGTTAAATATGTACTTCAAACATAGTTTTCAATGTGCGTATGGGTCTGCTGTTAATTTAAAGCTCTAAAATGGCTTAATTTGTTTCTATCAAACTTTTTATGGTTTTGTTACCAAGATGTAGCCAGTGTAAGAAATCCTTATTATTTCGTCAGATTTACCTGTCACATTTTTTATCTCAGCAGGATCTTATAAAACCTACTGAGTTGAAACGCTGAGAGAAACTAACTAATTACAGAATTACTAATTTCACAATACGTTAAATATTTTTTTTTCTTCAACCAAGTAAGTTATTACATAAGACATAACATCAGAACATAATATGGGGATAAGATCCCCATAACATCAGAGACTGTCCCACACTCGGTATTTTTAAAAACAAATTAAAAGAGTACTACCTTTCAACTCCATGAGTATCTGTATATACTCGTAGCACAATATTTATTTTAACTATTGTTATGTATTTTTATCTTATTTATTGTAAATATTATGTATATAAGTAAATATGTTTATTTATGAATGTTTATGAAATTGTATCGGTGAAACGGTTGGCATATAGTCAACAACAATCACACGTGAGTGTTCAAGCCGTATGTAATAATAATTTAACATGTTTATTGTTTAAATAGTTACTTAATTATTATTTATGTAGATATATTGTAGCTATTTATAATCAAAGGGTGTAAGTATATTAACATATTTTAGTGTACACTTTTTATTATGACTTCTCTTTTTCAATCCGGGTTTGCTGGAAGAAATCTCTTTTTAGAGATAAGCTCGCCTATGTACATGATATATCTAAGTACAATATGAATACAATATATATGTTTCTTTTGTGTACAATAAAGAATATGAATGAATAAAGACAATCTGCAACAAAGACAATATCTTATTGCCTTCCGACAAACTCATAAATTCACCACATTGCAACAAGCCTCGACGTAGTAAATATTCCTATTCTATAATAGATTTCCTTCCCCATGTTATGACATCTTCAATAAACAATATACAACTTGTTGATCGAAGTACAATATGCAAACATACTACTTACGACTGTTTCTTTGAGGGTAAGGCAGAGACCATTGACAGAGAATATAAAGTGCCATTGAGTTCCTTATTAAGGCACTCCTTTTTTTTTTCATTCATCAATTTACCACGTTTTCTACTATTCCCTTGCGCTTGATATACTAGGTGTTAATATGATCTTGCGGAAGCTGGAAACTGGTGATAGTACTCATACCATACAAACAACTTTTAAAACTTTTACCAACCCTCAAATCACGAAAAAAGAATCAGCTGTTCCATAGAAAAATGACATACCTACTCTACCATATAAAATATATTGTATTAAACAATATATTTTCGCATTTAAACCTTACCTATCTTGCAATGCATCAATATGTCTGATGACAGAAATAAGGTTGTATCAATGAAAACATTCTAAAGTTGTGTAAGAAAATGTTATGAGATTATTAGTTATGTCAAGAAAATGGAAAAAAAGACGTAGCATAAAAATAAAACATAAATATGTATTTATTAAATAAAAATTTAGGTAAGTACATGAAGTTTGAAGTTCCAGAAGCCATATTTTTGTTGGGGTTTGACACCCCATTGCAATCTCATTCCAGGTCTAGAATATGTGCAAAATATCAGCCCAATCCTTTCATTAGTTACGGCGGCGTGAAAGAGTAACAAACATACATCAATCCATCCATACATCTATACATCAAAACGTTTACATTTTTAATATTGGGTCCTTACAATATGAAATTGGCGTTTTTTTTTTACAGATTCATGAGTTCATAATTCCATTAATTCAATAGCTATTTTCATTACTTGTTTTTTTTTTATTTGATTTCAAGATTTCAATTTGATAACTAAAATTAAATTTTTAAAAACAGCTCGTCCTAAATGCCATCCATTTCCATGATAATAATTCGTTATCATTTTTTACAGCTAACACTTTTAACTAACACTAAACAGCTTAATGTTGTCTCATTCATACACAAAATAAATGATAATATTTGAATTTGTAAAAAAAATACAAAAGTGTTAGCACTGAAAATTGATTATTCCTTCAAAATCTCCATACAAAACGCCAATTTCATATGTAAGGACCAAATATTAGTGGGATGGGATAGGATGGGATGGAAATAGTAGTATTAGTGGGATGGGATGGGATGAGAAATTTAGGGTGTATCTTGTGTTAAATTGTATACTTTTCCTTCAAGGTCTTTATAAAAATGGGTTCCATTAAAAGACACAACACCTATTATATCATTTATCTGATTGATAAACTACCCGTACTAAAGTTTAACGTAGGGGTTACTCGCTAGCTAACCTCTTAAATATATCTAAAATATTTGTGCTTTTAAATTTGTTTTTGATTGATTTAAAGTTTGTAATGTACTCTAATTATAATAACAGTACCTACTCAAAGCGATGGATTACGCAATAAAGACATATAATACTGACCTATAATAAGTGTATCGATGTACATTATCATTACATAAATATATACAGGGTGGAAAAAAATTAAGGGCTCTGGAGGGGAACTACCTTAAATCCTTTAGTTAGCTAATTTTACTGAAAGGAAACATTCCTTTATTTTTTAAAAGAAACAAAACTGCATTCAAAGATATTCTGAAATTCGCTTGTCTCACCCGGGAATCGAACCAACTAAAAATTAAAAAAATAAACCCTCGCTATTTTATCATACGAATCGGTAGGATTATTGTTCAGAATAAAATTTGTCTAATAAACATTTGGTCTTACACTCATCTGTTGTACGAGATACCCATGAAATTTAATATTTATTACAAGTTCTTTGTTAACAATACCTAGTACTGTTCACTTGTAACAAGTAAATGACACGTTATAATTTTCTTATCTCTCTTACATCCAAAGACATCGTATGAAGTACAAGCTTGCTAATGTTATTTATCTTAAGTACCTTGTTGAAGACTTCAATAAGAAAATCGTTAAATGGTAATAATAAATGTATGCAGAGCACAATTACTTCTTGCACTAGGCATACTGACGAAAATTTTAAAAAAGGAACGTATTTTTTTTGCAACGCGCAGTAACAAATTTGAAGTTCGAACCAAAACTTTCAACATTTTTAAAATCGATAAAAGTATTCGTTCGAAATTCAAAATTTGTTTTGTTTTGCTTTCATTCCGTGCTGTCATTGTGTTATAATGGCGTATAATTATTACTTTACAAGTGAACAGTACTAGGTATTGTTAACAAAGAACTTGTAATAAATATTAAATTTCATGGGTATCTCGTACAACAGATGAGTGTAAGACTTTAGTTTAGTAGACAAATTTTATCCTGAACAATAATCCGACCGATTCGTATAATAAAATAGCGAGGGTTTCTTTTTAAATTTTTAGTTGGTTCAGTTCCCGGGTGAGACAAGCAAATTTTAGAAGATCTTTGAATGCAGTATTGTTTCTTTTAAAAAATAAAGGAATGTTTCCTTTCAGTCAAATTAGCTAACTAAAGGATTTAAGGTAGTTCCCCTCCAGGGCCCTTTCATTTTTTCCACCCTGTATATTTCTATTTCTATTTTTACTGTAAATTTCTTAAATGTCTGATTCAACAGGTGTTGTAGCGATGACAGCGACTTTTGTAGCAAGAAGAGAAATCACATATCGCCCTCATGAGCCTTCAGTATGTGCATTACAAGCTGGTATATCGAGTAGTTGCAAAAATTCGGTGTACAGGTATGGTGGAAAAATTTGTCAGTCCAGATATGAGCCTTGGTAGCGCAGACGGTAGCGTGCCTGTCATGTAAGCAGGAGGTCGCAGGTTCAAATCCTGGCCCGAGAAACTTTTTCAAAATACTTATGCTTGTAAATTTGTTTCGGATTGATTTCAAATTTGTAATGCACTCTAATAATAATTAGTATATATATATATAGTCACAAAATGAATCCCCGAGAGGTGTCAGAGGTGTTCCGAGTGTGAACTGCGAAATACAAGAAACAGCCCACACTTGGTACACCCGCGTTTCACTGACTATTTTTACGTCCCAACGTGATGGGTGGTGAACCCTATCGCCATTTTTCGGGTACAAATACAAACCTTTTAGGGCATGCATTCATGGTTTCCTTACTATATTTTCCTTTCAAGAGATATTTGCAGTATTAGATACTGCAAATACTGCAAAAAATTACCTCTTAATTAAGCTTTATTTCAGAAGTGGGTCAAACAATTTACAAATTATTCACATTGTTACAAGCTAAGTCAAATACGAGCATGTGAAAACCACATTAATGTTTGATGTTTTTGTACTGTGATGTTTATGTTAAACGACTTCCTTTATAAAATATATTCTGTAATTTAATAAATATTCAACATAAATGGGTCCTTATATTTATAATGGGTATGTTCTGTACCACATACATATTTATTTACTCACGCCTGTCTCTCAAAGAGGTAGACACAGACTAGAGCATCGTCTTTCAAACTGTGGGTCGTGATCCCAGGGGGTCGCGATCAGGTATAAGGGGTATCACAATTTGTCAAAATAATTGGTTCTGTCAATATTTTTATTCAAACAACGAATTTAAAATAACTTCAAAGTAGGAAGTGATGGGGTCGTAAATATTATATTTTTTGTTTTGAGTTTCAGAGAGTCGCGATACTAAAAGGATTGAGAAACAATGAACTACAGGTTTCTGTCTGCTACGCTCCTGATACATGTCTTTCACCTCATCCACATCCGTCAATCTAGTCGTACAAGCTTTTCTATTCCAGGTACTTTTGACATTGCTCTTCTTTGGTGTGTCACCAATTTGGTCAGCATAGTCCTTTTAGGGCGGCCTGGTCGAATATTATCTTCGACTTGCGCATCATTAATTTCTTTCCTCATTCTTATTTCATACATCCTGTCTATACCCATGTCCAAAAAACCGAAGCATTCCTTTTTATAATATTTTAGTCACTAAATCCACTTTCAGGCCGCAACGATCCTGTATGTCGATATTTAACTACCAGCCTATACTAATTTATAAAACGTTTTTAAATCCAAAACCATACATTCATCCATCAGCCAGTATTCGTCCACTGCTGGACATAGGCCTCCCCCGTATTACGCCACTCTTGGAGGTCCTTAGTCATCCTCATCCAGCCGCCACCCGCAACGTCCTTCAGATCGTCAGTCCAGCGGGCACGAGGGTGGCCTACGCTGCGCTTTGCTGTACGTGGTCTCCATTCTAATGCCTTACGGCCCCAACGGTTATCACGTCGGTGACAAATATGGCCAGTCCAAAACCATCCAAAACCATCGGAGAATTGAACGGGTGAACTTTTCAACAATATCTTTGTTTTAGAGTTTCAAAGGACATCGCTATTTTGCATTCGGAAACTTTCCACCGAACATTAATTAAATTACAACTTTCTCGAGGTCTTTCTATGCTTCTTATTTGCCAAGAAAACAATGGCTGAACCACAGAAATTAAAATATAAACTATATTGTACAAGTACTAACAAAAACCTTGTAACCAGCCAGAATAAACAACACAGAAACAAACAGAAAGTTTTTCAAAAACTTTAGGACTTCATAACATCTCCAGTGCAACCTCTGGCATTAAGTCGGTAACCATTATTCTCCATATAAGTACTTGTACAGTTTTATTGCGTCTCTAGCTGCTAAAATAACAAAATACAAAGGATTTTGTTATGAAAAGCATTATTACAAACCATTCTTGATTTTATGTCAAGATATACCTTAATATTGAGGTAGGAAAAATAAACCTTGTTTTTGCTAGAAAATGATCTCAGTCTGCAAGATGTCCTAGACATAAATGGTTTCTGGGTGTACAAGAACATAGTGCGGCTTTACTGATGTTATTATGTTGAGTTTTCGGTTTGAGTTATTGTAATCTGATGAAAACTTAGTTCCCCTGTTAATATGAAAGAAAGAAAGAAAGAAAATAAATTAATTGTCGTATTCACAAAAGAATAAAGAATGCCTAAAATTAACAAGGCAAAAGAAAGGATTACTATAAATAAAAAGAACAACACGACAAAAGGATATAGCTACATATATGTCATCCAAAACATGTTTGATTGGTGCTGGTTTTCGACTACCTCCATTATAGTTGCCTGATAATGTACATAGGTGCAGTTGGCACTTTTTTTAACTAATGTAACACATACGTCAAAAATAATTATAAAGGGTGCTTGAAAGAATGCCTCCCCAAGCGGCCTAAACTGATGTACAACACTAATTACTCCAATGTACAATACTAATTGGACCAATGTACAAAACTAATTGGACTAATGTACAAAACTAGTTGGACCAATGTACAACACTAATTAGACCAACGTCCAACACTAATTGGACCATTGCACAACACTAGTTAGACCAATACACAACACTAGTCCGACCAATGTATAACACTAATTGGACCAATCTACAAATCTAGTTGGACCAATGTACGACGCTAATTGGACCAATGTACAATACTGGTTGGACCAATGTACAACACTAAAGTAGGGCCACTGAGTGATGGCACTTATGACAGCTGCATTTAGTGATGAGGAACATTTCAAATTTCGGTTAAAAATAAAAATCAAGTGTGAGTTCACTCAACATTAGACACGTCATTCAACATTCAACATAATGATACAAAAGGAAAATGTGCCAAAACCAGTGGCGTAGCTATCGGAGGGCTATGCGGTGTAGTGCCCCGGGGCCCCCAAGAAATCGAAAAAAGCATTTTACTATCATTTATTTTCATTTAGTTTAACTTCGTCATTGTTTTGTTTTTAATTAAATATGATTGCGTAACTTGGCGACCTCAAACACGACCTCTAAAAAATGAGAAAGTTTTTAAAAAAATTCTTTGTTTCCATACGAATTCTATTGCACAATAAAGCAACATTCAAATCGAAAAATAATAACCGAAACAAGTAGTACATCACTATCAACAATTGCTTGTGTGATTTTTTAATTCACACAAGCAAGTTTGATTATAAATAATTACGATACTTTGTAGGCATTTAAACGTCATAGGCGCCATCACTCAGTGGCTCTACTGTAGTTGGACGAATGTACAACAATAATTGTACCATGAATGTACAACACTAATTAAACAAATGTACAACACTAATTGGAACAATGTACAACACTAATTGGACCAATTTACAATACTAATTGGACCAAGACCGAACTAACTGACCCATCCTTTGACTTCAACTGACTTGTGATTTTGAAACCAAGCTGCCAAGCAACTCTTCATGTTGCTCCCCCGTAGTGACATGGGAAGCCGTACCTGTGTGGCTAGCACGTGCTATAGGTACAATGTCTATATACCCTATTTGCGCTCTCACGTATTGCGCGTTTGTCATAATGCGAGAGAGCAAGTATGATGGAAAGACACTGTATCGACAGAGCGTGCTAGACCCCCTAGAGGGTGTTAACAGATAGTTTCATATAATCATAATGTCAATCATTCATCCGATATCGATTTGAATAGATTTCGCGGAAGTCCCAGAACAGACTGAGTAATGCCTAGTCTGGTTTTACTCTCCAACTTTCTGGGAGAAGTGCCCTTCATCATAAGTCTCATCGTCGTTTTCAACCAGGTGCAGTCCTGTCCAAACATAAGTAAATTATTTCCTTGTATAATAACACTAGTTTTCAATATTCCGCTAAAGACAATTCAAAATGCAGATTCAAGCACCACCCGCCCTCCCGCGTAAAACATGCACAAGCAAGCAGTACGAGCATAAAATAAAGTTATCTTAAATAACAAACAAGCAAACTTATCTACACGTGTTTCGCCTCCAAACGAGGCATCCTTGTTTTATTTTTTATTAAACATTTTGTGCGGCAATTCGGTGTAATTTGGTAAGTTTAACATACAATTTCGCCTGTTTAGCTATACGAGGCTTCTTCGTTTAGAGGCGAAACACGTGTCGATAAGTTTTCTTGCTTATTATTTAAGATTTCTTTATTTTATGCTCGTACTGCTTGCTTGTGCATGTTTTACGCGGGAGGGCGGGTGGTGCTTGAATCTGCATTTTAAATTGTCTTTAGCGGGATATTGAAAACTAGTGTTATTATACAAGAAAATAATTGACTTATGTTTGGACAGCACTGCACCTGGTTGAAAGCAACGATGAGACTTATGATGAGGGGCACTTAATGATGAAATAAATGATGTCTTAATATTATAACAGTGCGTTACAAACTAAAAAAGATTAACTACAAACAAATTTCAAATATATCAACAAATATTTGAAAAATCATTCCTTGCGCCAGTATTGGAACCTGCGACCTCCTGCTTAAATGACAGGCGCGCTACGGGTAACACAACCGAGGCTCTTATCTGGACCGACGAATTTTCCCACCGTACCTATATACCCAATTATGACAAAATATTGTTATTTATAATTTATTCAAGTCTCTAAACACTCTCAGCACCATGTATGGTATATTATGGTAAACGCTGTCAAAACACTTGTGTATCATTTTGGATACACAGCCCACGTTATGTTTTGGTTGTAGGTATGTCGCTTATGCACACGTTTTCCATATATTTTCCTGGTAGTTTTGATGTTGGGATTGGACGAATAGTTTTTGAGTTATTATAAAATTTATTTGTAGATCAATTTCAAAAAATTAAAGGACAGTTTCCGAGGGCTTGGCACTCAGGGTGTTAAGTTTTCATAGAAGCAATGATCATATTAAAAATTACTATGGAGAAAGAACCAGAGGGTACTTGACACCAAGAATTTGTAACCATAAGCTCTTCCAGCCCCTTTTACTGAATCCAGAAAAAATAATCTATCTTGTCTAAAAACTAATTTAAAAGAAGAATTCTTAAAATTAATTCAATAAGTAGGTTTCAATTGCGGTCGCTTGCGGAGAGATGTCTATCTGCAGGAGGCTGTATGCATAACTTGTATTTATTTATAACATAATTAAGAAAAAGTAAACTTGTAATACAACCAGTGTAATGAGCGCGACACGCCAACAAACTGGTGTACAGTTTGGCGTAACTGTATTGTGTTAACTGTGTTTTTTAAATGGTAATAAAACAAAAAAACAAAAAAAAAAATATTAAAAACTTATTTTACCGTAGTGTTCCACTGTGGACCTGTGGTTTTTGTTCAAAAAACCATTGTAGAAGCTCCACAAAAGCGCAGTTTTCAAATATTTAAACAGTGGCAATTGTACGAAAAAGAAAATTTATTTTAGAGCAACTTCCACACAAACAATTGTAACAACTACAAATAGAAAAAAAATGCGTGCTTCGTTCCTTTGGAAACCATATCACATGAGCTTTTTCGTTACTTATTTCGTTTTACATACATATACTCAAACTGTATCTTAGAGAGGTAGGCAGAGAATACATATTTCCATTTGCTACGATCCAGACACACCTCTTTCGCCTCTTCCACATCCATCAATCTAGTCATACAAGCTTTTCTATTCCGGGTACTTTTGACATGGCCCTTATTCAGTATTTTGTTTTAGTGCATATTTAAATAATATTTTGAATATTCTTTTGTTCGAAGTTAAGTATTTTTTCTTGATTATTAAAATTACTGATACTGTTATAAGTTTATAACCCAAAAATCTATGACATAAAAAATATTAATAAAATAATAAGAAAAATTACATATTATAATTATATATTATGGAATTAGAAGGTGGATACGGGATCCCCTCAACGGACAGCAGAAGACCCTTGGAGTTTGGGTTTATTTGATTGATCTTGATAAGTTCTTTAGTAAAAGATGGGGACTGGAAGGTAGACACGCAGACACTTAAATTTTGGGCTTGTTTGATTGGTGTTGATTAGTACCTTCATAAAACATGGTGATCGAATTTGATAATGGCATTGGAAGGTGAATAGAGCAACTGGCTCAGAAAATCATGTGCCTTTGTTTACCTTATTTCCACGAAAATCTTTTTAACACGGGTGGAGCCGCGGGCATAATCTAGTTTTATAATATAACCCTTTTTAACCTCCAAGTGACTATTCCTAAGATTCACCTTGGCGCTTGCACAGCACAGCGACTGGTCTAGATTGGACGTTTGAATTATTCTATAGGTACAGGCCATAGACGAATACAGCCTACAGACTCCTCATAACAGGCGACTGATTTCTGTCAACACATCTGACTGAATCAGCAGATACAATTCGCCACTCCAAAATTATATGTTTCGGTAGGCCAAACCAAAATGGCGTCTATATTAGAGTCTACGTATTCGGGAAAGATAAGTTTGTGGCGCTATACGTAAGATTGGAAGAGCCAATGAGATTGCAGTATCCCGTTTCGATTGTTAACAGAATTATTTCTACGCAAGATGTTGAACAATATACGTCTTTCTGGGCTGTATTGTCTATGGTACAAACTAACGCAACGTCTGACGTGGCCGCTTATAAGAGAGACAAAGCTGTCTGTGAGCGAATAAGATATTCTCTGACAGCAGATGGTAGCCGATAAAACGTTTTCTATTCCGACCTGCGGATTGTCTAAAACGTCAGTGTCCATCGATTTTTTGGGTAATGCCCTATAGCCCCAATTCCTCTCAGCCCCAAAGTGATCATTATTAAATATTAGTTGCACGGTTCGCTCTTGACTAACAAAATGAATGGTACAGTCGATGAAAAAGTGTTTAAATAAAGTATTTAAAATTATTAAAAATAATAGATTATGTATGGCAATTATTGGATAATGCAATCGTTCAACTGAAAATTTGCCTAACTGACTGTGATTTTAATTTATATGTTTGTTAAAGTTTTTTGTTGCCAACAAAGAATATAAGTAATAAAAACGTTTTTCTCAATTACTTTTCTACTACTATTTTTATAATTTGTTGATTGATTGTAATATTATTAAACGTTACAAAACTGAATACTACTGTAAATATATAGACCGATTAAAAGTACCTATGAGTTTTCTTAAAAGTAATTGGCCTTTAGCTTTTTTCCTTACTAGTACAAAACTTGGTCAAGTGTGATATGCACAAAAAATTCAATTTCATCCTTTGGGGCTAGAAGGAAGTCGAGTATGAATTTTCGTTTTGGGTCTAGAAGGAATTGGGGCTATGAGGCATCACCCGATTTTTTGTCCACCGACACTTACTTTGGTGGATATCCGAGGGTGGCTATTCTCGCAACATTTTTCACGCGCTTTATGTTTCATACGACTTCGTTAAGCCTGTACCTGAGCCTAGAGCATGACCAACTCCAGTCTATCTAGGATTCGTTTGAAGAAATTCGAACTTTCCTTGTATTGAAAAAAATACATTTGATTATTTAATCTTTTCTCTAGGGATCTTACGTATAAACAATGTACTAAGATTTATACTTTTGTCAAAAAAAAATGTTTTGCACCTTCTCTTTTTTTGGTTTTCAAACGTTCGCTTCCAGAACGCGGTTAAGAGATCAACTTGATTTCTTTTTCATAAAATAGGTAAAAGAAATATGAAGGTATATCACCTAAATTCAATATTTTTTTCCCTACAAAATATTTCAGTATTAGCTAAAAACACACCAATTTGTTGTTTCACTGCGTGATCACTAGCGTTTAAGAAAAAGAGGCCAAAGAGCCAACATATAATCGGCTCTATGAAAAGCAAATAAAGTCTTTGCCGTAGGACTTATTGTGCTGGACGGGTAACAAAAAAAGTTGCTAGGGTATGCCATCTTCTTAATCGAGAAATGTCTATAAATGTCTTGTGATGATAATACCAATAAGTAAAACTCCCTAAAAGACATGTAAAACATGTTAAGCCTGTACCTGAGCCTAGAGCATGACTAACTCCAGTCTATCTAGGATTCGTTTGAAGAAATTCGGACTCTCCTTGTATTGAAAAAAATATGTTTGGTTTATTAATCTTTTCTCTAGGGATCTTACGTATAAACAATGTACTAAGATTTATACTTTTGTCAAAAAAAATGTTTTGCACCCTCTTTTTTTTTGGTTTTCAAACGTTCGCTTGAAGAACGCGGTTAAGAGATCAACTTGATTTTTTTTTCATAAAATAGGTAATAGAAATATCAAGGTATATCACCTAAATTCAATATTTTTTTCCCTACAAAATATTTCAGTATTAGCTAAAAACACACCAATTTGTTGTTTCGCTGCGTGATCACTAGTATTACGCGTTCAAGAAAAAGAGGCCAAAGAGCCAACATATAATCGCCTCTATGAAAAGCAAATAAAGTATTTTCCGTAGGACTTATCGTGCTGGACGGGTAATAAAAAAAGTTGCTAGGGTATGCCATCTTCTTAATGAATCCGAGCAAAAGGGTTTTATTTTAAAAACTCGATACGTTTCTGCGCAAAGAGCTTCTAAAAATCACCCGCTTTTGGTCTTCGCAAATTGTCGCATGTGCTATAATTGCCGACCAGGACGGCAATTCTGACACATGCGACATGTCTTTTAAGGAGTTTTACACAGCATTTATTACGAGAGTAACAAAGTTGTATGAAACATAAAGCGCGTGAAAAATGTTGCGAGAATCAGGACGGCAATTTATCACGCAATTAACGAAGTCGTGTGAAATATAAAGCGTGTGAAAAATGTTGCGAGAATTATAGCCGCCCTGGCCCAGCAGGAACGGATGCACGATCATTTGAGTAGAATCTGTTGAAAATTATTATGCGAGCAAAATAAGTCTTCTATAGTTCTATTGTGTGGAAATTTGTAGCACCTTGCACCTAATTAGGATTGTTTAGCACAATGTATTGCGCTAGTTACGGCGCTGCACTTTGAAGCACGCAGTTGTAGCACATTTCTAATTCAGCGTTGCATTTCGTGGAAAGCAGCACTTTACAAGTTCACGTCTTCTGAAGTTTATATGCGTTTATACCTTGTCGCAGTGAGTCTACAAGACGGGAAAAATAGTGCATAATAAGAGCGCTTCCTAAGTAAAAAATTCGAACACAAAAAAATATGTTCAGAATTACATGTTTTCATTAAAATTAGAGTGAGTTGACATCATAAATTTCAATAAAAACCGGCCAAGTGCGAGTTGGACTCGCGCACGAAG
Organism: Ypsolopha sequella; assembly: GCA_934047225.1. Taxonomy (NCBI): domain Eukaryota; kingdom Metazoa; phylum Arthropoda; class Insecta; order Lepidoptera; family Ypsolophidae; genus Ypsolopha; species Ypsolopha sequella. The sequence goes on along the minus strand of OW203984.1, from coordinate 21,815,525 downwards.
GGTTCCGTGCCATTATCTATAAAAACGGCAAAAAAACATGTCTGTTGTATCGAAGCCCCGTTAAATATTTATTTAATTCTGTTTTTTAGTATTTGTTGTAAAAGCGACAACAGAAATACAATCTGTGAAAATTTCATTTGTCTAACTGTCACGGTTCATGAGACAGACGGTGACAGACGGAAAGACATACGGACAGCGGAGTCTTAGTAATAGGGTCCCGTTGGTTACCCTTTGGGTACGGAACCCTAAAAAACGGATTAAACTCAGCTTTCAATGAGTTTATGACTTATGATTAAACTCAGCTTTCAGTGAGTTTATGACTTATGAATCATAAGTCATAAACTCATTGAAAGCTGAGTTTAATCCGTTCTTTAGGGTTTTTTTAATAAGTTATGATATGACTTATGACTCATCATCATCAGGACTACAGTACTTCGGGAGTACAGGCGCGCCATGCTCGTACGCGTATTTATAAATGCTAGTTTAGTACATCCCTTTAGGCGGAGACGAAGTGGGTTAGCATGTCCATTTGTTTTCAGGCGATAAATACGCGTAAATGCTGTTTTAATACGTCATAGATAGTGACGTACCATCCTACTCATCAACCTCGAGTGACCTATTAGAGAAGGATTTCTAGTTCTTAACGCACAAAATATTCTATTCTTAGAAAAGCTAATGCAATGAGTCTTTTTTTTGTCCTCGTATTGCCTAACATCTATTTCATGCAGATATTGCTATCATGATCAAACAGCGTCATACCAATTTTTTTTCTTGCTCTGCGCGAGCCGTTCATCACTCAACTCATACCCAATTTAATATTTACTTTTTACTTCACTATTTTTGCTTACCCTGAAGATTAATAGAACATGGTGGGTACTCATTTGGATCTAAATTATTTTATTGGCGAAGCTCACTAACTCACTTGTTCTTTGTAATATATTTATTTAATCAATATACATTCACGACATAATTCCCCGAGAGAGTGTCCCGCAGCGCCGCAGCAGTAGCAAAACTAACTTTGGTAAATTATATCTACCTTGGTTAGCAGTATGATCGGCATGTTAATCATTTGTTATACAATTATGGCGATTTTTGGCTGTATATGCTAAATTCCCTTTACCTTCCCAATTAGTCGGGAAAAAAAATATTTGCTTGATTATAGTGCAAACTATTAATTTAAAGGAAAGCTTTTTGATGTGGGGACCATTATTATAAAAGTTCATTTATATTTATCCCATAATAATTTAGTATGCCAGCTCACGCGAGTTTTAACAAATTAATGTACCAATAAAATAGTACTTGGAATGTAATTTATTTATATGAAACAATTGGTAGAGTTCATGCTTAAAATATATACAAGTGAGTACCAAATTATTCTGTTAATAGAGTTTAGCATTGTTATCTGCTTAGTTTCGTAGATCTAAAACAAACCCTGGTATTCTACGACCCACGTGGTTTAACGGCCCAAGTTTAAGTGGCAATTAAATGCAGAGCTTTGTAAAAGTTTTTGGCAATATCTGTTTTTGAATAACTTTAGGTTAATCGTGAATTTCTCGTTTGCATAAATGTTTGAAGACTTTCTACGTTCTTGTTAATTAACTGCCTACTTAACATTATTTCAGGCTTTAGACGTATATCATATCACGAACGAAACAACAAGGTTCGTTTGCAAATAGTCTTCGAAACCATCGATAAATATGTTTAAAAATGCAACAATAAAACTCATTACAAGATGATATGACTGTCATGGTACCCCAAGCAAGATCATAATACTACTAAAAAGTATTTGTATCCTAACAAATTCATCCTTCCAAATAACTTTAGAATAGATTATTATTTTTCAAAATTATACCGTGTGTTTGGTGAAATAACGGCGTCAGAATAACTACTTTGTCAGAATCTGACTTGACACTGGCAAAAACTTCCGCTTAAAATAGCAGTCATCATCAAAAGACACAAAAAAAAATTACGTTTTCTTGTACTAAATAAAACCACTCATGTGAGAGTAGGACTCGTGCCGTGCGGATTCTGTAATTACCGTTTAAGCCTGTACCTGAGCCTAGAGCATGACCAACTCCAGTCTATCTAGGATTCGTTTGAAGAAATTCGGACTCTCCTTGTATAGAAAAAAATATATTTGGTTTATTAATCTTTTCTCTAGGGATGTTACGTATAAACAATGTACTAAGATTTATACTTTTGTCAAAAAAAAATGTTTTGCACTCTCTCTTTTTTTGGTTATCAAACGTTTGCTTCAAGAACGCGGTTAAGAAATCAACTTGATTTTTTTTCATAAAATAGGTAATAGAAATATGAAGGTATATCACCTAAATTCAATATTTTTTTCCCTACAAAATGTTTCAGTATTAGCTAAAAACACACCAATATGTTGTTTCGCTGCGTGATCACTAGTATTACGCGTTCAAGAAAAAGAGGCCAAAGAGCCAACATACTCGTATAATCGCCTCTATGACAAGCAAATAAAGTCTTTGCCGTAGGACTTATTGTGCTGGACGGGTAATAAAAAAAGTTGCTAGGGTATGCCATCTTCTTAAAACACAAACTTATGTTAATTACAGTTAATCTGACGCTTACAATACATTTCGTTTATGTTTCTAACTAAAAGGTCGAAGTAAGTTAGTCTCTTATAGTTATGTTCTTGAAAAATTAAACACAATTAATTATAATTTATTTTTCAAAATGTGTGCTATGAAATTGATTACGTAAAAATAACCATGACTTTTATCGCGTTTAGTCAGAAGCCAGATTTTTTTTAAACACCATATGGAGCCATAGACTTCTCGAAGAAGTATCAGTTTAAACTTGATATCTCTCACGGGCCTAGACAAAAAGGGACAGACGTCTTGACAGACGGACATACGAAAAAAGTTATCCTAAAAGGATTCAGATTTTTCATTTTAAAAAAGATGTTTTTTTTTGTAGTCGAGCTCAACTTTGATATATAAATCATAATTTGCTTAGTAATTTGACTGCATGACATTGCGAGCGGAACTATGAAGATAAATATGTTTTACGCTTAATTTTACGTAAAGAAAAGACAGTGAATTTAGTTGAGTTGAAGCAGACTAAGCTATCGGATAAAGATAGACGTTTAGTTATTGTTTTTAAAACACCTCATTGCAAAACCACCTTTGCTCAAACCTTTAGTCGTTTTTTAGGACCCTTCCTATATAACAGACTAAGCGCATCTACGGAATTGCGAAAGCTATCTCTACAGTCTCTAAAGCAAACCCTGAATAACATACTAGGACGCTTAGATTATGCAAATACAGAAAAGTTATTAGAAATAATTAAATAAGGGTACTTATTCTCCAAACTACACAAAATACACACATACTCACACAACACTCAACTAATTTTACGTATTTAGATGTCGTATTTAGATATCTTAGATGTCAGAATGCTGAACACGCAATATTTATATGCATATCTGTACTTATACATTATTATATGTTCTTCCTTATAAATAAATTATTATGTAAAAACTTGTTAATTACATATTTATTAGGTTTATTTATCTATTTAAAAAACCAATTGAAGGTTATGAACGGCGAACTACATGACCGTCAAACAGTTTTTTACTAGCACGGTGTGTAGTTTTCGACCCTTGCTACCCGTTAATAATTATGTGCATTAATGTCTAATATATTTAAGCATATTATTTAGGTTAGTAAATTAAATGTATATACTGTACATGACGGAGGCGGGAAGGAGGGTTCCTTGTCAGGTGTATCAGACATGGCAATAAACTCAAAATAATAGTTTGGTTGTTTAGTACAGACGCCTATTTTTCACTGTTGCAAACAATTTAACAGGAAGCAACCAACGATCAGAGGGATAGATTCGGATTACTTGGTCGAGAAACGCGGTAAGTTCGATACAGCGACGCACCCTCAAAACAATGACCGTTCGTCTCGGCGTTCTCCAACAGAATGCTGACGGGCCGCACTGCACCGACAAACGAAACGTCAAAAACGTCAGACAACCGGAAACTAGTGTTGCCATCGCTGTATCGACCATACCCAAGTAAACTACTTGACGTTTCCGACTAGGCTCAATAGACGGCATTAATTGGGTCTGCGACATACATATAAGTAAGTTAAGATAGCCCTAAGTAATATAATAATGTAACGCACAAAAATACTACATTATGTACTTTCTTTCTGAAATAAATTCATTCATTCATTCATTCATTCAACACGGGAAAAATCATCTCAACTATAAGAGACAGAGAAATTTGGTCAAAGGACAACGGCCATCGATGTATGAGAAAAAAGCATAAGTAAATACCTGTATTTGTTGCATCAATCGTGTCAAAGAGCAAGGATCAATGATTTTACCAGTAATCTCTTGTTCGCGTCCATTACGCATTTTACTGACTTTTAACTGCCGTTATATGAAAAAATTAGAATACAGTAGTTTGATCCAAACAAACGTCAGTCCACCACTATCCTGCCTTGTGTTTCCCTCTTCCGCTTTTTTCCATATTTCTTGCATATTCAAAGGCTTCCTTTCCCTATAAAACTCATCAACCACTGCCTTTTTTTCAACACTTCTTTGTTGTTGACCATATATTTTTATCTGCCAGTCCAGTACTTTCCCGCCACGTTTTGGGCTTTTCCCCTTCCCGCCTATCTAATCTAAATCCCCCTTCCTCCCCTCCATCTAATTGAAACAACTTCATCATTCTATCCCCTGTCTTACTGACACGCCATCCCGCAAATTGTTTCGGCCAAGCATCTGAGTAATTAAAGCTATTTGCTTGGTCTCTGATCTTAACTCCTGCAGGCCTATTCTGTATCTTTAAATCGGTTACCAACTGGGTTTCTATCATCAACTAAAAACATTATTAAAAACTGAGCTTTCAAAATTTCCTTCAGTTGGTATTGAACTAATTACCAACTGCGACGTCACATCAGGTGCAAACATATTCTTAGAGAATCGAAATTCGATCGTATATCTATAGTATATATGTTTTTGATGATAGACAAGCAATTGGCAACCTATTCAAATATACTTAATAGGGCTGGTTAAGCGTTATTGACCGAGAATATTATATTCCTTATCCATGCCCCAACCCACCTGGTTTAGAGTGTTTGTAAGGCCAAAGGTTGGGCACTGTTAAACTGTGAACCCGCCTTTGCTTGGGTGACGAAATAAAATAATAACATTGTATCAATAAATATCGATGTTCTATTAATTTGTAATATGATGAAATAACGAAATGCATGAATTAATAAAAAGGTCTTTTCAATGCAGGTGCTCGTAAAGGCCCACTTTTTATGCATCAAAACCGAACAGAAAGCCGATTATTTTGCCCTAGGGCTTTATTATTTTTATTTTTTTTATTTATTTACAATGGTTGGCTAACCTGCAACCTTTCCTGTGTACCATACATTTTAGACTTTTTTTTCCACTGTTTAACGGCTCTGGATACAGTCGTTTTGAGCCAATCATAATTTAAAGTTCACAAGATTATATTTGTTTTATTTTCTCACACTATGCATTGAAAAACGTAGTATGATACACGGGCGTAAGAGCAATAAATTACTCCTTTTTAATTTATTCCTTTTCGCCCTTGTAGCATAAACTACTATTTCAATGCAAGTGCTCGTAAAGGCCTACTTTGTATGCATCAAAACCGAACAGAAAGTCGATTATTTTGCCCTAGGGCTTTATTATTATTATTGTTTTTAATTTATTTGCAATGGTTGGCTAACCTGCAGCCTGTCCTGTGTATCAGAGATTCGCTACCCTCGTGTTTTAAATCGTCTTCGTAATTTATTCCTTTTCGCCCTTGTACCATAAACTACTTTTAAATACTACTTTTACTCGCCTGTTCTCTTACTAACACTAGTCTATAAGTTATTTTGTATTACTAACACTTTATAGACCCTGTCCGAAATAAATATAATGTTATTATTATTAACCTAGCTTTTATTATGTCAGCTATGACATACGATAAAATAGGAATCAAACCTATACATACTTAATTCAACTATTCAATGTTATGTATTTATGTAAATCTTGCAAGTAATTAATCTAAAATATTAAACTCATCAACATTATTAAATCAGCGGGATGCCAAAAGCATAATAAAACAAGTAAATGATCCAAAAGAATACTCATATTTTATTATTCTGGCACTTTTTTTCTCTATACACGCACCATGACTTTTTGCACCATAAGGCGTATGACCACGCTAAATAAGCAACTCGATGTGTGTCGGTACAAATATCAACGGAAACGACATTGAAATAATGTTCATTTCGGCGTGCCTGGAAAAGTGGCTGTTACGACAACCCCGCGTCTCCGGCTAGCGCAAAATAGGAAAAAATAATACTTTTCACATGGACGACATGAACGGAAAAAAAAATTTGGACTAAAGTTTTTTAGATCTAAAAATGTCCTATAATTTGGTGAAATAATAATTAAAATCGCTTTGGGCGTTTGGAAGGAGTAAGAGAATTCTTATGTTAATCATGCGTTTTTTTTTTGTCAAAGGTTACAATAGAAAAACAGTTTATGAAACTTAAAATTTATCTTTGACTCTATAATGCCTTGACTCGCCTTGACTCTATATTATACATTTTTATGAAAGTTTTTGGACCACCCGTGTGGGAGGAGTAGGCCTTCAAAGACAGGTCCAAAGTGCAGTTGGCGTATCCATTCGCCTTAACTAGGTATACGACCATTAGACAGACATCGTAAATATCTGCTCCGTTCGATAGTTTCTCCAAAAGCAAATCAATTCAATTTAATAAATTCAATCATTCGACTGATCGACACTAAAGTGGGCTGAAATATATTATCTCACGTTATTTCGTTGATATTTTGTGTTAAGATGAAATTGCGGAAGCCGGAAACTGGCGATAGTACTCGTCCATACGAACCACTTTTACTATGGAGACAACCCTCGAATCACGAAAAAAAATGCTGTTCCTACGAAAAGAAAATATCCATATCCATAAAAAGTTACATCTACCATACCAAAGTGTATGAGACAATTGTTAAAATTTTTTTCTCGATTTCTTAATTTTTCTTACGATTTTTCTCGAACAAGAATACAAGTATATCGCCAGTTTCCGGCTTCCCCAACTTCATCTTAACATCCTGTATAGTAATAATTAAAACATTACATAACTGCTTTCTCTGTTAAATGATCGCATGATTTCAAAGAAATAAATAATTTGTCATTGCGTAAAATAAACGAAAAAAAATATCAAAAAACCTCGGCACGCGAGGTAGCGGCCTTAAAATGAAAACCTTGTTTTAGGTATATTACATTATTCGAGTATCACAATATTTATTATAACACGGTACAAAACAAACAATATTTCATTGTTACAAACAACATGCCATTATTTTAACAACACATCACGTCGACGTGAGTTAACGCACGTTAACCTGCGCATTTACCAACTAGTAGACAGGGGTCTGGCATCAACAATCTCATTACTGGGAATGACCCGTTCCGTGCCCTCCAGCTGTGTTCATTTTGATATTCAACCTCGCTACTGATTACAGCAAGTTATTTAGACAACTATAGTAGAGCCACTGAGTGATGGCGCCTATGACGTTTAAATGCCTACAAAGTATCGTAAATATTTATAAGCAAGTTTGAATAAAAAAATGTAATACTTCATAGTTGATAGTGATGTACTACTTGTTTCGGTTATTATTTTTCTATTTGAATGTTGCTTTATTGTGCAATAGAATTCGAATAGAAACAAAGATTTTTTTTTTAAAGTTTCTCAATTTTTATAGGTCGTGCTTGAGGTCGCCAAGTTACGCAATAATATTTAATTAAAAACAAAACAATGACGAAGTTAAACTAAACGAAAATAAATGATTCTTGGGGGCCACGGGGTACTACACCGCATAGCCCTCCGATAGCTACGCCACTGGTTTTGACACATTTTCCTTTTGTATAATTATGTTCAATGTTGAATGATGTGTCTAATGTTGAGTAAACTCACACTTGATTTTTATTTTTAACCGAAATTTGAAATGTACCTCATCAATAAATGCACCTGTCATAAGTGCCATCACTCAGTGGCCCTACCTTAAATCTTAAACCTCTTACTTATGTCAAAATAATAACAACAGAAATCTATAGTTACGCTTGACGAACTCGTCTTTCTGAAAGCAAACTGGTTAAGGTTGAAGATTGATTATTGCTGTTTTTTTTTTCAATCATATAAAATAAAATAAGAAATAAAAATAAAAATTCTTTATTTTCAGACAATAAAGTCCATAGAGGTTAGTAACATGACACACCTTATAACTATGTTAGTATTAGCAAGTTATTACAAAAAACAATACAATAATAAAAACAATAGAAATATAAACGGGAAGGACCCAGCTAGCCAGGTGTTTCAGCAACCCTAACGCAGAGTGTGCAACTCCGTGAACCTCCGATATGCTCGGTTTCGTAACTCAAATGGAAAGCGAAACCCTTAAGGATCACTTTCACGTCTGTCTGTCTGTCACAGAGGTTCTCGAAAACTGTGGAAATTAGAAATTTGGGTCATGATATTGTTCACGTTCCTTGTGGGTGTCCCATCTAATAGCACGTGCGCGCTTCGACCAAAAAGAAGTGCGCGCAACACGTTTGAGGAACGGCTCGAACAAACTTAGTAGGCTTGCAAAAATTTGCACGGCTGAACTAAACATTTTAAATGACTTACACGTGTGAACTATGAAAGCCTGGTGACGAGTAAAAAGCGCATTATTATTTATTATTTAGCAAGTCGAAGATTAGAAACCAAATGTAGATACATTTTCAGTTTTCAGTTTGGTCATAACAAAAAAAATATATATTATTCATATGAGTATAGTGAGATTTGGTAAGATTGTAGTACGTATACTCTATTGTCAAACAACGAATAATAAAAAAAAAACGGTTCAGTACACAGAGAGGTTCCGAACTGTTTGTCAGACGCATATAAAGTCAGATTGAGCACCTCATTTTGCATCAACCAGGATTGAACTGTATGACGTTTCTTTTGAGTTTAAAATAGCGCGCCCTGAGCCGTGGTTGTTACGACTACCAAGAAACAACGCGCTCATGAAAAACCGAGTTTTATTTTTTTGGTTAATAACCCGGCTTTTAGATGAAATAATTAAAATATTCTCAGACTCACCCAAGATGTAATTTGTTCACTTATTTTAATACAAATTTTAATGTTGTATGGTTTTAGGTAGGCCCTTTAAAACTCGAAAAACTTGAAATTTCGAGGTAACTTTGTATTTTTTTTTTCTAAAGAATGAACTTAAGACCTGTTTCGTAGCCGGATTATGAAAAAGCCGCATTTTTCTTATTAATTTTAAGAAAACAATTAAATTCAAAATTCACTCAATGTTTATTCAACAAAACGTTATTAAATTATAATTTTTAAATTCAAAATTTCTGCATTTCTAATTTACAGAAACCAACTGAAACTTTGCGATGGCAGCATACACAATACAAAGGTAATAAGGTTAGGTAATAAGTATTCCGTTAATAAGTAAGTTCTATGAATTAGAAACGGCGGGTTTTTCATAATACGGCTGCGAAACCACTCTTTAGGCTATTGCGTTTTTGCTAAGATGTGCCCATCAGAAGTATGGTCTACTAACTATTTTATTTTTATTAAACCGATTGACCAAGTTACGCAATGTAAAATGGTAATTTAAAGTTGTGCATTTGATATTATACGAACCCTTAATGCCTTGTTTTCTGTCGCCTTGATCATCTTAATCTATGGCATCTATAGTGTTGTTATTTACCATAATGTTCCGTATTCGTATTGTGTGGCGGCACGGAACCCTTTAAGCGTCAGTCCGACGCTTAGTTGGTCGGTTTTTATTTAAATATCAGGTTCCATTGACGTGCAACGTAGTTTTTTAAAATAATCTTCTTAATATCGGTTATATTCGAGATACCTACTTAAGGGTCCATTCTGCGAACTTGTAACAAAATATTAAAAAATATTTCTATCTGCCAAAATAGAACTTTGAGCAAAGAGCAATGTGGTTTAGATATGCCTTTGTATGACGCGAAAATTATTATCATTAATTACTTAATTGGTACAAGGGTTGGGAACGGCATCGGAGAGGATGCGAGCGGTGTGGCGGGGGGGCGATAGAGCGCGACGCGCCCTCCGGTCACACCGTCCGCATCCCCTCCGAGGCCGTATGCCAACCCCTGTACCCCGTGGGCGTGGTAACTACGAAGTTGATAAGCTATAGGATATAACACATATGAAATTTTCAACAACTATCGGTTGGTTTATATCATCAGAGTGTTAAGTCTGTTTTATCAGAAAGGAAAGTTTGTATCATTAAAGTACGTTAGAAAGCTTTAATCAATGTACTAAATACACAGATTAAGCAGCGTATTATTGAAACAATTTTCGGGGCCCTGATTAAAACTTGTTGGGCGTTGCTGGTTGGCTGGTTAAAGTAAACCCGTACAGGATTTTAGCTTTTCTGACTAAAAGTTTAATAGTTCTGTACTGTATTGTACGCATATAGAGTGAAATACCTTTAAGAGTCTATAAAAATAAAATAAGGTTGCCTTTTTTCTGTGTAGGTAACAATTTTCCGTGTATTTAATGAAATACAAATATGCATTTTGACTATACATATAATCTAGGGTTTTGTTTGTGGAAAACATGTTATAATATATTGTTTAATTGTGTTATAATGGATAATTTTTCCTTGATGGAAAAAAAGACTTCAGAAAATTTGCTTGCTATGGTACTTGAGCTATTTTTGTAAAAATAAATATAAAATAAATGCCCTGAATCTGCCCCTCTCGTACTACGCGTATTTTCATACGGAATGACAATGACATAAAAATCAAATAGCCTCTTAATGGTTTTTTCCTTTTCCTCTTTCGTGTAAAATGACATATTGATTCAAAAAAATCCAAAACACTTAGTTCCCGATATTATTTTGCCTCCGAGAGCACTAAACAAAGAAGGTATTTTCATGATTTCACTTAAAGGCAGCAAAATTTTACATTTCCTGAAGCACAGCTAATTCCTTCCCGTTCCCGTCAGCTTACAAGCGCTGCCTGTTGAAAAATAAAACACATAAAACAAAATTTATTGCTCATTGCCGCGAGCGCGTTTTGAAGTTAATTTTACTTCTTGCTAAGTGTCTAAAAGGTAAAAGGTGTTATAAATTTTGAGCACGTTCATTAGGCCCTACACGAATGCCTCACCGGGGCTTTTAGGCGACGACACACGTCGGAATTTCGTAATAAGATTTTCTTAATTTCAGAGTTCACGTATACTCACTAAACAACTTTGTACTAAGGCGGAGTTTGTGATACGAGCAGGCGAGGAATTGCTGGTGCTATAAACTGCATAAGAGAGTTTTAGGTTCACACAGACTGCCTGGGTTCCGTCGAAGTTAAAAATAAAGAGATTTAATCAAAAAACCAGCATATCAAAAATCTGTACTGACTTCTAGAATTTGCTGCCAGAAATACATTGTTTTTTTTTTGTTTGTTTAATGTTTAATAGCACGTTGGCGTCGCTGAGAAGAGTGCGGTAGACAAATCCATTCTCTCCGTCATTTATGAAAATAAATGCCAAATGCCATTTTGCGGATTTTTACTACGAACAGTTTGTTTAAGCATTAAATAGGACACATTAGAGCCGATTCCGAAGGCTTTAATTTTAGATTAAATTCTGTCAAAACTTAAATGATTTCCAAAGTCATTTAGCTTCTGTTTCTAAGACTTAAGGACTATTTTGCAATGAAGAAAATTTAGTTTTGGTAGCACTAAAACTAATATTAAAGCCTTTAGAATCTCAAATGTTTTTATTAGTTATTCAGAGTATTCATGAACAGAATATGAAGCAGGTACTTGCATAAAAATATTTATATTATAATGTTTAAAATAGGTAGGTAGTTCAAATGATGATATTTATTTATTTAGCCAAAATACAGCATTTAATTTAAAAAATCGTACAAAGAGAAAACTATGGTACAAAGAGATATTTCATGCACTAAAATAGTAATTTATTGCTCTTACGCCCGTGTATCATACTACGTTTTTCAATGCATAGTGTGAGGAAATAAAACAAATACAATCTTGTGAACTTTAAATTATGATTGGCTCAAAAGGACTGTATTCAGAGCCGTTAAACAGTGGAAAAAAAGTATAACATTTATGGTACACAGGAAAGGTTGCAGGTTAGCCAACGTCTCGTAAATAAATAAAAAAAAATATAATTAAACCCTAGGGCAAAATAATTAACTTTCTGTTCGGCTTTGATGCATAAAAGTGGGCCTTTATGAGCAGTTGCATTGAAAAAAAATTTAATTTTATATTTCGTGACGAGAATAAAATAGCGAATTTTCTTACCCGAGCTAGTTTTGACGTGAGCCGAAGGCGAACGTCGAAAGCTTACATTCCGAGGTTAAGAAAACCCATTTTTACTCGTTGCGAACGGTACTTTTTCTACTACCTGATTATGTATACTAAATATTTAATTTTTCCTTTCAAATTTAATGTATTTTATGACTTTGCAAAGCGCGGGGTGGTTTTTACCTTTTTTTTTTCAGGCTTCGGCAGGCGGCTTTTATTTGTGGAAAGTACCATTTTGCGCAAAAAAGAGTGTCAGACGCGATATAATCGATTATGTCGTGAATCGGAACGCAGGGAATTGCGATTGCAAAGACGAACTAAGGACGTCAAAAAAAACCTAATTTAGCATGAAATGAAGACAAACGTCAAAAAGAACCTAATTTTACAATAAATGAAATTTCAATACGATATTTCAAACTGACCTGATAGTCATTCCGCAACGGGGCCCGGGAAGTTTGATTTTCAAAACTAATTTTGTGTATTAAATGAAGTTCCATTTCATAAGGGTAGTAGAAAAAGGTATTTTAGTATAACGACATTGAATCAATAAATTATAATACAAATAAGCGATTAATCAAATTAACATTAAATGTATATGTCATTATTACAATATAATTTGTATATCGGTAGTAGTAAGCAATGTGAAAACATAATTATATTTCTGAGCAAATGTTAACTCTAACACACAGTTACTGACCTGCCATGACGGTCATCTGTCCCTTTCATTTCCATGCCTACAATAAGTTGCACGAGTAAGACTGCGCGTATACGGTGAACGATAAGCTAGTCCCTGACTATATGTTATCTTTTCTCGGCGTATAGATTTGAACATTATAAAAGAAGAATAAAATTCGTTACAAATTCACGTCAAAATTAATGCTACTACTTTCGTATTCTATTATAAACTGAGGTATAAAGCAGGATTGCTTTAGCATCGCTTCTTTGTGAGATAAACAACGTGCAATGTATACGTGGCATTAATAATATAGAAAGTTGTTGTGAGAGTTGCATATCTTCCCTCCAAACCATTACTCTATTGCATTTCTGTGCTATAAAAGTTCAAGCTCAAAGAGACAAAAATTTTCAAGCATGACATGTTATGTACATATAATGCGCATACAAATCTTCGCCACTGTTCGGCAAAGTTCGTATTTCCTCACAATTTCTATACAATCAATAAGATCACGTGGCACGTCCAGTCGTTCGGCTATTGATGCGCGTAATGCGACCGTTTTAGAATAATGTAAATCTCAGATAAAGAACATATACGGATACTTACAGATCTGCCATGACACAGATACTTATAATGCGCATAGAAATCTACACAGGATGTAAGATCATAACTTTTTTCTTTAAAACGGGGTGTTCGACCTTTTTTCGCGATTTCAGGGTTGGCTCCATAGTAAAAGTTGTTCAGTTCATATTCATGGATAGAACAACCTGTTTGAAGGAAAAAGGTTATCAAATTAACTCCCTTCGACCAAAATGTTGGTCAAAGTTAACACCCAGTATACTTATACAACGTGTAACAAAAATATGTAACCATATTTGAAGAGTTTATTCAGTCAATGATATGGAACAACTTTTACTATGGAGCCAACCCCGAAATCTCAAAAAAAGAATCTACCCTTCCATACATTTCGGCCGAGCGGCATTGCATTTTTCTATGAAACAGTAATTTTTTTTTTTCGAGATACCATGTTTGTTCCACATTAAATGTTGTTCTATATCATTGATTGAACAAGCTCTTCAAATATGGTTACACCTTTCTGTTACACGTTGTATTTATATGCAACCAACCGAACGTGCACTATTTGTCATGAATTTTAAAGAAAGCATAAGAAAATACGACTTTACCAAGTAGTGGCGAGGATGGCTATGTAAGAGGTTCAAATTGACGATTGAGATTGTGTTAAGACCGATTGAAAAAGAATTTGGCCCGTTCAAAGAGAGAACATATTGCGCTTAGTAAGGCGTGGAAATTAAGTATTGCCCTGAGCGGCTATAGGTTCTTCCCGGAACAAATCCTATCATCATCATCATCATCATTCAGCCCGCGTCCACCCACTGTTGGATATAGGCCTCTTCTCCACGCCATTTTCGTCTGTCTATCGCCAGCCCCATCCATTACCCACCAACAGCCCCGACGATATCGTGTCGCCATCGGGCCATCGGTCTACCTACTGACCGTTTTCCTGGGAAATCCTATAACCTCTCGAAACCGACGGGAGGTTCTCGTGGATTGTGCCAAATGACCAGCTACCATTTTGATTTCTGCAAATTTTACGACCCTTTTCAATTTAACCCTTTTAGAACTATAAAACACCCAAATTTTAAGTAAAATTACAAGAAAATTAACACAAAAACATTTTTCAAGACAGAAATCTAAAGATTTTGGCAGAAATAAAACTCCAAGTGGAAAACATTTTTTGATGTTGAATATGACACTTTGACATATCTACCCGTGTCACAAAAATCATTGATTAGAAATAATAAATGCAATGTAACATAATAATTATGTTTTCTTTCTTACCTCTAATAACCATTCCTACTGTGATATACAGCATTATACCAAGATTCCAACAAAAAAATATATTTTCATATAATGTTCCTGTAAACATAACACGTGAAAACTGAACCAAAAATATCAACTTTTAAATATTTTTTTTCCTCTAAAGAGCCGTTATTTACAGCTAATCATCGCACTTTGGTTTAGATGTTTCTTTTTCTATCACGCTCGGTCACCAATACGTGACGTTCGGTCATAACGGAGTCCATTTCGCCCATCAATATGTCAAGACGCTCGACCTTGAGCGGAGAAAGAACATATTGCGCTAGTAAGGCGTGAAAATTAAGTATTGCCCTGAGCGGCTATAGGTTCTTCCAGGAACAAATTCTATCATCATCACCATCATTCAGCCCACATCCACCCACTGTTGAGTACAGGGCTCTTCTCCTTCAAGTCCTCTTTTGTCGGTCTCTCGCCAGCCTCATCCATTGCCCACCAACAGCCCTGACGATACCGTCTCGCTATTGGGCCATCGGTCTACCCATTGACCGCTTTCCTGGGAATAATCTGCGGAACAAATGTAGTATATTTCATAAAAAAAATATCTTGAAACATAAAGAAAAATCATTTGGTATTTCGTCATGAACCAGGAGCAAAACCACAGAAAAATAAACCGATAAATAAAAGAGATAACAATTGGGGC
The DNA here is from genome assembly GCA_934047225.1 of Ypsolopha sequella. Lineage (NCBI taxonomy): Eukaryota > Metazoa > Arthropoda > Insecta > Lepidoptera > Ypsolophidae > Ypsolopha > Ypsolopha sequella. The sequence continues at coordinate 21,799,925 of OW203984.1, read as the reverse complement.
GTGGCATGATCGAGTTACATCCAAATGGTTCCGTCCGGCATTCAAATAAAAACGCGTTTCAACTTCCAACACCGACATACTTTGCAATCATATTGTTCACAAATATTTTATTTCATAATATTTCTCATTCAAAAAACTAGGACTTTAACTTCACGTGCTAGTGCGAAAATTTGCGAATTCAAATTCAAATTAAAAAAAAAACGCTACGAGGAACAAAAAATCAATGAACTTTTACCCCTACGTTTTTTGACGCGCCTAGTAATTCATCTACATAATTAATTCTGTAAAGATTAGATTTTTTAAAATTAGGGTTTCGTTGATAGTGACACCGTTACCCTTATTTAAACTTATTTTTTTATGTATTTGTATATGTATTTTTATTTTATTTTATTGTTATTACAAAAACCACAGCCTTAAACATTTATGATCGTAGCTAATAACATCAAAACGTATGCCAATTACGGTTTTACATTTTCTACAATAATACATTTAAAACGAACTTCATAGACCAAGAGGAAAAAATACATACATTTATATACAGAAAAATAAGAATATTGAAAAGTTAGGGGCGTAGGATGTCAGAGTAAAAGTAAGGGTGTGTGTGTGTGTGAGAGAGGGTGTGTGTGTGTGTGTATGGTAGAGTAGGGAACTAGGATAGAGGAATGATGATAATTATTTGTTACGAATATAGTGTGCAGTCACATTCTTATTATATATCTATTTATTAAGTATCTTGCTTATTACTTCCCTCTTAAAACTAGCTTCTGATCCATAAAATAGATCTATAGATGAGAAGGACGTATTGTAAAGCCTCTGAGCCCTAAAAATTATGGAATTTTTTGCAAAATTTGTGTGGGTTGCAGGTACATGAAACAATGTTGTATGTCGAGTCCCTTTAAATGGTGCACGTAGTTGCATCATTAGGGTTGTTAACTCTGAGCAGTCAAGATTATTATTACATATATTGTGTACAAACATCGTGTCAAAAAGTATACGCCTATCCTCCAGAGTTATAAACTTATGGTGCATACAGGAGTCAAATGTAATCGATGGCCGCAGTAGTTAGAACGTTTATATAAAAAAAAACAGTCTATATACATATTTTGATTTCATATATTGCCGCAATACTCATGAAACTGAATTAACCCCCCAAATGGGTAAATACCATATTCGGCTCTATGCCCAAAGTTAAAAGTGAGCGTAAGCCTATGTTTGGACCTTTGCGCATTAATAATTATTTTTTCTGTTTTTGGTATTGTTAGTGCAAAAAAAAACAAAAGTGCTTCGATTAAGAAAGCAAAATTATGTATGGAAAATCTGTGCCAATTTTGGGATTTTTAATTTTGGAATTTGTAAATAATAAGAGTTCTCATATTAAATGGAATTAGAAATCATCTAATGATGACGATATTAAAAACGAGTTTCCTGGAATCCGCGGCCTTATTATCTAACTGCTTGTTTTTGAATGTATCGTGATTGGCTAGAAATGACAATCACGCGTACCTTTAAAAGCGATAGCGATAGAAGTTGAATTAGACAATAAAGGGAAAGATCTTAACCCTCAGCCATAGCTTCAGGCTTCGAGAGGCGCGCCAAGCGGTTCTTCTTGCGACGGCGCCAGCGGAGAGAACACATGTATGAAGTTGTATTGAGCCGGCCATGGGTCGTCGCTTGCGCGTCTTGTCCGGCTTCGAGTGACTTGCGCTCTCTCAACGGCGGTGTGCGGGGAGGTGGGCGGTTGAAACAGTGATCGAGCGCACAGGACGAACCTAGTGTCGAGCGCTTTGAGCGAGCGAGCGTGCTATACATGAAGGCGCCGACGGGTGTCGTAGCAGGGCAAAGCCCGTCGCAAAAACCGCCTGGAAGCGCAGCAAGAAGCGCCGCCAGAATCCTGAAGCTGTGGCCCTGGCGTTACACTATAATCCATAAGCTCGTAATCAGCATTGCAACACGTGGTCGTGGTAACCCCACTGACCGGGTGCAATGAGCTGGACTTAATGGCCTCGTTACTTTTACGTCCGTCCCTCGTAAAACAAGTTCTCTTGAAGGGAAATGTTCAGGAACAGAAGTCTAATGTGCCCTTAGTGGTGAATAAGCCGAATTGACTGGATTCGGATTTTTGGTATAAATTTTAAACGGATACCAGTCACGATCTGGACCGCGGTCTATTGTTTTTGCTATGATGAAAATAAAGAGAAATAAAATTTAAAAAAAAAGCTTTCTGTAACTGTTTTAATAGACATTTTAAAATAAGTGCACATGAAAAAATTTCCTTCATTTGACGTCATCATCATGTATTTCCATGATCATAATATTTATTTTATTGAACGCATCCTAAGGTTTATTATGGTGATGACAATTAATGACGTCACTTTTTGTAAATACTAAAATTCTTATAAAATCCGTTTTACGAGTACAAAAAATTCATTATTGAATTTACATTCCTAAATTGATCTATAAAATAGCAAAATGAAGTTTACAAAACCGGTCAAGTGCGAGTAAGAATCGCGTCCTGAGGGTTCTGTACCATTTAGATAAATTTATATATTTCAATAATGCTCGGTTGGTGATCATTGAACCTTGTTCCTGGTCCCTGGCCGGGTCTCCGGTATGGGTTCCGGCGGTTGATTGGATTTCACCTTGTATAATATTTTACCTATAATTTTAATCGTATATATATTGCTACATCAATTAAATAAACATTTAATCTAAGTAGTTCATGTACATTTATTATTTTATTACATATATTTTTATAAGATTAAAATTTGACTTGTGAAACGTGTATTATATATACCTACTTTGCAAAATGAACTTTTTGAATTTTGAATATAATTTTAATAGAAATTTTAAACTTATCTTTACCTACAAAATGTATAAAACAAAACTGCAAAATTAATTACAAATTCCTAACTACTTTAGTCTTTGAGATAAACCCCGGAACAAAAGTGGTCTAAAAATGACAACTTTGATAGCCCTTTCTTTAAATATTTTAAAATAAATAAAAAATATACTTACTTAATATACTCTACTCAATGAGTTCAATGACATTAGCCTTCTGTTACGTAACCCTAATAACAACTGAATTGTGAGTGGAACTCACGCATCAAGGATCGATACATTTTACAGTGTTTTGCTTGCAAATTAATTTCCATGGTTATTTTATAAAATTCCGGAATTCATTATAATTATACAGGATGTTAATATGAAGTTCCGGAAGCCGGAAACTGGCAATGGAACTCGGCCAAACAAACAAGCTTTCGTAAAAAAAAAAAACATTGAGAAAAAATAAGTATTTTACGTACATTTGGCCGAGTAGCTGTGTAACTTTTCAATGGAACAGCTGTTTTTTTTTCGTGATTCAAGGTTTGGCTTCTTAGTAAAAGTTATTCGTATGGATGGGTACTAACACTTGTTTCCAGCTTTCACAACTTCAGCTCAACAACCAGTATATCTCGACCTCTTTATTTTTTCTGCAATAAGTCTATGAGTGTGTGTTTTCTTAAAACTTGTGATCTATTAGTTTTGAAAGAAAGGGGCGAGGAAATTACTTTTTGATAATTTTATAAACGAGCGCTCAATACAGCTACCAGAAAGCAGAAAAACCGGTCAAGTGCGCGTAGGACTCACGCCCTGAGGGTTCCGTACCATTGAAATGGTCATTTATTTAAATAATTTAAACAGAAATTACAAACTTATCACTACCTACTGCAAAATTAAGTTTGTTGAGTCAGGTACCTAACCCTAAAACTACATCATAAATCGGCGTTTACGAGTACTTGTTGCTTACATACAACATATTCCTAACTAATTTGTTCTTTGAAGAAGACCCCATAACAAAAATGGTCTAAAAATTACAACTTTGATAGACCCCAGGTTTTTTTTTTAAGATTATAAAAACGACAAATCCGTTTATACTGTACTTAATGAGCTCTAGACAACACATGCTAGCTAGAGTAAGAAAATATTTTTTCTGCTTTATTTTCATGTACGAGGGCCCCTTCAAAAATAATTTAATTTCACTTTAAATTCAATATTCGGTTATGAGTCAACATTATACACCATCCATCCATCAGCCTGTGTTTGTCCACTGCTGGTTACTGGCCTCTCCAATATTTCGCTACTCTTGATGGTCCTACGTCATCCTCATCCAGCCGCTACCCGCAACGTCCTTTAGGTCGTCGGTACAGCGGGCACAAAGTCGGTCTACGCTACGCTTTGCTGTACGTGGTCTTCATTCCAACGCCTTTCGGCCCCAACGGCAATTGTGTCGGAAAAAAATATGGCCACTTCAATTTACTAATTCGGCAGGCTATGTTTGTCACTTTCGATCTCTGACGGATTTCCTCATTTCGGATTTTATCCATCAGAGATATCCCAAGCATAGCCTCCATAGCTCGTTGAGCGACCTTAAATTGGCGGATCAAGCCCTCGTTAAGAGACCACGTTTCAGGGCCGTACGTTTGCAATAAAATGACGCACTGGTTATATACTTTAGCCTTTAAGCACTGCGGTATTGGTAAATATGTAACCCAACTTCCCGAATGCTGCCCATCCCAAGCATATTTTTCTGTCAGCCTCGGCGTCGAAGTTGCTTTTTCCCAGCTGGATAACTTGACCCAGGTTAACATATTTTGAACAAATTCGATGCTGAAATTGTCGACGGTTACTGTCCTTTGGATGACATGACAGTTAAACATGAACTTAGTCTTATCCAAATTCATCCGCAGGCCCACTCGTCTGGGAGAATCGTTTAGGCTGTGCAGCATTCCCTCCAGTTATTGCAGTGATGCAGCCATTATCACGATGTCATCGGCAAAGCAAACATGTGAAATGTTTTCTCCGTTCACGTCCATTCCAGTCTAGTGATTCGATTCGCATAATAGCTCTTAGTAGGATTTTGTCCCTTTTATACACAACATATCTAAATTTCAAGTCTCTATCTTATTCCGTCTAAAAGCAAGAGATGCGTGACATACGGAAGAATATACAGAGAGACGGACAGCGAACATTATTACATTAATAGGGCTGCATTTTGCCCTTTGGGTACGGAACCCTAAACAGATGCTTACTTAACTAAACATTTTTATTTTACAGCAGTAGCTGCAATCATTACCTGAAAACAATAGAAAGACACATTTACTCTTTCTAAATAAAACATATTTATACAATAGACCACAAGAGATTCTTGAATTTTTAAACATGCCAAAAGAACAAATTAACTTGCTTAAAAATTATATTTAAAAAATGTGAAAAAGTCATCGAGAGCAAGCAGTCTGAGCCCAGATTAAAGCGAGATGAAATTAGGTTTTGCCAAGAATTTGGATTTAAAATAAATTATTCTCCATTTTAGCAAGTAAATTTTAGGATTTTACTGATGAATGTTTTCTGAGAACTTATGCCATCTACTCTCAGGCTTTCAATAGAACAAACAACCTTAAATCGTTCATGCAACATTATCAGGCAAGAACTAGAAAAAATATCATAGAGAAAAAACATGCTTCAGCTGGTTTCGTTGATATTCAGCATCCTTTTGACAAGGTTCGGCATAAACGTACTCGTATATAAAATTATAAATTTACATCCACACTTTATTTCCATTTACTCAAATCCTGTTTCTCACAAATCATGCCCTATTTTAAATTCAATCAATAAATTGTTTAAATTCTAATTTACAGAAATCAATGGAAACTTTGCGATGGCGGCATACACACATACATACATACATACATTACATAGGTAATAAGGTTTTGTTGTATATCTATTGAGTGAATTTTGAATTTGGGTGATCTGTTTCGATTAATTGGAAAAAGGCGGGTTTAACACAATCCGGCTGCGAAACCGCTCTTAAGAGGCCTAAACCCGATAAATTCTAAATACAAAAGTTAAAAACTGATTGGGAAGTCAACAGATAACTTTGTTCATATTTTTTTTTCATAAGTAGGTATTATCTAGCAACATCTAACCACGTCTCTGTACAACCCCAAAAGCAAGATTTGTTGAAACACCATCATATTAGCTGTCAGGATATTTTGAATATTGGCTCAATTTTGTGCAAAGTTCAGCAGTCGTATATTTTTAGCTATAATGGAAACAAAAAATAAACGAAGAATACTGACATCGTTCATGTAAAGAAGATCAGGTCAACACATTTTTTTATAAGTATCAATAATTAAATAAAATACTTTTTAGTTATAAAATTACACGGTTTAAGATATATTTCGGGTAAAAATGGTATAAAATTATTGATTCGTATAAATAAAAATATATATAAAAAGCTTTTCAAAAGTGAATATATTTTATACCATTTTTACTCGCACAAGCGATATTATCTATTTAACATAAAAGGAGAAATATGTATAAAATATATATGAAGAATGTATAAAGGAACTTGGCAATAAACACTGGAAAGCAACAATAAGAACGATCTATGCGCTAATGTTAATGTCTATGGGTGTTGTCAAGCCATACCTATTTCTATTAGTATATTTAACTGATGCCGGGTCCAGGTCGGACCCGAAATATATCTTAAACCGTGTAATTTTATAACTATAAAGTATTTTATTTAATTATTGATTCGTATAAATAAAAATATATATAAAAAGCTTTTCAAAAGTTTTTATACCATTTTTTTATAAGTAAACAGTTACAGTTTCGTGAAAAACAATGTTTACCTGAAACCATTTCACAAACTCGGCGCCGCCGGCCTATGATCGGTTTGAATTTCTCTCCATCTCGCACCTCTTGATGAGGGATGATGGTTTGGATTGCGTGTGCGGGGTGGTGCGGGGAAGAGAACCTCTACTTTAGTAGTAAGTAGTCGTATTTTGTCGGTTCGTATGACCTCGGTGTTTTCTGTGTTACCTCGACTGACAAATGGCAGATTTCATTACCTGTTTTGACGTGTGGGTTTTGTATTGAACCATATTTTATTTTATTAACTGGCCACCTATTACGGATGAAGCTGTTGATTTGTGGCATCCCTCAAGATGAATCATGCAAACCATTATTTACTAAACTAAGAATTTTAACTTTTCCGTGCTTGTATATTTTTGAACTGGCTTTATTTGTAAGACAACACCTTCATCTATTCAAAATAGCTAAAGATGTTTATCCAAAAAATACAAGAAATTCTAACAGGTTAGTGCTAGATCACCAACCTAAAACACAAGCGTATATTAAATCATGCTATCCAATGTGCATAAAGATTTATAATAAACTTCCACAGAGCCTAAAAGATCTTCCTCTCACCTTGTTCAAATCTAAATTAAGAAAATGGTTATTAAATCAACAATTTTATAGTATTCAAGAATTTCTTGACACAAAAATGTTTAACGCTAGGTAAATAGATGTGTATAAGTTGACATATTTATTAAATTCAAGTTTAATTTCTATTGGATGCTATATAATATAATGCATGAATGATTGTTTGACTATTATGTTCTTGTTTTGTGAATGTTTCTTTTACTGATGTCCAATATTTCTTTTGTACCAAAATTTGCATGCTACATTAAAACTAGCTAATAAGGAGCTCTTTTGCATGTACCTACTATACACCTAGTACTATCTACCCTTGTTAAAGCAAATAAAGATATTCTTGTTCTTATTCTTATTCTTATTCTCCTGTGACAGACGGACAGACAGACAGTGTAGGCTTAGTATTAGGGTCCCGCTTGACACGCTTCGGGTACGGAACCCTAAAAAGGTCACAATTGTCAATACACTTGTAAATACCTCTGACAACCCGTCAAGGATTCATGTCGTTACGATGTATCGTATATGTTGTCGTCGTGTCGTAGAATTCGGCATTTTAAAATTTCACGCATATTTCGTAATTATGTTAAAACTACTGAGGGTTGCCTCGCTCCACTCCACTTCGCTTAGCTCCCAAAATGTTATTAGTATTATTTTTCCATTGTTTTTTGTTTTTAGTCTTTTGACCTTTAAAACTTTGCCCTGGAGAGGCGGAACAGACAGTCCTTGCCTCAAATTAGTTTGTTGGTGCACTTTTGTGCACCACAAGGGAGAGACTCCAGCCTAAGGGGGCTGTGATGAATGAGGTGTTCATATAGGGCCGGCACACTTAAAAGTGTGTCGCTGAGTCTTGGTTGTGTTTTGTGCCAGCGTGGAGTGTGAGGTATCGTATGTTGGATGTTAATGTATTTACATGAAGTATAAATAGCTGTTTATCTATGTCAATGTGTCTAACATGCTTTTTCTCGATCCGTTCGTCGTTGCACCTATTTTTGACATTTTGATAAAAGACTTTCGATTTCATACTTTACAACTTGCCAGATTTAAAAATGACGACGGCATATTTATTTGCGCGATATGAAATGTCTTGCGAATGGAAGCCAAGCGCCATGAATTAAATCCACAATCATAAAACTTATTGACAAGAAATATTGACGAGAATTAAATAATCCGCGAGGCTTCATTCAGGACGCGGATTTTATTATGTTTATTTTGAAAGAAAGCCTGCCGCTGCGCCTCTGACACCACGTGCCCACGTGCCGACACACACCGACATGATGTTTGGTTTCGATGTTGCTTCTTTTCGCTGTCCCTCTCCCTCGCACGATGTTAGTAGAAACGGATAGCATAAGCCGCGCCCACGTCGCGCGTCGGAGTTCGGCTCGGTGTATTGGCTGGACTTAACCACATAGGTATATTTACTGGTACTGTTTTCGAGAAGTCTTTGAATAACCACAAAAAATGTTTGTCCCTCCCTTATCTCTGAAACTGGAGCGCCAAAAAGTATAAAAAAATGACAATTATAGGTCATACATAACTGGCCAATTACAAGACAACTATAGCGATTTAAATGAAGTTGAACACAAATGAGAAATACATATATTTTTTTTTTACCCAAAATATGGGTCTCAAATACAACAACGACAACAACAATACAACTTTAATTGTACACCATATAAAAAGGAACAGAAATATAAATACTTAATTTTAACTAACGTTTTATGTAGCACAAACAGGCGGCCTTATTGCTTAAAGCGATCTCTTCCAGACAACCTTAGGGTGGATGAAACTGTTTAGAATGATTGCTGAAATGGTGGTGTACTATTTTTAATAATAGATATATTTCAATATTAATAGATAAACGTATTAATATATAATGATAAATACATACTAATAAAATATATAAAAAACAATAAAAATAATATATATATGTATATGTCATGAAATAAATTGTCAACTGGAAAAAATAAAAAATTATGATAATGAATATTTCGGTAATCTTAGAGCTCCTGCTGCCGCAAACAATTTCCTACAGACTTCATTTATTTGTGGATCCCAAGACAAGCCACTATCTAACAGGAGACCAAGATTTTTTGCTTTGTTGCTATATGGAATTACTGTCCCTTCAAATACAATATTAAGTAGCAGTTGCCAGTCAATCCTAGCTGTAAACCAGGGACTACCCATAATAATGACTTGAGTCTTGGTGGGATTGATTTTCAAACCATATTCGTTACTCCACACAGATATTCTAGATAAATTAGCAATGGTAGGTATTATAGAGTAAACTAAAAAAATGTATTGTTTGGCTATATTTACTTGCATCTATTTCGGGAAATCCTTGAAAATAACACATAAAAATGTATCTCCAAAACCGTTAGACCGAAAAATTTGAACAAAAAAGTACAAATGTGCTTATGTAAAGAATACAGAAAAAAAAAATTACATTTTCTGCTCCCAAAACTGTCGAATTACGGAAACCTAGTTTTGCGAGTTTGACTAGCACTTGACCGTTTTTTTTTTGTGTGCAATACAGAATATTGTTTTGTATAGTATAGTATTGTATTGCATTGTATTGTAATTTATCTATGTAAATTTAGAAACAAATTTGACATGATAGCACTATCATGTCCACCATCAACAGCTTTCCTTAGGTTAGCTGGCTAAAAATACTAAAAAGTATCAAAGTCACCTATGCTCAAAATTTTATATTGTGCAGTATGTACATATTTTTATTATTTTTAGTACTCCCTGATTGCAAAGCTGATTTACGACAGGGTTTCGTCCTGAGCCCTATTTTGTACTATAAAATATTAAAACCATAGACCTTTTTGAAGTAGACATGTTGTCACTACAACACTGAAAAAAGCATTAGCTAAACTCTAGAATAGCTAAATAAAACTGATAAATGGTTATATAAGTGGAGGATAAATCTCAGCTTTAGCTAATCCATGCACATCACTTTTTACTTGTCTACCCGCCGCTCTTGTAGGCAAGTGTTTCCGCACATTGAAATTTCCAAATATGGAAAGCAATTTTGATCTCCGCCAATAAATACAAGAAACATTGAAAAAAGCAATGAAGTCATCATCTGCTCCATAAAAACTATGACAGAAATAAAATTCTATGTTTGAACACTTAGCGATTTATCCATCGCAAGCAGATATAATTTAACATTATATCATTGCAGTATAGAAACGCAGAAAGAAAAGTAAATCTGGATGTGAGTGTCTGGATTCGAATCCCGGTTCAGAGCTTCTCACATCCAGATTTACTTTTCTTTCTGCGTTTCTATACTGCAATTATATAATGTTAATTTATATCTGCTCCATAGCAGATTGGATATTGTGTTAAAACTCTTCACTGTCACAAAAAAATATTTAAGCTCCTTATATTTAAAGCCAATACATATTTACTATGGGCATGTGCATCAAATTCTATGGCATTGCAAATATTACAAACATCGAAATACTACAAAGACCGCAAAACGAAATCTCAAGGTATAGTTCAAATTAAATATGGTCCTTAAAATTAGGTTGATATGAATACCCTGGTAATTGAACAAAACAAATGCAACTACAAGCGACCGAAGGCGACGACGCAAGTTTTGTTAGCCACCCAATCGACCGTAATTGAAGGAAACTAAACACCAAATTTTGGACGTTTTTGTACATAATCTACTAGTTGCTTAGAATATGTAACCCAAAGACTTAAAAGGGATCAACTTTATTTTCTTAATTAAATTAACAGATTGCTGTTTTCGATGATCAAAATAATAGCTTTTAGACAGGAATACTAGAGATTTTCATAGTAGTTTATGCTACAAGAGCGAAAAGGCACAAACTACGAGGACGATTTAAAACACGAGCGTAGCGAGTGTTTTAAACTTAACCTAGTAATTTATTGCTTTTACGCCCGTGTATCATACTACGTTTTTCAATGCATAGTGTGAGGAAATGAAAACAAATATAATCTTGTGGACTTTAAATTATGATTGACTCAAAAGAACTGTATCCAGAGCCGTTAAACAGAGGAAAAAAGTATAACATCTATGGTACACAGAAAAGACTACAGGTTAGCCAACCATTGCAAATAAATAAAAAAAAATAATAATAATAAAGCCCTAGGGCAAAATAATCGACTTTCTGTTCGGTTTTGATGCATAAAAAGTGGTCTTTTACGAGCACTTGCACTGAAAAATGTATTGTTTTGAAAACGACGTGACTCTGTTATTTCAGGCACAAATAGACAACAGGTTAACGTGCCTTCCAATGCTCTCAGACCTTTAACGTCAGTAAATACAAGAAAAAGATAACTAAGTTCTGGCTGTCAACTCACTCGTTACGCATAACTTTAAATAAAACCAGTTTTGGGAAAAATACACAAATTTCGCAATACAAATTTTAAACTTGTACTTTTATTCAAAATTTCTTAATTTTCAACTTCTTAACTCATGACACACTAGCAGATTCAAAAAACAAATTTACTTGCGACGACTTCCAACCAAACCCCTTTTTCTTTATTTCAGCGCTTCCACAAAGACAAATCTGGATATAAACAAGTCCTGGCTAAAAAAGGGGCAATCTGCTGACAGATCTAGAATGTCGCATTATTTCCCATTTCTTGCACGAAGCTTTACCTTTAGAACAAAGCAAATGTTGATTTGCCATATCCCCGTGGAAATATCCACAAATCTCTACCAAGCTTAGTTGTCTATCCAGGCCCGTGAAAAGAAGGGTGCCAGGGACTCTTTACGGTACCGTTGAAACGGTTAATCACCGTATACGAATTTCGGTACAGGTTAATACAACCGAAATCTTTGCAACCCTTATTTCACCGGTTATTATTTCGGTAGCCGGAATCAGGCAATTGCATCGCGGGCGCGGGGCTAGCGGGGCGAAGAATACTTTGATTCACCGCTACCGCCACCGCCGCCACGCCGCGCTGGGCCCGCCGCGCTGCCTGCCACCGCACCCCGCGCCCTGCGTCGCCGCGGTCTGGCCGCGGCCATGCAGTGCGCAGTCGGCACACACATAACTCTCTTTGATTCGCGCCGTGCGCTGTAAGAATTGATCATGGGGAGAAGAAAAAATGCATGGTTTTTACACTTACCACAAAGCAAATAATGAGTCGTCGTGTTTGATACAAGGCTGTTTAACAAAACTTAAGGCATGTTATTTTCTCTTTTTACTTATTTATTTTATTTTTTATTTTGCTTAATTTGTAGGTATGTAATCGAAACAAATTGTATATCCATCCCTAATAGCCAAACCTTATATGGAACAGACTGGTGACGGGCATCGGCGTCACTGGTGCGAGGGTTCCGGCAACGCGCTCACCAACCCACCTGCCCAGCGTGTGTGAGTATGGGCAATTCTTCCAGGATGACCGCCGGGAGTGGCAAAGTCCTGGAAAGGCTTATGTCCAGCAGTGGACGAACTAGGCTGATGGATAATGGATGATAATATAAAAGTAACAAATTTTACAAAACTACCAAAAGTAATAGGTAACATTTTCTCAATACAGATAAGACATATGATTAGAAAAATCTAACAGCACTGATTAAAAATGTGTAATACTTTCAATTTAATATTGGAAAATAGATGATACCTATAAGTAATTCATAAAAATTTAGTTTTTTTTTGCGTTCTTCTGGCCGGCCAATTTTGAAAGTTGGCAGCCCTACGAACTCCTAGAATTCGACTAAGATGGCTGAGGCGGGCGCGTACGGTCAAAAAATACCGACAGGTGCGCGGCGACGCGGCGGCGTCTACAAAGAAATGAGCCGAAGCCAAGGCAAAATAACGGTAGCCGTTATTTAATCGCAACCGCAACCCGAAATGACGTCAAACCTAAATTTTTCGGTAGCACCTATTTTGCGGTTGAGAAATTAAAGGCAACCGAAATACAACGGTATGACCGAGGAGTTTTATTTATCGGCAAAGATGTGCATAATGTTTGTATATTAACCACTTGCTAGCGGTAAAGGAAAATACTGTGAAATAAACCTGCACACCTTTAATAGCGTGTATTTGTGCGGTAATTTACCGTAAATATTCGTTAACTTTTGATACCCCCTATATGTCATTATTTACCATTGAAGTATAAAACAAAGTAGCTCAATGTTATTTACATATTTTACATTATCTTCCACAGTGTAAAGCAACAAAATATACTAAATATTATTAGAGTGCATTACAAACTAGAAAATATCAATCAGAAACAAATCCAAAGACAAGAATTTGAAAAAATTCCCCGGGCCAGGATTCGAACCTGCGACCTCTTATTATCAAGACAAGCGCGCTACCAATAGCGCCACATTTTTTTCAAATTCTTGTCTTTGGATTTTTTCTGATTGATATTTTCTATTTTGTAATGCACTCTAATAATATTTAGAGTATTCATAGCGATGGATTTCGCAAAATAAACATAATCCAACAAAATATAATTCGGAAAAAATTACTAAATAGTTATTTTTTTTTTGATATGCTATGTCACCATAGCTGCGCCTGATAGAAATCAAGAGAGTATTGACTGACTCTAGTGTCGAGAGTAGGTGAGGTAATAATCTGCCCAGCGATTTTCGCAAAATCTACGGAAGTCGGTAAGGGATGGATGAGTGACACTACGCAACTGCCTGCAACCACTCTATCTATACGGCTTCTTACACCTAGGAATACGAAACGTTTAAATCTAGCTCCGACGCCGACAGGCGTTAGGATGATCCCGTTTTTAGCTTTTAGGACTAGTTTATTCCACTGCTTTGATAAAAAATTCTTCTGCATTTCAATACCACAGTTGTAAAAGAAATTCCTATGAGTATGTAATGTGTATCTAAATAAAATTTCGCAACATAGTATATCAAGAAACAGATAATAATTTTCTACTAAGTGTACGATATGATTTGACAAGGAAATACTAACAATATATTATACTCATCTATTTCATACTATATTATATTACAGTTAATGTAAGTCAATACAAAACCACAAATTGATTACTAAATTAGTTTCTATCTGTTTGCTACCGCTGACAAGTCAATTAATAATTACTTCTAATTGAAGTGTGATTTGCAGTGATATCACAAAATTGTAAAGCTAGGTGTTCACTGTCAAACAAAAGGGATAATTACGTAAATAGAAAAAATATACAGGGAAGGCCTTGTGATCTGTCTAATAAAAAAATTCAGCAACACGCAGACGTTTGTTACTCGGACGCATCGTTAGGCATACTGCCCACGGAACGTTGCTTCATAGACGCGTAATTTATAAAAAAATAATTGACACCCTATGGTCCAACTCCTAGGGCTGTACCACCTTCCGTTCAAAAGATATGGCCGAAACAATATTTTTTTTGGGACATTCCTATTGTCAAAGTCAAAAAGTACATTACTAGTGGCGGGGGGCATCCCTAGGATGTTCATAACAAAATTATTACTTAAGGGAAGTTCACTGTCCCCTAACCTACGTATTCGTGTACAAAAAACAACGAGCAAAACTATAAATCAACGAGCTGTAAAAATGGATTTTATATATTAAACTAGCTGACCCGGTGAACTTCGTATCACTTACCTCTTAATATAAACCATATTAATTTAAACCATAATGTATGTATTTCAGAGCCGGCAGCTTTATAAAGGCATCATCAGATAGTCTAAGTATCGGCTCCATAGTGGGCGGAAAGAGTGGGCAAATCACGCACACATGTCCAGCTTAATGTTCATAATTATTTTGCATGAGACATTATTTTAGATTAGATTATATAGACACTTATATTAACAAATAAGGTACGTACCAGCCTATTTTTTTTGTCTGTGTCGATTACGCCACATTACTAAACGTAATAGTAACCTGCCAACACTGACTGTCAGTGTCACTGTCAACGAACTTTCCAAGAAAATATAATTGATATTTCAAAACTATTTTTGCGGAGTAAATATTATCGGAAGCCAGATAAAATGGCATTGAATTGAATTGAAAACTATTTTTCAGAAGTTATAGTTAACTTTTAACAATGCATTGTCCCTTTTGTAAAAAGTGGATAGAACGACAGAACAACAGAAGTACCTGTCCTAGTTGCACAAAAAAATTGTAAAGATGCGACGAATGTTTCACAATAACCGTTGATACCTTCAAGTTTTGTATAATTTGCGGTCACAATTTGAGCCGAATAATACGAATTAATAGGGCTAAGGAACAAAAAAATCGAGTGAAACAACAACTGTTATTAAAACCGAAGTTCGTCTCAACAATGCCATCATCATCATCTGTGTCATCATCTAAAGGAATAACATTTTCAGAACTTAATTTAACTGCCGATGAACTAAAGGATTTGGATGAGATTTAAGAAAGTCATGAGCACAACATCGGCAATATTCTGGTTCTATCAGATTTGTCCGAGTTACCGAGGCCTTCCGCCACGCCGTCAAGTCCTGGCGAGGCAAGTCAAGACATCTTTAGCAAGCCTGGTTCGCATTTGCTGTTAGATTAATTGATATGTTGCCGATTCAGGTGTCAATCGCGGAAATTTTAGAAAATATGATTCCTACCGTAAAGGTTGATTTATATAGTCTTTAATAAAAAATATTTGAATTATATCAAATTGAATATTATTTCAGACATATATTATTAGTAACAACAAATATACCCAAATGGACGACACCGTGCTGGCGCGGCCTTCCAATGTAAGTGGCCGGCAAAATTGTCATTTTCCCACATTGTTTGCATTGCCATCGGCATTAATAGCATCGCGAAGATGAATGTACTCTTCAGATCGAAGCTGCTGTTGGCAAAGACAATATAACCAATTCGGCTGTTGGTTTAGACGGATGTACGTCAATCGTTCAGTCTCAATTTTGACATAAATGTCAACTGCAAACTGATGAAAAAGCCGTTGACACATCAAAATGTGATTTACTTCACCTTCACGGATTCTGTTTGAATAAAAATTCATAGCACTGACTTTTTTGTTGGTTTCAGCACCTGTAATCAATTAATCAACTATCCCAAAAACTAATGAGTCTAATGGATCAGGTGGTGGGACTAACTGTGGCAATTTTACTTTACCACCAGCACAACATAATCCTGCAAATTCACCGCTGTATTTTAAAGCTTTACAATGTTGACAAATGATTGACATTTCCCCAATTGTTACAGATTTGTCGGCACTATAATCTATTTCTTGATCGTAGGAGAATGCTCCTCGTACCAGGTTCACAGGAAAATTGCGTCTGCGGAATCGATCAATTTCATTTTCCCGTGCTCGCTCTGTTGTGATCGATGTGCCCGAACTCGGTCCATTCTATGCCTATTATCCACTTCATTGTAATTCACTCTAGAATGCAAATCTGCCATACCAATACGACTGTTATCATTATCAGTCTCTCGCTGGTCATCAGTGCGATTAGCGCGTGAGGTAGCTCGTCGCACATTCGATCGACTTCGACGACCTATGTTAGGTCGTTTTCTCCCCGGCATTGTAAGCAGTATCAGAATGACAAATCAAGTTTTGAATCTTTTTTCAGGTGTTAAAAACATAATGTGTGCGGGTAATAGATAAATTGAATGCAATTCCGTGCATTCTGAAACTTGACTGCTGTTAAAGTAAAATAACTGACACAATCCAACGTGATCTTCTAAAATAATCGTTAAAACATTTTGACGGATTTTTTTGAGGGTTTGACAATTTTATAATTGCTAAAAACTAAGAAAAAAGGAAGCAGTTTGATCACAGAAAACTGTGACGTAATAATGTAAAACCTCATACAAATTTCATTGCATCGGGGCGTTATGACATTTGATAAAGAGTCGCTGATTTGATTTTTAGGGAAGTACCCAATTTCAGATCGTATAGCGAACTTTACTGTTTCAAAGTATATTTCTGAACGCACCCAACACAATAACCAAGTGTCATTAAAGTGTCATTATTTTACATGTTTTAAATCTAATAACGCGATAATCAGACTATTATGGATATATGTTGTCGATTCCAAACCCTTATTTAATCTAGATCTACATGTTTTTATTCCTAAAATACCGAACCGACGCGACGGGGCGAACATCAAATGTTTGACAGGTAAGAACAGTTTGTATGGGAAAATAAAATTGTCGTTTTTAGTATTTTCCTCGCAATTTTTCCACATTTTCTCATCGCTTAAACCTTCCCTGGACTTCCACGAGTATTTCAAGACTAAAATTAGCCAAATCGGTTCAGCCGTTCTCGAGTTTTAGCGAGACTAACGAACAGCAATTCATTTTTATTTATATAGATGTGTATGAGTACTCGTATATGTGTGGGTAAGTGATTTAGAGAATTGTGTGAAGTATATTAATGTTTACTTAAACTTATTAAACTTATTTAAATATCGACTATGTATCTGGCTCAATGAAAAGACTTTTTATACAATAAATGAATTTATGGACATACCTCTATAATATTATAACTTGTAGATATTAATCATGTAAATTTTTGTTAATGTAATTTAAGTAACTAATCGTGTTAATTTTATAAATATAATGTAACCAACAACATACCTACTTAGTTTATAACAAATTTTTTGCATACTGTTTTTACGGTAGATTATGCTGACACTATTATTTTTGTATTTATGAGCTTGTAATACGCATACTCTCCCTGCGGTCCGTAATAGAATTACAATGGATCATAAGCCATTCACTTCATACTTTCGTAATCGATTTTAGCGATATAATTCTATTTCGGAACGCAGGGTCTGTCAAATAAACGTTCATTCATTCATTCATTCATTTTAATTAGTGCGTGAGTGTGTCTGAAAAGTATTTATTAGCGGTGTGATGGGTGATGTGATGTATGATATTTTGGTTAATGTATTTCGTGGAAGGTGTGATGGTGATGTATGTATTATATTTATTTATTTACTAGCTATTGCCCGCGTAGAATCAGTTTTTGTGTTCATATATTTGTCAATATTTTTTGGGACTAAAAATTTTATAGTACATTTTGACCTATTGTATGGAATATAGCAAACATGTGACAAAACTCAGGAAAATATCAGCACTAAACTATTTAAGGTGAAATTTAATCAACCGCCCGAATTCATACTGGAGACTCGGTTAGTGGTCAGGAATAATTTTTAATGACCCGCCGGCAAAATTAGTAAATAAATAAATATAAGGTACTAACAGTAAAATTTCAAAAAAAGTAGTTGTATACCCTGTTTTCTTATTATTAAACAAGTGTTACAGTGATTGTAATTGAAATTTTCTTTTGATAGAACTTTTATTTATGTCCAACATTTCCTTAAATTTAGAAAAGTGTCCTGCGAAGTTCGATGGTGTAAGGACTACTTTAAAATGTTCAGTTGCTATTACGGTTAGATTGTTAGCATGAACAACAGAAGCCATAATCGACGTCATTGTATATGTCTGAGTACAATCACCCTTCATTGGTGGTTAGATTAATTGTGGCTAGGTTTGTAGCTGTAATTTGGGGTGTATGAATGGAACCTCCTCGAATGGCGTAAACTGATTAACAACCACTCTATAGTATAGTCACGATACTGATTCCGAGAAGAGTCAAGCATTTTTGAGTATGGACTGTGAAATGCAAGTCACAAGCAAAACTTCTCAAAATTGTACATTAAAAATTAAATAATGTACTATACATTAAAAATCAAAAATATGTTGTAATGTTATCATTTCATACTGCAAAGACTAGCTAGGTATATCTCATCCTAGAGAGTTATTTTAAGTATCCACTAAATCTTTGTAAAAATCCATTACATATGTACCATATTACGTTCATTTTTTTCAACTATCCGTGACTATGTTTCTGAGAGACTGAGGAGTTTGGCGATCATAAAGCTTTAAGCGGCTTTTTAAAAAAAAAAGAAAAACAAAATTAATTGAAATTTTGTGTACAAAGATATGTTTGCTTTATTTTATAATTGGATAAAATAGATACATTTTGTTGATTTTATCTATTTAAAACCATAAAAAACTTGAAATTTAATTGTAAGCTATCCTGATTTCAGTGTAAGGCGGGCGTCGTCCGACGATCAAACTGGACGCAGCCTTTTGACAGTTACCGGTTTTACATCACTAACGTCCAAGTTTGGAAAAAAAAACAAGGCGGCTATTTGTTATGAAAACATTTTCATTTATATCGTGAACTGAATTAATTGATTAAACACATTTTCCACCTACGAATGCTCGACTTGAAACAAATATTTTTTTGTATTTGACATTCTGAGGTAAGTTTAAACAGGGCTTTTTCGTAACTCTTCACGAAATTTTGCCCCAATATTAGCAACGTGACTTTCAACATTGCTTAATAAGTTCATATAATTTTATTTAACACCTTATCCTATATACCCATTACAACTTGTTTCGTTTTATTTTTGAGAAAAGCACTACACATGCTTCGACTGTAATTAGCCATTCTGGACTCGTATAAAAAAGTCCTCTCCCTGCGGGCTCGGACTTCTAACTTACTCGTCCAGTCCAAGAGAGCTCACTTACTTATCTCTGCAGTAATTTACTATAATATAGAATAATATGTGACGTAATACGAGATACTTTCCACTTACCAAGCTGGTGCTTCATTTTAATTTTTTTTTTCATATTTATAAGCAACACAGCAAAACGGATAAAAAACTTCAAGTATTAAATTGATAAAACGTGTCAAAAATCAAAACCATTTATTAGGAAGAAAAGGGCTGCCTTGTATAAACTGATGGACGAAGTTAAAAGGGTGGCTAATAAAAATGTCGCAAAAAAGACATTTGGACCAATTTATTGAGAGAAAAGTTAGAACTGAACTTAGTAAAGTATCTGTTGATATGGCGTAAAAGGGTTGTGACTTGGGCTTAACCCTTTTACTCCATATTAAAGGAATTTAACTTGGAAATATTTTAAGTGTCTACTGAGTTCCATTTAAACTAACAATAAATGTTATTTATTGTGGATATTTGAATAGAATTAACGTAATTAAACAAATATTATAAAAAACCGGCCAAATGCGAGTCGGACGCAAGCACCAAGGGTTCCGTTCCCCCACACAATACGGGTGTGGAACTGTAAATAACATCAATAAATATACCATAACAACATCAAGGCGACAAAAATTAGGCGCTAAAATGGTAGCGCCTGACTCTGAGCTGTAACAAATAACGTTGAAAAATTCATTTTTAATACAGTTGCTCAAAAAGTGGCGTATTGCAGGGACGTATAGCGTTCGGGATGTAGGCTATTACATACTCGAGCTTTTTCTTTACCTTTTCCGAACTCGTGCGTTCTCTTTCCCAACTGTCAAAAAAATGTATATTAAAAAGAAAAAACCAACCACGAAGTTTTTACAAAAAAAAATTCATAGAAGTTTTTATGATTCATGCAAATATTTCTAAAAAGAAGGTACTAATTTGTTTCAATATCAAATTTAATGATTTGATTCAATGAGTTAGGTTAGGTTTCATTTCATTTCATCTCATTAAATTTCATTTTCATTTCATATCAATAAAAAAATTCTACTGAAGACTTGGCTGTATGGGCAAAGTTCCCTTTGCCTACTCAGAATGGGTGAAGAAAACAAAAAAAATCTCTGCGGTCTCTTAGATACCTTTGCCTGTCCAAAAATGGGACAAATTGAGGAAAAAAAAAAATCTCTGCTTATATTATTTTACGGTTGGCGCCATTTCCCAAAAATTTTCTTTGCGGGTTTAGTTGTTTGTTGCACAAAATGAGAAATTTCGAGGATATTTTATTTGAATTAACACCACCGGAACTCAGTATAATTGCACAAAATGCTTCGGAGAACATTTTACCGGAAAAGTCAAAAAGTCGCTACATATGTATCTACATACGAAGAATTTATTGCGTGGAGTATTAGTTAGTTGAGTTTATTGTGTTTTTATTATTTTATTAAATTGCTTCATTTTTTCGCAACTGTATTAAAAATAGTTGTTCAGTACACGTGCGGAACCGTCATTGCAACTTGTTCCGACTGTCAACCCTCACCTTCGGCTGCGCCTCGGCTCGGGTAGACATTTGTCGGAACTCTTTGCAATGACAGGCTTTCCGCACTCGTAATGAAAAATACTATTTTTTTTACTCTTACGAGGTTTTTGTATGGCGACTCCAAGAGGGTTTCATTTTTTTTTATTATCATTACGCATATTCTGAAACTGTAGAGCCTTGTGACAGAGGGACGGACGGACGGACAGACAGACAGCGGCGGCTTAGTTATACTGTTCAGTTTACATTTTATTTGATTCGATTCTTCGGATTTGTAGCAAAATTTGTGGAAAATATTATGATGCCAAAAAACAAATTTTACGGGGGTAATTTCTCCGGGTTTGTAACAAAATATACAGAAATAATTCGAAATGTTTTTGTATGTTTATTACACGTCCCGGAACGGTTCTAAAAAGTAAAAAGTCCCGTCCGTAAAAAGTTGTATACGCTGATCCCCACTACTTTGTTGCTCATGCCTCTAGAGCCGTGCTAGAGAGTGTACTTGCGTTCATTATTTTTTACTAAAAGTTTTTTTTTGGACGTTACGTACAAATCTTTAAATTGACGGTAAGTTAATGGGAAGTCTACTTACCAGGGAAAAATTCACGAATGAATATGACTGAATAAGGAATGCATTCTAAATTCTAAATTCGTAGCGGGGGCGATGAGTCCTGCACTGATTCTCGGTAATCGTGGATATTGTGCACTTCCCCCCGGTCAGTCAGCCCAGCCGAACAGCTTCAGCATTCTGACACATAAACTGGTCCAGTGAAGGGAAGTTGGAGCTCGTCGCAATCCCTGCTTTTCGTCTTATGTCTTCGGTTGCGGAGCAGTGGAGTAGCACATGTTCCACTGACGCGTTCTCTAGAAGGCACCCTCTGCATAGAGGGCTATCGGTACCACCTATGGTGAAAAGGTGCTTGTTTAGGTTGCAGTGCCCAGTTATGATACCTACCATGTCACGTAGGTCGGACCGTTTTAGTTTTAATAAGTATATTGTTACCTTACCATTCGACTGCGGTATCATTAGTTTTGTCTGCCGGCAGTCGTTTCGTTCTATCCATGTTTTGTTGTGTACACTCAGAGTGTATTTTCGCAGTTCACCCCTGATTGCTTCTGCCGATGGTCGACACAGATTAGTGCCCTGTGTCGTTATTCCCATATGGGATGCTAGTTTAGCCAGAGAGTCTGCTTGTTCGTTACCTTCAATTCCGTTGTGCGCTCTAGTCCAGTATAGTTTGACTTTGCACATGGTCGACAGGTTTTGCAGTTCCGCATGACAGTCTGCAATGATTTTAGATCTACTTACAGGTTTGCTGAGCGCTGATAGTATGGCCGCACTGTCTGTAAAATGCAATGGAATGCATGAATTGAATACACACTTTATTATACACAGTCAAACAAAAAGTAGAATACAAAGTATCGAATATACAATATTATAGAAGGGCGGTCTTATAACTTAAAGCGAATTCTTCCAGCCAACCTTTGGGCGATGGAGAAAGTATTATTTTACAAAATGTTCATTAATTGTTGTAGGTAATTGTTGGTCTATAGTTTATTCCCTAGGGACTTGTTAATACCTATCGAGTTGTTTGTATTATGTATTTTTATTGCAATAACATCTTATTAAAAATCTCAACATGAAGATATGTATAATCCAGAGGTAATAGAGGTTTTCAATGGAATAACCTTACAACGATGGTACAATAAGCAGGATCATAAAATGTTATCACTTTGGGACGTAATAATCGTCGGTGAAAAGCGACTGTACTAAGTGTGGACTGTAACTTGCATTTCACAGTTACACTCGGAAAACCCCGGACACATTATTTATATAAAAAGAAAACTTAATTACATCGTAACATCTTTATCTCGTGGCTATATCAACTACTTATATAACTGTTGAATTTGAAACGAAGAGAAAATCCTGTCTTCACAGAACTTATTATCTGTAAATAAGTAAGTAGTAAGCGAACTATTGAAAGAAAACGGCACATATTTTAATCCATATGTAGCCGTGAAAACATTTCCCTAATCCCTGGGGAAAGTCCAGATATTTCGGATCACAGTTGATCATCGCCCAAATTAAATTTATTACCGCAACCCAAACCGATCGCTGATATTACCCTCCATTTAATGTGGCCTTCCCTTCTCCTTTGAAATCGAACTATATTCGAACCCCGCGGGGTGCTTTACGAATAACTAGAGATCTTATTAGGTTTGTAATTTCATACGATCCGATGACCTCGTCATTTATTACCAATAAATATCACTTAACAAGGCAGTTTTTCTGAACCCGTCGCGTTTATCGTTTTTCAAGTTACACTGTTTGTATTTACACAGATATGTTTTTAACTTGGCGGCATCTATGTAACAAAATGTAATACCGTGCCATCTAGGTGGGTATGTAATGTACAGTGTGGAAAAAAAGACTGGGGTTTGCAGAGAAAAGTACCATAAATGTTGATAATAGCAAATTTTACTTATAGAAAACATCCTTTATTTTCAAAAATAAGCAAAACTGCATTGAGAGATTTGATGTTTTTGCGATTAAGCCTGTACCTGAGCCTAGAGCATAACCAACTCCAGTCTATCTAGGATTCGTTTGAAGAAATTCGGACTCTCCTTGTATAGAAAAAAATATATTTGGTTTATTAATCTTTTCTCTAGGGATGTTACGTATAAACAATGTACTAAGATTTATACTTTTGTCAAAAAAAATGTTTTGCACCC
Organism: Ypsolopha sequella; assembly: GCA_934047225.1. Taxonomy (NCBI): domain Eukaryota; kingdom Metazoa; phylum Arthropoda; class Insecta; order Lepidoptera; family Ypsolophidae; genus Ypsolopha; species Ypsolopha sequella. The sequence goes on along the minus strand of OW203984.1, from coordinate 21,775,953 downwards.
TCTCTTTTTTTGGTTATCAAACGTTCGCTTCAAGAACGCGGTTAAGAGATCAACTTATTTTTTTTTTCATAAAATAGGTAATAAAAATATGAAGGTATATCACCTAAATTCAATATTTTTTTCCCTACAAAATTTTTCAGTATTAGCTAAAAACACACCAATTTGTTGTTTCGCTGCGTGATCACTAGTATTACGCGTTCAAGAAAAAGAGGCCAAAGAGCCAACATATAATCGCCTCTATGACAAGCAAATAAAGTCTTTGCCGTAGGACTTATTGTGCTGGACGGGTAATAAAAAAAGTTGCTAGGGTATGCCATCTTCTTAAACAGTGTGTCACGCTCCTCGCTCTTGTGATTCAACTAAGTCGCACTGTGCGCGATTAAACACTGTGGTACGGGTGCAGGTTTCCTCACGATGTTTACTTTCACCGTTTCACCGTTCAGCAAGTGGTAAGTATTAGGTAATACAAATACTATAAACAAAAATTCTAAAAAACTCATTTGTACAGGGATCAAACCTGGGTCTCAAGATTGAGAAGCTAGCGTTCTATCGCCCCAGCTACCGCCGCATTAAAATACTTTGTTATCTAAGTATAAAATGGGCTATGATTAAGATAAAAATAATTGCGACCCATTCTTTGAATATTTAACAAATAATTACTCTGTTCTCGTATTAAAAGAGCATTTTAGTTACGAAACTCATCTGAAATTCTCAAATAAAACAATATTCTAAAATGTTTCTCCTCGAAAAACCAACAAGAAAAATGTCACGTTAAACTGCTTAATTCTGACACATAACAAAAAATTTACGGAATGGTCGTTTTAAAGCTAATTAACATTTCATTAACTTTGCAGTTACTTAGAAAAGCGAAAACGTCATAAATAATTTTCGTGTGGAAAGAAAATTAAGTACCTTCTTGCTTTATTTCTTATCATTAGCTTCTTGAAGATAAAGTTGAAAGCTGCCTTGTTCTGCAATTTAAGTTCAAAACACGTTTTAAAGTTGGTTTCTTTCTAAAGGATGGCAAGCCTTGAATATTATAAATTCGTTTTTCTTTCGCACCAACCTAATCCTATCCCTTCCGTGCTCTCAGCCGGATCAGTAGGCTTTTCTGCGATGGTGTATAAGAAAATGGTAGACTATCGAAGATAAACACTTCCTGTATAACACATCGAGTGAACATGGGGGCTTATCCCTATTGTGCAGGGTGAAGGAGGGGTAGCTCTAGCAGCTTCCTGAATGAGTTTACCGAGAAGATAGATAGTCCCATCTTACTTCACTGGGTGTCGTCAGTCGTTGCATACCACATCGACAGGCAGTTGTACAAGATTAAATTAGATTAAATGAACTTAACCCTTAACTACCTACCCCCTATTTTTGTCACATAATCGCCTACCTGCTGCGGTCATAGAGACCGCTTATCAAATGAAAATTCAGCACTAATGAGAAATACAGAAAAAGAAGTAAAATAAATTAAAAAAATATTTTATAAAAATACAGTATGGGTAGGAAATTGTAGGTATTAAAAAGTTTATTCAAAAAATGTACACTTTTAATATATATTTACTGACGTTGGTTTCGAGAAATCTTTAAAAAACCCCAAAAATATGTATGTCCCCCCCCCCCCCTTATCTCTGAAACTGGTAAACCAAAAAATATGGAAAAAATTTCAATTGTAGATCATAACCGGCCAATTACAGAAAAACTATAACAATTTAAAAAAAAATCAGCACTAATGAAAAATATAAAAAAAGAAGTAAAATAAATAAAAAATATATTTTATAAAAATACAATATGGGTATCAAATTGTAGATATTATAAAAAGTTGATTGTAAAAATATATCCTTTTACTATACCTACTGGCACTGGCTTCGAGAAATCTGTAAAAACCACAAAATATGTATGTCCCCCCTTATCTCCAAAACTGATGGACCAAAAAATATGAAAAAAAATCATGGTAATATGTGTTTACGTAAAGATTACAGGAAAAATAAAGCTGTCGAGAAATTCACGAAAAAAACTGACAAAATTAAACTTATCATCCACAATCCGGAACCCTAGGTACGCGAGTCTGACTCGCACTTGGCCGGTTTTTTTTACAGGTGGTAGAGCTGATGCCGGGCTCGACTGTGGAGGTACCACCATCTTACTTGGAGACCCCTCGAAGTAATTCGGGGAGAGTAAGAGGACAGCTCACAAGCAAAAAACCAGGAGGCCCACCATGCCTGGGACCGATGGATGGCGGTATATCCATCCCGAATAGCTGACTGGTGACGGGCAGCGGCGTCACTCGTGCGAGGGTTTCGGCACCGCGCTCACCAACCCACCTGCCCAGCGTGTATGAGTATGTGCAATTCTTCCAGGATGACAGCCGGCAGTGGCAAAGGCCTGGAAAGGCTTCTGTCCAGCAGTGGACGAACTAGGCTAATGGATGGATGGATGATATTGGCCGCGGCTTCGCCTGCGTAGAATACATTTTTTTGTACTTAGTCCTATCACATCGGTCAACATTTTTGAGACCAATAAATTAAATTAAATTAATTTATTTGCCTTTACTTATTTTTGTAACAACTATTGTAACATTGCAGTAGCAGCCGTTCGACAAACAATTTCTCTCGTCATCTATTGTATAATTATAATATGTATGCAGGTAGCTATCACTATCAGTAACAGTATTTATTTGTTTCTACTTTTGTGGGCATATTTCATGCACGAATATGAGTAGTATTCACGAATTGTAGTATCAGGACAAACTCATGTGAGTTTATTGATACTATTCACCATGTAATAAAATAGTGTAAAATTATGAATAAATAAATAATAAAAATAAAAAACAGTACATTTTGGAAATGTAGCCTACGTACCCCGTGGAAATAGTTAGAAAATAATTGCACTTAACTGAGTGTCGTCCTTACAATACAATTGCACTTAAATTGTACTTAGGTATTATTAGAAACATATGTTGGTACCAGTGTCAGATTGGCGCCAGAAAAACTGCCATGCCCGTATAACAAGAGGTTTCTTGTGTGTTTTCTGTCGACTTTCTGTTGACTCTGTGTTTTCGCAAATGTATAAAAAAAACATTGTTTGATACACACACGTAAACGTCTATCTTTCTCGTTCCAACAGTTTTTTACCCAGACTGCATCAGTTGTGACTTGAAATATCGACCATTTTTCGCACTAGCATCAAAATGTACTTTTTTTCTATAGTTAGAGGGTTAAGCTGAAGTATTTAAGAAAAGCAAACCTTTCAAGTACAATACAGACAGTGTAAGTACAACTACGAAATTGACATTTTCTATTGAGAATTTGAAGAAAATTTAATTTTTAGTACAAACATGTTTGCATTGGTTTTAGGAATGAAAAATCCAAATTTTATAAATATTTGTGTATGAATGAGTAAACAGACATTAATTTATGTTTTTTTAAATTACGAATCTTATAATGGAAAACTATATTTAAAAAAGGATCATTTAAGGGAAACTTATTCGCCTTATTTTAAGGCGATTTATTTTTTGTAATCAAACTTAAAAATGTAAACAAAATTTAATACGCAGATGTAAAACCTGGAGAGCAACATTTAAACAAAAAAAAAAAAACATATAATGGAAATATGTAGCTATTGAATTAAAAGGATTGTGAACTGACGAATCTGTAAGAAAATTTCGGCTATTTCATAGTTAATGACCTATTATTAATTAGTCCTTACCTTCCAGTGAACGAAAAACGGCCTAGTGTCGCGTGACATCAGTACGAACCCATAACGAGCCTTTTTCCCTTTTCAATCTCTTGTCATATTTTTGAATTACACTTTGTTAGAAATGCGTCTTCCATGTTTATTTTCATTCGCTGTTACCATCACGAAAGTAAAAAAAAAAAACTAATACTGTAGTTTTTACCGTTACACATCCGTGAAGCGTCGTCAATATCAGTCTTCAAGAACAAATTTAGACAATACTTTCTTGAGTTTAATGCTTTATTAATGCTTCGATGATCTTTGTGTCAATATTTTATGACCAAAATATAAAGATTAAACTTTGCCCGCGTGGTATTTGCATTTGAGTCGTCCCTAGGGAACTGCCTGATTTTCTGGGATTAAACGAGTAGTAGTACTATGGGTGATATCTTCGTGGAAATAATTTTCAAAATACCAGCACCACTTTGAGGCCGTGTTTCAGTTTGATAATCTCGTGACCTAGTTACAAAGGATTTTTATGAATTTTGGTGTTAGTAAGTATACTTTTTTTTTTTTTTAATATAGCTAATTAGCGGATTCCGCGAATAAGCACTCACGAAACCGCAAACCTGCCGCGAACTCGACTATGCAACGGTGACACGGACGATCAACAAACTCCGCACTAATTAGACACCCGATTTTTGCACTAAAAAGATAACTGCTCGGATTCCACTGGTTACTGCGGCGCCACAAAATATAGCCTATATGTTAATGTGAAAACATCAAGTGGTTTTCGAGATCTTAGGTAACAAACTAACAAACCTTCATTTTCATATATTAGTAGGAGGATAGCATAGGATTATTAATGTATCGAAATACATAATTTGTATTATAATAAAATATATATGTCGTGGGGAGATCGTAGAATCAGGCATATCGTAAAGTATGAAATCGAAAATCTTTCATCATAAGTAAAAAATGTAGGTGCTACGGCAAGTGGAGAGAGGCGACCCTCCTGGTTTTAACAGAGATATGATTTGCCCTGGGCAGATCATGATATGCCCAATTCTACCATGTGCCGACGACATATACAAGGTGAATTTGTAACCATCGTCCAAATTCATACTTGAGCCTTCGTAAGTGATCAGCATCATGAACTAATAACGATTTCTGTAAAATTCATAGAATTATATTTCAACTTTCCATGGTAATTCACTCATCACTGGGAGTGAATTACTTACTATGGGAAGTCAAAATTTCATTATACGAATTTCATAAAAATTGTTATCGATTCATGATGCCGATCCATTACCAAGCCTCCAGTACCTACGAATTTGGACGATGGTCAAAAAGTCACTTTATATAATATCAATCCGTAAAAATAATATACATAACTTATTTTGAATGATGTGTGTAAAGATATATCATTTTAAGTATTATTGAATACTAGTATTTCCCAGTTGATAGATTTACTACAACATCGGTTTTAGTTCCAAACCTACAAGTACGAACTTTGCACTTTACAAAAACAACACAAAATCTGTATATATCGTTTCACTTTAAAGGTTACGATGGAATAGCATACAAAGTTAAATTGCAAGCCTTGCAAAATCCAACTTGGTCCCACCTTAAGCAGACTGACCAGGATAAAGCCAAAAATAACCACTCTTACTGAAAACCTTTACAGTTGCTTGTGGAATGATCATTTACCTTATTAATCTGGTTCTTATAATACGCTCCAAATCGATGCGAACACGATCCCCCGTCAGTGAAAGAACGGCAATCAAGTTTTTCAATCTTTGTGTTGTTCATCGACTCGTAATATGGCTTGGCAATTTTCCTCCGAAGAAGTTTGCAAACACTTTTAATCTCAAGTCTGAGGAAAACCGCTAGTAACTTAAATGATTTTGATGGCGTTTGTACGTGCTTGAGAATGAGTAATCGAGATTTTGTATTGCAAGTTTACTTTAGGATTTTGCTACATGTGGAAGTAAAATGTACATCATCATATTCGGGTCGCGTTAACGTACATAATCTATTTGAAAATACGCTTCATTGAACACACCACAAGAAATCGCAATATTACAAATTAGAGAAATTTCATCAAGGATATCTCAAGCATAGTCGGCTTCAACGGTAACTTTGTAAAAGTCAACGTCTCAAAGGTCATCACGGGAAGGACGCATGGGTTGAAAACCTCAGCCTTTAAAAACGGCAGTATTGATGACATAACCATATGACGCAATTTTCAACTATATTTAATATTAATTGATTGAAAGACACTTCCACGCGAATGAAACTGCAGGCAAAAGCTATAGGTAGTATAAAATATATGTAGATCGCTCGAAATTTCTTACCGATATTTTCCAATATTCATGTAAAATTTCATACGAGTACTAATTCACTTACGTGGAATATAACTTTGTAAATTAGCGAAATACCAACTTACTAATTCATCAAGAAAGCTCCTTCAGGGTCACCTTATGTACATAATTTGTTTGTTACTTTGCAAAGTTTGCTACTTTATTATTATAAGTTAAATAGATTTAACAAAATTTTACACTTAACATGCAATAATATACTTAGCTAACTTTGTTAACTTTGCTACTAACTAAATTATAAACAATTACTTTTGTAAGACTAATTATTCTTGTATATCTTGTAAATTAAAAGAGAATTTTAATATAAATTAAATATGGAGTCAATAATCTTTTAATTTGGCGGGCAGTTTCCTAATACGACCCTGACATCCGCTAAGATAAGTATTTTCCTAATTCAAGTTATAAACTTGGGAAGAATAATAATAGGTCATTAAGAGGCCCGTGGAACAATCCTATTTCATACAATAAAATCATAGATATACTTAGGATAGTATTTATTCCGATTGGATTACAGAATATCTAGGTTCCCAATGATATCTATGCTCGAGATACATCATGTACAAGTTTGTTACACCTTCAGCGTGAACGGAAAAAAAGCTTTTTAAAATTATTGTTTGACCGTTTCATTTCAATTAGGTATACTATGGATATCTTTTCGCTAAATATTTTATTTACCATTATCCATATCTACTACATCTGCATACTTTGTAATTTTATGACTTATGAGTCAAGATCGAAATTTCAGTGTGATTTATGCACTTGTGCTATGCTGGTTTTAATAGCATCCCAGGATATTCCTGAGATTAGAATTGTTATATTGTTATGTACATCGGCTGATCCATATTAATTAATTTCATCATACCTTTATTGTCTGAATATTATTTATTAAATTAATAACCGATAAGATTTTAAATTATGCGTTATAATGTAATCAAAAATAAATTTACTGTTCTTGTTTTTAGTAATTGCTTGTCAACCGTTGCATTAACGTGTTAGACATCCTTGGATGTATATTAGAAAATATTATACCCGTTCAAACAAGATGAATAATAAAGAAATCGGTCCAGTAGTACAGAGTTAAAACAAAAGTACTGGTCCGCCATCTTTGAATGGTATCCTCTTCCCCCTCCACCTCTGGAGAAAACTAAGACCGACAGGTTAGTGTTCAAAACATCAAGAAAAATGCAACGGTAGGTACTAGTCGTATTTAGAGGAGTGGCAGATATCATTTTTTCAGCTAGTACTGGCGTGAACCAGATTAATACACATTGTAAACCATAGACTTAGGATTCGCTTCGCTTAAAAGACGTACATAGCGTTTAAAAGAGATGTCCTAACTTTATGAAATGCACAACAAAGAACAGCTGTGTCAATGTTTTTTCGAGTAACTGCCCATAGTTACCCGCTTGCATGGGTGTGATTTATACGAATATTTAAATAATACGTAACTAAATTGATAAATAGTGATTGGTTTGTCTTGTGCAGTGAGTAATTGTTATATAACAAAGAGAAATAACTCAAATAATTACACATTTCACAGGTAAATATGATTTTGTCATTAGAATGTCTTGAACTACATTTTGCCTAATTTCTCGATTTATCGGCCCAAAAAAAAGTTTTTACAATAACGTATTGATTTTCTTTGTTGTATTTAGTAGTTATATGCAGGATTGTCCAAAATATTAAGTAAAATAGTAAATCTAATAGTAATGTCATAGTAATTTTTTTTTTATCATTTTCTCTACAACATTGTTTATCTTGGACATTCTCGGTGTTACTACAAAACAGTGTTTAACTTGAGACAGTGTTTAAATCTGTTACTGTCACTCTTTTACAATGTGGCTATTATGATATAATATATCATTATTATGATTTTAATCTGTTGTTGTCGCCTTTTCTTTCACATTGTAAAAGAGTGACAGTAACAGATTTAAACACTGTCTAAAGTTAAACACTGTTTTGTAGTTACACCGTCTAAATCTATGTTGTAAATATTGTATCAATACTTTTAGTTCCAAATTCAAAAATAACAGTACCTAATTCCGATATTTGGTTATGACATAACACTGCGCAGACTCATGTTAGCCTCGCACCCGCACCCCGCTGTTGTTAAGTTTGATTCTAGAGTTGCAAACTTGCAACCTAGACTAAGAGGACTCTTAGAAGATGAGCACATGTTATGTTACATTAGTAAGAAACTTGCAACCAAGCTAGACTGATCTATTGCCAAGAACACACTCTATGTTGGCCGCTAACTTGATGTGACGTGCTCGATAACCACGCTACGTGCCTAAGCGCCCTTCTAACAACTATCCATTATGTGACACTCTATGAGGCACAAAGGAATAAGGCCTCTTATGTTGACTTACGAGGTATACCTCTTTAGAGAGCGCTCTTGGAATATTAAATAATAAGTAATTAATATTGTTTTTTTTTGTTTAAATTAATATATACGCGCACTAAAAAGTTAAATGGACTTGCCCATACAAAATTTACAAAAAGTATCTAGAGTGTGTATGGAAAGGATATTTTTTTGATTTGCGCCTATTTTTCTTGGTAGTTATTTAGTGTTATCAATTATTGACTAATGATGTTTCATTTAAAGATACCCGGCCACTTACCCACACCTGGGCGGGAATATGCAGTATGATACGTAGAGTATGAGGTTTTATTCAAAGTCTATTTATATAATAAATTAATACGAGCAGATAAATAATGTAATAAATTTCAACCCATTTATGTGTTGTTAATTAAAAAGTTCTCAGAATTGCCAATAAATTGTCAAAAAAGTGTTTTTTTTTGACGTAATATATTTCTTATTATTAGGTCCTTATTGGCGCTTTGTATGGAGAATTTGATGGAAACCCAATTTTCAGTACTAACATTTTTGCGTTTTTTTAGGAATGACAAATCCAAATTTAACTGTAACATTAATTTAATTTTTGAAATGTGTCAGCTGTAAAAAATTATGACGAATCTTTTCATAGAGATGAATCGCATTTAAGATGAACTGTTCTTAAAGATTTAATTTTAGTTATCAAACTGAAAATAAAAACAAAATTTAATACGTAGATTTAAAACCTTGAAATCAACTTTCAAACAAAAAACAAATAATGGAAATAGCCATTGAATTACAAGAATTATGAACTCATGAGTCTGTAAGAAAATTTTGCCAATTTAATAGGTAAGCAGCTAATATATAAATTTACTAAAGTCTTCTCTATATTTCCTACAAAAATGATACCGTCCTCGAATCTTAAAAATCTTTCCTATTGCGGTGGCGGCCACAACCGCGTCATCGATGTAAATTTTTATTCCACAAACATGCTCCTTTCGGAACACAGACCACGTGTTTGGGAACAATTGAAAATCACTACAGGTGAAGTCTGGTAAATATGACCTAAACCTAAGAAACATGAGTAAATCATGTAGAAATTTTACTCACCAACCCCCTAACTCTTTAAGGATTATGTACATAATAGGAAACAAATTGATAAGATCATTACATGATTTATATTTTAATTAACTTTTTAATACAGTCGGATCCACAGCTATTAGAGTCATCTTCCAATAGAAGGTGACGAGAGCTAAAAATACCTTAATTCGTTTTTATCAAAAATGTATGAAAGATATTAAAACAGCTAAACGGAATCAACTAATACTTGGCATACCTAAGATGAAATGATGACATAATGATGACACTTACAATAAAAAGTAAATATCTTCAATATAAGTTTACTTTAAATGCGTTTTAAATACATTATATTTTGATGTATCGACGCCAGCACGACAGGCCACCTGTTGCCAGTTCTTATTGCAGCGTCATAGGTTGAAATTGTTTACAAATAGAAAGCTTGACCTTAAATTTACGGTATTTAGGGAATAAAAACTTTAATCCTCTAATTTACCTGCCTAGGTGAAGATTTTTCAAAATCGCAGAAACGGTCACTCTAAATTTAACTTATTTTTATTTCATGTTTTTAATTTCAATAATAACGAATTTCCCATCCAAAAGTTTATTCGCTATTTTACCCGCCCGCACATTGATGATTTTCCGAAAATCGTGAAAATATCATCAAATATCATTATAAAATATCATTGCAAGAGGTTTTATACCAATTTTGTGGTTGTAACTACTAAAATATCGATTTGTTCATAAAAAATTTCATCCCCTAATTTATCCCTTTAGGAGATAATTTTCAAAAAGCGCTGTTACACCTCATTCTGAATTCCCAGCCAAAAGGTTTCATATAAATTATCAAATTTCATTCTTTTAACTCCAAAAACTATAAATTTTCTATTAAATTTTCATTCCCCATTTTAACCTCTATAAAGGATGATTTTTTAAAAACGCTGGTGCACGTCATTCTTAATTTTTAATCTTTTGGTTTACTGACATCGAGTATACGTTTTGACCAAGAGATTAAGCGAGATTAAGAGATTAAGAGGATGACGACGCTTGCAAAGATTTTTAATTTAAGATTAAGATTGTTTAATTTTTTAGGTATACAATTGGTTGAGACAACTTTGTCCTAAATATCCCCGATAAACTTTCCGTAAATACTTTTAAAAACGGTCCATAACGTCGTTATTACCATTCTCAAATCTGTTTTCGATATCGCCCTTGTTTTACACAAAGGCTTGCACACACTTCTGCGAAGCAGTAGACGTTAGCGAAATGGAGTCGATTCAACCGCCTAATTAAGGATTAGGACCAAAAGAACAAACCGAGATCCTAATCTGGCCATTCATTGCTGCGGAGATACGAAGCGGAATTGTGAAGCTTCTTATTATTTTCATGACAATTGTCTTTAATAATCTGCGGCGGCGGTTTCTGGGATCTGTACTTTCAAAGAGATTTTGATTGTTTCATTTGCGGAGATTTTCAGTTAATTATATTTTGTACTATGGCCTAACTCTTGAAATGAAAATTAGTTCAAAAAGATATTTAAACCATTTAAAACTGGAATGCCTAGAATAACCAGTTCCATACTTTCCACGCACAAAGAAAAAAGAAGTTAAGTAAGTTGGAAATAATGTTTTTAACTACATAAGTAACAGTTCTTTGAGCGATCGTATTTTATTTTTTGCGATGCGTAGGTTTGGACTCCGAGTATTTTTCAGTCCTTTGTCGACGGTCTGTTTACGGCTCTGTGGTTGTTCCATTTTTCTGGGGTTGAAAGAGCGTAGAAAATACTTTTTCAATGCAAGTGCTCGTAAAGGCCCACATTTTATGCATCAAAACCGAACAGAAAGTCAATTATTTTGCCCTAGGGCTTTAATATTATTATTTTTTAAATTTATTTACTAGAAGTTGGGCAACCTGTAACCTTTCCTGTGTATCATAAATGTTATACTTTTTTTTCAACTGTTAAACGGCTCTGGATACAGTCCTTTTGAGCCAATCATAATTTAAAGTTCACAAGATTAATATTTGTTTTATTTCCTCACAATATGCATTGAAAAACGTAATATGATACACGGGCGTAAGAACAATAAATTACTCGGTTACGTTTAAAGCACTCGCTATGCTCGTGTTTTAAATCGTCCTCGTAATTTATTCCTTTACGCCCTTGTAGCATAAACTACTATTATGACAACATAAACATTAACATTAGTGCCATCAACACGAAAATCTTAATTGTAATTGATTGGAAAACGCCCGTGTAAAGAAAATTTAAATTTGGCAAGTCGTTTTCGTATCAGGCCTTAGTCTAAACAACTTGATAACAAGCATAACTTTAACTTTGTTAATTTTTTATTAGGTATATATTTTCATTTGTCTGATAACGACTTTATAGCGACACAGAAATAATTCGAAAATATAAATGGTGTCAGTCAGTTTTTTATTTAGCCCAGGTCCATAAGAAGCACCAAGTGACTATATGAACCATGTCTCTTATGCCCTTAATTCAATGTCAATTAATGGAGATGTGAATGATTTAATCATGATATCGACACCCCCAATGGAAAAGGTTGTAACTCAATTTATGCAGGTTTACAGGAGAGCAAAAAAACCGCAAAAAAAATGATAAATAATTAATTTTAAAAAATTGCGTTAACTTATACAAACTAATTAAACTAAACCTTCTTAAATTGAATGAAATCTATCCTTAGCAAAAGACTTACATTTAATCAGACGCCTAGTTTCTGAGATAGATGTAGTTACGACCAGTAAAATTAAACAGTTTGGGCGGTATAAAGGTTGTAACTCAGCACATACTTCCTTATCATTGCTAATTGTATAGTTTACTTTTAGACGTAACACGATACTTGCAGAACATTTTTGACGAAATATCAATTCCCAAGGATGTTTAAAGTGGAACAATAATTGCAAAATGTATTTTAAAACTAAAAAATTAAAATCTCATGTTAATCGAAAACTTAGCGTCACTTTTGAGCGTCTGTTCACGCATTTTAATACAAAAACGTCCCAACCATTTTTTACTTTGAAATTACATTTATGTCATTTTGTAATCAACATAAAAATTATATTTAAAACAAAGAATATCAGACAATGTTTAGTTTATAGTATAAATAGAAACATAAGATGCTAATCTCAGTCATTTCCGTAACTTCGTAAGGTTTTTAGTGATTTTCGCACATCGAACCAAAGTAACCCATTGATCAGGGACATAAATCACTTGATTCTTTTTTCGTGCCTCAATTACGGCGTGCATAGAATCTTCCTCATTTTGGGTATGCCCGACTTCGAAAAAAACGTGAGTTATTTCGATATTGAACTTGGAAATAGCATATGCATACAATGAAAAGAATGTTCGATTTCTGTTCTGTCCTTCACAATTATCGGAGTAAAAGTAAAAATTTTTAACCCCCTTATTTCATATTGATTCTATGAACATTAACACTGCGCTGCTTATCTCATTTTGACCCTTTTTACTGATGGTTTCATTCCACATGTAGCAAAAGCTTTCATTTTTACCAATATCAAATATTGTGAAATTATAAACAGCCAGTTTACGTTTATAGTACAAATGACAATGATAAAAATAGATCAGACATCGGCGTTATTAAAATCTTTTGTAAATCATACGAAGCAACAGCAACCTCTGGATTTTTTGAGCTAACTTTTCATGATCACTTTTAAGCTGCCGGGAAACAAATTTCGAAGCAAGGTGATATGAGTGATCCCTACCCATATATATTTTTTCATCTTCAGAAGCATTATCATAAATGTCTCACGCTGCGCATCGATCTTTCTTAGGATGAAAGAAACCAATGTTATATTCTGTATAAAATATATCTCGGTATTGCCTATCTGTTGCAAGTAAATTTTCAGGGTAATCGATGTCTTTAAACCATTCCTTATAAAGTCTATATAATCTTGGGAACGCCAAATGTTGTTCAAAATACTTTTTTATAGTTCGAGATCGTACATAATGTGAATCCACAAAATGAATTTGGGATATGTGTGACCTCACAGTGTTTTTTAGTTCTTCGGAAATCTTTGGATGGTTTTGGGAATTACGTCTTCGACGATCGTCAAAAGCCGTACAATCATCACCTTTTTGTCATACATTATTGAAAATTGTTGTATTCCATTTGTCTGTGATGCTCAAAGTATTTAAAAACGTAGTTTAATGAGTAAATGTAAGTCCAGCTTCGCTTTGATGAGTCTATTGACCTTAGTATTACTTATTTTTTTGGAATTCGTTCAATGCACCTGCTAACACACTGAACTTGTTTATTATGGTCAACCATGGCCCAAAAACTTTTGAAAATTCCAGTTCTTTTATCCTCACATATCATTCCTCGACATTTTTAATGCAATTTTCCTTACAAGGCGGTTTAATTTCTCTTCTTTTAATAAGCCTTCCCTTTATGTAATGTTCAAACCAAACAACAAAGATCAAAACCATACAAAAGTAGCTTTAATTTTAAGCACGCAACTGTCATGACCATGTTGCAAGTTTTGCAAGGAAAAACTAGCTCATCCGTCATAAAGTCGTATATCAATAACAACAAAACAAGTACGGTCAGTAGAATAAGGTTGTAACAGTTCAATATTTTACGAAAGAAATAGTTGTATGATAAGTTACTGTTTTACGACATACGAATTTAATATAATTTAAGGTAGTATTTCAAGTTGCCACTTTTTTATCGACTTGAGGGGAAGAAATACTTCTTTTTCATTTTGGCTATTTTGGCTTGTATACCACTTAGAGATACGTCGATACTACTGCCGGAACGCATTTTTTTAGCTCAACATGTCTATAGAAAAATCTCAAAAGGGGGTTATCTTGAGTTACAACCTTTTCCATTGGGGGTGTCGATATATAGATAGGGATGGGGTGAAACAGTTGTTAAAAGTCAGATACCCATAGAATCACGTGTGCGTAGCGATTAGAAGAATGTAGTTTTGTTCGGTTTGCACACTGTATATGGTTCTTGGTTTCACCTACATAGAATGCCGGTTATTGACAGCATTCGAGTAGGTAGATGCAGTTGCTCGTTTTGGATGATCTATATTGTATTGTAGGTTATTTTTTAGTTGTGGGCATTCTTCGAGTTTCTTAATGTAGACGAATGCTAAAACCTCTAAAGCTAATATGGCTGCTGCTGGGCACTTATTTAATGGCGTGGGACAATTTTCCACTTTTTTCGGAATTCTGTATAGTGAAATTATTTTTGTAGAAAAAAGATCAAACAAAAAAAAAATTATTTATCACTTCCTCTTTGATTCAAAGTTATACAAAATGTACATATGGAAGAAGAAAAAAATTTTTCGTCTGTAACTTGTTGTATTTTTTTTTGTTATAGCCTCATGCAAGTTTGTCATAAAAATACAATAAAAATATTTGTCACTTACCATGAATCAGAAAATATAAAAACTGTGTAAATTCACAGAATTTCCTACTTGAGGCATTTTGACCAGTTTTTTTTTCGGATGTCCTAAAGAAACAACACAATTTTCATGACCTATTTTTAGTGAATTACATAAATAAGGACGAAAAAAAAAATACAAAAAAATTCAAGACGAAAATATTTTTGAAATATGAAATATTTTTATCTCCCATACATTTTGTAAATGAGCGAGCAGAGGACGTCGACCAATTTTTTTTTTTTTTTTAATGAGTTTTTTAAAGATCCTTTCAAAATAATTTCACGTTTACAATATAAAATTCAAAAAAGTGGAAAATCGACATAGTACCCTACTACTCAAGTCAGAAAAAATTGAAAATTTCAGCTGGAAGCAACTTAAGAAGCTCGAACTTTACTTACAAATACGTCAGACATAAGCATATGGCATAAACTTAAGTAATTTAAGATGCAACTCTGCCTGGAGTGTCTTATGATAATATACATACATACATATACCTACGCCAGTCTTGCAGAGGGGTAGGCAGAGACTACAGATTGCCATCTGCCACGATCCAAATACACCTGTTTTCCCTCTTCCACATCCATCAATCAAGTCTTACAAGCTCTTTTATTCCGGGTTCTTTTGACATGTCCATTCTTCAGTATGTCGCCATTTTGGCCAAAATAAGTCCTCTTAGGGCGTTTGGTCAAGCTGTAACTTTCAATTGCAGACCAAAAATTTCTTTCGTCACTCTTATTTCATTCTCCTCTGTACGTGTACAAACTACTGAGCATTCCTTTTTCTACTATCCTCACTTTATCTTCTTTCAGGCCACAACGATCCCGTATGTCGATATTTTTCACTCTGTCATTTCATGCTAAGCCACACATACTTCGTAAAGAACGGATTTTAACTTGGGTACTTATGTTTAACTTACCAAATACAATATTTACTACTCTATACATGAACCGCCAATTGTACCTATATGATAATAATAGAATTAATGTTGCTGTTAGCTGAATGTTGTCGCATTCATACACATAAGAAATTACATAATTTGGATTTGTCATTCCTTAAAAAAATGCAAAAATGTTTCTACTGAAAATTCAGTTTCCTTCAAATTCTTTATAGAAAACGGCAATTTCATATGTAAGGACCTAATATATGATAGGATTAGTTTGTTTCGTAAGATAAAGCTATAATTAATTTACTTCAGTTATAATTATAACAATGTAAAGTGCTTTATTGAACAAATGTAATTATAGGCTTTTGCGATAAGATTGGTAACTTGATTAATGAAAACGAAAGACAATCTAAAAAGAGAACGAGAGATAATCTTAATATAATCAATCAGACTCGTTTTTATCAGATTATATTAGCTTTCTTCGAAAATTATCGCTGCTTGCTAGGTACATATTATTGAGTTACGACTGATCTAACGTCATACTAGCAAAGATTTCAAAAGTAAAGATAAGCCCTTACCGTAATATGACAGCACAAAAATGTTCCACCTTTAAATGGGTGACGCTTGGAATCAGTGCTCATCTGAACACAGTGATTTGGACGCCTTAAGTGCACTTAAAGTTTTTAATTTTTACGACTTTAGTAGTCTGATCAGTTTGCTGACCGTAGGTAGACAGATTGCGCACTCATATTGTGCGCATGTCGGCATTATGTTAAAGTACACATTCAAAATCAATGCAATAGATCTTAGGTGCCAGGGCTCATCTAAATTTTTAAAATCTTTGCATACTACACTCACTTTATTAACTCGTTTGGTTCAAAAGGAATAATTTATTATTTTTCAATGCAAGTGCTGCCCTTTCCCTCCTTACGGTACTAATAAGTACCACCTCCTTTTTCGTCTATTATTTTGAATATGAAAACACTTTGTGCTTATAATTTCTGACGATCCTTTAGAGTACCGATTGCGTAAGCCAATCACAGCACGCTATTTGAATTACCGCGAGAAATTGCCGAGTGATTGGAGCAGCAAGTTACAACACGTTGGACGTTCAGTCACTCTGCGTTTCTCTGTGTTTAGAAAAGTTTTTTAACTAGAATATCGTAGGTAAGTGCCAATATTTTTGATTATTTAGCATCATTATGTCATCAATTATACGGCTTGCAACTTAATAATGTATACCTACACTATTATATATGAATTTTTGAGAAAAACTAATGAGGACTAGTGAGTACCGTCAGGCAATCACCGTCCCGTGAGGCAATTCAAATACTCAAAGGGGTTTTTGGTTGTTTGTTTTATTTTGTTATTTTTTTACTTTATTTTTTTTTAATTATTATAACATACGGCTTGAACACTCACGTGTGATTGTTGTTGACTATATGCCAACCGTTTTACCGATAAAATTTCGCCTTGATAATGCCGAAATTTTATTGGTGAAACGGTTGGCATATAGTCAACAACAATCACACGTGAGTGTTCAAGCCGTATGTAATAATAATTTAGTATGTCAGCTCACGTGAGTTTTAATAATATTTTTGTTTTAATTTTTTTTTCTTATTTTTTATATTTTTTATTGTTTTAGATGTTTTGAAATGGACATTTTAAGTAATCCTGCTCTAATTGAAGCCCTGTTATTAGAAGAACTTCCAGACTGTAACGAAGACTCTGATGCAGGTGTTTCTGACGAGGAAACCGAAGAAAATGTTCGACCAAGAGGCTTTGATGAGATTTTTGAGGAAGCTTTAGACAAAGTTTTAGCCGAAATTCCATCATCATCGCCGGCAAATGAAGATGCGCCATCAGATTACCTCATTGATCAGGTACCCACATCTTCAATGCCTAGCTCCAGTGTTGAGATTGATCTTCCGACAGCAGACTCGGATATGTCCAGAGCCTGCCGAAAGACGGTAGTTGAACCAAACCGGAAATGGAAAAAGCGACAGTTAAAAACAATATTACCCGAATACATCCCAGACACTGGAGTAATAGAAGACCTTTTTGCTCACTGTACTAGACCGACTGACATATTTCTAGTATTGATTGATGATGTCTTGGATAATATTGTATACCAAAGTAATCTTTACGCCACACAAAAGGAAAAGGTATTAAACCTAAAAAAGGAGGAACTCTTAACTTTTGTTGGTATTAATTTCTTCATGGGTTACAATACTCGACCGGCTTGGAGAGACCATTACTCTTCAGCATCTGATCTCAACAATCCGCTTGTTTGCAAAACAATGCCGAGAGATAGATTTGCTCTCATTCTATCCCATCTACATTGCAATGATAATGCTTCCATGCCTAAAGACTGCAAAGATAAGCTGTATAAAATAAGACCAATGATTAATGCACTCAATAAAAAATTTCAAGAGGTTTATCATGGTACTCGCGAAATGAGCGTGGACGAGTCTATGATTAAATTCAAGGGTAGGTCGGTCTTGAAACAATATCTTCCGATGAAACCCATAAAAAGGGGTTACAAGTTGTGGTGCCTGGCCGACCAGAGGGGCTACATTAAGAAATTTCAAATCTACCAAGGAAAAGACCAAGAAATGAACTCAAAATTTACTAACTATGGCTTGGGAGAAAAAGTAGTTTTAGAGTTGACGGAACAAGAGTGGGGTAAAGGGAAGATTATCTATTTTGACAACTTTTTCTCGTCTGTTCCTTTACTTGAAAAACTGAAAACTGAAAATACGTTGGCGTGTGGGACAATCCGAAGCAATAGAAAGGGACTGCCTGAAAACATGCTCGCTGATTCTAAAATGAAAAAAGGTGACAGTGACTATCGATTTTCAAATTTAGATATTGGCTATTGGAAATGGAAGGATAACAAAATGGTTCATATAGTGTCTAATTTTCATGGGAGCGAAGAGGACACTGTGTCACGTAAAGAAAAGAATGGATCGAAGTCCACAGTCACATGCCCTGTCGCTATCAAGGATTACAACAGTTACATGGGTGGCGTGGACACAGCCGATCGTTTGAGAGCCCTTTACTGTATAGACCGCAAATCTCCGAAATGGTGGCACAGGTTATTTTGGGGTCTTCTGGATATGGCATTTATCAATTCTTTTGTCATTCACGGAGTCTTGATGGAAAAAACTACCGTAAAAGATTTTCGACGGTCTGTGACTCAAGGTTTGATGACAATGAAAGTTGCTGGTCAAAAAAGAAAGAACTTAACTGATGACGCTTCAAAGGGTGGTCCTTCTAAAAGACGCAAATCTGATTTCTCTACTCTGAAAGACGTACGATTGGGTAACAGAGGCATACATTGGCCCACGTATGTAGAGAATAGAGGGAGGTGTGAAGTCTGTAGTTTGAAGAAGATTCAGTCGAAACCTCACAGCAAATGTTCCCATTGCAATGTGTTTTTGTGCGTAAATGAAAAGAAAAATTGTTTCGTAGAATATCACGAAGTCGATGTTTGATTTAAAAATATGTTTTGTTGCTTAAAACTACTTCAATATGTGATCTCATTAGTTTTGTATTTTTCAACGAAGTTCCTAACATTTTGGTAACCTAAAGTTCCTGACGGTACTCATAAGTCTAGGTATTAGAAATAGTACTTCTAGGTATTAAAAAAATCTAAAAAAATTCTATGCTCTTCTTTTTACCTACCCTTTTAATATAATACAGTTAAAGTGAAAAAATTCCTTAAAAATCTATACCT
This sequence comes from Ypsolopha sequella, assembly GCA_934047225.1. NCBI lineage: Eukaryota > Metazoa > Arthropoda > Insecta > Lepidoptera > Ypsolophidae > Ypsolopha > Ypsolopha sequella. The sequence goes on along the minus strand of OW203984.1, from coordinate 21,756,427 downwards.
CGGTAGGAAAGGGTTAAGGCCCACTTTTTATGCATCAAAACCGAACAGAAAGTCGATTATTTAGCCCTAGGGCTTTATTATTGTCTTTTTTTTAATTTATTTACGAGAAGTTGGCTAACGTGCAATCTTTTTTGTGTACCATAAATGTTATACTTTTTTTTCCACTGTTTAACGGCTCTGGATACAGTCCTTTTGAGCCAATCATAATTTAAAGTTCACAAGATTAAATTTGTTTTATTTCCTCACACTATGCATTGAAAAACGCAGTATGATACACGGGCGTAAGAGCAATAAACCTCGTAATTTATTCCTTTTCGCCCTTGTAGCATAAACTACTATATGACGCTGCACCAATCTACATTGTGATTGTATACCCTACATAATTATTAAACCCTAATGATTATGGCAAATAATAGCAGTTAGGATCTTTTTTGTGAAAATACAATTATGAAAATTTATATAAAAAAAATCAGTTCTAATAATTTTTGGGAATTTTGACAGGTACTTGACTGGTTTTTAGGGTTCCGTACCCAATGGGCAAAACGGAGCCCTATTAATGTCACTCTGCTGTCCGTTGGTCTGTCCGTATGTCACGGGTCTCTAGCTCTTAGACAGAATGAGATATGGATCTGAAATTTTTATATGTTGTGTAAAATGTTGACCCAAAACCGAATAATAAATTAAAAATAAAATAAAATAATTTTTTAGGGGGGTCCTTATACGCGAAAATGGAGCTAAAAAAATGATTTTTTTCTTACCCCAAAATGTAGGGTGTGTCTTGAGCTCATTAAGTAAAATGTAAAAGTATTTTTTTTTTATCTTCAAAAATAAAGAATTGGTGTAATTTTTAGATAATTTTTGTAACGGGGTATAAAAAAGGCAAAGGGCAAATCTCAAAGGGCAAAGTCGTAAGGATATTTTAAATTTGTGTATATTATATACCATATTTTGTATTTAAACAACAAATACTAAAAACGCCGATTTATTATGTAGTTTTATGGTTACGTCCACGAATCCTAAACCAATTTAATTTTGCAGTTTTGTTTCATACAATTTGTAGGTAGTAATAAGTTTGTAAATTCTGTTCAAATTATTTAAGTATTATTTAAATAGCACGGAACCATCGAAACGCGAGTCCTACTCTCAATTGATCGGTTTTTTTTACTATATCTGTACTTGTTTCTTCATATTGTAAGTCACTTATCTTCAGAACTTTTAGAATCTGGTCTATTCAGAGTTAAATCTCATTTCAATTCTTTGTTTGCACGGAATTATTAAGGTGGTTGCGGCAGTGCTCGTTCCCAAACACACGACTTATTATTGTTTACCTTATGTTTTAATAAAAAAGCATTGAATAAATGCGATTTGTGGAAACACGCGACAACTCCCAAAAAAATTCATGTAGACCACGTCTTAGTAGAAACACTAGTCAAATGGCAATTTGCATTTATGTTACCTTTTCACATTAAACGTCTCTTGGGTGATCGGTTTCTAAAGTCTTTAAAACAATATTTGTTGCTTATGTGTCCATATACTCTAAATGAGTTCTATCATAATTGTGAATAGGTTATTATTACCTTTTAATTATGATTTATTGGGTTTTTTAAATTTTATCGACATCTTTTTAATAATTAAAAAAAAAATCTTTTGTTTTTCGTTTTTAATGTCTGGGATTAGAATTATGTATATTTTAATTAAGTTTATAATAATAATTACTATTATTATAATATTGCTATTGCTAACATCTATTGGTAAAATTACACTTGTACTGTCTATTTCTAGAAACACCAATGAAACTGTAATTTATCGCAAGAAATAAATTGAATTGAATTGAATTGAATCGTTTATTGTCAATTAGGCTTTTTTAGCAATATTGTGTTCTTTAATGCACGTTGTAAATAATCTTCCACAACAACTATAAACACGCTTTTAAAGTTGTTGCGTAGGATCATTAACAACGTAATTTATATAAAATAACACAATTTTGCTAGGAAATCTTAATTAACATTAATATTAATAGTTTATGGCACAAAATGGTGACAAACTTATTTATCCCTTTATAAGGCAGAGAAAATGAGCTTAGGTATGTATGTATGTAATCATGTTTTTTATTTATTTATTTTCTTAAATATCTTTTTATTATGATTGTGTTGTAAGTGTTGTTTTTTATGTTGATTAGCCCTTTTTTCTATTAAGTTTGAACTAAAAATGCAAATTAGATAGTAAAATATTTTTTTTTTTACGATCTTTCATGACAATGGTGGTGGCATGTATATTGCCACTGCCTTATAACAGTGGCGTGCACAGAACTTTTTTCCGGAAAAGCAACCAGAAAGTCAAGTTTGACAAATAAAAAATATGAAAAAATTAAAGTAACACTTTGAAAAAAGACAGTTTGTATGACGCCAGGGTAGGCACTGCCATAGAGTGAACGTTTTTATACATCTTTTTTTTTTTCAAAATGTTATTTAAATTTTTTCATTTTTTTTTAATCGTCAAACTTGACCTTCTGTTTGTTTTTCCGGAAAAAAGTTCTGTGCACGCCACTGCCTTATAAGGGTTAATACTTTTATTCAACAATAATGAAAACGAGCCCTGAAGCAACAACCTCAAAGCGACTTTTCCCTTTTAAAATTTCGCGGTCCCATTCGATTGACATGGCTTTGACATGGGGTCTCATATCGACCGCGTTTTTAGAGAAGAATCCAATTAACCGAAATCGGGATCACGCCAGCAGTTGAGATACTCGAAAATTGCACTTTACAGGATTGATTAAATGAGGTGTTCTATTCCCAGAGGGGAGTTCGAGGAAAGTAGAGAAGAGATTTCTCGACGTTGAGCAAATGAAATATCTAGTATGAATGAGAATGAATGAATATAAATCCTTTGATGGTTTGGATCGAAGAGGAAAGTTATTCACAAGTTACATTTCGAAAGTATGAAATATATGATACTATAATAGGTATAAAGTAGCTTAGATCGATCGGTTGATAATGGTATCGATTCGGCGCAACACAACTTAACTTATTTGATAGGACTAACCTTATTTTGAGCGTTCTGTCTTTGTCTTTTCGATACGGAAAGAAAAAGACAGAACGCTCAAATTAAGTTTAGTCCTGTCAAATAAGTTAAGTCGTGTTGCGCCGAATCGATACAAATGTCGCTTTACAGCAAAATTCATACTAACGATTAAAAATGTCACCCAAATTGCTCTATTAGATATTTTTTTAATTCTGTTTTGTAGTCTAACTGATACTATCCTCATAATAATGAGCTCGTCTCATACGTGAAGATTTTTAAGAAAATATATATTTTTTTTAAATTTTGTACTTCGCAATAGCTAACTACAAAGTTACCATAAAAATATACAAAAATTTCACTTCAGGAGTAAAACTCGTTATATACTAGGTATATACAGTTGCTTTTGGACTCAAACATGTATACAGAAAAAAAAGGGCAAAAACTTGACTATAAAACCAAGCCGTATTTTTCGAAATTTTCTTGACAATATTCAACGTCTCATTTAAGCGGATTAACTTTTATACCGGGTTTAAATGGAAGGGTTTATTTTTAATGAAGCCACATAATTTACTGTAGGTATAGAACAACTTGGCTAGGGAAACATACTCGTAATAAAATATTTTTCACTATTTTTTCTCATTTTGAAAACAGAATTTTGTATGGTCAAGTAAATTTCTTTTCGTTTTAGCATGTTTATTTGTTTAGAAAAATTGTTCAGTATGATCAGTAAAGTATCTCATCCATCCATCCATTCATCCATCAGCCTTAGTTCGTCCACTGCTGGACATAAGCCTTTCCAGGACTTGGCCACTCCCGGCGGTCTTCCTGGAAGAATTGCCGATACTCACACACGCTGGGCAGGCGGGTTGTTGAGCTCGGTACCGGAACCCTCGCACCAGTGACGCCGCCGCCCGTCATCAGTCTGTTTTACATAAGGCCCGGCTATGGGATGGATATACCGCCATCCATCGGTCTCCTAGTTTTTTGCCTGTGAGCTGTCCTCTTACTCTTCCCCGAATTACTTCGAGGGGATCTCCAAGTAAGATGGTGGTGCCTCCACAGTCGAGCCCGGCATCAGCCTTACCACCTTGTTAAAGTATCTAGTTTAATTTAAAGATAATAGTGCAGTAACACATAGGAGCAAAAATAAACTATTTATTGAAAATAATAATAATGTGTAATTGTGATTGATTACTTTAAAATATTTGTATGCTAGCCTGGCAGATTGGAACTAACATGTTTGTAAATTTAACATAAGAACTTTTGTAACATGCTTTCGGACAAATAAACTTTTGATTGATTGATTGATAGTAAATTTGGCTATAAAGAATAAATGGAGTACCTATACGTAAAAGTAGTATACGTAAAAATTCAATGGCCCACCGGCGCTCATGAGCATTGTTCTTAAGAGGATGGCATACCCTACCAACTTTTTTTATTACCCGTCCAGCACAATAATTCTAATGGCAAAGACCTTATATTTGCTTCTTATACAGGCTTTTTTTTTTTTTGAGTTGATCTTTTTTGCTGTCGGCCTTCTGGCCTTTTCAGCTTTACCTTGAAGAGGGGGACAGAGAGTACCCAACCTCAGGCGACTACATGTTGGCTCTTTGGCCTCTTTTTCATGGACGCGTAATACTAGTGATCACGCAGCGAAACAACAAATTGGTATGTTTTTAGCTAATATTGAAATATTTTGTAGGGAAAATTCATAATACATGCAAAAGTCCTTCTTTTTTAAATAGCGCGGCGGAAAAATATCTTTATAAAATGTAATTCAGCCGGCGGATGTTTAGCCACACCGTTAAAATTCAGTTTGACCAGTAACATTCTTAAGCATGTTGACCCTCCACATACATAATATATCACAATAAAATTTGTCCAGTCTTCTAACCCCAGTAGCCCAAGGCGAGGTTCAGAAAACACACACAACACATATTTCCGTTATTCGGTATGACAGGTTATGTGGTTATTTTACCACTTAAACCTTCGGATTCCTTTGCCAAAATATTTACGTTACCCATTTTGTGGCATGAATGTTGTTTAACATGTAAGTAGTACTTACTCTTGTTTTGACCACTGATGTACAGTACGGGAAAGAAATCAGCAAACCGGTGAAATAATAAAGAGAAAAAAACACAGCCTGTTTTATGATACCGATCTGAAGGCTTAATCTTGCGGATAGATTTCTTCGAAATAACATAGTACCTTAAATTACATTTCAGTAACAGTTTTTTCGGCCTAGCCCTAATCCACCAAGCGTCTGGAGTGTAACGTGCGATAAGGAACTTTGTTCTAAAATCTAATGAATGAACAGCCCCTTAAGGTTATATATCGTCCGTGCGAAGGTCCCTGTTAATCCAAACGGAAAGATCCGCAGTGCGAGAGGGAAGGAATCGGGGAAAATAAAAAAAAAATCGGTTTCAAATTAATGCAAAATTAACTAAAATAGCTATGAAATTTTCAATAATCAGTAATTTAGGTATTTTAAATATTATTAGAGTGCATTACAAACTAGAAAATATCAATCAGAAACAAATCCAAAGACAAGAATTTGAAAAAATTCCCCGGGCCAGGATTCGAACCTGCGACCTCTTGTTATCAAGACAAGAGCGCTACCAATTGCGCCACCGAGGTTCCTACCTAGACCGGCGAATTCTTCCATCGTACTTGTCCACTGTTATTTTTGCATCTGCTTGAAATACTAGCTTGTACTGCACATACAGAACGCTCACGAGGGCGTCATGTGATTTCACGCCTTGTTCTTAAGAAACAGATGGCGCTGTCGTCGCTACAATACTTGAAATCGTATATTCAAACTATTGATTTGTAAACCTCACTAATACTGAACTATTGGCGTCAAATACCACATACTAAAATACTTATAAATTTTAAACAAGAAAAACAAAGTTAGGTTATGCACTTTCCGCTAAGCTACTGCCGTTTAACTCTTATTAGTTTGATGTTAACTAAATTGGCAGGTAATTTTAACTTAGCTACACGTGAATTTCAAATTCGGGAAGTTTCGGCGTTAACGCCTTCCAAGCGCTGTTTACATCAAAAACTGAACTTTTCAAACCTATGTAAGTTATGTAATTTACAGTTGGTAGAAAAAAAAAATCGTTTAAACGAGTATATATTGGAATTCTGTCAAGATAACAAACTGATGTTTTCTTCATTCCACTCTCTGCGCCACTTTCGAAGTTTAAAATTAGACAGACTGACAGATCAAAAAACATTAAGCCGTAAAACAAATTAAATAAAACAAAAAATCTAAAAACAAAAAAATTACCTTCAAAAATAGATGTTTTTAATAAATAACATAAAATGGTTTCGTTTTTTGACACGGTCATATCAAAACAAAATGAAACCAAAATGTTCAATTCGTTCCAAGATATGAAAACACTGAAATATTTCACGGTTTTACAGTGGAGACCACATCAAGCTATACACTTGCAGTGCGACATTAGCCCCTACAGAGAAGAATATAAGATAGGTACAAAGTCCAATGTGTCTTACTTGACGCGGTCTCCACGTACGAAATTGTAGAAATAATTTTTTATGATTTCATACCAAGTGACGACACTGTCACTGAGAATGCAAGTTTGTTTGCAATTCATGCACTGAGACACACTGAGGTAAAGACGTTTTACGAACATACATTTTATATTTTTTCAGAAATCTTTAATATTTTTTCATATATGAGGAAGAAAAGTAGGTACAGTGGAGACCGCATCAAGTAAGACACATTGGACTTTGTACCTATCTTATATTCTTCTCTGTAGGGGCTAATTTCGTACTGCAAGTGTATAGCTTGATGTGGTCTCCACTGTACACATAGATAAAACTGTGATTGTCTGATTTGACGGCAAAAGTACAGCTTAGCGAGATTTTCTTAATTCTTGGCCCCAAGTCTCTCTTCGGATTTGAAAGTAAAAATTACTAAATTCATCGATTGTAGCTTGATTAGAATGACTTACGTCGTCAGTTTATCGATTTAGTAGGTACCATCGCAAATTGCTAATGCGCTAGGACTTTGTCTAAATAATTCAAAATGACGTTTGTTTAAGAACGGTCAAAAAACTTGGGATCATAGAAATTTTGAGACAACCTATAAATATGTAGGTAGGTTGGTACTTGACAGCGATGCAAACAGTACGAAGAGACCGAAAACAAATGATATTCGAGCGCAAGTAGCAACTTGCGGGATAAGACACGCACCATCCATCCATCCATCAGCCTAGTTCGTCCACTGCTGGACATAAGCCTTTACAGGACTTTGCCATTCCCGGCGATCATCCTGGAAGAATTGCCCATACCCACACACGCTGGGCAGGCGGGTTGGTGAGTGCGGTGCTGGAACCCTCGCACCAGTGACGCCGCTGCCCGTCACCAGTCTGTTCCATATAAGGCCCGGCTATTAGGGATGGATATACCATCATCCATCGGTCCCAGGCATGGTGGGTCTCCTGGTTTTTTGCCTGTGAGTGTCCTCTTACTTTCCCCCGAATTACTTCAAGGGGGTCTCCAAGTAAGATGGTGGTACCTCCACAGTCGAGCCCGGCATCAGCTCACACGCACACTGGAACTTAAAACCGCAACGTATGAACTGATATTTTAAATCACTTTTATGACATACTGATTGTGATGGGTGATTGCTTATAAAAAAGTGGTGTGTCTCTGTGTGTCTACTCATCTGTCATCCATCTGCCAAATCAGTCGGAACCAAATTATTATAAATTTATCTTGATAGCTAAGGAAACATTTCTAAACAGCTATTTCTCAAGTGACGTTACACGAAGGCAAATGGAGTTTGCAGCTTTTTCGTAAAGATATTCATCATCGTGAGGTTTTTTAGTTCTAAAATACGGCTTATTGAACCAAAATCTCGCTATGGTTTTCGAATCAAAACACCTTAACATAATTTAATATAAGCAAATATTCATAACGAAGTAGTTAAGTAGTAGATGTCGCTAGATAATACTTATGAAAAAAAATATGAAGAAAATAAACTGTTGACTTCACATTCAGTTTTAGCTTTTGTATGAATCTTGAGAAAACTCCTGGCGTAAAGACTAGTATAGTTCATCGCCGTATTTCGGGCACAAATGTGGATCTACAGCCTAACGTGGCTTCCAAAGCACGTAGATCAAACACAAAGTGCCCTCACGGGACTTAAATCCGCGTCCTGCAGATGAGTGGTCGACACGTCCCACATACCTACAGTTTCTGCATACCACTTGTGACGTTGTCTACACGTTAGTAAAATAAACATTATTGTTACAAAAAAAACAAAACATGTACGTAATCTAATTAATCAATTCGCGTGAACAAAGTAATATTAACGGAAGCAAATTCTGACCGCTAATTCGTAAATCATCGGTAAAATTCGTGCAAACTCGTGTTCAAAATTCAAAACTCCAGAACTTTTCTTTCCAGAAGCCGCTAGAGAGAACGCATTTGTCCGTGAACTCTACTGAATGGTCTTGTACTTTGTAGTCAAAGATTTCAAAAGTTTAGATTAACCTTGGCACCTAAAATCTATTGCATTGTTTTTTAATGTGTGCGTTAACATAATGCCGAAGCGCGCACACTTGTGAGTGCACAATATGTATACCTACGGTCAGCAAACTGATCGGACTACTAAAGTTGTTAAAATTATTAACTTTAAGTGCACTTAAGGTGACCAACTATCACTGTGTTCAGATGAGCACTGATTCCAAACGTGTGAACGTCACCCATTTAAAGGTGGAAACATTTTGGTGCTGCCATAGTACGGTAAGGGCTTATCTTTACTTTCGAAATCTTTGTAGCTGATTTTATAAAATAATCACGTACGCATAAATTCCCGTGAAATTAATATTATTTCACTTCTACTACATATTTAGTGAATACTATTATAGTGTTTTATCCCAACTTTGGGTAAGTTGTGTGTCTATATTGCTTAAGTTGCTATGTAAAAATTTCTCGTCATGTAACTGTCATGTACTTGTCATGTCATCCAACAATCTTGTTGACTGAAAGTGTTTTATCTTTGGTATGTAGGTAATTAGGTATTACATATTGGATTTTATTTTATTGCTCACTGCTGTTTACAATCATTGTAGCTAAATTTCATGTAGAAATGGTGAAGTTATCGTTATAAGTTAGATAGATAGATATACATTTATTTCCCAAAAACACGAAACATACATACAAAAAACAAAGTAGAACTTAAATAAAAGAAAAAAAAAATTAAGTTAAAACACAAAAAGAAAGTAAAATTTATCCTAGTGGTATGAGTGTCGCGGCAAAGAGAAAAAGGCTCCGACTCAGCATAATGCCGCTAACCGAAATCTGTGACGCTGTTATTCTGTCGTCACCTGCAGTGAGCCGCACGAATTCCATCGAGAGTGGACAATTATTGTTTATTTAATGTGTAAATTTGTATGTCAGTTGTGTAACTTGTATATGAGTATAACAATTTTGGCTAAATATATTAAATAAGAGAATGTCCTGACTGACTGGTCTATCAATGCCCGGGCCAGCTGATTGAATCTAGGAACATAAATTTGGACTGTGGGTTTCATCTGCGACACGCAGATATAATAATAAAGATGTGTGGCATAGTCAATAATAAAATAAAATTTTGACTGAATGCCAATAATATCATTCATATCATGTTGATAAATCAGTGCCTAAATTTAGATCCATTATCTATCTCGTCATTTAGTACTATTGTTTTCTTAACCTTCAACAGTCGTGCCAACCCTACTGCAAGACTTGGTTTACTACACCTACGAGGGAAGTGCGGTATAGTGCCAGTACAAGTAAAATCGGGAAGATTTTAGACTAAAAACCATCCTCACCCTGAGAAATTTTTAGCGTCTTGTTTTTTATTACCCATTTCTTAACTTAAACTAATTAAACATTTTTAATAAATTCAAATTTTATTTTTTGCGTGTGTATTAATTCTTCTTTACCTACACACGTGACACTCTCTGGAAAACAGGTTCAGTAGGTGATAGACACCATGTGATGTTTCAGGTGGGTCAGGTAAGGTAATGGTAGGTTACGTGACATCGATGATCGTAATAAAATATGAATAAAATTAATTATAAGCCATTTTTGCCAATTGTTATTGATTTTTCAATTTAGTTAATAAAATTGTTAACGACTCGTAAATACATTGTCATGCAATTGTAACGGAGGTAGCTAAAAACCAGCGCCAACCACAGCATTTTTTGGATGGCACATAGCTGAGCTACGTCCTTTTGTCGTGTTGTTATTTTTATCTATAGATTACTCCCTACTTAAGTTAACCTTTTTCTACTGTATCAGCTATAAGTTTCTTTTTTGTAAACGCGCCAATAAATTTATTTTCTTTCAAAAAAAAATTTCGATATAGTTGAGTGCGTGGATTTTACTCGATGAATCTAAACTTATAGACACTTGCAGTGTTACTACAAAACAGTGTTTAACTTTAGACAGTGTTTAAATCTGTCGTTGTCACCTTTTTTTTCATATTGTTAAAGAGTGACAGCAACAGATTTAAACACTGTCTAAAGTTAAACACAGTTTTGTGGTAAGACCGATGGTTTCTGTCAACATAACTGAATCGAAAGTTTGTTTACACTAATACGTTTCTTGATGTCACGTGACCTGCCATTATTTCATCTGATTCACCTAAAACTTCACATGTGTAGTTTCTATCATTTACTGAACCTCCCATAGGAATTCGGGCGGTCTATTAAATTTCACCTTATACATATTCAGTATTATACATATTCAGTTTATATATATTCAGTGCGCAACCTTTTGTCACATTTAAACTGCTTTTTTTATATCTTTAATAATATTATGTGTTGTATTTTGAATGTAGCTCGAGGCCCAGTTTATGAATTTCACATGAGCGAAATTGGGTGCAAAAATATAAATCACGAACTCCCGGCCGTGGAATATTCTTATTGTCTCGTTTTATTTGCACAACATTGTAGTCAAATTATACTTGTCAAGTTTTGATGATAAATTGCAGCCCACAGACGCTTTATGAGCTTTGACGTCGGTAGAGGTGAGTATTTTCAAGAAGATTTAAGGGGAAATTCGTGTTTAGAGAGATATTAAATTTGTAGTATAACCCTTTTTGAACTGTAATAAGAAATCATAATGTGTAAAATGGTGTCGATTCGGTGTAACACGATTCAACTTATTTGACAGGACTTGACTCTTTTTTTTCTGTATCGACACAGAGGGGACGCTTAAAATAAGTTTAGTCCTGTCAAATAAGTTAAGTCATGTTACACCGAATCAATGTAAATGTAAAACATTCTGTAACAAATATTTAAATTGACGTCTACAGAAACTGTCATAAAAGCATCTATTTTTTGGCCGACAAAATGAAGAGTTGATGTACTTACGAAAGATTATTACAGTAATTTTTCAGAATTTTTGAAAGCTCACTTTTTGGTCATAATAAACATTGTGTTTGCTTTTCTCGAAATATCTCATTTTATTTTGTAATTATATATATATTTCGAGAAGTTCTGACACACTCACTCACTGACTCATCAACGTCTAGCACAAACCCTTGGACCTAGAAAGATAAAAATGTGCACATAAATTTCCTTTATAATGTAGACAAGGATTAAGGCCGGATTTTTAGAAATTCCCACGAGATCGGGAGAAACAGAGTCCACGCGAGCAACGCCGCGGGGCATCCGCTAGTAACTAAAAATTAGGATAATACCCTTTTCATTTATTTCTTGTATAAATGTTACGAACGCCTTAAACTATGCGTGTATGTATGTATATATGTAAATACTTTATTGCACAAAATAATTTACAATACACAAAGGCGAACTTAATGCTAATTAGCATTCTCTGCCAGTTAACCTTTAATGTTATTGGTGAATTATGTGAAATATTGGTAAATGGTGATGTGGAAAGTTTCTAAGGGTTGTGCCAGATAAGTTGATTTTTATAATCAATTCGACAAAGAAATGATACTGTCATAGATACTGATACTATATATATTGAATATAATTAGAGTTTATATTATATTTAACTTTTACGAGCTTTTCATTAGTAGTGTTATTAAAACAATAAAAAAAATTTTAACTCGATATATTTCGGCCCTCGGTATGGGGCCGTCATCAGTCGAATCATGACATTTGACTGATGACGGCCCCATACCGAGGGCCGAAATATATCGAGTTAAATTTTTTTGAATTGTTTTAATAACACTACTATTGTAGATACACGTATAATCATAATATATAATGTAAGATACGCACTTGTCCTATTATTATTAAATTAAAAGACGTTAAAAAAGGAAAAAGCAAAACAAAAAATTTATTTAAAAAAATGCATGCGAATAATAACTCCTCCTTTTTTGGAGCCGGTTAAAAGTAAGGTATTTGATAGCCAGAAAATAAACAGGAACAACAATTTAAATACCTAGCATTTAAGTTTTGATAAAATAAGGTTGCTTTGGCATTTTGTTATAAGTTCCTAACAATGAGCGCCAGAAACCATAACACAACTTAGTTTGATGATAAACAATGAAAGGTTTACGTGGTAATGAATATATTTTCTGAGTTCAAAGGCTAGAGGCTTCATAGGCTTGAAGGGTATTTTAAAGGTTATTTTCACCTACATTTTCAACAGAATGTCTAAACCCTTGGAATCAAAATGTCCACTTTATGTTTTATGATTACCAATTATAAGTGGAATTATTTAGCAATAGGTAACAGAGTTCTGAGAAGTGAAACTGTCATTTTGTTTTATAACCTTATATTTTTTTAGTTGAAATTGCTACTTTAGTAATTTTGGCTCAAGTTGAAAATAGTTTTTCTAATTCTAGGGTCACACCTACGTTTTATTTCAGCTTCGTATAATTTGGAACAGTGCCCGCTGGAAAAACAATAAGAATGTCAAGTATGACTAGCAAAAAACCAAAAATTTGCTTAAAACAAGAGTTTCCATAAAAAAAAATCAAGTCGTAATTTGTTATTTTCATATTTTTTCTTGTCATACTTGACATTGTCATTACTTTTCCAGTAAAAAGTTCCAGGCACGTTTGCGTGATAAAAGTCAGAAATTAGAGAGAAATTACGAATTTAATCGGTTATGGACTCGTGCCGTAGTATAATGTCAGTAATTTTTTTATAGTTACTGATTAATTTGTTATAGCAAAGAACGAAACTTTTTGATTTTTGAAAAAATCTGTTATTACCGAATTTAGCGATAGCGATATTTATTACGTTGAGTATGAAATCGTGATAAATGACGTCACATGACATGCCGTTAAACTCGCTTTGATTGCCAATAACTTCATAATTTTTTTAAATATCGAAAAATTAATTTTAATACTGTTTTTAGCTTTTCAAACCCAATTGATTTTCATAAAAATCTTAATGCAGGACACGGGCTCATTCAAAAAGCCCGCGGAAATTTTGTGTTGAGTCTGGTTTTATGTTAGTAATGTAATTTAGGTACGAAAATGAACAATGACTGACGGCTTTTCTATTAGAGAACCAGCTTTTGCCCGCGGCTTCAACCGCGTTGGTTTAGTTTTTGGGTAGTCCAATCGAATCTTTTAAATGTTTTTGGACAAACTTTGACTTTTTGTTTTCATGGTATTATTTTATATGTCTGAATTTTTGTCTATATCCCTAGGAAACTGCTCGTGCCCAGGGTACAAAAAATAACCTATATCCAAGTAAAGAGTCTGATCATTACAAAAGTGAAATAATTTTTAAAATCGGTTAGTTGTAACAGAGATTACCTGCAAGAATGGTCGTGTCCCGGAGCCACAGCCAGACTGTGTAATCTGGATAGGCTCAGAAAAAATCAGGGTAGGCTAAAAGCTGAAATTATCCACTACTAACTTTTGCCAGCGGCTCCGCCCCCGTTGTTTTAGTTTCTATGTAGTCCTTTAGAATCTGTCAATATTTTGCGGACCCTTATTTTATAGAACGTATTTGACTCTGGTTTGGAGTGTTTTTGATGCTATTAGTTGATCCCTAGGTAAAGTCTGAATTGATCCTGTAGTAATTTTTTTTTGACGAAACCGAAGACGAAGCTGCGTTTCCGAATGAAGTTTTTTTTTTATAACTGATTTGATCCTTTTATATCTATTTCTTTTTATCTGAATCGATGCACTGATAAAAAATACTTATTTTCGTTAGTAAATTTTGAATTTCAAAATCCTTAGCAAGCTCTGGCTATCATTCTCTTATATAGTCTGATTAGCGAGACCAAAGGCCGAACCGCGATTCCGAACAAAAATATTTCTTGGTCTTTGAATATATCCTTTGGTAGAGTATCTTTGGCAAGGCCAAGCCACCTTCCCGAACAAAATCATCACTTAATCTCTTAGTTGATTCCTAAGTAAAGTGTCTTTTGTGAGGCCGAAGGCCGACCCGCGTTTTCGAACGAAACGATTTCTTGATCTCTTATTTAATTCCCACATAAAGTATCTATGGCGAGGTTAAAGGCATTCTAAACGAATTCATAATATTTTTGGTAACTGGTTTGATCCCTTGTTTCTTGTTTTCTAAATTTTGTTCCCGAGGCCGAAGGCCAAGCCACGTTTTCGAATGAAGGATTTTTTTATAACTGACTTCATCCTCTTATATCTCTGTCTTGTTATTTGTGTCGATCCTCTGGTAAAAATAATAAGTTTCATTATAACTCCCTATATTAAATCGAAATTTAGAAATCCTTAGCAAGTTCTAGCTAACGGCTATGGCAAGCTTAACATTTTCTAGGGCAGGCTAAGTTTGCCCTGGCTACGGACCTGCTTTGTCCCTAGGGAACTACGCGTGCCCAGAGAACAATCAATTGCCTATAGCACTCAGTTATAATGTAGCTTTCTATTAGTAACAGAATTTTCAGAATCGGATCGGTAGTTCCGGACATTATCCTACATACACTCACAAGTACTCACTCTTTATAAGATTAGTGTAAATTGTACTACTGCACTTGTGTGCTAACAATTTTATATTACGCATTTGTTGAAAGAGCTCTTTTATCGGTCCAGTCCATTTTAAAATGAAATTCTTACTCCGTAGCAGCAATATTAGCAAAACGATTCTTAGCTCAATAAAATCCTTATACGTGCCGCATTCATATGACAAAAATTTTTTTTTCGTACCAATGCAATTATAACTTGTTTATTATGTCCAAAGGAAGCAAATGACGTCAAACTATTTTAACATATGTAAAAAAAATACTTTGGGTGGTTGACTTTTATTTATTTTAACGCAATCAGTAATTAAATAACAAAAAAAAGTATACTTAAAATTAAAACTCAATATTTTTATAAATACTGAAATCTTAAACTAATTATGGACCTAAAAATATAAAAATTAAAAATATATTACAAATTAAACTAAATAAAAAAGTATTGTGATTTGGTTTGAATTAAGATCACTAAAATAGTCTATATTTTACGAAAAAATAAATAAAATCAAGTTTAAGGTGATAACATGCAAAGATGCAAGTCCCTGGAAAGATCTCCGTTACTCCAGGCGGAAAGAACCGCAGTGTGAGAGGGACAGAATTGAGGAAAAGTGATGAAAAGTCGGTTTTAAATTATTACAAAATTAACTCAAATAGCTATGAAAATTTCCATTACCAGTAATTTACGCATTATGAAAACCCATCTAAGTAAATATGTTTAAAGTCTGTATGCTATCCCAATTTGTCGGAATATCAAAAATAGTGTAAATTTAGGCCTCATTTCTATAATTATTTCTTTCGAGTGTAATTCCTTTAATCGCGTTTCTGATAGTCTTAAATATAGAAAAGACCCAAAATTTTATTGTTATACGAGTACTAATGTATTTCACTTGGGATTTCTTTTGAATAGCAGATAAATAACTTCAAAAAGTGTCGATTTTGACGATATTTTCCAAAGATCTTTGAGATCTTTGATATACCCTCGTAATTTTCCTGGTGAACATGGCGAATTGGTCACATCTGGATAAATCGCCTCATAGTTTAAAGATCCGTGACAATAGTCACTCACTTAATGAGCTCACTTATAAAATGAAGAAAAAACTTCTTAAAACAAGCTTTTATTTATGGGTGAATAAATACTTGTAATGTTTCACATCCTATTTGTTGTTAAGTCGTGGATAAAATAATAAAATAATTTCAGATCACTGAACCTGATTTAAAATTTAATATTCAATGTTGAATTATTTGTTTAAAAAAATTACCGCGTGAAATGTTCATATTAGTGGGTACCAATCAATTTCATTAGAAAGTGATTGATTAGTAAGTAACTTCTTACTATATGTCCTCTACATATGTAATTTTATCACAATTCATGCGAATTTCTTTTTGAAAATTCAGCGGTATAAACATTGACGTAAAAAAAGGCGGACGGAGTCGCAGCTAAGCAACTACTGAAGCATAGCAGCGGCGGCGGTTTGTAAGTGTGTGAGTGAACTTACTATGGAAATCGACTTTCTATGGAGTGAATGTGTGCGTGCCGGGCTCATGCGAACAAGCGGATCAGCATTCGATGGGTGCTTCAGTTTTTTGCTAGCATATCTCTGTCCGCTTTTTTTTACTTCAATGTGTCTAAACTTACTATTCGTTTTAGTCGATGACTTGAAAATATATTGTTTTTATGAAGGTTTTTTATTTATTGTTTTATTGTTATTCAAGTAATGGTTGATATGGATATTATAAGTTGCCATCTTGAGGTATCCGCCAATTTGGATTATGAAAAATGTCACTTAGCTTGTGGTATTTTCCTCATCAAATCCTTTTTTATTCCCATGTCAAGGGGGTTGGTATGGAAATTATAAATATTGAGGCATCCGCCATATTAGATTTAGAAAAAAGTCACTTAGCTTGTGGTATTCTCCTCGTCAAATCCTTTTTTTTATACACATGTCAAAGAGGTTGGTATGGAAATAAGAAATCGCCATCTTGGGGCATCCACCATTATAAATAAAGAACGACATCACTTGGCTTAATGGGCATCGTAACTAAAACCAAATGTATTTGCGACATTTCAGCTCAATCGGTTCGGGGAACTGGTGTGAAAGTTAGGCTTCATTTCACTTGTTCGCCAGTCTTCACTTATGCCAGCGCAAAAAAAAACCATGTATGTAAATATCGGTCAAACAATGTAGGTTCTTATAAAACTGCTTTTGATGTCATAACTACCTTATTATAGTATAGGAAAAGATATAATAATTACGGTTTAATTTATTTCATACAAGCTTTTGCCCGCGGCTTCGCTCGTGCTGATTTCGTTTGAATATTTCCGGGATGAAAAGTTGCCTATGTCACTCTTCACCCCATAAAATATCTCTATGCAAGAAATCACGTCAATCCGTTGCCTTATTGCTGTGTGAAAGAAGGACAAACCAACAAACCCACTTTTGCATTTTATAATAGGGGTACGGATTTCACATTTCTGTTCTATCATAATTATATGAGCAGTGTCCCTTAAAATGAAAATGCATTTGATTACCTCCATATACATAATTATTTAAATTTCCATGATTCTCTCCCACTCTCTCTTGGTTCAACCCATGTTCATCGTGAAATTATGTAACATCTCTGAACTATAAAGTTTAGAGTCTCAAGTAAATGAACGGAGCAGTAATAATATTGGTGCCTAGATTTATTATACTGGTAAAATCATATTGTTACGACATAAATCCCCGAGAGCGTGTCAGAGGTGTTCCCAGGTGTGAATAGTAAAATGCAAGTTGTAGCCTACACTTGGTACACCCTGTTTTCACCGATGATTATAACGTCCCAAACGTGATAAGTAGCTATCGCCGTACTTCGGAAACAAATGGACCGACAGCCATCTGAAGAATGCGAACCTAACACAAATTACTATGCACCGTGAGGATCGAACTCATGACCTCTGGGAGGTAGGTTAGTAGGCGAGGGTTCTAACACTCAGAAAGAGGTGGTTAACAAATAAAAAGTGTCGTAATAAAAGCTCCGAAAACTAAATTAAAAATGAGGATGTTCAATTTATGAATGTTGCTTTAAATACTAATCTACCGAAAACTTCTGTGCTAATAAATATACGAAAACTAGGTACCGACAACTTCCGAATAAAATACTAAAAATTCCGAAAACTACTGTCAGCTATTTTTATCGTAGATCTCCGAATAAAATATTTTTTTACATCATGAATTTTGATTTATACTCACACTCTCGTCTAACGTCGTCGCGTAAACGTCTTTACTCGCCCAGATGAAGGCAGTCTAAATCTGCTGAAACTGGTCGGCTTTCCCGATCATAACACGTATTGAGGTGAGCCGTTTTTATATAAATCATGAATTATCCTCAAGTCTCATTTAATTCTATAATCATGAATTTTGTTAAAACTAAAGGCCTCGTCTCGCTCCGCTTTAAATTAGTACCCATATATTTATCGATAACTAATTTTGCCGCTGCTCAGATAGTATAACAGTGTGCAGCAGTTCGCTGTGATTTAATTTGTTTTTCGGAGGCTTTATTACTATCCAAATAAAAATATGAGATTTTAAAGAAGAGATTTACTGTGATAGTACTACAAACTATGACAATTTGTCAATTGCATTTTCATATTTACCTATATTATGATAGTACTTCAGGTACAAGTAAGTTCGTTTCATAATTAAATTAATTAATTTTTTGTTTTAAAGAGTTGTTTTTTTATGGAATTGTAAATAGACTGACCTTTAAATCAATCCACATATTATACTGATCATACTGAACAAATTTCTGAAGAAAAATACCCGCGCAAGTATTTAGAGAAGAAGATCTGTAACTTAAGGACTTTATCTTGCAGGAAGAAGGTCTATTTTAGAATGCGATGCGTGAACAGCTGTTTCACGAACTACGCTGCCTTAAAAAAACGCCTGATTTGAAACTCAAATATTTCACAAACTAATGGTTTGCGCGGGTACGTTTCTTGGGTGAAGTGGTTCAGTGTGATCGGTAAATGAGTCAGTGAATGAATCAGTCAGTCAGGACTTCTCTTTTTATATATATAGATATAGGTGGTAGAACTGATGCCGGGCTCGACTGTGGAGGTACCACCATCTTACTATATATGTAGGTGGTAGAGCTGATACCGGGCTCGACTGCGGAGGTACCACCAGCTTACTTGGAGACCCCCTCGAAGTACTCGTAATTTGGGGGAGAGTAAGAGAACAGCAAACAGGCAAAAAACCAGGAGGCCCACCATGCTTGGGACCGATGGATGGCAGTATATCCATCCCTAATAGCCGGGCCTTATATGGAACAGACTGGTGACGGACAGCGGCGTCACTGGTGCGAGGGTTCCGACATCGCGCTCACTAACCCACCTGCCCAGCGTGTGTGCCCGCCTGCCAATTCTTCCAGGATGACCGCCGGGTGTGGCAAAGTCCTGGAAAGACTTATGTCCAGCAGTGGACGAACTAGGCTGATGGATGGATGGATGGAGTCCACACTTGGTATACCCGCATTTCACTCTTCCGCCATTCTTCGACCACAAATACACGCTTTTTAGGGCATGCAGGTTTCCTCACGATGTTTTCCTTCACCGTTCAGCAAGTGGTAAAAATTATTCTGAAAAGCTCATTGGTGCTTGTGGACCGGGGATCAAACCTGGGTCTCAAGATTGCAAGACAAGCTTTTTTATTGAAGTACAAGACAACACAACACAAGACAAATACTCTTTATTTTGCACCATTTATAAGAAAAACTTGCAGGAGAAAACAGTTGTAAGGAGGGTAATAACAATTGGCGGCCTTATTTTTTCCAGACAACCTTTGTGTGTAAATGATAGTCAAGAAGAGAGATCGTGAAGGTGGTGTACATTAAAGAAATAAAAATTCAATACCATAGAGTACTTAAATACGAAGAAATATAGAATAAACTAATATTATGTACATACACATACATATAAATAACTTTAGCTATATTATGAATACAAATATAATGTAGGAAGCCATAAACAAAAAATTAATAACAATAGTAGCAGAGGTAGATGAATTATTAAAAAGATTAGAAAGAAAGAAAATGATCTATTTTACACCGTTTTTTTGTTTGACGTATACCCTTTCGTTCTTTGAAATTTCGACAGTCTTAATTTTTGCATCTTTACTGTTTCTGAGTAATTGTTTTTTTTTCTCATTAATTTTATAGTTTGTTAGAAATTTTTATAACAATTTTAACAAATCCTTACCTGCCTTTCCTAATTGTAACTGTTTGGCAACTCTTATTATGCCAGGAACTTTGATCCGATGTCACGAAAATCTGGCTACGATAGAACTTATCTTAATTATTCCAAATTAGGTTACTCAAGGCCCTTTGTATCCGTCTTCGAGTTGATTTAATTTAAATAAGGGCAACATTTTACTACCGAAGGCTTTGTTTTGAAAAGGGCTTCGTTCTTAGTGAACGAAGAACTTCAGGTTTCCACGTTCTTACTGTGTAAATACTTCGTAACTAATTTAGAAGAGAAGGGCTTCGGATTCAGTTTAATTTTACTTTAATGAAGATCGGAATGCGTCCTTCAGTGATTTGCATTCTTTGAATCTTGGATTAATTTTATTCCTTACCGAGTATAGTAGAATGGCCAATTTCTGGTAGTACAAGCGTTATTAGGGTGTGTTGATTTTCCACTTTTTACGAATATCATGTTGTAATAGTGAAATTGAATGACAACTTCTGCTCGCTCATTTGATTCTTAGTTTTACAAAATGTATGGAAGAAGACAAAAAAATTCTTCTGTGATATTTTAGTATTTTATTATCTTTTACATAAGTATATCAGATAAAATAAAAATTGTGTAAATTCACAGAATCTCCCATTTGAGGCATTTTTACCAGTTCTTTTTTGTACGGCTTCAAAAAACTACACAATGTTCATAACCAGTTTTTGGTGAATTGCATACATACCTAAGGATGTAACAAAAAAAAAGAAAATCCAAAAAAATTATAAGACGAGTATTTTTTTTTTAATTTCTTCCCTGTTTTTTTCTAAAACTTTGAATCTAATAAGCGTGCAAAAGATGTAAAAGAATTTGTTGCATTTTTTTGTATTCTAACTTTTAATGGATCTTTTCAAAATATTTTCACTATTACAATATGAAATTCGAAAGCAGTGGAAAATCGACACACCTTTTTACGTAGCTCAGGTGTAACCGAGGTAAAAAACCCTTTTGGTACCCTCAATTTATTTCAATAACTAAAATGTAATGTATATTCTTATAACAACACAATTCCAGTCAAAAGAAGCTTAAAATAAAATTATTATGCGTTTTCCATAATTTGGAAGTATCTTCTACCTACATCAAATTACTTTTATAACCAAGTTATTACCCAAATTGTTATTATACTCAGGAAAGGAACTGCTGGAATAGGGGCTCGTTTGAAAGACCTCTAAAAACCATTTTGGGCAAAATGTTTCAAAACTTTTCAATTTTACGTCCGATTGATGCAGGAGACGTTTTCAAAGTTATAAAAAAGGGGACATCCTTTTAATTATTTTCAAGAGAGAATTAATTGAAACTCCACAAAATGTCATGGAAAAAACTACAAGGTACAATCAAACAAAACATTTATTTATAAAAAGACAATAAAGTTTTTACAATAAAACTGTAAGATGTGACATGCAACGTAAAATTAGAATTTGTTTGATAAATCATTTTAATAGCAAATATAATTTTATTATTTAACTATCCTATTTGCTTATCCTGCTAAAACTCTAAGTTATCCAATATGTCCAAACAACAAATTTCCCAGTTTAGTTTCAACATTTATTCTCTACTCACACAGCAAGGGTCTGTCGTAAACTACCGCAGCTGTGACGCAAGAATTCCTATACAACCTCTGAACTTACTTTAAATTTCCGAGGCTCTTCCGAGGAATGCCGTAAAAATCCTGCAACAAAAGGCCAAAACCCCAGGGTTTAAATGGGACGTCTATAAAGTAAAAGCGATTTAACCAGAGAAACACCAATGAATTAAACATTTGGTCGTAAGACATTGATCAGAAAACCAAGTTCTGTCTAGGGAACAGCCCTGTACAGCATTGTAGAATGTTCTCAAACTGAATGTTAATTCTATTTAATTTTGACACAATCTATTGAAATATAATAAATACGTAAGTAAAATGAGTACATAAGTAAAATGCATTCCGTACACAGTTTTGTTGAAAATTACATTTAAATTTTTTTTGCTACAGTTCATTGTTTTATTTCACATTTTTATTAAAGTTCAATCAAATTAATTACAGAAACGGAAGGATAAATGTGCAATTTGTATCGAGAAACGTTGAGTAATTTATATTGGGTATTAAAATGTCTATCAAATAGGTGATTACTTTATACGGATCTCTTACAATTTTATTTTGAACATCTTCTCCTTTCTAGAATAAAATAAATATTACTTGGAAATTATATGCCTATCTCCCAAGTGTAGGCAGATACTATATATTAGCTACGATCCTGACACACTTTTGTACATCTAATAATCTTTGGAGATATTTAAGTGAAATATAAGATCACATTATGAAGGCTCGTTGTGATGGTAAAGTATTGTCGGTTTATCACTTAGTTTATTTATATTATTCATTATAGGTATTTTTTTTTAATATTTTGACTCCAGTCCTTTATTTTGTTAGTTGAAATAAAAGCAGAGTAACAACCTTCCGAAAGTGCTTTTTAATTACACTCGTGTTTATTTATATATATATTTATATATATATACATACATATATATGTAGTGTATTTATTATGTATTTGTAATTATAACTATTATAAATGTATACTTATTTATTATTGTGACATGTATAAGTAGAAAGTATATTAGTAGATACAATAAACAAGTAGTAAGTTAGTTTGTTATGTGTATCCACTTTATTGGTTAATGTTTTCTTTATCAATATATAACGTATTTATCTATGTAGGTAGTATTTATTAGTATTCTTAAATACGTATACGTTAATAAATCTTAAAGGTATACGTATAGAAATGATTGAGTTATTTAGCTATATACACTTTTTTGGTTTTGTTTCCACTTGTCAACATTTTATATTTGTTTATCCCACTTCTATGTAGTAAATCATATTTTCTTCACCACCCAAAGGTTGGCTGGAAGAAATAGCTTTAAGTGATATTTAAGCCCGCCTTTGTACTGTATTGTTTACTCGTTACTTTGTATTCTTTGTTTATTTTGTGTACAATAAAATGTCTATTCATTCATTCAATATTTATAACTTCTTATCCCACTTGTATATTTCATAAATAATCATTTTCTTCAACACCCAAACGTTGGTTGGAAGAAATTGCTTTTGATAATAAGCCCGCCTTTCTACAATATTGTGTATTATTTACTTTGTATTATTTTTATTCTTATTTTCATATGTGTACAATAATGTATCAATTCATTCATTCAATCTCTATCAGTCATCTATAATCTAGCTCTTTTATTTCGGGTGCTTTTGCCTTGGCCCTATTTCAGTGTGTCACCAATATTGTTTAGCATATGTCTTTCTAGAGAGATCACGTCGATATCATATTTATATACCTTTACATGCGCACAATATGTTATACATTCCCTCTAACTAAGCTACCAAAGCATCTTTTTTTATTCTAGCCACTCCATCTTCTTTTAGGTGGCAACAATTTTTCATATCGAAATTTTCCACTCTATCATTTAATGTCAAACCACAAATGCACCGCAAGGAACACTTTCCACAGCATACACTCTTCTTCGTTGCTTATCTTGTCTCAACAATATTCACTATCAGAAATAAGTGTTAGAAACAATACTTCACGAATTAAAATTAGGGAGTGTGATTTATGCACTTGTGCTAGCTATATTCATGTTATATATATATATATTCATCTTGGGCCAAAAACGGCACAATTTTTTTAAATTAATTATTTGCATAATTTTATGTAAAAAATTATAATTATATGATTTCATGAGCTAGAAGTAGGTTTTGCAACAGCTTTTTATTTATTTTTGATTTAAAATTGATAAAGAGAGCTTTTAGGATAAAAAATATAATTAATATTCTACTTAAATAAATTTTTATAGTTTTTCGATATTAAAGTTAAAAACAGTTCAGCTTTACAAGTACCTAACAAAATAGAAGAAAAATTAAATAATAATTTTTTATAGCAAATAATTCCGTTTTCAATAAATTTGTATAATTAAAATAAAAAAAATTTATACGTCATTTATAAATCGAAAATTTTTTTTCATTATATTTTTCATATTTTCTTGGTATATTTCTATCAATGTTTCCAGTTTCATACAAAAATAACATTTCATGTACGTAAGGGTTAAGGATATTTCCAGTTCCCGGGATTTGGCTATTGGACAATATTATAATTTTTTGCTTTTTTGGTGTAACTCCGTACCATAGTAAAAGTTGCTATACATTATTGTATACATTACATATGATTGTGTGGAAGCCTACTTGGCTCGACATAAATAACCATCGCTATCCGATCGGGTTCAGTCGGTAGAGACTATAGAAAAATCGTTAAAATTATTTTTTAAGACTTAAGGTAGGACCTGAACCTAGAACATGAACAACGCCAGACTTTAAAAGGTTCTTTAGAAGAAATAAGGACACTCCTTATATTGAAAAAAAAATATATAATCTGTTGATATTTTATTAAGGCGATACGTAAGAGTTTTAGCGTCCCTGTTACTCCATATGCAAAAAACCCTCAGTGCGAGTGGGACGGATTCGTGGAAAAGTAGCAAAAAGTCGGTTTTTTATTAATATAAAATGTACTAAGCTATTTTTGCATAAAGATTTTCAAGGAGACTTTACAAATACATAATATCCACATTTTGAATGCTATTTCACAATGAAATTAGTTAGGATTTCAGAATTACAGGAAAAAATAAAGCAAATTAGAGGTCTATTCGGAATAAAATTCTATTGAGAAAATTTCATCCAATCGCGTTTTCCTTCAGTGAAAATCTTAATCAAATACTCAATAAACATTTACCCAAAAATGAAACACGTAGATGACGTTATAGTGGAGTAAATGGATTGAAAAAAAACCTATTTCGTTTTGGTATCGCCTTAATTAAACGTACTTATGAGAAATGTCTTAAGATATTTACTTTTGTCTAAAAAACTATATAAATATCCAACCCTATTTTTGGTTTTTAAACTTTTTGCAGAAGAACGCGGTTAAGGGATGGACTTGTTTTTTTTTTTTATAAAATGCGTATTAGAAATATAAAGTCAATCTAATTGAATTCAATATTTTTTGCCTTCAAAATATTTCAGTATTAGCTAAAAACCCCCCAGTTTGTTGTTTCGCTACGTGATTATTAGTATTACCCGTTGCGTTGAAAACAAATAGGCCAATGAGCCACGTATATTCATCTCTATCAAAAGCTAATAAAGTCTTTTCCATTGGACTTTTTTGTGCCAGACGAGTAATAAAAAAGTTGCTAAGGTAGGCCATACTCTTAACGATTGAAATCGGTAGATTGAAAACAGATATTTGTTTTTCAAACTTAATTTTATCAATAAGTGTATTGGGTGTTTGAACGAGAATAATCGGGGCACTTTCTAATGAAAAGGGAAAAACAAGTTTGCAACAGTCTGTTCAATTGTCCTCATTAATTTGATTATGTTTTACCAAGTGCTGAAGTCACAATTTTTTTAAAGAATTATCGATTAAAATATATTTTCTAGAACAATTTTACTTGAAATAATGCATCTTATCTCAAAAGCATTGACCGACCTTTTCATCGTGTACTATTTTTTTGTATTGCTCATACTCGTACATATAAAAACCTTGAATTTCGTTTTCATTGTATACGATACATCTTACCTACTGCGTTATTTTTTGGACATTCGTATGCTGATATACTGTCCGTAATAAAACAGAAACGGTTCCGTAGCTGATCTAAATATTAGAATACAGACTCACGCCGCGCAAATACGTCTCTTTTTCATGAAAGCTACGCTGAAAAAGGAAAAGGCTTTCTTTTTACCCATTTTTACGGATACGAAATTCATCTTCTGTTTTTGCAAAACTACTAAATCAACCTTAAAAAGGTTGTCGTAGCAGCTTTTTGTTCACGTTTCAGTCCATTCAATTCTCTTTTTATACATTTTCAGATGTTCAGGCAACTTACACCAATCCCTGAAGTCGCTTACACTGCCTTATGTATAAATCGAAATGTTTTACAAAAGGCTTCAATTGCCCAAAGTTTAAATATGATGTTAGCGCAAAATTTTTGGCTTTGACCGGATAGATTAATCAAATATGATTAATACTTGCGATTGTCGGCACTTGGTGAAACATCATCATAATCTTGATAAAACACTTGTACTGTTTCAAAATATCAATCAAATGCCAAAACTGATGTTTTCATTACATTTTTCATTTTGTTATATGATTCTATTATTTTTGTTTAGCACTTTTTAGTAAGTATTTGCAGAAATTCGAAATATGCTAAGCACAAAGAAAAAAGTTGAAGTGCGAGTTGAACTCAAGAACCAAGAATTCCGTACTAAAATTAAATTAACACTATATAACCTAAAATTTTGATGTTTACTGAAACACTTGAACATCATGACGCGACCAACTCAGTCGTGGGCATGGTCAAATGTCATGCTGTTTCATTTCGCTATAAGGTGCACGCTCCATGAAACTTGCGAGGACAGTACAATCGTGCCGATTTCGTCGCGAGCGGTAAATTGTAAACTTGTTTCAGGAGTAACCTTTTGGCAAGACGTTTTCAAACATTACGTATAGTTATATATAATTAATCAAGATTACATTTTCCACGTTTGACTTACTTTTTTTGATTTTATCTAAAACAATAAAAGCACATCGTCAAAATAAGTTTACCCTTTTCGTCAACGTCATTCCTGAAAGACCATTCACGTGAGATACTCATGTTCCATAGGGCTGATTTTACTAAAATAAAACAACATCTTACTGCATTCAATTGGGATATCTTAACAAACATGGACATGGAGTCGGCTACGTCTTGTTTTTATGACACGCTTAGTAAATTAATAAAGAATTTTGTACCTACACGCACAGTTCTTAAGTCTAATGGTCACCCTCCCTGGTACACACTACCACTGATAAAATTAGAAAGAGAAAAGCGTAAAGCTCACCGAAACTGGAAAACATACAGCAATCCTCTTGATTACATTACTTTTAAAAAACTTAGAGCAAGGGCTAAATTACTAGAGAGACAATGTTACCATAACTATATTGATAAAACCGAGCAAAACATTTCTATCTCACCTAAACATTTTTGGACCTTTATAAAATCTAAATTTCACTCAAATGGTGTGCCTAATAATATGTTTTATAATGGTGTAACGGCAACGGATGGACAACAAATATGTAACATTTTCAACAATTATTTTCATTCCGTTTTTTCTCCATCGGAAACTGACGACGACTCGTACGTTCCGAATTCATATGACACAATGTCTCCACTTGATATCTCATCAATACATATCGATCCTCACTTAGTTTTGACATATCTTAAACAAGTTAATGTAAACAAAGGGGCGGGAAATGACAATATACATCCAATTCTAATAAGGAACTGCGCCGAAGAGTTATGCATACCTCTTACTATCCTTTTCAGAAAATCCATCTCGGACGGCTGCTTTCCTGTTATTTGGAAACGTGCACTGGTAACACCTATTCATAAAGGTGGTGATAGGAATTTGGTTGAACACTATAGGCCAATTTCCAAACTGTGCGTTTTAGGTAAGCTTTTTGAGAAAATTGTCACGGATCAATTATCAGCAGCTGTCTCACGATTAGTCGTTACAGAGCAGCACGGTTTCATTAGAGGTCGCAGTGTCGATACGAATTTACTCACATTTACCAACTTTGTACTTAACGCGATGGACGGGGGTTTCCAGGTTGATGCCATTTATACCGATTTTTCCAAGGCTTTCGATAAGATCAGTCATTCTGTTCTTATCGAGAAGCTTTTTGGTTTCGGTATACATGGTGACCTTTTGAGATGGATTCAATCGTACATCAGCAACCGCAGTCAAGCTGTTTCGTTGAAAGGTTATGTTTCTCTATTTAAATTTATAACTTCAGGGGTTCCGCAGGGATCCCATTTGGGACCCCTCTTATTTACACTATATATTAATGATTTTGGCAACAGTATTCATTCTTCAAACCTTCTTCTTTATGCAGATGATGCTAAAATATATCGAATTATATCAAGTACAGATGATTGTATTGATCTTCAAACAGATTTAAATAACATTCTTATTTACTGTAAACTAAACCGTCTTGTTCTCAACTCTCAAAAATGTTACACTATCACTTTCACCCGCAAACATAATCCCATTCTCTTTAATCACAATATAAATAATATTAGTATTAAACGGGTTACACATATACGGGACCTGGGTGTTATATTAGACTCAAAACTTTCTTTCAATTTACACATAGATCATATCCTTGAACGGTCATTTAAACTACTTGGTATGATTCTTCGTCTATCCAAACCTTTCAGCAAGCCGTCAACTTACAGAATCCTTTACTTTGCTTATGTACGAAGTAAACTGGAGTTCGCATCCGTCGTGTGGTCACCCCAATACAAGACTCATGTTGAGCGCATCGAGAGAGTTCAACGCAAATTTCTTAAAACATTAGAATATAGAACAGGATATTATCGGAATTATGACATCAGTACACATCGTCACAGATTGCCTCCTCTCTATATTCGACGTAACTTCTTAGATACCTGCTTTTTATATAAAATCATTAATGGCCAAACAGACTCCTGTTACTTATTAGAAAACTTGAACTTTAAAATACTTCGTTACTATAGCCGCTCAAACGATACTTTTTGCGTAAACCGCTGCCATTCGAATTATGCGCAAAATACATTTTTAAGGCGTAGTCCTACATTTTATAACAAGAACTTGAGCGAAATTGATATTTTTTGTCTTTCTTATACCATATTTAAAAAACACATAAGCCTACTCCTTTGGAGTAGATAATCAAAACAATTAAGATATTATCTGTAAAAATAAGTATTTACATATTTTTAAGTAGTAAGTTATAAAAATTTATTATACAAAATTTAGTAATTTAGTTTCTCACAGTATGTATCTTTAGATCTATATAGGGAGCTCCAAGTCCCATTGTATTTAACTTTATTTAATTTAATTTTGCAAAATGACTGTTTGTTTCCTGAATAAAGAAAAATGAAAATGAAAATGTCTACACTTTTGGTAAAAAACCGTTAAACGTACGTATTTAAGAGGTTTGTTGTTAAGATATTACTCAAATTTCACGATTTTAAGTTCGACTTAAACATAAATCTAGATAATGTTAATGAACTCATCCTAAAATATTATAATAACATTTCATAAACACCCCACAGTGTGTTGAAAGTGTATGTATTTAGGTTTGCGCGTAACAACGCCTTGTTTTTTGCCAGTGCATTAGTATGTATATGTACTCGTATATCAAGGAATACAGACTGACTGATCTATCAACGCCCAGACCAAACGGCTGGACCTAGGAACATAAAATTGGGACTGTAAGTGCCTTGTATGACGTAGGCATCCGCTAAGAAGCGGTTTAAAAAAATTAGCACGGAATTGGAGAAACGGAATAGATTATCGATAGTATGGGCAGGTTATCAGGGACCTGTAGGTATTTATCGCTACCTCAGCCCCCGCCAATTCACCGCGATGTATTTATTTACGATGCAACTGAGCGGCTATAATCGTGACCTCACGTGACTCGACACCGACCGCCGTACATTAAAATAGGTTCGGGGCCAGTAACTGTACTTCGTACTAATAAGAATTGATTCCGACAAATGAACCAAAATAAACTATTCCTACAAAAAAACCAAGTTAGTACAAATAGGGAAGTTTATTACATTGGATCATATGAGTAATATCTAAGCACGCTCTTGTAAAACATTTGGAAGTACAGCTAAAAATATTGAATACACTTGGTAACCATATGAGCTAACAAAGCTGACTCTGAAGGCTTTCATTGTAATCTAGGAGCTGTCAAAACTAAATTTTGTTTATTACAAAATAGTTCATAAGTATTAAAAATAGAAGCTAAATAACTTTGGAATAATTTAGGTTTCGACGGCACTAAAACTAAAATTATAGGCGTAGTATTTAAATGAGCGAATATAAATTCAAATATATGGTGTCAAAAATACTGAATATAGCGTACTAAAATACTAAGTGGGCGAAAGATTGTGAGCGAATAAAAATGTTGTAAACGGAGACTTGAAATTACAAATTTGAGTTGAGTTGATAATTTTCAGGCGAACAATTTTCTATTTTAGTGTCAATTTCATTTTAAGGCGCTACGTAAAAGTTTTAGCGTCCCTGTTACTCCATATGCGAAAAAACCCTCAGTGCGAGTGGGACGGATTCGTGGAAAAGTAGTAAAAAAGTCAGTTTTTTATTAATATAAACTGTACTAAGCAATTTTGTCAAAAAGTTTTTCAAGGAGACTTTACAAATACATGATATCCACATTTTGAATGCAATTTGACAATGAAATTAGTTAGGATTTCAGAATTACATGAAAAAATGAAACAATTTAGAGGTCTTTTCGGAATTAAATTCTATCAAGAAAATTTCATCCAATCGCGTTTTCCTTCAATGAGAATTTTAATCAAATACTCAATAAACATTTACCCAAAAATGAAATACGTAGATGACGTTATAGTGGAGTAAATGGATTCGAAAAAACCCAATTTTTTTCCGCTTCGCTCGGCTCCTTATTTTATATTACATGTAAATCTAACTCGCTCCTTATTGCTTCGCTCTTCATCGCACCTATTTTTTTATTTTTGGTGAAGTATTTGCGATTTCATACTTTAAATTCGCTCACTCGGTATTTTTAGTCGCACGATTTGTTCAGTTGTATGTGTGCTAGTGCTAGGACCCGGTTGCGAGGTGTCATAGCTTGATTGTTGCTCTGAGATAGGTGAAGGATCCACGTTTTCTTATTAAATATTATTTTTATTATCATGCAAAGTCAGAGTTCTTATAGGCATCCCGCGTGTATACCATGGGTTTACTATACCATGTTGTTGTTTTATTTTATTATTTTATTTGTAAATTTCTATTTTTATTCATTCCATTTCTGATCATGTCTTTTCTCTCTAATTTTTTTTTGCATGACATCCATTACAGTCTATTCCATTTACGAGGTAAAGTTATTTAGTCAAGTTTTTTAATTTGATTAAATACTATTATTTTTCAATTTTATCAGCATGCGACTTATGCGTGCTCGCTATTCAAAATCGTTGCATCATATTCATTGTCACCATCGTCGTCATAACCCTCACCATCGTCTGTAGGATCCACCCTATTTATTATAATTTGGTTATCTATTAGGGCATCGATATGCACATCTCGGTCTCAATCAGCAAAATTTAGATTTAATATTCGTAAAACCACACTATTCCAATTCGCAGCAGTAACGTTATAGCATGCTTCTTGCAACAACGACAGCATTTTGTTTGTGTGACTATCGACCTTCTAACTTTTTTCTTAAGTGGCGATTTTAATTTATTATCTTCTGGTATATCTTTACCATGCTTTTCCTTACTTATTTGGGAAACAGTTTTTCGACTGATAACAAAAGAGTGGACTACCATTCTGAAACTCACATTCAAAGTAATGTTGTAGGCGTACCACAAACTCCCGCGCATGACTGCCCAACACTGTTCTTTTAGTGGTCAAGCAAGAAGAAAACACACGCACGCAACGTATACAAGGCTTCTGCACCGTACTGCTCAGACAAACAATATGGCTGATCGTGATTGCCATGGTAACCATGGTGATTGCGAGGTGGACCATATTTTTAGTTGATTTTTATTTCCTACAACCTCGGTACACAAGAGAATAATCGATTTACTAACCGATTTTATGAGATTTTTTGAGCTACGTCGCTATGTTTAAAAGTAAAAAATAAACCATAGAACGTAAACGCGTATTTGCAGTAAAATATTATTTTATTTTAAAGTTATACTTATTTTGAGCACGATATCAAAAAAAAATACGTTGATTATGTTTGTGAACTAATTGTATAATGTTTTGGATTGATTGTGGTTTTTTCAAACGGTGATTTACTGTCATAAACAAAGACTATTTATTTTTTCAAATTATGTGAAACGTGCAGAGTTACGTTCTCAGAAGTGTCAAATGTAACCTCGTAAATGGAATAGACTGTAACTATTTTATTTGTAATTCTTTGTCAAATTAATAATTTTTTTGTGTGTTTTCAATATTATTTCAATTATTCAATATTATTTTTATGAATAAATTATTATTATTCATTATTTTCTTAGTCAATAGTATAACTGTACTGGTTAAAATTCTTAATTATTAATTATTATGTTTTACTTCTATTTGCTATTGTGTTTTGTTCATATGTGGCAAACTGAAAATCAGAGCTGCAAGTTACTTCAACGTGTAGCATTTGATAAGCTTGCTCCTTTTTGCAATTTTGTTTTGTGTTGTACTGTGTCTTCTTTTTTTATATGTTCTGTGGCAAATAAACTCACTTCACTATCACTTTCACTATCTCTGGTATTACACATTTTATATAAAATTGTATTAGCTTCCTCTCCATCTTCGTCATCCAAAAATCATCATCTCTTGTAATGCGTTCAATATGTACAAGTTCATTATCTCCTACCCAAATGCCAAAGAGATATAATCGCCGTTCTGTCACGTAAAGCTGTCCTTGTACAGTGGAGACCACATCAAGCTGTACACTTGCAGTAGGACATTAGCCCCTATAGAGAAGAACATAATATGGGTACAAAGTCCAATGTGTCTTACTTGATGCGGTCTCCACTGTACCTGGTAATACCAATTATTGTTTTTATCGAGTTTTGTCGTACTTGTTGCCTCTATACATTGTCTCGATGCGAAGGTGCCCTGCTCAGTACGAAGATTTGATAAACTGAAGTTAAGAAATTTTATTTAATCACTTAGTTACATACGATTCATACTTACGCTTACAAAAAAATAATAATACGTAGATACAATCGCATTATATTTTATATATATATATATTATATATTTACATAATATGTACATTATATATCTATACATTCTGTCTGACTGCAAGAGTAAGTACTGTTACATTTTACTGTTGTACAGTTATACTCGGACTCAAGAGTTGTTTACATTTTTTGCGTAATTTCAAAAGTTGGTTGTTCTGTACGATCAATAAAACATCTCGTTACAGTTTCAAAGAATTGTTTTCTTATCTTCAACACTCTCATATTTGATGATTTGTATGGTTCCGTAGTACCTAAAAGGTACAAAAGGAACCTTTATGGTGAGACTCCGTTGTCCGTCCGTCCGTATGTCACAGCCTCATAACTTTAGCACCTTTAAAGATAAAGGCATGAAATTTGGCACAAAAATAGCATTTATTTGCCCACATATCACGATGTAAAAAAAGATTGAAATTATTCAAAATATTTCCAAAACAAAACTAAAAAATGTTATCCTAAAAATACAATATGGGTATCAAATTATAGATATCAAAAAGCTGATTGTAAAAATACATTGATATAAAAAAAATGTATGTCTTTATCTCCAAAACTGGTAGACCGAGCATTATGAAAAAAATCATGGTAATAGTGTTTACGTAAAGATTACAGGAAAAATAAAGCAGTTGAGAAATTCACGAAAAAAAATAGTAAATTAAATTTATCATCTACAATACGGAACCCTAGGTACGCGAGTCTGACTCGCACTTGGCCGGTTTTTTTCTTCTTATTTCTAGTTTCCATTTTTATTTTTAAACATCCAAGCAAGAAACAACTAAATGATTTTTATTTACATGTACACACAACTGATAGTTTGATGTATATTTACACGATTATTTAAATAATGATAGTACACTCTATCAGAGCTTCGAGGCGAGTGAGGGGGAACGAGGGCTCAGAAAACTGACATAGGTCTTGCCTCGACAGCCGCTGGCGGGCAACTGGCGGCCGCTCGCCGAGTAGTCGCGAATCAATTTTTCTTTTTAAATTAAGGGAAAAAAAACGATTTTCATAAAAAAAAAAGGAACCACAAAAGTTATTAGTACAATAGTTTTATTTTAATTATCTGCAATTTTCATGCAATTTGGTTAAGTACACGTTACATAAAATGAAAAAAATCTTAAAAATCGACAAAGTTTCGGATTTTTTTTCGATCGAGTAAAGTGTAATGTCTCGCAAATTGAACCACAAAAAACACTGCACTAAAGATGTATCTGAAACATATATTTTTTTCAAATTTTAAAAATAACTATTTGATGCTTTAAAATGAGTTTGAAAACAGACAAAATTGGGATAAGCCCCCCTTAAGTACCTATCTATATAAACTAGTAAAACAGTCATGTCTGTATGAATATTTTTTTAGAATTTTAAATGTTGTCGGTTATTACTTTAGTTATTAGTATTGTACTAATGCAAGAATTAGCGTTTATAGATTTGAGTATGTCTGTTCTCTTTAATCTTTCCTAATATTGTATTATACCTAGGATGTAATTTTTATGTATCAAAATCTTGATTCATATTGTTTTCATATTATATAATGCGCAATAAAACTCAGTCAAGTAATGATATTTGTCGACGTCTCTTTTTAACAGTAAACAAGTGTGCACACTAATAAAGGTCCTCACGAATCAAGCTCGTCTTAGTTTGAGGATCGCCAGATAATCGTTTGAATTAAATAAGTTTTCAGTGTACCCACCTACAGATAAAAATTATTTTTTGTGATTTATTTAATGTTTGTTTCATCTGAATAAAGTTATTTTTATCTTATCTTATCTTCTGTTTTAACTCGAGAACCACTCAACGGATTTGGATGCTGTTTTATATATTATTATCGTAGTGTCCCTGGTCAACATATAGGCTATTAATAAAATAACGCCCAAGCCGAAAACGGGGCAGTGATTGAATAAATAAAGAATAGAAGATAATAATCGAAATGTAAATCAAACTCCCACAAGGTAGAGTTCTAGGTGAGCGTTGCAGGAAGATATTTTAATATTTGACTTAACTGCTGTGCTCGTAAAGCATTCAGAATTCGGAAGCGTGCTACTGAGATATGTTTGAACTCGTTAAATATTGTTTCTGTGCAATTCTCATATGTTTGAAAGATATTAGTAAAAATATTTGACTTAAAAATAATATCAGAATTTTGATTATTGACAAGCCTTTTTGTAGTATGATCGTAACGCCTGTGTTGTACTACAGAATAAACACGGCAACAACCGTACGTGACTAAATGTCTACTACGTCTTTATTATCCATACAATACAATACAATTATTTATTAATAAATGAAAATGTATAAGTCAAATACAATTATATCGGCACACATAGAGTATAGTTTATAGTCAATACAATTTTAACATGATGTCATACATTATTGAATAATTTTATCTATTAAATAATAAATTATAGTTAGCATGGGTCTATACGAAATATACATTAATGTTCAACTACTGCTCCGGTTTGTAGGCTGGCTAGTGGACTGTTATGCTGTCTACAATGTACAAGGTTTGCCTAAGGGGCTCAGCATCGCCCTACCTCCCCCTGTTGTGCACAACAGCTGGACTATCATCACACTATGGCTGCCTAGGGACGTTTTTAGGCTGGCTGGCTGGTGGGCTATTGTAGATCTACACTGTGCAAAGGTTGTATGAGGATCTCGGCATCGCGCTACCTCCCCCCTTTGTGCAAAGCAACCGGGCTATCATCGCATTATGACTGCTTGTCCTATCTATCCCGGACGTGGAGGGATTTTCCCCCCACGAGGACCTCCACCTTCCTCATAGCCCCGCCACGGTTGCTCCATCATCATAGTCGACCGTTAGCGCTCAGCTCGCGTTGCGCTCCTGGGTGAGAATACCGACAAGACTAGCGGGTCTACGATCACGGGTTAACAACTAGTTGTCATCTGAATGCTCTACCGCTAAATACCTGACGTATGCGATACGTCATTTCGTAATTATATGAGAGAGTCTCTATATTAGCTTGGTCCTCTCATCCTTCCATATCTCATGGATAACATAGCAACGGTCTTTCATAAATTGGCCATATAAAAATAAATTTTTAGCACATCTTCTGAAGCCCTTTTAAACAACCTCATTGCTTAACTTTATATGGTGTTTATTAATATATTTTTAAAAACATACAATAAATTTGTATTATGACATTAAAATGCCAATGAACTCGTAAATTTTCTTATATTGTTTATTACACACACATTAGGATAATGTGATTTTGACTATTCAGTCGTAAAGGATAAAAGAAATGGGATATTTCACCGTGAAAAGGGTTGGCTTTTACATAAATCTAAGACGGAAATAGGCTATTGGAATAATTTCAAGGCCTTGCTTTCATACTGAAAATGTAAAGGCTAGACTGCCGTGTGATGTAAAAGCCATATAAATTATTGTTTGACAAAAATAATACTACTATTTTTTCAAAAAAGGAAATATTATCTTCGACAACTAAAGGACAAAATCGAAAGACATTTCCATAAATAAATCATCGTATTTTTTTTTATTTGCCACTGCCACTCTTGATGGAAACCGTCAATGAAAAGGAAAAGTGCACTCATCTTGAAAGTATTTATTTACTCTTGTGTTCTACGACA
Organism: Ypsolopha sequella; assembly: GCA_934047225.1. Taxonomy (NCBI): domain Eukaryota; kingdom Metazoa; phylum Arthropoda; class Insecta; order Lepidoptera; family Ypsolophidae; genus Ypsolopha; species Ypsolopha sequella. The sequence goes on along the minus strand of OW203984.1, from coordinate 21,719,760 downwards.
TCTCAGCTGTACGATGATAAACGTAGATTAAAAAAAGCGAAATGTTGCTATGGAGTCACTATTCCAGTCGTAGAAAGGGGATAGAGTTAATAAATCGTGTAATACACTCCAAAATAGAGCCTGCAAAAAACCGAAAAAGATGGCAAATGGTCTGTAGTTAGCAGTTTCGATGTGGTTGCTGTTTTTGGCACGGGCTGCATTATTTGTCGTCCTTTAAAGCAGGAATAACAGTTAAACCATCATAATTTAAGCCTCCCAACACTACATTGCCTTGATGAAGCAAAGTTCATTGCCATATTTTCCACAAGCTTTTGCCCGCGACTTCGCCCACGCTGTTTTCCCGGGATAAAACGCAGCCTTTGTCACTCTCCAGCCCATAAACTATCTCTATGCAAAAAATCACGTCAATTCGTTGCTGCGTTTCCTTGAAGCTTGGCAATATACGTACCTCTAGGCCAACTTAGAATAAGATGATCAACAAAATAAAGTTACCAAAATGTTAGTATTACGAATACATAAAAACGTTAATAGCAGAAAGATTCAAAACGAAAACAAAGGCAACCATAAATCATTTATCATAGATTTTTGTAAAGACTTTCGTAAATACTTAATTTGGTTACTGCCTAAAAATAATTTCTTATTTTACTGAGAACTCAAAGACAATTAATAAGAACGTCAATATATGTTCTGTGGTTGAACTTAATATTATATTTTCTACTGATTGTACATATAATAAATCTTTTAAGTCGAGATATAGTGTTTTCTACGTCCTGGTTTCGCGTGCTCTTGTTGAATAACTACCCTGCAATGCAAATCCTAGCGGGAGACTGCAAAATGGCGGCTTGTACTGCGTCAGTTCGAGTTTTACATCTGGGTTTATATTTATGTTGCAACATTATGAATATACAATTTGAATACTTGTATGGAACGATTGCGGGGTGAGAGGAAGCAAAAGTGGTAGCTACGTCAGTTTATCCTTCTGAGAGACTATGGGATTATAAAAAGTTATGCTAACAGTCAATGTCTCTGTTGTTTTGAAGGTCATAATGTTATCGGATCTTTGCTATTTTTGAGTGTTTTCTGGGTATTTCGACCCTGAAGGCCTGTTTACTTTTAGTTTCTGTTCGGTCTGCGTGCTTTGAAAGGCAAATTTGTGTCCAAAATATGGCGATATTCGTCAATCTCGCCATACAATCTTTATCACTTGACGCAAATTATTGCGTTTCGTGGTACGGGGTTCTGTACAAATGCGCAAAGGTTTTCCAGCTTTCCTCGGAATAAATTTTAAATAGATAATCGTAAATGAGAAGCTCACCATTCACTTTTCAGTAGTAGTAAGTGATTAATTCAATCAGTTGATCAAAGAGGTGTGTCTCCCATCCAGTCGCAATACGCATTTTAGAATCCACGAGTAGTTACTTTGATTATTCATCAAATGAAGCTAAATTTGAACCTGTTTTTTGCAAATTATTTGAATCGTCATCGTTGTTCGTCATCACATCAGCTACAATAATTAGGGCCGTTTGTTGTCATGTAAGTGTGGCAGGCAAATAGTAAAATTCGGTATTTTACAAACGGCAGGTCGGCAGTTTTTAAACGAATTTAATGAAACTTTATGTTACAATCAGGTTACAATAAGAAAATATTGGATATACATTTCTCAGAACAGAGTTCATTGAGTGATAACCAGAAAGATGGTATAAATACGTACTTGAACAGAATTTCGTTATTACGATAAGGTTATTCGGAGAAATCTGTCTTGCTCCAATACTTTTATTTTACACTTGTCTATCCTGCTCAGTGGAAGCGGGCTGCTCTGAAAGCTCACGATTTCGAAGTGTTTTTTATTCATGATTTTGAAACAAAAGGACGGGTTTTTAACATGACGGCGGTTTTATATTACATTTTATACGACGTTAATTTTAATACAAAATTTATTGTCATAAACCTAATATGATTCAAATATTTAGATCAAAATTTGGGCAAATGGGCTTTGCAATTTTATTGGAAGCAGGTAAAAAGAAGCAATCGTGTATCGAATGGTGTGTACATTTTTTTCAACAACTTTTATTATCTCAGTTTCTCGGCTTGAAATGTGTTTGGAAAGTTACCAAATCGGGAGAGTCCCCCCTTAATAGAAAAACCATCAGTCCTTTCGTTAAATAATCCTTTATTGAGTAACCGTTCTTTTTAAAGATCGTGCCTTTTACCACCGCTAGATGGCACGAGGCACCACAAGAAATATTATCGAATACCTATCGATTGGTTCCAATAATATACTCTAGAAGGACAGCAAAATTAAATCAAGAATATGATTGCGATGATTGCGAAGAATACCAATGTAATATAACAAAGAGCCTTTTACGAATCTCATTACGGACTTCTCCAAACCGAATTATAAGGCGTATAATTTATTCATAATGGTGGCAGTAAATTCTCAGAAACAGCGAATCAAGGAAATGCAAAACATGGAATTATTCCGAGAATGGTCCTTACAGTGACGTTGACCCTTGATAATAACTGTCCAGAGCCGTAAATAACTTACATTTCATATTCACTACAGCCTTCGCTTTCCGATAAAGCTATTAGCTAGATAAAGGGATGTCAATAGAAATACAACTATATTTTATTCGACAATGCTAGTAGACTAGTTTCATCTTCTCTGTAACGTAAAACACAGTTAAATATATGCTACGCTAATGGAAGCCGGCTTGCTGCTGTCTTTTTGGGGTGATCACAACACAATTAAAAACTGCCATACCCACATCCCTATGTTACTCAAACTACGTATATATTATAATTGAGGTGTAATAAAATGCGTTGCTTACAGCGCTCGTAATGGCCGAAAGCGCAGCTCCAGGCCTATACAGTGCGGTCTGCATTGCAACCCTTGATGGACAAGCTAGCACGGACAGCAAGGGCTGAAATGATGACCACACTTGAAGGCCGAGAGGGTACCTAAGCTAAGCTTGAGGCTATCACAGCGTGGCCAGTAACGCAGTCATTGCGGACCAAGGCTTGTATAGTGCTTTACTCAAAAATTTCCATAAGAAACAATGCAGTTGAAGTTAATAAAAACAAAATAAAATTATTTTCCTCATTATATTAATTTGAATACTAGGCGTATCTCTGTCTTTGACCGTTTTGGATATATTTAAACACAAGTTGAATATTTTTCCACTGAAACGCCTCCTGGTGGCACAAACAATATTAACAAACAAATTAACAGAGGAACAAGCCCCTCCAGCTATCGCCATATTCCCAAAACTTTCGTAGCACAAATCTACGACAGCGTAGCACATTTACTCCTCGTAAGCGTGAAGTAGGTAGTCCTGAGTACAACTTTAAGCAATTCCATATGCCTCAGCCACACGCTCGACGAGTGGCGAGGGAAATGGTGGGGGAAGTTGTAAGGGACATCGTGTGGCTGCCGTATTTACGCTACTGCTCACGCTGCTGCCGTTCGCGTTGTCCACCGTTCCCGTATTTGTCGGTTTTTTGTGCGGGAGTGACGACGAGTAGCCGGCCACACGCTCACGCGCTAAGCGCACGCATCGAGCGCTCTTGAGAGAAGCACGTACGGTTGATATTTGCAGGTATGCCGTTGCATGAATTGTGTGCGGCGCATGGAGATGCGAAGAGTGAGGCGATTGGATAGCTGGGTAGGGCAACATAGCTGTAACGCGAAGAACAACGCGAGCAGCAGCGCGAATGGCAACGTGTGGCTGAGGAAATACCCATCTCTAGAACATGAGCAAATCCCAAAACTTCTATTTCTAGTCTTAAACGCGAATCTAGGGCAAACTAAAACATGTCTTACCCAAACTTAATGTCATTAGTATAATATAACAATATGCGATATTGTTATATTGTTATAACAATAGGTATGCATATCAGAACAAGATAAAAGTTAAACGTTGCGTGACAGGCAATGTTAAATTAGTGCTCCAATATATTGTTTTTAAGAAATACATTAATAAAGTACCTAAGCGGTGCGGTGGCGACGCTACGAAGATATAATTATTAATGAATACACAATTCCCATAGCATAATTTCAAAAAGATTATTATTATTTTTGTTTTTCGGAGATTATACATCATTTTAAGACATAGTTTTCATTATTTATTTATTTATTTATTCTTAGGGAAACAAACAGTTTTAAAACAAATTATAGTAACTTACAAACTAAAAAATAATTGATACCAATAAAGTTATATAAATAAAGTAAATAATACTATTTACAATATTCCAAAAAGCCTAAAAAATTCAATGTTATAAGTAATAATAAAAATAAAATTTTATTTGTAAGATTGGCTTACCAAATTTAAAAGCTTTTTATAGCTGGAAAGTGAGAGATGGAAAATATCAGCTTCTTCACCGTATATGTCGTTATATTTGCCCAAAGTTCTAGGTATGAATGAATTTTTTGCATAATTAGTGTGACAAAAGGGTTTGCTAAATAGTTTTCTATGAGTATGCCGAGTTCTGCGTATTATGTTTTATTCAAAATTCAAATTCAAAATTCAAAAAGTTTATTTTGCAAAGTAGGTATATATAATACACGTTTCACAAGTCAAATTTTAATCCTATAAAAATATATGTAATAAAATAATAAATGTACATGAACTACTTAGATTAAATGTTCATTTAATTTATGTAGCAATATATATACCATTAAAATTATAGGTAAAATATTATACAAGGTGAAATCCAATCAACCGCCCAAACCCATACCGGAGACCCGGCCAGGGACCAGGAATAAGGTTCAATGATCACCAACCGAGCCCCCAGCACGAATCCAGGCGGCCGACCAAATCCCATCCTATATACTAAATAGTAATAGGTTACATATATAAAAACATGCCTACCTCCGCCCATTCGATTAGTCTTGCTAAGAAGAACGGGCAAGAAACTTGGCAAGATCATGTCTTTTTTTTTAACATAAACTTATACTATACTATACTATACTATACTATATTATACTATACTATACTTATATTTTGGTATATAAACTAACCATTATTTTTAATGGATTTTTAAAGACTGGTCCGATATGACATAACTTGAGAATTTTAGACATTATACTGATATATCTGTCATCCATCTGTCAAATCAGTCGGAAGCAAATTATTATAAATTTATCTTGATAGCAAATGACACATTTCTAAACAGCCATTTCTCAAGTGACGTCACACAAAGACAAATGGAAGTTCGTAAAAATATTCATCATGAGGTTATTTAGACCACAAATTCTAAAATACGGCTTATTAAAACTTAATCTCGAAATGGTTTTCGAATTAACACAGCTTAAGATAATTTAATCTAGGCGAATTTATTCTAGGTACACAAAAGACAATTAAACAGAAAACAGAATTTCAAATACGTCATAGGTATTGGTTCAAAGGGTGATTTTGGACTATTACCTAAAACCATTTTTCCAGCTAACATTTCAGTGGTGAAGAAATTCTATAAGAAATTTAGAAGGGAGATAGACAACAATAAAATATATATAATAGTAGTTTATGCTACAAGGGCGCAAAGGAATAAATTACGAGGACGATTTAAAACACGAGCGTAGCGAGTGTTTTAAACGTAACCGAGTAATTTATTGCTGTTACGCCCGTGTATCATACTACGTTTTTCAATGCATAGTGTGAGGAAATGAAAACAAATATAATCTTGTGAACTTTAAATTATAATGGGCTCAAAAGGATTGTATCCAGAGCCGTTAAACAGTGAAAAAAAAGTATAACATATATGGTACACAGGAAAGGCTGCAGGTTAGCCAACCATTGCAAACAAATAATAAAAAAAAAAAATTATAAAGCCCTAGGGCAAAATAATCGACTTTCTGTTCGGTTTTGATGCATAAAAAGTAAGCCTTTACGAGCACATGCATTGAAAAAACATTAAAATAAATTTTGAATTTAATACATTAATATAATAAATATAAATAGATTGAGATTTATATTTACAGATATGTAATTCTTACGCCTGTTCCCCGGGGGCTACGCAGCAAATGACTTAAAAACAATTTTGCAAAAATGTACATTCAAGGCTTTTTATTTGTCCTTTCTAGTCCAGTAAGTTGCAATGCCCTTAAGAGATACAAAATCGTATACATACATTAATTTGGTCACTTTCTTTCATTCAACACCGTTTGTTGGCCAAACTGGAATAAATGTTAGATGAACACCTTTTCTCCCAACTCACAGAGACCAGCAAAGAGACTTTGTCAATAGTTTCTATTAAGTATTCCGTAGCTTTACAAAGGGCTTGTTCCGAATCATGAGATCTCAACGCGATAACTTAGTTATCTTACTTACGACAGTTTCTCGGAAAGCCTAATAGATGGATAAATGGTTAACTAAGTTATCTTGGTAGTTCCGAAGAAACTGTTTGATTAGAAAAGTAAAATAACTTTTTTCCAAATGTATTCTGAATATAACTACCAGTAATTGGCATAGATAAAATTATGTTAAGGTGTGTTATTTCGAAAATCGTTTCATAATTTAAAAGTTATGGTCTAAAAAACCTCATGATGATGAATATTTTTACGAAAAGGCTGCAACTTCCATTTGCCCTAGTGTGACTTCACACAATGTGTCCTTTGCTATCAAGATAAATTTATAATAATTTAATTCAGACTAATTTGACAGCTAGATGACAGATGAGTAGATAGACAGAGACATACCACTTTTTTATAAGCAATCACACATCACAATCGGTATAATGTCTAAAATTCTCAAGTGACAAGGTCATCGGACGATTCTTTAAAAAATCATGAAAAATAATGGTTAATTTAAATACCAAAATAATGAAAACTATGTCCTAAAAGGACATATATTCTCTGAAAAAAAAAATGAAAAATACTTTTAAAAATTAAGCCATGGGAATTGCAGAGTGTTGTTTATTAAAAGCGATTTTTTATTTTTATGTTTCCATAATTAAATTTATTATGTAGACATTTAAAAAGATGAAAACGTATGAAGATCTACTATCCCACATTATGTAGACATTTAAAAAGATGAAAACGTATGAAGATCTACTATCCCACATAAAAAAAGGATTTTTTAAAAGTAAAATTTATATAACTTAAATACTGCCCTATTTAAGCCCAAGAGCGGTATCTCAACGAAGGCGTGTTTCGAGAATATCGAGATTATGTGTAAATTCATTTTTCGTTACCTTTAATGAGATAAAATTCAAATTACTTTTAGTTAATGTATAGGTAATGTAAGGATATTTATTATAGTATTAAATAGATAATAGTATATAAATAAAAAAGGATTATTTGGTTTTGAAATACATTATAATCTATTTAATACAAACAAAGGGTAAGAAAAAGGTTTAAAATATTATTTATTCAATTGATATTTATTAAAGATAGGTTTAAATACTCAATATTAGTTATTATTGATTTTTTGGAATACTGTTATTTTGTTTAGGATTAATTGTTGTAAAACTTGAGTTACCGCTTTCGGTTCGGTCCTTTATATGTACTGAATTCTACATACATGTGTAATTGATTGAAAATGAAACTAAAATAAAATATATGTCATTTTAACTTTAATTCAATACAATACAATACAATATTCTTTAAGGCACACCAAAAACAGAAATAAGGAAACTGTTTTATAATAAGTAGTAGGGTGCAATTGGCGGTCTTATCGCTAAATATGATCTCTTTCAGACAATCTTTGGATGGAAGAACTCCTTAAAAAGAAATGTATATAGGCGGTGCACAGAATAAATTACACGCTTTAAAACATAATGATAAACAAATGATAAATTAAATAATAATCATTAATGTTCTTTTAATTAGGATATCACAAGTATTTAAATGCAATTCCTTATTTTCTATAATTTTTAATAAGTCAAACGTAGGAAGTTCCTTCCAAAATAATAACCAATTCCCATTGACTAATTTCAAAATGTTTTTTTTTTAGATTTTATTTTATTTAGTAAACATTTTTTTAAATGATTTTTTAAAGTATTTTCGGTTATGACGGCACTTGTGAATTTTAGACATTATATAGATTGTATTGTGTGATTGCGTATAAGTGGCCTGTCTCTTTCTGTCTACACATCTGCCATCCATCTGTCAAATCAGTCGGCGGAAAATTTTATAAATTTATCTTGATAGCATAAACGACACATTTCTCAACGGTCATTTTTCAAGTGACGTCACACGAGGGCAAATTCAAATTCAAATTCAAATAGTTTATTTTGCAAAATAGGTATATATAATACACGTTTCACACGTCAAAATTTAATCTTATAAAAATATATGTAATAAAATAATAAATGTACATAAACTAAATTTAAGGTTTATTTAACTTATGTAGCAATATATATACGATTAAAATAATAGGTCAAATATATATTATACATGGTGAAATCCAATCAACCGCCCGAACCCATACCGGAGAACCGGCCAGGGACCAGGAGCCGTATTTTTGAATCGTTCGTATTCAATTCACGTGCGAAAATATATAGCTGTCTCGTCTTGCAAATGACAAGTTCTGGTATGCTACGTGAGATGGGTATATACTTTCACACGTGAATTGAAAACGAACGATTCAAAAATACGGCTCCAGGAACAAGGTTCAATGATCACCAACCGAGCTCCCAGCACGAATCCAGGCGGCTGACCAAATCCCATCCTACTAATAGGTAACATATATAAATACATGCCTACCTCCGCCCATTCGATTAGTCTTGCTAAGAAGAAGGGCAAGAAACTTAGCAAGATCATGTCTTTTTTTTTAACATAAAACTTATACTATACAAATGACTTATATTTACTTTAACTAAGGGATAAGAAAATACAAGACAGCAGGAATTCAGGTTAATGAAAAAAAGAAAAACATATATATCTTTGTCTACCTGTCTCATATAGTCTATTTCCTTTTACAGTCTGTAATTAATTAATTTTAGCTCGTAAATCATAAATTAGGAAATTATACTAGATACTTAATTAAATTTTTGTTTATGAATAAAAAATAAAAATATATACAGTTGTGGTCATATAATTAGGAACGACTGGTAAGAAAGTCGATTTTTGACAAACAAGTAGCTGTTACTCTTGTATTAACTTATTGATAACAAATTTAAACCACACAAAATAACAGTTATATTAGTAGGCTTTAATAATTTATACCCAATATGCAAAACAATTGCACTGCTATCAAAAGTTCATATCATCTTCAAATTGCTATTGTATTTTAAATGTACTGTCCGCTTGACAAATAATTAGGAACGGAAAAAAATCATTCTTAATTTTGAATTTCGAAAACGAATATCGCATTTTTTTTGTTTCCCGTGTATTTTATGGTTACATCGCTTTATATTGACTAAGTTGAAAGTGCATAATTATTCCATAATCATGGGCAAAAAGGAGAGTTGTGTTCCATAGACCCGGAAAATGATTATGGCTCTATATGAACGTAATTGGTCGTATAAAAAGATTGCTGATCATTTGAAGTGCTCTAAAACCAAGTTGTTTAATGCTGTTAATCACGTCAAGAAGTTTAATATTACGAATAATGTACCTCGAAAGCCTAAATCTAGAAAAACAACATCACGTGAAGATGCTTTGATTGTTCGTGCAGCAAAGGCTGATCCTTTCAAGAGTTCAGAAAATATAAAGAGGGAAGTTTTTGACGACGGAGGAGTATCTACACGTACAGTACGAAGTCGCTTAACTGATGCAAAGTTATTTGGAAGAATCGCCCGGAGTGTACCGCTTCTCACGAAGGTGCACCGAAAAGCTAGGTTAGAGTTCGAGAAAAAATATGGCAACTGGACAGCAAGTCAATGGAAAAACGTGTTATTTTCTGATGAAACGAAAATAAATAGACTAGGGTCTGATGGTAAACAGTATGTGCGTAGACCGCCTAAGCAAGCTTTGAATCCTAAGTTCACGAAAAAAGTGGTAAAGCATGGAGGAGGAAACATAAAAGTTTGGGGATGTTTCTCAGGTCATGGTGTTGGGTCAGTTAAAAAGATTGAAGGTATGCTAGACCAATTTAAATACAAGCAAATATTGGAGGAGACTATGCTTCCTTATGCTAAGGAGAGGTTGCCTGTAGTCTGGATATTTCAGCAAGATAATGACCCCAAACACACTGCTCATTCAGTTAAAAGGTTTCTTAGTGATCAAAAAATTACTGTGTTAGATTGGCCTGCAAATGGTCCAGATCTTAATCCGATCAAAAATCTTTGGAGAGAAGTAAAGAAGAGTGTGGCTGCGAAAAGGACGAGCAATTTAAACGATCTATATGATGCCTTTGTCGAATTGTGGAACACTATTTCAGATGAAACCTGTAAAAACTTAATAGATTCCATGGCCCGTCGCTGCAGAGCAGTTATTGTAAGAAAGGGCCACCCTACAGAATACTAATACTGCTTTTTGTAAGCTGTGTTAAAAGTTTTGTAATAAATATTGTTTATTTCATTAAAATGGTTTCTGATACAGTTCAATAAATTAATTTATTTTACCCGTTCCTAATTATTTGTCCATAGCTAGAAAGTTACAAATAAATAGTTCAAATGGAACTTTAATTAAATTATCAATTGAATTAAAAAATTTTACATATTATATTATGTAGTATAAAAGCCTGCTTACATAGCTATATTATCATGTCGTTTGAAGGTAGTAACAGTAATATAAACTAAAGTTACAGCAACTTGTTTTTCTGAAAGTTACTTCGGTATTAGTCGTTCCTAATTATATGACCACAACTGTATATAATTTACTATCATGACAAATATCATTATCACTGTAACACCATGCTTCACCATGATCAAATATTAATTTATTTTATAATATGCCTTTTTCAGTAGGCCCTGCTTAATATACAGTTTAAACTTATTTGCTGACAAAGTAAGGACAAAGTAAGTATCGGCAAATAGAAATTGAGCTTTTTCGTAAAAAAAATATCATCATGAGGTTTTTCAGACCAAAAGTTCGAAAATACGCCTTATTAAACTTAAATCTCGAAACGGTTCTCGAATTAACACACCTTAACATAATTTAATCTAAGCGAATTGATAGGCATCAAGTTTTGAATAAATCTTATTTAATATATATAATATAGGGCTTAGGAAAAAAAACTGCATTTTAGGCAGAAAGCAAGCCGCTTTGTCCAGTAATACTAGGGATCAATATGAATGATTTCATCCGAGGAAATGAAAATTTTATTCACTAGAATTCAAGATGGCGGACTTTTTCCAACATGGCGGCTGCATAAATTTAAAAATTTACAGAATCAAAACGGCTTTACCGATTTTAGTGATTAGGGTGTCAATCAATTTGTATTGACAACTTCAATAAAAAAAAAATATATCGTTTAAGAAATTAAAGATGGCAGCCGAATATTAATAAAGTTGTGAAATTTTTTAAATATTTTTTTCATTCTTATGAAAATAACAACTAAATATCTTATGACATGGTCACATGTTTTTATTATTAAATAAATCCTGATAATATTATTTACAAAACCAAATAAAAATCTTAAAAATCTGATGAGTAGTTTTTAAACTAAACGCATTTCAAAAGAACCGCGCGGTTTTGAAAGTCGTCACTGCACGTGATGTGATGCATCATAAAATGAAAACGAGTGCACGAATTTCAGTAATTTACATTTCTGACGATTTGTATTTATATCTTGTAATTTATAACGTCTTGTAAAAACCGGCCAAGTGCGAGTTGGACTCGCGCAAAAATGGTTTCGTACTAAGTACACCACTGTTTATTTGTTTTGGTCATCCCTTACTAATTTCATTATGAATAGGCGATAACAATATTTTTATGATTTTCTACAGTAGGTATGATTCATAATACAGGAATTTTAAAATTCCCAACTAGTTTGGTTTCTGAGATAGACTCCAAAATTAAAATGTTCTAAAGCTAACAGATGGCCCCATTTCCTTATTCTTGAAGGTATAAATGAGCAGTAAAAATATTAATCCTCTGTATTTACAGCTTCATCCGATGTGGTTGAACTGAAGGAGGAGAAAATTCATATGAAATCAGCCCAGAATGTACCTATATCATCAATCATGCTATGAGTAAGTAAAAAATAAAGAGATACCTTTCATTTTTGCAGCTGCCATTGCATGTGCTGCATTGCACTGTGCAGGATAAACCCATCTGCCGATACGAGCAGCGCATTGTTTTGCAGCCTTTTTTACAACCGCAATGGTCAAAGTAAGATAACTCATGCCATATCTGCCTGGCTTCAGACCATTGTGGTACCCAACTATCATTAGATGATTTCCAACCCCAGGAGGATGGAGATGGAGATGGCACAGAGGCATCGTCGAGAATAACGAAAGTGCCCAATAAGTGTCTCGCTTGATAGGTGGCATGGAGCGCGTGTTTTTGTAATGGCACCGATGTTGGTGGGATGCTTGTTACCAATTTATCCTTGGTAGCAAATAGTTCCTTGCGTACCAAGTTGACCAACGAATGTGCTGTTTGTGAATCGTAATGGTGAACTTTTCCAACATAGCCATAATTTCTTCAAGAAGACCTTGTATTGGCTGCGATATTTCTTTTAAAGCTGGTGTGACAACCACATTTTGAAGCATCACTTCTTTCATTTTGTATGGAACTAAGAAGTAGTGTCATAGCCTGTAAAGGCGTGAAAGTCACGAAGGTCAGTTGATCTGTCAGGGCCCAAAGTATTGGCTATTTTATGAACTCCGACATAACGGCATTTATTTGCCGTCTCGGTCAATAGCCACAACTCTTGCAGGCCACTCTCATAATCATAATCATTTATTTCGTAATACTCATTACAATATTCATTATAAATACTTAAATCTAAAATAAAAATAATAATACAATGCATAATTGTACAAAACACATAATAATAAATCTTAATAGTAAGCCTTACATTGCGCTTGTCATAAAAAAAAATCTTTCACCGAGTAGAACGCCTGCTCGACAAGCCAGCGCCTCAACATGGATTTAAATATTTGTAGATTTGGAGATCCTATAATATTTTAGGCAACAAATTGTAAACAGTGGGGCCCATAACATGCGTAAGCATACTTGACTTTTTAAGTATATGTTTCAAGCCAATGATTTTGTCACCCGTACGCGGTCTTATACGTATTTTATGAGCCGATATTTTCGCACGTATACACCGCCACCTGAAAGATGACAACAGATGGGAGTGTCATTATTTTCAGGGACTTGAAATGTGGCTTCACTGTTTCTGTCCGTGGTATTTGCATAATAGCTCTGATCGCGCGTTTCTGCATACGGAAGGCGCGTTTGCAGTTGCCGGCGCACGCCCACAGCTGGGCGCCGTACTGCAGCAGCGAGTGTACGGTTGTGAAGTAGCAGGAGCGCACCACGTCCTGCGGCACCACGCGCGCCAGACGCCTTAGCGCAAAGCATGCGCAACCAAGTAGACCACATAGCGCGTCAATGTGGTATTTCCATGTCAGGCCTCTGTCAAGTTTGAACCCGAGGAAGGTTGAGGACTCCACCTGTTCTATTTGAGTTCCATTCACTTGAACCGATAGAGGTCGGGGAGGTGTACCACGAAGCCAGAAATAAATGAAATGTGTCTTTTTTGAGTTGAGTACGAGACTATTTCCCCGAAACTATTGGGAAAGCTGTAGCGCTGTGTTATTTAATTGAACTTCAGGTTTCTCGATAGACGGTGCGCTTACAACCGCGGCGACGTCATCAGCGTACATGAGAATTTCACAGTCACAAACCGCACCCGGTAAGTCGTTCAGAAGCAGGGAGAACAGTATGTTCGAGACCGAAAATCCCTGAGCCACGCCCATCGTAGTGTCGAGAGGATCAGATCTTGTGTCACCTCCATCAGCTACGACAGTTTGTGATCGATTACGCATCAAATCGGTGAACAGAGCGTGAGCTGGCCCGCTGATCCCATAGTGGTGCATCTTGATGGCTAGAGTATTGTGATTCTCAATTAAAGTTTGATAAAATTATATCAATAACACCATAGCCTATAAAGGCGTGAAAGCCACGAAGATTAGTTGATCTGTCAGGGCCCAAAGTGTTGGCTATTTTATGAACTTCGACATAACGGCACTTATTTGCCATCTCGGTCAATAGCCACAACTCTTGCAGGCCACTTTCATTTAAATTTTGATAAAATTGTATCAATAACACCAAGACACCATCAAAGATTATTCCATAAAATTGAATGGGAAAATTTTTCTGTTTTTATTAGAAATTCTAGTTTTTCAGTATGCTCAGCCTTAAGCCTGAGCGAAGTTGTCCAATTGAAAACAACCTGAGAAAATAAACAAAGTTGCAGAAGTCACACTAGCTTTAAAAGAAATATCGCAGCCAATACAAAGTCTTCCTGAAGAAATTATGGCTATGCTGGAAAAGTTCACCTGCTACCTGTACGATTCACAAACAGCACATTCATCGGTCAACTTCGTGCGCAAGGAACTATTTGCTACCAAGAATAAATTGGTAACAAGCATCCCACCAACATCGGTGGCACAAAACCACGCGCTCCATGCCACCTATCAAGCGAGACACTTATGGGGCACTTTCGTTATTCTCGACGATGCCTCAGTGCCATCTCCATCCTCCTGAGGTTGGAAATCATCTAATGACAGTTGGGTACCACAATGGTCTGAAGCCAGGCAGATATGGCATGAGTTATCTTACTTAGACCATTGCGGTTGTAAAAAAAGCTGCAAAACAATGCGCTGCTTGTGTCAGCGGATAGGTTTACCCTGCACACTGCAATGCAGCACATGCAAAGGCAGCTGCAAAAATGAAAGGTATCTCTTTATTTTTTACTTACTCATAGCATGATTGATGATATAGGTACATTCTGGGCTGATTTCATATGAATTTTCTCCTCCTTCAGTTCAACCACATCGGATGAAGCTGTAAATACAGAGGATTAATATTTTTACTGCTCATTTATACCTTCAAGAATAAGGAAATGGGGCCATCTGTTAGCTTTAGAACATTTTAATTTCGGAGTCTATCTCAAAAACTAAACTTGTTAGGAATTTTAAGATTCCTGTAAGTATGTTATTACTGTAGAAAATCATGAAAATATTGTTATCGCTCATTTATAATGAAATTAGTAAGGGATGACCAAAACAAATAAACAGTGGTGTACTTGGTACGAAACCATTTGTTCGCGAGTCCAACTCGCACTTGGCTGCTTTTTACAAGACGTTATAAATTACAGGATATAAATACAAATCGTCAGAAATGTAAATTACTGAAATTCGTGCACTCGTTTTCATTTTATGATGCATCACATCACGTGCAGTGACGACTTTCAAAACCGCGCGGTTCTTTTGAAATGCGTATAGTTTAAAAACTACTCATCAGATTTTTAAGATTTTTATTTTATTTTGTAAATAATATTATCAAAATTTATTAAATAATAAAAACATGTGACCATATCATAGGAAATTTAGTTGTTATTTTCATAAGAATGAAAAAAATATTTAGAAAATTTCACAATTTTATTAATATTCGGCTGCTATCTTTAATTTCTTAAACGATATATTTTTTTTATTATTGAAGATGTCTATACAAATTGATTGACACCCTAATCACTAAAATCGGTGAAGCCGTTTTGATTCTGTAAATTTTTTAAATTATGCAGCCGCCATTTTGGAAAAAGTCCGCCATCTTGAATTCTAGTGAATAAAATTTTCATTTCCTCGGATAAAATCATTCATATTGATCCCTAGTATTACTGGACAAAGCGGCTTGCTTTCTGCCTAAAATGCAGCTTTCGACATAAATGTTGCCGTAAGCCCTTAGGCATATAATATTCTCTTTTTTATCTTTGGAAATGCCCCTTGGCATGTAAGAACATTAAACCTCAAAATTTTCTTTCCAACAATGCTAACTGTTACAGGATCCTCACCAAATCCAATTCTGTTGGTTAAATCATAGCTGCTGCTATTGACCTCTACGATCATTTGATATACATATATAACATAGGATATATATTTTGTAGTAAACGTATTAACCACTGCTTATTTTAAAATAACCTTTTTCCGCTTAGGTTTGCTGAAAAAAATCTCATAAAAGAGAGCTCACCTGTGTCAGATCTACTAATTCACAAATGAAAACTAACTGAGCGTTTTGTAGAAAGTATTAACGTCAAAGCCCACTATTTTCTTCGTGTAACTGTGAAAGTACTTAAAACCACAAAACTTGAAATAGATCAACACATACAAAATGGCACTAAATACTTATATTCCTTAGATTTTGTTGCTTAATTTGTTTTTAAACAATAAAATCTTGTTAAAGCTCTCACTTGCCAAAAACTAACGAGTAATGGCAAGCTATTACAATTTAGTTATTAATCGATATGACCTAAGGCCTCATTTGCATAGGTTCACGTTGGGTTTCACAGCGGTATTTAACGTGTTCAATATTTTGCTTACTATTATTTAACAACTTTATAAAGCGCCAGAGCGGCATCTCGGACGAGACGGCGAGTTACCCCCACCCGCAATTAACTCTGTCCCGTTTTTGGCTTGGGTGTTGTTTTATTAAAACCTCTTACAGCCTATTTATTGAACAGGGTAATTATGATGATAAGAAAAAAAAACCGCGTCCTAATCCGTTCAGTGGTTTCGAGTGTGCGTGAACTATTACTCTTGTTTTGTCTCCCCCTTTCTATTTTTATTACTTTTCTTCAATGTACGGACACACCGGGTTCTTATCTTATATATGTATTGACATCCCATTAAATATTAAATATATAGCTACAATACTTGTGCCAATTAGGATTATATTAGTTTCCCGAATATAAACAGTTCCTAAGGTAAACATCTCCTGCTCTAGGAACTCAATACAAATAAACCCAACATTTTCAAGCGACCAGCACTAAACTTTTTGTTATTTGGCATTACTTATAGTAGTTTATGAATCTGGCGCATAAAGAGGTTATTTAAACAGTAAACAGTAAGTAAGTGTGAGTTTATGAAACAAGCTGTAGGCGAGTTTTGTAATAGTATACACGAGTGTTTTAAATGCATAGTTATTTTTAGTTTCATACACTACTCTATCTACACTCATGCAATAGTTTGTTACCTACCTGTTTCCAGTCCAAAAGTTATTCATAACATCAAGCCATTTCTAATTTTGCTGGTTAATATGGCTCGACCTTTCCGTCGCTCAGAATGTCAGGTTTAGTCAAATTATCATCGTTATCACTCACTGCTATCAGCCATTTTAGACCAAAATTAAACGTTTGACCCACAAAAACAAACAAAAATTTCTCTGTAAGCCATGGCGCTAACGTACCAACCAAAGTGCAAAGCCGCCTAACCATAGAAAAAATGTCCAAAAATAAATTGAAATGAGGAAATTATTAATCGGGCAAATAAACATATAATTAGCGACTTTTAAGTGTCCGGTTTTAATACCAAAGCGTGCAACTAAAAATACTGAGTGGGCGAATTTAACGTATGAAATTGAAAATATTTCACCAAAAGTCAAAAAATAGGTGCGACGACGAGCGAAGCGAGGAGGAGCGTGTTATGTTTATATGTCAAATAAAATAAGGAGCTGTGCGAAGCAGAGCAGAGCGTGGCGTAGTCCCTAGTTATGTTACTTAAAATTAAATTGTCACTTAAATAGAAAATTGTTCGCCTGGGAATTATTCAACTCAAGGATTATGTGTATGCTACAAGGATCTGATGACGCGTGGATGACAGTGACAGGGGGGCGCAGCTGTGAAACAGGGAGTATAGTAGCAGTGTTAGTTCCGATTTTGGACACAACTAATCCACGCGCCATCAGATCCATATAGCACTGTCCTTTTAAAAAAAGTTAGAAGGTTCTTTCCAAGTAGTATAAACAAACATTCGTTTTACTTTTTTGAGGGCAACATTTTAAGTTTGTTTATTATTTGTATATAAACTTTTATATCCCCGTAAAGCTAGCCTAAAATAAATCTCTGACAACTAATGACAAGATGACGTCATATAAAGGGGAGAGGTTGTCCTTCATTACGCCAGGCACTTTTATGTCTACCCTCCCTTATCATATCCCCTCAGGGACAGTTTATTAATAACTTCCATAAACCAATTGCTTGACGAAGTGTAAGAAAGTTGCAAGATATAACATGTGTACTAAAAGTAAATGAGAGCAGAAAGTGTTAAAGGTTGATGAGCTGAGTCATTTTGGAAATTTTTGCAACACTTTCTTGACTATAAAATATGTAACACATACGCCTATGTTTTTATAGCAAAATCCATCGCTTTGCATAATCTAAATATTAGATAATCTAAAGATTAGAGTGCGTTATAAAATAGAAAAGATAAACAGGGCACCAATTAGAAACATCCCTGTTCGGAATAAACAAGGCGTGAAATTACATAACGCCCTCGTGAGCGTTCAATATGTGCATTACTGGCTGGTATTTTAAGTAGTCACAAAACTTAGTGAACATGTATGTTAAAAAAATGAATGGTCTAAGATGACTACGTCGTTGGTGCAGTCGTAAAAGCAAGAGGTCGCAGGTTCAAATCCTAGCCCGGGGAAGTTTTCAAAATATTTGTCTTAAGGCGCTTGATCCTTCAAATACAGCCAGATGGGTACTTTCTAAAGCCTACTCCTCGTTTACGGCTGGACCAAATGGCTTGAAAAAAATATATATGAATCAATAACTCTTTAAAAATATTTGCAACAAATTTTGGTTTCGTACGATCAAAACTTCTATATTAAAAAAATAACAACTGTATGATGTTTTTTTGGCTTAAATTCCCTACTACTCCTAATCTGCTATGACGTTTGGAAATATTTACACGCCAAAAAATTAAGAATCTGTTGAACTTTAAATGCAACATATCTCAAGTATATCCATTAACTTTTTCTATTAAAAATATCGAAATATGTAAGATTTCAAGGTCAAAGGCTAAGAGGTGCTCTGCGCGGGCGCAGGCATCAGTCATGCAGTGGCGTTCAGACGGGGAGGCTGTGTCACTCGTTGCCACGTACCGCACCCTGGTGTCTGATGACATGTTTGCGAAAATATTTATAAGGATTTTTATTTGTGTGCGTTCAGAGAGTACTTTCGGCAATGGACTTAGTTATTTAGAGGATAAATTGTGCTGTGAAGTTCGCGCGTGGACGCTATAATAAACTAGAAGTTTGACGAGTTAGCAAGGAACTTTTTTTAGAAAAATTATAAATATATAATGTGATTGAGAAAAATGCCACGAAAACCTAAAACAATAAAAAAGCGGCTACAAAAGCGTTGAAAATAAATGCAGTAAAGTAAGTAAGTACCTAACATAATCTACCTACACAATCATTATCCATAGTAGAGTAGATATGAATAATTACTGGTAACAATTATAGTAGCTCATGGGTAGAACGCAGGCCTCTCAATTTTGAGATCCAGGTTCAAGCCTCGGTTGGGCATGCACCAAGGAGTTTTTCGGAATTTTCGTGCAAAGTATTTACTAATACTTACTACTTGCTGAATGTTTTGTGCCCGAAGTCACCACCAACCACGTTGGGACATACTTATCGTCGGTGAAACGCGGGTGTATCGAGTGCGGAGACACTCGAAACACCTCCAAAACCCCCTCGGGGATTCCTATCGTGACAATATATAGGTATAATTATTATTATAAACAGCTATAAGCAACAATTCACGCAAAAAACGTTGCTCAAAATTTTGTTTTTACTTCTGTCCAGCTAAATAAACTACCCAAGTATCAAGGCTCGGACTATGTATTATATGGTTTAGCTCCGCTTCCGACCTGTTTTTTTGGACCGGAGAACTATTTGAAATACTTGTTTTAGTTCATTTCAGAAAAATATGTCCCAGGCAGGCATATCAAAGCCGTGGTATTTATACCTGTAATATTATGTAGAGATAGTTGAATAACTAGAATTGTAGGTATAATACATATAGTTGATATATTATTTCAGGGGCATCTAAAAAGAGACCACCAGAAACAGAAGGCAAAGAAAATAATCCGACAAAATCTGCAAAAAAGACCAGGACCTGACAATATATTAATTCAAAATAATCTGTGCATGTAACCTGTAATGTCATTCCATCCATCCATCAGCCTAGTTCGTCCACTGCTGGACATAAGCCGTTTCAGGACTTTGTCATTCCCGGTGGTCATCCTGGAAGAATTGTCCATACTCACACACGCTGGGCAGGCGGGTTGATGAGCGCGGTGCCGGAACCCTCGCACCAGTGACGCCGCTGCCCGTTACCAGTCTGTTCCATATAAGGCCCGGCTATAAGGGATGGATATACCGCCATCCCGGTACTAGGCATGGTGGGTCTCCTGGTTTTTTGCCTGTGAGCTGTCCTCTTACTCTCCTCAGAATTACTTCGAGGGGGTCTCCAAATAAGATGGTGGTACCTCCACAGTCGAGCCCGGCATCAGCTCTACCACCTATCAAATATCATTGTCATTGAAATTATGTAATGTCATTGAAATTATGTAATGTCATTGAAATTTTGTAAATATTTAGGGTGCAAACAAACGAACATCACTTTCAAAATGGTAGCCGTAGACAACGGTAGGTAACTGCACATGTCGAACCATGTTGGCGATAGCCATCGACTACCATCGAACAATGGTAGTGAGCGTCAGCTATTGGTTGCATTCGACGCGCTGACGCAGCCAAACAGCGCCGACTGTACTCGATTGATGGTATTGTCAGCGTTGTATGGTCGACTGCAACCGACGGCTGACGCTAACGTCATTCGGTGGCAATTTATGGTATAGAATAGTAGACTGTCAGAATACAGTCGGGAACACTATCTCATCGAGTAACAAGATGTGACCAACTCGTAGTGATGTAGAAAAAAAACTACATCAAAATAAACCGGGTTGGCTAGCCGCAACCTAGAGCGTTTTATACAGTCAGCAAAAACAACGCAAATTTTCTGACAAAAAATTACGTCATTAAGTAGCAAGTACTATGTTCGGTATAGCGTATCACAAGGTGCTTAAAAATAAGGTTTGCATGTCCTATGTTGGTACTAATATCAGCCTGATTTTATCGAATATCTTTTTATATGAAAAAAGCTTTCTTTAGCACCTTTTATACGCTCTGTCGATGATATATACTTGATGATGTGATTTTTTTTAATCAATAAAATTGTGCTGCTTTTGCTGACTCTACAAAATTTTTCAGGTTGCGTCGAGCCAACCCTGTTTATTTTGATGAAGTTTTTTTTCTACACCACTACGAATTGGTCACATCTTGTTATTTAATGACATAGGGTTACCAACTGTCACCCGACAGCCTAGTACGTTAAAAATTATATTCCGTATTAAAACATATTCAGCGTTATTTGTTATGTTTCTTAGAGAAAAGCATCGTCTGGATCACCACAATCTCTAAGCTCATTCATTGCTTCAGAAATGGAAGGCAAAGACAATGATCCAACAATGTCTGCACAAAAGACTATCGAAGAGTCGATTCCGGTAGGTTTGAGAATTTACCAATCTTTTTTTATAACGTGGTAATATCCTTGAATTTAGGTAAATATTTAGGAATTAATATTATGTTTTATATTTGTTTGTTAAACTTGAGTATTTTTCTTTAATGGGTTTGCATTATTTTATAATTTATAGTAGGTTAAAAATTATACTATGTACTTAGGTAAATTCAAACTTATTTATTATGTTTTTCAGAGATAAATATCTTTTGGACCACCACCATCTCCAGGCTCATTCATTGCATTAGAAATGAACGGCAAAGACAATGATCCGACAGCCTCTGAACAAAAGACGATTAAAGACTCGATTCTGGTAGATTCGTCTTAATTTACAGCAAATGTATTACAAAATATAAAACAAGAAAATGAAAACCATAGTACAGAACAATAAAATGAAAAACAAAGTGCACAACAAAAAAAGTAACAAAAGGAAAAAAGAAAATTACAAAAACGAAAACACACAGAAAATGTATAACAATATAATAGAACAAGAAAATGAAGACCGCAGTACAGAACAATGAAATAAACAAAGTACAGAACAAGAGATTGAAGAACAAAGAGCACAACAAAAAATTAAACTTATCTCAAGTGAAGAACAAATAAAAAGCAGAATACTCATGATCAAGAAAATATATACATATATTTACCATATTGAGGATTTACCTGCAGATCAGAGCTTACAAGTGTTAGCGAGGTGAAACTGTGGTACAGATTACGTAACATAATTAAAATTTACAGATTAAAAAAATATATGTTTTGTTTATTTTACGTGCGAATACAATCTTCATAAAAATAAAATCTAAAAGTTGCATCAACATAATTGAAACCGTTTCTGAGTACCCAAATATATAACATACTATCGGTTTTATTATGAGACCCGCAAATAACCGATACATACCACTCAAGTCTCTAAAAGCACCGAAATTAACAAAAATTGTAACAAAATTATATTTTATCAATATATTTTTTTTTTCGTCATTTTCGTTCAAAAATCATTCAAATATAAAAACAGAAACTTTTTATGAAAAATTGTTTGACTGCAACCGACGACGGCTGACGCTACCATCATTAGACGGTTACCTCCGACAAGGTTCGACGTCTAAAGTTACCTCAATCCTCTGGCACAGTATAATACTGTGCCTCTGGCCTACCATGAGTTTGGCACTCGATACACGTTAGCGACAGCGTAAAACATTTGTATGAGTTTAGCGGTTCTAGCGGTATACGAGAGGAACCAGAATTTCCAATACATTATATTTTACGCAGTCGCTAACGTATATCGAGTGCCAAACTCATGGTGGGCCTACTGTTGACGGTTACCAACTGCAAAGTGACGCTCGTCTGTTACCGCTCAAGCCCAAGATTTATAAAGGTCTGACCCCAATATCAACTTGCGGGTCTACCGCGTAATTCTCATTTTCATCATCTTCAACTTGAGATTGAAATTTGACGTGCGTGCGACGACGCCCGCCTAACATGCCATCTCTTTTGCACGCGTTGAATTTCGCATGCATTTGCTTGAAGTTGATACAAATGAGAATTACGCGGTAGAACCCTTGGTCACTTTCGGGTATCCTCACATAACAGATTTTGTTGTATATGTTTTATATATTTTCGCGATTTCAGTACTATCACCACTAGTTCGCGATTACTATAATCACTAGTTTGTTTTCAAAACTACCAAAATATCACAGTGTAGTAGTAGGTACAGAATGGTCACATCTTTCTGTTACAGCACCACAGCCTATTGAGCTTCAAAAGTTATAGTTATAGGTGTAATCGCGGGATTACAGAACTGCAGGGCGGATGAAAGAGGATGGATGGGTTGACACGAGAGAAGAAAAAGATTGTGGGATATAGAATGTGGGTGCGCTGACCTGGTTCGAATGTTTCGATGGGCCGGCAAATCCGCCGTGTTTCTTCTCCTCTCGTTGGGCTGATTGAGTTGACGGTGATGAGCAGTGATGAGCTGGATGTCTTGGAGTAATGTACACAGCACTAGTATGAACACAACACTGTAAATACGCGAGATTGTTTGTATCGGCGGCGCGAACGTGTACACATGTGTCGTTCTAGACGATTCGGACGGAACAGCAAATGAGCCAACGCGCGGGTTGGCGCCAGCGCGCGCCGTGCGCAGACGTGCGCCTTGGGAGGCTTGTCGAGCCGAAGAGAGCGCGTGAACCGCGGGTTGGCAGCACGCGAGTCCATTGTGTCGCCAGGTGGCGCCAGCGCAGCGCCGCGATATTAGTCATGCACATATCATGTTCTAACGTCACGCTGGTATAGCGTGAACATCCTGGGGGGGCCGGGGCTGCGGCTCCTCTTGAGCTGAATCCAGCGGCAGCCTGGCTATCTTGAACACAGGTCGTCGCAGATTTCCATGAGCTGTGTCCAGATCCACAACTTGGATCACTCCATCCTTGCCAGGCATTGTGCGGAGAATTCTCCCCAGCTTCCATTGGAGCGGAGGCAGGTCATCCTCTTTGATGAGGACCAGTTCACCCACTTGAGGAGGGGAAGAAGGGGAGAGCCATTTGGAGCGGGTTTGCAGGGTATGGAGGTAGGATCTGGACCAGAGAGTCCAAAAGCGCTGAGAGAGCGCTTGAATGAGTTGAAACCGTTTAAGAGCAGATATGGGTCTGTCGTCAAAAGACTGCTCAGGTAGAGCGGTGAGCGGACGACCAATAATGAAATGTCCGGCCGTGAGAGGTTCAAAGTCCGTAGGGTCGGATGAAATCGGGCAGAGGGGTCTTGAGTTGAGTATTATTTCGTGCAGAGCGCCGAACCAAGTTATGTGCTGATTCGCGAGCTTGTGAGTGATTGCATCATTGTTTGTGCCGCAGTCTGAGCGAATGAGAACTGGAGTACCGCGACGTGAGATAAAACCTAACAGGGCTCGTGCTGAGTGAAATTGAGTGTGATTGAGTGAATGTACGTCTGCTATTTCAAGTGATACGGTTGGCAACAAAATTGGTGTGTTAGTGGCGTTCACTACACGTTGTGCGGGGTTACAAGAATTCTCTGTTGGAGTTGAAGTCATTGAGTGAAAATGAAATGAGTGTGTATGTGATGAGTGCGTTGAGTGCTGGTTTCATTGAGTGAAAATGAGCTGAATGTGTATGTGATGAGTGAATGTGTGAGTGAAAATGAGCTGAGTGTGTATGTGCTGATTGAATGTGTGAGTGAAAACGAGCTGAGTGTGTATGTGCTGATTGAATGCGTGATGAGTGTGACTATATGTGAAAATGAGTTATTAAAACTTGAGCGCTACCAACTCCAACGTGCGGATAGCTTGTAACTTGCGCGGGCCGAAAAAACAAAGGCTATGTTCAAACGGAACACGGAAAATAAACACGACAGAGAGAGAAAAAAAAAAAAAATTTTTTTTTTTTAAAAACCAACCTGTATATGAGCTGAACCAACGTGGAACACCCTATATGTGTACCATTAACAATAAGATCAGAGATGAGAAGAGAGGACAAAAAAAAAAATTACTATAAAAAGCAGACAATAACAGGATAAAACTGTTCGGAAAACTATTACCGTAACACAAGATTACCGTAACATTAGATATCAAAAAGTGTGCCGACAATACACGTTAGTTCTTGTTTAGACGAAAGTACCTTTACAACAACAACATCAGTCGTCGAACATTCTATTTATAGAATAAAATATCTGCCTACTGCTTCGAACTCATAAACAACAAAGAATGCGTTTACCTGGCAGAAATCGTATCTAAATGAGCGGACAATCCAATGATGCTAATCAAGCTTTAATCAACGTAATACTTATGTACTCAACACACGTAACTCACGTAAATTTGGGTTTAATAAAGAAATATAGTGGACTGTAATAAACAATTGGGCTGAATGGATAACCAATTCCAGAACACAAGATAAGGTGTCAAATTAATACCTGGCACCGGGTCTATAAAATTTTGTTATTTGTTTAAACAAAATGGGTGATCCAAAAGGATATAATTATATTATCTGAGCTGAATAATAATAACAAACGGGATGAACGTGAGTTTATTCTGTAAAGGGGCGGGGGGGGGCCGGTTCTATACCGATAAATGGAATTTTCTAGGCGGCGGTTCTAATTACCTACCCGCTGTAGGTATTCGAGACCACAAAATATTTTTTGCCGGGAAAGGGGGCAAAATATGTAACCGGGTGAAAATGGACTGTAGTAAATCGACGGGGGCTGGTCAAACAAAGTTACAGGCCGGCGGGGGGGAGGCGGGGGGTGATATAAACCAAAAATTTTCCGCTCGACGGACCAAAATTTTTTTTTTTTTATGTATTGAAAATGGACTGTAGGGGCTGAAAAGGGGCTGGTTCTAACGGTTCGAAGGGCCAAAATTGTGAAAATGGACTGTAAGGACCAGAATTCGATCCGGCCGAAGGACCAAAATGTAATCGCGGGATTACAGAACTGCAGGGCGGATGAAAGAGGATGGATGGGTTGACACGAGAGAAGAAAAAGATTGTGGGATATAGAATGTGGGTGCGCTGACCTGGTTCGAATGTTTCGATGGGCCGGCAAATCCGCCGTGTTTCTTCTCCTCTCGTTGGGCTGATTGAGTTGACGGTGATGAGCAGTGATGAGCTGGATGTCTTGGAGTAATGTACACAGCACTAGTATGAACACAACACTGTAAATACGCGAGATTGTTTGTATCGGCGGCGCGAACGTGTACACATGTGTCGTTCTAGACGATTCGGACGGAACAGCAAATGAGCCAACGCGCGGGTTGGCGCCAGCGCGCGCGGTGCGCAGACGTGCGCCTTGGGAGGCTTGTCGAGCCGAAGAGAGCGCGTGAACCGCGGGTTGGCAGCACGCGAGTCCATTGTGTCGCCAGGTGGCGCCAGCGCAGCGCCGCGATATTAGTCATGCACATATCATGTTCTAACGTCACGCTGGTATAGCGTGAACAATAGGTTTACACATAAAACAATGCTACATAAATTTATTTCTACCTCGCTACGAGGTGTGAATCATTTCGACGCTAGCGATCTTTGTAGAGGGGCGCGGGGCGTCTGCGCAGAGGCATGCGGGGAGCAGCGCCTGTAACTCCCCGGAGGTGAGGCCGATTGCTCAAGGCCGTTGGCGTGGGTAATCACCTTAAGACCATGTTATCCACGATATCCCTAAAAACAAAAAATCTTTTGACGCCTAATTTGAAGTGAAGAACAGAAATTCTAAGCCAAAAAAAAAAATACAGTTGACAGTGAAGAAAACAAAAACATTGAATAAACGAACAGAATTTCAAAAAGTGCTTTGATATCCGTAAAAAAAAAATCGCAAATTATACCTTGAAATAATGAATTTCGACTCAAAAATCTGAATATTTTTAGCGATAAGTGCTGTGTTTTTTTCCGAATATAATATCTAACGATATTACATTTCTTAAATAAACGGCTACTTTGAAAATATCTAGTGATATAAGTGGAAAAATATAAATAAAACCTACAAAATCAATAGATTCTCTTGCGCAGTTTTGCGAGCCTCTGCAACGTGACATGCAACTTATAACCTTATTTGGTGCCTGGTGTAACTGGGGATGGGCTGAGTTCGTCCTGCGAGGTTGTTCCCGGACGCTCTGCGTCGCACTTGTGCTACGTGTTTTATCGTGTTATATAGTGATTTGATATATAAAATAATTGTCTTTAAATAATGGGCAATAAAAGTAATAAGCGAGACCGAAAATATATGACACGAAAAATGGGTACCTGCGTTGTAGACTAATTTTAAAAGCGCGGGAAACTATGATTGATTGCACATCGATGCTGCGCCTGCAAAATATAACTATTTTCATTACAATACGAACTAAAATTGCATAAAATTTAAAATCACATAGCGGATTTTGCAGGCGTAGCGACGACATATTATTATTATTATTAAAAATTCTTTATTGCACAAATAAAAACATGTACATAGGCGAGCTTAATGCTAATTAGCATTTTCTTCCAGCTAACCTTTGGCGATGTAGAACTTGTCAAGGGTAGTGCTTCGGTGAGGAAACAGTATTATGACTAGGCATATTAATATGATACAATTAATTTTAACTAAAATAATTATATAGGTAAAATACATAAATAGGTAACTTATAATTTATAATCAAATACATATACTACCTCTATATAATACATACACTGATACATATAAATATATAAACACAAATAGTATTTACGAGAGGTTAAACAAAGATTATAACCTTAAACACGTATTTAGAGTTGACCCATTTCTTTATTTTGTAGATCAAGGTAATGTTGATATACCTTGTTTTTAAAAGTAGTCACTGATGTAGCCTCGCGTATATGAAGTGGAAGATTATTCCAAAGGCGAATTGCTGACACAGTAAAGGAATTCGAATACATTTGAGTAGAATGTTCTGGAGTACGGAGAAGCAGAGCTTTACTTGGACGTAGAAGACGTCCAAGGGAACCAAAGGGGATAAAACGTTCTTTGAGATAGGGAGGAGAACATGAGTTGTGCAAAATACTATAAAGAAAAGCAAGGATGTGGGCATTTCTACGAAACTTAATATTAAGCCAACCCAATTCAGAGCGAGATTGTGAGATATGATCGTACTTTCGAAGACCAAAGATATAGCGAATACAAAGATTAAGAAGACGGTCCAGTTTGTTTAATAATTCTACAATTAAATCGGGAAAGCAGACATCAGCATAGTCCAGAATGGGAAGCAACAGAGAATTAACCAACGTAACCTTAGCGGAGTATGGTAAGAACTTTTGCAGACGCTTTAAAGAATGCATAGATGCAAATATCTTTTTACTTACTTCAGCAACATGGCGATCCCAGCTCATATTGTTCTGAATGTGAAGCCCCAAGTTTTTTACCTCAGTGCAGTAAGTTAGTGAGATTCCATGAAACTTTACTTGAGGCAGAGTGCTGATGTCAAGTTTATCCACTAGCGCTCTGCTGCCCAAGATCATGACCTGCGTTTTTGCTGGATTTACAAGAAGCCCGAATTGTTCTGACCATAGACAAATGGAATCAAGATCTGATGACATCTTTTGTATGGTCACAGGTAACAGATCTTGTTTACATGATAGATATAATTGCAGATCATCTGCGTAAAGATGGAAAGAGCTAAATTTAATAACGGTAGTAAGGGTGTTAATAAATATAGAGAACAGGAGAGGGGACAGTACGCCACCTTGTGGAACTCCAGCTGTTATGTCACACCAATCAGAAAAAGTGTCGTTAAGACGTATACGTTGTTTGCGCCCAATGAGGTATGAATAGAACCAAGTTATGGTAGAATCAGATAAGTTTAGAGACCGGAGGATAGTGATGAGTATGTCATAATCAACACAGTTAAAAGCATTGCTAAAATCGAGGAGGGTCAAGAGAGTGAGTTGTTGTTCATCCATAGCTTTACGAAAATCGTCAGTAATTTTAATGAGAGCAGAGCAAGTGCTGTGGCCAGGACGAAATCCTGATTGAAGTGGGTTAAGGAGATGGTTAGCATGAAGAAAGTTAAGGAGCTGACGATTTACTACACGTTCAAGCACCTTGGACAGGAAAGGAAGAATCGATATGGGGCGGTAGTTCTTGAATTGAGATGGATCAATAATTTTTGGCACAGGGACCATGTATGCCATTTTCCAAAGAGAAGGGAATGTATTTGAAGAAAGAGAAAAATTTATAATATGGCTAAGAGAAGGAAGAATAATTTTGAGAATGGGTAAGAGAAGATCACGACCCAATGTATCATGACCAATGGCTTTACTGGGGATGGAGAGAATGATCTTTTCGATTGTAAAGTCAGAAACAGGTTCAAATGAGAATTTTTGGGACGTGACAGGAGGGGCTGCAAGAAGGCGCTGGATTGTTAAATGTTTTAAAGAATGGTCAATAATATGAGGCGTTGAAGAAAAATGGTGGTTAAGACCATTTAAGTCAAGTGAAGGGTTTAGTTCCTGGTGACATTTACCAAGCCCCAATTTACGCAAAAATCGCCAAAGATTATTTGGGGAACAATTTTCTATAGAAGAATGGATGTGTTGGCGTTTTGCATTCCTGATCATTTGATTGCATTTGTTTCGCGCTGCCTTGAACCTATCCCAGTTTTCACCAGAGGTAACTTTTTTATGCTTGCATCGAAGACTATCTCTGTACGCCATGGCTTTACGGATCGCATCCGTGAGCCAAGGAGCTGGAGCATGTTTCATTCGGACAGGGTGAATAGGAGCATGGATGTCATATAAGTCAATGACAAGCTCATTAAAAATGGCAACCTTTTCATCGACGGTGGTAAGGTGCTCCAACTGTGACCAATTTATTCTTTGCGCATCAACAATGAGCTTGTCTCTGTTCATACCCGCGAAGTTACGCTGGAAGAGGACTTTGGGCTTAACTTTTGGGATTTTCAATTTATAGGACACGTAAATAAGATCATGGTGGGAGAAACCCGAAGCTGTAAACTGCCCATGACAGGAAACACGATCAGGTTTGGGTGTCAAGATAACATCCAGAAGAGTATGGGAGTCACCAACATGATGCGTAGCATTAAGTTTCAAGATAGAGAGGTTAGTCGAAATTGACAAAGACAACAATTTGCGGGTACGGTAATAAAATTGTGAATCGGATTCACAGAGTAAATCCGTATTCAGATCACCCATGACGATGGCATGTTCATAATTAGGTAGGTGGTTAACGAGCAAGCCCTCTAGCGTATCAAAGTAATCCACTCTAGGAGGAGGATATACTACACAAAGAAGAAATTTTACTGTTTGAAAGTCGAGTTCAATAAAAAGATGTTCCATGGAAGCAGTATATTCAGAAGGGGACTTAGAGATAATATTATACTTGATGTCAGAGCGCAGATAGATTGCCACACCTCCACAACCCGCACCTGTTCGGTCATTCCTGATAAGGACATAGCCTGGAATGGAGACTGAAGTAGATGGAATGGTAGGTTTTAAGTATGATTCTGAAACTAATACTGCATGAATATTATTGAAGTTACTTGAGAAGGTGGCAAGTAATTCAGAGTGATGGGCAGGAATGCTCTGTGCATTGAGGTGACAGAAGTTCAAACATTTTTTATGAGGAGCGAAGGTTGTATGAAGCATATCACTAAGATGAATGGGTGCTACTGTGTCATCAAGTGCATCAGAAAATAGGTCGTCATCAGAGTCAAGTGATTGAAATAAATCTGAGTTGTGTGAAAGATTCATTAAAAAGAATACAATACTATAAAATAAAAATAAATACAAAATATTATATATAAATAAAATAAAATAAAATCTTTAAATTATAAAATTAACTACTTGAGTTCAGGCCTGTAAGAACCGCATCACCGCCAGCTCACTAAAAGTAGAAAATTGCACAAGAGTATAAACAGAGATTGGAGAAGTAACATAACAGTAACATAAGCAACTTAACATAAATTTTGGGTAGGTACATATAACTACAAACAACCGTTAAATAAAGTCACAAAATAATAATACAAATTGCTAACGAGACGGTCGAGGTCAAGCCACACAACTTTATACTTAATTGTGGTATGAGATACGTATTAATGTTGCGGCCTTTGACAGTACGCCCTTGAAACTTTACAAAATTCACTGTACACATTGTTCATGCAAATACTAAACGCAGAAAACGATCCTTGCACCCATCACACTTTAAACTTAAAGCGCTGCAAGCTACAAGTTTTGACTGATAGTTCGTAGACCAATCACAGCTGTCTCGAGCGCTTCAGCGCATGCAATTAATGACAGATGAAATGAATTTTATGTGCGGTCAGTTGAGAAAATGTACTGAAAATTTCAGTGAAAATTTGAAACTGAAAAATTATGAAGAAAGGAAAGTATTATGAAGAAAGTATGTGCTAAGATGGTGCTGTACATTAAAAGTAAGTTACATTCTGATACATAGTTGCTTGAACAAGTTGCTCATGATTACAAAAACATCATCAAGTTATAGAATTACTAAGCTCATTTCCTCATTGTTCTTGCAGATCTTTCCTTCTTGGACTTGGCCTGCTCTGGATTAGGAGGGTTTGTCACAGA
Source organism: Ypsolopha sequella (assembly GCA_934047225.1). Taxonomy (NCBI): domain Eukaryota; kingdom Metazoa; phylum Arthropoda; class Insecta; order Lepidoptera; family Ypsolophidae; genus Ypsolopha; species Ypsolopha sequella. The sequence continues at coordinate 21,688,235 of OW203984.1, read as the reverse complement.
GATGTCTAACAGGTGCTTCATCGAGCTGAGTCGGAGCTTTTCACCGTCCACAAGTTTCAAGTAGATGTTTCCGTCCTGAGACCAACATCTTTGAACACCATAAAGGAGACGTGCTTCATTGAAAATTTGCCTCCGGTGACCCGTCAGAAATTCAGCAATTGAGATGTCACTACCCTTCAGTTTCGTCTTGCTAGCCCACACAGATGATCGAGCGGCAAAGTTGGAAAACTTCACAAGTATTGGGCGCGGACGACTCTCATCATGAGAAGGCCTCCCAAGACGATACCGACATACCTTCACACTTTACCGGCTGTTCTATGTCCAATGCATCATCACTACATACTATAAAACAAAGTCACTTCCCGCTGTCTGTCTGTCCCTATGTATTCTTAGATTTTTTAAATTACGCAACGGGTTCTGATGCAGTTTTTTTTTAATAGATAGCGTGATTTGAGAGAAAGGTTTATATGTATGATACATGCATAATATAGTAGAGAAACACTGATAATTTTAGAGGTTTCTAATGTGATGTCGAAAATAAACACTTTTTTTGCGCTTACAAACGCTGGCTGAACTCTAAGAGATAGATCAAAATAATGTACTATAGTATTGTACAACTTTAAAATACAAAAAAGTCTGCGATGGTGTATGTCTATCTCTTAGGGATAACCCACAATAACCAATATGGCTTATTTATTAAGCGATTTTAAGCAATACAGCATTAATCCTTATCCAATTAAGTACCTTTTAAATAGATTATAAAAGCTGTGAACGTTGTATATAAAAACATAAGTATATACAAATGTAAGTTATTGAGTTCTTGCTTAGGTACTCCAAATAATAGTTAAAACTAGGAAATTCATACGTTTATTGCCTGAGATCACAATCGATACTAATCTAAAGTCCCTTTCAATAGAATCCGCCAATAATGTAAACAAACCAATTTAAACACGATTACTGCGTAATTACTTACATTTGAATATCAATCCTGATCATATTCACATTTCAAGGAACCATATATTGTTCTTAAAATCATTTCGACACCAAATAACTTCTTTATGATAGTTATTTTAATTAAAAATAATCGGACGACGAAAATTTCAATAGTTTGTAAAACTGTCATATTAATTTTTTTATCATCGAAGTCTTTTTTGTCTTTGGAAAGTTAGTGTTGTGACTTTACAAACCTCTCACAAACACCGCTTTTGTACCAACAAAATGAAAATTTGTAATGGCCGCAAACAGCTGATTTAGAGAGCGGGTTTGGCAATTATTTCATTTCCCTAGATTTTTTATTCATTGGTGGGTATTGTTCCGAGTTCTGTGCGTTTTTCTGTTTCCTCTAATTATCGACGACTTTGCTTTTTATATTTTGGTTTTTGGACATTTTCTTTGCGATTTGCTTGGATTTATTCTTGGAACGACGACTTCTGCGTGAAATCACGGACTTTGTTTTTGCTTACCATTGGATCTCTTTCTCAAGAAACAAGGTGGTAACAATGTTTATAAACTATTAATTCTTTAAAATCTAATAAAGATGTCCACATAATCACTTAGAGATGCTAAGAATAAATCCAAGAATAATAATAAAGTGAAAAATTATTACGTGGTGTTTTTAGGTTATAATGAGTGAGCCGTAACTCAGTACATCAGGGTCGAAGACTCCTCCGCCTGCCAAAAAACGAAAAATTCATCTGACCACAAGGGAAAAAAATTCTAGTGAATATTTATAATTATTTAGAAAAATCCTCTCTTACATACCCATCCAAAATGGAGTTATATAAAATTACTTCAGAAATTATGGAGGTGTCTCAGTATGTTGTACGAGATACCATGAAGCATTATTTAGAAACTCAAAAAATACCACACCAAAATACCACTTTAACATCAGTATAGGTACAACCAAATCTTTGGGTACAACACCATAATCATAGAGAACTGTCAAATAATTATCTTGTTTACATTATTGGCGGATTCTATTGAAAGGGACTTTACCTTACACTGAATGACATATAAAAATAATGTACTGATACCTTACAAAACTATGTATATACAACATAAGTATATTTAGTATCAGCATTGCATCCGTGCGAAGCCGGGGCGGGGCGCTAGTAGTATAATAAAACAAGTTATGTTCCTTCCTGATTTGTGTAGGTTTTGTGTTCCAACTGGTCGGTCCAAGCATACGTCATCACGCTATGGACGGTTTGATGGATAAATATTACGTAACTATGATCCATGGAACTTGACAAAAAAGCTTTCACGCCAATATAGGGGAAGGTTGCCCAAATCGTACCCCTCGCAATATCTACCAAACTAAGAAGTATATTTTTATAAAGGCAACATTTTTCAATGCGCTACCAACATAACAACTAAGGCACCATATTGCTTTCTGGCAAAGACACCAGAGTATAATTTTATTCAATAAACATTGTTTTTGTCAGTTTTTATAAAGAATTTCAACCAAAAACCTAAGGCTCGAGTGAAATAACGATAAGTTTTATGTTATAATTGACTTGTAATTTGAAAACAGTGTGTATTAAGGACTGTGTAAGTAATTTTGTAACAAGCAAAATTCCGGTTTTTAAATATATTTTTTTCATTTTGTTGTTCAAATGTCGCTGTTGCTTATATCGTACCACCATAACGTGCCTAAATCGTACTTAAAAAAAAAACAAAGAATAACTAGAATATATATTATAAAATGGTTGATATTGATATGTCAGAATAAAAAGAATAAAACATTTTTGCTTTATCCAAAACAATATAGGTAGGTATGATATTTTTGTTTACTGAGGGAATTTAAGACGTTCATTTTGATAATATTTTACTTCAAAATAATACTACATATTTACTAAGTACGATTTGGGATACCATAGGTACAAATTAGGATACCGGTTTCCTATATCGTAGCATTTGGAAGCTTTTTTAAAAGAGAAATATTTTGTATTTACCAATAAGCAATAGTTTTAACTAAATAAAACGTTGATTAATAGATAACTGCTCTTTGCAATAAGGCAGAAATCAAAACCCTAAACCGTCACATTTCTAAGAAAATTTCAGATGAAACAAAATTGGTCCAATATGGGCAACCTTCCCCTAAGTAAAACCTTCTTAGGCCAGTGTCTTTATTTGTATATGTATAATATTAAAATTATTATCTATCAATTAATATTTATTGAAAACACTAGTTTTTAGTTATGAAATTTCATAAAAATTTCGATAATCTAGGTTTTGTTTCACTAACTACAGATGTAACATCCACGGAATGGTGATATTAGGGTGTTTATTTTTTTATTAAAAAAAAATATATTTTGTTAATTAAAATAATTTTACATGCCCCAAGTAGAACTACTCAAACGCTATCTTTTGATATATGTTACCTCCATCATAGTATTACAAGCTCTGATATTCTCACAGATAACAAAATATTTGGTCAAAATGAGAAATACCCTTTTACCTAATGTTCAGGTGTTGGCTAATATGGAATGTTTTTTTGTATTGAAAAAATCCCGAGATTCCGGGATTGACATATTTAGTGTTCTAACTATATAATCGGATACATATCTACCTTTGGTCAAAAAATATGACAAAAATTTAGTTTCTTATTATATAAAAAAATACTAATCATTCTAAGTGGGTCAGCTGATCGATATATTTTTATATGATAAAAATGTTTTATGCGTTGCAAGTTATATCATTAACACTACAGTAGGCGCGCCCTAATTGACACCTATAACGGTCGCGCGGGGTACATCTGTAGCCCATTTTGAATGCAAATATTGTGGGTCATATTTAAGAAGAATGAAAAAAGATTTTAATTTTATGAATAAACATCTTTATTTTTATCGTTTAATAATAAAAAAATTAAAGTCATAAATTTTTTAGGTAGTTTTTAACGAAACAACAGAAATTTTGGAAAAATCAACATGAGACGCAGACGCCGCCATGATTTCCTAAAAATATATTAATAATAAGTATATTTGTTATAAAACAGTATTTAAAATGCAAAAATTACACTGAAATAAAGTACCCTTAAAATATTAGTACAATCTTTGCATAAATAATAGGGATTTATCACATTCCCTGAAAGGTCGCGCGGGCTACATACGCAGCCCATCCACTTTATTAGTCGTTCTGTTCTGAAGTCCGTGTGCTGAGGGTAGCGACACGCTGCTGAGCGACCCATAGTCGAGGAATACACGGAAAAACAGCGCAGTAGTGTGACGCGTTTGAGAAAGAGGTACGAATAATATACCCTGGTCTACACATGGAACCCACGCGTCCACTCTAGTGTTAAATCATAAAACATTTATTGCAGTAGTGTTGACCAGAATATGGATGGCTTCAGAATAAAGCCGCGCGCTGGGCGAGAGCGAGCTAGGGCGTCCCGCTACGGGCGGAGCTCCGTGCATCGTTCCCCTGCTTCACCCCCTCTAAAACGTGAAGATCATCGTCTTACATCGCCTTTATTTAGATTTATTTCTAAATTATCTTCTTTAGTTTGTTATGCACTCTAATAGCATATGCATTGCCCCTGACGCGTATTAGCGTTCGGACTACGGCGTAGCGGGTCTACAAAGTGGGAAAACTATGGGATCGTAGCAACAACGCATTCCGTATATTACTGAGACAGCCGCGGTACTGCAGTGCGAAAGCCATGCTCGCAGACGCAGTTCCTGACTTTTTCGCGATATTGAGGCATCGAGCGGTGGTATTCTGGTACCGGTTGCGAACATCGAGCAATGAGTTTCTCAGAGCAGCCAGCAAGAACATCTGGGGAAATAGGTTCTATAAGCACTGGCTGCACATTCAGACGTGCGAGAACTAGACATAGATTCTAGTTCTCACATGGTTGAATTGTTTATTAGTATGTAGCATAATTTAATTTTAATTTTGATTGTGATTTTTTATGGGTTTAGCATTGCCTGAAATAAAGACATTTAATTTTAATAATTGCTACGCTGTAGCAAAAGGTGGATGCGGGAAAACATGGAACAGAACAGTTTATAACGTGCTACCTTACTCGTTTATTTACTCTAATTCTATGTTTATACTCTAATTCTATGTTTATTTGGTGGTGCGGTAGTGAAGCTGTACTGTATCGTAATAACAGTCATTTTAAAACAAATCAAAAAATTATTTATTTTATTTAAAAACTTCACTGCAGCAAAAAATACAAATATAAATAAAGAATACGGCAACCTCTTAAGCGGTATTTGTACTACCAATAAATAAACAATAAAAACCTCCATTGGTGGGAAAATAAATTAGTCCTGCAAATGCCTCGGGGACAAAGTTACTTTATGTTATTTCTCGGGAATAATGCTTAAACAACTGACAAAGTTTGCGGTGTTGTCTTCTTTACAGAAAATAAATGAAAACAAATTGAAACAGTGACATGTAATTTGTACCACATTTATTTCACTTTTTGTACCACATTTTCTTCTGTACAATTTTTCGACAAATTTACGCGATAAAATACTTCCTCGTCCAAATAAATTACATCATGTTTGTATAGTAAATACAGGATGAAATTTAATCAACCGCTCGAATTCATACTGGAGACTCGGTTAGTAATCAGGAACAACGTTCAACGATAATTTATTCGAAACTAGAAAAAATTGCTCCTATACGAACCAGACATGTTCAAATACAATTCCTAGTATAGGCAGTATAAGAGCAAAATTTTTTTTTTCGAATTTGTCCTGAACGGTCATTAAACATTGTTCCTAATCACTAACCGAGTCTCTAGTATGAATTCGGGTGGTTGATAAAGTTTCACTTATATTTAAATTTTATTGCTCAAATAGTAGAAACCGTATAGCGAAGCTATGTTTGTATGTTTGACCGCGGTGGAGTTAAAAATCAAATGAAAATTATTAATGAGGTCACATTGTGGTAAAATTCTTGCTCAGTGACTAACTAGGCGTATTTTCAGACATATTTTATTTACCCTAACGGAAACAGTCAATTATATGCGACGTAAAATTTACAGTTCAGTATGATCAAGAAGTATGGTTTACATTTAATTTTATTTGCGTAGTAAATAAATAAGAAAATAAGTATCTCGCCCCTCTTCGGCAAAGGTTGTATTTTCGTATTCGTATTTCCGCTTTCAACACAATCCATGACATAGAATGACACCCTTAATTACTTCCTGATCCGATTTTTTGTACATGTTTGAATATGACTTTGACTCCAATTTTCTTTATTGTGAGCTGGTTTCATACAATTTGTGTGCCTTCGCAACAGAAGGTAGTATCCTAAAACGACCACAGGCTAAACTTTAAGTCGCTCAAATTTCGAAAACTGGTGATAGGACAATAACATTTTTAGTATGTTTTTGGTGTCCATAACATTGTGTGTAAAGTTTTGAACACCACTAAAAAAAAACAAGTGTTCATAGAGCGTTTTTTTTTGTGTCAATTTAGTGTTAAATGAGATTCCTGGATGTGTCATATACTCTAGCAACAGAATCAAAGACAAAATTTGCACAGATTCCAAACAAACCTTAAACCACTTTGACATTAATTGCTACGCAACATATTTTATCTATGTTGACATGGATAGCGACATCTGGCGAAAAATCGAGAACTAAGAAAAGAAACAACGAGAAAAACGCTCATTGCAAAAGTTTTCAATTTAACGTTGGACAAAAGTTATAATTACGTCAAATACTTTATGAATATATTACTTGTACCTACGAGAGTGTATAAGGTCTTTCAAATTAAATTTAAAGTAATTTAGGAGGCGATTCAGTATCGTTAATACATCACATTCCACTGCAAAGCACTTTTTTTGCGCGAACTTTTTTTTTCACTTCTCAGTACAAAGTGGTCCGATCAGCTGACTCAGTTTGTATGGACAAGTGAAGAAAAAGTTTGCGCAAAAAAAAGTACTTTGCAGTGGAATTTGATGTGTTAACGATACTGAATCACCTCCTAAATTACTTTCAATTTAAATTGAAAGACCTTATATATAAAATTTTAAAAACTAAATCTCAGCCCGTTTTATAATAATAACAAATTATATATTCAACGAATATCATAAAAAAGTTACCTTTTAATGCCCATGTTTATTCTAGACATCTGCCATTTAGTATTATGTATCAGCCAGATATTATAAGTAATCGCATAGAGTACCAGAAGGAAGACGGCTGTGATTAACGACGGTTCTTCATGAACATCCCAAGCTGAGGGTATTAGGCTGTCACGTCGTATAGGAATTGGGTAGACGTTTCTGTGGAAGATAAGGTATTCCCAACCAAGAACACTTGTTCTTAGATGCTCAGGGGATAAGTCATTGGAATTCCATTATTTTGCTGTTTAACTTACGCGGCCTGGAAAGATTTTCGGATAAATGTAGCCGCCATTAAAAAAAAAACGGCCAAGTACGAGTCGGACTCGCGCACAAAGGGTTCCGTAATTTTACTAGGTAAATATTTAAAAGTCAGTAAGCAGTACAAGGTCTATCATCAATCATTTATGATGATTTCATTATCATATGAGACGCTATTTTAAAATTTTCGAACGACTTACAGCAGAAAAATTTTAAACAGATTTTTAGAAGTTTTTAGGGTACCGTAGTACTTAAAAGGTACAAAAGGCACCTTTACGGTGAGACTCCGTTGTCCGTCCGTCCGTGTGTCACAGCCTCATAACTTTAGCACTGTTACAGATAAAGACTTGAAATTTGGCACAAAAATAGCATTAATTTGCCCACGTAACAAGTCCGTACGTCTGTATGTATGAACTCATAAATCTGTCATAATATTTCGGCAATTTCATAGGTTTGTACCCAATATCTAAATCTTTATTAACACCATCTTGCATGTAAATACTGTACTTACCTACCCTACTATTAATATGAGAATAAACAAAAAAATGGGCAAGTGCAAGGCGGACTGGCGCACAAAGGGTTCCGCACCACCAAACAATACGGGTACGGAACCCTTAAAACATGGTAAATTACAATGATATAGATGTCATAGTATTATTAAGGCGACACAAACAAGCCGCTAAAATCGTAGCACCTGACAAACAATTCGCGGCTTCCGCTAACTACGAAACCCTTTTCTTAACAGCTATATTTTTCCTGTAATGTTTACGTAATCACAATCACCTATTACCTCAATTTTTAGGGTTCCGTAGTACCTAAAAGGTACAAAACAAACATTTATGATGAGACTCCGTTATCCTTCCGTCCGTCCGTCCGTCCATCCGTCCGTCCGTATGTCACAGCCTCTAATTTTAGCACCGTTAAAAATAAAGACTTGAAATTTAACACAAGAATAGCATGAATTTGCCTACATAAGACGTAAAATAATTTAAAAATTTGATATGGTTCAAAGTATTTCCAAAACAAAGGAGAGAAAAATTAAATTAAAAATCCTAAAAATACAATACGGGTATCAAATTGTAGATATTAAAGAGTTGATTGTAAAAAAAAATAGCTGGGCTATATTTACTTGCATCTATTTCGAGAAATCCTTGAAAAACCACAAAAAATATGTATGTCCCCCCTTTATCTCCAAAACTGGTTGACTTAAAAATAAGAAAAATCATGGTAATATATGCTTACGAAAAGATTACAGGAAAAATGATGAGAAATTCAAAAAAAAAATATGACAAAATTAAATTTTTCAACCATGATACGGAACCTTATATAGGTACGCGTTTCTGACTCACACTTGACCGGTTTTTTTTTCTTATTTGATTTTTCTTCTTGTTTTAATAAAATTATTAAAAAAATCTACTTTTTCGATTTTTTTGTATTTCTCTTAGTAATTCCTCTTGGATTTAAATTTTTTTCATAGTAAAACGTATTCTGTAAAAATTTCAACCAGCTACCTATAACGGCTGAAGCTGTAGACACTTGTGACAGACGGACGGACAAACAAACAGACAGACGGCCAGAAAGCGGAGGCTTACTAAAAGAGTAACGTTTGGAACCCTTACCTAAGACCTAAAAACCCTAGGAAAACTCGATGTTTTATTGAAAAATTAACACCTTAGATTTTTATTTGCTTTATTTTCAGAATCAAAACTACGTCTATTTTACTGCTCTTTTATTAACATTCCAACAATAAAAAGGAAATGAACAAATAAACATCTTAATTAATTGGAATGTGGAACAAACCACTGATATTAAAACTCATAACCACGAGGACTTATGTGTATGTGTACATAGGTATACGAGCAATTCATGTCAGCAACACAGGATAACTTATTTTGTTAACTTGGTAGCCAAAAAGAAGAATTAGCGGTGGACTTCGCACACGCAATAATTTGTATTTTGACGGTAAACGTCTGAAGCAACCCATTTTTAAAATACAAAGTGGGCTAAAGTTTGGCCAATACCGCAACTGATGGCTAGAATGAAGTCGCGTGCAAGTACTGGGTAAAATAACTCGTTTCCAGACAGCCCCTGGGCAACTAATTGCGCAAAATCATTTGTGTAAAAGCACATTTACGCAACATGCGCTGGCAGGTGCTGATGTAATAATTCTTCCTCAAGTAGTAACTTCCAGCGTATCTGTGTGTTTATAGGCGTACGTTTGACGGTGAGTTTGCTGATAAGTAGATCGTTACTGGTTTTATGTGCGGCACGGATGTGTTTGATCAGAAATATCAGAGCATGTGTCTTGAGGAAAAAACCGTCAGTTACCTACTAGACTCGGTACCGTAAGATATCCTTGCTAACAGAAAAAGACTCCACTCAGTAGTTCTCGAATTAATAATTTATTAAATTTTCTTTTTTTTTGGTAAGAATATTCCATCATATAATTGACATAAAATGATAATTGACTTCTCTTGTCCTATATATAAGACAAGAAAACGAAAACACAAAATAAAATCACAGGTTGTAAAATATAAATATCGACCACTAGTTGTGGTCGGCATCAGTAACATGGATATTAATTAGTATTTACAATGATCTAGATATAAAAGGTAAAAATTAATAATTATAAATTATAGGTAAGTAAAAGTATGATATTGAATATTTTGTTTTTATTTTTATATTTTATTTTTATAATGATGACATTACTTAATTAAACAATAAAATGTGAAAGGAAGTAACGAGTTAAGAATTAAGGCATCGTTATTGTAAAAATGTAATTTATTATTTTTTTTTATTTTATGAGGCAATAAATGCAACATGAAAAAAAACGTTAATTCATTTAATCTGCAAATATAAAACCTTGGTATACTGACACTTATCAAATCTTTAGTACAATTTAGCTTTACTAATCAAACCCTTCGTAATACAGAACCCTAGAATCCGGCTAAATAATAGTCTGAGAGCCGTTCAAGAGATGATCTCCCTCCTCTTGGAGACGCCTTTGTCAGAGAAAATTACTAGATTAGGCCTCCTTTACATTTCCTTGGGCGGTTATTTGTAATACACCGACTACGTTAATCTGAACCTTTAAAGACACTTAAAGAGACTGAAAGAGAAAGGAATAGAAGTCAAGTTCCATTACTTGGTTGTTGATGTGAGGCGCAGGGGTAGGCTTGTAAAGGTTGACGCAGTTGCGTCACTTCCTTTGTGTGTAAAGCGTATTTATGCTGGTGGTGTTATTATGGGTTAATAGAGTTATTTGTTATGAAACTGAGTTGTTATTTTTACGCTGATGGGATGAGATTAGTTGTTTACGTTTTCAATTGCAAAAATTTCTCTAGGTATTCCGAATTTTAATAGTAGTTTATGCTCAAGGGCGAAAAGGAATAAATTACGAGGACGATTTTTAAACGTAACCGAGTGATTTATTACTCTTATGCCTGTGTATCATACTACGTTTTTCAATGCATAGTGTGAGGAAATAAAACAAATATAATCTTGTGAACTTTAAATTACGATTGGCTCAAAAAGACTGTATCCAGAGCCGTTAAACAGTGGAAAAAAAAGTATAAAATTTATGGTATACACGAAAGGTTGCAGGTTAGTCAACCATTGTAAATAAATAAAAAAAAAATAATAATAATAAAGCCCTGGGGCAAAATAATCGACTTTCTGATCGGTTTTGATGCATATAAAGTGGGCCTTTACGAGCACTTGCATTGAAAAACATTTTATTGATGGTTATCGCTATTGACTACAAAATACAGAAGGACGATCTTGCTGTCCAAGTTTGTATTTGTTATTTGTCCTAAATCCTGTTTTGTACCTATATATTGCATTTTACAGAAATCCCGCATGATTCTGTGGTCCTGGCTACGTAATTTGAGTGGGATCCGTGTGATTTATGGGATTTGGAAGTATACTTTGATTGGCTTGCACAAATTGCATAAATTAGTGCGGCGGGCGGGAGTCAGGGTTACTTGAGACGAGGTTTCATTGCTTCTTGCTGCAGCAGAATGTTATTTATTCATGAGAATGGCTTGTACTACATATCCAACAAAATAAGACCAATAGTTATTGTACCGTTATCGATGCGGAGGGATCGTTTATATTTATTTCTTTTTAATTTCAACCTCTTTCCTGTCACATGGCATGTTGGAAAAAACATAGTGCACATGTGCTCTTGAACAGTCTTATATAAAAAAAAAAGAAGAAATGACTAACATTCCGACTTTGACAATGAAAAGAAAATTATAATTTTGAAAACCTACCTAGGTAATTACTATAAAAGGTACCAACAGAAACAATTCAAAACAAAAACAGCATTAAGACAGCAAAGACGAGGTACAGCCGGCCGGAAGAAGGATACCAACTACACCACCAAGTGCCTCTGTCTATCCGAGAGATCCTCGAGGTCTACACAGACTTGGTGAGTCCACATGTTATACTTGTGACAGGCTGTACCCTTCCTAGTCCAACCAATATCGATTATCAGGCGAAGACCAAATCTTGGACCCATGGTCTGTCCGCGTTGATTGCGGTACAGTTATACTTTATTTAAAATAGTAAAACTTTAGTTTTTGATAGAGGCGATTATAGGTTGGCCTTATTGTTATGGACGTGTAGTATTTTTGTTATTTGACTTATTAAGCATGAAGTATTTATTGATTAGTATTGAACATACAACTTCATTTCGATTGTTTATTCCGTATATATACAGCAAAGTATACCAAATGTATTCAACGGCTTCAAGTCTGAAGTCACATTCATGTGACACCAAAAAAACTCAAAAATAAAGAAACAATTTTAAAATAGGTTACAGGGTGAAATTGGCGCACTTATTAAAAGCGATCATTTCTAGACATATCTTTAATAGAATAACTCTTAAGCGAAAAAACATTTGATCGAAACAAACTAAAAAAGCGTTTGTTTGGAACAAATAAGATTCAATTTTAAACTGTTACTTTATTTTAAACCTAACTCATACTAAATTATCTGCTAATTGCCAAAATCTTTTACACTTTTAAATTCTTATGAAGAAAAACACTGAGCGACTAACAGCTTTAATATAGACTTAACAGCCAAATCCATAATGGACGCGCAAACACGGTAAGTGATTGTAAACAAATTGCGAAATTATGTAAATGTTAAAAAAAAAATTGTGTTATAAAAATCGTTAGATCATCCGACACGAGCGGCGTTGTTTACAAGCTGCAGTTGTTTTTTTTTTTTATTAGTGGTGTACAGCCATAAATATTATAATATCAAATAAAAATTACACCTCTGTGGTCGAGTGGTTCGAGTACTCGACTACTAATGCGGAGTTTGTGGGGGTTCAAAGCCCGTAGAGTCACATTTGTGATCAGTCTGCGTGCTTTGGAAGAGAAGTTACACGTGGATTAAATTTGTACCCAAAGTACGGCGATAAGATAAGGTACCCATCACACTAGGTAGTAATATATAATTCATGCTTAGGCAAGAAAAAGCCTTTACTAACTTTGCTGCGCTGCTTGTATGAAGTTATCTGGAATCCATATGAGACTAAATATAGACTCATGTTGGAACGCATACAGAACAAATTTGTTAGATTTATGTATTTAAAATTATTTGGTGTGTACCCTTTTTACCCGCTGATGTACCCGACCCTGTTCGTACTGGGTACGGTCGGTTACAATCAGCTGGCGGTACGGTGCGAGCTCACGCTGGCCACTTACGTAGCGCGATTGCTGCGCGGTATACTGTGCAACCCGGACGTACGCTGTGGCACTGTGCGTGCTGGACTGCTACGTGCACCGACGACGTCGCCCGCTACTGCTGGCTGTGCCACGCGCGCGTACCAACCTGATGAAGGAGGCACCGCCCACGCGCGCCCTTCGCACTCGTAACTGGGTCTCAGAGACCACGGATATTTTACGGATATTAACGGAGGTTGTTAATTTAATTTAATTTAATTTTAGATTAGTTTTAAGTGACAATATTGTATTAGGTTAGCCTGTAAGGATATTGTAACTGTTTATATAATAAATAAATAAATAAAAAATATCATCGGTGTAACATGGATGAGAGAGAGTGTGGACTAAGACTTACATTTCACAGTCCACACTCGGAAATACCTATGACACCCCCTCAGGGATTCATGTCGTGAAAATGTATATATTTTGTATTTAAAATGACACGGACCAAATAAAATGTAAACAAAATAAAATGTAAACTTAAAAACTGAACTACTTACTACAAAAACCAAACGTTATTTCAATTTAGTAGAAAAAAATTAAAGAAACAATCTTTTGACAAAAAAAAAATTAGAACTTCATTTCAATAATAAATCTATACAAACCTTGAAACATTCGCAACTGCTTTGCATAGGTTTGGCATGCTCAATATTAAGTCTGTAGCGTCAAGTGTCATCCATATGAACAACTGTTACCATGGAGCCAAATAGAGATTCATATCAATGGAAAAACCGTCTCAGGTTTGGTTCCATGTGAAAAAAAATCATCTGGATGAGAACTGATATTAGTTTTTAAAGCTAGGTTTACATTAAAGCTAGTTAGTTCTATAGCTAGTCAGGAAAATAACTGAGTCTTCTTTATCGCTTTTATCTTTTAACCATGCTACTATTTTTACTACTATTTTGGATCGTTTACATTGGAACTTTTTACCATGCTACGATTTTTAGTGCCATTTTGGATCGTTTACATTTGGCTATTAACGTAATGGTACTTTTTAACACTCACACTCGACTTACTACTATGCTCATGTAAACTAGGCATTACTGATAGTCAACGCAACTTTACAATACAAGTACCATAGCAGTTTTTCTTCAGTCCGCGTAAAAGTTTATAATCAAAGAAAAACGTACTTTTGGTGTTGGTGGCAGTACTATAGCTTTTTAAACTCTGTAACATGACTATTTCCGGGTAAATTAATTCTGCCATACTGATAAAGCGCTATAGCTGTGACGCGATCCTATCATACTCATAGATCTAAAACTGTAAACTCAGCAAACCTTTCTATCGCATTAAATTGAACTAAATTAATTAAATTGCTTCTAACACATGACATTTAAAGTTAGAGCTGGAGAGGCTATATATTCTGGTAGCAAGTTTTAGCTCCTTAAAATTCATTTATTTACCCAATGTAATGTCATATTAGGATGGATAAGATCGCATTCCACCTGTGGCAATGCATATAATGATTATACTCTTGGAATGAATATAATTATATTTTGCTTGCATCAGATCTAATTTGATATTAGGTTTTTATCCAGGCAAAATAAAAAATAAAATAAATGTATTCGTTAAGATGATTACATTTGCAAAATGTTATTATTATATATATTATATATAACATATATATTACAAGAACTGAAGTACGGGAGGTTGTAAAACATAATTAGTCATATCTCGAAATCTCTCGGATAGATTTTGATGGGGTTCTGCTTGCTTGAGGACTAGCTATGTCTTTTCATTTAAAATATGTCTTGATGGATCGAATTTGCCCACTATCATTTCTTATTAATAATATCAATTGAAAAACAATGCTTAAGGTTAATAGAAAGCTATTGATAGACATCGATTGTTATCAACATTTTTACGATTTCAATACTTCCTGTCGTTTACCGCCATCGCTCAAAAAAAAAACTGTCTAATAGTAGATGCCATAGCACTACTAATTTCAACTAATTGCATCTCAATTGAGCTTTGAGCTTTATAAAAAAATAATGTGATGTTTTTTCATTCTTTTTCTTTCTAAAGACAGAGGATTTTTTGTTTTTAAACGCTTTGGTAAATGAAATATGTAGTATCACATCTCAAATAATAAATCATAAACTTTGACGGTGCAAAAAAAACAAAGGGAGAGGGGAATTTTTCATTCTTGTACGATTCATTGTATTTGTTTTTCAAACTGGTGTGATAATCTATTGATTTTTTTGGATGTAAGAATGAACTATTTTTGTTTTTCAAAACATTAAAAATATACATTTAGCACGATTTAAAGCTAATGTTAGCTTGTAAACATAATTACGTGTTGTGACCGTCGAAGTCTTAGAGTTTTTTTGGCTTAGCTCTCATTCGCCAAGTATATGGAGTTACGACGTACTTCCTTCCAAAACTAGGCATTTCTAGTTTTAAGCATTTGTTACTGGTAGTCCCAGTCTTATAGGGACAAAAATTATACGTTCATAAAGTGAGAAACTGCACACTGAAATGGAAATTATTTAATTCTACTACCAAAGAAAACATTGCAGCACAACGAGAAAATCTAGGGGGTACCTCTTCACACAACAAATTAGGAGTCTCTACTGCAAAGCTAGCTGTTCAACCTCAGAAATGCGGTTGACGCCACCGACAAAACTCCATACGTATTTTATTCCCCAGTAGTATGCGGTATGAAGAACCCTACTGTATGTTAAAACTCGGTGATTCTTAACGCGACCATGTAAAGGATAAAATGAATTGAAATTGTTCTCCCATTTATGTCTGTTATTGTACCAACTAAAGTGTGTATTTTATACCGATTCACATGAAAGCTTCTAACTTCCAAATTATAGTTCTAAACAAATATTACTAAAGTTGATAAATGTTTGAGTTTGGTGCATTAGGTACCAACTCGTACCATAACTTTGCAACTACGGTAGCGGCAACGATTGATGGCTTCTATGACAGATGCGTTAAGAGTGCACCGAGCTTTTTACACACACAAACAAGTTTTTGTAACCCTTGTTTGAAGTAGTAAACAATTTAATTCAAATCTAGGAAAATATATTGGTATTATTGAGTATATATACTAGACTGTATACACGATGGAAACACGAATTGATAAAGTTGTATTGATAGAATAAATTCGCAAAGTTACCTCTTTTCGAATAATTTTTTCCTCTTTTTCCCTACATTTTTATATAAATAAGTAATTTGACACGATGATTGATTTACTAAAACATAGTTCACAGATAACTGGAGCATTTATACAAGATAGTTTTTTATTTAAGAACAAAATGATGAAAATAACAACAATAAACATGGAAAAAGTGCAAAAGTTTGGTTATTTCCTTTACTCTTTACACATAAAGAAAAAGATACAGACAAAGGCAAATGCTCGGTGCGTCCTTAAATGGTGCAGTAGATTTAAAAATTCGGTTAAAAATAAAAATCAAGTGTGGGTTTACTTAACTTTAGACTAACATTTAACATAATAATATTACAATTAAATAAAACTCCTTGGTACTCGGTTCCACAAATATAATTATTTTTAATTACCTTTTAAGGGTTTGCTACTGGTTTCGTCGTTTTACGACATCATCAGGCACTTTATTTGAGGTGTCAAGAATACATTTTGTAAAACCACAAATTTAATGTGTTCACATAAACAGGATGAAGTTTGAGACGGCGACGTAGGATCAGGGAGAGGAGGACCCTTTATTTATTTCTATCTTCCATTTATTTCCGTCTTTGTTTCCATAACAATAAAATTCTATTGCAAAATAACGGCAACATGGAAATCGAAAAATAATAACCAAAACGAGTAGTACATCACTATCAATAATTAAGAATTACATTTGTTTTATTGAAACTTGCCATAGAAGAAAACAAAAACTTTAGACATTTACGGTCTTACCACAAAACTGTGTTTAACTTTAGACAGTGTTTAAATCTGTTGCTGTCACTCTTTTACAATATGAAAAAAAAGGTGACAACGACAGATTTAAATACTGTCTAAAGTTAAACACTGTTTTGTAGTAACACCGTTAAACTTCATAGGCACCATCACTCGATGCCGCTACATTAGGTAAGGGGAATCGGTAGAGAACTGGGAATTGTTAATTAAATAGAAAAAGTTTTATCTGCTATTATTCGTCGGCTAAGATTTAAATCATGGCAAATAAACTAATAGCGGATAATCTGTATTCGTCATTAGAACATGTATGCTAAGAAAAAGGAATTTAATACCGACACAAACAAAGACAGATGAAATGCAGACAACAAGAGAGTTCCGTTAAATAGATTTCGATACGTAATTTTATAAATAACAAATAGTTTTTTTTCACACTTGCGTAGCTTTTTTCGAGGTCGTATTATGCAATATTATGCTGGAGATCATGTTCGGATGCGAAGTTCCTTGTCATGTCTTCAGTAGTTTTTTTCCATAAATCTCTATTCTTTGCATGTCTAAGGGCATCTGATATTGTTAAGCTTGTCGGTTCGTTGCCTCTTGCCCTCATTCCTTCAACTTTGCCGACCAGAAGAAGTTTCTCGAAATATATTAATAAATTAATACATATATGTTTGTAATATTTCTTATTTCATGTTACTTAAGTAGTATGTATAAAAATTTAATGAATCCACACTTTATTTAATTCAACATCTTCACCCTCATAATATCCCCAAATTAAGCCACACTGATATTTCAACATTCACCCTTTACACTCATGTCAAATATTATTAAATTTAATTTATTTAATTGTTCAAGTAGCAATGAATCATACTCCAAATAATATGTATTTCATTTTGTTGCTAATATATCAATGCTAACTTGGCCTGTAAGAAGACCAAGGTTTTTGCCTACCTTGGTCTCTAACGTTACGCAATATATAAAAATGTATTAAGCATTATACGTAGAGTAGGATTAGAGTGTAAATTATATATATATTTTATGCTTTTGCCGTTTACAGGTCATCTTGTTCTTTTAGATATCATCCATATTGGATTGGATGATTTTTCAAAAAAACAAGATAACCATACTTCGAGAGTTTGATCGAATCAATGGTGAAAACATACATACATATTTAAAGCAGAAGGAAAGGCAGTACTCCGCGCCAGATAAATTTTTGTCTTTGTGCAGAGCTTAAGTTCAGCCATGCTTAGAATACTGCAGCCACCTTTGGGACGGTTTCTCTCAAAGCTGCTCTTGCATAGACCTCAAGAAAGTATCGACTATGAAATAACTCGGAGTACTTCTGGATGATAAACTGACGTGGATACCGCATATTGACGCTTTAACCGTCAGGGCACGAAAACTCCTTTGCGTCATATTATACCTTTCAAAACTATGACAGAAATAAATTTCTATGTTTGAACATTTGGCGATTTATCCAACGCAAGAAGATATAAAGTAACATTATATCATTGCAGTATAGAAACGCAGAAAGAAAAGTAAATTTGGATGTGAGGAGCTCTGAACCGGGATTCGAACACAAGCGAGAATCCTGGTTCGGAGCTCCTCACGTCCAAATTTACTTTTCTTTCTGCGTTTCTATACTGCAATTATATAATGTTAATGTATACCTTTCACTTGGTCAGTCAATCCTTAGCTACTACTACTACTATATTCTAGCTAATATTAAATGAGCAATTAAAAAACCTCGTTTGACTTATATTTACACACAAATACGAGAAGAAATGACTTAGTTTTTAATTCAGGACGGTGTAAACTTCCTTTGCTCAATATCAGCTCTCATTTCTAGGACCATTTGTCTACAATAAGTTAAATAAAGTTCTAGAGATATATCCTTTGACACGTCACTATTGTCAGAAAACAACAAAAAATTTACTCCTTACCCAGAATTAATACAATACAGAGTCTCTTATTAAGTATTACATATGTTCATAAGAATTCTCTCTATTTGAAAGAAGGATGTAGAGTGAAAACACATATTCTAGTTCACTGAAAACATTCTGAATAAACACGTAAAATACAATACTGTCAAATAGAACGCGACCTTGTGCTAAACGGGATGGGAGACGACTATAGTAGCATCGATGTATGTCGATGTTACTCAAAGCTGCTTGCTGAAACTGCAGTTTGTATATGTGTGCGTAAACGTGTCGCTACATTTATTTATAAAGCCAAATTCGTACTGAAAACTCTGTAAAAACTCAGTATCAAGGTTCGATGACCCATTTTAATTTTGTTCTAATGAATTGTAAGATTCACACTTTTATAAATGTTACCCTTATGTGGACCAAACCCTACAATCACGACTTTATTATTGTTAATTAGCTAATTGTGATATTGATTTGAGCCAGGGACACCACTTATTTGGAACTCAGCACTAATTTACAACGGATTGATGTTTACGCAGCGATCGAAAAAACCCACCTTTCTAACACTAACTACGTGTCCATCTGTCCATTAGTAATATAATAACAAACTATATTAGTATGTAAATACATGAGAAGATGGACACGTAGTTAGTGTTGTACACTAGGCACATATCGCTCCATCATATTTTTCTTCATAGAATATTTACAGATTAAAGGCACGATCCTGTGGCGCAGACACGTGATATCTTAGCGTAGCTAGGATATTAATATTCTTTAACTTTCATCATTATTATTTACAAATGGAAGCGAGCACGTTCCAGAATCTCCCGTATTCCGTATGACAGCGTTGCATGCAATACAAACGGCGTCTATCCAAGTGGTTATTAAAACACAAGCTGCAAGTTAAATGGGGTATGTTTGCGGTGTCGCGCCGAGATAAACAGCTGAGCAGTGAGCATTGAAATCGGTGCTTCTCCATACAGAAAGGACACGAAGAAAATAACGATGTACTATTTTACAAAAATTTAAAAATTATGTAATGTAATAATGTCTCCTAGCGAAATGTGTATGAAAATGTTAAAAAAGTTTGACATACCACATAAATAAAATATACTTTTTGTGTTTATGGAAAGCTGGTAAGATTCTAGTAGGATGTTATTTATTGAGTAAATACTAAACACAGCGAACGATAAAAACATAGAAAACTGTGACAGGCACATTTTTAGTATGGCGTCAACTCTTATGGTTTGCACTGTCACTGTCAGTCGGCCAATTACGGCTGGCTTAATATCACATGACACACAGTACGAACCAATCATGAGCCTTTTTAGTTACTGATACAATTTTCAAATGAAAATTTGTAAGAAAGGTGGGTTTTCTCGATCGCTGCGTAAACATCAATCCGTTCTAAATTTGTGGTGAGTTCCAAATAAGTGATACCCCTAGCTCAAATCAATATCACAATTAGCTAATTAACAATAATAAAGTCGTGATAGTAGGGTTTGGTTTACACAAGGGAAACATTTATAAAAGTGTGAATCTTAAAATTTATTAAAACAAAATTAAAATGGGTAATCGAACCTTGATACTGAGTATTTACAGAGTTGTCAGTAAGAATTTGGCTTTATAAATAAAAGTCACCTTGTGTAATGAATGATAAATAAACTTTATTTTTATATCACTTTAACCCTTAAATTATTTAGTCCTTACTTTTAGCAGAGAGTATAAAGTATTACTACGTACTTTTATGTTACGTTCTGGACACATCCCACTAAATAAGTGTTCTTACTTAATGAGTAATGAGTAATCTTACTTAAATCAGACACACCAAACTGCAGTGAGTGCGGAGTAATCGAGAATGTCTATCATATTTTAATGGAATGTGTATGAAATGGAGTCCAAAGAAAACAAATATTTTGTAATTCTATTTTTGAATTAGGTGGCTGTAACAGCGCCTTAGCTGTTCCAAATTCAGATGAAGCCAAGATACTGCTGAAATTAGCAAAGATTTTTTTTCAAAATAAGAAATGACTGTATGTAATTAGCTAATTAGTTAGTAGCAAATATCTATCTTTAATTTGTACAATTAGGGTTACATGATCACATCGTGACCAAACCTTCGAATAAAGATTTAAAAAAAAAGAAAACCTTTGAACAAAATTTTACTGAGCCTCTTACAAAAATATTTATTTATTTTTGTACTTAAATGGTTAGTATTACAGAAAAAACTTAATTAGGCCTATCCTAGGGTTAGTAAAATACAATAATAGAAAAAAAAATTGGGACTAATAATACCCAAAGCAGGCTTCCGACACATTAACAGATTCTTTCTTAGACTGTAAAACCAGAGAATATAAAGTATTAGTAAAACTAACAACTTAGCACGTAATAATAAATTCGAATATGTGTGCTCCGATACTAGAATTCTCCATAACACGGAAACACTATGAAGTTATTTTCGCCAAAGGGCGCCCAGTGCTCTAAATAATATAAACAGTTATTTTATTTTGTAAATTGTATCTAAGTGTACGATTAGTTTATGATATCATATAAATATACGATTAAGTGTAAATGTATTACCTAATGGGAAATATTTTTTCTATAAGTGATAAATGAAGTTCTTGCTTATATGTATGTGGGTACCTATAGAAAGAAGTGTCCGTGAGCAATGTATAACATGAATAATACACAAAAATAATACCATTAATCTTTTTTTTTTCATTCAAACAAACACGATGATCCAAACTGTATTAACTTACATGGCATAAGACTGAGAACAGTTGAGCACTAAGTGAAATGGAACGTGAATTGATAAGAGACAGGACTGGGGCATAACTTTACTTCTTGAAAAATATATAGATTTCTAGTTTTAAAGTACCTAATGTACATCATATTTTAAACAAGAACATTATGATAGATACTTCGTTTTGTTTTGAAATGGACATCTATTCATTTTTGGAGGACTAGATCCTAGTTTGTAGAAATTCTAATAACAGTTGTCATATGGTTGTGGCGTGCACAGAACTTTTTGCTGGAAAAGTAAACAATTGGTCAAGAACAACAATAAAAAAAATATGAAAAAAATTTAATATCACTTTGAAAAAAAAAAGTTTGTATAGGAAATTTTCACTCTAGTGGCGTCCTACCATTTTATTTTTTCAAAGTTTATTTAAATTTTTTCTATTTTTTTTTTATTATCGTTCTTGACCAATTGTTTGCTTTTCCAGCAAAAAGTTCTGTGCACGCCACTCCTTCTCCCTCGAAAAATATACCAAGTGTTATGTTAAAGAATAAGACAAAGAAAAGTTTGTCTTATCCCATACGGAATACATTATTTAAACGACGACGCTTTGAAAAGCAGTGGCAGAGGCGCATCTCTTCACTGGTACTTGAGCATTCTCCAGAAGATAAACTAGATATTTACTAGTACAGACTGTTGGCGACTGGCCGCAGCCGGCCGGTCTATGGTTTTAAATGTATTTAAGTTTCATGTCATTGTCATTGTGTTTTTGGCTTGTAATCTTGAAATAGATCGTAATTTCCTTATTATTCGTGTTTCTTTTAATTTCTACTCTTTTAGTCCATCTTTAATATTAACATTTGGTCCTTCGGCTGACCTGGGAGAACGAAAGTAGAAGAAACGCAATAATGGTCGAAACTGTATCTACCGACAATTATGCCGAGACGTAACAGCACGAGCAATTTCCCAACGCTTAAAGAAGGAGACATTGTCCTAATTTGTGATTTCCAAGAGGTGTCTGGCCATAAGGCATAATTTTAAAGCTTTACCCTGGGCAAGATGGCATTGCCAGAGTGGCGGATGTTCAAACTAAAGGAGGAACGCTGAAAAGACCTTTAAAAAAACTAGTACCTCTACTGAACGAGTTGCGGTCAGTTGCCACATTATGATCGTGCTCGCACTGGGATCCAGGATGTTGGCGACTGGCTGCAGCCGGCCATGGTTTTAAATGTCACGCAGATCCAAAACTGCAGTTACCATATATACGCCGACGACACACAGCTTTATATATCGGCTAATCCATCAGATACGGCTAATGCAGTGCGCCAAATAAATAGTGATCTGAATCGTATTGCGACGTGGTCAGATAGGAGCTGTCTGGTACTAAACCCTAGCAAGTCCAAGTATCTTGTGCTTGGTACCAAACATCAAATCCATAATACTGTGCAAGAACTTACCGTCAATGATATAGCTATTATGGGCAAACCAGTGGAGAGGGTTGTAGAAGCCAAAAACCTCGGATTGCTGATGGATGGTGAACTACGCTTTGAAAACCACATTAGTAAAGTAGTCAGCAACTGCTTCTATCGCCTAAAAGTTCTGTATTATATACGCGATTACCTTAGAACTGATTTGCGTGTTAGTCTTTGTGAATCGCTGATATTATCCAGACTAAACTACTGTGACGTTGTCTATGGTGGCTGTATACTTGGCAGGACAAGAAAGCTAATACAGCGTGTGCAAAACGCATGCGCACGGTTCTGTTTCAAAGTCCCTCCCAGGTCCCATATTACTCCATACTTGAACACCGCAAAGCTTCTTAACATGGAGGCTCGAAGAAAGCTACATCTTGCCACGCTACTTTTTGGTGTAGTACGCACCAAAACACCAACCTACCTGTACAACAAGCTCAAGTGGTCGTCCCGCCAGCGCGGTGTCCACAGAGAGAAAATTCGCGTTCCCGCACACAGAACGACGGCATTCCGTGGCAGTTTTAAATATGCGGCGTCCAAGTGCTGGAACAATATTCCTCCCCCAGTCCGTGAAGTGACTAGTAGGTGTGCTTTTGGGCGCAAGCTCAGGGCATATTTGCTTGAACAGGAGAGGCTACTTTTTCCTGTCCAAACTTCTCGCCGCTAGTCTGACTGACTTAAATCGCATCAAAGACCTAGAGTTGTTCTGCAAACTTTTTATTTATTTAATACTTTAAAGTAAATTAAGTTATATTATTTATGTATACCTATATATTTCATTTATATCGCATCATATTAGTTTAAGTAATACTTATTACATATTTTATTAATATTTTAGAAATGTAGTTTTATAGTTTCATGGTATATATATATATAAATATGTAGCTATTACTGTTATTATTTATTTATTTATTGCCTACTGCACAGCGCCGCTCTGCACCTGGTACGCTCATGAGTCACCAGCAGGCACTGACTGAAAATCAGCGCTGAGGGACTACACCTTCAGCACATCGCTGAGTCAGTTGCCTTTTTCAGCAACAGCCTATCGTATAGTTTTAATGTAATTTTAATTAAAATAGATGTAAGCAGAAATATTGTATGTATATTGTAATGTGGCTGTTGCCGAAATAAATGTGTTTCTTTCTTTCTTTCTTTCTTTCTTAAATGTATTTAAGTTTTATGTCATTGTCATTGTGTTTTTGGCTTGTAATCTTGAAATAGATCATAATTTCCTAATTATTCGTGTTTCTTTTAATTTCTACACTTTTTAGTCCATCTTTAAGATTAACACAGACACTAGGCTGAAACAGTGGCGAACTAGTCGCATAAATCTGAAATAGTACCCGCAAAAAAATTTCTTTGATATGAATATACTCACAATTTTTAGGGTTCTGTACCCAAAGGGTAACCAACGAGACCCTATTACTAAGACTCTGCTGTCCGTCCGTCTGTTACTAGGCTGTATCACATGAACTGTGATAGTTAGACCGTTAAAATTTTCACAGATGATGTATTTCTGTTGCTGCTATAACAAAAAATTCAAAAAACAGAACAAAATTAATATTTAAGGGGACTCCCATACAACAGACATGTTTTTTTTGCCGTTTTTATAGATAATGGTACGGAACCCTTCATGCGCGAGTCCGACTCGCACTAGGCCAGTTTTATTTTTTAACATGATTGATACCAATTTTTGTTAGTGTAGTTATTAAAGTTTTTGAAGTGGATACTTCTTTGTTCGCACCAAAACTTGTAGGTCACTTCCGGGATGAATTTTTAAACGAAGGATAATTTGATTTCTGATTATACTAGATTATTACGTTTTTTAACGGTCATTATGAGTAATTCTTCAAGTTAATGCTTACTTAGTCGAATTAATAAAAAAACATAAAACACTCTTAAGCGAATGCGCTACCATCACTGTCGTAGTATCTGGTATCTATGACCGCCATTCATTTCTTTATCTTTTTATTGAGTAAAAGTGTGAGCTAAGAAGTATCCACTTAAATAATTTACGGTAGTATATATTTTCAAGGGCAATGATTGATTTTTACATTTTTTTTTGGATTGCTTCTTTATTCAATATTTTCAATGTATTTACTGAACGGATAATGTTTTTTTATCTTCGGATCTCCTCTTATAAACTTTAAACACAATACGGGTATGTATTTATAAAAATCAAAAATATCTAATTTGCATTGAAGATGCAATATTAAGATCTTAATCAAATGAAACTTTTTATATAAAAGAAAACAGAGGCTCTTGTAGGAAAAAACGGAAACGTTTTTACGGAAAAAATGAAAAGCCACAATATTTTCAAATTGTGTCAAAAGAATCATTCCCTGGCTTTCCGTAGTCATTAACCGCCCAAATAGCTCGCTCATAAGTTTTATGACGAACGAATCCCCTGAGCCGTCTGTCACAAAGAATTTAAAGTCACGGTACATATTCTGACGCCAGCTCTAATTCCAGCTTACAGTTTGGTGCCCTGTTAAACTCGTAATAACCAATTTCATAAAAAAATTCCCAAAAATATTCAATGCACAGACACGATTTTTTATTATTTATTATTATTATTATTAATTGCAAAGTTTTTACTTTTTGAAATTTATATCGACAATAAAACTGCTCTAGTTATGTAATGCCCTTGAAGATCTTTCATATTAACCAGTATAAAGTCTCATCCTGCAATACTAAAATGAAAGAAGGCTTTCAGGTAAAACAGCTCGTAGAGTAATAGTATTTATTAGACAAGAAACCTCTGTATATTTTTGGGAACGAAATTCTTCGTACGTACGCATGCATTGCGGTTGGGGACACCTTGGAATTTCCTAATAACGTTATATTAAAAAGTCACCCTGCTCCTTCAACCTTGTTAAAACGTACGCTTTTATTAAGGTGATTTGGAGTGTCATATTTTCGTCCTATAGATTTATCTTTGGTGAAATTAAACTCTTGTACTTGTCAACAAAGTTATAGGTATATTGTGGACAACAAGAGTTAAGTTTCAACAAAGTAAGTACTTAAAATAAGTTCGACTAACTGGCGACAATCGCAATCATTAACATCTTTTAGATTAATTTAATAAAATTTATTTTTTATTTTGTATAATCTGCAACAAGTATTAAATGTAATAATATATGACACAAAAATAGTAACAATAGAGCCAAAGATGGATTTTTAACTAATAACATATAATTATAGAATTCGAACGAGACACAAATTATAAAGTTGTGACAAGTAAAACTGCACGGTAGAAACAAAATGAAAACCTAAGAATCTAAGCTAAAACAATTTAAGAGTGGTTTCACAGCCGGATTGTGAAACACCCGTCTTTTTCTAATAAATCGAAACAGGACACCTAAATTCAAAATTCACTGAATAGTTATTCAACAAAAGCATATTACTATGTATTTTGTGTGCTGCCATCGCAAAGTCTACAATATAAAAAAATTTAAATATAAAAACTTTGCAATTACAAATATTAGTTTGCAATACGGCGATAAGATAAAGCTCACTCTCTGTCACGTTGAGACGCTAAAATCGTCGGTGAAAACCACACTCCACAACCGGTCCACACTCGGGAGTTGCCTCTGACACTCTCTCGGGGACATATGTCGTGGCGGTATTTACATTTATATTATAGTAGTATAAAATTAGTGTCTGTACATGATGATTGTTTTTATGAAATGGGTTTTTAAATATATTTTTTTTGTGCCTGTCTGTTCCGTTTCAACTCGAGAACTACTCAACGGATTTGGTTGGTTTTCTTTATTATCATCGTAGTGACCCTGGTCAATATTAAGGTATTAGGGGTGTTAATAAAATGACCTCCAAACCAGAGACTGTGGAAAATAGTTTTATCTTTCGCGCAAATATATATTGAATATAAGAAACTACCACGCGAGCGAAGCAAAAACGAGTGTTTTTATATATTCCATTGTTTTGTAGCGTAAAATATCCCTCTTCTCTTTTTTAAGTATCTAAATAGATTTTAATTAAATTTCCTACGCGGGTGTACATTTATTGTGGGTCAATGGACATACCTTATACACTGCCTCTGGGTTGCCTAGTTAAGGCGCTACGAAAAAAAAATCGACACTTTAAGAACGTGCATATCTACTTCAGTAAAAAAAGTATTATTTTGAAAAAAAATATATCTTATTTTTGGATTATTTTTCTAGGGATCTGTTAAAACAGAAACGCGATTGGAGAAATTCGGCTCGATAGAAATATTTATTGAAGTGAGGTCTTTTTCGGCACCAATTCTCCTGGTTTGACAATTTAGAATGACATATGGACTGCAATTATATTTTATTAGATGGGTTTTAACGATATCTAGGACCTGGTTAAACGAAATTTTGATAGCAACTTTAGTACATTTTATATCAATAAAAAACCGACTTTTTGCTACTTTTCCACGAATCCGTCCCTCTCGCACTGAGGGTTTTTTCGCATATGGAGTAACAGGGACGCTAAAACTTTTACATATTGCCTTAAGCTTCAAGTAGATACACTAAGATTTTTGTTTCTGTAAGCAAACCGCCTCACCGCTATAATTTAAAGTTAAATTAGGACCAAAACACTGAAAGAAAAACAAGTTTCTTCAGAATATCCTCTTCTTCCTTGTCAGGATGACGAATATTCTAAAGTCATCAAGGCAAGAAAAATAATTTAAACATTTCACACCTTGTAATATTTCACACTCCACTTCTTCAAACTCCCTATCTTGGTCTAAATCATTTCTGGATAGGCTAGCACCTCATGTCATCTCATTGAACTCTTCATATCTTTCCACTCTTCATAAATCTTTCAACTTATGTCACCATCAGTGAACTAATTGAAGGAACCCTTCCTTCAACGTACACATAGACGCTTTACGTTATACATTCCTTTATAGGATCTCTTACACCACCTTTATACCATAAATTTTTTAGGATATCGGCAAACATTTTGAAAATGACAAAAATAGCAGTTTCTATTTGGCAGACCGAAGTTCTGTACCATGAATAATCCTTAAATTTAGTCGACTTACAGAGATAACGTTAATCTCCAAAGCCTTTGGAAAGATTTGTGGAGAAACAAGTAAAAGATTGACAACATAAGTCTGTCTTGAGTTAGGTTAATATGAGATAATACAAAACAAAACGAGTTTCTTACGGAACTACAGGACACTTGTGCGGTACAAAAATGTGTAACATAAAAGTTTGAATAAATTGCTATACAATCGACTCTCCGTATTTGCCAAAATACAATTTGCAATGTATAACAATGGTTTACTATATGCATAAACGTATTTTTAATGATATTATGGTAGCTTCAACATAAATGGATTTTCCATAAGAGCGAAATGAGAAAAATTAAAAAAAAATCCTATTTCACTCTTATGGAAAATGTAATTTTAGAGTGTTTTGGAAAAACAGCCTATGTCCAATTATTTCGATTGCTCTTATTTTAAATTTGTATTTTGGCCGTTATAATTACAAATACGGAGAATTGACCTAAACGATTTTAAGACGATAACTTTTTAGAAAGTACAAGAAAAAAAAAGTCAAAGGAAGATTTATTTGAGGTCCAAAATTCTGTGTAATTTTTTCACGTAAAAGCTTCAGGTCTGATTTGCGTGCGGTTTTTACTGAATAGATTATTTACTTACTTGGAACACCTCTGTCACCCCCTAGGAGATTCATGTCATGACGATATCAGTACTAAGTAATTAGAATACAAAAGTGATGACGGACCAGGATAAGCTTGGCATGGTGTTTTTTAGAGTAAAAAAGTGATGACGAACCACGATAAGCTTGGCATGGTGTTTTTGTAAGGACTTTTAGTACGGTGCCCTCTGATCAGTGAGCTCCTTTCTTGTAGAAGAGATCCTGAAGGACATTGGTCACTTGGTTAGACCTTTACCAATACAACAGAATACAATACTATTAAAAAGAGCGGAAAACCTCTAAGAGCAATGTCATGTTTTATCAATAACTTTTTACCTAACTTACGTTTTAGCTTAACTTGACCTGAATTAATTTTTCATAGCGAATAATCTTGTAAGTACTTGTATTATTCGGAAACTTTACTACTTTAATATATTAATATAGGTATCCGTCTGCCTGTCCGTCCATCCGTCTGATACAGGGGTCCAAGGTGGCTTAAGGGTCCGTATAAGGTCAGACGCGCAACTTCAAATGACTTTTTCACATAACTTAGTGTAACTTAGTCAATCGGTTTAATAAAAATAATATAAATAGTAGATTATAGGACTGCTGTAACTATTATAAAAAAACGCAAATATTTTAAGTTCGCTTGATAGATAAAAAATTAAGAAATTACCTAGAAATTTAAAAATTTTCGAGTGTTAAAAGGCCTTTCTTAAATAACACAGCCTTGAAAATTGTATTAAACATAAGTGACCATTTCCAACATCCATCCCAACATTTTAGAATATTGTAATAATTGCATCTAGAAGCCGAGTTATAAAATAAAAACCGGCCAAGTGCGAGTTGGACTCGCGCACGAAGGGTTCCGTACCATTATCTATAATAATACAGATCGCGCCAAACTTCTAGTACCGTCGGAAGTTGCTCTTCCCAAGAACGGCCCATACATTTTGTTCCTGCTGATGCGAAACACCCCGTGTTTAGAGGGGACTAAAAGTTTGGCGCGATCTGTACTCGTTAACTTGTAAAGCCTACTTAGCTGTGATAGTTTTCCTTTTAATTTCGTTATATATACTACTGCCGTAATTTTTTTCACGTCTCCAAATACAACCGTTTCGCTGGCAGGGGGGGACACTTGACTCTAACAAAAATTAACAATTTTAAGCTTAATATTTCGCAAACAAAACCCTGGATCGAAAAATGGTCTTCT
The DNA here is from genome assembly GCA_934047225.1 of Ypsolopha sequella. Classification (NCBI taxonomy): domain Eukaryota; kingdom Metazoa; phylum Arthropoda; class Insecta; order Lepidoptera; family Ypsolophidae; genus Ypsolopha; species Ypsolopha sequella. The sequence continues at coordinate 21,658,269 of OW203984.1, read as the reverse complement.
CACACCTCCATTATTTTTTAATTACATATCCAACGACACCCCACACGAGAAAACGAAAATCATCCCCACTTTACGTGTAGGGGAGGTACCCTAAAAAGAAATCTTTTTCAAAATTTTACTGTACCACTTTATCGGCGTGATAAATATGTATACCCATACCAAATTACAGCTTTCTATTACTAAAAGTCTCTAAGCTAAGCCGTGGACAGACAGACAGACAGACAGACGGACATGGCGAAACTATAAGGGTCCCTTATTGTTGACTACGGAACCCTAAAAACGCGGTTTTTCGTGAGCGCGTGTTTCTTGGCGGTCATAACAGCCACGGCTAAGAACACGCTATTTTAAATAAAAAAAGAAACGTCATACAGTTCAGTTCTGATTGATGCAAACTGAGGTGCTCAATCTGACTTTATATCCAGCCTTAAGCCGTAATAGGTAGGCAGTTTAAGTTTTCACTGAAAATGTGTATAGCTTTTATCCCATCAAATAATAATAATCAAAATAAATGGAAACAAAAGGGGATACCGTCTTAAAAGTAGCATTTTTTAACGTTATTTTTGTTTCAGCTTTATCATGAAGACGGTAATTCATACAAGTTTATAATTAGGTCAGATTATTGTACATACTCTAAAGCATGGACTCAGTACAAACAAATACTTAGTTTAGTAAAGCAACAAATAATAAAAACTTGGTTTCCATACTCAGATAGTGCCGAAATAATTATCAGAAGCTACAATTTTAGCGCCTTGCTTTGGCAGATCTATACTGTTGTTATTTTCCATAATGTGTTTAGGGTTCCGCACCCGGATTTTGTGGTGGTACGTTACCATTTGCGCGAGAGTCCGACTCGCACTTGCCCGGTTTTTTATTTGCTTGATAAGGGTCAACAGAACACGTTTCCAAACAAATCAAAGCTCAATTATTCTTACAACAAATACAACAAAGTTCCATCACTCCAGGTAAGGAGCTTCTTAAGGGGCTCCACAATGCTAAACATCAGTTTTTCATTGGATTCAGTTGCGTCAATGTGTAGCATAGCAAATTTTATAAGGTGCGGTTATCTCAAAGTATTCGCGTCATTGTTTGCTTGCCGGTAAATTTCGGTTTAACCCTCTGTTCGCTGACATGAAGTTCGTTCGTTTGTCTGGTGCGAGTTCCGAGACCGTTTCCGAGTCATTTGTCGGCCAGGTTTTTTTGCTGTCGAGCCGTTGTTTTGTGTGTATCATCATTATCTATATTTATTTTGGAAAATGGCGGATTTGCCAACAGGAGTTGTTTAAGGAGTTGAAGGTAGGTTTCGAGTTTTATTTAGTGTGTTTATTTTGCGTGGAATGGTTTCCGTAATATTGTTTTCTATTTTCAGAAGGATTTTTTGAGGTGATTGTTGGAGTTTTTTTGGCCGGGTTGGTGGGAGATCTGACCTATTGTCGGATCATGGTACGTATTGCTTTCTTTGTATTTTGAGTCACCGGAATTCTGTTTTCATCGTTCCGTGTAGTAAGGGTTTTTAATAATGTTTTTATTTTTCTTCTAATTCCAGGGTGTTTTGCTGTTTCCGTGAATTTTTGTCCAGCTGGCTGAGAGATGACCGCAGCGTGGTGTTTCACGGTCAAGCTGATCCTTTGTTAGCGCGGTCGGAGATCATTGACCTTGAGGTTGGACAGCGGTCGGCGTGCCATTTTTTTGGTAGAATAATGATGGCGAATTTCAAGTATGTGTCATAGGTTTTATTTTTAACCTCACATAATAATAAAGGTGGCTTGGACGGGATGTTCCAGGACACTTAGATTCATGACTATTTTAAACCAAGTGTAAATTCTACTTCCTGTTTCACTGAATAACCTAAAATGTAAAATTTAATAGTTCCGTAATTTTTCCTGGTAGAACTGAATGGTGTACCAGACGATTTAGTTTAAAGAGAATGATCGACAAATAGGTATTATTTAGTTGGATTCACGGCTCTACTGAGCTAGATTTTGTGTGGAAATTAATTTCCTTGTTTTTCTTCAAGTTTCTTTCTCTTAAAGTTTTTTATGTAGATTCACAAGATTCAATGTAATAAAGTTACCTGTGGTTAAGGCGGTACCTAACCCAACAGATTGTTCTAAAAGTTGTAGTAATGTCTTGGCGGAGTTATTCCGAATGTAATATTGCTACCTGTTGTTAAGGCGGTACCTGTCGCAACTATTTGTTGTTCTAAAAGTTTTAGTAATGTCTTGGCCGAATTTATTCCGAATGTAATATTGCCCTCTGATGTTAAGGCGGTAACTAACACAACTATTTAAGGTTCTAAAAGTTTTAGTAATGTCTTGGCCAAAATTTTGTAACAATGTAATATTGTCAGTTACATCTTAGTCTTGTGAAATTATACATTTTTTTTGATAAAGTTAAATACACTTAATTGTAAAGTACCTCGAAGTTTTCTTCAGAACCTTTCTCCAACTGATAGGTTACAATTAGGTCACTTTTTAATTTTATTTGTTAAGCGGCATGACCGGTGGAAAAGACCGGGTACCCGCCGGTCGTGCTACTTTACAAATGTAGATAGCAAAAATTTGAAAAAAGTATAGGATGTATTTGACTCAAGACAATTATTAATTACACTTTATAAACAAGCATACTTTCAATCTTCTTTCAATTATATTACTTTAAAAAATGCATGAATTTCACGAAATAAGCGATTCAGTTTCTATATTTCAAAACCGATTGAAATGAAACGAACACACGCAGATACTAACTAGAAAAAAACATCTTTATAACATAAAAAATTCATAGTTAATGTCCTAATAAAGCCGTGATTTTAAAATAACTGAAGTTTTGCGTGCGCGGCATCTGATTAGAGCAGGATAGACGGTTTAAAAACAAAAGCGTTAGAGCAGGACTGAATTTTAAGCATTTTGCAGCCCCTTAAGATGGATGGACTAATGCAATTTTCATTAAATTTTTTGGGAACCAACAACGAGGACAGAAGTCACTTTTATAATTTCGTTCTGTTACTTTTTTCTACACGGTCAATTTATTTTAAACTCGCGAGTATTCAGTTTTTTTACAAACAAAATATTTTTATTATAAGAATAAGAATAAGATGGCATTTATTCGCTGCAATAATAAGTAAAAAATAAAATAAAGTAGATTAGAAAATTAACAAACACAACACTAACATACACAATGATCAGTAACACAATAACAATAAAAACAAGAGATGTCGTGTTAAGGCAGCGAAAAAGGTCTGACATAGGACAATGCGATTTTAAAAAAAATCAGGCCTGTTATCACAACTCTTACTTATTACGTTAATAAATAACATTCTCTAATATTATATAATTTTGCAGTTTAAAACTTTCATACATTGGATTAAATGGAGTAAATAATAGTAGTTTATGCTACAAGGGCGCAAAGGAATAAATCACGAGGACGATTTAAAACACGAGCGTAGCGAGTGTTTTAAACGTAACCGAGTAATTTATTGCTTTTACGCCCGTGTATCATACTACATTTTTCAATGCATAGTGTGAGGAAATGAAAACAAATATAATCTTGTGAACTTTAAATTATAATTGGCTCAAAAGGACTGTATCCAGAGCCGTTAAACAGTGGAAAAAAAAGTATAACGTCTATGGTACACAGGAAAGGCTGCCAGGTTAGCCAACCATTGTAAACAAATAAAAAAAAATTATAATAATAAAGCCCTAGGGCAAAATAATCGACTTTTTGTTCGGTTTTGATGCATAAAAAGTGGGCCTTTACGAGCACATGCATTGAAAAGTATTAAATAGCAAAATCAGATTTTAAAACATTTTGATTGTAAAAAAAACTGATTATTCGCGGTCGTAAGATTAATGGAACTTATAAAAGAAAGTAACAAAAGAAAATTATAATACTTCTGTCGTCATTATTGGTTCCCACAAGTTCGTATGAAAATTGCCTTGGGCCATCCACCTAAATGAAGTTTCGACTTTATTAAAAGAAGTTCGGAGATATTCTCATATTGTTTTCCACAAATCATAACAACAATTCCTGTTTTTTGGATATGAAATTGCAGAGTAAAAGAACGTATACGTTTGTTTCAATTTGCAGAGTGGAAAATTCATAGGATTAAATTAAATATCTTAAAGGAAATGACGTAATCGGAGATCAAACAGTTCCCGCCCTGATCATAAAGGTCGTACGTGCTTTGCTTTAAGAAAGAACAGTCGTCTTTCCTTTAATAATGAAATTGTTTCAACTAAAACGAGATAGTTCCTTTGACGTCACAAAGCGTGATAGGAATTTAATTCTTTCCTAGAATTTAGTTTTAATGAAGTGAAAATCTGTCTATTATAATAATAAAGTAGTAGAAAAGTCGTATTATTGAATATTTTTGTGAAATTTTAAATGAAATTGGTTTTTAGTATTGTACTAAGGCCAAAAGCACGATTTTTATAATTTTTGTTTGTCTACCCGTCTGTCTGTCTATCTGTCTGTTCTGTTTTAACCCGAGAACCAATCAATGGATTTGGATGCGGTTTTCTTTATTATCATTGTAGTGACCCTGGTCAACATCATAGGCTACGTATAAGGGGTGTTGATGAAATAAACATCCAGCCGGAAACTGTCGATAATTGAAAGAAACTTCCACGCGAGCGAAGCCACGGACAAAAGCTAGTCAATGATTTTATAAAAAAAAACTGTCAGTTAATGTAAATAACAAAGATGTCAATGAATTCCCAATTACTATTGTAGTAAAAGTAGATCAGCTGAATTTTCACCGATAATAGAAGTTCTTGTACACCCGAACGTATAACAAAAAAAAAGGCCAAGTACGATTCAGACTCGCATACCTAGGGTTCCGTATTGTGTATGATAAATTTATTTTTTTCATTTTTTTCGTGAATTTCTCAACCGCTTTTTATTTTTCCTGTAATTTTTACGTACACATATTACCATGATTTTTTTCATATTTTTCGGTCCAGCAGTTTTGGAGATAAGGGGGGGGGGGGGGGGCATACATTTATTATGGTTCCTCAAAGATTCCTCGAAATAGATGCAATTAAATATAGCCAAACTATATATTTTTACAATCAGCTTTTTATTACCTACAATTTGATACACATATTGTAATTTTAGGATAATATTTTTTACTTTTCTCACTTTTGTTTTGGAAATATTTTGAACAATTTCAATTTTTTTATACTTTTTTGTACTTCGTAATATGGCATATTAATGACATTTTTTTGCCAAATTTCATGTCTTTAACTTTAACGGTGCTAACGGTCGGACGGACAGACGGACGGACAACAGAGTCTCACCATAAAAGTTCCATTTGTACCTGTTAGCTACTACGGAACCCTAAAAAGATATATGAAAAATATAACATAATAAAAGATATAAGTATGCCTTGGTACTAATTACACGCAGAGGATTTGCCCGCTGTAGGTAATTGCAATAAAAGTGCAGAACATTAAAACATTTCTCTTAATTTGGCTCAAAATGTTTTGTTTTGACACAAGTTTCTTCGCAAGACTTGGTACCTATACCTATATCAGGAACAGGATGTTATATTTTTGCAAAACGAGCAGGTTCAATTCTAAGGTACGAACAAGTAAGTAATTTATACAAAAGTTTGAATGCAATTTTATTTTCTCCAAAATCGTTGTCAAAAGTTCTTTGAGCATATTTCTTTAATTTTATAGGTAGTTTTTTCCCCATACTGTCGTATTTTAGCGCGCCATAATTCTGTATATGAGAGCATCAACCTAATAGGTCGATGTATGACGGCCAAAGTAATTAAGACGTAATCTTTTGGATAAACAACAATATAGCTTACTCGCGCTCATTAGGGAATGTACTGTAGCATGTGAAAAATCATATGAAACGCGTTTTCATATGTCACACCTGCTTTCTTCACATAGTCTGTTAAAAATCACAGATTATTCGCATAGAAGAGAGAACGAGCGAGTAGGGACGAATTGTAGTACAGCGGGCACGTTAGAAGGAAGAAGGCATATTTTGCTGATTCGTCGTTACACCCGTATGACGCATTGGTGAACTTCGTTGACTAACGAATGAGAGTATTTAAAAAAATAAACCTTAAAGGTAGATGCCATAAGGTGATAATTGTAGCAAATGTGACATTAGTGCATTGCACATGAGAAATCATTGTCTGTGAAATTTTACATGTGAAATCACTGTGAAAATTTAAAGTAATTTCATCAAATGAAAATGAATTAAATGCAGCAACCATTCCCATGCCTAATAACTACACCGAAATATCAGGAGAACTCATGAAAATACAATTTCGGTTTTTCAGTGGCCGTGCGTATACTTTGGTGAATGCCGCGTCACTGTCGTTTTAAAAACGATACTCTTCTTGAAAAAGTCATAATTATAATGGATATTGAAAAGATACCCACCCTACCTATCTATCTATACTGCTATCTAACTACCTCTATCTTTAGCTATCCCTAACTGGCTATCTACCTAACTCAAGCTGTCTGACTACCTATCTCTATACCTAGCTAGCTCTAACTATATGCCTAGCTGTCTATACCTACCTAGCTGTTTAATTACCTATAAACCTATGCTCTGACTAACCTAACTTACTACTTATCATACTGAACTTCTCTATCTATAGTTATGAATTTATGACCTATCTAAATATTAATTAACAAACCGCTGGGCTATAAAAAAGTTGCATTAATGAGGCATGAAACGTGTTAGTCTTGTCTTTGGCCATGATCGTCGTCTAGTGGTATGAGCACCTACGTTGTGTACCGCACCTACGTAACCCTGATTCTTTTAGTAAGATCGAGTATAAAAATAAGCCTCCTATAACATAATCAAAATGTAAATGATAAATAATAAAAATAATTGACCTACAAAGTTAAATACTAGTTCATCTATAAGAAGATATATTAGCTATCATAACTTTTAAATGGAAATGGGCTAACCAAAAAGAGCTAGTTGTAAACAGTTAAGAGTAAAGTAAGACACTTAAATTGTCTATGTAAATAAACTTTGTATGCAGATTATTTGTGCAACATTCTAGCTAAACATGACATGTCGTTGTAATCTCGAAGACCCAAGATCTATAGTATTTGTATACTAGACTCCATTTACATTGAAGAGTAATAACAAGACTATAATGATAAAATCCTATGAAGAGTTTCAGTAAAAATATGCATTAATATTGTCCCTAGTAATTTTGTATGAGTTTGTTTAGTTATCGTTTTATTTATTTAATTGTGACGTAAAATTCTCTGTTATTATTTAATATGAAAGAAATGTAATTGTATAAAGCAAGTCAAACTATTTATCTTAGTCAATCCAAAATCATTTTATCTGGAAAGACTGAGTAGATCTAGACAATTCACAATTTGGTGTAGAGGTTTGGAATTGGACTCTGCAAAGTTTTACAGCAATTTGTTTTTTTTTTTTTTATAACCACAACCAGTAAAGCGGGAATGGATAAGGTCGAGTATCTTCATGTATCACATTTTATAAATATTTAAATGAGGATCCACTCTGATCATTTTCGATAGAGTCAATCACTTCGACTTTTAGTCATTAAAATACTGAAGGAATAGAAGATGACATATTTAGCCGATCTTCCCAATAAATTCATCTTATTTTATTAAGTAATAAATTCATTTGAGATCCACTCTGATCATTTTCGATAGAGTCAATCACTTCGACTTTTAGTCATTAAAAATACTGAAGGAATAGAAGATGACATAATTAGCCGATCTTCCCAATAAATTCATCTTATTTTATTAAGTAATAAATTCATTTGAGATCCACTCTGATCATTTTCGATAGAGTCAATCACTTCGACTTTTAGTCAATAAAATGTTGTAAGAATAGAAGACGACTTATTTAGCCGATCCTTCCAATAACTCTCCTATGGTATGGAGTAGGATAGAATTTTTATTTCATGTAATCATATATGTAACAAGAAGCTTCGATATGAAGTCTTAAGTTATGTCATGAAGGTACTTTCCCCTGGATATGGAATACTCCCAAGACTTTTTTTTATTTGTTTTATTTTTATTTCTTAGTTAGCTTATTTTGAAACTGAGATTTTAACAAAATAATATTTACTTTACAATTTGAACATCATATTTATTAGATGAACAATAACAATACTTGCACCACTCTTTTTAGGGTGACAAACATTTAAGTTCATTAAATATTACACTATTTGTTTAGTTACTTAGGTTTCAATTTCATTGTCAACCTGTTATTACTACATTTCTGCTTAGTTTTAAGTAATTCGTCGTGTATTTATATTGTACGACATTACTAGTATAATAAACGTTCATGTGGCTTGTTTTTTTTGATCAAACACCAGTTAGAACCTTCAGGAGAAATCTTTAAAAGGTTTGTATTGTTAGGTTTTTTTATATTTTTATCTGTTTTATTTTTATTTTAAACGAGCCTACTACGAGTGTTTCTTTTAATTGTTTTATTTTTATTTTTAAATGAGCCTACTACGAGTGTTTCTTTTAATTGTTTTATTTTTATTTTTAAATGAGCCTACTACGAGTGTTTCTTTTAATTGTTTTATTTTTATTTTTAAATGAGCCTACTACGAGTGTTTCTTTTAATTGTTTTATTTTTATTTTTAAATGAGCCTACTACGAGTGTTTCTTTTAATTGTTTTATTTTTATTTTTAAATGAGCCTACTACGAGTGTTTCTTTTAATTGTTTTATTTTTATTTTTAAATGAGCCTACTACGAGTGTTTCTTTTAATTGTTTTATTTTTATTTTTAAATGAGCCTACTACGAGTGTTTCTTTTAATTGTTTTATTTTTATTTTTAAATGAGCCTACTACGAATGTTTCTTTTAATTGTTTTATTTTTATTTTTAAATGAGCCTACTACGAATGATGGTTCCCTAACTACACATCAACAGGGAAGAACCAACAAGAAACCCTGAAGTGCTCCTACTATACGAGATCTTACACCGATACGTAACTCAGCTAAAACTGCTAGAAATAAGATCAGTCACTTTTAACTGAATGAGAAGACATCTCTTTTTAGAAACGTAACCATGTGATCGTATTGGATAAGTCATAAGCCTATTTTTAGCCTGACTAAAGACGTAAATTGAAGTGGTCTTGATTCATTTTTCAAAACAAACTTCGTACATGTATTCAGCTAGATTTACATGATTTTGGATCCAGAATAACTCCGATAGCGAAAGATTTATACCGCTGCCAATTTTACTATTTCTTCAAATTAGCTGACAGGAAGATAAATTTATTTACACCTGACGAAGTGTAGGACATTTACCCCGTTTAGTGTATAAATGTCTACGATGGTATTGCATTGCTGAACCATAGGGCTGGGAACGGCCCTGGCGCAAATAAACTCAGCATTCCATAAGGTACCTCAACTTTTCAGGCACAATACGAATTTGTCATTTAAAGAATTGTTCCTTCTCCAAAATTTTATGGAAAACCAAATTACTATTTCATATTATTTATAGAAATGTAATCCTTTGCTTTTATGCTAGTTACATTCCCAAAAGAGATGTCTATCTTTAGAACCGCGAGCTAAATAGGATACTAATTTTTAGATTCCGTAGCTACGAATGAGTTTTCCCTACAGTATTACTGTCTCAACGGGAAAGCTGTCTTTATTACAAAATTGGTAAGTATTTATGAAAATCTATAGTTTCTATGTAGTTCCAAACGAAGCAAGTTCAACATGAACGGTCGTTAAAAGAAATTTCTATTTAAAATGTTCATTTAAATCTGAAGAATATAACTGTACAAGATATGTGATTCTTTAACACCTGGATCGTGTTCAAAGGGTTACTTTGTTAATACACAATTCCAAAGCTATTTTCAACAAGGTCTGGGATGCGTTCGGAAATTCACACCCTACGTTTCTTAGTCCCGTTGATCCCATCAAATCACATAGGACAATTTCCTATTAATACATATTTTATCCTACACTTTGTTTAAATTTAAATGGGAAGAAAACGAGAGAAATCAAAGTAAATCAACACGCACACACACACACACATTAAGTAAAGTAAATGATGAAAACAAAAGACAATTATCAAAGAAAGAGAAAAAGAATATTGTAAGTTATCTACTCACACAAAAATATAACTAAGTAAGAAATAACACAGCTAAAAAAGTTCAGCAACCTGTTCAAAAACACGACGTATTGGACGTAAGTATTCGGGTGAAATTTGAAGTACATAACTTATTTACATACACACACACACACATATATGTTAAAATATGGTAAGAAATAATAAAGATATCTGCTTCACGAATCCAAGACGTATTAGATGTAAATAATCGGGTGAAATTGCAGTAGCTTATTTACATACACACACACATTAAGTAAAGTAAGAGATGGAAACAAAAGAACCGGAAGAATCCTTTGTAGTTTGCCTACTCACACAAAAATATAACAAAGTAAGAAATAATTCAGTATTCAAAAACACGACGTATAGACGTAAATATTCGGGTGAAAATTGAAGTAACTAATTTACATACACACACACACATAAATGTTAAAATATGGTAAGAAATAATGAAGATATCTGCTTCACGAATCCAAGACGTATTAGTTGTAGATAATCGGGTGAAATTACAGTAAATTACTTCACATACACACAAGAAAGAGAATAAAATGTAACACGGTGCACCTATTAGACGTAGAAAATTTAGTAAAGCCACTGCAAATTATTTCCATACACAATAAAAAATATATAGAATTTAAAGAAAGTGATAAAATAAACAACTCACCTGGACCACAGCTCCTCTTGCACGGATGGCCTGATTCTCCTAGCTATCGCCCCCGAGACTGTTTCTTAACGGCTGCCGAAGGTTAACTGACCTCTTTGTGATGACTGCTCCATCCCGGCTGTCGAAGACTTACTGATCCCTTTGTGATGACTGTCCCATCTCGGCTGTCGATGATTAACTCCTCTTCGTGATGACTGTTCCATCTCGGCTGTTGAAGGTTCCTTCCTCTTCGTGATGATCCTTCCATCTCGGTGGTCGAAGGTTGACTGCCTCTTTGTGATGATTCTTCCATCCCGGCTGTCGAAGACTTACTGCCTTTCGTGATGATCCTTCCATCTCGGTGGTCGAAGGTTAACTCCTCCCTATCTCCCGCTGCACCCCCTTTTATAATCTCTGTTCCGACCGGATGGAAGATTATTTTTAGGGTCCGAATTTGTAAAATGAAAACCTTTTAAAAGTCCTCCCAACTAGAATCCTTTAGGTGTTACCTTACCGTTTGTATCCTTGTAGTTAAAATCACGAACATAGGGTAAAACATAACCGATAAGTAATTATTACTTAACTAATATGTTGCCCTGCTCCTCGAACCCACGATGTAATCTCCTACAAATCCACTTTTCTGCCTTTTTCCTACCAATTTTGTTCGTGCTTACAACCCTAATTTCCCTTTATCTAATTTCACTCGCCTACCTCATTTCACGATGCTCCAACCAACTCTGGCTCTTGTTATACCAACTCTCCTTCACATACACATACTTACATATATGCACTCACTCTATCACTTGAATAGACATGAACTCGCTTCAATTGCCCGTTTTATAAAACATTCATATTTAACAATGATTTATGGGAAGAAAACATCTTGATAATAAGGATAAAATGTTGAAACCTAGGAATTAAACATAAAAATAACAATAAAATATTCATCAGAAATAAATGAACAATCCAACAGATTCCTCTTTAAAATTAACATTTACAGAACCCTCCTTTTATAAAGGTAAACTCGTCAAGCTACATCAGCCTATTAAATTCTTCATACGTTTCCTTATTGGAATGACGCTACATGTGGTCACGTGATACAGCCTGTCCAGACTTCATGGCGCCTAATTCGAACGTTTGTCTAGACTTTGTGTCGCCATCAATTGGGACACTTATTTTTCAGAAACAAAATGAAAACCCTTAAAAGGCTTTCCAGGTAAATTTGTTTAAATGTAATCTAACTATTTTATTTTATTTTTCAATGTTACTAATCATTGATAAAATTCTCAAACAAATACGAATCTAAAGTAAACCAGAATTATATGTACCAGAATTATCTATGTATAGAATTATATTAATCGTGTACAAACGTAATTACTATTTAGTAGTTTGTCCTACACATCTTGAACTTTTGGTTGAATATTCTAATAAACACAAACTCGCTTCGCTTGTTCGTTCCATTAAACAATAGTATTTAACGACGAATGGTGAAAACAAAAGTCGCGATAGTATGAATGAGTTACAATATTGTTTCAAACAATTCATTCAGATTTCCCCTTGAGATCAGTATTTGCAGAACCCTCCTTTTATAAAGATAAAACTGTCAAGCTACCTCAGCCTAATAAATTAAACATCTGTCTCGCCTTCCCCCCCCCCATTTAGTTTAGAAATGAAACAAATCAAATCCTTTGCAATACTGCAGCTCCAAATCACTATAATAATTCTTTTTTTTTCCGGACCAGAGGCAATGAAAACCTCATTCGATCTGGTACAATATGTGAATTGGTTATATGTGATTGAACATCCTTAGTGCAAAGTACAAATTCCTGCACCCCCTTCTCCGAAAACTGGTATAATATTTAGAGGATTTAATTCTTACAAGTTAACTGCTTCGTTCTCCTATTCCACGAATAACAATTTTCTTTGTCAAGCAATTTTCAGATCTTTTTCTTTTCTTTGTTTCTCTCGGTTCCAATATCAGCCCCTTTTATGTTGTGTTTATGTATTCCGATACGAGGCAAAGTCGAGTTTGTCTTTGATAGTCTTAACGTAGCTAATAAAAAGGGATCGCGAATCGAAAGGTTCTAAATGGGCATAAATAGCTGTTTAGTATTCCGCATTTCAATTTCTCGAAAGCGCGTTAAAGGTACTTTACACCCTCAAGGTAATTGAAAAAACTTGGTTGGCTATTGCGTTGGTAATATTGAAAGTATTTTCGTATTTCGGTGTTGGAAACTAAGGAAATGGTGGCCATGTTTTGTTGCCATATTCCTCATATAGTTACTACTTACTTTCATCAAAATTAGAGTGAGATGACATCATATATGTTTTAATAATGGATTTAACTCACTTTTTAAACCGTACAAGGAGGCATAGGTTTTAATGAAAATATGTATTCGGTCAGGACACACGACCTGTACCTCCTTTTACAGTTAAAAAAGTGACATTGTAATGCCTAATTTAAATTGACCGCATCCAATGTAAATTTTAAAGAATCACTTGGCGGGAAAAAAGGATATATTTTTTCTTTCATTTTATTAAAAAATGGCATGCTTTTTCTATTCATTATGAACAAGGTGACCCCTAATTTCATTAAAAATATCAGAGAAAAGCGCAGTTACCTCTTTTGTGCGAAAATGGGTCAAAAATATTATTATGTTGAAACCAATGTTCTAATTCATTACACTTCTGAGTGAAACTACACATTTTTTTTTCATCTGGTACTTTAAATTGATAATGTTATTTAACATTATTGTAACCATTCATTACTTTTTACGTTAAGGGTGCTTTCGCAGCCGGATTTTGAAAAACCTGCCTCTTTCTAATTAATCGAAACAGAACACTTTAATTAAAAATTCACTCAATAGTTATTCAACAAAACCTTATTACTTACCTAGGTATTTGTTATTAACTAGTTATAAAGTTTTAAGTTTTGTTACCAAATAAACATTTTTCTCTCTTTCTTTCTTTTCTTACATTGATTTATTGTGTAATTAAGATATGAGCAAAATACTTCCTTTGATAATCCCATAAAGGAGAAACCGATCAGGAAGTTATTATTAAGTTTGTGGAATAGCACAAGTGATTTTGTGTTCATAATGAACACCGATTTAATCTAATAATTTAATGACAGAAGGAAGTTTTTGAAAAAGGTTCTAGATTCCAACCGTAATTATGGGTATATATGTGAATCCTAAGTTACTGACTTGTACCTAATCCTAAGTTACTCACATACTAATGTGAATAATGTAAATCCTGAACGTAAATATTGTGTGTTATCAATTCCACGCTGGCCTGATTGATATAACAAAGAGAAAGATATGGTACGTTCTTATATCGTCAACTGAAAAATAGATCTCTTTTGTGAACGAAAGAAATAAAGCGAGGAGCTTCGACAGAAGCGCGAGCGAGACGAAGCAAATAAATACATCAGGTCCATGGGCCTATATTGTATCCACGCGTGGGAAGCCGGATACCATGCCTTCCCTTTTGTTTTGTCTAAGCTGCCCTAGCCCTTACAGCCACGGATAAAACGCAAAACTGAAGAGAAACCGACGATGCTGCCATCTTACGAAACTGCGAATGCAGATTGTTGCGAAGTTTCACCAACATTCAATCTCGTAGTTCCGTGATATACTTATTATGCCGTCGGCACATCGTAAAATTAGGCATATCATGATCTGCCTGGGCATATAATATATTACTGTTAAAACTAATAGCTTCGCTCGGCTCCATTAATTAATTTTCATGTAAACCTAACTCGCTTCGCTCGTCTTTGCACCTATTTTTGACTTTTGCAGAAAAATCTACAAATAAAGGTAGCGTTATGATAACACGCACAGGCATCGTAATGCAACAGACATTTATGTCGATTTATTGTAACACGATATATATTTTTATATATTTTTTATTTATTTATATTTGACAGGACTAAACTTTATTTAAGCTTTCAGTTCTTTTCTTTCTGAAACGAAAGGATAAAGACGGGATGCTTAAAATAAGCTAGTCTTGTCAAATAAGTTAGGTCGTGCTACACCGAATCGACACCAATGTACAACACAGGCTCGTACAAGAGTATACAAGTATATCATGCTAAAACTTTTTAAAACCCTATTTCTTCTACTTAAAACTTTCCTGCAAACGAGCTCAAAACATAAATCAACCACTAAACTTCTTGCCTGGATGAACATTTGTATGGGCCACGTCATTCACCTAAAAGCGAACAAAATGTTCCGTTCACTTATATTATAAACCCTTGATTCATAGCAATATTACCATAAAGATTATATTTGTCTGACAAAAATGAAGGATAAAGTTTGAATTAATGAGGTTTCAGGCTCACAAGGTTGTACCTTAATGCCGGGCAAAAGTTTATGATCCCTAAGCTTATGTCGCTAATGCCCATCACAGGGGACTGACTCCGACTTACCTAGCTCTGAATATGATTAAAAAAATAATTGGACATTTGCTACGAAGAAAATTTTGACAAAAAACCTGTTATAAATAGGAATTAAGTTTTAATCGTGGATAATTATGTGTATGCTCACTTGAGGGTGGCCTTCCCGTTCAGCTGCCATAAAAATGTCTCTTGGTGTTTGTGATGCCCTGGAGGGTCTGATCTCAAAAAAACTTTAGGGGACTGGCAGGCGAGCAAAAGCTAGTAGCTAGAACACTCTCAATAAACCAAAAAATCAAACATAGGCAGTCACGGGGACTGCCGACTGAAGTGAATACTTTACTGTCAAAATAGCATGTCGGTGACGATAACACGAGCCCATAAGATTTTCCCCGACCAAAAATCGCTCAACCCCCGAAAGCAAGTTTTTACTTCAAAAAACTAAATCAAAATCGGTTTATCCGTTTAGGTGCTACGATGCCAAAGACAGACACCTAGGAGACACAATTACACACGTCAAACTTATAATACCCCTCCTGTTTGTTTCGGCGGTGAAAAAAAAAATTGCTCAACTGCTCATTATTACTCATATTTTACAACTAAATAAAACGTCAAGTGCAAGCAAGTTGTATGTAACAAGCTGCTGGCCGCGTGTGGTAGTGTTCGGGTGTTAGGTCGGTTTTGTTCAACACAAATTACAAGGAAGGCCAAAGTTTCCCTTTGAAGTGGCCGAGCGCTGCCTTTAACTTTCAGCGGTCTCGAATCTGTGCCACTGATTTTGATGCTGAATTTCCGGGTTTTTGATAAACATTTTTCTTTATATCTTTTTGTCTGTAAGATTCTTAAAATGTAAAGGGTCCAAGTAATATTCTTGGAATAACCAGCGTGCTTAACATTGATATCCGGCGGTTGCGGATGTTGAAAATAGTGTAAGGGTCAGCGAATGAACTCAGGTACGCGTTGCTACGTGAAGCGATGTTACGTTTATTCACCCATTCACAATCCCCGCGTAGCACTGCGCAGTGTTTGTAGCATCGCATACGTCATCGGGTCCAGTAACTAGTCGAAACTAGTCCATTATTTTATTTCATTTTAATTTTTTTTTAAAGAGAGCGCATTAAAAATTAGAAAACACAAAATAAATTTTCCAAAAGTTATGTGGTAGCGGGATCGTAGACAATGGTACCGATTCAATGAAGCACATCTTTACTTATTTGACAGGACTAAACTTAATTTAAGCGTTCTGTCCTTGTCTTTTCGATAAAGAAAGAAAAAGACAGGACGCTAAAAATAAGGTTAATTCTGTCAAATAAGTTAAGACGTGTCATGCCGAATCGATACCAATGTTTCATAAAACTTTATAACCACAAATATTTTGAAACAATATTAGGAATACAACTTTATTATTTCATAAGAAAATCATTTTTTTTTTATTTCTCAATAGAACTCACTTTTTACGGGCTTTATTTAAATTAAACACTTGACTTGACTAGAACATAGACAAATTTTTGTTAAAATTAATTTCAACACATTGCGGTTAATATTTATTTCTAAATTTACAAATACACTTACAATTGTGTCGATTCGGCTAACTTATTTGACAGTACTAAACTTAATTTGAGCCTTCTGTCTTGTTCTTTCCGTATCGAAAAGACAAAGACAGAACGCTTAAAATAAGGTTAGTCCTGTCAAATTAGTTAAATTGTGTTTAGCCGAATCGACACCGTCTTAAGTGTTAATTATATAAAATCGGACAAAGTTTTTTTTTTTCATTTTTCAACGAAACGTGAGTGGTAACACGAAAAGCGACCTGAAGAGATTTTCAGAGGAAAACGAATTTTAAAACTTATTCCTGAAAGCTCTAATTAGCTAATTCCTTCAGGTCCCTTTTCGCATGACTACTCACAATTTTTTTAAAGATGGTCTTCTAGTGTGATCAATAAAATACCTGATTTCAGTAAATTGTAGCAATAAATTTACACCTTGTAAGATCATCAAACGAATATGAGCACCCATTCTTGGACTCATTTAGGAATGAGCACGAAATTACGGCTTAGTCGCGTATTCGCTTGAGTGTTTGTTCTCCCAATTCCACTTGTAGCCCAATTAGTAATCAGGATCCAATTTAAACTTTTGATTGCATAATCTGTGTAGTTTGGATTTCCGCCTGGTTGTAATATGAAAAAAATAAGCGCCTTCGTATGCTGCTTTGAAGTATATCCGTCATTTGAAAGTTTTGGTTTTATGTTTTGATTCGACAATTATTACCAGACAAAGTACCAAGAATTTATCATTTAATTTATATTTCACATGTTTTTTTTTATGTTGTCACTTTTAGACACCACGCAAATCTCATGACAGATGGCGTCACTGTCACCCTGACCCCGAAAATCCTTCAAAATCTGTCAAATTCTATGCAAAGCCATTTTATTTTAAATTATAAAAAAATATATATCGTCACGAAATAAGTCCCCAAGTGGGTGTCAGAGGTTTTCCAAATGTGAACTGTGAAATGCAAGTCACAGTCCGTACTCGGTACTCCGCGTTTCACCGACTATTATTACGTCCCAACATGATGAGTGGTGAGCCCTATCGCCGTACTTCGGGCACAAATACACACTTTTTTAAGGCAGGTTTCCTTAAGATGTTTTCCTTCTGGTAAGTAAGAACAAATACTGTGGACATAAATTCCGAAAAACTCATTGGCGCATGCCCGATCGTGGATCGAACCTGGATCTCAAGATTGAGAGGCCAGCGTTCTACACCTGAGCTACCGCCGCTCCGCTCATAAAATTATAAATAAGTATTCAAAGTATTTACTTATTAAATAAGTATTAGATTTCAAAATACGCACCTCATAGTCATAAGACCAATGGATTTTCTAAAATCACAATGATTTTTATTCGGCATAAAAGTTTTCAAAGTAGTCCCTGCTTGAAAGCACGAATGAACTTATAATACTTGCTGAGCGTCTTTAATTGCTGGTCGTCTATTATTTGACTGTCATTTTGAGATATAAATTTATTTATTTACTAGTTTTTGACCGCGACTTCGCTCACGTGTCGTTTAGTATTAGTGCAAATCAGAATTCGACTGACGACGACCTCAAGTTGGTCGAAATATATAGATATATATTTATATTTATAATCTGTTCTTAAAAATAATTAAAAGCAAAAAAAGGCTATAAAATAATATTTATTCAATTAGTATTAGTGCGTAAGATATAAACTAATATCCACAGTTTTCGGCTTGGTGGTTATTTTATTAACACCATACGATAATAGGTAAAGAAAACCGCATCTATATAAATCCGTTGAGTGGTTATCGAGTTGAGTGGTTATTAGTAAAATAAATTTGTTAATGATTTGACGGACATCCATGACTTACTTGAAAATTAGATATTTCAGAATATATAAGGTGAAATTTAATCAACCGCCCGAATTCATACTGGAGACTCGGTTAGTGATCAGGAGCAAGGTACAATGATACTTTTTTTCGAAAACATAAAAAAAGAAAATATATTCCCATACGAGCTGGACTAGTTAAAAGCCTAGTAGAGGAAGAAAAGGACAAAAAAATTTTTTTTTCGAATTTCACCCGGAGGTTCAATAAACATTAAACATTGATTAAATGTCACCTGTTATATCATTTCCAATACAGTCCAGGTATAGGCGATATTGCTGCAGCCCGTGGTAATAAAAATAAGTATAGTTCCATTTATCCATATTTTCATTGCTTTGTTCGCATAAAAAAAGAACGAGATTGGCAATAAAGACACCGGGTTTCGCCCTACGTTGAACTCGGCCTTCAACGTCGAACTCTTGGTATCTTTTGCGCTCATTCTGTTAGAAAATTGCAATTAAGTTTCTATTAACTGCGAAAAAGACATTATTTACTTACTAGAATAGATATTGAAAATTTGCTCAAGTAAATGCTTAGATGTGGCACTATTTTTAATAGCATAGTTTTCATAGACAACGTCTTTGAATGAGCTAAAATTTTTATTTTTGTTAAAAACGGCTGCTTTTGGCACGAGTAAAAATTTTAGCTCATCAAAGACGTCTATAAAAACTACGCTATTTAAAAATAGTTAATTGCTATATCTACGCATTTATTTGACTGGATTTTCAATAATTATTCTAGTAAGTAATTTTTTTTTTCTTAAGTAGCAGCACTTTTGCAGCAAATAGCGCCTTAGTACCAGTATGACATGTGCTTTATATACATTTGCTAATTCATATTACAAAGTAAAAAAAGGCTACAATGAAAACAAAACATACAATATTGGATAATAGTAGTTTATGCTACAAGGGCGCAAAGGAATAAATTACGAGGACGATTTAAAACACGAGCTTAGCGAGTATTTTAAACGTAACCGAGTAATTTATTGCTTTTACGCCCGTGTATCATACTACGTTTTTCAATGCATAGTGGGAGGAAATGAAAACAAATATAATCTTGTGAACTTTAAATTATGATTGGCTCAAAAGGATTGTATCCAGAGCCGTTAAACAGTGGAAAAAAAGTATAACATCTATGGTACACAGGAAAGGCTGCAGGTTAGCCAACCATTGTAAATAAATTAAAAAAAAAAATAATAATAATAAAGCCCTAGGGCAAAATAATCGACTTTCTGTTCGGTTTTGATGCATAAAAAGTGGGCCTTTACGAGCACATGCATTGAAAAAAATAGTTAATTGCTATATCTACGCATTTATTTGAGTTGGGTTTTCAATAATTATTCTAGTAAGTATTTTTTTTTTCTAAAGTACCAGCACTTTTGCAGCAAATAGCGCCTTAGTACCAGTATGTATGACATGTGCTTTATATACATTTTCTAATTCATATTACAAAGTAAAAAAAGGCTACAATGGAAACAAAACATACAATATTGGATAAAAATACAAGTATATATGTAATCCTTTCTATAGGTGAGTGGTCCATTAGTTCAAGGAAAACAAATAAATCCAGCCCCATAATATGTTCTGCTATCTATCTACGTGAAGCATATCTTTCTGTCTGTACATCTGATCGCAATTAAAAAAACCGCACCTAATTTGGAAAAAAAATATAAGCTGAATTATGTTTACATAAGAAAACCAACAAAATATTAAAAAAATCAAATTAAGAAGTTGAGTGAAAAGCGAACACTTACATGAACTTTAAAATTTTAAGCAAACCAAGTATCGGAAAACTGTAACTAAATACTACGTGCAAGAAATATTGGATATTTCCTGATTTACTAGTATATGTGTATAGAAAAGAATATTTACAACTTCAAGCGCAACTATTACCGTTAGGTGTTTTGTTTTTGTTACAACGGCACATATTTATTTACAAAAAAAAAAACCGCCAAAGGCTGTGCTAAAACGAGTAGTGTCATCGGATAAATTATTCCTTAGGGATATATTACACAGTCTATTACGTGACGCGGTAAACCGGAAAACCGAAATTGCGTAGGCACGGTACATTGAGTTTTCCTATAACCCCCACGCCTATAGTAGAGGGCACACACTGGATAGACAGAGCAATATTCTGTTTGTAAAAATAAAAGCAGCAAGTTGTGTCAGAGATACAATACAAACATAAATTATTTAAGTGGATACATCTCAAGTCGTCTCTTTACTCACCTTAAATCAACTCTTTGCTCAATTAAGGAGAAAAGAATAAATCGCATAGATATCTTAATAATCACAGACATACCTAAATATTTCAATGATGAGAGATGACAGCGCAATCGCTAACTAAAATAGGTAATTTCATTTTATTTATTATTCCGATCGAATAAACATCAACTTGTCTTGAATAATAATATAATGAAAAATAAAAAAAATATATAATCTGTAAATAAGAAATCAAATTATTGACAGATCAACCTTTCCCAAAATTCATTTCACAAAAGAACTCCCCACTGGAAGTACTTTTATTATCAAGCACTAAATACGAAAATGCCTTGATCCGCGGAATTGTTTCGTGAAGTCGATCACGGAAGCGACGCACAAATTCTGAATAGGCCCCCCTATACGAGATGCGAACAAAAAAGTATCCACTTCAAAACAAATAGTGTTATAAAGATAGTCTTCATTTATTTAAAGATCGTTAAGAAAGGTTTAGGGCCAAAAAATTGGTTTGAAAATCTATCCTAGCCACATAGAAGTGAAAATAATGTTACAGTCTTGTGCCTTCATAAACAAAACGACAAAGCGTTCTTACAGTACTCCCAAAGTAATAATGCGCATACAAATCTATTGCCGAACGACTGGACGTACCACGTGACCGTATTGATTGTATAGAAAGTGTAATGAAATACGAACTTTGCCGAACAGTGGCGAAAATTTGTATGCGCATTATCACTTTGGTAGCACTGTACACTATTGATTGCACTGTAAGCTCGCAAAGATATATAAGTACTAGTATACTCAATAAAATACTTTTAAGTCTTTAAAAAAGATACTAAAGCTGCAATCAGCACAAAATTAGCAGTATTGTGTTGGAAACTGTCGTTCCCTTCTGTATGTCGTTGTATCAAGAATCGCTTGACGCAGGGAAACACAACATAATTGCCGCGTAACTAACCATGTGCCACAAAAACCGAGCTGTTACGCTGTGGTAGATGAGGGAAAATGGTGTAGAAATTGCATTCTGTGTGGGAGAAGGTGTTATCTTAGTGATAAGTTGATTCCTGGGCAATAAGAGATGATGATTTATACTTTTTCTGTTTCTATTGAACTTCTCTAATTTTTTTTTATTACCAAACATGTAGGATAGATACTCGTATATGTAAAATAAATTCGGCATAGCTTTACGGACAAGCTCTTAAAAATCAGGAGTAGATTGTAGATTTATGATCGAGATACGTTGCACTACTCACGTTTTGTCCCTATTTCAAAGGTTATTAAATTAATTAAAGCCTTGAAAATTTCCCTCGGTTTCACAAACATTATTTTGTGACTTACGGGAAACTGTTCATTTCCTGAGATAGGAGCCGACCACACAGAGCGCGTGTTGTGTTCTGCGGTTCAAACACAGAACACGCGTTCTCCTATGGGAATACAACTTAATTTAGAGCCGGGATGAAGACGGTTTGCGGGGGGAGGAGTACAGATGAATACAAAAGTGTTAATTGGGCCAGTATATCCTGTTGTAATTAATTGATTATTGCCAATTGACCTCTTTTTTAACTTAAAGATCTCAATTTGAATATCAATTGAAATCTGTCATAAATTATATAATTAATTAATTATTCATCGTTTTTCTAATTGGAAACTGAATCAAAACAGATTTTACGAATTTTAAGTGTGAGTGATATATTTTTGTGAATTGTTCAGTGTATGTACTATACATATATAAAAAAACACAGAAGCATTGTAACTTGAAGTTGTAACTTTCCGTTACAACTGTACCAAAAACCGTTCGATTTGACGTTCGACTTGTCGTAATTAGTTTGAAAATGGAAAGGGTCATAGGTGACTTTTTTTCGCGATTTCAGGTTTGGCTCCATAGTAAAAGTTGTTCGTATCGACGAGTACTATCACCAGTTTTCGTTTCCAAAACCACTTTAATTTCACGGTGTATATTTATCAAAATTATATTAAAATTATTTTGATACTTTGGCGGACCTGGGACGTAAAATAATGATCGTTAACTGATAGTGGAACATCAGCTGACTTCTCTGTCTCAAAAAAGTCCGAAAATTTAGAAGTTTTTTTGAGCACCACGATGTTAGCACAGGTCTTTCAAAGCTGCAAACCTGGTTTTACATTATTCTTATCTATCCTAACAAAATCATAAAAATCATTACGGTGCAATCATTTGCGACCTACGATGTTTTAAACGACTGGCATACGGTAGGTATATGTGAATAACGTCGCCCCCTATTACCTACAATAAACATAACTGGCGAAATGTGTGTGTAAAGCACTTCTGCCTACTCCATTTTTTTACGTCTGCTTTAGGTAAGTACCTACTTACATAGATTTTATTCCATTTGATATTCTGTGAATCAATTGAGTATATATGTACCTATTTTTTATTAATTACTATTTCTTATTGTTGATTAGGTAAATACTTACATACCTACATTTTATAATATGATGGAAAAACATACTCCTATACTAAAACAAGGTAATTACAACATCTTAAGCGCGTTTTAATAAGTACCTACTTACATAGTTTATCCGATGTTATAATATTATACAATTTTTTGTGTATTTGTGTACAGTAAAAATTCCATTCATTCAGAATGCATTATAACACCGCAAATCTGCGCTGCGATTGGTCTAATTTATTTTATTATAACAGCGCTATAAAACCAATCAACACCGATGAAAAGTAGCGTACATCCTATTCCAGGTGTAGTTACATTTTTGCAAAGTTTCAGCCCAAAATCGATGCAGTAGTGACAGCGAGAAAGAAAGTAACAAACATGCATCCATCTTAATCCATTCATTGAAACTTTCGCAATTTATCAATCAATCAAATAATTTATTTGTGAAACATAGGTGTTCACATGCGTAGATAACATCGATATTTAACATATCAGAGGCGTACAAATATTCATAAAAACAACAGAATTACACAATACAGAACAGCTTTATAAAGATATGTTACAATAAAAATCATATTACATGTGATAAGGTAATAAAAATAATTAAATTCAATTCAATATAATAATAAATTCAACAATGTCACAGTTGCAAATCAATAATAAAAAGCCCTATGGAATTAAATAATTGTGTATATTTGTAATACATTTTTAGCATTACTTACATTTTTAATTTATTTACATAGCATTTTTCAGTAAGGTATGCCCATAATTTGTATTCAAATTTTATCACGTGCAGATCTTTTATGTAATGAGGCAACTTGTCATAAATTTTGGGTCCTAGGCGTATTATGCTATTTTGTACTAAAATTGTGTTGCTTTTGTCATTGTATAGTCTATTTCTATTTCATAGCTGTATATCATTTACTTGAGAAGCCTTCTTAAACAGTTAAGGGTTTGTTTTCACAAATAATACAGTGAGTAGCGTTGAAATTAGACAATATTTTATCCATTGCAGGTTATAAAGAGTGTCACACATTGAGTTAGAATGTTAAAGCCGCAATGTATATTTTTTCAAACATAATCAACACCGACCTAACTGTGTCATAGTGACCAAACTGTGTTTCTTGTTGTTATTGTCGTGTTATGAAATTTTACCTGAATTTGTTGTATTGTGTGTTTGTAATGTGGTGATTTGAATGTATATATTGTAAGTATGTTGAATATTCAGTATTGGCTTTGCTGTAAGGATAGTGTAATGTTGTTGTTGTTAAATAAATAAATTAAAAAATAACATAACATGCATTTACAACTTTAACAAGACAATATTTGAAGGATACTATGAAAGAACAATGTCATATTTTTTCAAATTTGTTTTTTTTTTATTTCTGCATGTTTATTATATATCATCTCATAGTCGTGTTTCCAATCACAAAACACTGTAATACACCAAGGACTGTTAGGCAATAAAAATATTTTTGATTGGACTAAATGTAAAACTACAAGACGTTCTTAGATTTGTCTAAATATGAAACAACCGGAAAAGTTTTATTTTATATTTTGTACTGTAAATCTATCAAATTAGTGAAACTACTAAGAAATATGTAAAATTAAATAATATTTCATGTTTTTATAGGTATGTAATTTTTCAACTATTTTTATATGTAGTCAGTTTCAAAAGATGCTCGAACTTATTGAATTGTCTATTATTTATTTTGATGCACACCGCCTTTACAATTTATCTCCTAGGCTTGATTTCCACCCAAAGGTTGTCTGGAAAAAAACGCTTTTAGCGATAAGACCGCCAAATGTAACCTATCTGTATTTTGTTTTTCTACTTTAAGTTTTCTTTTATATGGTGCACAATAAAGAGTATTTGTCTCGTCTTGTCTTGTCTTATTTGAAGGTTAACAACTTAGATAATGTATAGAGGGCAGATTTATTTAACCTTTTACAAAGATTTTTAATCAAATTAAAGATATAATATTAGTGGTAAAGGAGTAACGAATATCATCCATACAGCTCCAACCATCGAAACTTTCGCATTTACAATTTTAGTAGAATTTCAAAATCGACTATAACGGATCTTTTACCAAAAGTTTTAATTGGTTGACTAATTGGGCGAAAAGCGAGATGCGAAGAACACCAATTCAGGATTAACGCCATGAGTCAACACCGGGGCCCAGAAGGCTGTATAGTCTGTAATATTAGTCTTTACATATGAAATTGCCGTTTTCTATAGAGAATTTGAAGGAAACTCAATTTTCAGTACTAACATTTTTCCATTTTTTTAGGAATGACAAATCCAAATTTTGTAATTATTTTTGTCTATGAATGAGACAACATTAAGCTAACAGCAACAATAATTTAATTTTTGAAAAGTATCAGTTGTAAAAAATTATAACGAATCTTATCATGGAAATGGATGGCATTTAGGACGAACTGTTTTTGAAGATTTCATTTTTATAATGAAACTGAAAATTAAAACAAATTATGATACGTAGATATAAAACCTTGTGATCAACTTTCAAACAAAAAACAAGTAATTGAAATAGCTATTGAATTACAGAAATTATGAACTCATGAATCTGCAAGAAAATTTCGGCAATTTCATATGTAAAGACCTGTTACATCCCATTTTCAGTGTTCCGTCAAAACTGCGGAAACCGTTGTACCTATAACTTCGGTATGTCTCTTGTCTCTGTCCACCCGCCTCTCTGTCTCGCGGCTATGGCGTATTTGTTCAAATATATTTGACCAAGAAATTTGAGCTGTTGTGTATACAAGTTGTGGAAGCCAAAACCTGGCTATAGTATCTGTCCAGATAGTAAAAAGTGTTTTCATAACATATAGTCTTTGATTTTGAAAAATTTGCAAGCTATTTCGTTTTTTTTTATAAATATAATCATAAATCACACTTCGCGTTTTTTCGCTTGTAGTGAAAGTGAAAATAAAATTTACAAAGCCTCCTAAGCAGAATCGCCTGATAATAAAACCGATTCTGAAGGCTTTTATTTTAGTTTTAGTGCTGTCAAAAAGAACAAAAGCTGAATAATTTTGGCAAAATTCAAGTTTAGACAGCACTAAAACTAAAATTAAAGCCTACAGAATCGGCTTTAATGTTCTCATGAGTTTGTTGCAACTTATAATTAAATCTTCATACACTAAACTTATGTGAACTAGGCACAACACGTGTTAAGAGCCGTTTAGCAGCCGGATTGTGAAAAACTCGCCTTTTTCTAATGAATCGAAATAAAAAACTTGAATTCAAAATTTGCTCAATAGTTTTTCAACAAAAACCTTTTATCTATAGTTAGTCCACTGCTGGACATAAGCCTTTCTAGGACTTTGCAACTCCCGGCGGTCATCCTGGAAGAATTGCACATACTCACATACGCTGGGCAGGCGGGTTGGTGAGCGCGGTGCCGGAACCCTTGCACCAATGACACCGCTGCCCGTCACCAGTCTGTTCCATAAAAGGCCCGGCTATTAGGCCATACTGCCATCCATCGGTCCCAGGCATGGTGGGCCTCCTGGTTTTTTGCTTTTGAGCTGTTCTCTTACTCTCCCCCAAAAAACCTTACCACCTTTATATTGTATATGCTGCCATCGCAAGCTTTCCATTAGTTCCTGTAAATTAGAATTAAAAAAAAATGTGATTTTTATCAAGGCGATATGTAAAAGTTTTAGCGTCCCTATTACTCCATATGCGAAAAAACCCTCAGTCTGAGAGGGACGGATTCGTGGAAAAGTAGCAAAAAGTCGGTTTTTTATTAATATAAAATGTACTAAAATTGCTATCAAAATTTCGTTTAACCATGTCCTAGATACCGTTAAAACCCATCTTATAAAATATATTTGCAGTCCATACGTCATTCTAAATTGTCAATGACCTCATTTCAATAAATATTTCTATCGAGCCGAATTTCTCCAATCGCGTTTCTGTTTTAACAGATCCCAGATAAATAAAGGTTCCAAAAATAATATACTGTTTAATTAAAATAATAAATTATTTACCGAAGTAGATATGCAAGTTCTTAAAGTGTCGATTTTTTTTCCGTAGCACCTTAATAAGTTAAAGGCGGGTTTTTCACAATCCGGCTGCTAAACGACTGTTCAAATTATTTCGATGTTTTTTCTCCTCTGTTGTACATAAAAATTCCAACAACTTCTGTCCTGAATTCGTACCATAGGAAGAGCGGTGATAAACGTATATGCATACATTCGGAACATTTATAAATGGGCCAAATACGAGTACGTCTTCGAGCTACGAATGGAAAACGGGAAAATACTTTGCATACGAGCATCATTCTACAATTCACGAAAAGGTTGTTTTAAGTACATTAATCTCGTGTATGGTAAAAAGCATAGTACATAATAGTTGATATATGTTATCGGAAATGCATATAATTCAGGAATTACATACAAATCCTAGGAAATTTATAAAATAACATGTTGGCTTAGGAAATGTATGATGCCTTAAGACATGCAATTCCTGGGAATTATAAAAAAGATCCTGTAGGAATTTTCCTGTCAGACACACAATACATACAAAGGAAGCAGAAATAAAAAAAGGCATAAATTTACAAAAAAAAAACTTAATTCACTTTACTAGAGGATTTTTGGGCCCTTAAACTGTTTTCGGAACTAAGAGCTCCTTAAGGTGGTATATCGTCAAAATCGTCAATTTTGAAGTTATTTGTTTGCTGTTCAAAAGAAATCCCAAGTTAAATAAATTAATATAACAATTTCGGGACTTTTTTCTAGACTTTGTACTATCAGAAACGCGATTGGAGGAATTTCACTCTATAGAAATAATTAATAAAATGAAGTCTTACTTAAAGACTTACACTTTTTTTGATATTCTGACAAATTGGGCTAGTATATATACTTCAAAAATATTGATTGAGATGGATTTTATCAATGTCTAAATTACTAGTTATGGAAATTTTCATAGCTAAATATTTTAGTTAATTTTTTATAAATTTAAAACCAACTTTATGACAATTTTCCCCGATTCCGTCCCTCTCGCACTGCGGGTTTTTTCGCTTGGAGTCACAGAAACTATTGCATGGAAGGTATATCACCTTAAGATATGGTTACACACATTGATGATGGACAGCTGCAATGTCTATATCGGTATATAACTGTGAGATCATCATTTAAAAGCGTTACTGAGTAAAATATGATTAATTTCATTAACCATTTTGTACGGATAAATCATACAAAACTCAGTAGAATCTAGATAGATAGATATTACATTTATTTCTCAAAAACACGACACACACATACAAAAACAAAGAAGAGCTTAAATAAAAGGAAAAAAAAAAAAAGTTAAAACACAAAAAGAAAGTTTATAAATCATACAAAACTCAGTAGAATCTAGATCTTGTTCATCGCAGTAATACCCTTTTTGTAGATAGATAGATAGATATAACATTTGTTTCTCAAAAACACGACACACACATACAAAAACAAAGAAGAGCTTAAACAAAAGGAAAAATAAATAAAGTTAAAACACAAAAATAACTTTGTTTAAAAAAACACTTGCAACTTGCAACTTACAAACGAGTGCCAACAATCACTAGCATCTACTATCACAAAAAGAAAGTTAAATTTATCCTAGTGATATGTGTGTCGCGGCAAAGAGAAAAAGGCTCCGACTCAGCATAATACCGCAAACCGAAATCTGCGACGCTGTTATTCTGCCGTCACCTGCAGAGAGCCGCACGAATTCCATCGAGAGTGGACAATTATTGTTTATTTAATGTGTAAGTGTGTATGTGAGTATGATAATTTTGGCTAAATACATATAGACTGGTTGCAAAATCAGAAAAGATGTCTTCTTCTCTGTTCTAACGGTATGGCATAATGAGACATTTTGTCAACAAGCGTTTATAGGATACCTGCTTGCGAGTGTTGTAAAACCAATTTGGGTAATGTGTTTTCGCCTTATCGTAGCTCATTATCCCCATTGAAAGAAAAAAGTATATAGTTTGAATAGCAACCGATTCTCCTTAGTAGAAGCTCTCGATGCACGAAGCTAAAAATCATATATAGTTCATAGATCATCATTATTTTAATTCATGAAATATTACCATACCAAATCAAACAAGAAGTTTACAGTCATGTACTTTAAAACTTTTCATTGTGTGACGTGATAATATTTATCATGCAAATACCAAGAAATCAAAAAGGCAAGATCGTCAAAAATAATGATATGCTTACTCCAAAACAAATCGATGCTCTCTTTTATTAATGTTTTCCATGCTGAATAAATGGCAACATTTTTCACGTAAACAAGCAATTGTTATTCACATAACGCGATGTGTAGCAAATTTGTCGACAGCTGATTGTAGATAACCGTTAACTTTTTAGGGAGTGTATGTGTCGCAGTAGATTTTGCTGCATTACAAAATTCGCACTTCATAAGAAAAGCAGATTTTTTGTACTATGGCTGACGACGTTACAACTGATTGTAATATGGCTTAAGGGAATCATTGTGTTAGAGCCCGCGGCCGCGATAAATCGTGGACAGTGGAAATCAGAGATTCAACCGTCGATAGACCAGATAAAGACCAATTTGACAGAACACTGAACAACCACGCTAAGTAGAGGTTTCGCAAGGAGGAAATTTTTTCACAAGTTTTGTTAAAAAAAAAAAACGTTTTAGGAAAAATCTGTTTTTTGCAAAGTGTAATAAAGTTTAAAATGGTTTTAATACATAATTAATATGTATGGAATTTTGCTCAAGTATTCTAATTTAGTACAAAAGAAATTCTAAATATTTTTTATATAAATAAGTAATCTTAAACCTCGACATAACAACTTTTTTTAAGAGCAATATTTGTTGTTTTTTTTCTCATTACTGGAATGATTTCAGATGATTCTGTTTCTCTAAGTGTGTGCATTATATTCTAGGCAGAAATACTTTTTTTTTTCACTTATAGTATTGCTAGATTATTCAAACCACGAAGAATAAATTAGGGAACTTTGATGTTTTTGCGGGGCCTATCCTAAATGATGGCCTTAACTAGAGTATTGTAATAGCGCTTTGCGTTTTCCAACGCATGTTAATTCGTTATAGCGTGTATGCTCCAAATTTTGCCGCTCGGGGATCTGCACTATGAAAGCAACAACAATGGTGGCAATCAAAAGAGCATAAATTAAACACATCACAACAGCAATGAACATGTTTATTCGATAAACTAACCCACGATATATGAGCAAGACAATCCATGTGCGACCTAAAATAAGTAAATTTGGAGCTGAATAAAGAATCGCTCTGTACACTTGTACAGTCGCCTGCAGTTTAAGTTGCCTATTCATAAACGATTATAATGCCGTAATAAGAATTGCCAATATTTAACGCTACAATAAGAACTGCCGTTCGTACATCGGAGCAGTCAATTTGCGACGTCAAGTGCGATGACACTACAACAATAAAACCCTATCGTTAGCCTAGGTCAAGGCTAGGGTTGCCTCTTGTCCGGAATTCCCCGGATCTATCCTAGTTTGGAGGGTGTTTGGGGAGCTTCCGGGCGGAGTTTTGCATACTGTCCGGGTTTATAGTTTATGTTCGGTTAATTTTTAGTAGTTTTAAGTGTGTTACTAAAACAAATATAAAGCATGTTTGGTTTACGTTTTAGTTAGAAGATTTCTTTTTATTTCTTGAAATGTTAAAAGAAAAATATTTTGTTTCCTTTTTAATGATTCCTGTAGTAACCAAAGTTGAAGGTATTTTATATAAATAAATAAAAACTATATTTATTCGTGAGGTAAAATAGAAAAAAACAGATATGTTCGGACTTTGCGCTTGAAAATCTGGGGTTTTTGAGCTCCTTAGATTTAACAGATGGCAGCCCTAGTCAAGACTACACTTTATAGGACGATACATTTACGATCTTCTCTCACTAGAACTTCTTTAACTGTGTCAGTACAGAAGCTGACAGTATGGAACCAACACAGATATCCATCTTGACTAACATCACTAAAACCAACATGCTGTACAACACTATGCCACTAGATCCAAGAATATGATTGTTTCCTTTGGAATTTTATATTATTATGGCATACATATAAATAAACTATAAAAGTAAGAGGCTAAATTTAAAATAATGGTTTCATAGAAAACCTGCGCATAAGAGTTAGGTTACAAGTTAGGTTAGGTTATGGCGAGTCACGGGACGTAGTGGAGCGACCAACACACATAACCTTCCTGGTTATTTTTTGATGACTACCCAGAAAACATTATATTTTTGAACGAGTATTTTTTTTTATCTTCATTAATTTTAAAGTAAGCAATAATATTTTCAATGCAGTTGCTCGTAAAGTTTTCTTTTTTGTGTAACAAAATTATGCGGAAACCGACTCTTTATTTCACGCGTGAAGTAAAACAGTACTGAAATCCTTTATTTCACGCGTGAAATAAAGTAATTTTTTTAAGTTTTTGACTCTGTGATGCATGGTGCAAGTCATAAAATTAAAAAAATTACAAAGATGCATGGAGGTTTTGCTGTCCAAAAAAAACAATTATTTATAAGTATGCGCGCTCTAGCAATAATTGAATGATGATAAACACCATAACACATAAGATTCTTGATTATCTCATTTGAAAATACGTGTTTTGTTTCCGCAAACAAAAATATTTTTCACATTATTGGCTGTATGTATACTGTACCTTTGCCTCAAGAAAGAAAAAACTGTATGAAACGCGCGCTCTGCAAAGAAAGCACGCCATTTTGTTGTAAATAGGCTTTGGTGAAATAAAATTACTTTCTTTATTATACTTATTTTTTTGTTGTATTTCCTCGCAAAATGCATTGAAAAATGTTGTAAGATGCTTGAGCGTAAAAGGTTTTTATCCGAATGCGTGCCAATGAAAACACTCGCTGCGCTCGTGTTTTCAATTTGGCACTTATTCGTATAAAACCTTACTTTCCGCACGTGTATTTTAAATAACTATTTCCATTTAATATATTTATTATAATACTCAAACTCATTTATTGGTAAAATAAACATTAACAGGTCATTTAGATAGAAGAAACCCTAAAATAATCATAAGTCGTTAAAACAACAAGTAGATAACAGCTTGGTGGTTATGCTTGCGTTATATTATCCCGGAAAACCAATTTCATGGAAATTTCATAAAACGCGACAAGATTCCTGGCCCGAGAGGTGGTTTCATTAACGGAATTATGAACAGCTGCCGCTCAAGTGATCTAATACCGATACTTTTAATAAATTGCTGCCCATTTTAGTGCTTACATGATTATTAAGTAATAAATGTTTTTTTTTTAAACAGAAAACAAGGTCAATCGGTGGTTTCTATCAATATTATACAATAATAATTTATATAAAAAAAATGGAATACAGACAATTAATGACAGATTCAACTGATGCCGGCTCCATGCCGAGAGCCGAAACGTATTACGATTTTTTTTTCATTGTTTTAATATTAATAACAATACTAAATAAATAAATTAAGCTTGAAAAAAGCATCACTATCACTACATTGTATAAAACAAAGTCGCTTCCCGTTGTCTATACCTATGTATGCTTAGATCTTTAAAACTACGCAACGGATTTTGATGCGGTTTTTTTGAATAGATAGAATGATTCAAGAGGAAGGTTTATATGTATAATATATGCCCGTGAAAAGCCGGGGCGGGTCGCTAATAAAATATATAACATCACATTTTTCATTTTCATTTTCATCACTAAATGAAAGAATACACAATAAAATAAACAATTGCGGTGTACAAAAGTTTATTTATTGCTAACAAAAGTGTTTTCCAGGCAACCTTTGGGTAAAAAAAGAAAAACATATACATATGTAAAGTATGACTTATAAAGAAATAGCAAAAAAATCAAGCGACTTTTAACAATTTATAATGAGTAATTTTCTCAAAAAATCATTTATTACATTTCGTAAAAGTTATTTTAACATTAAAAAACATTAAAGAAAACAATAATAATCGTTCAAAACCGTGACGATTTTTAGAATCATATTAATAATTTTTTCATCTCTGTGATCTAGTGGTACGAGTTCTCGACCACTAATTCGGAGGTCACGGTTCAATTCCCGTAGAGACACATTTCTGTTAGGTCTGCGTGCTTGAAAGCCCACATTTTGTGCCCGAAGTACGGCGATAGGGCTCACCATCCATTACGTTGAGACAAAATAAAAATAATCGTCTGTTAAACGTTGGTGTATGAGTCTGTGACCTGTTCTACAGATTTGGAGAAAGTGATACGGGAATCCGAATTTATAGGTTACCATATTTAGGTAACCATCTAAAGTAATATAATCTTAAGATTTATAGATTAAAACTTTAGATTTTTGTAAAACATAAATTTTCTTGAAATAAACAGTTCTTATTATTATTATATTATTATAATTTTTATAGGCCTAAAACTTTATTGTTCCAAATGCGAATTATAGCCCAGATTCTCTTGACAAAAAAATGTTAAAATGATACTATTGTTGCGCCAGACATAAAAGTTCCTAGTCGCTTAACCGAAATTTCACCCCACATGGCCTTATTTATCATAAGATACTGCATGTTTGTCCCTAAATTTACATATTCCCTACGCTGTACCCTCCTTTGTGACATGAAAATCTTTTAAATACTTAGACGATCTTATCCAAAACACCATGACCGATGTTATTAATTCCCCCTTTTACCTTTCACTCGCAAAATGTATGCGACGAGCCCCTCTGACACCAAGTCTAGGAAAATCTTTTAAATACTGCGAAAAATTCTGCAGACCGGGCTCCTCTCTAACCTACTAGTGAGCCAGAGTCAGTCGGGGTATTGGCTACACACGATACCATCGTCTAGCATTGGTACCTTGCTGGACCGCACCAATTTCTCACTGGCCATCGGACTACGATTGGGCGTCAATCTTAATGAACCACATTGCTGTGTCGTTACGGGGATAAAGTCACCATGGCCTGTCGTGTCAGCGTAGCACTGGTCACCTGCCCCACTACGCCGGTATCTACGATATCATCCGACAGGCTTGCCAGCGTCAATGTACCTGCCATTTAAGGAACAAATGGGCTATTTCGCGATGGTAAAAGCCCCGACGAGATGTCGTTGATACCCTGGAAGAACGGAAGGTCCTTGTTGTGGGACACGACTTGTGTCAACACCGTTGTTCCATCCCACCTACAGGCAACCGCTTTACAGGCTGGGGTGGCAGCAGTGTCTGCCGAGAAACGGCGCACGTATGCAGCTCTTGGCGTGGACTACATATGTGCGCGTTGAAACCCTCGGGGGCCATGGAGGCCGGGAGCACGACAACTTTATAAGGAACTGTCGTCGCTACTGATCGACATCTCTGGAGACCCGAGGGCTGGCGCATACCTCGCCCAAACAATTGGTCTAGCAATTCAATGAGGTAATGCCGCTACTGTCCCGGGTACTATTCCCTGAAAAGACAGCGATTTTGTAAATTTTTGTATCTTAAAGAATTATTTTTTTTTTAACAATTTTTTTTTATTTATATTATTTTAAGTAATCTATTTTTTCAGTAGGTGGATAAAAAACATGTACAGCCTCATTAAAGACTCATGTCGTGACGATTTCTGATAATTCTCAAAGATTTTCACAGTGTAATTCACGAACCCAAACAAATCGTAAAATTGGCTTTTAAAAGGACAAACAAATAAAAATATACAAACACCAAAGCTCAGTTATTTAAATTTGTTATATTAAAAATGAATACTTATAGCTTAATAAAAAACTCTAAGGGAATAGGATGCAAGTTCTTTGAAAAGCTTGTGACTGCCCTGTTTTTATATTAATTAACTTTCAGAAACTTATTTGCTACGTTCTGTACACTTTGCTGCCTGCTGATTAGAACCTTTTAAACTTTTTAAATTAAGCAATTTGCAGCTTTCCTTGAAAACTTTGCCTGTTATAAGTTATTTTGCTGTCTTGATAGTTAAAAATTTGTTTCGATCCTTTTTTTTTACTTCAACGGTAATACACTTACGAAATAAATTTTGATACAACTAGGTCGCAATTGAAGTATTATTTCATCGAACGAAAGTTTGAAAAATGAAGTAAAATTATAAATATCGCCTTGCAAGGTTTTACATCTGCTTATTTGTCAATTACTGCAAAGATAAATAAAAAAAAATATATATTGAGTAAAGTTATTGCGACCACTTTGACTCCTAGTCGGTAAGTACGGCGCTGGTGCAGCCATGATAACTTTTTTAATTTTTCTATCTGTAACCCATGAGATCACTCTTAAGTTACAATAAATAGGTATTAAGTTTTAACATGAGAAATATTTCTTTAAAATATTTCTTCTCTTTACTGGCTTGACCTCTATGTCATTTAATACTGTAGTTGGTAGCTCATTTAAAATCTTAGGCAACATGAATGAGCGTTTTTCCTTGTGTCAAATTTAGTGTTCAATAAGATTCCTAGATGGCAGTGTCGTTAACTTTAGTAACAGAATCAAAGACAAAATTTGCAGATTTCAAACAAACTGAAAACCACCTTGACATTGATTGCTACGAAACATATTTTATATATGGTGACATGGAGAGCGACATCTAGAGGTAAGCTAAGTACTAAGAAAAAAATACAACGAGAAAAACGCTCATTCCCCAGTTCCATAAATGCTGTTATATCGAGGTAGGACATAAGTAAGATGATGAACGTAGATGCTGAGATTGTGTTCTTTTTTTATGTTTTTATATTCTTCACAAACAATGTCGAACCTGATTTTATTAAATACATCAATACCTTTACAATGTTTAAAGCATCCCGTATCTTTATACTGTGTTTTTATATGTTTAGATACAATATTTTTAAGCATGCTTCGTTGTAGTTTATAATTTTTTTTCATGTTAGTATAATACAATTGGCTAATATAGCCAGTCTTCCTAGTAAACCCCCGTACGCACTAAGCACACGTGAGTATAACGTCTACACAATTAAAGTAAATGGTTTCGAGGTCAGTTTTACACTTATTTGGGTCTGTACAAGCTCGCGCCATTCAGAGCACTGTGCTGCCAATCCTTTCCACTTACAGATTTTATTGCATCAATTTTCACCTATGCTGACTATAAATGAGTCTTTGCATTGGTGTTTGTAACTTAGGTATACAAAACCATTGCATAAGTTAGTAGTTAGTGGAAAAATCCTTTAAATATCCTCGCAAAAGCCGTTCAAAATCCTGAACGTTATGTAAATCGGGCTGCGTCGTAACAATAGCACTCATACAAATTGAGCCCGAAGTGAAGAGGTTATCTAAATTTCATCCCGCGTTTGCTCCTTTTAAAGTGTGTTCTCGGGTTAGACGGGGATTTTGGTCCCAGGACGTATTTTTCTTTATAATCACGTCAGGCTAAAATTTTATTAGCACGGTAGTGCCCCCGCCAAGACAAGCCAAAGGGAGCAGGGCACTACGTGTGTACGTACTTTCTTCCAGAAGCGTTTCGTCGTATTTAAAATTAATCGTATTTAAGAACCCTCATAGCTTCATTTTTAAATTATTTTTTTTATTTTTTTATTTACTTATTTATTTATTTTACAAAACCCACAGCACAATTTACAACAATAATACAGAAAAACATTAACTAAACATAGGCCAATAACGGGTTTACATTATATAATCTTTACTTAAATATACTAAAATAACTAAAACGAAAAAGAAAAAATAATAATAATAAATCAAACTGGATAATAAAAACTAAAAACTACAAAAGAAAGCGTAATGTACAAGCTAATCTATTAAAAAAATAAGAAAATTAATATAGTCACTAAAGAAAACAAGGGCTTTAGCACAATCACTAAATACTTATAATTATAATAATAATAGTAAAAAGTTAGAACACTTCTATAAGGGCGTGTGAGAGGGTGCATGAGGGTGTAATAGGGTGTGTATGTGTGTGTGAGGGTGACTTTGTTTTTTTTTTTTTTAATATTTATATATGACACTACTAATATTACTCGGAGAGTGATCTAAGCAACATATTCTTATATTGGGACATATATCATTTTCTCTATGTGATCGCTGAAGGACAACTTGGAGTCCAACAGAACTCCTAGGTCACACACAGAATCAACCTTTTGTATCGGGTTATTGTCAAGCCAATATGAGTGACTTATTGGATTCGCTTTACGGGTAAAACTGATGAAGTTACATTTAGAGACGTTGACATTAATTTTGTTTATTTTGTAGTAATCAGCTAAACGATGCAAGTCCTCCTGAAGATGTGCGCAATCAGTATTTGTTCTTATTTTCATATATATATTTTTGTCATCTGCGTACAGAAGAAACTAAGCATGGCGAAAACATTTATCAATGTCGTACAAATACGCGACATACAAGAGTGGGCCCAAAATGAAACTCTGGGGAACACCGGACGGTATAAAAATTAAATCAGATTTGCGACCACCTATGACGACAGCCTGACTCCTTTTATGAATATACGAGCTGGCCCAACGTAAGAGATCTCCCCTTATACCAAGGTTCTTAGGTATATCTAATAAACTGCAACTACTGACATTTAAACTCACTATCTTTTCATATTTTTCTTATTTTAATGTATGATTTTGAGGACATTTACTGATTCATTATGTATAATTTTTGATTATTAATTTATTTGTATAATGGAATGAAATTTATAATTAATGTTTGTATTTCTAATTGAAACTTTACTCAAAATGTCTACAAAAAGGAGTATTTGAAGTGTGCGTGCTGCCTGAGTTTATAAATTTATTGAAGCATTTAATTTGGAAAAAATAAAGGCTTATTATTTTTATTATTATATAGCTTCAGTCTGGACAGAGAGCCGAAATTCTCAGAATAAGATATAGTTAGCTGACTTATGAATTTATGAAACATGCAAAGTTTTATTTGAAGCGCTTTTAATTTTGGATTTTATTCTTTATTGTACACAGATACATTAAATATAATAATTTACAACAAAAACATGTACAGAGGCGAGCTTATCTTTGAAAAGAGATTTCTTCCAGCAAATTTTAGTGGGAGAGGACCATATAATAATAAAAATAAGTAATCATACATACGTGTACGACAAATAAAGTGATAAAAAATTTAAGATAATTTTTAATAATAATTAATAAATATAATCTTACATTTTAAACCTCCAACCCCTCATAAAGGGGAGGCCGGTTCTACATTATATAACGATTTCCCGTATATAAAAGTCCTAGAAAGCCGAAATTTGTTATGCAGGCTAGGATTTGCACACAAACAATAAAAAAAAATTAATCTGTAACTGTCACCCTCAATCTGAATATATCTGTAATATAAATTTCTTATGGGTACTTCCAAACGTTCTAGAAAGCTAAAATTTGATATGTAACCAAGATCTTGTTAGCACATTTGAGAGCAAGTGCAAGCAGCAAGGGCTGTGCCATGGAAGGACGTATGCCGATCAATTTGGCGACATAATAAACAAAGCAAGACGAGATACAGTTTATTTCATAGTCTCTTACGTTCTGGACGGCGATTCTGGCGCGTGCGCAAATATTTCGAAAGCAGAAAAATCAATAATCCCTTGTAAAATCACTCGATTCTTTTTGCACCAGCCAACGTCTAAGACAACAAAATAATATTTTTGGAGGGATAAAAAAGATACTTTGAAATTAGGTCATAATCATGAAGTCAACTGGGTCTTTTTATTAGTCTGTGCAATCTACTCTGTCGGTCCTATATTCTAGTTAAACAATGTTTACGTATGAAGCTTTGTTCAAAATTTTAGTTGTACTCGTATGTAGAAGTATGAGCTGATGGTCATCAAAAACAAGAAATTTATACTTCCTTACAGTCATTATTCTTATTTATATGAACAAGAAAACCTAAAACTGGCTGATAGGGTGCGAATCTTTTGGCTAATTGTGAACCCAAAATTTGCAAAAAAAATTTACTTGATGCAACCTAAAATTTGGTAAGGATAGCAGCTAAAAGACCCCCTCCCTTTCAGCTAGTCTCACTCATATAGTACGGAAGGTAAGGTTGTATCTAACCTTGTGGGATGACACTTAGGAAGATTCTATTAATAAAATTATAAATAAAAGAAATAATGCATAGGTAGAAAAAAAACTGGTCCGATAAAGTTTCCCTGTATCTGCTGAGTCTTGGACGATTTCTTCCAGATATAAAGGCTGGTATTTCAATAAATGCTGTAATTTGCCCCTAGAAATGTAAACTTAGAAATAAATAAGCCGATCGGGGAGCTCCACTTCTTAATTGTTACCTTAAGCTTAAGATATGTAGGTACTTGAATCGGGCCAATTTAATCCCCGCAGAATAAAGTGCAAGATTTGTTCCACCCGCATTTTCGGCGAGACTCTCGCCTGAAGGAAACAAATCTATAAGAGTAAGGCGAAAAGCAATATGATCTACCGTCTTAACTCATATAGCTTTGTCCTATTCATCGCGACAGTCCTGCAGAGAATGAGAATGAGAGCCTTAAGAGGCTATGCGAATTTTATTTTTGTCACTGTCACTCCAAGCAAAAATCGCGCAGTGCAAGAGGGGCGGATTCAGGGCGAAAGCAAAAAATGTTAGTTTTATAATTTTTATAAAAAAACTAAAATAGCTAGCAAAATTTCAAATATCAAATCTCTAGATATTGTTGAAACACACCTCATAAAATATGCTTGAGTTCTGTATATGGTTCCTATTCGTCAAACGAGGAGAAAAAGTGTGTTTGAAGACCTCATTTCAACAATTATTTCAAAGTATCGAGGAAAATTTATCCAATCATGTTTTCCAATTTCAAAACCCTAGATTATATAGTCAAGATGCATATACCAGAAACTGATTATAATTTCCCGTGTATTTCATGAAATACACAGAAAAGAAACACCCGTATATTTTTCACATATCGCCTTAAGTATTCTTGTTCAGGTAACTAAAAAGTATAACCTTGAGAAAGTTGCGCTTGCCTATAGTTGCCCCATTTTGATTTTCACAGCCTGTCATGCAATAATTAAAAAAAGACATGATCTTGCTAAGTTTCTTGCCTTTCTTCTTAGCAAGACTAATCGAATGGGCGGAGTTAGGCATATATTTATTATATGTATTGCATTAATTTGTAATATTATTGATTCCTTACTTCCACCTTTTCATTTTATTCAAGTGTATTTTTTTATCAAATTTAAGTAAACCCAACCTTTATTATTTCCCTGTGTATTTCTTCGTATTATTATTTATTACATAAAACTATTACTTAAACACATAGATTTATTTAATTACCTACTTATATTACATTAAATCCGACCTGTAACAAGTGTATCTGTTATATAATATAATAAAATTTTATTTCAGACCAAGTCCATATTTTGTTCGTAACAGAATTGCTTAAAAACTATATTAGTACACATATTTATACTTGAAAACCTTATTTAATGTTAAACATTGCAGCTCTGGACCCCATATGTAAGAAGTTCCAGTGCCGCACAACCGGACAATCCATCCGATCCAGTATGGTGTTGAGAAGGCTGCTGGGACTGTCTCTCACGCGCCGCATCAGGGAGTTCACTCTCTTGCGTAATATTGACTCCCAGCTGTCAATACGAGCCTCGGTAAACATGCCTGATGTGCTGCAAACGCGAGGCAGCCCCAGCATGTTGCTCCTCATCGCCAACGCTCTTCGCTCCCTCTCAACATCAAGATCATCAGAGAGGTCCTCGGTGACCCAGTGCCCCAGATATTTGAATTTGGTGACTCTGCTCAACACACTATCTCCAAGTTTAATCGGAGGGTCAAATTTAGGCAGTTTGTTACCCGCCTTGAAAATGAGCAGTTAGTTCTATTTTCCTGCAGTTGTACCTCAGGCCATGGGACTCCGCGCACCTCTCACAGATGCTTATTAGAGTCTCAAGAGCTCTAACCGAGGGGCTCAGCAGCACCATATGATCGGCAGCACCGTATACCTACAATACAGATATATATATATTTCATATATTTCATAGTATATTGCTAAACAAACAAGGGGCTAATGAAATGGTGCGATAAATCTAAATTGATATTTGAAAAGGAAATTGTATTGTATTTGTTATTTACCAACAAACTGGATTTGTTTCAATGTTGTTGCCTTTGGAAACAGAATTAGATATTTTTCAATATATTCGTTACCCTTTTATTCATTCGCAATAGGTTTTATTTATTTTGAGAAAGGTCTACGAAATGTTTTTTTTTTGTGTGTCCGCGAGTACATTGCAGAGTTCCTTTATAACCAATTCAAGACATGGCCTGCCCGGAGGTAATAGAATTCGCCCCCAGATTCATTATTCTTTTTGAACATTAATCAGAAAGCTCAGGCTTACTTTACTATACAGGGTGTAAGATGAAGTTGCGGAAGCCGAAAACTGGCGATAGTACTCGTCCACACGAACAACTTTAACTATGGAACCAAATGCCCAAATCGCGAACAAAAAAATCAGTTGTTCCACAGAAAAGTTACATACCTACTCGACCAAATTGTATGAAACAACTGAAATTTTTTTCACGACTTCTCTATTTTTTTCACGGGAAATTGGTCGTATGGACGAGTACTATCGCCAGTTTCCGGCTTCCGCAAAATCAACTTAACACCCTGTATAACGGGAACGAGAACGAATTGCCAATTCTAATTATCTTTTTTGGCTCTTCTGCCTTTGTGAGTCTGATAAAAATATACCCTTATTGTATATCGTCAAGACATGAATCCCCAAGGGGATGTCAGAGGTGTTCCCGAGTGTGAACTGTGAAACGAAAGTCACAGACCACAAGCGGTAGACTCGCGTTTCACCGACGATTATTACATTCCAACGTGATTGGTGTTGAGCCCTATCGCCGTTCTTTGGGCACAATTACACGCTTTTTAGGGCACGAAGGTTTCTTCACGATTTTTTCCTTGACCGTTTAGCAAGTGGTAAGTATTAGGTCTAATTATCTTTTTTGGCACTTCTGCATCTGTGAGTTTCTAATAAACATACAGTTATACTGTAACGCGATTTTCGAAATGTGTTCTAAAGTATAAGCAAATTTATATAAATAGGACAAGGGGTAATAATAATTTTTTAATTAATAGAATATTTGTTACCTTTGTTTAAGCATTTTTAGGGTATTTGGATCTACTTACATGTGTATATCTATCTATACTATAAAATAAGTACTTGCTTTCTGCTATAAAATAAATGCAAATTTAGCTTATTTTGAGCTATTTTTGATATGGATGGTTAAATAAATCTAAGTACAATTGAAATAATGTAGGTTTTTAAATATATTTTGGTCCTCTGTATTAGTACGTCATCATTCGAAATTCAACAACTACCACAAAAAGGATAATGAAGACTCAAGGTACCATGTAACCGAACTGTTCATTGAGAAAAATATTAAAAACAGTAATGTTCGTTTTGTACTTTTTAGGTACTACGGAACCCTAATAACCAAATGTCAATTTTAAACTACTGAGTCGGTAGGCTAATAATTTTGTGAACAGTATGCTTTAATTATCTTTTTCTATTACAACAATCTTTCAAACAGTGGCGTGCATAGAAATTTTTCCGGAAAAGCAACCAGAATGTCACGTTTAAAAAAAATATGAAAAAATTTAAATAACACTTTGAAAAAAAAAAGTTGGTATGAAAATGTTCACCCTAGGGTAGACAGTGTGTACCCTGGCGTTATACAAACTTTTTTTTCAAAGTGTTATTTAAATTTTTTCATATTTTTTTTATTGTCTAACTTGACCTTTTGATTGCTTCTCAGGAAAAAAGTTCTATGCACGCCACTGCTTTCAAATTACCATAGAGGTATTGGCTGACATTTTTTAAAAAGAGTTTAAAATACCGTAGTCTAAGGGTTAAAGAGGGTCTTACGAGTGTTGTCAGTTCCAGTGACAGTCCAGATAGACAAACAGCTCTGATAACTTCACAAGGATAGATGTCGTGACGATATATTTTTTTATTTTTGACTAGTTGTTGTCCGCAGGTTCGCTCGCGTGGAACTTTTTTTCAACAATCGTCAATTTTCGGATTGGCAACTATTTTACAAAACCCCTTACAGCCTATGTTGGCCAGGGTCTCTACGATGATTATAGAAAACTGCATCCAAATCGGTTAAGTAGTTCTCGAGTTAAAACAGAACATACATACATATAAAAACAAGCTGACAGACAAACAGACAAACAAAAAGTATAACCCATTTCATTGATAATTTCGCAAATATATTCAATGACTTTTTTACTTCTTTATAATTAGTACATAAGGTATTTCAATTTAAATTGAAAGTAATTTAGGAGGTGATTCAGTATCGTTAATACATCACATTCCACTGCAAAGCACTTTTTTTGCGCTAACTTTTTTTTCACTTCTCAGTACAAAGTGGTCCGATCAGCTGACTCAGTTTGTATGGACAAGTGAAGAAAAAGTTTGCCCAAAAAAAAGTACTTTGCAGTGGAATATGATGTGTTAACGATACTGAATCACCTCCTAAATTACTTTCAATTTAAATTGAAAGACCTTATATATAGATAGATTTATTTATTTATTTCAAAGAAAATTAGCACAGCATGACAAATTAAATACAAATCACTATATACAGACACAACAGAAAACAAGAAGTAAGTATATGGAAATAAGATGCAAACAAAAAAAAAACGAAATCAAAATGTTAAACTCAACCTAATTTTGTAAATCTAGGATGTAAATCTGGGATGTAAATCTAGAATGTAAAGGTCGGACCCGAAATATATCTTAAACTGTATAATTTTATACTATAAAGTATTTTATTTAATTATTGATTCGTATAAATATATGTATATAAAAGCATTTCAAAAGTGAATATATTTTATACCATAGAATGTAAATCAAGATTGTAAATCTTTATGGCTACATACTTTTCTGAACCACGATCGTGCCGGAAGTCTATTGTTAATCTAATATTTTTGTAATCAAGAATCAATAATTCTTCTCGTAAAAAAAAACAGAAGTGAAATTATTTCAATCCATTCGTCATTTCCGAGTTTGAGGAGTAGAAGAATTTGGATGTTTCCAAACGTTAGGATGGAAAATTGTCTGTAGAATGACCACAATCGCGTTGTTCAACGTTTTCAGTTGGAATAATGGAAAAACTTTTGCAATAACGCTTATCGGAGGAATTCGACAAAATCCAACGGAAGAACGAGAAAATTTGCAAAATAATACAATATTCAAATTCAGGAAAGAATTTCTTATAAAATCTGCCGGAAAATTGTTTGGGAAATTTTTCTCCGCACCAACGACATACTTTCGGGAAAACTCCCCATTTTTATCTTCTAATCTCATTTTGCAGTCTTTTTTAAATATAGAGGGTCCTAATTAAAAGTTCCTTTGCCAGATTTTTGTAAAAAAAAACAACTTTTTTACTCTGAAAGATATGAAAAAGAAACTCATCGCCATTAGATATTAATTCACATCGAGTTTTTTATAATTTCAATATCCGATTTCTGCATCAGTGGTTTCCAATTTACGCGGGAAGACTCAAATTATTCTTTTGCAGTGTTGCCAATTTATAAATTCACAAATTATTATTTGGAAAGTATTAAAAGCATTTTTTTTTTTCGTTCAGTCATAATACATAAACCCTTTACATATATTCTCGTTGTATACATATTTATATGTTACTAC
This sequence comes from Ypsolopha sequella, assembly GCA_934047225.1. Classification (NCBI taxonomy): domain Eukaryota; kingdom Metazoa; phylum Arthropoda; class Insecta; order Lepidoptera; family Ypsolophidae; genus Ypsolopha; species Ypsolopha sequella. The sequence continues at coordinate 21,613,444 of OW203984.1, read as the reverse complement.
TATAAATCAGCGAGGCTGTTGTTATCAATGGTAAGATTATACAATATTTAATATGCAAATTTAAAACTCAATGAAAATAAATTTCCCGTTTAAGGAAAAAGGGTCTAATAGGGAACACTTTACCGTCCCAAGTTTTCAATTATCGGTTCTACTAAGGAAGAAAGTAGGTACTTGGGAGGTGTTCATCAGTTTTTATAACATCGAAGCGGAAGATAAGCTTGATCGTTAACGATACTTTCGATTCGCTTTCCGATGTGGTAATGTAATGGACGTTTTTTCGATACTTTGTAATGGATGGCAAAGGTGAGATATTTTTTTGTTTGACGTTTCTCATTCTAGTCATTCTTATTCTTATTCTTTATTGTACACAGAAAATAAACATTTCCAAACATACTATAAACAAGTTAACATGTACAAAGGCAAACTTATCTTTATTAAGAGATTTCTTCCAGTCTACCTCTGGGGGTAATAGAATATAATTTATATAAAAGTAGACATACAGACGTGTACATAGATAAAATAATATATTATAATAATTATAATTTATTTAAACATAATATAGTACCATTAATTTAAAATTAACCTACTGTATAATATACCTCCATAAATATATATATATATTATATACTAATAAATACATTATAAATATATATATAAATAATATCCTATAGAAATAAATACTTATGAATATTAATGAATTATGAAAGATACTCATGACAGTGACAAGAGGTGCTCCTTCAGTCATCTTTTGAAAATATTCAGTGATGGACAATCCCGAACGTTCGAGGGAAGTGAATTCCACAGTGTGACAGCTTCAACAGTGAACGACTTGCTAAACGACGTTTCTCTTGATCTAAATCACTATTATATTGGGTTAAATTATTTATTGCACAAAATTATACTTTGATTACGATGGTTGTAGGTATTTAGTCGCTATACATCTGAAAACAAGAGATATAATAGGCACTCAACTATACGAACAATTTTTACTATGGCGAGTCAACCCTGAAATTGCAGTAATAAATATTAAACTATTCGATACATTTTGGTCATGTATGTGTGTAACCGTGTGTAATATTTCTATGGAACAGTTTTTTTTATGTGGTTTCAGGGCTGCCTCCATAGTAAAAGTTGTTTATATGTATAGACGAGTATTAACTAGCTCTAGTTTTCGGATTTTCAGCGACAAAAATCTAAAATATCTTTTTTGATATGAGTCAAATTTTAAGCTTTGCAAAGTACTTTTTCATAGAAATCTAAGCAGAAAATCAACAACTTGGTTTTATTTTTTGGAAGATATCGTGCTACAACACTAAACCAACATCCCCTGCCGACCATACTATACTAAACCATGGGATGCAGAACTGGTCAGTTTCTGTGAAAGAATATAAATTTCCTCTAATTGCAAAAATGGTTGTTAATTTTTTTGTACTCCGCGGCGTCTTACACTTGAGAAGCAAGCTCTTGGCCTCTTTTCTTTGACTTGTTTTATAAATTGCCGAACGCATCACGTGGGTCCATTGCGAGCTCTATCTGTGTAAGCCAGGAATTAGGCGAAAAGGACGATTATTGTAACTGTATCCTGGAAGTATCAGCAAATTAATGAAATAGCTTAATATCTCAGAGCCATATTTTCCGTAACTAAACGACCTGTCCGGAGCGAAATGTATACTAACGAGACAAAGACTCGACATGCGGTCATCGGTGGGCAACTCGATCATACCATCAAGGACTGCGCTAAGAAATCCAAGACATCAGTATGTGCAAACATGTCAGCGCTTATAAAAATCTAGTAAGGTAAATTGCTGAAACGAGGTATACCAACTCAACCGATTATAAAGGTGCCTGAGAGCGCCAAAAGAAAAGTGACACTTCAAGCACTATATAATCTTTGTACTACTTACTGTTTATCTTTAATACAGATCATAAAAATAAATATTTGCCAATATTTAGGCCTATTAAATATGAACTCAATTAATAAATCTTTATTTGTACCTATTAATGTGTTATACCTACACATTATTAAGTACAAATAAAGATAATTATAATAAAATAAATTATAACAAAAATAAAATATACTTATTCTATAAAATTATGTAAAAATACACTAAAGGTTAAATTACCTAAGCTATAATTTATAAACCTCTTAGAAACATCATCTACCCCAGCAGACAGGGCTCGTCTCCTGGCCTCCAGAGAGCTTGAGTCGGGATACCGGCTGATGGCGATCCCATCCAGTAACATCGGTACCCTTTTGGACAGACACACCCTGAGCCTTGCCTGCGGCCTGCGGCTTGGCTCAAAACATAACGAGCCCCACCGTTGCCGTTGTGGAGAAGGCGTCGGCCAACACGGGCATCATGGTCTGTCTTGTAAATTCAGCGCTGGACGACTCTCACGCCACGCCAGCCTCAATGACGTCATCCGCCGGGCCCTTGCCAGCGCTTACGTACCAGCCACATTAGAACCAAAGGGCATAATTCGGACCGATGGCAAGCGGCCCGATGGGATGACGCTCTTGGCATGGAAAAATGGTAGGTCGCTTGTATGGGATGCGACTTGCGCGGACACTCTCGCCCCGTCCCACCTACGAGCGACCTCAGCAAAGGCTGGCGCGGCTGCGTAGTCGGCTGAAAACCTGAAGTGGCGCAGATATGTGGCCCTCGGAGAGGGCTACATGTTTGCACCGTTCGGTGTTGAAACCCTTGGACCATGGGGCCCGGCCGCGCGGCAACTTTTTAAAGAATTCTCGGCACGCCTGGTCGACGCCTCTGGTGACCCAAGTGCCGGAGCTTACCTCGGTCAGAGGATCAGCTTAGCGATCCAATGAGGTAACGCTGCCAGCGTCTTGGGTACCCTCCCCAACGGCGACGATTTAAAAAACATTTTTTATTTAATATAGGCATTATATTTGTTAATAATTTTAATTTAGATTAAGTTTAGTTTTTAATTATATTATATTAATTATATTATTAAAAAAAATAATAATAAATAAATTATAAAGAAATATAAACATATTTCTTGCACAACATTTTTTTTGTTTATATGTTTATATTCAGAAGTTTGAAATATTCACTTAACATAAAATGATAATAGACTTTTCTTGTCTTTTCGATTAAAGAAATTATATATATATATATACGAAAACACAAAAAATATAATTATAGGTAAAATATATTTCGACCACTAATTGTGGTCGGCATCAGTTACACAATTATGAATAAACGTAAAAAATTAATAATTATAGATTATAGATACTTATGATACTGAATCATAATTAAATCATAATATTCACTTACCAATTTCTTTAATTTGTATGTCTTACTCGTTGTTATCACCTATCTTTATTGATTAACTAAAGTTCTTACTACTTATTCGTATCTGTCATCATGCAAGTGTTAGCTGAAAACCAGCGCCAGAAAAATCATATTTTGGATGGCACATAGCTGAGCCACAGTTTAAAAGTTTTTACACTGTGGCCGAGCTGTGCTGTTTGCAGACGTGCTGATTTTCGTATAGTCAATATAAGTTTATATTTTCATTCTTTGTTAATTTCTAGCTTTATTTTGTAATCACGGTAATAAATACATTTTAAAGCTGTCTTTTCTTTCATACATTTAACTTTATTTTATTTTATTCTTAATACATTTTATTTCAAAATGGTTAGTGCTCAGCTTAAATATAATATTTATAATAGCCAGCAGTGAAAAATTACTCAAGCACCAAGTTCACCACTAAATAATTACACAATCAGAAGAAAAAGACAAAAATGTATAAAGAACGTAGCTTCTCATTCAAAAATTGCCATTTCCTTTCAAATATTGCCCAAGTAAGCGCGTTGTAGGCTCAAATGGGAGAACTCTTTCCCCACTAGTCAAAATACCAGAAAAAATCGGACAAGTGCGAGTTGAACTAGCGCACATAGGGTTCCGTACCACCGCACTAAAAACATTATGGTAATAATTACACTTGCAGTTAAAATCCAACTTAACTTATCACTTACGATCTATTGAACTCTGTGTATACAAAGGGTCTAGTTAAGTTGGTCACATATAACTTCCTAAATAATTAAATGTTTGTAATTTTCAGAATTTTTCCTATGTGTCTGCTATTATAACACCTACCAGTTAACGAAACGCATTGATTATGTTAAGTGCAATTACTTTTTTCGCGTCGAGTTAGAAGTCTGATTTTTTTACAGCACCATCGGGCTGGAGACTTTTGTAGGGATATCAGTTTTAACTTGATATCTCATACGGGGCCCGAGTAAAAGGGTCTTGACAGACAGACAGACGGACGGACAACAAAGTGATCCTACAAGGGTTCCGTTTTTTTCATTTTGAGGGACGTAATCATAAAAAGCTCCTAGTTTTCAACTCTATACGTTCAGTGGTTAACGTTAAAATGCTATAAGTCTACGTTAAATTGAGATGGAACCTGAAAAAGATTTTACTCTAAATTAAAAGCTTTTAAAGTTTAAAGTTTCAAAGTTAACAGCTCCTAAATATAAATAACGGCGAGAAAACCACTTATCGTCTTAAAACGGAACTAGCTCAGTAGGTTTCAATTTGGTCTAATGCCAAATGATATTGCTCGATTGAAAACTGTTTCCCTAGTGGTTGCTGGAAATAATGGCCGCACTATTTACTAGAGATTTAGTGGTACGCTCTAATTTGTTGATAAACCGTGTATAGTTTTAATTGTTGTGTTGATAAAATAAGTAAAACGAAATAAACAATGCTAAGCCTTAGTTTTGTATTGGATTCAGTTCCGTCAATGTAGATGGCAAAAATAAAATAAAATATGGCGTGTTTTCTGTTTTAAAACAATTATTAATTACTTACACTAATAAATAAACATATATTCAATCTTCTATTAATTATATTACTTTTAAAAAAGCATGAATTACACGAAAAAAGTGATTCAGTTTCCATATTTCAAAACTGATTGAAACGAAACCAACACACGCAGATACTTAAAAAAAAAAACAGTATTATTACATTAATAAATTATGAGTAATGTTCTAATGTAGCCTACATTTCAAAATAACTGAAGTTTAGCGTTAGAGCAAGATAAATAGTTAAAAAACAAAAGCGTTAGAGCAGGACTGAATTTTAGCATTGTATAATTTAAGCGATAAGTCATTGGTATTATTAAAAAGATACTGGATCAACCGAATACTAGACCGAAAAAGTAATGAAATGTAAAGTAAATTATAAGCAATTATATTTGCTTAGTTCTAAATGGTATTTATAAAACAGAAAAAGTAAATTAATATTTATCGTATGGCAGATGTTAAAATTTATTTTTATTACACATAATAAACATTTATTTAAATCAATGAATTGTCGAGTCTTTGCAGGTATTCGACCACTGCTGGAGTCAGAGTTTTGAAGTCCTCCATAGAGCCATTATAAGAATACAGTGGATAGTCGGATATTATGTGTCTCACTGTTTGTTCAGGACACCCACAAGGGCAGGCAGCAGTCTCACTCCAGCCCCACTTATGCCTCATGTAGCCACACTTGCCGTGGCCGGTGCGGATGCGGTTGAGTCGGCTCCACACACAACGCTGTTGGTCGAAGCCAGGTGGTGGATCACGTGGATTGAGGGTGAACAAAGCAGGGTCATAGTTGGTCGTTGACCATTCCTCTTCCCATTGTGTGTCCACATTCCATGATCGGTTGTTGTTGTGGAACATTAAGGCTGGGGGATTATGCGACTTCAGCCGTGTTGATGTAAAGTCCGTCAGGTATTCACGGATAGGAAGTGCTGGGCAGTCTGTGATCTTATTAAGTTCTCTTCGCAAATGGCCCTGCCTTCTTAAGTGCGGTGGTGCAATATGGCTCAACGCAGGCAACCACTGCTTTGGCGTAGATTTTATGCAGCCCGATATGGTTTTCATGGTCTGGTTTAGCTGTACGTCAACTTTTTGGGTGTGTGCGCTATTCATCCAGATGGGAGAGCAGTATTCTGCAGTTGAGTAAACTAGTGCCAGTGCAGATGTTCTCAGGGAGCGGGCTTTGGCACCCCACGTGGATCCAGCTAATTTTTGTATGATGTTATTCCGTGTACGAAGCTTAGCTGCTGTTTTTGTCAGGTGTTGTTGAAACGTAAGACTACGATCCAACGTCACGCCAAGGTACTTGGGGGCAAAGGTATGCTTCTGCTGGGCTCCCCGGTAGTGGGCCTGTAGTTCGTTGTGAGCCAGTTGGTTGCTGAGGTGAAAGCATGCTGATTCTGTTTTTCCTGGGTTGGGACATAGACGCCACTGGCTGAAAAACCGATCCATGGTAACCAGATCCTCTTTCAAGACATCATTGGAAACATCCATGCTTTGAACCTGATAACCCAGAGCAAGATCATCTGCGTAGGCGAACTTTTTTGAAACAGTATCTGAGAAATCGTGAGTGTAGAGGTTGAACAGAAGAGGAGCCAACACTGATCCCTGTGGCAAGCCATTATTGAGAGAAAAAGTAAAGGCAATGGAAGACTCTGATTTGTGTATTGCAATGATTAGTTAATAAAATATACCTTTTTAAAATTTACGCTCGACAGTGTTTGTTATTTTCATTTTAATTTACTTTACTATGAAAGCTTTCCAAACCAAACATAAAAGGAGAACCATTTTTTAATTATTTTTCAAATATGTAATTCCAAATTTGAAATAAATAAAAACTTAGGCAATTAAATCTACATATTGCATAAATACATACCATTATGTAATTTTATGCTCTCTTAGAAGAGTAATATACGTATATTCTTTGTTTTTATGAGATACCAACGCTTTTTGGAAAGACAATTTATTTATCTACAATAGGGGACGGCAACTTTATGATATAGGAGGGCCACAAATGCTACCAGGGTATCAGCGAGGGCCGCATTTTGTTTTGTATTGCGTCTAAATGTGCATCTTTTAACCAAGAACAATGCTTGCTTTTTAGATATTTTTCAATGCAAGTACTCGTAAAGGCCCACTTTTTATGCATCAAAACCGAACAGAAAGTCGATTATTTTGCCCTAGGGCTTTATTACAATTTTTTTTAATTTAAGTTAGCAAATCTACAACTTTTCCTGTGTACCATAAATGTTATACTTTTTTTCCACTGTTTAACGGCTCTAGATACAGTCCTTTTGAGCCAATCATAATTTAAAGTTCACAAGATTATATTTGTTTTATTTACTCATACTATGCATTGAAAAAAGTAGTATGATACACGGGCGTAAGAGCAATAAATTACTCGGTTACGTTCAAAACACTTGCTACGCTCGTGTTTTAAATCGTCCTCGTAACTTATTCCTTTTCGCCCTTGTAGCATAAACTACTATTAGAATGTAAAATGTCTGCTCACACTAATATGTACTACCAAATATAGTTATCATGCAGTGGTAGCCTATGTCACTTTACGGCCTATAACCAACAAACACACTTTCATAGTAGCGGTACGGATTTATCTCGCAATTCACGTAAAAAATACTAAGCGGACTGGAAGGAGTTTTCACTGGTGCAGTTGAATGTCCTAGTAGTAAGAGGAACACGGGTTTTTCTTTAAAGCTTTATGAAATTAAGAAGTCACGGGTGAAATCTAAATTTACTGCTTGGTTTTCTTTGAAATATTAATAGAGATATAAACTTTACGAGCCGAATCTAGAAATCCGAAAATCGCTTCTCCGTCAATTATGGATTTTTGACGGGAACATTTTTGCAGTCAAAAACACCAGCGCAGTAAGCTATATCTTTTTTTTAATTCCTCTGCTTTTTATACTGAATAACTTTCCCAAAGAAATATATAAACGCAAATGAAAAAAACAAATATCTTGTCCATACAAAACTTACAGTTAATAATCTTAAAGTTATAATGGAGAGGTGATTTCTTTTTTTTTACTTGCGCAAGTATGTTTCTTTGGAAAAATACAGTCTGTCGTTTCATTATATTATAGCAGTCTTATTACGTAAAAAAGATCTATTGAGGAACTAAACAATTTCATAAAACACTAGCTGATGCCCGCGACTTCGTCCGCGTAGAAGAATGCGGCCACAGTGGGATTCCCGCAGTAGAAAGTATCCAGTTTTTAGTTAGATAACTGAGCCGATTCTGACAGACAGACCGACAGAAAGATAGATAGAAAAGAATTCTAAAATCACTGATTTGTGTTCTATTACTCTTATTTAGTCACCCCCTTTCTATTTTTATTACTTTTCTCCAATGTACAGACACACCGGGTTCTACTCTTTTATAAAGACATAAATTTCTGTCAAATAAAATAATTGTTCAATATATTGATTCGAGTCATCAATAGATTTTGTTTCTAGGGATCCAAATATTTAGGAAACAGTGCTTGGAAAAAACTTTACTTACTGCAATTGTGTTTTGGGCAGTAGATTTGTGCCCCATGATTTTCCATTTATTTTTGTTTTTTTGTCAATTTTAACTTCGTATTGTCATTGTCATCTATAAGGATTAGATTTTAGAAACAACTACCCATATAATTACCCGACCAATTGAAAATTGTTTAGTTACACTATGCCACATTTGTTGTTTGCTTATTTGTTTTCAATGTCTGCCTTATTGCCAAGAATGGCGTTAAATTAATGCTTTTGTATGTCTTCGCAAATACATTAAGACCGTAAATCTACGAATATTTACTCAAGTCCACCTGTACCCTGCCACAAACTTCACCCACCTAATTAGAAATACCCAAATACACAATAATACCTAAGGCTAGTAGCCTACTAGGGATGAGGTAGTACAGGGTCTGTCCAAGGGAGGTTTATGTTTTTGGCGAATATTTATGTCGTCGGCACAACGTAGAATTAACTGAAACACGATTTGCCTAGCCAATGGCTAGTGGCCATATCACGAGTTCCGGTAAAACTCAGGGGTCGCCTCGCTCCTCATCTAACACCTCCTTACTCCGCTCATTGTCTCACATTTTTTTTTACTTTTTGAAATACTTTAGATTTCCCTCTTCACGATTTATGGCCAAATACGAAATGCTCACGACATGTAAACAATATTTGTAACTTCACGAAACATGAAATTATATACATTCTAGAAAAATGTTAAAACGACGTCAAAGATTATTTGAATGAAAACATAGCTTTCTAAGGTTCTCATGAATAACATATGGTTGTGAATGAATATTATAATAATAATAATAAATATGACATTTAATAATTATAATACATGATAAGTTTTACTTGCGTTATAGCATGTATATTTGCATACTATATATTATGGTAAAATATGCTGTACCCAATAACAAAAAGATGAAATAAGACCTATATTTATTTAAAACGCATGTTAAATGTAAGCAAATAAAATTTTACTTTACTTTATATTTTATTACAATTATATTTCATTTATGCATTGAAAAACTTAGTATGAGACACGTGGGTAAGGGCAATAACTTTAATTTAACTGTCCTCGTAAGTTATATTGCCTCCTTACCGCACTTGTAGCATAAACTTATAATTTCTTTGTTGATCCTATTGAGTATTCGTTTGTGTAAGTAACATGATAACAAGAAAAATTAAAAAAGCTTTTATTTAAAACATAAAATCTGCCTTCTATCCTACACAAAACCTCTATCTTCGAAAGCAGGAAGAAGTTGCAAGTCCGCTACTGCTTTAAACATGCCAAGACAGACAGGTACTTTAAGTGACCATTTCGATAGGATAAAGGGAGTCTGGGGTCGACATAAATTCCGATGTCGGCATTATTGCGGTGTCCTTACTTTGACGACGGTTTCGTGAGAATTGTAAAAGCTATCTTAGATAGATCGTGGCCGGCAAACGTCGCCCGCACTATTTACCAGAAACAGGCCGCAAATTCTTTAATTACCTAATACTAAGGCGATTATGGTTTATCCAAAGCGCAATTTGTTATTTTGGATTATTAATATTTATAGTGACAAAACTCGTTGTTCTGAGAAAATTTAATTCTGACTAAATATACATCCCTAATGTACGTCAACAGCAGTATTTCAACTGGTCAGTTTTTACATTTATGTAAATAAAAATCTATACAACAAATACAAAGAGTGTTAACAATTTTAACAAAAACATTGTGTCAAATTTAATAGTATGTAGTTTTTCTAAGGACAGTATCCAATTATTTTTTATTAAACGATAAGATATTAAAAAAAAAAACATCCAATCTTACATGAAATAACATCATGTTTGTTAAGGGCATAATTCAAAAATATCACGACAATAGCTAACATTAATAAACAATAATAATGGTGATCATTGAACCTTGTTCCTGGTCCCTGGCCGGGTCTCCGGTATGGGTTCGGGCGGTTGATTGGATTTCACCTTGTATAACATATATTTTACCTATAATTTTAATCGTATATATATATTGCTAGATAAATTAAATAAACCTTTAATCTAGTTCATGTACATTTATTATTATGTTACATATATTTTTATAAGATTAAATTTTGACTCGTGAAACGTGTACCTACCTACATAATATATACCTACTGAATACTGAATATATTCCTACTTTGCAAAATAAACTATTTGAATTTGAATTTGAATAAATGACTTTCTTTCTATCTTTCTTTCTTTCTGATCTAGAACTATTTTTGATGAATACTCTGTCATACGAAGAAATCCGCTTTGGAATCGGACACCTTGGTTTAGGAGATGTCGGGTCTTGCAGACACGTTCATAATATTGTCGCTTTCTAAGAATTTGAAGGAAACTTAATTTTCAAGACAAAAAATTTTGCATTTTTTAGGAGTGACAAATCCAAATTTTGTATGATTTATACTTGCGATTTTGTAGTTTCTTTTGTCATTGAATGAAACAACGTTAACCTAACAGCAAAATTAATTGAATTTTTGTAAATTGTCAGCTGTAAACATTATTACGAATCTTATCATGCAAATGGATGACATTTAGGACGAACTGTTTTTGAAAATTAAATTTTAGTTGTCAAACTGACAATAAAAACAAAATTTAATACGTAGATGTAAAACCTTGAAATCAACTTTCAAACAAAAACAAACAATAGAAATAGCTATGGAATTAAGGAATTATGAACTCATGAATCTTTAAGAATATTTCAGCATGTTATAGTCTCAGAATAAGGAATACAAATAGAAGCCTGGCTAAAATAAGAACTGGGCATTAGCCATTGTACTCATCTAACGTAAATTACTCCTGTGTACGAGTGAATGAAACGACGAACCGCACTTACTTTGTATTTTTTCCTGGTGTGTCAGTAGATTTAACCAAACAAATGTCGGACGGATGTAATTTGGATGTATTTTAAAAATTATAATACCATCAAATTAAATATGTATCATCATTGTATCGTTGTGTTGTAATATCGTTCGTTGCGTGCATCACATCTTAATTTGGTGGCATCGAAATGTCTAATGCATTTTGCGAAAGTTTACAGCTTCACCGAGAGAAATTAAATATTTTGGTGCTCTTCCTCTCAAAATTCGTGAAAGTGTGATTTATTATTGTTTGTGTTGATTGTTTTTCTAACATTGTAATAAAATGTCTAGTGCGATTGAAGGCTGTAAATCGCATACTAGTCAAAGACCTACTGGTTTGAACCTTTAAAAAATTTATTAAGCTATGAGCTTCACCACATTTTTTCCTCAAGTAATTCTAAGCATTTCTAGCCCGGGCCACAAAAAAAAAAAGCTGCTGGCGGGGGGGAGGGGGGTACAAAGGAGCCGCTCGCCCACCTTTTTTTAAAAAAATCTATACGTTTCCAATAGGCTACTATGGCAAGTTTGGTATCATTTTTGTATAAACTGAAGGTGTAGAATTCATTTCTGGTATTTACTTTAATCATTTTCATAGCAATTTTTTGAATAAATCATTAAAAAGTGAAAAGTTTCAAATTATTTTTTTGCTTTGAGAGCTAATAACTTTTGAATAAGAGAAAAAAAACGAAAATAATAAATATTATAGTAAAGCGTATTTTATGCAAATTCTAACAGTATGAATTTCAAAAAATTGGTACTACAAAAAGTGGGTAAAAAAAAATATTACTACCTCGCAGTGGTGGCGACTCGCACTAGGAGGCGATTAACTATCTAACAAATGGTATGTATTATCAGCGTAAACAATTATTTTATTATTAATTCCTTTGTAAAAAAAAACATTGGTAAAAAATACTTGGCTGTACGCTGAATGACTGGCTTCCGAGCCACACTTTTGAGATTCTTGTTTATAAAGTGTGTACTAATTGATAACCGCTCGCCATCAGAGCAGAGCTTCTGAAAGTGCGATAATATAACAATAAAATAAAAGCATATAACAATAAAAGTGGACTTAGAACTTTGTCTTACTCAGGAAACTTGAAAAAAATAAGAAATATTATATATATTTATATATAGACTTACGTTTAATTACATAATTCTGTGCACCTTAATTTTCTTTTAAAACAGTTGCAACGATTTTTGCATCCTATCTTGCACCTGCACCGAGTAAGTTCCAAGCACGCACTTGTGACATCTGGTAAGTCTGACCAATAAGGGCTCTAAATACCTTATTCTATACCCCAACCCCAAGAAGAAGGGCTTGGAAGGTTTTGGGTTGGCACTAAGGCCTGGCCCCAAACATGGACCCCTTGGTACATTGCGCGAAGTGTGTGCTGGTGAAGAGCGGCCTTCATTGGAGGAATGTTCTCCAGTTCTCTATCCCTCTTCGTAAATAGATATTTTCTACATTCATTAACAGTAGTGCAAGGGCTTGAGCTGAAAAGTCAAATATTGGAGTCATTCTCACTACTCCCGCTAGAAAATAGAAGTAAACAACTTTACCTACATAACCTGAATTTGTATCAAATCAGATTTAACTTACCGGTCGTACATTGTAATAACAAATTTCTGAATAAAACTGTCAGCTTCTGCCAATTTCCCATCCATATGTTGCGTCAGGGTAGGCGTTCCAGGCGTCCAAGGCGGTCTTTTTGCCTCTTCCATTGAAAGAAGATACTGTGTCGCATCCTGTCAAGGCATGGAAAGTTGGCAGTACTTCAGCTCTTTCTAGTCCCGAAATAGTGTAGTTAAGTTAGTATGTATTAATTTTATATCACGTTTTTAATACTTAGAGCACGATGAACACATACCGAGTGCATTGGCAATAGTGTGGCATAAAATACAAGTGTGGTTTTTGCCTGTACCCATGTGAACCCACAACTCTTTTATTTCTGGCAATTTTTGAATAGATGAAATGGCTACGACAACTACGTCTGTATCTACAGTACGAATCACAATGTTTTTATGTCCTCGATCGACAGCGTCAGCAACGTGAAGTAACATTCTAGTATCGGCCTCTTCGTGGTTACTTGGTTCAATCATTTTCCTGTTTCGACTGTGATTACTCAAAACTGCAGTCTTTTGAGTTAAGTTGAACTCCTTGCCTTCAGCCAAATCTATGGAGAGGCATCGGACAGATAGCAGATCAAAAAGTTCCTCTTTATTTAATTCCACCCGAAGGATGTAGGATTATGTAGGTAAAGTTGTTTACTTCTATTATGTAGCGGGAGTAGTGAGAATGACTCCAATATTTGACTTTTCAGCTCAAGCCCTTGCACTACTGCTAATGAATGTAGAAAATATCTATTTACGAAGAGGGATAGAGAACTGGAGAACATTCCTCCAACGAAGGCCGCTCTTCACCAGCACACACTTCGCGCAATGTACCAAGGGGTCCATGTTTGGGGCCAGGCCTTAGTGCCAAACCAAAACCTTCCAAGCCCTTCTTGGGGTTGGGGTATAGAAGAAGGTATTTGGAGCCCTTATTGGTCAGACTTACCAGATGTCACAAGTGCGTGCTTGGAACTTACTCGGCGCAGGTGCAAGACAGGATACAAAAATCGTTGCAACTGTTTTAGAAGAAAATTAAGGTGCACAGAATTATGTAATTAAACGAAAGTCTATATATAAATATATATAATATTTCTTACTTTTTTTTAAGTTTCCTGAGTAAGACAAAGTTCTAAGTCCACTTTTATTGTTATATGCTTTTATTTTATTGTTATAGTATCGCACTTTCAGAAGCTCTGCTCTGATGGCGAGCGGTTATCAATTAGTACGCACTTTATAAACAAGAATCTCAAAAGTGTGGCTCGGAAGCCAGTCATTCAGCGTACAGCCAAGTATTTTTTACCAATGGTTTTTTTTACAAAGAAATTAATAATAAAATAATTGTTTACGCTGATAATACATACCATTTGTTAGATAGTTAATCGCCTCCTAGTGCGAGTCGCCACCACTGCGAGGTAGTAATATTTTTTTTTACCCACTTTTTGTAGTACCAATTTTTTGAAATTCATACTGTTAGAATTTGCATAAAATACGCTTTACTATAATATTTTTTATTTTCGTTTTTTTTCTCTTATTCAAAAGTTATTAGCTCTCAAAGCAAAAAAATAATTTGAAACTTTTCACTTTTTAATGATTTATTCAAAAAATTGCTATGAAAATGATTAAAGTAAATACCAGAAATGAATTCTACACCTTCAGTTTATACAAAAATGATACCAAACTTGCCATAGTAGCCTATTGGAAACGTATAGATTTTTTTAAAAAAAGGTGGGCGAGCGGCTCCTTTGTACCCCCCTCCCCCCCGCCAGCAGCTTTTTTTTTTTGTGGCCCGGGCTAGAAATGCTTAGAATTACTTGAGGAAAAAATGTGGTGAAGCTCATAGCTTAATAAATTTTTTAAAGGTTCTGTATGGGACCGATCCAATAGATCTTTAACTATACAGGAAGAAAAGAAAACAACAATGAAGCAATATCATTTCATCGGTGAGTCCTGACAGTTTTTATGTTAATACATAAGTTGCAGGATCATACCTAAAACTCAGTAACAATAATAGTAGTTCTTGTAAATCGTACTCGTGTTCAATTCTACACCGATATTTGCCTGTTTTATATAGATTTTCTGCCGACTATTAGAGGTTATGTTTTTCGCATAGTGATGTACTAAAGTCCGTGTGGCAAACTATCGAACATTGGTTCCCGCGGCAGCCGTGCATAAAGGATAATACCGCAGACTAATTGCAACGCGAGTTAAAGGAAAAATAATGCCGAATAAATATTGCTATATTTTTTTGTTACAGATTTCCAAAAAGGGAAGAATTAAAAAGTGAATGGCTTAGACGAATAATTAGACCAAATTGGGCAATTAAAAAAGCAGTCATATTTGTTCGAAATACTTTACGTCGGATTTTTTTGGACCAAACGAAAATTTAAAATGGAGACGGTTAAAAGCAGATGCTTTACCGACGTTATATTTACCGGATTCAGACACATTGGTAACAGAACCAGTACCCATGGATGTATGTGGTGTAGAAAAGTGCATACTTCTATGTTCGCAAATCGTTCTGAAAGGCCTGTTCAGAACTTGTACGTTACTTCCGTGATCGACTTCACGAAGAAATTCCGCAAACATTTTCGTACTTAGTGGTTGACAATAAAAGTACTTTGACAGGGTAGTTCTATCGTGAAATGAATTTTGGGAATGCTTATTGACTTGAACTGCGCATAATTTGATTTCTTATTACATGTTAGGTATTTTAATCGCTCATTATTTGTTATTAGTTATTATTCAAAATAAGTTGATGTTTATTTGATAGAAATAATAAAAAAATTGTATTACCTCCGTAGTAATTGCGCTGTCATCGCTCATCATTGACATAATATTATTATTACGAATCCTTTAAGTCTATGATTATTATGATTTCTATTGTTGCGATTAATTCCTTCCTCCTTGATTGAACAAAGACGCGACATCAACGAACATATATCTGATTGAGTTAAGAGGCGACTTAAAAAGTATCCACTTAAACAGTTTACGGTTGTATCTCTGATACAAGCTACAGCATTTTTTGTACTAGAAACAAGCACAGTTTTGGACTTAACTTATGTACCTACCTGCCTACGATATAGTAATTTGTACTTAATAAAAAATAGTATGCTAAACGAAAGATATCCTTTCATTAATTCTTTATTTACACAATATAACATGTGTCCCACTGGGGTAGACAGAGACCACTTTGCTATTAATTCTCTTGGCCTCCTTCCAAAGCAAGAGGATGTCACCAGAAAGGTCGGTGCCTCCTGCATTCTCCTTTTTTTTTTCACACTTTGATACGATTTAATGTGTGGTAAGCAGATTGGTCGTGGTTCATTTCGATTTGGTTTATTTATCGTAGTCAAAAATCGACATTGTTACATCACTAGCAAAGCAACGAACTAGTGACAACCTACCTAATTAAGAAAAAACTAATACATATCCATCTCTCTCTAACGCACTAGAATGTCGTAACAAAATCAAAGATAGGTGTCTTTCTCCGCGTATTATTTTAGCCAGGCTTCTATATGTATTCTTTATTCTGAGGTTATAGTTAATGACCTATTACGTAAGCGTGAAAAGCAAACCGCCTCTCTTTTTGATCGGGGGTTTAACTTTCCGAAGTAGGTACCTAGTTACCTACAAAAGAATAACAACATGACATGACATTGTAATTGAGCATAGAGAAGTAATTTCTGTAATAACTAAGCTAGAGTCTACATTAAACTCGTTATGAAAGTTGTATTTGTATTTTGGTTAGTATTGTTCCTTAAGCATTCATAAATTTTCTGCGCTCTTATTTCTTTATACATCATAGATATCTTATAGTAGTTTATGCTACTAGGGCGAAAAGGAATAAATTAAGAGGACGATTTAAAACACGAGCGTAGCGAGTGTTTTAAACGTAACCGAGTAATTTATTGCTTTTACGCCCGTGTATCATACTACGTTTTTCAATGCATAGTGTGAGGAAATGAAAACAAATATAATCTTGTGAACTTTCAATTATGATTGGCTCAAAAGGATTGTATCCAGAGCCGTTAAACAGTGGAAAAAAAAGTATAACATCTATGGTACACAAGAAAGGCTGCAGGTTAGCCAACCATTGCAAACAAATTAAAAAAATAATAATAATAAAGCCCTAGGGCAAAATAATCGACTTTCTGTTCGGTTTTGATGCATAAAAAGTGGGCCTTTACGAGCACATGCATTGAAAATAATATTATATAATCGTAAGTGCTACAAATACATTTTAGACGGGGCAAAGGGTTTTTTTGGAACCACACATCCTTACATTCATCCTTTTCCTTTTTTCTTCGATAACAAATTCCTGGTACCCCGCACGCATTTGTATCATCACCGATGTCCGCTTTGAAAGATAGCCTGGACGTGGTTAAACTTGAATTGTACTAAATTGGACGATATCCTTTTCATTAGGGTGGGACATCGAAACAAAATGGCCGATTCCATTAGCCTGAAGAGTAAAGCTTGTCGTAATACGATTTGCTCGAGGCCTTCTATAGTACACTGCCGTGTAAAGCAATTTAGTTCAACTTCCATACAGACTCGACGTTCCAGAAAATGAAGCCTCTTTTATTATTCAGTATAGTTCAAATGGACAGTCTTGACATCAAAACAAAAGATTCTAAATTGAAGTAGAGATTTTCTTTGTAACGCTAAGACAGATTTTGGGAAAAAGTCCTTTGAGCTATTTTGTATTGAAACTTGAAAAGAAATTTAATTTCAAAATAAGCTGCTATATAAATAATCATATTTTTGTGGAATATAAATCCGGAAGAAAAGTAAATCTAAATGTGTGTAGATTTTAACATTTCTTGAGGTCCTGGTTTCAATTCAACCCCTTTACAGCTCCTTAAAAAGAACGATCACGCTAGCGGTTTCATCAATTTAATTAGCATCATCAGGCTAAAACAATAGAAAAAAGTAAATGTATTATATAATTGGTCATTAGTGCCTATGAAATTGCCGTTTTCTATGAAGCATTTGAAGGAAACTCAATTTTCAGTACTAACATTTTCGCATTATTTTAGGAATGACAAATCCAAATTTTATATATTTTTTTGTGTATAAATGAGAAAACATTAAGTCAACAGCAAGATTAATTTAATTTTTGTAAAGTGTGTGCTTTAAAAAAATATTACTAATCTTATCATGGAAACGGATGGCATTTAGGACGAACTGTTGTTGAAAATTAAATATTAGTTATCAAACTGCCAATAAAAGCAAAATTGAATACGTAAGTATAAAACCTTGAAATCAACTTTTAAATAAAAACAAAGAATGGAAATAGCTATTGAATTACAGAAATTATGAATTCATGAATCTGTAAGAAATTTTCGGCAATTATGATTATGATAATGAACTATTATGATTATTAAATTATAAAATAATGTTTAGATTTTAGATAACTAAAAACAGAAAGGTCTTGGAATTTTCTTAAATATGTTTTAATTTTGTATCATCCTATTGATTATGGAGTTTTAAAGCAATTTATTTCAGTAAGGAGTAAGAAAATATAATACAAGAGGAATCGGGATAATCAGGTCAAAAGTTTACTAGTTTCATATTAAATATTGCAACAATAACATTTAGCATGTGTTATACAGTCGCAATCCCGAAAATATGCTCATTCCATAATTATTCAAAAATCAAGATTTAGAAACCAAAATGTGCTGTCTTTTACATGTTCCTTTACACTTCGAGGGCCGTCACCAAAAATACAAATCATGCACTTCCCTTGTGAAAATGTGTAATAAAAGAACTGGTTTTGAGTTTTCACTGTTCGTATAAACACGAACGTGCAAAACGCAGCGCACCCTATAATTCTAGCCAAATATTAACAACGCATATATGGCACGTATTATTATATTGTGTAATTATGTATTGTATAATTATGTATTGTATAATTATTTTCGGAATTATCAAGGCGAGCGTCGTTCTTAGGACGACGACGCGGCGTTCACCGTCGTTGTCAAACGGGCACTGGCAGCAGCCGATTGGCAAACTGCACGCATTGCTCTTGCGCTAAGCGTTGGCTGCGTCTTCGAAGGAGGTGAGATGGTGGATGCGCTTGATTATTTTATTTTGTTCCAATAACTTACAACGTCGTCACTGTCACTGGGCATTGTCCTAAAGCTGCTCGATCCATCCAGAACCGGTTTCCAAGACGGAGCCACCTGCCAACCATGATCCCTGTTGAAATTGGGATGACGACTTATCTCGATGGCTTCGTGTATTTTGCGAGGAATGGTATATTTCTCCTTCACTAATACTGAAGCCTTGTCGAAATGGGTGCAGTGGGTCGTATCCAAACTTAGTGCTTGTTCTGCTACTGTTGACCCATTAATGTCCAGCTTCTTCATGGATCGAATATGTTCAGATAGTCCTGTGGTCACGTTGCGCTTGGTTTCTTTTATGTAGTTTTTGCCACAATCGCACGGGTCTTTATAAACTCCAGGTGTGTTGAGAGGGTCTCGGTCCTTTAGAGATCTCAACCAGTTCCGTAGTTTGGTGGGGGCTCAAAAAATAGTCTTCACACTGTACTTCAGGCGAAGCAGGTGTCCAATCCTATCAGTTACGCCTCTCTTAAAGGGCAAGCCCTCATTGGAGCCCTCTCAACAACAAATGGGCGATGGTGGGTTAATGGAGTCGCAAGCCAGTTACTCTGTCTCGAAATATACCCATTGGCCTCCAGTAGATGTCTTACATGGGTCAATTCAGCATCCACATCTGTGGGTCACATAACCGCAACGCTCCAATTAATAAGTGCGAGGCACTGACTCATCTAATAAATTTGATACAGAAGAATAATTTTTGACGGATACACTCATGGACAAGAGGAACTCATGGGGTAATCTAGAGTTTTAGTTGAGTCACTTAATATTTGTTTTGTTAACAATATTCTTGTTTTATGTTTCCACTAAGAACTTAATTTTTTCTCATCTAGGAGTTATTCTGGTGGAATTTTAAAATCGTGTTTTCACTCATGCGTCTGTGTTTCACAAGCATTTCTCGAGCGCTACTTTCACAATATGCAAAAACGCTCGACAGGTAAAAATAGCAAAAGGTCTGCTTTTAAAAAGTAACAAAACAATAACACCCAATAAAAAACAACTAAGGCACTATAAAACTTGAATCGACAAGCCTTTTCTTGCATTTCCCTAAATATGTCCTGTATTTTGTACTTAATGGTGAGTATTACACACAACAAAAGACAATCTACATGTAATGAATTATATATTATTTTTTTATTTAATTTAAGAGGTGTGATCTTGTCGGTTAAGTCTTCTCCATCCACATCTGTACTTGGATGCAGACGACATTTACTTTCCATTTACATTCTCTTTCACCTGATCCATGAATAATTCTTCTCCTAGGCCTTTGTCTCTTTCGTTTACTCTCCACTTTTCCTTCAATGATGTTTTTGATAAAATTGTCGTGTCGTATCAGATGTCCCAACATTTTCCCCTTCTATTAACTATGGTCTTCATCAAAACTCGCTTTTAGATTACAATCGTAGGACCTTTTCATTGCTCTTCTTTTCCATGCAACTTATTCTTTCTATTTTTCGCCGACACCACTTTTCAAAAACTTCCAGTATTTTCCTGTCACGTTTTTTCATGGTCTACGTTTCATATCCATAAAGAGCAATGCTCCAGACATACACTTTTAAAAGACGTTTCCTAATATTCCGCGATATGTGGGCTTTGAAAAAGTACATTTTGTTGTAAAAAGCTTTCTTTGCCATTGCTATTCTAGCAACTATGCCTGGTGTATATTTGGAGTCATTGGTAATCAGACTTCTTAAGTATCTAAACTGTTTGTTCTATTGGTTTTGAATTTAGTTTTATTGGGTTATGTTTTGTTGTAGTTTCCGATGTTATTAAAGATATATTTATTATATATTATTTTCTAAAGTAACTTCTTGAAATGCTTGACATATCATCGAAATACCATTAAAATATTCTTCAAATTCAAATTTTCGTAGCCTGAATGGTAACATTCATAATTATCACTCAAAATATATTAAATAAGTCACGGGTCTCAATTGTATACAATAAATAAATTTGCTTGTCGTTGCGAATTAGTTGTAAGTTACTAGAACATTCTGATCGCGCCTATGGAAAATCCAATTATTTTGAATTTACTATAAACAATATAATTAAAACATAGACTTGCAACTTTTTCAAAAAAATTGTGAAAGTGCGAAAAGTCGTGTTTTAGGTGTGAAAATTATTTCCTGAAATTTTGTTACAAATCCGAGAATTGACTCATAAAGACAGTGCTGTCAAGTCAGCAACAAAAATCGTCACACATGAAACTAATATAAAGAAATCAGATAGGTGTTAAAGGATGCGAAATAGTTAAAAATACTTCAAGCGGCAAGCGATGCATCATGCATGGTGCCTGAAAGAAGATTGCATGTAAGCTATGATGAAATTCTCAACATACTCGCAAATGCTTCAAATTCAATGAGCTGTAAGGAGCTTATTCGAAGAAAGGTTGCATGAATGAATAGTTTTAAGAAAGTCTAAGATAATAAACAATCCTTTGATTTTTGAACAATTGCGTCGATTTAATTTTTTGTGACTTCGTTATTATTTTTTATTTGGTGTTATCGTTTTGTGACTTTTGAAAAGCAGTCATTTCATGCAAGATTTGGGTCAAATTAGTGGATCAGGTCAAAAGAAAAGCTTGTGAAACACAGGTCACAGACGCATGAGTGAAAACACGATTTTAAAATTTCGCCAGAATTACTCCTACATTAGGAAAAGTTAAGTCGTTAGTGAAGACTTCAGACAAGAATAATGTATAATAAATTATTATAACAAATAACAAATTAAAATTTTTATTGACTCAACTAAAAGTGTTAATCATCCCATAAGAGAATTTAATCTTCAGAAAATTTTGAAAAATTGTTGCCCATCACTATTCGATTAATATCGAGTAAGTTATGAGTCCAAAATGTTGCTAACTAATCTGTTGATACATAATTATTTCAATAGACAAACAGGTCAGATTTTCGCTCCAATCCATTATGAAGGGTATTGCCTATACATTTAGGATTATGTAATCTAGGAAAAATTTGAGTCAGCAAAAGGTATATAACAATTTCAGGGTAAAACCCTATGATGTTTTGCTTTTAATTTTCTTTTATTTTGTCATAAAAATGTATCACTGAAGTTACACAATTTAGAATCATTAGTAGTTGAGAACGCCTTACCTATCAGAATATGTAATAATTTTAGGACTACAAAACGATTTTGATGATTTTTGCACCGTAAAGTAAAAAACTTTTTGTTTTTGTTTGACCAACTGTCTGATATTCAAGATATTTGCAAAATATGACAGAAACCTACATACATTAAAACCTCCACCAATCCGAGAGATGCCATGAATTGTTTTCGAACTTAATTAAATAATCATAATCAGACAATAAGATGGTATAACCGTTTCAACTAAAACTTATATACCTACTTTTATTTATGAGAACAATGTAAAATTTGAAAAATTCGTCGTTCCAGATACGAACCTCGGTAGCGTGCTTGTCATACATAAGCAGGAGGTCACAGGTTCAAATACTGGCCCGAGGAAATTTTTCAAAATATTTGTGCTTTTAAATTTGTTTCTGATTGATTGCAAGTTTGTAATGCACTCTAATAATAATTAACGTAAAATTTCTTTTAAATTTACGTTTAATTCACCGTTTTCTCGTGATCTAAAAATTTATTTTAGCATTTCCCACTTATAATTTATGTCGGATATTCGCTATCATTTAAGTACGAGTATTCTCATGGTACATATCCACTTTTCTATAAATTATCACAGGTATCGGGAGATTTGCCTTCGTGATCTTATTGTTCGTGATTATTACCTTATTTAGTTTATTCAGGAAATTATCAGCTAAACAATATTTCAAAACTGAAACTACGACTAATTCAGACGTAAAAATAGTATAATCGTTTATATTTTAAACATTTAAAGACAATGAGCAACATAAGGGGCTCCACAATGCTAAACATCAGTTTTGCACTGGATTCAGTTTCGTCAAAGTAGATGGTAATAAAAGCGTGTTTTTTGGCTCAAGACAATTATTAATTACACTTTATAAATAAGCATACATTCAATCTTCTTTTATTTATATTACTTTTGAAAAAGCATGAATTTCACGAAAACTGCAATTCAGTTTCCATATTTCAAAACCGATTGAAAAGAAACCAGCACACGCAGATTCTAACTAGAAAAAAACATCTTAATGTAGCCGTGATTTCAAAATAACTGAACTTTTGGGTGCATGCCATCTGATTAGAGCAGGATAGACAGAAAACAGAAGCGTTAGAGCAAGACTGAAATTTAGCATAGTGCAGCCCCTTAACTACCTCAGGTAGGTACTCTATTTTAACACATCTTTGCTATAAAAACTTAACTAACATCAAACTTTTGTCGCGTAATGCAACACTTTTTATTAATAAATATGAAAACAATAATATGTTATGCCTTTGATAACGAAAACTGACGCAACCACAATCCCGTCTTTATCTCCTTGCTTAGTACCCGCATTACCCCGCAACAAACAGGCAGTGGCGAAAAAAATTCCACTTATCCATGGTTGATAAAATGTCTATGATTAAAAAGAAGCTAGGAGTATACATATATGATACATTTGTACAAAATTTTCAGTACGATTTTTTAAATTCATGTAGTACAAAAATGCGATTGAAAAACTTTTTTTCTATAGAAACAATAATAATTATTAGAATGAGGTATTCAAACAAACTTATTCTCCTCATTTGACGAATAGGAATCAAATACAGAACTGAAAAACATTTTATTGGGTGCTTGGATTAAATATCTGGGTCTTGCTAAAAGGAAATTTGCTAGCTATGTTACAAGTTACGACGGGGAAACAAGTATCTTCAGTTTAATTTGTTTACTGACGAAGAGCTTTTATTATATAAGTTATAAATTTACAGTAGGATTCATAAGCTTATTTCTCTTTATTCATCAAAGTTTCTACTACTTTAAGTAACGAATAGTCTGAAATATATTGTAAAAAAGATATTATCAGTATACAAAATCAAAATACTACTATAACGCTAAGCGTCCACGGGGGGTTAACTAGGAAGATCTGCTACATTAGCCATTTTAAGTCTCATCAGAATGATACCGAATAGGAGTCGAAGAGATCGCCATGACCAAAAAAGGTCCAAGTAGATCATTCATCATCATCATCAGTATCATCATAAGCAACTTTTTTGAATTGTAAAAAAAGATGAATAATGAAGTTTTTTATTACCAAAAAATACAATTCCCAAAAAGTAAAATGAAAGCCATTGGTCGTAAGCATAATCCGCTCCATACCCGCGTTGTGACCACACTTCGCTGCGCTTTTATTAAAAAAATAGAATCTAAAAAGAAATGAGAGGCACGTTATGTTGTCACATACACGCGAGGGCACAAACAATACAGAACGAGGACCCATTCATTATTTGCGTCGACAGTTAGCTACCCGCCCTTCCGTTTGTCGTTTACTCGACATAAATAAGTTTGAGAACTGTTGTAGATTCGGCTCCATCCATCAAAAAACTGATGCCCTTTCTGATAAGCGTCCGTAAGCGTCTGGAGAATATAAAAAAAATATTGATGACATCACTTTTATAGCAAGTGGGAGTGCATAGTGCTATAGGGAACAAAATGACTTCGCTGTTCGTTAAACAAAAAATAATATAATGAGTTGCGTTACATGTTTAAAAGGCTATGCGAGTTTTATTTTTGCCACTGTCACTCCAAGCGAAAAATCGCGCAGCGCGAGAGGGGCGGATTCAGGGCAAAAGGTAAAAAGGTGGTTTTATATTTTTATTAAAAAAACTAAACTAACTAGCAAAATTTCAAATATCAAATCTCTAGATATTGTTGAAACACACCTAATAAAATATGTTTGAGTTCTGTATATGGTTCCTATTCGTCAAACGAGGAGAAAAAGTGTGCTTGAAGACCTCATTTCAACAATTATTTCTATCGAGGAAAATTTATCCAAACATGGTTTCCAATTTGAAAACCAAAATGTAAAATCAAAATGTATATACCGGAAATTTATTAAAATTTTCCGTGTATTTCATGAAATACACAGAAAAGAAATACCTGTATTTTTTTCGCATATCGCCTTAATGATAAAGACATGAAATTTAGCAAAAAAATAACATTAATTTGCCCACATATCAAGATTTATTTAAAAACGGCTCACCTCAATACGTGTAAAGATCGGGAATAATTATTAATAATATCTCATGAAAAAAAATAAATCATGAATTATCCTCAAGCCACATTTAATTATATAATACCTATATCACGATGTAAAAAGATATGAAAAATTTGAAATTTTTCAAAATATTTCCAAATTATAAGTGAGAAAAATAAAAAATGTCCCAAAAAATATAATATGGGTATCAAATTATAGACATTAAAAAGCTTGAAAAAACATATACTTTTACTATATTTACGTTCGATAATATGTATATTCGAGAAATCTTTTAAAACCACAAAAATATGTAATCCCCCCCCCTTATCTCCGAAAGATATGAAAAAAATTTCGGTTATAGATCATAGCTCGCCAATCACAGGATAACAATAGCAATTTAAAAAAGTTTAACAAAAATGGGAAATATAAAAAAAGAAGTAGGATAAATAAAAATATTTTATAAAATTACTATATGGGTATATAATTGTATGTATTAAAAAGTTTGCTGTAAAAATATATAGTTTGGCTATATTTAATTGCATCTGTTTCGAGAAATCCTTATAAAACCATGAAAAATATATGTCCCCCTCTTATTTACAAAACTGGTGAACCGAAGTTTGTTGTAAATACGTAAATATTACAGGAAAAATAAAGCGGTTGAGAAATTCACGAAAGAAAATTGAAAATTAAATTTACCATCCACAATACGGAACCCTAGGTACGTGAGTCTGACTTGCAGTTGGCTGGTATTTTATTAATAAACAGTTACTGTTTTATGAAATATCTGATTCGGCGCCGCCGTCCTAATATCAGTTTGAATATCTCGCCATCATGTCATAGGTCAAACGAAGGGAAACCTATCTACAGTGCTACAAGGATCTTATGGCGCGTGTATTGGTTGTGTCCAAAATCGGAACTAACGCCGCTACATACTCCTTGTTCCACAGCTGCGCCCCCCTGTCACTGTCATCCACGTGCCATCAGATCATTGTAGCACTATAAAGATGTGTGCAAAGTTTCAAACCCACAGGACGTCACACACACTAATTTTTATGTCAGCTGAGCCGAATGCGTATTTACCTCAGAATAAGGAATACAAAAGAAGCCTGGCTAAAATAATACGCGGAGAAAGATACCTGTCCTTGATTTTCTTACGACTTTCTAGTGCGTTAGAGAAAGATGGATATGTATTAGTTTTTTCTTAATTAGGTAGGTTGTCACTAGTTCGTTGCTTTGCTAGTGATGTAACAATGTCGAATTTTGACTACGATAAATAAACCAAATCGAAATGAACTACGACCAATCTGCCTACCACACATTAGGGGCCAAGAGAATTAATAGCAAAGTAGTCTCTGTCTACCCCAGTGGGACACAATGTTATATTGTGTAAATAAGGAGTTAATGAAAGGATATCTTTCGTTTAGCATAATATTTTTTATTAAGTACAAATTACTATATCGTAGGCAGGTAGATACATAAGTTAAGTCCAAAATTAAGCCTGTTTCTAGTACAAAAATGATGTAGCTTGTATCAGAGATACAACCGTAAACTATTTAAGTGGATACTTTTTAAGTCGCCTCTTAACTCAATCAAATAGATGTTCGTTGATGTCGCGTCTTTGTTTAATCAAGGAGGAAGGAATTAATCGCAACAATAGAAATCATAATAATCAATATAGACTTATAGGATTCGTAATAATAATATTATGTCAATGATGAGCGATGACAGCGCAATTACTACAGAGGTAATTTCAATTTTTTTATTATTTCTATCAAATAAACATCAACTTATCTTGAATAATAAATAATAACAAATTAATAATGAACGATTAAAATACCTAATAACCTGTAATAGGAAATCAAATTATGCGCAGTTCAAGTCAATAAGCATTCCCAAAATTCATTTCACGATAGAACTACCCTGTCACTTTTATTGTCAACCACTAAGTACGAAAATGTCTTGATCTGCAGAATTTCTTCGTGAAGTCGATCACGGAAGTAACGTACAAGTTCTGAACAGGCCTTTCAGAACGATTTGCGAACATAGAAGTATGCACTTTTCTACACCACAGACATCCATAGGTACTGGTTCTGTTGCCTAAAATTGAAAAATTATCGAGTTAATATACTATAGTATAGTACTAGCACGTACCTACAAACGAGATTGATAATGCAATTATACATAAATATTTAAAGGTTACCAATGTGTCTGTATCTGGTAAATATAACGTCGGTAAAGCATCTGCTTTTAACTGTCTCCATTTTAAATTTTCGTTTGGTCCAAAAGAATCCGGCGTAAAGTGTTTCAAACAAATATGACTGCTTTTTTAATAAGCCGTTCACTTTTTAATTCTTCCCTTTTTGGAAATCTGTAACAAAAAAATATAGCGATATTTATTCGGCATTATTTTTCTTTTAACTCGCGCTGCAATTAATCTGCGGTATTATCCTTTATGCACGGCTGCCGCGGGAACCAATGTTCGATAGTTTGCCACACAGACTTTAGTACATCACTATGCAAAAAAACACAACCTCTAATAGTCGGCAGAAAATCCATATAAAACAGGCAAATATCGGTGTAGAATTGAACACGAGTATGATTTACAAGAACTACCATTATTGTTACTGAGTTTTAGGTATGATCCTGCAACTTATTAACATAAAAACTATCAGAACTCACCGATGAAATGATATTGCTTCACTGTTGTTTTCTTTTCTTCCTGTATGCGATTTACAGCCTTCAATCGCACAAGACATTTTATTACAATGTTAAAAAAACAATCAACACAAACAATAATAAATCACACTTTTACGAATTTTGAAAGGAAGAGCATCAAAATATTTAATTTCTCTCGGTGAAGCTGTAAACTTTCGCAAAATGCATTAGACATTTCGATGCCACCAAATTAAGATGTGATGCACGCAACGAACGATATTACAACACAATGATACAATGATGAGACATATTTAATTTTATGGTATTATAATTTTTAAAATACATCCAAATTACAACCATCTGACATTTGTTTGGTTCAATCTAGTGACACACCAGGAAAAAATATAAAGTAAGTGCGGTCCGTCGTTTCATTCACTCGTACACAGGAGTAATTTACGTTAGATGAGTACAATGGCTAATGCCCAGTTCTTATTTTAGCCAGGTTTCTATTTGTATTCCTTATTCTGAGGTATTTACACTTTCATAGACGCCCATACTCTGTGATTCAATATTTTGTGTAAATGCAAAACTCTATGCGTCTTACAATTTCAAAATGGTCACAACGCAAAGCGATTCAATTATGACAAATTATAAAACCAGAATAGCGTATATAATTCTGTTAAAACTAGGGAGGGCCGGTTGCCTCGCTCCGCTCCTCTTTGCTCGGCTATACATGTCAACCTAAAAGCTCCTCCTCGCTTAGCTTGTCATCAAAAACATGTTCCGATTTTTGTTGAAATATTATTATGTTTTTAACTCCAATGACATGGACCTGGTTTTCTGAATCTAGGGCTCTACTTTACCAATGACTCGATATCTCCAATTAATATTCGATATTTCCAACGGTCCCAAAAATACATATGTAACTCTTTCAAACAAACTTTATTTCATCTACGTGACTTTGTTTTCAATAAAATCATTCAGTAATGAGTCAGGTGTTTCGATCCTTATTTGTTGTAAGAAAAGTTTGCAAAATGTATTGTACTTTTATCTCACGATGGCAGCTTTATCGTAGTCACGGATATATCAGGAAGATATGGTAAGGGGGCGTGGCAATTGCGAAAGCATGTGGCCAAATATAGGCCTTATGTGAGACCCAATATCAATGTCAATAGAGATGTGATGTTCTGTGATGTCCGTGGCTACAGGTTGATGCGCCGCCCTCTTAATGAATGCGTGTGCTATTGAATGTGTGAGAAATATGAGTGCGTGTGTCGTACTTTGTTTTTGTGTTTATGTCGGTGAAATAAGTGGGATGAAACTTGAAACGTGGAGACATCTAAACACAAACAATTAGAGTAATAAGGCAAATCTGCTTTTGTATTAATGCTTCACTTATGAATGAATGAATGATTTATTATCACTGGTAAAGTACATAGGTAATATTAACTACAAAACACAATATTTAGATTTTTACAAAAAATAAAAAAATTACTAAAAATAAAACATAAAACTTAAAACAATACGTTGCTGAAATGTGCGTGAGCGTTATTGCGTAGCTGTCGCACTCGTGACGTTGGCGTAAGATAAAAAGTACTTTGTACACATTTATTGGATCTGCCAAGATAGACCTAGTTTGTTTGAAAGTACGCTTCATTAGACACCCCAATCAAATATTCTACATTATGTAGGTATCATTAAAGATATCCCGTATGATATCCCGATACGGGCCGTATCTTTTCCGGGATCCCAAATTTCAGCCAAATCACAGCATAAGAAACCTGACCGTTATTATTGAGTTATGCCGCCAACGGAAAGACAGATGGATATCAAAGCTTTGCCAAAAGTGTTTTCACTTATTGATGGGACTCTTAAAACTAAAGTACCCGTAATAAAAATGGTTTGCATGACAAAAACGTTACGTGTTACGTAATATATTAATTACTGCAAGTAAACGTATAAGAAAGGGCTAATAAAAACGCAATCTTGTTTATACAGGGAAAATATGAATTTTTCGTAAATTTAAACTATTACTAGACAATCTTTTCTTTCATACGTGACCAACGAAGTTGATATCGTTATGGCTTCTTAGATAGATAGATCTTTGTTTAGTTTTTAGACCGTTAGGTCGTTAGGTATACTTTTAGGTTAGTAGTGTATGTTGACTATTATATCTATTATAGTTACATACATATTTATATCACTCATTATGCACTCATTATAAATTTCAATAAACCAATGTATAATGTTTCTTCATCTCTGTCATTTATGGTTGACTGGACGAAATTTCTTTCAGAAATAAGTCCGCCTTTGCCCTGTATTTCTCTTAAATCTGTATTTATCTGTGTTTTTGGGTGCAATAAAGTGTTTATTATTATTATTATTATTATGCCAGGATTACTTTGAGAGCAGAACTGCGAAGAGTAGAAATATCTGAAGACCCTCCTAAAGTTCTTGTATAGCAGCTCAAAATCACCCACAAAGATCCGTCCTGAAGGCTCTAGGACGCACTTAAAACTTACGGAACCGGAACAAAATGAAAATGAGGTTTGTTGGGTCCAGATCAATCGGGTTCAGCTTACGAATCGAAAGCTCTTTGTGGACGAAATACAAATAAAAGAGGTCAAGTGGGATCCTAGCCTGAAGGGTTTCATTGTTATGAATAATTTCATCAATACTTTGCTTGGTTCTTTTCGGTAACTGTCTGTTGATTATTATTTTGGAAACGTTTAGTATCGTCTCTCTCTCTCGCTCTCTCTCTCTCTCGCTCTCTCTCTCTCTCGCTCTCTCTCTCTCTCTCTCGCTCTCTCTCTCTCTCTCTCTCGCTCTCTCTCTATCTCTCTCTCGCTCTCTCTCTCTTTTGGCCAAATAATTTAATATAGTCCATAGCCCCAGGATAACTTTTATACATTATATAATTATTTTTGCCCGTTAATTGAATGCCGTGGTTTAGACATATTTCTCTATCAGCTATGAACTTGGCAGATGCTTCGTGAACTTGACAAGTCGACGGCTCCTACAGTTAATAATCAGCGTCCACTGAAGGCACAAAATAGATACCACCAGAAGGCCGACGGAGCGAAAACAGACGCACACATGCATAAATGCGTAATGATGATCTCGGCAGAATTTCGTATTGGCATTCGGCCGCCTTCATCCGAGTCGTCGTACGTACGTGTCTATGTGTGTGTGCGCCTGTTTTTGCTAGTTATGCGGAGTAAACCTTCTGTAAGTGGTTATTTTGTGCTGAAGGTACGTCTTTTGTCGACTCGATCATTTTCTTCATTTCCTTATATTGTAGTGAATTCTAATGTGACATTCATACGATGCAGTAGAGTATAAAAGTATACAAAAACCGGCCAAGTGCGAGCCGAATATAACCGTTTCGCTGGCAGGGGGGGGATACTTGACTTTAGCAAAAATTAACACTTTTAAGCTAAATATTTTGCAAACGGAACCCTGGATCGAAAAATGGTCTTCTCCTACTCCCAATATTTTTAAATTGCTTATCCAACGACACCCCACACTAGGGGATAGACGAGGAAAAAAATCATCCCCATTTTACGTGTAGGGGAGGTACCCCAAAAAAAAATATTTTTAAATATTTTACTGTACCACTTTATTGGCGTGATAAATATGCATATCCATGCCAAATAACAGCTTTCTAGTACTAATAGTCTCTAAGCTAAGCCGCGGACAGACAGACAGACAAACAGACAGACGGACATGGGAAAACTATAAGGGTTAACTACTTATTGTTACCTTATTGTTAACTACGGAACCCTAAAAAGCATACTCTACAAACACCACAAAACCACGAAAGCTCTTGAGGTCTGTTAAGGTTAAACGTCAGTCGCTTAGCGCAAAGTGAATATCTTAACTTTGCTTTTCTTGTTAAGAAATAAAAAAATAATAAACATTTTGGTATGTGACAATTGACACCATAGTTCAGTATTAGCGAGGTTTATAAAGCGAGAGTTTGAAATTGTATACATAATTGATCATGATCTTCTCCAAAACCAACTTAAAATGCTGTTTTAACCTTAAGGCTACATAATATCTCGGTCTTACTGAATTAAATGTCTTACTTACTCAAACAAAATTTGAATTCAGGATCAGAACACTCTGCGTAAATAACTCTACCTGGTAGCCGGCTATCTCAACTGTTCCTTATAAAATCTCACCCATGATATGCCCACGATAATTTCTAATAATTTCTAGCTTTGAATAAAGGTCGTAATAATTTTCTATTCGTCTGATGACTACTGACTGATTGGAACAAAAGATAAGTAATCTACCAATGCTTGCGTGGAATTCGTTTCTCTCAAGCCCGTGGGAATTCGCTGAATAAAATCCTTTCTTCTGATGTCTACGTTGTACAGTCAAGATCAAATCGAGCTATACACATTGGACTTTGTACCGACCTTGTATTCTTCTAATAAGTAAGGTATATTCTTAACCTAAGCAGAGACAACCTAGGCATGTGTCATGAACAGACATCTGTCAATAATGAAGGTACAGGAGGATCCCTCGTGTCCGCACTGCGGCGATGAGGAAACGATTAAACATTACTTAGGAGAATGCTTCATATATTTTAGCCTAAGATGGGAGATACTTGGTGATGACCACATCAAGGAAGAAGATCTCAAGTATCTTGAGCACTCAGATATACTTAGATTTATTAAAAGAAGCGGAAGATTTGAGGAGGGAACGCCCCTGGGACATTAGGATACCAAAGCTCAAGCAATGGAAATTGGATGGAATAGCTCCAAATAGAGAGCCGACCATGCCTGAGCCCAGCAAGCGTCCCACCTCAACATCATCATCAACACGTTATATTCTTCACTTTAGGGACTAATGTAGTGTATAACTTGACGTGGTCTTGACTGTATAAGAAAAATAAAGTCCTTTCATGTTTTTTGGTCTAGTCGTTTATAGATCAGTCAGTTAGTCAAGGTATTAATTTTTTACGAATAGTTGTCAAAATATTCGTTTTGCACGCATAATGTCTGAAACGTAAAATGCCAGATACACAAAATCGTAGGTGTTCTGAAACCAGGATCTGAATGACGAACGGACGTGGAAAATTCCGCACGGATAAAGGAATTATTCATAAAGCTCTTCTGATAAATAGACGCACTTAAAACCGTCGAGATAGTTCCAGCTATGTGAATTCATTTTAACAGACGGCTGTGTTAAGCGATATACGCTTCTGTTCCCACTTCATAGAAGCCATTTTTTTAAAAGTATGTGTATGATAATAAGTTTTTTTTTTTATAATTTTTCGAATTTGTCTAGTTCCTTTACAGATTGCGCCACGCAATACTAAGGTGATCGTTGTATAGTATAATCGTTGATGGAGGATTAGGGTGATCCATATTTACCACGGGGCACCCATAAAAAAAATATATCGCTAAAATATTTTTTTTTGTCTAATTGTACGTAAGTTTGTCTAGTAAAGAGGTCATGGCCTCAATAAATAATTTCGTGCATTATATTCGTGCGTTCATTTTTTAGGATTCCGTAGTACCTAAAAGGTACAAAAGGAACCTTTATGGTGAGACTCCGTTGTCCGTCCGTCCATCCGTATGTCACAGCCTCATAACTTTAGCACCCTTAAAGATAAAGACTTGAAATTTGGCACAAAAATAGCATTATTTGCTCATGCAACTCAGTGTAAAAATAAATTTTAAATAGTTAAAAATATTTCCAAAACATAAGAGAGAAAAATAAGAAATACCATCCCGAAAATACCTGTTTATATTTACTTATAAAATATGTTTACTTTGTTTACTGGCACTGGTTTAGAGAAATCTTTGAAAAACCACAAAAAGGTGGATGTTCCTCCCCTTATCGCTAAAACTGATGGCTCGAAAAATATGAAAAAATATCGGCTTTTAAAAAAATATTTTTTAAATATACAATATACATATCAAATTGTAGGTATTAAAAATCTTATTATAAAAATATATTGCTTGGCTATATTTACTTACATCTATTTCAAGAAATCCTCGAAAATTTTAATTTTTTACTGTTTGTATTGACGAGTACGTCAATGTGCTTATTAGTTATCAATAAAATGAATAAATGAGAAGTTTTATACGTCATATCATAATACAATACATTTTAAATATCACAGAACTTTTTCTGTACAATTATAGCTTTTATTAGAGAAACCGTCAATCTTAAAGTATTGCCAATATTTTTAGTTTCATCGTACTAAACCACCGAAGTTTAAAAAATAATATTTTTCATAATCATACAAGCAAAGAATTCATTTGTAATATTCCTTTGATAATAATTTTCTCATAACGACGAAAACCCAATCCTAATAGGCTAACAACAAATAAGGGTACTGTGTACATTCCTACAAACATAAAAACGTATATTTGTTTCTTATATTTTTAATCAAGAAAATACCTTTGAGAAAGCCAGGTTTTCTTTATAAGCCATTAGTCACTTTAGGGTTGCGTTAAATAACTTTTAGATCCAAGTATCCAAAAATCTTGTGGTTCATTTAAAGGTGGAATTAAAAATAGGAAAAAAGAAACTACACTGGTGTTGATTCGGCGTTGAACTTATTTGACAAGACTAACCTTATTTTTAGCGTCCTGTTTTTGTCTTTTCGATACAGAAAGAAAAAGACAGAACGCTTAAATTAAGAGGGAATGCGAAATTTATTTTTGTCACTGTCACTCCAAGCGAAAAATAGCGCAGTGCGAGAGGGGCGGATTCAGGGCAAAATGGAAAAAAATTGGTTCTATATTTTTATTAAAAAAACTAAAATAGCTAGCAAAATTTCAAATATCAAATCTCTAGATGTTGTTGAAACACACCTAATACAATATGTTTGAGTTCTGTATATGGTTCCTATTCGTCAAACGAAGAGAAAAAGTGTGTTTGAAGAACTCATTTCAACAATTATTTCTATCGAGGAAAATGTATCAAAACCCTAGATTATATAGTCAAAACACATCAGAAATGTATTAAAATTTTCCGTGTATTTCATGAAATACACAGAAAAGAAACACCCGTATTTTTTTCGCATTGCGCCTTAAGTTTAGTCCTGTCAAATAAGTTAAATCGTGTTACACCAAATCGACATAAATGACGATAAAGTTACCCTAGTTGCCAGACACAAAGCGTGGCGTTTTCTGGATTGGCGCTGCTGTGGTGCTAGTGATGCGTGATGGTCAGGGCGACATATCGCGCATTCCTTGGCGCGATGAACATACAGTTCGCCTAAATAATTTCTTAAAACCCCTATTTAAGGCGCGTGTCTCAAAAAAAGAAAATGATAATGTATAAATATTACTCTTAAACGGTATGTATATAATTTCTGAAAAAAATATATGATGTGTTGTTTAAAACCTTCACAGTATTGCAACATTTAGTTTTTTCACACGTTTTCATTTTTGTGCCCGCGACAAAATCTTCCCATCCTGTAATGTGTTCATAATGTTAATAATATGTGTTCATAAAATATGGTAGAATGAATATACGTTAATTATACTATTTTGCTTCAGACAAAATAAGTGCTAAAGAGTACATACTCCTTTTTCTCGCTAGTGCATAAAAATATACTTCCTTTTCTGTTACCGTCGTCCGGAACTAAAATAGAGTAATAAATTTCTACATTTTCACTAATTTACTTTGTTTTTGACTTCCTATACCGCAATTAATTATAATAAATAATGCCTTGACTGACTTTTTCGGATAACTTCTAAATTATAATAATTTTATATGATATATTTTTATATGTACTCTATTGTTACAATAGTATGAGTTATGGTCATATATATTTTTTTAAATTCTTAAACGAGTAAAATATCTGAGCTGGTCTATCGAAACCCGTCCACTGTGTCCAACAACATACATTCTGACAAGCTTTTCCCTTAGATTTACAGCACAAAGCGACAACTAACTTAACGAAATCTAGTTTTCAGGTCACGTAGTAACTTTACCCATTTTCTATGTATTTGGCTAGTTGGATGTAGAAATAATCACATGCATTATTAGGGTTCTAGGAAAATCAATAAGTTTAAGCCACAGACGTAGATTTGTAACGAGTAATTTAAAGTTTATATTATGTTACCAGACAAACCCGAGTT
The DNA here is from genome assembly GCA_934047225.1 of Ypsolopha sequella. Lineage (NCBI taxonomy): Eukaryota > Metazoa > Arthropoda > Insecta > Lepidoptera > Ypsolophidae > Ypsolopha > Ypsolopha sequella. The sequence continues at coordinate 21,577,585 of OW203984.1, read as the reverse complement.
TGGCCTGGGCCAAACGGGTGTTATGGCGAGTCACGCCGTGCCTAGCCTAGGCTTAGGCCAAACGGGTCGTTCACAGGTTATCCTATTCGCTACTCCTCAAGCATGCGCAACTTGTCCCACTCGCAACTCGTCCTATTCTCAACTCGTTCCATTCTCAACTAGTCCCATTATCAACCAGTCCCGTTGAAATGGTATATATATAATATTTAATTTCAAGTGTAACTGAACTAAATCATTTAAACAAAAAAGAGCGCATTCGTATTATTTAAATATCTACACCATTATATATATATATCTATATATATGAATATTAATAAATATATATAGATATATTATTTAGGATATATCTTTTGTAGAACACGTATGCATGATTTATTATTTTAATAAAATTTCTCTTTCCCGCTTAGGTTTGCTGGAAGAAATTAGAGAGCAAAAATAACATAGGATGCTGTTTAACCCGGAAAATTTTTCCTGAAAAATCTGAGAACTTTTCAGAGCTAGTATAAAATAAATCCCTAAATTTATTAATTGCTATCGGTCAACCAAACTATGAAAATTACAGTCATTGTTTTTTGGGAAAATGGGAATTATTTAGCAAATTGTTAGTTTTCAGTACCTAAATCTTTTTTGTATAACTTTACCTTTAATAGTTGCGTAACATATTATTTAGAGCTAAAATACAACTTGATGAAGTTAACTGTGAACCCAATAGTTCCGTCCCAAATATGCATCTGCTTTGTGCAGAGGTTATCAGGTCACCCGTATGGTTTTCATTCTAATAGATTTTTGTATTTTGTCATTTTTGAGATCACCACTCAATAAATTGAGGGAACACTAAGAATACAATTAAATACAATGATGACTAATAACTTGAACGGGCGAGCGTTTGTATGTATGCATGTATGAATGTTTGTCCGACGAAAACTCGAGTATCGTTGATCGGAACGTCATGAAATTTGGTAGGCAAGTGAATGAGACAAAACATATACCACATTTTGCCTACCACATTTCATGGCGTTCCGATTAACGATACTCGAGTTATCATTGGACAAACATTCATACATACATATATAAACATACAAACGCCGGATTGTTCAAGTATACTCGAACTTTGTTCGCTCGCTCGTTCAAAATGATGATGTAAGTGTAAATAAATTATAATTATTTGGAATAATTTAACAATTTGCTTTGATCTTTCAAAAGGTTTTTGTGCCTTTCAAGTGCCTCTAGACTCTAGAGTCTAGAGCAAATGAAATGAATTTATTTATGTAATGTAGGTATATCCGTTGTTAAGCTATGATGGAGCTCTTAAATTATTAAATGTAAAAGAGTACAAGCAGCTGATGATGCTTCACCAAGTTCCGACAATCGCAATTATTAAGGCAAAATGGACTTTGGGAAATCCAACTTAATACAGGATTTTCCAGAAAACCAAATGTTCATAACATTACTTAAAGAAATGTTTTCGATGATAATATGGAGAAATCTTCTGACTATCTTAAAAATATTATTTGAAACTTTCACATAGCTGGAAAAAAATTTAAAGAGATCTCTGAAAATTTTATATCTGTTATATGTAGAAATAAGTAGAAAAAACTTGCTTAAATATATTATTTAAGAATTTTTAGTGGGCAATTATTGTAATTATACTTGCAAACTTTACTTTCAGCCCACAGCTCCATATCCATAGACAATATTTTGGTTTTTTTTCTTTTTTGCTCTAATTATGACCCTTTTTTAAGTTCGGTTTTTAGGCTTCTTGAGTCGTGTATATTTTTAAAAGCGAATATTCTGTGGTTTGTGTTATTTTTTTCTACTTTTTTTTTTTGCCCAATCATTGTTCTCTAGATATTTTAAAAAATGGCGCTATTAACTCAATTTGTTAAAAACTGACAATGACCTTTCTTCCCGCTTACCCTTCAAATATTTATTGGATAATATGCACACCATTCTCTGAAGTATCAATACTGCCTATACAAAAAGGTTATTTAATGATTTATATTAAATTAAAACCGACCTGTAATAAATGTATATGTTATACCTACATTACATAAATAAATATATTTTATTTCAAAATATTTCATTTCATTTCATTCTGCATACTAGTCTCCTTTCTAATTAGACTTCTGCATTTTTTTCTGAATTCAACAGAAGCAACATTAAGCTCATTAACATTTCACGGAATGGTCAAAGTAACTAATTGCCAAGTATTGGCTGTCTTAACTTCATGACTCGGGTTGTTTACTCAGTAATATTGCAAACTTAGGAGGAAAACTTTACCTCTTTGCTCAAACTTTTCTTAGCGAATACGGGGAAAAGAAAATCTTATATAAGATTTAGTAAATAGCTAACAGACAATTTTGGTTCAATTTAAACAGTAACATATTTGCAACAAATTTCAATACTAAGTGAATCTCTAATTCTAATAGTATATACTGTAATAACTTTTACCTACACTCATATCGTAAAATCCTAATACCACAGTGCTTAAGGGCTTAAAGTAAAACAAGTGCTTCCTTCCAGTAAATGACATATGGCGCTGAAACGTGGTCTCTTACCAAGGGCTTGATCCACTGATCTAAGGTCGCTCAACGAGCTATGGAGCGGGGTATGCTTGAGATATCCCTGATGGATAAAATCTGGAACGAGAAAATCCACCAGAGATCGAAAGTGACCAGCATAGCCTGCCAAATACGTAAGTTGAAGTGGCGGTTGGCTGGCCATATTTGTTGCCAACACGATGCCCGTTGGGAAACAAAAGCGTTGGAATGGAGACCACGAAAGAGCCCAAATTAGGCAACGCAACAAATGGCCTCATCAAAAACAAATAAGAAGGCCACAGTTTTCAAAGATTTACGGACGGACGGAAGGACAACGGAGTCTCACCACAAAGGTTTCTATACGTTTTAGGTACGAAACCTTAAAAAGCATTGAAACTCAAGAGAGGTCCCAATACGAAAAACTTTGAAAAAGTTGCATTTTTTTAAGTTATAATATCCCCCGTACCCTTATCTCCGAAACAAGAGGACCGAAAAATATGATACAAATGATGGTAATAGGTGATTTTGTAAAGATTACAAGAAAAATATGGCGGTTAAGATATTAAGGTGTTTTTGTTGCCTAAATGTTGCTATGGCATCGATATTGTTGTTATTTACTATAATAGTTTTAGGGTACCTATCGGAACCCTGTGAACGCTGAACGAGTCCGCCATGCACTTGCCCAAATTATTTTCTTTTATCTAGAATATCTAAAATCGGTTAAGAGAAAAATCTCTTGCAAAATCAGAGCCATTATTTTAGAATTTACAAATGGCATTTGGAATTTATAAAGGCTTTTAATAAACATGAAATTTTGCGAAAACCGCTTATTACGTTTAACCTCTACATATTTTATTACTAAAAGGTGGATTGAAAATATGTTTGTAAAACAAACGTAATGCGTTCCGGAAAAAGATTTACCCTTTACTCTAACGTGTAACCGCGGCCTAATCGCATGAATACGGGAAAAGGGATAACGAACCATGCAATGAATTACGCGGGAAATTTTACATTCATATGTGGTGCTTTCTGTTGGAAAGCTAAACCTCATCGAGTTTGTAGCAAGCACAGCAGTTAAACAGGTAAATAAGGTTGTCAAAAAAGTATGATTGCCAATATGGCCATCTAAAAATGGTAGCTACTAGAAATGATGACGTCAACCACTTTTTTGTATGGACTTTATAAACTTTTTTTTCTTTTCTTATGCTCTAAAAAGTACTGGTTTTTGCTTTCTACAAGCGGAATAAAGCTACGTTTTATGTTCTAGTGATACACAGTAAAAGTTGATTGATTGATTGATTGACAAGTTCATAGAAAAACTTTTGAAACTCCCACTTGGCGGAAGAATTTAAAAAAAAACAGTTCCGGGAAAGAGCTATTGGTATTTTCTCAGTTGTACTGACATAATTAGTTATTTGATTATTTGCATGAAGTATGTCATAAAGTGAAATCATTAAGTATGTCATATAGTTAAATATGTCATCCAGTGATGATGAAATAATGCTGTTTCATTTCCTCGCAATCGAAGAGTGTTTAACTTGGCTACAAACGAGCCACATTACCTCGAACTATAGCTGCCTTCGCCAAGACTCGGGCAGTTAAATATCTGAGGTAATATGGCTCGTTTTATGCACTCGTATAACAATCGACTATTTTTTGTAACTGGCTTCATAAAGGTTTTATGAGCTGATTATAAAAATATACCACATCATCACTATTCACGCACCTGTTTTATGAAACATAAAAATACACTTATAAAACACACCAAGTGTGGGCTCTACCAGGTAGGAAACAGCTGAAAAAATATTTGTAAAACATACGTCTAATTACTTTTTATATCCTCATGTCTAACGTCGTTAAAGTGTCATGTAAATGTATTTTCGTTTTTCAAAAAACGAGTTCCTGAAATGTAATGTTGTAGTATAATTTTACAATCAGCGTATGGAGCCCTTTCATTTGATACACCATACGATAGGTTCCAAAAAAAAAAGTTTGAAGCGTCATCATTTCTGTAAGCTACCCCTTCGAGATGTCCATCATAGTATTTTGACATCCTCACTGTCCGGTCTAACTGCGGTGAAAAGGAAAATAAGTACCCCAAATTACACCATTTTCTTATATTGGGCTTGCTGGCCCATGGACTATTGTCTATGCCATTTTTACTCTTAACGTCAAAGACACTGAAAAATGACGAAACTATACAACCAAGCGGATTTCCAGCATGATGTCATGAGTAGCCTTCACGGAGGAGTGGTTGCAGGGAGTTCCGTAGTCATTCGTACGTAACCGACTTCCGTAGATTTTTGCCTGCTGCCACTCTCCCAGTTTCTACTAGGTCTTATCGACGCTGTTCATCACGCGCGGTAATAGTCAAGCCCAATATGGATTTTTAAAAAAACTGTGCTTAAAGCAGATAAGATATGTATATCCTAAGTCTATGGCTTAAAGTAGAATGTCTATGTTAAATAAAAATATGCAAGGGAAACATTAACTATTTAAATTCTTGTTTATAAACTGTTACTACTACAGAAATAGAATACGTTTATTCTTTATATTTATGGTTACTACCGTTAAGTTACCTTTTCCGGAAAAAATTAAAATGGAATACATCAAACGGATTGCTAAATTGCGAAATTAATTCAGTTGCAACAATTCCTTAAGGGAAATTTAATTTTTCGTTTTTCTCTTATATAAGAGCCCCTTGAACCAATTTTGTTTGGAAATTATAAATAATATCGTCAATTAAAATGTTATTTTTCAACAAAACAAACTTTTAATTGCAAATGCTTGTAATAACTTTTTGTGTACAGTAAAAATAAGAATGAGTAAAGAATCGTTAAAACATTTTTTTAAGTGAACAGTTCTTTTGGTGCGTTGAGCGATTTTTGGTAGGGGAAAGTCTTATGGGTTCTCGTCACCGTCACTGACATGCTATTTTGACAGTAAAGTGTTTACTTCTGTTGGCAGTCCCCATGACTGCCAATGTTTTTTATTGGTCACCGGCCACCCAATCGGGAAGTGAGCTGGAGTAAAAAAGCGTAAAAATGTCCTGGGACCTAAAGACAAGAGAAGTTTACGAGGGTTTGTCGATACCGTGCTGAAAGGTGAGGCTTCGAGTTTTTAACGGTCAGGGTTACTCCACGCGGAAAAAACGCGCAAATGATAGCAAACAGGTTGAAGCCATGTACACCGATTTCTCTAAAGCCTTCGACAATATTAACCACAATGTCTTAATCAAACTTCTGAGAGTCGGAGTGCACGGTGACCTTCTCAGGTGGATAAAGTCATATATATATAAAAGAAGCTAGGTGGTCCATGTGTAGGGTTTTACGTCTACTTTCCTAACAATACCCTATGGTGTGCCCCCAAGGTTCGCACTTAGGTCCACTACTATTTTGTCTATATATAAATAATATTAATTCGTCTCTTAAACACTCTTATTTCTTGCTGTACGCCGACGATTCTAAATTCTTTAAAGTCATAACATCGAACCAAGATTATTGTGATCTACAGACCAATTTTAATAATTTACATAATTTCTGTAATCTTAATCAACTGTTTTTAAACATTGACAAATGTTGTGTCATTACTTTCACTAGAAAACATGAGCCAATTATCTTTAATTGTGAGTTAAACAGTGTTATTATAAAACGTGTTGACAGTGTTAGAGATTTAGGTGTAATTATTGAGAGTAACATGGATGTTGAGAATCATATTGAAAAGATGGCTCCAAAAGCTTATAGACAATTAGGTTTCATCTTACGTACAAGCAAACCCTTCACAAATCCAATCACATACAAAAGACTGTACCTAGCACTCATCAGGACCATTTTAGAATATGGCAGCTCAGTCTAGATTCCCTATTACAAATGTTACATTGATAAAATAGAAAGCATCGAAAATGTTTTTATAATTAATGAATTACCGATGTGGCTCAAGCCAAAACACCTATGAAAAAAGCTTAAAACATAATTATTTATCCACACCAGAAACTCGTCGAAAAAATAAAATAAAAGACCTCCTCTTTCTTTACAAATTAGTTATCGGTCTTGTCGATGCCCCCGCATTGTAACAAAATATAAATTTTAGAATTCCGTTTAAAAACAGCGGCAAACAGTTGTTTGCTATCCCCAAATGTTCCACAAATAACACGAAAAATATTTTTTTAAACAGAAGCCTCCGTTCTTATAATGAATAATTCTTGGATATAGATATTTTTAGATTTAAGTTGTATTCTTTGAAGAATTTGTTGAAAACAAATTAGCTTGCATTATTTATGAGTAACATAACCTTTAATATTGTACTATGTCTCTTAACTTCTATGTGTATAAACCTACCTAAACTTGTATCCTCGCTCATGCTTACGGATAAAATCCTAACATAATGTGTTAAAATATTTATTTTTGGTATTATAGTTCCAAGATATTAATTAAGATACTTTGTTAACATATATAATTGTGAGACTGTTTGTATCCATAACAATAATTTAAAAAAAACAGGCAGACTCGCGTACCTAGCGTTCCGTATAATTGTGGATGATAAATTTAATTTTGTCGATTTTTTTTCGTGAATTTCTCAAAAGCTTTATTTTTCCTGTAATCTTTAGGTGAACACATATTACCATGAAGTGGGAGGATTTAATACCGTTTTGGCTAACGCATGTTCTGATGAAGCTAAATCTTTGTATAAACTTGTTAAGGTTTATTTAATATTGCAAGATGTCGTTCCATCAAGAAGAAACAACATTCACCGTCAACTATTGTTAAGGTAGCATTAAGAAATAGATGTTAAGTTACATATAAGCATTTTGTTGTCCCTACGAGGGCGACATGGTCACGTAGTGTACCCAGCCCTCTATAAAAATTGAAGATATAAAAAAAAAATACAAACTACCATGATTTTTTTCATATTTTTCGGTCCACCAGTCCCCAGCGGGGGACATATATCTTTTTATCTTTTTTCAAGGATTACTCGAAATTATATGAGCGTAAATGTACCCAACTGATATATTTTTATAATTAACATTTTAATACCTACAATTTGACACCCATATTGTATTTTTATAAAATATATTTTTCTATTTATTTTACTTCTTTTTTATATTTCTCATTCGTGCTCAACTTTTTTTAAATCGCTATAGTTTTCCTGTAATTGGCCAGCTGATCTATAATTGATATTTTGTTCATATTTTTCAGTCCACCAGTTTCGGAGATAAGAGGGTGGGACATACTTATTTTTGTGGTTTTTTAAAGATTGCTTGAAACCAGTGCCAGTAAGTACAGTAAAAGTATATAGTTTAATAATCAACTTTTTAATATCTACAGTTCAATACCCATTTAGTATTTTTAGGAAAATAAAAATTTTTTTTTTTCGCTTTTGGTTTGGAAATATTTTGAACAATTTCAAACTTTTAAAATTTTTTTTACACTGTGATATTGGGAAAATTAAAGCTATTATGGTGCTAAATTTCATGTTTTTATCTTGAACGGTGCTAAAGTTATGAGGCTGTGACATACGGACGGACTGACAACATACTCTCACCATAAAGTGTCCTTTTGTACCTTTTAGGTACTACGGAACCCTAATAAAATAAATAAATAAATAAAAACACACAATCAGCGGCCCGCAATATTAGTATGAAAATCCATACAATCTGTCGTGCTATCACGCCTCAATTTCACTAAGAAAATCCATACTATAGTCACAAAAATATTGTTATTTGAATATGGAATGAGGTTAATTGCTAGGTTTACTCACCAGCAATTTCAATGTGCAAAGAGATTTATTAATGTTACTGGCTGAATAGAAATTAGGTTACGCAAAAAAAAATCATACCGCATGAAATATGAAAATTTTATTGCTACATACTTTATCGGATTAATAATTTTATTGCTTAAAATGAAATAATTATGAAATAGTTTTGTTTACAATTAAAAAAGTCCGATGAAAATATTTTAAATGAAGCACCAGACAGTGAATATCTAGACGTCAAGGTAAGTGTTGTTAATTTACATTGCGCATTTTTTTTTCATTCAATTGATGCAAAAATTTAGCCTCTGTAACAAAGATAATGAAAAATATTTTCATTTCAAAAAAGTATCTGCACCTCACTCTTACAAGTAAAAAAACAACACAAAAACTAATAAAACGATTAGTTTTTTAACGACAATATAGCAAATTGTAACAAAAAATGTAGTTTCATAAATCTCACCCCGAAAATCTGAATATATTTGGGCGAACAATGTGCTAACTTTTCCTTGTTCATACAACAGCATATTGCCAGGAAGAGCTTTTGGCGTATAGTTTGTAAAATATTACGCTATATTTCATACCGTAGTAGTACCAGTGACCGGTATTCAGGCTTCATGGCTTTTTCGACGGAGAAAAATCCGGTAACTAAATATTTACACAATGACTCTCATTTATACGCGGGCGTAATAAGAGACTGCATAGTGACATACTAGCATTGCTATGAACAAATTAGAAAATTGGAAGTAATTGTAAAAGCGGTGGTAGCTCAGGGGTAGAACGCTGGCTTTTCAATCTTGAGACCCAGTTTCGATCCCGGTCGGATAATGCACCAATGAGTTATTCCGACTTTATGTGCACCGTATTTTTTCGTACTTACGTATTACCACTTGCTAAATGAAGGAAACATCGTAAGCAAACCTGCATACCCTAAAAAGCGTGTATTTGTGCCCGAACTACGGCGATAGATCTCACCACTCATCACGTTGGGATGATCTAAAAGCTTGAAAATATTATTACCCAATTGTAAGCAGCATGACCATTTTTTACATTCCTTCACGGACTGTGACACTACGTACACTTTACCAAAGGGGAAAATATGTCTTTGCAAAAACTTTTCAGAAGCGGCTGGACTTACAAATTGCTGCAGCAGTTTTTGAAAATGAATGCAAAGACGCCAATGATATTTTTTACGCTGATGTTACATGCACCCTTACTTTATATGCTGCCCCTCAAAATAAAAAAGATCTAAATACATACACCACCAAAATATATATAAATACACCAAACTCAAACATTGCTTGGAAGAGAAATATTACCAGAAGAATGAAGTTGGAAATATAAAAGTGGAATACTGACAACGGAAAAATTACACAGCTACCAGCTCCACAGACCTTACTGAAAATTATTTTTTGCACATGCAAAACAGGTTGTGGGGCAGGAAAAGTGGATTGAATTACACTGTAGCTTTCTTAGAATGCAATAGCAGCAGTTGCACTAATCCATCACTTATCATCCAAATTAGTGAAGTCGATCACGACGAAGATACTCGTAATTAATAATAATATTTTGCGATTTTGTTTAATGTTTTTTTTTTTAATCTCGTCTTTTTAGTTGTATTTTACCTATTCTTTTGTATCTTCGGTCCGATGTGTATACGATTTTGAGCAACTTGCCTTATTATAAATTAATTTTTAAATTATAAATTTGTTTATGTTTAGCTAAAAAATTATAAATGTATGTTAAAGTAACAAAACATAAACATATTTTGTTACTTAATCGTCAATTTACATTTTGTAAGCTAAAAAAAAAACTTATTAAAAACAAAAAAAAAAACAAATATCATAAGAGTATCAATATCATTTTTTTGCAGAGTGATAATACGCCATTATACATCACATTTCTCATTATTATGGTATATAATTTGACCATTATTTATTATAATCTTTTTAAAGAATTTTTTGGATATGACGGCACTTGGAGCATTATAAGTAAGCTAATAATTGTGGACCTTTGCCTTGCTTATAAAAGTGGTCTGTCTCTCTCTCAGAATCTTATTCTGAGCTGTCTGTCTTCTCATCTGTCATCCATCTGTCAAATCAGTCGGAAACAAATTATTATAAGTTTATCGTGCTAGCAAAGGACACATTTCTTAACCTTTAGTCTCTGCCTTTATTCCAGCTTGTTCATCAAGGGCTGCGATGCTGACCACACTGTGTAGCTGTGCTTTCGGGCATCATAGGCGCTGCCAGCAACGCAGTCATTCATACAGACAGCGGCAGTGATTAAGAGCGGTTTCGCAGCCGGATTGTGAAAAATCTAAAACGCCTTTCGATTTAAGAGTTTGAAACGGCTCAAAATTAAAATTGTAAATTTGATTTTCAGATCACTAAATTAAGTCCAAAATTGTTAAAAAGATGTATGGGTACTACATTATAATTACAAGAGCCCCCTGACGTCCAGAACGTAAAATGCTAAAATTGTCTCGATAGAAAAAATCCAGAGGTTACCTTTAATTTTGACGGGGTTTCTATTCGTACCTAATATGCTGCATATTACAAAGTAAAACTCAGGTAAATAATGTCACGTTGATATAATATAACAGCCCTTTGACAGGATTTTATAAACATATAAACTCTTGAAATATAAAAGTTATTTTTAAAAATTATTTAAATATTATTTAAGTAAAGAGTTTTTCGTAATCGTTTCTCACCTGTCGTAACAGCCACGGTTCAGGGCGCGCTATTTTGACCAAAAAAGGAACGCAATTTCAATTCTAATTGACTCAAAATAAGGTGCTCAATCTGTCTGTCTTGCGCACTCTTTTAATAATTATTTCAAACCAAACTAAATATTTTGAATAACTCGAGTTCCATCCATCAGCCCGTATTCGTCCACTGCTGGACATATGCCTCTCCAATATTACGCCACTCTTGGCGGTCCTCAGTCATCCTCATCCAGTCGCCACCCACAACGTCCTTCAGATTGTCAGTCCAGCGGGCACGAGGGCAACCTACGCTGCGCTTTGCTGTACGTGGTCTCCATTCCAATGCCTAACGGCCCCAACGGTTATCACGTCTTGATTTATATAAAAACGGCTTACCTCAATACGGTTATCACGTCGGTGACAAATATGGCTAGTCCACTGCCACTTCAACTTACTGATTCGGTAGGCTATATCGGTAACTCAAGTTACCAACAAGTGAATTTGGAGACAACATACGTTTTGACTATATTTTATTCTCTTTAAGGTTCAAAAAATATAAAGTCTTAGAGGATCCTGAATTTGCATTCAGAGAAGGCAGCTGAGCTGGAGAACTGCATCTTGAATTCACCTTCTTGTTGAGTTAATATTCATGCCGAATATCCTCAATCTCGTTTTTTAGATTAAACTCTATGCTCCGATGAGTGCAAAGAAAATTTAAATTTTGATGCAGAGAGAAAAAAATCCCTTAAGGACAGACCTGAGCCTAGAACATGAACAACGCCACTTTCGAAGATTCTTTCAAAGAAATAATGGCTCTCCTTAAATTTCACTTATTATTGTTACTTATCTTTTTAATTGACTACCATAAATACTGTACATATTTCAAAAACAAATACTGAAAACGTGAATTCAAATATACTTTTATAGTTCCATACCTGAATACTTGACTAACTTCATTTTTCAGTTTTGTTTCATACATTTTGTAGATAATGGTAATTTTGAAATTTTTGCTCAAATTATTTGAGTCTTTCAAGTTTTTAAGTGGCATGGAACTCTCAGAGCGCGAGTTCCACTCGCAGTAGCTTTTATTAGATAATCATGCCTAACAAGGTGCCTGAACTTTTCCCTCTTCTGTTATCAATTACATTCATGATGTATCTTTTCTCTCTAACTCGTTTCAGCACGTCCTCATTAGTAATTTTCTCTGTCCAACTAATTTTATTAACCGATGGTATCATAAAAATGTAGCTTTTGTTACCTGAAAAACAAATTTCGATTCCCTTTCGTATCATTTCCGAACTGCGATGAATGGTACAATAATAGTTTATAGCCGCGATTCCTACTGCGAAAGTCCTTACCGTGTTTACGTGTTTGCATATGTATGTTACTGCAAAAGAGAGTTTTTAGGGTTCCGTACCTAAAAGGTACAAAAGGAACCTTTATGGTGAGACTCCGTTGTCCGTCCGTCCGTCCATATGTCACAGCCTCATAAGTTTAGCACCGTTAAAGATAGAGACATGAAATATGGCACAAAAATAGTTTTCCCACATATAACGGTGTAAAAGAAATATGAAAAATTTGAAATTGTTAAAAATATTTTCAAAACAAAAGTGAGAAAAATTAAAAATATTATCCTAAAAATACAATATGGGTATCAAATTGTCGATCTATGTTTTATATTGTATGGCTACTCCTAAATCTTCGTTAAACTACTAATATTGTTATTACTTAGTAAATACTCGGTTATCTGACGTGCAGACTTCCTGCACCTTCGTATCAGACTCAGTTTCTGAGCTGTCATCTAGTATCGAGAAAATAAGTGTGCGAGTTACTGCCCTTGAGAAACTAAAGGAAGAACTCGATGCGACAAAGTCTACGATTGCGGCTCTTCAAAGGGAAACTGCTAGCTGGGACAATTGGTCTCGCCTAAATAACGTCGAGATAAAAGGTGTTCCTCTGAAGAAGTCAGAAAATCTTTTCATGGTTCTTGAATCCCTGGAGAATCATCTAGGCTACAGGTTTCCTAAGGAACAAATCAATTATATCTCGCGCATTCCAATGCACGGATCCAAAGAAAAGTGCATTCTCGTGAGTTTTATCAACAGATACGTCAAGGAGGAATTTGTGGCGTGCGCGAGAGCAAACACTATAACTGCAGATGACATAGGCTTTACGGGAGTGGAAAGCCGCATCTATGTGAATGACCATCTTTCACCTAATGTAAAGAAGTTACTCACTAAAACTAAAACACTTGCAAGGCAAAAGGAATTCACTCATGTTTGGGTTAAGTATTCCAAGATTCACGTCAGGAAAAATGATACCTCCCACGTCATCATTGTTAATTCTCTGAACGATTTAAACAAGTTGGTATAAAATGTATCATATCGCTTTTATGTTATATTGAGTTCGCAAAGTGTATTACGAAAAGTTTGAGCACCATTGATATCATTAAGTTAAATGTATTTTTAATAATTTGTAAAAGACGCCTCACCCAAGCTTCTTTGTTCTACACAAAAGACTCTTATCGCAGCCATCGCTACCGATTCTTTCTTCGCCATAGCTTGCATTATCGCTCGTATGCTAACAAATTTACGAACTATAATTCTTTGAAAGCTACTACAGCTATTTATCTTATCAGGTTTAATTCTACCTCCCTATTTTACTGCAAACGGCTATTTTATAAATTCTACCATATTGCTTTATTACTTTGCATTCATTTTAACTACTTTACGTCGCATAAAATAAATAGTGTTTGGATTAATTATTATTCGGTTTTACTTACATTATGCCTGGGCTACTGTCGCTATATTTTGACGCTTTTGGTCACAATTTCGCCAATACTTACTCTGCTGCATATTTTACTTATTAAAAGAGCTTGTTTCTAAGAACAGCTTAAGTATTTACTATCAGAATGTCCGCGGTTTACGCACTAAAACGGGAGTTTTTTCTCGGAACGTCAGTCTAAATTGCTATGATATTATTGCAATTACCGAAACATGGCTGCTCGATTGTGTACATGATTCTGAACTCTTCGACCAACGTTATTTGGTCTGGCGTCGGGACAGAGACTACGAATTGACCAATCAAACATTAGGAGGTGGTGTTCTCATAGCCACCCGCAAGGATCTGAGTGTAACGCCACGTCCCGAATGGAACTCTTCCGCGGAAGACATTTGGGTGTCTATAAAAATGAAAAGTTCAAGTTGTCGTAATAATACATACCTGCATATTGGCGCTCTTTACTTATGTAAACAGGAGAATGGTTACTCATTCTCAGAACAGTTACAAAATTATTTAACGAAACTTAATGAATTAATTACTTCCCATCCTTTAGATAAGTTTTTACTTTTAGGAGACTTTAACCTTAGCAACATCTTGTGGTCTCGAAACGGAGCAAATCTATATCTTTCGCCGAATAATGTGAACAGTACCGAAGAGCAACTTCTTATCAACGAGATTATATGTTGTGATTTACAGCAGTACAACTGGGTACTCAACCAACAGGGGAGAATTTTGGACCTTGTTCTCTGCAATGATAATGTTGTCGTGGACAATTGCTCCTCTCCCTTCGTACCACTGAACGCGGTATTTCATAATGCGTTGACTATTGATACGAGCTTCGCTCAGTTTGAGTTTCTTAAGCCACTGCCCCGACGTAAATTTAATTACAACAAAGCTGATTTTACATCTATTAATAACGCTATAACAAAAACGGACTGGAAAAGTGAGTTTCTTAGCAGGTCCCTTGAGTCAGCAGTAGATTTTTTCTATAGCACTTTGTTAACTCTTCGCGACAAATATATCCCATCCCGCCAAGTAAATGCTGATTCTTATCCCCCATGGTTCTCCCCAGCACTTAAAAAGATTATTAAAGAAAAGCATAAATACCTAACAAAATATAAAAAATATGGTAACACGTCGGATCGACTTTCGGTTTCGACACTGAATAAAAGAATAAAAACCGTTGAAGCTGAATGTTATCATACATTTATTGAGGGGATAGAGAATGCCATACATAAGAACCCTAAGAGCTTTTGGTCGTTTATTAAAGCTAAACACAAATCGAATTCATTACCTAGCAGTATGATTCACAATAATAAAACGGCAAATAATGGAGCTGAGATTTGCGAACTTTTTAATGAATATTTTCTTTCCACTTTCTTAGAGCCTGATCCTGCCGCTACTTTCTCTCAAAATATCGAACACCAGGCGACGTCATTTGATATTTCCTCAATTCAAATTTCTTATGAAGATATAAAATCTCGGCTTAAAAAACTAGACGTTTCCAAGTCCTCGGGGCCTGATCATATACCCGCTGTCGTCTTAGTAAACTGCGCTGACGAAATAGCCAAGCCTCTCTGTTTACTGTTCAGCAGATCTATGTCAGAGGGTTCATTTCCTCTTATTTGGAAATCGGCATTTATTTCCCCTATCCATAAAAAAGGGGCTAAAAATATAATAAGTCATTACAGACCGATTTCCAAACTGTGTATTGTCGCTAAGTTATTTGAAAGAATTGTATATGACCAAGTCTACGCTTCCCTACACCGGTCGTTCAGTCCCACACAGCATGGATTTCTCAAAGGTCGCTCCACAGTAACTAACCTTATATTGCTCAATGAACATCTTACGGACAGTATGCAGCAATACCATCAAACTGATGTAATCTATACGGACTACAGCAAGGCATTTGATCGCGTTGATCACCAATTGCTAATTTTAAAATTACAAAAAGCTGGTATTTGTGGCGATCTCTTACGATGGTTCTCTTCGTACATCAGCAGTAGGTCTCAGGCCGTGGTCGTAAGTAATTACATTTCTGGATGGGTCGATGTTCCCAGCGGTGTTCCCCAGGGATCTTTGCTGGGCCCCCTAATGTTTATAATATTTATTGCGGACATTGACGGCATTTTCCAAAATTCTCATGTTCTCAGTTTTGCGGACGATATGAAAATTTTCAAAACAATTGGATCCAACGCTGATGCGGAGGCACTCCAAGAGGATCTTCATCGTCTTGATGACTATTGCACGCGTAACAAGCTGGATCTTAATGTTTCTAAATGTTTTTGTGTCACTTTTTCCAGAAAGAAGTCAAATATTCAATATCAATACCATCTGCACGGTCATGATCTTGTTAAAATCAACAGTATTAGAGACCTTGGTGTATTGCACGATAACAAGTTATTATTCGATCAACATGTCGACCAGATCGTCAAGAAGGCTTCACGTAGTCTTGGGTTCATAATGCGCGCCTCTAAGGATTTTCTCAACGTTAAAACTTTAAAAATTTTATATTGTGCTTACGTTC
The DNA here is from genome assembly GCA_934047225.1 of Ypsolopha sequella. NCBI lineage: Eukaryota > Metazoa > Arthropoda > Insecta > Lepidoptera > Ypsolophidae > Ypsolopha > Ypsolopha sequella. The sequence goes on along the minus strand of OW203984.1, from coordinate 21,561,282 downwards.
GCAGTAATCTTGAATACGCTTCCCAAATATGGAACCCCCGTTATTCAGTTTTTATAAATAAAATTGAGAGAATTCAAAAGAAATTCATGCGCTATCTCAATTACCGTACAAAACACACCTCATGTGGATACGAGCAGTCATGTCGTAAAATGCACATACTTCCACTTAGTAAGCGGCGTGACATTTCTGACCTTATCTTATTATTAAAAATAGCACGAGGCATTATTGACTGCCCCGAACTGTTGAGTAAGCTCAATTTTCTGGCCCCAAATCGAAACCGCAGGCATTGTAAAACTTTCTTCTTGCCTACAGTAAGAACTAACTATAAACAAAATTCTTATATTTGGCGAACCTGTAAAGCTTTTAATTGTTTATCTCAAAATGTTAATGTTATTGACTTATTCCATAGCAGTATCACTTCGGTGAGACGTCTTCTTACTAACCCATTCTTTGAATAAGAGCTATTTCTTGTGTATTTAATTAACCTCCTTTTAATCTGTTTATAACTTGTCATGGTTTGATTAAGTATTATCTAGTCTAAGTCTATCTGTGGAAACTTTAAATGACTAGCTAGAGTTAATTTAAGTTTTTTACTATTGTTATTAAAATAGTCGCTAGTTTTCTAAAATAAGTAATAAATAAATAAATAAATAAATAAATAAATAAATTACTTGAAACTAAATAATAAATCAAGGTTATTCCTTCGTGATAACATCCACATTTCTATTTACAATGATAATCTTGCGTTTTTTATCCACAGTTTTTTCCCAGATACTGTCGAAAGCGGAAAATACAGCAGCGGTTTTACGCCGTATTACGTCATAAGGGTCCCTGTGGGGGCATGCTGAGAGAAATATGAGCCAATAAATTATTGCCAGTCGACCAGGAAAAATTGACCCTTGATAAAACCCTTACTCCTTTGATATAGCGACAGTTTTAGATTGTCTAAGTGGTCTATATTCTTTGGTGATTCGGTACATTATCGGTCTGTCTCGATATTCTACGCGGCTAGGGCTCTCTTCATTACGTCCTTGTTGGCGGCAGCGGCGGCGGCGCCACATCTGCGTCATATAATTGGAAGTTTTGGGGCACTGGCTTTCAGATTTCCTTCAAAATAGTAAACAGATATAAAAATGTGTTTTCATCCCATCTATTCGAAAAACGATGTTTGGTTCTTCAATAAGTGCGAACAAAGTATGTCTTTTCTGCAAGAGACTTTTTTAGGGCAATAATGAGTTTTGAATTTGGAACATGAATGTTGTTCCTTATAGTGTTTCGTGACCAAAGAGTTCGAACGAAAATATTGTATAAAAAAGTTACTGGCCGGTTATCTAGGCAGTGCGGCCGGCTGTATTAAAAAAAAATGAAATGATAAACGCGCGAACTACGTGCTCGGTACGAATACCATTCATGGCATAATTTTAATTTTAATATAATTAAACAAAAATGGGTTGTCAGATAGTGAAAGTGTTACATTAACACCCGAAAATATAAGAAGAGACGCATGAGAAGCATTTAATGCGATAGAGAAAGAAAGAAAGAAAATAAATTTATTTTGCCACACAATTAACAATCTTAATATCAAACAAAATGAGAGAATTACCATGTAATCCCCGAGAAAAATATTTGAAAGCGTATGATAATTTCCTCATATGGAAAAATGCAAACGGAGCGAAGACTTTTTCGGAATCTGTTTTCTTGGCCTATTTCCAAAAATTAGCTTATTTCAAAGAAATCATTCTTTTCCGAATATCATTGTTGTTAATAAATAAGTTCTACATTTGTATCTAATAGCGCCTTTTATTTCTTTTCCTCATAGATGGGATGAAAAGTAGAATGTCTCACACAGCCGCAAAATTATTTTTCCTCGGGTGACGTATTTTGAATTCAAAATTAAAAAGAGAATTAAGTTTTTGGCAACTCTACTCAATAATGTTAAAAATGTATATGTACATGTACAGACAGTATTAACATCCTTTTTTAAAAAAAAATAAAAACCAGTATGTTCTGACAAAAGTAGTTTTAAATTAGTACGAAATCTAAAAAAAAACAAAGGAAGGCAATAAAGTTATTGCACATTATCAATTCATAAATTGTTGTCAAATTTAGTTTCTCCTTCAAGTGATATACGAGGGGGCGTTTTTAAGTTCGCGGAATCGGGGGTAAGACGTGGAAATAAAAATACAAGTTTATTTTTCCTTTTCAATATATTCACCTGCAACCCTAATACATTTTTCAGATCTTTCAATTAGCTTATGTATACCCTCGAAAAAAAATGTTTTTTCTTTGTCTGAAAAATAAGCTGAAACTGCTTCCTTCACTTCTTCATCGCTTGAGAACTTCTTCCCCCGAAGTTCTTTTTTCATTTTTGATAAAAGATAATAATCACTGAGAGCCAGATCAGGACTGTAGGGTGGATGAACCAAAATATCGAAGCCCACCTTATGCAGGGAAGCCAAAGCAACACGGCTCTTGTGCACAGGCGCGTTGTCGTGCAGAAGGAGGACACCTTTGGTTAATTTTCCCCTTCTTTTTGCCTTGATTGCTTCCTTTAATCGCTCTAAGATTGAAGCGTAGTATTCTCCGGTTATGGAGACACCTTTATCTTTATAATCTATCAACATTTTCCGGAGTGGTCACCTCGATCGACCGTCCTGGCCGAGGATCATCTTCAAGTGAGGCCCTGCCTTTCTTAAAAAGGGTATGCCACTTATAAACCATGGTTTTACCGGGGCAAGACTCCCCGTAAACGGATGGCATCTCTTCTAGTATGGTTTGAACCGATTTACCTTGCTTGGTAAGGAACTTTATGACAGCGCGGTGCTCGATTTTCTCCATTTTTCACAATGTTCTTCCCAACTGAGTTGTTTGATCGACGATAATTCAAATAGTAATGGCCCGATTAAAACAAAACATTCTATTTATACTAATAATGAGCTACTTAACCAGTTACGACTAAGGAAAGTACCCTCATTTATTAATTACCTACCCATTCCGCGAATATAAAAATGCACCCTCGTACTTAAAGTTAGACCTGTTTTCTTTACTTGAAATCGAAATAAAAGCAGTATCAACACTCGTCAGCTCGTCAGGTAACCGTTCATAAATTAACAATTTTTTTAGGCTGCAACACTGACAGCAGGATAGCGTATACAATTTTCAACACGTGCGACAGAGATGGCATTAGAAACCGTCTCGCGAGCCCTAGTTTATGAACGCGCCCCTGCGTAAACGTAAATGAAAATAAACGTATTAAAAATAAAAAACGTACTTTTTTCTCTTTCACCTTGAATCCACCTTGCACTGCGCGTTTTTAGGGTTTCGTAGTACCTAAAAAATACAAAAGGAACCTTTATGTTGAGACTCCGTTGACTGTCCGATGTCCGTCCGTATGCCACAGCCTCATAACTTTAGCACCGTAAAGATAAAGACTTGAAATTTGGCACAAAAATAGGATTAATTTTCTCACATATCACGGTGTAAAAAAAATACGAAAAATTTTAAATTGTTCAAAAATGTCTAAAACAATAGTGAGAAAAATAAATAATATCAAATTGCAGATATTCAAAAGCTGATTGTAAAAATATATATTGTTAGCGTATTTACTGGCACTGGTTTCGAAAAATCTTTAAAAAACCACAAAAATATGTATGTCCCCCCCCTTGTCTCCAAAAATCGTGGATCGAAAAACATGAAGAAATTTTGGATTATAGATTTTAACTGGCCAATTATTACAGAAAATCTATAGTAATTAAAAATAAATTAACACAAATAAGAAATATAAAAAAATAAGTAAAATGATTAAAAAAACATTTTATATAAATACAATATGGGTATCAAAGATTTAATTGTAAATATGTATAGTTTGGTTATATTTAGTTGCATCTATTTGAAGAAATCTTCGAAAAACCACAAATAAATGTATGTGCCCCTTCTTCTCCAAAACAAATGGACTCAAAAATATGAAAAAAGCATGGTACTGTAACATATAGCTAGGCAATATGTTAGGTTTAGGTAAGGCTAGGTTTTATAGGTAGGTTAAATGACTATTTGTTCGTGTTTAGTTGGCAATCGATAACTTTTATGGATCGACATGCGTCGCATTGACTGAATTATTTCGTGTTTTCCAAAAAATAAATACAGATCGAGTATAAAAGATGTTTTAGACAAAACACGAGCAAGATTCCATGAAGATTCCTTAGAGAGTCCCATCGACGTGAAGGTGGCTCTCCAGAAAGATTCCTTAGAGAGTCCGATTAGTGCGAACGTGGTTCTCCATCTATAAATATTCCTTCTAGAGTTTTTGAAGAAATACAACAAACGAGTGCTCTACCAGATTTAGAGCTCCCCTCCATTAATGTATACTTGATAATTAGGGTACATCAAATGAAAAGAAAATATAAAAGAAGATAAACTAAAAATACAAAGTGGTGTAATTATAACAAAATCCCTACGAGATCCCGAGTACACGGTGTGCGTACCACAGTACGGTGTGTTCATAGTCAATCAACTATTGTTGATCCAAACATGGGGGTACAATCGATATTATTTTTTCAACGACACTTTATTTTCCCGGCTTTGTTGCCACCCATTTAGATTTTATTTATGTTTAGGAAAAGCTAACAGCACAAAGTAACTTAAAAAATAAACAGATTGTACAATTTACAGCCAATTAAAAGTTTCCATTAATAGTAACATAATAAAAAAAAAACACTAGTGCAGAAAAAACAATAACAATAACCCACTGACGCTATTAAAATAAAAATTTTTAGAAAATTTGGTTCACACATAAACAGATAATAAAAAAAATAATAAATACTTTAACTGGTTAAAAGAGAAGTAAAAAAACACAAATAATAAATTTCTCAAATACAACATGAAAGAAAAAAGAAAAGATAGGACATCTATTTATGTACACAGGTAGTGCACATAGTAATATATAATAATCAAATATTAAAAAAACTTTGAGCTTAGCACATTATCATCAATCAATATCATCATCATATATACGTATAATAAAAGAGTAGAACTCGATGCGTCTGTACATTGAAGAAAAGTAATGAAAAAAGAAAGGGGGTGACTAAATAAGAGTAATAGAACACAAACTTCGGCCTCTCTAGCTTTGTTTGGGATATTGTCAGTTTGTATATTTACTTGAGAGGGAGTGAGAGCGCGTATAATGTTTGTTTCTGAAAACAAAATATATGTCATTTGTTTCCTCTAGGCCACGCGAGCGAAGCCACGGGCAGAAGCTAGTCATAATAGTAATAAAGATCAGTGATGCCACTGCTGCCATATATCGACGCAGAAATTAGTCTTAAAGCGACGAAAGAGGCTTGACGTAATTAAAAATAAACATTTCACAGGACAAACTTAACACATCGTCACGAGATTTATATCCGTATATTTATTCGTACGCACTAAACTCAAGAACTATTTAACTTAAATATAAAGTTACAAAGTTTTAACTTCCGAATATTAACTTAAATTCATGTAAGTAAGTTGATACTTTTAAAAGAAGAATTTGGCATACAAAAACCAAGAAGGGCTTGGTATTTCATTTAGTACCTAAAACTTTTGTAATTAATAACCACTTTTCATGGAAAACATTTGAAATACAGGTATTGTAGAGCGTAAAAAAACAGCTTTACTTATGTATACTATAGGTTGATGTGATATTGTGATCTCCCTGTAGTATGTGGATGATGCGTTAATCGCTGGTTTATTCGTCCAAGGTTTATCGTTATTGACGAGAATGTGTTGGTGGAATTTACGAACCTTTTATGAATGTGTTATACTCAAAGGTTTTCTTCACAATGGACGCAGAAAAGGATGGAATGTTGCGTTATGGACTTGCCAGTTATACGGAAACCGAATAGTAAAGTACAGCATAGCGTAAATATACGAAGCCCACACACACTTAACGCTACCTACAGGCAGATTCTCACCACAATCCCTCGCATTTGTACTCTATGTCTCAGTGATAAACATAGCTAACGTGAACGCTTGTGCAACTCACAGCTGATCTATCACAGAGAACATTTGATAGATGTAAAAAATACAAAAAAAAACTGGCCGTACAAAATTGAGTGTAGATTTTAAGAGCGGTTTTGCAGCTGTATTGTGAAAAACCCGCCTTTTTCTAAATAATCGAAACAGAACACTTAAATTCGAAATTCACTCAACAGTTATTCAACAAAAGGTTATTACCTATGTATTGTGTATGCTGCCATCGCAGAGTGCCCATTGGTTTCTGTAAATTATAATTTCAAAATTGTTGAAATTAAAAATCTTGCTTTGACAGAAGCCAAAGTTTAAGGTTTTGTTTTGTTTTTTTGCAGCATGGTATTTTTATTTATTGAATACCAATTGAAAAATAAAAGTGTAACATCATAAAATATACCGAGTCTCAGCTCTCAATATCCTCGACAATAGTAACAAGAGATTGCATAGAAAGATAAAACCGATATACAGGTAAGTGTCGATTTCCCTATTCCCACGATGCGCTACCAACGATGCCGATGCCTCGAAAAATTGACACCGGGGGCAAAGTAGAAGAAACGAATCAAATGACTCGACTCGACGAATCGGCGGCGGCGCGGCGCCGCCGGCTGTTGCAGGACTTTTCATGGGGATATCACTATTCCAAACCATAGTTTTAAAAGACATATCACTTGTTTATTTTTTGGTATTTGCGAAGTGAGCGAGATAGAAATATTTTAAATCAATGGGCGTTTTTTTGCAGTGAAAAGTTCTCCCTTCTCGTGCTAGAAGACGGGTCCCGTCGATTACGCAGCAGTTCAACATGCGGTTTTAAAGTGGTCAAATGACACGTTCCGAAGCATTCTTTCTCTTTCAAACTTATATTGACATGATGGGAAGGAACAGGCCGAATATATTATTGCACATTTCTATTCATCATTTTTCGAGCCACTGAGAGTTGACCTTCCATTCTTGTTTTCGCCGCGGTGAAGTATAGTGCAGTTCATAAATATTTATTTTGCGGGTGTAGTGGGGTGGGGAAAATCATTAAAAAAAAATGTGGGCTCAGCGACTTAAATTTTTTTTTCAAACAGTTTCTCTGTACTCCCCGTGCACCCAAAACAATTTTTAAATCGATCGGGTGGTGGGAAGGGGTTGCCAGCGGTACTTAAAAGTACCAAAATAATAATAATTTTCATGTGGGCTCAGATATCAGCCGGCGAACGCGTCAGCGCGCTCACGGCTCACGGCGGCTTGGTACTTTTAATTAACGCTGGCAACCCCTTCCCAATACCCGATCGATTTAAATTTTTTTTTGGGTGCACAGGGAGTACAGAGCAACTGTTTGAAAAAAATATTTAAGTCGCTGAGCGCACATTTTTTTTCATTTTTTTCCCACCCCACTACACCCGCACCCACTGCCCGCGGCCTGCCAGCACGAAGATTATCGGAAAAGGTTGTTCAGGGAAGTAGCTAACGGAGTTCCAATACAGTTGGAGCCACATGACCGATTTGGTCGCTAGCTCTTAGACTAATATGAGTTCCTAGGTTTGTAAAGCTTTAGATTTTAATAGGGTTAATAGACTACGTGCGCACGGTGGGTAACCCTTTAAGAAAAAAAACTTCATCAAAATAAACAGGGTTGGCTGAGCGCAACCTGGAGCATTTTGTACAGTCAACAAAAAAAATGTTTTTCGTATATAGGTAACAAGTAGGGCCCTACTACGTTCGATAGAGCGTATCAAAAGGTAGTAGATGCTAGTGATTGTTGGCACTTGGTGGAGTTTATAAAACATTGTTTTAAAAAAACACTTGTACTTATCCACATATTACGTACAACTTTATTATGCCCGACCGGTTTCGCTGTAAAGCATTTTCTAGGGCTTTTTACACATCCTAACTAACAAATAAATCTTATAAACTACAATCATGTCTAAAATGACGTGCAATAAATGAAACAACAAACAGACAGAAGGGGAATTTCAAATCAAAAATGGTCGGTAAACGATGGAACTAAGTTGAGTCAAACGTTGTGATGGAATTCTATACAATATATTACGGACTATGTCTCATTGGTCAACGTTGTGTAAACAGTTGGATTAGTAAGAGTTTAAGTGATGGGGATGTCATATTAAAATATTTTTACCTATAATGGTGGAAATTTGGAAACAATAAAAATAAAAAATATTACAAATTAAAATTAAAATTAAAATGTATGTCATAAGAATTGTATAGAAACAAGATATTAAATACTAGCTTTTGCCCGCGGCTTTGCCCGCGTGGATTTAGTTTTTTGTAGTTTAAAATTATTTCTTGATCTCTTGTTTGATTCTCAGGCTTTGACGAGGCCGAAGGCCGAGCTACGTTTCCTCACGAAATAATTTCTCGATCACTTATTTGATTCCCAGGTAAAATTTGTAAATTCATAATTGAAAATTTAGGTAAATTCTGAACGAAATTATAATTTTTTTCTCTGAATTAAACTTCGGTTAGTGTGTTAACACTTTGAAACACAATATTTTTTTCTTAAATATAACCCAACCCTAGTAACAGAAGCAAAATTTCAGCTCTGTAACTTTAAAGCTACTGAAGTCGAAAAATATTTTTGTCCTTATGGAATGATTTTCCGAATACCCTGAAAAATGTCATCTTAATTTCTAAAGTATCTTTGGTGGTCTTTGGCGAGGCCAAAGTCCGAGCCGCTTTTCCAAACGAAACTATTTTTTGTTCTTTGAAATGTCCTTTGCTAAAGTGTTTTTGTTCAGGCCGTAGGCCGAGCCGCGTTTCCGAACGAAATTATTTTTTACTTTTATTTGATTCGATTTTATTCATTAGAGATATCCCACGCATAGCTCGCTCCATAGCTCCTTAAGCGACCTTAAGTCGGTGGATCAAGCCCTTGGTAAGAGATAACTTATCAGTTAAATACTTTTGCCTTTAAGCACTGCGGAAAGTCATCGACATAATGTGCCGAATCAGTAAGTTGAAGTGGCAGTGGGTAGGCCCATATTTGTCGCCGACGTGATTGCCGTTGGAGCCAAAAGGCCTAGAATGGACACCACGTGCAGCAAAGCGTAGCCTAGACCGACCTCGTGCCTGCTGGCCCGGCGGACTTCGCGGGTAGCGGCTGGATGAGCATGACGGAGGAGCGCTAAGAGTAGCAAAATTTTAGAAAGGCCTATTTCCAGCAGTAAACGAACACAGGCTGATGGATGGCTAGATGTTTTATCCCCAGATAAAGTGTCTTTGGCGAGGTCGAAGGCGTATCAGCGTTTCTGAACGGAAAAAGCACGATTGCTTATAAAATTTGTTGTCGCACGTTTCCTAATTCAAAAATGATTTTCAATAAGTTCCGCATTGAGTCCGCGTAGTAGATTGTACTCGTAAGTACGCTAATTATTCCTGTTATATTTGACGAAAAACCGGTCAAGTGCGAATCAGACTCGCGTACCTAGGTTTCGTAATTCGACAGTTTTGGGAACAGAAAATTTTATTTGGTCTTTTTTTTCGTGAATTTCTCAATTTTTTTTTCTGTAATCTTTACGTAAGCACTTATTGCCGTTGTTTTTTTTTTTTTTACATTTTTCGGTTCACCAGTTTTGGAGATAAGGGAAGGGACATACATTTTTTGTGGTTTTCTGAGGATTTATCGAAATAGATGCAAGTAAATTATCAAAACTATATATTTTTACAATCGACTTTTTAATACCTATATTGTATTAAAAAAATATGTATAAATTTATTTAACTTTATTTTTATTTTTCATTTGTATTAAAAAAAAAACGCTATAATTATCCTGTAATTGGCCAGTTATGACCTATAATCGGGGTGGGTACATAATTTTTTTTTGTGGTATTTCGACGATTTCTTGAAAAAGGTGCAAGTAAATATAGCCAAATTATATAATTTTATAATCAGCTCCTTAATACTTATAATTTGATACCCATATTGTGGTTTTAGGAATAATTTTTTTTTTCCTCTTTTGTGCAAAATTATAAGTCTTTGTCTTTAACAGTGCTAAAGTTATGAGGCTGTGACATACGGATGGATGGACAACGGAATCTCACCGTTAAAGTTCCAAAAATGTCAAAATTAAATTTTCTATTCGCAAAACTGTCGAATTACGGACGACTTGCGAGTCTGACTCGCACTTGACCGTTTTTCTTTTTATTTGGTACCATTTTTTTGTACTTTGCGCTTGTGCAAATTTAAAGGAGCTTGTGCTTGAGCTTGTGTAAAACACTTCACTTTTCTAAAGAAATTTGTCACCCCATTGCCATCCCAAGGGAACTGATTTATGGGATAAAAAGTAGCCTATGTGCTATTCCAGGCCCAGAACTACATTTGTGCAAATTTTCAGACCAATCGGTTCGGTAGTTACGGCGTGAAGGAGTAACAAACATCCATACATCCATCCAAACTTTCGCATTTATAATATTAGTGGGATAATCGGGGTGGGTATATACATTTTTTTTGTGGTATTTCAACGATTTCTTGAAAAAGGTGCAAGTTAATATAGCCAAATTATATAATTTTATAATCAGCTCCTTAATACTTATAATTTGATACCCATATTATGGTTTTAGGAATAATTTTTTTTTTCCTCTTTTGTGCAAAATTCTAAGTCTTTGTCTTTAACAGTGCTAAAGTTATGAGGCTGTGACATACGGATGGATGGACAACGGAATCTCACCGTTAAAGTTCCAAAAATGTCAAAATTAAATTTTCTATTCGCAAAACTGTCGAATTACGGACGACTTGCGAGTCTGACTCGCACTTGACCGTTTTTCTTTTTATTTGGTACCATTTTTTTGTACTTTGCGCTTGTGCAAATTTAAAGGAGCTTGTGCTTGAGCTTGTGTAAAACACTTCACTTTTCTAAAGAAATTTGTCACCCCATTGCCATCCCATGGGAACTGATATATGGGATAAAAAGTGGCCTATGTCCTATTTCAGGTCTAGAACTACATTTGTGCCAAGTTTCAGCCCAATCGGTAGGTACGGGGCGTGAAGGAGCAAAACATCACTTTTCTAAAGAAATTTGACAACCCATTGCCATCCCATGGGAACTGATTTATGGGATAAAAAGCAGCCTATGTGCTATTCCAGGCCCAGAACTACATTTGTGCAAATTTTCAGACCAATCGGTTCGGTAGTTACGGCGTGAAGGAGTAACAAACATCCATCCAAACTTTCGCATTTATAATATTAGTGGGATGATTGGGTGAATATATGATGGATGATGAATGGATGATGTTATCACTGAAGGTGGGTTTTCGGGAAAACCGGGAAACCCACCTTCAGTGATAACATCATCCATTCTTAATCTAGACACCCACTATCTCACAAATATGCGTTTTTCTATTCAATGGCCCACAGATTACTATCCCTACCTCTCAATAAAGTTGACTATAGCTTGGAACTAAACACAATTAAGAAAATTGCCTTAAACAATGGATACAACCCGAAAATTGTTGATAACATAGTCCACAAAAAGAAATTAAAAATGACTAGAGCTCTATTATACCACCCAGATCCAACAGCTGAACCAAAGACAAAAAAGTGGTCTAAGCTACCCTTTCTTGGCCAAATATCACAAAAATGCTCACGCTTACTGAAAGATAGAAACCCTGCCTTTTATACAAACAACACATTAAATAGACTATTAAGTAACAATAAAGACAAGACAAATTTTGATCAAAAAAACGGCATTTACGAGCTCACTTGTGCCAATTGCAATAAAAAAATATATCGGCCAAACTGGAAGATCGTTCAAAACAAGAGTAGGCGAGCACTCCAGAAGCTGGCGTTTAAAGAAAAACAACTCAAACTTTGCTGAACATCTAATCAACGAAAATCACACCTTTGATTCGGTACAAAATTTCAAAACTTTACATGTTTGTGGAAAGGGCAGAAAGTTATCAGCCTTAGAAGCTCTGGAAATAAACAAACTGATCCATTTGAACCCAACTGACATTTTGAATCATCAACTGGACATAAATAATTCTCCATTATTGCAGTATTTCAAATAATTTTAATTTATTGTTATTATCAGTTTGACATCTAACCAATCTAACACAACATTTGACATTTCTTAATTATTTATATTCACCCAATCATATTTAATATCTTGTTTCTATACAATTCTTATGATTTTAATTTTAATTTTTATTTGTAATATTTTTTATTTTTATTGTTACCAAATTTCCACCATTATGGGTAAAAATATTTTAATATGACATCCCCATCACTTAAACTCTTACTAATCCAACTGTTTACACAACGTTGACCAATGAGACATAATCCGTAATATATTGTATAGAATTCCATCACAACGTTTGACTCAACTTAGTTCCATCGTTTACCGACCATTTTTGATTTGAAATTCCCCTTCTGTCTGTTTGTTGTTTCATTTATTGCACGTCATTTTAGACATGATTGTAGTTTATAAGATTTATTTGTTAGTTAGGATGTGTAAAAAGCCCTAGAAAATGCTTTACAGCGAAACCGGTCGGGCATAATAAAGTTGTACGTAATATGTGGATAAGTACAAGTGTTTTTTTAAAACAATGTATCAAAAAGTGTGTAAAATAAAGTTTGCACGTCCTATGTTGGTACTAACGTGAGTCAGCCTGATTTTATCGAAGATCGATTTATTTGAAAAAATCGATCCAGCATCGTTTTCAGTAAGATGTGACCAACTCGCAGTTGTGTCGAAACAAAAGCTTAATAAAATAAACGGGGTTGTGCCAACCCTATTTATTTTGATGCAGTTTTTTTTTCTACATAACTACAAATAAAATTGGTTCCATATTATTACTCGATACATAGGGTTACCAACTGTACGCTCGTAGTCTATATGTATATTGAGTCATAGATTACAGAAAAACTACAGGTTTTTATATATTTTGACCAATAAAGTATTAAACCTTATCAAATAAAAAAAATGGTAATTTGCGGAATTAAAACAGTGCAAATCAAGATATAAACCTGCATGAACCTCATTTGTGTATACTTTAGGACTTAGCACAGGTTTATATTTGCTGATCTCCACGTATCGAAAGATAAAATAACGTTTTCACTTCTCATGCTCTAAAACGTACTGGTTTATGATTGCTACAAGTGGACTAAAACTACGTTCTATGCTCTAGTGCATAAAAGTGTTTACTTCTTCTAAGCCTATGGCCATACAGCCAGATACACAGTACAACTTCATAGACAAACTTTTTGAAACTCAATAATGTTCGCGCTAAGATTCTATCATATTAGAGCAAACTGACAAGACAGAAGCTGCAAATGATGCTCAAGGATATATACAGTGACTTTAAAGACATAATGATAATATAAAATAAATAAAAAGACATGCATGTCTGATTATTTATTTAGGTACATGCATGTCTGATTATTTATTTAACATCTCTATAGACTGTAATATTGTCTGAAATAAATATATTTTATTTTATTTTTATTTTATTTATTTTATAAATCGTGATTCACAGAGCGAGAGTTTTATAGTTATTTCAAACTTAAAAAGTTTCATTCCGTCCATTGACTGCTCAATCTCTGTAGTAATGGTATGAAACCCTAGCAGTGTGAGCTCTACTCGCTCTTGGTCGGTTTTTTATTTTATTTTATTATCAAGTGTGAAAGTTGAGCCAACTAATGAAGCGTCAAATAAAAGAGAACTTTCAAAGAAAAACTCCACCATTAGTCGGCTATTCACGAGAGTTACTTGCTGGGGGGCAATTCCGAGTCTGTCGAATTAGCCTTCTCGACTGTAAAAACCTGTGTTATCTGTCGGACTCCATACATTTTTCGCTCGAGTTTTATGTATTTTGGACCCTCCTTTTAAGCAAATAAAACCTGTATTAGGAGAGACCGCTCGTCTCTTATTATTACATGGTTCTTGTGGTGTTAGTAGGTAGGTAGCAAAATTTTTAACACTAAAAATATCTTTCATTTTTCAAGACGAAAGGGTGTTAGGGTGTATTTATGTGTGAGGATGTATGTACATTTACGTGAGTTGAATATATTTGTGGTATACAATATATGTGTATGAACGAATATAATAACATATACCGATATATATATATATATATATATATATATATATATATATTTCTTTTTTAAATATCGTATGAATCTTATGTAATTCTTGAGAAGTCTCGCTTCGACTGTTTCTCCGGAATAGCACCCCTGACCAGTAATTATTACGTGACAAGATATAACTTTCTTTTTAATGAAATTATTGCGAGAATCACAGAATTGCTGTGACAAGTATTGCGCTTTATTTTAAAGAATTGCTCATTTAGTTTTAAAACTGTAAATCAATTGCTATTTTTTACCTTTGAAAAAGAGGTATTACTATTTAACTGTAAAAAGTAGAGTTTTTTTTTTTCAGTAATTAGAAGTTGAAATAGAAAGATACATTTATTTGCTTAATCTTGATAGATTATTGTCTTCAGTAAATTTTTGTGCTATACAAGATCAAGCTCGGGAAGGTATTAATTACTTGGAGGTCTCCATTAATTGAGTTATTCGGGGGAGAGTAAGAGGACAGCTCACAGGCAAAAAACCAGGAGGCCCACCATGCCTGGGACCGATGGATGGCGGTATATCCATCCCTAGTAGCCGGGCCTTATATGGAACAGACTGGTGACGGGCAGCGGCGTCACTGGTGCGAGGGTTCCGGCACCGCGCTCACCAACCCGCCTGCCCAGCGTGTGTGAGTAGAGGCAATTCTTCCAGGATGACCGCCGGCTGTGACAAAGTCCTGGAAAGGCTTATGTCCAGCAGTAGACGAACTAGGCTTATGGATGGAAGTAGATAACATTTATTAATATTTTCATAAATGATTAGTACCTACATCCGTAAGCTTTTGAGAGTGTATAAACATTTTTCAACCGATCGATCCCTCAAATCCTATATTTTCACGTATTTCAGGTATTTATTTGTTCTATGCTGACAGTACAGCCAAAGGGGCAAACATTTTGAATCCCAAGGTGTTTTGACTCAGGTAATATAAAAATTATAAAAATGGACAAAAAATTAAATTTACTTATAAAACCGCTTTTGAAGTAGTAATAAAATTACTTTAGTGCAATATAGGAGTAGATGAAATATTTTACCCAGTCACTAACGAGTGAGACCCAAACTCAAGGTAGGTCTACAGAATTCATAGTAACGAGAAAATGGTTGGGGCAGTGCGGTAGGTACCGTACAGGTAGCGAACATGTACAGTACTCGGCAGTAAATATCACATCGACTATCTTCGGCTTCGTAGAGCGCCTCCTGTCACCGGCCTGTTAGTGCTTCGTGCGACAGAGATGACGCTACGATACGATGTGCATTATTTACTGCTAAGAACCTGTAGGCTGCCTAAATTTATTGACGTCTATCAGAGATGTGGCGCTGCACTCCATTCTCAGTTAATAAAGGCGAATGGATACGCAAATTGGACCTGTCTTTGAAGGCCTACTCCTCCCACAAAGGTGGTCCAAAAATGTTTATAAAAATATATGATAGGCATTATAGAGTCAAAAAAAAATTTCAAGTTTCATGAACTGTTTTTCTATTGTAAGTTTTGACAAAAATAATCGAAAGTCATCGAAAGTTTCACATGATTAACACAAGAATTCTCTTACTCCTTCCAAACGCCTAAAGCGATTTTAATTATTATTTCAACAAATTAAAGGAAATTTTTAGATCTAAAAAATTTAAGTTCAAAATTTTTTTTTCGTAATGGCGTCCATGTGTAAATTATTATTTTCTCCTATTTTGCGCTAGCCGGAGACGCAGTGGTTGATGTAACAGCCACTTTTCAAGGCACGCTGAAATGAACATTATTTCAATGTCTTTTCCGTTGATATTTGTACTGACACACATCGAGTTGCTTATTTAGCGTGGTCATACGCCCTAATATATGAGTTCTTCCAGTTTCAGCCGTTTTAAATGACTTATTTGGAGTTGGTCCATACTGGAATGGTAATTAGTAATGTAAATAGTAATTATAATTCTATATTATATTTTTAAATATTTTATTGATCATCGGTATCGTGAATATAATAATAATTTCCAGACTAAATCAACACTCTCTATAAAGCCCATGGTTCTAACAGCCACATGTTTAAAGGCAGTTGTGCAAATAAATAAAGTGCTTTCGCTGAGAAGAAAGATGACTCCCTAATGGGCACTTGCCCTTAGATTTACAACACTCATTGTACGAATAATGCATAGCTCTTGATGAAGATAAAATAACATGTTTAATTGTGTTAGCTGATTGGGGATATATGTAATTGAACAGAAATGTTATTAAGGCGATTAGTGTCGCCAAATTAGCAGCTCGATGTTTGTCGATACGAATATCGACGGAAACGACATTGAAAATAGTGCCTGCTATGCGAGCACGTACATGTCGATTAGATAAATTTGACAGATAGAATCGATAAATTCTAAACGATAACACTTATTGCAATGAAATAAGGGTTACATTTTTATTTATCGAATCGATGTCGAGTCGATACCAAGTTCATGCTAGTACCCCAGTTACGACATCGGCACTCGCTGCGTCCTTGGTAGGCAACGAATTTTGGTAGGGTGAAATAAAAGAAAATAATACTTTTCACATGGACGTGATTGTTGGATTGAAAAATCATTTGTTATGTTTATAGCTATCAAGTTTATCTATTACTCAAAGCATAAATGAATTAAATCTGCCAACCTAGCCGCCTGAGAGCAGTAGTAAATTCAAGCCATCATTCAGTTGAATATGTTTTTCGTATAGAAGTTTTGGTGGTATAAAAAAGAAAAATGTTGCATACGTTGTGTAAGAGTTGATAATTTATATACATTTTTTTCAATATTTTTTGTTCGGCCGTAGGAGTAGGCTTAAGAAAGTACCCTATGGTGATACCAAGCCCCTTAAGTACAAGTAGGTCATGACTTTCTACCATTTTATTAAGTACTAGCTTTTGCCCGCGGCTTCGCCCGCGTTGATTAAGTTTTTGTATAGTCGTATCGAAACTGTAAATATTTTTAGTTTTAGTAGTTGACCTGACTTTGATTTAGAGTATTTAAAGTGTTTTTGGTTCTCATCATCTCTAATTTGATCCCTATGTAAAGTTTTTTTGGCGAGGCCGAAGAGCAAGACACGTTTCCGTCTTTTTTTTTTATTTTTTTTTTATTCCTGTTTTTTAATTTTTCAGGGACCTTGTTTTTTTTTTTTTTTTTTTATATTTATTTGCATTATTATACTTTTACATTGTTTATTATGTTACTTAATTTTTTATTGAATATTATATTACACCTTTAATATCTTTATCTTTAATTTTATCTTTAATAAAATTGATACTGTTATTATAATTAATCAATGAAATTTTTATTTTATTTTTATTTTTTAGCGTATAAAAAAATATATATTTATTTTCTTTTCTGGGGCACTGCCCCCTGCTTTACGTCTTGTTAGTTTGTGCCACTGCTTTCATGACGTCGATGCAGTATTCGGCAAATTTCGGTCCTGAACTCTTACCCGCCAGGAGGGAGCTCCAGTTTGAGGTTTCAATGTTCATGTCGAACTCAAGTTCGAGCTGCAACCTCCTGGATCCGAACATTGGACATTCGTTCAGGACGTGTTCGATTGTCTGATCGACGTCTGGGGAGCAAGAGCAGCCTGGGTCGTCACGACATTTGAAGCGGTGAAGGTAGTGTGCGTTCCCGCCGTGAACAGTCCACGCTTGAGTGATCCAATATGAGACCCTAAAATTCACTATTGTTCGGAAAGACTGGCAAATGTCCGGGAAGAAAAGTTTGGTGATTCTGCCCTTCCCGGACGTGGAGTATTCCTCCCGCCAGATTTCTAGGGTCCGTTGGCGGATCACTCTCCTGGCATATGACAGAGGAAATCTGTCATAATCTGCGGCTGTCTTTTTGTGTAGGGCGGCATGCTTAGCTAGCTCGTCGGCGCGCTCGTTTCCAGCAGTGCCAATGTGAGCCCGCACCCACCATAGCTTTATTTGGACGCCCTTTTCAGCCGCAACTGCCAGGTCTGCCCTGATGTCTGTCACAAGGGGATGCGTGGAACGCGGGTTCGCAATTGCATCCAGGGAGGAGCGTGAGTCGCTAAGGATGTCTGCCTCCCTGAAGTGTTTGTCCTTCACCGTCAGCCTGATTGCCTGCCGCAATGCGAGAAGCTCCGACTGGTAAACAGTACAAAATGCTTCCAGTCGGAACTTCTTTGACAGCACCTCGATACCGTTTCGCCAGTATGTGAATGCACATCCGACTTTGCCCTCGATCTTGCTGCCATCAGTATAGATACTGACCGGAGCATTGGTTTGTCTCCCGGCGCGTTGTCATCGAGACGATCCAATACCGTGTAGCGAACCCTCTGCCAAAGGGCAGGATGGGGCAGTTGGTAAAATGGTGTTCTAGACTCCACCAGACGGTCCCTTGCCTCCAGCAGGGGCTTACCACGCTTCACGGCATATAACTCGGCCGCCTCACGCACCCGCAGCTCGATCGGGAGCAGCCTTGCAATCGTTATCGCTGAATCAAAGGAGACGGTTCGGTATGCTTTAGCAATCTTTATAGCTTTTAATCTTTGTTCCGACCTCAGACGTTTTATAATATATTTTTTGGACGTGCTATCAGCCCATACGTTCGCTGCATAAAGAAGAATAGGCTCTACTGCCCCAATATACAGCTGCCTGACTATTTCGGAGTTAAGACCCCAAAAGGCCTTAGCGACCCGAGTCAGTCCCTTGCAAACGGTGGCAGCTTTATAGCAGACAATCTTGATGTGCTCCAGGAACGTCAAGTTCTTGTCGATTGTCTTTGTCGACGGGTGGCAATAGGACATTTGCCATTGTGATATGGGGCGTTGGAAAGTCTCTCTTTCCTGTAACAACCATCAAAGCGGTTTTATGCGGAGAAAACCTAAGTTTGTGTTAAATACCCCAAGTGGCTATTGAGTCTAATACAGGACTAACGATACACTCTAGCTCCTCTAGCGTGTCGGCTACTATGACTATGTCATCGGCAAAAGCTTGGACGTGAAGTCCGCAGCCCTGGAGCAGTTCGAGGAGCGAGTCAATTACGTTGTTCCACATCAACGGTCCACTTATACTTCCTTGAACGCAGCCCCGGGTTGTGGGTTTGGAGACAGTGACGCCAGCGTATGTAAGAGTGATAGACCTGTCAGATAAGTAGCTGTCTACCACACTATACACATCCGCAGGACAGTTTTTAGCCTGCAGATGTGCCTTAATATCGTGTTTCCGAAAAGGCTACAGCACAACTTCTGCTCTTAGTAACATTGTTGACGATGTTCTGACATCTTCTGATGCAGGTCATGGCACGCTGATGGTTCTTTTGGATTTTAGTCGAGCGTTTGACTGCATAAGTATCCCACTCCTTTTGTCTAAGTTAAAACTTTGTGGTCTGTCTAATAAAGCATGTCAATGGTTCTCTTCATATTTTTCTGAACGAACACAAATAGTTTAGTGCGTTAATGCTAAAGGTGCTACCGTCAAGTCTAAGCCTTTACCTGTTAACCGCGGTGTTATCCAAGGCTCAATACTGGGGCCCACCCTTTTTGCAATATATACATCTAATATAACTCCAGCTTTTAAAAATACAAAGTTCCATCTATACGCCGATGACACGCAATTATACGTACAAACACCGGCGACGGCTCATGATATTGAACAGGCAACTTCCAAGCTTAATGAAGATTTAAAAGCCACAATGCAATGGGCAAGAGATCACAGTTTAATGCTTAACCCTAAAAAAAGTGTCGCTTTAATACTCGGAACTAAGCACCAAGTAAAATCAATTAAAGTTTTTAATCCAAAAATCAGATTAGGTGATTCTATTATACCCATAGAAAGTTGTGTTCGTAATTTGGGGCTACTGATGGATGAAAACTTACATTTTGAAAAGCATGTTCAACAAAAAGTGGCTAAGTCCTTTGGAGCTCTTAAAAGTCTATATGAAATGAGGCCATTTTTAGATCCAAAGGTGCAATTGCAGCTTTGTAATAGTCTCGTGCTCTCACATCTAAGCTACTGTGATATTGTGTATGGTCCGTGTTTATTCCAAAAAACAGCTAAAGCTGTGCAGCGAGTCCAGAATGCTTGTATGCGATTTTGCAATAATATTCCTAGGAGGGACCACATTTCACCCCATCTACAGGCTAAAGGTATCTTGAATATGGCTAATACGAGAGCATTAAAACTATCATGTTTTTTGTTTAACCTATTAAAAACTAAAACTCCTTCATACTTATATAAGAAATTAGAATGGTTATCTACATCTCGTAGAAACATACTCAAGACCCCTAAAACTACTCTTGCCAATACCAGGGGCTGCTTCAAGATAGTTGCATCTAAATGTTGGAATGTGCTGCCACCACCAGTATTAAATGTCGAGTCATTGGGCTCTTTCCGCACTAAGTGTAGCAGATGGCTACTCTTGAAGCAGTCTCAGGCTCTACGTGTTCCCTCCTAAAACTAAACATTATTATTTTCTTTATTCTTTTATTTTTTTCATTATTATTTTTATTTTGTTCTTTGGTTTCAAAAAACTTTGTAGGCTTTTTTTTTCTTTTTTCAATTTATTTTGTGGTTAATATTTATTGTAGTTACTTTAATTTAATCTAATATGTGTTTCATCATGTAGTATTACAAGGCTGAGCTGAAAATCGGCGGCTGTCTGCATGTGTAGCTAGCTGTATGCCGAGCTTAGACCTTTTTGTCTTTTCACTTTTGTATTTATTGTTGTGTGTATATGTATTAGCACATTTGTAAGACAAATAAATTATCTTTTATTATTTATTTATTTTATTTAATAAACGGCCACCAGGCGTGATCAAAGGCTCCCTCTATGTCTAGTGACACGAGAGCAACGATCTTTTTACTTACGTTTCTCTCGTATTTCAGCAGGTCAACTAAATCATAGAGAGCATCCTCAGTTCCTCGCTGCGGCAAAAAGCCATACTGTCTGGCGTTTAGGTGACCTCGGGCTTTCAGGTGCCATAGGAGCCTGTTATTCCACAGCTTTTCAAAGACCTTTCCCATCACTGGAAGCAGGCCAATTGGTCGGTGGGCCCTTGGGTTTACGTAGTCCTCTTTGTTAGGCTTAGGAAGAACACAAACTCGTGCCCGCTTCCAGTGTCTGGGAAAGAGTCCCACAGCCAGGCACCTATTAAAGACCGCGAGAAACAGCCTACAATTAGCCATTATTGTTTCGTCTTTGCCGAGGCCGAAGCCCGAGCCGTTTTGCAGATCAACACAATTTTTTGTTCTCTGAATTAATCCTCTGCTAATGTGTAACAGCTGTCTTTGATAACTGATTTAATCCCCTAGTATAGCATGTTTGGCGAGGCTGAAAGCCGAGCCGCATTTCCATTTAACACTATCTTTTGTTTTCTAATTAATTTTAATCATCTGCTTAAGTATTATTGGAAGTCTTTGGCGAAGAAGAAGGCCGGGCTGCGTTTCCGAAGGACACCATTTTTTGTTCTCTGAATTAATCCCCTGCTAAAAGGTCTTTGGCGAGACCGAAAGCCATGCCGCGTTTCCAAACGAAAATTTTTTTTTGGTTATAAAGTAGCGTATGTCTTATTTCAGGTCTAGAACTACATTTAAAGCAGTTTCAGCCCTATCAGTTACGGAGGTACAGTGTGAAGATGTGTATTACTTTTCTATAGGAACTGACACCCAATTGCCTCTGAACTGATTAATGGGATAAAAAGTGGTCTACTATGTCCTATTCCAGGTCTAGAACTACATTTTTGCAAAGTTGAGCCTAATCGGTTTAGTAGGTACGGCGTGAAGGAGTAACAGTACATCACTTTTCTATAGGAACTTGACAACCCATTGCCATCCTATGGGAACTAATTTATCGGATATAAAGTAGCTTTTGTCCTATTCCAGGTTTAGAACAACATTTGTGCAATGTTTCAACTCAATTGGTTCATCAGCTACGGCGTGAAAGAGTAACAAACATACCAACTTTATACAACTTTAACAACTTTCAATCCATCCCAACTTTCACATTTATAATATTATTTGGATGTACCTTACATGAGAAGAGTGCATCCGCAAGACGAAAGAACATGAACTCATCCCTTGAATTTTTATGGACATCAAAACACTCATTTTCTATTCCTTTTATTGGATTTAGAAAGTACTTACGAAAGTAACACACTCCTAATACTTGCAATATTTGTGAGATACATACATTAGGTCACTTCTAATTATATAGCCAAAAATACATACTCAAGACTCGGTAAGTGGTCAGTGACCCTTTTTGAGAAAAAACACAATAAAAAGGTTAAAAGGGTTATTGCACCTTGGTCTTGACCACTTACCGAGTCTCCCGTTTATACGGACGGACAGACGGACAGCCTAAATAACAAATTTAGTCATTTTACTTTGAAATTGAAGGACTTTCCGAAGACAACTTCATCCCTCTTTTCACCCCTTCGGGGTTGGATTTATCACAAACGCTGAGACACGTATAAAGTAATTTTCAATTGTCAGTCTAAACACAAAATTTAAAGATCCTAACTTCGAAACAGACAAACTTTGTAATAAAGAACTTTCATACGAACTTTCATTTTTTTTTACCGTCATCTAGACCTCGCCAAGCCCTTTTCTTAGAGTACCATGAACATGGGTCTAGCATCAGCCGTTTGGGACATATGGGCCTGTAAAGTTTTGACACTTTCGGCAGACAGATCTCGTCGAGAACTTTTCCTAGACACCCATCAACATGGGTCTAACTCCAGCCGTTTGGGCGATACAGGCCGTCAAAGTTTTGACATTAAAAAAAAACTTTTTTTGGCATCCCGTGGTCCAACCCCTAGGGATGCACTACCTTCCGTTTAAAAGGTATTTTGCTTGGATATAGATAGATATAAATAGATAGATAGATAGATAGACAGATAGATAGATAGATTGTGGGTATATAGGTCGATAGATATCTCAAAAGGAAAAAATGGAACCCTAATAGGATCACTTAGGTGGCTGTCTGTCTGTCCGTCGGTTACAGCCGATTTGCTCTGGCACACATACTTTCAAGAATTTTCATGTCCACTATATTAAATTGCAAAATCGATGCCATTTTCATAATAAACGTCCCAACAAACCATAAAAACGACACCCATATTGATATTTACACATTTCAACATTTAAACCCCATCGCACCCCAACAGGGGATGATGGTATTTCACGTCCACTTCGTTGTATTTTAAAATCGTAGTCGTTTTCATGATCAGCGACCCGATAAACCATACAAACGATACCCATGTTGATTTTCAGAATTTGTTACCCCATTTCCCCCTTTTAGGGGTTGAATTTTGAAAAAACCTGAAACACGTATTTACTCATTTATTGATAAGAGTACTCCTGTGAAGTTTCGTATAAAATAGTTTAACTATTCTTGTTTCCCCATACAAACTTTGGACCCCCGTTTCACCCTTTTAGGGGGTGAATTTTGAAAAATCCTTTCTTAGTGCACCTCTAGACCTCTAAAGGAACCTACTTGCCAAATTTGGAATCTCTAGACCCAACGGTTTGGGCTGTGCGTTGATATGTCAGTCAGTCAGTCAGTCAGGTTCTTCTTTTATATATTTAGATTTATATGTATAGATTATAACTAAGTATTTTTTGTAACTATAAAATTACTAAAATAAATAGGAATATATTTGAACGAGTGGGCGAAGCGAACGATGTACTCGTATGAATGTTTGTCTGACGATAACTGAAGTAACGTTGATCGGAACGTCATGAGTTTTGGTAGGGGAATGAATGAATGAATGAATTGACACTTTATTGTACACAAAAGACATATAAAAAAGAGAGGATTGAAAACATATTTTTGTACAAAGGCGGACTTATCAAATTGATTTCTTCCAGCCAACCTTTGGGTGGTAAAGAAATTGTCACTAGAAAAGTAAAAAAGAGGGATAGACGTAATATAGAGTAAATTAAATGAAAATCAATAAAGTATAAATACAAATAACCTACCATGTTAATGAGAGTTAATGAGGGGAGTTAATGAGACCAAAAGAGTTTGAGCCAAATCGGTCAAAATCGAATCGCGAGTTCACAGTTTAGAGTGGACTACTAGTTATAATGTAATTTATGAGATGCCCTGTACAAAACTATAAAAACTAAGTTCAAAAACCAAGCTAACGGGATATTCTCAAACTCCTAGCCAAAAAATATTACTTATGAAACTTTCAATTCAGTTGCGCAACATTTTTGTAAACAGAATTGTTGTAGATAAGAGCAGCGCCCGTTGCATGCTGCGAATGTAAATAGGAGTACGTACGAACTTTGTCGATATTGGAATTCTGTGCCTCTGTCACGATTTATTGTCACCAACTTGCTGCAATGGCGAAAAATAAACTTGTGAAACAAACAATGATATAATCAAATTATACGTATTGCTAACTTTTGAAATACAATTACACACCTTGATTTTGAACATAAACACTTGTACAATTTGTTTCATAACACAATTATATTTGTTGTATATAAATTATCAACTCTAACACAACGTATGCAACATTTTTCTTTTTTATACCACCAAAACTTCTATACGAAAAACATATTCAACTGAATGATGGCTTGAGTTTACTACTGCTCTCAGGGGGCTAGCTTGGCAGATTTAATTCATTTATGCTTTGAGTAATAGATAAACTTGATAGCTATAAACATAACAAATGATTTTTCAATCCAACAATCACGTCCATGTGAAAAGTATTATTTTCTTTTATTTCGCCCTACCAAATTTCGTTGCCTAAAAAATAAGGACGCAGTGAGTGCCGATGTCGTACAGGCACAATTACACACTTTTACTAGTAAGGATCAATTCTCCTTGTTTGTTATAAAATATTAAGAAATTATTATAACGGTCAAAACTAGGAGAGGGTTGGCTAATCGGTGACTAGTTTTTTTTTTTTACCAATGAAAACCATCTAAATTGAAAGGGGGCACGAATGCAAAATTAACCAGTTGTATTGTATTAAATGTAAAAGTTGTATTTTGACCGTTACATAATATTTACAAAAACAAAATAATAACAATAGTTAAAATAAATATTGTGCTATCTACAGATATCGTATCATGGAGTTAAAAGGTAGTACTCTTTCACTCTGTATTTAAAAATACCGAGTGTAGGTCAGTCTCTGATGTTTTGGGGAAGCGAATTTCATAATCTTATGGCCACGACGGTGAAGGACTGACCAAATGCACACGATTTGTGCACAGGAGTTTTAAGAAGAGAGACAGTACGTGCACGAGCCGGCTTGTCCCTAGAAGACAACAAAAGTTCAAGTAATTCACGGAGATAAACAGGGGAGCGAGGATTACTGAGAATGCTGCAAAGCTAGGTAAGGATATGAAAATGACGACGCTGACGGATAGGGAGCCATTTAAGCTCTTTGCGAAAATAGGACACATGGTCGAATTTACGTAAGCCATAGATGAAACGAATAGCCAGATTTTGAAGGCGTTCAAGCTTATTTAGCAACTCTTCATTGGCAATAAAAAAACAGACATCGGCATAAACGATCAAGGGAAGAAGAAGAGCTTATGCAAGGGAGATTTTAGTTTTAAAGAGAAGGAAGTTCTGAAGGCGTTTCAAAGCATGAAATGCTTCAAACACTCTTTTACTGATTCCATTATGTGCTGCTGCTGTCAAATATAACACCCAGGTTTTTAGCAGTTTTAGCAAACACAATAGGAACCCCATTCATTGTCACAGCTGGTATAAATGAGTTACTCAGTTGCCTTAACATGTATGGACTACCGAGCAGCAAAGCTTGCGATTTGTTTAGATTGACGAGTAGACCATAAGATTTCGCCCATTTTTCTATTTTATCAAGATCATAATTCATTTTTCTAATTGCGGACTCAGCTTCATTCTCTGGAAAATGGAGATAAAGCTGCAAATCGTCTGCATAGAGATGATATCGAGAATTTATTATAGTAATTTATATTACAAACTAAACAAAACAAAAATATACGAGTATTTATATAGAAGACTTTATTAAAGTCATCACTGTCACTAGGCAGGGTACCCAAGACACTAGCTACATTACCTCGTTGTATAGCAAGACTAATACGTTGCCCAAGGTAAGATTAGCCCTTGGATCCCTTGAGGCATCCACCAGACGTGATGCTGTTTGTTTGTAGAGCTTCGACAGCTCTACAAACAAACACCAGCCGGGACCCCAAGGCCCGAATGTCTCGACGCCAAACGACACAAACATTCGTACATTAACTTACTCGTAATATCCTCATGTCGGACGTCATGTAAGGAAAAACACGTTTTAACGTTAATATTTTCAAAATTACTTTCATCAGTTCGCTTCTTGACCGAAATGAGTGATTTTTTTAAATATTAACGTTGATAAAATCATTACTGTTTTTGTGATTTCATGACGTAAAATAGACATGAGGATTGAACGAGTCATTTGTCGTACGTTTCACAAAAAATCCTTCCGCCGTTTTCTGCCTGGAGGAGCCTCTAGGCCGAGTGAGTGAGCGAGTGGTGAGTTGTGAAATAGTATTTTTCGTGCCGAGTACAGAATATGCTTTTTCTTACCCGACGAATGAAGCTAGGTGTAGAACTCTGTACGAATGATGCTTTTTCTGCCTTTCAGGTTGAGTAGACATTAATTTATCAACAGAATCACTTTATGAAGAATGTCGGCTTGAAGTGGACATTATCTTTTTTTTTTTTTTCTGGCTGCCGACCAGCGACGCTATTAACTGGCCAGTATCATTCTGCCAAATATGAGGCTGTGAAATAATTTCAAAACAAACTTAAGGGTTATGTTTTTTTCATTTTGAGGTACGGAATCTTGAAAAACTAAAAATAGATGATGACTTCATAAAAAACCAAACAAAAATCTCTAGGCAATGAAACCGATTTTGAAGGCTTTAATTTCAGTTTTATTGCTGTCAAAACTAAATTTTCTTCATCGCAAAATAGTCCTTAACTGTTAGGCATAGAAGTAAAATTACTTTGAAAAAATTCAAGTTTTGAGAGTGCTAAAAGGAACTAGATAGATAGATAACAACTTTATTTAAAGACTCTTACAAAAAAACACAAAAAGTACACTTTTAGAGCTTAACAAATAACAAATACATTATAATTCTTAAAATAATGACAATCTTTGACAAAGAGGCTGAAAGGGCGCTGGCTCAGCATACGCCACAGAATAATCTGTGACACTGATATTTAAAGCCTTCAAAATCAGCTTTAATATCACCATTAATACTCTTATTCTACAACCTATAACGAGGCCACTGACACCTCTCCCATGCTTCTATAATCAATGAGCCCAAAGTAACTGAATTATTTGATACTTGGGTGCAATGCCCAGACTAGGTTTCAGAAAAATAGCGTGTGTCACCTTCATCTATAAAGAATATTCTCACTACATGTTTTCTCGTGGATGTCGTAAATTGTAAAAAACTGTGCGAACAATCTATGTCTCTGTACTATTAAGGGTCATATCATAATCAGATATTTATTTTTATTTCCCACGCTTTAACCGTTAATCAAGATCAAAAGCGTAAATGTACGCCCCCAAACTCTAATTTTACAGAGAAAAGTAGTCTACAAAAAGATATGAAGGGAGTAATAAAAAAAAACTTACCTTAAATAACCACTATACAGCATACACTGAGTAACAATGTAATTTGTGCCGTTATGGAGTTAAATATTATAAAATACGAAATGAAATACGTATATTATGTATTAATAAAAAGATCACAAATTTATAATAATATTACAAGGTCGAATCTTGGGATCTTGGCCCCGTCTGCAGAGGCAAAGTAGGTACCTATTCACTGGTTCGACTGTGGCTTGTCACACCTTCATGACTAAACCATGCCGCCAAGCGACTCGTCGTGTTCCTTCCGGCATGGCGTCATACGTACGTGCCGGGGGAATGGCTACAGGTAGTTGCGTAGTACCAGCCATTCGTCCATTACTGTCTTACGTAGACTTTTGCGGAAGTCCATGGTAAGACTGATTAACTACTTACCTTCTGTCACTCTTTCACTTTCTGGGTGCATCAACCTAAGTCTTATCGGCTCTTTCTATCAGGTGCAGTGATGGCGAAGCGTAATACCGTTGTAGGTAAAAAACAAGCTTTAAGGGCCTTACTATTGCCAAATGGGTACTTTCTAAAGCCTACTCCTCATTTATGGCCAAACCAAAAATGATGAAAAAATGTATTATGAATAATCAACTCTTAGACAACATATGCAACATTTTTCTTTTTCATACCACCAAAACTTCTACATGAATTATTTTTTTTACTGAATGGTGTTTTTTGACCTCAAATTCCCTACTGCTCCTGAGTGGCTTGGCCGATTGAATTCATCTATGCTTTGATAAATAGATAAACTTTATAGCTATAAAAATAACATAAGATTATTCAATCGAGTAATCACGTCCAAGTGAAAAGTATAATTTTCTCCTATTTCGCCCTATCAAGGACGCAGCGAGCGTCGTAACAGCCACTATGCATTGCGCGCTGATATGAACGTTATTTCAATGTCGTTTCCGTTGATATTTGTAGTGAAAAATATCGAGCTGCTAATTTGGCGATGGTAATCGCCTTAAGAGTATGGCCTAACCCTAGCAACTGTTTTTATTACCCGTCCAGCACAATAAGTCAAATAAAAAATCAAGTCGATCCCTTCAGTGGCGTCGTTACGCGCTAACCTCCATACAAACGCAGTGAACACACTGTGGGGTGTCTATGGAATGTTATTATATGTGAGTCTATTAACATTATCTAGATCTATGTTTCTAAAGTCGGACTAAAAACCGTGAAATTTAAGTCATACGTAAATTTAACGGTATTTTGCCAAAAATGTAGCCGAATATACTTCCAAGATATAAAAATGTTTATGGAACAAGGACTTGGATGTACTTTTTGCCTAAAACTGTAAATGAGCTTCCTAAGGATATGCAAAACGTATACATAAATAATTTTAGAAATAAGATAAAAAAATACTCTATGGAAAATTGATATACCTAGATACTCTGTTTAAGATGTAAAATTAACATTAATAAGAACGTCCGCTGCTATCAGATAAACCAATAGGTTTCCGATGGTAGCTATATAGCACAACTGTTTTTGATGTAAAAATTATACGAAAAAAAGAAAAAAAATGTGCTTTTATTGTTTTAGATAAAATCAAAAAATGTATACGAGTCAAACATCGAAAATTTATTCTAGATTAATAATAAGCAAAAATAATGTTTAAAACATCCAGTCTTACCAAAACGTGGCTACTCCTGAAACAAGTTTTCAATTTTGCGCTCGCGACTAAATCGGCACAATTGTATTGTCCTCGCAATTTTTATGGAGCGTGCACTATATAGCGAAATGAAACAACATGACATTTGGCTACGCCCACAACTGAGTCGGTCGCCTCTATTTATCTATCTATATCTGTTTTTAACCGCGTTTGTCTGTGGAACGGTTGAAAACCAAAACAATTTGTTGGAAATATATATTTTTAGGCAAAAGCATATATTTTAATACATTGCTCATAGGTACGTTCCCTTAATAAAAAACCAACAAAACAAATGTTAGTATTTTTTTTAATATAAGGGGAGACCTAATTTCTTCCAAAGAATCCTCAAAAGTCTGGCCTTGTTGATGTTCTAAGCTCAGGTAGAGGCTTAAGTTTTGTACTGCGTCTGTTTGAAAGCACATCTTTACATGGATTCAATTTACATGAAAATGTTTACATGGATGCTTTTTTGCTGAACATTCAAATATATGTGCTACATTACGACACCGTTTTCAGTACCATCTTATTCACTTCCTCCTAGTCAAACAAATATACTTTGTCCTTTTTGTTTTGTTACAAGATTGCTAGGCAGTCTATTGGCCGTACGATAAAAGAAAGATTTAATTAATGTCTCCTGCAAGTCGTTTAATTAAGACACTTTGATATCCATTTCCACATTCATTTTACTCGCTTTTACGACACGACTCTACTCAGCCAAGATGCCATTTTAAAACGAGTCTTTATTATCGTTTGTGAGAGATTATAGATCTTCCTGATTTGTAAAATACTTCAACTAATAGTTTCCTAAGGACTTTCATTTTCAGTGGATCTCGAAGAGTATGTACCGTCATCGCTTAAACATCGTTTATCTAAACAATTGTTTCATTATACCTATACTATGGGGGAGGCCTATGTCCAACTAAGACTACAAGTCTAAGACTACAAGTATAGGACAGAATGAGGACAGAGTATGTATCTGGATTACACACAATATTGACTTTTACAAAATCCGGTGCCCTTTTCACAGTTGGTTTCTAAAAACGTTAATTACCTATCACGAGTGCTTTATGATAACAGTTGGTAGTTAAGCCAGCAGGCACTCGTTGAATCATAGACAAACTACCCCAAATAGGCTTTTGTTTCATTTTAAGCGTACAATTAACTCAGTCAACTACCCGAGGATGAGGAAGCGGGGTTCTGCAATCCTATTGGCCCTACCAAGGATTAGGGACGGGACAGATTTATTTAAAATATGATATATTTGAATTTTATGGACGTTAGTTTCTTAATATTATTGTATCACAATAGTGTCAATAATACTTTAAAAAATATATTGGCGTACAACAGGGAACAATGTGTTCCCAGTTAGTGATCCAGAGCCAGTTAACTATGGTGTCCTCCAGGGAAGCATACTTGGGCCAACGTTGTTCCTGGTTTATTTAAATAGCCCATGTACCATAAACATTCCCAACGGTAACATTATTTCTTTTGCCGACGATACAGCTCTTGTATTCCATGGAGATAGTTGGTTCTCAACCTTTAAGCATGCCCAAAGGGGCTTAAATCTGGTAAAACGTTGGCTTGGTCACAACTTATTAAGCCTTAAAAACCTTCAATTCTTCCCCAAACACAGCCCTGATCTAATGCCTTCTCTTTTTCTGCCCACTCTGTCCGGTGTCTTTTGTCATGTCATTCAATAAAATATTTTGGCCATCAGGCAAAAACCTCTCTTTTCAGGAACATATCAGAGCGGTTACTACCCGTGTCCGCAAACTAATATAAAAAATGATTTATTATACACTATGTGAATCCATACTTTACCTATTGTTTAGTAGTTTGGGGAGGCTTAAACAAAACACATCTTATTAACCTAGAAATAGCTCAACGAGCCTTCTTAAAGTTAAGTTACTTTTTGCCAACTTAAACACCCAACATAGGTATGTGTCAAACTGCCAATTTTTTGACTACAAGGCAGGTTTTCATTTTACTAACCATCACTCGTCAACACAAATACGTTAATTTCTCAACCTCAGATAGAGTTAAAAGGCGAGTTGATATTGTGAAATGAAGGTTTTCGAACCTGCTTTATAAACCGTTTCCAATGCTTCTTGTCAATTTTCTTATACAATACAATTAATAAAGCACTGAATAACTATTTACCAACTAAATATATTTGATTGTAAAATCCAAGTCAAAAACTACCTGAAAAGTCTGTCATACGACCAAACAGAAGATCTTCTTAGATAATTAAATAAAGTAGTATGTTACTTTGACTTCAGGGGCAACTCAGCCCGCAAAAGACTTAGCCCACGGGCTGAGTTGACAACTTGCAAAAATAATGTATTTTTGTCGGGGGCAACTCAGCCCGCGGGCTGAGTTGACCACTTGCAAAAATATTGAATTTTAATTGGGGGTAACTCAGCTCACAGCTTACTCAGCCCACGGGTCCAGTTTACCACTCACAAAAATATTTATTTATTTATTTTATTATGACACCGCCCGCCAGTAATCGTATGACTACTAGCGCTTGCGGACAAAACGATGCGATGTTCTTACCTGTGCATACTGTTCATACCTAAAAACACTTTGTTCTATCTATACCTTACAATTTGTCCTCTAAGGGTTCAGGTAATGGCGCGTCGCTAGCGGAGAATTTCGAAAGACTTTTGAGGAAATAAAACCAGGCAAGTGCGAGTGAGACTCATGCCTTGAGTGTTCCGTACCGTTAGCTCAAATAAGTTAGTTGACTTGATTTATTTGAACAACAAACATCTAATCATTACGTACGAAATGTATGAAACAGAACTGCATAATAAAGTTAGTCTGGGGTTACTCGTAATAGAATTGTAGTAAATTAATAATTTTTCACTTCTGCTACAAAGATCCGCTTCAGCACCAAAGGTCAAGATTGTGAGTCACAGATATAAAAAAAACACTTTGAAAGGTCATACTTTTTTTGCGTTGAACTAGAATCTTGAAAATTTTATAGACATTAATTTCAAGTTGATACTTCAAGCCGCAACTGAGATAAACTTTTAACAAAAAAATAGCAACCGACTTCAATAGTAACAGCAGTCATTCACTAAAAAGTTAATAATAATTGTATAAAGACCGATGGTACCGAAGCAACACTTTTGCCGACTTCTTTCTTCCTGAAACAATATGTTATCTAGAAGTCGGCGCTCTTATGTTGCTATATCGTAGGAAATACGCCGACTTCTAGATAACACATTGTTTTAGGAAGAAAGAAGTCAGCAAAAGTGTTGCTTCGGTACCATCGGTCTTTATACAATTATTATTAACTTTTTAGTGAATGACTGCTGTCAAAATAACTGTGCGTGTTAGAGGAAAAGCTTTTAGAGGAAAGAGGGCTCGGCTCGTGCATGACATACATATTACTAAACAGTAGCGAAGATGCATCTTGTTGGGCGTATTTTCTCATTTCTGCTAAAAATCTGCTAAGCTTCTCGAATTAAGACGATATGTAAATGTTTTGCGTCCCAGTCCCTTTGACTGGCAGTCTAGATATCCAAAGTTCATGATGGCAGAAGAAATGCTTAGGCATTCCAACAACTTTGAACAAGTCCATAATAAAAAAAAAATTGCAGCGATATATTTTTTGAATTTCAATGTGTTTGAAAATAATTACTTTTACACATATTACATTTAACATATATTACATATCAGAAACGTGTAATTACCCCTATTTTAATAAAGACGCCATTCTATCACTTTGTAGAAGTAGAAAGGGGCATAACGCGCGGTGAGAATTTTCATATATTCGAAGACACTCGGGCGATGAATGCGTCTTGTTAGATATTTATTTACCTACTGAAGAATTCATGATATTTGCACGGGAATTTCCAAAGCCTTATTTCAAAGAGAAGCGCAAAAACATGCAAAATGTATGAGTGGCTTAGCTAGTACGGATTGAAGAGAATCCACTTACAGTGCCACCATAATAACTGTACAGTTAGAAAAAAAAATGTTTTAATAAATGAAAAGCACAGTGTATACGCAAAAGAGTAAAATCACAATAATCGTGATGTGTTTTTCAGGTTTTCGCCTCCATTTTTAGGGTTTCATGCCATATCATGAAAAAACGGAACCCTTATAGGATCACTTTATCACTTTGTTGTCTGTTTGTCTATCCGTATGTCAAGGCCCTTTTTTAACCGACTTCTTAACCGACTTCAAAAAGGAGGCGGTTCTCAATTCGACTGTATGTTTACTTTTTTTTTTTTTTTTGTGGCGTTGTTACTCCATAACTCCGTCATTTCTGAACCAAATTGAACAATTCTTTTTTTGTTTGAAAGAGTGTGCTTTCAGGTTGGTCCCATTTTAGGTTTGATCATGATCTGATGAAGGTCTTCAGAGATAGGCAGTGGAACTCCTCAGAAAATTACAGCATGCCTATCGAAATTGAGGTAATCGCTTTGTACCTGGGTGCTGATTACAAGGTATTACTTAAAAATCGACATTATTCCACCTGACCTTCGATCCTGGCTTCATCACCATATTCACCATAGAACTCCTCAACGGATCAGAGCACATAACTCGAGATTGCGGCAATCACTGCGTTAGGGTGCTAATTCAAGGAGTGCTTTAGTGATTACTTGGAGATTATCAGAATACCCACCTGACCTTCGATCCTGGCTTCATCACCATAGAACTCCTCAACGGATGACAGCACATAACTTTGGATTGCGGCAATCACTTTGTGTTAGGGTGCTCATTGCAGGAAGCTACTCAAACATAGCTACTTATACTCACTTGAACTTCGTTTCATATTAACACCACGTTTGCGAGAACTACCCACACTTCACAATTTAACCCAGCAACACTAAAAAATGTGAAATAAAATAAACTTTTAACAAAAAAATAGCAACCGACTTCAATAGTAACAGCAGTCATTCACTAAAAAGTTAATAATAATTGTATAAAGACCGATGGTACCGAAGCAACACTTTTGCTGACTTCTTTCTTCCTAAAACAATGTGTTATCTAGAAGTCGGCGTATTTCCTACGATATAGCAACATAAGAGCGCCGACTTCTAGATAACATATTGTTTCAGGAAGAAAGAAGTCGGCAAAAGTGTTGCTTCGGTACCATCGGTCTTTATACAATTATTATTAACTTTTTAGTGAATGACTGCTGTTACTATTGAAGTCGGTTGCTATTTTTTTGTTAAAAGTTTATTTTATTTCACATTTTTTAGTGTTGCTGGGTTAAATTGTGAAGTGTGGGTAGTTCTCGCAAACGTGGTGTTAATATGAAACGAAGTTCAAGTGAGTATAAGTAGCTATGTTTGAGTAGCTTCCTGCAATGAGCACCCTAACACAAAGTGATTGCCGCAATCCAAAGTTATGTGCTGTCATCCGTTGAGGAGTTCTATGGTGATGAAGCCAGGATCGAAGGTCAGGTGGGTATTCTGATAATCTCCAAGTAATCACTAAAGCACTCCTTGAATTAGCACCCTAACGCAGTGATTGCCGCAATCTCGAGTTATGTGCTCTGATCCGTTGAGGAGTTCTATGGTGAATATGGTGATGAAGCCAGGATCGAAGGTCAGGTGGAATAATGTCGATTTTTAAGTAATACCTTGTAATCAGCACCCAGGTACAAAGCGATTACCTCAATTTCGATAGGCATGCTGTAATTTTCTGAGGAGTTCCACTGCCTATCTCTGAAGACCTTCATCAGATCATGATCAAACCTAAAATGGGACCAACCTGAAAGCACACTCTTTCAAACAAAAAAAGAATTGTTCAATTTGGTTCAGAAATGACGGAGTTATGGAGTAACAACGCCACAAAAAAAAAAAAAAAGTAATCATACAGTCGAATTGAGAACCGCCTCCTTTTTGAAGTCGGTTAAGAAGTCGGTTAAAAAAGGGCCTTGACATACGGATAGACAAACAGACAACAAAGTGATAAAGTGATCCTATAAGGGTTCCGTTTTTTCATGATATGGCATGAAACCCTAAAAATGGAGGCGAAAACCTGAAAAACACATCACGATTATTGTGATTTTACTCTTTTGCGTATACACTGTGCTTTTCATTTATTAAAACATTTTTTTTTCTAACTGTACAGTTATTATGGTGGCACTGTAAGTGGATTCTCTTCAATCCGTACTAGCTAAGCCACTCATACATTTTGCATGTTTTTGCGCTTCTCTTTGAAATAAGGCTTTGGAAATTCCCGTGCAAATATCATGAATTCTTCAGTAGGTAAATAAATATCTAACAAGACGCATTCATCGCCCGAGTGTCTTCGAATATATGAAAATTCTCACCGCGCGTTATGCCCCTTTCTACTTCTACAAAGTGATAGAATGGCGTCTTTATTAAAATAGGGGTAATTACACGTTTCTGATATGTAATATATGTTAAATGTAATATGTGTAAAAGTAATTATTTTCAAACACATTGAAATTCAAAAAATATATCGCTGCAATTTTTTTTTTATTATGGACTTGTTCAAAGTTGTTGGAATGCCTAAGCATTTCTTCTGCCATCATGAACTTTGGATATCTAGACTGCCAGTCAAAGGGACTGGGACGCAAAACATTTACATATCGTCTTAATTCGAGAAGCTTAGCAGATTTTTAGCAGAAATGAGAAAATACGCCCAACAAGATGCATCTTCGCTACTGTTTAGTAATATGTATGTCATGCACGAGCCGAGCCCTCTTTCCTCTAAAAGCTTTTCCTCTAACACGCACAGTTATTTTCTTAAGATATTCAGAACCAGATGCATGTTTTATCTCAGACGCGGGAAGTGTTCTTCATAATCGTCTTAGAACGCTGAGGCATAGAAGGATTTAGAGGGCGTGAGATGTTTTTTTTGCGTGTATTTTGGCAAAGTATCAACATAACGTTGTATAAAATCTGTAGTTATTTTTATGTCCTTTTTTATTTTATCAATGAGAAATTGTCTTTAGTTTCCAGGTTGAACTTTTTGCATAAATTCTAAACTGCTACTCAATACCACTTTCATGGCTTTTTTCTGATTATCAAAGAAAAGTTATGTGCTTACTCATTTCATAGACTTCTTTTAAACTCGTTAATGGATAGAAATTAAAATAAATGAAAAATACAATACTTATCTTCAACATCTCGCTGCAAAGTTCCATAAATTAATTATTATTTTCAAGTACCTTATGATATTTGTAGCTTAAGCATGTAAACATCTCCCTTTCGACCCTTTCGTTGAGCTTTAAACTAAAGTTAGGTTGCCATACGTAGATGTTAGTTCCACTATTGTCCACTTGGAGCGGTTTCCCAGGTTCCATACGATTTTCACGTAGTTTGAAACTCAACGAAAGGGAGATGTTTTCCTACTCAGGCAACTGCTTTCAATAAAACTCACTGAAATTAGAAAAAGTACTGATTTTATACATTTTCACCTTAAATTGACGTTATTTATTTTAGTTATGACGGTTAGATAATTAAATAACTAACAATTCACTGGTTCCTCTCCTACCTTACTAACCGCGTTCAATACGTAGACGTGGAATATTATAATTCCATCACCGGTGAAATCAGCAACATAAGGTCCACCAAAGCTTACCTAACCCAATTAATTCCCCAAGGAAGCATGCTTGGTTGTTTAATTTTTTATATAAATGATTTGCCTGAAATAATAAATATTCCGTGCACTTTGTTTGCAGACCTTATCAAAAACAGCCTCTTCGCATAAACTACTCTTTCAATAACACTACTATAGAACATGTAAATTCATACAGCCTCTTAGGAATTACAATAGATAGCAATTTAAACTGGAAACATCACGTCAATAAAGTAGCAAGTAAATTATCCAGGTTCATATACGCCTTATCACAGCTTAAAAGATCCTCGGATCTCAAAAGTGCAATGTGTGCCTACTTTGCTTACGCACAGGCTTGGCTTATGTATGGTATCCTCCTGTGGGGTAATGCGGATGCTATCAAACTTTTCATTTTCCAAAAGAAGTGTATTCGAATACTCACCAACATTGACTCGATGACTAGTTTTTTATAAAATACATACTTCTTACAGTAACTTCATTATAATATTTCAGATGTATGTGCTTTTGTAAAAATAACTTAAAGTTATTTACTCAATATTCATGGCCTAAAAATTTAAGAACACACAAACCCCACTCTATGGCGGTAAAATATTTAACTCTATACCTGACTCAATAAAATCTTCAGAAAAAACTAATATATTAAAAAATGCACTAAATGAATACTTATTACAAAAAAGTTACTACTCGCTACAAAAGTATTTTGATGATCACGCTAAAAACAGTCGATAAAGATTTCTGTATAATCTCATTGATAGTTCTGTTCCTAAGATGATTGTTTAACTATAATATTTTTATTGATTGTTTTCTTGTTTCTAAGCCGAGATTACGGATAACAGGTTTAAGCAAATTAGTAGTAAGACTTGTAAGTTGTTATACTTGTATGTAACTAGTCACTGACCAAATTTAGCAGCGCCCTTACAGGGTTCTTGGTTGATAGTTATTATTTAAGACACCTTTTGTAAAACAAGAAAGCTAAATAAATTCTTATCTTATCTTATCTAACCACCCCTAATAACAAATATTTGTAACAATTAAAAGAATCAATTGCATCCACAATCCCACCTCCTCCGACGACGCAGCCAACGCTCAGAGCACGAGCAACGCGTGCAGGTAGCCGAACAGCGGCTGCCAGTGCCCGTTTGACAACGACGGTGAACGCTGCGTCGTCGTCCTAAGAACGACACTTGCCTTAATAATGCCGAAATTGTATCGGTGAAACGGTTGGCATATAGTCAACAACAATCACAGTGTTCAAGCCGTATGTAACAATAATTTAAATTAAAAATAATGCTTTTTTTTAAACATATAGAAAGTTAAATCTGGTTATGGAAAAAAAACGCATTGGATTTTTATAACTATTTGTGAAAATACTCAAACCGCGCGAAAATTGGCGGAAAAACAAAAAAGCCATAATTCAAAGGGTAAAGAGGCTTCAGTAAGCTAGATTAGCAGCTTTAAATGTGTCGGTACAAATATCAACAGAAACAAAATAAAAATAACGTTCATATCAGAGTGCATTGCAAAGTGGCTGTTACGACGATCGCTGCGTCACCGGATAGCGAAAAATAGAGAAAATAATACTTTTTAAACATGTTACATTTGATATTTAAAAGTTTAAACGTCATTATGTTATATTTTTGTATTGCTCGTGTCTGTGTTCAAGTTTTAACTTTGACTTTTTTGAATTTTAAAAGTTTAAACATTTCATCAGTTTTTTAAACCATTCTAAAGCATTTTAAAGGTATGTATTTACTCGTTGTAGGTTAGAGCTTTAAAGGTTTTAAAACATCACAATTACGGGACATGGGTACATAAAGCTCTTATATTTTTTTTTTTCGAAGAAAGTTTAAAGCAATTCAAAAACTTCTCTAAAGGCAGTTTTGCTTCATTTAGTGTACATAATAGAACAGCGGCCAAATTACGGTATTATCAGTTTTGTCACTAATCACGCTGAAGTTTTCGTCAATGGTGTCATTTTCGCATGCAAAACTTGATACAAAACTTTGATTATTAATATATTTCCTTAAAGAGCACTTTTTACGTGCTAAATTATCAAAATAAGATAACTTCGACCAATTTTTAGGCGCCACACAAATAGTGCAGGCTGTAACCTAAATCAACCAATTCAAAAATCTAAATGTATACGCTTCCTTGGTGTTGAATTAGACGAACAGTTAAATTGGCACAATAGGTTGAAAGTTTAAAAAAGAGACTAGCCAGCGCCTGCTTTTCGCTCAAGTGTTAGTCAGGAAACCCTCAAACTGATGTATTACTCATACTTTGAAAGTATTATTAGGTATGGTATAGAAGCTTGGGGAAATTCAAATCATATTCAAGACATATTAATTTTAAAAAGAAAGCACTTAGAATTATTGAAAAGGCTCACTATCTAGAACACTGCAAGCCTCTTTTTATCAAACATAGAATATTAAATTTATACATTTGATGGGTGGCGTCATCGTCCTGTCATAAACCGCACGTGGTTAGAGCGCATCGCGCCGCCCCCCCACCTGTCGACTAGGCCGTCCTATAAAAAGGCGGCGCGCGAACCGCTGCGCATGCGGTATAGTTCCTGAGATACTCTCGTTACTGTGACTGAAGAATAAACAGTTTCAACGTTACTTGCTGTCTTTTGATATGCCTGAGTCTCCTCCTACACATTTATATGATATCAATCAAAATTTTTAGAAGTAAACACAAATACAACCTTGTTGGTGACATACAGATGCACCTCTTAAGGAATAATAATAATCTTGTTTTGCCTACTCCTAATTATGGAGCCTTTCACAAAAAATTCAATTATACAGGACCAAAGATTTTTAATACACTGAACAAAGATATTAAAAACTGTGATAATATTAATGTATTTTCTAGGACACTTAAGACTTTTCTATTGGAAGGACCTTTTTATAATTTAAATGAGTTCTTTTATTGATATAATTATGCACTCTTTTGACTTGCTTATGCTATTAATTACTTTATTTATATGACATAATTTCTTTATTATTCTTAATATTCTTTAATTTATTGTAATTAAGACTGATGTATAATGTTATTATTTAGATTTAAGTTCATACCTTTTACGTTTTTGCATGCCTTAATACAACACACTCTTGTATATGGCTTTGTATTTCTGCAAAATAAATGATTCTTATTCTTATTCAATTCTATGGTATTTATGGTAACTGATTAATTAGTTATAGCAAATCACAAAACCTTTTGAATTTTTGAAAAATAGCTTTTATTATATGACCGAAGTTAGTGATAGCAATATTTATTACTTTTAATATGAAATCGGGTCGGATAAGGTAAGCCCACTTTGATTGCTAATAATGTCGTCATTCTTTGAGGTATCGAAAAAGAAAAAATTCTACTATTTTTAGCTTTTTAAACACAATTGATCTTTATGTAGGAGACGACCTCATTAATAAGAAATAAAAAAATGTTATGGATACTAAGTTTTGCCCGCGAAAATGACATCTTTGACGTAGGTACACTCAAAAACAAAATATATAATACGATAATTGGGCCGTAGTGTACCAAGAAAAGTTTATATTTTAGTTGTAAGTTTAATAAAATATAAATCATTATTATCTCGGATAATAATTTTAAAAAGCGTTGAGTTTCACAGATACAAATAAATATTACCTAATTTAATGATAATTTTACTGTTTAGATACTAAATCACCATAAACCATTGCGTCGTGTACTACAATTACATGAAGTTGGTCATCTATTTGATTTTGCGGTTGTTTCAAATACAATTTCCACGCGAATTAATCCACGGGAAAGAGCTTGTATAAAATTTACCTTTCAACATCTTCCCGTGTTGCTTTTGCAATATTTTATAAAGGAGGTATTTACTTGCATTTTTGTTACATTTAACTATTTCAAGCACCTCTTTCAATATCGTTTTAACTTGTTTAAGAGCGGTTTTATAGCTGGATTGTGAAAAACCCGCCGCGAAAACTTGCAATATAAAGGTTAGATAGAGCGGCGCGGCGCGGATTGGTCGTGTCCAAAATTTGAACTAATGCCACTCACCCATACTCCTTGTTTCACAGCTGTGCCGCCCTGTCACTGCCATCAGTAATATGTAAAACTTTCAGCGTCCCTGTTACTTTATATGAGAAAAAACCCTCAGTGCGAGAGGGACAGATTCGTGGAAAAGTAGCAAAAGGTCGATTTTTTATTAATATAAAATGTACTAAAGTTGCTATCAAAATTTCCTTTAACCAGCGGGCCTATTATGTATCTCTAGTTGCCTTCTCTACTGGGTGCCTATCATCAATAACATAGATATACCATCGAATTCCGATTTCCTAAGGACATGTTCGCACTTCAAGTGACGACACAGATTGTTAATAGTTCCTTACCCACTAAAGGCAATTTTGAAATTTCAGTTTTTATCTATGTTTT
Source organism: Ypsolopha sequella (assembly GCA_934047225.1). Classification (NCBI taxonomy): domain Eukaryota; kingdom Metazoa; phylum Arthropoda; class Insecta; order Lepidoptera; family Ypsolophidae; genus Ypsolopha; species Ypsolopha sequella. The sequence goes on along the minus strand of OW203984.1, from coordinate 21,519,976 downwards.
TGATGATAGGCACCTAGTACAGTTGGCAACTTAAGATACAGAATAGGGGGGCAGGTCCTAGATACCGTTAAAACCCATCTAATAAAATATAATTGAAGTCCATATGTCATTCTAAATTGTCAAACCAGGAGAATTGGTGTCAAAAAAGACAGAAAGAAAGATATTTTAATATTATAATTATAATTTCAACAAATATTTCTATCGAGCCGAATTTCTCCAATCGCGTTTCTGTTTTAACAGATCCCTAGAAAAAGATTCCAAAAATAATATACTATAATTACATTATTTACCGAAATAGATATGCAAGTTCTTAAAGTGTCGATTTTTTTACGTAGCGCCTTAACATATTAAACGCGATTTTTAAATTGTTAAGTCATAGAGACATTAATAATCACCAGAAACATTTTGCAAACTCTAGCTGAAAGATGAAAAGGGTTGACAATGCTAATAAATCACGAAAGTCTAATTTCGAGTCCTAACTGCCTGCCAGAGAAGCGTTGGTCAAGTCATTATTCACCAAACACATCAACATTTTAGATAGTTAATTTCTTCCTTAGTATATGTATATACTCGAACATGTATTATGCATACATTTTCACCACAAATATTAGGAGATATGATAAGGGGCGTGGCACGTAGCGCTTGAGAACACATCGGGCCTAAAAAAGGCTTAGAATTTAGCAATCTTATAAATAAATATGGATTAATTTATCATTTAGTTTTGAAATATATTTCGGCCAACTTGTTGCCATCGTCAGTCAAATAATTAAATAAACAAGATATTTGACATGTACATATATGTTGTTTATTTAATGATTCGACTGACGACGGCCACAAGTTGGCCGAAATATATTTCAAAACTAATAAATACTTTTTTATTTATATATTATAATATATCTAAAACAATAAAAGGCCAAAAAAAGGCTTATTAACATTATTATTCAATGATTAATTTATCTGAAATAAATGAATATTATTATTATTAATATTAATAGTGATGTGATGTGTTGCGGTGTCAGTTTTGCATGTGTGTTATTATTAGAGTGTGTGAGAAATGTGAGTACGTGGGCTATATTGATAGTTTTTGTTTTTATGTCGATGAAATAAGTGGGAGGAAACGTGGAGACATCGGACACGAACAGCTTAGAAGCCATATCTCCTGATAAGTGTTATTTTTACTGAACAATTGCCAGCAAGATTATGAATCGCGAATGACATTTTCTACAATGTGGTTTAGTTGCTAGAAATATTGATCCAATATAAAATCGATTACAACAAAACTCTAACCATCAACGAAAATCTATAAGCGATTTCTGTGATATAAGCTATATCAATATATATGTGATATAGCTTATATCAATATATTGTAATGTAAGATTTATAAGCTATGTCAAGGGTATACTGTGAGAACCGACCAAGTGACAAAATGGCTAAGTTAATAAAACAGCTACACTCGGTTTTTTGTGCTCTTTCTTCTGGTAAAACCAGTTAAATGATAGGCCTTTTGAATCATGAGATTTTTTGATTTTAAACCAACTAAATACCAAGTGAAGCTTTAACACTGTAAAACTTGCACTTAGCTGGTTCATGCAGTGTACCCTCAAAATATACAAACGACCGACTTCATCCGAGATCGTCGTACGTACGCGTCTATGTGTGCGTGCTCCTGTTTTCGCTAGTTATGCGGAGTGAACCTTCTGTTAGTGGTTATTTTGTTCCTATAATGTCTGTAACAGACCACCGCCTAACAAAGAAGTTTTTTTGTGTGTATAGGTACTTTTCTAAAGGAATCTCCATTTTTTTATCCTGCATAATACGTTCCTTTCAGTTTCAAGAGTCACAGACATAAGCTAGTAGTCGTATCACAACATCGGTCCGTGCCAAGCGCAGTGACCCGGCCAATCCATCAAAGCGGCCACAACCATTTAACACTTTGACTGCATTTTGCCAACATTTTATGTTGTTTTTGAGTAGGTATCTATTATATAAAATCAAAAGGCTAGAGAGGGACAAAATTCACGGGAAAGAGTGAGATGGCGCTCTACACACATTTGTGTGCGCAAAATCGCAAATAAAATTATGCGATTCCATTCCTTGGATTGTGACAATGATGAACGATATAAACAATATGGGCTTGGATATATGATCGCTTAATAATTAAATAATGAAATTTCAGAAATGTCAGATCTGTATGGCATGTCTAAACGGCCGTTCATTCATCATACTGTTTTGGGTTTGCAAAAACGTAACATCATACAACGCAACTTTAAAAGAGAAAGAGAATAAATTTTATACTCATTAATTAATTCCAGAAATTATCTCCTAAATCCAACGTCATCGTCACTCATAAACATCTCTCTATGATTCAAGTGTTTCAAGTTTTTTTTTAGGGTTCCATACCCAAAGGGTAACCAAGGGGATCCTATTACTAACTAAGACTCCGCTGTCCGTCTGTCTGTCCGTCTGTCTTTACGTCTGTCTGTCCGTCTGTCTGTCCGTCTGTCTGTCCGTCTGTCTGTCCGTCTGTCTTTACGTCTGTCTGTCCGTCTGTCTGTCCGTCTGTCACCAGGCTGTATCTCATGAACCATGATAGTCAGACAGTTGAAATTTTCAACAACAAATACTAAAAAATTTAATAAAATAAATATTTAACGGGGCTGCCATACAACAGACATGTTTTTTTGCCGTTTTTACAGATAACGGTACGGAACCCTTCGTGCGCGAGTCTGACTCGCACTTGGCCGTTTTTTTTTTAATAATAATAATAATAATTTCAAAGCGGGCAGAGCCGCGGGCACATCTAGTATAAAAATACATTCGTAATCTCAGATTTCTCCATGCAAACGTTGCAGGGTAAACAAATTGCTCTTATTTATATAAACCTAACAACGTCAATGCTATAACGAATAAATAAAAATTTAAAGTAATAATATCAAGAACTTATACAATTATAAAAAAAAATTATAAGAAAAAGTTATATAATTAAACAAAAACATAATCCCTGAGGGGGTGTCAGAAGTTTTTCCAAGTATGAACTTTGACATGCAAGTCACAGTCCACACTTAGTACACCCACTTTTCATCGATGATTAACGTTCCTTCCAAAGCACGCAGACTGAACACAAATTAAAGTACACCGCGGGGATTGAACCCACGACTTCTGGGTTGGTAGGAAAGTGCTCTACCACTCGGCCACAAAGGCGGTCAAGATATAATTCATTATATTAAATAATAAATTTGCAATTCACCTCAGTCAAAATTCTACCGATTGTTACGCGTCGTGTATCTTCGGATCTGTTCGTTGATTTTCGTGCAACCACGCCAATGAAAAATAAAATATCAAAGAAATTTTCTGTTCTTTGATTTCATTGAAATGTATTGGGAGTCGCACAAGACGAAAACGAAACTCGTATAATTATTAAATATTTCAAAAGAAAAATCAACAAAATTCAACTTGATAAAAAAACAACAAGTTTATCTGATACTTCGACGTTTCGTTTTTTATTTCGGTATGAGTAAATTTAAAAATAAACTGAGTAAATTTGTTGAAACCGTTGGTTTTGTTAAATATCTCTCTTAGTAGTGCAACAATGAGCGGTAGCTTAGTATGTCGAATCTTTGGACCAGTTAGTAGTCTAAGCATGAAAACATCTCCATATCGTTGCGTTTGAAACTAAACTTACGTTGCCATACGTAGCTGTTAGTTCCGCTAATGTCCGCTTGGAGCGGTTACCCAGATTCCATACAATTTTGATGTAGTTTGAAACGCAACTATACGGAGATGTTTTCATGCTTAGGTTAGGTTAGTGGGTTCGAAAGTTCGAACCATATTCTGTGGTTCGAACCCTGCCGGTCGACCCATCATTGAGTTTTTCGGAATGTATGTGCTATTGTATGTTGTGGTAATACTTGCTGAACGGTGAAGTAAAACACTGTAAGATAAACCTTCATGCCCTTAAACGCGTGATATTACGCGTTAAGGGGCTGCACAATGCTAAAATTCAGTCCTGCTCTAACGCGTTTGTTTTTTGACTCTCTATCCTGCTCTAATCAGATGCCGCGCACGCATAACTTCAGTTATTTAGAAATCGCGGCTCCATTAGGATATTAAAAAGATAGCAACTTTTTTTATTACCCATCCAGCACAATAAGTCTAATGGCAAAGACTTTATTTGCTTTTCATAGAGGCGATTATATGTTGGCTCTTTGGCCTCTTTTTCTTGGACGCGTAATACTAGTGATCACGCAGCGAAACAAGAAATTGGTGTGTTTTTAGCTAATACTGAAATATTTTGTATGGAAAAAATATTGAATTTAGGTGATATACCTTCATATTTCTATTACCTATTTTATCAAAAAAAAAATCAAGTTGGTCTCTTAACCGCGTTCCTGAAGCGAATGTTTGAAAACCAAAAAAAAAGAGGGTGCAAAACATTTTTTTTTGACAAAAGTATATATCTGAGTACATTGTTTATACGTAAGATCCCTATAGAAAAGATTAAGAAACCACATATATTTTTTTCAATACAAGGAGAGTCCAAATTTCTTCAAACGAATCCTAGATAGCCTGGAGTTGGTCAAGCTCTAGGCTCAGGTACAGTCTTAAACATAATTTCTTTATGTAATAAATATGTTTTTTCTAGTTAGTATCTGCGTGTGTTGGTTTCGTTTCAATCGGTTTTGAAACATGGAAACTGAATCGCTTTTTTCGTGAAATTTATGCTTTTTTTTAATTAATGTAATTAATGGAAGAATGAAATTATGTTTATTTCTAAAATGTAATTAATAATTCTCTTGAGTCAAAAAAAAGCCATATTTTTTTCAAATTTTTACGATCTACATTGACGGAACTGAATCCAATACAAAACAGATGTTTAGCATTGTGAAGCCCCTTAAGAAAACATCAGTTTTTGACACAATTACCTGTAAAATGCAATTCTTTGGGGTAAGACTGTACTTAGTTACGTAATGTAAGAGTAAGAGGCCTCAGTGATGAATTAAGGACACCTCTACACAATACTAAGGCCAGTAACGTCACAGGGGCGTGTTCTTATGGCTTAGTAAATGAATTGTGCAGACGAAAGCGTTTAATTGGATCTGATATTCTTCTATACAGCTGTTGCAGTTCGATGGAACCCTAATAAGCAATCGAAATAATAAGTCTTCATGTGCACCTTATGTGTTAAAAACCTGCTATCTCCACTTTTGATATTTTTGAGATATGATCTGTTTTAGTTATTCATATACCCTCGCCTGTTTTATATTATTTTGTTATATTATAAAATAAATTTTCCTATTCATTGTTGTTTTTCAGTATTATAAACTGAGAAATAGACAATATCTTTGATAAAAATCGATTTCAAATATGGAGATAACAGATTTTGATAATTCCATACAAAAAAGGTGGATTTGGCGAGTTTTGATAATACTAAACAGTATTTGACAGTTTTTGTCACGTTCAACATGGTTGAATGACATAAAATTTGAAAATGAAATAAAAATTAAACGAGTTTTAAGATAGTTTCGAGCTGGACTAAGCTGCTTTTGAAAATTTAGTTAAGCCCCAATACAGAGTGTGCACTTAGAATCAATAACAATTTTCTAGCTTTTGCGTAAAATCAAGTGTATTTTTATAAAATAACAATGCACACACTGTATTTTTGCAAGAAAATTATTAAATCTCATCTACAAACATGTAATTATATTCTTTTTACAAATTGTGCTGCAGACTGCCAGTGCTGTGATTGCCAATATAAAACCTTCAACAAATTGTAACTGATGCGTCGATTCGACAGTAATCACGTGTACTACGTTCAAAAAGTTTGTTTTTGGATTTGGTAGGTTTTAATATTAAAGGAAACTGTGTTACTTGGGTGACTAGCTAATAGGCCTAGGTGATATAGTTAGATTGAATGACTGTTTCAGCTTCTTATTAGTTGGCAATCGAAAATGTATGGATCTTTAATGTCGTATTGATTGATGGTTCGCGTTCTTCCGAAAATAAATAGTAAGTCTAGAAGAAACACGAGCAGATTCTTATTCTGAGACCGGTTCGGAGCTGAACGGATTCTCTTGTTGCAGTTAGTCCAGTGTTCATCAGATCCCTTCTTTCGGCGCACAGTGGCTTCGCTATTTTAAGCCGGAGTCTAACTTTAATAAAGTTGAAAATCACTTGCACCAAAATGCGCGCAAATTGATTTAGACTGAGTCCAATTTCAAGATGAAAATTTATTAAAATTACAATAAAATATTTAGGTTCATTATTTTCTATGCAGGTTTTAAAAAACTATGTTTTCTTGCTGTTTGTATTTATTTTAGACATAAAACCCAAGCCGCTTTAGATAAAAAAAATTAAAATTATTCAAAAAGCATCGTTTTCGAATATTTAATCTATTAAATGAAAATTATCCAATTAGGTAACTAGCTTTGCATTATCTTTATAAAGGTCTGAAATAATTTCACTTTGATGAAGTATGTAGTTGACTCAGAGTATTTATGCAAAAACTCTGCAATTCATATGGCTTAATTTCTAAAAAATCTAAAGATAATTTCTAAAAGATTTTTTTTTTTTTTTTCGTAGAATTTACTTTATTTTAGGATTAAACTTTTCATTATTTTGGTATATAAATTAATCATTATTTTTTATGATTTTTCAAAGAATTATTTATCAGATATGATGTCACTTGAAAATTTAAGACATTATACTAATTGTGATGTGTGATTGCTTATGACTAAAGTGGTTTGTCTCTGTCTGTCTACTCATCTGTCAAATCAGTCGGAAGCAAATTATTATAAATTTATCTTGATAGCAAAGGACACATTTTTAAACAGCCACTTCTCAAGTTACGTCACACGAAGGCAAATGACTAAAATGATTTTTTAGACTACAAGTTCTAAAATACGGCTTATTAAACCTAATTCTCGAAATGATTTTCGAATTAACACACCTTAACGTAATTTAATCGAAGCGAATTTAGAGAGCCTGGTCTTAGTTGCCAAGTAGTAGGTATAAAGTGCTAAAAGAAGCATACACGACTAAAACGTAAAGTAGTTGTTTGCTTATTTAGTAGAAGAGCCGAAGATCCCAGAGGAAAAATCTCTAGAAGTACACACATATTTTCCAAGAAAAACATGTTTTAGCATTTAACACTGACAGCTTAAAGCTTCAAAATACGAGCAAGCTTATGGTTTTCGGAGAATTGTCTGTATAATTAATTCGGAATAATTACAAACTTACCTAAGGAGATGAATGTTTAAATCACTCAGACCTGGTTCTGTCGGATAAACCGACAATTTTCCAGACTTTGTTAATTATCATCCGTCGAGCCGTGATGAACATTTAACCGTTTTTGCGTCCGTTGCTACAGCAATACCGAAGAGTTGAAAAATAATTTGAGAGAGTAAAATGGATTTTTTTTTTTATTTATTTTAGCATAAGTTAGGTTTTATTAAAAACCTAATGCGTATTGAGTTGAGCCGTTTTTATATAAATCATGAATTATCCTCAAGTCTCATTTAATTCTATAAAGGTTTTATTAAATTTTTATAGTCGATTTTAATTTCTTTAGTTTATAGGTAATTTTAATTGAGATTATTGTTTTTTATATTATTAAATATATCGCCGGGTTAAAGGTAAAACCAACTAACCCACTGATTTGTTGTTTTGAGTTATGGCGTTTTGAAAGTTTGTGGATCATAAGATTGTACTAAATGAAACATAATGCTTTATGTGTAATAAGCAAATTAAAGAAAATTTCATAATGATCTAAATTGTGTAAAGATTTTTAAGATAGGCTTATCTTATTTGACAAAAAAACGGTCTGTTTCTGACAGATCCCCCTATTTAGTTGGTTTTACCTGTATATGATAAAAAGTCAATAACTTGGAAAATATAGGTCAATAATGGTTTTATAATTACTAAGCTTGCCCCGTTCAAATGTTTAATAGTATCTGATATAGAATGGTAATTCTAGGTCTGCTAGATTATGAGAAAACAAAAAAAAACATTTCAGATAGTTGCTTTTACCTCCCAACTTATGAAAAAAAAAAAACTAACTTTTTACATTCATTAAACTTGAACCTAAAACAATACTTTTTATGATTTTTCAGAAATAATAATACAATTTAATGTATGCGGTACAAGTACCTATATTTTCATTTAACTTAAGACTATCAGAAAATACAAAATTAAAAATAAAACAGTCTCAAAAGTCTCTGAGTTTTAAGTGAAAGTTATAAGATAAAATGTAATGTATAGCCATCAAAATTAAGGAATATCCGTAATATTTAATACAAAGTTATAATAATTATGTCATAAATCATAATAGAATAGCTATCAAATTAATAATTTCTAATTTGTAACTATTAAAGCACCTAATCAAAACTATAAGTAGGGACTTACTAACAAACAAACTAAACAAACCGCATGAAACCCAAGAAGACTTGTTGAACCATGTAATCAAGTTGTCTGAAACAGTAAAACTACCTCTTTCAAACAATGATTTCAAAGACATTTTTAGGGCTGGGGGAGACAAAGGGACCTCTAGACCTATCATTGTAGAACTGTCATCAACCATCACCAAAAACTTGCTACTGAAGCGCATCAAGACATTCAACATTTAAAACAAATCCAATAAACTAAGTTTCAAACATATTGGAATCAAAACCAATGCAGACAGCCCAATCTTTGTCTCAGAATATCTAACAACTAGAGCTTCACGATTATTCTTTTTAGCTAGAGATCTGGTCAAAACGCAAGAATACAAATTTTACTGGACCTCTTATGGAAAAATCTACGTAAGAAAATCTGAAGATTCGCCGATTATTCTGTTGAAAAATGAAGGTCAAATCCAAAATCTTAAAAATAAGGCGTGACTAACTTATATTATCACTCTTTATAAATTAAGAACTAAAATAATTATTATGATATTATATAGCTTAGAGATTTATGAGACAAAAATGACGGTGTAATTGTATATATAAAAATTAGTATTACACACAATATCGAAGAAATTGATGTAAGCGATGCTTCAGGTTTAGTACCTAGTATTAGCGTACCTGGCCTTACAATTATTGCCATATACAGATCTCCATCAAATCATAATACAGATAAATTCATAAACTCTCTTCACACCTATCTGTCTTCCGGTAAATTTAATAAAAACATGGAGACATAAACATTAACATTTTAGAGGGTCATGATAGCAACTAGTGCAGCAATTATCTTGTAATGTTAGCAGAACATGGAATCCTACCCGGACACAGATTAGATACAAGAATAAATAGTTGCCTAGACCATTTCATGTTAAATATTGAACCAAACTTTTACTCTGCATTCATTGCTGTCCTCAACACAACTGTCACCGATCACGCAATGACCTTACTAACGCTACACTCAAAGCGCAAACAGTATCACTCAGTAAAGTCAAAACAAATAACGGACTATGGCTCAGCGTTAAGTACACTCGAAAAAGAAAACCTATCTGATTTTTTAATGGTTGAAGAACCAAATGTGATAACTGAAACAGTAATTAATTCAATCACGAAAGCCCTCACAGCAAAAACAAAGACTAAAAGCATCCCAAAAAGTAGAAGAACCAATAAACCATGGATTACTCCTGGCATTCTCAGATGTATTAGACATAGAAACAATTTACTTACAATTAAAATTACGGCAAGACGAAACAAATGAAATTTTGAAAGTAACATACCGTAGATATCGCATTTATTGCAACAATCTAATAAAGAAACTTAAAAGAAATCACGAACGAGAATTACTAAAAAATTCGAAAGATGACTCAAGAACCCTATGGAAAACGATAAAATCTATTTGTAACCTTAACAAAACCAAATCAACAAACACAGAATTACTTAATATAGATACAACACATGTAAATTCGGCTAATAAATAAATACTTTGGTGACATTGGAAAATCCCTCGCGGAGGTTATAACAAAAAATACAGATTCTAGTGATACTGATGAATACATTGCTTCACTCCCATCAAAAACTTAGTCTATATGTGCTTTTGACACTGACTTCTTGGAAATTCAGGATATAATTAATAATCTTAAAACACATTCAGGTGCTGGTTGGGATAACATACCTACTAAATTTATTAAAATGGCAAACAAAATCCTTATCCCCATTTTCTGTCACCTATGTAACATAAGTTTTAAACAAGGGAAATTTCCTAAACTTTTGAAAAGAACGATCATTCACCCAATTTATAAAAACGGAAATAAACATGAAGTGTCAAACTATAGACCGATAGCAGTGCTCACTATCATCACAAAAATCTTAGAAAAGGTGGTAAACAAGCGACTAGTAAGCTTCTTAAATTATTCCGATATACCCTCACCAGCACAGTTTGGATTTAGGGAAGGAAAAAGCACAGAAGATGCGGTTATCAATCTAACCAAACTTACTGTCGAGAAATTGGACCAAGGTCAAAAATGTATTAGTATCTCTTTGAACCTAAAAAAGGCCTTTGATACAGTCTCAATCACAATACTTCTTAGAAAACTAGAAAAATTCGGTATTCCAGGTCCCTTCTTAGATTTACTTTCGGACTATTTAAATGATAGAACTCAACAGGTCAAATTAACAGACAATATTTACAGTGATGAAATATCTACATCCACTTATGGAGTTCCTCAGGGTAGTGTCCTTGGACCTACCCTGTTTCTTATTTATATTAATGACCTTTGTGAAATGCAACTTAAAGGTGGTCAACTGTTTTCCTACGCTGATGGCACTGCTTTGTTGTTCTACGGTAGTTCCTGGTCAGATGTATACTTGACAGCGGAAACTGGTCTAAACAAAGTTATGAAATGGTTAAAATCAAATTTACTTACCTTGAACATTACTAAGACAAATTATATTTCCTATTCTATCACAAACTCCAGTCAACCGGATAAGAGCCTACTTCTTAAAGCTCACACATGCTCATCATCAAAGTCTCTGGGTTGCAATTGTTTAGTTCTTAACAAACCAAACCAAAACCTAAAATGGACCCAACAAATTACAGCAGTAACTACCAGAGTAAGAAAACTCAAGTGGGTTTTTAAAAATCTTCGTCATACTGCAGACTCACTTCTATTGACCAAAATCTACACTGCACTAGCCCAATCTGTTATGACATACTGTCTGCCTGCCTGGGGAGGTACCTATAAAACGAACCATATCCATCGCTAATACAAACAATGCATGGATAGTTGGTTTTATCTGTAAAGATTTTATTTCAATATGACAAAAAATAAGTGGTAAAATAAACTTTCATGGATTAGTCGTTATTACTTCAGGATAAAATTAATATGTTTAAGCATTTTACCTGCTGCTAAAACCAACTATCCCCTTATAGATCCTATGACTCTTATATTTTTTCTTACTATCTCGCAATTTTTTAATGCAAATAACACTTATTTGCGAATAATATATTTTACTTCTTTATTTTTTATGACACAGGGACAATTAATGTTACTCGTAAAACGTATTATCTCTCGATACATTGTTTTTGGTTCTGAACTTTAGTATAATTTGCGTATTAACTAAAAATATTCGATTCTTCCTCTGAAGTTTTGAGCAAAGTCTGCAGTTTACATGGTTTTAGGTCTCACTATCTACGAAACTAGCCATCAGATTGTTTAGTCTGTTTTACCATTAGAAAGAGGAAAAATTTCCAAGCATAATGGCATTTTTAAGTCATTTTCACAAAAATCACGAGTTAGTTGGTTTTACCTTTAACCCGGCGATATTTATTATATAGTTTTCATATAGGTATTTATTTTAAATCATTATATTCATTAAAAAAAACCTTATTCCATAATAGATAACCGCTATGTAGGTATCTATCTACTCGTACAATTACATAAAAAATACCCTGATTGATTGACTGATCTACGAGTATCAACAACGCCTATACCAAACGGCTGGACCGAGGAACATAAAATCTGGACTGTATATAACTTATACATCCAATAAGAAGGGATTTTAAGAAAGTACAAAATCTTCATAAGGGTCAAGAAAAAAAAATCGTTGGTCCTTATATCAATTTTTTAATATTACTTACATTATAGTCTTTGCGTTCTTAGTTTAAGTTTCCGTATAATGTCAAATGCACAAATGACCATTTGACAGTGCGTTACTTAGTTAATCGGTTTAATAAAAAAAAATAAAAAAAATAGGAAACTATACTTTTAAATGGGCACGTCTTATCAAAAACGCAATAGCTTGAAGGTTACTCGACAGAAAAAAATACGAAGTTACCTGTAACTTTCATGTTTTTCGGGCCTTCCTTAAATCATACAACCTTGAAATTTGTATCTAAAATAAGTGAACAAATGACTCCGTGGGTGAGTCATAGAACATTTTAAAATTTCATTTAGAAGCCGAGTCATTAAATAAAGGCTCAGTTTTTCGTAAGCGCATGTTTCTTTGTGGTCGTAGGAACCACGGCTCAGAGCGCGCTATTTTAAACTAAAAGGAAAGGAACGTGATAAAGTTCAGTTCTGGTTAATGCAAAATGAGCTGCTCAATCGGACTTTATTTGCACCCTTAATTGCTTTTGTAATTATTTTTGTGATTTAACCCATCGTCAAATGTCATAAAATAAATATAAAATAGGAATAGGGCTGGGCTTTAACTAAATTGATATGATCATCACGTTAAGATTGAGTTATCGTCGGTGAAAATTTCATGTTAGTTTTACAATTCAGTTAAATAGGTACCAAGAATACATCAGAAGTTATTAGACAAATTATCTTCAGTACATACCTAGATATGTATATATATATTATTTATTTATTTATGTTTGTATGTAAATTTTTCAAGTAGTGTAGTATTTTATCATTTAATGTTATTATCTCCTATTAATTAATGTTAATGTTTATTAGCATGTAGTATAATATAGTTTAATAAGTATTTGAGTAATATATATATTTAAATCGGTACCCTATAATATTTTGATATCATCATGGCACTACCCTCAACAACATCCCCATTACCAAAGGTTAGCTGATAGAGAATACTAAATAGTATTAAGCTCGCCTATGTACGATTTTTTTTTATCTTTTGTAATAAAGAATTTTATTATTATTAATATTATTACCTCTGACACCCCTTAGTAATTGGTTATGTGATTAATTTTAATATGACATAACACTTCGACGTTGTAAATGGAGGCTTAAAAAGCTTATCTTTAGTCATAATTTCCTCTTAGAACCCTAATTTCTGACAAAGATTTACTATTCCAACGTCAGAGAGCACTTAGCAAACTTAGCTGAGCAAGTCAATATTGTGTGTGGTGCTGGATTCGCACTCATCAGGTCACTGAATTCCAGTGACAGTCTTGCCAGCATAACATGCACTGGACAAACTTGCCAATCTTCCCGCCAGTTAATGGGCCGTGCGCCGTCTTGTCGCCTGCAGCCTCGGCCGGCTTAGTGTCTGCAGCAATTTATACTATTTACTTAGTCATATTTTATCTAAATTCCAGCCATGGTCGAGCTTCAGTCGAAAATCTTGCTATCGGAGATAGGCAGCAGGTGATGGTTGAACAACTTCAACAGCATGTTATAGAAAACTTGAAATATATCAAAAAGTTAATAATATGACATTTCAGTAGAAATTATTATACAAAAGTACAGTTTCAATCTAAATATATAAAACAAAGTCGTGTTAGTTACACCACTTATAACTCAAGATCGGCTGGATCGATGTTAGTTATCTCTTTTTTTATGTATTCTTATCCGCTCCGAATAGCAGAATAAGTAATAAAATATCGGATAAGTTATCGAATAACAATTAATTAATTAATTAATTTTACGAATGCAAACAGCATGTGGTGCCATCTGTTGACAAAACTACGCATATAAAAGAAACCTATTTATCTAGCGTTCTGATATCATTAAATAACATCTAAACCCCAAGTTTTAAAAATCGCTTAGTTATTCCAAGAACTATTATTTCTGCATATATTTAATACCCTACGCTAAGCCTAACAACGGTACTGAAACTACTACATGGGTCCCTGCCATTCTTCTTTCGCAATGGCAAGCAATAAAAAAATCCTAAATTAAGTTTAACTAAAGTTAACACGATATTATTAGACTGTTAGGCGGAACGAAGTTCGCCGTGTCAGCTAGTTGACTAATAAAATATTATATTGAAGCTCTTTTCATTTTTGAAAAATGTATTTGGTATTAAGTAAGCCATATCAAATCATACAACCGTTCAAAGTGAATTTTAAGAGCAGCCGGATTGTGAAAAATCCGCTTTTTTCTAATTAATCGAAACAGAAGACTTAAATTCAAAATTCACTCAATAGTTATTCAACAAAACCTTATAACCTATGTATTGTGTACGCTGCCATAGCAAAGTTTCCAGTAGTTTCTGTAAATTAGAATTTCAAAAATTTTAAATTTAAAAGATTTTGAAATTCTAATTTACAGAAACCAATGGAAACCTTACGATGGCAGCATAAACAATACATAGGTATTATGGTTTTGTTGAATAACTTTTGAGTGAATTATGAATTTTTTGTTTCGATTAATGAGAAAAAGGCGGTTTTTTCACAATCAGGCTGCGAAACCGCTCTTAATGTGCACCGTAAAATCCAATAAGTTCAAATACCCTTTTAGAATTCAATCCATCCATATACCTGTATAAAACTTTAAAAGGAAATGTGCCCAAGCAAATGTAGGTATGTATGTATTTTTTAATTCCAAAAGAAGCGCCCGAGGGACTACTGATGTTGATTTACTGTGTGGTAATGTGTTCCACATTCTAATAGCTGTGACGTTAAACAATGGGAGTGTTTAGCAAAGATATGTTATTATAAAGTAAGTATATCTCGAGAATATCTTTGTTTATTAAATCAAGAAGCCACCACGGATTTATAAATTGTACGTCCGTGGAAGCCACGTATAAATAATTAATTTGCAGACTTGAAGTTTCTTAGGGTAGATATTAAGGGTCGATTCTTCTGATTTGTAACAAAATATTAAGAAACAACCATAACGGCTAAAATACAACTTTTAGCTAAAACAACTTTCAACAATGGTATTCTCTATTCTCTCATTATTTTTAATGATATTATAGTAGTGTCAAAATAATTGGATTTCCCATGCGTCATATTAGATTAATTTAGGAATTTACGGCTGGTATCACGACCATGGAAAATTATTTTTATTACTATATTGTTAAATGATTAAAAATATATTTATGCATATAGCAAAGTATTGTTCAAAATTATCCAAGCTAATAGTTGTATTTTGGCCGTCATAATTATTTCTTAATATTTTGTTACAAATCCGGACAATCGACCCTTAAGAACTTTATTTATTCTATTATATAGGAGAAAACTGATGATTTTATAATGTCGAGAGGTAAGTGCAAGTCTGTGTGAAGTTTTTAGACAAACTACATAGATATTTGTGACATGTATTATATTAAATGACTAATTGAATAGAAATAGTAAAAGTTTTTCAGTATCAGCACAGAAGAAATAATGGTACTACATCGGTAAACATAAATCGCAAACTATCCCCTGAAAATAACCTTTCGTCGCAGGGATTTTAGAATTTTCAGCGGCTACAACCGTTTATTTTTCGGAAACCATATAACTATAATATTGTATTAAATTTAATTTTGATTACTACGTAAATTCCTATGTAAATTGAGCACTATGTTTATATAAACCTTTGTTTTCCATATAAGAGCAAATAACCTGTAAAATAATGCAATTTTTATGGTTTTCATCAAAAGCGCCCTAGATTTTGCCACACGAAAATGGTCTCTATTTAGTGTGAGCTAAAAATGGTTGTCATTCTCATCGTCTATACGCGTAGTTGCCCTCGTCCTTAGCTCGAATTGGTTCATGTAAATATCGTGGCCATATCATGAAGTATGGAATAAGAAATTAACGAAATCCTTTCAACAAAATATCAATACAAGGTGATTGCAGACAAACTTGGCTGCGCGTTTTACGCGCTAACATTAAATGAAATCAAATCAGCGTTTATTTGTTAAATTTTTGTAAAATTTGTTGGGTGTTACATTGGGGTTGATCATGAGTCCTCAAAAATCTGCCAATGAAGGCGTACAACTATTTAGTACCAATAGCATGCATCGTTGTCATATTAAACATTTTAATGAGGGGTTTTCAAAGTCAAATTAAAAAAGAAAAAGTAGTACCGAACGACTCGATAGATGGCGCAGCCTGTACTAAAAGTGTCAATTAGGGAAACTGTGTATTCCTATATTTTTACAATTAGCCACAACCATGTTGAAAGTTGAATGAAACACCAAGTAGAAAACGAAACCATATATATACACAACAAAATAAGAACATTTTTGTGAAAATGTGTTGTTGGATTTGACACTTGACTTGACATTTTTTAGCCCACAAAATATTGCTGCCCACAGATTAAAAAATAATCTTTGATTTTTGACACTTGAAAGCAGGGTAACGCCATCTATGTTCACCTCTGAAAGCTTGATCAGGGTCAGTCTGGAAAACCGCTCATTGTACAAATTCATAATATTTACAATGTCAAAAATAGAAATGAAAAATGTCAAGAAAGAAGTAACAAAGTGTATGAACATATTTCGTTGAATATGGATATAAATGTCTACTATTTCAAATTCTCCTCATAGGCAAAAAACTCCTTTACAGAGTGGATACAGTGGCTCAGTAACCAGGTGTGTATTTTACGCTTAAATTTATTCTGCGTTATGTTTTTAAAATCATCAGGAAGGGCGTTAAATACTTTTTCAATGCAAGTGCTCGTAAAGGCCCACTTTTTATGCATCAAAACCGAACAGAAAGTCAATTATTTTGCTCTAGGGCTTTTTTAAATTTATTTGCTATGGATACAGTCCTTTTGAGCCAATCATTAACTTGCAAAATTGTAACATTCAACTTTAATGATTAAATTGTTTTCTTTGATTATATTTGTTTTATTTCCTCACACTATGCATTGAAAAACATAGTATGATACACGGGCGTAAGAGCAATAAATTACTCGGTTACTTTTAAAACATTCGCTACGCTCGTGTTTTAAATCGTCTTCGTAATTTATTCCTTTTCATCCTTGTAGCATAAACTACTATTACAGCCATATAATTAACATTTTGTTGTGTTTCTGTTAGTTTACATGTGGGGATAAACAATCTGTATTGAGGGTGTTGACGAACAAAAGTCACTATTTGTTTAATGTATAGGCAAGGTAATGGTAGTAATTTCAATTTCATAAACAGTGGTTTGCATGAGTTTTTGAAATGTACTCCACATATAGCTCTGATACACATACTTTCGGAAAAAATTGCAATATTTTACGACTAATCAAGTAAGTAAATCTGTAAATCTTATTCATTTCCATTATGAATTATAATTTTAAAATGAGCTTTCGCCAGATCATAATGAAGAGGAGCTATGAATATTAAATTAAATTAATAAATCAAATACTCACGAAACTAGAGTTGCCTGGCGTCCGGCTTTAGGCAGATAAGTTTGGCTTTGTACGGTCGTGTCCATAGAGTATAAAATTTGTCCGGCCAAATACTTATGTGCCCGATCTGTCTAACTTTTGTTCACAGTCGCACGGGAATATGCCGATCCACGCCTGCAGCGAGTGACCCCGCAACGCAACGGGATAATGTAAACAGAGACAATGAGCGTTTTTCCTTATGTCAAATTTAGTGTTAAATAAGATTCCTAGATGGCACTGTCGTATACTTTAGCAACAGAATCAAAAACAAAATTTGCACCGATTCCAAACAAATGAAAAATCACTTTGACATTGATTGCTACGAAACAGATTTTATCTATGGTGACCTCAGAACATTTAAATGTTCTGTGATGGTGACATGGACAGCGCCATCTAGGGCAAAGCTAAGAACTAAGAAAAAAAAAACAACCAGAAAACCACTCATTCGCTTAAATTAAATTATGTTAAGGTGCGTTAATTCGCTTATATGACATTATAATAAGGTGTGCTGATTCAAAAACCATTCCGAGATTTTAATTTTATAAAAAACCTTATCATGATAAATATCTTTACGAAATAGCTGCAACTTCCATTTGACTTCGTGTGACGCCACTTCAGAAAATTCTTTAAAAATATTCAATCAATTTCAATAATAATGAGAACACTGATCTAAAATAAAAACAAAAATCTTTTAGGAATTAAGTTATGGGAATTCGAAAACCATTTCACGATTTTGGTTTAATAATATTTTTTAGTTGTTTAGCACGCGAATTGAAAAAACCCGCTGTTTTGTAATTAATAAAACTCAACAATTTAATTCAAAATTTGCTTAATTACTATCATACAAAACCTTATTTTATAAACCTATGTTTTTTGTAAACTGTCATAGCAAATAATTAAAGTATTCTGTTTCGATTAATTAGAAAAACGCGGATTAAGTTCTTTATTATTATTGGTACAGTGTTCAGTATCGGCATGTCGTTCAATTTCATTTTCTACGACACATTAGTTTAAACTTGTTATGTACCGGTTTGTATTAAACTTCACTGTCACCGTCTATAATTGATTGTCTATGTTGCTGAGGGTTTAATAGTGCTATCTCTATGGACATAACGCTACAAGAATATTTTTACGAGTTTTATTTATCCTATTTTTGATTGCAATTCTGTCGTCAAATGAAAGCCATGAAAGGTGACTTTCCTTGCATGTTTTTGGAATTTTCAAACACTACGTGGAAATCAATCTCTTTGCATGTGAAAATTGGACCTGGAGATAGCAGCGTAAAATTAGATAATTATTTTATACCAAAGCTCAGGCCAAAACATGAAAAGTAAAGATTAGCGCAACCGAAGAAGGTTAAGCTCCGCTTATAAGGCAAAGTCGTGATCGTCATCATTACAAGCTTTATTTACCCACGCATTACAATGAAATAAAAATTATGAAGGAATCGCGGCAAGTATTTAAAACTTTACTTCCTTATGTTATAAGGCATCGAAAAATACAATATTACGATTTTTTCTTAAAATACTACATGAATATCTAATTGTGCGTACCATCAAGTTGAATATAAAGTAAAGAGTTATGTTAAAAATAACAAATTTCGAGAAATATTCAAAAAGCTACAAAAATTTTAACTCTTCCACCCTTATCACCGAAACTAATGGACCAAACATGGTGTTAGATTGGTACTACATATTTTACCGGAAAAATATGTGTAGCAGTCCCAATATTTTGGGTATGATTTTGTAAGCTTCAAAACCCATATATGTACCCATACATATATGTAGCTGGGGCGCCAGCTATCAAATAGTGTTAACTAAATTATGCATTTATTTCAAGGGGGTCATTCTTTACCATATGGAATCACGAAAAAAAAAGAAAAAGAGTAAAGATTTAGGAAAAAAAATATTATTGCCTAATACTTTTTTGTACGTTTCAACCGTTGCAACTGGCATGTAATTCGTATAAATACTCTCAACAATTTTAATTATTTATCAGCTGCCATCGAGGTTTGTACGTTTTTAAGTAATCTAAAATGTTAAAATTTATCTCATAAACGAATTTAGGCAAGCTTAATGTAAAAAAAAATTTTTAGTTTATTTTTGTGGTTCTCTTGTGGTAAAGAAAGACTTCCTTTTGACGAAAGTATATAATTAAATTAAAATATACTGTATGTAAATTTATGTGAGGTTTCTAATAAAGGGTATTTTCAAACATATTGTATCTACGTTGATGTAACGCATACATTTTAAACCATTTTCGTGGTGTAAGCTCTGAGACTATCTCTGAGACTGCAGTAGGAACCGAGAATCATCGCACAGACTCTAGTAAAGGTATTCACTTTAGCTCCGCAAAACGCTTTGTGAATTCAGAAATAGCTTTGACAGGTGAAGTGACTACCAACTGCTGTAGATGGAGACAACCAATAATAAATCAATGCTTTTCAGAGGCACGTAAAGTGTAAATCTAATAAAACAGAACAGATTGTCGCTTGGATTGTGCGGTTTATTTTTCTTTTTATGATTTTATCATTTGTCCTTTTCGGAAAATCAAAAAACCATATATGGTCGTACGCTGTTATTAAAATCGCTGCTTAAAACAAGGCTTAAAAATACCTATATGTATATAGGTCTTTCTCTTAAGCCCGAAATTTTTTTTAGGGATAGTCAAGTGTCTTTTTAACATTTATTTGCGATTGACGCGAACTAAGCATTTTAAAGGGTATATTTCTTTAAATTAGTTATTCAGTATCATTTTCTCAGACAAATAGGACAATAAACCCAAAGTAAATTTTTACCAAAAGACAAATAACCTATCGCAAATGAATGTTAAAAGGACACTTGACAATCCCTAATAGTAGTTTATCCTACGAGGGCGAAAAGGAATAAATTACGCGGACCATTGCTCTTACGCCCGTGTATAATACTACGGTTTTCAATGCATAGTGTGAGGAAATAAAACAAATATAATCTTGTGAACTTTAAATTATAATTGGCTCAAAAGGACTGTATCCAGAGCCGTTAAACAGTGGAAAAAAAAGTATAACATTTATGGTACACAGGAAAGGTTGCAGGTTAGCCAACCATTGTTTGAGAAGGTGCTTTTCAATAAAGGTCTTCTAGCGATTTTTAAATGTGGTTTTTAATTTTATAAAAATATGTGCGGTCAGTCGCCATTGATGAATGAATGAAAATTGAATGAATACAAAAATGAATGAGCTGAAGAATGAACGACGAAGAGTGATGTTATTTTGATAGCTGCGTAAACAACCATTGTAAATAAATTAAAAATAATAATAACAATAAAGCCCTAGGGCAAAATAATCGACTTTCTGTTCGGTTTTGATGCATAAAAAGTGGGCCTATACGAGCACTTGCATTGAAAAAAAAATCGGGCTTAAGAGAAAGACCTTATGTAAAGGGGGGTTTACACGGGAAAAAGTAGGTACCTGAGTACGAATAAAGCTAGGTTTACATTAAGGCTAGTTAGTAGTAGGGTACCTTGCACAACTATTTATTTAACTAGTCTTCTTTTATCGCTTATGACTGACTTTCAACAGTCTACATACCCAGATATTTTTTTTTTAGTATACAGTACCTACTCTCTCGCTAATCCGCCACCAAAAAATCCGGACTGGATACTGGCGGATTACCGAAAACGGCGGATTATAACGTACAGGAACATCAAATTGAGAAAAACAACAAAAAATTTTAACCATATCGTATGACATTCCATTTTCTTGAGTCCATTTAATGCAAATATCTACGCCATCCAAAGCGTCCTCTGATTTGACAGTGCAATCTACATGCAACGCTATTTCGTCTGATGAGTTATCCGGTTCAAAGGATTCGTTTACAAGCTCATCGAGAGACATCGACTTGCAAAAAATGGGCGGATTATTGTAGTTGTCGGATTATCAAGCGGCGGACTAGCGAGAGAGTACTGTAGTTTAGGAAATATAATTTGGGCCAATTCGGATTAACTTTGGATAACAATTTAACAATAGAGGCACGTACCTTGAACAATAGAGGCACGTACCGAAAAGTCACGACTCACGCTCACGACTATCTATAAACAGTGAACAACAAATGTTGAGACTTCTAATTCTTTAGAAATAATTAAGGAAGTTGTAAAGAAAAGGCATTTTTACCCAATATTCTTATTTACAACCCACACAGGGTTATGGACGAGATAGGAAAATAATACAAAATTTTGAAAACATTCACTAATGGGTTCGTTACTCGTAGCACAATATTTAATCACGCGCGACATGTGTTAGTTGAATCACAAGTGCGAGGAGCGGGACATGATGTTTTTGCGACTAAACTGTGAGTCACGCTCCTCGCAGCTGTGATTCAACTAAGTCGCATCGCGCGCGATTAAACACTGTGCTACGGAGCCAGGTTGATGAACACCAAATAGATACTCATCAAAATGTATCAAAACCTTTTACCCCATTACATTTTAGGGTTCCGTACCCAAAGGGTAACCAACGGGACCCTATTACTAAGACTCCACTGTCCGTCTGTCTGTCAGTCTGTATGTCCGTACGTCACCAGGCTGTATCTCATGAACCGTGATTGTTAGACAGTTGAAATTTTCACAGATGATGGATTTCTGTTGCCGCTATAACAACAAATACTAAAAAATATAAAAAATAAATATTTATGGGGGCTCCCATACAACAAACGTGATTTTATAGATAATGGTACGGAACCCTTCGTGCGCGAGTCCGACTCGCACTTGGCCGTTTTTTTTGTGTAAACACGTGTTCTGGTTTAATGATCCTATTAAAACACAATAGATAAACCATCCCATTCATCAGTTCAAATTATATTTCCTGAACTATAAGAAATAAATAAAAAATAAAAATAGCCTTTAATTCCCAAAAAAAATAAGTTACTTTAAAATAAGTTTCACGTTTAAATATTTCATGCATACATTATGTATCAATAAAAAAGAAAATTAACAATGCATTATATTATATCATGGTTTCATTTAATTCATATTAGATTACAAAAAAATAATTAAAATAACAATGTCAAAGAAAAAATTTACAATAATATCACAATTAAATAGTCAGTCTTTGGGTATCCATTGCTGGATGTAGGCCTCCTCCAACCTATACGAATCGGGTCTGGATTGTGCCATGCGTAGCCAGGTCCTGCCAGCGGTAGCCACGAGATCATCTCTCCAGCGGCGACGTGGATGTCCAACGTTGCGCTGTCCGTCGCGTGGGTGCCAGTGTAGTACACGCTCTGTCCATCTGTTGTCTGTGAGTCGTGCGATGTGGCCCGCCCACTTCCATTTGAGTCCTGAACTATACCATCTTGCAATCGTTTACATTTGGCTAGGAATGTAATTGTACAGTGGAGACCGCATCAAGTAAGACACATTGGACTTTGTACCTATCTTATATTCTTCTCTGTAGGGGCTAATGTCGTACTGCAAGTGTATAGCTTGATGTGGTCTCCACTGTACATTTTAACTCTCGCACTCGACTTGCTACTCTAGGCGTAAAGCAGGGTTTACATTTGGGCTAGTTAGAAGTAGAGTTACGAGCATACTATTTATCCGACTACTAATACTCTACTCGCTTTTGTCTAGTAACTGTTTTTATTTTATGTTATTTAGTAGTAAAGATGTCGTCGCCAAATAATTTTCAAGTCCCGTATCGTGCCCCCTTATCGACACTCTGACCAGAACCCTTTTTGCGCAGATCCACTCGTGCTTGGCCGGATGTTTTTTACTTTAAGTAGATTTTATCTACAAGGCCTAGATCTCCGGATATCCTTAAATCTCGAGACACAGGCACTGTAGAAGAATTTTCATAAAACGCATTACAAGTATGTATATTCACTAACGATTACCCGAAGTAGTTAAAAGAAAGCAAATAGTTAACATAATTACTAAACGAAATAACAGAAATGCTTAAAGGTAAAATGCCTTCGACACGTTATGAATGAATGGTAGGTGTAGCATATATTATATACACACACACACACCCTCACACACGCAGCTACGCAAATAATATAGCGTAATGTAGATTGTAGATGGTCATTGGACCAGAGTCAGTAGAGTAGATAGAAGTAGTAAATAGAATATTTGTAGCTAAAGAGTGTGAACCTAGCTTAAGTGACAGACAGCGTCAAATCAGATCATATCGTTGAATAAATCAAGCCAAAATGGAGAAAAATCTAATTTTCTCAGAAATCGATTAACTGGAAGTCGAACCTTCGGGCAAATTACAGTTTATCGGATAGATATTTATTTCGGAATCCATTTCCAGTTTATCTTGTCAATGAATAATAGAAATATAGACTCATAGCAAGGTGTTAAATATTATGTACGCCTATAGCGAGTGTAAATAGACTGCTATCTTTTAATTAAACCATATAGGGTCAACCGGGGTTGAGGTTCCTACGAGGCTAAGGCATCTTTCAAAGAGTACAAGAAAATTCATCACAATATAACAACTAATGCCCTCTAGCGTGAAGCGTAATTACTAAAACCTTCCATGACAGATAATAATAACGTTTATTTCATAACTTTCTTAATATTAATACAGAACAAAGTTGAGTGAGACCACCTATTATGTATAAGAATACCTGTACCAGGCGGTCTCGCTCTTTATGGCAAACAATTCATTTTATTATTACTTTAGAATAAACTTTTAAAACTAAAAATTAATAAAGTTAAGGACAGACATGTCCTGAACTTAACAATATGTGTTTGAGGGAAGGTGTATATGAGTTGAGTGCGTGTGTGTATGTGTAAGTGGGGAAAAGAGTACGGGACTGAGTACGGTACGGATATCTTACATCGCTAGGGAAGCAGGGTCCACAATGGAAGCGGGAAAAAAGTAAGGAATAATAAGCAAAGACCAGAACTCCACAGCAGCGGCATCTAACACATCCAACACATAGAACACAAACAAACACACCCTGACACACAGGTTAACTTTCAATTGAACCTATAATTGAAATCTAACTCTGTCTAATAATTGTCTTTTTTTATGTAAAATTTTTCGTGTTCCTTAAATTTCTTTTTTGCATGTTTTTACAATCTAAGTTAGCATGAGAAAAATCCGTCATTGGCTTCTATTCAGCTGATATTTTCTGTAATTATTTTTAATTATGTGCTGTGGATTTCTGTGTGAATAATAAAATAAAATAAAATCTTACCAGATAGGTATTTCAACGGTTGTTTTCTGAACCAACTAGTACGAGTTATAAAGCATTTTCTGGATGAAATTTCCATTCAAGTTTTATTGGAAGCATAGTTCCATTGCAGTTCAAGCCTTTCAAAGGGTTCTAGGTAACAAGCCAACAAACTTTTCTTTTTTATGTTAGTCAGGTCAGGTTTCTGGGAGCTCGGGTGTAATGGAAGAGTTTTTACGTCCGACTTACGAGAGGTACTTACTTTATACGACTCACTAGATCGATACTTCGTAATATAGGTCTTGCTTTATGATCTGGGATCTATGATGATTTTTGGAGGTGCGTTATAAACAGAAACCTCATTTCCAGTACCCACGTCGATTTTCCTGATTTATAGTAGATGCGGAGACGGTGAGCTACATCATTTTTACAGCGTTTTATTTAACTTCACCTGTTGGTTACTTAGTATGTCTGGCGTTAATCTTGCAACTGAATTTTAGATGTAGTCCAGTAATAAGCCGGAAAAAAGTTTAAAATATACAAAAGTGGTGGAATCCCTCAATTTACTCAATCAAATAGATATCTCAAGGAAGGTCGTCAACTCGTCATGACGTGAACAACTCAATTGTAGGCATGGCCAAATGTCATGCTGTTTCATTTCGCTATAAAGTTCACGCTACATGAAACTTGCGAGGACATTACAATCGTGCCGATTTTGTCGCCGGCCAAAATTGAAAACTTGTTTCAGGAGAAACTACTTTTGGCAACACTGGACGATTTGAAACATTATTTTTGATTATTATTCATCTAGATAACATTTTAGATATTTGACCCGTATTAATTTTTTTATTTAATCTAAAACAATAAAAGCACATTCGACTACAGTTTTGGTAAAAAACCGTTAAATTTACGAATTTTAGACTCTAATTTTACGGTTTTTGTTCAACTTAAACATAGATCAAGATAATGTAAACGAACTCAGCCTAAAATATTATAATAACATTCCATAGACACCCCACAATGTGGTGACAGCATTTGTATGGAGGTTTAGGCGTAACGAAAGAGTATGGAAATAATTGCAACCACAAATAACAATAATTTATTTTTTATTCATTTATTTATTACTTACCAAAACATTTAATGGCTAAGTACATGCAAAATGTAGAACAATAGGTATAGAAACCGGTTTGATCGTAGACTTATAATTATTAATAATATCAAATATGTCAATGATGGACGAATGATTACAGCGCAATTTAAAACGAAGTACAGTACCCGGCAGTAAATAATGTACATCGGCTATCTTCGGCTTCGTAGAGCGCCGTATCTGTCACTAGACTGTTTCACTGTGCTTCGTGCGACAAAGATATAGGTACGCTACGATACGATGTGCATTATTTACTGTAATTTTAAATGTTTTATTGTTTCGATTAAATAAACATAAATTTATCTTGAATACTAACAAAAAATGAATACAAACATATAATAAATAATGAGTAATAATAACAAATCATGAACGATTAAAAAACGTAATAACAAATTAAATTATGTGCTCTTTCAAAATCCGTTTCACTGAAGAACACCCCTGTCAAGGAACTTTTATAGTCAAGCACTTAATACGAAAATGCCTTGATCGACGTAATTTTTTCGTGAACTCGTTCACGGAAGTGGCGTATAAGTTCTGAATAGGCCTAATCATATCTAATAATGAGATGTGAAAAGAGAAGTATCTACTTCAAAAATGACAAAAATAATACATCATTACCTCTAAATTACTTTTTATCCGCTAATAGGTTAGGAGTAGTTTTTAACGACATTTTGACCTGTCCAATAAAAAGGTCCAGGGACGACGTCATCCTAAAATTGGCTTTGAACCTTTCACAATGTTCTAAAAATACCGGATATAAATATGGCAACACAGCGTGGTCCAAAGTGGGGAAAAGGTGGTGGAGAGCATGGTCGCCGAAGAAAGTCATCACTTTGAAAAGGTTGCCATTAATATCGGTACGATCCATCACTGCTTCTAATTCGTGCATGCCCCAGTCTACCGTGAGTTCCCTGAAACAGGTACAAGAATATAATTAGGCAAGGCATGAAGCGAAATTCATCCTGCTCCAACTAACATATAACATAAATACTCTTTATTGTGCACCAAAACAAGAATTCATAAAGTATTTTTAACAGAGAGGGTACAATAGGCGGTCTGATCGCTTAAGCGATTTCTTCCAGACAACCTTTTGGGTGGAAGATAATGTAAAATAGAGGATAAGGCGTAAGTGGTGTAAAATATATATATACGTAATAAATAACCGAATTTCTTATGTTACCTTATTACCTACATGTCAATATACATACTAATACATAATATACAATATTATATATATACTAATATATATTCATATACTAATTTCAGAGAGACAAATATACCCACATAATGTGTACCTTAATTAATGGGAGGAAAAATATTCTTTAATTCGTTTTCTGAAAATATCCAAGGAAGGAACATATTTTACAGAAAGGGGTAAATCATTCCACAAGCGCAGAGCTTAAACTGTAAAAGATTTACCGTAAAAAGTCGATACCAACTATACCTAAAATGCACGTAAATGTATTTATCCCTTATCGGATTTCCCTATTTTAATATTTCAGTGTAATAACACCAAAATATCCCTTGAAAATGGTGTGATATCCAGTTGGGAATGAAATGTTGTAAGTATAAATAAAGGGAAATTATTGATCGGGCGAATAAAATATAATTAGCGACTTCAAGTGTCCGGAATAAATACCAAAGCTTGCGACTAAAAATACTGAGTGGGCGAATTTAAAGTATGAAATCGAAAATATTTCACCAAAATTCAAAAAATTGGTGCAAAGATGAACGAAGCGAGGAATAGCGTGTAGAAAGGTTTACATGTAAAATAAAATAAGGAACCAAGCGAAGCGGAGCAGAACGAGGCGACGACGTCCCTAGTTTTATTACTTTAAATTAAATTGTCACTAAAAAAGAAAATTGTTCGTCTGAGAATTATTCAACTCAATTCAAATTTGTATTTTCAAGTCGCCGTTTTCAACATTTTCATTCACCCAGTCTTTCACCCGCTTAGTATTTTACTACACTATATCCAGTATTTTTGACACCTTAAATTTGAATTTATATTCGTTTGTTTAAATAATACCCATAAATAAATAGTGAGACTAGCACAAGTGAATTTATTCAAAATGGTAAGAATTTTTTAATTTGAAAACATTAAAGCAATTTATTTTTGAACTTAGTAGGTATTAGGAATGTTCTATTTAAATACAAAAACAGTGCCTTATAAAATAAAGGAAGGAAAAAAACAAAGTGCACGCCTCGATGAGATTATGAATGAAAATGTGGCCAAGCGCTACAACTTTGTTGAAAACCGGGCAAATGCGTCTTGACAGTCAGGGAACTTTAAAATATGTGGGTAAATAACAACAATATGCAGAGATGCCAAAGCATCATTAAGGTAACACAAACAAGCCGCTAAATTGGTAGCGCGTGACAAACAATGCGCGGGTCCAACTGAGTAGGGAACCCTAATATCCTAACCGATATATTATTCGTGTAATGTTTACATGATCACCTATTACTATTTTTTTTTTCTTAAAAACGAGATTTTTATATGAAGACGCCCCTGGTTTTCGTTTTTTTTTTATTTACTTTTTTACCACAGTAAAACGTATTCTGTGAAAATTTCAACTGGCTACCTATAACGACTAAAACTGTAGACCGCTGTTACAGACGGACAGACAGACAGACAGCGGAGGCTTAGTAATAGAGTCCCGTTTGGCTCCCTTCGGATACGGAACCCTTAAAGATAATTGCAATTTTTTGATTGAAATGATTAATTATTTGAAATAGAAATTGCAATGAAAAGTAAGGAACATTGAAAGTTATATTCTATTTTGCGAAAGTATATTTTATTTTGTGAAGGTATATTTTTAGTAAAAGATATTCAGTAAAATCTGTAGATTTTATGGTCATAAATTACAAATATAGAAAGAAAGATACGATAGCAAATAATAATCACTACTCACCCAACTTGATCGCCGTCCTTGAAAATCTTCGGATGATGGTGAGCAGCATTTGAACCAATGGTGAAAAAGCAGAAGCTACCACAACACAAAATCCAAAGCCACATGGTGACAGCGCCGTAGAAGGTGGCACCACTGACGAGGTACATCCAGATCGGTAGAGCAAAGCCAACTGCGTCATGCCAACGGTAGTGTTCCACGAAGAAACCATCCACAATGAAGTTCAACACGAACCTGCAATAAATATATGTATTTAAGCTGATGGATTCATAACAACTAACTGTGTTTATAACTTATACCTTACCTTTTGATAAAGTTGGTAAGAAACGCAAATGGGAAGAACATACACTCAATAAGCAAAGCAAATTTTGCATGTCCAGGCTTGTCTCTTTTGGGGTTCCACCAAACCAAGGGTTCAAAGGCACTGATTTCCAAATCCATTAAAGTATTTGGGTACAAATGATGAGACAGTGCATGAGACACTCTGAAATCCCTGCAAAAAGTAAACAAAAGCTTTTGATATTCCAAAATAACAATTTTATTTTATTTTTTTATTTTTTACGGAATTACCTGTACGACCACAGGCTCAAGTTAAAAAGATACATTCTCCAATTGGTATGTCTATGAATATAGTTGTGTGAAGCAACGACGACCCAGCATAATGACACCGATGCAACCAAACAGAATAACGTCGATAACCAATAGTTTTGAACCCAACATGACAACGCAGATGATGTGAGAAGAGTAATGAAAAGCCCATCAATTATCATATCAGCAGATCTGGGAACAGTTTTAGGAATCTTCTTCAATTCTTCTTTTACGGATTTTTTCAGAGAACGGTAGAATCCATCTTTTTCAAAGGTGAATGGCGAATTTCTTGGCGTCTTAGCCTCTCTTATGTAAAATTTTTCAAGGAGTTTATCCACGTGGTCGCTCAGATGATGGCATTCAAATGCTTCTGTTATATCTAACCCCTGGAAAAATAATGAGATTTGCATCCAGTTAGGCAGTTATCTTATGTTTAGTAATGGAAGCCAAACAATTACTTATATAAATGTGAGCATATAAAAATCTGCAATTTGCAATATATCCACAAATTCATGATGGACTTCCACAAAGTAACGCCTTTTTCAATAAATATAGAAATCGTTTATAAAAAAAATATAAATGTATATTTCTTACAAAGAAAAACTTCGAAATTACGTAGGCTACACTGAAAATTAAGGGAATCGAGGAAGTGATACGACATTATTAGTGGGAAACATGTTTATTGTTTTTCGAAGTATTTTCCTCGAAATTTGACACATTTTTCCATTCGATGGAACCAATTTTTAAAGCATTCATTCCATTCTGAAGTCGAGGTATTCAAAATGGCCGTTTTGTAGGCGTCTACAGCTTCTTCAGGTGACGAAAATCGTTGACCACGCAATTTATTCTTAATTTTCGGGAAAGTACAAAAATCATTAGGACTTAGGTCAGGACTGTACGGCGGATGGTCTAATAATTCAATGTTTTCTTGCTCCAAAAACTCTTGTGTCCTGAGGGCGGTGTGAGAGCTCGCATTGTCGTGATGTAGGATGATGCGGCGGTTGCAGTTATTTTCACGGAGTACAGAGACGACTTCTGGCAAACAAATGCTAGCATACCATTCTGCATTAACCGTTCTTTGTCCCTCAAGAGGAACAGTCGCAACATGTCCGGTTTTGGAGACAAACGTGGCCACCATTTTTCTTGCAACGCTCCGTGAACGAACAACTTTTGTTGGCTTCAATTCATTTTCGTACACCCAAACTCGTGACTGGTTTTTTGCTTCGGGTTCATATGCATATATCCAGGATTCGTCACCTGATACGATGCTGTACACAGCATTTGAAGACCCTCCGTGGAATCTCTCGAGAGTTCTAACGCACCAAGTAACGCGAGCCGCTTTTTGCTCCTCGGAGAGCAAATGTGGGATCCACCGGGAAAACAACTTTTTTACACGTAATTTTTCGTGCAGGATTATTTGTATTTGACTCATGCCAATGCCTAAAGATGCCTGAATTTCGCGATATGTTACATGCCGATCTTCCTCAATCAGCTTACGCACGGCATCAACGTTATCTTGGGTGTTCGCAGTTTTTGGGCGACCTTGACGTGGATCGTCACAGAGCTTGACACGTCCACGTTGAAATTCCGCAAACCAGCGATAAATTGTGGTTTTAGATGGGGCTTCATCACCAAATGCAGAAAACATCCGATCAACACACTGTTTTTGTGTTAAACCACTACGAAAATCGTAATAAATCATTGCTCTTGAATTTTCTCGAGTCAACTCCATTTTACACCGACTTGACAAGTTCAACAAGACATTGAAACAAAAGAACGTTACTCTAAAAAAAAAAAAAAATGGTATTCGATAAATAAAACCAAGGAGTTTACGATTAAAAAGGCATTATTATGCCAGGAAGAGCGGAAGTATTCCGTTCCCGTTACTTTCAGTGTAGCCCCTATAATATTATTTCATTGGTCATTAACTATGAAATACCCGAAATTTTCTTACAGATTCATGAGGTTATAATTTCTGTTATTCGGTAGCTATTTTCATTATTTGTTTTTGTCTAAAAGTTGCTTTCCAGGTATTATATCTACGTATTAAAATTTGTTTTTATTTTCAGTTTGATTACAAAAATTAAATATTCAACGACAGTTCGTCCTAAATGTCATCTATTTCCATTCAGTTATTCCATTCGCCTATCATATTTACGCATTTGTTATCGTTAACAACCGAAATCAGAAAGAGCTCATTTTTACTAGTTAATACGCGAAGTATCTAAAAGCATCAGAAACAACGCATGTTTGCTAGTAAGAATCCGTTCTTACTAAGGCTGTTAAATAAATGCCGTATAAAATGATTACATCGGTTGAAACGGGTTCTTACTAACCGCATATCAGTAAATATCCGAATTTGAAATAAAACCGTAAAATATATATTTATATTCTATAATGAGGCCATTGCATCATTTGAAAATGAAAAAGGCGTATTACTTACATACATATCAGCTACGGTTAGTTACTTACTTAGCTATTACATTACAGAAATCAAGATTGAAACAGTTGTTTCAATTAAAATAAAATTAAGAAAAGGAATACCTTCTTAGTTATATTATTATGAGATGTAAGTAAACATGGTAGCATTTAAATATTTACCAGTTACGGTAACTTCGTAGGTCATATTTATAGTTACACTCACTTATTATTACATAGTCCACTATTCCGAAATTTTGAGTTGCACAGAATGTTGTTGTTTTTTGCATTTCCACGAATTGTCCATGCACTTTTTCGTGCTATTGCACTTTGAGAAACCTTGTGTAGTATCAGTGATCAATCAACTCGCGACAGCCGCATCGCATGTTTCGGTTCGGATATTTACTGATATGCGTTTAGTAAGAACGCGTTTTAACTGAAAAGTGCAGTAAAAAGCCGATGCAATCATTTTATTCGGCATTGACCTAACTGATTTAGTAAGAACATTTTCTTATTAGTAAACACGCGTTGTTTCCGATGCTCTTAGATACTTCGCGTATTTACTAGTGAAAACGGGTTCTTATTGATTTCAGGTGTTTACGGTAACCACAAACATTAAGCATGATAATAATATAAATTACATAATGTAAATAACACCACAGAAAAATGGAAATTAAATTTTATAAACTTTTCAAGGAATTTGAAATAAATTAAAAGATCAGTTTGTTTTCCGTCTGTCTTTTTGTCTGTCTGTCACGACTCTTTTGCTCGAGCCTCGTGTGAGATATCAAGTTGAAATTGACACATGCTACAGAAGTCTACAGATGTAAAAAAATCAGGCTTCTAACTCGACACGAAAAAAAGTTATTGCACTTTACATAATCAATTTCATATACATTTTTGACACTCGCAAGTGAATCAAAATCTATAGATCACTTCCAGTTGAGATAGAAACTTGAAATTTAGTTTACAGGTAGGTCTTATAGCACACACATAGGAAAAATCTGATAATCACTAATATTTAATTATTTAGGAAGTTATCACCGTCCAACTTAACAAGACCCTTTAGATACATAGAGATTAACAGATCGTAAGTGTCAAGTTAAGTTGGTTATTTATAACTGCAAGTGGAATTATTTACCATGCTTTTAGGGTTCCGTAACCATATTGTGTGGTGGTATGAAACCCTTTGGGTGCGAGTCCAACTCGCACTGGGCCGGTTTTTTTATAATGACTCACAGAAAAACTGTAATAAAAAACTGTAATGTTTTTTCATTACACAGCTTTTTGATACGAAATCCCAAATCAAATTGATACAACAAAGCAATCCTATTTATTACCTTTGAAAGTTCGAGCCACTCGGCACCTCCAGGATGTCTCTTAACAAAATCAGTCAAATCATAAATCCCATTATTCACTCGCCACAACCCTTCGGCGCCGTCATCCAATCTTTTACCGGTTAACCATTGCACTGGAGTCCTCAGGCCCTCGTCCCTGAGTGATGGGTACTTTAATTGTGGAAAACTAACATGGGTCTTTTTCTCAAGCTCTCTTTGATACGCTATGTCCAAATAGTCTGGATCTTTTGGAGCCATTGTTTTGGACAGGTCTTGTTGCTACGGTCTTTTAAAAACGACTGTCAGTATGAATTTAGCAGCGAAGTAAATGTTTTTATAGGTATACAGTATCATTCATATGTCTTATCATTGACCTTTACTGATAAAAAATACTCAAAACTCTCTTGACTTATGTTGTTGAAAATCATTGCAAAAATTTCTTCAAAGGTGATTTCTGTGAGTGCAGAAAGTGTTCTGTGTTTTCGATTTCCCGATATACCTTGAGAAATTTAATTTATACATTCATAATGTCAATTATTAATCTTGAGCTTTTTGAATCAACTGACCAAATGTATATCTCTCTTTACAAAAAAAAAAAAAAAACCTCGTTTATTGACTAAGATGTACTAGAAAGAATAATAATTAGAAATTAAATCATTGTGTAATTAGTAGAATACATTACAAATACAAAATACAAATACAAAATTATTTATTTCTTTACAAAATCATAGGTATTTACAGGTTGTTGGAGCCTCCTTTTAAGTAAAATAATACCTGTAGTAGGAGACTCCGCTCTTCCATAGTGCACAGCAAACTTATGATTAGCTTAATTAATACAATATATGATTAGGTACTAATGTATGTGAATAAGTGAGGGATGGTGTGTATAGGTGTGACTGAGATTCCCTAGCCCTACGACCGAAGTCTTGGGATCAGTATTAAAAAAGCTACTAGGGAGGATGAGTATGTGTATGTTTGTGAGTGTGGTGTGTAATGCATGAGAGTGTGAAGGTGTGAAGGTAATCAAATTTTGGGTAAAACTAGAAATACTTACATATTTTATAACAATTATTTAACAAAAGAAAAAATAGGTAAATATATATAAAATTAAGTTTAATTGAATTATTTTAGAAGAGATTCAGTCTCATCGTAGCTTTTGGTCTTAAGCCAATTGGTCAAGGTTTTTTTACATTCGAAGTAATTAAGATGGTAGATATTGATTTCTGTATTTATACTATTATATAGGTATTCTGACTGCTTGACAAACTGTCTACTAGCAAAAGTAGATTTAACAGAATTTTAAATAAATAAACATTTATATCAAAAAACTATCTGAAAATTAAAGCTGTTTTTTATGCATCTCTAAGTCCACGTAAATGCGATTTCAGCCCGCTGTGCGGTGGTTGAATATGTTTGATACTTCGCGCCTGTCGTCGCATCCGCGCTAGGCTTGCACTATGGACGAGGCCTATGGATTAGTAGTCAACTACATGGACCACAAGACCACAAAGGTACCTTAGGAATTTTGTTCAGTATAATCAATAGAACGACGTGGTTTCCTATTACTCTGTAAGTACACCCGGTAAGTACTACTTTGTACTCATATCATTTTCAATATCGTAATCACATTTTTGTCATTGTGTATGCTTGGATTGGCAGCTTTGGTAGCTTGAACTGCCGGCATCTGTACGTGACAAAATAATGTTTAAAGTTATTTCTAATAATTTTAAAATTAGGAAAGTGCGTCACATATTTACTTCGCCAATATCGCAGTGCTTAAAGGCTAAAGTATTTAACTAGTGCATCCTTCCAGTGATGACGTACGGTTCTGAAACGTGGTCTCTTTACCGAGGGCTTGATCCGATTTAAGGTCGCTCAGTAAGCTATGGAGCGAGCTATGCTTGGAATATCTCTGAAGGATAAAATCCGAAACGAGGAAATCCGTCAAAGGTCGAAAGTGACCGACATAGCCTGCCGAATTAGTAAGTTGAAGTGGCAGTGGGCTGGCCATTTTTGTCACTGACACGATGACCGTTGGGGCCGAAAGGCGTTGGAATGGAAACCACTTACAGCAAACCGTAGCGTAGGACGACTTTGTACCCGCTGGACCGATGACCTAAAGGACGTTGCGGGTAGCGGCTGGATGAGGATGACGCAGGACCGCCAGGAGTGGCGGAATATTGGAGAGGTCTATGTCCAGCAGTGGATGAACACAGGCTGATGGATTTTAAAATTCAGAACAATATATCGATAGACTAGGCTCACCATGGGTAACCCTATGTATCGAGTAACGAGATGTGACCAATTCGGACATTTGTAGAAAAAAAACTGCAAAAGCAGTGTTTTCCTGAGCGCAACCTGGAGCATATTATACAGTATGCAAAAACAAAGATATTATTCTTATAACGTAATAGTACTTCCTAGGTACTTTCTAGTACTAGTACTTTCTAGTCCTTACTAGGCCCTACCTAGTACTTTCGATAGACTGTATCAAATGGTGCTTAAAAATAAGGTTACGCATGTTATGTTGATATTAACGTGAGCCTGATTTTATCGAAGATCGATTTATTTGAAAAAAATCGATTCAGCATCGTTTTCAGTAAGATGTGACCAATTCGTAGTTGTGTAGAAACAAAAACTACATCAAAATAAACAGAGTTGTTGTTGATTTTACTGACTGTATGAAATGCTCCAGGTTGCGCACAGCCAACCTTATTTATTTTGATGTAGTTTTTTCTACACAACTACAAATTGGTCCTTGTTACTCGATACATAGGGTTACCGACTGTACACTCCAAGTCTACAAGGGTATACTGCGAGAACCAGCTGAGTGCAAGTTTTATAGTTTTGACCAGCATTATGTCAAATATTTTTCGTATACAGTTAGGTTATGCGCATATGAAATTGACACTATATTTTTATAAAAAATAGGAAAGTTTTTAAATCGCTTTGAATGTGATAAATAAGCCATAATATTAACAAAGGCATACAAAGATATAGGTTTTCTTGTCCAGATATCAAGGAATTACAACTGAGAAAGCTAGGTTTCAAGCAGTTACTTAATTTTGATTTTTACCAGCTCTCATCATCACCACACACAACTTATAGCGCCAACGCTAACGTATCACGGAGATTATAATTTAAATAAATTAATATTAAAGAAAACTTATTAGTTTTTTATTCAGTTTACATTATATATTTCTATAAAAATACTTTATTACAATTATTTCCAGATTTCAGTGGAACTGATGCTGACAAGAAGTCAAAATATATCTGGCAATAATTGTAATAAACTGTTTTTAAGAAGATTATAATTTGTAACTTTTATCTTTTAAATATTGAAAATATTTATGTTACCTTGAACCTTCTTTCTAATCTTAATTGTTTTCGTGAACTTATCAATAGTAAATTATCTCGGAAAACATATCCAATGTCAAAGTTAATGACCCCTTTTACGAAATAAAAATACACAAGAGACATAATATTTGTGTTTATGTTATTCTGAAAATTCATATTCACATAAGATAATCATAGACAAACAAAAAAGGAAAAAAATAAAAGAAACAATATTTGACACAGGTGAACTTGTCGTTACATTGAATGCAGTTTTACAGCAAAATTACTTTTCATCCTCCAATAGATTAGGTAAAGTTTTTAAAGCCATTTTAACCTGACCAATAAAAAGTTCCAGCTGTGTCGTCATCCTGAAATTGGCTTTGAACCTTTTACAATGTTCTAAAAATACCGGATATAAATATGGCAACACAGCGTGGTCCAGAGTGGGGAAAAGGTGGTGGAGAGCATGGTCGCCGAAGAAGGTCATCACTTTGAAAAGGTTGCCATTAATATCGGTACGATCCATCACTGCTTCTAGCTCGTGCATGCCCCAGTCTAACGTGAGTTCCCTGAAATACACGAAAGTTGTTTAGGCAAGGCATGAGACCAAATCCCTTCTGCTCTAACCATTAGTAACAATATGTCCATCGTGTTCCACAAGTAGCCACGCATGCAAAATATAATAAATTAAAAATTATGTTGAGAATATTTTTAATGTAATTATGTTTATTTTTTTTAAATATAAATATACTGATAAATATGATAATCCAAATATAAGGTAATCACAAGATATATTTCGAGTCCGACCTGAACCTGGCATCAGTTTAGTTTTAATTAAAATAAATAAAAATTGGTATATAATAATTATGATAGAAAAGCACATGACATATAAAACCTAGACTATTTACAATCTGTCTTAATATTATCTTATATGATGATATATTATATTATCAATTTGCATTATAGTGAAAATTTCATACTATTTAAATACACTGCGTTGGTACAATTGTATGAAACGAGGAGTAATGCACCTCTCAAAGAGACTATCAATAAAAATGTGTCAAGCGCTACAACATTATTAGAAAACGGTCAGGTGCTAGTAGAACTCACTCCCTAAGGGTTCCGCAATGTTCAAATAAGTTAATATAATAACATTATAAACTTTATGAAACAAATCTGCAAAATTACGTTGGTCGAGTAGTGAGTACGTAACCCTAAAACTACATTATGGATCGGTGTTTCTGCATTTGTTGTTTAAATGCAGTGTAAATACCTACATAATAATACAGAAATTCCAAACTAGTTTAGGTTTTGCGATATACCCCTTAACAAAAAAATTCTAAAACTGACAACTTTCGTATATTTTATAATGGATTTACAAGATATAAATATAAATTGGAAACAAAATTCTCAGAGATAAATAAATCTAAGATGGGGCTTGAACATGTATCCCTGCCTGCCGCGGGCCAGCGACTTATTCAGTTTGTCCACCGAGATCTACAAGACTATTCCAAACTTAACTATTTACTTGATACACCAGCTCCTAAACGCTCACCAGGGCGTTTGTGCGTATCTCACGCCTTATTCCAAGGAACAGTTGGCGCTGTCGTCGCTTCAATATGTGTAGCCTCGGACGGTTAAGAATTTAAATTATACAGACTGACTTTAAATGTAACGCCGATAATTTAATAGATTGTAGAAGAATAAAAAGTAGTTTCATAATAACCATCCAAAAATTAATTTCAATAATTAAAAAAAAAGTTTTGTGCTTTGCTATAACTAATTAGTCAGTTACCATAAAATATATACTGATAGTTCACTACACAGGACACGCGTCCATTAAAGATTTCCGTAAAATCTAAAGAAATCATGGTCACCTGAAGAGAAAAGATAATATCGCGCGATGTTATTACTATTTTTGATTTCACTATTTTGAACTTGTTCCTTATGGGAGTAGCTGGGTGACACTAGAACACAGATCACTTACCCACTAGACATCTTATCAACCACGGACAAGTGAGAATTTTTTCCACCACTGCCGGGGTGTCGCGGGGTAATGTGGGGAGGGTACTTAGTAAGGAAATAAAGATGGGATAGTATGGAATGACATTTGTGAAGTAGTGAAATTGCACTGATGTGTTGGCGAAAAAGGTTTGCCCTCCTTACGACGTCTAATGGCTGAGTGGTCTGTGCACTGGTATAATCATAAATTATATTTCCAAGTTACGTTTATAATGTTTTTTTCACTTCTTATTTTTATTGTTTTTAACATTTAAAATGTGCTCTACTAACGTATCTTAATAACCTCTAAAATTATTGGGGTAAGGTTAAAAGCCAGCCCGTATACTTTTATTTATGTATATCTTGTCATGCACTCGAAAACTATCTGTTTTTTTTTTGCTCATATACATTTTCTTTTGTGCAGGTATATGTTTAAGAAAAACAAATTTATGACAAACCACAGATTCTGGTTATAAATTACAGAGTCAGAATCAGAATCAAAATGTTGAAGAAAGATATGATAGCAAAAATCAATACTCACCGAACTTGATCGCCGTCCTTGAAAACCTTTGGATGGTGATGAGCAGCATTCGAACCAATGGTGAAGAAGCACAAGCTACCACCACACAAAATCCAAAGCCACATGGTAACAGTGTTATAGAAGCCGGAACCGCTAACAAGGTACATCCAGATTGGAAGAACAAAGCCAAGTGCATCATGCCAACGGTAGTGTTGCGTAAAGAAACCATCTTGAATGAAGTTCAGCATAAACCTATATGAAAAATAACCAATGTTATTGGATTTGTAATACTTATTTTTTACTTGGAGATTTATAAAATACAGAATTCTGTTTAAGAGTCGGAGTTCCGAGATTGGGCAAAACAGGGTTCGAGGTTATGGCTTTTTAAGATAGTAAAAAATTAATTTCTGAACAAAATAAATACCACTTGTTACCTTACAAGATGAAGTACAGGTTTATTAAAAAAAAATCTTGGCACTAATGTATAGTAACTTCAGAAAAAAAAACAGGATGTCATGTTCAGGTTACACCCGTAGCGCTGCAATGCTATTCAAGAGATTTTCTTGAAATTCCTGTTTTTTTTCTGAAGTTACTATACATTATTGCCGTGATTTTTTTTTAATGAACCTGCGCTTCATCTTTTAAGGTAACAAGTGGTATTTATTTTGTTCAGAAATTTGAATTTTTACCGTCTTAAAAAGCCATAACCCTGAACCCCGAATCTCGGAACACCGACCCTTAAGATTGTTAAATAAGTAATGTAAAATCATTAAATAAACATTAAAAACCTTACCTTTTAATGAAGTTGGTCAGAAATGCAAATGGGAAAACGGCGCACTCAATAAGTAAAACAAATTTTGCATGTACAGGCTTGTCTCTTCTTGGGTTCCACCAAACCAAAGGCTCAAATGCACTGATTTCCAAATCCATTAATGTATTTGGATACATATGATGAGATAGTACATGGGACACTCTGAAATCTCTATAAAAAAATAAACAAAAGCATGGATAAATTTATTTCTAAAATACGTTCTTGTTCAAAAAATAAAATTAGATATGAATTACCTGTATGACCACAGACTCAAGTTGAAAATATACATTCTCCAATTGGTACGTCTATGAATGTAGTTGTGTGAAGCAATGACGGCCCACGCTAATGATATCGATGCAACCAAACAGAAGAATGTCGACAACCAATAGTTTTGAACCCAACATGATAACGCAGATGATGCTAGAACAGTAATAAAGAGACCATCTATGATCATATCAGCAGATCTGGGGACAGATTTAGGAATCTTCTTCAATTCTTCTTTAACGGATTTTTTCAGCGAAAGATAGAATCCATCTTTTTCGAAGGTGAATGGTGAATTTCTTGGCGTCTTGGCGTCTCTTACGTAAAATTTTTCGAGAAGTTTTTCCACATGGTCGCTTATATGATGGGATTCGAACGCTTCTGTTATGTCTAACCCCTGGAAAAGAAAAAAAATATATATTTGTTTTAGTTATAATAACACAGCCCAGTAGCCTAAGCATGAAAACATCTCCCTTTCTTTGCGTTTGAAACTAAACTTAGGTGACATACATAGCTGTTAGTTCCACTACAGTCCGGTTGGAGCAGTTTCCCAAAAATGTTGTAGTAAATCATTTTAATTGTTGAAATACTTGCTCATCCTAGTTATTCAAAAATATTTAATTAAATTTTTATGAATTCTCATTCACATTATCTTTCTCAATAAGATAATTTTATACTAATTCTAGTTAACCATCATGAAATTTCTTTATAATATATAGATACGAGTACATAATGACATAAATGATATAATATAGAGGTACAATCACCACAAAAAAGCGAAATCTTTTAATAAAATAAATACTTATAAAAAGGGCTATTCATCCCAAAAAATATGACAAAATGTATGTATTTTTTGTTACATGAATGCCCAAACCAAATTTACAAAACAAAATAGATACAAAAATACATCTTCATGATATGAATCCCCGAGGGGTGCCAGAGGTGTTTCCGAGTGTTTCCGAGAGGTGTTCACGTCCCAGCGTGATTGGTGGTGAGCCCTATCGCCGTATTTTAGGCAAAAACGGTCCATACCGTGCCTTGCAAAACACTTAGACCAAACACAAATCTTCCAGATCTAGCTGTGTTTCGCAATAAAATAACAGTGAATGCCTGAATAATTAAAAAGTAGTCTTACACAAAGCACTCGAATCAATAGGCCGCAAAAAAAAACAAATCAGTCCTTTTTACCTTCGAAAGTTCGAGCCACTCGGCACCTCCAGGGTGTCTTTTAACAAAATCAGTCAAATCGTAAATCCCATTATTCACTCTCCACAACCCTTCGGCGCCGTCATCCAATCTTTTACCGGTTAACCATTGCACTGGAGTCCTCAGGCCTTCGTCCCTGAGTGATGGGTACTTTAATTGTGGAAAACTAACATGGGTCTTTTTCTCGAGTTCTCTTTGATACGCTATGTCCAAATAGTCTGGATCTTTCGGAGCCATAGTCACGTCTTATTGCTAAGGTCTCTTAAGAATGACTGTCAATAATATATATGATAGTTGCAGCAAGTATCAATAATTGTGTCGATTGTTGACCTTTTTATGATAATATTATAAAGGCCTCATATGAAATTTTGAAAATATTTCTCCACTTTTTGCGGTGTTTTTAAAGAAATTAGAAGATTTGAATATAAATTTCATATATTTTATAAAAACCGTTCCAAAAATAATCGAATAAGTGAACCACTTTTTCTATATCTTTGTTTATTTCAGTACCTCAACAGCGATATCGCAGCCAGTTTGAGAAAAACCCGCCTTTTTTTAATAAATCGAAACAGGACACTTAAATTTAAAATTCACTCAATAGTTATTCAACAAAATTATTACCTATGTATTGTGTATGTTGCCATCGCAAAGTTTCCATTGGTTTCTATAAATTTGAATTTCAAAAATAAAACTATAAAAAATATGTATGGTATTTATTATTACATAAAACTAAAAAAAAAAAAAATTTATCCGAAAATAGTAATCCTATTTACATTACAATATGTTTTATCACAACGTAAATAAAAAGTGATTTTAGGTCGTCGGTGTTTTTATTGCGTTAGGGGCAAATTTCTGATTTCTGAAATTTCTGATTATTTATGTCATCGGCGTTTTGCTTTATGATAGGGACTAATTCCTGGGTAACATAAATGGTTATTTTTCGTGATGTAGTCAAAAGTCTGACGAATCGTTCCTATAAATGTTATATTGTTTAAAAATCAAACATTACCTCAACAATGAGTCGGGGGATATGTTTCGTTTGAAATGTTGTTCAGGATAATTAGTAATACAACGTAGTTTCGTATAGCTCTCTAAATACACCCGAAACATTTAATTTATCACTGTCAATAACGTTATCACGATCTTGTAATATATTTACAGAATAACAAAATAACGTTTTGTAACATTGATGTTTTTATTATTCTGAGGTTTGTAAACATTGTAGCTGATAAGTAATTTTCAATGCAAGTGCTTGTAAAGGCCAACTTTTTATGCATCAAAACAGAACAGAAAGTCGATTATTTTGCCCTAGGGCTTTATTATTATAATTTTTTTTAATTTATTTACAATGGTTGGTGAACCTGTAACCTTTCCTGTGTACCATAAATTTTATACTTTTTTTTCCACTGTTTAACGGCTCTCGATACAGTCCTTTTGAGACAATCATAATTTAAAGTTCACAAGATTATATTTGTTTTATTTCCTCACACTAAGCATTGAAAAATGTAGTATGATACACGGGCGTAAGAGCAATAAATTACTCGGTTACGTTTAAAACACTCGCTACGCTCGTGTTTTAAATCGTCCTCGTAATTTATTCCTTTTCGCCCTAGAAGCATAAACTACTATTTCAATTCAAAATACATTGGCCACAATACTTTTATGGGCTCCTATATTCCTCACACGCTCCCAAACCAACGGCTCGCGATGAGGATGACAAACGTGCACCTTTGATCAACCATTACACCGATAAACTTCCGGATGTCGAAATGGGTGAGATAAGGATAGCTCTTGAGCAGCTAAAAAAAAACAAGGCGCCGCCGGGCAAAGATGGCATCATAACCAAACTCCTGAAAGCTGGAGGTTACCCTACACTCAAATAGCTACAGGACCTCTTTAATGCCGTCATTCACACCGGAACTACGCCAAAGGAGTAGGGCAGGAGCCTGGTAATTTTGTTCTTCAAGAAAGGGGACAAAATCCTAGTAAAGAGACCAATCGCGCTCCTGAGCCAAACCTACAAGCTGTTCTCACTAGTTATCACGAATCGTTTCGACTATCGATTCTATGACTTCCAACCTGCAGAGCTCGCTAGGTTTCGCAAAGCCTAAAACACCGTAGGCCACATCCACACGCTAAGGCAGATTACACAGAAAACCCAAGAGTATAATCAGCCCTTATGTCTAGCTTTTGTGGTTTACCAGGAATCCTTCGACTCCATCGAAATTTGGCCTGTTTT
Source organism: Ypsolopha sequella (assembly GCA_934047225.1). Taxonomy (NCBI): domain Eukaryota; kingdom Metazoa; phylum Arthropoda; class Insecta; order Lepidoptera; family Ypsolophidae; genus Ypsolopha; species Ypsolopha sequella. The sequence goes on along the minus strand of OW203984.1, from coordinate 21,476,552 downwards.
GCAGTCTTTGCATCGATGCCAATTTGACTGACGTTACGTGGAGATGCTGAAATGTCTATATGATCCCGCTACAATGTCCGTCCAAGTACAGAATGTACAATCAAGACCCTTCAGCGTGGCGCGAGAGACGTTTATTCACGCTTCTTCACTCGCCCAGAAGAAGGCAATCTGAATCTGCTGAAACTGGCTGGCTATCCCGAAAAATAATACTTATTGAGGTGAGCCCTTTTTTCAAAAATCACACCAAATAAAACATGTTTTTTAATTCGTATCACCAAAACCGCAATAAGACAAATAAAATAAACCGAATGGTGTTTTTTGGCTTGAGTTCCCAACTGCTCCTAAGCGCTTTGGTCGATGTAATTCATTTATACTTAAATTAAAATGAAAACTAAATCAAATGTAAGATTTTTCAATCGAAGAATAGCGTCCATGTGAAGTGTACGATTTTCTCCTATTTTGCGCTAACGGAGACGCAGTGATCGTCGTAACAGCCACTTTGCAACGCGCGCTGATATGAACGTTATTTCAATGTCATTTCCGTCGATATTTGTACCGACACACATCGAGCTGCTTATTTAACTAAGGGCCTTAGTGGCGCTTATAAAGTTCATCTATGTCGCTGTACCTAACGTTAGGTAGCTCAGGCGCCTTCAAGTTTGGCGCGAACTTTATTAAACTTTTCTTAGTTATTATTCTGTCATATCCAGTTACATCAACAAAACTTGTTTAAAAGTATTTGCCACAGGATACGGATCGGAGAGCTATTGAAAAAATACGCACGTGACAATTCCGCAACTAAAATATCCGCCGTTGAGAGATGAGGGTCTATAAGACCCCACAATGGCTGACTGGAAAAGCAAGGGATGACGGTGCGGAAGGGTTATGGCGGGTGTATGACAAATTGTACGGTATGACCAGTTTTATTATTAAGCATCATGATGGCGTGAGATGGTTATTTACGTACATAAAGTTTATTTCAGAATATTTTCTGTATCTAAACAAGAAAAATAAAATACAAGAATGGCTTGTTGTCACGAAAAATAATCTTTGTTTTATTCATAAATTTAGGAATACTTTTGGATATGTAAATATTTTGAAATTTAAACCTCTATAAATATTTTTTATTGTAATATTTTCTCGAATGTTAGATTTTTTTTTAAATTATGTTTATAAGCTCTGCTAATTAGACTTTAAAAAAAGATATTCCATTGAAACCTAACTACTCCATTCGTAGTCGTAAAAGTATTTCATAACAATCAATTTTGTGTATTCCGAAACCTTTTAAGATTTCCCTTCTCCCATTTCAGTACCCTAATAAAACAAATACCTAACCGTCACATAAATTTTCTTCCAGGACACTGACATAACTGAAGCATTCGAGTCCCACCACATAAACTCTTCGACGACGTCGCTTCTTAATAAATTTTACGCACGTGATGCGAAAACGCAAAGGAACCTTTACGTTTCACGAAAAGTTTTTATAGAACAGTAGGCCTAATATGAACTGGACTGCACTCGATACACGTCAGCAACTGCGTAAAAAAAATTGTATGGGAAATTTTGGTTCCTCTCGTAAGCCGCTAGGGGCGATGTGCAATTTCTCATAGAAATATTTTACTTAATCGCTAACATGTGTCGAGTGCAAAACTCATGGTAGGCGTACAGCTATAAAGAAACAAGCTTATGAAGAGCTAAACAAAATACCAAAGAGGCGCAAACATGATTACAAATGAATTGTTTATCAACCTTCTTTCTGGCTCAGTTCTTACTGGCTGGTTGTCGAATAATATGGGCAAGCAAATTTTTTTCCCTTATCGCGTCTACTAACTTGACTTATTTGGTTCATCACAAAAAGACAAATTGGAGGATGTTTCTGTTCAATATTAACCTGTGTGGTTGAATAGGTAAGTAACAAAAGTATGGAAAGCAGATGCTAGATAAGTGTCAATAAAAAATTGGGGGACGTAAAAAGGTTTCACGCGTCGTAAACGAGCAAGATATAGAAAATCTGATTTTATTCCAGTCTTTCATTATTTATTTTATGCGTGATAATAATGATAATATCTTTTAGCGAGTTTTGTTAGTGATTGATGATTATTTGGTGTAAATCTGACAAAAACAGAAGTTCTGATTAGTGTGTTGAGAATATCGGAAAGTTTTAATAATAATTATTAATATTCAGTAACATAATTATTTTTGTTGAACAAACAATATTATGTGGCGTTATTGATACAGTTATTAGATGAAACTATTAGTAGAGCTGATGCCGGGCTCGAATGTGGAGGTACCATCCTCCATCTTCTTACTCGCAAACCCCCCAAGTTATTTGGGCGAGAGTAAGAAGACAGAGGATCAAAAAAGGCCAACTTGGGTGAATCATAAAGTGATTTGAAAGTAGGATAGAGTCAGAGATTTTTCACGCGTGCAAAAGAAACGGCATTAGAACAGAATCATAATATCATTCATGCAAAACGGCCTTTTTAGAGGACCAGCTCTCAACAGGCACAAAGATGTGGCCCACCATGGCCGAGACAGATTGATGGAGCCTGTTTGCCGGCCCTTACATAAGACAGACTCGTGACGGGCAGCGACGTCAGTGGTTTCGGGTTGTCGCCTTTCTAGCATGTGTGGCTATGGGTTTTTCTTCCAGGGAGACCGCCAAGAGTGCGAAATCTTGGCTTATGTCCTGCGGAGAACGAAGACAGGCTGATGGATGAATGGATGGGATAGATCTGTCATCGTGAAATAAATGCCTGAAAATAAAATTTCTCAAAATAGCCTGAGTAAAAACATTTTCTTAGAAATAGCTACCGCCTTGGGTTTCAGCTTATGTAAAGAACTTTTCCTAAGAATTTCAACATAATTTCATAATAATATTGTAAAAAGAATTCTGGGCTTTCAGGTTGCTTTGAAAATATGAAGAGCTACACTGCATTATTTCAAGTGTTTGATTATGTGATGAATGGTTTTATTTTGCCCTTCTTTTACTTTTACGAAGAGATATACTTAAATATGAATAAAAAAAAGAAAAATCACTTTTATCATGCATATGTGGCAGGCAAATAGTAAAATTCTGCCTCGCTCACTGTTTTTCAATTTGTCGTTCGGTAAATTAAAACGTCCACCGTTTTCTAAAAAGCTGAAATTGTATTAGTTTTTCATCAAAAAGTGAAAAAAGGTGCGATGACGAGTGAGGTGAGGTACATCTGATCTGGTACATATTGGGAACCGAGCGAGGCGACGACCCTCAATACTTCTAACAAAATTTTTATATGCCGTGCCGAATTAGAAATGAATATTTGTCAGATAGCAAAATAGTGAGCGTTTAGAAACTGATGACGCCGTTTGTAAATAAATAAAATAAAATGACATTTATTTAACACACCATTATGGACAAAGTAGTACAATTTTCTATTTGACTGTGACATATACTCGTATTTCGCTCCCTGTTCTGAAAAATATATTTTTATGCTAAATTTATTTCGACATGTATTAACCATTTCTATGATTAATTTTCAGAGAAATATGATTGTATTTTATGAAAAAAAAAAGGTGAAAATAATAATCTGTAAAACCTTAGTGACACTACCTATTAATATGTTTCCTCCTCAGTATGATCGGGTATATTCCCAGTAACTGTTGAATATTCCAAACTGTCTTGTTTATAAGATATTTTATTTTATTTTATACTTTTACAGCCACATTTGTCCTGGAAACTAGGTAAGTGATCACAGACAAGTACATATAGTATATTGTTTACAAATACATATTATAGGTAGGTATATTGTTTACAGTTTAAATATGACCCGACCGGACATAATCTTTGCGCAGTAATGATTTCTTATCACAAACTATATCTCAAGAATGAGTTTGGATGTTAAAGATAAATTAAAGTCATGTTATGTTCTGATAGCAGAGTAATATAAAGATGGGTTGCATGAGCGATGAAAGTGATAAGTATTGATAAGCATGAGTGTGGATGATGAGCAGCTTATGCTTATGAGATCGCCTTTCAGATTTGCTCAAAGGCGAACACAGTTGTATTGACGCTATGCTACAAATTATGTCATTTTGCTAGACTCAAAGCAATACGGGTAACCCCCGAATTCACATTTGAGAATTTCAAGCTAAGGGATATATGAAATGCAGCGCTTTGATTGGCTGTTTCGTCGTGAGCAGTTTCGCAGCTATCGTCATGCATATATCGTCACGACATGAATCCCCGAGGAGGTGTTAGAGGTGTTCCGAGATTGAACTGTGAAATGCAAGTCACAGTCCATACTCTGTACAAGTGTACACCCGCGTTTCACCGACGATTATTACATCCCAACGTGATGGGTACTGGTGAGCCCTATCGCCGTACTTCGGGCACAAATACCATCGCTTATTAGGGCATGCGGGTTTCCTTACCATGTTTTTCTTGACCATTCCACAAGTAATAAGTAAAGAACAAATACTATGGACATAAATTGCGAAAAATCAGAAATCGATGGCATATAGGACGAACTGTTTTTGAATATTTAATTATTATAATCAAGCTGAAAATAAAAACGAAATTTAATACGTAGATGTAAAACCTTGAAATCAACTTTCAAACAAAAAACAAACAATTGAAATAGCTAATGAATTATAGGAATTATGAACTCATGAATCTGTAAGAAAATTTCAGCAATTTCATAGGTAAAGATTTATTATAAACATAGTAAGTAGTTCTAACATTATGATTCAAAAATACACACTTATTTGTAAAAAGGAATCAAATTGAGAATTAATTTGGTTGGATTACTTAGATGGCTATAGGTGTTCAGACGACAGCAAAATGTACCTGTCCGAAGAAATACTTGATGAAAATGGACTGGGCACGTATTCACTGTTCATTAGACCGTCTTTCTCTGATAATCTTACCTGGAAATCACGTTTTTCTTGACGACTGCAATTCTCATTAAGGGCTGCGAGAAAATAAGATGGGAGCCATATTTATCTTACAACTTTAATAATGCGGAAGTATTCTGATTAAAGATGTATATCTAACAAACAAAGGTACCCCTATAACTCACGCTTATGTAAGGATGAATAGCCAATTTGGAGAAAATGAATTGCCCTGATCTTCAGATAACTTTGTAGGCAGCCTGTGCCCATTCGAAATAAGGGCTATTTCAAGGAAATTGGATAATAAAAATGATACTTATATTGGTTGGCACATTTAATGGGCAATATTTATTTAGTCATAATTTTTAAATTTTGAGATAATTAATAGAAATTGTTTTATAAAATTCAATCTTTTTCATGTTAAATATTAAAATAATGAATTTTATAATGAAATACTGGTGAATATGAATTTACTTTCTACTAATAATTTCACCTCACTAGCTCAAAAAGCGCGCCTCTGTTGCTTAAAACCAGTCAGCAAAATCGACTTTTGCTTACTGGTTTTAAGCAGTGAAGAAAAATGTTTCAAATTAAAAACACTGCGATTTTTGTTCAAAAGCTTTGTTCAAGAGAAATAGAGACAGCAAACATTAGCATGGCGGCTATTTCTTTTACTCTATATGGATTCCATACACTTTGGGAGGCCATACACAGCTCCACAGCTTTTCGGATACCATACCATAGACAATTTAAACTTCTCGAAATCCTGTGTATGACCTCCCAATATGTATGCGGTCCGTACCATAGACTATGGACTCCGAATAAACAACTGACCTCTATAGTAATACAAGCAGCCAGGCTGGCTATTGACGACCAGATATTGATTATTGACATTTTAGCGCTGATCGCTGCAGTGAGTCACGTGAACGTACTTGGAACTAATGATAAAGATGAGAAAATGACATTATGTACTATAACAAGTGTAAATTTTAGTTCCCAGCACGTTCGCTTCGAATCGGCACAAAAAAGAACAGTCATTTTGTTCGGCAAAACATGTCCATGTATTGTATTGCTAAACTTCATCGGTTGTATAAACAAATGAACTTTTACCGGAATTGGATGGGTAAAAAAAAGTATAAAGTAAAGTAAAGTAAAAAAGGTTTATTGCCAAAAAAATACTTAAAACTAACACATTAAAATTATACACAGATTAAAATAGAAGAAAAAAAAAGTTTTAAACATTTCTGGCAAATGGTAGCATGCTAAGCAAAGCTGCCGATCTCATAGAGATCGAGCAGCGCTGATTTTCAGCATACCCCAGACAGAGGAGATCATTTAGGAAAAAAAACAAATAAAGGTAGAGTAATACTTCAGCGTGATATTTATGTTTTGCGTTTTCGTTTTCGGGATTCAGTTAACACTCCTTAAATTTAATTTGTATTGCGTATTGCTTAAAGAATAAAACCATTGATTTCTTATAAGTTCGTTCGAAAAGATGGTGTCTTTACATCTGTGTTTTCTCGCTAGGGAGATGAAGACTTGTTGTATGTGTCACACGAGAGCTAATTTCTTTCTTAAGCTATTTCTTATGCCTTTGAATCCCTCACCACGCTCAGGATTCTAACTTAAAATCATCCTTCGCTTGCTCGGGATTCAAACTCGGCACACGCAACAAAAAAAATTTTGCTCCCTTGTTGCACAAATAACTATTGCTTTCATAATTATATTACTTAACATAATTTTTTTAATTGTTAGTATTTTTACTGTTACTTAGTAAATTGTTTGCAGTGTAATAATAATACGTATAATGTAGAATATCCATACAAACATACAAATCGTAAATGATCTAATATTTAAATTATTATTACATACGGCTTGAACACTCACGTGTGATTGTTGTTGACTATCAACTAAAACCACACAATCCAACACCTCCAAAAATGTATGGACTGCCTAAAATCCACAAACCTAATTGGCCGCTAAGACCTATTGTAAGCCAAATTAACTCGCCAACATATAATCTTTCCCTGTTTTTGGTCAAGTTGCTTTATCCAATGATGGGGAGGACTGCGAGTTATGTGAGAGACTCCACCCATTTTGTTCAGCTTGTGGAAGAGGTAACCTTGCAAGAAGATGAAATAATGGTGAGTTTTGATGTAACATCTCTGTTCACCAATGTACCAGTCGACGAGTCGATCACCGTTATTGCAAATCTGTTAAACGGCAATGACATACCCACTGAGTACATGAGTTGCATAGAGTTTTGTTTACGTAGTGGTTATTTTGTCTGGCGCGGAGACTTTTACTTACAAGTAGACGGAGTGGCTATGGGTTCACCTATTGCACCTGTAGTAGCGAACATCTTTATGGAGTGGTTTGAGGAGAAAGCGCTGCAGAGTGCGCGTGATAAACCGAGATACTGGTGGCGGTACGTGGATGATGTTTTCGCGGTAGTCAATAAAAACAAGTTAGCTGGATTGACAGAACATTTGAATAACATCCATCCAAAAATTTCCTTTACGGTTGAGTGTGAGAGGGATGGCAGGTTAGCATTTCTGGACGTCTTAATCATTCGTGGACCCAACGGTCGTTTGGCGCATACCGTTTACAGGAAGCCCACACACACGGATCATTACTTGAAAGCAGATTCTCATCACCACCCTTCTCACCTTGCGTCAGTGCCTCGTACTTTAATAAATCGTGCGTTGCGGTTATGTGACCCACAGTATATGGATGCTGAATTGACCCACGTAAGACACGTACTGGAGGCCAATGGGTATAATTGGAGACAGAGTAACCGGCTTGCGACTCCATCAACCCACCATCGTCCATCCGTTGTTGAGAGGGCTCCGATCTACTTGCCCTTTGTGAGAGGCGTAACTGATAGGATTGGACACCTGCTTTGCCGGAAGTACAGTGTGAAGACTATCTTCCGAGCCCCCACCAAACTACGGAACTGGCTGAGATCCCCAAAGGACCGAGACCGTCTCAACACACCTGGAGTTTATAAAGTCCCGTGCGATTGTGGAAAAAGCTACATAGGAGAAACCAAGCGCAACGTGTCCCCAAGACTGACTGAACATATTCGATCCATGAAGAAACTGGACATTAACGGGTCAGCAGTAGCTGAACATGCACTAAGTTCGGATACGACCCACTTCATCCGTTTCGACAAGGCTACAGTATTAGTGAAGGAGAAATATACCATTCCTCGCAAAATACACGAAGCCATCGAGATAAGTCGTAATCCCAACTTCAACAGGGATCATGGTTGGCAGCTGGCTCCGTCTTGGAAACCGGTTCTCGATGGATCGAGCAACTTTAGAACAGTGCCCAGTGACAGTGACGATGTTGTGAGTTCGTTTTGTTTAATAACCGCCCCTAATAACAAACAATTGGAACAATCAAAGGAATCAAGTGCATCCACCATCCCACCCCTATCGACGACGCAGCCAACGCTCAGCGCACGAGCAATGCGTGCAGCTCGCCGATCGGCGGCCGCCAGTGCCCGTTTGACAACGACGGTGAACGCCGCGTCGTCGTCCTAAGAACGACACTCGCCTTGATAATGCCGAAATTGTATCGGTGAAACGGTTGGCATATAGTCAACAACAATCACACGTGAGTGTTCAAGCCGTATATAATAATAATTTAGTATGTCAGCTCACGCGAGTTTTAATGATCTAATATTTGGTTAAATTTTCTTTCCTATCCTTCGTAAATTAGGTACTTACCTATGTTAAAATGCGAAAATCCAAATTGTAATTCCCATAGACGTCACAATCGATGGCAGTTGAGCAGGTTGGCTCACGTTAACATCATTTATATTAAGGTATTTATATTTTCACGACATAAATCCCCGCAGAGTTGTCAGAGATGTGTTCCGGAGTGTGAATTGTGAAATGCAAGTCACAGCCCACACTCGGTACACCCGCGTTTCACTAACAATTTATTACCTCCCAACGTGATGGATGGTGAGCCTTATCACCGTTCTCACCGTTCAGGTTTCCTCAAGATGTTTTTCTTCACTGTTCAACAAGTTTTAGGTTATAAATCAATACCATGTACATAAATTCCCAAAAACTCATTGACGCATGCCCAACCGGGGATCGAACTTGGCTCTTAAGATTGAGAGGCCAGCGTTCTACCGCCTGAGCCACCGCGCCGCTTTTCATAATTTCAATAATTAAATAATTTACTTACGTGACTTTTTGACATAATTTTTAACTTCATTATTATACCCATGAGAAAAAAACATGAGAAAAAAAACCGGTCAAGTGCAAGTCAGACTCGCGCACCCATGGTTCCGTAATTCGACAGTTTTGAGAACAGAAAATTTAATTTTCTCAATTTGTTTTCGAGAATTTCTCAACCGCTATAATTTTTCTGTAATCTTTACGTAAGCTTTATTACTATGATTTTTATGTTTTATTTTTCCGTGCACCAGTTTTGAAGATAAAGGCATACATTTTTCAAAAATAATTATTCTACCACAAGTTTGTGATTATTGAAATGTACTTCCTAACATCAACTAGATAAGGTACAATATTCAATACACGTTGGTTGAACGTAGTGAGTATAGCTGAATAGCAGAAACGGCTATCCTGCCGCGAGTTAATAACCGTTGGAACGTAATCCTTATCTGAATGGCTTTTCAACTTCATGGATAAAAAATAGCTTGAATCTGATTCAAAACCAAATCAGAGCACCCCGAATCCACCCAGACTTGTGGCTACTTGTGTGGCTTGTGTGTAGGGCAGCGGAGGAGTAGAGCCTGTGGAGGTGAGCATGGGTGACTGCAAGGGCGGAGGAGCTGCACTTACCGCAGCGCCGAAGCAGTTGCAGAAGTAACTTCAGGTCATTAACCGATTAGAGTCCGAAAAGTGAGGTTATGATTTTTACAAAAAAAAGTATGTACATAGTTCAAAAACCTCTCCTCCACATAAATACAATAATCTGCTCTGGTGGCGGACTAGTAACTTAGTTTTGTTAAACGATCACTAGTGGCAGGATTTTCTTTTTTGCTAGACGACCACCAGTGGCAGACTAAGATGCTTAGTGTTGTTAAACGACCACTAGTGGCAGGATTTTATTTTCTGCTAGACGGCCATTTATGGCAGACTTTTTTTTTCGGTCAACTAGTTTTAGAGATAAGAGAGATAATGGAGATAACATAATTTTTTTTGTGGTTTCTCAAAGATTTCTCGAAATCAGTGCCAGTAAATATAAATATAATTTTTACAATCAGGGCGTTAACGTTTATATCTTGATACTCATATTGTATTTTTTTGGATTTCTTTTTTCCCTCTTTTGTATTGGAAATATTTTGTAGAATTTCAAATATTGTACGCCGTTTTATGTGAAAATTTTATTACTAATTTCGTGCCCAATTTCAAGTCTTTATTTTTACCGGTGCTATAGTAATATATGAGGCTGTGACGAACGGACGGACGGAGTCTCACCATAAAGGTTCCTTTTGTACCTTTTAGGTACTATGGAACCCTAAAAATCATATTTAAAGATAAAAATTCTATTAAGAACAGTAACAATAAAATAGATTATTTTCTATGGCCATGTGCTGTGACCGTCGTTTTCAATTTATTATGGCCATATTTCAGATGTTATCGACAGCCAGTTGGTTAATTTAAACCCATCTTCTTGGCATACCAATTTACGATCCTTTTATGACCCAACTGGCTTTATAGGCAAATTAGAAGGGCGTTAAACGTACATATTGGTATATATAAGTGCGAGCAAATATATGTGCACATATATTGAAACCTTATTTTGTTATCTAGACACATGGCAGTGTGCCAGGCAATGTTCGAATAATTTGGGCAATGCGAGTCGGACTATCGCACAAAGGGTTCCGTACAATACGGTTACGGGACCCTAAAAACTTTGATTTAATATGTGTCTCGTCATAGTATTACAACTCAAGGCTAACCCATAATTTTTACTATGGCTAAACTGAAAATCGTTGGCTGCCTCAAGTGCATGTGTGTCAGCTAGCTGTAGACCTTTTTGTCTTTTCACTTTTGTATGGTTTGTATTTTGTATGTTAGCACATATATGTAAAGACAAATAGAGTATATTTTATTTATTTATTTATTACAATTACTTTCAAATTTCAATTAAAATTTATTTATTAACAGGACAAAAACAAAGATTGGCGTTCTCTAGTCCCCACAGTAGGATTCCCTGGGTGGTGGGGACTAGGACAAAAACAAAAACTGTTTTCATTGTTTACTTAAATATACCCTATCCTGGACTTACCCTATATCAAAATCGCAATCCTCGTTTGTCTGTGTATTCGAATATAACTTCTGAACTTCAGACTGGATTTCAACGTCAATGCGGCTCTCACCACTTAAAAAATACTACCTTTTTCCCACGGCTTTGCCCGCGTTGATTTAGTTTTCTTTTTTTCGGGATAAAAAGTAGCCTATAGTGTCGATTCGGTGTAACACGCTTTAACTTATTTGACAGAACTTAACTTAATTTAGGCGTTCTGTCTTTTTCTTTCTTTATCGAAAAGACAAAGACAGCATGCTTAAAATAAGGTTAGTCCTGTCCTGTCAAATAAGTTAAGTCGTGTTACACAAAATCGACACCAATGTCACTCTCCGGCCTATAAACTATATCTATGCAAAAAATCACGTCGATCCGTTGCTCTGTTGCTGCATGAAAGAAGGACAAACCAACAAACACACTTTTGCATTTATAATAGTATGGATTACGGAGAAGGATTATATGACTGGATTCAAAGGCAGTTTTCGATACAGGGCGTCAAAAGTATGGAATGATTTGCCCCCACCCATCAGAGAGTGCAAAACAAAGGCAACATTCCGTATTAAATTGAAAAAGTACCTTTTAGACCTACAAAAATTAATTAAGCCTTGTAATGAAAATTTTTGTTATTTTATATATTTTTATTTTGGTATATATGTATATAATTTATGTTTTATATAAATATAATTATTTATTTATATATAGCTCCTGCACATTCTTCTCCTTTTCTTTATGTGTATTTAAATATAAGCCACCTAGCATAGGTATAGGTTAAGTTTTAATATTTATTTTAAGTCAGGGTTCAGCAGAATACCAGCGCTGTAGCCCCTACTGCAGCATTAAGCTGAGCTGTAATCCTTTTTTATTTACCACTGTTTTCCTAATGTTATATTTACTCGTACTGTTTGTTAATTTGTATTGTTTGTGATTTTGTATGTATGTATGTTTTTTTTCTCGTATCTGTTGTATTTTAAAATAAATTACTTTTCTTTCTTTCTTTCTTTCACTCCGTTGTTTATATGAAACACATTCATGTTTAGGACAGAAATATCGACGTTTCGCAATGAAGAAGTAAAAAAACGGTTTTATGCTGACTAAATGGAAAGAACTGATATAGTATTAATACTATATCCTTATCCAATAATAGTCGAGCAACATTTCCCGGTATCATTTCCTGGCGTTTCCTCACATTACGTTGTTTTGATAATTTGGTAAACAATCGCCTCCTTGTGTTTATTAACAGTACGTAAGTTACGTAATTTTTATCGTATTTGGAACCACGACGTCAAAACATAGCAATTGTTTTTCGTATACAATGTCATTTATATATAACTACCGGTGTTATCTAAAGATTTCAAAAGTAAAGATAAGCCTATAACGCAGTATGACAGCACCAAAATGTTTTCTTTGGAATCAGTGCTCATCTAAACACAGTGATAGTTGAACGCTTTAATGAATTTTTACAAGAAAATGGTCTCAATATGCCGTCGTGTGCATTTTTAAAGTGCACTAACATTTCAATGAATACGAATAAAGCCAAAAGTGTGACATTTCACATTCAAAAACAATGCAATAGATTTTAGGTGCCAGGGCTTTTGAAATATTTGGTTTTAACTACATTAAAACAAATGGAGACGTTCAACAAAACAAACTATGTTTAGAACTTCATCAAAATCAAGTTCATTGTACAACCGATCTTCGGCTCTGACTTTTGAGTTCCAAACAAGCGCTTTACATAAGCTACTCACTCGGCTAAATTAAAGTCAAATATAAACTTAGAGATTTGACATGTACGACACGCCCATAGTTTTCGTGCCTAACGTTTTACCTATTATTATCGGTAACATGGCATGCCTGATTCGGAATGGTAATACTAATTTGATATTTGAGAGTAACATTTTCTTGAATTTTTTGTATTGTTGTGTACCTACACGATCGCGGGGACAAGATCTTTTTGTGGGTTGTAAAAGACTTTTCAAAATAAATACAATTAAATATAGTTATTATTACTTTTACAATTTATTTAGTACTTGCGTATCGTATTTTTACAATTACCTTTTTTTATTATATATTTTTTTATTTATTATTTGTTTTAAAATTTTCGTTTTTTTTGTATTTTTCCTGAAAATTTCATGTGATTCCCTGTAAGTATAATTGAATTATTTTTCACATTTTTCTAACCGCCAGTTTCGGAAATAATAATTATCAATGATTTCTCAAAATTTTACATCTGATGTTTAGTTCCTACAATTTCATGTTTACTTTAGGAGGAATTTTTGTAGGTTTTTATTGCTTCGCATTACGATTAATACTTTTTTTTGTACAATTTCAAGTCTTTATTAGTTTAACGATTAAAAAGTTGGTATGATGACATTTGACCCCGTGCAAAACCAGAGTGGTTCGGTAATTTAGAATAAAATAACCATGAACCTATATCTTATTCATGAAAATAACAAAGTACATAATGTCATTTATTGACATAATCACATCATTTATTGAGCATGCAAAACACTAGCAGCATATTCTTAACTCGGCTTTAACTCGGGTAAAATGAAAAAATAGACGGTTAAGAAAATGCTCTCTTGCCCCAATCAATCTCGGGTTAAACGGGTTAAACTAAGAGAATGTCATCAGAATTTTACCCGATTCTCACCTTAAGTTAAACTCGGGTTGGCGAAGTAATGTTCCCAATTTGACTTAAAATTGTGACATTATATAATTACTATACCTCATTGGTTACAACTAATTACTTTATGGTAACATTCTAAATAAATGTCAAATGTCAAACAATCGCTTAGCTCGGGTTTAGTAACCCACTTCGATATTATCATGGTGCAGTAGAACTAATGAAATGTCGGTTTAGTTAACTCTTCCCTTGGGTTAGTTAAGGCGATACCAAAAAGAAAATGTGGTTTTTTCGAATCCATTTACTCCACTATAACGTCATCTACGTATTTCATTTTTGGGTGAATGTTTATTGAGTATTTGATTAAGAAAACGCGATTGGGTGAAATTTTCTCGATAGAATATATTTCCGAAAAGACCGCTAAATTGTTTTTTTTTCCTGTAATTCTGATTTCTACTTTCATTACTAATTTCATTGTGAAATTGCACTCAAAATGTGGTTATTATGTATTTGTAGTCTCCTTGAAAATCTTTTTTGGAAAAAATTGCTTAATACATTTTATATTAATAATACATTTTATATTTATGTATTCTATAATAAAATATATATATAAATATTAATATTATTTTTTATTTTTTTTGTATTTGTATTTTATAGTGTGTATTTATAGTAAGTATTTGAATACTATATTATTGCTATATATATTTATATTTTTAATCTGCATCAATCTCCTTGTGCACTTGTATGATTACTTGTTTAAATTATAATTTTTTTTTTGTTTGTTATTTTCTGTTGGTTTTGCTGGAAGAAATCTCTTCTTAAAATAAGCAAGCTAATGTGCATATTGTTTAAATGTAAATATTATATGTATCCCTGTTTCTGTATATGTGTGTACAATAAAGAATAAAGACATTAATAAAAAACCGACATTTTGCTACTTTTCTACGAATCCGTCTCACTCGCACACTGAGGGTTTTTTCGCATATGGAGTAACAGGGACGCTAAAACTTTTACGTAGCGCCTTAACCCGAGGGTTAAGGATTTTTTCTATATCATGCTGCAAGTGGGCCTAAGCTACAGCGCTACAAGGATCTGATGGCGCGTGGATGACACTGACACCCCTGGTGCAGCTGTGAAACAAGGAGTATGGTAGCGGCGTGGCGTTAGTTCTGATTTTGGACACGACCAGTCCACGCGCCATAAGATCCTTGTAGCACTGTATTTCTGGTTATATCAAAGCCAAAGGCTACACTTATCAAACTATTCATAGTGTTCAAAAAACGTTATTTTAATTTCTTCAGTACACCTACCTAGCAAACCTAAGAGCTAGCATGTTTGCTAGCATGCCCGGCTTATCGCCAAAACGGCCTGGTTACTTGCATTATTTTTGCGTTCTATAACAAAGCTCATCGAAGTATATGAAATTAGCAGGGTCGGACTGGCCATAGAGTCAGGGTGGCGATTGCTATCCGGGCCCTAGCCTCCGAGGCCCCCCCAGCCTTACTATACTACCTACACGCAAAATAGTTCACATGTACAGTGTGTCCCTCGTACAAGTGCACATCCGAAAAGGGGTGAAACTAGACCTTATTTTATCGACAAATTTTTTTCTTTTTTTTTAGAGTATCTTTGTTTAATAAATTAACGTTTTAAAAATTTTTTGCCTACCATGGAGACTATGTATAAAATATGTTGTAACTTTTGATCTATCGCGAGTAATGCAATGAAATAAAACTGTTATAATCCTTAAGAATAGACGTTGCATATCAAATCAAAAACAAAACATAATCGACTACCATTACCATAAAAGTAATATCCTAAAAGATTATTTCTTTAATTTTTCCGTCTTTTTTACAGTAACAGTTAATTTTTTCAAAATAATATCCCCGTTTTACTATACTTTTATTCCTTTTTATCATTGCCTATTCCATTATCTTTCTAACAAAAAAAAATACAACGTTCTATCATAAATAGAATATTTTCTACGAGCGGTTAACCAAAGGCACTGCGCTCGCGTCCCATACAAAGATACGCAGGTGGAGTATTTTTTCCAGATAAAAAAAAAAATCAAAAAAAAAATTTTTCTTTGTTTTTGTCCATATATTTAGATCTAGTTTCACCCACTTTCGGATGTGCACTTTTACGAGTGACACACTGTATATGATATAAATTTTCAATTCTGAATATTTTCCTTTTAAAATTTTGTCTAATGGTTTTGCAAAACTACCTGCCTAAATCATATCATATCAATAAACGAGGCGTGTTTTTTGAGGTATTGGAGTGAAAAACAATAATTTATTGTATTGAATTTTAATTGCAGAGGTGATGAAAATTTATCTAAGCTCGTCATTTTGCGTTTTAAAAAAAGAAAACCGTTACTCCCTCGGCCGAATTTGCTTGCTTGACTAGGAAAAGCTAGACGAGGAATTTTAAAAAAAATTATTTTGCCATCTGGACCCCTTAGGCCCAGTCTGACGCTGCTGGAAATTAGTACATGACTATTAAAACAAGAGACGGAAAGCTCTACATTTCTAATTCAAAGAGAAGTAAATCAAGGAGATCCCCTTTCACCCTCATTATTAATGTGGATTGAAGCTCAAAGTTAATATAAAATTTTTTTTGGAAAAAGACAGCTTCACAGTTTACTGGTGACATTGTCTTTCTAAGTCACATGTAAATTTTCAGTACACCATTTCAGTACAAATGACTCTGAACTTAAATTTTCGTGATCTCATTACTTAGCTCTTATCATGACAAGAATAAATATTCATGTATATTTTTACATTGGATTGAGAACTTTATCTGAATTAGTAACCAATATTTCCATGAAAATGTAACAATGTACAAAGTTATGCAAATTCAACTTGTACAATTTGTAAGATGTAAAAAGATTTCCTAATAAATAGCCTCGTCTCCAGACAATTTAATTGTAAGTTTTGCTGTATAAAAGGAACTCCCTTTTCGATAAAGGTAGGTACTTCATAAATAACTTTCAAAGGGACATGAGAAAACAATTTTCTTACAAACCCAGGGGAAAATTGTCACAAAAGGTTGTTTGTTATTGTATATCTACTCGGAGTTAGGTATCTTCGAGTTTGTATCGACAACTGCGACTCTTTCTGTTTATTCAGAGCTCTCCTTCGGGGATCGAAGGGGGATGACATTATTTGTAAATTTTGTCATTATAACTTTTGTATATATTTTTGTCCGCGGCTTCGACGGCTCTGTCATTAGTTTTTTACAATTCATTCTAAAGAATCGTTTTCCTGAGATATAAATTTGCTGTTCCGGTTATTTACTATCTCGATAAAAAGTTTTATGGCAATCCGTTGAGCGGTTGTAAATAAAAAACATGATAAAAAACAAATCAACTCTTATAGTAATAGATAAACTTGATAGCTATAAACGTAACATAGGATTATTCAATCGAACAATCACGTCCATGTGATTAGTATTATTTTCTCCTATTTCGCCCTATCAGGAACGTATCGAGCGACGCGACGTAACAACCACTATGTATTGCGCTGATATGAACGTTATTTAAATGTTGTTTCCGTCGATATTCGTACCAACAAACATCAAGCTGCTAATTTGGCGACAGTAATTGCCTTAAAAGTCATGGTAAGTCCCCAAATACCGGGGAGGTTTCGTGGCTTTTCAAAATTAGCCTCTAATAGTAGTAAATAAGAATAGCCCAAGGGAACGTCACCCATATCATAATATCCCGAATATACTATAGTCAAAACATAATATAGTACCTACCATTATCGGTGATAGCTTAACAGACGAAATTTTTGGCGAAGTGAAGCCGCTGCATGAGGGAAATGTCAACTTTTTTCACGCCAATTTGGTAAACTTCAGGAAATTTCTATCTAAATTGACAAAGTTTTGTTTCTCAAGAGTCGCACCAAAGCAAAGAAACTTCTTGTACAAGTAAGGTAACAAAGAGCGTTTAATTCAGCTTAACTTTCAGCACGTACTTATTACTAGGAAAGTAGTGAAGTAGTAATTACCTTATTACTTATCAATTACTTATTACTAGGGAAGTAATGAAGTAGTAATTACCTTGTGCAAGGGAGAACTTCCTGAAACCTTTTGTTTACCTAGGAACTGTTCAGACCTTGTTTGTACAAGTTATTATTGGGGCTAAATTGGAATCTGAAATCGTGCCTGAATAATGAAGTCTATGGAAAATATTTTGATCTTCGTCCCCTGGATTATTTTTACTTGTAAAGCAGGTTTTACGAAAGCAAACCGCAATCAAAGCAAAATATTATATTAGAAAACAGGTCTTTTTCTAGGTTAACAATTAGAAGAATGTAAGCCGCTGCTTACTATAAAAGTAATGGTCAGCATTTGTAATAGTTATTTAAGATACAGGTGCGGAAAGTAAGGTTTTATACGACTAAGTGCCAAATTGAAAACACGAGCGCAGCGAGTGTTTTCATTGGCACGCATTCGGATAAAAACCTTTTACGCTCAAGTATCTTACAACATTTTTCAATGCATTTTGCGAGGAAATACAACAAAAAAAATTCACTTCACCAAAGCCTATTTACAACAAAATGGCATGCTTTCTTTGCAGAGGCAGAGCGCGCGTTTCATACAGTTTTTTCTTTCTTGAGGCAAAGGTACAGTATACAGCCAATAATGTGAAAAATATTTTTGTCTGCGGAAACAAAACACGTATTTTTAAATGAGATAATCAAGAATCTTATGTGTTATGGTGTTTATCATCATTCAATTATTCAATCATATAATTAAGCGCGCATACTTATAAATAATTGTTTTTTTTGGACAGCAAAACCTCCTTGCATCTTTGTAATTTTTTAAATTTTATGACTTGCACCATGCACCACAGAGTCAAAAACTTAAAAAAATTACTTTATTTCACGCGTGAAAGATTTCAGTACTGTTTTATTTCACGCGTGAAATAAAGAGTCGGTTTCCGCATAATTTTGTTACACAAAAAAGAAAACTTTACGAGCAACTGCATTGAAAAATTATATACTTACCTATAGGTTTACAACTTCTGACACAATATAACATTCCTCTGTCACGAACGCTCGTAACTTGACCCTTGTACCATGATCATCATGTGTGGTTGCATTTTTTAAAAGAAGTCATACATGTCGGGAGTATATATCGTTTTAGAAAATTAAGTCTCATAATACTGAGGACCGTCTCGATAAATACAGTTATAAATGATTTTCTATTTTTTTATCTTTAATCAAAAAATAATCATCCAAATAGATGATTTTTATTTGAGCTTCAAATATCCGCTAACCTTTTTGGACAACTTATACCATAATCCATATATCTAGATTGCAACATGAAATGTGATGAAAATTTCATACCCAAATTGCAACATAAAATGTGATATAATTGAAATATCTAGATTGCAACATGAATCGAATCTGCTGAGTTCTCCCAATTTTGTCTCTTTTCGAAACCATAATAAGCCGTGAAATAGGGATAATTAAATTTTGAAAAAAATAAATGTTATATTCCACTTTTTGATCTTTATATTTCGGTCATTTGATACGCGTTTACTTGCATTTTCCTGCATCCAATAAAATTGTAAAGATAGGTCTAAACCGTGATCTAAACATCATTTCATTTGAGATATATAAGGTTTTTGACGACAAATCTTATACCAAAATAAAACTCGTACAAAATAAGACTTAAAACCGCCATTATATTAAAAACCAATCCTTCTATATCCAAAATAATGAATTAAAACACCTTGAAATCGCGAGATTTTCGATCGGCCCGCTCTCACTGAGAGGAATAGACAAGTGTATAACGAAAGCGTTCGAACAGCACCGATTTCTGTGTTGCACACCGAATCATCTCGTGAAGTCGTAAAGTCTGATGAAAGTTACTCTTGAGTTTGACCAAAATGTTGAGTTTTTAGGGATCCGTAGTCAACAACAAGGAACCCTTATAGTTTCACCATGTCCGTCTGTCTGTCTGTCTGTCTGTCCGCGGCTTAGTTTAAAGACTATTAGTACTAGAAAGCTGTAATTTGGCATGGGTATTCAAATTTATCACGCCGATAAAGTGGTACAGTCAAATTTTGAAAAAGATTTTTTTTAGGGTAACTACCCTACACGTAAAGTGGGGATGATTTTTTTTTCTCGTCTATCCCCGAGTGTGGGGTCTCGTAGGATGGGTAAATAAAAAATATTGGGGGAGTGAGAAGACCATTTTTCGATCCAGGGTTCCGTTTGCGAAACATTTAGCTTAAAAGTGTTAATTTTTGTTAGAGTCAAGTGTCCCCCCTCCCCTGCCAGCGAAACGGTTGTATTTGGAAACGTGAAAAAAAGTCACGGCAGTAGTATAAATATAACGAAATTAAAAGGAAAACTATCACAACTAAGAAGGCTTTACAAGTTAACGAGTACAGATCGCGTCAAACTTTTAGTCCCCAACTTCCGGGCGTACTAAAAGTTTAGCGCGATCTGTATTAGTCGACAAACTTGTAAAATGTACTTGGAGAAGAAATCCGCATATTGTGCAGGGCAACTACGGAACCCTACACTGCGCGTGGCCCGACACGCTCTTCGCCGGTTTTTATCGTTAAGGCGATTACCGTCGCCAAATTAGCAGCTCGATGTTTGTCTGTATGAATATCGACGGAAACGACATTGAAATAACGTTCAACTCAGTGCACAATGCGTGGTGGCTGTTACGACGCTCGCTGCGTCCTTGAAAGGGCAAAATAGGAGAAAATAATACTTTTCACATGGGCGTCATAGTTCAATTGAATAATTCTATGTTATATTTATAGCTATCAAGTTTATCTATTTATCAAAGCATAAATTAATTAAATCACCTAAGCCGCTTAGGAGCAGTAGGAAATGCAAGCCAAAAAACACCATTCAGTTGAAGCAATTTTTCATATAGAAGTTTTTTTGGTACGAAAAAGAAAAATGTTGCATATGTTGTCCTAGAGTTGATAATCCATAATACATTTTTTCAATATTTTTGGTTTGGCCATAAAAGAGGAGTAGGCTTTAGAAAGTACCCATTTGGCGGTATTAATGGCCTTAAGAGTGGTTTCGCAGCTGGATTGTGAAAAACCCGCCTTTTTCTAATTAATCGAAACAGAACACTTAAATTCAAAATTCACTCAATAGCTATTCAACAAAACCTTATTTTATTACCTATGTATTATGTCTTTTGCCATCGCAAAGCTTCCAATCGTTTTTGTAAATTACAATTTCGTAAATTCTGAAGTTTAAAAATTTTAATATACACAATTCATAAGTAATAAGGTTTTGTTGAATAACTATTAAGAGAACTTTGAATTTAAGTTTTCTGTTTCGATTAATCTGAAAAAGGCGGGTTTTTCACAATCCAGCTGCGAAACCACTCTTAACGATAAAACCGGCCAAGAGCGTGTCGGGCCACGCGCAGTGTATGGTTCCGTATAGTTGCGGCGGTAAAAGGCGGGTTTTTCACAATCCGGCTGCGAAACCGCTCTTACTTCAAAGTGAGTATATATTCTTTATGGTTATTTAGTAATTAAGTAGTTCATTATATACATTTTCACCAGTTTCGTTTTCAATATGAATCAATGATAGGGCTGGAATATCATTGGTATAAATATATTTTGGCTCGCAAACCTAATCGTTTTTTCGCACTTTTTGTGAGCTATTTAGTACTCCGCTCTTTTTATTATTTTATTTAAGGCGATTTGTAAAAGTTTTAGCGTCCCTGTTACTCCATATGCGAAAAAATCCTCAGTGCGAGAGGGACGGATTCGTGGAAAAGAAGAAAAAAGTCGGTTTTTTATTAATATAAAATGTACTAAAGTTGCTATCAAAATTTCGTTTAACCAGGTCCTAGATACTGTTAAAACCCACCTAATAAAATATAGTTGCAGTCTATATGTCAATCTAAATTGTCAAACCACGAGAATTTGTGTCGAAAAGGACCTCATTTTAATAAATATTTCTATCGAGCCGAATTTCTCCAATCGCGTTTCTGTTTTAACAGATCCCTAGAAAAAGAATCCAAAAATAATATACTATTTTATCAAAATAACACATTATTTACTGAAGTAGATATGCAAGTCCTTTAAAGAAATCGCTTTAAGTGATAAGTCCGCCCTTGTACAACATTGTGTGTTCAAAACTCTGTACTCAATTTTTTATTTGACCTTGTACAATAAAGTGTGTATTCATTCATTCATTCATTCATTCATTCATTCATTCATTCATTCAAGTCCTTAAAGTGTCAATTTTTTTTCCGTAGAGCTTTAATCAATTATTTAAAAAATATCCAAATGAGCAAAGCCGTGTGAAAAACTAGTGTCCAATAAATTACTATATAGTGCTGACCAAATAGCGTTTCGCAATTTCACGCACTAAATCATTTACGTTTCAATGCTTATTAAAATTTTAAGTGTTTTTGTTTGCGAACAACGCTTCATTATACAAATAATGCACCGTTTCGGAGTTAAAAACAATAATAATTCGAAACTTTATCAATAAATAACTTAATATAGGTGTTATTTTTTAAAGTTCCTGCCATGAACTTTCGGTTGATGGGTTGAGCAAGTTCCACCAAAAATATTATTGTAAAAAATCGGCACTAGTTTGGCCTAGGCCTAGGCTTTCGGAAAAACTGCAGCGCAGAAGAAAGCCGGTACTAGGTTAGGTTGCAAGGTTATATAATCACCTTCGTAGTTATTGTTTTATGACAACCCTAAACCACTTTGGTCTAAGCCAAACTAGTTTATCCTAACGGATTGGGCTGAAAATCAGACAATTAGTGCGAATCCGTATAACGCACCGAGAGTTTCCGTAATTTTTTTATTTTTCTGTAATTTCCTAGGGAAGTCGTTGACACTAGGGATGTGCTTTGATATTTTCTGACTCTGATATAGTGATGTGCTTGGGATATTCCTAGTACTAGAGATGTGCCTGACACTAGGGTTGTTCCTGACACTAGGGACGTACCTCACAATAGGGATGTGCCAAAAAAAAAAGGGCAAAATATTTTTCGTAAAATTTTCTCTACGCCTTATCTTTGGAATGGCAGGTGCTAGCTATTGAATCCATTTTTTTATTTCAAATATTTTTTTATGTCAAAGCTTTGACGTCCTGTACCTCCTAAATGGCTTAAGCTAGACCCATGTTCATGGCACTTTAAAAATAAGACTCACCGAGACCTACCTGCCGAAAATGTCAAAACTATAATGATCAAAACTAAAAAAAACACATTCGATAGGTTTTACAAGTTTTTTGACAGGTCGTGAAAAGTGGTCCGATTCGAATGAAACTTAGTATTAAGGGGCTTTTGAGGTCGCTGATTATGATGCCGTATTCAATGACAGTTTTTTAACAATTGTCAGGTTTTTCGACAGTTCTCACTCACTCACTTATTATCGCGTTCGTCCATCAATGCCTAACTTGCCAGCCGCGGCAGTAATCTACTACATTTAAATATAATGCTATAAAGCAACCCAAACGGAGGTTACTGCTGAAATCCTTATAAAGCAGTTATAATAACAACCCACTCACGGTGATAAGCTACAAACCCACGACTTTGCATATCCTATATTATTTTACAAAATTTATGTTTTGCATAATTTTGGGGTATTAAAAAAATATTAGTAGAAAGGACGACAAAGGAGTTCTTAGCTTAAAAATTTAATCTCTACTATGAATTAATACATAAAAAAATCAAAATAGCAATCAAATCTCATCAAGAAATTAACGAAATTTTAATATTCAATAACCCTACTCACTGGCAAAATACACACATCAAAAAAGTCTAAGCAACACCTTTTGATTTTTTGAAATATTTTTATTTAACTTCTTTATTATATATTTTTTTATCAAATATGTATTGTTTACTGTTTTTATTGAATAAAACACTATTTCTTAATGAATATGTAGACCTATTTAAAACAAAAAATTATGATTTTACTAATTAGGCTCTCGGTGTATAAAACATTACAATCCTTAAATTATTTTATTATTATTACAACAAAAGTAAAAATAATGAATACAGAGTGTTTCCTCCTCGGGTATTTAAAACTTGTCTGCATCGATTTTGCCTGGAATCAGGTTATTGAGTTTAATTGGTTTAAATAAAATGTTCTGTGGTTGACACCCTATCAAGGTCTTTACAACTCTCCTCTGGAGCATTTCTTATTTTCTCGTCGAGTTAGAAGCTTGGTTTTGTACAGCACCATGGGGCCATAGACTTCTGTAAGAGATATTGTTTCAACTCTTGACATCTAGTTCAAGGGGCCCGTATAAAAAGGTCTTGATAGACGGACAATAAAGTGATACTATAAGGGTTTCATTTTTTTCATTTGGAGGTACGGTATCCAAAAAATTATAAAATCAAAAAATATGTAATGGTCTTTGTTGAAAACAAGAACTGTACTTAAAAGCTGTGGAAATTTAAGTTACTAAATCCATTTGAAACATGTTCAAAAAGCATGAGTCTCTCTAAGGAGCTGTTAAAAAGTTCAAGCACTGAGGAAGAGTCTTTGTTTTCATGTAATTAAAAGTTTACTAATGTAGGACAGCACTTGGCCAAAGGCAGTATAGCTGAATCCATTAAAAACAACGCTACTCCTTTTAAACGTCAGTCACTTAGGGAAAAGCGCATAGCTTAACTTTGTTTTTCTGGCTTGGAAGTTAAAAATTAAAAACATTTTGGTATGTGGCAGTTGACGGCAATAGTTTAGTATTAGTGAGGTTTATAAAAATAAAATATAAGTTTATTGGATATAGTTAAAACACAACAGAGATTACAAATAACAAATAAATCCGCAGAGAAGGTAAAAACATTTTCCAGGGGTCCCCAAACTCTGCTTTGCAGGAAACTTGGGGTACCAAATGACAATTTTGTATCCAGAGTTACATCGTTGTACAACATAATAAAGATATAGCTAAAAGAGGAAAAAAATATAAAGCAAATATAAAGCAATAATTATAAAGCATGAGTTTGAAATTTGATGCACAATTAGTGATGATCTTGTCCAAACAAAGTCAAAAAAGCATTTTAATTTGGTTTTGAGAAGATCATGACTAATTGCGTATACAATTTTAAACTCTTGCTTTATATACCTCACTAAAACTGAACTATTACCGTCAAATACCACAGACCAAAATATTTTTCCATTTTAATTTCCTAAACAAGAAAAACAAAGTTAAGTTATGCGCTTTACGCTTAGCTATTAATGTTTAACCTTAACCTACTGTCGTACTCAAGAAGCTTAATAAACTTCTTCGTCGTCCTCTATTTCTTAGTAACCTACTTCTAGTTTTTAAATTGTCTATTTACTTTTGTTTTTGGTGTGCAATAAAGAATATTGTATTGTATTGTCCTCAGCATCAGCTAAATAATGAGATTAACAAAATTACATATAGACTTGTCAAAAGTATTTCGAAAGTTATACTTTAACCACTTAACCCTTTAACTCCAGCCTAGCAACTGAAGAGTTTCAAAACAACACAAGCTCGGCGAAAACTGGGCAAACAGCTATTTCTTCAATAGTATATTTCGGTGTTAGCATGTATACAATTTTCCTGTCTACACTGCGGCAAATATCGCATCGCAGCGGCCGCCTTTCACGAAAATTGCCTGTTTAGCACACATGAGGAGTTTTATATTTTTGCGAAAGATGCTCATGATTATTATAAAGGTAGGTAGGTAAGTGTTATTCTGCCAAGGGTACGTGATAATACAGAAACTCATCTCTGTCTTTCTAAAGTAGCTATTTAATACCAGTCAAGTGTGGGTTGGCTCAATTCTTTGAGGGTTCCGTAGTAAAAAAGTATATATTATTTTTATAATTTTCGTTTATATGTTATTTTTCACGATTACCGCTTCGAGTTTGGTCCCATTTACGCAAACTTACTGCAATTACAACGAAACACTCACACACTCTCATGAAAAAGCTTGCCCGCGGTTGGTCGCATCAAGGTCACGTTCGCCGGCGCTGCCAACATGGCGGCGAGCTCGCAGCGAACAAAAGACGCGTGGATGGTATTATGCGGTATTACGCTAAAATAAATAAACTTGTTTACGTGTATATTGTTTATTGAATGACTTAAATACTACAGTGAAGATAAATAAATTATATTGAATGGCATAAAAGTTTTAAATTTAGTTTTACAAATAATACAATAAGAAAAATATATAAACCTACACAAGGCACTTTTATTAAAAAAAATTGTACACAAATATCGTTTCATTAAAATCACAACTCATGAGGTTACAATTGGAGCTGAATGCTTTTAAAAATATATAAGGAATTAAGTAAGAAAATAACTTTAAATTGTAACATTGAAATAAAAACTTACACTAGTTTAAGTGGCAACGCCGACTTACTTAATAATTTACGGCTTCCATTATGTAGACGTCCTCATTTTGAAAGTGTATGCTGCATAATTTACTATATTTGCAAGGCATCCAAACAGATTCGTTTCTTTCCAAACCGACCCATTTTTCACGCTGGATCTCATTTGTCGTGAATTTGTGGTAATGAAAACTGTTGTACTAATGCATAATATCATCCTTAATACTTAAAAACAATTTTTTTAACTGAGCACACCAGATGAGACGTATAGTTAATGGAAAAATTATCATAGCTACATGTTGCATAACACTTTCCAGAGTCATCATTTTCTAAATGTTTATTTACTTACTTATGAAAGGTGATTCCAGTATTTTATTATATCCGTATGGCTTCCCCACTACTTCATGACACACGAATTTAAATCAAATAGCGCAAAAACACAATAATATGCACAATCGAAACTTCCCGCGGCACAAACACACCACTCAAGGTGTTATGACGAACTAGCGGGCCGCGCTGTCCCTATTTTATGAACCGCCCTCCGCGGGTTTTATTTTGTAGGACCATTTTTTGGGCTTAGTTACGCTTCCAGAGAAATATTATTCTTTGGTTTATTCATAAGAAACTCACACAACAGTATATCCCACTCAAATGATTGTTATAAGTAATAACTGCGATAATGGCCAAGTTCGTATACTCGTAGTAGTCATCCATCCATCAGCCTGGTTCGTCCACTGCTGGACATAATGCCTTGCCAAGATTTCGCCGCTCTTGGCGGTCCTCCTGGAAAAAATGCCCATACTCACACACGCTGAGGAGGCGGGTTGGTGAGTGCGCTGCCGAAACCCTCGCACCAGTGACACCGCTTCTCGTCACCTATCTGTTTGATTTAAGGCTCAGCAATTGGGATATACCGCTATCAGTTGGTCCCAGGCATGTTGGGCTATCTGGTTGTGCCTGTTTGAGAGATGTCCCCTTACTCTCCCCCGAACAACTCCGGAAGGGTTTCCGGGTAAGATAGTCGATGGCTCCACAGTCAAGCCTGGCATCAGCTCTAGCACCTTTAGTAGTAGTGAACGCATTTATGTGCATTGACGTGACTAGAATTATTCAGAAAAAAAGTTATTATAAGAATGAGTTTTTCCCGGGGAAATTGGTCAGTTCCGGAAAGCAAAATGCATTTTTGGATAAACACGTCGAAAGCTGACAAGCCCGGAAGCTAAGTTCACTTGGTCCGACTAAGCGCAAACAGCATTTTCCAGCCTGAAAGAGGCGCTGACATCATCTCCCGTCTTGATGGTGCCCGACTTTGAGAAGCTATTCGCTCTTCACAGAAAAATGCTTCCAGGTATAATTTGAGACGTAATTCGCCTCTTTCTAAAAATAATTTTGTCTATATTCTTAGCAATAGTGCTAGTATAGACATGGCATGGCATAAATCAGCTGATTTAATATTCTGCGGCCCATTTGTATAAATCAACAGAAATTAGGTATCTAATTTCATCGTAAAACTTACTTTTAAGGTAATTGTAGATATCCATACAGAAGTGGGGAAAACCATCTTTTAGTGGGATCCGTAGATTCTTTTACTTTCGGTGGTTTCTAGCCTTCATCTTAGTCATTGAGTGTAAATACTTACTTTTCACATAAATTCGAGGAACAGTCACGGTGCTGTTATTAGCTTCTGGACAAAGGTTCCATGATCTTATGCTCCATAGAATTGATGACGACAGTTTCTTTGATAACGACGAAAACATCTTTCTTATTTAAAAAATTCTTTCTTATTCATCTTTCTTAGCTTTCGGATTTAAAATGAATACATGAAAGGGTATGGAAGCTTTAAAAAAATCAAGACAAAATGAGACGCTACAGATCAACAGTGGCCTTTTTAGGCTAGTTAGATAACCAATCAATGATATACAAGGTGTAACAGAAAGGTGTTACCATATTTGAAGAGCTTATTCAGTCAATGGTAAAGAAAAACTTTTACCATGGAGCCAACCCCGAAATCACAAAAAAAATCTGCCCTTCCATGCATTTCAGCCGAGCGGCATTGCATTTTTCTATGAAACAGTTTTTTTTTTTTTTCGAGCTGCAGGGTTTGTTCCATATTAAAAGTTGTTCTATACCATTGACTGAATAAGCTCTTCAAATATGGTTACTCCTTTCTGTTACACCTTGTTTAAGATTCAATTTAAATTGATTACTCTATACAATTAATTATTCTATACAATATTTCAAAATTTCGGCAAATGAATACTGATTAACCCGGAAATACTTACTTATTTTATTATTACACATCAAACATTATCATGATTGCGTTGTGTACTTTCGCCACGAGTGGTCGAAATCCATTAAAACAAAATAAATTTGTAAACCTTTTCAGAAATCACTTTTATACGGTATAAAATAAATCAATAGTGCTCTAATTGCCGTCAATATTTCAAATATTCTACGTTATTTTTATAACACAAAGAACCACCAAAGAAATTTTTAAGGTTTTTTGGGAATATTGGTTCCCCGAATAATTTAAAAATCAAACACGAAACGCAATTATTTACCGACTGTTACACGCAAATGCATCAATTCTGTTGATTTGCCATTTGCAATTCCTACTCAGACATATCCCATCAACATCCTCGATTTTAAATTTATTTGCGGGTTATATTTTTAAAACCAAAGCTAGTGTTAAATAAATTTTAAAGCGCAATGAAAACTTCATTACGTCTTTACCTCGTCTCAGTTGTATACATACATTGGTTTCAATGCCTTTGGTTTTAAGTAGCTTTATTCATAAATAACAAATTCAACAATCTTCCATCCATCATCCATCCATCAGCCTAGTTCGTCCACTGCTGGACATAAGCCTTTATATCCTGGAAGAATTGCCCATACTCCCACACGCTGGCCAGGCGGGTTGGTGAGCGCAGTGCTGGAACCCTCTCACCAGTGACGCCGCTGCCCGTCACCAGTCTGTTCCATATAAGGTCCGGCTATTAGGGATAGATATACCGCCATCCATCGGTCCCAGGCATGGTAGGCCTCCTGGTTTTTTGCCTTTGAGCTGTCGTCTTACTCTCCCCCGAATTACTTCGAGGGGGTCTCAAAGTAAGATTCTCCAATTCAACAATCATTTTTATTAATAACAGTTTTTATGCCGGAAAACAGAGATGTACAGATGTATTAAATATAATAATGTTTAAAATATAATATTGCAGTATTGCTAATTATTATAAACATTAAGCTTCAAGACAGTGAAAATGTATGCATTCAGAATAACAAGCTTATCAAGTTACTGCGTCACATTTCAACCTACGACAGCATAGGTCAATTTATGACAGTAAAGGTTATGGCTTTTGACTTTATTATCAAATCTTGTTTAAGGTGGTTCTTACAGCTGGTGATCGAGAAAGTTTACTCAAAATTTTATTTAGTAAGAAGTTTGCAAAATATACCTGATATGCTACAATATGTATGGAATTTGTTCCTTTGTATACTTATTTATTTAATTTGGACCTTAGTGTTAAATTGGACCCTGTTTTGGTATTTATTTTTATCTATAATTTAACAAAATAAATACCAAAACAGGGTCCAATTTAACACTCAGATCCGATTTAATTAATTAAGTATGCAAAGAAACAAATTGATACTTATCCAAACAACAAATGAGTTCCTTTAAATTAATTCAGAAGAATTTTAGCTACAATTTTTTATATAATTTTTTTTATTTACTGATATCGAATATATCCAGGACAGTACGGTATACATATAAGTGATATGAAAATTAAACAAAAGTATTTTGTGCAACTTTGTCATAAGTTGAGACATTGGGACACGCACAAGTGCTTATTTAGGAAACGAGGAAGTGAGTTTCGTAATAATTTTGCACAAGTGTCACAATACTTTATCTGCGACCGTAAAATTTCGTTTTTATTTATAATATTTACAACTAACACTTAAAATGAGAAGAAAATTCGTTTATGAACCTCGGGTGCGTCGTCCAGTAATCAAATCATATCAAAATCAAATCAAATTTATTTATTTCAGATCAAAGATCCATATGAAACATGTAAGTAATAAAACAACTTATGCTATTGTTAGTAACTTATGCTAATACAGCTTACATGTATAGAAGCGTGATTCGACGCCCCACTACACATGGACATGCAATCGAATCCAGTGGCGTAGAATTGGAGAGTCCCACCTGTCTACAAACGTGCTCAGCAAGCTGTTGGAGCTGGAACGCACGCGCTCCAACAGAGACGCATACCTTTTTCTTAATACGGCATGGAAGCCGTCGGTATAGGCCTCTGTGAACAATGTTCCTGAACATGCCTGAAGCGCTACAAAAGCGCCTCAGCCCCAACAACACCCTACACGCGTTGTTATATTGCACGCGCAGGGCATTGTATGCTCCCTTGAAGCCCAATCGGGATAAAAGGGGCGTGGCTTAAGAAATAAGGCCGGTACTTTTTTCTCATCTCTCCTGTTGATAGGCTCTCTAGTGGTGTTATAATAAATTGGTCAAATCTGTGTAATATCTAAAAAAGTAATTTTTCTTATACAGGCTGGAAAAAATTAAAGGGCCCTGGAGGGGAACTACCTTAAATCCTTTAGTTAGCTCATTTTACTGAAAGAAAACATTCCTTTATTTTTGAAAAGAAACAAAACTGCATTCAAAGATCTTCTAAAATTTGCTTGTCTCACCCGGGAACTGAACCAACTAAAAATTTAAAAAATAAACCCTCGCTATTTTATTATACGAATCGGTAGGATTATTGTTCAGGATAAAATTTGTCTACTAAACTAAAGTCTTACACTCATCTGTTGTACGAGATACCCATGAAATTGAATAATTATTACAAGTTCTTTATTAACAATACCTAGTACTGTTCACTTGTAAAGTAATAATTATACGCCATTATTACACAATGACAGCACGGAATGAAAGCAAAACAAAACAAAATTTGAATTTCGAACGAAATTTATGGTTCGAACTTCAAATTTGTTGCTCGGCGTTGCAAAAAAAATACGTTCCTTTTTTAAACTTTTCGTCAGTACGCCTAGTGCAAGAAGGAATTGTGCTCTGCATACATTTATTATTACCATTTAACGATTTTCTTATTGAAGTCTTCAACAAGGTACTTAAGATAAATAACATTAGCAAGCTTGTACTTCATACGATGTCTTTGGATGTAAGAGAGATAAGAAAATTATAACGTGTCATTTACTTGTTACAAGTGAACAGTACTAGGTATTGTTATTAAATAACTTGTAATAAATATTTAATTTCATGAGTATCTCGTACAACAGATGAGTGTAAGACCAAATGTTTATTAGACAAATATTATTCTGAACAATAATCCTACCGATTCGTATGATAAAATAGCGAGGGTTTATTTTTTTAAGTTTTAGTTGGTTCATTTCCCGGGTGAGACAAGCGAATTTCAGAATATCTTTGAATGCAGTTTTGTTTCTTTTAAAAATAAAGGAATGTTTCCTTTCAGTAAAATGAGCTAACTAAAGGATTTAAGGTAGTTCCCCTCCAGGGCCCTTAAATTTTTTCCACCCTGTATAAGTAATAAGTCGGCTATTCCTCTATAAGTAGTATAAGAAAATAAGAGAGTAAAATCTGCCAATAAACTTTTCATAAGTTTGGCAGAAGTAATCAAAACTATAATGTTTTTTTCCGTGAATAATTGGTATGAACATGGACGAAAGTCCATGATTATACTTATAATTTGATGTACAGGGAACTCATCCTTCAACCTGAAGAATGAATTCCCTCTCAAAAATTTAGTCCTAAAAACAAATACATTGGTTTGGTTGACCAAAATCTTTTAGAAACGTTACACAAACAGCAAAACGATATCGCGATGTATTGCCAGGTAGCGCCATCTAGTTTTTAATTTGCCCATTAGACATGAGACTTGAATTTATATGTATCTCTCAAATTTTGAATATCTCAAACATTTTAATATTCCACTGCTAGGTGAAGCCGCGTACATTGTAACCGTCTTCTTTGCGCGAACTTTTTTTTCACTTCCTGTAGAAGTCGAGTCTGACTAAAAAACATTATATTGGGAAGTGAAGTTTAATTGAGCAAAATAATGTTGACTTGGGATGTTGTCAGTTAATTTCAAAAGCCTCTAAATGCTATAAAGATCTACCGATATCCGAAATACAGATTCAAAAACATCATACACAGCTTCCTGATAGAAAATGACTACGATCGAACTAAATCGTTAATGGGCGTCATAAAATATGAGAATGGCTAGATCTATGGAGTGTAGGTGGCCTTAGATAATTTATTTATTTAATTTATTGTAATGTAAGGTATATAATTGTATTGTATTGAGTCTTGATGTATTGAAAATGGCTTGAAGTTTATTGTTCAACACGTTATGAATTTAAATGTCTACTTTATGTCAAAAATATTCAAACAATGCGTGGTTAGTCTTAATTGTATAAATACATATGTTGTGAATGTAAATGAAAATATCTAAACTCACAATGTCTTTTTTTTGTAATCTTGTTTATTTTATAAGCTAAACTCACAATGTTGTTACAATTAGTATTGTGATTCCCAGTGTATCAAAATAAAAATTCGATTTATTTAATGTGGACCTTTTTTACCCTAAGAGGCGGGGTTTGCGTAAGTTCAGGGGAATTTTAATACTAATATTATTGATACTGTATTTTTTTAGGAGGAAAATAAATGTTTCGTAATTAGAAAATTTGTAATTATACAACATCAACTTTCTGTAGAATCCATAACATTTCAAACTATTAACCCGCCTTTTTATAGTAGGTAGCTTGACTTGTATGTTACCTTTTCCCAAACTTTTAATCTATACATACATAAATGAATGTTATATACCAGTCACCTCTAAAGTATTTGAGCAAGCATTTTATACCCGATTATATAAATTATTTGAGAAATTTAACATAATATCCAAAGAACAACATGGCTTTAGAAGAAAAAAATCAACAAGTACAGCGGTGTATGACTTAATTAAAACAGTCTCTGAATCTTTAGATCGTCGAGTTCCTATTACATTTATATTTATGGATATGTCAAAGGCATTCGACTTTGTATGCCATAAAACTTTGCTTGAAAAATTGTACAGGTATGGTATTCGTGGACCTGCACACGATTTAATTAAATCCTTACTAAATAACCGGAAACAATATTCAGTGGTAGAGTACGTTGACGCCAAAAGAACTGAGACATATGCTAAATCTACTCTTAGACCTGTAGAATTCGGAGTGCCACAAGGAAGCATCCTAGGTCCCTGCTTTTCATTATTTATATTAATGGTTTACCCTTAAGCGTGGATCATCAAATAATTATGTTTGCTGATGATTCCACTCTTTATTGGCATTTATGAAAATGACATAAATAGTGCTTTAGAATGTATAATTAACTGGTTTGACGTGATAAATTTAAACAAGACGAAACGTATGCAATTTTACCTACCTCAAAATAAACCAAGCGAAATAACAATCATATATATAAAAAGAGAAGTCCTGACTGACTTACTCACTGACTCATCAACGCACAGCCCAAACCCTTGGACCTAGAAAGCTGAAATTTTGCACAGAGCTTTCCTTTGTAATGTAGACAAGGAATAAGAAAGGATTTTTCGAAATTCCACCTCTAAAAGGGTGAAAAGGGGATCCAAAGTTTGTATGGGGAAACAAGATTAGTTAGACTATTTTATTCGAGACTTCACAGGAGTACTCCTATTCATAAATGAGTAAACACGTGTTTCAGATTTTTTCAGAATTCAACCCCTAAAAGGAGGAAATGGGGTGACAAAGTCACCAGGAGTGTCGTTTGTATGGTTTATCGGGTCGCTGAGTACGAAAACAACAACGATTTCTAAATCCAACGTAGTGGACGTGAAATACCATCATCCCCTGTTGGGGTACGATGGGGTTTAAATGTTGAAATGTGTAAATATCAATATGGGTGTCGTTTTTATGGTTTTTTGTGACGTCAATTACGAAAATGGCATCGATTTTGCAATTTAATATAGTGGACATGAAAATTCTTGAAAGTTTGTGTGCCAGAGCAAATGGGCTGTAATAGACGGACAGACAGACAGCCACACAAGTGATCCTATTAGGGTTCCATTTTTTCCTTTTGAGGTATCTATCTATCTGTCTATCTATCTCTCTATATCCCAGCAAAATATCTTTGGAACGGAAGGTGGCACATCCCTGGGGGTTGGATCACGGGGTGCCAAAAAAGTTATTCTTTTTTAATGTCAAAACTTTGACGGCCTGTATCTCTCAAACGGCTGGAGTTAGACCCATGTTGATGAGTGTCTAGGAAAAGGTCTCGATACCTGCTGAAATTGTCAAAATTTTACAGGCCCGTATCTCCCAAACAGCTGATGCTAGACCCATGTTATCGTACTCTAAGAAAAGGGCTCGGCGAGATCTAGACGACGGTAAAAAAAAAAACGAAAAAAGGAAAAATTGCCAGAATTTTGATCGGCCATATCTCCCGAACGGCTAATTGTAGAGGTTTCGGGTTTCAAATATAGTGATCGGTCAAGCTGGGGCTACATCTCTAAAAAAAATTGAATTTGGGAGGTTTTGACAGGTCCAAAAAAGTATTCCGATTTGCATGAAACTCGATATCAAGGGGCATTTGAGGTCGCCGATTACGCTGCCGTATTCAACTTTGTAATTTTTTGACAACTGATAGGGATTTTGACACTTTGTTGGAAAAACTTTGGTTAGTGAGTCCGTGTTCGGCACTCTGGCGAGGCCGAAGACCGAGTAGTGTGTTTCTAGCGAGGCCGAAAAATTTCCTTTTCGCAATGACGATTAATAAGTCTCAGGGTCAAACACTGGAAACAGCAGGAATTTATCTTAGGGGGGACTGCTTTTCGCACGGCCAGTTTTACGTAGCCTGCTCGAGAGTGAGCTCACCTAGCAACCTGGTCGTGTTAACAGCTGAGGGCAGAACTTCTAATGTAGTATATAAAGAGGTACTTTAAGTATGAATTAAAAAAACTAAAAGGTGATAGGCCCCGCCAAAGAGACTTTACCTGGAGATCAAATAATTGCACCAAAAACACTCCAAACGAGATTTAAATACGTTCTATAAAAAGTATTACACAAAAAATAAATCAACGCGGGCGAAGCCGCGGGAAAATCATCATCCCCTGTTGGGGTGCGTTGGAGTTGAAATGTGTAAATGTCAATATGGATGTCGTTTTTATGGTTTTTTGGGACGTTAATTACGAAAATGGTATCGATTTTGAAATTCAATATAGTGGACATGAAAATTCTTGAAAGGTATGTGTGCCAGAGCAAATCGACTGTAACAAGCGGACAGACAGAACAGCCACACAAGTGATCCTATTAGGGTTCCATTTTTTCCTTTTCGCAATGACGATTAATAAGTCTCAGGGTCAGTCACCGAAAACAGCAGGAATTGATCTTCGAGGGGACTGCTTTTCGCACGGCCAGTTTTACGTAGTCTGCTCGAGAGTGAGCTCACCTAGCAGCCTGGTTAACAGCTGAGGGCAGAACTTCTAATGTAAAACATAAAAAGGTACTTTATGTATGAATTAAAAAAACTAAAAGGTAATAGGACCCGCCAAAGAGACTTTACCTGGAGATCAAATAATTGCACCAAAAACACTCCAAACCAGATTTAAATACGTTCTATAAAAATTACTACACAAAATCTACGCCGCGGGCAAAAGCTAGTCAAATATAAAAATACGGTTATAGAGCAAGTGAAAGAGATCAAATTTCTAGGCATGATGCTGGACTGTCACGGAAATTGGAAACCACATACGAACTATCTTAAAAAGAAACTAAGTAGATTTGTCTTTGCTCTGTGGAACATTTCAAATAAATGTAATCGTAAAACAGCACTCTGTGCATATCACGGTTTTGTGGCATCCAATTTGCGCTATGGAGTACTACACTGGGGCAACTCAAAAAATGTGCTTAGAATACAAACAAATGTGTTAGAGCCATATTCGGTGCCAAACAAAGAGATTACTGTTCACCTTTATTTAAAAAACTAGATATTTTAACGGTCCCTAGCATGTATATATATGAAGCATGTACATTTGTTCACAGAAACCTCATTCTATTTAAAATTGTACACCCTAGAATACTAAGAACAGCACGGAGTAATTATAAAGTATTCCCATTTCATAACGCAAACACAATATTCTATTGTAATACAGTCTATGCCATGGCTCCAAAAATGTATAATCATCTTCCAAACGAAATGAGAGAGCTTAATCTAACACAATTCCAAAACAAATTGTACAACATCTAAGCCAATAAGTGCTATTATAAGGTTGATGAATATTTAAATGATAATGACATTCATACAACTAAATCATAGATAATTAATTTCATGACATTTTAATCATTCTCAATTTTAATTTAATGTAATAAATATAATATATATTTATATATTTCGGGTCCGACCTGGACCCGGCATCAGTTAAATATACTAATAGAAATAGGTGTGGCTTGACAACACGCATAGACATTAATATTAGCGCATAGATAAAATATGTATTGGAACTATTTATAAAAACTATTTACAACCGAACTTCGATTTCGATAATGATGATGATGATGATGATGATGATGATGATGATGATGGTGGTGATGATGATGATGATGACGATGAAGATGCTGGTGATGGTGATGGTGATGATGATGGTGATGAGGGGGTAGGTAATCTGGGTCATCAATGTTGTTTTTTGAGGCCATCTCCGTAATGCGCACCAAGAGACCATATAAACGAGGATTCCCATGTCCTAAGCTGTATGTCGGTTAAAGGGGGATGAAATGACTTTATGATTCTGACGGTGAAGCACTGATCGAATGTTAGGGTGTGTAGGCGTGTGTGTGTAGGAATGGGTAGAATGTTGTTTTGTATGGATGATGTGTGTCGGTGTTGATTTATGTGTATGTGTAGTGGATTTTTGGTTTCTCCTATATAGAATGCCGGACAGTGCCGGCATTCTAGCAGATATATGCAATTTTTAGTTTTGCAGTTCGTGTTGGGTTGGGATGTGTATGTTTCTGATGTGTGATGTGTGTTGATTTGTATGTTGGTGTTTATGATGGGGCAGGTTTTACATCGCGGTCGGCGGCAAGGGGATGTTCCGGGAGAGGTGACAGTTGTGGGTATAGGACTTCGTTTTGTTTTATTGAGGGTTGATTTTAGATTTGTATTTTGTCGAAAGCATATTTTTGGATTTGTTGGGAGAAGATTTTTGTTTCGTCATTTTGACGCAGTATTGGTACATTATCTTTAATAAGGGTCTTTAATTTGTGGCTACCGTGGAAATATGTGGTAATGAGACGGGTTTCTTGAGATTGAGATGAATTTGTGTGGTTATGATTATTTCCAGAATATTGTGGTTGTTTATTCCCATATATGTTTTTGTAGAAACCGTTCAGGGTAGTTTCTTTTCAGGAGTCCACTGTGAATTTTGTCATGATATGTGGTAAGTGCATTTTCGTTATTGCAAATCCGCCGACCACGGAGTGATAAGGAGTATGGTAACGATTTTTTTATGTGTGGAGGATGGCAGCTATGGAAATCAAGGTATTGTAGTTTGTTTGTTTCTTTGTATATTTGTATTTTAATATTATTCTGTATTTTTAAAAGATTTGTGAGTATAATGGCTCTCATACCTATGCCAGTAACTACTTTCGTTTGTATTAAAAAAAAAACCAGCCAACACACCTTAACATAATTTAATCTAAGCGAATTTGATTTGCAGTAATGAAGTACCGAGGTAACTTGACACGTACAATCTGTAAAACTCTATGTATCTAAAGAGTCTAATTAAGTTGGTCACAATAGCTTCCAAAATAATCAAATATTTGTGATTTTCTGATTTTTTACCTATGTGTGTGCTATAAGACCTATCTGTAAACGAAAACAAGCCGCTATGAAAATGGGAAACAGTGCCTGGGAAACAATTTGGCACACTCCGAGTACGGAATCCTAATAATATATTAACCACTTTATTTTGTCTGTTATCTTTACGTAATCACCGGGAGTAAGTAGTAATCATCTACCATCAGGATCTTTTTCAAATTTTTTGGTCGTCTTGATTCTAAGATTAGGGAGGACAGGATGACGTTAAAAAAACGCTATCTTTCAGGGGTTTTGAGAGGACCTCTTGGTTATTAGTTATTCGTAATCTGTACAAATTTCAACTAACTACCTATAACGGCTGAAGCTGTAGACCCCTATGACAGACAGACGGACGGACAGACGGATAGCGGATGCGGAACCCTAAAACGAATGCTATAAAACGTATCAAAAGTCAGTTTTACATCAACGTCATCATTCAGCCCGTAGACATAGGATTCGCTACGCTTAAAAAACGTCCATAGCTTGTAAAAGAGATGTTCTACCTTTGTGAACACCTTGTAAGAGAGAAAGAGATGCACAACAAAGAACAGCTAATCCAATGTTTTTCGAGTAAGAGGCCATAGCGCTCCGCTTGCTTGGGTATGATTGCGGATTTTATAATAATATTTAATTAATACGTAACTAAATCAATTTCGTCCACGGTATGAATTTCATTTTAGCAAACTCATCTTTCACATACTTGGCGGAGGTTTTATGTACCTAATCGGATGAGTTCATTGGGCGGTAATTTCATAAGTTTGAATGAATTGATGCTTGCGAAGCCCATTGTTGATTATGTTCTCATATCAGTTCATTGGGACTTGTGAGAAGTGATATCATGAATGGTTCTGAAGATATCTAGATTTCAAAGATAGGTTTGTAATCTTTACAACTGGTGCTCGTGTACACTGGCAGGAGGTGTTAATCAAACCAATATAAAATATAACTGTATTTAGCTGAAAGTCAGGAAGAGAGTAGGGAAGGGAAAAAAGAATTCCGTATTCATGGGGATTAAAGTCGATTTTAAAGAGTCAAAAGTCTAAAAGAAGGTGGAAGCATTACGAATAAGGAGAAAAGAGGAAGGCATTGAAGATAGGAAGAAGTCGTTAGACAGATTAGTATTTAAGTACTAAAAAGATCGAACAGATTTATCACAACAAACAATAGTATTTTATGCAACTGTAACATAATTTGAGACATTGGGACACGATGTTCGTTTGTTTCGTTTTACACGAGTGCTCCAATGCTTAAATATGTTCAGTTGCACACAATACTTTATCTACTACCATCAAAAATATCATCTTTATTTACAATATTTTCAACTAACACTTTCACGAAAAATAAGAAGAAGAACACTCGTTCATGAACATAGAGTGCGTCGTCCGGTAATGCTGCCTTGAAGGCCAATCAGGATCAAGAAATCAGGTCGGGACTTATTTCTCGTCTCTATTGTGAATTGGCTCTCTAGTAGTGTTATAATAAATTGAGCTAATCGCAGCGCAGAATCACGGTGTTATAATGTAATAAACAATGTAGGTATGTACTTATAAAACTGCATTCGATGTCGCAATTACCTTATTACAGTATGGGAGTAGAAAAATTATATTGCCACGCGAACGTAGTCGCGGGCTAAAGCCAGTGTAAAATAAAATATATCGTCACGACGACATGTTTATCCCCGTAGGAGTGTCAGGTGTGTTTTCGTGTGTGGAATGTCACTCAAATGTCACTCTCACCCTCGTTTCATCGACGATTTCACGTAACAGTAAGATTTATGGTGATTTTATTGCCGTTCTTGAGGCACAATTACACGGTTTTTTGAAGATGTAGGAGTTATCACAGTGTTTTTTGTTACTCTACAGCATGTATAGGAACACTGCCTAGCCACGTACCTTTGTACGGGTCACGGCAGTAAATTATGCACATCGTATCGAAGTCTCATCTTTATTGCACGAAGCACTAACAGTCCGGTGACAGAGACGACGCTCTACAAAGCCGAAGATAGCCGATGTGCATTATTTTCTGCCGGGTACTGTACATATATTCTGAAAAACTTATATGTGCATGCTCCACCGACAGGATTCAAATTCGGAGCCCAAGATTCAGAATCCATTTCACTATCGACTGAGCTACCGCCCTCCTATGTACTTAAAGTACGCGTATATAGGTAGAGTATGATGTGGATGCTTTTAATTAAGAAAACAAACAGCTATTTAACTTTTAAGATTATTCAATTTGAGTAAGTTTATTGTATTTCTTGTTCCTAAAAAATAAAAAAATAAGAAATAAAAAGAAGTTGTACAGTAAAATAGTAAATAGCTGGGAAAACGGTTTTAACGGATTATAAAATTGTTTTCTCAGGCAGCAAATGGGACAACCCTGGGAATGCTTGTCACGTATTTCAAAATAGCACCCTTCCACATAACACACTGTAACAATCGAGTTCTGAGTGTACAGTAAGTACTCCTGTAATAGAACTATTGTGATCCTGGTCACGAGTACTATCTGTAACAAAATAGTTCTTGGATGTGAAGTACTGTAAGAGAAATATTTATCCTGCTTATACAAGTATATACATATGTGTTATGTACAGTCATATGTACTTACAGTACTTAGTATATATTTATTTAATAATTAAAAGATGACCGCTGGAAGCGATACCATCCGTAGAATGAGGTTATAGTAATGTATATACCTCTCTACGTCTCCTACGTTATTATGACATACTTGAGGAGTACATCGATTTATTAATTACAAATTAAATCATTGGCCGTGATTTATTTGTGTGATCGTCTAGTAGATTAGGACACTACGTTATGTTACAAAACGGTTATGCTCAAAACAATGTATATCATAATTCAACAAAGAAAAATAAAGTAATCAAGAAAAACTAATGTACTAGTTATTGGTTAAATGATACGACTTAGCTGTATTCTGGAACTCAGCTTTATTTCAAGGCTATTATTGCCATTGAAAATCCAAGGGAAAACGAAACACATTATGACTAAATCACTATGTAAAACCACTTTTGATTCGACACTCCGTGAGACGTTTAACGAATAACACTTTCATTACTTCGTATGTTGCGCGCGACGTTATATTTTTAATTAGGTAAATGATTATGTAATTATCGGATAATATAGTAAAATGTGTGTGTGGTGTGTGTGTGTGTGTGTAAAATATGATATTGCAGTTGTTTGGGTTATAAAAAGGGGTTGATGAACCGTAGATACTCGACGATCGGCGGCTGCAAGCGCTAAGGTGATTTAGCTAGATGTTTGATATTTGAGGGGATTCTAGACCCAGATGAGTCCAAAATGAAGTGGGGGCCCTACAAAATTAGACGGTAATCTCCCTGACCAACCAAATAATTACCCCCACGTTGTCACACAAAATGACACCGCTTCCGAACAAATTCCTGCGAAACAACCTAGACAACACCTTATAACCTAAGTGTCCCTAGAAATTTACACAGACATACAAAACCTCACAAAAACTGCCTCTAAAGCATTCATTCATCACACCTACGACTTGATCAAGTCAATTTCTAATTTTCTACGCTTGACGTGTGGACGGGATAATCGTAGGTGCAACCTAAAGAGCCCCTGATGCAGAAAACACCAACTCTGGTTCCGACACAAGCATTATGCAAGGCTTCCCATCAGAGTTAACAGCCATGTGAATTCCCGGACGTCTCCAGAGACCACAGTCCACAACGACCCCGTCCCTAAACCAGAAAGGGTTCCTAACATAAAACTCAGTATCCATATCATTCACAACAAAAATCTAAATTATGAAGACCTAAAAATGGAAATTGTAAAGAAAAGTCATGTGAGAAATTTTCTGCAGAAATCTCGTTCCTGTACCTGTACCTAAAATCCTGTAGAAGTGGATAAGTGAGAGGGGAAATAAATAATATGTTGGTGTGACACCCGTAGCTCGCAGTACCTATAAAATCTCGAATTTCTCACAGACTTTTTGTTAATCGAATATACAGCAGCACAGCTAGACGTAGAAACTCTAAAGGTCCTAAATTTTGGATAGGAATAAGGGACGTATATATTATTCTTTACATAAATAAATTGTGATACAAATAATTGATATATAAAGCTAAACCGCGTTTCGTATTTAACATTGAAAATATATAATTTACTTCACTCCCGACACTTAATTTCAGAACTCTGAATTACAACCGTGCACGTCGCTAATATAAATTACTTCAGAACCGACGCTAAAACTTTATAACACAAACAAAGACGACACTTCGACGCGATTTCTTATAAACGTTCCGCTTCGCCCGTACTAGTCAAAGACCTAGACTTCAGGTGACCTATGACCTAGAGGTGTTTATTTTAATCTAAGAAACCAGACTGTACGCGACGTGTTTCCTAGATCGACCTGTTTCCGAGCGTCCCGTCACCCAACTGTCCACTCTTTCTTTGTCCCCACCTATGGTTTTTCCCAAATTTTGCATAGTTTTAAGCTCCGCCCTTCTTCCAGACACATTATTTCGTAAATTAATTAGTTGTCAAACACTACTTAAGGCTTGTTTAGCTAAAACTCAACAAAACAGTCAAGAGCGTGAAATACATTAAAACTAATCTCTTTTTCAACTCGTGAAACATAGATCTACAATAATTTTAGATGTGCCATTCAAATCTATAGAAAATAAGGAAATAAACATTTAAATATAGAATGCTGAATAATTTACTAGTCCAATTACTGCTATTTTAATCTTATCCATAATGCAAATTATTTGGACCTTTTTGAATTTCATGAAATCGATTAATTGAAAGAACATGAGGTAGAACACGTTTTATTTTATATGTTTGTGTTCTAAGTCATTTAACTATTATCATTACATCAGATCTAGCTACCGAACAGGAAATAACACACTTTTCATGATTCAAGTTTTTAAACTAATTTTATCAATAAACATACACCACCTCTCTGATATTTGTAGATCTGTGGCTTCTTCCAAGATTTTACAAGTTTCACAAAAAATACGAACATGGTTTCAACATCATAAAACTTGACACATTCTCTAGGGCCAAACTTATGTTTGTTTTATTGCATGGGAACTCTAAAAAAACCCATACTGGCGCCAATTGCTAAGTAAAATATAGATGAAAGCGTTTCCATGCCCTGTAGCTTGACCCTTGTGACGCTGTGAAATAAGGTCGCTAATACGTCCTAAATCCTTTACCTTATCTTAGGCTGTTATTAATTTGTTTCTGGAATCCACATGACATTTCCTTCCATAAAGCTATAAGTGCATTCAATTTTGTTTAAAATTGAACTTAAACATGAAGGCATACGAACGAAATATCAATTAAATTATTAATATTTGGCTCCGCCCACTTATTTAAAATAGGTTGGGTCTAATTCTAAATTGCCGAAGTTCAGATCATAGATGGAGTTACTGGTATAAAATAACGAATAAAAGCAGTACAAAGTAATTTATATATTTCTGTATGAATGAAGGAACTTCAGTCGTTACAGAGCGCCCGTTGATTGTTGACACAGTTTTTAAATTCGTAGAAAAGAAAACTTGACAAAATCATAATAGTTAACCAATTTCACATTTAAATTTCATGAATCTATAGCAGAGGTGCCCTCTCTCAAATTAAAGCCAAACTACATTAAACACCAACTCCGAAAAACTTTCTGAAATCCACTCCTTGTTGTACACAAAAAAAAAATCAACACAAGCGCCACCCACCGGATCTATGTTGCAAGTTTTGTAAACCACTCACGCGCAGAGTCCCACTCGACGGTTGAAATCTCGGCATCCACCCTTAAAAGCATTAGGGGTGGTTCAGGCAATATTTAATAGATGGCGCTCTTTCATCCCTAACTGTTCTATAGATTTGATAACTAGCTTTTCGCCCGTGATTTCGCCTGTCAAAATGGAACACTCTTTCATACATACGCATTTTACTTAAAACAGACAGACGTACGGACACATACACAGACAAACTTACGGACCCTATCTTATATAGACAGACAGACG
Source organism: Ypsolopha sequella (assembly GCA_934047225.1). Classification (NCBI taxonomy): domain Eukaryota; kingdom Metazoa; phylum Arthropoda; class Insecta; order Lepidoptera; family Ypsolophidae; genus Ypsolopha; species Ypsolopha sequella. The sequence continues at coordinate 21,432,493 of OW203984.1, read as the reverse complement.
GACTGACAAACGGACACAAATTTATATATACTAACTGACGTACCCTATTTTTGTTAGACAGACAGACGGACTGACAAACGGACACAAATTTATATAAACTAACTGACGTACGCTATTTTTGTTAGACAGACAGACGGACTGACAAACGGACACAAATCTATATAGACTAACTGAAGGATCCTATTTTTGTTAGACAGACAGACGGGCTGACAAACGAACACAAATCTATATAGACTAACTAACGTACCCTATTTTTGTTAGACAGACAGACGGACTTTTATATAGGCAGACGTACGGTTTTATATTTATACCGACACACATACATACTGACAAACAAACTCATAATATAAAGTGACAGACGACTGTTTTGTAGTCACACTTACATACATATATGCAGAATTTCAATCGGAAATTGTACGTATTTCACTAAACCGCACGAATTACTTTTATTATCAACACACAATTCGTAAATATTAAAACCTTAAAATAAAAAAAACATATCCACACACATATATACTGTTGTTACGTCATTTATTTATAATAAATGATGTAACTCTAAACTACTTCATTATACGCCTAGATATTTCTCTAATCACCTTAAAATAATACTTATCTCTTTCAAAAACCTCGTGAACGAAGAGTGCAATCCAGATTGTATCTCAGATAAATTTAATTGATTTAAATTTGTAAAACTATAGAACGCAGTTCAAATCGTGGCTCAGATAAATTTAATTGCTCAATTCCGACAAGTGCCAACATTTACACACATGACATAAAAACGCTTCCACTTCCCAGAGAGAGATAAAACCAATATCTAATTTATAATACCTATCATGTAATAAATTTCCCAAAACAATTGTAAACAACATATAACTGTGATCTTCTACTAAATTTAATTATATTTGTAATATAGTTCTTACGAAACTATTAAATTATTAGAACTAACTGCCGTAGTTAACATAAATTACATAATTAACATAATAGACAAATCTGAACGTGAGACACTATAAACCAGGGATTCGAACCCGGTCTTCTCGCTTACCAAGCGACTTTACCACTGTACCTATGCCCATTTTCTACTTCTAACGGAAGTCCAAAAAAAACAGCTGTGCTTACTGACCCTAAAATCGGTCGATACTTTTACGTGATTCTGAGAAATTTTGAGCTTACGGCGTTCAAATTCAAATTCAAATTCAAAAAACGTTTATTCAGGATAAAAAACATTACAGAAATAGCAATTTCAAATGCACCGCCAAACTGCAAGGCAGTTTATTGGCGTGCTTTATTTAACTTTGGGTTTTAAAATTTATACTCTGAATTGTCTGATACGCCCGTAGTCTATAAATTATAGATTTTTCTAGATCATGAATAACAAAAATTACATACTACGAGAACTCATAACAGAAAGAAAGTGAAGAGAAAAAAAAGTAAACAAAACCTGAGACGGAATTTTGACGTTCCAATAAATTAATCAAAGTACCGGCCATAAAGTAAACAAGTGCCGTCTCTCAAAAATTGAATACTCTAAACTAAACCACAAAACAACAAAAAAAAAGTGAAAACAGTTGAACCCATCTAAAGTACTAACGCTATTCCATTTCTAAGGAATTTTGGCGCCGGCGCCGCCGGGGTGCTTGCCTTCTAAATAATAGTAACAAACATCTGTGTTGTACAGATTTCTTGTTTACTTTTATTTTCTATGAATACAAGATGAATAAGAAATAGTTTGTAAACCCCATTTAGTTTTATCTATAAGATGAATTTACCAAGCTTTAACTCAAACAAATGATCCAAAAGAATCTCGTAATTTAGGTATAATGATAAGACATACGTATGTGATACCTAGACCAAGGTAAATAACTAATAACTTGTTATGTTCTATTATATAAATATAATAGCCACGAACATCACGTAAATTAATAGCATTATTTGAAACAAAAACTATTGTAACCAAAAAAATTAAACACATGTTTTGTCAGCATCGTCGCGACCAACTTCGTGTTTACAAAAAAAACGCATAGTTTTGTAGCGGTAAAAAGCTTTCGTTTTGACTATTCGTAAATAATAAAGCTTTGTGAACTATGATATGTGGAACTTTCTAACCGTTTTGTATGAATGCAACCCAGACTCTTTTATTTAGGTTCTCGTATTATAAAATAATACAAGATTTAATGACCTAAATCCTTGGTCACGTGGACCATCTGTAACAAATCGAGTTCTGAGTGTACAGTAAGTACTCCTGTAATAGAACTATTGTGATCCTGGTCACGAGTACTATCTGTAACAAAATAGTTCTTGGATGTGAAGTACTGTAAGAGAAATATTTATCCTGCTTATACAAGTATATACATATGTGTTATGTACAGTCATATGTACTTACAGTACTTAGTATATATTTATTTAATAATTAAAAGATGACCGCTGGAAGCGATACCATCCGTAGAATGAGGTTATAGTAATGTATATACCTCTCTACGTCTCCTACGTTATTATGACATACTTGAGGAGTACATCGATTTATTAATTACAAATTAAATCATTGGCCGTGATTTATTTGTGTGATCGTCTAGTAGATTAGGACACTACGTTATGTTACAAAACGGTTATGCTCAAAACAATGTATATCATAATTCAACAAAGAAAAATAAAGTAATCAAGAAAAACTAATGTACTAGTTATTGGTTAAATGATACGACTTAGCTGTATTCTGGAACTCAGCTTTATTTCAAGGCTATTATTGCCATTGAAAATCCAAGGGAAAACGAAACACATTATGACTAAATCACTATGTAAAACCACTTTTGATTCGACACTCCGTGAGACGTTTAACGAATAACACTTTCATTACTTCGTATGTTGCGCGCGACGTTATATTTTTAATTAGGTAAATGATTATGTAATTATCGGATAATATAGTAAAATGTGTGTGTGGTGTGTGTGTGTGTGTGTAAAATATGATATTGCAGTTGTTTGGGTTATAAAAAGGGGTTGATGAACCGTAGATACTCGACGATCGGCGGCTGCAAGCGCTAAGGTGATTTAGCTAGATGTTTGATATTTGAGGGGATTCTAGACCCAGATGAGTCCAAAATGAAGTGGGGGCCCTACAAAATTAGACGGTAATCTCCCTGACCAACCAAATAATTACCCCCACGTTGTCACACAAAATGACACCGCTTCCGAACAAATTCCTGCGAAACAACCTAGACAACACCTTATAACCTAAGTGTCCCTAGAAATTTACACAGACATACAAAACCTCACAAAAACTGCCTCTAAAGCATTCATTCATCACACCTACGACTTGATCAAGTCAATTTCTAATTTTCTACGCTTGACGTGTGGACGGGATAATCGTAGGTGCAACCTAAAGAGCCCCTGATGCAGAAAACACCAACTCTGGTTCCGACACAAGCATTATGCAAGGCTTCCCATCAGAGTTAACAGCCATGTGAATTCCCGGACGTCTCCAGAGACCACAGTCCACAACGACCCCGTCCCTAAACCAGAAAGGGTTCCTAACATAAAACTCAGTATCCATATCATTCACAACAAAAATCTAAATTATGAAGACCTAAAAATGGAAATTGTAAAGAAAAGTCATGTGAGAAATTTTCTGCAGAAATCTCGTTCCTGTACCTGTACCTAAAATCCTGTAGAAGTGGATAAGTGAGAGGGGAAATAAATAATATGTTGGTGTGACACCCGTAGCTCGCAGTACCTATAAAATCTCGAATTTCTCACAGACTTTTTGTTAATCGAATATACAGCAGCACAGCTAGACGTAGAAACTCTAAAGGTCCTAAATTTTGGATAGGAATAAGGGACGTATATATTATTCTTTACATAAATAAATTGTGATACAAATAATTGATATATAAAGCTAAACCGCGTTTCGTATTTAACATTGAAAATATATAATTTACTTCACTCCCGACACTTAATTTCAGAACTCTGAATTACAACCGTGCACGTCGCTAATATAAATTACTTCAGAACCGACGCTAAAACTTTATAACACAAACAAAGACGACACTTCGACGCGATTTCTTATAAACGTTCCGCTTCGCCCGTACTAGTCAAAGACCTAGACTTCAGGTGACCTATGACCTAGAGGTGTTTATTTTAATCTAAGAAACCAGACTGTACGCGACGTGTTTCCTAGATCGACCTGTTTCCGAGCGTCCCGTCACCCAACTGTCCACTCTTTCTTTGTCCCCACCTATGGTTTTTCCCAAATTTTGCATAGTTTTAAGCTCCGCCCTTCTTCCAGACACATTATTTCGTAAATTAATTAGTTGTCAAACACTACTTAAGGCTTGTTTAGCTAAAACTCAACAAAACAGTCAAGAGCGTGAAATACATTAAAACTAATCTCTTTTTCAACTCGTGAAACATAGATCTACAATAATTTTAGATGTGCCATTCAAATCTATAGAAAATAAGGAAATAAACATTTAAATATAGAATGCTGAATAATTTACTAGTCCAATTACTGCTATTTTAATCTTATCCATAATGCAAATTATTTGGACCTTTTTGAATTTCATGAAATCGATTAATTGAAAGAACATGAGGTAGAACACGTTTTATTTTATATGTTTGTGTTCTAAGTCATTTAACTATTATCATTACATCAGATCTAGCTACCGAACAGGAAATAACACACTTTTCATGATTCAAGTTTTTAAACTAATTTTATCAATAAACATACACCACCTCTCTGATATTTGTAGATCTGTGGCTTCTTCCAAGATTTTACAAGTTTCACAAAAAATACGAACATGGTTTCAACATCATAAAACTTGACACATTCTCTAGGGCCAAACTTATGTTTGTTTTATTGCATGGGAACTCTAAAAAAACCCATACTGGCGCCAATTGCTAAGTAAAATATAGATGAAAGCGTTTCCATGCCCTGTAGCTTGACCCTTGTGACGCTGTGAAATAAGGTCGCTAATACGTCCTAAATCCTTTACCTTATCTTAGGCTGTTATTAATTTGTTTCTGGAATCCACATGACATTTCCTTCCATAAAGCTATAAGTGCATTCAATTTTGTTTAAAATTGAACTTAAACATGAAGGCATACGAACGAAATATCAATTAAATTATTAATATTTGGCTCCGCCCACTTATTTAAAATAGGTTGGGTCTAATTCTAAATTGCCGAAGTTCAGATCATAGATGGAGTTACTGGTATAAAATAACGAATAAAAGCAGTACAAAGTAATTTATATATTTCTGTATGAATGAAGGAACTTCAGTCGTTACAACACATGGGTCACCAAAGTTTTTATGTGTAAACTTTAAGGAGTTTTACAACGGTTTAAACTGAAATGTTAAAACTTGTACATCTTTGTTGAAATAAGACACTTCGTCTACAGGATCTGTAAATCTGTGGGCAAGTACAAGTTATTTCAACAAAGATGTGTTATAAATTCCACCAAGCGGTCACAATCACAACCCTTGTTTTTTTCATTAAACTGAAATGTTAAAATTTGTACATCTTTGTTGAAATAAGACACTTCGTCCACAGGATCTGTAAATCTGTGGGCAAGTACAGTGGAGACCGCATCAAGTAAGACACATTGGACTTTGTACCTATCTTATATTTTTCTCTGTAGGGGCTAATATCGTACTGCAAGTGTATAGCTTGATGTGGTCTCCACTGTACAAGTTATTTCAACAAAGATGTGTTATAAATTCCACCAAGCGGTGACAATCACAACCCTTTTTTTTTTTATTATACATAAACTAAGTTTTGCCCGTGGCTCCACCCGCATGATGTTCGGCTTTCCGTCATCCTGTGGAATTTTCCAGAAAAGGGGGAGTAAATCAAGTTTATTGGAGTAAATAATTTAACGACTGTTCGACTGTTTGTGACATGCTTGGCACGAAAAATATTATACTGTCTCGGGGTGTATTGTATATAGACTGCAATACGTTTTCAATGCATGTGCTCGTAAAGGCCCACTTTTTATGCATCAAAACCGAACAAAAAGTCGATTATTTTGCCCTAGGGCTTTATTATTATTTTTTTTTATTTGTTTACAATGGTTGGCTAACCTGCAACCTTTCCTGTGTACCATAGACGTTATACTTTTTTTTCCACTGTTTAACGGCTCTGGATACAGTCCTTTTGATCCAATTATAATTTAATTTGTTATATTTGTTTTCATTTCCTCACACTATGCATTGAAAAATGTAATATGATACACGGGCGTAAAAGCAATAAATTACTCGGTTACGTTTAAAACACTCGCTACGCTCGTTTTTTAAATCGTCCTCGTAATTTATTCCTTTGCGCCCTTGTAGCATAAACTACTATTATGAAACAGGGATGTTACGAATGTCATATTTTTGACATTTGCGAATGCGAATGCGAGTGCAAAAGTTAGGTACGCGAAGTTTTATTATATTTAACAAAAAAAAATATCTTGCAAGATTTGCAAAATCAAAACTCTAGATATTGTTGAAACCCATCTAATAAAATATGTTTGAGTTCGGTACATGGTTCCTATTCGTCAAACGAGGAGAAAAAGTGTGTTTGAAGACCTCATTTCAACAATTATTTCTATCGAGGAAAATTTATCTAAACATGTTTTCCAATTACAAAACCATAGATTATATAGTCAAAATGCATAAACCAGAAATTTATTACAATTTTTTTTGTATTTCATGAAATACACAGAAAGGAATCAACCGTATTTTTGTACAAAATTCCTTAATTTGCAATTTATATCAAACATTTTATAGGTAATAAAATAACTTTGAAATTTTTATTCAAATTATTTAAGTCTACTAACTTATTTGAATGAAATGGAAACCTCAGGGCATAAGTCCTCTCCCACTTGATCAGTTTTTTTTTTAATTTAATGAATAGATTAGCAGAAACATACGAATAAAGTTAGAAAATTTCATTCAAAACAATGCATTATCCTCGAATTTATCGTTAAATTTCTTTTTAAAAGTTCATAAAAAAAGGAAACCTTTTCACAAAGCTTTGCTGTCTGTCTGCTGTCACGGATGAAAAGAACGAACGCTTTCATTTAAACAGCTAACTGTAGGTTATATAAAATCTTAAGACAAAATATTGTTCTTAAAATTACGCAGTCAGACTTTTACATTTTAATTTACTAATTAATAAATCAGCGCCCCCAATTACACTAACTTCTGGAGATAATGAGGCATAAGAAAGGAGAACGACGATCACACAATTATAATTCTTTGTAGAAAAACTTTTAAGTAAGTTTAGTTTATATTATATTTAATTTTGGACCTTTCGGATTTACTTTTTTTAATGAGGGATCTTAATTAGATACAAAAAAACCGGTCAAAAGCGAATAAGACTCGCGTACCTAAGGTTCCGTATCGTGGATGAAAAACGTTATGATGTCATTTTGTTTTCGTGAATATCTCAACTGCTATATTTTTCTTGTAATCTTTACGTAAGCACATATTATCATGATTTTTTATTTTTTATTTTTTGGTCTACTGGTTTTGGAGATAAGGGGACGACACCATTTTTTTGTGGTTTCACGAGGATTTCTCGAAATAAATGCAGGCAAATATAGCCAAACTTTACATTTTTAATTAAATATCCATATTGCATATCTATCAAAAAAATATTGTTTACCTCTTTTTATGTTTTTAATTTGTGTTCAAATTTTTTTATATGGCTATGATTTTCTTGTAATTGACCAGTTATGACCTTTAATCAACATTTTTTTCATATTTTTCGGTCTACCAGTTTCGGAGATAAGCGAGGGGACACTCATTTTCTTTTTCTCTCTATTGTACAGGAAATACTTTGAACAATTTCAGTTAGAAATAATTTTCTTAAACCGTGGTATGCTGGCAGATTAATTCAATGTTTGTGCCAAATTTCAAGTCTTTATTTTTAACAGTGCTAAAGTTATGAGGCTGTGACATACGACGGCTGACGGACGACGGAGTCTCACCATAAAGGTTCCTTTTGTATCTTTTAGGTACTATCGAACCCTTTTCGTGAGCGCGTGTTTTTTGTGGTCATAACAGCCACGGCTGAGAGCGTTTTATTTTAAACTAAAAGTAATCGTCAGAGTTCAGTTCTGATTGATGCAAAATGAGGTACTCAACCTAACATTATACGGACTCTTAACACGATGTAACTTACTGCATGCGGTGCATGCTCTAACAACAGACCTCGGCCCACATTATCACGTTCGACCATCAATGCCTAACTTACCTGCCGCTGCAGTAATATATGACCAGGGTCGGCAATTACGAAAAAACTTGGACCACCAAAAATTTTAATTATTCAATTTAAATATAATTTTTTTGGTGGTAATAGACTTGCAAGAAGATATTTCCTTGCAAATCTATAAAACTGCATCCACTGAAGAATATTTGGGTAAGCATGTTTCCGAAATGTATGAAAATTGCAGATATATTTATTATAGCTTATTATAGATTATAGCTGTTGTCTAATCTGTCAAGACCCCATTATTAGTTTGGAGTTCAGTTTTGTATTATATAAGTTTTAGTTCACCTAAGTTACCAACTAGATGGCGTTGTGGGTATTCTACATCGCGAGTATCATTTGTAAAGCAACCATTTCAACCTATTCAACCTATCAATACACCTCATATTATATAAGGTTCATTATCACACGGTAATACTATATAAACGAAGGATATAAACACATAAGAATAGAATCAGAAATAATTTGTTATGAATTTTACAGGTCTTATTGGTTTAATAAGTAATAGTGAACTGCTCAGAAAATTAAACCACATGCTCTACTAATTATTTTGAACCACTTCCATAAAAAACTTATGAAACAACATCACGTTCCCAAAGAAAATGACGAGTAGCTATGAAAAGAATATATGGGTAAGTGATTTTTTTTTTGTGCGTTGTTTGAAAAGTTTTTCTATGGAAGTGGTACAGTTAATCAGTAAAGCGTGTGGTTTAATTTTCTGAGCAGGTCTTTATTACACCCAGTAAGTTATGAGATCTTTTTCTCTGATCCTCGATAAAAAAAATTTGAAGCTTCCGGACCCCACTCAAAATTAATTGCCGACCCCTGTACTATACCGACAGGTGAATTATATTCGGTCTTTACATATGAAATTGCCGTTTTCTATGGAGAATTTGAATGTAATTTCTTTTGTGTATGAATGAGACAACAGTAAGCTAACAGCAACATTAATTTAATTTTTGAAAAGTGTCAGCCGTACAAAATTGTTATGAATCTTATCATGAAAATGGATGGCAGAACTGTTTTTGAAGATTTAATTTTTATAATCAAACTGAAAATAAGAACAAAATTTTACACGTAGATATACCTAGAAATAAATTTTCAAACAAAAACAAATCATTGAAATAGCTATTGATTTCAATTTCTTAGGTATTATAAAGACCTATTATTTGAAAACCTGTGAAGTTTTGTTTGAGAATTTCCAATAAATAACAATTGCTGGGTCTCTTGAATATCGCCAGTCATTAGATTCTAGAGCTCCCTTCAGGATGAAAAGTGAAAATTTTACAAATATTTTTTTACTAAAAGAGTAAGAGGCTATCCTTTGTCATACACACAGAGCAGTGTGTTTTAAATACATTTCAAATTGTAATACTTTCATAAAACACTAAGTATTAATTTTACCGAGTACATAATAACGTGTGTAAATCTCATACAAGTCCTGACTGGCTGACTCATCATCACACAGCGTAAACGGCTAGACCTAGGCTAGTTTTTGAACAATCATCCCCTAGTGGGTAAAAATAGGGGATGAAATTTTGTATGAAATGCTTCTTTATTCGCGCCTCACCAAGGGGCACAAATAAGAACTCACTTCCGTGATTGATTTCAAGAAAGAATTCCGCAGATCAAAGCTTTTTCGTATTTAATATTTACTTGACAATATAAGTATTTTGACAGCGGACTTCTTTTGTGAAAAAAAGTTTAGGGTAATTTTTTATTTTTGACGAAGGGTTAATTAATTTCTTATTACAGATTAGTACGTTTTTTCATCGTTCATTATTTGTTACTAGCTTCTGCCCGTGACTTCGCCCGCGTGACCTACAGGAAACAAATGACGATTTTTCTTTTCAGAAACGAACATTATATGCCCTCTCACTCCTTACTAATGTAATATACAAAAAATCCCAAACATATTTCTCCCGGGCACTCCTCGCATATTTCTCCTCGCATACTTGTTTGTGGGCCTCGCTAGATACTCCCGGCTTCTGCAACGCTGCGAATAGCCATAGTAACTATGGAATAGCTTTATAAACTAAAGTCACACAATTACTTACTGAACGAGTATATTCAGATGTTAGTGTGTAAATTTATAGTACTCTTTTAGTAAATTTTTCGCCTTGCCCGTGACCCCACCTGCGTTTATTCAACTCTGTCCCGTATTTTATTAACACCCCTTTATTATAGCTTATACGTTGAACAGGGTTATTAGCATAAAAAATTTAAAAATCGCATCCAAATAAGTCCAGTGGTTTTACAGATGTGCGTGAACAAACAGACAGAAAATAATTCCAAAATTCATTGATTTGTGTTCTATTCTCTTCTTTAGTCACCTCCCTGTCTATTTTTATTACTTTTGTTCAATGTACAGACACACCGGGTTCTACTCTTTGTATTGATGATTACTCAGTCAGATTCATGATAAATTTATGTTTTTAAATTTACAGGGTCACTTTACACATTATTAGGAGTACGGGACTCACCGTGTTTGGTTTTTATATTTTCCCGAATTTTCGGCAGAGTTTCATCTGCCATGGTCGCGGGATGACTGGTCGGTGCAGCGATGACGACAGGCTAGGAAGCGTAGCGACCTACCCTCCATCTCAGTCGTTTATTATTACTTGCGGCAACGACTGGATTTTTATCTACCGGCCTTCACACTACACTGGCGGTGTCCGTTCAGAAATCACACGATGTTTCACGAGCCTTGCTTTTGCACGACTCAATCACTGGATTCCAAGTACTCGACAGTTTGAAGCCATCTTCTCGGTTGAAAGTTTTATGTTTCTTAATTTCAACTGCTTCCCTCACTAATCTTGGAATATAATGACGTCTGACCAGCTAAAATAAATTTTATAGACACCTGGTTTTTCTAGTGGGAAAACATATTTGGGAGTCTTCATGTAATCTGACACTTTTGCGTGGGGAGTAAACACGGCCTTAATGGAAAATTTTCCTCAAAGTCTACCTATTTTGTCAGTCACTCCCTTAAATTCGGGAAAATATAAAAACCAAACACGGTGAGTCCCGTACTCCTAATATTGTTTATTTGAGCGCAATAATGAAAAAAATTAAACGACTCCGTAAGCCTAATGCGCGCGCTACTTTCTGGACATAATTCTTTATGATTTTCACTGTGATTAACATAAAACGCCACAACATGCAGTGTCGAAATGTAATTACTAAAAATTGTACATTTAATATTGTTTCAAGCAAGCAAGATCTATAATAGCGAAATGAGAAATGAGTCGCATTAATGTATGTGGTGCAACGGACATAGATGGAAATGAGCTTTTTGCAAAAGTTTTCAGGTCGAAAACGGTAATTATCAAGGATACAACAAATCTGAACATGGTGGCCAAAGATACCACATGGCAAGACGTATTCACTTAAATAAAATACGATTGTATTTCCGGCACAACCTGCTGCTTTGTTGTTAGTTTTTGGTTTTATAATTATTTTCTTTTCTTTACTGTTTTATTATATATATAAACGGATTTTTATGAATATTATATAAGAAATTAAATAAAAAAGAAAACTTTCGATATATATTTCGACCCACTTGGGGCCGTCGTCAGTTTTCTTTTTTTTTGTACCCTTTTGTAGTACAACCTATGGCTGAAAATCTACTGTTTTTTTACAGCTACAAGTCGAACCTTAGACCGATTTGTCATATATGTATTTAGTTTTTACAAAAATTGTGTTAATTTGTGACGAAAAAACGGCTTCTATTAGAATAGATATCCCCAGAAATTGGTTTGGGAATAACATTTTCCTGCACATTTTACCAAAAACAAAATGCCAAAAACAAAATCTGTTTTTATTATTTTCATTTGTGTCACCAATTAACGCTTAACATTCCGGTGTCCGTTTCAACAAATCTACTCTCAATCGCTCATTGTTTCAACGTGTAAAAGGATTATTCAAATTCCACCTGCAATGTTCAGCCAAATTGCACCAAATCGTCGTTTGAAACGTGAAGGCTAATCTAGTAACTATAGAATCACCACGAACATGGATAACAAAACCAATATATTATAGACTCTATTTCTTAGTAACAAGCATCTTGGTAGGTTTGTTGGTTATCGTGGTGGCCTGTTCCAAATAGAATCCTGCAACGAACGAAGCACTGACAGTACCAAAATTGTGTACTAAAAGTGCTTGTTCATTATATCCACGAAAAAACTTTCATGTGAAAAGGGGGCCGAGTTTTCTTGTTCTGTATATCATTCAGTATTCATTATAGAAAAAATAGGCTCAGTTAATAGCAATACCGGGTTTTATCCTGACCAGCAGCTCGATCATGCACCAATGAGAATTTCGGAATGAATGTGAATAGTATTTGTATACTAACCAGTTGCTGACGGTTGCAGTGAGGGAAATACTATACCCAGATACACGTGCAAGCCCTAAACAGATGTAAACCGTGATCCCCAGAAAAGCTGCCGGGCACACCAGTAGGTGAGTCCTACCATGAGTTTTAGTTAGTTGGCAAATGCATAAAATATTTTTCATCACTAATGCTCTGAAAATAAGTCGTATTTAACTCGAAATGCGGGATGTAAATTCGGTTTACAGCCCTAGCTAGGTAAAAGTCACAAAATAAATTAATTTTATTTTAAAAACAGTCGCACTGGCTAACAAAACGATTGCACGAAAAAGAAAAAGTCGCATAAAAAAGAAATATGGCGGAAATCGAATTTTCTTGTTGAAAACGTTGTTGCAAACATATTTTTGTAAGTTTTTTATTTCCTCACATTATTGATAAAAATCAGAGTGTTCAGTGTTAACTTATGAATTACACCCCCAAATATTAGCACCCTCGCTCGCTTCACTCTCGGGTGTAACCGTCGGATCACTTAAATTATGTTCTCTGACATTATTCTAGTACACCCGTACGCTATTTTGTATACCTACTATGTGAAAATAAATACCTATCCAGAGTATCCAGGCAAATAGCTGCGGTAATCTTAAAAATATCCATACAATATCTTCCCACTTTCAAATTTTGTAAAAGAAATTGTGTACATTGACAACATTTGGCTAACAGCGACTTTAGTTTAATGTTTTTAAAATTACAGTTTTAAAAAAATATTACGAATCTTATCCTGGAAACTTATGACATTTAGAACGAACTGTCTTTGAGGATTTAGTTTTTGTTATAAAACTGAAAATAAAAACAAAATTTAATACGAAGGTATAAAACCTGGAAAGCAACTTTTACTACTAAAAACAATCAATGTAAATAGTAATTGAATTACAGAAAATGTATAACCAAAACTCATAGTAGGCCTACAGGCTGTCGAACAAACAAAATTTTACATGACAAGTACATAAAAGACTTTATTACAGTGAAACCTCCAAACATTCGCTTTGATAAGCTTTTATTTTAGTAGCATATATACCTCTATAGGTCTATATAATAACTTTAATTATGTATATAAACTCGAAATATATTTCGGCCCTTAGTGGGTCGTCGTCAATTAAAGTTATTATCTAAAACTATATATTATATATACTAACAAAATATGTTAGATAATAAAATAGGCTACTGAAATGTGAGCTTCATTACAGAGGTCAAATTGGCTGAAAATTTCCATTTTCACCTGATTTCAGTAACATCATAATATCATAATATTAACTCTGTGTGGAATAGAAAATGGTAATCGGCCTTCACAAAAATTATACGTTCTGGAATTCAGAGTAATGTTAATATCCGCTTTTATTTACTGTTCGTTAAACACGCGTTCTGTGGGTTATACGAGTGAAGCTTTTGTTGAAGCTTTTGTTGAACCTTCACTCGTGTAGATTTAGTTAGTTTTAAAGTCCCTAGAGCCCAAGGCGTCGATAGCGTTGTGTTTTCACTCGAATGTAACAACTATTTAAGCTTACATCGTCACGAAATGAATCCCCAAGGGGTTGTCAGGTGTTTCCGGACTGTGAAATTCAAGGCACTCATAGTCCACAATCGGAAACCTCCTCGATAGGCTTTGTTGTTAACTGCCTATACCTATATATACAGACTGTAAATGAAAACCCAAAAATCTCTTTACGAAAAAGTATACACGATACTGATATATACCAACATTTCTATTATTTTTCAAAACTATAGCTACGCACTCTTATCAACGCCGGCTTGTGGCGCGGTCCCGAACGATCACATTGAGTAATTGTGTTCTTATGCTACTGACGCTATCAGAAGTCAACGAACAGCGAGGGTGTCCACGAGATAAGTGTATTTTAAGTTTAACAAATCATGATATTGTGTGGTACTGGTATATAAAAAATAGATGCCGCTATTTTTTTTCAACTGTATAAGTCATACTAATATACGAGTATATACCCTTATAGGATTGTTGCTTTTGCTTTTACACCCAGTATATACACATTGTAGAATGTACAACAAGTAACAGAAAGATCTGGTCATATCTGAAGAGCTTATTCAGTCCTTGGTATAGAACAAATTTTACTATGGAACCAAACCTGAAATCTCGAAAAAAAAATCTGCCCTTCTATACATTTCGGCCGAGCGCCATTGAATTTACCTATTTTTTTTTCGTGATTTCGGGATTGGCTTTATAGTAAAAGTTATTTTATACAATTGACGAAAAAACATTTTGCTTATAAACTTATTTAAACTGACCGCGACCTAAATTCATTGACGTGTAGGAACAACAGTAACATATCCAACGGCAAAGCTATTCCCGTGATGGACGAACTATTTACATACCTATAAGTTTGTACGGAACCCTCGGTGCGCGAGTCCGACTCGCACTTAGCCGGTTTTTACTTTGCCTCATGTGCAATCAAGAATAAAGTATGAAATCAAAAATATTTCACCAAAAGCCGAAAATAGGTGCGAGGACGAGCGGGGCGATGAGCGTGATAGGTTTACATGTAAATAAATTTGGGGGGCCGAGCGAAGCGGAACGAAGCGAAGTAACCCCTCTAGCTTTAACAGAAATATGATATGCCCTGGCAATTGTGTCTGTTTGAGAAATGTCCTCTTACTCACCCCCGAATAACTTCGAACATTTGGGAAAATATAAGATCCAAATGAAAATCGTCGGTAAAAAGTCGTTTTAATGACAGTCAAAACTCTGAAACACATCGTACACACCGTCAAAGTTATACGTCGTGACGATATGTATTGGTTTCATAAAAATCAAACACTTTAAGTCCCATATCGTACTCCTAATAATGTTTTTGTTGAAGTTCCAAAATGTACCCGAATGCCTAGTAAACTTTGCACCCCTTTGAACTTTTTAATCTTTTTTAAATGCCACAGACACAGACAGACACTAAAAGGGAACCTAGGCAACACCTACTGTCAGACCTACGTAAATACTTGTTTTTTTATTATTTGGGACCGTTTGGAACTCATGAATGAGGTTCGCAATCAGACGAGTTTTGTCAGGAGTCGGAACACATTTTGGGCACACAAAGAGTTCGGTCAATTCTAGTGACTTGTAAAAGCTTGCTAAAGTCTACACTAGATTCTTTGAAAGCGTTCGCCACTATGAACGGAAAAAACAAACAAAAATACTTGGAGATTTGTAGAAAAACCTTATTTTTACGATTGTAGAACGATAAAACTCGATTAAACTCGCATATTATGACAGTTTTCGAAACGTGCGGACAGTTTTTAAACACGGTGGCTTATTGAAATCAGTTTTGTTTGCGTTGTCTAGCTATATGTACAGTACTCAAAGGATCTGATAAATTCGGAACTAACGCCGCTACCATACTCCTTGTTACACAGCTGTGCCCCCCTGTTACTGTCATCCAAGCGCTATCAGATCCTTATTAGCACTGTATATTCTTATGGCTTGCGTCTTGTTTTGCAAAACATAGAGCTTGAATGTTCGAATGAGCGTTTTTTCTCATGTCAAATTTAGTGTTAAATAAGATTCCTAGATGGCACTGTCGTATTCTTTAGCAACAGAATCAAAGACAAAATTTGCACCGAAAAAAAAAAAAAAAAAAACAAACAAACGAAAAAACACTTTGACATTGATTGCTACGAAACACATTTTATCTATGGTGACATGGACAGCGCCATCTGGAGGAAAGCTAAGAATTAAGAAAAAAAATCAATGAGAAAAACGATCATTATGTGCGGGGCGAGAGGAGAAATAAAACAGTGAAGAAAAAATTCATATTCATAATTCATATACATTTATATTTGTGTACAACCGTTAGGTAAGTTAAAAAATAAACAATCATCATAAAAATATTTTCATCATAAAAAAAATTCTTAATATTGATACCACAAAAATAGAAACTTTAAGAAAATATAATTTTATTAAAATAGGATCTCATAAATTGTTATTATCATCGCAAATTGCTAATGCGCAACTAACTTTGTCTAAATAATTCAAAATGACGCTTTTTTAAGAAGAAAAAAACCCGCCAAGCGCTAGTAAGATTCGCGTAGGTTCCGTATTGTGGATGATAAATTTAATGTTGTCATTTTTTTTTTAATTTCTCAACCGCTTTATTTTTCCTGTAATTTTTTACGTAAACACATATTACCGTGATTTTTTTCATATTATTCAGTCTACCAGTATTGGAGATAAAAGGGGGAAGTGGGGTACATTTTTTCATGCTTTTTAAGCATTTCTCGAAATAGATGCAATTAAATACAGCCAAACTATATATTTTTAAAATCAGCTTTTTAATATCTACAGTGTTGTACTTTTATAAAAATACTTTTTTAATTTATTTCACTTCTTTTTTTAAATTTCTCGTTTATGCTCAACTTTTTTTAAATCGCTATAGTTTTTCTGTTATTGGCCAGTTATGATCTATGATCAAAGTTTTTTTCATATTTTTCGGTCTATCAGTTTCGGAGATGAGGGGGGGAAATACATATTTTCGTAGTTTTTTTTAAGATTTGTCGAAAGCAGTGCCAGTAAATATAGTAAAAGTATGTAATTTTACAATGAGCTTTTTAATAACTTTAATTTTATACCCAAATAGTATTTTTGCGATAATATTTTTTATTTTTCTCACTTTTGTGTTGGAAATATTTTGAACAATTTAAAATGTTTCATATTTTTACACAAACCGTGTTTTCATATATCAATATGGGCAAATTAGTGCTATTTAGTGCCAAATTTCATGTCTTTATCTTTAACGGTGCTAAAGTTATGAGGCTGTGACATACGGACGGACGGACGGACTGACAATGGAGTCGCACCATAAAGATTCCTTTTGTACTTTTTAGGGACTACGGAACCCTAAAAAGTAATATAAACATTTACTGAAAGACAGATAGCACTGATTTGGGATCATAGAAATTAAGAGACAAAACCATAAAAGCATAAAGTAAAAATAATTGTAATAGTAATTAGTATATTTTAAATTTATGACTCCTCTACAGGCTTAACGTTAATTAATAGATAAACTGATGACTGTAAAAAGCGACAGACTATATCATTATAATGAGATATGAAATATATATTTATATTGGCCATAATAAACTTTTCATTTAATTTTATACTTATAATATGTAACACAAGAAAAATAACAATTTAAGTATTTTCAGGATATATTTCTGCCCCCAAATTCGGCTGATACCAGCCCCAAAGTGGGCCGAAATATATCTCGAAAATACTTAAATTGTTATTTTTCTTGTGTTTACAAGTATCAAATTAAATGAAAAGCATATAATAAGACAGGTAGACAAAGATTATATTTTTTCTCATGACAGACATTTCTTTAGCCTTGAATTTTTATTCCTTTATTTAATTTAAGTATCAGTCCCCACCTTTATAAAGGGAAAATATATATTTTTTTAAACATGATCTTGCTAAGTTTCTAGCACTTTCTCTCAGTCAGACTGGGTGGGTGAAATGGGTGGAGTAAGGCATAAAATATTATGTATTTTTAACGAATTTGTATTTATTTTGTTGTATTTATTGCCTCAAAGGGCAAAAAATATATATTTGTAAGTATACAGGGTGGAAAAAATTTAAGGGCCCTGGAGGGGAACTACCTTAAATCCTTTAGTTAGCTCATTTTACCGAAAGGAAACATACCTTTATTTTTTTTTTAAAACAAAACGGCATTCAAAGATCTTCTAAAATTCGCTTGTCTCACCCGGGAATCAAACCAACTAAAAATTAAAAAAATAAACCCTCACTATTTTACTATACGAATCGGTAGGATTATTGTTCAGGATAAAATTTGTCTAACAAATATTTGGTCTTTCACTCATCTGTTGTACGAGATACCCATGAAATCGAATATTTACTACAAATTTCTTTATTAACAATACCTAGTACTGTTCACTTGTAATGTAATAATGATACGCCATTTTACACAATGACAGCACGGAATGAAAGCAAAACAAAACAAAATGTGAAATTCGAACGAATACTTTTATCGATTTTAAAAATGTTGAAAGTTATCGTTCGAATTTCAAATTTGTTGCTCCGCGTTGCAAAAAAAAAATACGTTCCCTGTTTAAAGATTTCGTCAGTATGCCTAGTGCAAGAAGGAATTGTGCTGTGCATAGATTTATTATTACCATTTAACGATTTTTTATCAAATCTTCAACAAGGTATAACATTAGCAAGCTTATACTTCATACGATGTCTTTGGATGTTAGAGAGATAAGAAAATTATAACGTGTCATTTACTTGATACAAGTGAACAGTACTAGGTATTGTTAATAAAGAACTTGTAATAAATATTCGATTTCATGGGTATCTCGTACAACAGATGAGTGAAATACCAAATATTTATTAGACAAATTTTATCCTGAACAATAATCCTACCGATTCGTATAGAAAAATAGTGAGGGTTTATTTTTTAAATTTTTAGTTGGTTTGATTCCCGGGTGAGAAAAGGGAAGTTTAGAAGATCTTTGAATGCCGTTTTGTTTCTTTTAAAAATAAAGGAATGTTTCCTTTCAGTAAAATGAACTAACTAAAGGATTTAAGGTAGTTCCCCTACAGGGCCCTTCAATTTATTCCATACTGTATACTATTATTAAATCTAATTAAGCCTATATTTTTTTAAATTGTATTACTTACCCTTATTATATTGAGTTAAAGTTTTTTTTTATTATTTAACATTAAATCTGAACTGTAATAAATGTACATAATGTACTCATATTACATAGATACCCATATTTCATTTCATTTCGTAAATATGTAGGTAGGTAATGTACTAAGAACCTAGCGATGCTAAGCGGCCGAAAACAAATGATGTGCTAATAGTTAGGGAGGCGAGGTAGCTAAATGGCGTAATTCAACGGCGCCGTCGAGACCTATCAAAATCGAAAGATAAAATAATTTCGAAAAGAAAAGCTTGTATGGTAAAAACCATTTTAGCGGTGGGTTTGGCGTGTACGGTTTTTCAAAAATGTTAAAAAAAACAGTTACTTGGGCATTCTCGAGCGCGTCAGATATTCATACTACGTATGCCCCAAGTGCCTCTGATAACAACGGTATACTAATCTGCCGGTTTGCGTGGTGGGGGTAGGCATATTAAGTAGTCAAAAATGCAAAAAAAATAAAATTTACTCGGGCGCGTCAGATTTTCGGAAGGGGTGTTAAGTAGGCCCCAAGGAAGCTCCCTTTAAAAAAACTGACGATTTCGGCGTGACGATAAGTTACGATGAATTTTTTAAAATGCAAAAAAAAAAGTTTTTTTGAAATACTCTAGCGCGTCAGATTTTCATAGGGGAGGTTTATCTCGGTATCCTGAAAGCATATTTTCTTAATCTGACTAAAATGTTGGTGGGTTCTCTTAATCTGACCGAAAAAGGTTTTTTGGTTTCTTTTTTTTCCTTTCTTTCTCCTTGAAAAACGGGGAATTAATGACAATAAAGCGATAGATACAACCAACGTAAATGTAGATGAAATGTAGTACGAATTGTATTATTTATTGTATAAAAAAATGAAATGATATAAAAATTGTATTATAATTGTATTGTTATGTATGACGTTTTTGCTCAATACAATTCATCTTCTTCTTCTTCACTGGAACTTTCATATTGTCGAGAAGCTTTAGAGAAAAAAAAAATTGAGATTTAATAAAAGTCGCATAATTTAATCATCGTTATTTCATATCAATTTTTTTTAACACCCTCAGTTTTCGAGATATACTCAAAAAACCGGGATTTTGAGTTTTTATGATGCTTCAAGTCAAAAAGTTTTAACTTTGGACAAAAATGTAAAGAGACCTTTTTTGTGTAAAATAAAATTACCTTTTTTGTTTATTTAAACTTTTTTTTTGTAAAATGTATCGTTCGCGACTTATATGCCGCAACGCGTTTTTCGGAAGACGAAATGGCTCCTCCACACTTCCGGTCATGTGGAAACCGGCAGATTTTGTATTTTTAGTAAGTCTTAGATTATATTCTTCAAAATAAAAATAAAAAAATCGCGCTCGAGAATGCCGGATTAACGTTTTTTTTTACAAGTTCGCGACCCTATAACTCGGCGGCGTCAAGAACTTATCGTCAGATTAGTTAAATTTAGTCTTAAAACACTAAAATCAACCCCCAATATCTTAATCTGACGCGCTCGAGTATTTCAGACTATAGATTTTTTTTTACTAATCTGATCGTCTATCCTAGGCGCGCGTCACTACATATAGAGCTAAATACTTTACAAGGTTGTTCTATTAGGTCTAAGGTATCTCTCATATCTTAAACTGCCACGCTCGAGTATTACCGAAAATTCCCCTATTCGCCTCCCTAACTATAATGCATTAGCAACTTGCGGGGATTATACAATACTGTCAAAGTAGTTATTTATATAATTACAAGTAGGTAAGTCAAATCCACACGTCCAATCATTTTTCCCTATTGACAGGAACTGAGGAAAATGGTGATTACAGATTTCTAAATAAAGCTAAGCTTTGAAAAATAATTTGGCTGAGTGTGAGTCAGACACGCGCCCAAAGGGTTCCGTACTACCACACAATACGGGTACGAAACCCTTAAAACATGGTAAATTACAACAATATAGATTTCATAGCAACATTTTTTTTTGTAAACGCACCCTGTTTCTTTTCTCTTCTCACACACTCACACATACACTTACACACGCTCTAACATATACACACACATAATTACCTACACTCATGTTTATTTTTATATAGGTTTGTAAATATAAATTGCATGCTTTTCTCTTTTTCGGCTACCTGTATTAACTAAACTGTGTCCCTACGAGCAGAAGTAACTGACGCTTAAATGACAGGCTTAGCCTTACTTAAGTTTCAGTTGAACACATTATTTTTGTTAATACCTTAGCCTTAACATTGATATTTTTAGGTTAAGATTTTTTGATCCAATAAATAAATAATAATATTGTATTAAGGCGGGTCAAACAAGCCGCTAAAACGGTAGCGCCCAACAAACAATTCACACTGAGTACGAAACGCTAATATCTTAACCGATATATTTTTTCTGTAATCTTAACGTAATCATTTTTTCCATATTTTACGGTGCTCTTGTCTTGATAGAGATCAAGTGACACGTATTGTGTGAAAATTGTAACTGGCTACCTATTACGACTGAAGCTGCAGACCCCTGTGACAGACGGACGGACGGACGGACAACGAAGGCTTAGTAATAAGATTTGGCACCCTTCGGGTATAACAAAACAGAAAATTTGTAACAAAACAGAAAGGCTTTGCCAAGAGATTATGTTTTTCATTTATTTCATTTAATTTATTTAATTCATTAAACAATAAACATTGCATTTGAATACATAATTATCCTTAGAAATAAAACGCTGTATACAAAATAAAATTAAAATAATGACAAAGAAAAAAAATTAAAATTACATGAAAAAAAAACATGTTATTAGATACAAAAATAAATATAAAGCAAAAATAAAACATAAATTCATTCATATCAATGTCAACAAATAAAAAAATTACAATTCGTCTACTTCATAAAAGCAACTGTCGTAGCTTCGTTTTGAACAAGGTGTAGCTCGTAATTACCTTTAACTCAGATGGCAACTTGTTAAATAGAGCAATTGATTGATACCTTGTTGAATGCTTAAAAATATCTAATTTGGGACAAAAATTACTTGGCATGTCCATGCGCCGAGAGGCAAGCCTTAATTCCCGTTCTTTTGCAGTCTCAAACTTACTACGGTATTTAACAAAATTTGTGAAAAGTACTAATATATAAAGACTAGGGACTGTTAAAATTTGAAGTCGAACGAAATGCTCTCTACATGAGTCCCATGATGGTATACGGACGATAGTGCGTGTTGCTCTTTTTTGTTATTGGTTTGTATTGCTCTGTTTTAGGATGACAGCGTTAATTTTTAACTGTCAATCATGCCGATTTTTTCACGGACCGTCTTTCAAACCAATTCCTGTATATGTACACCGGGAAACTAAGTCCTTACACTGCAACATGCTACATGGTTGAGAAGGAAACTTTAAAGTAACATGAAGCTAAAGCTCACCCCATGCGTCATAACTTGATTGCGGTCGCCGCTTGTGGTGAACTTGAGAAATAATTCCTTGTACTGGCGTCTAGTTTCTACTGCCACAACATAAATAGATACAAGAACAAATATTTCGTTATGAATATAATATACTACAGGAGCTTTCCTTTGTTTAAATTATTTTGAGGTAGAATAAAACATAATATTTTAAAAAAAACCGGCCTGTGCGAGTAAGACTCGCGTACCTATTGTGGATGATAAATTTAATTATGTATTTTTTTTTGTGAATTTCACAACTGCTTTATTTTTCCTGTAATCTTTACGTAAACACTTAACACTATGATTTTTTTCATTTTTTTTGGTTCACCAGTTTTGGAGATAAGGGGGGGGGACACACATATTTTTGTAGTTTTTTTAAAGATTTCTCGAAACCAGTGCCAGTAAATATAGCAAAAGCATATATTTTCACAATAACCTTTTTAATATCTACAATTTGATATCCATATTGTATTTTTACGATGATATTTTTTATTTTTCTCACTTTTGTTTTGTAAATATTTTGATAATAAATATTTTTACTTAATAAAAGCTTTTTTTACTGTTTTATTATATATATATACAGATTTTTATGAATGTTATAGTTGAAATTAAATAAAAAATAAAACTTTCGATATATATTTCGACCCACTTGGGGCCGTCGTCAGTCGAATCAATCGAAAAAATATTTTGAACAACTTCAAATTTTTCATATATTTTTTACACCGTGATATGTGGGCAAATTGATGCTATTTTTGTGCCAAATTTCATGTCTTTTTAACGGTGCTAAAGTGGTGCTAAAGTTATTAGGCTGTGATATACGGACGGACGGACGGACGGACGGACGGACGACGGAGTCTCACCATAAAGGTTCCTTTTGTAACTTTTAGGTACGGAACCCTAAAAATCGAATTCAGTTCGGAAGTTCCAAGCTGTCACTTACCAATATGAAGTTGAACGATATGCACCTTGTATATGAACAAAAGTATGAGTTACGCCCAACATATACGCATAACCTAAACGGGCTATGCACCTACTCGTACATGCCATTTTAAAATAGAAGGCAATAATAAAACTGCGATGTAGACAGAAATTGATCTATCCTACTTGCTCTTTCGTACGTTGAATGCGTGTCAGCACAAAATAGGATTGCGGATAAAAAGATAGAAAGATGTATAGATAGTTGGAAATTAATTCGAGTAAATTCCGAGTACGTAAATTGATTTATTTTGGATTAAATCTACTGCTCGAATTATGATGTTTCTGTTTGATCAATTAACGAAAAAACGTTGAAGTGCGGTCAGTAATGTGTTAAAAAGTTTCATGTTGTGTTATTCGAATCGGTCAGGAAATTCGTATTTGCTGTTTTATAATCGAACTGTGTATTCACAGTGTGATGTTATTTTTATGGCACTAATAGATTTTTCTTAACTTTTTTCCGGAAAAGCAATCAGAAGGTCAAGGTCGACAATAAAAAAAATATGTTTTTTTTTTAATAACACTTTGAAAAAAAAAAGTTTGTATGAAAATGTTCACTCTATGAAAGGCAGTGCCTACCCTGGCGTCATACAAACTTAACTTTTTTTTCAAAGTGTTATTAAAAAAATTACATATTTTTTTTATTGTCGTACTTGACCTTCTGTTTGCTTTTCCGGAAAAAAGTTCTGTACACGCCACTGATTACACCTATTTCTATGCTGTGTATACTAAAGGTAGAGTAGAACCATAGGGCAACAGATTTACACTGAACATGACCTTAGCCGATGCAACCATGGTTTGTTCCATGAATGAGCCATCGTTATAAACCAATATTATGTGCCAATAAGTCGAGAAAATTTATTATTGCGCTTTTCATGAAAATTGAGTTTTTTTTTTAATCCATGTTTCTGGTGTGATTTTCCAAATACCCAATTAAGGCTCAATTGGCTGAAATTATTTTAAGTTTTGTTATGATCTGACGAAGAAACTGGTAGCCAGAAGCCACTAAGTCTCTCTGTAAGGTTTGCCTTACCCCAAACATAAAGCTATAAAAATTAAACAGTCTTGTAAACCAACAATAGCACATTCACTGGAATACTTCTTTAGCTCAAAGAACCCTTCTGTACGTGCATAAATTACCACCGAAAATGTATTTTCATTTTCCGTGATACAAGTTAACACATGGTACGAACAATGACGTAGTCTAAAGCAGTCTGAACTAGTGGAAGTGGTAACTCAGTGTATGTTAACAAACAGTAGTCCGGGAAATGTTGAAGTTATTTCCCTCGACGACGGAAGTGGTAAATAACATTATACGGTTTTCTTTTTTTGTCGTGTGGTTGGCCAGTAACTTGCTGTCAGAGTTGTTCAAGCTGTCATACAGGGCCTCTGACGTGGCTTGGGGACCAATTATCTTTCGATATCAGCCGGGACTAACAGCTTTACGTGCTTTCTGAGACATGGAAGAACCCAGATGTAAGTTGCTACTATTGGTTCCACATCCAAAAAAGGACCATACCATGCGTTTCTTACCTGCGGATCGTAACTGATGGCCGTACGCTGCTACAGACTTTCCATGTTATACCGATACGGTAAATTATTATTATTAGTATGTAATTATTATTGAAGAGTGACACATTTGACAATTCTAACTGATATTTCTTAATATTCAGATTTTTGCGTATGTAGGATGGCCATAAATAGAACCAAAAAGAAGTAGCAAACTTAAAATTCATAGACTTATTTTATGTAACGTACGTTATTATACTAAAACCAGGGTCTATAAAAACGACCATATTTAATAAAGCATCCAAATGAATTTCAAATTTTAGATAATTATGTTTCTTTTGCTTATTATAATTTTAAGTACCTACCTACTAAATTTAAAGTAAATCTTAATAATATATTATTACTTACTATACAAATATACTTGAAATTTTCTTTATTTATGTATTTTACCGTGAACCTTCAAATATATTCGTGAACTCCAGCTGCCAGATTAAAAAAAAATACTTTTCAACTTTCAATTTAGAAAGCGTTTGCTGTAAAATATGTACATAATTAAAACGTTTAGAGATATTATCTCGTTATGTACCCAGGTATATGAAGATAAGTAGCTATATCTGATTTAACTGAAGTTTTGACATTTCTTATTACACTATTTTGGAATGACGCAAGCGTCAAATCACTTCCCCATAAAAAGCATTGTAACATTTTACTATGCTATAACGCAATCTACTATTTTTTCGGATTTAGTTGTAACATAATTAACATTTGTTTATAAACATATAAATATGACCAGTAGTGTCGCTGATAAACCTTGTATGCAGTGGCGTGCACAGAACTTTTTGCTGGAAAAGCAAGCAATTGGTCAAGAATAACAATAAAAAAAATATGAAAAAATTTAAATATCACTTTGAAAAAAAAAAGTTTGTATAGGAAATTTTCACTCTAGGGTAGACATTGTCTACCCTGGCGTCATACAAATTTTTTTTTTCAAAGTGGTATTTAAATTTTTTCATATTTTTTTTATTGTTGTTCTTGACCAATTGTTTGCTTTTCCAGCAAAAAGTTCTGTGCACGCCACTGCTTGTATGTATATAAGTACATTATCACGCATAGTCACGCCAATTGTACGCTAGCTCCCGGACTAGTGAGTAAGCGGCGCAGTGCACTTTTCAGCTGGATGAGGGCTCGCATTTAATTAACGGACATTTTAAAGTGAATAAACGTGACTGAATTTGAGTTCTTACTTTAAAAATGAAATTTTGAGTTTTTAAACAATTGAACTAAAGGCACTTTATTTCATTGTTGCACATTGTCCTTTTCGAAAAATCTTGTCAATGTTTTCTCTGTTGGTGACATATTTGCGTTGTTAACGTGTATATATCTCGAAGCGAAGCACATCTATTTTTCTGAATTGAAGGAGGTCGAATAAAAGCAAGACGGACAACTCATCAAAAGATGTCTTAAGGATGTGTGGTTTTGGGCCTTCGTAGTTCGAAAGGCTGGCGACTAAAGTGGAGGGCCTCGACCAACAATAAAACTTCCAATTTTGAAGGACATCAAAGGACTAATGCTCGTATGCACCAGCGAAATATAGGTACTGCGCATTTTAAAAGTATCAGCCATTTTAGTGTTGGTTTATTTTGTGCAACCTTACCCTTCTTTGAGTGGGGATCGCGCCAAACTTCTAGTCCTCTCTAAACACGGGGCGATTCGCATCGACAGGAAAAAAAATGTATGGGACGTTCTTCGGAAAACAACTTCAGAGTGTTTGGCGCGATCTGTACCAAACCGCCTATTACCTTGCAAATATTAAGTCAGCTTTTCTGGCGATAGTTACCTTATCTAACACAGTTTTGTCGTGGAAATTATTATCGTAAAGTGTATTCGATTACTTGAATTTGTTATGTTTTAGCATCCAAAGCGTAATCATGAGTTTAAGACTGCATAGCCTAGAGCATGACCATGAACAACGCCAGACTTTCGAGAATTCGTTTGAAGAAATTCGGACTCTCCTTGTAATGAAAAAATATATTCTGCCTGGATTCGTGCTGGGGGCTTGGTTGGTGATCATTGAACCTTGTTCCTGGTCCCTGGCCGGGTCTCCGGTGTGGGTTCGGGCGGTTGATTGGATTTCACCTTGTATAATATATATTTTACCTATAATTTTAATCGTATATATTGCTACATAAATTAAATAAACCTTTAATCTAGTTCATGTACATTTATTATTTAATTACATACATATTTTTTATAAGATTAAATTTTGACTTGTGAAACGTGTATTTTATATACCTACTTTGTAAAATAAACTATTTGAATTTGAATTGAATTTGAATATTTGATTTATTGATCTTTTATCTTGGGATTCTACTTATAAGCAATGTATTAAACTTTATACTTTTGTTGAAAAAATCATGTTTTCCATCTTCTTTTTTTGATTTTCAAACGTTTGTTTCAAAAACGCGATTAAGAGATTAACTTTTTTTTCCATGTATATAAATATTTGCCTACAAAATATTTCAGTTAAAAACACACCAATTTTTTGTTTCGCTGCGTGATCGTTAGTATTAAGCGTCCAAGAAAAAGAGACCAATGAGCCAACATATAATCGCCTCTATTAAAAGCAAATAAGGTATTTGCCATTGGACTCATTGTGCTGGACTGGTAATAAAAAATGTTGCTAGGGTAGGCCATCCTCTTAAGAAGTATAAATCAAAAAGACGGGCAAAATATTGATTTACTCTCATATCTCGCAAAACTCGTCTTAATGTATGTATAAAGTACGTATGTATAAAGGAGGAGGGAAACTATTTAAAAGAAAAAACAAGCAAACGAAAATTTTGAAAAATCGTGCATTTCGTGTAAAGTGTTCGAAAACTTCGTATAAAGTGTTCCAATAAATGTGGACATTTTCTCGAGCCGTTAAAATTCAATTAACTGATGTTATGAGTCGTAGAGTGTACGCATAAAAATAGTCCATCGAGCTCTACCATAAAATACCGTAAAGTGTATTTTTATGATTAAAATGTCCATCACTATTAACCGAGTTCATAATAAAGATATTCTCATTTTAATTTTGTTATGTTATAGGTGTGAAAATGTGTAAGTTTGTTCGCCCAAAAATGTGAACATGCAGGTTGACTTTTGAAATTTTCAGTTTTTGTACTGGTTTTGAATTCAAAGAACCATATCCGACACTTGACTAAAACGTCATGATCACTGCGCTTAAAAAATATTGCAACTTTATTTCGTTTAGGTGAGGTAGGTCACTATCTTAGTAGGTCATTTTCGGTGTACGTCATTTTCGGTGTACGTCATTTTCTTACATAGTCACTTTTGGGTCAGGTCGCTTTCTAGTCAGGTCATTTTACTGTTAGAATGATTTTATTTTTCTCAGGCATTCTGGGGTCGTTGTGGCCCAAACTGTCTAACAGTGCAACTGATCTATAATAATTGTTTTTTGACAGATTTAAAAAAGTCGTCAAAATGTTTCCCGGGTATGGACTGTGAAATGCAAGTCACACCCCATACTCGTACACCCACGTTTTACCAACGATTATTAACTCTTAAACCCTACCCTGGGGTCTAGCAGACCCCAGTGTTTCATATTTTTTAAATATCTTAGCGGAAATGAAACGTATGGTCACGGCACTCAAGCTAATCCTCTATGACGTGGGCGGCCATCTTGTCATCAGTAGTGCGCTAGCACTGGTACGCTGTAGACGTAATTATTGCAGTTTTGGGGTTCATCAGACCCCAGGGTAGTAATAACGTATAGTTTTTTACATTTCTATTGGGTTCTGTTTCTGTAGAGAATACTGTTGTTTTTGAGGAAATAATTAAGTTAGATTTGTTAATGTTTGTTGCGATAATAATAGTTCTATACTTTATTCCTGATAACAAAGGACAAAACATAACCTAAAATTAACCTGTAATTGTTTTAAATTTTGTATAGAATGTGTGTTTGCATGATTTGAATATAAATAATATAAAAAAGTATATAAAATTTTATTGAAATTTTGATCTAAAATCATTTATTTATTTATCTAAATTGTGTTGCATGATACAAAATCCAATTTATTTTAGGTTATGTTTTGTGCGTTGCTATCTGGATTGAACTAGATATATAGCTATATAACTGATCACCCCTCAAATGGAGGAAAGATTAAAATGGCCAAGTTTGTCCAAGAAACTTCAAGTCCTCCTTGGAGGAATTTTGCAAAAAACGCCTCCAATGGTCGAATCAAGTCCTGCCTCGATAGAAAAAAAAAAAGATGTGCGCTCTGCCTAAGGGGGAAAGACCAGAAGACCAAGGTTTCCTATGGCATGTGCCGAAAACCGCTCTGCGGTGAACATACTCTACTAAGATGTGAAGGATGTACCACTCAAAACTAAAAACATGTTTTCTGTAATGATTATTAACTTTTTTGAATAAACATATAGTTTTTGTAATATATTGTTTTTAATTTCTTAATGTATTCAAAATTTAAATATTGGGGTCCACTAGACCCCAGGATAGGAATAGTGTTTCTCCTAGGATGGGTATGGTTTAAGAGCTAAGGTGGCTCCGTTGGAAAAATTAGCAACTCGATTCGTGGTGGTTGAAATTCCGAACAAAACCATATTAAAATAAAGTTTTTATCAGCTCCCACTGCAACATGGTTGTTACGTCTGTCACTGTGGCTGAGAAGTTCGAAAATAGTGTGTTTTTAATTTATTTTATCTAAAATAAAATGAATTTCTAAGAACTAAGAAAACCATATCATCTAATATTATTTTGTCTAGAAGTTTATACATTTTTATACTGTTTCAATAAAAACTGTAGCAGTTATGTTGTTACAAGTGGACAAAAATTCGAGAAATAAGGGTAAACTTAAAATTTTCTTCCTTCACTTCTGTATACTAAAATAAAATTCAGGAAAAACCACATCACTATTTGTATCATGTAGATCACTATATATTTTTTTTTTATTAAAAATTCTATAGTTACCGTATAAAATGGTTATAAAGTTTCTCAGTTCAAGGTCGTTGAGTAGGGGAACGTTGGTCGTTGAATAGGGCGTTGGGAGAACCCTTAAGGGCCTTAGTATCGCCAAATGGGTACTTTCTAAAGCCTACTCCTCGTTTAAGGCCAAACCAAAAATATTGAAAAAATGTATTATGAATTATCAACTTTAAGACAACATATGCAACATTTTTATTTTTCATACCACCAAAACTTCTATATGAAAACAAATTTCTACCGAATGATGTTTTTTTGGCTTAAATTCCCTAGTGCTCCTAAGAGGCTTGGTCGATTTAATTAATTTACGCCTCGAGCAATAGATAAACTTGATAGCTATAAGCATAACATAGGATCATTCAATCGAACAATCACGTCCATGTGAAAAGAATTATTTTCTCCTATTTCGCCCTCTCAAGGACGCAGCGAGCGTCGTAACAGCCACTATGCATTGCGCGCTGATATGAATTTTATTTCTATGTCAATTCCGTCGATATTCGCACCAACAAACATCGAGCTACTAATTTGGCGACGGTAATCGCCTTAAGTCCCAGCAAGTGGTAGTGAGCCATGTCGCCGTATTTCTGACTAAAATAGGTAGACAAGAAGTTTTTCCGCGATTTTGAATCCTAACTAATAGTATTGTATTGTTAGCATATACATATAGCTTAAGCAACGAATAATTTGTGGATGGAAAAGTCGAAAGCAGGATCTTTAACTTAGGAACTTTGTTTGGACTAGTTAGGAGATAAACATGCTAAAAGTCCTTGCCCCTCCGAGTCGAGCCCGAGGAGGGGGGGCACAAAGAAGATCCCGTGTTTTGGTTTTTTGCTTACATCTCGAAAACCGTGCATTGTACGAAATTTTGTTTTACTACATAATGAAAGCTGATAAAATTTTCTATAACTCTAGCTTTCACACTTTCTATCTATCTCCAATCTTTGCCTAGCTATGAGCTTCGAAAAATGGTCGAATTTCAAAGCCTTTTTCACGTTAACCACGTTGGATTTTAAAATCGTTGTTGTTTTCGTAATCAGCGACCCGATAAACCATTCAAACGATACCCATGTTGATTTTCAAAATTTTTACCCCATTTCCCCCTTTTAGGGGTTGAATTCTGAAAAAACTTGAAACACATTTAGGGATAAGAGTACTCCTGTGAAGTCTCGAATAAAATAGTCTAACTAATCTTGTTTCCCCATACAAATTTTGGACACCCGTTTCACCCCCTTAGGGGGTGTGTTTTGAAAAATCCTTTCTTTGTGGACGCCTTCACTATATAAGGTATCTATATGCAAAATTTCAAGTCTATAGAACCAGCTGTTGTTGAGATGTAAGCAAAAAACCAAAAAACGGGATCTTCTTTGTGCCTCCCCCCCCCCCCCCCCTCGGGCTCGTCTCGGAGGGATAAGGACTTTTAGTATGTTTATTTCCTAACTAGTCCAAACAAAGTTCTTAAGTCAAAGACCCTGCTTTCGACTTTTCCATCCACATACCCTTAGAGAGCACTCATTTCTCAGCCTAATATACATATAGGTATATCGTACATAACAAACTATTGCATTTTTTAAATATTTATGAACTACCTCGTGGTTCCAAATTCAAGAAAAATGACGTTATTTTAAAAATTATGCCGGCCCTGTAGTGGGCCGAAATATACATATATATTTCGAAAATACTCAAAACTGTTATTTTTGTTGTTTATAATTATTAAATTAAATAAAAGCCTTAAAAAGGAAAATATAATATTTATTTCAAATTATTTTAAAAAAGTCCATGTGAAAATGGGACGTTTTGTAGCTTAAAATACAATATAAATATTTTTTTGACTTTTGAGTTTTGATTTCCGACTTTTTCTTCAAAGACTTTTCGTAATTGGTTTAATCCCCTTTTTTGTGAAATAGGTGCTCTTTCACAAAAAAGCGGAATAATTTGGTTTGATCGCGTGATAGGTCTTCCTTTACGTGACGTCACAGTGTGTTTTTTCAAGAAAAAGCCGCTTTTACGCGAAAAAGCAGTTTACGCCATTATGCACTGGATAAATAATAATTACGTGAGGACATAAATGCACACAGATAATATTAGGGTTCCATCAAAAAACTGAATGACTGTTTATTTATATATTGATATTTCAGTAATAAAAATCACATATCGTCACGACATGAATCACCGAGTGATTGTTAGACGTGTTTGGGAACATTTTGCCCTCAGCTCCTATGTATACAGGAAGTTATTGTTCAACTAGCTTACGAGAACGTTATTTTAAATACATTGTTACTTTATGAATCCCCAAGGTCATAGGCGTTTTCGAATGTGAACTGTGAAATGTAAGTCACAGTCACACTTGGTACACCCGTTTTTTAATCGACGATTATTACATCCCAAATGTGATGGGTGGTGATGGTGGGCCCTATCGCCGTGCTTAGGGCACAAATACACCGAACAGAAATTACTGTGCACCGCGGAGATTGAACCCATGAAATCTTCCGAGTTGGCAGGCGAGCTCTTTACCACTCGACCACGGAGGCGGCTGATTTTTATAAAAAAGAAATCACTTTTTTAATTCTTAAAGTTTTCAGATTAGTGTTTAATTATAGCTTAATTAACTTGAATAAACAATAGGAATGGATGAATTTATGTTAATTTTCAGCTAAATAACAAAGGCATTTTACTAAATAATAATGTATTGCCTCCGGAAATTTCTTTGATATGTTGTTATTTTATTCATAATACCTACGAGTAGTACGAGTATAAGATATTGTGTTTCCAGGAACAAAGAGTTAAAAGTGTACCCATCTTTGGTTCAACCATAGACGAAGGCTGTGTTGTTTATGGGTTCAACAAAGTTTTGATTTTGAAGTATAGTGAACTATTTCGCTTATGTATCGCTTCACTAAAGTTAGTATAATAATTAATCTATGATTATTGCAAAACGGCTCACCTCAATAACTATTTTTGGTTGGGATAGCCGACCAGTTTCAGCAGAAACTGCATTCTTTTTGTTGCTGAATCTGCTGAAACTGGTCGGCTATTCCGATCAGAAATAGTTATTTAGGTGAGCCTAGTAAAATAATCATGTTTCATTCTCAAGTTTCATTCAATTCGATAATAATTATATAGTTCATTTACTCTACAACTAGATGGCGCTTTACATTGAGCCGCGTATTAGGAGATTAGCGCAGACGAAGTCGCGGATTAAAGCCAGATTATCATAAAATTTTATCGGTAATATTACAAATAAAATAAATATTTGTCTTTTAACAAGATTTTTATTCTAGTTTCATTTTAAATACATAATAATAAAGAATAAGTTCAAAATATTTTACACGGCTCACTGGCTCCGGCATCACTTAAGATAATTGTAATTATTAATTGAATTTAATAATAATATTAATTATAACTACATAGGGTTCTCTTCGGATCATGTTGAACAACTTTTCAGAAGAAACATACTCCTTACAAAGGAAAGATCTTCTTGGCAGCAATGTTTATTTATTTACGCTTAGTTGGCCACCGTATCACGCACCGATAGGGCTGCCACCCCTTCGTGTTTAACCCGGAGTCTACGGATTTGAATAGTGTTTGTCCGGGCTACGGGTTTAGGCGATACGTAAAGTTTTAGCGTCCCTGTTACTCCATATGCGAAAAAACCCTCAGTGCGAGTGGGACGGATTCGTGGAAAAGTAGAAAAAAGTCGTTTTTTTATTAATATAAAAATGTACTAAGCTATTCTGTCAAAAAATTTTACAAATACATAATATCCACATTTTGAATGCAGTTTCACAATGAAATTAGTTAGGATTTAAGAATTACAGGAAAAAATAAAACAATTTAGAGGTCTTTTTAAATTCTATCGAAAAAATTTAATCTAATCGCGTTTTCCTTCAGTGAGAATGACAACGTTATAGTGGAGTAAATTTATTCGAAAAAACCCCACTTTTTTTTGTATCGCCTTAACGCTGTATATCTCCGATCAAACAACAGCCCCATTCCCATTAATTCCTAAAAGATCTTTTTTTTTTTTTCAGAGAATATACGCCGTTTTAGACCACAGTTTTTATTATTGTGGTATATAATTTGATCATTGTTTATTCGTGATTTAAAAAAAACAGATATGACGTCACTTGGGGCATTGTAGGTATGATACTGATTATGGACATTTGTCTTGCTTATAAAAAAGTGGTCTGTCTCTGTCTTTCTTCTCATCTGTCATCCATCTGTCAAATCAGTCGGAAGCAAATTATTATAAATTTAAAGGACACATTTCTAAACAGCCTTTTCTCAAGTGACGTCACACGAAGGCAAATGAAAGGTGCAGCTTTTTCGTAAAAATATTCATCATCATGAGGTGTTTTAGACCACACGTTCTAAAACACACCTTATTAAGAATCCGGTTCAGGACGACGCCAACTCCGATGCGAAGCTAGACGTATAGCGACAATAAAGCGCATATTTGGCTGGCTGATCTAAACAAGCGCCTCACGCTTTGCCCCACGCCGTTCGAACTGTGCTGAGCGAGTCTCGCCCTTTGCGTTGGAAGTAATAATTATTTCCGAATAACTTAATTGTGCCTCGATTACTTGTTATTTTTTATTCTGTTTTAATTAATTAGAATATTGATGATACTTCCAAGTGGTGTATGTGCTTACTTTGCTTGTTAAATGTTCATGCCTTGTAAAAGTATTCGATTTTAGGGTGAAACCCCAATATTTTAAATATTTTTCTGGTCTTTAACGCGATGTTTATGAAAAAATCAGGGACATACACCACTTTATATTAACCATCTAAATGAAAGCCTAAAATGTATTTGATTGAATTGTTCCACTTTCGCGAGTTATTATGGTTTTAGATATACATATATGAAGTATGATTCGGAGGGGGTTCTTAAACCAAAACGGTTTTTGAATTAACACACCTTAACATAATTTAATCTAAGTGAATTAAACTATTCTATACAGCGCGCGTAAAGTTTTTCTGAACGTCAAACAATAACGCCAGGGCCACAGCTTCAGGCTTCTGGCGGCCTTGCTGCGCTTCCAGGCGGTTTTTGCGACGGAATTTGCCCTGCCACGACACCCGTTGACGCCTTCGATCGCATCTGATGTATAGCGCGTTCGATCACTCAAAGCACTCGACACTAGGTTCGTCCTGTGCGCTCGATCACTGTTTCAACCGCCCGCCTCCCCGCACACCGCCGTCCCGAGAGCGCAAGTCACTCGAAGCCGGACAAGACGCGCGAGCAGCGACCCATGGTCAGCTCTATATAACTTCATACATTTGTTCTCTCCACCGGTGCCATCGCAAGAAGAACCGCTTGGCGCGCCTCTCGAAGCCTAAAGCTGTGGCCGACCGGTAACATGTTTGACACGCGCTGCATAGAATAGGGCGGTGAGAATAAGAGCCAGCCGTCACTAACCGTCCGTCCGTCCCGTTAGTATCAGTCCGTGGTATTATCTTACACAAACCTCTTTAGGATAAGACCTTTTAAAACTGAGAAGAAATTCAATACAATACGTAGTAGGGATATCCGAAATTTGAAATTTGACGTTGCACACCATACGTTACAGTTTTACTACGCCAAAGTTCTATCCTACAGAGATTTGTGTCAGATAATATCAGTTGACCTAGTTAAATTGTAAGAAATAATAATAACATGACTACCAAGAGTTTTTAAGGTTGTTCAAAAACCAGAGCAAGGAAAAGTTGTAAATTGCTAAAAAATCATACAAAAAACATGATTTCAAAAATCAAGCAGGTCCAAGCAACGCTGTTTAAGTAGTATCGATTTTTAATAATTAAAAAAAAAAATGTTTTAGTTAACAAATATTACGACTCTTTCAAAATCTCCAGGCCTTCCTTTTCTGAAAGGTGGCAGCCCTAAGCACCATTGAGTTCTATTATGAAGACTCTTGACCAGCAAGTACCTATTTACTATCTTATTTAAAAGAAAGCTGGGTGCATGAACTGCTTTTTCTCGAAAACCCGAATTGTGGCGTAAGCGATTACGCAATCATACGAAATTATTGCGCTTTTTGTACAACCAATTACGAAAGTCTTTCAATAAAAAGTTGAAAATAGGTGCGACGACGAGTGAAGCGAAGCAAAGCAAACAGGAGCGTGTTAGGTTTACACAATGTTAATTTATTTAGGGTACAGTCCCATTATGTGACCATACAAAATTATTTTCTGTTAGAACTAGGGGGTTTTGTATGATCGCATAATGAGATGTGTCGTACTGGATACGACACATCTCAGCTTTACGATTATGCATGGTCAGGAGCTGTATTTTTAATCACTCGCCGTGAATCATATATTCACGCACGAAAAAAATTCACGTGTGAAATTCAATTCGAATGGTCACAATTTTACGTATTTTTGAATCAGTAGAAATCAATGTAAACGGTTTTCGTTTCACGCAGACAAAAGTAAAACCAGAAAGCAACATTTCGTTGATTTTTAAAACCGGTAATGAATTTAGGTGAACGGAACGTAAATTAAAAAGTTATAATGTCATGTCAGTCTCATCGATGCATCAAAATCGACATTTTCTTCTTGTCATTTTTGCATAGTTTCTACTGTAGAAATCGGCAAACGAGTGGGTCAGACCACTCGTTGCAGAATTCACGGAGAGAATTTTTAAAAACAGTGATTTCTAGTTTTCGTATGCGAATCATGCGGATTCATATGCGAATTGAAATTAGAATGATTCAAAAATACAGCTCCTAGAGCTGTGAAACGAAAACCGTTTACATTGATTTCTACTGATTCAAAAATACGTAAAATCGTGACCAATCGAATTGAATTTTGCACGTAAACTTTTTTCGTGCGTGTATATATGATTCACGGCGAGTGATTCAAAAATATAGCTGCTCTATGTTTTTTGCACATTTAGAGTGTTTATGTATATTTGCAACTGGTATGTATACTCTTTTAGTTTAGAGCAGAACCTGGAAATACTTTACGACGCAAACTTGCTGATTTCTCTTATCTCATTTCTCGGAAAATATAAATTTAAAACTCGTAAAAGAAAGCAATTTTTCACTTAAGCGTCGGCATCATAAATCCGGCGCAACTTGTGGGGAATTAAGTGCACTCTTGTTGCTTCAATCTCGCTGTGCCGCTGAAAATAAAAGATGAGGGTTCCCGCTGCAATCACTATTCAGTGTGTATTTATTAAATTAAATGGTTTGGAGTCCCGTTTGATATTTAAATCCCTTTATGCACACTAGGCACGTTTTACTAAAAATAAACGGACGCCCCAAAACGATCTTAACAAAAGCAGACTCGTAAAATAGTGGAAATAAAATAACAATTACCAATGTTCAAATAAAATTTAGAGGCGTCATCACACCCAAGCTTCCATACAAACGCTGTCATCACATTAGGGGTGTCTATGGAATGTTATTGTTATATTTTAGGCTGAGTCTATTAACATTATCTAATTATTAACATATAGAATAGAATAAAATAGAATATGATTTTATTTGTCTAAAAATTGCACAATAACATAATAGGATTACCTTGACGCCTGCACGGGTGTATGTACTGGTTCTATAGGCGCCAAGCTCTTCCCTTACAGAGTTTTACATTAAAAATATAAAATAATATAAAATAAAAGAGAATACAAAAAATAAACAAAAGAGCATGCAGCTTAACTTATAATAAATACAAAAATCAAAATCAAAAATCACATGAGAGGGTGGGTCTGTGTGAAGAGTGTGGATGATAATGAGAGAGGGTGTGTAGGAAGAAATTATGTTTAAGTCGAACTTGAAATCGTGAAACTTGAGCAATATCGTATACGTAAATTTGAAGTTTTTTTATCAAAATTGTAGCCTATTGTGCCTTTATTGTGCATTTTTTTTTTTCGTTTAGAATGTGTTCTACTATGGTTTTTTAATAAACTCTAAAACTATTGGGGTTTGGCTAAAAAAAGCCACACAGTATATTCTCAAACTTCGTAATTTATTTATTTTCTACTGGTTAAAATATAAGGTCCTTCAATTTAAATTGAAAGTAATTTAGGAGGTGATTTAGTATCGTTAATACATCACATTCCACTGCAAAGTACTTTTTTTTGTGCGAACTTTTTCTTCACTTGTCCATACAAACTGTGTCAGCTGATCGGACCACTTTGTACTGAGAAGTGAAAACAAATTTCGCGCAAAACAAAGTACTTTGCAGTGTAATGTGATGTATTA
Source organism: Ypsolopha sequella (assembly GCA_934047225.1). Lineage (NCBI taxonomy): Eukaryota > Metazoa > Arthropoda > Insecta > Lepidoptera > Ypsolophidae > Ypsolopha > Ypsolopha sequella. The sequence goes on along the minus strand of OW203984.1, from coordinate 21,394,097 downwards.
ACGATACTGAATCACCTCCTAAGTTACTTTCAATTTAAATTGAAAGACCTTATATAATTATTTAATTGAAACAAAAAAAAACTTAAATAACATAAAAAACTAGACTCATGTATAAATTAAAACGAACTTTTTCGTTCGGAATCTCTATGTTTTCAGGAATATCTTTATACATTGTAAAATCTATTTCTTCAGTTCCTAATCTATTTCTTCAGTTCCTAGAAACTGAACAGAAATGAAAGTATACACATAAGAAACTGCTATAATTTGATATCCATGTGTTAACTAGCTTTTGCCCGGGGCATAACCCAGGCCAAATATAATTAACAGTTTTCCCTCAGCCGCTTTGTACAGCGGAGATCATATCAACCTATATACTTGCAGCATTAAATTAGCTCCTATAGTGTAGGATATAAGACAGATACAAAGTCCAATGTGTATAGGTTGATGTGACCTCCACTGTACATGACGTCACTGCTCAGCTCAACTTCCTTTTACGTTATAAAATTTTCGTTATCTTTAATACATAGTTATGACATGAATTCCCAAAGAAGTTTCAGGCGTTTCCGAGTTTGATCTGTGAAATGCAAGTCAGAATCCACAATCGTACACCCACCTTTCACATTTCACGATTATTACGTCCCAGAGTGATAGGTAGTGAGACCTTACGTCGTAATTCGTGCACAATAAATATAGACCCACAACTTAAGGCCCTTAATACCGCCAAATGGGTACTTTCTAAAGCCTACTCCTCTGTTATGGCCAAACCAAAAATTTAAAAATTATGGATTATCAACTCTAGGACAACATATGCAACATTTTTTCTTTTTCGTACTACCAAAACTTCTATATGAAAAACTGTTTCAACTGAATGGTGTTTTTTTCGCTTGAATTTCCTACTGCTCCTAAGCGGCTTAGGTGATTTAATTCATTTATGCTTTGATAAATAGATAAACTTGATAGCTATACATATAACATAGAATTATTCAATCGAACAATGACGCTCATGTGAAAAGTATTATTTTCTCCTATTTTGCCCTTTCAAGGACGCAGCGAGCGTCGTAACAGCCATCACGCATTGTGCACTGATTTGAACGCTATTTCAATGTCGTGTCCGTCTTTTTCCGTCGTTTTTGTCTTTGTCTTTTTTTTTACGTGTAAAGGGTGAAGAAAATAACCGAACTTGTGCACTTTTTCAATGCTTTTCGTTGTTATTTTTATCATATTGTTCTTAAATAAAAAACTGTCGTGTATAAACGTTTCAATCATCTATGAACTTTATTTTAGTAAATTAATCATAATATCAAATTACTTATTTATATAAAACAGTAGGGAAATAGAGAAAAAAATTACTCGAAAAGAGGTAACTTTGCGGATTTATTCTATCGAGCCAACTTTATCAAATCGTGTTTCCATCGTGTATACTATTTAGTATATATCCCCAATAATACCAGTATATTTCCCTAGATTTTAATTTAATTGTTTGCTTCTTCAAACAAGGGTTATAACAACGTGGTTGTGTGTGTAAAAAGCTCGATGCGCTCTTAACGTGCCTGTCGTGGCACGCAGACTGATCAAGTGGTCTCACGAAATGTCCCCCTACGGGAATTTAACCCACAATCTCCGGATCAGTAGTTGAGTATTCGAACCACTAAACCACAGGGGTGGTCTTTTAAAGTTGAGCTATTACTATGCATAAAGAGTCTCGGTGTATATTCCTACTCTAGAAATTCATCCCGAAAAGTATTTATTTTCGGTGAAAATTCATCCCATTTCAAACTATTGGCATTTTCCAAGAAGAGAATTAAAGAGTATTTTTTATAATAATTTCCTTTTACTAATATTAGTATCATGTATTCATAATTACTTTGTTTTGTAATAATATTTATTAAATATTTTTATTAAGTTATTATTGTCTATATAATTTTTACATATATTTTTTTATAAGTATTTATTTATTTTATTTTATATTTTCCATCTATCAGCCCGTATTCGTCCACTGCTGCACAAAGGCCTCCTCAATATTACGCCACTCTTGGCGGTCCTCAGTCAACCTCATCCAGCCGCTCGCAACGTCCTTCAGATCGTCAGTCCAGCGGGCACGAGGGCAGCCTACGCTACGCTTTGCTGTACGTGGTCTCCATTCCAATGCCTTACGGCCCCAACGGTTATAACGTCGGCGACAAATATGGCCAGTCCACTGCCACTTCAACTTACTGATTCGGCAGGCTATGTCGGTCACCTTTGATATCTGAAGGATATCTTCGTTTCGGATTTTATCCATCAGAGATATCCCAAGCATGGAAGGGGATATCTCTGATGTATTACAGTTATTTTTTAATTTTGTTTTAACAAAACCGGTTGTTTTAACCAGTTTTGTAACACTTTTCGTTTAGTAGATTATATCAACAAGGGTTTGCTAGTAGAAATCTCCTTCGGAGGTAAGCTCGCCTTTTGCTTGAACTTAAAGATTACTGATACATATAATACATTTAATTCTTGTGCGCAAATAAAGGATTTTGAATTGAATTGTTTCCGCGGTATATCATAAGAAAACTTGAGGCCTTGGGCATTCGTGGACAATTCCTGAACTTAATTACTAGTTACCTTTGTGACAGATTGCAGTGCGTTAAACTTACTAACGACGTATTAACCTCAAATGAATTTTCCACCCCCTTCGGTATTCCCCAGGGAAGTGTCCTCAGTCCTACCCTCTTTTTGACCTACATTAATGACCTCACAGACATCAAGTTGAATAAAGGGACTGTTATATCTTATGCCGATGACACTGCACTATTCTTCCATGGGGACAGCTGGGCTGAGGTACATGCCACGGCTGAGGTTGGATTGACAAGCGTAATAAAATGGTTACAAACCAATATAGTGACCCTGCTCATACCTGTTCACTACCTTTACCAACTAATAGCTGCAATTGCTCCGGCCTAAATCAGGTCTCTTCCACTAAATACTTAAGAGTTCGCATAGATCACGTACTTTCATGGAACACACAAATCGAAGTTACAGCAAATCGTATCCGCAAACTTATCTGGCTATTTAAGTATCTAAGATACATCTCAGATAAAGAAATACTCATATATATTTACAAAACACTAGTTCAATCTATAGTACTATATTGTTTACCTATTTGGGGTGGCTCATATAAAACTAAACTTCTAACTCTCGAACGGGCCCAGCGATCCATTCTCAATGTTTTATTATGCAAAAAAATTAGGTACAGCACCTTGGAGGTTTATAAGGATGCTGAAGTCCCGACAGTTAGACAATTATACATATTGGACTGCATTCTTAAATTACACATAAATCTAAAATTAGATCCTAATATTTTAAAGAAACGTAACCCCTATACAGACCTACTTTCAGAACTTCCTTTGCTCAAAGACAATTTTATTTACTATCTATACGTTTGTACAACAAAATCAACAGATTAATTAATATTTATACAAAAACATACATAGAGCGCAAAAAGTACTTAACAAAGTGGCTGAAAGAAAATAAATATGAAGAGACGGAACTACTTTTACAATGAACTCAGTTATAGTCTTATATCATTATCTTATATTATTATACATAGAAATACCCTACCCTACACTGTACAATATGTACAACGCTCACAAAACATATCACATCATCTACAAACTATTATTATTTTTTAACAATATATACCTGTATACCTTCACAGCTCCCATATACAGGGTGGAAAAAATTTAAGGGCCCTGGAAGGAAACAATAATAAAATATTTATTACAAGTTCTTTATTAACCCACTAAATGCATGAGATTTTATTTTTGTATGAAATTGAAAACAGTGATAGAAAAATACCAAAAACATATGAAAAATATAGTAAAAAAAATATAACTTGATTGAAAGGGGGGTTTTGCAAGTAAAAACAAGAACAAAAACAAGTTTAATTTGCGATAGAAAATTATTATTATTATTTTTTTTTTATTGGGTTCTTGTAAAGCTGAACTCTTTGTGATTTTAATTTAAAAAAACTATAAAAATATATGCAACCAGAATATTTATAAGATTTTTTTTTCCAAAAGCTCTCTTCAGCGATTTTCCCGCCAAAATGCGAGAAAATACAAAAAAAAAACAAAGGAAAATAAATTGATGAATTTTAAATTTAAAAAATTTTTTAAGTCGTTGCCAAACATATTTTTAGCTCATACAATCATATAATTATAATTTTTTACATAACATTATGTAAATAATAAATAAAAATTCCTTTGTGCCGTTTTCGACCCAAGATGCATTTAAGGGTACTACCTGTTAATCAGTGGCGTGCACAGAACTTTTTTCCGGAAAAGCAATCAGAAGGTCAAGATTGACAATAAAAAAAAATACGAAAAAATTTAAATAACACTTTGGAAAAAAAAAGTTTGTATGAAAATGTTCACTCTAGGGTAGGCAGTGCCTACCCTGGCGTCATACAAACTTTTTTTTTTCAAAGTGTTATTTAAATTTTTTCATATTTTTTTTATTGTCTATCTTGACCTTCTGATTGCTTTTCCGGAAAAAAGTTCTGTGCACGCCACTGCTGTTAATGTTCACTTGTAAAGTAATAACGATACGCCATTATTACACAATGACAGCACGGAACGAAAGCAAAACAAAAAAAAAACGAACGAATGATTTTATCGATTTTCAAAATGTTGAAAGTTATCGTTCGAACTTCAAATTTGTTTCTTCGCGTTGCAAAAAATATACGTTCCCTTTTTAAACTATTCGTTGGTACGCCTAGTGCAAGAAGGAATTGTGCTGTGCATAGATTTATTATTACCATTTAACGATTTTCTTATTGAAGTCTTCAACAAGGTACTTAAGATAAATAACATTAGCAAGCTTGTACTTCATAGGATGTCTTTGGATGTAAGAGAGATAAGGAAATTATAACGTGTCATTTACTTGTTACAAGTGACTTACTAGGTATGTGACTTACTTGTACTAGGTATTGTTAATAAAGAACTTGTAATAAATATTTAATTTCATGGGTATCTCGTACAACAGATGAGTGTAAGACCAAATGTCTATTAGAGAAAAAAAAATATCCTGAACAATAATCCTACCGATACGTATAATAAAATAGCGAGGGTTTATTTTTTTTATTTTTAGTTGGTTCGATTCCCGGGTGAGAAAAGCGAATTTTAGAAGACCTTTGAATGCAGTTTTCTTTCTTTTAAAAAATAAAGGAATGTTTCCTTTCAGTAAAATGAGCTAACTAAAGGATTTAAGGTAGTTCCCCTCCAGGGCCCTTAAATTTTTTCCACCCTGTATAATTGATTAACCAATTAATCCAATCGCGAGACTTTTATGATGTCTACTATTTAATATTATTTTTAAATCGCATTTATAATAGCATTTAGGAATTAGCACCTGTGTTTGCTATCCCGTGTAGATTGAATTGGTTGCTTACTATAATTATTTAATAAGTTCACGGGTTATTTCACATAATGTGCCATCGTAAAGATTGCCGCTGACCTACTTAACGCTCTTATTACTACTGCAGTGCGGGTGATGAGTGGGACGACGGGCTTTTCTTCGATGGTACATTTTAATATCTTGCTTTGTTTAAATATTTATTTATAACTAGCTGACCCTGTGAACTTCGTATCACTTACCTCTTAATATAAACCATATTAATTTAAACCATATGTATGTATTTCAGAGCCGGCAGCTTTATAAAGGCATCATCAGATAGTCTAAGTATCGGCTCCATAGTGGGCGGAAAGAGTGGGCAAATCACGCACACATGTTCAGCTTAATGTTCATAATTATTTTGCATGAGACATTATATTAGATTATAGACACTTATATTAACAAATAAGGTACCAGCCTATTTTTTTTGTCTGTTTCGATTACGCCACATTACTAAACGACGTTTAAATTGACGTTTTTTTAGTAAACGTAATAGTAACCTGCCAACACTGACTGTCAGTGTCACTGTCACCGAACTTTCCAAGAAAATATAATTGATATTTCAAAACTATTTTTCAGAAGTTATAATTAACTTTTAACAATGCATTGTCCCTTTTGTAGAAAGTGGATAGAACGGCAGAACAACAGAAGTACCTGTCCTAGTTGCACAAAAAAATTGTAAAGATGCGACGAATGTTTCACAATAACCGCTGATACCTTCAAGTTTTGTATAAAGTGCGGTCACAATTTGAGCCGAATAATACGAATGAATAGGGCTAAGGAACAAAAAAATCGAGTGAAATAACAACTGTTATTAAAACCGAAGTTCAACAATACTATCATCATCATCTGTGTCATCATCTGAAGGAATAACATTTTCAGAACTTAATTTAACTGCCGATGAACTAAAGGATTTGGATGAGATTTAAGAAAGTCATGAGCACAACATCGGCAATATTCTGGTTCTATCAGATTTGTCCGAGTCACCGAGGTCTTCCGCCACGCCGTCAAGTCCTGGCGAGGCAAGTCAAGACATCTTTAGCAAGCATGGTTCGCATTTGCTGTTAGATTAATTGATATGTTGCCGATTCAGGTGTCAATCGCGGAAATTTTAGAAAATATGGTTCCTATCGTAAAGGTTGATTTATATATCTTTAATAAAAAATATTTGAATTGTATCATATTGAATATTATTTCAGACATATATGTATTAGTAACAACAAATATACCCAAATGGACGACACCGTGGTGGCGCGGCCTTCCAATGTAAGTGGCCGGCAAAATTGTCATTTTTCTCACATTCTTTGCATTGCCATCGGCATTAACAGCATCGCGATTATGAATGTACTCTTCAGATCGAAGCTGCTGTTGGTTTAGACGGATGTACGTCAATCGTTCAGTCTCAATTTTGACATACATGTCAACTGCAAACTGATGAAAAAGCCGTTGACACATCAAAATGTGATTTACTTCACCTTCACGGATTCTGTTTGAATAAAAATTCATAGCAACTGACTTTTTTGTTGGTTTCAGCACCTGTAATCAATTAATCAACCATCCCAAAAACTAATGAGTCTAATGGATCAGGTGGTGGGACTAATTGTGGCAATTTTACTTTACCACCAGCACAACATAATCCTGCAAATTCACCGCTGTATTTTAAAGCTTTACAATGTTGACAAATGATTGACATTTCCCCAATAGTTACAGATTTGTCGGCACTATAATATATTTCTTGATCGTAGGAGAATGCTCCTCGTGCTAGGTTCAGGAACATTGCGTCTGCGGAATCGATCAGATTTCATTTTCCCGTGCTCGCTGCTGTTGTAATCGATGTGCCCGAACTCGTTCCATTCTATGCCTATAAATTATCCACTTCATTGTAATTCACTCTAGAATGCAACTCTGCCATACCAATACGACTGTTATCATTATCAGTCTCTCACTGGTCATCAGTGCGATTAGCGCGTGAGGTAGCTCGTCGCACATTCGATCGACTACGACGACCTATGTAAGGTCGTTTTCTCCTCGGCATTGTAAGCAGTATCAGAATGACAAATCAAGTTTTGAATCTTTTTTCAGGTGTTAATTGGAATCGGGATTTTTTTGAGGGTTTGACAATTTCATAATTGCTAAAAACTAAGAAAAAAGGAAACAGTTTGATCACAGACAACTGTGACGTCATAATGTAAAACCTCATACAAATTTCATAGAATCAGGGCGTTTTGACATTTGATAAAGAGTCGCTGATTTGATTTTTAGGGAAGTACCCAATTTCAGATCGTATAGCGAACTTTACTGTTTCAAAGTATATTTCTGAACGCACCCAACACAACAACCAAGTATAGTGTCATTATTTTACATGTTTTAAATCTAAATACGCGATAATCAGACTATTATGGATATATGTTGTCGATTCCAAACCCTTATTTAATCTAGATCTACATGTTTTTATTCCTAAAATCCCGAACCGACGCGACACGGGGCGAACACCAAAAGTTTGACAGGTCAGAACAGTTTGTATGGGAAAATAAAATTGTCGTTTTTAGTATTTTCCTCGCAATTTTTCCACATTTTCTCTCGTTTAAACCTTCCCTGGACTTCCACGAATATTTCAAGACTAAAATTAGCCAAATCGATTCAGCCGTTCTCGAGTTTTAGCGAGACTAACGAACAGCAATTCATTTTTATTTATATATATATATATATATATATAAAAATATAGAATATAGAATAGAATAGATAGATAGATAGAAGATAGATTCTGTCGCAACTATGGATGAAAGAGCGAATTTCTCCTACTACAGGTGAAAACTTAAAAGGAGAATTCGGCAACAAAAACTGTTAAATATTTTATAAATAAATGATTTTGATTTTGATTTTTTTTTATTATAAAAATATTATTATAATACACTTTAACTCAAATGCTTTCTTTGTTTGTGGGAGCCTGATCTGATTTAATCAGCAAAAAACACACAAGAATGTGTTTTATGTTTCTTGCTATCAATCACGTCATAGGCGTACTGAGGGTGAGGTTTTGAGGGGTCGAACCCTCAAAAAAACCGGTCAAGTGCGAGTCAGACTCGCGTACCTAGGGTTCCGTATCGTGGATGGAAAATTTAATTTTGTCATGTTTTCGTGAATTTTTCACCGCTTTTTTTTCCTGTTATCTTTACGTAAGCACATATTTCTATAAATATGTGTTTTTTTTTGTTTTTCGAGGTTTAAATTTAGCCAAACTATATATTTTTACTTACCTAATAAAGAACCCTACTAAAGACGAGAACAAAGTACCTTACATCAGACAATTACAAAAAAAAATCGTTTCTGTTTTATTTCTTAAAACTCTGGGCTGAACACACAACCCCTTCGCCCACAATATTTCTGTATGAACATTTCGCGACATTCTACCTACACCTCGTATACGGCGTGGTAAGGGGGAGTCACAGAACGTTTTTGCAGGGCTGCGTAAATTTTCTTGTAGATTAGGTGCTGCGATTTATTTTTTTGGGTTGCAAGCTAGAAGTTAGTTATTATATGGTATGACAGTTCACATCAAAAATACTGACCAGATTTAGATTTAGATGACCAGATCTAGATTTAGATGTAGCTTTTTACTACTAAGCTGTTAGATTAGTGTTTTATGAAAGAATTTGATATTCTACTGATCTTCAGTTCTCATGGTCAGGTCATGTGCACACAAAAACAAAAAAACAACAAAACTAAAAAATGTGTGAAAAGTATGTATTTAAACTGGGTAAAAACTCGGTATTTATGCAATGATGAGTATTAAATCGAATAAATACCATCACTAGTTATGATGTAAACATACCATCTGGCACGAACAATACGAACAAACCTTTGATTCAATAAAGGGAAGGTGTATAAATCTCAATTTTAGCTCAGTTCTCATCAAGATACGCTGAAACAGGATTCAGCAAATTGCTTTAAATAAAGCGACAATACGAAGCTTCACGAAGCTTTGCACTTATTGAATGCAGCAAGGCTAGCACGCTTTGTACATTCAGAAATATTTTAGTGTTCACTTTAGATGAAAAGAGCGGTGAGAGCAGAGGAAAATTAATAACTCACGAAGCAGGTAGTTGTATGGAAACTGTACAAGGTGTAGATAGCTGAGTGGTCGTAACCAGCTGGGGCGGACTCTTAGAATAATAATTATTCTATGGGCGAAATGTTACAGTCCGCCCATAGAATAATTATTATTCTAAGAGTCCGCCCCAGCTGGTTACGACCACTCAGCTATCTAGCGGTAGAAAACGGCTGTCGGACTCGCGACCGACAGACGCGACGCGCAACGTGAATGCATGCGAGTGCTCTGTTAAAATCATTGTGCAAATCCGCATAAAATCATTTGCTCCTACATGCATGATGTTTGATTTTTTCTGATTTTTATTTTGATAAAAACAGAAACGCTTATGGAAAATTTTTGATGACGTCACATTTTGAATATTTTTTTAAATGTAAAATGTATGTCAAACAAAGCGTACTTTTAAGCAGATTTCATTTGCATTAATGGAATCCGAATATTATCTAATCGATTTATATAACCTACTTTTTAGAAATCCGTGAGCTTTTCGTCTTCGTTTTGCAATTTTGCAGTAGGTACCCAGTTTATAATGATATTGAAAATTAAAACGAACTTATGCTATGAGATTAACTCGTAATAACTCATAATGTAATAACGTTTAGCCCAAAACCTAATTTAATTTGTTGTATTTTCCCGATTTTTGTTAATTGCCTTTGATATTCCAAGGGTTTTTGCTTAAATATACTGAGTCATCTACTGACTATATCAATGTAAAACTCACTGTTTTTTTAGACCTATATCTTTTCGTTGTTAAGACCTAATTCAACACATTTCTTTTGATAGATTTTAATTTTTGAAAATTACGCCTTTTTAAGTTACAATACGTTTATTGTAACTTTTGGCTTAAGTTTTATGTCTGGAATTTCTGCTATATCACGAAAACATGGTTTGTTTTCTGTTGTTAAGACAAAAAATACTTACGTCAAATACGTTTTCAGAATACCCAGAAAAACCTCAAAAATTCACGGATTTTGCGTGCCCACAGCGCACGAAATTACTTTCTGAAAATATAATTAAAATAAATAACTCTATAGGATTGTTCTGTACCATGGACCAGACTTTAAATAATATAAGAATTTACGTGCAATAAGTGTTATTAATGTATCTACATTTTACAATAAACAATTCATTTATTCATTTTGAGCTCCGTAACTTGAATGAATTTTAAGTAAAAACCTTGATCTACCATATATTTGTACTTTGATAAAAACCAATATATAACTTGATAAAAATCGAGTGCCCCAACTTATCTTAAGGGGAAAAACAAAGTAAACAATTTGTTTACGATTTATTTATTTAAAAAAATCTGACACCTTTTTTGCAACTTCATTTACTTTAAACATCGCCCAAAAGTAGTACTCCTATAGGTCTCCAAGTTCGTGCTGATGACGCCTGCGGGGCGGAGACGAAGGCAGGGAGAGGTGCGAGCGCTTCGCTATAACGCATGCTAAACATGGAAGGATATCTTTGAGATATATCTATACCAATAATTTAGTAGTAAAAATGTCGTGTCTGTATTTTTATATTTAATACATATATCAATTTATATTTCGAAAATAATTGTTTTCTTGGAGATTTAAAGTGGACACCGCCGCTTTCTTGTTTATTTCCCTTATTTTTAATTCTCGTTATAGTACTGTTTGAAATACCTGTTATTTCGGCTACTAATTTTGTCAAATTAACATCTCGCACATATTCTAAAGACAAGCGATCTTTTTTACGTTCCCTGAAATATGCATATTAGTCATAGGGCTTAGGAAAAAAAGCTGCGTTTTAGGCAGAAAGCAAGCCGCTTTGTCCAGTAATACTAAGGACCAATATGAATGATTTCATCCGAGGAAATGAAAATTTCATTCACTAGAATTCAAGATGGCGGACCTTTTCCAACATGGCGGCTGCATAATTTAAAAAATTTATAGAATCAAAACGGCTTCACCGATTTTAATGATTAGGGTGTCAATCAATTTGTATTGACATATTGAATAATTAAAAAAATATACCGTATAAAAAATTAAAGATGGTAGCTGAATATTAATAAAATTATGAAATTTTCTAAATATTTTTTTTATTCTTATGATAATAAAAACTTAATTTTCTAGGATATGGTCACATGTTTTTATAATTTAATAAATTATGATAATATTATCTACACAACAAAAAAAAAATCTTGAAAATCCAATGAGTAGTTTTTAAACTATACGCATTTCAAAAGAACCGCGCGGTTTCGAATATCATCACTGCACGTGATGTGATGCATCATAAAATCAAAACGAGTGCACCAATTTCAGTAATTTATACATCAGATGATTTGTATTTATATCCTGTAATTTATAAAGTCTTGTGAAAACTGGCCAAGTGCGAGTTGGACTCGCGCACAAAAGGTTTCGTACCAAGTACACAACTGTTTATTTGTTTTGGTCACAAGGTACTAATTTCATTATGAATTGGTGTTTTCAATATTTTTTTGATTTCCTACAATAGGTATGATCTCTCATAATAATAACATACAAGAATTTCGAAATTCCTAACTAGTTTAGTTTTTGAGATAGACTCCGTAATAAAAATGTTCTAAAACTAACAGAAGGCCCCATTTCTTTATTTTTAAAGGTATAAATTAGCATTAAATACATTAATCCTCTGTATCTAAAGCTTCATCCGATGTGGTTGAACTGAAAGAAGAAAAAATTCATATAAAATCAGCCCAGAATGTACCTATATCATCAATTATCGTATTTTTATAAGTAAAAATTAAAGAGATACCTTTCGTTTTTGCAGCTGCCTTTGCATGTGCTGCATTGCATTGCGCAGGGTAGACTCACCCGTCGACACGAGCAACGCATTGTTTCGTAGCCTTTTTTACAACCGCAATGGTCTAAGTAAGATAACTCATGCCATATCTCCCTGGCTTCAGACCATTGTGGTACCCAACTGTGATCAGATGATTTCCAACCCCAAGAGGATGGAGATGGCACAGCGGCATTGTCGAGAATAACGGAAGTGCCCCACAAGGGTCCCGCTTGGTAGGTGGCACGGAGCACGTGTTTTTGTAATGCCGCCGATGTTGGTGGGATGCTTGTTACCAATTTATTCTTGGTAACAATTAGTTCCTTGCGTACAAGTTGACCGACGAATGCGCTGTTTGTGAATCGTACAGGTAGCAGGTGAACTTTTCCAGCATAGCCATAATTTCTTTAGGAAGACTTTGTATTGGCTGCGATATTTCTTTTAAAGCTGGTGTTACTTCAGGGTGTGACAACCACGTTTTGAAGCATGACTTCTTTCCTTTTGTATGGAAATAAGAAGTAGGTTCACAGCCTGTTGTTCAAACAATCTGGTTAAAAATAAAATCAAAAACCAGATCAAGCTCCCCTAACTAGTGCAAATAGTAAAATCAAAGAGAATAGACCTTGTATGGAATCTTTATCTCCCGAAAAGCCTAAAAAGACAAGAACGAGAAGGAAAAGGAGCTGGAATTCGACGTCAAGTTGTTGCCAATAATAGCTTACCTTCTGATTGGTCGGATTTTTACGAAATGAAAAAAATAAATCAGAGCTTTTTCAGTTTCTGGGGCAAGCCTTCCTGAATGACTTTGATGCTACTAATGTGGTGATAAATGTTGCTAATCTAGTGACTTCTTCAGACTACACTCGCACCGCAATTTCTGGAAAAACAATAGGAACGCATGCAGAAGAAGCCGATGGCCGAATCGTACTTCACGCAAAGGATATGGCAGAGCAGGGAATCACGCGTATTCGGGCCAGATCTTCCGACACAGATGTTTTTGTGTTATTGATATAATTTTATCAAACTTTAACTGAGAGTGGCCTGCAAGAATTGTGGCTATTGACCGGGGCGGCAAATAAACGCCGTTATGTCGAAGTTCATAAAATAGCCAACACTTTGGGCCCTGACAGATCAACTGCTCTTCGTGGCTTTCACGCCTTTACAGGCTGTGACACTACTTCTTATTTCCATACAAAAGGAAAGAAGTCATGCTTCAAAACGTGGTTGTCACACCCTGAAGTTACACCAGCTTTAAAAGAAATATCGCAGCCAATACAAAGTCTTCCTAAAGAAATTATGGCTATGCTGGAAAAGTTCACCTGCTACCTGTACGATTCACAAACAGCGCATTCGTCGGTCAACTTGGTACGCAAGGAACTATTTGCTACCAAGAATAAATTGGTAACAAGCATCCCACCAACATCGGCGGCATTACAAAAACACGTGCTCGGTGCCATCTATCAAGCGGGATACTTATGGGGCATTATTCTCGACAATGCCGCTGTGCCATCTCCATCCTCTTGGGGTTGGAAATCATCTGATCACAGTTGGGTACCACAATGGTCTGAAGCCAGGGAGATAGGGCATGAGTTATCTTACTTAGACCATTGCGGTTGTAAAAAAGGCTACGAAACAATGCGTTGCTCGTGTCGACGGGTGGGTCTACCCTGCGCAATGCAATGCAGCACATGCAAAGGCAGCTGCAAAAACGAAAGGTATCTCTTTAATTTTTACATATGAAAATACGATATTTGATGATATAGATACATTCTGGGCTGATTTCATATGAATTTTTTCTTCTTTCAGTTCAACCACATCGGATGAAGCTTTAGATACAGAGGATTAATTTATTTAATGCTAATTTATACCTTTAAAAATAAAGAAATGGGGCCTTCTGTTAGTTTTAGAACATTTTTATTACGGAGTCTATCTCAAAAACTAAACTAGTTAGGAATTTCGAAATTCTTGTATGTTATTATTATGAGAGATCATACCTATTGTAGGAAATCAAAAAAATATTGAAAACACCAATTCATAATGAAATTAGTACCTTGTGACCAAAACAAATAAACAGTTGTGTACTTGGTACGAAACCTTTTGTGCGCGAGTCCAACTCGCACTTGGCCGGTTTTCACAAAACTTTATAAATTACAGGATATAAATACAAATCATCTGATGTATAAATTACTGAAATTGGTGCACTCGTTTTGATTTTATGATGCATCACATCACGTGCAGTGATGACATTCGAAACCGCGCGGTTCTTTTGAAATGCGTATAGTTTAAAAATTACTCATCGGATTTTCAAGATTTTTTTTTTGTTTTGTAAAAATATTATCATAATTTATTAAATTATAAAAACATGTGACCATATCCTAGAAAATTTAGTTTTTATTATCATAATAATGAAAAAAATATTTAGAAAATTTCATAATTTTTCTAATATTCAGCTACTTTCTTTAATTTTTTATACGGTATATTTTTTTTATTATTCAATATGTCAATACAAATTGATTGACACCCTAATCATTAAAATCGGTGAAGCCGTTTTGATTCTATAATTTTTTTAAATTATGCAGCCGCCATGTTGGAAAAGGTCCGCCATCTTGAATTCTAGTGAATGAAATTTTCATTCTCTCGGATGAAATCATTCATATTGGTCCTTAGTATTACTGGACAAAGCGGCTTGCTTTCTGCCTAAAATGCAGCTTTTGATACCAATACGAGGGGCATGCCAAAAGAAATTAGATACTCAAAAATTATAAAATTTATTCTTTATTACAAGTATCGATCTTTTCGAAGTATTCACCCTGAGCACGTATACACTTTTCCATACGTCTGAACTAATTGGAAAATACAAATGACCACTCTTCTTTAGACACCTCAGAAATCTCTAAAATATAGGCAGCCAGTGCATCTTCTTTGCTTTCAAACTTCTTCCCCTTTAGTTTTTCTTTGATTTTTGGAAACAGGTAAAATCACAAGGTGCTAGGTCAGGGGAATATGGTGAGTGAGGGAGGATTGACGCATTTTTTGAGTCGAAAAAGTCAAGTGTTTTGGCAGACGTGTGCGACGCCGCATTGTCGTGGTGCCTGAGAAGGCGTCGGATTCCTGACTTCGGTCGCTTGTCACACCAAGCTGATATTACTGTTGGAGCACAAACTGTCACATACCATTCGGAGTTCATCGTTCTTTGATTGTCTAGCACTACAGTAGCAATATGATCCGTTTTGCTGAAAAACCATTTGTTTCTGTGTTCTTCGTGCACGGCGACATTTCGTTGGAGTTGGCTCATCTTCAAAGCACCATACAGTCGAATGTCACTTTGTTTCGGCATCATAGTTATAAACCCATGTTTCATCACCAGTCAGTATATCATACACATTTTTTTTCTCGCCACCGTCGAATTTATCTATCATGAATAGGCACCAATCCAACCGACGGTCTTTCTGCTCATCGGTAAGTTTGTGCGGCACCCATCTCAAACAACATTTACGGAGAGAAAGGTGGTCGTGAATTATGGTTTGCATTGCTGCTGATCCAATTCCCTGTTCTCGCTCCAGCTCTAAATACATAATTCGTTGGTTTTCGCGAATAAGTTTTTCGACTGCACGAACGTTTTCTTCTGTGACCGCGGTTAACAGCCAACCTGTCTTCGCTTCATCTTTGAGACATCCCCGTCCTCTTTTAAATTCAGCAAACCAATTAAATACTGTTGTTCGTGAGCAACCAGACTCACCAAAAGTAGTAGCCAAAAGTTCAAAACATTCTTGAGGCTTAAAACTTTTTTATAGTCATAATAAATCATAGCGCGACAATCACTTCGACTGAGTTCCATTGCTGCAAGCAAATTCCCGCTAGATTCTCGGAAAAATGATGCTCATCCGAATAAAAAAAAAGAAATGATTGCGTTCTATTTTCAGATATATCAACAAACAACCAGTCTATAAGGTGATGTATAACTTGCCAGTGTCAACCAAAGGAGTAAAGAGTATCTAACTTCTTTTGGCATGCCCCTCGTATTGCCGTAAGCCCTTAGAATATATACGTTGTACAACATTTCTTTGCATGCCGCCTAATTGGTTTTCTCATCGTGAGATCGTAACCGGTCGGCCACAGCTTCAGGCTTCGAGAGGCGCGCCAAGCGGTTCTTCTTTCGACGGCGCCAGCGGAGAGAACAAATGTATGAAGTTCTATAGAGCCGGCCATGGGTCGCCGCTCACGCATCTTGTCCGGCTTCGAGTGACTTGCGCTCTCGGGACGGCGGTGTGCGAGGAAGCCGGTGGTTGAAACAGTGATCGAGCGCACAGGACGAACCTAGTGTCGAGCGCTTCGAGCGAGCTCAAAGCTCAGCGCTATACATCCGATGCGGTCGAAAGCACCGACGCCTTCGACCTGAAAAACCGCCTGGAAGCGCAGCAAGAAGCGCCGCTAGAAGTCTGAAGCTGTGGCCCTGGCGCCGCGCCGTGTGCGTCAAAAATAATAACGCTCCTCGGCTATTGCCGCGTCGAGAGCGAGCGAGCTACAGATGCCTGGCGGCACGCGGCGTGCCTGCGTCTTTGCCCCACACACCGCCCGTAAACCTTTGACACCTTCTGTGACCTTGAACGCCCCGTCCCCGCCTTCATCTGCACCCCACAGGCATCCTCAGCACGAAGTTGGACAACTATAGTGTTAGTCGTCATGGCCAACTGTACCATGTTAGTCGTAAGAGGAAATACTAGCTGACGAAAACTTAAGCACGCCAAATAATTAGCCACATTATGCAACTTTATATTACTCACAACACGACACAAATTTAAGACTTTAAAACTCTAATTTACAGAAACCAATAGACACTCTGCGACGACAGTTTACACAATAGATAGGTAATAATGGTTTGTAGGATAACTAATAAGCAAATTTTGAATTTAAGTGTTCTGTTTCGATTGATTAGAAACAGGGTTTATCCGCATGCTAAACGGCTTATAGCTTTGTTTATTCTTGATTTAGCTGAAACGCGCGATACGCCAACTGCAATTTGGACCTGTCTTTGAAGGCCTACTCCTCCCACACGGGTGGTCCAAAAACTTTCATAAAAATAATATGATAGGCATTATAAAGTCAAAAATAAATTTTATGTTTCATAAACTGTTTTTCTACTGTAAGTTTTGACAAAAAAATTGAAAGCCATCGAAAGTTTCACATGATTAATACAAGAATTCGCTTACTTCTTCCAAACGCGTAAAGCGATTTTAATTATTATTTCACCAAATTATAGGAAATTTTTAGATCTAAAAAATTTAAGTTCAAAATTTTTTTTTCGTTCATGGCGTCCATATGAAAAGTATTATTTTCTACTATTTTGCGCCAGCCGGAGACGCAGCGGTTGTCGTAACAGCCACTTTTCAAGACACGCTGAAATGAACATTATTTCAATGTCGTTTTCGTTGATATTTGTACCGACACACATCGAGTTGCTTATTTAGCGTGGTCATACGCCTTAATTTGTCATTTCCCTCGCGTCTAAATTTACGCTCGAGGGGATACCAAATGCTTTTCCGTTCGATATGGTAAGTAATAATCTACTATTCTACCCATTAGATAAAAATAAATCGTCCCGACATGAATCCCCGAGGGGGTGTCAGAGGTGTCTCCGAGTACGGACTGTGAAATTAAGTCACATTTCACACTCGTACACCCACGTTTTACATACAGTTAAATATGTTCGATTAATTTATATTATACTAGCTTTTGTAGCTAGTTTGCATTTTCCTGGGATAAAAAGTAGCCTATGTCACTGGCCCATAAACTCTCTTTGCAAAAAATCACGTCGATCCGCTGCTCCGTTGCTGCGTGAAAGAAAGACAAACCCAACAAACCAACAAACACTTTCGCATTTATAATAGGGGTACTGATTTCACTTACTAATTTCTTAATTCTCATTGTAGCTAACACAACAGATCGTAGTCTAGATCAGCGTTTCTCTGCGGACCCCTGCGGGTCCCCGAGCGTATGTATGGGGGTCGGCATCCTAATCTATGGACCATTTAACAATACCCAATAAATGCCACCAAAAGTTTTTTGCCCCCAAAAAACCTTCTCATTATCGTATTTTATATGAAAAAGTATATATTTTTTTGTAATTTGTAGAACTAAAATAAATGGTCCGAAATTTATTGCTGCTTTTTTGTTAAGGGGGTCCTTAATTGTGCTTGATTTCCTAAGGGGTCCATGGACAAAAAAGGTTAAGAAACGCAGGTCTAGATCTTGCCTCGGATCCATCTTATTGACAGTTGCAGAAAGGGGGTGTTTCTTAAGTTTAATGAAATGAAATTTTCAAAAACAATGTAAGGGATGGCATAAATTTTAAAGGTACTTAAAAACTCTTACTGCAAGTGGCCGTAAGAAAATTGTATTGCTACATAAACTGAGCCATGCTAGTGACGTCTATGTATCAGGATTATGTAAGATCAGCTAGCCTATATCTGTGAGGGATCCGCAGTAACTCAGTCCCTTTGTTCCAATGTTTATGTTCACTATTTATTTGCTCTACAAACTTCCTGCTTGTCTACTAGTCGGATGCTCAGAGCGAAAACAGTTTTTATCAAAATTACATCTACTGAAAAGAAGAAATCTTTTTCGAGCGGCTTTTTTTATCACATGTACTCAAGAAGTCGGTCATATTAGGGCTGATCGCCGGCGGTACATTTTAGAATGACGATAATGGTGTCGATTCGGCTAAACACAACTTAACTAATTTGACAGAACTTATTTTAAGCGTTCTGTCTTTGTCTTTTCGATACGGAAAGAAAAAGGCAGAAGGCTCAAATTAAGTTTAGTTTTCTCAAATAAGTTAAGTCGTGTTGCGCCGAATCGACACAAATATGAGGCAAATATAAAAATGACATGACAGACTTTAACACCGATTCGGCGCAACACAATTTGACTTAATTTTTAGGACTTAACTCTATTTAAGTGTTCTGTCCTTTTTTTTCTGTATCGAAAAGACAAAGACGGGACGCTCAAAATAAGTTTAGTCTTGTCAGTTGTGTTGCGGCAAATCGGCGCCTTTGGATAATTTTGTTGCAATAAAATCAGGAAACCCATAGCCATTAAAAATATACACTTATGTTCTTCTAACATTTATGAAGTAAGTTTGAAATTGATTTCAGGACTTAGTTGATTGTTACTTTATAAAATTTGTTTGAATGGTACCTATCTAACAAATCGTGTTTTTATTTCAAGCAGAAGCAGAGTTACTTAATAAAAACCGACCAAGTGCGAGTCGGACTCGCGCTCGAAGGGTTTCGTACCATTATCTATAATAATACAGATCGTGCCAAACTTCTAGTACGTTCGGAAGTTGCTCTTCCCAAGAATTTTGTTCCTGCTGATGCGAATACTAAAAGTTAAAAGTAAAGGGGACTAAAAGTTTGGCGCGATCTGTACTCGTTAACTTGTAAAGCCTACTTAGCTGTGATAGTTTTCATATTAATTTCGTTATGTATACTACTGCCGTGATTTTTTTGACGTCTCCAAATACAACCGTTTCGCTGGCAGAGGGGGGGACACTTGACTCTAACAAAAATTAACACTTTTAAGCTTAATATTTCGCAAACGCAACCCTGGATCGAAAAATGGTGTTTTCACGCCCCCAATATTTTTAAATTATCTATCCAACGACACCCCACACTAGGGGATAGAGAAGAAAAAAAAATCATCCCCACTTTACGTGTAGGGGAGGTACCCAAAAAAATTTTTTTTTCAAGGTTTTGCTGTACCACTTTATTGGCGTAATAAATATGTATACCCATGCCAAATTACAACTTTCTAGTACTAATAGTCTCTTAGCTAAGCTGCGGACAGACTACGGAACCCTAAAAACGCAGTCTTTCGAGAGCGCGCAATACATCGGCTGTCGTAACAGCTACGGCTCAAACCGCGCTATTTTAAACAATAATGAAACGTCATAGAATTCAATTCTACTTGACGCAAAATGAGGTGCTCAATCTAAGGTCATCCTTAAAGCGATAACGAGAATGCTGTGCAGCACAACAGAACCTTCACTTGATCAGCTGTCATCCACCACACGTAAAAGCATATATTCCGTATTTCCGTACTCCCCATCCCATCCCTTCGCGGACATCGGATTTGCAACAGCCAAAACACGCTCGAAACAAACCAAAACAAATAAAACACAGGCCTCTTAAGACAAAACAATGATACAAAAACATTGAGATAAGCTACAGAGTCCCATTTTAAGACAAAACAATGATACAAAAACATTGAGATAAGCTACAGAGTCCCATCCTAAGACAAAACAATGATACAAAAAATTGAGATAAGCTACAGAGTCCCATCTTAAGACAAAACAATGATACAAAAACATTGAGATAAGCTACAGAGTCCCATCCTAAGACAAAACAATGATACAAAAACATTGAGATAAGCTACAGAGTCCCATCCTAAGACAAAACAATGATACAAAAACATTGAGATAAGCTACAAAGTCCAATTCTAAGACAAAACAATCATACAAAAATATTAAGATAAGCTACAGAGTCCCACCCTAAGACAAAACAATGATAGAAAAAATTGAGATAAGCTACAGAATCCCAAAATCAAGTTAGTCAGGTCAAAAAAAATCTAGTCTGCCTCCCACACAAAGGTTCCGTACCACCACAAAATACTGGTATGGAACCTTAAAAACATTATGATACATATAGATGCCAAAGCAACATCAAGGCGACAAAAAGAAGGCGCTAATTTTTATTATTCGTTCTTTTCAAATCAAATCAAATTTTAGTCTGTGTCCGTGTGGTGAGAATCTCGCGGTTAATTTAAGATTTCTTCAGAAAGGTTGAATGACAACGAACCCGAAAACTAGTTTCAAAAACACGTCGCGTCGTTACGTGCTGACTCGCCGCCGGAGCCCTTTTTCACGTTTTTTTCAGGGCCAATTTTCAACCATTACTACTCTTTTAGTGCATGTTAAAATCTAACAAACTTCAAAATTCGCCGCCACCGCCGCCAGGTTTTCCACTACCTGACCTTGCGAGTGGATGCATGTACTCGCTTTATATTACAAAATATTAAAACGTGAGCCTTTGCTAAGCACTTGTAGTTTTTTGGCACCAGCTCTCGGGCTATACGATGTTACTAAATGGACCCGGACAGTGACCAACATTAAAAAAACGTATCGTCACGGCATGACTCCCCGAGGGATTGTCAGAGATGTTCCCAAGTGTGAACTATGAAATGCAAATCCCACTCCACACAGGGACATTCACTTTTCGCCGACGATTAAAACGTCCCAAACGTGATGGATAGTGAGCCTTTTTGCCATTCGCAGTACTTAGGGCACAAAGGGACCAACAGGTGCCTTTCGAAGTACGCAAACAATTTATTAGTACATTACGATACGAGAGCGATGAAACGTTTTCTGACGAGTGTGAGTTTCTCGCACGAGTTTCGTATAATTGTTTTTAATACAGTTGCTCAAAAAGTGGTGTGTTGCAGGGACGTATAGCGTTCGGGATGTGGGCTATTACATACTTGAGCTTTTTCTTTACCTTTTCCGAACTCGTGCGTTCTCTTTCCCAACTGTCAAAATAATGTCTATTAAAAAGAAAAAAACAACCACGAAGTTTTTACTAAAAAAAATTCATAGAAGTTTTTATGATTCATGCAAATATTTCTAAAAAGAAGCTACTAATTTGTTTCAATATCAGATTTAATGATTTGATTCAATGAGTTAGGTTAGGTTTCATTTCATTTCATCTCATTAAATTTCATTTTCATTTCATATCAATAAAAAAATTCTACTAAAGACTTGGCTGTATGGGCATAGTTCCCTTTGCCTACCCAGAATGGGTGAAGAAAACAAAAAAAAATCTCTGCTTTTATTCTTTTACTGTTGGCGCCATTTTCCAAAAATTTTCTTTGCGGGTTTAGTTGTTTGTTGCACAAAATGAGTAATTTCGACGATATTTTATTTGAATTAACATCACCGGAACTCAGTATAATTGCACAAAATGCTTCGGAGAACATTTTACCGGAAAAGTCAAAAAGTCGCTACATATCTACATACGACGAATTTATTGCGTGGAGTATTAGTTAGTTGAGTTTATTGTGTTTTTATTATTTTATTAAATTGCTTCATTTTTTCGCAACTGTATTAAAAATAGTTGTTCAGTACACGTGCGGAACCGTCATTGCAACTTGTTCCGACTGTCAACCCTCACCTTCGGCTGCACCTCGGCTCGGGTAGACATTTGTCGGAACTCTTTGCAATGACAGGCTTTCCGCACTCGTAATGAAATATACTATTATAGCACAAGTGCGGAAAATGCCGACTTTACGCACGCGCAGCGGTCATTTTACGCACAGTGTGCTATAAAAATAATTAAAACCGGACCTCAGGGTAAGCAGGCGATCGCTCGACGGTCATGGTTTAATGAAACAAGTTATCTGACAAGTTTGCTGCATTCACAATATATTAAGTTCCGTCACCGCATTTGTAGTAAGGCACTTGTTTTCTTTTCATTTATTGTTTTCAAACAAAATCATATTTTATAAACCTCGTTCAATACAATGAAATATTCTACAAAATTATTACTTTTTTTTATGTTAAGACTCCATAAGTATTAGATTTTAAGTTACTACCTAAAATGCTTATTTAAGAAACAAAATTTGTAAGAACGTATCGCCAACAAACTGTTTAGCAGTTTGGCGAATATTGGGTACTAAAATGTGTGTAAAATATAATGTTTAAAATATATATATAATAATAATAATTCTCGTTAAAATATGCCACATTTTTTCAAAACTAAAGCTAATTTTCCATCTAGTGGCAACTTTTTTAAATCGACTAAAGGTTGTTAAATTATTTAGACCTGCGAATAAACAAATCGTATTTTAAACTTGAGGTATTTGCTTCTTTTACAGAACCCTAATAAAATAATAGTTGATAAGTTTCGACGCTCGCGCAGCCCCAGTCAGGGCCAATCACCGCTCGGAGTTGAACGAATATCGGGTTTTGCTCTAGTTAATTTATATCACTGATACGGACAGTTGACGTCATCAGAATATTGCTTTTGTCTATGAAATATTCAAATCACTTTGCAAACAACAACAAATTACGTATTATAGTTTTTATACAATTGTTTCTTTAAAGTAACAGGAAAAAGGTAAGTCATTTTATATATAGCTGTTAAGGCGATATGTAAAAAAATAGAGGTGCTTCTTTTTTGTGTATTATATGAAACACACAGAAAATTTTAATGAATTTCTGGTATGCGTTTTGACTATATAATCTAGGGTTTTGAAATTGGAAAACATGTTTGGATAAATTTTCCTCGGTAGAAATAATTTGTTGAAATAAGGTCTTCAAACACACTTTTTCTCCTCGTTTGACGAATAGGAACCATATATAAAACTCATACATATTTTATTAGGTGTGTTTCAAAAATATCTAGAGATTTGATATTTGAAATTTTGCTAGCTATTTTAGTTTTTTTATCAAAATTATAAAACTAATATTTTTCGCTTTCGCCCTGAAACCGCCCCACTCTCACTCAGTGTGTTTTCGCTTGGAGTGACAGTGACAAAAATAAAATTCGCGTAGCCTCTTAACCTAAGGCTGCCAATTTTCTTTATTCGTAATGGGGGACAGGACGAGAATATCCGCACGATTTTTTTTTTCGAAGAAGTTTTGATATTCCATCAAGTTAAAACTGTGCTTATGACAAACTATTTAAAAGGCATACAGTCCCTCCATTTTTGTGAGTTCAGTATTTTAATTTTATTTTTCATAACAAAAAAATTCAGTTACTCCATGCACTCACATTGTATTCCAAAAGTAAGCCTTCCTTTCGCGCCTTTTTTATTTACGCCTACTTTCGTCTTTTTCACTCTCTCCTTATGTCAAGACTCACTCGTGTAACCCGGCTCATTTAAAAGTAAGTTAATCATATATGGACGCCTTACAGTTGTACTGTTTTTAATCAGCAGGATTATCACTTAAGGTTAAACGTCAGTCCCTTAGCGCAAAGTGCATAACTTAACTTTGTATTTCTTGTTAAGAAGTTAAAAATTGAAAAACATTTTGGTATGTGGCAGTTGACGCCAATAGTTCAGTATTAGTGAGGTTTATAAAGCGTGAGTTTAAAATTTATTGCACAATTAATCATGTTCTTATGCAAACAAAGTTAAAACAGTATTTTAGGTTGGTTTGGAGAAGATCATGGCTAATTGTGTATACAATTTCAAACTCTTGCTTTATAAAGTTAAGTTATGCACTTTGCACTAAGCGACTGACGTTTAATTAACTCCTTTCGCGCGCAATACGCTGAATTTATTGTGGGTGGCTGTTTAGTAAGTATAGCTGTCTGTGTGAATTAAATACGGGACATTGGGGGACAAATTCGATGTTTGTGGAACAATGTGACACGATTTCTATAAGGGGAACAAAAAGACAAATGCGGGACTGTCCCCCCTAATGCAGGATTGTCCCCCCTAATGCGGGACGGTTGGCAGCCTTAACCAATGTAGGTACTCGTGTGTACAAATTTATTTATAACTAGCTTTTGCCCGCGGCTTCGCCCGCGTGGATTTAGTTTTTTGTAGTTTAAAATTATTTCTTGATCTCTTGTTTGATTCTCAGGTAAAGTGACTTTGACGAGGCCGAAGGCCGAGTTTCCTCACAAAATAATTTCTCGATCACTTATTTGATTCCCAGGTAATATTTGTAAATTCATAATTGAAAATTTAGGTAAATCCTGAACGTAATTATATTTTTTTTCTCTGAATTAAACTTCGGTTAGTGTGTTAACACTTTGAAGCACAATATTTTTTTCTTAAATATATTAAATCTTTAAACCCAACCCTAGCAACAGAAGCAAAATTTCAGCTCTATAACTTCAAAGCAACTGTATTTCGAAAAATATTTTTGTCCTTACGGAATGATTTTCCGAATACCCTGAAAAATGTCATCTTAATTTCTAAAGTATCTTTGGTGGTCTTTGACGAGGCCGAAGTCCGAGCGACTTTTCCAAACGAAACTATTTTTTGTTCTTTGAAATGTCCTTTGCTAAAGTGTTTTTGTTGAGGCCGTAGGCCGAGCCGCGTTTCCGAACGAAATTATTTTTTACTTTTATTTGATTTGATTTTATTCATCGGAGATATCCCACGCATAGCTCGCTCCATAGCTCCTTAAGCGACCTTAAGTCGGTGGATCAAGCCCTTGGTAAGAGATAACTTATCAGTTAAATACTTTTGCCTTTAAGCATTGCGGAAAGTCATCGACATAATCTGCCGAATCAGTAAGTTGAAGTGGCAGTGGGCAGGCCCATATTTGTCGCCGACGTGATAGCCGTTGGGGCCAAAAGACCTAGAATGGACAGCACGTGCAGCAAAGCGTAGCCTAGACCGACCTCGTGCCTGCTGGCCCAGCGGACTTCGCGGGTAGCGGCTGGATGAGGATGACGGAGGAGCGCCAAGAGTGGCAAAATTTTAGAAAGGCCCATTTCCAGCAGTGAACGAACACAGGCTGATGGATGGCCAGATACTTTATCCCCAGATAAAGGGTCTTTGGCGAAACCGAAGGCGTATCAGCGTTTCTGAACGAAAAAAGCACGATTGCTTATAAAATTTGTTGTCGCACGTTTACTAATTCAAAAATGATTTTCAATAAGTTCCGCATTGAGTCCGCGTAGTAGATTGTAGCCGTAAGTACGCTAATTATTTTTGTAATATTTGACGAAAAACAGGTCAAGTGCGAATCAGACTCGCGTACCTAGGTTCCGTAATTCGACAGTTTTGGGAACAGAAAATTTTATTTGGTCTTTTTTTTCGTGAATTTCTCAACCGCTATATTTTTCTGTAATCTTTACGTAAGCACTTATTGCCGTGGTTTTTTTTTACATTTTTTGGTTCACCAGTTCTGGAGATAAGGGAAGGGACATACATTTTTTGTGGTTTTCTGAGGATTTATCGAAATACACTGGCCTGCAGAACTAAGTACTACACTTTTTAAATTTGATTTTTTTCTAAACTATAGAAGTTAGAGATTTAAAATAAAAAACGTTTTATAGCAAATTTTATCAGCTTTCTTTGAAACTATAGGGAATTATAAGGACAACTTCACTATGTGATTATTTTAAATCTCTAACTTCTATAGTTTAGAAAAAAATCAAATTTAAAGAGTGTAGTACTTAGTTTTGCAGGCCAGTGTAGATGCAAGTAAATATATCAAAACTATATATTTTTACAATCGACTTTTTAATACCTATATTGTGTATAAATTTGTTTAACTTTATTTTTATTTTTCATTTGTATTAAAAAAAATCGCTATAATTATCCTGTAATTGGCCAGTTATGACCTATAATCGTATTTTTTTTTCATATGTTTTGGTCCACCAGTTTCAGAGATAAGAGGGGGACATACATTTTTTGTGGGTTTTCGAGAATTGCTCGAAATACGTGCAACTAAATATAGCAAAACTGTTTATTTTTACAGTAAGCTTTTTAATACCTATAATTTATGATACCCGTACTGTATTAAAAAAAAACATTTTTAGCTTATTTTGCTTTTTTTATATTTCTCATTTGTTATTAAATTCCTGTAATTTTCCATGTATGACCTATAAACGGGGTGGGGACATACATTTTTTTTGTGGTATTTCGACAATTTCTCAAAAAAGGTGCAAGTTAATATAGCCAAACTATATAATTTTATAATCAGCTCCTTAATACTTATAATTTGATACCCATGTGTAATGTGGGTAAATTAATGCTATTTTTGTGCAAAATTCTAAGTCTTTGTCTTTAACGGTGCTAAAGTTATGAGGCTGTGACATACGGACGGATGGACAACGGAATCTCACCGTTCCAAAAATGTCAAAATAAAATTTTCTATTCGCAAAACTGTCGAATTACGGACGAAATTGGGCACGCGAGTCTGATACCATTTTTTTAGGCTTGTGCTTGAGCTTGTGTAAAACACTTCACTTTTCTAAAGAAATTTGTCACCCCATTGCCATCCCATGGGAACTGATATATGGGATAAAAAGTAGCCTATGTCCTATTTCAGGTCTAGAACTACATTTGTGCCAAGTTTTAACCCAATCGGTAGGTACGGGGCCGTGAAGGAGCAAAACATCACTTTTCTAAAGAAATTTGACGCCCCATTGCCATCCCATGGGAACTGATTTATGGGATAAAAAGTACCCTATGTGCTATTCCAGGTCCAGAACTACATTTGTGCAAATTTTCAGACCAATCGGTTCGGTAGTTACGGCGTGAAGGAGTAACAAACATCCATCCATACATCCATACATCCATCCATCCAAACTTTCGCATTTATAAATATTAGTGGGATTATTCACAGAGTCTGTTGCTACAAAACGTTGCAATAAATAAATCATCCTTTACCTATATGTAATAAATTATTCCTTATATTGTTTGACCTGGCTTCATTAAAAATTTTATCTCAATTTAGCGTTGGTAATCTTGGAAAATAAAATAGAATGAACCAACTTATATGTTAGTAATTGCTTTAAGCTATAAAGCGAGCCCTTGACAAAGTTG
The DNA here is from genome assembly GCA_934047225.1 of Ypsolopha sequella. Classification (NCBI taxonomy): domain Eukaryota; kingdom Metazoa; phylum Arthropoda; class Insecta; order Lepidoptera; family Ypsolophidae; genus Ypsolopha; species Ypsolopha sequella. Next base: position 21,366,202 of record OW203984.1, on the reverse strand, counting down.
TATTTTATAACAAAACTGGTTGTGCAAAATCAAGCGCAACATAACAATCTAAAAGATTCATCAACTGATTTACGTAGAACTCTTCAACGGATAACGCGTGTGTGAAAGAACAAATACACGAAATACGCTTGTGTGAATTAATAAATTCGCAAAATAAACTCGTGAGAAAGAACGGACATGAAGTACGCTTGGTGCGAAGTGCGAATGCACATAATTTTGATGAACACTTGTGCAAAGCAGCACATGATAGAAGTACCCTTGTCCGAAGATGCACGAAGTACACTTTTGTGAATTCACGTAATTTCGACGAACGCTAGAACGAAGAAAGCACGTTGTAAATAAAAGGCGAATTTGACAAAAAAGGAGTCCAGGCCCGATAGCATAGTGTTTAATCGCGCGCGATGCCACTAGTTGAATCACAAGTGCAAGGAGCGTGACGTACTGTTTAATCGCAAAAACATCGTGTCACGGTCCTCGCACTTTGCGATTCAACTAAGTTGCGTCACGCGCGATTAAACACTGTGCTACCGGGCCTGAATGAAGCTTAAGCTTGAGCTTTTACTTATATTTAAATAATATATTGTATGTTAACTTTGATAAAAATATTTCTTCAGCTGTACCTAATTATCAACAGTAAGTTGTGAAGATTTAAAAAACTAACGTATTTTTAGTTCATAAAATTCATTTTAACAATTTATGAATTTTGTCATAGTAAAAAACCTAAGTATTTTTTCGCGAGTAAAAGTAGAATGAATGGGCTATTCCGATTATGCGGTCTCCACCGGGAGTGCTAGTAATAGTACTAATAGTAAGTACTCCTCTTTGAAACAAACATTATTTCTCACATCTTTCTCCATTCTTTCATGTTCATCATTGTCGTTCATCGAACACCCATTCTTTCGGTTAAACGTCAGTCGCTTAGCGCAAAGTGCATAACTTAACTTTGTATTTCTTGTTATGAAGTTAAAAATTTAAAAGATTTTGGTATGCAGCAGTTGACGCCAATAGTTTAGTATAAGTGAGGTTTATAAAGCATGAGTTTGAAATTTAATGCAAAATTAGTCATGATCTTGTCCAAACAAAGTTAAAATAGCATTTACAGTCGGTTTTGAGAAGACCATGGCTAATTGTGTATACAATTTCAAACTCTTGCTTTATAAACCTCACTAATACTGAACTATCGGCGTCAAATTACATAGACCAAAATGCTTTTCAAATTTAAATTTCTAAGCAAGAAAAACAAAATTAAGTTATGCGCTTTATGCTAAGCTACTGACGTTTAACCTTAATCATACTTTTTTTCGCACAAGCATGCTGTGCACATCTGTCTTTTTACCCTAGGTAGTTATTCTAGCTTTATTCAGGAAAATATGAAAATTTTTATATGAAAATTAATAATAAACAGATATGTAATTATTGATAAAAAATTATTTATTTCCAGGTAAATATAATAAACAAATTATACAAACACTATTTTCTAATTATGTTGCCTTGTTGCGTAATAAGAATATAATATATACAAGGTGACTTTTTGATCATCGTCCAAATTCATACTGGTGGCTTGGTAAGTGATCAGTATCATAGATCAATAACAATTTTGGTGAAATTCGTAAAATGAAATTTCGACTCCCCATAGTGATTCACTCGGGACTGGAACTGAATTTATATGGGAAGCCGAAATTTCATTTAACGATTTTCTCAAAAATTGTTACTGATCCAAGATACTGATCACTTATCAAGCCTCCAGTATGAATTTGGACGATGATCAAAAAGTCACCTTGTATATATAATTATTACTATTATACCTATACATAATATATTCATACTTGGCATTTGCCATGATCTTGTCTAGGCGTTACGTTCGTAATTTACGTCATTCTACGGGTTAAAGGTTATAACCACTCAAAGGTTTCCGTATAATCCCTAGAAATTGTGATTACCCTAAAGAGGTAGTGCGGTTAGTGCGGGGGTGAGTTATGCAGTCTGGCTAAAAAATTTAGAGAAGTGAAAGGCGTTTCAGGATCGTAGCAAATGGAGTAAGCCGTACGTTTCATTTTGAAATAATAAGTAGTGATTTTATAAGTAGATTTAGTGGTATTTCATGTTATTTAAAGTATTTAGTAAATAAATACCTTTTTTAATTATTTTACTTAAAAAAAAAGTATTGATTTTGATTGTTTTGTTAGTTATATTTAAATGAATAGTTCCTGCAATTAACAACTATGTATGCAAATAAATGACCTTTTTCGGAATGAGACGGCCTATAGAAAATTATGTACGAAAAGCACAAAACATACATATTCATACCGTCGGCGTCGTTGCGTCGTCGCCTCGTACTTGGTTAACATACCTACATATAAATGAAAAATATTTCTTTAGCTGTACGTAAGTATCAACAGAAAGTTGTGAAGATTTCAAAAACTAACGTATTTTAGTCCATAAAATTTATTTTAATTCAAATTCAAATTCAAATTCAAATAGTTTATTTTGCAAAGCAGGTATAGATATATACACTTTTTACACGTCAAATTTAATCTAATAAAGAAAATATATGTAATAAAATAATAAATGTACATGAACTAAATTAAAGGTTTATTTAATTTATGTAGCAATATATTTACGATTAAAATGATAGGTAAAATATATATTATACAAGGTAAAATCCAATCAGCCGCCCGAAACCATACCGGAGACCCGGCCAGGGACCAGGAACAAGGTTCAATGATCACCAACCGAGCCCCCAGCACGAATCCAGGCGGCCGACCAAATCCCATCCTATATACTACATACTAATAGGTTACATATATAAATACATGCCTACCTCCGCCCATTCGATTAGTCTTGCTAAGAAGAAGGGCAAGAAACTTAGCAAGATCATGTCTTTTTTTCAACATAAAACTTATACTATACAATATATATGACTTTTATCTTCTTCAACCAAGGGATAAGAAAATACAAGACAGCAGGAATTCAGGTTAATGAAAAAAAGAAAAACATATATATCTTTGTCTACCTGTCTCATATAAACAATCAAATAACCTAAGTATTTTTCCGCGAGTAAAAGTTCAATGAATAAGCTACTCCGATTATGCGGCCTCCATCGGGAGTGCTACTAAGTTAATACTCTTCTTCCTTTCTCACATTTTTTTCCATTCTTTCATCTTCATCATTATCGTTCATCGAACACCCATTCTTTCGAATAAGCGTACTTTTTTCGCACAAGCATGCACACATCTGTATTTTTACCCTAGGTTGTTATTCTAGCTTTATTCAGGAAAATATGAACATTTCGTAGATAAAAATTTTTAATAAACAGATATGTAATTAATTAATTCCAAAAAAAAATATAATAAACAAAAACACTATTTTCTAATTATGTTGCTTTATTGCGTATTGATAATAACTCCGCACAAAAATGTTATGATTAGTTGTTTTATTATGTTTATAATAATTTATATTATACTTATATACGAGTAATAAATATTATTATTATTATTATACTTATACATACATAATATATACTCATACTTAGTATTTACCATGATCTTGTCTATGCGTGACGATCGTAACTTACTTGATTCTACGGGTTAATATTAATAGCAATTAAAAAAATATATATTTATTATTTTACACCCGACCCCCCAAAAACCACCCCCTAAGGTACCAATCAAAAAACACTGCAGGTCAAATTATTCGAAAGTGTCTTAGCTACCACTGTGCCCAATGGCTTGCTTTATCCTAAAATGCAGTATTTTTTGGCGTACCGCTAGCACTATAAAAGTTACAACCACTTAAAGGTTTCCGTATAATCCCTAGAAATAGTATTACCCTAAAGAGGTAGTGCGGTTAGTGCGGGGGTGAGTTATTGCACATGCAATCTGCCTAAAAATGTAGAAAAGTGAAAGACGTGTTAGAATCGTAGCAAATGGAGTAAGCCGTATGTTTCATTTGGTAATAATAAGTAGTGATTTTGATTGTTTTGTTAGGTATTTCAATGAAGAGTTCCAGCAATTACCGACTATGTATGCAAATAAATGAACTGTTTCGTAATGAGTGGGCCTTTAGAAAATTATGTACGCAATGCACGATACATACATATTCATACTGTAGCCTCGCACTTTCATGACATATTAATGACTGATGCCGGGCCTGAATGGCCCGAAATATATCTCATATTTAAAAAAAAAAATCTAACATCACATCTGAATGAAATCGAACCTTATCGTGGCTTTTCAAGGTCGCAAGCGTTTATTCCCCTCTTAAGTGGACACCTGACACTAGAACATCAACAACACCAGGTTTTCAAGGGTTCATTGGAGGAAACTAAGTCTCTCCTCATATTGAAGAAAATATGTTTGATTTATCGATCTTTTATCTAGGGATTCTACCTACAATGTATTAAGATTTATACTTTTGTCAAAAAAAAAATGCTTTCCACCCTCTTTTTTTGTTTTCAAACGTTCGTTTCAAAAACGTGTTTAAGGGATCAACTTGATCTTTTTTTACAAAATAGGCAATAGAAATATGAAGGGATTTTACCTAAATCCAATTTTTTTTTCCTACAAAATATTTCAGTATTAGCTAAAAACACACCAATTTATTGTTTCGCTGCGTGATCACTAGCATTACGCGTCCAAGAAAAACAGGCCAAAGAGCCAACATACAATCGCCTCTATGAAAAGCAAATAAGGTCTTTACCATTAGACTTATTGTGCTGGACGGGTAATAAAAAAAGTTGCTAGGGTATGCCATCCTCTTAAGAGGTACGTAGTGGCGCAAGTGCCGCGACTGCCATGCATAACCTTCGTGGTTATTTTCTTATGAAAACCCAGAAACTAGTTAGTCATCGAGTTTAGCTGGTAACATATACAATTATAATAACTTGAAAAATCTGCCAAGTGCGAGTTGGACTAGCGCACAAAGGGTTCCGTACCACCACACATATAAAATACATGGAACCCTAAAAACATTTTAGTAAATATTCCACTTCAATAATTATTCACCAACTTAACTTTACACTTTCAACTCTATGTATCTATAGGGTCTAATTAAGATGGTTAGGGTATCTTTCTAAATACCTAATTAAATATTGGTAATTTTCAGATTTTAACCCATATGTGTATTATAAGTTTACTTGTGAACGAAATTTCAAGTTTCTAAGTCAACTGTAAGTGCCCTATAGGTTTTCATGGGTAACAAATTTGCCTGCCTGAATTTTTATAGCACCATGGGGCCGTAGACTTGTGTAGGAGGTATAATTTTCAACTTGACCCGAGCAAAAAGGTCTTGACACACAGACAACAAAGTGATCCTATAAGGGTTCCGTTTTTTTTATTTCATTTTATTTAAGCACTATTGGGCTGTAGAATTCTGTAGGTAATATCAGTTTCTTACACGTAGCTCGAGCAAATGTCAGACGACAGATGGACAACAAAGTGAACCTATGTATGTTCCGTTTTTTCATTTCGAGGTACGGAAGCAATTGCATAAAACTATTGGTCTTTTTATATGAAACAACGTCCATAAAAAATGCAAAAACAAGACCGTTTTCCGGTAATTAGTAAGCTTCTGACTGCCTTGTTGTTCGACAACAAAGTTGTATAACCTTGAAATTATAATTATTTATTTATTCACATACGAGTACCAGGCCTAATGTACTAGGTACAATAGAAGCAGGTAAGTAATAAATTTATATTTTTATTTCTTTTACTAGATGTACCCGTGGCTCTGCCCACGTTGAAATATTATTATTAATAAAATAAATACCGAAACACTTGAATTATAGAGAGAAGATGGTTGTGAGTGATGTTGGATGTAGGAGATAATTTCTGGAATTAACAAATTAATTCTCTGGAAAAATCATTTGACGTTCAATTAGCGTTTAAAGTTGCGTTGCATGATGCTACGTTTTTGCAAACCCAAAACAGTATGAACGGCAGTTTAGACATGCCATACAGATCTGACGTTTCTCAAACGTGGAATATTTTGATTTTATAATTTCATTCATTTATTATTAAGTGATTACTTATTCCTTATTCTAAGACGTATCCAAACCCATATTGTTTATACCGTTCATCATTGTCACAATCCAAGGAATCGAATTGCATTTTTTTTTTCGCGATTTTGGCGTTCGTTTGCGCGATACACGCACACAAAGGTGTGTAGAGCGCCATCTCACTCTTTCCCGTGAATATTGGCCCTTCCTAGCTTTTAGATTTTATATAACAGATACTAATGCAAAAACGTGTCCGTTTTTAATTTTAAACATCATCACGACTTGAATGCGCGAGGGGGTTTCATAGGTGTTTCCAAGTATTGCCCGTGAAATGCAATCGACTGATGACGGCCCCATACTGAAGGTCGAAATATATCGAGTAATATCTTTTTATTTTATTGTTTTGATACTAATAAATAAACAAAAGAAATAAATGAAGCTTATAAAAGTAAAAAATATGATATATTTATTTATAATTTCTTTACAGTATTTACTATAATCTGTACTTTGAAACCTGTGTTTTTACCGTCTTTAAGATAGAGTTGAAACAAATGACGTTAAAATATGACTTCGAGATATCTTTTTCGAGATTTTTGCTTTAAATTTTTACAGGTATTAAGTTTTTATTATTTACCGTGATAGAGGCGATAGCAACTAGTATTCTATGAAAATTTGAACTGGCTTCCTGTTATGGCTAAAACTAACCCCTGTGACAGACGGATATACAGACGGAGGGACAAACAACGGAGGCTTAGGAATAGGGTCCCATTCAGCACCGTTCGGGTACGAAACCCAAAAAATTGTAATCAATATACACTTGAGGTTTGATGATGTTTGTTCTATGGGAAAGAAACTCGTGTGGTCTGTGCATGAAGCGTATATTCAAAAAGGTCAGTGGCGGATACATATGGGGGGTGCGTGGGGCGCCCCCCCCCCATGCGGGTCCCGCGCCGCCCGCCGCGAGTGGCAGGCGTCCCAGCACTGCACGCGCGCGCGGTTCACGGCAAGGGCAAGCAAAGGGGGGGTACGGCGTACGCTAGTTTTAGTCAGTCACGTTTATTCATAAACCATATAACCATTCGTTTATTCACGTATTATATTACATACGTATGCGCCCCCCCCCCCCCCCTTCGAGTTTTTTCTGTATCCGCCACTGAAAAGGTTACGTCTAAGTAAACGTAAAGGGGAGAACAATCACCAATGCCCTTGAGCATTTGACCTCTAAATGACAACTCTTAAAACAGAGGGTAAAGAGCACAGAACTATTAATAAGTAAAGAGCGACAAGTCGCTGACCGTGAAAAAGGCGCAGCGCGGCGCTAGTGGTAAAAAAACCGGCCAAGTGCGAGTTGGACTCGCGCACGAAGGGTTCCGTGCAAAAAAAACATTTCTGTTGTATGGGAGCCCCCTTAAATATTTATTTTATTCTGTTTTTAGTATTTGTAGTTATAGCAGCAACAGGAATAGATCATCTGTGAAAATTTGAACTGTCTAACTATCACGGTTCATGAGATACAGCCTGGTGACAGACGGACAGACGGACAGACGGACAGACAGACGGACAGCGGAGTCTTAGTAATAGGGTCCCGTTGGTTACCCTTTGGGTACGGAACCCTAAAAAGTGACAAATTACAATAACAATATACTAATTACTATGCTTAAACTACAATAACAATGTTCTGTACACTGCCTCTAAACAGTGTTTTCTTCCTTTTAAGAGTTCCTCCATCCGAAGGTTGTCTGGAAGAGATCGCTTTTTAGTGTTAAGACCACCAATTGTACCCTACTTTTACTTTTAAATTGTATATTTACTTTGTTTTTGGTGTGCAAAGAAGAATATTCTATTGTATTGTATAGTAATAACAGTAGAGTGTTTTGGAAAAACAACCAATATCACTTTTCTGACATTTTACAGGAAGTAAATATCTAAATCAATCAGCCCACATCTACCCACTGTTGGGCATAGGTAAATAAAACCTTATGAAATTAGTTACATGGCAAAATCCCTATTTATGTTTTTTTATTAAACTTGGATATATGAAAATACATAATTTTGTTAATAAAAAGTTGAAAAAATTTTGTTAAATTATTGGCTCTTCTTCATAAAAAAGTTACTGACGTTGGTGGTTTTTCGGTGGAAACACTCTGTTTTTGTAGCTACATTTTCAATGTACTTTGGTTCTTTTTGGTGATTCTAATACTACCAGATTGTTGTATGTACAATAGTGAATCCATAGAACAGAAAAAAACAAATTCGAAAAAATTTGACATTAGTCCGTCTTCCGTATTTAAGAACAGACTTGTAAGAAAATAATTATTATAATTGTTGACTGCATGATCTACGTGAATTCATGACTTGCATTGTTCTCAGAAGAGAGATCAAATTATGTTATTATTCGTATTTATATGCGACGTCTTTTCCTACTCGCTGTGTGGTTCATATGATAAACTTTTTGTCCACTGCTCCGCTCGTGCAGAAAGAATAACAAAGGTGAACACCGGTATCACGCCTTTGTAACTAGAATTTAGAAAAATCCTTTATCTACACTCATATCGTAAAATCCTGATAATGAACTCAAAAATAGTGCATAATTACAATTTCTTTTATGAAAACAATTAAATAAAAGTACAGTTTTCTTAACAAAATAATGTTTTAAAATGACTTTTTCTCCTATAAATGTACAATGAGCGGTTTTCCTCGTGTGAAACGAAGTGTTACATTGGATTCCTAGATGGCACTGTCATACTTTAGCAACAGAATCAAAGACAAAGTTTGCACAAATAAACCACCGACTTTGACATTGATTGCTACGAAACATATTTTATCCATGGTGACATGGACACCGACATCTGGAGGAATGTTAAGAAATAAAAACAAAAACAACGCGAAAAACGCTCATTACACGAAGTAGGAAGGCAAAGGGAACGGCGCGTAGACCACTCATCTGTGTGCGTGAATATTAATCAGAGCGTTTGTATGTACTAAGCTTCACTACTCAAGGATAGATTTACTCTGCCTATAGTTTAGACAGTTTAACCACTCGTAGAGTTACTATACTTTGTAACAGTTACGCTGTATGTTCTATTTATTCAGGCAACCATAATATCAAATAATAAAAAAACGAATAAGTTCATTAATAATAATTAACTTTCTATAAAACTACAAATTTTATTTTCAGAATATTAAATTGCCGGATCAATTTGCCGACAATCCCTGTAAAAACTAAAATACTTATAAAAATTATAAAAAAACACAAATACATTAATTTTATTTATATTGTATATTGATAATATTAAATCCACAATATAGATAATACAGCATGGTGAAATAAAAAACAACCGAATTACAGATTTCATGAACATTTAGGTATAAATATGTATGCTTGTCCGGATTGTCCGTAACCGCTGTGGCCCGCCGTAGGCGCCGCGCGGCGAGGCGGGGCTGGGGGGAAGACAGGAAAGAGTAGCATGAGTTCACATGAGGTCGATATTGTCCGATCTTACGAGATTGGTTTATAATATTTTTGAGGAAATAAGCTTTTTATATTTATAAGGAAATATGATACTACTACAATGGTGAGTGAAATGAGCAATATAATAAATTATATTAAAATTATGATTTTTATTTAGATATTTTATGTTTCATAAAAAACTAAACTTATTATTCAAATCATAATCAAAATGATCATATAATAATAAAATAAAAATGAAAAAAAAAAACAATATCGATCTCATGTGAACTAATGCTATGTCCTTTCCTCCCCGCGAAGCATAGCGGTTAGGCCGCTTCACATTTTTGGCGAGACTGTCGCCTTGAAAAAGGCACAAAGCTATATGAGTAAAGGAAATGGACTCTATTGTGTTTCACCTTAGTCTTATAGCCAGTGGCGTGCATAGAACTTTTTTCCGGAAAAGCAATCAGAAGGTCAAGTTCGACAATAAAAAAAAAATGAAAATATTTAAATAACACTTTGAAAACAAAAAGTTTGTATGAAAATGTTCACTGTAGGGTAGGCAGTGCCTACGCTCTGGCGTCATACAAACTTTTTTTTTCAAAGTGTTATTTCAATTTTTTCATTTTTTTTTTATTGTCAACCTTGACCTTCTGATTGCTTTTCCGGAAAAAAGTTCTATGCACGCCACTGCTTATAGCTATATAGGTCCCCTCCAGGCGAGAGTCTCGCCGAGAATGTGCTTTGCTTTAATAATACAATATTATCCTTTTTCCTTCGGCTTTATCCGTGTCGATTTTGGTTTTGTGTTTAACCTAGAGTAGTATAAAAAGTAACTAACTATAAGAACTAACTATAAACAAAATTCTTATATTTGGCGAACCTGTAAAGCTTTTAATTGTTTATCTCAAAATGGTAATGTTATGGACTTTATCACTTCGGTGAGACGTCTTCTTACTAACCCATTCTTTGAATAAGAGCTATTTCTTGTGTATTTAATTAACCTCCCTTTAATCTGTTTATAACTTGTCATGGTTTGATTAAGTATTATCTAGTCTAAGTCTATCTGTGGAAACTTTAAATGACTAGCTAGAGTTAATTTAAGTTTTTTACTATTGTTATTAAAATAGTCGCTAGTTTTCCAAAATAAGTAATAAATAAATAAATAATCTGTGCTAACCCCGGTCACAATCCATGCTACTGCAAATATTTAATTGCGATCCATTTATTAGTTGCAGAATTTATATTATTTGCTTTTTTTAGTAACTCCTGGTAGAAATCTTGATAAAAGCTTTTGCAGTTAATGCGAAAGATAGTAAATAATAAGTTAATATGTAATTGTACGCAAATTTGGTTCGGAACCCAATACAGTGGCTGCATTTGAATAAAGTTTTTATCTATCTATCTATCATTACATCGTTAGATGGCAATTAAGACTGATACATCACCCGAAGAGGCTCCACTCTTGGATCCCCTGATGCTACCACCAGACGGGATGCTGTTGTTTCAAGGGTTGCTGAGTTAAGCATCAGGCTCTCACTGATGCTCGGCAACTCTAAATTGATTATTAAAATAGCACATCGTGAATAAAATTCGCCTTCTGATTTGTAAAAAAAAACTTCTATTTTTTCAGATTTCCTACACACAATGGTCCCCAATCCAAATAGGCTTCACAAGAGTTTTCCCCAACTTCAGTACCCAGCTCACCGCGAGGCTGATCCGAAGACTCCTCAGCAATGGATGAAGGGGAAACAGGAGCAAGACGGCGCTGAAGGTCTGTGGAGGATCCATGATGAGCTGTACGACTTGACCGAGTTTGTGGATCTGCACCCAGGGGGACGTCAGTGGATTACTTGTACTAAGGTTTGCTGCCTTCATGATTCACGTTCTTAGGATTCCGTGTCCGTGTGTTTGACACGCCTTACAGCATTTGCGAAGTTTTATTAATTATAACTCTTCAAGATACAATATGTTAATAAATATATTATATTTTGCTTATTAAGCTTTATTTATTTCTTTTGTTTATGTATTAATGTTTAAGCAATAACAATAGATTTTCACTCGATATATTTCGGCCCACGATTATTTCGATTATTTCATATACCTAACTTATCTGTCAATATTTTATTGCATTCGACTGATGACAGCCCCATACCGTGGACTGAAATATATCGAGAAGATACAAGATGGGTTTTCAATCATAAAATTAACAATTATGCTATTTTTAACATAATCATATGCATAGCATATACATTCCATAACTATAAGATATTTACTAACATTGGTTTTGAAAAATCTTCGAAAACGATTTTAATTTACAAAAAGCCGTTGTCTGTCTGCAACATAACTCAAGTTTGTCACGCATACGTCACTCACAAGTCAATGTAAATGTAATCTTCTCGAAAAGCCGCTTTATTTTACATCCGATAAATGGCTTTTCCTTGTTTCTTGGAACACATACATTTTATTCGGTTTTTTTCACCATATCGTTTCAAAATTGTTACATTGTTGTTTTTTTGTTTTGCTACAATTAAATTTGTAGCAAAACGAAATGCACCAGTTCAAAGGCACTTTATAGTTGCAAACAATTAACGATCGCCTGCAAGGCTAAAAAAAGGATAGTATTATAATATGCACAATTGCACAAAACCTATGTGAATAGTAAAAAAACTGAAAGTATTCATTGGTGCGTTCAGTAGCTACAGCCATGTTTCGCAACCATATACAGGCTGTTGATTTGGTCCACAAGTTGTGTCACATGAGTGACGTCAGTGAGTATACATATTATGACGCTTACTCCAAAAAAAAGCATATAAAATACGAATTATAGAAGGAGTTATGCCCTTTATTTTTTTTCTTAACATTCTCTTGATAAATGGTCACTGCGGTACAAAGCGCTGTAACTACTTGGGTGCCCCACCCACCCTCCCCCTACCGATCCGCTAAAGCTGAACGAATTTCATCATGTCTTTCGTACACTACGCGTTTTTCATGTTGCGCACAATAGTACATTACGATACGAGAGCGATGAAACGTTTTCTGACGAGTGTGAGCTTGCGGCACGAGCCGAAGGCGAGTGCTGCAATCACACGAGTCGAGAAAAAGTTTCTCGCACGAGTTTCGTATAATTTTTTATAGCACAAGTGCGGAAAATGCCGACTTTACGCACGCGTGCGCGTGCGTAAAGTGGTCATTTTACGCACGGTGTGCTATAAAATATCTTAAATAAATTAACGAAAAAAATATGTATTTTGTTCGTCATCAGTATCGTGAATACAACCGATACCCTGAAACGGAAGTTGCTGACCAAATTATGCGGCAAATTCCGTGTTTTTTAGAATACCTAAAATATATAATAAACTTTTCTCCCACATTGACCCCTTTTGTTGCTCTAAAAACACATTCAAGTCAAAAATCTGTCTTTGTATGAATAATTGTTAGGTAATATCGATAGTTATTAAGTATAATGTATATTTTCTGTTTGTTTAATTTTAAGTTTGTTAAAATAATAAATTATGTGATTATTTTGCATCTCCATGTAACCCTAGACTTATTTGTTTTTATTATGTGTGAGGGTAATCAAACAAAATTTCTCTCTCTTTTTCCGAAATACCCCCAGATAGACAACTGAGCGAATTTAGTCCCTTCCCTTGTAAACTGTTAGGTTTTATTTCTTATTTATCTTAATATATTATCTTAATATTTTAATATTTTATAATATTTTATCTTAAGTTTTTATTTCTTTTTTGTATTTGTTTTATAATTTAAGTAATTTGTTGTTTAAGAACTATTATTTTATGTAAAAATTAACCAAAATTGAAATCTGTAATTGGCCTTAATATTAAGTTATATGTTATTTTGTTTTATCCTTATTATATATCGCTGTTGATTTCTGTACATAAATAAATAAAAAATAAAAATAAAATTAATCAACAACCTGTATAGCGCGCCTTTGAACGGCTATTGCTTCTGAACGCACATTATAATTCTGTGCATATTATAATGCTATCGTATTTTTAGCCTTGCAAACTAGTGCTAGTAACACCTACATCCTCATCCAATCACAGAAATGATCTACACGCTATGAACACCACACCAGCCTTGTAGGCGATAGTTACCAAAAGAGCCCTTATCTCTTTTGATTTAAGTACTTTTAAACTGAATCCGTAAATTTTGTACTTTAACACAGAATTTACGTTGTTACAATATAACTTTACTAGCTACTAAAAAATCTGCACCCCGAAGTCCCCATACAAAAAAATCACGAAAAAGAAGCGTTTTTAACATTATTTGTTTCAGCTGTATCTTAAAGACAGTGAATATTCACAAGTTTCAAATTTGGTCAAATTGTAGTTCACAATCTAAAGTAAAACAACAAATAATAAAATGGGGTTCCTTAATCAGAGCATTTTAAATTGTTAGACAAGGCGCTACCAGTTTTGCGGTTTGTTCTTTATCGCCTTGAAATCGCTGTGGCATCTACTATATATTATTGTTATTTACAATTATGTTTTTCCCATACCCGTATAGTGTGGTGGTAAGGAACCCTTGTTGCGCGAGTCAGACTCGTACTTGGCCAAATTATTATGTTTCCTTTGAATAGTCAAACCTCATCCTGAGCAATCCTGATATTTTATATAACATTTTCAGGGTACAGACATCACAGAAGCATTCGAAACGCATCACTTACACGGAGTAGCCGAGACATTACTACCAAAATATTTCGTCAGAACCACCGTTGCTCCTAGAAACTCCCCCTTTATGTTTAAAGAAGAAGGATTTTACAGAACACTGAAAACCAAAGTCGTTGAAAAACTAAAAGAAATACCTGTTGATGAGCGAGCGAAAAGCAATAGTATAACGAACTATTTGACCATTGCCTTTTTAGTTCTGAGTCCACTGTCTTGTTACATCTGGAGTCACAGTTATCTGATGGGGACAGCACTTATAGGACTGAATGGTTTGGTATTGAGCAGTCTGACGATATGTGCACATAATTATTTTCATAGAAAAGACAACTGGAGGATGTACCTGTTTAATTTCAGCGGTCTATCGTATGCGTAAGTTTCCAATGAAGATTACAAAGGCTATTCCAACATGTCTTCACTTTTAAATTGAATTCTTCAAAGGTAGGAGCAACAAAAATTATGCTTGTGTCACCAGCATAAAGATATGCTGTACCATCCCGTGAGCAATGGAGTAAATCATTTATAAAGATTATAAATAACAGAGGTCCCAGGGACGAACCCTGTGGAACTCCTCTTTTTATTGTTTTCTCTTCAGACATTTCCAATTTATAATCACTGCTTATCACTTGTACAAGCTGTTTACGGTCATAAAGATAAGATTTAAATAAGTTTAGGGCCGATTCTCTTACGCCATAATACTCTAGTTTGTTTAAAAGTATTTTGTGATCGACGCAGTCAAAGGCCATTGTTATTTTTTATTAAGTGCGTTCAGAATTTGTGAAACTAAGCGACACCTTGCTGTTGTTGTATTACTATATTACTTCGGAAGCCAAACTGTTGTGGAGATAGAAAATTGCAAGCCTGGTAAATAAACATTTTTAAAGACTTGCAAGTACACCTAGAAGTGAAATTGGTCTGTACTTTTCTACGTCGGTTGTAGATCCCTTTTTATATAATGGGATAATTTTAGCACGTTTTAATAATGTGGGAAATATTCCTTCTTCGATACAAGTGTTAAAAATATGTTTCTAAGGGGCACAAAGGGTATCTATGTTACTTTAAAGCATCTTTGTACGAATGTCGCCAGGTCCGCAAGATTTGGTATTTTACAAGTTAGTTACTACTTTCATAAGCTCAGCTTTCATTACTGGTCTAATAAACATGAAATTTTTATTATTTATTTTGTACAGATATTATTGTGTACAGATGTGCATCTGAGCTCGAGTCAATATGTATTAGTCCTAAATTAATAAAAAAGTTATGAAAAATATTACTTATGTCCTTGGAGTTCGTAGTTAATTTATTATTATGTTTTATAACAAGCTTTGGTGCTGCCTTTTTCTTTTTCTCAGTATTTTCATTATTAAACCGCCCAATGGCATTCGATTTGCATTTAGCGTTTTTCAGTTCTCTTTTTACATAAAGTGATTTGGCACTTTATAAGTTTTAAAATAATTTTCCTGTAATTGATTAAAACCACTCTTACGTTAAGAAATATGCTCTCTAAAAATGACCATGATAATGATAAATACAATATCTAGGTTTTTATAAAAATTTATATATTTATTTTATTTATTATATATTTAAATATTTATATAATATTTATCTATAAATAATAAAGTCAAAAAAAACTAAGGAGAAAATAATATATTGAAACATGTTTAGTAATAAATAAGCAATAATGACATGCCAATAGATTTTTTATTATCTTACCTAACACGAAATGATATTTCGTTACTTGTGTATTATAATTATTTTTTCGTTGTTTAGTCTTCAATTAGGACTCTATCTATTTGTAAAACTAATAATGTAACCAATAATAGATTTATATAATGTAACCAATGATAGAGGTTTTTTATACGAGTACACCCCTTTTATTCTATTTGTTTTTAAGGGCCATTTTACATTTTTAGCGAGAAATCTAAAATTTCAAGAGGCTTTTTACCAATTTAAGAAAGACTTTTATGCTGTTGAATACATGATAAATATAGATCAATCTTTCCTTTTGACAGTTAATGTATCACATTTCTAAATATTTTTTGGAGTGATCAACCTCCCACACCTTGTTTACAAAAAACTAATCACATTGTCTACTTTACGGGTATAATTCCTAAAGAAGAATTCAAAAAATTTGCCACAACATCTGACATATAAATTTATTGCCAAATAATGTACCAGGATATGTAATTTTATAACACTGTAAATTCCGTAAATTTTCCCGATTAATGTCGCCAGTTTACCACGATTTTTTGTATTGAATAAATAAATCAAATTCTAAACTTTATGTCAGTTAACCAATCGAATTCAGTAATTTTATTGATAATCACTTAATTTAATTACACCGAAATGAAAAATAAATATTACTCCAAATTCCAAGGAAACTGCGATCCAGAAGTGCACGCCGTACAAAGGGCGTGATTTTGTGAAATGCCTCTTGACTTAAATCGACCTTAGACAAGACACATTTGATGTTCGTGCAATACGTCGTATGTGTATACTTAGCCTCAACATAGTTGCCTCGTCAAGGTATTTTAATTATTAGGATCAAGTCTGACCTACCCGTTTATGTGCATAATATGACCGGATGGACGTCATGGTAGTTGACCAGGCGATTGTAATAACTGCTTATAATCAGTTATTTGTATGCTTTTATAGTTTATAAGTATGCAACTGCTTAGGTATATGTATTGTTTGGATAATTGAGGGAAAACATCGTCAAAGTTTCGCTTTCTACAAATATAATACAGAGACCCTATTGATCGCGAGTTGTGATCAAAATACTCGTATGAGTCATGCAACATTAATGGCGCAGCCCAAAGTCCATTTATTGTATTGATTTTATCAAGATACATTTTATTGTGTATTATCTTTTACTACTAAACCACCGAATAGGGCAAGACGAGCATTGACTCCCTATTAAAAGTTTTATATCAAATGAAAATTTTGTTAGTAAAAATTATAGAAAGATAACACAGAAAAGTAGAAGAAATTGACGAACATGTAATTGTATTTTGTGCAACTCAAATGCGAGACATTGGGACAGGAGTGCTTTCGTTCGTTTCGTAAAAGACTGCTCGAGTGTCCCAATGTCTAATTTAGTTCAGTTGCAAAGAATACATTTATCTATGGCCATCAAAAATATCGTCTGTATATTATATTTTATACAAGGTGTAACAGAAAGTTGTAACCACATTTGAAGAGCTTATTCAGTCAATGGTATAGAACAACTTTTACTATGGAGCCAACCCTGAAATCTCAAAAAAAAATCTGCCTTTCCATACATTTCAGCCGAGCGGCATTGCATTTTTCTATGAAAAAGATGATTTTTTTTCGAGATACAGGGTTTGTTGCCAGGGTTTGTTTGTTTGTTTGATGTTTGTTGTAACCTTTCTGTTACACGTTGTATAAAAATTTCACGAAAAATGAGACATGACACTCGTTCATAAAATCCAAGTGCGTCTGACGGTATTGCCGCTAAGGAACCAATCAAAAGCGAGAACGAGAAAAGAGGGTGTGGCTTAATTAAGCTCTTTTCTGGTCGTCGCTTGTGATTGGTTCTCTAACGGTGCTATAATAAATTTGGCCAATCACAGCGCAGAATTGCGGTGTTATAATGTTATATTATAACATCAGTTAAACAATGTAGCTACTTATAAAGTCGCTTTTAATAAAGTAACCAGTAGATAAACATACATGTATTATATCTAATATTTTTGTTTGCGTCCACCTCTAATCTAACCAAGTCTTTTTTCCAGTGACTGGCGCATATCACACGCGATGTCCCACCACCTATATACCAACACCCTACAAGACATAGAGCTGAGCATGCTGGAGCCATTCCTCAACTACTTGCCGTATACGAACAAGTCCTTTCTGCAGCAGCTTGGGGCATTGTACTGGCCGATCATATTCCCCTTCGCGTCTCTGATTCCTATGATAAAAGAGTAAGTACCAAGCACGTTGAGGGTCGATTCTCCGGATTTGTAACAAAATATTAAGAAACAATTGTAACGGCCAAAATACAACTTTTAGCTAAGACAACTTATAACAGGATTTATTTCCTCCTCGAAAAATACGAACTTCTAGATGAAAGTCAAAACGGATTCCGGACAAAAACGCTCAGCAGTTTATAAAAATGTCAATGAAATATTGAAATTAATAAGTGATGAAAAATATGACGTAGGAGTTTTATTAGATACGAGTATGACCAAAGCATATGATATAGATAAAGTTACACATGGTATATTAATTCTTATTTGTAATTATTGTGTAAATAAGACATCAACATGTTGAAATCTTTGAGTGTTGGTTAAATGCTCTAAGGTTAAAATTTAGTATTATAATGAAACTAATCTAGAAATTACTTACGTTGCATTCGAACAAAAATTTATGAAAAATTGTATTTCTCAAGCAAGGTATATTGATATTCCTCATCCTCCTTGGATACTTTTGTGTATTTTTTTTAAATTAAATCAATGATCTCAAAACAATAAACAACATGTGCGTTATATTCGCTGACGACAACGAACTAAAATTTTATGGAAATCTATCTCAGTACAACCCTTCCTATATAGCCAATCATAGACTTGAGTCGGACCAAAAAGAATGGACCTAGGCATTTTGTTATAATTTTGTCGTGCCCACTAGTGCGGTGCAAGACTGATCAACGTAATACACATAAATATAAGCCTTGCCCACCTGGGCACATAAATGGTGGCGTCATTTTTTTTTTATTTTAGTTCGTTGGCTGACGATATTCTCGAATCTCGATCCATCTCGAAGTTGACAATATTGACGGTTTTAATAAACAAATTCATATAATTATGATACCTAAATTATATGTCACAAATTCTTTTACATTCGACTGATGACGGCCCCATACCGAGGGCCGAAATATATCGAGTTATAATTTTTTTAATTGTTTTAATAATAAATTTAATAATCAAAAGCTCGTAACAGTTAAATATAATTATTTAGGTATTTAAAATTAATAAATAGAGTAACACTGAAATAGAAGCATACATGTATATACGTATATATATATATATATATATATTTAAACGAATAAAAACAAAGGATATTGAAGTTTATTTATTTACAAGATTGTAACGTCTGATCAGCATTCAGGCTAATTCTAGATCCCTAGATTTTGCTTTAGTGTTTTTCTTCCCAATTATTTTAGTCTTGCTGTATATTATCATAATAATGAAAAATAATAATTACATTATTATTTCTCATAATGCATATATTGAATATATTATATTGTAAAAATGTATAATATAGTATATTAAACCTAAATGATTTTTAAAACAAATAAAAATAACTATTTTGTGTAATTAAATTACACATCTAAATATGATACTCCTAAGAAGTCTAGGAATAAATAAATAAAAAACGCAACAATTATAGTTGTATTTTAATAACTCGGCAGACCTCGCAAGGTTGCTATTACCATATTGAAGCAGATTCTGAAGGCTTTAATTATAGTTTTAGTGTTGTCAAAGAGGTGTTAGAGCTGATGCTGGGCTCAACTGGAGACCCCCTCGAAGTAATTCGGGGGAGAGTAAGAGGAAAGCTCACAGGCAAAAAACCAGGAGGCCCACCATGCCTGGGACCGATGTATAGCGGTATATCCATCCCTAATAGCCGGGCCTTATATGGAACAGACTGGTGACGGGCAGTGGCGTCACTCGGGTTCCGGCACCGCGCTCACCAACCCGCCTGCCCAGCGTGTGTGAGTATGGGCAATTTTTCCAGGATGACCGCTGGAAGTGGCAAAGTCCTGGAAAGGCTTATATCCAGCAGTGGACGAACTCGGCTGATGGATGGATGATGATGTTGTCAAAACCAAATTTTCTTGATTGCAAAATAGTCCTCAAATGTTAGGGAAAGTAGTAAATTACGTTGGAAATATTCAAGTTTTGACAGCAACAGCAAAGCCATCAGAATTTTCTTTAACATCTATTGGCTAAATTTAAACACTTTCTTCTATTTCAGATTTGTATCGGGTCTAGTAAACCTAGAAGGCAAGAAGCTGCACTGGCCAAATATTATTCCATTTCTGGTGCCACTGTGGATGTATTATTTCGGGGGTCTGACCATTATTCAGACAGGTGGTGTCTGGTTGGCCACAATGTTGATTTCCAGCTTTCTTTTCATGGTGTTTGGGTTGACTGCCGGTCATCACGGACATGCAAATTTCTTTGATGGTGATATACCGCGGTAAATATAAATTTACTTTCATACAAGAAGTACATATGAGAATCTTTAAGTTAGAGGACAATTGTGTAACAAATAAAAATAAAAAAAAAACAATGCATTTTGAGTTTTTTTGCTTTATGTTGAATTGACTTTGTTCGTCACGACTAGACCACAAAAACGTAGATTTTACCATTTTAAACTCATATAATGACTTGGTAGCTGGAATCAAAATGCTTTACTGCCTTTGTTAAATAATCTATTATTTTTCTTACTAAAATACTTTTCCTCTTTTTCAGGGAACAGTTTCCAGACTGGGGTATACACCAGCTAGATGCAATAGTCGAAAGAATTGAGTACTCTGGCGGGAAACACTTCAAATCCCTCACCAGATTTGGAGACCACTGCCTTCACCACCTGTTCCCTACCTTAGACCACGCTGAACTGGAATATCTATATCCAGTATTTATTAAACATTGTGAGAAATTTGATACGGAACTTCGAATGACGACATTTTACGAGGCGATTCTTAGCCAATCAAAACAATTGGCGCGGAAAAAGCCGAACGATTTTAGGCAAAATGCGCTGCTGACGCAATAGGTAGTCAATTATTAAACCAGTTTGTTGCGGGTATGGAGTATGACAAAAGTCATTAGGCAAGCGTAAGTATATATAGGTATGTCGATTCGGCGCAACAGGATTAAACTTATTTGACAGGGCTAACCTTATTTAGAGCGTCCTGTCTTTGTCTTTTCGATACAGAAAGAAAAAGACAGAACGCTTAAATTAAGTTTAGTCTTTGGCACCGAATCGACACAATTGTATGCTTTATTATAATTATTCCAAAGTACAGCGAACTGTAAACAAAGTTAAGTAGATATTTGACTTTTTGTGATATGTATGTGCTAGAGATGCGCCGAGTACTCGTTTATTACTCGGTACTCGGTATACTCCGCAACATTTTTAGTACTCGTAAGCGGCCGAATAACGAGGTACGCGGTAAAAAAGTAAGTGTAAATATAATGATACAATTAATTCTCACTTACTAAGTACTAGTAGTAAGTATAAGCGTAATGTTACCGATTTGTAGGTTTCTCAACATTAAATAACAGTTTTGATACAATCTACACGTCACGTGTGTAGGATTCGTAAACTAATGGCAATTGTTCGGTAGGTAGGTTTTAAGGTGTTTTCGCGCCCGATATTTGTGTTAACGGGCAAATACTGTTAGTGACCTTAAAAAGCCGCAATAAGGCCTCATTTAGTTCAGATGTTATTTAAGTAAAAAAAAATATATAAACGGCAGAATATGTGGAATGAGATGGCTTAATTAGTACTGAATTTTTATCAAGAACTTTAACTAAATAAATACCAAAACAAGGTCCGCATTAAAAATAAGATCCGATTTAATTATGTAAGTACGCAAACAGTACGAAACAAATCGAAACCTAGTCAAGTTTAATAGATTATAACCACAAATGAGTTCTTATTTATTATTTTTAAAGAATTTTAGTTATAAATATAGTAAATATTTATTTAGGTATATTGAGCACGTTCGCAGCTTAATTTCCTCTTGCATGACAGAGCCATCAGTGCGGGACGAGTCGTGTGAAAGAGTGAGACGTACACACCCAGACATCAAAGGTTGTTGTCAGCAGTAGTCATCGCCTTAACTGAACCGAGTAACTCGGCAGTGTACTCGGTCCGGTAAAAATAAAATCGAGTAACACTCGCTACTCCGTTACTCGGGAAAACTTGTACTCGGCGCATCTCTAATGTTGTATACCTATAAAATGTATACCTATAAAAATTATTTAAAAATTGGCGAAGGGTTATTACTTTTTTTTTGTCAGTAGGCGATTTTTTGTGATACTCATAACCTCATACATCATTAAAAAGTCATATTATGTAAACATATTTATATTTATGGATTAGGTAAAAAAATTACTGTGATTGTATTTTATATTTCTAGACGTTTGTTTATAAATTCAATGAGAAAAATATCTTTGCTTTTATTTAAGGCGCTACGGAAAAAAAATCGACACTTTTAGAATTTTCATAACAACTTCAGTAAATAATGTATTATTTGATACAATAGTATATTATTTTTGGAACCTTTTTCTAGGGATCTGTTAAAACAGAAACGCAATTGGAGAAATTCGGCTCGATAGAAATATTTATTGAAATGAGGTCTTTTGCGACACCAATTCTCCTGGTTTGACAATTTCGAATGACATATGGACTGCAATTATATTTTATTACATGGGTTTTAATGGTACCTAAGACCTGGTAAAAAAAAAATTTGATAGCATTTTTAGTACGTTTTATATTAAAAAACCGACTTTTTTCTACTTTTGAACGAATCCTCAAGGGACCTCTCGCACTGAAGGTTTTTTCGCATATGGAGTAACAGGGACGCTAAAACTTTTACATATCGCCTTAATAGTGGTCGCCTAAAATATCTTAGAGCATTTCACCTTGAATACCGTTTGATCCATCAGCCTGTCTCTGTCTATTGAGAGCTGTCAGCATCTTACACTCCCCTATAACTTTGGGGGGTTTTGCGAGTAAATTCAAATTCAAATAATTTATTTTGTCAAATAGTTATACATAAAACACTTTTTACGATATTTTAATATATTTTAAAAGTAAAAAATGTGCATGAACTAAATTAAAGGTTTATGCATGAAATATATATACAGCAATATATTTGATGGTACTTCCACAGTCGAGCCGACATCAGCTTATGTGACATCAGCTCTCCCACCGATAAAGTGGGTCATCATATCACAATTCAGTTTTCCTGACCGTACAATCAGCCCACTTCTTACACTCATTACGATTTATATAAGCTAAAATAATATTAGCTGGTGAAACTCAAAACATAGGTATTACTAGTAGGGGAACGAAAATACAAACAGAAATAAAATGTCAGCTTTCGGATGATTTTGTTGCAATAATTAGGTTACGTATAGCCATAAAAAAAATACATGTTTTTGGTTGAACTTTAAGGTATTCATTTTCCACAAAACACGTTAATCGATTCATATTTGTACTGTCAATGAATTTTTTGTAACCCTCTATTGCACACTTCTTATCGATTTTGTTTCAGGTATCGCTTTCGCAATTTTGTTGGTTTTTTTTAATAAAATTAGTGTGAATGATATCTATTCATTTTCCAAATACCACGTTATTCGGGTCAAAAAAAGCACCCCCTTTTTCAAAAAATACGTAAATCCACTGATGCAGTCAGCGGCAGCAAGATATTGTCAGTCTACGCCTAGCGTTGGCGCCCGTAAGACGTGGAACCTGTGCCCTTTTTTGCAAGCTATAAATATCTCCCAAAACTACTTCAAAACACATTGAAATTAATTTTATAAAGTAATATTTCGAGGAGCATCATATTCCTGCCGTTAAAAACTCAACAAAATATGCGTATGAGTGATTTAGCTACATCGTTCCATAGTCATAACAACAAAACTGAATGAATTTGGAATGAATTCATACTTTTATGTTACTCTAAAAGAATAATTTTGTGATCGTTATTGAAACCCAAATTAATTTACTTATACTTACTGAGATCTGTAACAAAGTTCGTGAAATTACCCTCTAGTATTGGCTCACCATTTCAGGTCCAATAAGTGAAGTTTTTTGCAAATTATATAGGTACACTTACTTGGGATAAATCTCCAAGCATTTAAAATATAGAAATTTATTTTGAAATATTTACAGTGCATGGCAAAATTATTAGATCGTAGATAATCCTGTCGGTACATTTTCAGGTTCTGTTACGCAAAATGAAAACAATGAAACTCTTTAAGGATTAATTTGTTATCCCTATGTTTGTCTGTCTGTCCGTTTGTCTAGACAATTTTTTCGGGGTAAAATTAATAAATACCAATATTAACGGCCCTCTATAGAGCTGTAAAAACATACTTTTGACGTTTTTATTTATATTACGTTTTAGGTTTTTACGTTTTTTTTATTTTTACGTTTTTCATACAAATTTTCTCACTATGAAAATGAAGGGATGAACACTTGAGATAATATTTTGCATTTAAAAGTCAACACAGAAAGGAATTGTTGAACAAATAATGTAAAAAATATGAAAACCATGTTGTTCTATTCTAAATGGATTAATTATCTACTGTTCAATGTGGCGATAGCTTTGTTTATTTTTTTCCTTGAATTATTTTTTACTAAGATAACAAATAGTTTTATACAAGATTTTCCTTAAGAGGTCCCTTTACCCCTGTATTTTTCTTAAAATTCATACAATAGGTATAAACCGAATGTGAAGTCTACAGCTTATTTTCTTCATATCTTTTTTCATGAGTATATTCTAGTGACATCTAACTACGTCTCTATACAGCCCAAAAAGCAAAATTTGATAAAACACCATCATAATAGCTGTCAGGATATCGTCAATATTGCCTCATTTTTACGCAAAGTTTAACAAGTTTGTATATTTTTATCTATACTGGTAATAAAAAAGAGAGAAATACAAGCGTCGTTCATGTTAGGGTGACTAAGTTTACACACTTTGCTAAGTATAAACAATTACCGTTTCATGGAAAACTGTTTTGACATGAAACCATTTCACAAATTCAATTAACTTATTTTGAATATCTTGTCATCTTGCACTTCTTGATGAGAAATATAATTTCAATAAGTAAAAATACAACTTTTAGTTAAGAAAACTTATAGTTAAAAGTCTGCTGTATGCATTAACATATTTTTAATTATATTACAATAGTAATAAAATAATTGGCTTATCCGTCGTCGTGATACCAGCTGTAAATTTCTTAAATAATCTGATATCACGCTTATGGAAAACCCAATTATTTTGAAGATACCATAATATCATTAAAATATGTTTATGCATATAGCAAACTTTTAACAATAAATTGTCTTAGCTAAAAGTTGTACTTTACCGTTATAATTATTTCTTAATATTTTGTTACAAATTCGGAGAAATAGCCCTTAAGGAAAACCTTGTATGAAAATATTTGGTATCTTTGTAACAAAGAAATAAACAAAGCTATCGCCACATTGAACAAACAGTAAATTATTAATCCCTTTAGAATAGAAAGATATGGTTTTATATTTTTTACATTATTTGTTCTACAGTTCCTTTCTGTGCTTTCTTTCAAATGCAAAATATTATGTCAAGTGTTGATCTCTATATTTTCATAAGGAGAAAATTTGTATGAAAAAGTTAAACAAAAGGCCATAAAAACGTTATAATATGTATATTTTACAGGGCTGTAAATATTAGGGGCAAATCTTTGGCGTTAATGAAGTCGTATCTTAGTGATCGTATTCAAAAGGTAGACATTAATGGGGTAAAATCATGTGGAGCATTAGTTAAAATGGGTGTCCCGCAGGGTTCCATATTGGGGCCCTTGCTGTTTTTAATTTACATAAATGACCTTCCCTATTTAATTAAAGACTTAACTAAGATAGTACTATTCGCAGACGACACGTCACTTATTTTTAAAGTTAATAGACGTAAAGATATCCTTGACGACGCGAATACAACTTTATCACTGGTGCTTGATTGGTTTACTGTAAATAATTTAGTTTTAAACGCAAAAAAGACGAAATGTATAAAATTCACGTTACCAAATGTAATTCAAGTGGATTGTAATTTGCTTTTGCAGGGGTCCAAGCTGGAGTTAGTTAACGAAACTAAGTTCTTGGGCATTACGGTAGACTCTCGTCTTCAGTGGGGTCCCCACATAGATAGATATAGCTTTACAGCCGTTCTCGGCCACAGCGACAGCTTCTTAACTCCTGTCAAGTTTGAGAGCTAAGCTGTCCAGCTCTCTGATGTGCTCTCAAGTGACTCGCGTAACCAATTTTTGCATTAAATGTACGCCCACATAGGGCGCACGTCAGCACACCATTCATGAAGTTGTAAGCGATGTTCGCAGGTGGCCGAGACTTAAGGTCGTCCCTTTTTCGGTCTAAATCGGACCTTCGTTCTTGTTCAAAGTCATAAACTTTCCTTTGAACAAGGTTCCGCCACTCTGCGCGTTGAGCTGCCTTATCCTCTTACTGCGATGGCTCAATGTTGCATCTTTTTAATTGTCTTTTCAGAACATCCTTGTACCTAAGGTACTGGCCTCCACTTTTTCGCTTTCCGGACTGGAGTTCTGAAAAGAAGATGCGCTTCGCCACTCGCTCCTCCGCCATCCGCGACACGTGTCCGCACCACCGAAGCTGTCGCCGCATGATGTACGCCTCTATGCCACCCACATTGGCGCGTTGCAGCACTTCGGTATTTCGCACCCGATCAGATCATCTGATCTTAAGTATATTTCGGAGGCATTTAAGGTGGAATCGGTCGAGGGTGCGGATTTGGTGGCGGTATAAGCACCATGTCTCTGCAGCGTATAGGAGGTTTGGCAATACTATCGCCATGTACACGGAGACTTTCGTGCCCAGCTTCAGTTCGTGGGAGCAGAAGACCTTACGACTCAGTTTGCCAAATGCCGCGGCTGCGGCACTGATCCTGCTGTTGATCTCAGAGTCGAGGTCGCACCTGGTTGACACAGTGCTCCCCAGATAGCGAAATTTGTCGACCTGCTTAAGCACGTCCTCACCAAGTCTTACAACCAGTTGTTCATGGCCAAGCGAGTCCAAGGACATCACTTGTGTCTTCTTTACATTGACCTTCAGGCCAAATTTAAGACAAGACTTGGAAAAGATCGACATTAGCTTCTGCAGGCCGTCCGAAGACTCAGAAACGAAGCACAAATCATCCGCATACATGATTTCCGTAACTAGAGCGTACGACACTTTGGTCCGGGCTCGGAATCTGCCAAGATAGAAGCCCTATGTGGTAGACTTAGTTCGGCCGCATACGCTGTTAGACGCATAAGGCAAATTACTGATGTAGATACTGCTAGACTAGTCTATTTTAGTTACTAACACAGCATTTTGTCATACGGCATGCTGTTATGGGGTAGAGCCGCGGATACAGACGCAGTCTTTGTTTTGCAGAAGAGAGCAATTCGGGCTACTTATAATATGAAGCACCGGGATTCATTAAGAGAAAAGTTCAAAGAAATTAATATATTAACTGTTCCTTGTGAATATATTTACCAAGTCCTTAGATATGTCAGAAAAAATGTTGAGTCTCTCCCAAGGCTTGGTGAGCAACATTGTAAGGAAACCAGAAATAAGTATAAACTGGCTTTTCCAAAAATCAGACTCGCCAAAGTGAGTACCTCTTTCGTAGGACATGGTATAAGATTTTACAATAAACTTCCAAAGGAGGTCCTTACTTTGTCAGAAAATAAGTTTAAACAGTATATTAAGCAGGGCCTACTGAAAAAGGCATATTATAAAATAAATTAATATTTGGATGATGGTGAAGCATGGTGTTATAGTGATACTGATTTTGATGATAGTAGATAATAATTTAATTAATTATTATAATTTCCTAACTTTTAATTATAGACTGTAAAAGGAAATAGACTATATGAGACAGGTAGGCAAAGATATATATGTTTTTCTTTTTTCATTTACCTGAATTCCTGCTGTCTTGTATTTTCTTATCCCTTGGTTAAAGTAGATATAAGTAATTTGATGTATAGTATAAGTTTATGTTAAAAAAAAAAGACATGATCTTGCCAAGTTTCTTGCCCGTTCTTCTTAGCAAGACTAATCGAATGGGCGGAGGTAGGCATGTATTTATATATATAACCTATTACTATGTAGTATATAGGATGGGATTTGGTCGGCTGCCTGGATTCGTGCTGGGGGCTCGGTTGGTGATCATTGAACCAGTTCCTGGTCCCTGGCCGGGTCTCCGGTATGGGTTCGGGCGGTTGATTGGATTTCACCTTGTATAATAATATTTTACCTATAATTTTAATCGTATATATATTGCTACATAAATTAAAAAAACATTTAATCTAAGTAGTTCATGTACATTTATTATTTTATTACATATATTTTTATAAGATTAAAATTTGACTTGTGAAACGTGTATTATATATACCTACTTTGCAAAATAAACTTTTTGAATTTTGAATTTTAGCATTTATTGATTTTACCCAGAAAAATTGCCTAGACAAACGGACAAACATAGGGACAAGAAATTAATCCTAAAAGAGTTTTGTTTTTTCATTTTGCGTAAAGGGACCTGAACATTTCAAACTATGATACAAATAATTTTTTATATTTTAAACACTTGGCGATTTATCCCAAGGGTAAACAGGTGTCCCAAAAGTCAACGCTTTCCCTTGGAAGGCTGGTAGGCCAGCTCATGACTGACCAGAATATCAAATTATGACCTCAGCAAAAAGTAGATAGTCTTCGAGTTGATGGTACTTTTATAAATTCGAATAGATTTTTGAGAGTCAAAGCTAACCAGTTCTAAATTCTAAGAATAAAATTTTTGTTGCGCAACTCTGAATAGTCATGCTATTGATAAAGTCAAAAATAAACCTTGAAATGCTGTTACATCAGGAAGAAAAATAAAAACCCAATTTATGAGCAATTTTTTGTAATTAGGTTAGTTCGATAACATACCCTGAAAAAAAATGTCCTATGTTAGTTTTGCAAATTGTCTCAAATAACGGCTCATCAAATATTGTTTTTCAAATGATCTGGCAATTTCTGTGTATTACTTTTGAAAAAAAAATTATTGCTATTTTACTACCAAAGGAGCTGCGTATTTTTTAAAATAATTAGAATTTAGAATGAAAGAGTGGCGGGCAGTAAAAATATTTGACGTTCATTAGAAATGCCATTTAACACGCGTTAGAGTGAGATAAATAGTGACGCTATTTAAAATGAGTTGGAATGAGATAGTAACGCAGTTAAACGTGGTTGAATGAGAGAGGCATAATTGATATAGGCTACAGTGAGATAGATAGTGACGTGGTGCATTCCTTCTGAGAATATTTGTTAGTTTCCACTTTTTGTAATAACAACTTTAGTAAAAAATTTTTGTAAAGAAATTTTTGGTCCAATTTATTTTCCCGCAAGTGTAAAACCAGCTCAACGGGAGAAAAATATTTAAAGAATGGGTAACGGTGACAATTAACCGTCACGATATTATTATGTATCTCTAAAGGAGTGTCTGAAATGTTCCGAGGGTCAACTGATAAATCAAACACTCAAAAAAACCACTTTTAGCCGACCATAATAAATTTACGTCCCCACGTGATAGCAAGTAGGATCAATGCCGTGTGACGATGATCGAAATACACTAATAAATTAGATAAAATAAAATACGTATTAGTTTTGACCCTGTCTCGTCCACTCTATTCGTATTTTTGCTATGGTGACGCGAGCTTAGAGACCGGGACGAATTTCCCCCCGCGCGCTATCGTAAAATAGAATAAGCCACGCCCGGAACTGGTTTTTGTTTTGGCTATGTCATACTCTTAACAACTGTTTGTACGGGAGCTAAGTGAAATTCGCAACTTTTTTTCTCTTCCTCCCATACAAATTGCCCCGATCAGCTGACTGGTCCAGTATGGAAAGGTGAAAACAAATTTTATGAATTTCGCTTAGCTCCCGTACAAACAATTGTTCATATAGACTAGTACTACCTATGTTTTGAGTTTCGGCAACTAATATTATTTAACCTAATATAAGGTGACTTTTATGTATAGCCAAATTTATACTCGAGACTCGGTAAGTGGTCAGAGTCGAGGTCCATTTGTGAAAAACGCAAAGTAAAATTTAGGCTTCCTACAACAAAATTGACTCGGTGTTGTTCGTGAATTAGTATAGGAGGACAAATTTTTGTTTGCGTTTTTCACAAAAATGATCATTGAACCTTGGTCCTGACCACTTAATGAGTCACCAGGATGAATTTGGCAGCATAAACAGAAGTGTCACCTTATACAGGCTGACATTTAATGTAACCCCGATAATTTAATAGATTGTAGAAGAATAAAAACTGGTTTTACAATAAAGATATAGGTACACTTAAAGATATCCGTAAAATCCATAGAAATAAGAAAATTTGATCGCGCGAAGTCATTATTGTTGTTGATCCCACTATTTTGGACTATTTTGAACTTTTATCGTATCGAAATGGCTAGGATAACCATACATTTTATTTCTAAGTTAATTTTTTATTAATTTTTCACTTAAATTATTCTTTTTTTTACATTTCAAATGTGTTCTACTAACGTTTCTTAATGGCCTTTAACTATCGGGGTTTGGTTAAAAGTCATTCAGTATCAAAGTGAAAAGTGGGCCTGCATAACTTACCCCGATGGCACATACAATAATGGATGCTTGAAACTTTATACCACTCTCAATGTGGTGGGAATAAATTAAGGGCCAACATACCTATCGTCTCGGAGACCAATGTGCAGTCAACAAAAGAGATAAGGTCGTGAAAGTCGCGAAAGTCTCAGTTCTGGCGCTGTACAAAGACAAGAAGGAGGAGCCACGATCATAAACGCTCTAAACTGTGATAATGCTGGGAAGCGTGTTGTTTATAAGTGTAAATTTCAGTGTTTATAAGTGTAACCTGGTAACCAGGTCCCACGCAAACACTTTGATCCTAAGACCCACAGGTGTATGAGCCTTTTTCTCTTTGCCGCGACACTCACACCACTAGGATAAATTTAACTTTCTTTTTGTGTTTTAACTTTTTTTTTTCTTTTATTTAAGTTCGACTTTGTTTTTTGTATGTATGTGTCGTGTTTTTGGGAAATAAATGTTGTATCTATCTATCTATGATAGATGAGCTGAGGAATATTTGGTCAATACATGCACTATTGATTGAGTATTCATCATTTCATCAATCTCGTGTCATGGGTCAAAGTGTTTGTGCTGGGGCCTGGTTACCTTCAATCAAGCTATTACATGATGTTATTTTTTTCGATATGCTTAGGCTATTTGGATGACTAATTTGAAAACTTTTTAATTTGATCCAATTTTTTTTGACGTTTCTTTAAAATTGGTAAATATAATAGGCAAATATATGGCTTAAAACAGATCAGCATATCTTTTTAGTGTGCCGTACCTAAGTGGTACAAAAGGAACCTTTATGGTGAGATTCCGTTGTCCGTCCGTCCGTCCGTCCGTCCGTATGTCACAGCCTTATAACTTTAGAAACGTTAAAGATAGAGATATGAAATTTGCACAAAAATAGTATTAATTTGTCTACATATCACGGTATAAAAAAATATATGAAAAATTGGAAATTGTTCTAAATATTTCTAAAACAAAAGTGAGAAAAATAAAAAATATTGTCCTAAAAATACAATATGGATATCAGACTGTAGATATTCAAAAATTTATTGTAAAAATATATACTTTTACTATATTTACTGGCACTAGCTTCGAGAAATTTTCAAAAAGCCACCAAAATATTTATGTCTCCCCTCCTTATCTCCGACACAGGTAGACCAAAAAATGTCGATTATAGATCATAACTGGCTAATTACAGGAAACATACAACGATTAAAAAAATTGAGCACAAAAGGGAAATTAAAAAAAATATTTTATAAAAATACAATATGGGTATCAAATTGTAGGTATTAAAAAGCTGATTGTAACAATATTTAAATATAAATTAAATAATAATAATTAAATGTAGTTTGGCTACATTTAATGGCATCTATTTCGAGAAATCCTTGAAAAAATTTTATGTCTCCCCCCCTTATCTCTAAAACTGAAGGACCAAAAAATATAAAAAAAATCGTGGTAATATGTATTTACGTAAAGATTACAGGAAAAATAAAGCGGTTGAGAAATTCACGAGAAAATATGACAAAATTAAATTTATCATCTACAATACGGAACCCTAGGTATGCGAGTCTCACTTGCACTTGGCCGGTTTTTTTTTTATTATTCTTGGTCGATTTCACAAAGCTCAATTTATTTAGAGAGTTTAAGATATAACGTGATATTACATACCAAAGTTAAAATGGTCCGGCCGGCACCGTCTCATAATTTCACAACGCTAATACCTACAATCCTGACAAATCACTTGGTTTGGTGCACAAAATTTATTTTTAAGGTCCCTTTATAATTGGGCGGAACAGCTACTAAATCACATTAATTGTTTAAATAAATATATAGAATTAAAAAGTATTACCAACTTTATTAAGGGGTAAAGTTTCGTGTCCGGTACAAAATGCACAACTTAAGGGGCTGCACAATGCTAAAATTCAGTCCTGCTCTTACGCTTTTGTTTTTTATGTGTCTATCCTGCTCTAATCAGATGCCACGCACGCACAACTTCAGTTTTTTTTGAAATAGCGGCTATATTAGGACATTAACTATAATTTATATATGTAATAAAGATGTTTTTTTCTAGTAAGTATCTGTGTGTGTTAGTTTCATTTCAATCGGTTTTTAAATTTGGAAACTGAATCACTTTCTTCTTGAAATTCATACTTTTTTTTAAGTATTATAATTAAAAGAAAAATTTTAAGTATGTTTATTTATAAAGTGTAATTATTGTCTTGAGTCATTTTCAAATTTCTGAATCCAAAGCAAAACTGATGTTTAGCATTGTGGAGCCCCTTAAGATCGTTCTTCTTATTTTGAATCAGAGATATTAAATAAATGTGATGTATAGCATTTTGCGAACATAGTTTAATGTCGCTTGTGCCTATTCATTTACAACGAAATTCATAAAATAAAGAAATTTTGCCGGAAAAGCACGAATGAAATTTTTAATTTTAGTACTTAGCCTGTATGTACATCCATGATTTGAACACAAAACATTTACCAAAATCACTCCCGGACATTTAAACGCTTGTAAATTTTAGGTGTATTTTATTTTGGTAAATGTTTTAGGTTCAAGTCATGGATTACGGGATAAGTAACAAAATATAAGCGCATATTAATAAATAAGGGAATTGATTATGATTATGATAATAATCAGCGAACAGCGCAAATTTTAAGTTCGAGTCAGCACAGTGCTCTTAAAACTTTTATCTACACCCATATCGTAAAATTCTAGTTATAAAATTAAAAATAGAGCACAACTACAAATTTTTCATTGATTTTTCGTACTTTAGTTATATGTATATCGATCCGATTATCCTATCCCTGATTATGGGTAGCCAAAATTTGACTGTTTATAAATATATTATATTTAACTTTTACTAGCTTTTCATTAGTAGTGTTATTAAAACAATTTAAAAAACTTTAACTCGATATATTTCGGCCCTCGGTATGGGGCCGTCATCAGTCGAATGATGACGGCCCCATACCGAGGGCCGAAATATATCGAGTTAAAGTTTTTTAAATTGTTTTAATAACACTACTAACAAAATTTGACTGCAAATACACGATTGGAGGTTCATAATAGAGTGTTGGCTCCTATACACTAATGTGTGGTAATCATCGAGCAACTAGCCCAGAGAGAAGACTGGCCGGTCCGTCCGATTGCGCTAACTGATCAGCTAACTAATCAGTGTTTCTGCATAGGCTTGACTATGCAGCTCATTACCACTTACCGGATCTCAATTACCGCGTGGTGTTAGCTTAGCCAATCAGAGCGCGATAAGGCGATACCAAAAAAATAATGGGGTTTTTTCGAATCCATTTACTCCACTATAACGTCATCTACGTATTTCATTTTTTGGTAAATGTTTATTGAGTATTTGATTAAGATTCCCACTAAAGGAAAACGCGATTGGATGAAATCTTCTGGACAGAATTTAATTCCGAAAAGACCTCTAAATTGTTTTATTTTTTCCAGTAATTCTGAAATCCTAACTACTTTCATTGTGAAATTGCATTCAAAATGTGGATAGTATGTATTTGTAAAGTCTCCTTGAAAATCTTTTTGACAAAATAGCTTAGTACATTTTATATAAATAAAAAACCGACTATTTGCTACTTTTCCACGAATCCGTCCCACTCACACTGAGGGTTTTTTCGCATATGGAGTAACAGGGACGCCAAAACTTTTTCGGATCACCTTAAGAGTATGGCCTACCCTAACAACTTTTTTTATTACCTGTCCGACACAATAAGTCCAATGGAAAAGATATTTATTTGCTTTTGATTGAGGCGATTATATGTTGGCTCATTGGACTCTTTTTCTTGGACTTTTTTTTTTCTTTTTGAAGGTAAACAAGAAATTGGAGTGTTTTTAGCTATTACTAAAATATTTTGTAGGCAAAAAATCAAGTCAATTTCTTAACCGCGGAATGTTTAAAAACAAAAAAAATAGGTTGAAAATATATTTTTTAGAGTTAACTCTTCTATTATGGTAATGGATGTTGGTTATGGCAAGATAAACATCAAAGTAGAGTGAATACAGTGGAAATGCATTCCTTAGAGAGTATGTGTGATTGAATTTAGAATGAAAATATCGACATACGGTATTTTTGCGGCCAGGGCCTCAATTCCGGGCTCGAAGGAAATATCCCGACTATGGAGATGAATCTCCGTTTCAAATCTCCGCATCAATGTCCGGTTGAAATCTCAACACTACGAAAAAACCCTATTCTTGTAGACCATGGAGAAGGATTAGCAACGGAGAAGATAATTTCGTCTTAGAGACGTTCCGTTTTTACCGATTCATTTTGCATATAATCGATTGTCTTATTTTTCTTTTTTTAGTAAAAATAATACGTGTTTCATTTAACAAATCTAAGCAAACACAATACGATCAAGAATATTTTAGCATATTGTGGGTCTACAACTGTCTTTTTTTTAATAATAACTGAAAACATAAATACAAATTAGCGTGAATCGAAACGCATTGCGCGTGAGTTTGTGTTCATTTTAACCTGAAGCGCTAGTTTGCTTTATGCA
Source organism: Ypsolopha sequella (assembly GCA_934047225.1). Lineage (NCBI taxonomy): Eukaryota > Metazoa > Arthropoda > Insecta > Lepidoptera > Ypsolophidae > Ypsolopha > Ypsolopha sequella. The sequence continues at coordinate 21,331,107 of OW203984.1, read as the reverse complement.
AATGTGTTGATCAAATCACATCACAGCATAATACTTTTAAATAAAGCGCTTTCAGCGCTGCTGTTGAACTAGACTCCTAACCTCCTAAGCGTTCTGTCAAGTCTCCTACATTTTATTATTTTAAAGTCGAAATAAATTCATAATTTGTGAAGAATGCCTCGAATGTCCGGCGTTTAGTTGTAAAAACCAAGGAATACTGACGAAAAAGCTGTGGGTCCAGGCATTACGTCTCAAAAATTGGAATCCTGGTTCATCTGCCAGGTTATGTTGGAATCATTTTAAACCGGATGATTATTATGATGAAGGTAAACATACTGGTAAGTTACTCGTTAAACTTCAAATAATTAAATAAATAAGTTAAATAATTAAACTTCTTGGTAGAACCATCATTGTGCCTACCACGTCCCTTGACACGAGTTCCTTTTGGGGTGGCGTAAGACATGCATTAACTTGCTCACCTTTTTTATTCGCGCATCTATAAATTAAGGCTGTCATGGACTAATGCTTTTAATTATACATTTTGAAGCATATGGGTAAATGATTTCAATATCTATATGACAACTAGTTGAACCTCAAGCTAAACCTATCCCGGTTCAGAGCTCCTCACATTTTATTCTGCGTTTCTATACTGCAATGATATCATGTTAATAAATTTTCTTACTCAGACTCAGATAAGTGTGCTTCATTAGTTTTGTTTTGCATTGTTTTAGGTTTGAAACGGGAACGTAAGAACTTGAAGAAAGGTGCTGTTTACAAAACCTGCAAGTCCAACCTCGAAACGAAAACTTAGGTATGATGCATGATGTGCGAAAAACGAAGTAGCAACAGACTGGAATCCATCTAACCAAGAACAAATTATTTTTGATGGTTCTGACATCTCTTCAGAAATAGTACTTAATTGAAGCAACTGTCGAAGTAAATACGGATTGTGCTGGCACAGAGTTTCCTGTACAAAAACCAAGTAATACATTGGCTCAGCAGGCTTCATGGAGCACATACAAGCACAGTAATACTTTGAAAGTACTAGTTGGAGCTACATTGTCATACTGCTCTCCTGCATACGGTGGATCTACAAGTGACAGACGGACAATAGAACGCAGTGACCTACTTGTAAAATGTGAATCAGGAGACACTAGTCTGCCTGACCATGGGTGGATTTAACGTGCAAGACATCTTCGTTGCAAACAAACAATGTTACAGTTAACATACCTGCATTCCTCAAAGGTAAAAGTCAGTTAAAAGGCTTAACTATACTCCATGACAGAAAACTTGCTAGTAAACGAGTTCAAATCGAAAGGTTGATTCGTCTTACTAAGACGTAACCTGACTATAGTTATATTCAATTAGCAAGTAAAATATTTTTTGTTTGTTTCATGTGCTGTAATTTTAGAGAATGCATAGTTAACATTAATAAATAAATGAGTAAAACACTGGATTGTTGTTTAATTTTTATTGATTATGTCATAATTTTTATAAAAACGTCCATGTAAAATCATGGGTTTAAAATAATTATTATAAAAAGCACTAAGAGTATCCAACATGGCCTCAATAAATTCATTATTCCAAGAGTGACCTTGGCCTTAGTTGCCTATATATATTTAGCAAGTAAAACATATTTTATTTGTGTCTTGTGCTGTAATTTTAGAGAAACTATAGTTAACATTAATAAATAAATAAGTAAAGCACTGTATTGTGGTTAAATTTTTATTGATTATGTCATAACTTTTAAACAAATATGTATCTAAAATAATGATTATAAAAAGCACTCAACAGTATCCACCATGGCCTCAATAAATTTATCATTTCTTTTTATCTCAATTACAGCCAAATGTGAAAGTGTATACACCCAACAATGTACAATATTGCCGTTTGGCACGTTTGGTACAAAATAGTTTACCCTGTATTTGTCTGTAATGTGGATGAATTTTCTTTAATGTAATTTCACCATCCACATATCCAAAAAATGGAACATTTGTAGGGTTTATCTCTCGATATTTAGCACTATATGAACATTTCACTTCCAATACACCATTGGCACCTAAAATACCATCTGCTGAAGCACCAAGAAATGGGTGAGTTTCCAATAGAAATATGCCCCACTTAACTACACTTCTTATGGTAAACATTTCTTCAAATCATGATTTATATATAAATCATGAATTATCCTCAAGTCTCATTTAATTCTATAATTTCTTCAAATCGTTTGATAGCAAAGGGCTCCTGTATCTTTCCATGCATAGTAGCTTTAGAGTGAAAATGCTTCGGTGACATGATTTTTGTAACCAGATGTTTTTATTAATATCTCTACACCACAATGACACACTGAAAATTGCTAGCTGTTATGTGTGATTTCCTAATAGTGTACTTCCATCTTGAAGTCTGGTATTTTCTTCTACTTTCAGCAGCCTCAGCTTCTGTAAACTAGCTCTGGGCCAAGAATTCATAATAATCGTTGGTAGGTATCCAATCGGTTGCAGGAAATTCACAATGGGTAGCCAAAAGTCATCAAAATTACAGGTACCTGCTTATAAAAGTCCGTAAAACGTAGCCGAGTCAAATTTTATCAAAAATAGCCACACAAAAGCCGTCAAAATGTTGAAGTTTATGTTATTTATTTTGATAATTTGGCAGTTACTGCAACGGAGATGTCTATCTCCCCAGCTTATGACCAGTCGAGACATCTCGCTGATTTGCGATCGAAAAATCTACGGATGGAGATCGTTAGAATAGCATTTTTTGTTTTTCGACGGAGATAAGCACTTTCTCGCCAGATATTTCGACCGTGGAGATCATCTCCATACCTCCGGAATTGGCTTCCTGAAAGAAGATGTATAGTGACTATAGAAAAAGGAATGCTTCGGTAGTTTACAGAGGATGAATGGAAGTAGACGAAATAAATTATGGTGCGCAAGTGGAAGATAAAGCTCGAATAGGCCGCCCTAGGACATCTAAAAGTACAACCCGGCCGAGTTAACTTGGCACCCCGCTTTCCTTGTCCTTGCTGCGATCGCTCATACTACAGGATATATTAATCTTTCGCTCCCCAGGTGCCAAGTTAACGCGGCCGGGTTGTATATTTTACGCTGGACACATGACGCCAGAACAGAACATCAACAACACCAGGTTTTCAAGGGTTCATTGGAAGAAACTAGGTCTCTCCTCACCTCATATTTAAGAAAATATATTTGGTTTATCGATCTTTTATTTAGAGATTCCACATATAAACAATGTTTTAAGATTTATACTTTTGTCAAAAAAAAAATGTTTTCCACACTCTCTTTTTTGGTTTTCAAACGTTCGTTTCAAAGACGCGGTTAAGAGATCAACTTTATAAAATAGGCAATAAAAATATGAAGAGATGTTACCTAAATGCAATATTTTTTCCCTGCAAAATATTTCAGTATTAGCTAAAAACACACCAATTTGTTGTTTCGCTGCGTGATCACTAGAATTACGCGTCCAAGAACAAGAGGCCAAAGAGCCAACATATAATCGCCTCTATGAAAAGCAAATAAGGTCTTTGCCATTAGACTTGTTGTGCTGTTGCTAGGGTATGCCATCCTCTTAAACCAGTTAATTTTCCAACTTCCAGTCGTATACATTTTGTCGATCTGATTTTGAACGAACGAAAACGCACACTTCCTTAAATAAATATAGTAAAAATAATAGTATAAAAGTTTATCGTTTTGGCTTTACACAGAAACAATGAAATGAGACCATTTACCGAGTTTCCACCTGAATTTTTTTTTATGGCATTCATTTTGCAGTTGAACAAAAAACATTGAACCCGAGAATATACGGCCTGTTATAAAAATTCATGAATAACGTGAGTGGATAAAACTACATTGAATTGTAAATCTCTTCTCAATATGACAATATCGTACATTTAACAAAGAATACCCGACATAAGCATTTACGTACATTGTCTTACTTATCTACTTATGTCATACCTAGATATGACAACATTTATGGAATGCGAACTTGGGAATACATGTTATCAAAATGTTTAAATGATTTGCCAAATGAAGTCTTGAATTACATATAAGTTAAGCTAGTAAAGAGAAAAGCAAGAAATATTTTTTAAGTTATAATAATGATAAGTTATAATAATAAGTTATAAATTGTTAGATAAGAGTGATCTCATGGATCATGGATAAACCCTGAGGGGTTTTTGTGATCCATTTAATACTTAATTTTATAAATTACATTATACATTTACATATTTACATAATTAAATACTTAATTTTGTTGTGAATAAATAAACTAAAAAAAAAAAAAAAACGTTGTAAAATGTACGACATCATATTAAAACATAATATTCGTAATTAATGTAATTATAATTAATAAAATAATAGATAAGGAAATTAACAACAAAAAAATCGGCCAAGTGAAGTCTGAATCGCGCACGAAGGGTTCCGTACCATAATCTATAAAAACTGCAAAAAAAAACATGTTTGTTGTATGGGAGCCCCCTTAAATATTTATTTTATTCTGTTTTTTTAGTATTTGTTGTTATAGCGGCAACAGAAATACATCATCTGTGAAAATTTCAGCTGTCTAACTATCACGGTTCATGATTCATGAGATACAGCTTGGTGACAGACGGACAGACGGACAGCGGAGTCTTAGTAATACTAGGGTCCCGTGGTTACCTTTTGGGTACGGAACCCTAAAAAGGTACATACAAGTTCGTAAGCATCTTATCTCAGCATAACAAATGGTGGTCACAGGATGTTTTTGGCATTTGGAAATTTGGGCAAGTGCGACTCGCTCAAAAAGGGTTCCGTACCATCACACCATACAGGTACGGAACCATAACGACAAAAACAAGTCACTAAAATGGTAGTGCCTGATGGCAAAAAACTCGTGGCTCCCGCTGAGTACGGAACCCCAAATTTTCCTGTAATCTTTACGTAATTAATCACCTATTACTGTGATTTTTCGGTTGGGGAATGCTACTTTTTCGAGATTTTTTGAATGGTTCAAATTCGCGTTTAATTTTTTATTTTATTTTATTGTTTGCCGAGATAGAGGCTATAGTAAAACGTATTATATATAAGTTTAAACTATAGCTGTGACAGATGGACAGACAGAATGCGGAGGCTTACTAATAGGGTCCCGTTGGTCACACTTCTGGTACGGAACCCTAAAGACTGTTTTGATTTGTCGAGTCAAAACTCGAATCAAAAGCACTTATTAGGGTTCCGTAGTACCTAAAAGGTACAAAAGAAACCTTCATAGTGAGACTCCGTTGTCCTTTCGTCCGTCCGTCCATATGTCACAGTATCGTAACTTTAGCACCTTTAAAGATAAAGGCTTGAAATTTGGCACTAAAATAGCATTAGCTTGACCACTTATAACGTTGTAAAAAAAAATTGAAAAATTTGAAATTGAACTGATATTGAAAATATTTCCAAGGGAGAAAAATAAAAAATATTATCCCAAAAATATAATAATAAGGGTATCAAGTTGTAAATATTAAAAACCTGATTGTAAAAATATATACTTTTATTACTATATTTACTGGCACTGGTTTCGAGAAATCTTTAAAAACCACTAAAATATGTATGTCCCCCCCCTCATGTCCGAAACTGGTGAGCCGAAAAATATGAAAAAAATTACAATTATAGATTATAACTGGCCAATTACAGGAAAACTAGCAATTTAAAAAAAATTGAGCTCAAATGAGAAATATAAAAAAGGAGTAAAATAAATAAAAAATATATTTTATAAAAATACAATATGGGTATCAAATTACAAGTATTAAAGAGCTGATTGTAATATATAAGTAGTTCAGTTATATTTAGTTGCATCTCTTTCAAAAAATCCTTAAAAAAACACGAAAAAATGTATGTCTTATCTCCAAAACTGATGGACCGAAAAATATGAAAAAAAAAATGATGGTAATATGTGTTTACGTAAAGATTACAGGAAAAATATAGCGGTTGAGAATTTCACAAAAAAAATATGACGAAATTAAATTTATCATCAACGATATTGAACCCTAGGTACGCGAGTCTGAATCGCGCTTGGTCGGTTTTTTTTTTTCGTCTGAATTTAAACTTCAACTTATCTTAATTCCGCTTTCAGCTAAATTTCAACATGCGAGGGAAAAAAACCTTTTTAGGACGATTGAATTCCAGCACGAAACTCCATATGTTTCAATTGTACGAGTATAAATGAAACTCTTTGAATTGCCAAAGAAAACTTAACACTTACGGTTGGTGAGCTCAATAGCACTCCGAAAGTAGCCACATTAATATTAATAAAGGCCCAATAGCTAGTTCCACTATACCTATACTGCTATCTGCGTTAGACTAGGGAAATAATAGTTTCAGTACATTACTGGCTGGCGAACGGTTTCGCAACTAGGAATGTAAGTAAAGAAGAAATGGAAGAGTGGCGGTAAGAGAAGTTCACAGACGTGCACCGACTTTAGGATTGAATTGAAAATAAGAACGGATGTTTCTCCTTTGATCCGCGCAACCTATTGTTCCCAAAAAATAGTTAATAAAGGCGAGGGTATCCGGAGAAATCGGTCCTGCTCCAACGCTTCCATTTCACACTTGTTCATCCAGCTCTGTGGAAGCGGGCCGCTCAGAAATCTTATGATTTCAAAGTGTTTTTATGTATTATAGCTTTTGCCCGCGGCTTCGCCCGCGTTAATTAAGTTTTTGTATAGTCGTATCGAATCTGTAAATATTTTTATTTTTAGTAGTTGACCTGACTTTGATTTGGAGTATTTAAAGTGTTTTTGGTTCTCATCATCTCTAATTTCATCGCTATGTTAAGTGTTTTTGGCGAGGCCGAAGATCAAGACACGTTTCCGTCTTTGCCGAGGCCGAAGCCCGAGCCATTTTGCAGATCGACACTATTTTTTGTTTTCTGAATTAATCCTCTGAATGTGTCTTTGGCTGTCTTTGATAACTGATTTAATCCCCTAGTATAGCATGTTTGGCGAGGCTAAAATCCGAGCCGCATTTCCAGTCGACACTATCTTTTGTTTTCTAATTAATTTTAATAATCTGCTTAAGTATCTTTGGCGGTCTTTAGCGAAGCCGAAGGCAGGGCTGCGTTTCCAAAAGACACCATATTTTGATCTCTGAATTAATCCTCTGCTAAAGGGTCTTTGGTGAGAAATTTCCAAACGAAATTTTTTTTTTGGTTACTGATTTGATATAAAAGTAGCGTATGTCCTATTTCAGGTCTAGAACTACATTTAAAGCATTTTCAGCCCTATCAGTTCGGGAGGTACGGCGTGAAGATGTGCATCACTTTTCTATAGGAACTTGACACCCAATTGCCTCTGAACTGATTAATGGGATAAAAAGTGGTCTACTATGTCCTATTCCGATTCTAGAACTACATTTGTGCAAAGTTTCGCCTAATCGGTTAAGTAGGTACGGCGTGGAAGAGTAACAGTACATCACTTTTCTATAGGAACTTGACACCCCATTGCCATCCTATGGGAACTGATTTATCGGATATAAAATAGCCTTTGTCCTATTCCAGGTTTAGAACAACATTTGTGCAGTTTCAACCCATTCGGTTCATCAGTTACGGCGTGAAAGAGTAATAAACATCCACCCATCCCAACTTTCGCATTTATAATATTAGTTGGATGTACCTAACATGAGAGGAGTGCATCCGCAAGACGAAAGAACATTAACTCATCCCTTAAATTTTTATGGACATCAAAACACTCATTTTCTATTCCTTTTATTGGACTTAGAAAGTACTTACGAAAGTAAACACACCCCTAATACTTGCAATATTTGTGAGGTACCTACATTGGGTCACTTCTAATTATATAGCCAAAAATACATACTGAAGACTTGGTAAGTAGTCAGTGACCCTTTTTGAGTAAAAACACAACAAAAACAATAGGTTTGCTATACTAATTGACTGGGAGTTGTTCTTAAATTTGTAAAGTATAGGGCACAAACTTTATTTTGTGTTTTTCGCTAAAAGGGTCATTGTACCTTGGTCTAGACCACTTACCGAGTCTCCCGTTTATACGGACGGACAGACGGACAGCCTAAATAACAAATTTAGTCATTTTACTTTGAAAATGAAGGACTTTCCAAAGACAACTTCATCCCCCTTTTCACCCCTTCGGGGTTGGATTTATCACCAACGCTGAGACACGTATAAAGTAATTTTCAATTGTCAGTCTAAACACAAAATTTAAAGATCCTAACTTCGAAACAGACGAACTTTATAATAACGAACTTTCATTCAAACTTTCTTTTTTTTTTACCGTCATCTAGACCTCGCCTAGCCCTTTTCTTAGAGTACCATGAACATGGGTCTAGCATCAGCCGTTTGGGAGATACAGGCCGTCAAAGTTTTGACATTAAAAAAAAAACTTTTTTTTGGCATCCCGTGGTCCAACCCCTAGGGATGTACTACCTTCCGTTCCTAAAATATTTTGCTTGGATATAGATATATATAGATAGATAGATAGGTAGATAGATAGACAGATAGATAGATAGATAGATTGTTGATATATAGATCGATAGATATCTCAAAAGGAAAAAATGGAACCCTAATAGGACCACTTGTGTGACTGTCTGTCTGTCCGTCTGTTATAGCCGATTTGCACACATACTTTGAAGAATTTTCATGTCCACTATATTAAATTGCAAAATCGATGCAATTTTCGTAATTAATGTCCAAGAAAACCATAAAAACGACACCCATATTGATATTTACACATTTCAAAATTTCAACCCCATCGCACCCCAACAGGAAATGATGTTATTTCACGTTCACTACGTTTGATTTAGAAATCGTTGTTGTTTTCGTAATCAGCGACGCGATAAACCATACAAACGATACCCATGTTGATTTTCACACTTTGTCACCCCATTTCCCCCTTTTAGGGGTTGAATTCTGAAAAAACCTCAAACACGTGTTTACTCATTTATGAATAGGAGTACTCCTGTGAAGTCTCGAATAAAATAGTCTAACTAATCTTGTTTCCCCATACAAACTTTGGACCCCCGTTTCACCCCCTTAGGGGTAGAATTTCGAAAAACCCTTTCTTATTCCTTGTTTACATTACAAAGGGAAGCTTTGTGCAAAATTTCAGCTTTCTAGGTCAAAGGGTTTGGGCTGTGCGTTGATGAGTCAGTGAATGAGTCAGTGAATGAATCAGTAAGTCAGTCAGGACTTCTCTTTTTATATATATAGATTTTGGAATGACAAAGATGGGTTTTTAATATGAAGACTGTTTTATGGTTCATTTTGTACCACGTTATTAATCAGTTATTATTCACGATATTAATATAACTCAAGTTTAGGCCTATTTTTGCAATTTTATTGGATACAGCGAAATACAAGTAATCGCGTATCGAACTGCTGAAATATTAAGATTAAAGAGTGAAAAATTACATTTTTTTTTCAAAGTTTCACTAAGACCCGCCTTTTTCTAATTAATTTCAAAAAACCCGCCTTTTTCTAATTAATAGAAACAGAACACTTACCTATATTCGAAATTTACTCAATAGTTATTCAACAATACCGTATTACCTATGTATTGTGTATCAAAATTTTAAATTTAATACTTTAAAATTGTAATTTACAGAAACCAACCAAGAGAACTTTGCTATGACAGCTTAGACAAAACATAGTTAATAAGATTTTGTAGAGGAACTATTGACTAAATTTCGTTTATAATTAATAAGAAAATGGCGGGTTTTTCACAATCCGGCCGCTAAACCGCTCTCATGTCAATTTCACGGTTTAAAATGAGTTTGAAAGGAGACGAAATTGGCTAAACACCCCTTAATGGAAAATACCTGAGCAAACTACATATTTTGTTGTTTATTTACTAACCAACAAAATTAAATGATTTTAGTTCATCTCAGATCTATTATTTTATTTGCCTGAGAAAATACCTTGTTTTGGGTTTCATAGAGTACAAAACTCTAATTTATAATTGATATAAATAATATAGGGAATACTAGAGGGCATTGAAAGATTGCGAGGTTTTTCTGGAATTTTTGAAAACGTATTGAGTAACATATAAAAATGGATCCATTTGGTTATCTGTAAAGAAAATTCAGGAGAAGTTTTAATTCTCTTGGTTGAACAGCTTTGCTATAACACGTTTATTTGCAATTTAAGGAGCTTACTTTGTGATTTTTTTCTATCGAGTGAAGTTAACTCTATTACGTTTTCAGATCGACTTGTGTTAAGAGTATATCCTCTTTTGTAACATATATTTTACTTGTATTTAAAATGAGATATTGATCTGACAATATGAATTAAACAAAAAACTCATTTTGGAATGGCAGGGCTAGATAAAGTTGCTTTCATCTGGCAATGAACAACTTTCACTATGGAAACAATCCTGGAATCGCGAAATAAAATCAGCCGTTCCATAGAAAACATACCTACCCGAACAAAATGTCTGGACCAACTGCTTTTTTTATCGATTTCTCAAATTTTTCACGAAAAGTTATTCTTGTCAGGGTAATATTGCCAGTTTTCGGCTTTCGCAACTTAATCTTAACACCCTGTATGGTTTATGCACTGAGATCTAATTATGTCGTTATTTTTAACCACTTGTCACAACAGCGAGTAATGCGAGGACGGTGTACATATTTTACGCCTTGCTCTATGGAAGACAAATGACTCCTGTCATTTTACGCCTTGCTCTATGGAACACAAATGACACTGTCATTGCTACAGTAGGTGTTAGAAAATTAAATCAGTGCATAACATACTAATAAAAAGTTATTTCACGCTTGAAAATTTAAGTTTAGGGGGGGTGGGAGGGGGGGGGGGGAATCTACTGTAAGCTTCCTATGAGTCTTTTCGCTTAAAACAAGATATTGGCGGAACTAATGTGCGGAGACATGTTTAAAGAAGCCAGATAAAACGGCTTTGAAATGAATTTAATTGAAAAAATATACTACATACAAATACATACATAAATACACAGATACATTTATATACAAACAAACAGTAGTTTAGTCATTCAGAGAGAGGACAGGTAATTTTTTTTCAAGTTGTATCTAAAAGAGGACACAGAAGGAAGATCTTTGAGGGTTTGTGGAAGTTCATTCCAGAGAACAGGCGTTGGTTGTTTCCAGTACAGTAACTTTTGGTACCATATCTTTTATCCCACAGAAGAAATAATGATTTCGCTACTCTTTGGCAATTTTCGCAATTCTCATCAATCCATTGAAAATAGTTCAGTCTAGTCGTCTATAGACAACCAAAATTACACCCTTAGTTCCTTCCGGTTCCGAATTTTGCCCGTAGTCTAAAATTATTTTGACCACCGTTTTCTTTCTTATACTAGTAAGTTTCTAAATGCTGTTAGTGCAATTTTTAAAGTTGAATATGAGAATACGAACAGTGGCGAATATTTATAGGTATGCGCATAATATTATCTTTAGCAGATCTGTAAATACTTTTCTAATTTGCCGATTACAAATTCGTATGTCAGTCAGTAAAAATTGTGCACCACATCTAACGTCTCTGTAAACCTTGGAAATGCAAAGACAATGAAGAAAATAACATCGAATCAAAGCCGAAGCGACCACCGCAGCCACGTATATACCGTCCAGTCGTAAACTCGTTAGATAAAATGAAGGCGCTCTCACTTTGCGGGCCCTTAGAGACCTGGTGAGTCCGCCCCTCTGAAAGGATTTTAATATTTAAAAGGCGCCCGATCAGAGCGCATACCTAACAAATTTTATAGAACTCTCGATCCTATAGAGGAATATATAAAAGTTACCAAGAAGTGGTCCGTCCGTACTTTATTAATATTTAGAAGACAAAGGTGTCTTTCGTTTAATAATTCACATCTTTTGAACGCCTTTTTGTTGCGACACGAATATGTTGTTCTACGGTTAAGCATATTCAATGTATCAAGATTGTCAAGTAAGTACATTGTATACCTAACATTTATCAGTAAAAAAACAAAGAAATTGTAATCTGAACAGCTAGGATTAAAGTTAGCAATGTAAAAAAAACAGTAGCTAATTCAGAAGTTTTGAACGCCGTTTTTGTTGCGACACGAATATACGAGTACATTCTATGGTTAAAATATTCTTCAGAACAAGTACCACATTTATCAAAAAAAAACAAACAAACAATTGTAAGCTGATGAGCTTCCTAGGATTAAACTTAATTATAGAAATTAGAAGCTAATTCAGATCTTTTGAACGCCTTTTTTGCTACGACCGGTTAATATATACAAAGAGGGGCAGATTTCATGCCATACAAAAAGATTTGACGTCTCATTTGTTTGCTAATGCATAACATTTTTTTTCTTGGATTGGAAAACCTATTAAACAAACCCCGTGGTAAATGGTAAACCATAAATATTTGAAAATTGCAGTATTTTGGTCTATGTTTCGAAATCGCGCTAAAAAATTACTGTCTAGCCACAAATTATGGGGTGAAGATCAAAAATAAAATAGAAATATTAAAAATAAATAAATAAATCGTCATGACATGAATCCCCGAGAGGGTGTCAGAGGTGTTCAGAGTGTGAATTGAGAAATGCAGTTTACAGTCTACTCTCGGTACACCCGCGTCTCACCGACGACTATTACGTCCCGACGTGATGAGTGGTGAGCTCTAACGCCTAATTCGGGTACAAATACACATTTATTAGGGCATGCAGGTTTCCTCACGATATTTTCTTTCACCTTTCAGCAAGTGGTAAGTAAGAACAAATACTATGCACATGAATATAAAAAATGGGAGATTTTTATTTGCACATCAAAAATACCATTTTGCACACTAAATTGGCCATCAGAAATCCTTCAGCGCAGAAGAGAGCCGGTAGGTTAAGTTATGACAACTCAGAAAGCCTATAGGAGCACAGTTAGTATTTTAGTGCGCAAGTCAATAATTTTTTGATGGGCAGTTAGTATTTTTGTTGGAACACGTAGTAGCATTTTTAGTATTTTCTGTTGTGCGTTTAAACACATGCCATAAAAAATCTAATCGTCTTTCTAGGATTAATAAATTGACTTCAGACAGTGTTCCTTTTTCACACGAGTACCACAAGTTGGTAATTACTAAAAGATACGAGTATTTTTTATCTGTAAACATAGAGCAAAAAAACCCGAGCAGATGTCATGCCGGTCCATCCGATTTCCCAACACATGTCTGTAAACATTTGTCTGTAAATTACAAACGTGGTTCATGAAAATGATTTTCAAAAAAGTATAACATTTATGGTATACAGGAAAGGCTGCAGATTAGCCAACCATTGTAAATAAATTAAAAAATTAATAATAATAAAGCCCTAGGGCAAAATAATCAACTTTCTGTTCGATTTTGATGCATAAAAAGTGTGCCTTTATAAGCACTTGCATTGAAAAAGTGTTTAATGAACTTTGGTGTGATTACGTAAGACCGTAAAAAAAGGTAGGGAAGGGTAAGGGAAAAAGTCGCTAATCTTCAGAGTAATTTGGCTTATGTCCCTAAAAGGCTGTAATTAAGTCTTTCCCTCGGGATGTCTGCCAACGCAAGTCGTCTCTTCGGTGAGTGGACGGAATATAAATGTGTGTTTTATGTACAGTTTCGTCTTACTTACCTCTTGATGGACAATAAAATATTATTTTTATGTGCCTGAATGCGAACGTTGGTAACAGCGACGCGACGTTGCGAGCTTTGTTGCTAATTTAACATGTTCAGGCGTTTATTATCTCCATGACAATATTAGTGTTTCGCTAACCACAAATAATAATGCTTATTCCTCTACTAAGTTGAGGGAATTTACATTGAATTTAAATTCGGGCATCTAAGCATAAGATTAGTTTGACAAAGTAATATTATAACAACCTATGAGTATATACGAATATACTTACATAATACTCATTTTCATGGTTTTAGATTCACCTTTTCGTACAAAAACCTAACGACACACGAACTTGCCTGATCTTTTTAAATTTTTCCTAAAATTCCCGCAAATGATTCATTATAGTCTCAAAATGGACTCTATGAAAATGTATAGGATGAAAATCTTTGATTGTTTCTTAATTTGGAAGAAAAAATATTAAATAATAAACAAAATTTTTAAAATTAAAACAGGAACCTTTTTAACCTGTCCAATTAATAAAAATTTGGCACCTCGTTACAAAACCTTCAAAAACAAATATTTCGGTTTCGTAACATGATAACAAAAGAGCGAATCCCTCCTATTACTGGTTAATTAACTTAAAAGGAGGATTCGACTCCTAAGTGTCTGTAACAAAATGTTATAAATAAATAATTTTGAGTTTTTGTTTTTTTTTTAAATAACTTTGTGGCAAAGGCGTACCTATGTATATATCTACACATATAAAAGAATAATATACATATATTTTAGTTCTAAGGTTTATCTATGGGCCCTAGATGCCTGAAATAAATGGATATTATTATTATTATTATTAATAATAACCTGACTAACGGACTGACTGACAGATGTATCAAAGACTAGACCAAACGGCTGGACTTAGGAACATAAAATTTGTCTGGTATGTCTGCATACACGTGCTATAAGACCTACCTGTGAACAAAATTTCAAGTTTTAAGTCAACTGGAAGTGCCTTATAGGTTTTCATGGTAAGCAAATTTGTCTGAAATTGATTGTGTAAAGGGCAATAACTTAATTAAGGGCAATAATAATAAAAGGGCGATTTTTTACAGCACCTTCGGGCCGTTGACTTTCTTAGGAAGTATCGTTTCAACTTGATATCTCTCATGGGGTGCGAGCAGAGGGTCTTGACAGTCGGACAACAAAATGATCCTATAGGGTTCCGTATTTTCATTTCGAGGTACGGAACCCTAAAAACGCTACGAAGAAGAAGGGCAGTACGCAGGTGACTGCTAACTTCACCCCTTTTGTATTCACCAGAACTGTAATTCGAAGTTAAAACAGTCGGTTGCTGAAGAAATAATTAATATTATTAATATAATTAATAATTTTATAACTTTGATTGATGTGACCAAATTCATACTGGATATTCGTAAGTAACAAGTTCCAATTACGCTTTCTGTGAAAAACGCAAATTAAAATGTAGACTTCCTGAACTAATTGATTTGGGTCTGTTCTTAAATAAGTATAATGGCACAAGTAATGTTTTTCGTAATTTGCAAAAAGGGTCATTTAACCTTCGTACTGTCACTTATCGAGTCTCCAGTATGAATTTGGACACATCAATCAAAGATGCAACAAATGAAACAGGACACTGAAATGAAAATCCAGATATGCATATCGACAAACGAATAAATAATGATGATAAATAAAAGAGGTGCTCAGAAATTTACATATTTGTAATTTAACAATGTAAATCCTGCTATTGTTACGTTCTGTAGCAAAAACTAAGAGTCCCATAGACACAGAACATAATGCGGAAGCGAATGGATGCGATTATTGCTATAAAACAATGTAGGAACCGTTCGGAACGTTTCCTATGAGTTGTTCACACGAATTAGACCCAATTGTATTTAGTTTTGTAAGTAGCACAAGATACAACACTACTGGGTTACAATTATTGGCTTTGAAAGTGTTAAATTACAACGCTAAAGAGGTGAAGGCGGTTTAGTAGTTTCGATTTTCATACGTAAACTGGGGGTTACTTTGATTGAATTTTAGGGTAAAAGGCACCGTATCCCTTTCATTTTCGATAAAAAAATAAAAATAAAAAAACTGGAATATTGGTTTTTTGTGTACATAAGAAATCCGAAATATAAAAAAAGATTGGCTGAATAACTTTCGAGTATAATGCAAAAAACTGGCTTATTTTGCTTACAACTGATTTGACAGATGGTTGATGAGTAGACAGACAGAGACAGACCACTCTTTTTATTTTATACGCAATCACAAATCACAATCAGTATAATGTCTAAAATTCTCAAGTGACGTATCGGACAATTCTGTTAAAATCATTAAAAAATATTTGTTAATTTTTATACCAAAATAATGAAAACTATACCCTAAGATTTTGTGAATTCTCTGAAAAAAAATAAAAATAAACCTTTCAAAAATTAAGCTATGGGATTTGTGGATTTATTTGACTTACTTAATTTTGCAGTTACATTCACGTAAGGACAAGTTTGTATATATTTTTTTTATTATTCATATCTATAAACTTATATGATATATACGGTTCAATACCCTCACAACGTGAGTCCAATTCACACTTATGATATTTTCATTCCTAAATTTAAATCGTCTTTATTTAAATATTTGTTCATAGCGATTCCATTAAAAAGTGGCATTATTTTTTATTTTTTTCGATTCAAAATGTAACATTTGTAAAGACAGCTTGGTTTCTATCAACGTTCTCAGGAATAAAAACATTTCACACGTTAAAACGATGACTCCGAACGAAATGATGTTTTTGTATAATATAATGTTATAGGTATATTATACAACAACATCATTTCGTCACTAGAACACTCTCTTTTCACCGAAGATTTCCACGTCCCAACATAATATTAGTTGAGCGCTATCGCCATACTTCGAGCACAAATACAAGAAGGCCCCAGACTCTCTTTGCAACATTTCGCTTTCATTTTACCTGAGGCTTTAGAAGGGCGCTCCCCCCGCTGCATTAAGATGTTAGAGACCGCACCTGAATGTTGCTCTACTTCGTTAAATGAGTGTACGATTACTTAAGATTTGACGTGTGAAGATTTTTAATTATTCAAGTAACGGTAATTTACAAAGTTTGGTTTGTTTATCGGAACAAAAGCAAAAGCAAAATAAACAAAAGTAAATGTAGCCGCTGGCTACAGGAATGCAGAGATGATGAAAGAGGATAAATGGATGGGAAACAATGTGGGTGCACTGACCTGGTTGGTATGTTTCTATGGGCTGGCAAATCCGCCGTGTTTCGTCTCCTCTCGTTGGGCTGATTGAGTTGGCGGTGATGAGCAGTGATGAGCTGGATGTCTTGGATCTTGGTAACGTGAACACTACACTTTCACAATCTAAATAATGGGTCCGCAATATTATTTGTGCTGGCAGCGCGAATGTTTATACACATGTGTCGTTCTCTAGAGAGTTCGGACGAAACAGAATGAAGCCAGCGCCCGCGCGCGCCTCGACCGGCGCGCGGCGGGGAGGGGGTGGTCGTTCGCGCGTGCGCACGCGAATCACACGTCATGCTGCGCGTGAACATCCTGGGGGGGCCGGGGCTGCGACTCCTCTTGAGTTGAATCCAACGGCAGCCTGGCTATCTTGAACACAGGTCGTCGCAGATTTCCATGAGCTGTGTCCAGATCCACAACTCGGATCACTCCATCCTTGCCAGGTATCGTGCGGAGAATTCTCCCCAACTTCCATTGGAGCGGAGGCAGGTCATCCTCTTTGATGAGGACCAGTTCACCCACTTGAGGAGGGGAAGAAGGGGAGAGCCATTTGGAGCGGGTTTGCAGGGTATGGAGGTAGGATCTGGACCAGAGAGTCCAAAAGCGCTGAGAGAGCGCTTGAATGAGTTGAAACCGTTTAAGAGCAGATATGGGTCTGTCGTCAAAAGACTGCTCAGGTAGAGCGGTGAGTGGACGACCAATAATGAAATGTCCGGCCGTGAGAGGTTCAAAGTCCGTAGGGTCGGATGAAATTGGGCAGAGGGGTCTTGAGTTGAGTACAGCCTCAATTCGAGCCAAAAGAGTAGAGAATTCCTCAAAAGTGAGGTGCTGTTCACCTATCACACGATAAAGTAGTTGCTTGGTGGATTTTACGTTTATTTCGTGCAGAGCGCCGAACCAAGGCCCTTTAGGCGGGTTCAGTAACCAAGTTATGTGCTGATTCGCGAGCTTGTGAGTGATTGCATCATTGTTTGACCTGAGGAAGTTCTGAACTTCAATGAGTTGATTCCTAGCACCTACATAGTTTGTGCCGCAGTCTGAGCGAATGAGAACCGGAGTACCGCGACGTGAGATAAAACGTTGCAATGCCGCAAAGAACGCTTCCGTTGAGAGTGCAGAGACTGGTTCCAAATGAACCGCCTTTGTTGCGAGGCAAACGAAAATACAAAAGTACGCTTTTATGAGTTTCGCGTTCCGCAACGTGCTGGATTTAACGAAGAAGTGGCCAGCAAAGTCCGTCGTGACGTGACTAAAAACTGGCTGAGGAGTAACTCTGTCTACTGGGAGATCAGCCATGAGCGGAGCCTTAGGTTGAGCGCGGCACCGGAAACATCTAATACATTTAAACACGCGGTGTCTAATAATACGACGAGCGGACAGAATCCAGTACTGCTGGCGTAATATGGCGTGTAATGTGTCAGCTCCAGGGTGGCAGTGTATTGTGTGATAGTGATCTATAATGAGATCTACGAGCGGACTTGAGCTGGGTAGAATGAGTGGGTGTTGAGCGTCATACCTAATTGACGCGTGAGAGAGACGACCACCGACTCTCAAGAGGCCGTCCTTTATGAAGGGCGAGAGACGCTGGAGCCGAACGGGACAAACCTTATCAGTCTGGATACGATTAATGTCTTCAGCAAACTCATTGTGCTGAACAGAGCGGACCCAGTGCAACAGAGCGTCCCTGCGTTCACTAGCTGTCAACGGACCAGAGCGCCGTGCATCTGGGCTGTGCCGACAATTGAATATGAACCTTTTAATACAAGCCGTCACTCCGACGAGCTTGTCAAGTGAGCTGTAGCGAGTGAGCAAGTCCAGATCGATATCTGGGACTGCTATGTGTGCTGGTACCTTTTTGGGCTTAAGGCCTGGGAGAGCATGATGGCCTAGAGCGGGTGGCATCTTGGGCCAAGTGCAGGTAGGTTCTTTGAGCCAACTGGGTGACCACCAAAGGTCATGAAGTGAGAGAGACTGGGCAGACATGCCTCTGCTTGCACAGTCAGCAGGGTTGAGATTCGTGGGCACATGCCTCCACGTATGGCTAGTTGAAATAGCTGTGATCTTAGCCACTCGATTGGCCTCGAAAGTCTGTAATCGGTGAGGTGGCGTATTGAGCCATGCCAACACTATTGTGCTATCTGACCAGCATGTGTGTGTTTGAATGGCTATATGAGCTGACAATTGGGCTGACACTCGAGTCATGAGCTGAGATAAAAGAGTCGCGGCTGACAACTCCAATTTCGGGATTGAGAGACGAGTCTTTATGGGTGCGACCTTGGACTTGCCAATGATTAGGTGTACATTGACATGTCCAGTGGTATTGCGCTCATGAAGGTAGATAACGGCACCAAAGCCAGCCTCTGATGCGTCCGCGAACCCGTGAAGTGAGTAAGTAGACGTGGGCTTATACTTACAAATGTGCCGAGGTAAACGGAGGTTTGAGAGCTGAGGAAGATCCTCTGAGATGTGTTGCCACTCTGTGTGGACTTCTTCAGAGATAGGCTCATCCCATCCTATTTTCAGGAGCCAAAGCTTCTGGAGAAGAATCTTTGCGCGGAAGATGACTGGAGTAACCCAGCCATTGGGGTCATAGAGAGACGCTACTGTACTGAGAATGGAGCGCTTTGTGACTTGAGCATGAGTGGGCAGAGAAATGCGATAAGTGAACTCATCAGTTTGAGGAATCCACTGTATTCCCAGAACCTTAATGGAATTAGAGTCGGGACTGAAGTCAAAGTCCTTGGGCATGTCGCACTGGTCATCTGGGAACCGTTCAAGGAGCTGGGGCGAGTTGGAGGTCCATTTACTGAGCTGAAAGCCACCTAGGGCGAGTAACTCGATCAGTTCGCTTTGGAGCGACTGAGCAGATTCTACAGAATCTGCACCTGAGAGAATGTCGTCCACAAATATTGATTTGCGGAGAACCTGAGCAGCGTGGGGGTAGCGATGACCTTCGTCATCAGCCAATTGGAGTAAAGTGCGGATGGCATGGTATGGGCTGGGCCTTAATCCATATGTGACGGTATTAAGGGCATACGTGAGCAAGGGCTGGTCGGGTGAAGACCGCCAGAGAATGAGTTGAAAACGTCTTTGCTCTGGGTGAATGAGTATATTTCGGAACATCATTCGGATGTCTGTGCTGAAAACTTGTGAGTAGATCCTGAAGGACATGATAATGTCAACAATATCTTGCTGAAGAGCTGGACCTGTATGAAGACAATCATTTAGATTGACGCCGTTTGAGCTCTTACAACTTCCGTCAAACACACAGCGTAACTTTTCTGATCCTGGCTTGAATATGCCATGATGTGGGATATAGAAATGGGATTTATGAGCAAAGGTATTGGGGTGACACGGCGACATATGTCCCAATTTTATGTAATCTGACATGAATTCTACATATTTCGAGCGGAAGGGCGGGTTCGCTTGCAACTTCTTCTCTAAGTTGAGAAACCTGCGCAGTGCAATAGCGTGAGTGGAACCTAATGTCGGCGCGTTGTGCAGAAAGGGCAGTGTAACCACATATTGACCTGATGGTTCACGAGTAGTTGTGGTGCGGAAAATGTCCTCACACTGATCCTCTAATGGGCTGGTATGCTTGTAGGTTTGGGGTTCCTCGGATTCCCAAAACCTCTCAAGACTTTTGTGAATGTCATGAGTGGAATGCTCTGAGTCCGTGTGAGAGCCGACAATGTGAACTGAGTTGACCTGATTCGTGGGTGAAGTATGTAAACTTTCGAAAGGTCCAATCAATGTAAAATCAAATATCGTGCCGAAGGCTATAGGCTTGCCAGGGCCGAGCGAAACCTTGGTTCCGTCTAACACTTGACCAAGAACGTCAGATCCTAGTATTAGATCAACCGGAGCTGGTGTGTGATATTCTCGATCAGCAAGAGGAATCGGTGGGTGACCTGTTAACTGAGCGAGATCTGGAACCTTTTCTAACGGTAGGTACCCAGTTACGTTCTCCAATATATGAGCTGTGGCCGTGATCGTAGGTGTGTCACGGTGTGTAGGTCGGCATACAATTGTGATTGATGCCTTTGAGTTTTGTGTGTGCTGATTTCCAACTCCTGCGATTTTTAGAGATGTATGTTTTAATGGTAAATTTAAAATTGTGGCCATGCGCTGAGAACAAAGAGTCAGCATACTTCCACAGTCTAACAAGGCTCGTGCTGAGTGAAATTGACCATTTACGTCTGCTATTTTAAGTGAGACGGTTGGCAACAAAATTGGCGTGTTAGTGACGTTCACTACACGTTGTGCGGAGTTACAGTAATTTTCTGTTGGAGTTGAAGTCATTGAGTGAAAATGAACTGAGTGTGTATGTGATGAGTGAATGTGTGATGAGTGTGCTGAGTGTGCTGAGTGCTGGTCGTCCTCGCCTTCATAGTGCTCTGTTATTGTAGGTAGTCACTGTTGACTACCTACCCGAGACCTACTTGGCGATCGCGATTGAGTGGGCGAGTTGGGATGGGACGTATATGCCTGTGTAGCATGTGCCGAACGGTACTGAGGCTCATGCGCTGAGCGCTGTCTGGGCTGCTCACGTAGAGACGGAGGCAGCAAATGAGCAGATGATCGTGTCGGAGACATGGCCCCATGACGATGCAGTGAAGTGTGGTGGTCAGACCGCCCACACTCCTTGCATGCACGTGTAGACCTGCACTCGTTCTCATAATGAGGACCCAAACAGCGTCGGCACCGGTTGCGTGCGTTCACAAAGTCCCACCGACCTTGAACCGGTTGGTTATTAAATCCTGGGCATGCGATGAGTTTGTGTCCCCTATTCCTGCAGTATGGGCATGGCATACCACCAGTAGGGGAAGAAGGTTGAGCCGAATAATCCTGTCGGCGAGTGGGTGATGGGGATGATCGGGCCGAGTAAACTGGCGCTGTCTCAAATGCCATAAATGGTTGACGAATAGGACGGGGGGAGGGATTGTCCTGCCGAGGAGCTATGGGGCGGAACTCTTGATGAGCCTGGTAGGGCTGACGTGGAGTACCTCGAGTGGGCTGAAGCAGCTTATTGAGCTGAGCGAGCCTTTCTGACGGGCCGAGCCGTGCTGAAGAAGGAGCCTCCTGTGACGCAAGGAACGATGACTCATTCTCCTTGCAGCGTGCGTGCTCTTCCAGAAACTCAATGAGGTTCTTGAGCGTGGGCAGAGTTGCACGAGATCCGTACTTCCGCTCGAAAAGAGTGCGGAGCTCGCCTTGTAGTTTTCGCACCACCATTGACACGAAAACATAGTCAGAATCCTTCATGGGCAGATCCAGATTGCGAAGAGCGCTTTGCGCTGAGATAAGCGGAATTAAGAATGATGTGCGGATATCCGATCGCATGTGGATGTGCGGAAGGTTCATTATAATGTCCACAAACCGGTCAATGAGTACGCGACGATTGTCGTAACGCTTGGTGAGAATTTCCATGGCTATGGGATAATTCTCGTTGGTAGGGTAGAGGTGTTTCACCATATCATGTGCCTCACCCTTTAGGGCGCCTAACAAATAATGCAGCTTTACAGCATCCGAAACTGTAGCCATCTCACTGACGAGGCTCCTAAAAACGGCAATAAATGAGGGCCATTCTTCAACGTTCGAATGAAACTCCGGTATGGGTATCTTTGGTAAAACACCAACGGGTGTACCTGAGCTGAGGGGTTGCGTCTTGTCCGGAAGAGCTGATTTTTCATTTAATTTTTCAAATGCCACTAGGATAGCATCATAGTTGCTAAGTGCCGACTGAAAATTTTTTGTGTAGGTTGCCTCAGTTTCGTCGGACAAATCCTCATCGTCAAGGATCTCGTAATATACGTTCTCTAACTTAGTTTTAACGCTTTGTATGTTTGCGTAACGAGCGGTGAAATCCGCCACAGAATAAGTTTTTCTGTCGCCTGCCTCTACCGCCGCACCGATCTCCTTTAACAGAACTATCGCCTTTACGGCCTCACGAAACATCGCGGCTTGTGATTTCGAAGGCATCTTAATTTTGTTAAAGTAGGTGGTTGATTACTAAGACAAAATACGCAACGATTTTGAGCTGAACTATAAGAGCGGACGTACAACCAAAATAATTAATGAGACAGATGAACAGAGCTGAGACACTTGCGCGGATGAAGTAACAATGACTATGTTCAAACGGAATACGGAACTCTTAAATAAACACGACAGAGAGAAAAAAAATAAAATTTTTTTTTTTAAAAAACAAACTGTATATGAGCTGATACACCAACTTGGAACACCCTATATGTGTACCACAAACAACAAGAGCAGAAATGAGATGAAAAAACGAATTTTTTTTTTTACTATATTTGTGCTATATATATATCCGGTTAAAAAGCAGACAATAACACGATCAAACTGTCCGGAATACTATTACTGCGACGTGAGATTACCGCAACACAAAAATATCGAAAAGGGCTGATCAACTTGTTCACCAAAATGTCATAACAGTATATTTACAACAAAACATCAGTCGTCGAAAATTCTATTTATAGAATAAAATACCTGCCTCGAACTCATAAACAACAAAGAATGCGTTTACCTAGCCGAAATCGGATCTAAATGAGCGGACAATCCAATGATGCAGATCAAGCTTTGGTAACGTAATAATACGTAAACGTAAACGTGTATACTTATGTACTCAACACACGTAACTTACGTATATATGTGACGTATATAAGTGCACGAAATAAAGTTTGGTATAATAAAGAAATATAGTGGACTGTAACTTAAACAATTGGGCTGAATGTATGGGCCGGTTCTATACCGATGGAATGTTCCAGGCGGCGGTTCTAATTACCTACCCGCAATAGGTATTCGAGACCACAAAATATTTTTTGCCGGGAAAGGGGGCAAAATATTTAACCGAGTGAAAATGGACTGTAGTAAATCGACGGGGGCTGGTTCAAACAAAGTTACGGGCCGGCGGGGGATAGGCGGGGGGTGATATAAACCAAAAATTTTCCGCTCGACGGACCAAAATTTTTCTTGTATTGAAAATGGACTGTAGGGGCTGAAAAGGGGCTGGTTCTAACGGTTCGAAGGGCCAAAAATGGTTCGAAAACGGTCTCGAAGGATCAAAAATGTTTTACTACCGGCTCGAAGTGACCAAAATTTTGGTCACTACCGGCTCGAAGGTCCAAAATGTAGCCGCTGGCTACAGGAATGCAGAGATGATGAAAGAGGATAAATGGATGGGAAACAATGTGGGTGCACTGACCTGGTTGGTATGTTTCTATGGGCTGGCAAATCCGCCGTGTTTCGTCTCCTCTCGTTGGGCTGATTGAGTTGGCGGTGATGAGCAGTGATGAGCTGGATGTCTTGGATCTTGGTAACGTGAACACTACACTTTCACAATCTAAATAATGGGTCCGCAATATTATTTGTGCTGGCAGCGCGAATGTTTATACACATGTGTCGTTCTCTAGAGAGTTCGGACGAAACAGAATGAAGCCAGCGCCCGCGCGCGCCTCGACCGGCGCGCGGCGGGGAGGGGGTGGTCGTTCGCGCGTGCGCACGCGAATCACACGTCATGCTGCGCGTGAACAGTAAATCTACCTGGAATAGGCAGTAAGAGTGATTAGTATTTAGACACAATACATTTTATAGGTCATGCAATTATTTGCAGATTATTACCGAAGGGGTGTCAAGAGGTGTTCCGAGTGTGAACTGTGAGATGCAAGTCATAAGTCCACCCATACGTGTACCTATAAGTACACCCGCGTTTCTCTGACGATTATTACGTCTCAACGTGATGAGCCCTATCGCTCTAAGGAAACCTGCATGCCCTAAAAAGCGTGTAGTTGTGCCCAAAAATTTCTTTATTCATCAAGATTTTCATTTAACTAATGCCTGACATAAAAAATACCTTTATAAAATTTGGAAATGTAGAAAATTAATAATCAAATCGTAACAATGAAAACATTTAAAATTATGTATTCCTAATACTCACACACATATTACAATCAGTTCTTTAAGTAATATAATATCAAAAATAGAAACTCTTACGGTAATTAAGTGTCTGCCAGTTTGTGTGTCCATGATTATGACTAAGGTGCAATAAAAAAGGTAAAAAATGTAGTTTTAGAAATGTGATGTTTTAATGATAAGAACCGCAGCTGCGTACGTTCTTTTGTTTTGATGCATTATTGTCTAGCACGTTGTTATCTCGAATGTCGGTTTTAGTGACTTCGATAGCTTTTTAAGACATTTTAAATAAAAGTAAGTAAAGTAATAAAAACGATGTAGCTTCGGCTTTAGTTATTCCAAAAAGTGGCGACAGCGGTGCTGGTATAAAATTTGTGTCACGCCATCCCCGTGGGTTTTTTAGACTTAATTTAGACTTACTTAATCTAAGCGAATTAGGGCATGCAATTATTCGCAGATTTTTACTATCCGGATAATGTATTATCCGGATAGTAAAAATCTGCGAATAATTGCAATGATACTTATGGTAAAAATTAAGGGTAGTAATAAAAGCTCCGAAAACTAAATTAAAACCGCCCAAAAAAACGGCCTACCGCAAACATCTTGAAAAAAAACCGGCCAAGTGCGAGTCAGACTCTAGTCAGAACCTAGGGTTCCGTATTGTGGATGATAAATTTAGTTTTATCATTTTTTTTCGTGAATTTCTCAACCGCTTTATTTTTTCTGTAATTCTTACGTTAACGCATATTACTAATTGTAACAAACTATTGTAACATTGTAGTAGCAGCCGTTCGACAAACAATTTCTCTCGTCATCTATTGTAAAATTATAATATGTATGCAGGTAGCTATCAGTCTCAGTATTTATTTGTTTCTACTTTTGTGGGCATATCTCATGCACGAATATGAGTAGTATTCACGAATTGTAGTATCAGGACAAACTCATGTGAGTTTATTGATACTATTCACCATGTAATAAAAAAGTGTGAATTATGAATAAATAAATTAAAAAAATTTAAACAAAATTAAAATTAAAACTATGATTTTTTTCATATTTTTCGGTCCACCAGTTTTGGAGATAAGAGGGGACATACATTTTTTTTATAGATTTTCAAGATTTCTCGAAACAGATGCAATTAAATATAGCCAAACTATATATTATTACAATAAGGTTTTTAATACCTACAATGTGATACCCATATTGTATTTTTATAAATATTTTTTTTAATTTATTTTACTTTTTTTTATATTTTTAAATCACTATAGTTTTCCCGGTTATTGGTCAGTTATGATCTATAATGGACATTTTTTTCAAATTTTTCGGTCTACCAGTTTCGGACATAGACATTATTGTGGTTTTTTTAAAGATTTCACAAAACCAGTGCCAGTAAATATAGTAAAAGAATATATTTTTACAATCACCTTTTAAGTGTCTACAGTTTGATACCCATCTTGTATTTTTAGGATATTTTTAATTTTTCTCACTTTCGTTTTGAAAATATTTTAAACAATTTCAAATTTTTCATTTTTTTTTTTTACAATGTAATATGTAGGCAAATTAATGCTATTTTGTGCCAAATTTCATGTCTTTATCTTTACGGTGTTAAAGTTATGATGCTGTGAAATACGGACGGACGTAGATTAGACTTTATTTTATCGAAACAGGGATTTCTTAAAATATTCAAAAAATATTTTATCCATAGTTTTTACTTATTAAATGATAAGTGCAATATTCAAGTAGAGCAACTTTCATGATACAGTTCGCCTCTCCATAAGAATCTACGCGAGGGAAAGGGAGCAACCGTGCGAGCGGGAGGTAAAATGACGTTGAGCTACACAACACACGTCTGAACGCTGCGATGTCCCAGCGAAACTGAGGGAAATATCGACGCGTTTTTTGTTTTAAACTCTCGATAAGTTTCGATTTGATAAATGTTCTTAAAATAATTTTATAAATACCGTTTTTTGTTATTTCACTTATTAATAGTTATATTCTACGTGTTTTAAATTTGACTACGCTAAACGATAGTTTTCTAGTAGAAAAAAAATATTTTATCAGTGGTTGAATTCATAAAATCACAACTATTTAAAGCACTCGAAATAAGAAAACTAAAGTATTATCCAAAAAAGTAACCAGGTAAGATTATTGTTGAAGATATGGGAATAAATGTTACCTGAATAAATTTCTTGTTTTTGTCATAATTTTTACGTGACGTGTGCATGAATGAGACTCTCAACGCGTAGAACATAAATAAAGGTATATATAAAGCCTAAAAAACCTATTAAAAGTAGCATTAAAGTAAATGAAAAAATGTGTTTTGAAATCTTCAAATTCCACACTATAAATTAACGTAAAATGTATTTTATTTATTGCTTTACTACTAACTAAAATAAAATCTTTCTTTTCTGATAATTCTTCAAGAATACTGATTTTTAGGGGACTGCATACAGTTTTACCACACAGTGTTCTCTTTCACCGTCAGTACGTGGTAAGTATACAAATATCACAGTAGAGAAAAGTAACAGTATTACGTCTGGGCAGTGTTCTTGAAATACGCTAGCCACAGCTTCAGGCTTCGAGAGGCGCGCAAAGCGGTTCTTTTTGCGACGGGCGTCGGCGGAGAGAACAAAATGTATGAAGTTGTATAGAGCTGGCCATGGGTCGCCGCTACCGCGTCTTGTCCGGCTTCGAGTGACTTGCGCTCTCGCGACGATGGTGTGCAGGGAGGCGGGTGGTTGTAACAGTGATCGAGCGCACAGAACGAACCTAGTGTCGAGCGCTTTGAGCGAGCGAGCGCGCTATACATGAAGGCGTCGACGGGTGTCGTGGCAGGGCAAAGCCCGTCTCAAAACCCGCCTGGAAGCGCAGCAAGAAGCGCCGCCAGAAGCCTGAAGCTGTGGCCCTGGCGTTAGGGTTACCCACAAAATGCGCGGGAGTCGGGTGGATGGCGACGTATGCCAAGATTTAGAAGTGCGCGTTTTGGCCGTTTTATATGAAGACATGATACTGTTACTTTTCTCTACTGTGTATAAACTCTGAAAACTAATTGACAGGCAGTGAACCTGGGTCTTAAGATTGAGAGTCCAGCAATATACCGACTGAGCTACCGTTGAATACCTAAATAAATACATAATACGAATCCAAGATTTTCATCTAGGATTCGCTTTATCTTATCTTAGAAATAAAGCCAATGTTGGTGCTAAGACTCCCGGTTAGGGTGACCAGTATTTTTTATTTTTATTACATTAGTATATAATAGGTACGAGATATCCCGTTTTTCAGACATAAATTTCGCCGTGTCCCTTAATTTGGCTTAACCGATACCGGACAGTTGTGTCGATTCGGCGCAACACAAGTTAACTTTTTTGACAGGACTAACCTTATTTTGAGCGTCCTGTGTTTGTTTGTCTTTTCGATACAGAAAGAAAAGACAGAACGCTTAAACTAAGTTTAGTCCTGTCAAATAAGTTAAATCGTGTTGCACCGAATCGACACAAGTATATCTATCTATATATATTTTATCATTCAATGGGGTCTACTTTTATAAAGGCCACCAATTGGCGCCACTGGCACGTAAGGTATATGTCAAAGGTTTGTTAGGTTAGATTTACATAGAAGTTCGATTTTTTGTTTTGCTTATCCATATATTTTTTTTTCTTTCTTAAATGCGAATAAACAATGCCGCAATGATGTGCAGTTCCGTTATGTTCGAAAACGAAAGGAGGAGTTAAGTTTTGTTTTAGCCCCTCTTTTCTTTAGCTCTAATCTTAATTAATTTACTTTCATTGCACCGTACCTTGAATAATAAACCTGAAACTATGAATTTATCTCGACTAATACACAAATAACTAATAAAAAGCCATAGCTTTCGCCGCTTCGCGGGCATTTGACGTTTCTCTATACCTGTCGCCTCAGTGGCGCCACCTGACGTCGATAGTAGCCCTCATTGGTTAGATTTTTATGAGGTTGTAGTTCAACAAGGTATTTTGAAGAATGAAAAATACTAAATAAGAAATTTGGCTTCACCTGTTGCAAATTTTGTTGTAACTGTTTTTTTTTTTCTTATATCAGAGTTTGTTTTATTTAGTTAATTGATTTTTTCAGTTTGGTACAAATGGTCAGCTGAAGTTTTGCATTTGTCATTAATAGTCATTATACGGACCCTTAAATGAGAAGTCTAGTCTGGTCACCCTACTCCCGGTCCAAGTTTTATTTGGGGGTAAGGTCAGAAATCACGATCCTCAACTATTGAAAGGTCAGAAAATCATGTTATGGATGTATACCAACGATAACTTACTCGTGACATATTTTCGTGGAAAAGTTATTCATATCGTTGTGTGTGCTAGAGGCCAATTTTGGCTGAATATTTCTTTTCTGTATGACATGTTAGTATTTTATTGGACCCTATTCTCTCTCTTTCGATTATATTAAGGTAGATTTTTTGTAGAATTTATACTAAAAGCACACATGTGAATTTGGTAAAAATTTTTTTTTATTTATTTATTGTTATTACAAAAACCACAGCCTTAAACATTTAAAATCATAGCTAATAATATCAAAACTTATGCCAATTACGGTTTTACATTTCCTACAATAATACATTTAAAACAAAATTTAAAACATCTATCATAATCATTTAAAACATATTATTAGATAATCGTATCGTGCAATTGTTTATCGTATTGATGTAAATTTCAAGGATGTAATATATCGTCACGACATGAATCCCCGAGGGGGCGTCAGAGGTGTTCTGAGTGTGAACTGTGAAATGCAAGTCGCAGTCCCCATTCGGTACACCGGCGATTCACCGACCATTATTGCGTAGACCAACTACAAAAGACCAAACACTAGAATACGTAATTTATTATTTAAAAAAAATGTTGAAAATGTCGATTTCTTTGGATATTGTCTCAGAATTGCCCTCAAGAGATGGACTTATAGTCTCCGGTTTGAACTGTCACATATCATCTCGAAATCCAATAAGGCTGGAAGCAAACTCATAGGCAATATCCGAGGGCAATATTCCTTACCAAATTGAAGACAATATTATGCGTATCGTGAAGCTAGTAAAGACAATGCATTGAAAAAAAAACACTTGTTGAAAAAATGAAAAATATAATATCTTCGAAACACTTTGATATTTTGTGATAATTAATACCAGAATATGTTAACACAAAACTTTAATTAAATATAGTATTATATTTTACTTTTAAAAGCTTTATTTGTTTCTTTTGTTTATTTATAGTATTAAAACAATAAAATAAAATATATATATATTTATTATTACTACCTGATATTTTTCGACCCTCAGAATGGGGTCGTCATCAGTCGATGAATATATTGAGTAATAGATTTTTTATTGTTTTAAAACAAAACGATGGCACTCTAAGATTGTAAAATCCGATAGTTTATAATTTCTCTGGTGAGATTATATTTTCACGGTAGCTTTTATCACGGTTTTTTTAACGAATCTAACGTAACCTAGTGAAGTTATAAACTATTGAATTTCACAATGTTACGCTGACATATTACATTACATAATAATTTAATGATTCATAAATGATCAACCTTTATCAAAACATATGTACCTATATAAAACGCTTACAAAAGGCTCTGTGAAGGTGTTCGTTACCGGTTCAGAAAAGATATTTATTTGAAAAAGTTTATAAGGAAATTTTCCCTAATTTGACTTGGATTTTGGCCCTCTCACGAATGACTGAAGAGTGACGAAAAGATGCTTGCAATCTTGCCAATCAACTTTGTGTTGATGTAAAAATAATTGCTTCAATAAATAAAAGATAATGTTCACAATTCATTTAAAAGAATGTTGTTTTCCTGGAAAAATTGCCCACAGACGCGTAAATTTCAAGAATTTTAGCTATCAAGGTTGAAGCTTTAGGCTTTTTAGAGAACTTTTGACTCCCAAATAATATTATATATTATATTGAATGAATGACATAATTGAATGACATTTGTCATTCTGACGAAAATAAGGCAAATGTAACTGAAAATTATCATTATGTCGTGAACCATGTTATTTACGAGTACTTCTAATATAAATATGAGATTTTGATGTCTATTTTTGAAATTTACGACCCCGAAAACCGGAAAGAGGACACCTCTTTAGCATTCAATTCAATTTATTCAATTCAATTCATTTTATTCGGTAACAATATAAATTGTGTTCGAAATAACATATTCAGAGTAACTAGACATAAGTACATGATTTACATAATAATTAATTTGAGCAGTAATTCAGCAAGATAAAAATAACAATGTAAAATAATTAATTACAATGTCAAAAATTTTAATTTAGAAATGAAATTATATAATATTAAAGTCAATTTAACAATAAATAATAGGTTATTAGTAATTAATAATTACATTCAATTTCAAGAGATAAAGATTAAAACTAACCATAAATAACAAAATAATAAAGTATTAAAGTCATATATAAGTAACAAAATAAAAATAAAAAATAAATAATAAATAAAAAAAATAACCTTTCAATACAATAGCAGCACTTTCCCCAAAGATATGCTTTTAGTTTTTGTTTAAAGGAATTCACTTTCCTTATATTTTTTAAGTCAGGAGGCAATCGGTTAAACAAGGTAACTGCCTGGTAACGTGCGCAGTGTTTAACAACATTTAGTGTAGGTTGAATAGTGCACTTCAAGTCCTTTCGTCTAGTGGACATTCGTACCTCCATTTCAAGTTTGGTCTCAAAAACGTGCCTCTGTTTGACAACATCTGTCAATAAAACCAAGATGTATAGACTTGGAACAGTTAGAATGCCCAATGACTTGAAGTGATCTCTACACGAATCCCACGGGGGAATGCGATGTTCGTATTGCCCTTTTCTGCGCAGTAAACGCTTTTTTCATATTATAGCAATAACTGTTTCCCCACAATTGAATGCTATATCTAAGCTTATTAGAACAAGGGTCTTCAACCCGCGGCCCCCGGGCCGCATGCAGCCCGCCGGGACATTTTTGCGGCCCTCAGAGGCTAAGGAAATTTACATCGGGTTCGAATCCCAGTTCAGAGCTCCTCACATCCAGATTTACTTTTCTTTCTGCATTTCTATACTGCAATGATATAATGTTAAGTTAAATTTACATCTATTCTATAGTTATATGAATTCACGGGCAACACTTCTAAAAAATGTATGCGAGCAGCTATTTTCAAGGAGGAAAAATGTAAAATCCAAAACCAGGACAAGGATTACGGATGGACATCTGGAAGGTAGCCTGCGGATTGCGAGCACAAAAATAGAAGCAAATATCGACAATCTAGTGAAAAGTAAACAATGTCAATTCTCACATTAATCTGTATCTTATTATTTTTTAACAAATAAAGACATTTTTAATTCACTTATTTGGTTTTAAGTTATCGTTGAGGTGGTAGGTTTACGCGCGGCAATGTGCGGCCCTTTGACAGACCTGGAATAGATTATTGGCCCTCCAGCTAAAAAAGGTTGAAGACCCCTGAATTAGAGCATAATATACAGTCATTAGCTGCCTGTTAGTCAGTTCATCTCTTAAACTACGTAATGCATAACATGCAGAGCTTATGGATTTAAATTTATTTGGGATTTACATTAAAATATATACAAGTGACTTTTTGATCATCGTCCAAATTCATACTGGAGGCTTGATAAGTGATCAGTATCTTGGATCAATAACAATTTTTGTGAAATTTGTAAAATGAAATTTCGGCTTCCCATAGAAATTCACTTCCAGTTCAGAGTGAATCACTATGAGGAGTCGAAATTTCTTTTTACGAATTTTACAAAAATTGTTAATGATTCATGATACTGATCACTTACCAAGCCACCGGTATGAATTCTGACGATGATCACAAAGTCATCTTGTATATACAGGGTGGAAAAAATTTAAGGGCCCTGGAGGGGAACTACCTTAAATCCTTTAGTTAGCTCATTTTACTGAAAGTAAACATTCCTTTATTTTTTAACAGAAACAAAACTGCATTCAAAGATCTTCTAAAATTTGCTTGTCTCACCCGGGAACTGAACCAACTAAAAATGAAAAAAAGTAAACCCTCGCTATTTTATTATACAAGTCTTAAACTCATCTGTTGTACGAGATACCCATGAACTTGAATATTTATTACAAGTTCTTTATTAAAATACCTAGTACTGTTCACTAGTAAAGTAATAATGATACGCCATTATTACACAATGACAACACGGAATGAAAGCAAAACAAAACAAAATTTGAAATTCAAACAAATAATTTTATCGATTTTTAAAATGTTGAAAGTTATCGTTCGAACTTCAAATTTGTTGTTCCGCGTTGCAAAAAAAATACGTACCCTTTTTAAACTTTTCGTCAGTACGCCTAGTGCAAGAAGGAATTGTG
The DNA here is from genome assembly GCA_934047225.1 of Ypsolopha sequella. Lineage (NCBI taxonomy): Eukaryota > Metazoa > Arthropoda > Insecta > Lepidoptera > Ypsolophidae > Ypsolopha > Ypsolopha sequella. Next base: position 21,297,967 of record OW203984.1, on the reverse strand, counting down.
CCGTGCATAGATTTATTATTACCATTTAACGATTTTCTTATTGAAGCCTTCGACAAGGTACTTAAGATAAATAACATTAGCAAGCTTGTACTTCATGTCTTTGGATGTAAGAAAATTATAACATGTCATTTACTTGTTACAAGTAAAGAGTACTAGGTATTGTTAATAAAGAATTTGTAATAAATATTTAATTTCATGGGTATCTCGTACAACAGATGAGTGTAAGACCAAATGTTTATTAGACAAATTTTATCTTGAACAATAATCCTACCGATTCGTATAATAAAATAGCGAGGGTTTATTTTTTTAATTTTTAGTTGGTTCGATTTCCGGGTGAGACAAGCGACTTTCAGAATATCTTTGAATGCAGTTTTGTTTCTTTTTAAAAATAAAGGAATGTTTCCTTTTAGTAAAATTAGCTAACTAAAGGATTTAAGGTAGTTTCCCTCCAGGGCCCTTACATTTTTTCCACCCTGTATATATTTCATTTTTCTAAGTTTTTGCGCCATTTTGATTTTTCAGCCATTAATTGACAAAGAGACAGCTGGCAACATTGAAAAATCGTAATCTAATTACCCTAAAAAAACATGATGCTAAAATGTCCCTAAAATGCCGTTAGGAATGAGAAATAATCACCTGTTCTTATTTTTGCACCCGTCTATCACCCAAGTCGGCCTTTTGAGACCTCTGGACTGCGGTCTATTGTTTTAGCAATAATGAGACAGATTCAGAATTCCAATGTTATTTTAATAAAAATGCAGTAGTTGCATAATGATTATTCCATTAATTAATAACAATTTTAACGTGTACCTATAGATATTTATAATGGCGCATTCCGATGTATTGCAAACATCATTAAGTTTTAATTATTTTTACTTGCAAATTTTGTTCCTGTATTACATAATAGCCTGAACGTTAAACCTTTTTTTTTACGTTCATGAATAATAGTTATACTATTTTTGGTAAATTTTTAACCTTTTACTCGTACCAGATGTTTTACATTCAAAATCAAAAAGCGTATCATGAAAAGTATTACATATGCATAAAATTTGATCATTTTACATAATGTATGAATTGCGTCACCTTTCTTTTTAGATTTGTTGAATCTCCTAGCTATGTGTCATACGGTAAAATACAATACGTAATTTTGTATCTTACTTGTTTTGGGGAAAATATATGTGACGTATTTTCTAAGACGTTTTACTTTACCAGTCTCTGTAGTCTCGACAAAGATCGCTATTCTACCGACTTCAGTCGTTAAGTGGACACCTGTCGCTAGAAAATCAACAACACCAGGTTTTCAAGGGTTCATTGCAAGAAACTAGGTCTCTCCCTCAGAACATTCCTCATATTGAAGAAAATATATTTGATTTATCGATCTTTTATCTAGGGATTCCACCTAAAAAGGATGTATTAAGATTTATACTTTTGTCAAAAAAAAAATGTTTTCCACTCTCTTTTTTTTTGAAATCAACTTGTTTTTTTTTTTATAAAATAGGCAATATATGAAGAGATTTTACCTAAATCCAATATTTTTTCCCTACAAAATATTTCAGTATTAGCTAAAACCACACCAATTTGTTGTTTCGCTGCGTGATCACTGATCACGCGTCCAAAAACAAGAAGCCAAAGAGCCAACATATAATCGCCTCTATGAAAAGCAAATAAGGTCTTTGCCATTAGACTTATTGTGCTGGACGGGTAATAAAAAAGTTGCTAGGGAATGCCATCCTCTTAAGTTACAAAAACCGTTTTTTTTTTTGTACATATCTACCATCAAAACTAAGCTTGTCGAATTCGCTTCCAATTTCAGTGGATAGTTTGACGGTAGAAACAATAAAAAATATTTAAACTTGCATTTTAATAACTTAACGACCGTAATCGGTAGGATAGCGATCGTTATCTTTGTCGAGACTGCAGGGGGACAAATCCGAGGCCTTCGAATTAGCTTCTCGACCGTAAAAACCTGTTTTATCTGTCGAACTCCATACATTTTTAGCTCGAGTTTTAGAAGTCTCGCTTCGACTGTTTCTCCAGAATAGTCCCCCAGGGCCTGATAAAGTAAAACGTAAGCTGGTGCCACATACTGCATAGTGGAATTCTTGCTATAGCACAAAAGCAGCCCTTCAAAAAAAGAAAGTATACATACAATCAGTTCTACTGTCGATTTTTTATACATTTAAGAATTTCCCTTTTTTTCAGAACTTTGATGTCATTCAGGGTACACATAAGAACACAAGCGAGGATTTTGCCCAGCTCTATAAAACCAGTCAAGTTGAATAATTTGAGCAAAAAAGTACAAATTCATGTAATTCCACACAGAATTGAAAATTTAAAATAAAATATTTTCGGATTTATTCCTTCACTTGTTCCAAAAGACTTCCTTTTTTTTGATGATATGACTAACAAGGCGTTTTAGTATGAAAGTAGGCTTTAAAGGCGATATCTTTTTTTGCGGTAAGCTAGAAACTTGAATTTTCTACAGCAGTAAGATACTATTTGATATTAATTTGAGCTTGATACCTCAAAAGATACGTGAGAAAAAGTGCCTTAACACACAGACAAGGCAGAGAGACGGACAACAAAGTGATTCTACAGCGTGTCCCTTCTAAGAGTGCACATCCAAAAGTGGGTCGAATTAGACCCCAAGTTTTAATTTGATAGCTTCAATTTGAAAATGGCTGTATGTAACAGACAATATCTTGAAATATATTGTCAATATGAGGGTTAAGTGTTCTCTATTTTTAGTACGGATTTTAAGTATTTTAGTACTTTGAGTTCTCTAGTTTTCTAAATCATCATACAGCACAAATTTTGAGCATACGAGCGCTCAAGATTTGTGCCGCAGCATTTACCCGTTGATTTAAAATTCACAAGCCTTTGTACCAGAACGGAATTGTAAATTAAATGAACTGTTTCTACAAGAAGATTATAGGTAGAGCAATTTGCGAAGCTTTGCCGTCAGTTACAAGCTAGACCGTTTTATACTTATTGTAGTTCCTTCGTCTTTCTAGAAATTTTCTTTGACTCCACTCTCATAACTTGATTATAGGGTTATTTGTTTTTAGGGTTCCATACCTGAAAACGATCAATTGGAACCCTTATCTTATATACATATATGACTCGTATGCCCGTCCATCCGTTTCTGCCTGTCATAGCCATTTTTCTGAGAGACGGATAATTTGGCACTATTTTATACTTTCGATTGAATGATACTCTAGATCAGGGATGGGCAAACTTTTTCCTACGCGGGCCAATCAAATCAAAATTAAATCAAATCATTTATTTTCCAAAAATTTCATAATATCATTACAAGAAATGTGCCATTTGCCTAAATAAGTAATTTTTTAATGTTTACATTAAACAGTTTACCTATGGCCCCAGAATAAGCAAAGTTGTTTCGTGTTACCAGAACTAAGATTATCGGTTACAATTTAAGGTTTTTGCATTGGTAAAGCAACTACATAATATTGATTCTACTTACACTCTAAACAAAAAAAAATATAAAACTAACTAACTAGGGAAATAAAAATATCGCAAAAAATAATAAGAAGTAGATTCGTATTATACACGTATACTATATATAAGTATATACGTAGATGGATAAACATTAACAAATATATACAAACAATTTATTTATTTACAAACAGTATCTATGTTCTACATATATCAGAGGGACCGGTTTTTGAATTGTTGGCTATAAAAAAAATTTTTATTAAAATAAAAATGTTTGCACTTTCCGAAATAAAGTTATTTACTGACTTTCATTTTTGTTGATTTTTATTAGTTATTTATTGGTTTCAACAACATTTAAAGATATCTTATCTATGCAAAATTAAATAATATGAATTTTAGAAGTTCAAATCAGGTACACTATGAAATAGGGAAATTACAGTTAATCTATAAAATATGGACAAGGATTTATTAATGTAATGTAAGCAAGTGCACTATTTAAATGCGGTCGATGATCGCGGGCCATATATTGAATAATATTTAATGCTGTTTCTTGTTCTGAATTATTATAGAATAATTTTCCAAAATAAAGTTGATTTTATAATTTAACTAACATTATTGTTTTTTTTCATAATTTTTAAAGATATCGTTTAAGAAAAATAACTTTATCAATAGAGTTATTTTTGGATGATGCTGGGAAGAGGCGCCTTAATTGCACAAACGGAAATTATAGTAACATTCACGGCAAGGGTAGACTTATTTCAACAAGAAATTTCTTCCAGTGAACCGTTTAAACAGTAATCGCGCATCACTACGAAGAAGTGGTTGTTGAAAGAGTCGCTGGGCAGAGCTGGGCTCTTTGGTCACACCACAAGGCCACAAGTCAAACAAATTGTAAAAAAAAATTGCCTCGGGCAAGGCTGTATGGGCTCAAATCCCTTTGCCTTTCCCTAAAAGAGAAGCACATGGACAAAAATTGGTCACGCACGCCCCTTATAAAAATAAAAAACCCGTAAAAAACGTAAAATATACGCTTGACTAGGTGCAGGTCTTTTAAGTATTAGATTTAAGGTAATGAATGGCTATTTCGTCTTGTTTTTAGTCTTTTTTTATGAGTTGGCAACCCTGTCGCTGGTGTGAAACCATCTATCTGTGACAGGCAAATGGTAAAATTACGCCGTTTACAAACGGCGTCGTCGGTTTCTAAGCGGTCGTTCTTTTGCAATTTGCCGCTCGGCACCAAAAATTGAAAAATAGGTGCGACGATGAGCGGAGCGAGGAGGAGCGTGTTAGGGTTACAGCGAAGCGGAGCGGAGCGAGGCGACCTTCAATAGTTCTAACAGAATTACTACATGCCGAGGCAAATTAGTTATTGCCGAATAATTCTTCTTCGTCAAATAGTAAAATAGCTAGCGTTTAGAAACTGACGACGCCGTTTGTAAACGGGCGGATTGTTACTATTTGCCTACAACATATCCATTATTCGTCTTGTCGCTTCCCTCACATAATGTCGTAGGTACGGTACGTATGTGCTCTTACGTTCCTTCATTTGTACCGACCTGGCTTTCTTGTGGAATTGTGTTTGTTCTGTAATTTGGATTATGTTATTCTCCTGGACTGATAACCTATTGACTACTCTTCAAAGACATCGACATTACTAACAGTTAGAGTCAACACAACTTTAATAATTCGATTCATTCAATAATGAAACTTTCTATAGTTCATTCAGTGATAACTTATACCCCAACTATCCGAAATTTATTTACTACTTGGGTCAAACAAGGAAAAGGACTATTGGGAGGCGTGCGCGGGGCCGAAGCCAACACGTAGAAGCCCTTTAGATAATTTAATCTAATCTAAATGTGATGCGACTCCATCCAACGATTATCCCTGTACGCACTGTAAGAGTGCACCCAAGGACAAACCCCGGTCAGTGTAGGACTATTGTAAGAAATGGAAACAAAGGAAACCAGACTATTATGTTGAGGTGCTTGTGGACTGGGTAACTGGGACTATGGAAGGAACTATTGCGCCTGCCTGACCTGTGGTAAGAGCTATTAAGCAGCCGGATTTTGAAAAACTTGCCTTTTTCTAATTAATCAAAACAGAACACTTAAATTCAAAATTTATTTATTTATTATTTTTTTATTTTTTTATTTTTAGTTGGTTCGATTCCCGGGTGAGACAAATGAATTTTAGTAGATCTTTGAGTGCAGTTTTGTTTCTTTTAAAAAATAAAGGAATGTTTCCTTTCAGGAAAATAAGCTAACTAAAGGATTTAAGGTAGCTCCCCTCCAGGGCCCTTGAATTTTTTCCACCCTGTATACTGTTTATGCTGCTATCGCAAAGTTTCCATTGGTTTCTGTAAATTAGAATTGTATAATTGTAAATTTTAACATTCTAATTTTCATAAACCAAAGGGAATTTTGCGATGACAGTTTACAAAATACATAGGTAATAAGGTTTAGTTGAACAATTATTGACCAAATTTCGAATTTCAATGTTCTGTTTTGATTAATTATAACAAGGCGGGTTTTTCACAATCCGGCTGCTAAACGGCTTTTAACCACACGGAAAATAGGCAGGCGGAGACTCGACAACTCAATTAAATGGGCGCCCATAACGGTTGCTCGCACGGAGAGACAAGGGGGCAACATTTGCTGAGCGGTTAAAGGGTGGAGAGGTGTCACTGGACTTTAAACGACACGACGATCACTTGCTCCCTACGGGTCCAGCATCACGTGCTCACTGCTCACTCGCCACTTCTTAAGTTTCACATCCACCCTTCGAGCATATAGCTCTTGCTACTTCACTCTGACCAAATTCCTACAGCAAGAAAGAGTAGGTGAACAATCTGTCCCTCGTCATTGTTCACTCCGGCCGAGGGATCCGTCAAAGAGCGGCCAATTCACATTTTATAAAATCTTGAAATAACATAGTTCCAATTACGTCACCATTACACACCATGTGGTGTATTTAATTGTTCTGTATCGAAATGTCCCAACAATCACCTGAAAAATTATGAAAAGCATTAGTTTCAAAAGTAATTACGACAACGCTATACAAAGTTTAATGTACCTATTTTTCTATTTCAAGCTGCAAAAAATTATAAATAGTACATTTTCTGTAAGTAGAGTGCACATTCTTACATAAATATGACATTCCAGTAACTTTCTTACGTACCTATGAAAAGATTTGTTAAGTTTTTACTAGAGACGGACTCTTACTTTATAATTCTATCGATAAATTACCGGCTCAATCGAAATGACTATGCTAATAATTACATTTCCAAATGACCCCAACCTTAAAATGAATTGGCTTAAAGCATTGAAGCTTTCGATAAAGATGTCGGATATATCTTCGAGACAACGGGTTTGTGTCCTTCATTTTAGGGCGGTAGGCTACGAAATGAGAAACCCTAAACACTATGAGAGGCACAATTAAAGAGCGACACGAAGATAAGACAAAAATGTCAACGTATTTCCTCAAATTTAACGACATCGATAGTTTGTTTATAACATTAGGGTACCCACTACCATAGTAAAACCTGCCCCCCTATTCTGTATCTTTAGTTGCCAACTGAACGAGGTGCCTATCATCAAAAACATAGATAAAAATTGAAATTTCAAAATTGCCTTTAGTGTGTATTGAACTATTAACAATCTGTGTCGTCACTTCAAGTGCGAAAATATCCTTAGGACATCAGAATTCGATAGTATATCTATGTTTTTGATGATAGACACCTCGTCCAGAAGGCAACTAGAGATACATAATAGGCCCGCTGGTTCTGGTTTTACTATGCCACTACCCACTATTACACACGTCAGCATGTGTCACACACATAAGCATTCGATGTTAGTGATACGACGTTTCCTTGGCTTTATAAATCTATCAGTTTCTATATTTATGGGTTTACCTTTATTTTTATCAATGGTTTACCTAAGTACCTACATGATCTTTTTTTATAACTCGAAAATTCCTTTTTTATTTACCTGTTTTGTTGTGGCCTATGCGGAACAAGAAGCTTATAATGACCAACACTTCTTGGTGCGGAACTTTTTATTATAGATAGAGGTTATTATATACACCGTGTACCATATGTACCATGTTATTATATAGGTAGTAGATAATCTTTGCTTTGCTTTTTATTTTATAGTGCTCAATTATAACAGTTTCATGTAAATTATTAGCCTTTTATGTGTTTCACCATAGGGTAAAACACATCCAAAAATAGACCTAGACTTTGGCAATTGGTTTCACTTGTCAACTAGGACAGATCATGGTAAATTGTGAAACTGCTTACTTGTACGTTTATATTCTATTTGTGGCTTGGACAAAGCGATTTCGCAATGGAGGCTCCCTCAGCGCCATCTAGTTGAATAGTATGTAAACTTGGACATTCAGGCACGTGCGGAAAAGATATTAAGACAGATTTAGGGTGATTTTTATTGGGAATATTTTTACATATTATTTAGGTTGTTTTTTTACGGAAAACCTATGGTGAACTTTCCTTACATTCCATACTTTTTATTTGATTAAGCTTAGTCACTCCACTGTGTAAATCGCATGGCATTTATTATACTGTAAATCAAAGTCGAACGACTGATATTGCGAGTAAAAAATAATGCCAAAACAATGCGTAAAAATTCTGGGTGATTTTAAAAGGGATTTTCTAGGGATTAGTATCGATTTTTCGAAATTGTGCGCAATTTTTCATTTTAAAGTATACTTTTCACGAGGTTTAGTCACCCCACGTCAAATCATATGGTATTTATTTTATTGCACGATAAACAAATTTCCAATGATTTAAAATAATGCCACAGCTGGTAGCCGCCTGGTTGTCAAAACCTATTATAGTGCTTTACCACTATAGATGGAGCTGGTGAGCAAAATTTCTAAATCATTTGCTCATGTTACATATCAATAATACAAATCGATTTGGTCCAGTCACGTGAGGCCCTAAGTGTCGTCGCGTCGTCGTCATCGTTTGTAAAAAATGCTCAAATTTATTGCAACTAAGTGTTAGGTACATTTTAAAAAGAACTTAATCATTTTACCTACCCTTATCGGGTAGAGCAATACTTACAAATGTTATCTGTGACTAAGGTAAGAACAAAGGCACATTTTACATCTTACAAAGTTTTGAAATATAAATATTTTTTACTTGCTAACAATATTTATCTTTTCCAGCCATTCCATCTCAGCTCTTGTATCCCTCGCTCCGCTCAGGATTCTACTCTAGAATCCCGATCGTAGCGAATCCTTTGCTGCTCTCGGGATATAACTTTGTGCCCCAAAGAGAATTCTTATTTTTTTTACTTGTTGTGTAATCTACTATTTTTGCTAACATTGATCATCAGTTAGTACACCCTAAGGTCTTCATACCTTTGGTTGGTGCTATTGTCCGCCCGGTAATGGTATTTTTAAAATACAGCTCTTATTTTTAAAACGAAGTGACCAAACTTTTTTTAAATTTTCTTTAATATAAATAAATAAATTAAATTAAATTAAATTTAAATCTTTTATTTCAGAGATAAGCTCCATATTGTGTTAGTAACAGATTAGATACTTATTTATTATGGTAGTAAGAGGTAATTTAAAACAAAACAAATAACTAAAATAAAAGACAATAAAGAGAGCTAAGGAAATGACATCAGAAATAATGCCCTTCTCGTCTCTTTAATAAGATGGACAAGTGAATAACACAGAAAAACTATAGAGATGACATTTACAGATGATCTCAACATAGTTGTGTGTAGATGCCATAGAAGGACTACCTACCCCTAAAGAGGTGCAACGATACTTGGTTTGTTCAAAATAAATTCCGCCAACTTTCGATGCGATTGGCTAAACCACACAGATTGAGAAAGAGATAGAGAATACCCGGTAAGTGGGAGTTAGATGCATATAGTCAAGTCTGTGCAAAAACACTGATTAGTTGGCGAAATCGGACAGTATGGCATTTCCTTCTCGGGGCTAGCTGTTCGATGGTAGATATCGGCGAAATTACTCATTTTAGGGATGGAGAGAGAGGTAAAACAGGTCAGTGTAACCTAGGAATGAACATTACTTCGGAAACTTTTTTGTTTATTTGATTCAGTAATAGTTGTAGATGGGAAACTGGTTCCTATTGACATTGTAGCTCTATTATATTATTGTTCTATGAGAAAAATTCTACTGACGTACGCTTTTCATGCCTATTAAAGTCATAATAATATTAAAAAGTGGAAGTGCAGAAGTTTCACGATGATGCACCTAAAAAACTCGATATCCGATGACTTCACATTCCAGTCATATCCTGAACCGCATTGATTGCTACAAAGCAATCATGTCATTGGTTGAGTCAACTCGTGCGCTGCGTGTGTGACGTCACCCACCATCAGACAGGCTGCGCGTACGCAGGCTGTGGGGAAAGTTTCACATTCCTGAGCCCAATTTCTTCTTGTCTTGTACTTACATAAACTTATCTCTGGAGATGTTGTCTTCCACTATGTTTTGCCCAATGATCTTGTAATATATGTAATATAATGTAAATATGTTGGCTCATTGGCCTCTTTTTCTTAGACGCGTAATACTAATTATGAATGAATGAATGAATGAATGAATGAATGAATGAATGAATGAATGAATACACACTTTATTGTACACGGTCAAATAAAAAATTGAGTACAGAGTTTTGAACACACAATGTTGTACAAAGGCGGACTTATCACTTAAAGCGATTTCTTCCAGCCAACCTTTGGGTGGTGAAGAAAGTATTATTTTACGTAATGTGGAGGGGGATACCAATTTACAAAATACATAAATAAAAGAAAAATCAAAACCAATAAAGTGAATATACATAATGCCTAATATATAATATACTCCTATCCAACAAAACTAACACAATATATTTCATGTTTGATACATACATATCGTATACATACAAATAAATAAATAAAAAAAAAATATATATATATAACTACTTAATATACTCTTAATATACTATATATAAAAATATCAATAGACTGAGTGATGAAGTGAGACTACCAACCTAAAGAAACTTCATGATGTGATTTTAAATTCTTTTTAAATATCGCCAATGAAGGCGATATACGTATCTTCGTAGGTAAATCATTCCACAGACGAACGGCCTTGACCGAAAAGGACTTCCCATAAGCAGCAGAATTGTGCTTGGGAATACTAAGAAGGCTATTTTCCTTACAGCGTAAGGAATTGACGAGATTGTATTTAATACGAAGATATTCAGGTGCGGAGGGATCGTTTAAAACGTTTTATAGAAGACTTAAGATATGAGTATTCCTACGAAGGCGAATTGGGAGCCACTTTAGACGAGCACGAAATTCTGAGACGTGATCATACTTCCGCAATCCGAAGATAAAGCGAATGCACAAGTTTTGGAGACGTTCGAGTTTGCTCAGCAGCTCCTCAGTTATGTCTAAATAGCTTACATCCGCGTAATCAAGAATTGGGAGCAGTAGAGACTGTGCCAGCATAATTTTAGTTTGGAATGGAAGAAAGAACTGCAGCCGTTTGAGTGAATGGAAAGCTCCAAACACTTTCTTACTAACTGCTCCTACTTGAGGAGCCCAAGATAACGTGTTATCCATAAGGATACCTAAATTTTTAACACAATTGGTAAATGGGATCACTATATTGTCATACTTAATTTTCGTCACAACATTCAAGTCCAACTGTGCTAGTATTCTGGGAGTACCAAATATAATAGCCTGTGATTTATTTGGATTGAGCACCAAACCAAACGATTTTGTCCATTCGGAGATGATGTTCAGGTTATCGTTAATCAAGTCAATAGCAGTATTAATATCGCCAGGTTCAGTGCCTGTATAAAGCTGCAAATCATCGGCATAAAGGTGATAAAGAGATGAAAGATGACTAGCCAGGATATTAATAAAAAGGGAGAAAAGTAAAGGAGATAAAACGCCACCTTGTGGGACGCCAGCAAGTACCGGACACCAGTCTGAAGAACCAGTATCAGTGCGAACACACTGCTGACGACCTTTGAGGTATGACTCGAACCAAGCAGTTGCTGTCGGAGATACGTTAAGCGAGCGTAGGATACTTAACATAATGTCAAAGTCAACGGTGTTAAACGCGTTGCTAAAATCTAACAACGTAACAACAGTGATTTTATGATTATCCATATTTTCTCTTATGTCGTCAGTGATCTTAATAAGAGCACTGACCGTGCTGTGTCCTTTACGAAATCCGGATTGTTCACATCCGATCCGAAATTATCACACAGCGAAACAACAAATTAGTGTGTTTTTAGCTAATACTGAAATATTTGGTAGGCAAAAAAATATTGGATTTAAGTATAATACCTCCATATTTCTATTACCTATTTTATAAAAAAAAACAAGTTGATCTCTTATTAACTGTGTTCTTGAAACGAACGTTAGCAAACCAAAATCATGTATTTGCAGCAGCTGTGCAAGTCAAATATTTATGAACTACCACGGATTCTAAATTCAATAAAAATTGTTTTTACTTGCGAAATGCTTAAGAAAATCGAATATGAAAATGGAACATTTTGGAGCATAGATTTCTTAGTGCTTGTATTTCTTAAGCGTGTTGATTACCCGAAATTTAAAGTAAAATAGAAATTGTAGGGTGTGCAAAAGATGAAATTACTTAAGGCCCCAGACTCTCTTTGCAACATTTCGCTTTCATCTTACCTGAGTCTTTAGAAGTGGCGCTCCCCCCGCTGCATTATGATGTTAGAGACCGCACCTGAGTGTTGCTCTACTTCGTGTATGATTACTTAAAATTTGACATGTGAAGATTTTTAATTATTCAAGTAACGGTAATTTACAAAGTTTGGTTTGTTTATCGGAACAAACAAAATGAATTTGCAAAAGCAAAATAAACAAAAGTAAATCTACCTGGAATAGATGGCTTATTGGTAGCAGTAAGAGTGATTAGTATTTAGACACAATACATTTATGTCATGCAATTATTTGCAGATTTTTACCGAAGGGGTGTCAAGAGGTGTTCCGAGTGTGAACTGTGAGATCCAAGTCATAAGTCCACCCATACGTGTACCTATAAGTACACCCGCGTTTCTCTGACGATTATTACGTCTCAACGTGACGAGCCTATCGCTCTAAGGAAACCTGCATGCCCTAAAAAGCATGTAGTTGTGCCCGAAAATTTCTTTATTCATCAAGATTTTCATTTAAGTAATGCCTGACATAAAAAATACCTTTATAAAATTTGGAAATGTAGAAAATTAATAATCAAATCGTAACAATGAAAACATTTAAAATTATGTATTCCTAATACTCACACACATATTACAATCAGTTCTTAAAGTAATATAATATCAAAAATAGAAACTCTTACGGTAATTAAGTGTCTGTCAGTTTGTGTGTCCATGATTATGACTAAGGTGCAATAAAAGAGGTAAAAAATGTAGTTTTAGAAATGTGATGTTTTAATGATAAGAACCGCAGCTGCGTACGTTCTTTTGTTTTGATGCATTATTGTCTAGCACGTTGTTATCTCGACTGTCGGTTTTAGTGACTTCGATAGCTTTTTAAGATATTTTAAATAAAAGTAAGTTAAGTAATAAAAAGGATGTAGCTTCGGCTTTAGTTATTCCAAAAAGTGGCGACAGCGGTGCTGGTATAAAATTTGTGTCACGCCATCCCCGTGGGTTTTTTAGACCACAACTTCTAAAATACGGCTTTACGGGTTTTCGAATTAACACACATTAAAATAACTTAATCTAAGCGAATTAGGGCATGCAATTATTCGCAGATTTTTACTATCCGGATAACGGATAATGTATTATCCGGATAACCGGATACTTATGATAAAAATTAAGGGTAAATTAAATAAAAGCTCCGAAAACTAAATTAAAACCGCCCAAAAAAACGGCCTACCGCAAACATCTTGAAAAAAAAACCGCCCAAGTGCGAGTCAGACTCTAGTCAGAACCTAGGGTTCCGTATTGTGGATGATGAATTTAGTTATATCATTTTTTTTTGTGAATTTCTCAACCACTTTATTTTTTCTGTAATTCTTACGTAAACGCGTATTACCTACCATGATTTTTTTCATATTTTTCGGTCCACCAGTTTTGGAAATAAGATGGGGGACAAATGTATATTTTTTTATAGATTTTCAAGTATTTATCGAAATAGATGCAATTAAATATAGCCAAACTATATATTATTACAATAAGCTTTTTAATACCTGCAATGTGATACCCATATTGTATTTTTATAAATGTTTTTTTTAATTTATTTTACTTTTTTTTATATTTTTAAATCACTATAGTTTTCCCGGTTATTGGTCAGTTATGATCTATAATGGAATTTTTTTTCATATTTTTCGGTCTACCAGTTTCGGACATACACATTATTGTAGTTTTTTTAAAGATTTCACAAAACCAGTACCAGTAAATATAGTAAAAGTATATATTTTTACAATCACCTTTTTAGTGTCTACAGTTTGACCCATATTGTATTTTTAGGATAATACAATTAAAACAATTTCAAATTTTTCATATTTTTTTACAATGTAATATGTAGGCAAATTAATGCTATTTTTGTGCCAAATTTCATGTCTTTATATTTACGGTGCTAAAGTTATGATGCTGTGAAATACGGACGGACGTAGATTAGACTTTATTTTATCGAAACAGTCATTTCTTAAACTATTCAAAAAATATTTTATCCATAGTTGTTTACTTATTAAATGATAAGTGCAATATTCAAGTAGAGCAACTTTCATGATACAGTTCGCCTCTCCATAAGAATCTACGCGAGGGAAAGGGAGCAACCGTGCGAGCTGGAGGTAAAATGATGTCGAGCTACACAACACACGTCTGAACGCTGCGATGTCCCAGCGAAACTGAGGGAAATATCGACGCGTTTTGTGTTTCAAACTCTCGATAAGTTTCGATTTGATAAATGTTCTTAAAATAATTTTTTAAATACCGTTTTTTGTTATTTCACTTATTAATAGTTCTATTCTACGTGTTTTAAATTTGACTACGCTAAACGATAGTTTTCTAGTAGAAAAAAAATATTTTATCAGTGGTTGAATTCATAAAATTACAACTACTTAAAGCACTCGAAATAAGAAAACTAAAGTATTGTCCAAAAAAGTAACCAGGTAAGATTATTGTTGAAGATATGGAAATAAATGTTACCTGAATAAATTTCTTGTTTTTGTCATAATTTTTACGTGACGTGTGCATGAATGAGACTCTCAACGCGTAGAACATAAATAAAGGTATGTTTAAAGCCTAAAAAACCTATTAAAAGTAGCATTAAAGTAAATGAAAAAATAAGTTTTAAAATCTTCAAATTCCACACTATAAATTAACGTAAAATGTATTTTATTTATTGCTTTCTTACTAACTAAAATAAAATCTTTCTTTTCTGATAATTCTGCAAGAATACTGATTTTTAGGGGACTACGTTTTAGCGTCCCTGCTACTCCATATGCGAAAAAACCCTCAGTGCGAGAGGGAGGGATTCGTGGAAAATGAGATTGAAATGAGATCTTTTTCGACACCAATTCTCCTGGTTTACAATTTAGAATTAATAGCATATGGCCTGCAATTATATTTTATTAGATGGGTTTTAACAGCAACTTTGATAGCAAATTTTTTATATTAATAAAAAACCGACTTTTTGCTACTCTTCCTCGAATCCGTCCCTCTCGCGCTGAGGGTTTTTTGCATATGGAGTAACAGGGACGCTAAAAGAAGAGATGCCTTAACGTGCCTTCCAAAGTAAGCTGTCCGAACACAAGTGGTCCTCACGGATATTGAACCCGCGATTCCCGGACTCGAACGACTACACCACAGGCGGTAATGATAATAATAGGTCATTAACTATGAAATTGCCGAAAGTTTCTTACAGATTTATACGCAATAACTATTTCTTTCATTTGTTTTTTGTCTAAAAGTTGCTTTCCAGGTTTTATATATCTACGTATTAAATTTGGTTTTCATTTCAGTTTGATTACAAAAATTAAATCTTGAAGACAGTTCGTCCTAAATGTCATCCATTTTCATGATAATATTCGTAACATATTTTTACAGCTGACACTTTAAAAAAAATTAATTGAAGTCGCTGTTAACTTAATTTTATCTCATTCATGTACTATTTTTTTTATAACATTTGGATTTGTCATTACTAAAAACAATGCAAAAATATACTGAAAATTGAGTTTTCTTCAAATTCTCCACAAAAAACGGCAATTTCATAGATAATAACCTATTACTATTATGATGACTACATAATTGATAACGTTCATTATCCTCCCGATGTGCTTTCATATTTTTTCTCTATTTGACAATGTTTTTTATTATAATTAAGTAGTTTATTTTATTTTTTCTTACTTACTTTACTTTTTCTTTAAATGTGCAAAAGTGATATAAAAAATTTGTAAAATAATGATTTATACCTTCATGTTTATACCTATATTTTCTAATTACCAGACTGTACAAAAAAAAATAGATTTAAAGTATTTTCGAAACTAACTGTACGTCGACTATATTTGAATATCGTTGCTACAAAATACGAAATAAGACATTTTTATTTAGCAAAAAAAAAAAAAAACACAAAATGACAATTACCAGCGGGTCCCACACTAGGTAATGCTGTACGTTTACATACATGTTCTGAGGGTGCACTATTTGAAGGGTACAGGGAAAGCACAAGGAATGTCACATCGTAAGGAAGGGCTAGAATAAATGTATAAATAACTAAATGTATAAAATATAATGTATAAAATAGATTTTTTATGTTCGGGCTAAAATATATGAGGGGATAATTTGAATATGTTTTTTTTTTCACTTGGTAAAAACAAGATTGTTTGACTGTAAAAGGAAATAGACTATATGAGACAGGTAGGCAAAGATATATATGTTTTTCTTTTTTCATTAACCTGAATTCCTGCTGTCTTGTATTTTCTTATCCCTTGGTTAAAGTAGATATAAGTAATTCAATGTATAGTTTAAGTTTATGTTAAAAAAAAGACATGATCTTGCCAAGTTTCTTGCCCGTTCTTCTTAGCAAGACTAATCGAATGGGCGGAGGTAGGCATGTATTTATATATGTAACCTATTACTATGTAGTATATAGGATGGGATTTGGTCGGCCGCCTGGATTCGTGCTGGGGGCTCGGTTGGTGATCATTGAACCTTGTTCCTGGTCCCTGGCCGGGTCTCCGGTATGGGTTCGGGCGGTTGATTGGATTTCACCTTGTATAATAATAATATTTTACCTATAATTTTAATCGTATATATATTGCTACATAAATTAAATAAACATTTAATCTAAGTAGTTCATGTACATTTATTATTTTATTACATATATTTTTATAAGATTAAAATTTGACTTATAAAACGTGTATTATATATACCTACTTTGCAAAATAAACTTTTTGAATTTTGAATTTGAATTTTGTTCATTTTCACTAAACCCTGTTTTAAGGTGTTACATTGCCTTTTTTAAAACGAAAAAAAAGTTTTTTTTTTATTGTTTACACATTTATTTTAGCCCTTCCTTACGATGTGACATTGCTTGTTCTTTCCCTGTCTTCATTTGGTCCTTTGCCATATTTCTAGTTTTTCGAGTTACTTAGTCATAACATACTACCATCATCTTTCTCTAGAGAGAAAGAAACTCGCCCATGCTGCAATATTAAAAAAGTTACAGATTTATTATTTTGATTATTTATTTCACGGTTGTTTCCTTATCTATGTGGCAGGCAAATAGTGAAATTCGGCATTTTACAAACAGCGTCGTTAGTTTCTAAACGCTCGCTGTTTTGACATTTGCCGTTCGGCAAATTGTACGAAATGCCCGCTGTTTGCAAAATGACTTCATCATTTTCTAAACAGCTGAAATTGAAATCATCAAAAAGTGAAAAAAAGGTGCGACACCGATCGGAGCGAGGAGAAGCGTGTTAGGTGTATGTATGTAAGTCCCTTTCAATAGAATCCGCCAATAATGTAAACAAACCAATTTATACACGATTACTGCGTAATTACTTACATTTGAATATCAATCCCGATCATATTCACATTTCAAGGAACCATACATTGTTCTTAAAATTATTTCGACACCAAATAACTTCTTTATGATAGTTATTTTAATTAAAAATAATCGGACGACGAAAATTTCAATAGTTTGTAAAACTGTCATATTAATTTTTTTATCATCGAAGTCTTTTTTGTCTTTGGAAAGTTAGTGTTGTGACTTCACAAACCTCTCACAAACACCGCTTTTTTACCAACAAAATGAAAATTTGTAATGGCCGCAAACAGCTGATTTAGAGAGCGGGCTTGGCAATTATTTCATTTCCTTAGATTTTTTATTCATTGGTGGGTATTGTTCCGAGTTCTGTGCGTTTTTCTGTTTCCTCTAATTATCGACGACTTTGCTTTTTGTATTTTGGTTTTTTGGCATTTTCTTTGCGATTTGCTTGGATTTATTCTTGGAACGACGACTTCTGCGTGAAATCACGGACTTTGTTTTTGCTTACGATTGGATCTCTTTCTCAAGAAACAAGGTGGTAACAATGTTTATAAACTATTAATTCTTTAAAATCTAATAAAGATGTACACATAATCACTTAGAGATGCTAAGAATAAATACAAGAATAATAATAAAGTGAAAAATTATTACGTGGTGTTTTTAGGTTATAATGAGTGAGCCGTAACATCAGGGTCGAAGACTCCTCCGCCTGCCAAAAAACGAAAAATTCATCTGACCACAAAGGAAAAAAATTCTAGTGAATATTTATAATTATTTAGAAAAACCCTCTCTTACATACCCATCCAAAATGGAGTTATATAAAATTACTTCAGAAATTATCGAGGTGTCTCAGTATGTTGTAAGAGATACCATGAAACATTATTTAGAAACTCAAAAAATACCACACCAAAATACCACTTTAACATCAGTATAGGTACAACCAAATCTTTGGGTACAACACCATAATCATAGAGAACTGTCAAATAATTATCTTGTTTACATTATTGGCGGATTCTATTGAAAGGGACTTTAAGCACATGTTGGGAGCCGAGCGATGCGAGGCGATCCTCAATAGTTCTAACAGAATTACTATATGCCGAGGCAAATTACAATATGCTGAATTATACTATATGACGAAGATTCGTCAAATGGTAAAATAGCGAGCGTTTAGAAACTGACGCCACCGTTTGTGAAATGCCGAATTTTACTATTTGCCTGCAACAGCTTTACAACTTTGCATGTTTGATTTTAAGCTTTATTCGTCAATGTCACTCTCATGAGCTTCTATTTCAGCACAACTCTTGACCATACTATTAACTACTAACTTCCCCACTCCCTAGTAGAAGTGTTCCTGTGTGTGTCATCGCATCAGGTTGTTGCAGCAGTGTGAGTAGTTCTTGTCTTTACATTTTGAGGCATCATTAAAAATGTACGGCGTGTTGCTGTGAGCATAAAGACGTGTACAGATAACAGTATTGCTTGAATGTGTGAGTAGAAACTTGAGCCTAAGGTAGTGGTGCAGTTCGTTGACTCTACCTTTTATTTAATTGCATATCTGATATTATTACATTATATCATAGTTCAATAATAAAGAATCACAGGAACCAATCTTAAATAATATATACATATTTTAATACAATAAAACAACTAAGAAGGAAACTTCTTTCAAGATAAAAAATGTACGTTTATAGCTCGCTGTTCCTAGATACAAACAATTGTTTGACTACAAATGCTTCAATTGTTTGACTAAATAGTGCTACGACGATCTGATGGCGCGTGGATGACAGTGACAGGGGGGCGCAGCTGTGAAACAAGGAGCGGTGTAAGCGTATGGTAGCGGCGTTAGTTCCGATTTTGGACACAACCAATCTACGCGCCATA
Organism: Ypsolopha sequella; assembly: GCA_934047225.1. Classification (NCBI taxonomy): domain Eukaryota; kingdom Metazoa; phylum Arthropoda; class Insecta; order Lepidoptera; family Ypsolophidae; genus Ypsolopha; species Ypsolopha sequella. The sequence goes on along the minus strand of OW203984.1, from coordinate 21,278,609 downwards.
AGATCCTTGAAGCACTTAAAAATGAATGGTCAGACTAGACAAGCAGAAGAAAAGTAAATCTGGAGCTCAGCCCTCAGGTCCAGAACTCCTCGCATTCAGATTTACTTTTTTGTTGTATATTTATTCTGATATACTCGTATTTTTATCACCATTCAGTATTGATATATTTATCATAGTTTTGAAAATTAAGATTTTATGTTAAGAAAATTGTGTATATAAAAGAGAAGATTAAGAAATCAAAGCTTTTCAAACGATCTTAAATTGAATAAAGTCTTATTTTATTAAAATCGGATGATTTAAGTCATGATTAGATGTTTTCTGGGAACTGTCGAGATTATTACAAAACATATTTTAATGTACATTACGGGTGTTTACACGGTTATATTTTGTTTGTAAATTCCTCACATTGTAAAGAAATTAAATTCGCCAATTTGTAGGATCTTTTGACCAGATACAATATCCAATGTCGACGAGTGGGAACGCTATAAAGATCCTGTTGATTCGCATCTTTAGGATGACACTGAAAAAATATAATGCTACACAATCGTCCACTATAAGTCTCAACAAACCGCACCTCTACCCTACTCTACGCACACAATCACACTTTCTCTACTTGAGTGTGCAGACACCGTAGTCTCATTCTTACCTGCGCCCGCGCCGCCGGTTGAACCTCACCTCTACCTCAGTGCTGAGTTGGCGGCGTCCGCGACCGCCTCGGTCTACCATGTCAGTAGCTTCCGTGACTGTAAAGTGCTGAGTGGAATTGTGATACAAAACCTGTGCAGAAAGAGAGAACCTCTAGTGTAATTACGGATACACAAACTTTTTGGAGACGCTGCGGACGATTTCAAGGTACGTCTCTTTCATAAAGGTGGAGGTTTTAAAGGTAATGTGAAAGTTCTGATCGATCAACGAGTTCGAGAAGTCAGTGGCTGTTGACACACTTAGACGTTCAGGTGTGTGTGGTGAGGCGGTGGGTGTGCCTCACTGAATGTACGTGTCCGTCCAAAATTCTTGTGAGACCACTTTCGGAATGTTGGGCAACTTTCTTTGAAGAAGTTTTATGGTTAAGTTTTGGGTCGTCTTTAACATAGTTTCAAACTTAAACCCTTTTAGTTTGGTTTTTAAAAGATTTAATGGACTTTTGTAGTTAGATAACGTTTGAATCGTGCCGCCAAGTAAAAGAGTTCAACGCGCTCCCTAGAGCTTTCAGCGATGCTTTTCTTATAAATGTTTTTACAAGTTCCAACGAATCGCTTACCTTTCATCTCAATCTGAAGCATAATCACCATACTGTTCTTCAATATTTTTATCACAAAATTCGTAGATGGTATCGTATCATCCTAATATAGTTACTTAGCAAAGGTAAGTAAAGTAAATGGGGTACGAACGAGAGAAGGCAAGCAGGTAGTACAGGGAAACCGGCTTGCGTCTGGCATCCCGTCGCGCGCCAATGCCTCACGGAGATAATGTATTGTGTAGATGCGTCACTAATTCCTTGTCCTGGATAAAACAGGTGATTTATGGCTACGAGCAAGGAGGATTTTTAGAACTGTAAAAAAACTGTTTAGTCACGTTTTTAATACTTTCTATGGCTCGTCTCTTATACGAGTATACATACAAAGGTACCTTCATTTTTTTTTCCAGAATAGCTCTTGTTATTGTTATTAATCTCACGAAATTTCAGTTACCGGAAATCAATAGTTTTCTCAAAAAAAATTTTCAACTTTCGTAAAATAACCTCAAAAATTGTCTTAAGGTTCAATTTTAATTGATTTTATGACTTAATTTTTTTTTTTTTTTTGGTTGTGTTCCGAAACTGCTGTGAGTGACGCATTAAAATTGACGTAATTTAATTTTTTTTGTTGTATTTCGCTAAAAATTTGCTCAAAAGACTAGTATCCAGGATATAAAAAAAAAACCAATGCAGATATTTTGTTTTCTTCGTGATTTGAATCAGAGCACCCGACTCCATGCAAAAAATAGGTTGAATAAGTTCCAAAACCGAATCAGAGCACCCCGACTCTATACAGTCTTGTGGGTACTACCCCTAGAGTGTATATAAAAAGCCGTAGGCGTGGAGGAAGGGCAGCCCTCGCCTGCTGTAACAAAGCATAGGCACCCGTGCGAGCCGTAGCGGCTGAGGCTGGTCGCCGAAGGCGACCAACAAGCCGAAGCTGCGAAGGTGAGCATGGGTGACTGTGCTTTGTTACGCAAGGGCGAAGGGGCTGCACTTTCCGCAACGCCGAAGCAATTGCAGAAGTCATATTGGGTCTTTAAAGTTAGGTTATGTTCAGTTTTTTTTTTTTTTTTTTTCAAGAAACTAGTTTCATTACACCCTCTCCCCAGTGATCCCCCTCCCACTATACGTATACTTAATATTCGAGTTATTTTATCCTACATAAAACATAAAATAACCTTTTAATTTTGAAAAAAAATTATAAAAAAAAAACTATTGATTTCCGGTACCCCCCCCTTAGGGGGGGGGCTTATACCCCCTCCCCCCCCCCCATCGCCCCCCCTAAACATATACATAGGTACATATACGTATATAAGAGTCCTTCCCTTTCTATCTCTTGCCAAAATCTTCCTCAATTGGTATAGAGATATATGGTAGGTACCTTAAGCTTTTTTTGATCTAGTTTCTGGTTACCTTTTTTATTATAATCTCATTCACTTCAAATCTGCTAAAGGCTGGACATGCTGATTGCAGATAGAAAACGAAGAGAAAAAAATATATTACCATGTACATTTTTCTCAGATTTTAGATTATCCACATATTTTTATGTTTTTTTTTTTTTGTATTAACACAATTCGCTGCACCGTATGATGTACGGCCCTATCTTCATCTAATTTAAATTCCATGTTACACATTATAAACCGGAATTGATCTTGAAAACTCATTTCTCCGCATCCAGTGCAATAAAACTGCGCGTAATTATCTCTTAAATGTGTAAGTAGAAAGTTAACTCAATTTTGAGACCTACGTAACAGTCATTACGCACTTGTTTTACGATTTTGGGTGTGGTTCGGTCCACCTGCTTTATTAGTTAGCTAGTGAAATTTTTCCGAGGTTCCAATAACTGAGGTCATTGTGCAATTTCGATACCGTTTTTTTGCAAGTATTTCATTGAACACGCAGTGACACTGTCATCGATTTTTATGTGACGATTACAAGTAATTTTCTGCAAAAAATCGTCTGTCTGACAATTACCGGTAGTACCTTTATTGCCAGTTATTTTTAATTAACAATGAAATAATCGCATGGTTTTCCAAATGACAAATATTCGCGCAAATTAAAGCCTCACGATTAGATGAATACCTCCAAAAAAGAAATGTATTTCTACTCTAGCTTAGTTTTCTCCGAGTTGTAGATAGTCTTATAATGTACACTTTTGAATTTTGCACCTGCAGTCGTAGCATAGTCTTTAATCGCGCGCGGAAGCAACTTAGTTGAATCACAAGTGCGAGGAGCGTGACACGATGTTGTCCGTGGATTAAACAGTAGGTCACGCTCTTCGCACTTGTGATTCAACTAGCGGCGTCGCGCGCGATTAAACACTATGCTACGCCCGCTGGGTCTATAGTACAGTGTTTAATCGCGCGCGATGAGACTTAATTGAATCACAAGTGCGAGGAGCGTGACACGATGTTTTTGCGATAAAACAGTATCCTCGCACCTGTGATTCAAATACTGGGCGTCGCGCGCGATTAAACACTATGCTACGGGACTAGCACGGTTTTTACTTAAAATCGTCTGTTTAGCAAACCTCGTAACGCTTCTTTGATTAATACATGTCTGTCCCCAACAAACTCGACTTACTCGTCTACCCTCTTTCCCCGGCCATTATTTATTAGCTTACTTCATCCAGTTTATTACTACCTCTATTCCTTCAATCTGTTATTACAATCTGTGGTTGTGTTCCAGAACATACCAGTTATTGACATAACAGTTATCTAAAACCGCTCAAGGATTTCGCAAAAACCGCACATTGTTTCAGTTGTTAAAATTACTTGTTGCAAATATATATTTTAACACGCGATTATTGCATTATGATATCATTCCGATATAAAAATTTTGAAGAAAAGAAAATCTGTATGTGAGGAGTTTAAATCGGGATAATATTATACTAGTGTCGATTCGGCGTAACACGATTTAACTTATTTGACAGGACTAACCTTATTTTAAGCGTTGTGTCTTTTTCTTTCTTTCTTGAAAAGATAAGGACAGAACGCTTAAATTAAGTTTAGTCCTGTCATTTGTCTGGCAAAGACTGCCGTTATTATTATCATAATAATATTGTTTTCGCGATAGTTAAAAAAAAAAAAAAAAAATCTATAAAAACAGATAGTGCCCGTATTTTCCGCGGAGCAGCTTATAATTATAAAGTTGTGGAACGTAGTCATGTTTCTAATTATAGAGCAGCAAACTGCAGGGGACCGTGTTTGAAAAGTCAGATCTTTGACTCATTCATTATAGCTGGGAGTCGCTAGTCGTTTACGTAATATCGTGTCTCAGCGGAATGAATTTACCTGTCATATTTTTGCTTGCATAATGAAGTAGTAGGCAGAGACGTTGGTCATTTAAAAATTACGTTTCCGGTCTATTTGTGATGATTGGTGAAATATCCATTTGATTATAAATTATGTTTTCAACATCAATTTTATATTAATTGGATTTCGTCTTGGTTTTACTGCTTAGTTATATATCATCACGTTGACGGACAAGAATATAATAAAAGTTTTTTTTTAATCTATAGCTGCTGTGGCAGTATTTCTCCGTTAAGGAGTATAAAAAAAGTTTTTATTACAACGTTAAGCAACCATTAATATTTCAGTTCAATATGAATAACTATTTTTACCAAGCGAATGAGAAAGAGAAAGAATAATTTATTTTGCAATGTAGGTACACGATAGACAATTGTGTCGATTCGGCGCGACACGACTTAAGAGGCTATGCGAATTTTATTTTTGTCACTGTCACTCCAAGCGAAAAATCGCGCATTGCGAGAGGGGCGGATTCAGGGCAAAAGGGAAAAAAGTTGGTTTTATATTTTTATTAAAAAAACTAAAGTAGCTAGCAAAATTTTCAAATATCAAATCTCTAGATATTGTTAAAACTAACCTAATAAAATATGTTTGAGTTTATGTATTTATATAATACATATTCGTCAAACGAGGAGAAAAAGTGCGTTTGAAGACCTCATTTCAACAATTATTTCTATCGAGGAAAATTTATCCAAACATGTTTCCCAATTTCAAAACCCTAGATTATATAGTCAAAATTCATATACCAGAAACTGATTATAATTTTCCGTGTACTTCATAAAATACACAGAAAAGAAACACCCGTATTTTTTCCGCATATCGCCTTAATTTATTTAACAGAACTAAACTTAATTTGAGCGTCCTGCCTTGTTCTTACTGTATCGAAAATACAAAGACAGAACGCTCAAAATAAGGTTAGTCCTGTCAAATAAGTTAAGTTGTGTTGCGCCGAATCGATACCAGTGTCTATTAGACACTTATTTTCAAGTCGACTATAGTCAACCAATTGAACTAGTAAAATTTTACGTTTTACGAGTATATTAAAGCCAATTCTTTTTTTAATTTTAGTTTTAGTGCCGTTAAAGCTTGAAATTTTCCAAAGAAATTTAGCTTCTAATCCTGAGTCTTAAGGACTATTTTGTATCGAAGAAAATTTAGTTGTGACAGCACTAAAACAAAAATTAAAGCCTTCAGAATCGGCTTTAGTGTATACATAAAAGCTTACCTAAAGTAAAGTAACACGTAGGCTTACCAGATGACAGGAATTTTGGTCCTCTGTCAGGAAATCAGGAAAAAATGGGATTTGACAGGAATTTTTGAAAAAGATGAATAATTGCTTAAAATTATTATATTTATTGCGTTTCAATATATTTGTAACGAAAACTGGTGAAAATCGCGCTGCCTGATCGTTCACATGAAACCTTTACGAAAAATGTCAGGAAGATTATTGAATTATCAGGTATTTTGTCAGGAATTCACGTTACCGGACCTGGTAACCTTAGTCCCACGGAGTTCTAGAAGTTTTATTAAATATCTCTCAGATATTCCTATTGCACCGTCTCTGACCCAATTGACCTTATTGTCAATAAAGAACAGCGGTGACTGGAACCAAGTTCGCTCTAAGTGGGGTCCTTTAATCACTTAAGTGTACTTCAGACGGCTTATGTGTCCATCAATTACAGAAAGGTATTCGTTTTGATCTTATCTAATTTGTTTTTTTTTTTTATAATAAAGAGAAAGTTGCTTCGTAATCATAATAATGTTATGTATATTTCATTCAATTCGATAATATGTAGATTAAACTAACTTGTATTGACCTACTTAAGGTTAACCGTCAATCGTTCGGTACAAAGTGCACAACTTAACTTTGCTTTTTAAAAGTGCAAAAGATATTTGTCTGTGGCAATTCACACCAAAAGATATACCCATATAATGTTTTGTGGTGTTACCTAATACTAACCACTTGCTGAACGGTGAACATCATGAGGAAAACTGCATGCCCCAAAAAGCATGTATTTGTGCCTGAAGAACGGCGTTAGAGCTCACCACCCATCACGTTGGGACGTAATAATCGTCGGTGAAACGCCGGTGAGTGTGTACTGCGACTTGCATTCCCGAGTGGGAACACCTCTGATAGCTCCTCGGGTATGCATGTCGTGACGATATATTATTATAATTACTTAAGGCCCTGCCATTCCAAAATGAGCATTTTGTTTAATTAATATTGTCAGTTCGATATCTCCTTCAAATACAAGTTAAATATATGTTACAAAAGAGGATATACTCTAAACACAAGTTGATCTAAAAACGTAATTGAGTTAACTTCACTCAATAGAAAAAAATCACAAAGTAAGCTCGTCAAATTGCGAATAAATGTGTTTATAGCAAAGGTGTTCAACGGAGAGAATAAAAACTTTTCCTGAATTTTCTTTACAGATAACTAAGGACACTTATTGACCCATTTTTATTTATTTCTCAATACTTTTTCAGAAATTACAGAAAAACCTCGCAAATTCACCGATTATGCGTGCTCGCAGCGCACGAAGCGAGCGTTCTAATGTAGACTTTCTGACAATATCATTGAGTTCAAAATTACTTAATACGATTATTGTGTTGGATGCGTAGGGCCGTAATCCTGTTCAATATCATATACTTTTACAATTAATCGAGTCTACAGCGTTTTTTTTTTAATGCTTTATTACGAAAAGTACACCCGACGTTTCGAGGCAGTTTGCATGTCTTGTGGTAGACACGATTATATAATAGGTCTTTGCATATGAAATTGCCGAAATTTTCTTACAGATTCATGAGTTCAAAATTCCTGTAATTCAATAGCTATTTCAATTATTTGTGTTTTGTTTGAGTGTTGATTACAAGTTTTACAGCTACGTATTAAGTTCTGTTTTTATGTTCTGTTAAAATTTATTATTCAAAAACAGTTAGTCCTAAATGCCATCCATTTCCAAGATTCGTAATAACTTTTTACAGCTGACGCTTTTCAAAAATAAAATTAATGTTGCTGTTAGCTTAATGTTGTCTCATTCATACACAGGAAATTACATAATATGGATTTGTCATTCCTAAAAAAAATGCAAAAATGTTTGTACTGAAAATTAAGTTTCCTTCAAATTCTCTATAGAAAACGGCAATTTCATATGTAAAGACCTAATATACTAGAACTTAGAGCGTGTACCAATATCATAATGTGTGCGAAACGCGAGAGTTTGAAGTTATATAATATCCTACTTATTTACTGAAATTCTTGGAAAATAAATAAAACCTACCTAGCGTTCGGTACAAAGTAATTCTTTAATCAAACTGGAATAAAAAGTTATCCGAACAAGCTAAATAACTAACAGGTAATAAATTCACAGAAAATCTTTGAATCATACAAAAAAAGTGTCGAGTTCACGGTAATCGGATTTGCAGTGACTAGCTGTTTCTTGATACTTTTATTGCTAATTTTATTCCATTCCTGCAGTTATAATTTAGGTAATGAGAAGAAAAAAGCCAAAATACCAAATATTTCAAGTAATGTTTGTAGCATTGATCTACACTCCCAGAGCAAGTCTGACTTGGTGTGGTGTCTGCAGATGCCCAATTTTATTCTTATTCTTATTCTTTATTGTACACAGATACATTACATAGAATTATTTACAATAAAATACATGTACAGAGGCGAGATTATCTCTGAAAAGAGATTTCTTCCAGCAAACCTTAGTGGGAGAGGACACTATAATAATAAAAATAAGTACTCATACATACGTGTACTACAAATAAAGACATATTAATACACAAATAAAATAATAATATATAAATATATACTTCTTAGTATACCACTGATTGAATAAGCTCTTCAAATATGACCCGACCTTTCTGTATTACGTTTTATACCAGATCATCGTTGCATTACTCGTAGGCTATCATTGAGGATAGGCCCCGCAAAAACATCAAAGTTCCCTAATTTATTCTAAGTGGTTTGATGAATCTAGCAATACTATAAGTGAAAAAAAAAAAGTATTTCTGCCTAGAATATAATGCACACACTTAGCGAAACAGAAACATCTGAAATCATTCCAACAATGAGAAAAAAACAACAAAGATTGCTCTTAAAAAATGTCATGTCGAGGTTTAAGATTACTTGAGCAAAATTCCACACATATGAATTATTAATATAATTGAATAACTTATATAAACTTTATTACACTCTGAAACGAACAGATTTTTCCTAAAACGTTTAGTTTTCTTTTTTTATAATAAAGCGTGTGAATAAAATTCCTCCTTGCGAAACCTCTACTTAGCGTGGTTGTTCAGTGTTATGTCAAATTGGTCTTTATCTGCTCAAGCGACGCGACGGTTGAGTCTCCGATCTCCACTGCCCACGGTTTATCGCGGCCGCGGGCTCTAACTCAATGATTCCCTTAAGGCGATATGTAAAAGTTTTAGCGTCCCTGTTACTCCATATGCGAAAAAATCCTCAGTGCGAGAGGGACGGATTCGTGGAAAAGTAGCAAAAAGTCGTTTTTTTATTACTATAAAATGTACTAAAGTTACTATCAAAATTTCGTTTAACCAGGTCCTAGATATATACCGTTAAAACGCATCTAATAAAATATAGCTGCAGTCTATATATCATTTTAAATTGTCAAACCAGCAGAATTGGTGTCGAAAAGGACCTCATTTCAATAAATATTTCTATCGAGCCGAATTTCTCCAATCGCCTTTCTGTTTTAACAGATCCCTAGAAAAAGAATCCAAAAATAATATACTATTTTATCAAAATAATACATTATTTACTGAAGTAGATATGCAAGTACTTAAATTGTCGTTTTTTTTTCCGTAGCGCCTTAATTTGTATGTTAAAATATTTGCGTCAATCTCTCAATTGGGTTTTTTTACACAACGATCGTCTTGAGTCAACGACCGACGACGGAATGGTGAATAAAATTATCAGACATATGACATTATATTCTTCATGTGTTCTACATCGTACCACACTTTTGCTACGGTTAACCTAAAAGAGCACTCGGCTGAGTGCATCTCAGGTAATTATTTATATTTATGTTGAGTCCGCCGCGCACGGCTGCTCGCTAATAGCGCGTTGCAGGTTGCACGACTTGCAAGACATTCTCCGGACAATTTGGTCAATACAGAGTAAAATTATTGTTGGTAACCAAATATTTGGAAATCCCAGGACAACATAATTTAAATCAATATTAACACGTAAAATGGATTTCTTTCAAGATCTTTCTTGCCTTCTAACAAATCTTATTTTGACAGTAAATAATTATAAGTCATTGATTTTGTCATTCTGTCGAAAAAATCATGGAACGTTTTGACTTTCCAAATAGGGATCTGTCATCCATCTGTCAAATCAGTCACAAGTAAAATATTATAAATTTATCTTGATAACAAAGCACACATTTCTGAACAGCCATTTCTCAAGTGACGTAGCACGAAGGCAAATGGAAGTTGCAGCTTTTTCGTAAAAATATTCATTATCATGAGGTTTTTTTAGACCACAAGTTCAAAAATACGTTTTATTAAACCTAAATCTTGAAATGGTTTTCGATTTAACACACCTTAACATAATTTAATCTAAGCGAATTCCTAAAACCACTCTGGCCGGTTATAAATTTATTTCCCAGTTTAACTGAATTCGCTAAAACGATACAACTATTTCCTGCTATATCTGACCACGACTGTGATAAATCTTAGTGATTGGGAACAAGGTTGGTTTTAGATTTGGTAGTGGTCTACTTTTTATGGTAAAATGATTCTCAAAATCCTCTTAGTTCTCTTGAATGTAATGATTTAATACGCTTTTAAGCCGTATAGTGCTGTTCAGATTATGTTTAATGGTAGATTTACCGTCATCTTTAGGGCCAGTTTTATGCTTTTTTATAAGGGCATAGTGCACTCCCCCGACACTCCGTACTTTCGCCTCAATTTTAATTACCTAAAACTCTCACGTGCCTAATTAGGCTTGTCCGTACACGCTTGTGTATCATAATATCATATCATTTATTTATTGCAAAGTCACAAGTATAAAAGATGTTACATGAAAGACAAATGACACCCTGTAAGGGTGCAGCAAAACAAGAGGGGTAACTATACCGGTCGCAAGATCTCGCTGAACGCTGGGTCATAGAACGTGTATTGCGTAGTGTTGTGCTTGCTATCGATATAACCAAAATAGTGAGTAACGTATGCACTTCAAAACCATTAGAAAACTATCAAGAGATAACGGTCACTTTTAATATTTATTTGTTAATGAGGGTAATTACGATGACGATGACTATTAATGTATTAAATAATTAGCAATAATTAATCAATAATTATTATATGTCTTTGTTTATCGTTATAGTTTTTATTTTTAAGTTAATACAATAAAATTTAGTTATTTATTTATAATAAATGCACATACAAAAAAATAAGACTTATTATTCGATTTTAATTTTGTAAAGATTTACCCAAAACATATCGATATCACATTATCACATGGACGTGATTGTTCGATTGAATAATCCAATATTATGTTTATATATCAAGTTTATCTATTTACCAAAGCATAAATAGATTAAATCGACTAAGCCGCTTAAGAGCAGTAGGGGATTCAAGCCAAAAAACACCAGTTTTGGTGGTATGAAAAACAAAATTGTTTCATATGTTGTCTTAGAGTTGATAATTCTTAACAAATTTTTAATGTTTTTGGTTTGGCCATAAACGAGGAGTAGGCTTTACAAAGTACCCATTTAGCGATACTAAGCCCCTTAACTCAGAAGTTACGTAGCTGGTAGATTATTAACTCAAGACTAGTAGATTGTCGTAGGAAAAATAAGAATTAGTTCAATTTAATAATAATATAACCAATGAAACCACGCATCAAAGACTAGAAAACTTGGATGCTCAAGCCGCAACGGTTGCGCCCAGCCCGTAACAGTCTCACTAGGTTAACATTGCTGTTATACCAATCAAGAACCATCTCTATCACAAAGGCATAAGAGCTTTTTGCACAGACTGAATTAACTTGGTCGATCGTACGAAGGGGGTCAGCTGCGTTCCGATGTTGGCGGCTCGTGCTCACACTTTCAACACCATTTCGCATCGATGTGAATGAAAATTTGTAAGACTTTATTACTTCACTGAAATCCGAAAGATTAATACCTGCTATTGCTATCTAAATCTAAACTTCCAGGGCCTAATAACATTATAGAAAATTATTTTATTAACGTATCAACTTAGATATATCCATAGACTGAGTATTTTAGTCTATAACATACCTAACCAGGGGTACAAGGTATGAACTTGCGACTCGACATCGTATCGATTTATAATAATGTAATTCTTATTTCATTCCAGTAAGGGTTATCGAATTATCGATCTTATCTGTCAAATTTACTAAATCGATGCTTATGTAATTGCAGTATAATGAAAACAAAATACACTATTAATTTTAACGATAGAAACGACCTTGAATTTACTGCGACCGCGCGGTTGTCAGTATCCATATACAAAATTCGTTGTAGCTACCACAAGGTCCTGTGGCGCAACGGATAACGCGTCTGACTACGGATCAGAAGATTCCAGGTTCGAATCCTGGCAGGATCGCAATTTTCTTTTTCTTTTTATTTTTTGGTTTTCGTAATCAAAAATGATAAAGGCCTTTGTATTGTGATTCGTCCGTCTGTCTATCACAACCACTTTTCAGACTGCTAAAGCTCTGTCAGCTTGAAATTTGAAGTAATAAATTTCCTATCCACGCCTATTTATATTTATTATTGTGTATTTTTCAGTTAGTTTGAGGAAATTAAATGAATCAAAAGCAAAATACCACCGACTGATTCGCTATCACGAAATCTCCGGGACTATAGTCTACCAACTTGAAACTTGGTGGTTAGCTGGGTAGGTAGTTTCCATGCACGGTAGGCATAAATAACTTAGAAAGGAGTTTTCGAAATTATTACGGCATTTACAAATTCCTTTCAATGCCGGAAGCGTAAAAAAGCCGATCTGTAGGTAAGTATATTTACTTAATTGTACATCTCGTTCATAGAAGAATGTTCCAAAAGTGTTAACATATTGTTATGTAAAGTGCTGTTAATTCATCATGCAAATAGCACCTCGGTTAACTCTAATTAAAAATCATAAACGTTAATAATAAGTAAAAGTGAAACGACCAAATTGTTTCATAATTAAGATAATAACTTTGTGAGATAGTAAAACGCAAAACCATAATTAATTCTTCCTTCTCTGAATAATCTGAAAAAAAAAACAAGTACTACCAAAGATAATATAATACTTTCTACCAAGAATATACAACGTGTAACAGAAAGGTGTAACCATATTTGAAGAGCTTATTCAGTCAATGTTATAGAACAACTTTTACTATGGAGCCAACCCTGAAATCTCAAAAAAGAAATCTGCCCTTCCATACATTTCGGCCGAGCGGCATTGCATTTTTCTATGAAATAGTAAATTTTTTTTTTCGAGACACAGGTTTTGTTCTATAGTAAAAGTTGTTCTATACCATTGACTGAATAAGCTCTTCAAATATGGTTACACCTTACTGTTAAATTTGTCTTGATAGCAAAAGACACATTTCTAAACAGCCATTTCTCAAGTGACGTCACACGAAGGCAAATGGAAGTTGCTGCTTTTTGGTAAAAATATCCATCATCATGAGGTTTTTTAGACCACAAGTTCTAAAATACGGCTCATTAAACCTAAATCTAGAAATGGTTTTCGAATTAACACACCGTAAAACAATTTAATCTAAGCAAATTGGCACTTTTTGAAGTCGTTTTACTACGTTCAGCAAGAAGCTACTAGTTTGATAAATTAGTATAACATTTTCGAATTTTTTTTATATATTTCTGTAATACAGAAACTCGATTAAAATCTTTCATAAAATTTAGCACCCTTCGAGTACGGAACCGTAAAAAGGAACTACGAAGAAACATCCCCACGGCTCCATTTATACTAGGTACAGTGGAGATCACATCGAGCTAAGCTATACACATTGGACTTTGTACTTATCTTATATTATCCTTCACTATAGGGGCTGGTGTAGTACTGCTAGCTTATTGTGATCTCCACTGTACAAGTACGCGAGAATATATCCTGGAAATTGTCGTACAACGTAAAACAAAATAAACTTAGACTGCCTCAAAAGTCACAGCGAAAAATAAAATCGGAAGCAGGAATACTTTCCACTGTATCGTCGCGTAATAAAACTGAAATCAAATAAAGACCCGAAGCAAAGCAACCATTGAACATGACTTACCGTACAAAGGCTTCTAATGAATTAAATTATCCGGAGAACCTCTACTTCCTCTTTGCTTTTGGTCGATTGTTGTCTCAAATCAATGTTGACAATACAATTTCAACCTTCATCTTTCTGATACAGAGTCTACAGTCAGTTGAAAGTTAGCGTTGCAACGTCTTGCGTTTGAAGTCTTGCCAAAATTTCAACCGGTAGAGGAGCCCAAACTATTTGGTACATAGTATATCCAGCACGAAATAGGAGAGAGTGCTAACCCTATTATCAGTGTGGTATTTATCAATTTTATTTTTAGTTAAAAAAGTTGTATTTAAAATGTGTTTTGTTTCGTGTGTGTTGTGGCATTTAAATAAATGATTCTTTATCTTTATCTTTATTTTTATCTTTATCTTTATCTTTATCTTTATTAAATAATGTTACGATATCTTAAACGAGAATCATAATAAATACAGTTATTATTTTAGACTAGATGTGCCCGCGGCTCTGCCTGCGTTGACAATATAATACTTATTATTAAAAAAACCTTGAAACACTTGAATCATAGAAAGGAGATGTTTGTGAGTGACGTTGGATGTAGGAGATAATCTCTTGAATGAATTAATTAATATAACATTTATTTTCTGAAAAATTATTTTATGTTCAATGGCGTTGTATGATGTTACGTTTTTGCAAACCCAAAACAGTATGAACGGTTGTTTAGACATGCCATACAGATCTGACGTTTCTGAAACGTGGAACATTTTTATTTCATAATTTCATTCTTTAATTATTAAGCAATCACGTATCCAAACCCATATTGTTAATACCATTCATCATTGTCACAATGGGTGGGCGATACGTGCACACAAAGGTATGTAGAGCGCCATCTCACTCTTTCCTAGCTTTTTGATTTTATATAATATTCTTATATAGTTTCCAAAATATTTTTATTAAATACGCGATACGATCCATTCTGATAAGCCCCGTTTAGATGCTGACGTGTAGAAAATCACTTGAACTCCCGTACCATCATAAGACGGGCTAGTAATTTGAGGGTTTTGAATTTATTACTGTTAACGAGTCCCATTAAAGGTACCCTTTGAGCTTTGACTGGTTAAGCTTTAAGTTCCCTTGTAATTAAAGTTACCTTTAAGCGGTCAAAGATTACCTATTTATTAAAGACCTGTTTATCATACATAACCGTGTTGGTTTAATTTTAAGGAATGTCTTAGCCCATGAGCTGCGTTCAAAAAATACAATACAATAGACAGACGAGCGGTTAAAGAATCGATTCTTCACTTTTGTAACGAAATTGTAAGAAATAATTATAACGCCCAAAAACAACAAGTATTCAAATAATGTATGTAAAGACTGACTTTTTCATGCTGTTTTCTTTTAAAAGCAGATTTTTCATAATCTAGAATTTACTATTATTTAAATATATTAGTTTGTAATAAATGTATTTTTAGGTGTTTAGTTTTTAATATATTATATAGGTAGAATAATTTTGTATTAAATTTAAGTTACTTTTTTGTAAGTTGTAATAATTTTTCCAATAAACTTTCGTTTAGGATCTAAACGGTAAAATCAAAACTACGAAAAATCCAATAATTTTTTAGTTACTGAAATTTCATAAAAAGCAGGTTTTGCATATATTAAATTATTTACATTACGTTGTTTTGAGCTGGGAGCTAATTTATGCGCATAGTTATTTCTTGTGATTACGCAACAAATAAATTGAGTGCCCAAAAAACACTAAAAATGTAAAAAATTAATAACATTACACAAATAATGTATACAAAACTGCTTTTTTATACATATTTATGAAGCCTTCAAACAATCGGATTTGCTATTGTTTTTTTCTTAACATTCTTATTCATATAATCTATGATATTACAAATCGAATTGTTTTGAAGCTAATAAAAATCGTAAAAACACTAGTTTTGCATTATTTTATAAATGTCGTGGCTATAAACTAGTATTATAATTATGATCTGTGGCCATAGCATGAAGTATGAAATAAGAAGTTTAATAAAACAAAAAAAAAACAATTTTAATTCAACGAAAAATAGGTGTGATGACGAGCGAAGCGAGGAAGAGCGTGTTACAGTGCTAGTAGAGGTGAGCGAAGCGTGGCGATCCCTTTAGTTTTAACAGACTTCATATAAGGTCTTTCAATTTAAATGGAAAGTAATTTATGAGGTGATTTAGTATCGTTAATACATCACATTTCACTGCAAAACACTTTTTTTGCGCGAACTTTTTTTTCACTTCTCAGTACAAAGTGGTCCGATCAGCTGACTCAGTTTGTATACAATACAATACAAATACAAAATTATTTATTGGATCAAAAAATCTTAACCTAAAAATTACAATGTATGGACAAGTGAAGAAAAAGTTCGCGCAAAAAAAGTACTTTGCTGTGGAATGTGATGTATTAACGATACTGAATCACCTCCTAAATTACTTTCCATTTAAATTGAAAGACCTTATATATCAGATCATGAAATAGCCAATTGGGTATGGGAAGTTTATGCGAAGCATGCTGATTGAAAAACCGTTCTAAGATGATAAATTTTTTAACATATTTCATTGTTTTTTTCCATATCTTGGTTGTTATATTATGCCTCAAAGAAACAAGCGACGTCACTTGTTTCGTAACCTTAAAAAAATATTGAAATTCTCGACTGTATAAAACTGAAATTGATTTAAATACTTTACGAAAAAAATTTAAATTAAGTTTAATTATTCAAGTGAACATGGCAAACTCTACGATATGGCCACGACATACATATTTGTTTTTAGCTGGGAGATGTTTAAGGGCTTTTTTACCATATCTTGTTATTTTGTTAAAAAAAAAAACTGAAATATAACAGCTTCATTACAAAATCGTTTGATTTTGCTGACACATTCAAACCGTTTTGACACAGAAACCTTTCGCAAATAACAGAACCAGAAATATTTCCAAGAATCATTTACCACAAAACTTTCAAGTCTTTCGACATAATTCACTTAGAGACCGCATGGCCACAGCAAAGCTATTGGGCCGTGTCACCAAAACGTGCTAATTTGTATGCTAGCCAGCTCACACATTTAGTTACCGCGCCATGTAAGTTGGCTCGCTGTTAAAGTTATTTTCCTACTTATTGCAATGAAATAAAGACTTTGACCGGGGATATTTAAAATGGCACGCTTAGTGTGCCGGTCGGAGAATCTCCAAGTAACGGTCACTGGGCACTTGTCGCACCGGTCTCTACGCAGGAAGATGGCCGCCTATGATAATTCCTGACAGATTTCAATTTTTAAACAGCAATTTTTTTGTGAATAACTGAGTTATAATTTTGCTGATAATGAGGAATTCAAAATAAGCATAAATGTAGATCCGAGACTCGATAAAGCTTATAATGGAAAATATCTTGTACGCAATGCGTGTCTAACATACTCAAGAACAAAATTATCCCGTATAGACTACTTTCGTTTTACATTGTTGTGGTTCATTTTTGTACATCATATTTTAGTTTTATGTATTGAGATTAATTTGAAAACCATTAAAGTAATCAAAGCATCCATCCATATTTTTGATGTGTTCTTGATTGAAAGAAAAGGCTAACACTCAACTATTAAATCTGAATATCACTTTCTACTTTCCAATCTTTGAGCATTCTAGAGCTGTCTATACCAAAAAAAAGTTTAGACAAGAAACTAACCAACTATAATAGCCAAAAGTACGAAACTCGCAAAGAAATTTCTCGCTATAAGTGTTTCTTGTATCTACGAAATATTATACGGGTAAGGTAAGTATTAAAATTTCGTGTAAAGAACCTGATGACTTGGTAACTATCAAAAGAAACTCTTGATTAATCCCTCCTATAAAGGGAGATAAGGAAGTTTGCGTACCTAAGTAGCTGTTACAAAAGTATGTGGATCTAGACAGACCTGCAAAGTTTGAGCTTCCAGTCAGTTCAATGATTTGAACCTTAAAGCATCCAAGGAAGGTGTATATTAGGTTGAGCAGCGTGAAAGGATAAGCTGGTACAGTTGGCCCCTTCACTAGGGCGACCTTGTTGAAACACAAGGCTCGTTCTGTCGTTCACCTCGCAGGAATGCAGCCGATGCAAGCTCCAGCTTTTGTTGACGAACTCAATGATATGAGACAAGTTGTAGCCGACCTTTTTCTAAATTTGTAGTCCAAAATATCACATGATGATGAACCTTTTACGAAAAGGGTGCAACTTCCATTTGACTTCGTGTGACGTCACTTGAGAAAAGGCTGTTTAGAAATGCGTCCTTTGCTATCAAGATAAATTTATAATAATTTGCTCCCGACTGATTTTACAGATGAGAAGACAGACAGAGACAGAGCACTTTTTTATAAGCAAGGCAAATATCCACAATCAGTATAAAGCTTTGACTAAACGCTTAGTCAAAGGTGTAAAGCCTAAAATGCACCAAGTGACATCGTATCTTCAATTAACATTATATCATTGCAATATAGAAACTGTTCAGAGCTCCTCACATCCAGATATACTTTTTTTTCTGCGTTTCTATACTGCAATGATATAATGTTAATTTATATCTACTTGCGATGGATAAATCGCCAAGTGTTCAAACAATAGAAATTTATTTCTATCATAGTTTCATATCTGCAAATTCTTCAAAAAGTCATGAAAAAATAATGATCAAATTATATACCATAATAATGAAAACTATGATCTAAAATGGCGTATATTGTCTTAAAAAAAAAAAAACTTTTAGGAATTAAGCTATGGGAATTGGGTTTTGTTTGTATACAGGGATAGAATGTAACTATTTGTTTGTTGCTATTGACACACTATCCTTTCCGGGTTAGGGGAAGATAAAATGGGATTGTTCGTTCACTGAAGTTGAATGTTGACTCTGATCTTATTTCTTATATCTATAGAGTGTCAAAGAGTTACTAGTTACTGTAGCAAAGCAGCAGTTAATGTTATCATAACAAAAGGTTAATAATACATAAATTAATATTTAAATTATATTCAAATAAACTCCCTAGCAAATCCTGCGAACAAAACTGCAGTCGGCCTTTGTAAGGAATGCTGTAATACTCAGCATTGCTTTAACAACCGGTCTTATAATGTAGGAGTTGAAATTTAAGCCACTTAATGTTTAATTAACATTTCTTATGACATTCGCATCGATTACTGACGAGTGTTCTATTGTAAAATATTTTGACAAGTATTATAAAAACATGAATTGTTCAATACGTGTAGAAACGAGTTGTCCAAAGTCTGCCCGTCTTTGATAAACCTCTCCAAATATACTTACACCGACGGTTTTCTTCTATTGGATATTTGGTTTGTTTACACAAGTTATTTTTTTTTCCTCTAAGACCTCCAAGTCTATGATAAGAAGACTGTTTTTTAACATTGCCCATCCCTATTTACTTACCGTCCCGTAAATTGTGATCGGTATTAGATAAACCTTCAGGTGCTACACAGAATACAGAAGTTTCAGAATTTGTTCGCAAACACTGATTTATTATCAGACAAGCAACTTGTCGTTTTGAGTGGATATCGATGGAACTTTCAATAGACAAGGCGAGACAATAATGTTTGTTTCTATATTATTGACACATGAAATTATTTATTGAAATTTTAGTTTTGTTTTTGGTATTGATAGCTTTGCGGGTTTATACCTTTATTCATCTAAGGTTTATACCCTAGTCACTAGGGCCTAGTGGATACTGATTCCTCTAAGGTGTAAACATTAATTGATTACAGACTGTAAAAGGAAAAAGACTATATGAGACAGGTAGACAAAGATATATATGTTTTTCTTTTTTTCATTAACCTGAATTCCTGCTGTCTTGTATTTTCTTATCCCTTGGTTAAAGTAGATATAAGTCATATATTGTATAGTATAAGTTTTATGTTGAAAAAAAAAAGACATGATCTTGCTAAGTTTCTTGCCCTTCTTCTAGGGCAAGACTAATCGAATGGGCGGAGGTAGGCATGTATTTATATATGTAACCTATTAGTATGTAGTATATAGGATGGGATTTGGTCGGCCGCCTGGATTCGTGCTGGGGGCTCGGTTGGTGATCATTGAACCTTGTTCCTGTGGGTCTACCGCGTAATTCTCATTTTCATCAACATCAACTTGAGATTGAAATTTGACGTGCGTGCGACGACGCCCGCCTAACATGCTATCTCTTTTGCACGCGTTGAATTTCGCATGCATTTGCTTGAAGTTGATACAAATGAGAATTACGCGGTAGAGCCCCTGGTCCCTGGCCGGGTCTCCGGTATGGGTTCGGGCGGCTGATTGGATTTTACCTTGTATAATATATATTTTACCTATCATTTTATTCGTAAATATATTGCTACATAAATTAAATAAACCTTTAATTTAGTTCATGTACATTTATTATTTTATTACATATATTTTCTTTATTAGATTAAATTTGACGTGTAAAAAGTGTATATATCTATACCTGCTTTGCAAAATAAACTATTTGAATTTGAATTTGAACTTATTATAGTCATTATATTCACTTCTTCGTGAACTTATTACTAAAAATCAACCAACAATAATATATTTATTATTAAAAATAAATTTAGTAACTAGCTAGGTCATGAGGCTACGCGATCGTTAGCTCTAAAACTTTCAAGTCCAGATACAAATAAACCACTCAACCATCTAGACGCGACCATGAAAAGATTTTGAACAAAACCGAAGGAATAATAACAATCATGTTCACTGGGAATAGAGTTACATATTGAACGGCTGATTAGTCTTATTATCGCAGACGATTACTGTTGCCGCCACCAACAATTGCGTTCAAGACTAAACGCTTATTACGAAATTTGTAGCGTGAAATCGAACTCCAAGCCGGTTTCTTCGGCAATAAACTACCACCTACTTACACCAGCAAACATTAACAATCAGAGCATTGGCACAGTAACATTGTCATGTCAATGCACGCCTTTTTTCAACAGCATTTTGAACTACAAATTGGCATTGCAACAGAAGTATGGAGGGCATTTTAGCCACATTTATGTAATAATGCCATGGTTCGTCGTGTTTGAGAGCAGTTTAGCCTGTCACACACAGAATTTGATATTCTTTATAAATTTATTTAAAGCACATCGACAGTACATAATATTGTCTTTGGTCAAGCATCAACCTTTTGGCCACAAACTAGTAAACTGGAAAAAGAAAGAAGGGTTGATGATTAGTAAAAAGAATACTTAGTCTTAGAGAAAAATCTATACAAATCGTTTATTCAAACCAAAAAAATACAACCTGAAGGTATTTAAGGTGAAGCCTAGCAAAAACCCTTTTTTTCTAGTCCTGTAAGAGTTCCGTAACTTGCAACCCTGTCTGTATAAAAAAATACATAAGAGAAAGGACGACCAAGGAAGCACCAAGCTGCACTTGTACTTTACTCAGCACGAAACTCTAATTCAATACAACTAAGAAATATCCCAGTAAGTATAGTAAGAAAACAAATACTCTCACGTATATAATAGTCGATAACCGTATACCGCACCCGGACGTGCCCGCCGACATCTACGTGTGCAAAGCAAAATACATTTTCCTGATATAAAAAAGACATATTTCTGTTGATTTGTTTTTGGTGATGCAGCATATGTTTTTACGCACTATATCTTATCGTTTCTCGGAAGTCAGTTTATTGCTACCTAAAGTTATTAAAGCTTTAATGTTTGTGCATAACGAGTGTAAAATGTACTTTGTGAATTTTAAATCTATTAATGATCTATTGATCATACTGAACAACATTACTAAAGAAACATTAAAGAAAAAATCATCAGTAAGGGATTTACTGACAGCTCATTAAAAAAAACCTTGGTTCCAAATTACACGACAGATGGCGTTGATGAGACGTGGATGGTTTGACTGAGTGTTGCCAATGAGCACTTTAATAACTTAATTTTGCTCGGTAACGGCGGCACGGCACGATATTTTTTACCGTCTCGTTTTAATAAGAATTCATTATGTGACGATATATATTTTTTATTTATGTAAATTTTAAATAAAAATATTTCTTTTATATCGACCTCCATAAAATATTTAACATTTAATTTTATTCCACATAAATCGTTATCATCATGGTTTCAATCACTAATAAATTAGTTTTTATTTTTTATTAGAAATAAATTTGTTCACATCAAACATATTTTTGAGTTGTCAACTCTCGCCATGTCTCGTCGACGGCATCTATTGAGATAAAGGCCAGTTATTAATATAATATTGCTCATCTATCTCTCCATACTAACTGTTATTGTTTTTTTATATTTTGTTCTCATTTACGCAAGTAAGTTTGAGCAAGTAGAGTAAGTGATTTCATTTTAAGATAGAAATCTGTTTAAACCCGATAGATATGTAATAATTTAGGTGGCTGAGGGCTTATCACACCGATAGCTTCTTTTGTAGAATTTGGTGACAAAATTTAGAAAGCACGTCGCAACCGTAAAAGAATTTACGAAAAGCAAAGCTAAGAAGGCTTACCCGGAGTTAAAGCACTAACCTGACGCAGTTGCGATTGTTATTCTAAGCCCGTCTAAACTCCACCGATGGAATAACAAAACGCACACACAAAAGAAACTAAGGATATCGTCTCACAGCTTTCTAAGTCTCCATCACGGAGTCACACTCCAAACAAACGCCAATGAATATTGTAATATTTAAGGAAATAAAATCAGAAAAATCCTATCCGGCTCCCGTTTTTTAGAAATGCAATTTCCTAACTCTCTGATCTTTAAATTTCCTGTCATATAGTTGATCGGTTCAGTAGTTACCATTATGGAACAAAGAACGTCACTAATATAATTTATGTTCAAGACGGAACCCTCATAGCATCGACTTTTACCCACAAAGAAAAATCCAGTAAGTGGAGGCTTTTGAAGTCAGGAATGTATAAGCAATGATTTTGGTGTTACCTAAGAGCATCGACCTTTTTTTACGTCAATATACGACAAAAACATCTATAGAGAGTATTTGAAATCGGATAAACGTAAAGTCAAATGCAAAATACCTACACATCAAACAAACATTTCAAAGAGGGAAACAATCTCGCCTTTTGGGGCTTTTATCAATGAAACTAAAACAAATATTAGTACGAAAAATGCCGTCAAAATTGTAAATTTAGCTGCGTGATATTCGTCATGCTAGAAAAATTGGTAAACTTAGATTTACCTAGGTAAACTTAGAATTATTCAAGTTCCTTGGGTAAAGTCCGAGAATTGTACGTCTTCCCAACGCCAGACTATCGAGGGTTCGTTTGAAGAAATAAGGACACTCCTTAAATTGAATAATATATATATGATCTGCTGAGCTTTTATTAAGTGAACATACTTATAATCAATGTATTAAGTATGTATACTTTTGTATAAAAAAAATATCTTCAACCAATTTATTTTTGGTTTTCAAAGGTTCCGCGATTTATTTGTCATAAAATAGGTAGTTATAAAATAAGTGAATCTACTTAAATTCAATATTTTTTGCCTACTAAATATTTCAGTATTACTTAGCTAAAAATCTCGCAATTTGTTATTTTGCTGCGTGATTATTACTATTAGTATTACCCGTCCAAGAAAAAGATGCCAATGGGCTAACATATAATCGCCTCTATCAATAGCTAATGAAGTCTTTGCCATTGGACATATTGTGCTGGACGGGTGATAAAAAAAGTTGCTAGCGTAAGCCATACTCTTAATGTGTCGAAGGTTCGTCTTGCTCCGCTCCGCTAACATGCTCCTTCTCCTTCTACTTCACTTCGCTAGTCGTCGGCTCTATTTTTGACTCATTTAGTTCTTTTAACTTACTAATCAAACATTACCCAACAAGCGTTGGGTAAACCTAGGTTTATACGGGTAAACTCCGCACTTTCGGACTTTAGCCAAAGAGCTTGAATAATTCCAAGTTTACCCGGATAAACCTAACATTACCCGTGACATATGCATAACCGGTGGCCCACGATAAGCAGAGATGCGGTTCCGGCTCTTCCTTTTAGTTTTCGGTCTAAGAGAGAATAGAATATACAATAGCAACATAGAATTAGCTAAAATTGTGCTATGTAGCTAAAATTGTCGAATGTTCGGAACGCCCAAACGTCAAGTGCTTGACAAACAGAATGTGACACGCTTCAAACATTTACTAAATCTCTTGCGAAGGCATTAAACATTACAAAGTAGGCACATACTTGTACCATAAAGTATATCTTAGTATTTACTCCATTTCTTGTACACATATTTTGTTTGCTCTCAGGCTTCATCAATCTAAATTACATTTTCCATACATGCTAGAACAGCTAAGTTGTTTTAGCAAATACTAAATTCGAGGACTTCTGCCAAATTACAAGTCCACTGGCACGATGTGCCCCGTGCCCACAAAGTTGGTCGATCTACACGGAATATGTATGCAAGTTGCAAGTTAGCGGTTTTATTATAGTACGTTGCTTTGCTACAAAGTTTTGGGGATCCATTTCTGAATTCCTTGGCAGTTTTGCCAATGGAAACCATTGATGTATATTTCTACTGATGTCGTTGATGGAAACTTTTCTTTATTTGTTGTAAAGTGAATTTTATTATAATTAAGTAATTCATCTTTGTATGGATTATATGTAAGTTATTAGACTGCCAATGGTGTCGATTCGGCGCAACACAACTCAACTTATTTGACAGGACTAACCTTATATTGAGCGTCCTGTCTTTGTCTTTTCGATACAGAAAAAAAAAGATAGAACGCTTAAATTAAGTTTAGTCCTATCAAATAAGTTAAGTCGTGTTACACCGAATCGACACAAATGTGAATAGTTGGCTTGTTTAGCCTAAACGAACAATGTGCATAGATTGTCCCTTTAGACTAGCTAGAGTCAAATCCTATTAATAAAAAAAGATTAAACAAAACGCGAGACGAGACTCCTTTCGAGAAAACAATAGTAGAAACTATTTATTGCAATTATGCAAGACAACTCCAACTTGAAGGAAGTTTAGCATAGACTGGCATCGCGTCGTATATCCTAAGTATATGGTTCAGAGAGCCATTCCATAAATTTAGACAGAATATTCTTTTAAAATACAATATTTCGAAATTCCATTGAAAGACAAGAGAGGTGTCAAATATGTTCCGATAATCGACAAACAAGGTTAGGGCCTTGGGCAAACAAACAGGATTCACAGGAAGGATTGGACTACTGCAATATTTGTTTTTCTTCATCGTTCAGCAAGTTATGAAATCATGTCAACTTAACGAAGTTATACCTATAAAATACAAGAGCCTCATTGGTTTAGTACCAACTGCTTTTATATATACGTATGTTGTATATATAATAAATTAATTGCTTTATCTAGAGATTATTCATAATAGCTAGTAGGGATTGGCTAAAGTAATAAATACGATCCTACTTGCTTTTCTTTTTACTTATCACAATGAAACTGTTGAAAACGGTGACTTGAAAATACAAATTTGAGTTGAGTTGAATAATTCTCAGGCGAACAATTTTATTATCTATTTTAGTGACAATTTAATTTTAAGTTATAAAACTTGGGACGTCGCCTCGCTTCGCTCGGCTCCTTATTTCATATTTCATGTAAACCTAACACAAGAATAACAATAAAAAAAAATATGAAAAAATGTTAATATCAAATTGAAAAAAAAAAAATGTATGACACCAGGGTAGACAATGTCTACCCAAGAGTGAAAATTTCCAATACAAACTTTTTTTTTTCAAAGTGATATTTAAATTTTTTCATATTTTTTTTATTGTTATTCTTGACCAATTGCTTGCTTTTCCAGCAAAAAGTTATGTGCTCGCCACTGCCTAACACGCATTTTTTAACTTTTGGTGAAATATTTTCGATTTCATACATTAAATTCGCCCACTCAGTATTTTTAGTCGCACGCTTTGTATTCCGGATACTTGAAGTCGCTAACTATATTTTTATTCAACATTTTTATTCAATTATTTTATTCAACAATTGTGTTTTATTACTTTATCCACGTCTTACTAGACGTTATGTTTAATAGCTGGATTATTTGATTAATTCTGCTCCAATAATCACTTTGTGTAAATTAGGTAGACATTATAAACATATAATGCCTGGATAGTATAAATAATATCTAGATTAATTACTTTTGCTGTAACATATATACGTAATTATTTTATCGTTAAACTGTACATGTGTATAGAGCTTCTATAATCTTGTTCCTTCTATAATGTTGTTCGGAAGCGCTACCTATAGAAAACGACGCAAAAAGTGACAAAGAACAAAAACTTTTGTACGGCAAAGAGAAATAAAATGCTTGCTTAGTATGCTACGCTCTCAATCAAAGGCTTTGTCAACTCTGTTACAGTTTTAGTGTTTCTAGCTGCCCTCGTACATTTTATTCCTGTATTTTTCTCTGCTGACTATAAATAAAGGTAATATTATCTAAAGCTTTCCGAAGAAAGTAGACTGAACAAAAATGTGCCTCTACCAGCAACCTCTAGATTCATCTATCATCTAGTATTCATCCACTGCTGCACATACATGGGCTATTCCAAGATTTTCCCACTCTTGGTGGTCCTCTTGGAAGTAATGCCCATACTAACACACACTGAGCAGGCGGGTTGGTGAGCGCGGTGCTGTAACCAGTGACGCCGCTTCCCGTCACCTGTCTGTTTTATATAAGGCCCGGCAATTGGGGATGGGTATACCGCCATCAATTGGTCCCAGGTATGGGGGGCCACCTGGTTGTGCCTGTCTGAAAGCTGTCCTCTTATTCTCCCCCGAATAACTTCGAGGGTGTTTACGAGTAAGATGGTGGTACCACCACAGTAGAGCTCGGTATCAGATCTAACACCTATATTATTATTTGTATTAGTAGCCGAATACTCGAATGGCTAGGCCACAGAGACGGTCAAAACTGTAAAACTTAACCAAAAAATATAAAAACGGAAATAAACAAACCTTTTAGTTGTTCCATACTTATTTTTGGTACGATGTTTTTTGGACTGTCACTTGTATTTCACAGTTCACACTTGGAACACCTCTGCCACCCCCTCAGGGATTCATACCGTGACGATATATTTATATTATTTTATTTATTATTTTTTATTTTTAGTTAACTATTTTTGAGAAGGTTGTTCAGAATAATCAGTATTGAAGGTTGTTTTTAATATCCATTTATTAACAAGTGGGATAAATTGTCTGATTTCCCTTGAGAATCAAACTTGAGGATAATAAATTGTAATCTAATTGGAATTTATTTATTCCTTTTGTTTCTCGTACATGAGGATTTTCGTACTAGCGACTCTTAAGGGGCTCCACAATGCTAAACATCAGTTTTGCATTGGGTTCAGTACCGTCAACGTAGATGGTAAAAAGTAAAAAAATATATGGTATGTTTTTCGACTCAAGACAATTATTACTTACACTTTATAAATAAACATACTTTCAATATTATTCAAATTGTATTACTTTGAAAAAAGCATGAATTTGACGAAAACAGCGATTCAGTTTCCATATTTCTAAACCGATTGAAACGAAACCAACACACGCAGATACGTACTAGATAAAAACATCTTTATTACATAAAGAAATTTTAATTAATGTCCTAATGTTGCCGTGATTTCAAAATATATGAAGTTTAGCGTGCGCGGCATCTGATTAGAGCAGGATAGACAGTTGAAAAACAAAAGCGTTAGAGCAGGACTGAATTTTAGCATTGTGCAGCCCCTTAAAATGGAATTGGACGAAGGAAGGAATATTATTATTATTCGTATAACTTTTAGCGATATTGTTCCTTGTTTAGATGTAAACAAGAACACAATAATAAAACTTAGCGACGCGTAGACACTTCCCTGGCATTGACGGAAGCGGTGGAGTGTTCAAACGTTCAATACAGTATATTGCTGAGTTGCAAGCAAGGCTGAACTGTCTTTGTCAGCGAAACATACGAGGAACAAAACAGTGTAGTAGGAACAACAATAAATTGTTTTGTGTTGACAAAAGGCACATTCAATGTCTTTTGTTTATTTTTATTGAGCTTTTGTATCGATGTCGAACTTCGCTATCAAAACGTATAAAACACGAAAAATATTCCGGATATATTTGAACAATATTTTAAATTTTAAATTATTACGTTAAAATACTTATTCGGCTTTATACGATTTTTTAACTTATTCAAATAAATCTCTAAGAACTTGGCTGTGATTAACACAATTGTAAAAGATAAAAAAACTCGGTAGCGCAGTCAGTAGCACGCTTGTCATGTAAGCAGGAGGTCGCAGGTTCAAATCCTGGCCCGAGGAATTATTTTCCAAATATTTATATACTTGAAATCTGCTTCTAGTTGATCTTTTATACTTTATACGGCGATTCTGGCAAGTGTGAAATAATTTGGTACGGCATATTTCAATTTTACAAAGGTGTTCAAAAGTAGCGCAGGACGGCGATTCTGGCAAGTTTGAAATAATTTGGTATGGCATATTTCAATTTTACAAAGGTGTTCAAAAGTAGCGCAGGACGGCGATTCTGGCAAGTGTGAAATAATTTGGTACGGCATATTTCGAGTGATTTTACAAGGGATTTTCTACGGAAATTATTAATTTTTCTGCTTTCGGAATTTTTTCGCACGCGCCGGATTCGCCGTCGTCGAGGACCGAAATATGAGGTCTCAGCAAGGAGAAGCTTTTGCCTAGCAGTGGGTACATGAGAGGGTACATAAAAAATGCGTCGGTCAAATTGTCGCCACAGCATCCAACAATGTTATTGCAAGTCTTATTTCTCAGCACAATCTGGGACTATACACTGGTCTGCCGCTGCTCATCATAAAGGAACCTTGAACTTTTACCTACCTGAGGTGAGCTACCTCCCAGACCTACATACACTACAATCCTACCTTATCTACAAAACTACGTATTATATTCCTTATTATAATAGCACAAGAAGTTATGGAAGCTGCACGGAGATGGAGGTAAACCTACATACCAGCCAGACATCAACTTGTTTCGAAACTCGCTAAAGTACTTGCCATTTATATGTGAAACTGGCTTTTGTACCTGGTTGGTTATTCAGTATTTTGATAAAGTGAAAATTGTTAAATACAATAATGGACAACTTTTACTTTTTCAAATCTTTAATCGCGAAAAAAATCAGCTGTTCCATAGAAAAGATTACTAATACTGACTACTCGATCAAAATGTACAAAACAGCTGATTCCTTTTTGAGATTCCTGTCTTTGCCCTTTATGTAAAAGTTGTTCATATTAATGGGTTACACCCTGGTTTAAGTAAAAAGGTTATCATCTTAACACCCTGTATAGAAGGTTAGAAGTGATTCGTTAACACAAAATTCCGATGTCCAAAATTAATCAACCTTTGATACCCAAAATTTTGGAACGATCGAATAATCTTCTGAAGCATCCTTTGTTATGGGTAGGCATCAATAAGCAGACAAACGCGTTTCATCAAAAGCAACCTTATTCGTCGGATGTTAAGATCCGTTGTTCCAGCTGGTGACATCGATGTTTTTAGAGAAGAAAGGACGTGGTATATGTAGATATAAAGGTCAAGTAGTATTTAAGGATCGATTGATAATTAGGGTTTCTTTATTGGTTTAATATTCACCAAGGCTTCGGATAGGTACAGTTTGTTTTACTGGCAAGAAAGAAATAAATGAATGTTCAAATAAGATAAAAATCAGCATTTGAGTCGGATGAGATAAATAAATACAGATATCATACATAACATAACGTATGGAAATAAATGAGTCATTAGATTACTGTATCGATAGAATATGTAAATCTTATCCTTGATTTTGACTCATGAACTCTAGAATATCGTGACCGGCATTTTAGCATATATCTACCATTTATTTAAGAATGTTGTTAAAATAATAATTTGTAGAAATAATAAACTCAGATGCCAGTAAAATATAAATAATAAACCTGGTTGAAAAAAAAAATGAAGCTTGAAAAAAATCATTACGAATTTCTCTATGGTGAATGAAGAAGTTTTTTTTTTCCAAGACGAAAGGCGAAATTTCTTTAGGCGTACACAAAGAATGGTAGCTGGGCACTGCGGCTTTGGTCTCATATGGACCTAAAAATATGTACAACTTTTTTCATCAGTTTGCTGCTTTTGTGATTTGTATAAACATTTCACTGTGAACTTGCGATTCGATCTTGACCAATTTGGCTCATGTACGAACTTACAAATTCTTTTTGTTTCATTTTTTCGTCTACCAAATTTCATGACGTTCTGATCAACAATACTCGAGTTATCGTCAGACAACTTTTTCTAATGTACTCGTACTTACCAATTATTTTTTCTTTTTAATTTTCCTCGGTTATCCTTATCCAAATGTCGCTGATTCAAATGTCCTCATTTGTCAATACGTGCGTAATCGTCCGAGTGCGTAACATTATTTGAACTAAAGGGATGATTCAGTGGTCACACAGGTCCATCATAGACGTCGTTTGGGTGTCAGCCTCGTTACCCTCATTCAACACTCGCCTTACAATACAAGTCTTTTAGTGTTCCTCATGCCCTCAAAACCCTTATAATCTGGATGCCTGTCGGTCTGTCGCAGGATTACGGGTCGACCGTATTATGTGCTGCCGTATTTTACAAGGAATTTGCGAAATATTCCTTGATCATTCAGTTCATTCAATGTCATGTAAGAGCTTAGTTTGTATTTGTTTTATCCGTTTGGATACATTTTAATAATGGGGTTATAATTTTGTAAGAAACCAAAACTGGTATGTGTAAGAATTCTGTTTACCGTTTCTTTCTACAAACAAACATTTATTCAATTTTGCTTAGTACAATTACAAGAAAGGCTATTTCCGATGGTCACAGTGAAAAAGATAATTTTTTGGGTATCTTAGTAGTAGATTTCTGGGTAGAGCCTAGTTTCCACTTCACAAGGCAACTTAATATGGGAATTAGTGTCTTTTTGTATACTGTAACATGTTTTTGCAATAAAGAAATTTAAATTTTTTCATTTTCATTTTCAAATGTACATGGATTTATTAAATCAAGCGGAATAGAAATTATTGTTCCATCGAGCATCAGTTGGAAGTCCGAGTGCAAGCTAGAGTTCTATATTACGCGAGGGAAATGTTAAATCACGTTATGTGAGTTTAAAAATTTGCGTTTCTGTAACTACTAAGAAGAGAGATAAAGTGAAAGTGGCTTGTATCAAGTTTCTAGTTGTGTCTATAAATTTCTGGGTAATATCTGAAATATTTTTCAGTATTTTTGTTAACATTAAAGAGTTAATTGTAGTGGAAGATAATGAATTTTTGTACAACTATGGAGACTATTAGGGAGACAAGTGCCTTTTTGCGCAAGGTATTTATTTAAAATGTAGAATAAAATTAATACGTAATACGTTGTATGTGCAGAAGTATTTAGAAGTATTAAAACGATATGTAGAACGTGTAGAAGTATGATACAATTAAAAAAAATTAATTTGAAATAACCAACATACATATTTATACAACATAATTGAGTTCTCCAGTCGAATACATTTAAA
This sequence comes from Ypsolopha sequella, assembly GCA_934047225.1. Taxonomy (NCBI): domain Eukaryota; kingdom Metazoa; phylum Arthropoda; class Insecta; order Lepidoptera; family Ypsolophidae; genus Ypsolopha; species Ypsolopha sequella. Next base: position 21,247,274 of record OW203984.1, on the reverse strand, counting down.
TAACTCTTACTTTATTTACAACAGCTTAGAATATGCCTAACCTTAAACTTTTAATGAAACACGTTTCAAATAGATTTCATATTTATTTTGATAAATATCCTAAACTAACGCCGCCGATTCTAAACTAAGGTTTAATTTTAGTTTAAGGGTTTTTAATTTTAGTTTAAAAATGTCTTTTACAAATAGGAAAATATATACATAAATCATTTTATTATACACGTTCACCACAAATTCGTCGAGAATACATGCAGGCGCGGGTAACCATGCAGATCTTTTATAAAGCCAGGTGGTTTTTTGTTCTCATTCGGAATACAAAATGCCAACAAAATGAAACCAGTTGGCCTTGTGCCCTGACGAGGATGTGCTTCGCAAAGAATCCTATTTATGTTCATTTAAATACGAAATACTAAGCTTCTAACGAAGAGGTAAAGCCAGCCTGAATAGGACTTTAGTTGTAAAGACAGGCATTTAATAATACGTAGAATGGTAGAAGAAAGCTTTATAAAGAGTAGGTAAGCTAAGTTTCCAATAATAACAAATATTATACGTATTATTTTATAATATAACCCATAAAATTGATACGAGCCATCTTGCCTATACATTAACAATTATTTTATAATAATATTTGTAGTTTTAACAATTATATGATAACAATAAAAAAATTACTTTATATTTTCGATATATTTTGGCCTCATCAGTGAGGCCGTCATCAGTCGAGTGGTTGACAGGTAAAAATGATAAAACATATATATGAAAACAAGTTGATACAGTCTGAAAAGTTTATGATAGGAACTATTTATTAGCACTGACAGACTCGACCAACTGACCCAATCAGCAAGTACTCCCCTCCAAACTGTTTCTTTTTTTATTTTACCACCTTTTTTTTATATAAATAGTTCCTATCATAACCTTTTCAGACTGTATCAACTTGTTTTCATATATATTTTTTATCATTTTTACCTGTCAACCACTCGACTGATGACGGCCTCACTGATGAGGCCGAAATATATCGAAAATATAAAGTTAATTTTTTATTACTATCATATAATTGTTAAAACTACAAATAAAAAGCTAATATAGCTAAAATTATATTTATTCATATTTATAATAATATAAGTCATCTACCACAAAATTGTAAAAACAGTTCTTTTCATTAAATGTCTAAGTATTTTTAGAGCGACGCCTCATCAAGTATTAATTTGTTTCCGTTTTCCAGATAATAACGTTTGGAATTCATCTTCATCCTATTTAATTAATAACGCAATTTATATTAAAATAACTACGGGTACTTGAAAAAAAATCTACAGATCTCTTCCTGTGCCTTCTGAGCCGGAGTCACGGTTAAAACACTTTCTTTTGTGTGTTAGTGACTCATCGTAAAGTCAGGTAGATCTATTTGTTACGTAAATTCTAAAGCTTTTTACAAAATGAAAAGAATTCGAAAACGGAAACGTTTACAGTATTGTAATGACCGTGAGAATAGTATGATCTTTTGGTTATTTAATTTATGGATTGTTGATTTGTGTACCTACATTAATTCTTGGAATGCAAACTACCTACTATACGGTTTGTTTCAACTTAGTATAAAAGTCCTGTATAGAAATAATATTACGTAATAACGTAACTACACTGTGCCAAAACGCATTAGAGACTATTACTGCAACGCAAAGCAATTTTACCAAATTACAGTATTCATAGGTCTCTACTAAATGTAGCTATATGTAGGTTTCCCTCCTAATTGTACCTACGATATCATCTCAATACAACTTGGCTTGGCTTCACACATAAACCTGCGTACATTGCCTCCCAGAACAGCTATCTACGAGCAGAAGGCATCCATGTTAAAGCTTTTTGTTCCTCCTACTTTGCATACCCACCACCCGTTAGTGCACCAAACAGTGCGGAAGAATTGTACCTCATTCACAAACATGACTCTACAGTTTTTAAAAGCCTTAAATATACAACCATAGAGACTAAAATAAACTGTTTTACGTACATAAATATGTTTGTGGTATCGTATCTATTCAAGCGTTTAATATATATTATTATGTATGACTCTTACAAAGCCTTCAACCAACATATCTTCTTGGTCAAGTATAAATATAAATGATGACGTCTAAAGACTTGTGAGTTGATAAAACAGTTACATTCAGAGCGTGATGATGATCAACTTTCTTTTTTGGCAAAGAATCAAAGCTGATTTTTCTTAATATTATTATAGTGCTATAATCTAGAAATCAATCAGAAAAATCCCTCGGGCCAGGATTTGATACTGTGACCTCCTTTGTTTTCTGATTGATTTCTAGTTTGTAATGCACTCTAATAAAAATTAGAGTATTTAAAGCGATGGATTTCGCAATAAAAACATATAATCTGATGTTTCTTGTTTCACGCAAAAACGATTGGTGTATGCCAAGGCGCACGTTTAGTCCCGTAACGCATTCTGATAATAACATATTTTAATTTTTCGGATTCGATAACATGAAATGAGTACATTTGCTATTCTATTGTTATAAAAAGTGAATGAAACAGAAGATTTTAATTTATACAACGGCTAAATAATACATTATAAAATAAATTAAATTAAAAACTGTATTGCATTTTGAAATAGGACAGCTATAAATAACTATGATGAAATTGGAGAACCTGTTTTTACGGATCCCGCCAAAATCGATTTAATAAGCGAAGGCACTACGGTTAATTACACTTTGCACCGGTTGCTAATGAATAAATTAACTGTTCTACTTGTTTACTTATTTCCTATAACCAATTGGTGATTTTTCTTTCTTCGAGTCAAGGTAGAGTACTATTTAATGCAATGCCAACTAAGTAGGTCCTAGAAAAAAATATTTTTTTATTTATTAAATACATATACAATACACTAGCGCCCTCCCATTTCAAACCAAACTCGTAGAGCCGCTGGCTCGGTGGCGGCCGCCGCTAAAGACTTTAATTACTAAAAGTTTTTTTTTTTTTTTCGGAGCATATACGCCATTTTACGACACAGTTTTCATTATTTTGGTATATAAATCAACCATTATTTTTGAAAGGATTGTCTGATATGACGTCACTTCACTTGAGAATTTTAGACATTATGCTGATTGTAATGTGTGATTGGTTATAAAAAAGTGGTCTGTCTCTGTCTGTCTACTCATCTGTCATCCATCTGTCAAATCAGTCGGAAGTAAAATATTATAAATTTATCTTGATAGCAAAGGACACATGATTATAATCTTTGCAGGAGCGTCATAAGATCTGTAATGGTACACTGTTGACTGTACACGGCACTCTAAGCCAGGGGTCTCCAAACTACAGCCCGCGGGCCAAGACCGGCCCGAGAGCACCACCAATCCGGCCCTGACCAGACATGCCCGGTTTCTAGCCCGCTATAGTTTATTTAAAATTCGCAAACTTATAATAATAACGTAATACTATTTACTATTTATGATTTATCAAAACTAACAACCGACATTAATAGAAAGTACGTAGTTGCAGTAGTTCGGAAATAAATAAATAAAACCCCTTGAAAATGAATTAATTATTCGAAACCGGTTGGGTGTATAACTATTAATTAAATGTGTGAAATAGTGTACAATTGAGTTTTATTAAATATTATTACAAAGGTTATCATGCGTATTTGTCTAAAAGTAGCGTTATTATATGAATGTTATTTACAATACTATTTCAAGGTGCACAGAACACGTTTCGGCTAACTGCGTCGCAATGCTTTTAATGACACTTGCCCGAAGTACCAACCGAAATCGCGAACGGAGCAGAGTACTGTCCTGTGCCCTGCACGAAAGACCGGCTAGTACCAATATGAAAATTTGCACGTCAAAACTACAGTATTTTGGAATGATGAGCTATCTACGTCTTGGTCCTTGGGATTTAGTGAGGGAATCAGTGTGGCCCTTAGACTAAAAAGTTTGGAGACCCCTGCTCTAAGCAATAAGAACTACACGTCACGTAATAATGGGTGGGTATGACTAGTACTGTAGGTAAGCAAACCGCACCATTGCCTACAACGACCATTTGGTGTCATTCAACTAAGTGCTGTCAACACATTTTCACTTTTTCCGTAAATGGTTAGCCTTTAAATGTTAAACAAAAGGAAAGAAATTAGCAGAGAAACCTCAATCTTAAGCTCATTCAGGTTAAATATTCTAAATTGGTAAAAAACCACAATGGTCAAACGGATATGTTAATACTTTTAGGGTTCCGTCTAATTCTCAGCACTAAACTCAAGAATAGCTAATATTTTGACATAATAATGTAAAATATTTATATGTATTATATTTATATTATAAAAACATATCTTTGATCGAGAGTATGCACCTACCCACGAAAGTGTTTTTAGCTATGGGAAAACTGAAATTTTCATGTGTAATTTGTTGGAACAACTATCTTAAGATTTGGTACTCGACAAAAGTGGTGTCTGGAAAACGTTTTGGAGTTTAGTGAAATTATAATAACAGCCGTACATTATGGCATAAATCCATTTATTTAGTCCATACTTCTAATTAAATATTGGTTTTTAGCGTTGTCCATAACATTTTGTTTAGGTTGATAAATTTTGAATTCAATTTGTTTAGATATAATTGGTATTTAAGTTTTACGTTTTACAGTTTTACTGATTAATTAAATAAAAAAGCCAGTTTCTTCTATTTAATTGATGTGCAATTATGTACTCGTACTATTATTTAGTTTTTAATGTTAATATATGCTGCTCGACTGAAATCTTTAATGAAGTCTCCGTAGCCCTTCTTCACTACAGCATAGAGTCTGTTTCTTTATGGCAAATTGTGGTAGTCTTCTGTAATAACCCCGTCACGTAAACAAAAAAAGGTTGAAAGCGACAACAGACGAGGCGGATGCATCCACGACTCGCGTTAACGTGGAATAATAATGCGGGCCTTCCATTATACCAGCATTTACGAAGGTTTTGTGGGTAACCTCGCGTCAAAGTGTACCTTTTCTCAGCAGAGGTGACTGACTTTTCTTTTCTCTTTAGTTGCGTTTACGACAGTTTGTAAAGTTTAGTAAAGTTTTGATTAAAAGTATTACCCTCAATGACTGACATGAAAGTTATTAATTAATTCATTGACAATTATGACTACGTTTTTGAAACTATTACAGAAACAAATATCTATGTTTGAACACTTGGCGATTTATCCATCGCAAGGAGATATAAATTAACATTAAATCATTGCAGTAGAAACGCAGAAAGAAAAGTAAATCTGGATGTGAGGAGCTCTGAACCGGGATTCGAACCCGGAACCTCTCGCTTACCGGGCGATTGCTCTAACCACTGAGCTATCCAGGTATCAACACAACTCGTGAATTTATCGATGTGCTTTCCCTACGTTTTTGGTATTATAAAATATCTAGATAATTTGGTATTAAAAAAAACTTTGAATATCGAATAAGAGAAGCATCTCTACGGTTTGCCAAGCCCGGATGATAGCAATATAGCCGTTTATTGGTAAATCGGACAGGGTATTTTTTCATGTTAATTTAACAAATTTATATTTTAGGAAATTCCCACAAAAGCGGGTGAAAAGGGATCCACGCGAGCAACGTGTGCATATTAAATATATATATATATATATACAGCCATTTATTTCTGTGGTTAAATATCGAATAAAACGATCAATCTTCAAACAGCTACGATCCTTTGAACGTCTATACGTTTCTATAAAAGCACGTTATAATCCTAAGTAATTGGCCAATATTTTATCGGTGTTACCGATCACTTAACTAAAACTAAACGCGTAAACCGTATAACGGGGCGGGTTCAATGAACGGAAAGTGATCCTTCTATTAATAATATTTTCACGACCTACTGCCGCGTTTGGAAGTCCGCTGCTGATATCATAATATTTTCGAAAGGAAATGCAACCGGAAGATGCGCACCGATATACATTTGTGAAAATCGAAGTGGTAGTATGAAGTGAGGAAGGATTTATTTTAAAATAATGAGACAATTTGCTTTAAAAATAAATTAGTTTCAAGATATATTTCATTAAATGAAAAGCTTAGGTATATGTATAGAGATACATTGATTTAATTCAAATTTTAATTACAAACATAGGTATTTAAGTGTTTTTATTTGTGTTACACAATTTGCAGTCAAAGGAAGTTCAAACATTTAGAAAGCTAAAAAATATAAAAGTGTAACCGAGAAAACTCCAAAAATGTTTCCAACCAAAAACACGGTCAACGTGCACCAAAATAAACAAAAAAGTGGACGACAATAAAGAGCTGAAAATGAAATTAAATAAAAAGTAAAAACGAGAAAACATTTCATATTCGTACATTTAACAAAACCGACCGCAGAGAATCCATTTCATACCGTACGTGCCTGCAAAGACTTGGCTTATTCTCGAATCTATGCAGTTAGTATCCAAAAAATTTAAACTTGGCACGATATGTAGCCTTCTTTCGCTTTATTGTCTTCAACTTTCGTTACATTTCGTGACCATGTATTTGAATATTCCCTACTTTTACTTTTTGTGTCGTGAGTTAGTAGAAAGATTATCGTGGTGAGGTTACTTAAAAGCTTCTTTGCGTTGTTGCATACGGAGAAAACACTTTTTCCTGATGTCCGCTTGACTTTTAGGTACATATTACACAACATTACTCATACTAACTTGTATGACGAGTTGACTGCTACGGACTTCCCATTTTCTAACGAGATTTTTTCTTTACATAAAGCCATGTCAGTGGAATCGTTTAAGCCATCACTTCCGAGTTTCTTGGCTCTTAGTGGAAAATACGTGTAACATTTCCTACAAATATACTCACAACAAAATGATTAGCTAAAACATCATCACTCACTTAATGCTGCAGTAAATTATCACTATTTATCACCGAGGATATTAATTACTGTCACCCAGCCATTAATATTTCACGCATCTCAATAGAAGGGAGACAAGATAATCGTCTATAATACCGCCATTAAACCTTTTCCAATTGCAGGAAGTTCTAGCGAAAATGGCCCACTGACATACAAAATCATTTAAACCCTCGGTTCTTGTCGCGGTGCGGAAACACCTACTTACTGTCCAACTGCAGCTTTCTCGAGGTTAATTACTGTCTTCTAAGTGTAAAAGCTAAGTCCCACCTTATCCTTCCTAATGGTGTTAAAGCACTATAGTGGAGAGGAACTGTATCCTGTGGAATCTCCAACATACATATTAAATGCATCGTCAGTTTTGTCTGTATGTTCGCTTATATCTAGAGATCACATGTTAGTACCAAAAATATATTTTTTTTTTTTTATGAAACGCAACTTCTTTTTTACTTATCTGTAACATATTCTGGAAAAAAAATTAAATATTAAAGATAACTTGTTTGTTTTTTTTATTCAGTTTACATTATATATTTATATAAAAACACTTATTAAAATAAATTAATTGTACCTAATTCCACTGACGCCCACTATAAATGTCGAAATATATCTGGAAATAATTATTTTAAAAAGTGTTTTATATAAATATATAATGTAAACTGAATTTACTGGAAAAATATATTTTAACAATTAAAATAAGTTTTATATAAGGTAACACTCTGTATAAGTATAGAAAGCAAAAATTTCATCCATGACGAATTGTCGGTATAGTTTTCACTAAGACTATGAATATGGAAGACGTGTCTGACTCCGTATTGGGAGCTGTTGAAACGAAGTAACTGTAAAACGGTCAATGGACAGAAGACAAATGACAATATACGACGGTCATGTCAGGTGTTCCGGTTCGAGTCTACCGTCACGTTTTACGATACAGTACGTGGCTTATTCGCTGAGGCACTCCCTTTATATGTATCACGTACTTTCTACACGTTCCGGATTTTCAAACCCTTCAACAATCGTCTCTTCTACCTATATTCATTGTAGAGTTTGGCCAGCGAATCGTGGCACAACTTTACCCGAACACGCGTTCTAAAAATGTGCGATTCCGTGCATTTTAATTTTGCCACGACTTGGTGGCCAGTCTGTTACCGATCGATACCTTATTTGCCTTGTATGATTGTGTGTAGCTGACAGTGTAGGGATTGTGCTTTTTACAACAAAACGTACAAAAAATCAGGGCCATCCACAACAGTTTAAGAATGAGAATAATGAGAAGCAAATGCAAATCGGACCTAAATTTAATTGCTATTATTATTTTGTCAATAAAACACATTACTTGGTAACTGCTCCACTTTATATTTAAATTACACTAGCGACCGGTTTCGTTATACTAACATCTTCAGGCTATTGTATTAGGCTATTATTATTATCTACTACCTTAGAAGACCAGATTATAAAATAAACAGAAGTTATTTTAAATTCGTTAGGAAAAGTAAAAATAATATGTTTATTTTTCTGTAGGAATGTTGTTCAGTATAATCAAAAGAGCATGCGGTTTCTTTTGAAGTTGCTCTCGCTACAACATTTTAAGGATATAATATGAGGGGTTTCGTACCCAACCAAAAGCCTTCTTCTTCTTTAGCGGGCTTGGTTTCCGCAGTCTCTCATATTTGGACCTTTGTGCGAAGAAAGAGTGGAACCGGCTATTCTAGCCAGCTCAGCTCATGCTAGAATCCCAAGAGGCGACCTAGATCACGGAGCGTCCCCGGTTCACCAAGGATCTTACCCTATTGACCCAAAGGCCTAAAAAGACTCCGTTGTTCATCCATTCATCTGTCCGTCCATCCGTCTGTCCGTCCATGCGTTCGTATGTATGTCACAGTTATCTTTTTGACTATTTATGTATGTCCCCCTTCTTATCTCCAAATATATATATATATATTGTGCTATAACAAGCCTTTTATCAAATGAAATAAAATATGCACAATGAGAACAATTAAATGTATCTCCGGAATATCTATTTTATTGTTCTTATTGTGTATATATTTTTTTATTTAATAAAAGCCCTCTTATCTCCGAAACTAATGGACTGAAAATTATAAAAAAAAATGGTGCTAATAAACAGTAAAATTTATAAGAAGCATTAAGCGGTCAAGAAATATTTGGTAAATTCCGGAAGACTAAAATTTTACTTAATAATTGAATGTGTGCCCAGAATAAGGGTCTATAGGACACTTTTTTTTTTTCTTTCATATCCTGATCGTAATGAACGATTTTCCGTTAAAAACGGCGTTTTCAACTATTTGTATTAAATATACCCTATTCCGGGCACGCATTCTGTTTACATTCTTACAAAACTCTAATGAAATACATCATTCATTATACATTTTTATAGGTACAGTAAGTGTAGGTATACTTACAGCATTAGTTTCACTAGCACTTGTTTGGTTTTTTTTATCCAGAGCAACTGTAATTTCCTTAGCAAGTCCATGGACAGTTCAATGAGACTTCCGTTACATGTGATGATGAGACGAATGAGACAGGCGTTACCAACACTTCAAGCCTCGGTAGGTTTCAAGCTTGATTAGTTATGTGGCATCTGATAGACGCGATAACCTGGAATCGTTCACCGCTTTATATTATACATAGATGCATCTATATAATAAGTAAATAAATTAATATGTTTTATATGTTTTTATGTCATGACCTGTCATGTCATGTACTTTTATATTATATATTTCAATGTCTATTTGAAATTGGAAAACATGTTTGGATAAATTTTCCTCGATAGAAATAATTGTTGAAATGAGGTCTTCAAACACACTTTTTCTCCTCATTTGACGAATAGGAACCATATACAGAACTCAAACATATTTTATTAGGTGTGTTTTAACAATATCTAGAGATTTGATATTTGAAATTTTGCTAGCTATTTTATTTTTTTTAATAAAAATATAGAATCAACTTTTCTCCCTTTTGCCCTGAATCCACCCCTCTCGCACTGCGCGATTTTTCGCTTGGAGTGCCAGTGATAAAAATAAAATTCGCATATCCTCTTAAAGGAAACTTATTTGTTTTTCATCCAGTTTACGTTATATGTGTTAATATATTCATAAAAAAACACTTTATTATAAATAATTCCAGATATATTAATATTGGTTGGGTTAATAGGGCTTTTCGGTAATTAGGTTCCAAAAATCTCTAGGTATATATAAACGAACACCCCGACTGACAGACTGACTGATCTATCATCGCTCAGACGAAACGACTGGAATTAAGAACATGTGGACTGTAGGTTACTGGAATGATAAGAAGGGATTTAGGCAATTCCTAATTGGGAGAAACGGGATCAACGCGAGTAACGCCGTGAGGGTCGCCTAGTAATTTATAAAATACAAAAGTAATAATAATAAAAGTAGTAATAATAAAAGAGGTATGTAAGTAATAGTTAAAATCAGGTAAGTTGACCACTTTCGTAGTTTAGTTTCTATCAATACAAAACAGACCGAATGATAATATTTCGTAGGTACCTACACCGACCGAAGATAAAAGCTCATTTGGTGTGCGAATTCAATAATTTGTTTGCCCATGTTTGGTTCCTTATGCCACGAAGGCATACTAAGTAGGAAAGTATTTTGAGAAATTCAAATAATAAAGGTATGATACAGAGTGTTGAAGTTTATGTATATCCAAGCGCCGAACAAACTACTGCAGATATGAAACTGGTATGAGGTTGGACGGCTGCGTGGTACTTAGTTGCGTTCCGAAATCACCACTAGAGCATCCGTTGCCTTGCCACTGGTTACATGGATAGGCGTTCAGAAACTGCAGTTAGGTACTGTTACAAACTAGAACTGGGTCAGCAGCAATCGTTGCTAGGTGCAACCGATAAGAGCATTACTGTAGATGCACTGCTATTTCCCTACCTTCTAATACAAATTGCAGCATGTCAATCCTTGGTAATATGCTTTAGGGCTTCGTATCGGGAAAAAGTGTACTTAAATCGGTACTTACTGTTAATTGTAAGCAGTATAAGTGCTCTTTCTAAGTTTAAATAGGCTTATGTAAAATTGATTCTTACATACCGCTAAAAGACACAGGAAATTTAATTGACATGACTTAATTTTGTACCATTTAGTATACGTCTTTTTTTTATTAATTTTTACTACATGGGCACATGCATGTACATTTTATGTAGTTTATTGTTTATTTTTAACTTGTAGACTATTAGGTATCTACTATTAATTTAATATTGTTTTCGTATAAGTATTATCGTGCACAATATGAATATCTTATTTATATCAAATATCAATCACCCTTGGTTTGCTGGAAGAAATCTCATTATTGAGATATGCACGCCATTTTACATAACTTTTAGCATGTAATTTAGAATTAATATAAGTTCTCTGTGTATATTAAGAATAAAAATGTATATGCATATTTAACTAATAAATTTTTCTTCTGTTTCAGGTAATATCAAGCTATCCAGGCAAAATGAAAGCTAATTGGATGTTTCAAGTAGTAAACGGTTCCCAGAACAAGTAGGCTTACGCTCTACTCAAATAAATGTTCAAATACATTGGACAAATAAAAAGCGAGGCCTCTCACTTTCATCGCAAATACTAAATCAAATTCGAGGCCCGAAGTATGCGTGGATGCCATTGTGAAAGTGATGCCGGCAGGCAATCGAATTCTCACAGATCATTCCGCAATTACCAACTGTCGATTGTTTGGAATATTATCAATCAAGGATTTATTAGCCGCGTGGTTTGCGAAACTACAATCATGGCCGGGCACTCGCGACTCGCGTAGGTGTCGAAAATATAGATAACTTGTTTTGACGTTCGAGTTGAATTTGTCGAGGTGAGGTAACTGATCGAAGTGCCAATCGCATTGACATTTCATCTCTAAATTTTATGTTCATTGAACAAGTTTGGTTTGTTATCGAATATAACCTCTATATTTTCATTAATATAGCCATTTCATCGACAGTATAATTTTTTAATTGATGAATACAAGAAAAACGGAAACGGAAAGAACAATCAGTTCTGAAATGATGCTCGTCATTTCCATAATTCAATAACGTTATATAAACTGCAGATGCGATTTGGTACAGGCAGATATATCCAGATACCGTAGCACACCGGCTTTCAATTTAAATTGCTGATTGAATAATTGACGATAATTAATTGAAGTTTGCGTACATACATATTGCTCTCTGAATAAAATTGTTTACCGGAGCCTCCGTAGTAATGTTAACGGTTTATGGCATTCCACTTTTATTTAATCAATTAATATTCAGGACAACTCTTCGCAATTCCCGTTGTTTCGAATCCTTGTACACAATATAACGGGTTACAGATCATTGGCCGCAATAAGCGAGTTTGCGCCTAAGCTATATGGGTTTTGTAAATAGATTTGACAGTTGGCAGGATGTCGTTATACCTTGTACGCAAGCCTTGCCAGATTTGGGCGCATTGGCACCGATTTGAGCCAGTAATCGTGACTCGGGTTTTGATTTTTTGATATGGGTATTCAATTTTTTTAATGTATTGTTATAATTATGTCTTAACTGTATTCGTGGAATTACCCCCTAGATTGAGATGTAAGTATACAAATGCATACGCATTAGCGCCCTTCGAAATAACGTCACATCGATTATTATTTTATGACACACAACGCTGTGGTTTACAATGATAACAAAGCACACAATATGACGTTTTGTTAACCAAACAGACGTATAAAATGCACTGTACAAATAGAGAATCAATTTATTTCATGTTTATGTTTTGGTTGACTAGTTAGGGTTGCAAGATGGTCGGGATTCGTCGGGATTGTCCCGACATTTCATATGATGTCCAGAGTCCCGACAAAATACAAATTGTCCCGACAAATAACAACGGTCGGCGGAAAAAAGTATTTTGTTTTAATTACTTAAATTTAAATAATGAAAAATTTGATTTTGGTTCGTAATATTTAGTTGTCCCGACCATAATCCCAAATTCTCATCTTTTTGAAATTTTGGCCAGATATTTAAGTTTTCCCATCTGGCAACCCTAATTGCCGTACGGTATACCGGTAACAATAACAGTTTCACCCAAGCGTTAGAATCTCCGTCAATAAATATAAAGTATCAATACTGAATAAAAAATTAGCAAATATAAAAAATATACAAGGTGTAACAGAAAGGTGTAACCATATATGAAGAGCTTATTCAGTCAATGGTATAGTACAACTTTTACTATCGAGCCAACCCTGAAATCTCAAAAAAAAATCTGCCCTTCCATACATTTCAGCCGAGTGGCGTTGCATTTTTCTATGAAAAAGTTTTGTTTTTTAGAGATTCAGGGTTTGTTCCATAGTAAAAGTTGTTCTATACCATTGACGGAATAAGCTCTTCAAATATGGTTACATCTTTCTGTTACACGTTGTATATTAATGTATAAGGGTTATATATATTAATATATAAGTCTCCGTTCTGGTAACTAGTTTTATAAATAAACCGTCTAAACCCAGAATCGTACAACTAGCTCTGTAGATGTAGAATTCTGAATTTTTAAATTTTAGTTTTAGTGCTGTCAAAACCTATATTTTTCCAAAATAATTTAGCTTCTGTTTTAAACACTTATGAACTATATTGCAATGGAGAAAATTTAGTTTCGATAGCAATTAAACTAAATTTAAAGCCTTCAGAATCGGTTTTATTAGCAACATTTTATTAAATCTTTATTTTGTACAAATATTCTGTCACAGGGATATGGCGATACTGATGCCAAAAATACAAATATTGCAACCTAAAATTACAAATAAAATTTGGAAGTTAAATAATAGTAATTTATGCTACAAGGGCGAAAAGGAATAAATTACGAGGACGATTTAAGGCGATATGCAAAAAAAATACGGGTGTTTCTTTTCTGTGTATTTCATGAAATACGGGGAAAATTTTAATACATTTCTGGTTTATGCATTTTGACTATATAATCAAGGCTTTTGAAATTGGAAAACATGTTTGGATAAATTTTCCTCGATAGAAATAATTGTTGAAATGAGGTCTTTAAACACACTTTTTCTCCTCGTTTGACGAATAGGAAGCATATACAGGACGCAAACATATTTTATTAGGTGTGTTTCAACAGTATCTAGAGATTTGATATTTGAAATTTTGCGAGCTATTTTAGTTTTTTTAGTAAAAATACAAAAACCAACTTTTTTCCCTTTTACTTTTACAAGCTTAGCGAGTGTTTTAAACGTAACCGAGTAATTTATTGCTCTTACGCCCGTGTATCATACTACGTTTTTCAATGCATAGTGTGAGGAAATAAAACAAATATAATCTTGTGAACTTTAAATTATGATTGGCTCAAAAGGACTGTATCCAGAGCCGTTAAACAGTGGAAAAAAAAGTACAACATTTATGGTACACAGGAAAGGCTGCAGGTTAGCCAACCAATGCAAATAAATGAAAAAATGAAAAAAAGCCCTGGGCAAAATAATCGAATTTCTGTTCGGTTTTGATGCATAAAAAGTGGGCCTTTACGAGCACTTGCATTGAAAATTAAATTATTGTTAGACTATTTCGGCCCTAGAGCAGTCTACCTTCATAGGAGGTGCGGGGAGATTTGTGCAAGGAGGCTTCGATTAATACATACGTACATATATACGAGTACATATATTACGCGACAGGCGGGAGTGCGGGCGATTTCATACTGACATGTATGTACTCGCCCGCACTCCCGCCATGTCGCGTACTATTTACGTCATATATAAACTCACGTCGTCTGTCTTCTAGCGGGGTAGGCAGCGACTAGAGATTTTCATCTGCTACGATCATGACACACCTCTTTTGCTTTTTCCACATCCAACTTTATAACAAATTACCAAATGACATAAAAGAATGTGAATTGATATCTACTTTTAAAACTAAGCTCAAAACTTACATAGCAACAAACGTGTTTTAAAGTAAAACATTACCTACCCACATGTGTACACTGTCGACAAATCATAGAATAAACTAAATGGTCTTTAAGCAAAATCTCATTTTAAGTGAACTATGTTTTTATGAGAATAAAGATCTTAGCCATTTACTTATTGATCAATCTAGTCACACAAGCTCTTCTACTCCAAATATTTTCGTATTAGCCCTTCTTCAGATTAAGTAAAACGATTTTTGTACAAATAAATAAAGAAATCCTATTTATAAACTCTACTGAAGGGATCTGTAATCCCTCGATCTCAACCTTCAGCCACATCTTCCTCTGTTTGTCTTGGCCCTTGACATTATTTCTTTTAAAAGGTCATCTTCAGATCTCACCCTCTATTACAATATAAAGTACAATTTACTTTTTCGATTCGCATCAGAAATTATAGTTGTTACCTAATGAGTCTAATGACTGATTTTTAGGGTTCCGTACCCGTATTGTGTGGTGGTACTGGTACGGAACCCTTTGTTTGCGAGTCCAGCTCGCACTTGCCAGTTTCTTTTTACGCTCATAAAACGTTACGTGAATCGTAATAAAAAACGCAAAGAAAGAGTGTTTTAGATTGTACAATAACTACGACACGATGTGTAATATTTATTGCTGGGAGTGTACGACGTATTTCTGAGGACATCAAAAACAAACAATTGAAATACGAGTTTATTTGCCGACGCTACGTTTTCACACATGGTAACGAATATTTTCAATATTTGCATATTGCAACATAGAATACAAGTAGATACGGGTTTTAATTTCGAGTCTGGGTGCGTCCAGTTTGTTCAATTTATAAAACACACACCACGCATGCAACGATTGCGAACACTTTGAAAAGAATCTCATCCGGAACGCCAAAAACGCAATCACAAAAATCCTTTTAGCCTGCCCGTATAAAGGGGGAGATTTGGGTGTCGTGTCCCCCCCGAAATCTTTGGTTATCAAAAAGTCTAAAATAGTTTAAGACATATTAGAGCAATAAAATAAATTGTTGATATGTCAACAACCCACGGCCCAATTACTGAAGCGGGCATTTGGTGCTAATCACGCTGAAGTTTACGTCAAAGATGTAATTTTCGTAGGAAAAATTTGGTATAACATTTTATAATTTATTACATAAAGTGTACTACGTGCTATACAAGCAGCGTGCTATTACCCTTAAATTTCAAAGTGCTATAATTAGTAGAAGTTACCCTATTTTTGGTAATTTAGCACGTAAGCAGTGCTTTATGTGGGAAATAAAAAAAAGTTATACCAAGTTTTGCCAGCGAAAATGACATCTTTGAAACTTCAGCGTGAATAGCACCAAGTGCGCGCTGCATATAATACGGTGATTGGGCCTCTGTTCATAACATAAATAATGGATAGAACAGGATACGTATTTTATATATTACAAGCAATGTATTACAATTTTATAATATTACAATATGAATAAATATAGTTTTAGCTGTATTAGCTTTTTATTTGTAGTTTTAACAATTATATGATTATAATAAAAAAATAATAAACTTTATATTTTCGATATATTTCGGCCTCATCAGTGAGGCCGTCATCAGTCGAGTGGTTGACAGGTAAAGATGATAAAACGCACACTATGGACGCGCACACTATGGACCCGGACTCAACAGACAGCACTGACAGACTCGACCAACTGACATAATCAGCAAGTACTCCCCTCCTAACTGTTTCTTTTTTTGTTTTACCATCTTTCTTTCACCTTTTTTTTTTTTATGTTAATAGTTCCTATCATAACCTTTTCAGACTGTATCAACTTGTTTTCATATATATTGTTTATCATAATATTACAATGTAATAATTATTATGATTTAAAGTTTTGTCTCCCCCGAAAACCAATCCTACGGGCAGAGAATATAAGATACGGGCCTGAGTCTAGGTGAGAATCCAATTTCCTTAGAATAATTTTCAAAGCAGTCGTAAAATGTAGTAATTTCCTGAACGCTAGGAAACTGAATCGTCAAAGAAAAGTAAGATCAATTCGTGAACTCATTTTTCAATGGAGTGCAAAGCCCCAAAGCACTTTGCGAGGGCATGGCACGGCGTGAAGACAAAATCTTCACAGACGATCGGTCGCCGCTACGTAATACTTTTATGTAATATTTTTTTGCTACCGGTATCAGGAGAAATTTATTTATTCTTGAGCTATGGTCTTTGAGTGGACCAAAAGATTTTGTAATAATTCATCTAACAAAGTACTGCAATATAAATTACTTTGCTAACATTACTATCAAGTTAATTGGCCGACATTGTATATAATAACGCGCAGACTTAGAATTAAGAACGTGGGATGAAACATTTCGTAAAAACATTTAAGAACTTTAAAGTAAATCATAAGCGGGTCACTTTGCGCCGGTTTTTCACACTCTAACAATGCTCTATTAGTGTTCTACAACCTAATTTTGACATCGTAACGGAAGATGGGAAACACAGATACACACAATACCCGTAAGACATAAAAAATTTAAAGGTTATAAAACCATGGACCCATAAATTGTGCTTTGACGTGGAATTTGTAGTCGGCAACTAAAATTGATGAAAATATTCGTTGGAGCAGAAGTAATACATGCGTCTTTTATGGCTGACTACGGTGAGAAATATCTAATTTTTAGGTGCTCGTTTTGTAAACGGTACTGTCTTGTTTAATTTTGGATTAGTATTGGTTGCATACACGTACAGTACCCTCTCGCTAATCCGCCACCAAAAAATCCGGACTACCGACGGATTACCGAAAACGGCGGATTATAATGTAAAGGAACATCAAATTGAGGAAAACAACAAAAAAACATAGTAATTTTGTATTAGTACTTATGAAGGTAAATTAGTACATATGTACATTTGTATTAAAATTTAAAAATGAACTGACACATTAACTGATTACTCAGGTTTTGCTTGTTTTTTACCAGAATAAATCTTCGTAATAACATGATTACAGAGAGACATCGTCTTGCAAAAAATGGGCGGTTTACAGTAGTTGTCGGATTATCAAGCGGCGGACTAGCGAGAGAGTACTGTATTTAATAATACTACGGCGGCGGCGTAGCAGTAGCGCTAACACATGTCACGCATGATACGGCAGGACGGCGTGGGACGTAGCAACCCCATAGTGTTTTTTGTAGACCTGCTACGTCGTAGTATGATTACATATTATTTCACCCTTATTGTAATACTAACGTAGTAACTACTATATAATCTGTGGTAATACGGTCTAATTTGATAAGGCGCGATCACGTTCCAAATCTATTTTGTTCTTTTACTATTATTACAAAAAGATAACTGGACAATTTAAATGAAGCCAATATGTCAGCAATTTCGGAAAACCTGCTAAATTGCCTTGGCCATCAAAATAAAAAACCCGATATTAAATTAAAGCCAATCACTGATAATTGTTATGGTTGAACACATTCAAACTTTCGATATATCTTTCTGCATAGATTAAGAGAAATTCAACACAATATACATAGTGTGCGCTTTATTTTCGCATTATTTTAAGTAGATTAATTTAAATTATTATTACATACGGCTTGAACACTCACGCGTGTCAACCGTTTCGCCGATACAATTTCGTCATTATCAAGGTGAGTTTCGTTCTTAGGACGACGACACGGCGTTCACCGTCGTTGTCAAACGCTTTCTGGCAACCGCCTATCGGCGAGCTGCATCTGTGAAACGGTTGGCATATAGTCAGCAACAATCACACGTGAGTGTTCAAGCCGCAAATTCAGTATGTCAGCTCACGCGAGTTTTAATAATGTTATAGATAAATTTAGTTAGAATAAAAATAGTGTCAATCGAACTCAACTTAAATTTTTGAAAAACTGATTATTAACAAAAAACTTATTAGGTTAACATACCTAATGTTATTTCAACAATTTCTAAAACTAGTGACAAAACGATATATTATTTTTCATATACTAATTAAAGAGGGCTGGCTAGGTAACTTTAGGTGTAAAAACATCCTTTCAGATCACTACTGGTGATCAAAATCAATGACAAACCACGTAAATAATTTAATTTTGTTGTTAAACAGTGAATCACCATACGAGTCAAGTAAATCGGATCTACCTCGGTAACGTTGACCACAAGCGGTCTGTCACCCGGCCCTAAATCCAATCCTGACCTCAAAACTGTGACCTAATTGAACGCATGCAAGAGTCAAACGCATATTCCGCAGTCAAAGCCACCACCCTCGCATTGAGCAATGATTTTAATCGGTGCAGTAATGCGAATGTCACATTCACAAGAACAATTGAGGCACTGCCGCTAATCTCTTTTAATCTGAAATGAGAACATTCAACGCGGCGATTCAGAGTGGAGCAAATGAGTATTTAGGGGAAAAAAATGCATGAAAAACGTTGAAAAATCGCAGCAACCAGCGGGCAATTTAATAATGTAATCGTAGATCCTTATTTATAGGTTTAAGGAATTAGAGATGGGTCAGAAAGAAAAATTCTGTATACATGTTAAAAAATATTTGTGAGGTTTAGGTAACTCTTGATACAAATTGATAAAAAATAATAATTTATATGTTACTAAAATACAAGAACGTCTTAATATTCGAAATAACGGGCAGAGCATTTCTGGAGGATGCTTTGCTGAAACTTAAAATTAGTTATGTTTCTTCCTTTTTTTTATTTCATGTGGTTTTTCATAAGTATATTTATATATAAACGAAATTTAATAATTTTATTTTCCTGGCAACGAGACTTATTTTGTTGATACCATAAAAATAAACAGCTTAAATACTAAACTTAAATACATGTATACCTTTTTTCTTATGTTAATAGGTTATCTGGAAATAATATGAGTCATCGAGATAGGTTTTAAATTTCCGTAGAAAAACTCAATCCGTCAGAGTGTCTTAGTATGTGCAAAATTTTACCTGGCTTGTACCATTTATAAGTTTCATACATTTTAAAGAGATTTTGTTTCGTAAAATTCCTTTGCAAGTATGAATTATACGCATGAAATCAAAGTTCCGATTTACTTGCAGTTTTTAGCATCAGAATCCGTCGGTTGAATCTGTGTAGTGCAGGAGTTCGCCCTATAGCGTGGGAGGTAGCTGCTTCATTGTGCTCGCTTATTGTACGGATTGACCTGTAATTGCGCGGGTTCTTTTCTTACTTCATTGTTCAAAACTACACCATAAGTGTAACTAAATGTTGTAAGCGGGCAGATTCAAGGTGTTTAGTTAATGAAATAAAAATAAATTATATATTGGTATAATAAGTTTATCATTTAATAAAATATTTTTCAATACAAGTGCTAGGCCCACTTTTTATGCACCAAAACCGAACAGAAAGTCGAATATTTTGCCCTAGGGCTTTATTATTATTTTTGTATTTATTTACGAGAAGTTGGCTAACCTGCAACCTTTCCTGTGTACCATAAATGTTATACTTTTTTTTTCCACTGTTTAACGGCTCTGGATACAGTCCTTTTGAGCCAATCATTAACTTGCAAAATTGTAAAAATGTAACTTTCAACTTTAATAATTACATTGTTTTATTTGATTATATTTGTTTTATTTCCTCACACTATGCATTGAAAAACGTAGTGATACACGGTAAATTACGCTCGTGTTTTAAATCGTCCTCGTAATTTATTCCTTTTCGCCCTTGTAGCATAAACTACTATACAGACAAATCTTTTGTCGTAAAACCAATATTTTCGAGATATATTTTGACCCACTTTGAAAATATTGGAACTTTAACTTAATTTTAAAAATACGTATCAAAATTATTTATTTCAATTACACTGACTAATCAACGAATTAACACGATATCAATTATATATCATCGTAAAATTCTGACAGAAACTAACTCAACTTCATGTTTGTGTTGGTTCGCAGCGCAAGCTTATTCGACAGAAAGGAATGTTGCTTAAATCCTTAATTATGTTGTCTTTCGATAAACGGAACGAACCGTTAACAGTATTTCGCAACCAGTTTGATGGAACCACTCTCGCATATTTACATATCATATTTTATTTCTTAACCCTTAACCAATAAGCACATAACATCGCCGAGTCACAGACAAGATAGAACAATGTACTCTCGGTGGGAGATGATTAACTCTCAGACGTATCGTGAGAGCAGGCCACTGGGCCATCCGATGCAATTGAAGTAAATTATACTTTGCTATCAATTCAAGCCATTATGGTCTCTATTACTAATGCTCTAGGCGTGTCACTACTGCAAGGTTTAGTTGCAGAGTTGGTTAACCTGTTGGCGTATAAAATTCACGAGGCAATGATTTGCTAAGCCCAAATTCAAGGGCCGGTTTAATTTCGAAACGAATACGTAATATAAGCCCACCTGTCCGCCAGTTTTCTATTTCATAACCAATTAATGAGAAAGGGAAATCTGACAAAAAGAGGGCAACCTTTTTCTTATTATAAAATGTAACATTTTGCCAGTTTTCTATTTCATTGCAAATTAATGAAAAAGGGAAATCTGACAAGAAGAGGCTACTTACTCGTAAAATAAAATGTATCATTTAAGTAACGGTAACTTTTGACAGTCAACGGTCTTCTTTTTTTTATTTTACTAATATAGACCCAGTTATACCTTTTTTATTTGTGATTCAATTAGATTCTAATGAGCGTTTTTCTCATTGTTTTTTTTTTCTTAGTTCTTAGCTTTCCTCCAGATGTCACTGCCATGTCAACATAGATAAAATATATGTTTCGTAGCAATCAATGGCAAAGTGTTTTTTAGTTTGTTTGGAATGTATGCAAATTGTGTCTTTGATTATGTTGCTAAAGTATACGACAGTGCCATCTAGGAATCTTATTGAACACTAATTTTGACACAAGGAAAAACGCTCATTCAGATACACAATTACACACGTCCAATTGTGGATATTCTAGGTGCTTTTCTGTTTTCATAGTTTCATGCTTCGCCAGATGGATTTGGGTTGAATGGTATCTGTATTTCCAGGTCACTAGTCGACAGGTCATTCAGGTCTTGGAATTTATACCATCAACATGGATTAGTTACACTCTTGGTAGTTCAATCACATTTAAATCGAATACGTTGACTACTTCAGTCTCTTCTGTACATTGAGACTATAAACCGGCACTGGTCCAATAAATATTTCAATATGATATACAACGTGTAACGGAAAGGTGTAACCATATTTGAGGAGTTTATTCAGTCAATGGTATAGAACAACTTTTACTATGAAACAAAACCTGTATCTCGAAAAAAAATTTTTACTGTTTCATAGAAATATGAAATGTCGCTCGGCCGAAATGTATGGAAGGGCAGATTGTCTCCATAGTAAAGGTTGTTCTATACCATTGACTGAACAAGCTCTTCAAATATGGTTACACCTTTCTGTTACACCTTGTATAGGTACACTTTAGATATAACGACGTTGCAAAAATTAGTTACCTTAGAGTTAAAATTAATCAAAAAATATCTTCACGTCATATTTTTATTGGAACTGTTTATAAGTAGGCTACGCAAGACTGTTATTTTTTCAAACGAGCTACCTTTTTAGGGTTCCGTAGTATCTAAAAGGTACAAAAGGTACCATTATGGTGAGACTCCGTTGTCCGTACGTCGGTATGTCACAGCCTCATAACTTTAGCACTATTAAAGATAAAGTCTAAAAATAGCATTAATTTGCCCACGTAACAATGTGTATAAATTTAAAAAAATTGTAATTTTTCAAAATGTTTTCAAATCAAAAAAGAGAAAAGTTAAAAATATTATCTTAAAAATACAATTTGGGTATCAAATTGTAGACATTAAAAAGTTGATAGTTAAAATATAGGTAAATATATCTTTACTATATTTACAGGCACTGGTTTCGAGAAATCTTTGAAAAACCATAAAAGTACGCATGTCTCTTCCCTTATCTCCGAAGCTGATGGACCGAAAATTTTGAAAAAAATATCGATAATAGATCATAACTGCTCAATTTCAGAAAAACTATAGCAATTAAAAAAAATGTATTACAGCTGAGAAATATAAAAACAAATTAAAATAAATGAAAAAAATATTTTATAGAAATACAATATGGATACTTATAAAATTGTAGGTATTAAAAAGCTAAGTGTAAAAATATACAGTTTGGCTATATTTACTTGCATCTGTTTCAAGATATCCCCGAACACCCACAAAAAAAAATGTCTGCCCCTTATCTCCAAAACTGGTGGACCGAAAAATCGAAAGATCACGATACGGAACCCTAGGTACGCGAGTCTGACTCGCACTTGACTGGTTTTTTAATATGCGGAATAGCCAACCATTTTAAAATTCCTTCGCGTTGCTGAGAGGATGCGGAACATTTAACCGTTATACTGCCAATGGATATATTTTACCACCACTTACCTTCTCGCCAGTAGTAAAATAATTACATGAATCAGGACGGTGAAAAGAGTCGGCAATAAAAGTGTAAACTTAATGATAGAAAATGAAGTCTATTAGATGCTAATAATTAAAATTGGAAAGTATGCAAGGAGTGATGAATTTAGCACCAACAAGCTGGAGAAAATTTCTTTGTAAATAACTATTGGTTTGTACAGATTATTTTTTTTAGGTTTGTATGTTGTTACATAACAGGAATACAGGAATGGCCTTCGCTACATAATAAGTTAGATAAATTTAAGTGTTGATATATCACGAACCGTTGCACAAAAAAAAACAAGTCCCTATAGTGTACAAATAAAGTTGTATTGTTGTTGCCTTAACTCTGAAATAAAACGCTGCCTGAAATTATATAAAAAATAACCTTCTCAAAAATAGTACCATATTTAATAAATTTGTTTTTTTTAAAGTTCTTTTCAACGGGGCACCGTTCAAAAACCTGGTCTAAGGGTGAGACTGGGAGACATCCTAAAAGGATGAAAAGGAAGAAAAGGATTCCTTTAAGGCGATATGCGAAAAAAATACGGGTGTTTCTTTTCTGTGTATTTCATGAAATACACGGAAAATTTTAATAAATTTCTGGTATATGCATTTTGACTATATTATCTAGAGTTTTGAAATTTGGAAAACATGTTTGGATAAATTTTCCTCGATAGAAGTAATTGTTGAAATGAGGTCTTCAAACACACTTTTTCTCCTCGTTTGACGAATAGGAACCATATACAGAACTCATTTTATTAGGTGAGTTTCAACAATATCTAGAGATTTGATATTTTAAATTTTGCTAGCTATTTTAGTTTTTTTAATAAAAATATAAAACCAACTTTTTTCCCTTTTGCCCTGAATCCGCCCCTCTCGCACTGCGCGATTTTTCGCTTGGAGTGACAGTGACAAAAATAAAATTCGCATAGCCTCTTAACATAAAGCCACGTCTCGCCCTCACACTACATGCTACATCCGTTTTCTGTAACATCATAAATCTTTATTGCAGTTTAATCCTTACGGAACGGTGAACGCATTCACCGTTACGGAACGGATGGAATGCGTCCCATCATCTGTTGTTTTACTATTGATGTTGTTTTCCAGTCCTGTAAGGGTTAAAACTACGAGTATGCAACAGTAGTCGACTGAACTCAATTATATACTTTGTGCTACGAAAATCCTATTTATCCCCAACATTGTGTTCAAAAAGCGAGAGATGCATTCAATCTAGTTAATATGCGCTTTGTTTGGGGTACGAGGAATAACTAAATATCACAAAAAAAGCGTAGTCCAGGAGCTCAAGGGCCAAATTTAACCTAATCATATAGTCAAAATGAATGCCAAAGTTTCTCCTTTCGGCTCTTCATAATGGCAAAGAATGTAAAGAATCAAGACTCATGTTAGGGAAACATTTTGTAGAGTTTTTCCTACTAAATCGTAAGATTATCTGCTTTGGAACGAAAAAAGTCGCCATTCCTTCATTGTTAGATATTTCATTCAACAAATAAAAGATCTTCAGCGGTTCAGGCTGTGTTGTCCATTTAGTCAGTCACGGAAATATTATTATACCTCTACATGATGACTAATGTAAAAATATAACAATATTTTTATAAAATAAGGAAAACAACCAAAAGTTAAAGGTTTATCCTGAAATTCTTTGGTAGAGCATGATTTGGCACACGAATTAATTTTTGACTGTGTTGCGGTCAGAAATCAAAATGACCTGAACAAAGGAGTTTTATTTTTTATTAAACCCACTGACGTCAGAAGCATATTATGTTTGTGATGTCATCGATGTCGAGGTCAAAAATATACTAAAGATTGAGTCAGCCCACGCTTTATTCTGGAATATCTATACTATACTAACTGTAAAGTATTGAAAAAGTCGTGTCTGTACATTGAATAATTTCGCAAAATTTTAAAATAAATGGGCTAATGGTATTGTACTGAGCCCAAGACGAATTTTTTTAGAATTTTCGTCTGTTTGTCTGTATGTATGTTCCGTTTTAACTCGAGAACCACACATCGGATTTGGATGCGGTTTTCTTTATTATCGCCTTAGTGATCCTGGTCAATATATAAGCTTTAAGAGGTGTTGATAAAATAACGGTCAAGCCGAAAACGGGGCAAAGATGCACTAAACGCGGCCGGAGCCGCGGGCGAATCGCTAGTAAAAAATGTATCTTTAATTTTTTTATCCACAATAATGTGCTTACGCTTGACCACCACCGCGTCTACTAATATTATGCGATTTAGGATGAAGGTCCATCCATCCAGCTATCTGTCTGGTTCGCCCACTGCTGAATATAGATTTCGCCCTGGCACGGTGCCGAAACCCTCGCACCAGTGACGCCGCTGCCCGTCACCAGTCTGTTTTACAGGTACTGGGTGTTAATTTGATAGCCTTTTTCCTTCAAACAGGTTGTCTTACCTACGAATATAAACAACTTTTCCTATGACGCCAACACAGGAATAGCGAAAAAAAATCAGCTGTTCCATAGAAAAGTTAAATACCAACTCAACCAAAACGTATGGAGACAGTTGATTTATTTTTTGCGATTTTAGGGTTGATCCTAAAGATGTATATATGTCATCGTATGATGACAAAAACTGCCTTTTTGCGGAAAAAAGAAAGCGCTTTTTCGCGAAAAACC
Source organism: Ypsolopha sequella (assembly GCA_934047225.1). NCBI lineage: Eukaryota > Metazoa > Arthropoda > Insecta > Lepidoptera > Ypsolophidae > Ypsolopha > Ypsolopha sequella. Next base: position 21,221,426 of record OW203984.1, on the reverse strand, counting down.
GAGTTGTGACGTACACACATACATTACGCTATTATACGAAATTATTTTCCATTAAAACTAGGAGAGTCGACTCGCTCCACTCCGCTTCGCTCGGCTCCTCGAAGTTATTTACATGTAAACATAACAACCTTTTCATCGCTTCGGTCGTCGTCGCACCTATTTTTGAAGATTTTTTGAAGGACTTTCGTAATGGTTTTAATCTAGCTTTTTCGTGAAAATATTTAATTTGAAAATTTGAAAATTTTATGTGTTTAATTTTATAAGGGGAATTTTTTTTAAGCTTTTTGTTGAAGCTTAATTTATTGATTTAGTACAGTTACTAATATTAAAACAATTAAAAAAAAATCTCGATATATTTGCGCCCCACAGCACGGGGCCGTCATCAGTCGAATATACCATGGGTCGAAATCACGGTCGGTTATGTACTATTATGGCCGAAATATTATACATTTTATTATTTTTATTATACATTTTAAAGAAAAAATGTATATATTTATAACAACAATACCAACCAGATTAAAAAATTAAAACTTAAAATAACGTAACAAAATAAAAAAATTAAAATAATTCCTAAATAGAAAATATTTTGCTAAACTTGCTGTCGTCTCGGAGAAGAGTACCCTGGACACTAGCGGCATTACCTCTTTGAATTGCTAGGGAAATATATTAGCTCTTTACATATGAAATTGCCGTTTTCTATAGAGAATTTGAAGGTAACTCAATTTTCAGTACTTACATTTTTGTATTTTTTTTAGGAATGACAAATACAAATTATGTAATTTCTTTTGTGTATGAATTAGACGACATTGAGCAAACAGCAACATTAATTAAATTTTTGAATGTGTCAGCTGTAAAAAAATATTACGAATCTTATCATGGAAATGGATGGCATTTAGGGCGAACTGTTTTTGTAGATTTAATTTTTATTATCAATCTGAAAATAAACACGTAGTAACTACGTAAATTTATACGTAGATATAAAATCTTGTTAACAACTTTGAAACAAAAAACAAATAATTGAAATAACTATTGAATTACAGGAATTATGAACTCACGAATCTGTAATAAAATTTCGGCAATTTCATAGGTAAAAACCTATTATATAAGTATTATTTTATTTTTAAAGGTTTTTAAGCTTATGTATTACTAGCGCAGCGTTGCTTGCATAGCTCATAGTTTTGATTGTACTGAGTGAATTCGATCAGTCACACTCGTAAGTTACAAAAGCAAAATGAATTTCAACAACTCAACCATCAACAATGGACAAAACTGAATTAAATTTACCATATTGATTTCAACGAAATGCAATTATAAAATTTAAATTATATATAGCTTTTGCGCAGTGTAACAAAGGGTTTGAAAGTTAAACTTTGCAACGTTATTAAGTTATTATTTTTGAACATTGTAATGTGCGTTCATTTGCACTCGATGCATTGCGCTTACATTGGCGTAAAGCAAAATTTACTGTATTCTGCTCATACAACTCATCAAAATAAATAAATATTACTGTAAAATTTTTGGAATTACTTACACGAAAAAAAATTCTTTATATTTAAAAGTTGCAATATTTTTATTTCAACTAATATTTAAGGCATTTAAGGCAATTCAAAATTCGTCAATTTCTTTTGTTTATCTCGATCAAAATTCTACAAAATTAGGTACATTAATTTTTTTATATTTTAAAATAAATTTAAAATTTCCTTTTAATGGATCTCTGTGAAGTTTCTCTTAGTATGAAGCCTTAAAAAATGTTCTATTGCAAAAAATAAACTATAACTAACGGGCTGTCATTTAATCACGTGATGTTTTTAGGCCTACCCCTTGGTGATACGTCGTGAGGTTTTAGGCTACCCCTCTTCCCCCATCCCAGTATCACGTGTATTTTTTTAATTCAAAATATCAGATATTTTTAGAATGTTTTAATAAAAAAATAATCATAAAATACTTCTGAAAAACCGTAATATTAATAAAATTGAGAATTCACACGTTAAATTAAATTTTTTCATTGCACGAAAAAACACGTGACTGTCACATTATCCCCTCCTGATTAATCGTGATGTTTTTTGACCCCCTCCCTCCTGTCCAACCCTCACGTGATTAAAGGACGACCATTAATTAAATTGTTGTTTTGTTGCAGATCAACGATGCTGATAAGGTGTTCTGCGGCACTTGTTGCCGCGACACTTTTATTGGCGATCACATCCACTACAGCAGACGTGAGTATTGCCTTTGCACTGTTATTTTATAACCAGCATTGTATACGCAATCAAAAATAAAAACATTTCATTTATAAAATACGAGTGCGTACTACAATAAAAAGTTGGGATCCCGGATTTTAATATACGAGATCCCAAACGTGAGAAAAAATGTATTTAAATTAGATGGATAGATAGATAAAAACTTTATTCAAAGCCTCTTACAAAAAAACATAAAAAGTACACTTTTAGAGCTTAACAAATAACAAATACATTATAATCCTTAAAATTATGACAATCCTTGACATAGAGGCTCAAAAGGGCGTTGGCTCAGCTCAAATTATGCATTTTGTCCACCTAGATAAGACTCTTATTATTCTTCTTGATCTTTCTTCTATTGCATACCGAACAATAATGCACATTATGAACGCTCACTTGGGCGTGGTGTATATGTCACTCCTTGTTCTATGGAACGGAGATGGCGTTGTCATCACTACATTGAAATAACACAGATTATTACAAAACTCGAAAGATTCAAGAAGAAATAACAGTTTAATTATTATAGAAAATAGTACAGTGGTTCTAACACAAAACATATTTGTTTATTTACGTTCGTCCCTCAGAAAACTTATAAAAACACAAAGAGAAGGTTAATTTATTTTATTAATGGCGTCATACCTTACCTGACATCATCATCTATTACAAGAAAACAAAACAATTCCTTCATTGAAAAGAATATAAAAATAATAGCTTGTAATAAAGCGGATGTTCAGTTCTAGCACTCTGTCTGTCTGTCTCTCAATCATATTAGTATTTAGGAACATCACATTGTATGGTAAACAGTAAACAAACCTATTATTGCAGTAATAAGGGTTTCACAAGACAAAGTGTTTGAAACGCTACATCCGGTGCTACTGGTGCAAAACTGGCAATCGTTATCAAAATCAAATAAAAACAAAATAATTAATGCCTATTGAAACCTATCAAGTAGCAACGCTGTAATTTTTTTTACTGTGTGCTTAAATGGTTGCTCTTTATATTTAGTTGCTGGTAATTTTTTGTAGTAGCTACTAAAGAAATTGTGTTTTAATATCAAACGCTGATATACCCATATCTATCTTAGTACTTATCTGATTGCGACTACATAATACAGCCTCTCCGATATAACCTTTTGACTTAGCAGTAGATATTGCGTAAGGCAGATGACATAAGTACGCATTACGGTACTCGTTATATGTACAAGATACAGAATAATGGGTCAGAATCTATTCGCAATCGATTATGCACACTTTCCTGATAAATATTACAATAAAATGTTTATTATAGAAAGAATAGCTTTTCGCATGATGTTCCCGGAGCCTAAATGAGTATCATCGCCCAATTTATACTTGCAATTGTCGGCGCTTGAAAAGCATCTTGAAGAAAAGAATCTTGAAGTGTTTGCTTCAAGAAATTATCATTTTTAAATATATAAATTATCATTATAAAGGCAGATTGAGCACTTCATTTTGCATCAATCAGAACTGAACTCTATGACGTTTCCTTTTAGTTTAAAATAGCGCGCCCTCAGTTATTCGCAGTTTTTCGTTTTTATTTAATAACTCGGCTTCTAGATGAAATTATCGAAACGTTCTAAAATTTTTAGACGGAGTTATTGTTCACTTATTTTTAATACAAATTTCAAGGCTGTATAATTTAATAAAAGCCCTTTAATACTCGAAAAACATGAAATTTAGAGGTAAATTCGTTTTTTTTTTCTTAAGAGCGAACTAAGGCTTTTGCGTTTTGTCCAAAATATTTAGATCAGCCCTATAGTTTACTATTCATATTATTTTTATTAAACCGATTGACTAAGTCACACAATGTGAAACGGTCATTTGAAGTTGTACATCTGACCTTAAAATAACCCTTAATTTAATTAATTTTCTTTAAGAGCGGTTTCGCAGCCGGATTGTGAAAAACCCGCATTCACTCAATAGTTATTCAACAAAACATTATTACCTATGTATTGTGTATACTGCATTCGCATAACATCCATTGGTTTCTGAAAATCAGAATTTCGAAATTTTTTATCTTCAAAATTCTTCTAATTTTCAGAAACCAATGGAAACTTTGCTATGGCAACATACACAATACAAATGATTGAGCACTGATTGAGTATCAACGTCATCCATCCAAGTTCTCCAATATTATTTGCATTTAATATGTATCATGCAATATTCTTTTCATTTAATATGCATCTCTAGTTTTAATAAACAATAAAATTATTCTCCCTAGCAACACCAACAACAACGCCTGCAGTTTCACGTGCTCTATCTGTTATGCAAAGCTCTTGCAATGTCGGTTATACCCTTAGAGTATACATAAGTAAACTATAGAGCACGCGTATCGCTAGTAGCGCCTTGTGCCGACCGTAAGCAGTTTCCATAGTACAAAGTGCTCATTAATTTTGTTTTCAATGCAAGTGCTCGTAAAAGCCCACTTTTTGTGCATCAAAACCGAACAGAAATTCGATTATTTTGGCCTAGGGCTTTATTATATATTTTTTTTATGTATTTACAATGGTTGGCTAACCTGCAGCCTTTCCTGTGTACCATAAATGTTATACTTTTTTTTCCACTGTTTAACGGCTCTGGATACAGTCCTTTTGAGCCAATTATAATTTAAAGTTCACAAGATTATATTTGTTTTATTTCCTCACACTTTGCATTGAAAAACGTAGCATGATACACGGGCGTAAGAGCAATAAATTACTCGGTTACGTTTAAAACACTCGCTACGCTCGTGTTTTAAATCGTCCTCGTATTTTATTCCTTTTCGCCCTAGTAGCATAAACTATGTACTATTATATCACTGATTAATTTTGTTATATCAATTTTAGCGATGAAAATAAAATATTATTTTTGGTTTTGCTTCCGGGAATTGTTTAAGCAAAACGGTAGTGCACATTTTGCAGTAATTACTTTTAAAAAATGGTATGAACAGTGTTCATACCCGTGCTTACGCTATAATTTGCTTACGCGCGCTCTATAGTTTACTTATATATACTCTAAGGTTATACCTAGCTCGTTTATTATATAGGTAAACAGAAGCATGGTTGCACTTTCGTAGTACTGTTTACTTTGTTGGTACAAGTAAAAGCAGTTTCATCATCCGTGTAAGCATTCGCTTTGTAAATTACGTGTGAAATATTTTGAATCATTGAACTTCGTTGAAGTTGCACTTTCTTTATCAGAGGTATCAATAGAGAGGTTCTCAAAATGTTTTATGCGTACCAATCCTAGTACGAAAAGCTTTTAAAAATTGTACGGACGCAAGTGTGAAATAAATAAAAGAAAGTCTTGAAAAGTTCAACAAAAGGAAAAAATTTTACACAAAAAGTATTATAAAATTTTTATAGATTAAGATTCGAGTGTATAAAAAGACGTAAAATAAAATACCTTTAGAAGTGTGCGGATCTCAGAGGTCCGGATAGTGCATGGTTGATCTGTAGTCTCTGCCCACCCCTTTGCGGGAAGACAGGTGTGAGTATGTGCATATGTAAATGTCGTTGCCACATCGTAAAATGCCTAGGCATATCATGAATTCTGTTAAAATTACAGGAGTCGACTCGCTCCGCTCCGCTTCGCTCGGCTCCCCAAATTTATTTACATGTAAACCCAACACGCTCGTTCTTGCTCCGCTTGTCGTCACATCTATTTTTGACTTCAGGATAATGCCCAATTCTACGATATGCCCGCGACATAAATACGATTATCCAAACTGTCTAATATAATTAATTATACCTATATAAATATATACATGACGATGACTGATGACGGCCCCATACTGTGGGCCGAAATATATCGAGTACCTATTTTTATTGTTTTGCTATTTAATAAATAAAGCACAGAAATATATAAATATTTATTGTATCATATTTAACTGCCTCTTAGTGTTTATTGCAATCGCCAGGGACGTTAGTTTACTATGTCAGACTGTACGAGGGTTCCGCCAAAACCGCAAAAACTTCATTCCTTTGTCCACCTGGAGTATTGACTATGTAATGTCACGGGCCAGCGCGGACAAATGTCCTCGCAAAACTGACTTTCTCTTATTTGGCACATTTTTTCTAAAATCGTAATACCGTCACGACCGACGACAACCCAAAGATAGAAGTATTTTTTTGTACCAGTAATTTAATTAAGACATTTTTATTCATAATTGTTATTATACGTCAGGACACAACTATAATAAATTTAAATAAATAATAATATATGAAATCTGTTTTAAAAAAACGTCAACAATTAATAACAAAATTAAAACAATCTCAAATTGCATTATTAGAGTCACTAAGTAAAAAGAAAAAAAATGCCATAAACGTATTTAATATAAATATTTTATAGGTATTTACATATGAAATTACCGAAATTTTCTTACAGATTCCTGTATTTCAATAGCTATTTCCATTATTTGTTTTTTGTTCGTAAGTTTTACAACCAAAATACTAAAATGTAAAAAAACAGTTCGTCCTAAATTTCCATCCATTTACATGATAAGATTCGTAATATTTTTTTCAGCTGTCACTTTTCAAAAGTTAAATTATTGTTGATGTTAGCTTAATGTTGTCTCATTCATAGACAAAGGAAATTTAGATTTGTCATTCCTAAAAAAATGCAAAAATGTTAGTACTGAAAATTGAGTTTCCTTTATATTCTCTATATAAAACTTCAATTTCATATGTAAAGACCTATTATTAATTACAATTGTATAATTAATCTTCCAGCAGTTCATCTACACTGAAGAACCATAATTATACGTGGTAGAAGCACACTTCTGAAGAAAAAAAACTCTTTTAGTGCTAGTTTTCTAGCACTAAAACTAAAATTAATGCCTTCAGAATCTGCTGTAACAAGAAGATTAAAATAATATTCAAATGAAATATTTACTTATTATAGTTTGGATAACTCTGCTGGAAATGCAATTGTTCCACACGTAAGCGTGTTGGGATATAAATCGTTGATGCCTTATGGCTGGACGAGTTCTGAACACACGGTAAAGGCAGATTCTGATTGAGCGTTGAAAGCCTTGTTCCAATACCTTCTCAACCCGTGAAGTGGATCCGAGCTATGATCGTACCGGAAGTCTATTGTTAATCAATTGTTATCGCAAATCAACAATTACAGAGCTTAACACCTCTATCACGACTTCGTGGAAAAAACATGTGACGATATGAGCTTTCAATGACGTATCCATCCATCCATCCATCAGCCTGTCTTGGTCCACTGCTGGACCTACTTGGCGGTCATCCTGGAAGAAATGCTATGGGCACACACGCTGGGGAGGCGGGTTGGTGAGTGCTGAAACCCTCGCATCAGTGACGCCGCTGCCCGTCACCAGTCCGTTTTATAAAATGGCCGGGAATTGGGGATGGATTTAATCAATCAATCGGTTCCAGGGATGGATAGGCAACCTGGTTGTACCTGAAAGCTGTCCTCTGACTGTCCCCCGAATTACTTGGGGGGGTTTGCGGGTAAGACGGTGGAACCTCCACAGTGGAGCTCGGGATCAGCTCTATCACTTCAGTGATACAATCCAGCCCGGATTTTCGGAAAAGAAAAATGTAGAATTTATTTGTGTTTAAGGAAATGAATGGTTTTAAACAAACAGGTCTGCTGACCGTGATATTTGGATAAGCTATTCATAGTATAGAATAAATTAATAGTTGTGGATGGCCTTTTATTGCTGCAGTACTATATTTGGTGAAATGGCACACATTATTTTAACCTTTGTATTAAAGACAGTATGTGGGAGGCATCCGTTGATACTCAGTATATATAGGTAGTTTAGCTTGTTTTTGTTTTTAAATTATTTGACAAACTATGACATTAGGAAAAGTTGGAGTTACCCCAAAATTTCTTTAAATATTAGCGACCCCAAACAATAAATAGACGTATCTTTAAATACATAATCTAATGATCATACCGAACATCTTTCCTAAAGAAGTTTCCAAACTCATTATGAAATTCTACTGTGAATTTTGTAAGGGCAGGCAGTATTTTTTTGGGCTTGGTGGTTATTTTACTGTCACCCTTTATAACCTAAGTATATGTTGGGCAGGGTCATTTAGATGATAATAAAGAAAACCGCATCCAAATTCATTTAGTGGTTCCCGAGTTCGAACGGAAACATACAGACAGGCAGACAGACAAAAATTTTAAATATTGTAGTTATGGCCTTAGTACAATACTAATAAATAACTCATTTAATTTAAAATTGAGCAAAAATATTCAATGTACACAGACAAGACGTTTTTACTAAGCTTTATTATTGTACAGTAAATATTTTTTCAATGCAGTTGCTCGTAAAGTTTTCTTTTTTGTGTAACAAAATTATGCGGAAACCGACTCTTTATTTCACGCGTGAAATAAAACAGTACTGAAATCCTTTATTTCACGCGTGAAATAAAGTAATTTTTTTAAGTTTTTGACTCTGTGGTGCATGGTACAAGTCATAAAATTTAAAAAATTACATAGATGCAAGGAGGTTTTGCTGTCCAAAAAAAAAACAATTATTTATAAGTATGCGCGCTCTAGCAATAATTGAATGATGATAAACACCATTCTTTATTATACTTATTTTTTTGTTGTATTTCCTTGCAAAATGCATTGAAAAATGTTGTAAGATACTTGAGCGTAAAAGGTTTTTATCCGAATGCGTGCCAATGAAAACACTCGCAGCGCTCGTGTTTTCAATTTGGCACTTATTCGTATAAAACCTTACTTTCCGCACGTGTATCTTAAATAAATATTAAGGGTCCTATGAAAGATGACAAGTGTTTACAACAAAATATAATTGTCTTGAAAATAACTTGGCCTTTTAAGGATCAATTCTTCGACAAGGAACGATGTCACATGAAATAACTATAGGGCCAAAAAATGGGTCCTAGTTTAAAAAACTATGTACTATACAAATAATGTACAATATGTAAAAACGTTTTATTTATGATATTACTTTTACTACAATATTTGTCTCTGTTTTATAAGATTTTTAATGTAGTTTTGGTTTATTAAAAGTTAATAATAAAAGTACTTTATGCAACTATGACATGGTAGACACCGAGACATGAGTGTAATAGACTTGCACGAGTGTTCCAATGTCTAATTATGTTCATTTGCACATAATACTTAGTATCTACGACCACCAAAAATAATTTCACAAAAAAACAAAATGGAACACTCGTCATTATACCAGAACTTACATTTCTGTATGTAGACGCCTGAGACCAATCAGAAGCGAGAAGAGTAAAGAGGGTGTGGCTTATGAAATTAAAAAAGACTGTTATACTTTGTGATTGGTTCCCTACCGGTGTTATAATAAATTTGGCCAATATCAGCGCAGAATTGCGGTGCTATAATGTAATATTATCTGTAACATCTTTCAAACAATGTAGGTACTTATAAAACCGCTTTTAATGTTGTAATTACCTTATCGCAGTATGGGAGTATATAAAGCATATTATTATATTTTCGATATTCATGAATTAGCTGTAAATTTACAGCAATAGAAGATCCAATCATTTTAAAGTTACTATAAATAACATGATTTAATAATCAAGTTTAGTTAATTTTTGCAATTGTGCATGTAAATCAAGATGGTATTCCGGTAAAAATACGCATAAATGGTCGATGATAATTTGAAAAAACGTGTATTAAATGAACTGATTTTTCTAAGGATTTCAACATTACATTGTATGCGCCACACCATATAAAAACTTATAACACTAAAGTAATCTGTAAGAACAATATCTATAATAACCTAAACCACAAGTCTATTCCGACTCAACTATAACTCAAACTTCTCTGTAACGATAATACGATAAGGAATAGTTCACACAAGTCCCAGTTCCAAGTTTTCATCTCTATTTCCGCTCGGGTGGATCAACTTGTCTCAAGATAATTTTGAACAAGAAAATTGCTACGGATTAGTTACGTGTAGACATCGGATTTATATGCAAATGCATATAAGTCTCTAATTACGGCGATAATGCATATTTTAGCCTTTTTTCCAAATCGTGCATATTTCGTGCGAGAGGTATGTATTTATAGGGACCTAGGTGACGGAGACGTGTAGGGCGCGAGCGCAAACTGACTGACCAGTGCGTGCGTTTTGTCCAATGACGTCAGTTGATGTAGAGACGTCGTTTTCGACGTACAAATTGCTACTGGGTGACAAACATCACAAAATTGCACTCGAAAATTTGGAAAAATACTTAATTGTATATTGTCACAAAAACTATGCATAATTTTAAGCATATTTCGCTGTTTATGTACCGTCTTTAATTAAAATGTATAAAAATAATAACGGTTTTTTTGTTTTTGCATTGTGCATATTTTGGGCATATCAACTGTTTTTAGTGCATATTTCGGCCTTTTTTAGTGCATATTTGCATGCATATTTTGGCACTTTGTTAGTGCATATAATCCGCAGTCTAGTTATGTGTATACCTTCAGTTTTTGTAACTTCTTATTCGAGATACCGTTGCAGATTTATCATAATTATTTACGAAATACATACATACATACATATACTCACGCCTGTCTCCCAGAGGGGTTGGCAGAGAGTACAGATTTCTTTTTCTTCTTCCACATCCATCAATCCTGTCATACAAACTTCTATTCCGGGTACTTCCTTTCTTTGGTATGTTGCCAATTTGGTCGGCACGCGTCCTTACACGGCGCAAAGCGGCCCAGCCGAGTTTTACCTTCCACTTTGTGCACCATAAATTTACAAAATGACGTCACCTTTGACCGAAAATAAATCAACTGCGGAAAAATCAAGCTAAAGCGGAAAGTGGGCCACAAACAACCATATTTTACAGTAACAATCTGTGTTTGTGACACAGAAATTATCATATTGGGACTGCACGGTCTGTGAGTCATACTCGTCATACAAACAATGCCGTCTTTAAGCGTCTATGTCAAGGTCTGTCTTAAACATAAACTTAGGTATATGAATATATATTAGTATATATATATATATGTTACGGCTAAAGCCCGAAGTAGGGTAAAGTAGAAAAAATCTAAAATAGGTAGCGACGACGAGCGAAGCGAGGAGGAGCGGGTTAGGTTTTAGGCGACCTCCGAAGTTTTGTATGACATTACCCGGCTAAACCTAGTTTTAACCGCGCTTCGGGCTTTAGTTGTAACATATATATATATACAATATTGTATATTATGTATTAGTATGTGTATTGACATGTAGATAATAATGTAATATAAGAAATTCGGTTATTTATTACGTATATATATTTTTTTTACACCACATACGCCTCATCTTCTATTTTACATTATCTTCCACCCAAAGGTTGTGTGGAAGAAATCGCTTAAGCGATAAGACCGCCTATTTTACCCTTTCTGTTAAAAATATTTTATAAATTCTTGTTTTGGTGCACAATAAAGAGTATTTATGTTATTTATGTTTATGTTATGTATATCCTAAGTCTATGGTCTTACAACTATTTTTTGTCAAGTTTTTAATGTAAACCATCTTGTAGTCTAATCTTTAATATTGAAAAATACCTGCATACATAAAAAGATTACATTACTTGTTTTTTTTTTATAATGTTTATACTATTGTTATGATTGTTTATTTTTTACTAATTTAATGTGTTTCTATTTTTCAGGGCGGCCTGTTTACATGTCCAAATGGTAAGTTATTAATTAATTTAACCATTAATTTAATTCTGCATATCAAATTCAGCATAAAATTATTTGCTTCAAAGTAGGTTGCCACGTGGGATACTAGGTCAGACCCCAATGCCGTATCGTTTTCATTTGGCTATTCAATAAAATACTAAAATTTAGACTTAATTATTCGTTTACCTACCGTAACAAATTAAATTTTACTCTTTTCTGTTTTATGCGTTAATTGTGTCGGTATTGAATGAGTTGTAGTCTGGGAGTTAAATTACTTAAGGGGCGCTTATCCCAATTTTGTCTCTTTTTTTTGATTAATTTTAAAGCATGAAATTGTGATTTTTGTATCTGGAATATATATATATCTTAGAGACATTCTTTATACAGATTTTTTTGCGGTTCAAAACGCTATACGTTATACTTTGCTTGATCGAAAAAGAAAACCGAGACTTGGTCGATTTTTCATGTTTTTTTCGTTTTATATAAAATTTACATTACCAAATCGTAGGAAACTAAGAAAAATGTAATTTAGTAAGTACTTTTGTGGATATTTTACTGAAAATTTCGCCGTAAAAACGTTCTTTGAGCGAAAAACGTCTTTTTTAAGAGCGCGCGTTTGTCAAATTAGTTAAGTTGTGTTGCGCCGAATCGACATCAATGTCAGGAGTAATATTTTTGAGTTCTAATGTGATTTCATTGAGTCGGGAAGAAAAGCTGTATTTGTATAATGTAAATTAATACTCGAACCTAAATATTACTTAACATTTTGTTGGTACGTAAAAACGTAGGTTGAAATTATTAATTAATATACATATATTTATTTATAATACACTTTAACTCGTGAGAATAAAAACTTGCCATCAGCATGTTAAGCTTTACAACAAGGCAGTATTATAAAAGTTATTTTAATATTTAAAAAAAGGTTTTGCATTCATATGCATATTTATACGGCAACATTATTTGCATAAGCGGTTCTCGTACTATTGCTTATGTAATTTATTCGTTAAGGTGCCTCTTCCCACCGTCATCCGAAAATTATATTATATTGATAGTAATTTCTCTAAAATGGTACGTTTAAAAATTATGAAAAAAATATATACATATATACTACAAAGAGCAACATCATTTTAGGAAATTATTCTCGCGTATAAGAAACAGCAAGAAAATATCGTTCAGAGTCAAGTTGTTTTTAGACTAAAATTAGGTTAAATTGGTTATTACTTTAAAACCACACTAGTATTTGTATGGTTTTTGCACTAAAATACAAGAAAAATATTGCTTAGAAAAATCATTTATGTTAATTTTTTCGTACATCGCTTCCATTTGATAAGTATTATTTTCCCCTATTTTGCGCTATCCGGAGACCCAGCGACGTCGCGTCGTAATGCAGTGCAAGCTTATCTGAACGTTATTTCAATATACGTTCTGTCGATAATTGTACCAACACAGGTCGACTGAAGGTCATTGGCGGCTACCTACGCCTTAAATACTCAACTTACTCGTACTGATCTGTCATTGAACATCGAAAACAAACGGTAGGTGGGATCAACGATGTTGCAAGTTTATAATTTGTAATTAGAATAGCACAATACAATGCCAGGTGCAGACAATGCCAGATGTACAATTAACCACGGTAATGATAACTCTTCACCGCTTCGGAATATCGCTGTTTATCTCTTGACTGTGGTATACCCTTATGGGGCGACTTATGTTACTTCTAGTGTTGCAATGTTACGTCCCACTGCTGGTTTAAGGCTCCTACGAACTCTATTATACTTACAAACAGTTTATGCACATTACTGCATCATTGTTATAGCACAAAATAACCACTTACAGTAGGTTCACTCCGCATAACCAGTGAAAATAGGCGCACGCACACATAGACGCGTACGTACGACGATCTCGGTCGAAGTCGGTCGAATGCCAATACAAATTCTGCCGAGATCATCATACGTACGCGTCTATGCATGTGTGCGTCTGTTTTCGCTCTATTTATGGAGTCGGCCTTCTGGTAGTACATATTTTGTTCAAATATAGCATGTGGTACATAGTATACAGAAATTACAAGTTCCTAACTACTTTGGTCATTGAGGTAGATCCCATAAAAATGGTTTAAAAATACAAATTTGATAGCCTCCAATTTCTTTATTTTTAAAGATTAAAAATACTTAAATATATAGTTCTGCTCTACTTAATAAGCTTTAAACAATCACACCCCACATGCTAGGGCCAGACGAAAAAAATTAGCTCTATTTTCAAGTATGAGAACCCCCTGAAAAATTCAATTTTAAATTTTGGGTCAATATCACTACATATCAAAATTTGAGGTCTCATTTCATTCCTTCTTAGGGATAGAGACCCGTGACATACGGACGGACCGACAGATAGACGGAGAGTGGAGTGACATTAATAGGGCTCCGTTTTTCCGTTTGGGTACGGAACCCTAAAAACGACCGAATTGGGACAGCGATGCGGATAAGTGCGCGATATTATCACGAAATTCGATGACTTCGGCGCCTTGGATATGTGTTTTGTCTCTATTGTCGGTTTCGCTTATTCAACTTCAGCTTAGTTGAAGATAATTACCAGACAAAGTAGTTACCTTTGTACGACTGCTTCAACAAAACGGTCCAACGCCTCCCATGCTATCCTCGCCACCCTTTACGGGATAAGTTTCTATTTTAGCTGTACGCTTACAAGTGTTAATTTCTAACTAAAGTCTGTTTCTAGGGCAGGTGGAATAACTGCACGCGTCAAAAGAAAACGATACGTCAATCTCGCCATACAATCTTTATCCATACATCCATTTTTCTTTTTAATTTTCGTCCAGTGTTGGACATAGGCCTTTCTAAGATTTCGCCACTCTTGACGGTCCTCTTGGAAGTAATGCCCATACTCACACACGCTGGGCAGGCGGCTTGGTGAGCGTGGTGCCACAACCCTCGCACCAGAGACACCGCTGCCCGTCACCAGTCTGTTTTATATAAAGCCCGGCTGTTGTGAATGGACATACCGCCATCAATCGGTCCCCGGCATGGTGGACCATCTGGTTCTATGCCTGTTCGAGAGACAGCTTCTTACTCTTCCCCGAATAACTTCGAGGGGGTTTCCAAGTAAGATGGTGATACCTCCACAGTCGAGCCCGGCATCAGCTCTACCACCTATAGCTCATTAGTCGCCTTTTACGACACCCCTCAGAGTATTGGGTTGGTGCTATTCTACTCTACCGGTCACCACATGGCAATCTTTATCGCTTGAAGCAAATTACTGCGTTTCGTGGTACAGTAAAAAATGCGCAAGGTCATTGACCGATTTTCCAGCTGCCCTCGAAATAGACTTAAGTAAGTTTACTAGTAAGAAATTAACACTTTTCTTCTGTTTTATTTAACAAGAACCTTCAGAAAATTTTCAGGGTAACTTGGTTTTCTTTTCGTGAATTTTCTATTAGGATTGTTCGGCCGCACTTTCCCAACTTTTAGCTTGTGAATTTCAAGTAGCTTAAGGTTGTTTTTAAAGGTTTTTAGAACAATGTTAACATTAACAGTTTTATTTTCGTCACTTGTTTCTGCGCCCCGAAACAAGCTCAACAGCTGCGAAGCTTTTACATTTCGTAGGTCAAAAGGTTTCGCGACGTTTTAAACTTTTTGTAGGTCAAAAGGTCTTGGCGATGTTTTAATTAGTCTATGGTTTTAATTATCTTTGAAACCTTATAAAACCTGATTGCATAACTGCTAACTACCTTCGCACGGCTTAATTTTCTTTTATCGAATTACTATACCAGTTTTTGATTCAAAATCGAGTTTTTATCAAGCGTCATAAATTGCTGTTGCAATTATGCATATTAATTGACATCTGAGTCATCTTGAATACGTGCTGGAATTCCACATTAATTGGAATTATTGAATACCTACGATTGCAAATCTTCGTAAAATTAAATAATATCACGAAAAATATAATAATGAAGCTACTTAAGGCGCAGTAGCTCCTTCAGATAACGAAAGAGATAACATATCTGAAAAAGTGCGTGTTTGAGAAGAACGGTGAATCAATATTTTTGTATAAATCCACACAAGAGCATTTTTGAAGATTATGTTTTACATATATGTTTTATACAATAATTATCGTTATTCTTTAATGTTAATTATTTTTATTTATTTTATTTCACTTTGCATTTTTTTCGATGCAGCGAATTTTTCTCTATCACGTTTTGGGCTGTGCTATCGTCTTAATAACATGTATTTTTTTCAGAATCCTGTCTTTTGTAATAATATTAGTAATAAAAATACTTTATTGTACAATAACAAGTTATGTATGTACAGAGGCGAACTTAATGCTAATAGCATTTTCTTCCAGTTAACCTGGGGCGTTGTAGAAAATGTAGAGTAGTGCCCAAAAAGAAGAAAAGTTTTGAATGCAATAAAAATATACTAATCAAAACCTATAGGGCGCTTCCAATTGACCTAGAAACTTGAAATTTCGTTTACAGTTAGGTCTTATAGCACACACATAGGAAAAAATCTGTAAAGTACTAATATTTAATTATTTAAGAAGTTATTGTGTTCCAACTTAATTAGACCTCTTAGTTACATTGAGTTTAATAGATCGTAAGTGTCAAGTTAATTTTGCCATCCATATCTGCAATTGGAATTATTTACCATGTTTTTAGGGTTCCGTACTGCTGTACCCGTAATGTGTGGTGGTACAGAACCCTTTAGGTGCGAGTCCGACTCGCACTCGGCCGGTTTTATTTTACTACCAACGTTGTCTTAAACGACTGTACCTATACGATTACCTAAAGGCAGCAAATAATTCCAAATGCCTATAAATCTGGATTACATAAGGCCTTGCTAATGGATGACAGCATTTAAGTAATTTTGAACTTAAGTGTATTGTCAGAAAGACTTTATTAGAACGGTAGCTTTGTGCGCTGCGGGTTCAGTAATTTTTTGAGGTGATTCTATATTTTCTAAAAAAAGTATCGAGATAAAAAGAAAAATGGCCGATGCAATAATTACGTTGCAAGTGAAGAAAATTCGCGAGCAATTTAAGGCGCTCTTATCCCAAAATCAGTAATTTCAAAGTCAAATAGAACTTTCAAATATCGTCTAAAACTTCCAAAAAAAAAAACGCAATATAGTTCGAACCTTTATCTAGGTCTTCCACGCATGTGTTACACGATCAGATAAACTTTGCTCGATAGAAATAATTCACGAACACAGCATGTAATAAGACCTTTCAAATCATGCCTTTTCCATAATTCCACTCTTTTATTAACGAAACATATCTGGTAATATTGCTCTTTAAATTTTCTAGGTCGACCACGTAATTGGGTTTTAATAAACATATCCCTTATTTTTAAACAATTTAAAAACCGATAAAAACAACGAAAAAGTACAAAAGTGTGGTTATTTTCTTTACTCCTTACACGTAAAGAAAAAGACAGAGAGTCACTCTTCTGGGATAAGAGCGCCTTAACTCATTTAAGGTTTATAATGTTATGCTCAGTAGCGGCGAATTTATCTACTATAAACTAAAAATCTGTTAAAAAAAAGATTTTGATCGTTTTAGTGAAAGTAAGATAAAAAATCCCAGGGGAGTCGTTTGTTACAAAGTTAAATATATTAATTACGGTGCCCAAAATACTTAGAAGTAACCGCCCGCACGTCCAATAACGTCTCACCTGTAAGTCATCTGTTCTCGGTGGAAGCGTTAAGAGGATGGCCTACCCTACCAACTTTTTTATTACCCGTCCAGGACAATAAGTCCAATGGCAAAGACCTTATTTCCTGATACTTCCTGATACCAGACCTTATTTTTGATAGAGGCGATTTTATATGTTGGCTCATTGACCTCTTTTTCTTGGACGCGTAATACTAATGATCACGCAGCGAAACAACAAATTGGTGTGTTTTTAGCTAATACTGAAATATTTTGTAGGAAAAAAAATTGTTTATAAGTAGAATCCCTAGATAAAAGGTCAGTAAATCAAATATATATATTTTTTTTCTTTACAAGGAGAGTCCGAATATCTTCAAACGAATCCTCGAAAGTCTGGCGTCGTTGTTCATTTGGTACAGTAGCATTCGAAAGAGCTCGGAAGTTTGTAGAAATGACTACAGACTTCTTTTACATTAATTACTAAACCATAGAGGAGATAGCCATTGTTTTCCTCTATTTACTAAACCCACATCTACTATTCAGGGTCATGTGATCAGCCCGTTTGTAAATTTTGACAGTCATTTTTATGATAGTACGCACAATATATGTAGCTATAAAGCTTCATCATTCTTTAAAAAATCACTCAAAAATCAAAAATCAAAATCATTTATTTATACCAGAAAATGTACAATTAATAGAACATAATTAATAAATACAACTTTCTTACAATATATTGGTAGGCAGTGGCGTGCACAGAACTTTTTTCCAGAAAAGCAATCAGAAGGTCAAGTACGACAATAAAAAAAATATGAAAAAATTTAAATAACACTTTGAAAAAAGAAAAGTTTATATGAAAATGTTCACTCTAGGGTAGGCAGTGCCTACCCTGACGTCATACAAACTTTTTTTTTTCAAAGTGTTATTTAAATTTTTTCATATTTTTTTTATTGTCAATCTTGACCTTCTAATTGTTTTTTCCGGAAAAAAGTTCTGTGCACGCCACTGTTGGTAGGTATGCACAGCAATATACATATATTCACATAGGAGTATTGACATTAGTGTAGTATAGGTACTATACATTACAGGTATAATAATATAGCGGATTTTTAAGTACCTACTAGTTGCAAATTACATTTGAGAAATGCGTAGGTCTACCTTAACACTTATCAAAAAGTCCGCCTTCACAAACACAATGTATGTCATCATATCGTAGAATTTGGCATTTTACAATTTGCCTGGGCATATCGTAATTCTGTTAGAACTACTGAGAGTCGCCTCGCTCCGCTCTCCCAACTCATCGTCGCAGCAATTTTTGACTTTTTGGTGAAAGTTTTTCGATTTCATACTTTACAATTTGCGGTATTCTAGAAAATGAAGACGGCATGTAGAAGCCGTGATCTTAAAGAAATGTGTTATAAATGTATAGATAGATAGATAGATAAATGGCAGCCGATATATGGATTTCTGTCAGAATTCTGACAGAAATGCATGCTTCGGCTGCCATTTATAAAACACTTCTTTAATTTCATTGCCACCGTTTATCATGTTTTCTGCTTTAGAATACGCTTCATTTTAAACCAGTTTTTTACATTACGTAATCGAAAATCTTATATCCAAAAATATTTGGCGAGCACTATACTGACGATGGAAAACACAGTTGTCATTTTGAACAAAGCTCTCAAAAGCAAATAGCATTTTCTTGTTATTTTAAGCTCGGACTAATCCACTTCATCGACCCCACTCGCGCCGTAATGGATTTACAGAGGCAGGGGTAACCAACCAACCAGCAGCGAATTAATCCAGGGAATGAGCTAAATTTTCATCAGCCACATAATTAGTGGCAGGAAATTGCCACACGCTCCGAGTCTCGACGTGGTTCAACTTTACCTACTAAATTTTGGTTTTATGCGTACATGACTTAGTCGTGAACACGTCTCGCACACAACTGACAAAGCACTGTCTGGTACGCGCTCGAATGAGACGAAAATAAGAAAGAAAGAAAGAAAAGAGCTTTATTTCAAACACCACAGAAAACAAAACAAAAAAGAAAACAAATTAAAAACGAAATAGCCATATTCTGTGGTTATGAAAAAGGAGTCCAGCTCAGCTTAATGCCACAGCCGAAACCACAGCGCTGATATTCTGCTGGATCCTACTAAAATTAAAACTAATAATTATAACATAATAATTTAAACATAGCATCGTCTAAATATAACAATATCAAACTTAAAATAAAAAGTGTAAAGCGTAAAATACATAAAAGTTATAAGAAAAATAAATAAATTGTAGTTATTTAATAAGTAAATATGTAAATCTGAAATAAATAAACTAATAATAGTATAAATACTTTTAAAAATATAATGACTGGATTTTTGTCTGACGGTACAACGCCGGCCTCTCAATCTTGAGACCCAGGTTCGATCCCCGGTCGCACATGCACCAATGAGTTTTTCGGAATTTATGTTGTGCATAGTACTTGTACTACCTAATACTTACCACTTGCTGAACGGGTGAAGGAAAACGTCGTGAGGAATTCTGCATGCCCTAAAAAGCGTGTATTTGTGCCCGAAGAGTAGCGAACGGATTCACGTTGGGACGCAATAATCGTCGGTGAAACGCGGGTGTATATATGCACCGCGACTTCCACACTCGGGAACACCTTTGACACCCCAATACGATATATTTATATTTTATTTTTGGATTTTTGTCGCTGAAGAGCTGAAAGTTAGAGAAATCGTCTGTACAAATAACTTTCAATGTAAAAGCAACCATTAAATTGCAAAAAAAATCTACTGTTCCACAGAAAAGGTACCGTAATAGTCAAGGGCGGATCCAGGATTTGATCTTGGGGGGGGGGGGGGGGGGCAATCTGACAAAGTTTATCACATAGTAAAAAGGGAAGTTTTTAGGACCTTAAGCCTTTAGGTGCTTTTGTAAAACATCTTTACCTCATATACCTACATACTGACCGAAATGTATGGAATAGCTAATTTGTTTTGCAATTTTAGGTTTGGCTATACAATAAAAGTTATACAAAAACATATACAGTCATGGGGCTGCCGACAGAAGTGAAAACTTTACTGTCAAATTCTAAAGATAAGATTTTAAGAAGTTAATATTTTCCCCTACCAAAAATTACTCAAAGCGCCTAAAGAAGTTTTCACTTCAAAAATCTCATGAGCCCATGGTCCAAGGGCAACCAGTAACACAGAAATTTTCTGATTTTAAAATTTTCTAGGTCATAAAAATCACGGTAACCCCTTCGAATAGCCTTACAGCTGTATTATTAAAACAAAAGCCATTTAAGGATTTTCTTTCAAGATCCGGCTCCAGCATAAATTAACCTGAGGAAGAAACAAAAAAAAAATAACGAAGTAGAATCTTTACTAATAAAGTAGAAAAAAGTAGTGTTTGTACTTTGAGTATTATTGGTTGAGTGATCTGAGTAGGGTGATTGATTTAGTGCATAGAGGCTATGATTAAAGTGTCAATGCTTTAATTAATTATAATATATATAATCGGGTCTACCGCGATCAATTTTTACCTTTTTACGAAAAGGGGACATTTTTCCCCTAGACCACGAGACATGCAACTGTCTCGAAAAGTCGGGTGTCCCCTTTTCGTAAAAAGGTAAAAATTGATCGCGGTAGACCCGATTATATAATATTATAATATGTACGAAACGCGAGAGTTTAAAGCTTTAATTTTTTTTTTTTTATTTAATTAGCATGCTGTCCGTGCGCGTTTTTGGGTAGCAGTCTAGTTCGTAACTTTTGTATTGTAACCTTTACTCATGTCACCGATTGTAACCTGTTGCGTATGCCTAATAAAATAAAATAAAATAAAAAATGCTATCAAATGTAAATGTGATTTCCTAGTCCTAGGTGTTGGAAACTTGTTGGGAACCGGCTTCCATTTTTGAAAATTGCAACTATTCCCAGTAGATATTTAAATTTTGTATGGGGGAAGACGGTAATACATACAAGTTTCAAGTTTAGTCAGATTGTTGTACATACTCGAAAGTAAAACACCAATAATAATAATTAAGCATCCAGAATCAGAGGGGGCCAAAACTGTTTGTCAGTCGCCTTGTTTTTTGTCGCTTTAATGTTTCTATGAAGTCTATATTGTTGTTATTTACCACAGTGGTTTTTAAATTCCGTACCCGTATTTTGTGGTGGTACGGAACCCTTTATGCGCTAGTCCGACTCGCACTTGGCCAAAATATTGAATTTTGTTTTTTTAATGACATGTGATGTGATGTGCTAGCTTTTGACATTCGAACGTCATTTCATATTGTTTGCACGAAGCATAATTTACATGGCGCAATTCCAACCGCATTATAGTCCAAGAGCTGTAGGTTTTCATTTTAAAGTAAATTTAAAGGCAAGCAAAGATTTTTCACAGTTGTAAAACTTTCGGAAATCTTTGCAGATAAAGCGCTACCTCTTAGCCGGTATTATCAACTCAGTTGTCTTTTTCACGTACTTTTTTCAAGTAGTTACCAGCTTTTATTCGCGATTTTGTTTATGATTCAGTGGACAGCGCTAGTGTTCTGGAACCGGGAATTCGAGATGTATGTTATTTTATTGAAACATTATTTTCGGATTTTACGTGCATCAATTTTCTGTTGTAAAGGGTCTTCGATAATGTTTCGAATTTCCTTTAATTTAAATTTCATCGCATTTTTGTACAACATTTTTGTTTTAGTGTAATCTGTATCATGTGTAAACTCTTAGTTGAATAAGATGCCAATGTTTTCAAAGTTATCGTCAATGTAGATTAACAACTGTTAAAGCTTTGCCTAGTTGCCTCAAAATAAAAACCAACAGCTCTCGGGCTAATATTATGTAGTTACATATGTGGCACTGAATTGAGTCAATCTGGCCACAAGCTGTCTGGGTCAGATTGACTCCATTCCTAGTTGGAATTGAACGATGACTTATTCGAGTTCAGCTGTTGCGACCAGACGGATTGAGCGAAGTTGGATAGATTAGATATAGATTAGATTTATTAATTAATAACAAATATAGTTACATGTCAAAGAATAGATTACAAAGTTATACTTAAAGTATAATTATTATAGAATTAACTATAAAATTATAGAATAATAATATTTTAGTCAAAAGAAAAAATATATAATAAAAATAATTGAAAAAAAAAATGTATTATGTAAACTTGGACTTCTTTACATGAACAACGTCTGTATTTATCTTTTTTTATTTCCAGTATAGGTCAAAATTATACAACTTACTAAACTTTGAGTAAAAACGAGGCAATATTCACGATTTCTGACAGCTATTATGATGGTGTTTCATCAAATTTCGGTTTTTGGGCTGTTTAAAGATGTAGTTAGATGTCGCTAGATAATACTTATGAAAAAAAAATATGAAGAAAATAAGCTTTGACTTCACATTCACTTTTTCCCTATAAAGTTGTTTTTGAATTCAAGTATATTGTCAGCAACGAAATGATTGTCTGAAAGTCAACATTATCAGCGAATTTGCGATGTTTTTCTGGAATTTCTGAAAAAGTATTGAGAAATGAAAAAAAATGGGTCTATATTGGTTATGTACAAATAAAATTCAGGAGAAGTTTTAATTTTATCGGTTCTCTATGCTATACACACGTTTATTCGCAATTTGAGGAGCTTACTTTACGATGTTATTGTTAACTCAATTTAGTTTTCAGATCGACTTGTGCTTTGAATATATCCTCTATTGTAACCTATATTTTACTTGAATTTAAAATGAGATATATAGACAATATAAATTAAACAAAACGATCATTTTGGAATGTCGATTCTTGGGGCGAAGGTTCATTGGTGCAAACTCAGCAGGCCTAGTAAGTTACATACAAGTTCAGAACATGCCGCCTATACGAGATACGAACAACGAAGTATCCACTTCAAAAATGTCTTTACGACACTCACTGTTAGCTCCCTAAGGATGCCATGGCACCTTATTTCATCAGTATGCATACATCGCTCTGCATACATATTAATTTTCATCTTCACATGAGCTACTCTCACATATACAGTGTCACAGCGCGCAACAATCTCAATATTGCAATTTAGAGTACAAACAACGACATGGAATATCGTTGCGTACAAAGCAATACTTGTAAATCAAATTGGTAAACATTTATTCTCTCCTCATTACGTACATCTAAAAGGTTTCAAGAAAAGTTCATAACAAGCAATGTGTCAAAGGGAATAAACTAGAATTTTTTTTTATTTAAACTGTAACTTTAGATAAAGTTTAGTTTACCTTTATCAGCCTCGTTTAATCTCACCAATAACCCCAACAAAGAATATCGATAAATAAACGGAAATTGATCACCAATACTTAACCAAACAGACTCGGCCATTGTCCAGTCGCTGCCAGGAATTTTCTGCTTTCACTAGAGTTATGAAGCTCCAAGATAAATGCAGTCGACAGGCGTGCCTTTTGTATTGCTGACAAAACAGACTTTTAGAATGAACGACTTAGCTGGAAACTGATACGGGAATATCTGGAAATATTGTTGAAATGTGCTTTTTGGATTTTCAGGTAATCCCATCCCACTAATTTTATAAATGCGAAAGTTTGTGTGTGTGTGAGTTAGTATGTTTGTTACTTCTTCACGCTGAAACAGCTGGACGGATTTTGATGAAATCTGGAGTGTAGATATCTTATACCCTGAATTAACACGAAGGTTAGAAAGGTTAATTCTTTTACTGTAAGTGCAATACGCTTGTGGAACAGTTTGCCGCTACACATTCGTGAGGCTCCGTCTGTATCAGTCTTTAAGAATAAGATAAAACGACACTTTCTTGATTTACAGAATGATCCACAATAATTAAAATATTTTATTTGTTTTAAGTTTTTAAACAAATTCTCGTCAGTATATATACATTATACTTATTTATTTATGTACGTATGTACATTTTTTAAGTGTTATATGTAGTTATGTAATTTACCATTTAATGTTGTTATCTCCTATTAATTACTGTTTATGTTTATTAGCCTGTAGTACAATATAATTTACTAAGTGTTTGAGTAATATATATATATATATATTTAAATCGGTACCCTATAATATTTTGACATCATGGCACTACCCTCAACAACTTCCCCATTACCAAAGGTTAGCTGGTAGAGAATACTAAATAGTATTAAGCTCGCCTATGTACGAAATTTTTATCCTATGCAATAAGGAATTTCATTATTATTATTATTATTATTATTACATTTTATCCCGAAAAAAAAAAAACACTGTTCCCGGGTAAAAAGGATGACGTAAAACCATTGCCGTAGAATGCGTAAAACCAAATATCACTTATATAAAATTCTGAAGAATACATTCTTATTTGTAGTTTCTTCCTTTGTATTTAAAAGATTTTTGTATCGAGTTAGCTCATTGATTCTTAGTCTTATAATGTTCTTGTGTTTTTTTCATCTAAAATGGATCAGCTTTTTTAGATTAGATAGACCTAATACGTCTTTTATCCTCTAAACAAAAATCGCAAACACAAATTTTGTAAAATAACATGTCGTGCCATTTCGCGTCCATTTATATAATAACAATGTCAGAGGGAAAGCTGATAACGTTTTGCCTGAAGCTGAAATATCTAAACTGGCGAACGCTGAACGCAATGTATAAAAGCCACCTCATACCCAGCCTTTAACAGTAGACAATGAAGCCTTATCTATCGGTAATTGCAGAATGCAGCCCCTATCTACTACCTACTTGCTATATAAACCATCACAAGAGATCTATTGGCGAAGCTAACCGTTACTCTGGCCCACAGAACCAGTGGTTTCATACGATGCACCGCAACTTCACATTAATAAGTCAAGTGTTCACCGGTTCTGTTAACTGGACTGTTTAGATACGTCTGTGGTTATACAAATAAATAACTACAGTCAAGGAATAAACATGATACATAGAGTTGCTTGTAACAAAATATGATAAGAAAGGAAAACATGTGTTTGTGGTTGTTGCTTTTATCCTTCAAAAACGGAGAAGGGTTCTTATATGGCAAGGATAAAAAAACTAGGGCAAGCTTTGAGTTAAAAGAGCCTATAAATTTAGGGTAAGGACACTCGACATCGAAGTGGTGTAAAATATCACTATCACTCCAGCAAAAAGAAGTTGGCAAAGGACCAAATAATACTGACGATATAAAAAGGATTAGACAAGACAGTAGCTAACTCGTTGGCGTTGATCCACATAAAGTACTGTAACATTATAGCGTTGTATTATATCACGTTACAAGGTTATAATTTAAAGAATATTATGTATATAAAGAAATCCGTAGCGGAATGATACTTAATGTAAAGGAAATTCAAGAAATGTACAATTCTTAAGAGGCTATGTAAATAAAACAGCGGTGCTTTTTTATGTATTTCATGAAATACACAGAAAATATTAATACATTTCTGGTTTATGCATTGTGACTACATAATCTAGGGTTCTGTTTTTGGAAAACTTGCTTGGTTACATTTTCCTCGATAAAAATAATTAGGTATTGAAATGAGGTCTTCAAACACACTTTTTGTCTTCTAATATGAATCATGTACACAGCTCAAACATATTTTATTAGATGGGTTTTAAACACTAGGTTCTGGAAATTTTGCTAGCTATTTTAGTTTTTTTTCAATTCAAATAAACAACTTGGTTTTTTCTCTTTAGCTCTGGATGCGCGTTTTTTTCGTTAGTGCGACGGTGACAAAAATAAAATTCAACAAAAGATCTTAAATAGCTTTTGTTATTATTGTGTTGTTGATTTCTTAAAATACACATAACACACAGACTGTGGAGCAAAATAAAAAAGCTGCGTTCATTTTGCTGCGTCATTGCGAATTTCCGCCTATAAAATAAATTGACGAACATAATTAAAATTTCACAAGGTAAGAAAATAAGTTGCCTTGTAAGCTATTACATATATAATTTATTCTTGAATCTAAATTTGTTTGATCATTAAATAAAAATAGATTTGGTCAAACGCCGCGCTGCTTGAACGTAAAGTTAAAGCAAACTTTGGATCCAATTACAAACATAACATTACGTAATAATTATGTTTATAAGCATTAACCTTAAACTCTTTCCTTTATGTTTATGGGTTCAATGTCCTCCAAGTTAGCATAAAAATATCTTTACCTTTTTAGAAAAGGTAAAATCAAAGAATGGAGAATTAACAAGAACTTGAAACTAAAATCTGCATAATTTTGGATTTTACAAGCGAATCTGTTATCTAAGGAACGAATAATTACAAGTTAAGCTTGAAATTTTGCTATTTTATTTATATCTAAAACCTGTTTTTTGTTCGTTTCTTGACATCGATTATTTCTTATTAGGATAGAAACAAGATAGAAACGTATAATGCGTATGTTGAATTTCTTTTTCCAACACGTTTTGTCTCACTTGTGTATATGACATTATAATGCCATAGAGTCAGTTTGATTGTCATTCACGGTTGCGTCAGGTAATGCTCATTCTGTACCTGGTGGTTGTACGCATCTGCGATTAGATTTAGAGCATCACAATCTGGGTCACTTGTTTAGTAAGGCACTAGTTTAATATCTTGAGAATGCTGTATTTTCACTTGTACGACCATAGCAAATTACTAATGCGTTGGAACTTTGTCTAAATAATTACCTATGACGTTTGTTTAAGAGCGGTCAGGAAAAAAATATAAACATTTACTGAAGAACAGACTGAAGAACTTGGGATGATAGATATTAAGAGAGAAAACCATGAATATATAGGTAGGTACTAAGAACCAAATATAATCGACGGCGATGTACTAAGCGGCCGAAAAAAACAACGTTCGAGCGCATTGCGAGAACTACACAAAACAATACACTAATAATTACTAATACAGACGAATATTTAATTTCAATTTTTACTGATTCTTTGACTAGTATATCAAAAATAACTTGATTTGGAACGTTCTTTGCAATAAATTCATAGATACGACAGATAAAGATATGGCTAGGTTGGTAGCACGGTCGCGCGGATGGAAAAATATGGTCCATGGCGTGTGGATTGGTTGTGTCCAAAATCGGAACTAACGCTGCTACCATACCCCTTGTTTAAGCCATCAGATCCTCTCTTACAGTGCTACAAGGATTTGATGGTGCGTGGTTGACAGTGACAGGGGGGTGCGGCTGTGAAACAAGGAGTATGGTAGCGGCGTTAGTTCCGATTTTAGACACAACCAATCCACGCACCATAAGATCCTTGTAGCATTGTATAGAGAAAAAATCTAGTGGTGCTCTACTCAGGGTAAAGAGCTCGTTGAGTCTATCTATCTATAAATACAGAGCAAACCCAGTAAGAGAGCTGGTCGATCAGAGATGTTAAGAAAATGTTTTTAATCTAAGATTTGAAGGACATTCAGGATTCAGGTCCCACGGAAAGCATCATCACAAAGAGCCGATGATGTTGAGAGTAAGTTGAAATCTAAATACAAAAAACATACATTTCAAGCACAAACATTTACTAACATCGAAACAAGGAAATTATAGTCCAGACAAGAGACAATTTTTTCATAAACTTTCATATTTATGTATGGATAATATTAGCGTGAAGCAATGGATATCATATAGTTCGTGTGAGTGTTGATCAATACACGCGTACTTGAAGGTTTTCCAAGTTTAATGCACCAATGTATAAGTAGATAACAATAACAATCGAAGGACCGTTCGGTAACAAAACAAAATTGTTCTACCATTGATTGGTTTTTTATCACAATCGGAACAATACAATACGGTCTTTGTACTAATAGTGCTGATCGAACGGCAAAGCGAAGCAGCCTTGAAGGCTCACATGCGTAATGAGTGAAAGGCACCAACTCCATCAATACATAGTAAGAACGTGACTCACCATTGGCTTTTAAATTCCTTACTGCCATTATCATGCATGGAAATCTTAGAAACCGTATATCGTTACCAACACTTTCAGACTGACTTTGTCACGCGTAATTTTGTCCACAGATCGATTTTCAATCATCCGGATTCAATTCCCATTCTAAAAGAATTAATTAATTATTTTTTTCAGAGAATATACGCCATTTTAGCACGTAGTTTTCAATATTTTGGTAAAAGCAATCATTATTTTTTTATGATTTTTTAAAGAATTTTTGGATATGACGTCACTTGGGAATTAATACTGATAGTGATGTGTGATTAAGGTGATAGCTTATAAAAAAGTGGTGTTCTAAACAGACTTTTCTCAAGTGACACACGAATGGAAATAGAAATTGCAGCTTTTTCGTAAAATATTCATTATCGTGAGATTTTTTAGACCTCAAGCTCTAAAATACGGCTTATTAAACCAAAATCTCGAAATTGTTTTCGAATTAACACACCTTAACATAATTGAATCTAAGCAAAATTAATTTCCGATCCAAAATGCCAATAAATTGAGATCTAATCGTCTTGAGAGGCTAGGAGCACTTGTCTTGACCTACGGCAATCGATTCCTATAATTCAATTTCTGGTTAAGGCGTGTCTGAGAAATCCTTGAACTGCATCGCTTTAGATCTATGTACAGGGACTTTGAGTACCTCTTATGTGTACCGGACACTATGTCGATAACTCAACACTCGATACAAAAGCTTCTGTGACATAGAATAGACAATTGAGTACGTTTATTTATCGAAGACTGAAACACTATGTACATTGGAATTGATTTCAATGTCTCGGCGTCTATTCTAACAAGTGCGGATAAATTGCGAAAGCGATTTCGGATGATATGGAAATGGTTTTTCTATGAATGTGTATCGATTTTTTCGATTGAAAACCTATGATACGTATTCCTTACATTTCATAATCGCCATTTGAAGGGCTATAGTCATTGGAATTTACATTGCATGGTATTTATCACGCTCCAAACAAAAGTCGAATGATTGATATTTCTAGTGATAAATAGTGCCAGAATTGCCGTCCTGGAAAGCAACAATAACGTTTCGATTTTATACCAAACGTTAGGTTAAAGGCCGTGTTAAAGGTTCTATTTGTTAGAAGAGTCCAAGAAAATTCCATAGAGGCATCCTTGCAATGCAAGATAAAATTTAATAGTTTCAACGCGAGATTTCTAAAACTCGAGCTAAAAATGTATGAAATTCGAAAAATAAAATTGATTTTTCGATCGAGAAGGCTAATTCGATAAACTGAAAATTAGGGTCCTGCTGACATTCCGAATATAATACTTATAATTATGCAGTATTATTTTTATCTCGATTAATTATCTTTAGTTATCTGGTCTAATTACTAAGTATTTACCTATTAATAATGATTAATTACAATACAAATGTTCGTGTCCAATCAAAAACTCTATGGTTATGCACGCAACGTGAGACAATGCGCGACAACGCCGCCAACATGACTTGCGCCTGCGCACAACGGCAGATTTAGGTCACTGACTGCACGCATTACAATTTTCCTCACCCACTTGATGTTACAGCACAATGAACGTGAAGACGCTGTTTGTGTTTTTTTTAGACTTGTATTTGGCGTAATTAAAAGACTACAGAAAATCTTTTCAAAGGAGTCCTTATTTGCATGATTTTCACGCGCCATTTCCAGCTGCCACAACATTTCACGCAATTCTAAAGGTCTATTGTGTATGCTCACATAAAATAACTCGGTCAAACACATTGCATCACGTTGCAATGGCGTAGCGCCAATGAAGTGTGCATCAACTGAGACAGCGTCGCTTTAAAACCAAAGATTTCAAAAGTAAAGATAAGCCCTTCCCGTACTATGACAGCACCAAAATGTTTCCACCTTTAATTGGGTGACGCTCACAAGTTTGGGATCAGTGCTCATCTGAACACAGTGATAGTTCGATGCCTTAAGTGCACTTAAAGTTAATTATTTTAACAACTTTAGAAGTCTGATCAGTTTGCTGGCCGTAGGTAGACAGATTGCGCACTCATAATAAGTGTGCGCGCGTCGGCATTATGTTAACAAACACATTCAAAAACAATGCAATAGATTTTAGGAGCCAGGGCTCATCTAAACTTTTGAAATCTTTGTTTAAAACGGGTTGAATAGTCAACTCAGTAAACTTTTTATTCGGGTCCCACATTTACAAAATACAAATGCAAAGTTTATTTATTTATACACAAGCAATTTTATGTACTTTTGACCGTCCTTTTAAGCTTATAAAACCTGTATAAGGAGGGACCCCTCTTCCCTTTTTGTTACATGGTTCTTGTAAAACAATAAGAAACCCTTTCTTCTTCTAAAGACAAAGGGTGTTAGGGTGTATGTACGGTACGTATGTGTGTGTACGCATGCTTGTGTATGTACATTCACGTAAGTTGAATATAGGACATTTAAACATTTAAATATTGTAATGATCATTTAGAATTTAACCGCAACTAATTGCGGTAACCTCCAACGGATAAAACATTAAAAAGTTATGGCAAATGCTCGTGTCGGCTTACAGCGTAAGCACACCATCGACGACCTTACCGCTTCAGTGAAGGGACTGTTTTCCATCAAAAAGGAACTAAAAAGGTTTCCCGTAACCACCGAATAGTTTGCAAGTGCTAGAGAAATCTATCGCCTCAATTCCAATTTCCAACACATTAAGAGTATGACATAGCCAAAACAAAAACCAGTTCCGGGCGTGGCTTATTCTATTTTACGATAGCGCGCAGGGGGAAAGCGTTTATCCTATTTGGAGGCCCATGTTTTAGAAGTATTCAGATCACAAAGCATTAGTTCCCAATTCCCAACCCGATAATGTAATCCAATGTAATCTGTTGTTTACGTCCGATTAACACATAACCCAAATAAATTATTTGCGGGTACACTGTTAATCGAGGTAATCTTTTGTCAACGCTTTTCGGCTTTGTTATTCAGTGCACATTTAAATGTTTATTCTACTTTCCAAAGAATCTACACTTTCACTTCAAGCGTAACCAGCAAATACTACTTAATCAAAAGTCAATATCAAATCAAACATTACCTCATAAAGAAAGTTGACCTTTTAACCGGAAGACGCGTGTGAAATAATGCTATTTCAAAAGCGTTATTCCTGAGCACATATAAGGTGACTTTTGTTTATACAGCCAAATTCATACTGGAGACATAAGATTCAATGAACCTTTTTGTGAAAAACGCAATGTAAAATTTATTCGTAAATTTGGAGCACAAACATTTTATGAAATTTTTACGTAATAGTTGATTAAACTTTGGTCCTGAACTCCTGACCACTTAACGAGTCTCCAGTATTAATTTGGCTATTATAAACAGAAGTCATTCTATATATCCCCAGTTTGTCGAGAGTATGTAAAGATCCCACAACGTCAAAGCAGGCCATGCTTTTAGGTTACTGACCCTTTGATAAAGATAAGTTGCTCACCCGGTCTTGTGCAAGCCAGAGCTGTCTCGGCTAAATCGAGCGAACTGTAGTAGAACGTGAAACGGAAACTAAGCGAAGACAAAATTAGGAAAGGGACATATTTTTCACTTTCGTTTATCATTTTTATTATACGAGTATCTTATCATATTATATTGACACCCTTTATAATTGGTTTTGAAATTTTTTCCTTATGGCTAATGGCTCTGCCTTCGGCCTCGCGGGCGTGTTCTCCGTCCTCGCATGCTTGTTTTTCGGCCTCGCTAGAAACAGCACCCGGCCTTCGGCCTCATGAATACGCTCTGTAGCAATACCCAACATTTTATCAAGACCAATGAATTTTTTTTTTAAATGTTTTCCTCTGTACCGTCTTCTTTCATATTGCAATAAAGTTTTTTTTTACTATTTTTATTGACGCATACATTACATAAGTACTAATATATATTTCGATTACATACTAATTCGAGTTGTAATGGGCAATATTTCTTCAATATTTTCTATATTATGTTAGATATGACAATTTATGCAAATAAATAATCTTTTCCTCTTTAGTTGAGTCGGTTAAAATTTTAATTTGTAAACAATCAGACTTAACTTTTTTTGTGCTATGTAAGAGTAATTCTGGTAAAATTTTAAAATTGTGCGTTTCACAAGCATTTCTTTTTACTTGATGCACTAATTATACTCAAATTTTGCATAAAGATAGCAAAGGGACTGCTTTTCGAAAGGATATCACGATTTTTGGTAAAATGCGTCGAAACGAACGGTAACACCCGATAAAAAACCTTGGTCACTAAAACCTTGCCTCAAACCTTTTCTTGCGTTCCCCTCATAGACTAATAAATTAGTCTATGGTTCCCCTAACTATGTCCATGAGTGTAAGTTGTAGCTTGTGTACCGTCGTCTTCATTTCTGCTTCTGCAGCCGCTGACTCGTTCATTTTCACCTCGGAAGTCGATTCAAACGCTTGTTGACACTTTTTGTATGGGAAAACGAATACGGATGTAAAAGTGACTGCTGCTGACATGTTTTATTGAAGCCACGAGGTTCTTGCCTCGATCGATGGCGAAGTACATCGTTTGAATGAGAACAATTGGATACACATCAATTGTGTTTAGTTAGATAAAAATAGTTTAGTTATGGTTAGAATCACTGGATAAAAAGATAAACAGAACTTTTAAATCTTATCTTCAATCTGGTTTGTTTGTTAAAAATGCGAAAAAAATATTTACAAACCTTACCTTTTTAAATATATTTTTACGTATTTATGAATGATTAATTTTACGTATTTATTTATGGGCTTTGAGTTAGAATTTCGATAAACTATTATTAAGTAGGTGTTTTTAGGGGCTCATGCAAGAAAAAAGGAGCCGAAAAAAAATTTTTTTTAATAAACTTAAAACATATTTAAGTAGTCCAAAATACCCATAGACAATTAATTAATATTTAACCAATTACAAAATAAATAAGTTAAGATGTAAGGTTAAATGTTTAAAGTTGCTCTATTTTTAAGTTAAATTATATAAGTATACTCTCCCTATTTGCTGTGCCTAGTAAAAGGCAACTAAGTTGTAAGATCCTTTTTTTTATTTCCATTATTTTTGTACACTTAGTTTGCAGTCAACATTGAGTTTGAGTTTAAACCCTAAATTAATAGAGCAAGGCCCGACTAGTTTTTTTACAATAAGATAAGCAAAACCTAACGAAATAAACGAAATTTACTTTCCGTTTAGAACTACAAGGGTCGGTCGTCTCGCTCCGCTCTGCTTCGCTCGGCTCCCCTAACTTGTAATCACGAGCAACCTAACACGCTACTCTCACTTCGCTTGTCGTCACACCTATTTTTGACAAAGTATATTATAGTTGCCAACACCTTATTTCTAGTTGCTAATTCATGCTATTCATTTCACTCTCCATATTTTAATACGCGTTATGGATATAATAGATTGCCCTTTTTTGCAGCTCATTTTAAATATTTTTTATTATAATCTACAGTTTCGTTAATATTTTGCCTAAACAATATAATACTGCTCCAGTCAATATTAAGGAATATCACTAGCATTCGCCAGTAACTTTTATATTCTCGAACAACTTACAGTGTGGCTGTGGCCTTTGAAAATACTTTTTGAGATACACAACATATCCGTTTAGTTTCTTCTTTGTACTTCCAGATGGCGCTACGTATTGGGCCATACATTAATTTGAATTAATTTACAGTCAATTAATTGGTTCAATCTAGTCTTCTGTGGTTCAATGAACAATTAACAACTAGATCACGGTGAAAATACAAGTTTCTCTAATTTTATTTAATTCCACATTTATGATTGTTTAGGGT